>BTCW01000010.1:9817500-12525000 GCA_033239725.1 Echinochloa phyllopogon | reverse complement strand
CTAGTTCCGTGATCATGCCCAGTCCCATAGCAATCGTGGATGGGCCAAAATCCAATGGGCTCAAGTCAGATCCGCGGGCTGCGTCAGTGACGCAAAGCAGGTGAAGTCGAAAATAGTGGTTTCACTAGCTCCACATATTTCGCAAGGTACGTATGAGTTTACTATTCCCACCGTTTTTATTTCACGACTTTACGTTACTTGTATCTAATCATACCGGTGATTGATTAACCCATTATGTGTTAACTATCCGTATCGGGTAAGGTAAGTTAGCATCGCCGAGAATACCATCAAAGCCAGTAAAAATGATTAGATGTTAATTATGTAAAATAAGATTCATGAGTGCACGTGCATTGTTATAAAGGAATTGCACATGCAATAGATTCACATTCAAAGAAACAAGTATATGTACGTACTAGACATTCATAACAACATATTACTCTCATCATCATTTTGGACACGACAAAAGCCGAACGCCTGAACATATGCATGACAAAAGATGAACACGCAACTATTAGTTACCAACATAAACATGAATAGTAGTTCCACAAACACATAAACATGACTAGAAGTTCCACAATAACAAAAACATGACTAGCAGTAAAATCAAGGACGTACATGAACTTTGAACAAACTTAACACTAGTCAGTGGCGGAGGACAAAACAAAATCGAGGTATGGCTTAGGTGCACTGTGAAATGACAGACTGCAATATATAGTACTTATTAGTGACTATAAGACAAACTTTTTAGAAAATAGTGCAGCCCAGCTTCAGGATATACTTCTAGCAAAATCTTAGGTATGGCGACAATCATACCTAGTCCTGTCCAGCGGAGATATACTTCTAGCAAAATCTTAGGTGTGGAGACAGCCATACCTAGTCCTGTCGGGGCCTCCGCCACTGACACTAGTAGTTCATTATCCTAGCTAGGGGAACATAACAATACAAATCATCATCCTAGCTAAGAGAAATTAGCAAACCAAAACGATAAGCATAATTAGATGAAAGGGCAACTCGTTCATAACACCTCCGGCACCAGAGTAGATCAGGGCCGCGATGCTTACATCGACGCGACGACGCCAACCGCACCTCTGCGGCAATCAAGGCAACGTCAGTCGCCTGAGCAGTGGAAGCAAGCACCTAGATAGTGGATCTGGTCATGCCGTCCACAAATCTGCTCATGCAACTGCCGCTCTGGTCGCGGCCTCCACGTCCACAGCTGCCTTAGCCTCATCCTCCACCATGTGTGCCATGACAATTGTTGAGCAGATCGAGAGGCCGAGCAGGAGAGGGGGAGCACAGGAGGGGCAGTTGAGGAGGGGCAAGGTGAGAGGCGGCAGCGTCGGTGGAGGATGTGTGCAAACAAAAAAGATTAAGGTTAAAGTTACCGGGACAGGTCGGCCCATATATACAAACAGAAATTATTCTAACCAACACAAAGTTTAACTGCTTAGAATATGTAGACTTTTCTAGCTAGTGTAATATTGCACTGGTTAGAATAATATTTTTTTAAAAAAATAAACAAATAAGAAAAAAACAAAATCAAACACATTCTATACGAATAACTTAAATTGTTCCATAACATGAACTTAAAATAATTGAAATTAACTGTTCATGACCCCATGCATCGATCACCCATAGGAAAATAATATACTTCAACTAAATTACAAGACATCTTTAGCACGGACTCACTCTTGGTACTCGTTCAAGAAGTCGTTCATTGCGAGTTTATGCAGTTGAGGAACGTCACATATTCACACCACCGCTGTCAGTATCTTCCTTGATGCCGGGAAGTTGAAATAGTTCAGCTCCTTCCCCAAGATTGACGTTGCCACGAAGGGGTTGAACAATTCCTTCCTTACATAGGCCACCAGGAGTTTCCGTCTGATCTCCAGCCCACACTCCTAGTTGGTGGACGACGCAGCCGGAGACCTTAATATCTGGCATGCGGGATTTTGTCGGGGTCGTCATGTTTGCGATGTTCTTCTCCTTACTCTGCAATCAAAACATTGATGAGAAACAAATGGTTGAATGATAAAAATAAAGTGCCAACACTTTACTTTGGAATAATGGGGATCAGGAAAGAGATTGTTGCGGATGATCGATGAACAAAGTAGCAGATCTTGGCTTGATTACCCTATATCTATAAAACAGCACGGGCAGTGCACTTCAACTTCGGTGGCAAAGTAACTTGAACGTCAACATGGCGCTTTGACTTCAGTGGCAAGTAAATTGGACACGTCCTTGGCAATGGTGAAGGCGTTATACCTATCGAACTTGTTAGCCAAGCAGATGGTCGTCGTGATCGACAAAGGGCTGTAGCTCTCCCTTTCGACGTATACCACGACGACTCTGTCCTTGCCACCATTTGACACGCCCATAAGTGGTCATGGAGCTTCTCGACATCAGCTGGATCATCGAGCAAAACTAAGAGGCCGTAGCCGCCTTCTCTAGCGTCGTCATCCTTGGCTATCTTCCAATTGACATACTTCCCGAGCGTCTCTGCCACGGAGACACTCGTTGTCACAAAGGGATTGTTAAGATTTCCTTTCGACATAAGCCAAGACGATGATGTCCCAGTCGCTATCCCAAATGCCCGATCGGTGAAGTACATGCTAAGACAACTCTGTGATTTCTGCCAACGGCCATGGCGCAACGTACTTCCAGTGATTTCCCTCTCGAGGAGGAGGAGTAGCGCGGGTGTAGCGGAACGAATCGTCGAGATTGAGAGTACATGCGCATGTAGAGCGGAGAGACTGCGAACAAGAATGAGTTCACGGGGTATGTATATATAACTCCAACAGAGTCTTGTGCTCATCATAACTATACTACACGAGCCTTTCGTTAGACGAAGTGGTTTAACTTTCGGGTCTCTCGATTTCACACCCCTGTATCGGAGTAGGCGACAGACAGCTGCTAGCTCATCAACTTCACGCATCTTGACCGTTGGTGAGGTATTTTTTCGATATGATAAAATATAGAAATATGTTGGCCTAATTTTGTATTGATGGAAATATAAATTTATTTCAATCGGTTTGAAACTGGATATCCAATGAAGCTACCGGTGCACGTACGGTGGTTTATCCAGCAGTGCCTTGCATTGTCTCCTTAAAACTTCACAACATGTGCAAACATGGTTCACCTTTTGGGCTGGTTTAATCCTTCTTAATTATCCAAGTGGGATTAATACACATATAACATAATAAAACCTTAGGATTTATTGATTTAATTAAATATAAATGGGCCAAGCAAATAAATCTAACAGATAATGCGTACTTATGTCAATAAAACAGTTTCAAAACTCTCTCTTTCCTTTCCTGCGATGATGAACGAAACTGCTACCAGGATAGGTTCGACGACCCACATCAAATCAAGATCGCTGGCAATCTCAAGAGATGCTACTTGACACGGTTTTGAAATTTATACGCATGCATTCACATTGCTCCCAAGGGATTTTTCTTCTGAGACGACCAAAGATATAGGGAGCTGTATAGGTCAACACAACCATATATACTTGTCTGTATATATATACGTGTTAGTAGCATTTCCCTCGAAACACGTACATATACAGACAAAGTATGTATCCGTTTTACACACGCTCAGACTTCATCTCACCGATTTCATTTCTATTCGTACAGTGCTGGGTCAAGCAAGGTTCCTATAACGCCGACTGATTCACTGTCACTGAGAACGCCCGGTCTGCTACTGGAAGACACAGGGAAATTTCACTTCCATTTGCAGCCACACAAGACATCGGCGTCCAACTTGCAGGTCTTCAGCTCACTACTCCAGTCGAGATTGCAACATATTCGACGAAGAAGGAAATGTGATGCCATAGGATTTTAAGGCAGTTGAGCCTTCGAAAATTTAAAGCAAGTGGAGATCAGCTACGAATAAAACCTCAAATGGTAGAGCAAACAATTGAATCCTTGACAGGAACTGCAACAAAGAGACAAACTTTGGCCAACGTAGCAGTCTAACAGAGATTTCACTGAAGTTCAGTTTAACTAACACATGAGTACGCATATATAACTCGTGCACCAGTGCAGAAACGTTCTCACAGTTCAAGAGATGGCAATAGGAATTAGGATCACAATGTTCGTATTCTTGGCATTCATCTCAGCAGTTGAGCTATATGTTGCAGAAAGCAAAGTAGAAGAATTCCATATAGGGGTTGTACTTGATTTGGGGACAACGGTGGGAAAGGTAGCACATACCAGCATTTCAATTGCGGTGGAAGATTTCTACGCTGCCCATCCGAACTACACCACACGGCTCGTCCTCCACATCAGGGATTCCATGAATGATGATGTCCGAGCTGCATCTGCAGGTAAGTTTCATCCTCATGGATTTTGGCACTTGATAGAGTACATGCTTACTTGATTTACACAGTTGGAAAACTTAGTATTTTGGAAGATTGGTCTTTTGAACACGACAAATCATTTGAAACTTGAAAGCCTATAGAGCTGTTGAGCACATTTAAATGGTTGCACAGAATAAACAGAAAAACCCATATATGAAGAGGCAAATAAGTGCTTTAGTTTAGCCAATTCCATAACTCCCTAAGATCCTATGTGGTAACTATGTGGCCAACTATAAACTATTAAATATGGACTTTCAACAAAACCCTAGCTGAAATTTAGTATGTGCATAGAAGGAAATCTGTAGTGTTTTGGCAGGGGAAACAAGCAGCATCGTCGCATCGATGCATTTGATGAAACATGTGGCTTTTCTGAAAAAAGTACAGTTACAAGGCATTGGCAATCATATTTTGAATACTTATGCAATCGAAAAACATGATATGTTCATATCCAATGGCACCAAATTTTTCCAATGCTATTTCCTTCACTGTGGGTACTGCATCAGTAGGGAGAAAACAAAGCAATGCATCCTGTTGCATTTTATAATTGAAATGAATTAAACAGTAGCTTTTTTATATGTTCCATTGCATAAGTTACAGCTAAACAATGTAGTGAGTGAATTTAGTAATCCATCCCTCACTTGTGAATGCTACTTTGATAGAGCTATTCCAAGCGATTAAATTATGGTACAAACCATCTGATGATAGAAATTTTCCTTACATCATAAAGTTGAAGCATGTCTCTATATGCAATTCTACAGTTCTTGACTTGCTGGAGAACTACAATGTCCAAGCTATCATTGGCCCACAGAAATCTTCTCAAGCTGTGTTTGTATCAGCTCTTGGAAATAAGTATCAAGTCCCAATTATCTCATTCACAGCAACAAGCACATCTTTATCTTCCCGTAGTCTTCCATACTTTGTCCAAGCAACAGCTTGTGACTCTGCACAAGTGAATACCATCGCCTCCATAATCAAGACCTATGGATGGAGAAAGGTGGTGCCTATCTATGTAGACAACGATTATGGTAGAAGTATTATACCAGATCTTGTCAATGTCCTTGAAGGAATAGATGCCCATATTCCTTATCGGAGTGCAATAGATGAATCAGCAACAAGTGAACAAATTACCCAAGAACTCTATAAGCTGATGACGATGCAAACAAGGGTATTTGTTGTCCACATGTCCTCCTCCTTGGACTCCCTCTTCTTCATAAAAGCAAAGGAAATTGGCATGATGAGCAAAGGATTTGTTTGGATCATAACAGATGGAGTAGCAAATCTCATAGATTCATTAAATCCTTCAGTTGTGGAAGCAATGAATGGTGCATTAGGGGTTGCATTCTATGTTCCAAAATCAACAGAACTTGACAATTTCACCATGAGATGGTATATGAGGTCCCGAAATGATCATCCGAATGACCCAACATTGAAATTAAGCATCTTTGGACTTTGGAGCTATGATACGATCTGGGCAGTAGCACAAGCAGCAGAAAAGGCAAAGGTTACCGAAGCACAGAGACCACCTGCACTGAAAAACTACACAAGTTCAAAAACCTTAAAAAAGTCAAGAAACGGTCCAGCAGTCCTAAAGGCAATTTTGCAAACTAAGTTTGAAGGCTTAAGTGGTTACTTTGACCTTTCAGATGGGCAACTGCAAGTTTCCATGTTTCAGATAATAAATGTAGTTGGAAAAGCACATAGAGTAATTGGGTTTTGGACTGCACAAAATGGAATTTCACAGCAATCAGATCAAAGGAGATCAAACACAACATACTGGAGCACCACACATGATTTGAATATTGTGATTTGGCCAGGAGAATCTACAGAGGTGCCAAGAGGTTGGGAAATTCCAACAAACGGGAAGAAGCTTCTAGTTGGTATAGTCCTAGGTGGAGGGTATCCAAAATACATACATGCCAATGAAGACTCCCATACAGGTGTGGTGAAAGCAAGTGGCCTCGCAATTGAAATATTTGAAGAGGCAGTAAAGGGACTTCCTTATGCACTCCCTTATGAATACATAGCATTTAACACCACAGAGAATATAAGTTCAAGCTATGATGATTTTGTTAACCAAGTTTATCTTAAGGTAAGACATACTTCGCATGTTTGTCTTCTCAAGTTGAAGGTATAACTTGCATAAATTTATGCTTTCCAAGATCTGAAATTTCTTTATCATGCTGTTATTTCAAATAAAATAAACTACTTCAGCTATTCCAGTACCATATTAGTTTAGTAAATGGTGCCAAAACCAGAATAGAGGAAAAGAATCTAAGCCTTGTGAGGTAACTCGATCATTGACATAGTCTCTGAGGTACTTTTGCATGAAAACAAAAACCCAACTAATTTGTTTTTCCTTGACTCTTGTTTAAACAATTTTCTTTTATGCTGACAGAAGTATGACATAGCAGTTGGAGACATAACAATTAGGTACAACAGAAGTTTGTACGTCGACTTCACTCTACCGTACACTGAATCAGGGATAGCAATGGTTGTTCCTGTCAAGGAAAGCGTAGACAAGAATGCATGGATTTTCTTGAAGCCACTGACACCTGGCATGTGGTTTGCGACTGCCATTCTCTTTATCTACACAGGCATTGTGATATGGTTGTTGGAGCTTCTAGGCAGCAACAAGAATGCTCATGGTCCAATTGCACGACAGCTAGCTACAATGATATATTTCTCACTGTTTGAAGAGAGTTTAGTGCACCTATCCCAATACTTTTTTCTCTGTAAGAAATTGGATAGATATAGCATAATGATCAAGTTGATATGCCTTCTATCCTGACAATTTACTTTCATACACAAAGATTCCATAAGTTGAAAAAATAAATGGGTATTGTTTAGATGTTTTCCACTAAATGTGCCACGTTTAAAAGACATGTCCTACAGCACAACAGTGACCAAACAAGGGGACAAATCTTGTGTTCAAAACTATCAAGCCAGTATGAAATTCTAAAATGCAAGAAGAAATAGATTACCGTCATATGTATTGTTTCCACCAAATGCACTAAGTTCATAAGCCATCTCTTACAATTCACATATCCCTGAATAGAGGTGTAAATCTCATATGCAGAGATATCAAGCCAATACAAAATGTCTTACCTCTCGGATGCCAAATCTTAGGTCTTCAAGAAGGAATATCTCCCACCATATGTGTGAAAAGATTGCCAAATCTTAGGTCTTATAATTTTTTTTTTCTTTTCAGAGTTTCCATTTACAATGTCTGAAAATAATATTAACTTGTAATGTAATTTCTGCAGAAGAGAAGGTGAAACGCCTTACCTCTCGGATCGTATTAGTCATATGGCTGTTTTTCCTTGTGGTACTTAAATCAAGCTACACTGCAAGCTTGACATCCATGCTAACTGTGCAACAGCTCCAACCAACTGTAACAAATGTTGTCGAACTCCTAAAAACTGGAGCATCCGTTGGGTATGGGCGTGGTTCCTACATCAAGGGTCTTTTGGAAGAACTCGGTTTTGACGCATCAAAGATCAAGCCCTATGACACCCCTGAAGATTATCATAATGCACTTTCCAAGGGAACAAAGAATGGTGGTGTTGCTGCCCTTGTAGATGAAATCCCATACATCAAACTATTTCTTGCAGAGCATTGCAAGGGATATACCATGGTTGGACCAATATATAAAACTGCGGGTTTTGGATATGTAAGTTTAATTGTGTTTATTAACTTTACTTTGGGGTACCCAAGTGGCCAAGTTTAAATTCTTTAAGTTTGCACACTGATGTGTGACAGGCTAAGATGGGGCATCTGAGTTTTAACAAGGGTTTGTCTTTCTTTCTCAGGCATTGCAGAAGGGATCGGCCTTAGTTGGCGACATCTCGCAGGCAATCCTCAACATAACAGGGGGAGACACTATCATTCAAATCGAGAAGAAATGGATAGGAGATCAGGACAACTGCCAAAATGTAGGCGAGATATCTGGTACAGGTAGCCTCTCCTTTGACAGCTTTGCAGGACCCATCGTCGCTACTGGAGTTGCCTCGACCACTTCTCTCATGGTCGCCTTGATAATCTATTTCTGCAAAAACAAACAAGTAGGACCTGAGAATGGTGATTCAGAACAAACCTTACCACAAGAAGAAAATAAAGATGGTGGAGATGAAGAAAGCCAATGGAAAGAAGCAGCTGGAGCCAGAGGGATGCATGAACAACTAAACAAGGTTAAGCGTAATGGTTCACTTGCCATTTGCAGAGGTGAAAGGATTCCTAGCTCGTGGGTATCAAGTTCAGCACGATTTTAGATCAGTTCAATTAGCAATTAACCTGCCTGAGACCTAGCTCTTGATTCTCTTTTTTTTCATCTAGATTTCAGCATATTATCCTTACCCTAGGTATTGGTTCAGACTGGCTGCCCAAACGCTTTGTATTTGCAGGCCAATTTTCCATGATCTTTAAATATTAAGTTTCCCCAAAGGCTCTAGAGGGATGCTATTTGTCTCGGTAAATAGAAATCCCAGAGGAGGCGACTGCCCTCCAAAGCTATTTTTTCTCAAAATCAACCGAATGAAGAATAAATACCTTGTGAAACAACAGAGTAAACTGGTGCCTCCAATTGGAGATTGGGCCCCTGCTTATTCAGATATTCTACTGCTCGCTCAGTCGCTCAGAGCCAGAGACATCCATATGTACCTGCAGCAAGAAAAATTCAGCGGCCGTTCATGGGTTAGGAAGAAACTAGCGAACCGCTGGAGGCGCCGGGTGGTTGCCTGAGCTCCAAACTCTGCGGGAGCGCTCGGCGTTGGCTCCCCAAGGGGAGGACTCCAACTATTCAAGCTCTAGGGCCAGTCCCCATCTGGCAATTGGAAAGTGGCTTCGGAGCGGAGCGCAGGCGGCGGGAGGGCAGTGGAGTTACTTGAAGCGGCTGCGCAGGCGGGTTGGGGGTGGTGGGCTGGCGGCGGCGGCGGCGGAGCCATGCCATGGCATACGAGTACGACGACAACGTTACGGCCCGTGTACAAGTGCGTTTGCATCCGTTCTGATGATCCTGCGGGGGCAAGCTGTAGTTGGCATTTTCGATCTATCTATCTATAGAATTGAAAACGCTCCTGGCCCAATAAAATCTTATCCACCCCTCACGGAGAGTCGGGTCCAACAGTGAAAACGACATGGAAAGTTTTTCAAAAAACGATGTTTCTAACAAGTTTTTGTCGTTTTGGTACTACTTTTCTCACCTTAAAATTTCTTTACCCACCTCGTGTACCCACCTATCAAAGAACAGTCCGACCTACCATTATAATGTTAACCGTCCAGCAAACGAAAACGTCAATAACAGCCGTCACGATTCGCGTTCGGCGACGACGGCGAGGAGAGCGTCCAGATCGACCAACGCGATCCTCGAGGAGACGCAGAGCCTCCTGGGCGCGTTCTTCGTGGCCGACTACATGCCGTGGTGGCCTGCAGGTGGCTGGAGCGCAACTTCCATGAGCTCGACGCGTTCTACGAGAAGGTCATCCACGAACACATCGACAAGCAGCGCCGCACGATATCCAAGGAGGAGGATTAAGTGGACGTGCTCCTCCATCTCCACAACGATCCGGCTCACCGGAGCACGTTTGGCGGCCGTAGCGGTACGATGATATGCATGTCAACGAGAGTCGATCTTCTTGACCAGAGATTATTGATCGGCCGAGATGAATTGTGATTGTGTTCTGCATGTGCAGGACATGTTCGTTGCTGGGACCGACACGTCGTCGGCGCGGCGTTGCGGGCGGCGGGGGCGACATGATCCTCGAGTCCAACCTCCCGCGGCTCCAGTACCTGAGGCATACACGCCCCTACGCATTCGCCCACGCGGCTACAGAGCCTGCAGCCATGCGTCGGTGAGCCGGCAGCCGACAACCCCGTCAAGCCTCGGCCACCTCGGCGGCAGTAACGTGGACACCCGCCAGCAACCTCGCCAACTTCCCCGTCATTCACATGGCAGGTCCCGCCCACGGTGAGATTCTTTATTCTGTTTAGGTGATATGCTTTGTTGCATGCATAGCTGCATCGTTGGTGTAGATGGATATACGCATGCATATGCATGGATCGGAGGTCCTTGCTAGGAAGCCAGCGACGACCACCCGGCGTCAGGAGCAAAAGCATGCATAAGCAGCATGGCCACAACGACAACTCCAGCGGCCCAGGGGCTGCAAGGATATATGGCGGCCGGCAATGTTCCTGCTCTTTTAGACGGCGTACAAGAAGAGAATGAATACATCTTGACTACGATGGCCTAACAGCAAAAAGTAATAGCAGTACACACCACCGTAGCAGCCTGGCGGTGGACAAGTTCGGCGGTGGCGTCAAGCATGGCGGCGCGACGAGTACATCGTAGAAATTACAGTAGCAGCTAACGATCTATCGGCGGCTCGGTAACCTGCCCTTTACATTAACGCATATGATCCAGGCCGATGGTGGCCCAGCAGCCCTAGCTAGCAGTATATATAGCTAGCAACAAGCTAGGGTAATGGCAAGTTGGCAACAGTGCCACGACAACGATCACGGTCGTCCTGCATAAATGATAGATCATAGTCACATCTCATGAATTGGCTACATTAGATCATGTGAGCTCTACGAACTAAAGGCCTTGCTGGTTTTGACTTAACCCATGCCTCCGCCACCGTCTTCATAGTCAAATTTCATATTAAAATTTTCTCCTATATTAATATTAAATTATCCAATATATAGCAAATGGTCCACGGGTCGGTCACGAGCGACGGTACCGCCAAGTTCGCTGCGTTTAAGGCCGTCCTGGCCAAGTCGTGGTGGTTGGAGGTGAAGAGGATCGCCGGCATCACGACGCTCTTCGTCGGCCGGTGGTGCACTTTTTCCCAGCGCCTTCCCCGACTCACATTCCATCACAAGCTCCTAGGGAACCGGATCTACTTCTTGGACGATGACGCGTTTTCTCACCAATTCGGCTCTTACGTCATGAGGAGTGGGGTGACCTATTCTCTCATCCGGCAGTTGGAGCTCTACTGGTGACATGTAATTCTTGTTTACTGTATTTTTCTATACACGTGTGTGCCGCACGTGTACTCTACTAGTATAATAAAACGAATGAGTTCTTTTAAAAACTTTTGCTATCAACGAAAACCCTATACCCCTCACAATAGACCCACACTTTGTTTGGAACAATGTATGCCGCTGATTTTGCTCCGCCTTCTCCATTTGTGCACTAAGCACACGCTGCACGATGAGGCTCTCATAATGCTCCGCATCTTCCGCACCAATCTGTTCATCTAGTGGCTCCTCACTACCTGCATCGTCAGCCGCAAGCAAAGCAAGTGTTTGTTCATCGAAATCACTAGCAGAGGAATACCCACCATCATTGTTAACGACCAAAACGCGCTTGTTTGGGCAATCACGCTGCACATGCCCATAACCCTTGCACCGGTGACACTGGATATCTCTTGTTTTACCTGTGGAGGCAACTGAGGAAGTACTAACGGCTGGTTTTGGGGCAGATTTTGTTGCTGAATTTGCAGGAACAACACGTGTCTTGTCACTGGAAGGAGGCGGTGGTGCTGAACGACTTGGCGACGGAGTTGGGGGAGGTGCACGCCCGGTCAAGGAAGTAGTCGTGCGCTGCTGCCATGGTGCTGATTTTCCTGTTATGCTGTTATAATCTTTATATTCAACGATGTCCCGAATTTATCTATTCAGCCCTCCCACAAATCTAGCAATAGCAGGCTCCTCACCCTCCTCTATTTGACAACGCAACATACCCATTTGTAATTCTTGATAATATTCTTCTACACTTTTAGCACACTGTCTCAATTGCTGCAACTTATGTAATAGATCACGTGCAAAATAGGAAGGAACAAATCTAGCCCGCATGACCCGTTTCAAAGCATCCCAGGTTTGTGGCATGTTATTAGGATGTTTCTTGCCATGTTCTATCCACCAAACAGAAGCAAAATCTATAAACTCACTAGTAGCAGCCCTAACAGCGTAGCTTCAGGAAATTCATGGCATGCAAATTTTTGATCAACAGCAATCTCCCAAGTAATATAAGCATCAGGATCATATTTACCATTAAAAGGAGGTATCTTAAATTTAATCTTGCTAAAAGCATCATCATTACCATATACCTCGCGTCGACGATGACCACCCATACCTCGGCGATTATGACATAGCCGGCGGCGAGCAGGATCTTGGTCATCGACTTCAGTATCCGCACTGTATGCATTGTCGTCAAAACTTTCTTCCTTCTTATCAGTCTTGTTGTCGTCCTTCTTGTCATCTCCATC
This sequence comes from Echinochloa phyllopogon, assembly GCA_033239725.1. NCBI lineage: Eukaryota > Viridiplantae > Streptophyta > Magnoliopsida > Poales > Poaceae > Echinochloa > Echinochloa phyllopogon. The sequence continues at coordinate 12,512,379 of BTCW01000010.1, read as the reverse complement.
ACGCCCGCTAGTGGTTTTAGCATGCATCTCATCAAATCGCCTCAAAAGTGCAGCAAGACTCTTATCCATACGAGCCACTGACGCCTCCATCTTTGTAAGCTTGTTATTGGTCGCCATCTGTGAGGCCTCCAATTGTCCCATCTTCTCATTCGTCACCAGCAAGTCATTATCAATCCCCTCGTTGTGCTTCTTCACCAACCTTTCAAAATGTTGTATGATGCCCTTGGTGCGAGGAGACTGTGGGATCTTGTTACTGGGAGACCCATCACCATCACCTTCTGATCATGTCATGGTTAAACAAACAGAGACAACAAGAGAAACAGGTGAAGAAATAAAAGCCCTACAGCTAATAGGATGTAGCTATTTGTAAGGCGCTCACTCTCAACCTGTGATACAAGCTCTTACCAATTCTTACCTTGCTCGACAGGAGGGCACGACTATCAACAAGTCTGCAAACCTGGAATGAAGTGTATCGGTGCCGCAGGAACAAGACCTGTAAAGCTGTAGTCGGATATGTGGAGCTATAGGTGGGCTGAAAACAAGGAATAGCTAGCACCACGTTAGTTAACATAAAGCAAGCTAAATAATTGTTCAACGGTGGTACTGTGCTGGTCCTAGCCTAGACCGTGCTAGAGACGCGAGCCTGGACACAAAGGAAGTCACAACGCACCACCGAAAAGCAATCACAATGATCAGCCCCTTTCTTTCTTCTTTTTCTTTTGCTTCTTTTTTTCTTTTTTTTCAGGGGTCCTCAAAACTGAATATATGAACAAAGAGGATCCCAAACAGCCAATCACCACATAAACTTTTTCAGAAAGTACAGGGGTATTCCAGTAAAAAAAGAGTGAGGCAAACTGATCTGTTTTATGCACAAACTTGGAGAGGTCGAGTATGAATATGAAGTACTGTTGTCTTCCCGGAACACGTCAATATATAAGCACAAAGCAATAGCTGCACGGTGAGGTAACACGAAGTGGCAAGCAACTCGGACTCCGAAACCGATTGCAACTCGAATTGCAACTCGATATGGGGGTTCGGTTTGGTCTTCCTTTTGTCGCAGTTAGCCGATTCCTGGTCGGATTGGATCACCAATGAGTACTCAAATTCGCCCAACTCAGGAACCAATAGGTAGCATACAGTCGTGACCAAAACGTGACAAGAACTCGAAACTCTAAACGACCAGAACTAAGACCAGCAACTCGACACGACCGATGCAACCGAAAACTCAACAAGCCCTAACTAAGCAGTACTAGCAAGGCTCAAAGGGTTTATAGGATGACGGTAAACTAATCTACTAATATTTTTTTTGGCTTTTGTGTACTGTAGGAAAAAAATAGGGGGGAAGGATTGGAATCTCTCACCGAACAACCTTGCTCTGATTACCAACTGATGGGAACCCGCTAGGGTTTATGCCCGATCTTTCGATGAGAGGCGTGGGGGATAATTCGATTGGGGGAGACGACGTTGACGGCCCAACTACAGCCTTCCAAAGACCGCGCCTTAGCAACCGATACACCACCTCCTATGGATGCCGTGATCTTGTGGAAACACGTCACCCGGTCCTGTCCTGCAAGCAATCGAAGAACTAGCAAGAACAAGTATCGAACAAGTACTGAAATTACTAGATGGGAATGAAGTGTTCAATCTCAAACTCAATCACAAACGAAGTGGGGTTCTGAAAACTCGAAGACGGGCGGCTGGACCAGCACGCGCGCTTACAAGCAAGTAGCAATGGCTAAACTTGATCTAAACAAAACCCAAGTGTTCTTGGTGGCGGCTAAGGGGTATAAAACAAGGGAGGATGACCACAGGGGTGCTGGGGTCATGCTCCAACCCTAGGACGCGTCCATAATGGACTTTACATGATACACGGCCCATTGGGCCAAAATAAGATGGCGCAGCATCATGGGCAGAAAACATTTCGGAGCAAATAGACGATTCTGGACGACTCCGAAGAGATATGGATGTGTGGTCAGATCCGTTGGAAAGTAGACTTGATAAGCTTTCCGTGAAGTACTTGAACGCCCCAATCCGAGTCCGTATGCGACTGTGGTGTCCATCACAAGTTGATGTTTTCTGCAGTCCGAATCCAGCCCGCGTGAATCCTTTTCGTTCTCGATCCTCTCCATGATTCCTAAGAAAAACAAGAGTGCACGGGTCTCCACAGTCTAAATATGATGAACATGAACTCAGGAGTGAACTCACCTGATGATTAAGTTGTCTTGCACGAGCACAGGTAATAGGACCAGCAATGATAGGAGAAGATGATGTGGCTGTATCGTTGGTGGTGATGTCCTCATCACACTGGACCCACAATGTAGGAGAAAAAACAAAATATTACGAAACTTTTTTTAGAACGAAAAACTCCATGTGAGTTCACCCTAGCTTTTTTTTACCGATGTTTTTTTACCCACCTATTTTTTTGGAAAGGAAACAACCTCCACACTCAAATAATTCTTCTACCATGAAACCTCCTCTAAGAACATCTCCAAGAGCCTAACAATTCTCTTAGCTAAATTTGTAGTTTTTCTAACTCTGTAAAAAAATAGAGAGCCTTCTAAATAGTAGGAAAACCAACGGACTCTAAAACTGGGCTCTCTTTGAAGTTTTGGTAAAGAAAGACGTTTAGGACAAAGTTTGAGTCAAACATTGGGAATATAAATCATGAATAACTTTTAAGTTGTTGAGTTTGAAATTGTAAAAGTTATATGAATAAATTTATTTTGAAAAATACTTTCATAAAAGTATACATGTATCACTTTTTGATAAATATTTTTATAGAAATAAGAAGTCAAAGTTATGTTTTGAAGATTGTGTGACTATCCTAAACGTCTTTCTCTACCGGTACGGAGGGAATACCCCTTATCTCTTATCTGCTTCTTCTCCCCACCTCCCGTCTCGTCCGACATCGCCCGCTCTAGCGTCGTCGCCCGTGCAGCACGGCGGGCTCCTTCGCCTTCTCTTCCTCCTCCTGCAGCCGAAGCACATGGACCAGCAAAGCAAGCGATACATCCATGTAACACCCAAAAATAGCCTATTTAAATTTTTTAGTAATTTATTGGCTTTTATTTAATTTTTTCATATTTAATATAGGTTAAATGAATTATTTATGAATATTAAAATTAAATATAAGTTGTAGAAATATTTTTGTTGCATTCATGCTGCTGCACTGTGTTTTGTTTGATAGCAAGTTAAGTTGGAATTTAAATTCTGTTTAAATTCGAATTTAATTTACATTTCTTTGAATCCTAGAAAAGTTAATTTCAGTCGAGTCCGTTTTTGCCCCTCAAACTTTCTCCCCTGGTTCACTTGCAACACCCCCCCCCCCCCCCTATTTCTCCCAGTCCAGCCTAAGCCCCTCTCCACCTCTCCCCCGGCCCACTCTCCCTTTTTTCCCCCCACTTGGGCCTTCTTCCCGAGCCGGCCCACAAAATCCCAACAGCTCCACCCCAGCCCAGTTTCCCCCTCCCCGTCCCCCTCTCCCTCTCACTAGCCGACCGGGCCCGCACGTCAGACCCTCCCCCTTCCTTCCGCCCGAGCTCCCCCCTCCCTCCCCGACGCTAATCCCGCCGCTCGGCCGGCCACCCCAGCCCCTTCCCGCGCGCATGGGCCCTCCACGAACCTTCCCCGTACCTTCCCGCCCCTGCTGCCTTCCTTTCCCGGCGCGTGCATGCATGGCAAGGGGACGCCCCGCATGGAAACCCGAGCTCCGTGCCGCCGCCCGATCGCCGGGCTTGCTTGCCATAGGAGCACCCCTCCCGAGCCAATTTAAGCAGCCCCCGCAGCTCCACAACCCCCCACCAAGCCCATCCACCGAGCTCCTGAGCCCCCCCTACGCCCCTAGCTTCGCACCGCCGCCATCGCCGCCTTGAACCTTCGGCCGCGCCGTCGACCCGCCGATTCTTCGCCGCTCCGGCCAAATTGGCCCCTCCAGGAGCTTCGTTGGGTGGTAAGCGACGCCACAAGCCAGCTCACTCCCCCTTTCTCGCCCCCTAGCGCCCCAACCCCTTTACCCGAGCTCTGCCTCCACCGGTCACTGTCGTCCGCCGCCCCCGGCGTGCGATCGACGACTTGAAAACCCCAGTAGAGCTCGTCATACCGCCCCGATGCCGTAGGGCCAAGCCCCATGGCCAATGGAAGCCCCTAACCCAAGGAACGCTCGACTCCGGCAAGTCCCCGCCGCGGAAGCCGGCGCCGCCGCCGTCCTCCCGACCCCGCCAGCGACCCCTAGCCCTGAGCCGATCTGGATCGTTGGATCCAGATCCAACGGCTGCCGGCGCATCCCCACCCCGAGTCAAACTCCCCCGTAACGGTCAGCATGGGCCGTTTTTCAAAAGAAACCCTGAGCTTCTCGCGAATCAACCCGCAATCCACTGACTTTAGAAAATAATTATGACTAGGTCCTGATTTTTATGGAAAACCCCCTACACTTTTAAAGAATAGAACCCGCGGTCCAGCCCTCATCTTTTTGCGCGTAGGCCCTCCTGTTTTATCATATAATTATGTTTAGATCCCTGAATTTTCATAAATAAGCCCCTGAAAACTTTTAAAACTTGCTAGTATGTCCCTAGATCTTAGAAAACCCATATCTTTTCCGTTTTAGCTCCGATTAGGGTGATTTTCACGCTCATGTGTTCGTAGTGAAGCGTAGAATATTTCTAGAACCATTATTTGTTTATATTGATTAATGTACTGTTCTAATAGAATATTATTTGTTTGCATGTATTGGTTTGCGTGCATGTTTGCGTGGTGATTCGTGTCCAATCGGTGAGCCTTTTGCTTTGGACTTCGAGAACGAGGACTTTCCGGAGCAGGACTCGCAGCAGCCTTTTGAGGAAGGCAAGTTATAGCACAGACAATCCTTGCTACCTAAACACACTTTTTACATTCATTTACTTTCATATGCATGTGTCTAAATTGATGTCCTATTAAGGTTGTACCTAGTTTGTATATTCCTGTCCTTGTTACCTTGGGTTTTTGCATATGGGTAGAATCTTTGCTATGCGCAGCTACTATCACCATTATTTAACTGTTAATTTTGACTTAATGGTTCACTACAACATTAATGATAAAACTTGCTTTTTAGCAACATGGTTTAGGGAGCTGGGGCATGTGCCGTGTGCATTACTCCAGTGTCTCTCCCTAAGGTCCGGTTCTTAAAGCGGTAACCCAGGAGCCTATCGCCACCGCTAGAACTATTATGGCTCTGGTCTTATCAAGTAACTTGTACGTCTCTAGCTTGCCAGTGGTTACCGGAGTGGCCGACGGCGTTATGGGAAACATGGGTGATCCGTCGGCTATGCCCCCGTGAGGCACAGCCCCGTGCTCGAGTCCCTGCGATGGGGAACTCCACACATTGCGCATTTGTTTGGTGTGATGCCCGCGCTCTGGACGTCATTGACCCCCCTATGGTGTGACTCCGTAGGCGTACGTCAATCTCGGTGCCTGGGCCATGCTACCTGTGATGTACCATAATCGGTCACTGTCTTGTTAGGGTGTCTTGTGAAAAACCTCGTAGCGTCTCTATGCGGTCACACCTCAGTAGAGTGATTTGTGAGGTCTGATCCACCTCCGTGTGGTTGGGTTTAAAGTTCGTTTGAGCTTTTACGCGACAGCGAAACCTCTGCAGAGTGTAAAATCTATCATGATAACCTTGCTCAGGGTCACGAGCGGCCTAGATCCTTTTTTATTAGAAGATGATGTTTATTTATGTTTAATGTCACTTATACTTATTTAATTGGATTGCAACTGGGTTTCATTCACTTGTAGTAAGTTGGTTAATGTTAAAATGAACCAACTAAAAATACTAATACAGTTAAACCGTGTCTAGCCTATTTTGAGCCTTCATACCCGTGTTATACTTGCTAAGTAATTGTTTACTTATACTTGCCATTTTATTCAACAAAATTCCGGATGGGTAAACAGATTGGGTTGGGCATGAGTCTGCTATTGAGTTTCCCGAAGACTTACCGTTCTTCTGAGCTGTGGTCTCCCAGTCAGAGTCCCCATGAATTGCGGCTCCATTAGTTGAGAGTTTATTAGTCTTCCGTTGTATTTGGTTAGTTTATTTATGATGTACTCTGATGTAAAACTTTATTTAATGAAGAATTTATTCAAGCATATGTTCTCTGTTTGTCATATTTGTTCGCTATATGTGTACTATGACTTTATGGGCACATATATGGCCGCATTCGGGTTTTTGTGAAAATCCGGGTGTGACAATCCATCGCGTCAAACACCCACCATCCGCGCCGCCCGCCCCATGCCCACCACCTCTACGCCGCCCTCCTCCTCCTCCTACGGTACGGCTACGGCCACGGCCAAGGCAGCTAGCCGCCCGCCGCCTACCCCCTTCGCCGGCGGGGGGGGGATTTGGATTCGGTTACAGCCCTGTCCCCGTCCCCGTCGCGTTCCCGCCGGGAACGCGACCAGACGTCGAGCACGTGCCTTCCGGGCCGCCGACCACGACGTCAGCGGCGCCTTCGACGAGCGCAAGCTGCAGGGGCCCCATCGACGGGAGCTTCAAGACTGGGAGCTGGAGTGGCAGTACGCCTTCGAGCCAGAGATGATGTTGATGGTTGCCGCCGTCGCGCCGGGCGCGGGGCCGCGGCCGAAGCCAGAGCGTAGCGGCGTCACCGGCCTCTCACCGCCGATCTGCTCCAGAACTGCGACCTGCCCCCTCCAACCAAGCTCTTCGGCCCCGTCCCGACTCTGCAGGCCTCCACCGGGAGCCGCGCTGCCCCTCCGCCATGGAGCCCGCGCTGCCCTCCATCGTGAGCTCACTCTCCATGGACAGCAGGAGAGGGAGCGTGCGCGGGAGCGGATTCGCTCAGGCGCGAGGGCTGGAGTGCGAGGGGGCGACGGCAGGAGCGGGAGCACGCGCACGAGGACGCAGATTCGCTCGGAAAATATGGCTAGCGGGACACTGGGGATACCGAGCCGGATAGCTAACCGAGGGAAATGGAGAGCCTGTTGGATCGAGCTTTTTGCTACTTCTTTTCATTTTTACATAACTAAATAGATTTAGCTAGGCTGTTGGAGTTGTTCTAAGCCTTTTTTTAAGGAATCAACCCATACGCATGGCTCCTACAGCCGAAACAAATTTAATTGACATTGCTGGATATTAAAAGAAGGAAAGCACACGGTTATGGCACCAAAAAAATAAAGTCCACAGCCAAGCAAGAGCAAGAAACAAGCACCAAATTTTCTCTTCAAAATTGTTAATCTGAGGAGACCAACACAAGTCGCACGAAGCACCAGGAAAAAAATGGAACAATTCTACGTGGAAGTGCCAAGGACATCAAAACTTCAAAGAGAAAAAAGGTCCACCTAAATATACCCACATTTGTAACCACGTCTATATATAATAATCCTGTATTGCTAATAGACAATAGATTGGAGAGTTTTTCTCCATATAAATAAAGACCAACTATCTTGAAAATGATGTGCTTATTTGAGAATACCTAAAGCTCTCTATACATGAGAGAGCGAATATAAATTATTTTTAAAAGCGCTTCGCACGACTGGTCTGTTTACTGTGGCCCACTTAAGTGACACGGTTTTAGTACCTACGTGTCATCAATAAACGTGTGTGCCGCACGTGAGTTCTTGCTAGTTAGTAAAATACTACACCCGTTCTAAATTATTATTTACTGTTAACTTTTTCGTTTGACCATTCATCTTTTTAAAAAAAAATTATAAGTGTCATTTTTTTTATTTATGACTTACTTTATCATCATACATACTTTAGATATGACTTATTTTTCACATTTTGGATAATTTTTTTGAATAAGATGAATGGTCAAACGTTATTTGAAAAGGTCAACAACGAATAGTAATTTGGAATTTACACTTACTTAGCATTTGTTATAAAAATTATATGGCGATAGGCTCAAATCAATAGAATATTACTTTAAGAAATAATGAACTTAATATCACACTATACATTATTCATATAGTTGCTCCAGACTCACTTCATGTTTCTTAAAATGCATGAAATAATTGCAAAATTAATTTAAATTGGTTAAATCTACTCTATAGATAATTAAATTAATTTCATAAAATTTTCCTAGCAAATTATTTACTCCATTCACACAATTGCTAAGAACAATAGTTAAACATGAAACTCTTGTAGGGTAGCATGTCTAAGATCCTTTAGGACGGAGAGAGGTCATAAATCAAAACTAGTTTATATAATTAAAAGTAATTTTCTAACGACTTCAGAGATTAATGATTCGATTTTCAAAATATTCATCCATTAAGCCTCAAAGTGAACTTCAAATTCAGAGATCTCGTACATTTAAAATCATATTTCTATGACTAAAAGTATTATTTTAATATATATACGTATATATATTTGTAATTATAACAATATATCAAGAAGTAGTAATAAACATTGCCTAATATCAACATAAGTTGTAAACTATAAATAAAACAAATTTTCTTATCTGTTCCAAAACCATAATGTACAATATGTTTTATGCTAAAAAGAACATTGAAGCCTCGAAACCAAATAGCACCCGGGTTTATCCATAAAACTTCAGTATCGTTGCACTCCAGTTTCCTATTTCTTGAATAATTATCCACTAACTTGTGTCTGGTTGGGCCATTCACCTTGTGCACTTCTGAATGAGCTCGATTATCCACTTCTGAATGAGCTCGATTCACCTATTTCTTGAATGATCTTTTCTCGATCAGATTTATCTTACAATAAAGATATTCCTTATATATATTTTATAAAAAATAGGGAAAGTTCAGTAAGAATATAGTATATGTGATAATGGGATTAGAATTAGGATTTAGGAATCGTTTTTCCCCTTTCCTTTTATGATGGGTGCACTACCGGAAACGCAGAGTTTACCGTGTGCCCAATAATTTATCATGTGCAATCTATCGGACACACAACAGTCTCTTTGCCGTGTGCCACAAGCAGAGCACACGACAAAGCTAAGACACACGGTAAAGATTTGAAAAAAAACAAAAAAAACTTAACCCCACTGTTATTTGACTGCTGGTTTTTTTTGCCATGTGTCGGCAAAAGCACACGGAGCTCTGGGCATACAGGTTTGTGGGCTTTGCCTGATTCCGGTAGTGGTGACGTGGGTCGATCCATAGGACTGGATGTTTCTACCACCAGTATATAAAACCTAACCGCGCGAACGTCGAGGTTTGTCGTCGCAACCGACACCACTCCCACTTCCCCTCTCTCGCCGAGGCTTGGATCCGATAAGCATCGAGTATTGCAAGCAATGGCGGATCCACGCCCCGGGCTGCCGGGGCCGCAGCCTGGGTCTAAGGCCAGAAAATCAGTAGCGCTCGAAGAGAAATTATACATATTAAAGGTGTAAAGTACTTGAAATATTAATTAATTTTGGATTAGGCTCCCTCCTAGCGAGTTTCTAGGTCCGCCCCTGATTGCAAGAGGGCGATCGAGCAATTGAGGAGTCAGAAGAGGGAGCACTCGACGATGATGAAGAAAATTTTCACGGAGCAGATGGATCCCAAGGACAGGAATAACGCTTGCAACAAGTCCTGGGGACGAACACGGAACACCAACTATCCCCGGACGCGGAAGAAGGTGGCGGAGGAGGCGGATCTGTTGGAGGCGAAGAAGCACGCGAAGGAGATCGACTCTCTGGACAAGACCATCAAGTTTTGGGAGAAGAGGAAGAAGTGCATTATCATGGCGGCGGAGAGATCTATTCCTCTGGAGGCTGCGCAGAGGCTGGTGTGGCAGGAGGAGAGGCTCAAGGACGAGAAGAAGAAGCAGCAGCAGCAGAAAGCTCAGAGGAAGCCGGTGGAGCAGCCTCCCTCTTCAGCTTCTCCTGAATCCACCGTCATCAGAGCCTCGCCGCTGCCGCCGCCCGTCCACCGCTATCGGCCTACCCTAAAGGCTGCGGCTATGGAGAATACGAGGAGTGGATGCAAGCTATGTTGCATCGATACGGCAGCAGGGTGCCGTATCCGCGTATGGACACATGGGGATACGGGGATACGCAGGGATACGGGGATACTCGCCGGCAGCCGGCAGCCGCCGCCTTGCTGCGCGCTTCTGTCTCGTCGGAGGAGCTCGCGCGTGCGGCGTGGCTCGCTGTCGCTTTTGGGAGGCGTGGCGACGGGGCACACAACGAGGAGCCACTGGACGTACGCACTTCGCAGGCTTGTGGTGAACTGGAGTGGTGAGGCGGCCGTCCGCAGGCAGATCATCAGCACTAGAACATGCATCCGCTTAATTTCTGATCATCCGCTAATTAATCTTGTTTATAATTGATGTGATGCTTGTTTATAATCCGTCAACTATTTATCATACTTATCTATTTTATGACTATGAAATTATTTATTTGTCGTATCCCCGTATGCTGTTTTTTGAAAATACCGTATCGCCGTATCTCCATATCCATATCCCCGTATCCGTATCCCCGTACTGTGCAACATAGGATGCAAGAATATGACAGAATCCAGGATCTCAATGCTGCTACCAATAATCTCCCCACTGTGACCCATGACCACAAGGACGAAGGACCCCATCACCGCTACCGCCGTGGTCGACCCGGATGAGAAGACGATGCTCATGGATGTGGCAAAGGCAATCGTCCCTGTTTCCTTTCCCATGGAATTTGAATTTCATCAGGAACTGGAAGATTTTGATGGGTGCCGTACTGGAGTCATCATCGGCTGGGACATAGACAACAAGACAGCGAGGATGCTCACTTGTGGTTGCTTTGGCCACGACATTGATGATCAAACCAAGAGAAAGATTTTCGTTCGTTGGCAGTACGACGAGGATGCCGGGTTGATTGAGGCGAAACTGCTGTTCTTCAGCACGTTCTATCAGCTTTCCTTGCTGGAGGTTGCTTTCCCGGGGTCGCTGCTGGATGTACCGACACAGATCCCTCGTTTTGGTTTGAGCATCCCAAAACTTAGTGATGAGGTGTTTGCATTGGGCAGGGACAAAGATTTGTCATTGGTCGTCCGTCGTGGAAAAATCACGCAGCAATGGCGTCTTGGTGAGTTGCGCCAAGGTTACCTGTTTGTAGGCTAACTACCAGATTGTGCCATAGGAGGACCGGTGGTTGATCGTCACGGCTGACGATAACCAGTGGTGAAGAGATTTCAGCTAGTATTCTTCCCATCTCTACTGCCCTTTCGTGCGTTCATATGTGGACTTAATTCGGACGAATTGCTCGTCCCTTGCTCGGTATGTCCTTGAGGAATGTGGAGGTTGTGGATTGTCCAGAAACGCATTACCACCCGTATAAGCGACCGTCGGGCTTATCTCAACCACACATCTATCCTCGGGAACATACACATGTTGACCCATGTTACATAAATAAATGTTACATACACATGTGGACACATACCGAAAAAGATGTTTTGCATGCAGCTGCTCACAGCCACTCGTTGTCACACCCGATTTTAGAAAACGAACCAAGTGTACCATGTATGTGTGACAGGATCAAGTTTCACACATACAGTAAGCCAGTAGTGAATAACAGATACAGTATCACGTAAAATAAACTATATAAATGACTTACAATTCTATCAGAGTTACAGCATATCCTGGAAACGAATGCTCTAATCTTCACAAGCAATCGACTGGGGGTTGCGTACGCCTAGAACTCAGCACCATCTTCATCAGCTTAACACACCTTCTTCTGAGCAGCGGTTAGCAAGGATGAGTACACTTATGGTTGGTACTCAGCAAGGCCACAAAAAATAACCAGAGACAATTTAATATCAACTTTAAGTAAATTAATCATGCGATGGTCCAGGCCACTCTTAACCGTGAGTACGGCTGATATATCATTTTTACACTCTGCAGAGGTTGTACACTTTCACCATAAGTCGCGTAAAAGTTCAAAAGAACTTTAAACCCAACCATGTTGTGCGGATCAGGCACGCATCACACTACCGAGGTGTGACTGCATAAGAACGCTACAAGGCCTTTACAAAGATTCCCTAATAAGTGCAGTCCGCTAAGGTTTCAAAATCCAAGCAAAGCATAACCCTCCCTAATGAGGTCTGTCTCTTCGCTAAGCCCACAACTCAAGAGGACCGGGTTATACCTCATTGAAGTCTCCCCCACTTGCCCTTTCGGTAAGACATGCACAAACTAGAGTCTCTAATTATTTAGCCAAGGCCAGAGCCCATTAGCACTCATGGTTAGAATATTTTCCTGGGTGGTCACTCCATGTTCCAATTAAATCATCATGATAGTGTAATTAAAGCATAGGTAGAAAGATAGTTAGGGACACTTGCCTTCATGCAAAAAAAATACCAATGCTCAAAGTCTTCAACTCTTGCTATTGGTCTTTTAATCTTCAAATCACTCGAAATGCACTTCTTCTCATAGCAATCATCGAGTAATCACACAAACATACAACTATACAAGCAAACAAGCAAATACAACAACTAAGAACAATATACCAATCAAAACAAAAGCTTTAAAAGAGCGCACTAAAGGATAGGGCTCTATTCTAAGGTCACGCAAGCGCAAGAATCGCTGAAAACGGACCTATGGTTGAAAAGATGGAAGAATTTGAGTTATAAAATAATACAACTATATGCTTGATTAATTTTAATTAAACAAAATCATATGTAAATATTAATTAAAAGAATTACACTTGAATTTGTAAAATCGAGATAAAATTTAATCCTATTTTATTTAAAATTGTTTATGTGTAAATTATTCCATTTAAATAATTAACTTGAAAATAAGACATGTGAGAGCATCTAATCGAAATATAATGATCAAATGTCATGTTGGGCTAACAAACTTTATTTATAAAACACATTTATGTTAGTGTTAATCAAATTAACATTTATTTACCAAAGCTTGAAGTTTAATTGTAAGTTGTTTTTAATTAGAAAAGCTAGTTGTCATAAACATTAAACAAATTAATATTTATTTATAAAAAACCAAAACTTAATTAAATTTTATTTATAAAACTCATGAAATAAATATTAATCAAGTTAATATTAATAAGAACAACCATATGACCTTAATTAGATTTTAATTATGAAAACACGTTTAGATAACATTTAATCAACTTAATATTAAATAAAAAAATTCAATAACATGTCACATGGTAAATAACAGTACTTAATCGTAGTTTGTGTTCATACAAAGCTAACGCAATAATAACGAATTAAATCGGATCTAAAATGCGAATTCGTTAAAACAAGGTTGTAGGGACCTATATGCAATTAACTATAGATTTCAGGGGCTAGCTAGTAACATTCGCGAGACACAGAGAACAGTGCCCGTGAAATTGGCAAAGGTTGGGGTTTGATTTGTAAAAGTGCTCGGCTAGGGCTTATGTGCAGGAATCTAATAGATCTAGGGGTTTTCTGTTAAATGTGCAAGACACATGAATGGATCTAAAGGTTTCAGGATTCTCCAAGGGCTTAAATGCAAAACCTCCATCTCCCTCGTTTACACAGGCAGGGGAGGTGCTCACCGACAGCAGAAAGCATGAGGAGGCGTCGGGATTTTCACTGGCGGCGGGGACAGAGGGCCGGTGGCGGGGCGCTCACGCGGAGGAGTTCTTCCGGCGGCGGGGTGGCGATGAGGACCGGCGGTGAGGGTCCATCTCGGTGCGGGGAACCTCGTGGTGGTGGTGGCTCTTCCCGAGGGGTCTCCACGGCGGCGAATCGGCGGAGGCGGCTGCCATGGCCGGCGGCGCTTTCGGTGAGAGCTCCTGGCGGCGGCACTGTGCAAGGGTGCAAGCGAGGGCAGGGCGATGGCGGATAGGGCTTACAGGGTGGCAGCATTTATAGGGGCGTGGAGGCCAAGGAGGCCGTGGCGCGCACGCCAAGGATTGCCGGCGCGGCGACGCTGCGCGCGGCGCCAGGAGAGCTGGCGGCGGGAGCTGGGCCGTCTTGGGCCTGAATCGGGCCTCGCCCGCTCAGCCCGAGGGGAAAAAGTGGCGGGGCCAGTGGTGGAAAGAAGAGGGGGTTGGGGTAGGCCGGATGGGCTTTAGGGTTGGGTCGGCCCGATAGGGGTCTTGGGGTTTTGTTTTCTTTTTTTCGGATAATTCATTTCGTGTGCGAAGATAAATTCTAGAAAATCCTGGATAAATTATTTAAGCCACAAAAAATAGTCCAAAAATTTCAAAAATCTCAGGAAAAATCCCAGAGATAGGTTTGGACATGAGGAACCCAAATAATGTATTTTGAGCTCATGAAAAAGATGTTAGGATCTTCCAAAAATTAGAATTTGTGCTAGGAAAATAGGAATAGTTTCTAGAAAAATCTAGAAAATTCCATTGGGCTTCTAAAAGCAATTTTTGAAAACTTGCACACATTATCATTACCTACATTTATTTAAATTTAATTTGGAAAACAAAATTTTTCCTACACTAAATTCCCTGTAAATTATATAAAGCTTGAAAAAATTTTAGAAACTTGAGAAAATTATTATATTAATTAGACTTTTATTCACATCCTAAAATTCGGAAATTTTAGGGTGTGACACTCGTTAAGCCCCGCGGTCGCTTGTATGAGTGGTTTTTTCGATCCGGTGGATGGTCTCTCTGGTAGATTTGATGGTTTAGTTGTAGATCAGGTTGACCCTGATTCTGCCGCGTGGAAGCATGGCATTAGAGGTGGGAATGTGATTGTTTCCTTTGATGGACAGCCTCCACCTAAACCTCTGCCTGAGTTTGAAGGTTTTCTACTGTCTTGTGGTTTGGAGCACCTCCGTGGGACATACAAGGAGGTTGATTTCAAGCTGGAAGTTCAAGATGCCGGTGATGTTAAGAGATGCATCTGCCATTCTCTGATGTTGCTAATGTTCTGGACTGAGTGCTGGGCACTGTGCTCTTCTGCGCCTACTTTGTTTTGTGTATATGCCTAACAAAACAAGCAGTGTGTTCTCCAGACCATTGCAGTTTTACAGCTGGTGTAATCTTTTGAATTATGTTCAATGGTTGGGATAATGGGATCTCCAGACCATCGTAGTTTTACAGCTGGTGTAATCTTTTGAATGAGAAATACTAGGACACTGACCGAATTTGTAATCTCTCCATATGGTAGCAGCTGGGGAAGTAAAATTCTTGAGCTTGACTAGGTTCATTGATGGGTCTCAATCTGATTGTCGTGAAATCGTAGCTATACAAAACCGACTCAAAAAGTAATCCATGGAGCAAGCAGGGCCTTGTCTTCAATTAAAAAAATATACACATTGAATGTAAGGATTGACTCTGATTTTTTTTCTAGAAACTCACCACAAACGCAAGGGGGGTACCTACTCTACTGAGATCTTGAAAAAATTAATAAAGACTGTCAGTGCTTAGTTCGCAACAGTTGTCTGTAAAACATATAAAATTAATAAAGCACGTCAGTGCTTAGTTCGCAACAGTTTTTGAAACATATCGTGCGAGACGCTGTACATGAGAGCACTCGGAAGTTTTAACCTTTTATACACACGCCACTCAGATGTTAATCTTCATGTTGCCAGTACTCAGTTCTCACAACAGAGTTTATATGCTAATCTTCATGTTGTCAGTACTCACAACGGAGTTGATACGAATGCTCAAACATATGTATTATCATCATTTCTGTAACATAAAAACGTGTCTACCTTTTCCCAATTGGACAGACAATGTACATGGACACGAGACATGCTTAAGATAATTGAGTAAGACTCAGTTGAATGGTAAGGTAATTGAAATATAAACCATATGCAGACCAGTGAGTCATTTGGATACACAGATTTCGACGTTGACAATAACGTCACACAAAAAATAAGTATATAGAGTTTGAGCTTGATCAGGCAGGTCCTATCAGCCAGGCAGAGGTCCACATTGCACATTAAGCATATGCAGTGAGTACATTTTAAAAGCATAGTTGTAGCAATATAAATAATATAGCCCACAAGACTGAGATGATGGGTTAACAAGGCTAAACGACATTGAGCTTCCAACCATCAGAATGAGCAAGATGCAAACTACTGGGTTGTCTGGATCACCCCTGGAATGCAATGACCTTGCATGCTATTATTACTTCACAGATAGTAGGTCGAGATATACTAGTAATACACAACAGAAGATAGTGAGATAGTGAGACTGAGATACGTGATATGATAGTAATGAAAAGGAAAATTACACTTGTTACAACAGTTTCCCCCCAACAACAAATGGCCCAATAGATACATCACCACCACCTAAATTATCACATCTCCCAATGTTCTGTGACCCCTTATGAAACAGTTGCCTGGTTCCGCTGTCCCCCAGACGATATACCATAGCCTATGATTTCAACATGAATAATGTACACTTCACATTCTCCTGTTCCTCTCCCTATTCCAATCTCCTGCAGATCCTAGAGATGAAGTCAGTGTTGCTTTCCTCAACTTCTGTTGATTTTCGTACTCCTTCTCAAGCCGTGCCTGTGATGACACCTGGACTGGATGCCTTCCGCCGATGCCATGGGGTTGCCTTGTATCAAGCATAAGACCTCGCTCGGACCTGACAGGAGAGGCACCGTCTTCAATAGGCACAGGCCACCTTATAGTCCCTTTATTACCAGGGTTATTCAAACGTGCAGAATCATTCTTCCTGTCAACTATTTTCTTGGTAGAGTGGTTACTCCCATTCCAAGTTGCATCATTGTTGCGAGAACCTGATGAGCTCTCAGCTGCACCAAACTGGGTTGACGGTTTGCGGGCCTTCATAACCTTTTCAGATGGTGATTTTGGCCACTTAATTGCCCCATTGCTGTATCCTTGGGCACTCCATGATTCAGTGCTTCTTCTCATATCACATAAGATCTCAGCAGCACGCTGTATCTTTGGTGATACTGCTTGTGGAAAAGGTCACATAAGTAAATCATCAAAACCAATATAAACTGATAATGAGCAAACACCAAATGAATGGGCCAGAAAATAGTACTTCCTCCGTTCCAAATTGTAGGTCGTTTTGGCATTTCTAGATTCATAGTTTTTGCTATGTATCTAGACAGCGTATATCTAGATTCATATCAAAATCTATGAATCTAGAAAAGCCAAAACGACCTCCAATTTGGAACAGAGGTAGTACTTCAGATATAAACTGAGCAGCTAGCCCTCATGATAAAGATCCTAAGAGCTTTAGTCTGGCATAACATGCAAATATTACGTGATAGCAGAAGATGGTAGAACATGGTAAAAAAAAGGATGTTTCAAAATGCTTTAGATCAAATGTAATATTGACTATGTCAGGCCACCAAAGCATTTGTACATCTAGAATAGTGAGCTAAAAGCAAAAAAAAATGCCAAATTAAGTTAAATTTCTTAGCAACTTCTATTTTTATCAAAGTATGGTACAGACTTTGGCATACCTTGCGGTGTTTTTAAAAGAGAATTTTCACTGTCATGCTTGTGGAAACCATCTAAAGAGTCACCATGGTCCAGGGATTGCAGTTGCTGAGAACCATTCTCACTCCCAATTTTTCTTGAGTGAATATTTTGTACAAGTGATCCAGAAGTTGATTCCGTGCCACATAATTTATATCGTCCATCACATGAATCCATAGTAAACAACTTTGCTGCATCCATCTCTTGAAGAAGATCATCAATTTGATGGACAGACGAATCTTCATGATCTAGAGTGAGGTTGGATCCAACCCTCACCCACTGCCACTGGGAGTTACTCCTACTCGACCCATGTTTACCACAGTCAACACTTTGTCGATAACCCCCAGCTTGTGAGTGTGACCAGGGAAATGGTGGCAAACTAGCTCCATGAACTGTCATGGAAGACACATAAGGCTTAACTGCAGATGTGCTCTCACTTCCTGGTGCTAAAATAGAGTCCAAATCTTGTCCATGGGGAAGTGTTAAACGGCTTAAAATATCTTTTGGAGGACAAAGTGCAGTATCACAGACATTGATTTGTGCAGAGTCCTGGGTAGTAAAATTAAAAAGGTCAAAAAAAAATTTGAGGCGCTTAAAGATGTGATAGTTGTTGTGACATTGACGATTTTGCTTACCTTAACCAAGGGGGGTGGCTTGTCACCACATTGCTCTTTCATATCACAGCTAGAAGTGCTTGCAGAATGAAGTTTAGGGCTCAGTATGAGATTAACATCCTTTCCATAGCAATAGTCCATGTCGGAAAGCATAGAAAAAGCTTTTCTGACAGAGACTAGGAGTTCATCTTTTGTACGCAATACCTTCTTTCCTTTATCTCTTCCTAAGCTGGAATACTTGTAAGTGCCATCGAGAAGTTCACTCAATGAGAGATTCTCGATGTGATTTGTGATGTCACGGACATCAGATTTAAGGCCATGTGTTCCTGAATAAACATGCCAACCACTGTAAGTTGTGATACAAATAGGATTGACCGACAACATAGTGCACATTCCATAATAGTGTCAATCCATAGAATACACTAATATAGCATGGTTTTGTACCTTACTATTCTAACATTATTGATATTCTGAATGTTATCCATACGAGATGAAAGTTCTTATACTCCAAAGATCGCATGGCATAAATATTATATAATCCTATAAATGCAAAAAAGACGGCATCCTAACCTAAATAACAACAGCAGAATGTTGTTATGCTGGATTGCATGCTTCAAAATGATTTTATGCAAGTAAAAAGCATGCAAAGAAACAAAAGAAGTCCCATCAATCACAAAGAAAAAACAGAGAAAAAAGTAAATATTTTGAGCTATTAGAAATTAGAATACCAATGACCCAATGAATCACATCATGTCTATGGCTACTGCCAACCTTGAGTGGTTGTAAAAACAAACTTCAAAGAAAATAAGTTTGGTTGAACCAAAAGGACAACTGATACCCCATTTTACAAAAGATTAAACAGAAAAGTAAGTTGTATTATTAGAAAGATAAAATACTAGTATGATTGAGAAGGTATCATGAAGGTTCACTGAATTTCAATCGCTAGGAGTAAATCCGAAAATCACAAAATGGAATATCAAATCTACAAAAAAAAACATAAACAAGTCATACAGCCATGCACCCAACCATGATTGCTACAAAGCACATAGCTAGATTCCATGTCATCTACTCCCTCCGTACTCGTAAAGGAAGTCGTTTAGGACAGGGACACGGTCTTCAAAACACAACTTTTACTTCTTATTTCTATAAAAATATTTGTCGAAAAGTGATACATGTATACTTTTGTGAATGTATTTTTCAAAATAAATCTATTTATATAACTTTTACAATTTCGAACTCAACAATTTAAAAGTCATTCATGATTTATATTCCCAAAGTTTGACTCAAACCTTGTCCTAAACTACTTCCTTTACGAGTACGGAGGGAGTATAATTTAGGAGGACAGTGTTGAAATATATGATAAAAACTTTGGAAGCGTAACTATCTTTGGAAATGGCTCATGATTAGCTGTAAAAAAAAAGCAGATTGTGATTATCAGGCACTGGTGCAGCATTGAACATACAACAGCAAAATACTGATAGATCAAACCTTCCTATAGGATTATTTAATATGTCTAAGCATGCAATGTTCAAGAAACAAATTTGAAGATATTCATACAAAGACATTTTACACCACTTATCCAGTAAGCTCGTGTGATCATAAGAGTCAACAAAAGAAAAACAACAACCAAGCTCAGATATAAATGCACGATGTAGATGCTACCAGTAACTACATACCAAGTATGCTGTTTCCTGAGAAACCAGAATCAAAATTTGCTAAACCAGCCTTTGATGAGAAACAATCATATTTTGATCTGACACCAGACCTAATATTCTTCTTATCAATTCTCTTTGCATCGGAAATGCGCTTCTGCTTGAACAACCGAGATTTTTCTGTGTATAGTTAGGATAAGTGCAGAAGTATTTATTGTCAGAATATCAAACTAAACAGTAGCATGTGCATTAAAGCGAGTATAACAAATGATCACATCATAGCAGAATGGAGCTATACCAGACTTTTGTTAAAAAAAAGGGAGACTTGGTTAAAATAGTGGCTATCAACTTATCATTAATAAAATGACCAGTAACTAGCCAGAGGAAAAAGCATATAATTTTCTTCTTTTGGTTCATTAGGTTTGCCGTCCAATTTCTAGCCTTATTATCAGATGGCTAAAAAATTCCATTTCCTAATGGATCTCCTGCCCCAGTCACATCCCATCAACCAAACACCTCCTTTGGGATGACTGGCCAAAAACATTAAAAAGGTAAACAAGTCCTGAGCCCACTAAAGCGGTTGATCAACTGTTGCCAGGTACTTTAATCATTTGAATATTCTCTCAGTTGAATATTAAGCAACACTTCATTACTCAGTTTAAATCATTTTAGTATATTAAGACAAAAAAACAGGCATATTCACACCATGACAGATGATTTGGCTGTTACCCCAAGCCCATGGGAGCATAGCTCATAAAATGAAAACCAATAGGAAAGAACCTCCTTAAAAAGGTAAACAAGTCCTGAGCCCACTAAAGCGGTTGATCAACTGTTGCCAGGTACTTTAATCATTTGAAATATTCTCTCAGTTGAATATTAAGTAACACTTCATTACTCAGTTTAAATCATTTTAGTATATTAAGACAAAAAAACAGGCATATTCACACCATGGCAGATGATTTGGCGGTTACCCCAAGCCCATGGGAGCATAGCTCATAAAATGAAAACCAATAGGAAAGAACCTCCTTAAATCAGGTATGTTACAAACATCACATAATATACTTCATAGAAACAAGAAATAAAATGACCAGAGCACCATCAACAGGAATTATCAACAACCTGCCCATTCATACTACACATTTGCCTTTACAAAAATTGTTCCTAGTGTTTATATTCTTGTATAAACTAATTGTTGGATCTAACATATAATAGTTTGGATTTTTACAGTCGCTATATCGCAGTCATACAATACCTTGCAAATCTGCATGGCAAACATAGTACCAGAAGTTGTGAACTAAGATTGGTTTGCTTGACAAGAGGGCAAGGTTTGATTAACCCCAAGTGACTTTCCATGCCTCTGTTTATCTATAGCCGGTTCCAAACAACCTTATCTAATGCTAAGGCCTAAACCATCCATCTACATGTGGCCATCCAGGCAGCCAAACCCGTAATAGCTTCATTGCCACCAAGATTTTGAATATGCCCCCCAAACAACTTAACTTTCATTGCAGCATTGGATATTTGCCTGGCAATTGTATGAATCGGAGCAGTGTGTAGGCTAACTTTTCGGAAGTGAAATTTTGCCATAGTGTAGGGAGCCCATGAGCTTTCCCCAACAAATAATTGAAGGTTATCTATGTAAGAAAATTGAATACAAGCGAGGCCCAAAGGAGGAGAGATGAACCAGGAATAGGGAAATCGGTGCATTGACAAAATGGTGTTGGATCAAAAAAGATAGCATACATCTACAATGCACATATCACCTATATCAGGGCAACAAAAGTGTTTTGTCCCAGTCCCCGAACTCAACACATAACGCATTGCCACGAGTTATAACAATGGGTAATAAAAAGAACTACATCAAATTCGACAACTGCAAATGAATAAAGAGAATATGTTATTTACCGGACGCTGCACACTGTGTCAATTCAGGCACATTCTTCTGTGATATGAAGTCATGTCCCTTAGCTTCGGCATCTCTACCAGTTTGTACTGCCTCAAGCTTTGGCCTTTTTGAACAAGGTGGACCATCCAACAACTTTATGGTCTTTTTTGCCACTACCTTACTATCTTGTTTATGCAAGGATTGAACATTATCATTTCCACCAAAATCCAGTTTGCCGTTTTCAGACTTCAAGCTGAAACCAAGAGATTTCTGCATAGAGACTTCCAAAGAAGTCCTTTTACTTCTATAAGATGGAAAGCCTTCTACATTCTGGTTGTGCTGCTTCACATCTGCCCATGCATGTATAGATCAATCAGCAGTGAATTAGATTAAAAAATGCATAACACACACACACATAGAGTGTGTGTAAAACATTTAGAGAGATAAATAAATGGCCAACATACTCCTACAACACGCAGACTTTTGCAAGGAACATTGTTCTTCATTTTAACTTTAAATGGAGGATATAAAGATATCTTGAACGCTACAAGCAATATACATGAATCAATGTGCAAACAGCAATCCAATATCCAAGCAAGCCCCAAAGGAATATGAAGATCCACAAGCTGTGAAGGAACTTCTGCACTCAAGGGTAATTAACTCGACCACATCATCGACCATCAGAAAGCCCCAAAGGAAGTTTATGATATCGTTTTCATGAGAAAATTCATGATATTTTCTACTATTAAAATTCCTCTAAAGGAAACCACTCATGGAAGAACAGCATTGACAACTTAGCATCACTAAAGCAAGGACTTTTATATGAACTTTTTTACAAAAAGATGAGAAGGACACCCACAACACATCAGCTGCATTTTAGAAACTTTCATTAGCTAAAGAAAATGTCAAAACAATAGTACAAAACCCATTAACACTAAGTTCACCTATCTCCCTGTTTACGGCTAAATGATCAACACATGAAAGCAATAGTCCAATCCCTTGTTACATTAGACTAAATAAAACCAGCGTATAATTATCACAAACCTAGAGAAAAATGGAATAAAACACTCAAGATTCAGAAAGAAACACAGAGAAACAGCAAGATTCAGTGAAGTGTTAATTCAATTGCTGGAATCCAAGGTGTCACACATGCACACACACCAGTACGTAGGCACACCACACTTGCACACCCACAAATGCAGCCATATAAAATGCCTAACTATAATATGATGAGAGAGCTCGTGTGTGTGTGTATAGTATAAATCATGGTTACCAGGATTTGAAGTTGAACCTTGCTAGGTGGAGTCATACCTTAACACCTCCACTGCCACAGTATAAGGTAGTTCCCGGTAAATGCCCATATTTGTAATAGAAAAGCTAAAAAACTACAATAAAGAGAGCCAAGAAATTATTTTCAGCCAAAATACTTTAACATGCTTACATGCAGGAAAGATGCAACACCATGTCTCTGATAACAGGTAAACTTTTAGCTGGAAACCAATTGATAATTAAGTGAACATTTGATGAATGATTGAATATGTGGAAAAGTTGGATCAAATGAGACAGAAGGGGTATATTTCATCAATTTCCGAGGAAGATAATGTGAGTAGTGGAAGCATCTGAACCCATATTTCACCTCTCGAAGTTATGCTGCAATTGCTGGCATCTACACACCACCAACTCTCGAGGGAGTTACTGCCACTACCATGTCAAACATATATTTTTCACATTTGTTTTGTATAAAACACCTATCAATCATGGCCGTTACGAAATTTGTGCATATTGTCATCATTTACAAATTGAAGTCTTGCTCAGCAGGGCAATGGAAATACCGAAGTAGTGCGCTCATTGAGTAGCACCAATTGACCAGAATCTCCCAATCCAAATATAAGTAACTGGATGTATATATCTCTTGTAAACAAAGCAACCAATGTAGTAATAACAAACTTAAAAACGACAAAGATAATAGGCATGGTCCATGCTGTGACTGTGAAGGAATGCCAAGGAAAAAGTTGCATAAATCAAATGAATCAACGTGGAAGGCATTGAAAGGGGGAGAACGGGAGCAACAACAAAGACAGAAGTTCCTTTTTCTAAATGACATGCACCACAAAATGCCTCCGCAACAACAATCGCAAAAGACAACTATAGATCACCGGAAAACATGGGCACTGGACAACCAATTGCAAGCACTTAAAGATCACATAAAGAAACAGAGGACTACATACACAGGCGCAAACATTTAGAAGCCGCCGCCAAAAAAACAGGGAGTACTATATATGTAGTCTATTGCAGACAAAGCACATATCAGCGACAAAGGTAGCACTGCATGAACAACGACAAGAGACCAGAAAACCAAGATCAAAGCCACAGCGACACAGGTAGCACTTCATGAGCAACCACAAGAGACCAGAAAACCAAGATCAAAGCCACAGACAACATCACGAACAGAGCTCACAAATGTGCTGATGCAAGTTACCAAATCAACACTCGGCTTCCCCTTTCCCATGTCACAATTCATTAACATACATCTATGCACGGTAGTCAGGAACTCAACCAAGCAGACACATGATCAATTGGCCACGAAACAATCCAGACACGAAATGGAAGCCCTCTGCTCCCCATCCGCCACAGAAATGGAAATTACTTCCTACCCACAACATATCACTCAAATATCCCCACTAACACCAACAGGGCAACAACAGAAGGACAACGGGGATTTCAGGTTCATACTAAAGGGGGGGGAGATGAGAAGTCAAATCGACTCCCCCCACAAACAATCCAACGGAATCACACCGAATTACTCCACCATGACAACCGCCAAGCAAACCGAAGATAAGGAGCGCGGGAAGAGGGTCTATACCACCACCATGCCGCCGATCCGCGTCGGCGCAGCGCCTCAGCACCTCCCCGCCCCCGCCTCCGGGGCCACCTCCGGCGACGCCCCCGTCCACCCCCTCCACCGCGGCTGCCGGCGCCAGGATCTTCCCGAAATCCACCTTCGTTGGCAGCGGCAGCTCTACCGCATCCATCCACCGGGCCCCGCAAGGCCCAGACCCACCGGAACCGCACCCCGCCTCACCGCCAAAACCGGCCCAAATCGGCGCCGTTCCCGGGCGCGCGGGCGGCGAATCGGGCCGCTGGGAGGCGCGGGGCCCCCGATTGGCGCGAGATCTGGCGGGATCGGCGCGGGGCGCGGGCGGCGGCGGCGGCGCGGCGGGGGCAGCAGGAAGGGGAGGGGGACATCTAGGGCTTGGGAGCCGCGGAGGTGGGTGGGGGTGGGGGAGGAAAGGGAAAGGCGGAGGGGAGGGAGCGTGGAGGTATATATAGTTTTCGGGAAAATACAAGGCCACGGTGGGGGCCAACGGCCGGCTCACGCACTCGCTGCGAGGCGGGGGCAGCGCAGCGGAGTGATTGTCTGGATTTTTTATTCCTTTTCCCTTTTCTTTTTGAATTGTTTTAATATTAATGGTACTGTTGGGAAATTCTAGCTGATGATTCTGGTTCTGGAGGAGCCGATCGTGGATATCCGGTGAGACAGGGATTTATGGTTACCCTTGTGTTTTCTTTTTTGTTGAGAGAAAAAAGGGGTTGCTTTTAGATCACAAGAGGGCAGGATGTTGCAGATAGGACCGGATCAAAGGAATTAAATGCAAGAGAGTAAAATCATCGATAAGCAGCCGGGTGATTGAAATTATACAGTGATAAAAGGTGATATGATAAAAAAAGGAAAACATTTAGTAGCAAAACGAAAGTGCTGCTAACAGGAAGCGATAAATTAAATGCAAGAGAGTAGAATCAGTTAATGACGAGAGGATACGACAAAGAAGAAGGATAATCGACATTAAAATGACAAAACACAAAAGTATTTCATCATATAACAAAACAATATTCTCTCCGTTTCAAATTGCAGAATTTTAGCTTTTTCTAAATGCATATTAGATATACACTATGTTTATACTCTGTATATTGTAAAAGAAGGCCAACATGAACTATAATCTATGGTGTCACGCACAGCCAACTAGCCATTCCACCTACGCAGTACATATAACGGTTTTTGAGGTGTTAGGTTCTGTTCCATTAAGCATTTCTTTCAGGCGATCTTTGATGGGTCAGAAATTAATCACATGAAATGAACTTGTTGATAGAGTATCAAACATACATTTAACGAATGAACCTGATGTTTTTATTTGGTCTTTAGTTCAGCATGGTCTTTTTACGGTTCAATCAATGTATAATTATACTCTTAATCGAACAACATCGATGCCTCAAAATAACCTCTTGTGGAAATTCTATGGTTCCTTAAGAAGGGAGTAACACTTACTAAGGATAATGTAATTAAAAGGGATTGAAAAGGAGATGAAAAATAATGTTTCTGTGGTTGTAAAGAAACTACAAAATATCTCTTCTTTGACTTTTTATAGCTAGATTCATATGGAGAATAGTAGAAATAGTTGTTGGCTTGAAACCACCACAGAATACCACATCATATGTTTGGCATGTGGTTAAATGGTTTTGATAAGATGACAAAAGGAAACTTTCTGGTAGTAGTAGTCACCATGTGTTGGGTCATATGGTTAAGCCGAAATGATATAGTCTTTGACAAATCATGTCTGTATTCCCCTTTGCAAGTCCTTTTTAAGGTTACTCACTGGATACAAGCATGGGCTCTCCTTCAGAAGGAGGAAGAAAGAATCTCCATAAGAATGGCGTGTCGCCACTTGGAGGACTTATCCATAGAAATCTTTAGCAGGCATGGATGGAGGTTTAGTAATAAATTAAGCTTTTAGAGCGGCTGTTTGCTTGGTCTTCATTTGTTTATGCCAGCTTTCATGCTTGTGCATGTGTGCTATGAGGAGACAGAGTCTCTGATATCGTAAGAACTTGTAATAATTTTCCGGCCTTATGCATTGGATTGTAGCGCCCGGGACACTTTCATTCACTTAATGAAAACTTCCCTTTATCTAAAAAATAATCTACGGTGGAACATAAGCAGTACTCCCTCCGTATCACATTTAGAAGTCGTTTTGGACAAGATTTTATTCAAACATTGGGAAATAAATCACGAATAACTTTTAAGTCGTTGAGTTTAGAAGTGTATAAACTATATGAATAGATTTGTCTTAAAAATATTTTTATAAAGTATACATATATTATTTTTTAATAAATATTTTTGTAAGAATAAAAAGTTAAAGTTACATTTTGGAGACCGTGTCGTTGTCCAAAACGACTTCTAAATGTGATACGGAGGGAGTATATGACTATTAATTGAAAGCAATAAAACGGAACATATAACATGAAAGCATGAAAGAATGCAAAGGACATGGTGTTATTGGAAACCTTGAAGTAATATATTTGTTTATAGAAATAGGTCGTTGCAAATGCATATTTGACTATATCCACCGAATAAATTTTATTCCACAGGCTACTTGGTACGTATGAGAGTAAACCAACTTAGTGCCAAATCAAATGTCTTCTTCAAGTCTACGTGATGGCACACAAGAGAAGTTGTCTATGGCCTTGTTTAGATCCTAAAAGCAACTCCCAAATTTACTACGTAAAAAGAAGATTATCTATGACATCAAAATATCATAACATGTATGGAATACTAAATGTAGATGAAATCAAAAACTAATTACACAGTTTTGTTGTGCTATGTAAGACTAACATTTTGAGCCTAATTAATCAATTTTTGGACAATTTTTCACAAATACAAACGAAATGCTACAATGACGCAATGATTATGAAGTGACATCAAACTCTCAAATTCAACATCTAAACAAGCCCTATAGCATTGACGAGTCATGAATCATAGAGAAGAATAAGACAATGAATGTAACAATGACGGGTGACTCGATCTGCGGGCCTATACCCTGTTAGAAAAGGGTCACTGTATATCATGCAATCCAACCAAGCCAATTTATCATCGAAGCTATCACGGAGCTATCCAGTTTTGGCAGTTTACGGAGCTAGGCACTCGCAAATAGTAGGACGCAAGACACAAACTTGAAGGTCGTGGGGTTTATATAGAACTTAAATTTCTTTAGTGCTGTTTTTGTATTCTGGTTATTTAGATTTTGTTATTTGAGGAAAAAAACAAAGGACTCTTCAAATCCTGCTTTTCCTCATATAAAAGTGTCCAGGTTTTGCCATACTTGTAAATTCCATTCCGGAGGTCATTCCGTTTTTGCTCTTGGAACGGAACATTCCGGTACCGGCCGATACCGGTGTACCATTCCGGACTTTATTATATTAAAAATATATGAATGTACATATACATAAATATTCATATAAATATATACTTACGGCATAATTACGCTTCATCACACTGACATTTTTACCAAACTCACGTATTGAACGAGGCGTCATTTGGTTTTAGCCCGGTACCAAAATGAGCGGAACAGGCGTTTGACCTGGTATTGACCGGTATTGGCCGGTATTGACCGGTATTGACCCGGTATTGACCGGAATTGACCGATATTGACCGGTATTTGACCCGGTACGGGATTTCAGCCCTTCTATACCGGTTTAGGCACCGGAACGGGGCATTCCGGCCATTCTGGCCGGTACCGGAATGGAATTTACAACTATGGGTTTTGCAGCAAACGATACGAGGTTAAAGAGCCGTTGGTAAACGGGCGGGGCCCGCGCGGCGCGGTAGATTGACTGAGCGGCGGCACATGCGCCGCACGGAGGGACGGCAGAGCCCCAGAGGCTGTTGGGTGGACACATGCTGCCCGTGAGCTCTGCGCCAGCGTGCACACCACTGTGACTGTGACGACCGGCTGGTCACTGTACGCCGCGGCGCACGGTGCCGACGTGGCAGTCACCATTAAGCTATGCGCACGGGCGAACTGAAAAGCGTGCGACAGTATCGTATAGCTTACAAAAAAGCGGGTACTCCAAGCCATACGCAATCATTCCGCTCACCTCCGCGTGCCAAATTAAGCGTACACAACGAGCAACACTACGCGCACCACGTCGGCGGGAAGGGGCCCATGCACCAACCACCCGGCCGCCGCCCGCCTCGCCCGCCGCTCGGCCCTGCGGGCGCCGACGCGGCCCTGCTCGCCGAGGCCGCCCGCCACTCGCGGAGTTGAGGAGCATGGTGTTGAGGCCGGGAGGGAGCTTGCCTGCAGTGGTCTTGACGGCGAAGGCGACGGAGGGAGCGGAGAGCAAGATGAGGCCGGAGATCTCGCGGGCAGTGAGGGCGTGGAAGGAGACGGACTCGTCGGTCGCGGCTGTGACGACCGGCTGGTCACTGTACGCCGCGGCGCACGGTGCCGACGTGGCAGTCACCATTAAGCTATGCGCACCGGCGAACTGAAAAGCGTGCGACAGTATCGTATAGCTTACAAAAATGCTGCTGCGGGTACTCCAAGCCATACGCAATCATTCCGCTCACCTCCGCGTGCCGAATTAAGCGTACATAGCGAGCAACGCTACGCGCACCATGTCGGCGGGAAGGGGCCCATGCACCAACCACCCCGCCGCCGCCCGCCTCGCCCACCGCTCGGCCCCGCGGCCGCCGACGCGGCCCTGCTCGCCGAGGCCGCCCGCCACTCGCGGAGTTGAGGAGCATGGTGTTGAGCCCGGGAGGGAGCTTGCCTGCAGTGGTCTTGACGGCGAAGGCGACGGAGGGAGCGGAGAGCAAGACGAGGCCGGAGATCTCGCGGGCAGTGAGGGCGTGGAAGGAGACGGACTCGCCGGTCGCGGCGTCGACGAGGGGAGCTCCGAAGCCCCGCAGCCGCTTCGCCGCCGCCCTGCAGCTTCCCCACCGCCCGCGGCCGCCGGGAGGCCTTCATCAGGTGGAAGGCGACGGGCTCCGCGTTGGGGAGCCACGTGGCCGCCGCGCCGCCGCGTTCGGGAGCCGCATGGCCGCCGCACGCGTGGCCGCCGCGTTGGGGAGCTGTGCCGGTCCACCGATGCGAGCTGTCCTCCCCGAAACGCCGCTCGCCGCCGGCTGGCCGTCCCGCGCTGAGCAGCGCCACGCGCTGGCCGCCCGACACGCCCTCCAGCCCCCGCCGCCGGCTGGCCATCCGCGGCCGCGCGCCGGCGGCCGTCGCCCATGCACTGGCTGCCGCTTGGCACGTAGCCCGCCGCCGCCGCCGCGCGCAGTTTGCCGGACGCACCGCCCGCCGCCGCCGCCGACTGGCCGCCCACGGTCGCGCTCCGGCCGCCGTCGCCCACGCCCTTCCTCGGCCCCGCCGAGCCGAACGCGGACGCAGAGGCGCCGCCACCCTTCACCATCCTGGAGGAAGGACGGCGCGAGGGAGGAAGGCGCCGGCGAGGGATGGGGAGGGTGGCCCGCGGAGAGCGGCTACCGAGTGCCGAGCCGTGGGGAGCGGCGCTGGCGCTCGCTGGGGCGCCCTCCGCCACCATGGCGCAGGGGCCTCGCGTCCGATGTGGGAGCCGCGACTCGCATCGATGCTGCGGAGGGAGAGGGGGCGCGGCGGGGATGCGGAGGGAGAGGGGCGGCTGCGGATGCTGTTGAGGGAGAGAGGCGGCGCGGCGGGGATGCGGAGGGAGAGGGGCGACGACGGATGCTGCGGAGGGAGAGGGAAGCGGTGCGCTGAGATGCGGAGGAAGCGGCGCGAGGAAAGATGGGTGGAGAGAGAGAGGAGAGAGGGAAGGGGGGATTAAAAAAGGGATAAAAAATGACTTGTGGGTCTCAATCAGATGGTAGTTGGTACGAAGTATGGAGTATAGAGATGACGAGTGCGGGAAAACTAAAAACTGTACTGGGAAATCTTGATGACTAGATAGGAATATTCTGTTTAGCGGATAGAAATAGAGTATAGCGATTGCCGATAGCCTTAGGGCAGGTACATTGGTACACGTCAGCGGTCTCATAGGTCGTCTCATGCAGTGCCACGTAGGATTTTTGCTGATGTGGAGGAGAGAGAGCGAGGTGAGAGAAAGAGGTCGTTGCTTCGTGAAACAACCGCCTCATGACCTAAATTTCAGGACTATAAGACAACTCCTCCACCATTGTACGAGTTTTGTTGCCATGCAACCAATAGTATTTCATTATTTTTTCCCAATGTTTTAAATGGCGCGCTATTGAATTTAGAGTTTCCCATTTTCTGGACGCTATGCCGCTATTGCGGCCGCTATAGCGGCGCTATTGCCGCGCTATAGCGGCAGATCACTGCTCACGCTATAGCACCGCTATAGCTCGCTATTTGTTTCCAAAAAACATGATCATAAATTTATAATTTAATATAAGAATATCTGATAAAGTGATAGCTGATAATCAAGTGATTATAACCCAATATTGCACGGGCAATAATCCAACATAAACAAAAAACTAAGGACTTAAGTTCACAATTCACATCACGATCACAAGTTCACAACAAAGCAAAAGAGCTATAATTTGTCAATTCCACATTGGCAGCCAAGACTAAGGACTAAGGACTTAAGGAGCAAAGCAATGATCTAGTATGGATTGTATGGTTCAGCTTCAGCCTCAGAATCAGATAGCATAGCAATATCATTGTCATCTTCTCCATCTGGGCCGAATTCACCATATTTGGGAAAAGTGGAAATAGCGCCCGATTTAGCGCGCTATGCCGCTAAATAGCTATAGCGGCGCTTTAGCGCGCTATATCATCTATAGCGCCAATAGCGTGAAAAGGCACAATAGCTTCGCGTTGGTTCTGGTTTGGCGCTATAGCGCCGCTATAGCGCGCTATTTTTTCGTGGTTTTTTCCCATAAATTAAGGGATATTATATTACTGTGAGACAACCAAAACAACAACCTATTGTATAGGTTGTCTGATAAATCATCTCAAGATTATGTGTCACTGCATGAGACTGACTATCAGACGACACCAATGTTACGACGTGTGCGGCCGGGGAGGGACTAGGAGTGAGGCGTCGGCCCGTTCCAACCGTCCACCGAAAATCTGTGGGGTCGTTCTTGTAAAAGGTGCTCCTTTTACACGTTATTAGTAATAATATAAACGCAAACCTGGGCATGTTTTCAACCAATCTCACCTCACCTGCTTCGATCACCTTGCAGAGTTGGAGGGAGAGAAAACTGAAAAAAGCCCGTCCAAGTCCACGGCCATCCTTCTCTTTGCGCCATGGTGCTCGCCAAAAGCCAGGCGCCAAACAGGTCACAATCAACCACCGAATTTATTTATTCGCTGAAAGAACATTTTAAAACGAAAAGGTATAACTCGATATGAGGAAGAAAAACACAGCCACACAGGTGCGCACGGGATGGCACAGGGAAGAGAATTAGAGAGAACACAAGGTGATGTAAGGGATGACGTCACCGCCAACGCAAACGCTGCCGGCTCATTGACCCCGGAGACTCCACGGGTCCGTTTGCTTTCGGCATGGTAGCGAAAAATCCTACGCCTCCCGTCTCTATCAACGAGTGTGTAGGATGACAAGCGACGGCGAGCGGAAAGATCAATTTCATCGCGTTTGACACGGGATTGACGGGCAGTTCGGTTAGCCTGGCCTGTGTTAGGAACCTCATGCTGGACCGGCTAATGGGCTCGGCAAGCGAGTGGGCTGCAGCACTGGACTTGTTTTAGCCCACCCATGAAGGAAGCCACCGGAAGAGATACAACGGAATAGAAATACAGAGAGGAGTCGAACAGAGGAAGGTGCGGATGACCGCGAACCAGAAACCGGCGGCGAGCTCACGCTTGAGGCGAGCATCGGCTAGATTGTATCTCCTACCTTCCTCTTACTTCTTTCCCTTCCTCTAGAACAATACCAAACATTCTATTTCAGCATCCTGTTATTTTCCATCTGTTGCATCGAATCTAGTTGGTTCGTGACACGTATTGGATTAATTGGACCTTGACCATTTTAGTCTCAATTAATCAAAAATTAAAAAATCCACCAGTAAATTTTAAAAAGTTATTGACATTAAATCCCGAATGGAGAGTCCGAAAAAATCTTAACCAACTTAAATGGTGGAACAACTGTGGACCGCTTGTGAAGTTGGCAAGAAGAGAAGAGTGTGCCACATGTGCACGCGCTCGTGTGCCGCAATGTGGTGAGGTGAACGTTTTTGTCATTAATGACGGTCATTGAGTTATAGCCAGTAACTGTCGTTTAGTGGCATTATGATTGGCCGAGCAGTGACCGACCTCAGGAGACCTCTCCCTTCTTCCTTATTATTATGCTGCTATTTTACATTCCCAACGCAACCTTTACGCGCACATTGATTGCGTGAGCAGAAGCCTCCTATCTAGAGATCCTGCTCGGGATAGTCAGGTGATAAGGTTTTTGAATTGTTAGAAATCTAGTCATTTTTTGTATATTTTAATTTGAGAATTTAACAGTAAGTGATCTTGTGACAACATAACATGTGTGTGTTGAAGTTAAATTTCCTAACTAATATGAACAACAGTAAAACAAACCAGAACAAGGTTTGGTTCAGAATGTACCCATGGACGGACCGGTACCGGATGCCCCGTCACCGGCTGGAGGAAGGCATATTCCTCCAGCTGGTGACGGGGCATCCAATGCCTCCGGTACCGACCCCATCTATGGGTAAATTCTGAACCAAATCTTGTTCTGGTTTGTTTTTTGTTGTTGTTCATGTTAGTGAGAATTAACATACTATGTTGTCACCAAATCACTTACTGTTATCATGAATTTACTATTAAATTTTAAAATTAAAATATACCGAAAAATACCTAGATTTCTTCACTGAGATCGTTGAACAGCTCTAGGAGCTTCGGTTTGTCTGGTCGTGCCAGTTAGGGCGCGTTTGGATGGTTGTATCCAGCCCAGCCAGGCTCGACGGATGCAATGAGCCCGTGTTCAGTTGCCTGCACCAACGGTTGGGCTAGGCTCACGCGATGCAAAATAGCCCCCTCGGCCAGGCTCGGGCGGTGCGGCTATTTTCGCCGTTTCTGGTGAGCGTGGCTCACGCGGTGCGAGGAGGCGGAGCGCGTGAGGATTTCGGCTTCGCCGCGCGTTCGCGCTGGAGAACACTAGGGTTACCGCCCGATTCGCGCCATTCACCGCCCATATATCTCACCCCCACCGTCACTTTCTCCGGCTTTCACCATTCGCTCGTCCCTCCGCCGCCACTCCCTCCGGCTCTCGCCATTCGCTCCTCCCTCCGTTGCTCCTTCCGCCGCCAGGTATCTCCGCCGCACCACCCCTCCCCCGTCTCGCCTCTACTCTTGCGTATCGTTGAAGATCTGACGGTAATCCTCTCCTTCTCCTTTGTCTTTTGATGCACAGTTGCGATTCGGAAGGACCACCGATGAAAAGGCAAGTGATTTCTTCAGTCTCCCCTCGATTTTCTCTATTTTTTACCGATTTAACAGTGGTAGATGCAAATCTCATCGGATCTCTCACTTAAATCGTGTTGTTTGTGCAGCCACCGAGTGGATCTATGATTCTGAGTACCGCTAAAGTACGAAATCGAGTTCTTGTCTTACGGATTTTAATATGTGCTGCTATGTGCTGGTATGTAGTAACATTTCTTTTATTTTGTGTGTAGGGGCGCAGATCTGCTTGTGCTTTATCCGTTGGTGTTGTTATTTCATGCTACGTCAGTTGCCTGCTTGGTGTTGTTGCTATAAAACTATGAAACTTTCTTCTTTCCCACTCTTTATTTGTGTTTACTCATTTCGTTCTATAAGTGCTGCATCTTGACAATATGTCAAGTGGTTATTTAATTCTGAGCAATTGCCCATAGCTTCTGATGTGCTATGTCTGATCTGATGTGCTGTTATATTGCTATTTCGGTGATATGAGCATATGCCCATTTGCCAATGATGCATTTACCTCATTCTGTGATTTTCATCTGTTTGTAACTCTGAGCACTTGTCCATTTGCCAATGATGCATGTTCAATTTCTGTCATTTTTCATCTGTTTGACAATCTGAGCATATGTCCATTTGCCAATAATGCATGTTCAATTTCTGTCATTTTTATATCTGTTTGACAATATGAGCATATGCCCATTTGCCAATGATGCATGTTCAATTTATAAGATTTTCACATGTTTGTCAATCTTAGATTTTCTGGCTATGTCTTGGTACATAGTACATGCTGGACGCCAAACTGGTGTTTTCACTAGCTGGGAGGCATGCCATGATCAAGTTGTCGATTTTAGTGGTGCTTGCTATAAAAAATTAAGGACAAAAGAAGAAGCAATGGAAGCATTCTATGGTCATCAACACATTGAACAAAAATTAGATCCTGTTCCCCAACCAATGAGACAAATGGGTGGTGCAAAATGGAAAGATGTAGTTATAATAGTAGAGGCCGCAGTAATTTTGGTTCAAGCAT
Organism: Echinochloa phyllopogon; assembly: GCA_033239725.1. NCBI lineage: Eukaryota > Viridiplantae > Streptophyta > Magnoliopsida > Poales > Poaceae > Echinochloa > Echinochloa phyllopogon. The sequence goes on along the minus strand of BTCW01000010.1, from coordinate 12,477,615 downwards.
TAGTTATTCTAAATCTAGTGTCTAAACTGATGTAATATGTGTTACGAAACTTGTTATATGTACTCATTGGAAATTCTGATGGTAATCTCACCAAGGCATGCAAGAGGTAACTCCACCACCCTGCATGCAGCCAACCAAACACTTGCATCGGCCATTCTGCATGCATCGGTCATTTCCATTTGCTGCACATGCATGTAGCCAAACGTCATCTCTGCAGAGCCTGGCTCAAACCATGCAGATAACCAAACTAATGGCCTTGCATGCGCCTAGCCTGGCCACGAGCAGCTTGGTTGAGATGATGCTAGTCAGGCTCACCGGCGCAGCCATCCAAACGCGCCCTTAGCGTATGCACTTATGGTCCATGGTTGGTTGAATCGTCGTGTCATGGCTGGGGCGTTTTGCTCCAGGGCTGTTTAAAAAAATAGGGGTGTTGGATTTAGAAATTCATTCATTCACGGTAGGTGAATGGTTCTCGTTCAAATCATTTCAGCTTAGATCTACGCATACTTTCTGTCAGCTAGAGGTTAACGTCGCGACTAGGTATCGCGCGCATGATTTTTTTTGTGTTTGTCGCCTGAAGGCATGTACGTCAGCGCAGCTTTTGGCACGTTTTTTTTGGCCCATCTTTCCGTCGGCTATAAGTAAGGCCCATCTTTCACCGCGCACGGTTAATGATCTATCGTGCGCGCTGCTGAATGGGCTCTATTCGGCCCATTAGAGCCTTTGGGCTTGCGTGGGGGCGGCACAATCAGCACAATAAAGATTTGTATATTGTTTTTCTTTTTTAATTTAGTTTTACTTTCCTTTTTATTTTAATATTCAGTTTTTATTTTTCCCATATTATTTATATAAATTTATATATATTATTATTACTATTTTTCCTATTATTTAATATTATTATTTGTACTTCTTTTTTTATACTTATTTGTTTATCATGTGTATACATTTGTTTATCACATATTGTTTCCCATATTATTTATATAAATTTATATATATTATTATTACTATTTTTCCTATTATTTAATATTATTATTTGTACTTCCTTTTTTATACTTATTTGTTTATCATGTGTATACATTTGTTTATCATATATATATATATGTGAATATTTAATATTATTATTGAGTTTTATCTACAAGCGCTTGTAGCTACCACCACCATCAATATACTATTGTGTGTATGTTCACATACTCATTTATCAGTTTGAGTATGTTCGCATACTAATTTTAAGATACTTCAAAGCGAATTGCACGAAAAAATTCAGAAACAACGTTATTTTAAAAATTTATTATGATTATATCATTATACTAGTATGTAGAAATTAGTATGTCCACATACTTAAAGTACGCTTATATACTCAACCTACATACCACCCAGATAGTCTAGTATCATCATATACTACATGTACATACTCTTCATTGGGTCATACACATCTTCTAACATGAGATACAAAGGTGAAGGTAGCTACATACGCGTGTAGAAAGAAATTTTCCTATATATATATATATATATATATATATATATATTTGTTCGCCATCTGTATATATTTGTTGATGATATGAAAAATATTTGTTCTTTACACATAATTATTTGGTCACATTGTTTAATTAATTTGTTTGTGATGTGCTAAATTATTTGTTCGTTTTATTGACCAAACTATTTGTTTATAAAAAGAATATGTTCACGATGCTGTGTTTGTTATTCATGTACATCACTTTGTTTTTTCTCTATTTTCTATTTTTTTCTCTCGTGTACACGACTTATTCATTAACCATGTGTATATTTTTCTATTTTTTAGTTTTCCTTCCTTTTGTTTTATTATGCATCCATATTTTCTTTTTTAATTTCTTTTATTATTTTTTTCTGTTATTATCGTGTACTAACTTGTTTCTAATGTGTATATATATTTTTCACAATGTAGATACGTCGGTTCTCTTCCAAAACTGATTTGTTCGTGATGTTAAATTATTTATTAGTTTTATATGTTCTTATAGAAGAATAATTCATTCACTATGTGAATGCATTTGTTCGCCATGTTGCGGAGCTATTTTGTTAACTTTGTAGAGTACTTTGTTCGTTTTGTTAGATTATTTTTTCTCTTTATACATTAAATTGTTCGACAACAGAGAATCATTTGTTCGCGATGTTTAATTTTATGTTGCATGTCATATAATCAAATGTTTAATGTTTATGTTGGCACTTACCCTGTAAATGGTCCGTTTGCAAACTGGTCCAGCCCATACACCAGACCGTAGGAAACCGTATTTGGAGGCCACGTGCAGGTTGGTTTGCATTGGTTTCAGACCATCTAACCCGTTCAACTCATCTTCTTTCTCGCAACTCAGGTTGCCACCGCCGAACACTGCTGATGAGGTCTAACGCGGTGGTGTCCATGATGTGGTCGATGAGGGCGGCGAACCTGGAGTAGTTACCGGCGGTGGCCGTGAACGCGACCAGGGCCAGGGCCCAGCAGCTCCGGCGGTGGCCGGGGAGCAGCAGCGCCGCCGCCGCCGCGGCGGCCTGGAGCGCGGCGCACCACACGAGCCGTGGCAGCAGCACGGCGCGCCCGGTCGGCGGCGGCGCCCATCAGCCCACGACACCACCATGCCGCTGCCCACCGGTCGTCGGCGCTGCACATGGCGAGCCAGGCGGTGGCGTAGGCGGCGAAGACACACGCGGCGGAGAGCGCACATCAGCTAACCCCATGGAGCACCGGGAAACGAGGCGGCGGCGGTGGCTTCTTCTTCCTCTTGTCCGCCGGCGGGGTCTACGGTGCGGGGGTGGTCTGCTTCTTCTTGTCCTCCATGGAGGACACCGGCAACAACGGAGGAGCTGGAGGATTGTTCAGCTTGACGTCGTTCAAAGTTGAAACCCGTGTTACCCGTCTAACCCGCAGGTTCCAAACCGCCAGACTAGCGTCCCTTGCGGGCTGGGTCGGGTTTTGTCCAGAATCCGCGTAAACCGGACCATGTACATGGTGAGTTGGCGCTATATTATAATTTAGGATGTGTCTCCACATCAGTCGACTGAAAAATAGATTATTTGTCAGTCACCTGTTACAAACGTTGGATCATCATCCAACGGTTCACCTGTTGGACCCTTTGTTATCTGTCTCCTAGTTGTTAGCAGGCCCGCAGTTTACTGTTTCGCGCCCGTTAACAGTTATAATGGGCACGCTTATGCATTGCGGACCCATTATCACTTCGAACATGTTTTGTCTCTGTTTTTGGGTCTGTTAAGAGAGGGTTCTTATAGACTGGCCGCCCAGTTCAAAAAAAACGTGTCTATTTTGTTTTCTTTCCATCTACGGAGTAGAGTAAAAAAATCCGAGAAAAAAATAGATAAATAAGTTACAAGTGAAATTTGTGGTAAAAAGGTCCAAAAGCCGATAAAAGATTTACAAGTAAAATTTGTGCCAAGGTTATTTGTGTTTTATTTTGCCAACTAAAAACAAAAACAAAGCCCAAAAAACCAAAAACAAGCATATTTATTTTGTCAACAAAAGTACATGAAAATTTTCTCCTAGCTCATCATCTTCCATGGTGTACATCCATTTGTGTGTGCCCCCAATCTGTGCACAGTGATTGATGACTTTATGATCTGGAACCGGAAGGATCCATGCATTTTAAGTGGTGATGCTGTAGGAGCGTGATAAAGCTACGACTAGTTCCATGCATGCCCTACAGGCTATTTGTACAAAGCAAGGTTAGCCCTAGATATGGTGGGAAGCACAATGTAGAACAAATGCATTGTCCATCATTTGCCCATCCTATCTACTTTAAACTAAAGTCCACACACACAGTATGAAATTGTGTCATACATGGCAATGTCACTAGAGCTCCTGAAAAAAAAAACAAAAAAACAGCTCAGTATTTAACTACACTAGTAAATGCATTCTATGGAAAAACAGAGGGATGTCTATTTGAACAGCTTCATCCTTTTTATGTCGGGTGAAGGTCCTTGATAACAAAATTTGACAACAAATGTCTATTTGAATATATTAACATTTGTTACAAATCAATATCAATATCATATTAAAAGATGTGAGAAATATCAATGTATTGACAAACTTTTATACACTAAACAAGCATATGATTTAACTAATTATTAAGCAAAACTACCAAAGTTTGACTACAACAATCGTAATGTGCCCTATAAAATGAGGAAGTGCAACTGTTTTCAAGCATATATTTAGTAGGGCTATTCCCCTAATAATCTTACAAAAACAGTAGAATACTCACCGCATCTTCCACGTTCTTACAACAATCTTGCATAGATGGTATTGCATACTTAATTTGGCATTTTGTCCTCTTTCAGTAAACTTTTGGAACACTGAAGGATAAGGTAAATCAGTTATGCTAAAATCATTCCATAATTGGTTAATAAGATTTGAAGCCATGTCACCCAAAAATCCAATCTTTTTTTCAGAATATTAGAAACAAATGAACCAATTGATTGATATACCTAGGCCAGCAGAATAGCACAACTCAAATGCCTCTTCTAATCTTTCCACTCTTAAAACTGTCCGGATATCTTCTATAAAAACAATGGTTGCACCTATAAAAAAATGAAGGAGACTTAAGTAGGAGTTAGGGGATATAATGAAATATTTTGGCTATGGCAACTACCATTTATAATTCAAATGATGAAGAAACACATGTAAAAAAACAGCACAAGCCATAATTTATTGAAGCTGATCCTCAAAACTACTTAGGCCCAATAATACCGGTTACTGCAAAGTACACATTTTAATTGCCTAGTCATATTGGATTATGGTAACCTAAAGAAAAACAAAAGAAAAGGTAATCAGGACTGGAATTTATTTGATAAAATACCTTAAACATATCAGCAAGAAGGGGTAGTGAATGATGATTGGACAAAGTTCTGTACATAACAAATCCGCTGGAATAGAATATCTGCAATCAGTGGCCAGCCATATAATTTTCTAGGTTGATACAGAAGTAAAATCCCAGACCCCGCACGGTGCGGGAAGCCTATGGCACTGGGTACGCCCTTTTTTTTTATACAGAAGTAAAATCAGACAAAAATATGGTTTAGGTATGTTAGAGGATTAGTGACATGCCCAAAGGATTAGTTATGGCAGACAGTCAAAGATTATTTCTCTGAGTACAAGAAATAGCGGTCATGAACCGCTACTTCTACTGCTATGCCCCTACTACCAATGGATATAAGAATAGGTAGAGTTGTATGCCTAGTGCCAAGCAACAAACTAGCCTTCAGGCAAGAAAAGACACAAGTATTTCTTTGAAAACAAATGTATTTCTTGAAAATACAATATTTCTTTGAAAAAACAATTTTTTTGAAAAAGACATAAGTATTTCTTGAAAAATACACAAGTATTTTTTTTTGAAAACACATCAAATGAAATTGACGAACAAACAAGTTCCAAATTGCGAATGCACAACAAAATTTTGTAACTCTTTCAACACAAAATACAATATAGTCTTAATAAAAAGAAAACCAAGCTTATCTCAAATACTAACATGATTCTAAACAGGATGTGGCAAAAAAAGGTATCAAAACAGAGTGGGGAATTTCAGGTTGGACAACATTAAAGTATAAAATAGCTAATGACTTGGATGCCAAATTATTAGTTTCCTTTGAAAATGTCAGGGTAAGTCTGAATGGAACTACCGTAAAAAAATGCCACAACAAGCAAATGTGTAAAAAATAACTTACACTAAATCTTGACTGAACAAGACAATCATAACACACGAGACATATAAACAACACCTCTGAGAGCATATTATACTTAAAAATGATGACTTATATATCCTTCACAACACACAACACACATACTACGTAAGCAAAAAAAGGTGAGAATCACCTGATTGCTATACTGTCAAAAATTTTCCTGCAACGATTCTTTGGCCCCCTGGGCAGGTTAGTGTAGCACCTGCAAAAATTGTGGGATAAAAAATTGGTGAGTGGAAGATCAAAGTGCTGGAGGGTGTGCTAGGTACAGTGTGCATAACCTAACACTTAGCACAGTATGACAGTGTAACTAACAGATTAAGAAACGAGCAGAAACACAAATTAGACAACACGGTTGCAGGAATCCAACAATGTTCACAACACAGTTGTACACCCACAAATTAGACAAACACACATACACCCATAAAGAAACACAAGTATGCAATGATCAGTACCTTACAAACGTTCTGTCATAAAGAAACACACCCGACACACACAGAGACACACAAACACATACCCTCCCACACATAGAGATACCTAAAGACACATAGATACATGAGTATTTCTTGAAAAACAGAAGTATTTCTTGGAAAACGTAATTATTTCTTGAGAAAAAAAATTAAGTATTTATGGAAAAACATAGGTATTTCTTGAAGAAACACGTACTTCTTGAAGAAACACAAGTATATCTTGAAAAAACATAGGTATAAAAGAAATTCTAACCAAGGAAAAGATAAACTTAGTCTAGGTGAACCCTATCAAAAACAGACAAAAAAAACTTACAACATGATTTACGTTATACAACAAACAAACTATATTTACCAATTCAACATGTGCCCTTTTCTTGCTCATTTACCTTTATCTTTTTCAAAACAATAACTCTTGTAGTTGGGCTTGTGTGCAGGTTGAATTGGAAGATTAAATGAATATCCTAAATGTGAAAATGGAAATGTAAATGAAAAGAGTAAAATGCATACATCAAGTGTCAAGCCCTCAATGCGGTCATTTTGATAGAGTCCTAGAAAATCACCTGATGACAAGCATAACACGAGCTTAGCTCAATTAATTAACCACAAAGACTAAAAGATTAAGATGCAGTCCTAGACAAATGATTGAAAGCATAATTCAAAGACCATAAAGTTCAGATTGACGTGTTTCACAAACAACACTTCAATGAAAATATTGCTAGGTCATTGGATATTAAGCCAATGAAAGATGGCAACGGGTCGGGAAATTTTGATTCAAGTAAGTACTCCTATGTTCCAAATACATGTACTCCTATGTTCCATGTACATGCCATTCTTCAACGTGTAGTCAAACTTAAAAAAATTAGTAGATAACATACACCCACACCGACACAGACACAGACAAAAACACACATACACCCACACCCACAGACAAAAACACACATATACCCACCCCCACAACCACTGACCCACACATACAGATGCCCAAAGACACACACAAACACATACAGACTCATGAGTTAACCATCCCCTATGAAAATCAAAATCATTTGTCTTTTATTATAATTATGATACACAAAAACACAAACACACTCTAAATCATTAGTGTCTTCTTCTAACTATGGCAATATGTTAAAAGAGACACTTGTCCACCCTTGAACAGACAAATGGCAATAGAAAATAAAAGCATAGTACAATACAAGTGGCTTAAAAACAGTATGTGATTTATCCACCTTTGAACAACATTTATCCACAGTGAGAACACACATACACACAACTCAAAGCAATGTGGAAGCAAATCAAGAAGAGGTATTCACTAATTACCAGTCGAAACAAGAGCTCAAGTTAAACATGAGAAATATTGAACGAGAAAAGCTACCTACTACAGAACCCTTGCTAATGCCAACGCAAGCAGAACTTTTTAAGTAAGAAAGGAGCGGACCAAAGATCACTAATGTAAGAGGCAGGTAATTACTGCGAGAAGGAGTAGATAAAAAAACAAAGAGCTATGCTCACATGCAAGAAGCTACGGGACCTTTAATTTCAAAGCTAACTAGATATTGACTAAACAAATAGTAAAGGATATGCACGTGCATAAGCATCGTCGACATGCAAAAAGGATGATTACTATTCATTTAATTAAACAATGTCATTGTTGATTGAAAGTGATCCAAGCTGCAACTCCCTATTCGATTACTGCAGAGGGTCTGCAGTTGCCTTGCTCTTGTAGGAAACGCTTGCACAACTCTATTGTCAAGTTCCAAGAAACGGAACAGAAGTCACAACACAGCTATCCAGCAAGAGAAAATGCTAGTTAATTGAATTGTACAAAGGAGATGCTATAGGCCACACAAGGATTAAATAAGATAATCGCCTGCTATGCTAGTTCTCAAAGCATTGGTCCCTGTACCATGAATTGGCACTCCATGAAAAATGAACATGTGTGAATCAAACTAAGAGTAACCTTGTTGCTCCAAAGCTGCTTACCTATATTGTTGCCACCGAGAAAAATGCAGCCAAGCTGCTACTACCTGACAGCTGAGATGAGCTATTATTTGCTTCTGCTGTCACGATGAATCGAAGCTGCACCCTGCTCCTTACCTGCGCGAGCTGCGGCTGTCGTTAGCCTGCCTGCAGTACAAAGCAAACCCAGCTGATGCTACAGCACTGAAATCTAAAGACACAAGCTTGGAGGAGAAATCTTTCGAGTCGAATTGAATAGCTGACAAGCTGCTGCTGTAAAAAGCTTATTGCAAAGGACAGGATACAAAGCAACCCGTTGAAATCCAATTGGAGACCGCTACAGGCAACTGAAACACAAATCCTCACCGGCCAGATAATACACTCGACGCTCAGCCCGCAAGCTGGCCAGATAATACAAGGTAGCTTCTCTGAAAAACCCTAACACAAAATCTATAGTGAATCTCTATCTCCTTGTCCTCCTAAACTCTAGCCGCAACACAAATAGAGCGGATCCCCGCACACAAAACCCTAGAGAACACATCAGTTTGCGCCAGGAAAGAGGAGGGGAGGGAGAGGTGGGAGGGATACCAGATCGTCGGGATCTCGACAGCCTCCGACATGAATCGCCGGTGATGATCCTTCAATCCAAATCCGACATGAATCGCCAGCTCGCTAGGGTCGCCGCCCTGTCTGGTCGCCAGGGTCGCTGCTCCCGCCAGATCATCGGAGCGTCGAGATCGCCGCCCCGTCAGGTCAACGGAACTTCGCCGGAACACGGGGTCGTCGCCCTGCCGCTTAGCTCTTCGCCGGGGGATTCCTCGAGAAAGGACAAAATGAACAATCGACACCCCTACCTGAATCACACAAACAACCAACACGGGTTTGCTGCCACCTCTCCACCCGCTAACAGGCAAGATGCGGACCCAAAACAAACATTACCGGGTACACTGAAGGTTGCCGCGGGGCCGTTACATCCTGAACGCTTGAAGTTGTCCGGGCCGTCAGATTCTGATCGGACACATCACGACGTCGACTGACGGGAAGCCCGATCTCAGTCGTCTGATACAGAGCAAATCTCTATAATTTATTCATCATATTTAGTTTTTTGTTCGTAGAAAATAATTGTTTGTTCATGCTGTATAAGTATTTATTCGTAGTAGTAAAAAAAATTGGTCTAGCTTGGTAAAAAATTATTCGTAGAAAAATATCATCTAAATATAGTGAAGTGAGACCTCGTTTTGTAGATTTTATCGCAACAAGTATTATGGAGCAATCAAAATTTAATTTGGATGTTTAGTTTAAGAGTAATGTCTTTTTTTTCTCTCCAAACTTTCCTTGCGTGCATGTGATGTCAGCACCTCTCTTCTCGCTCTCTCCCATGCGCGTCTAAACTGGTACATTTCTTTATTCTCTGCATTTCCTCCTGTTGCTCCTCCACTCTTTAGGCGACAAGTGGACACGCATTACTGAACCAAACAATCGGTCCATGGTTTGGTCCAATATTTTTGGGTGATAGTTGTGCCCAAAGGTTAATGCATAAGCTTTTTTTTAGTGGCCGCACATCTGGCTCACTTTTTTTTTCTTTCTTGAATGAACCGGGGTCAACTTTGAATGCCTAAAGATAGGCATTGCACCCCGCGAGCATGTCGTGGTTAATGACATGACACAAGGGCCCCGGAAGATGCTTAACGTGTAACCATCACTTTATAACAGACAAACTACCGTGTGCAGTAGTTCAACCAATGCTGCTTTTGCAGAACCAAAGAAGCCCATACGAACCTTGCGTGCCTGGTAGCGAGCCAAAAAGCCCAGACGCCTAGCAACAAGAGCTCTCACCCGGCCCAGGCCCTGAACCGCAGACCACAACCACATCAGGCTGACAGGCGGGCCCGAGGCTCCGCAGCCTGTCCCCACGTGCTTGCCCCCGTTCCTCCCTCCTCCCCTTCCGTCGCGCATCTGAAGCGAGGAGTATAGGGAGACCGATCTTGTTCGCGGAGGAGGCGGGCGAGGCGTTTGACGGGTTTGACTCGGATCATGGTGTGCAGCTCGAGCAGATAGGTGGAGGAGAGCTGACCTGAGGTGGGAGACGCGGATCGTAGGGCTAGTCCGGTGGAGGCAGGGGATCAAGAGGAAGGGGGAGGGAGAGAAAGGCGGGAGCGGGGAAGGATGGTGCTGGTGCTGGCGCTGGGGGATCTGCACATCCCGCACCGGGCGCCCGACCTGCCCGCCAAATTCAAGTCCATGCTCGTGCCCGGCAAGATCCAGCACATCATCTGCACCGGCAACCTCTGCATCAAGGTAAAACCTTATTATTACCTTCCTCACCGCGCCTGACCGGCACCAAATCTTACTATCACTTCCTCTCGCTTCATGCGTCCGATCTGGCTGCGCTCGCGAGTTCGCAGCGCCGTTGAAAGTAGCATCCCGGGAAGAATCGTTTTTCTTTCTTAGATGTGGTTGGGATCAGCGGCATCGGTGTTTGGTGGGGCAGGGTATGCGCGACAAATTAGGTTCCCAGATGGAGAGAGCACCGAGCTTAAATGTGATTTAATTACAATAATGCCTGAGCGTGATGTTGTGATTTCCAACTCCTGTCGAAACGAATTGATGGTCGATGGACGACATCTGTTGCGAATTGTACTACATTGTTGAAGCTTTGTCAAAATTCAGCGACTTATAAGCTCGAATGCTTACGATTTAAATGTTCAGTACACAATTTGCATCTTGCTGCTTAATCATGGAGCTCTCTCCAATTCTTGTTACAAACTGCCAAGAGAAAATTCTCAATTGGCAACATGTTCACCATGTCTATGTTTACTAGGCATTATGCAGCTGTAATACATTGAGAAGTTTTCCCAGGAAAAAAGAAATTTAGTAACAACTGAGGGACATAGTTTAAAAGCAACCCTATAATTGCCTTATTGTCTTAGCACTTTTCTCCTTCTGCAAATATCATGTGTATTTGTTGGTAGCTTGATGACATCCACATTACAGTTATGCTTAAAGAAATTCTTTACTATTATTTCATACTCTTAGCAAGTTTCTGTTTCAATGTTGAGCTTCTGAAACTGCAAATTCTCTTAGTCAATTTATTGCCAGCTCTACCTTGAAAACTAATTCTCTTAGTCAATTTATTGCCAGCTCTACCTTGAAAACTAATTCTCTAAGTTGATTTTTTAGAAAGTACGGAGTTACTACAGAGAACACATCATAGCTGCCACTGCCCACCTCTAAATTTATTGAATGAAGGACCTATAATATGTAGTCCCACTCCCTCCACAGAATTTAAGGTACCATTTGACTCGGTGCGGTCTCCAACGTCACACTTTGACCATTCCCTAGTATCTCATATATCATAACCATGATATTGGCATCATATGGAAGTGTTTTTAAATACGAAACTAATTATGTTAAATTTGTATGGTATAATGTACAAAAATAAATTCTTAGACTAAGTATTGGTAAAAAATTAAAATGTTTGAATCTTGGATTGTGTGCGCGCCTTACATTTTGAGGAGGTGGGAGCATCACTGATATTAGTGTACTATATAGCTCCAAATGATCAGCTGAAATAACTTTTTTATTCCATCGTTCCTTGTTATTACTTATCATACAACTGAAATATCTTAAGGGGTAGAGAAAACTGTTCTAAACCAAGAGTATCTAGATGTTACCGCACCCTTTGTAGGTTTATGAAATGTTGCCAAAACTGACAACTGTAGGGAAGGGCCCTATTGTGTCTATGTTAGTTAATTAACAAATAATCAAATTTAAAAGGAACAGTGAAATTAGCAGAAAAGCCTATTGGACCGTATTAACCTTTACGAAGCTGCACAATAAGCAAAGCTAAAATATTGAAAATTTACACTCATTTCACTGGATGCCTTAGCCATAGCCTCTTACTAAAGTCAAACGAATTATGTAGAGATATCATCTATTCCTTGAGAAATTCTGAATCTTGAACCATAGAATTCTTCCATTGGATATTTAGAAGAACCTTGTAAGGAGCCATTCTAGTCATTCTTACAGGAAAGAGCTCCTCGATGAATAACTCTAGCTACATTGGCTTAAAAATGCTATCTGTACTGGTCAAAGAATGATTAGAATCAATCCTTGTAAGAAAAAGTGGAAAGATAATAACTGCAGTGCAGTTTTTGTAATGTTTTTTCATTGCATTTAATTGAACTAGATTATTACATTGTTAAGTGCTGATGGTTCATTGAGCTCAAACAGTATTGTGTAATTACCTGCGTATCCATTCAAGTTAGGTATTAATTACCCAATTTTCAGTTCTCTCTAATCTTTACATCTCCAAGGAGATAGAAAGAACTGTTACATGTGCATAAGGATAGCTGTACAGAATATTGCTTCAGGTCCCATACATTGTTCATATTCAATTTCAATTTTTTGGCCTCATATAAGCATGCCAATTGATATGTTCCTGTTTGGCCTAATTAAACTTCTCTAGTAACCTAGTTTATCAGTGGTTTGCTCACAAGTCATAACAACCCCATGACCCTCCAACTGAAAGCAGCTTATTTAGGATCTCTAGTACAAAATGGACATGAGCTTGCAGGTTAAGAACAAGAAATTGTCGGCTATTTGGCATTTGCTTTGGCTTGGAATGAAGGTGAAGCTGAAACAAAAAATTAAAGCACAAAATGACATGCATTTGAAATTTAGTGTTATACTTTTACAAAATGGTAGGGTATGTTACATGGCAAATACACTGGCAATAGTATCAGATATGTTTTTCTTGTCTTGCCAAACGCCGTCAGCATCAGTGATGCATTGAATTTCCCTTTTGGGACCAAAAACAGACAAAGAGGCATGCTAAGGCAGATCTTGTGCATCAGGCACGGATACACAGGGTTGTAAACACTGACTGGAAATTCACCTAGTAGAAGTGTTTCTTGCTTGATGCAGCATACATACTTGGTTAGAAGTTTTACAGTAGATGAAAATTGCATTCATGTTGATGAAGTTGGTCTTTAGTTTTGTTTTTATTCCTTGTGAGGGTGGTGGGGTGGTGTATCTAGTACCTACAGATACAATAGAATAATTGATGGACACTTAAAGATGTGGGGCCATGATGAGATTAGTTTTAAGTGCTAGTACTACTCTTTTCAGGGGATTTATGGCTATGCTATCCTATCCTTATCAAGGAGTGTCTGATTTTTCGTATAATTTCATGTATTGGTTATTCTTTTATTGACATGGTAATGCGCACTTCAACTTGTCATTGTTTCAAATGGACTATAGAACTAGGCTGTGGTGTAGATTTTTTTAATAGATGGCTTATTGACTTGTATGACACATTTTATTCTGTTGAAGTACATACTAATAAATTTCATAATTTCCATCTAGGAAGTCCATGACTACCTGAAAAGATACTAATAAATTTCATAATTTCCATCTAGGAAGTCCATGACTACCTGAAAAGCCTTTGTCCTGATCTCCACATTACCAGAGGAGAATATGACGAGGATGCTCGATACCCAGAGACGAAGACACTTACAATTGGTCAGTTTAAGCTTGGGCTATGCCATGGTCATCAGGTTCGTTTATGCCTATGATTTCATTTTGTTTATTCCTTACGCAGAGAAAACATATGTTTATTTTATGAGGCATATAATTTATTTCACATGAGATCATGTTCGTTAACCTGATTAATTCTGCTGCATTGTTTTATGCTCATGAAATATCACTGTGCTATGTCATATTCATGATCGTGATACTAGACTGTGTGTTTTAGTTGGATGTAGTTAAGTCTGTTATAAACTTGTCCGCGTGTAGAGTGATCTCACATTAGTGCAGACTCAACATTTTTGTTTCTCTGTACATTAGCATGTTCATTACCTGGGCGTAAATTTGACACTTCTTTGCAACTACCCCTCTTACTATTAGATGAAATTAGTATACATTATCAGCTTGAATTTGGTTGGTGACATGAAAATGAGCATTTGTGCAGCTCTTACCAAGGAAACGAAATTGAAGGCATGGCTTGTTATATCTCTCTAATGGGTCATGTGGCAATATGTTAGTTTTACCAGTGGGATGTCCTCTCACTTTTAGTTATAGAATTACTAAATAAGATGCTTAACTGTTGCACAAAACTCATATTAGAGATTATTTTCAAGACTTCCAAGTCTCCAGTTTCATTTGTAAGGTCAACTGTCATGTGCTCCAAAATGCCGAGTTTCATAAAGTGTAACACTGTAGGCAGGGATGTTTCCTGTCCACCAGTTCAACTTTTGCAATGAAATACATGGATGCAATGTTGCAATATGGCAGCATTCAATGCATCATCAAATGGTCTAGAGTCTCATGGAAAGAAAGATATTGTTTTCCTGAAGTTTAAACAACCCATGTTGAAAGTGATTTGATTGTCCCTTCTTGGGGACATGAAGCCTGGCCAGACCATAAACCCCATACTAGGTGTTTTTTTGAACTGCACTTCTGGAGAGCATGCACGATGTTGGTTCATTGTATCTGCCAGTGCATGCATCGTGTTCTGCACCTTCATTCGCACCACTTATGAACAATTTTTGCATGCTCCATTTACATTTTTACTCTGTACTTGGCCATTTCTAGCGATTTGACTTGAGTGAATGAACATGATAAAGGGGCAAGAGCCGACTGTAAGCACTTCATTTGTGGATCGTGTGGCTTTTGAATTCTAATAGATCCGCTCTATACTGACTCCAGAGCAGCCCCCATGTCAAATGTTAAAAAGTTGTGCATGTGGTCGTTGAGACACCCACCAGCTGTCAAATCTACTAACCCTTTTCACTGAATCTGTGTGGCAACCAACCATACCAGGTTGTTCCATGGGGCGACCTGGACTCCCTGGCGATGCTGCAGCGGCAGCTGGACGTGGACATTCTGGTGACAGGGCATACCCACCAGTTCAAGGCGTACAAGCACGAGGGCGGCGTGGTGATCAACCCTGGGTCGGCCACGGGCGCCTACAGCAGCATCACCTACGACGTGAACCCGAGCTTCGTGCTGATGGACATTGATGGCCTCCGCGTGGTGGTGTACGTCTACGAGCTGATCGACGGCGAGGTGAAGGTGGACAAGATCGACTTCAAGAAGACGGTGACGACGATGCACGCGTAGCATGTCTCGGCTCGGGCGTGGAGGAAACCAGATGGGACTCAAAGACGTCTAGTAGCTCCTTTCCTGTTGCTTTCTGCATTTCCCCATCTGCTTGATTCAGAGCGTTCCCTGAACCCTTCTTTTCCTACCGGTTTGTGCTCGCCTGTCTTTACGAATTAGTTGACCAGATTGTCAGTTTGGGTGCGTGGGGGGCGACGTTAACTGTTAAGCTAGTGATGAATTTGGTGGTGTTTTAAATGTTGATTGTGTTTATATGGAAAATAGAGGCAATAATGTCAGAACATATTACTCTTAGCTTTGCTTTGCCGCATCCCATGGTGTGAATCATGTTGCTGTTTTGTTCTTTCTGATTTTCATCTTTGTTAGTACTGCGTTCGTTCCCAACGCATTCCATCAGTGAATGAATAACGAAGAAGATCAGGTAGCGCACTTTCTTTCCAAAAAGAGAGTGAAAAAGGAAAAGAAAAGGTTTTGCGTTGGGCCGTTGGGCGTTGTGGAGCCAACGCGGCGGCACACGCAAAAAGCGCGCTGGACGGCACCGACACGCGCAGAGGCAGAGTTGCTGTGGGCATCACGTACTCTCACGGTCACGGTGGCACGCAGATGCACGACCAGTGTCCCCATCTGGATCTCTGAGACGCACGAATTCGAAAGAGTCTCGATCCGGGCTTCTATTCGTTCGAGAGAACGCTGGATTGATTGAAATCATGTGGAGAGAACATTTCGGGCACAACCACCTTTACACTTCTACGGCAATGTATCTGAGTATCTCAAGCAAGATAAAAAGTTCACTAGGTGGCTCTTGCGATTAATTGCCATCAGTATCACTTACTCCTAAAATAAGTATCCTTCTGATGTATAAATTTTATTCTAAAAAATGTATTTTTGGTTTTTAAATTGCAAATCTATTTAAACTAACCCCCGCATTATTTAAAAAGATTATAAATAAGGGTACAAAACCAATTTTAAAAATAAAAATGATGCTACTTTTTTAGTTCTAATATAAAGCACGAGTAACAAATTCATTTCTAATGAAGCATGCTTTATTTTATTTTTGCGAAAAAACCAGTAAAGACGTGACGTTTACGACATGCACATACTCGTCTCTATAAATACACATACGCAATGGCACAAACAACACATACTCACCTATGAACATACACACGCAATGGCCAATGTCGAGATTGATAATCACCTAAGCGTCTCGTTGTCGAATGGCACACTACCTACCATTGATAGAATAACGCCCATCAAAACATAAAATAAATTTTGAAAAATACGACACCAATGCTGAGTTGAGGACTTAAACTCTGGTAGACAAGTTTCATCACAAGAAACCTTACAGCTGACTTATGATCAATTCGCTAATGACAACCGACTTATGATCAATTCACTAATGACACCTATTTTAGGATGGAAGGAGTAAGTTATTCCTAAACTCCTAGATGCATAACAAGGCCTTTAAACTTACTTAGATTTCATTTGGATCCATTCAACTAATCTATTAGTTGGTTAGTTAGGATTAGTTGGGTTAGACTAGATAATTGGATAATTCCTCGCAAAAAAGATAATTGGATAGTTGATATCCAAAGCATCCAAAAGGATGGTCTTTATTTGGTTTTACCCCGACTAATATTAGCGAGCTTGTAATTAACTGGTGGATGGTTAAAAAATTACTTGTTTAGTGTGTGATAAATTGGTGGATAAGGGCGGTCTCAACCATCTGACTAGATGGTTTCTATAGCATTAAATAGGGTGACACATACGACTATTGCCTTATGTTGCGCTACATTAAATAGGAGAGAGAAGAAAAGAGCAAGAAACTAGGTCTCATGCAACACCCGGTTTCTACACGAGAACCTATGCACAACACATTATCAAGTTTGGGTTGGGAGATGATAGTTTCTTCATTATAGATAAAAAATAAATATGATTGGTGGAGAGGAGAGATGATGAATTTATTGAGGACCCACGCTAAGAAATCATAGGTTGGAGAACACAATGTCTAAAGTAGTGTCTTGCTAATATGACATTATGAACACTACCTATAGACATCATGGATTGGGACTGCCCTAAGCAAGGCGCATACGGACAGATAAAATAAATGTAATAGGTCTTTTAGGAAGTCTCAACCCAAGACACTGGTAACGGTGTTCATAGTTTCCATATCATCAAGAACCAGTACAAGACACTACCTTTTCAATACAAACAATATTATTCCATACTTAAATTTAATGTCACTCATCTCTCACTATGCCTTAAAATAATACTATATCTCATGCAAGACTTAATTTCCTTCTCTTTCTTCATTAATTTACTTGACACATCATCTTTTTATCGTATGTGGCATATTATTTAATACTATAAACATATTCCTAGTCATGAGGTTGGAAATCGGCTTACAGTACCTTACGCCAAATCAGCTAGGGCAAGACCTCTCTTAACCTGCCAGAATTCGCTGCCACTAACGTACCTCTTGGAACGTGGCTGGCATGCAGCATGCAATCGGCATTTTTTAAACGAACGAAAAGTCTTTTAGGTCAGTGTTGGTGGGAGTTTCAGTATATTAAATATACTGATTGTGATATATGAAAGAGAAGAAAGAGTTATATGGTTTCTGCTCTGCGTAACCGCGTAAATAAACCGTATACTGAGACTGAGCTGCTGGTAGCAGGATCCAGCTGTGAGCCTTTCGTGCACTCACGTATACGTACGTGTGCTCGGCTGATCAGCACCAAAAAGTGTAATCGAGCATCAGCAAGATAAGATCACACATTAGTACATTATTATCAGAGCAGCTAAGCCTCTACTTAGTCGTGTCACTGTCGCTCGCTTCTCGAGTTGCACTGCATGTTTCTCGCGGTTCACCAAAAAGTGTAATCAAATGCGCGTGGCGCGAGGAGCTAGGTTGGAGACACGTACGTGCACGGGTGCGAAACGGGGATAATCTTGTTATTAATTAATAATCAGCCGAGATAGGCCTGGGCCAGCCGGCAGCCGCGCCAATAATGGAGGCAGGCGGCTAGCCTAGCCCCGTCGCTGTCGCCCGCCCGGGCCTCGGCGCCTGCCTGCCATGCGCGCTGGCGACGGCAACGGCAGCGGTGGAGGTTGGGGCCACGGCGGGGATCTCCTGCGGCGGAGGATCCCTGGGGCGCCGTGTGTGATCACCAGTAGCCATCTCGGGATGTTCCGTTTGGCCTCGTACTCACAGTTCACCTGCTGGTTGTGCACTTTGAGGTCGTGTTTGGAAGCTCTGTCAAACAGGTTTACAGAGAGCTGATTCTATGAAGTGATTTTCTGCTGATTCTATGAAGTGATTTTCTGCTGATTCTATGAAGTGATTCTCTGAAATGAACTAAGGAGCTGGGAGCTGAAAAAAATAGCTTCTCTATCCTAATTCTGTGAAGTGATTCTCTATCCTAATTTTGAGAGTTTATGATAGAAAAACAAAAAAAAATATTTTCAATCACAAAGTTACTTCTCTTAGAAAATCAACTCTCGTAGATAATTAGAATAGGTGAAGCTCTGCTTCGGCTCAACGAGACTTGGCCGTGCACGGGCGCGGCAAGGAACACAACGACAAACGTGCACGGTGTGTCACGGCACGTCCGATTGGGGTCATGGCAGGCACCAGGCAGAGACACACGAGCGAGCATCCCGCGCCTCGTGTAGTCGTAAAGTTTAGACATCTAAATTTTCGAAAGTATTATAAATAGTAATATTTTATCTATATTTATAAATAATTATTTAAATATTAATTAATTAGGTTTAAAACGTTCGTCTTATAAAATAATTAATTCTATACGTCGGTATTTTGATGTCACTAGAATTTTTTTTATACCGTAGAATTTGAGAACTAAACGAAAAAAAAGCTGACAGCACGGATAGAAGGAAGCGCCAAAGCGACGCGACCACAGTAGCGCCTCGGAATTTGGACCGTCCAGAAGGGCAGGCGAGGCGCTCTCGGGTGTCTCTGCCTGCGTGCGTGCGTGTCAGTCTAGAGCTCCGTGGCCACCACCGCGAGCAGCGCCCGCCGCTGCAGCTCGCGGCCCCATCCTTCCGTTCCGCCGCGCCAACCCCCGATGCACCCGGCACTGGTCGCCACACGAGGCCACCGCAGAATTGTTTTTTTAGGTGTTGTTTAGATGTTAGAATTGGGAGGTTGAATTTGGGAGTAAGATATCACTTCGTAATCATTGTGCTACTGTAGCATTTCGTTTGTATTTATGAAAAATTATCCAAAAATTGATTAATTAGGCTCAAAATGTTCGTCTCGCAGAGTACAACAAAACTGTGCAATTAGTTTTTGATTTCATCTACATTTAGTACTCCATACATATTATGACATTTTGATGTGATGGAGAATCTTCTTTTTGTATAGTGTATTTGGGAGTGAAATTTTGGAACTAAACAAGCCCCTGCTAGGAGTGAATAAACTCCGCAGAGACGATGACACGTTCTCAAATTCCACCCCAAATTTTACTATGACCTTGTTTAATCTAAAAACAACTCCCAAATTTACTATACAAAAAGAAGATTTTTCATCACATCAAAATGTCATAACATAAATGTAGTACTAAATGTAGATAAAATCAAAAACTAATTGCACAGTTTTGTTGTGCTCCGCGAGACGAACATTTTGAGCCTAATTAATCAATTTTTGGATAATTTTTCACAAATACAAACGAAATTGTACAGTGACATAATGATTACGAAGTGACATCAAACTCCCAAATTCAACCTCCCAAATTTAACATCTAAACAAGGCCTATACAAAAAGAAGTCCCATCACATCGACACATGTATAAAATACTAAATATAGATAAAATCAAAAACTAATTACACAGTTTTGTTCTACTTTACGAGACAAATATTTTAAACCTAATTAATTAATATTTGAATAATTATTCGTAAATATAAATAAAATGCTACAGTGACGCTACAGTAATAAAGTCCTAACTTTAATAGGTTCAAGTTGGGAAAACATGCCCCAATCAATCGATCAATGGCGCGGTTGATTAGGGCCTGTCCCAAATTTCATCTCTAAAGTTTACTATGCAAAAAGAAGATTCACATCGCATTAAAATATTATATCATGTATGGAGTACTAAATGTAGATGAAATCAAAAACTAATTGTATAGTTTTGTTGTACTCTGCGAGACGAACATTTTGAGCCTAATTAATCAATTTTTAGATAATTTTTCACACGTACAAACGAAATGCTACAGTAGCGCATGTGCTTCAAAAGACCTAAGTTTGCCTCCCAAATTTGGAAAGGCCAGGGCGCGTGGACCACGTACTGTACATGGTGACGGGTGATGGATCAGTCATCAGTAACTTTAATTAGCGCGCGGCCGCTGACTCATTGTTACAGAGATAATTAAGAGACTAAAGTGTAGTCTTTTAAATAAATGATAATTAGATGTAGTAAATATAAATTAATTATAAAACTAATTATATAAGTCATGTCTGTTTCTTGAGCGAACCTAACAAATCTAATTATTCTATAATTAGTACATAATTATTGTAGCATTATATTGTCTAATCATGATATAATTAGACTTAATAGATTTATCTCGTAAATTAGTCCTCATTTATTAATAAATTTTTAATTAATTTATATTTAATACTTCTAATTAATAGTTTTACATCTAACACGACGGGAGTAATATTTAGTTGAAGTGAACCAAACACCCCTAAGTGTGCGCAGCGCGGCTTCGTCTCTCTCGTGCGTCCCGGCTGTCACGCACGCACGAGAGCTGCAGGCGGGAGTGAGACGCTAGATGAGGGTTCTGTTTAGAACAATTTAACTTTAGCTTATAGTTAAAATAAGCTAAAATTAGAAAGCAAACAATACGTTTTTTTACATTTTTTTGTTACACTTCTCCCCACCGCTCTATTTATATTAAAATATAAAATTTGGTTCAGACTCGCTTCTTAAATAAACGTTGTTTTTATAGCTTATCTAAAAAACGTTTCTCACGACTGTTTCAAATAGGGCCAAGAATGGATGGCTCCATCGTTCGGTGGGGCCCGCCTGCAGCGTCTCGCCCGCCGACCACCACTACCGACGTGGACATGGGGGACACGGACATGGCGTAGCCCCGACCCCGAGCCCAAACCGTGTTGACCTTTGGGGATGCAGTGGCCACCGCGCCTGCGCCAAAGGAAAACGAAAGCTTCTCTGCACGGGAAAAAGAAATGGCTAGGTGTACGCGGGCAAATCGACAGGATCTACGGACCCTGCCTGCGAATACCAGAGACCTTTTTTATGGCTTCTGCAGCCGTCGGACATGGTTTAGATTCAAACTTCACGCATTCCGCCCTACATACGTCACGATAGCATTTCGTTTTTATTTATAAAAAAAATCTTTAAACATTGATTAATTAACTTTAAAATATTCGTCTCGTAAAATACAACAAAGTTATTAATTTTTGATTTCATCTGCATTTAGTACTCCATGTAAGTGCCGACATTTTGATGTGATGAAAATCTTCTTTTTACACAGTAGAATTTGGGAACTAAGCCTTGTTTAGATCCCAAATTTAGCTCCCAAATTTCATTATGAAAAAGAAGATTCCCATCACATCAAAATATCGACATATGTATGGAGTACTAAATGTAGATGAAATCAAAAACTAATTTCACAATTTTGTTGTACTTTACGAGACAAACATTTTAAGCCTAATTAATCAATGTTTGAACAATTTTTCACAAATACAAACGAAATGCTACAGACACTAAAATTTGGATATAAACAACGCCTACAAGGGCTCGGTCTATATGGAAATTTTGAATCGGTCCCTATTGACTTCCTCGCTTCCAAAGTCTCTCCCTCTCCCTTCTTACTGCTACAAGTGTCCCGATGTCCCAATAATAAAAAAAGTAAAGTAAAGTCTTGCATACACGGTTTATCTTGAATTTTCTGCTTAAGGAACAATATCGTAAATACATAGCTAAATGCTATGGAAAAAAACAGAAAGAAAGATGTAAGAATGCTAGTAGATCTATCTATATACTATTAGAATTCAATCGAATTGAAAACTTTCTCACCCAAAATTTTTCTACCTATCCCTTATAGAGGACCCACGTATCGAGTCTGTAGGCGAAATGCGACGTCAAACAAAAGAACACTTTTCTGTAGGTTTCCAACGTTTTCCTTTTTTTCCACGGGCAAAAAACTTTACCTATCTTGTGTACCTACGCCCTGACCCATCCATTAGTTGGATTAAGGCTGAGATATTCTTTTTCACAAAATTGTTCTTTTTGGATGTGTTTTCTTTACACAAATCAAGAATAAAATTCTGAAAATTTGTGTATTGCACTGGCGATCTTGCTAGTAAAAAGTAAATGATTGAGGACAAGTACATACTAACCGATAATATCGATATCTGGCAGCACATACACGGATACACCATCGCTCCATTTAAGCATAAAAGATGTAACTATGGACCGATCTAACCATGAAGTAATCAGGGGTATATACTTTGTGTATTGCAAAGGTTCGTAGGCTTCTTTTTAAATATAAATAAAAAATATAACCCTGATAATATTCAAAACTAAGGCCGTGTTCAACCGAGGCCTGGTTTAGATGTTGAATTTAGGAGTTTGATGTCACTTCGTACTCATTGCGTCACTGTAGCATTTTGTTTGTATTTGTGAAAAATTGTCCAAAAATTGATTAATTAGACTCAAAATGTTCGTCTCACAGAGCACAACAAAACTGTGTAATTAATTTTTGATTTCATCTACATTTAGTACTCCATGCATATTATGATATTTTGATGTGATGAATAATCTTCTTTTTGTATAGTAAATTTGAGAGTTGCTTTTGGGATCTAAAGAGGCCCGAGATAAGGACCTCCTAGCTAGCTGAGGTGTCCTTTTATCCTACGTGGAGGTGAGAGGCGCGAGAAAATTCTTCTCGTCAGCGATGAGTTCCTCGCTAGTCTAGCACAGCTCCCGGTAAAACCACGGTCTCTGCCCCTCATCCCCACCGCATACAAATACAACTGCATATATTCACTTTGATATCATATTAGAAGTCGTTTTAAATAAGATTTGAGTCAAACATTAAAAATATAAATCATAAATAATATTTAAGTCGTTGAGTTTGAAAATATAAAAATTATATAAATAGATTGATCTTAAAAATTACTTTCATAAATATATACATATATTACTTTTTAAGAAATATTTTTATAGAAAAGTAAAGTCAAAGTTGGCTTTAATGATCGTATTGCTGTCCTAAACGGGTTCTAATACAATACCGGAGGGAGTATTTTCTTTTCTTTATTCCCATCTACTACACCGTACCAGAAGGCGATTTCCCTTCCCCGTTGTGGACGCCCTAATAGCTCTAGGCACCAGCAATGGTCATTACCCAAGCAGTAAGTAAGGGTGGGGTCTGTCTGTGTTAGGCTGTCCGCACCCATGTTCCTCTATTTCGTTCTCAAAAAGGAATATTCTATCTTGATCATCGAGATTCCTTTCCCTATCCCGATTTCTCTCCCGATTTCTCTCGCACTCGTCTTTTCTCTATACTCTCCCCTATACCAACTAGCAGATGTATGGCCTATGTTTCAGGATTTTTTTTCTATTTCCTCCCTCCCCACTCTCTCTCTCCACCCCTCTCCTCCCACGACTCCCCCAGACGCCGCCCTCCCTCCCCGCATCCACACGCCGTCGACTCTCTCTCTCTCTCTATCCTCTCCACGCGTTGCCCCACCCCCTCCTCCCCACGTGTCGCCGCCCCACGGCCTTGCGACGGCGGCCAGCGTGGGCGCGTGGGCAGGCCGCAGGCGGACGGCGGTGGGCACGCGGGCACGCCGCCGACACAGGCGCGACGCGGGGCGAGCGGAGCGGGGCCTGCGGCGGCGGCCAGTAGCGCACGCGCCGCCGCCCCACCTCCTCCGCCGTCCACACACGTGTGGAAGCTCCTCACACGCATCGTCGGCCGCAGCGTCTAGCTTGGCGGCGGGCGGCCGAGCGGGGCGGGCGGTGTGCAGCGGTGGGGGCGGCCGGACGCGGACGCGTTGCTTGCGGTGAAGGCGGCGCTCTCCGACCCACCGGCGCGCTCGCGGCTCCGGCTTCAACGGCTCCTTCCCACCGGCGCTCGACGGGCGGTGTCTCCTCGCGACGACGGGCGACGGCGGCCTGGCGCGACCGCGGCGTACGGTGGCGGCCCTCTCCTGCCTTCCCCTCCCCTGCGCGCGGTGGTTGGGCGCGCGGGCCCGGCGCCAGCATGGCGGCGTAGGGGAGCTCCTCCACCTCCGCTAGATTTGGGGGAGGCGGAAGGCTCCACCTCCGCTGGATTTAGGGGAGGCGGAGGGCTCCACTCCCATAGGGAAGCGTTCTCAGAAAATCAGTGCAGTGCTCGTTTCCCCTAAACGCTCCCAGGAACATTTTCAGGAGACCGGTGCGGACAGCCTTAGTGGGTATTAGTTCTTGCCCAAGATACAACGTGAAATAGTAGAAGTGAATATTAAGCTGGACCTACAGCTCAATAAACAATAGTGCATAGCAACTATTCTCGTCCTTCGTGAGAGTTGGCAAGCAATAATCATTAATCAATCAGAGGAGAGAGAATTAAAAATTATATATTTGTTACTACCGGATTAGAGCAAGTTTAATAAGCTTGTGTATAAGACAAGTTATTTTACGAATAGATAAAGATAATAGATAAGTGGTATCATAAGATAGTCTCTTCTTCCTCTCTAAATATATTTTTTTATTCACATGGAACCCACCGGCATACCGAGAAGGAGCACTGTGCGCCTAGACGAGCGTGCCGAGCTCGGCGCTTGCTCGGGCGACAAGCCCCCTCTCTCTTGCCTTCTCTCCTCCACCTCACCGGTTTAGGTGAGCTGTCCGGCGTCAGCTACGGTTGCTGGCCTTGCTCTTATAACACTACTTTCTAGTTCTAGCTCTTTAGAGCAAGTACAATAATGGTCTTATAGCCAAGCTAATTAATATTTTTGCTGATGTGGAAGAGAAAAAGGAGGAGAGAGAAGAGAGCTTGGCTCTCATGCAAGCAACAAGCTAAGCATAGACTACTATGTAGAGGTGGGGCCAGATGAGAGATGATGTGAGAGTGAATAGGAAAGAGAAGATAACAAATGTCAAAAAGTTAATAATGTATAGACAAGTAATAGACCACTATTGTATGACTTGGCTCTTATGTCTTGTCTAATAGTCAAGCACTTGTCTCTATTATTAACCTTGCTCTTACTAGTTCGACGATGGCTGCTATCTGATAATAGGAGTGCATTTATTGCCTATTACCTGGTTTTGGAGCACATTGTGGTTGCCCTAAGGCCAGTCTCAGTGGGAGTTTTATAGACAATAAATTGATTGTCATGTTAGCATTTTTGATGACGTGTCACTGTATTAATTAAGAGAGAGGTGAAATGAGTTTCATGGTGATGAAACTCCATGTACACGGTTACCTAGATAGCTTGTGTCTTGCATGTGACCTAGAAAACAACAATCGATGAAATTATGCATTGAGAAAGAGGTGTTTCATACTAATTTCAAAGACGATGTGTCACTCTAGGTAACAGTGTCCACGAAACTTTGCCTAAGCTAGCACTAGTGGAACAAACACACACTAACTCGAGAATCGTCTGTGTGATACGGAGGAGTGTTAGGAAATGTGCGAACTTGGTGCTTCATGCCACGCTAGCGTGATGCTTTTTACAATGTTATCAAGTAGTATTTCGGGTAGCTCTAAGACACCCCATTGGAGGGGGCTTAATAGGGGTGAGGGGCATATGATAATTGAGTGCAATACAGACATGAAACCTTGCCTCACTTGGATCTCTCACCACTAGATTGTTTTATAGGGTTACCATTTATCAGGGTTATTGACTTTGGATATTGCAAAAGTCGATAATGTTCAAAACTAATGGGGGTGGGGGCATATGCCAATTACAATGTGGACAAAAAAGTTTGCCCTAAGGCTATCTCTAACAAGTGACCCAAAAAGAGACACAAACTCAAAATAGATCTTCGATGGTACTATTTCAGCCTCCAACAGAGTATCCGTACCCAAACTCAAAATGAGTTTTCAGGAGAGAACCTAAATATGGGTATATTCTCTCTTCATGACCCATTCGCAGAAAGGATTCTTTTTTGGATCTTCTGTTGGAGAAATGAGTTTATGGGTCACGAATCTTTTTACTGTAGGCAACCTAAAGTGGTAAATAATTCTTCGATTTGTGTCTCCATTGTTGGAGACAATTTTAAGTGTTAATGTTTGGATTGCTACCAAGCCAATAATGAAAAATATATTTAATATACTTATTAACATGTTATACATCTTATTAATATATTTGAAAGGGATATTGGATCATAGATTTAATTCAAAGGAATCAGATGATGCAAATGGATTAAAGATTAGGTCTATGGATTGATAGAAATAATCATTTGTAAATAGATCAGCAAAGAAACAAAGTGGCCAAGCTAAATCCAGACAACCATTTTGTCGGGCCGGCCAGGAATTGCACTCGCAAGCTTCGCCTGACCTTTTTTTTTTTTGACTTCAAACCAAATGCAAAGCCTCGGCATGGCCAATTTTGGACGGCGATGATCGGCATGTCGGCTGCGGCAGATGAGGCGACGTGGAGAGCGGGAGGTCGATCGGCCGGTTGACGCAATGCTCTGTCTCTGGGGCGTCAAATCCCCTGCTGCCCAACGTGTGGAATGATCCACATGTATGCATATTGCTGCTGTGGTAGTGGTACCGATGTTGCACTCGACGTGTTCGATGCAATGCCTTATAAATGTTCTCAAGTCGCTACAAAAGTCCAAATAAGGTTCTCAATCAATATGTTTGAATATCCGTGCTTCAAGATGAAACCCGAAAGGCTGCGTGGCTGAACATTTTCATGCTTACACACGTAGGGGCTGATTGGTAGGCTGCACTACCCCCTATCCAGGCTTCCATAGTGCAACACATCGATGATTGGATGGGTGCATAAGCCTTTAGCCAGGCTTACGCTATGCAAAAGTAGCGTACACAATTTATTTCCGTCTCTAGCTTGTGCAGGCTGGCTTAGCTGGTCCCCACCATGTGCAGGTCTCCAACCTGCATGCTCTCACCGCTTCAACAACATCACTGCAAGATGAGACTGGATGCGGAGGAGCTTGGGGGCGGCGTGGTGGGATCCAGTGCTGTGGAGGAGCTTGGGGTCGTCGCCGGCAGTGCCGCGGAGGAGCTCAGGGGCGGCGTGGCGGGAGCCGGTGCCACGGAGGAGCTCGGGGCCGGCGCCGGCGGTGTCGCGGAGGAACTTGGGGGCGCCGTGGATCCTCTCTCACTCCCGCTCCACCTCCTCAGCTGGCCGCAAGCCACCCTCGCCACCGAATCGAGCGTCGCCGCGCCATACTCCCCGCGGTCCTCCGCCTCCGAATTAGTAGAGGCCAGCAGCATTCATTCGCGAGCACGGGCGACTCCTCCTCCTCCTCGATCGAATCGAGCCGCAACAGTTCTTCGTGAGCACGGGTGGCGGTGGCATGGACGAGGCGCCCCACAACCGCAGAAGGAGGTGGGGCAGCGCGCGGCAGAGTTGGGGGTGGCGCGCCGGGCAGTGGTGTGCAGCGAAGGTGGGGCGGCGAGCGGCGGAGGTGGGGGTGGCGCGCCGGGCGGTGGGGTGCGGCGCGTGGCAGAGCTGGTGGGGCAGTGCACGGGGCGGTGGCGCGCGGCTGAGGTGGGACGGCGGGCGCCGGAGCCGGGGACCAAGGGCGTTGCGGCCTCCTCGACCTCGCCGGCGGCCACACGCCAAAGAGAGAAAGAAGACCGGTAGGAAGAAAGAGATAAAATGGTAACTTAACCTTCCATGAGTGCAAGGTAAGTGTATCGCTCCATGCATCCAACCAATCAACATCTTAGGTAGTGTTGGCTATCTTAAGCCACCCAACCAATCACGGCCACATTGCATTGAGTTAGCCTGGTTAATGCTGGCCTGGCTACATCCTAGCCTGGCTAGAAACTAATGCAGCCAACCAATCACCTCCGTAAGGAAGATGCACAGCTTTAGGGGTGACCTCCTTGAAGAGAAAAACAGGATTCCATCATGTATGGCCTAATATCTATGTCAGGTCGCCCCATGGCAACCAAATTTCCTAATTCATTTACAGAGCAAAAACATCCTAGCAGATTTAGCTATATTTTTTTTTGTTTGTGATTGTTTATTTCAGGTCCACAATATTATCTCTGTAGAAACGCAGTTCAATTTTATTATGGATATAAGCATGTAACACTTAAAGGATTGTTTTTTTAGTAGGCAGCGGCTATCCAATAATGTATTCAGTAGCGTTCTTTCATAGTTTCAGAGTAGTGCTGTTATAAAATTTATATACTTAATTATATTCAGGCAATAGATTTATCTGTTTAAGAGCACAGTCTAAGTACAATATATATAAAAGTAACAGTATAATTTATTGATTGAAGAGCACAATGTCAGTTGTATTATTTTTTAGAAAAAATAATAGTAAAATCTTGCCAAATGACAAAATCTTTAACCAACTATTTTCTCTCCTGATGGATCATCACTTCTAAGTGTTTCTTAATTGCCATTTTATCTATAAGATTCCAAAAAAGTAAAAGTAACTGTTTTTTTGGTTCAGCTTCACTTGCTTAATGTCTAGATCCAGGTGAATAAAAATGAAATCGAAATTATTACTGGTTTGGACTATTGTAAGCATGATTTTATAGTTTGACAAATGTGTTTAATCTACTTTATTTACATGATTTTATAGTTTGACAAATGTGTTTAATCTACTTTATTTACATTGTACTTTGATGTCAACGTAGCAACATATATTATTGAAAACCTATCTAATTTATTATAGTTTGCTTTATCTAAGGAATAAAGAGAAAATTTGTTGGAGCAGCTTTAGTTTTCACCAAATTTGAGCTTAGGATCAAAAGTGAGCACTGGAAGATGGATAAGTTGCTCCGTGTGCATAGTCTTAATCTTCTGCAAATCCATGGAGAAAGATCCTTTAATTTAGTACTCGAATGAGAAGCCTGAGAATAAAAGAGAAGGTGCTTGCACACTTCTCTACTCGGTGAATTTATGGTTGTAATCTTACGTCC
The DNA here is from genome assembly GCA_033239725.1 of Echinochloa phyllopogon. Lineage (NCBI taxonomy): Eukaryota > Viridiplantae > Streptophyta > Magnoliopsida > Poales > Poaceae > Echinochloa > Echinochloa phyllopogon. Next base: position 12,448,249 of record BTCW01000010.1, on the reverse strand, counting down.
TATAGATATTATTATATTCTTTATTTTTCTGTTTCAACTATGCTCTGTTGAAACAAATAACTTCCATGAATTACCAATTAGTGCTAGTAAGTTTATAAAGGTGAAGAACCTGCTGATATCTATTACCGTTGCAATGACTAAGCATTCAGCAAGCCAAACTGAATCAAGAAGAGAGTGAATCTTTAAACTTCGAATCGCAGGCTCATATCAAGCAAAACTATCGTGCCACGGCAAAAATAAGCCATCCAATCTCCCAGTGACTTGTATCGAGCCGCTCAACAGGGGCCAGAACATCCACACTCTTCGTGACCAATGCTTCGACCGGGGTCAGTAGGCTCTAGTGCCCGCCGCGCCAGTTGCTTCCTCCCCTGGCTATGGCCTCCGTTGTGACCGCCATTATCGGCATGTGCACTCCAGCGGCCTACAACAGCCTCTCGCTAGCGCCTAGGGACCGCGTCTGGCAGATGCGCATGTGCTGGCGAAGACGGCGGCAACTTCATCCCACCATGTTGTGCTATGATGGTCGCGGCACCTGTTGTTTGGCAAGGTTCAAGCTCGCAAGTGGCATGCAGCTTGAGGTCTCGCGCGCCGAGGGCAGGCGGTCACAGCAGTGGCCACCGCAAGTCGTTGGATAGGGCCATGAGTTACAACAGGCAGATTCGATGATACACACCTATCTAAGGCCTTGTTTAGATCCAAACTTTGGACACCCAAAGTTTGAATTTCACCATAAATATGCCAATGTAGCATTTCATTTGTATTTATGAAAAATTGTCCAAACATTGATTAATTAGGCTCAAAATGTTCGTCTCGCAAAGTACAACAAAACTGTGCAATTAGTTTTTGATTCCATCTACTTTTAGTACTCCATGCATGTATCGATATTTTGATGTGATGAAGATCTTCTTTTTACGTAGTGGAATTTGGGGTGGAATTTGGGAACTAAAGGCTAAGCTTCATTTTCACAATCTATCAGTGGATAATCAGATTTGACCTGTACTCTTGCACACGTGTTTGTGATATTGCCTACACAAGATTAGCATCAAGTATCGCATGATGACTGCAATTAGTGACTCATAAACTATTCAGGCTTATACATTATTACTGTCAGATTAATTTATTTTCCTTGGAAAGGTAATATGATTTCTGTCTACATTATATTTGTCTTCCTACTATGCATAGATTTGGTACTGCATTTGTTAAAGCAATCACACCCACCATTGAAATATCAAAATTTATCTGGATTAGCGTTGCCCACTAACCATGGGCTATGAAGTTTCTGCAAACGTTTACTGTCGATTCATTTTCCTTTTTACTTAGTTGTTTCCGGTTTTGGAAGACACATCCAAGGAGAATAACCAAATGTTTTGAGAAGAGAAGATTTTTGGGAAGCATAATGCCAAGTGACGTAAGTTTGCTTATTTGTAAAATCTCGCTCAACTTTTAAATTTGTGTCATGTAGACAGCCAGAAATTATCTATCGTAGACAAATCATAATAGAAGTCCATTGTCCCAAAACAATCAGCTCAAGCATCTTAAGAAAACTTTTGACTTTTGTTTCTCACTGTAATGCAACAACTAATACACAACCAAAATTCTCAATTACTTTTCGTACTTTTTACCTTCGTCCATTGAGCATATAGGCAGTACTTACAATATATCGATATTGTACATGTTCAGATTTTAGTATATCAATATCTATAGATTGTGTGTATATATGATGATTTAAAAATGTATTTAATATCAAAATGCTTAGATCTTGCCAACTGTTTTATAGCAAATAAATTTATAACTGGCCGGATAGATAGTTAACATGTCTTTCAATTTTTAGCAATAATTTGAACTTTCCCTTGTAGTTCAGAAGAAAACTGTTCTAACCAGTTGATATTGTTAGCAGAATTTTGACTTTAATCTTGTTATTTTATCTTCAGCTGCCATGCTTCCTAGATATTAGGATTCAAACTCTTCCGAGAAAGAATTTTCAAAGAAAGAGAGTTTCATATTAAATATGGGCACATGGCAATTAGAATCAAGCTTTTCCAAGAAAGAGCAATACAACTAATTGGCAGATCTATAGAGAGGAAAATCCAACAATATAATAAATATCATATGCTATATGATATGACGTTTCCACTTTACTAGGCCACAAATTCACATTTGGTGTTACAATTTTGCCAAACAAGAGCATTAGAAGAAATGATCCAAGTTCAGATGTACTGATGATCAAACGAAGGTTTACAAAACAATATATGGTATTGAACTTCAAGAAGGAACCGATTATTACTTTTGCTAGCAGCACAATTTCAAATCAAAATAACTTGCCAGCTTCAATACCTATTCAACCAGAGGGAAATGAGACAGAGCTACACAAAGCTTATCACCCTGTTCATTTGGCTTATCAGCCATAAGTAAGCAGTACTTTTCTCTCAGAACAAATCAGCACCAGCCACCAGCCATTTTGCAGTGCTTCTCGTCTCAAATCTCAACTGTCACAAGAAATATGCACATGGAGATAGAACAACTAGGAACCATTATGTTTTGCATTAGTTCATAATTTTAAAACTAATCTGACGGTTTATATCATTTTACTAATCTTAAATTCAGACTATTGGAAGACAGCAGCAGCACAAACAAAAGACTTTGAAACCTTACAAGATGATCAATAGGTAAATAACCAATGCTTGTTGATAAGAGTGTACAACACTTCCTCAGTGTATCTCAATTTCTAAGCTTGATTTCAATCACCTGATATCAACAAGGACCACATAAGTTATACCTGATTTTATGTATTCTGCTGTTTCTATTTGCACTACTTATTGTATGAATGTACATTTTAAGCCGTAGAGATCACACGCGGAGAGAAGTTAATGATTTCCTCTAACTTAAACCCACAATTATATTTGTTTACACCACTGTATCAAATATGGTGTTTCTCAACAATTTCATCACTGCAGCAAGAAAAATTTGTTTCATAAAGCTGTGATATTTCTGCTTTGATCTTGCACGGCTTGAATGCACATAACTTCACTAATGCACCACTAAACTGTGCTGCACTCCTGCTCCACGGAGGGCGCAGCAATGCTGCGCCTGGGTTTCTCATTGTAAAACCAAACCAATGATTGAACACTTCTTTTTAAAAAAAATGTAATAATCAAAGGCTGGAAGTGGTTGGAACACTGTAAGAAGCACTACTAATCAATTTTAAACACGTTACAAGGCATTTCGCTTGGCTCGTGATCAATTTTATTTCACTTCGTATTTTTAATCATTAGATTCTAGCCCCACTCATTGGCTTGTGGCAGTGTGACACTGTGGGGAGTAGGTTTATTCATGTGGCCTTGGGTGGTCCTAACAATATCTCCCAACTTTTCCTTGACCTCTCTGCAAAGCTCTCATGGAATCCATGGGAACACGGCAACCCTCTGTCCTCCCCTCAAAAAAGTCAGAGGAGATAGAAACAAAACCAAGAGAAAAAATAACACTAAACCCCTTGACCTTTTCTCATCCTCCACTGCAGCAAGCATCCAAAAGCAGCCAGCAGCATTCACACACACCACACAAACAGATCCATCCATCATCAGAGCAGCAAGGAACCATCAAAAAGGTAAAGATAGATGGAGGTTTCATTCTTGAGAACAACAAAAGCGATCAAAATTGCCACTAAAGGGTTCTCATCTCTCTTCAAGCTTACACAAAAGAAGCTACATGCAGGAAGAAAAGTTGTTGAGAAGGGAAAGGAAGAACCAAGAAGAGCCACCCAAACACACCATCAACTTTTTCTTTCATTTTTGCACTCCTTTTGTTGTTGGTTCATCATCTACCACTTTCTATTTACAAATGCAAAAAAAACACAAACACCTAAGGAAAAGAGATACAAAGTCCCAACCATACCTAAAAAAAGAGCAGAAAAGGAACAAAATGCAAATATGTTGTTCTGATCAGTTAAGAACTGCTAGAAGGTTGATTATGGATCAAGCTCTGTACTGACTACCGATGCTAGAACTAGTACTACTATCATGATGCTGCTACTCAAGGATGGATTAAAAATGGTGGATCAGATGCTCTCTTTTCTTCTCTTCCTTTCCCTTAATTTCTTTCATCTACAGGAATATCGCTTCATTGTCTCTTCAGCTAGTCAGCTCCTGGCACCAGCTGGCTCGCCGGCGGTGGTAGAGGCCGAACCCGACACCCATGGGGAGCCCAGGAAGGGCTCGTCAACGATGTCGAAGAGCGAGGACATGGGCTCTAGCGGCACCGCGTCGTCGCCGTCGGCGTTGAGGAACACCAGCTCGTCCTCGCCGGCCATCTCCATGTCCTCCACCAGCAGCTCGTCCTCCTCCTCCTCCATGGACGGCGTGCGCAGCGGCGTCGTAGGCGAGAGCCCCCCCGTCGACACGGACGTCGGGCTCGGGCTCGGCTGCTGGTGCTGGTCCTGCGCGTCGCCGGCGCCGGCACCGCCCACCACCACGGACGGCGGCGGCGGCTGCGGCGCCGCCGCCGAGGAGGTAGAGGGGAACTTGTGGCGGGTGGTCCCGGCAAGCGAGTTGCGGTGGGTCGGCGCCGCGTGGTTGTGCTCACCGGTGTAGGTGAGGATGAAGGTGTTGGGGTCCGAGCGGCTGCGCTCCACCTGCTTCCGCGCCGCGCACCCCTTGGAGCTGCTGCACCGGTAGTATCCCCTGTTCATTCAACAAAACAAAACAGAGCAGCGCCACCGGTCAGATCGATTTGCTCCGGCGCCGGCGGCAGGAAGCTAACGGAGAAGAAGGGATTTGAGCTGACCTTGGGTAGGGAGAGCCCTTGATGGGCTTCTGGCCGTACTTGCGCCACGCCCAAACGTCCGACGATGACCCGTCCGCCGGAACGTGGCAGACCACCTTCTTCACCTGGTTCTTCCTGGACGAAAAAAACATACAGCGTTAGCAAAACAACTCGCAAAGATCTTCGCTTTTTTTCATGGAGGATTAAAAGATCTTCTCTTTAGACCCAAGAAACAGAGAACCGATGCCATTTCCGTGCGGAGAAGCTCTCAAGCAAGCGTACCTTCTCTTGGATCTCGGCACACCACCGGGCACCGGCCGCCCGCTGGGCTGCGCCCTCGCCAGAGCAGACGCCGGAGCGGCGGCGGCGGCGCGCGCCTGGGGCGGCGGCACGTCTACCGCCGTCGCCACCGTCTGCTGCTGCTGCTGTTGGGCTGGCGGAGGAGGAGGAGGCGGCGTTGTTGGCGCAGGCGAGGGCAGAGGCTGCCGAGGCAGGGGAGGATGGGCGGCCAACAGGGCCCTGATGAGCTCGTCGCCGTCTTGTCCGCCGCCGGCGCAGAGGTCCGGGAAGCGCCACCCGGCATCCGCCTCCGGCTCCCTAGCAGGCTCCAGCGCCGGCACCGCAGGCTGCGGCTGCGGGGGCAGAGGCAGGAACGCGGCGAAGGGGTTGTCCGCTTGGCGCGGCGGGGAGAGGCTCCGGCGGCAGCCGAGGTACACGACGGCGTCGAGGTCCCAGTTGTTGAAGCAGTGCTGCACCTCCATTGGCGCGGCGGGCGGCGGCGCGGAGTGGTTGGGCTCTTGGCTGCGGAGGAGACGGGAGGAAGAGGAGGATGAGGACATAAGGAGAGGCGCTGACTTCTGCTAGTTTATTGATTGCTTTGGAAGAGTGAGGAGGAGACTAGGGGGAGAGTAAAAGGAGAGAGAAGGGAGCGGTGGGCAAAGGCATTGGATCCTGTCCTAAAAAGGGGTGAGGGCTACTGGTCTATGCTGTGGGGTTTTTTTTTTCTTCTTTTCTTTTCTGGTTTTCTTTTCTTTCTTGGGGCTTGGAGTTTTATAGGGGGGTGGGGGCGCAGCCCCGCAGGCCAGGGCAGGCCTGCTTGACTTTGTGGGATGTCAAAGGGGTGAGAGGATTTCAAAAGGGAGGAGAGAGAAAACAGAGGGCTAATCAATGAACTCTAGCAGGGGATTAAGAGACTTCTCTGGCTGAAACATCTATTGTTCAATTAAAATACACTGGGTATAGCAAGATATCCATATGGAAATATGCAATCTTTTGGCTACAATTTATACACGAGGATGACCTCCATTGATTTTTCTCATTACTCATTGAAGAATGGATACATTGTGTCTGTGATATTTGCACATAGTTTATGAAGCATAATAAATTGTATAATCTTTTAAGCTACAATTTATACATGAGGATTTCCCTCATTGAATTTTCATTACTGATTACAATCTCAATAGATTGTGTGTGTGATATTTGCCCATGGTTTATGAAGCATAATAAATTATATAAAACATTTTGCTGCCTTTTGACACGTTTACATGATATGCACACGTATCCTTTTGGTGACCGTTTATAAATTAGGATGGAATGCATCTCGAATTTTCATTACTGTTTGCCGCCAAAATATCTCTTATTCGATTAAATTCTGCATGTATAATCGGCTTTAACAGGATATGATTACGTCAATTTGCAATCTTTTTGCTACGGTTTGTACACAAGGATGGGCTCTAACTTACGATTATCACTTGGGTAGGATGTACACGAATTATGGCATTTGGTACTATTTATAAGTAGATTTTAGCAAAACTATCATGTTAGTTGATGCTTGAATAGGGTATGTATATGCATAAGGGCAACTTTTTGGCTACACATATTGTGTAAAAACATGTGTTGGTGGTTACTGCTTGAATGGATATGTGCAGCAGATAAGCATATCTTTAATGGAAAACCGTGAATGATGTGGGCTGGGAATGCAGTTCTCACCAGACCAGAGTTTATATATGTACAAATTAAAAGATATATTTTTCTGGTTGAAAATGAGCGAGATGTATGTGATCAAATTCGGCTTCATCATCTTATCTAGGACTTTTCGAAAGGCCTCTCCTGGTCATTTTCTTATCAAAATCCTGATAAATACGTAGCTAAGTGTGCTTTGTTCAATTTGGTTATTGCCAACTCATGTCTTGGACAGCATGTGTCTAGCTGTGCGTAAAATGGAAACAGTAGGATATATATAGTATTAGAAGAGGTCAACAGTTGTAAGCTTGACGATGTACTGTATATTATCTATGTGTGCAATGTGCACTCAAAACCCACAAGCCATGGGTTCAGTAATTCCGTATTTAAAACTCACACTTAGTCTTCTAATAAACGACAGCTACACTCCCTTCAACAGTATTGTAACATCATGTACTGTTTCATTACCACCGTGATATATTTTTTTAAAAAAAATAGAGCCCATGACACACTCCAGTTTGAATAAATTCAACAGTGACACGGACCTGTCTTGACAAATCACACCTTTTTTTTGCTCAAGTCAAACCGCATTGCACCCTGCAGCGGTGCAGCTCTCTTTCTATGTTCTTTCTTTTGACTCAAAAAAGCCGTCCTGTATGAACAAGCAACGGATGGCACCGCGACGAATTCTTTTCTCGACCGGCGCGGCTCGGTCACGACTCCATCGCATCGCAGCCAGCCGACTAGCCTCCGCACGAATCTTGAAGAGGCCGCAGACGAGGAGGAACAAACAAACAACCCAGCCGCAGTAAATGGCGGGCCTCCGTACTTGCGGGCGGGCCGTTTGACTTTTTCGACGGCGACGCGTGGGCTCCGTACAGTGGGGCCCGGCGCTCAGCGAGAAGGGGGTGGGGCGACGACCTCGAGCGGGGGGGCGTTGCAAAAGTCACGGCCTTTGACCGGTTCCTCCGGGCGGCCCACTTGGCCCGTCGCGTGTGCGCGTGGACGGGGAGGAGAGGGGCCACCGGTTTCCACACGCGTCGGCGCGGAGCGCCCTCGCACTGACTGGCGGGCCCGGCATGTCGGCTGCGCTGGCGTCGGGCTGACGTGGGTAGGGAGAAGATACGTACGGCGCCGCGTTGCCGGGTTCTCTGCTTTTCCGCCAGCAGGGGCAGGGTTCACCAAGATCCGCTCACGTTTTTCTTTCTTTTATATATATATATATAACTAATAAAAAATAAAATAAGGATTTGCTCATGGTTCTTGTAATTTTAAAAAGATCTGCTCACCGTTTAGCCATGTTCTCGAAGTTCTGGATTTTTTAGCGGTGCCCGGTTTATTATTAGCGATGGTCATGATTATAGCAGTGTATAGTATGGCTAAACTCGCACTCACTTTTACAGTTCCGAATACAAACCGTAGGCCGGGCTTATTATTTGTACTACGCAAACTGAGGCTCTGGTTTGTTTATACAAAACTAAATCATATCAACGCTCCGGAGTACAGTAGAACACAGAGAGTAGAGATGACTTGCAGTCAATCACGATGATTTAGCTTGACCGAACTAGATCAAACCCATGTGGTGAAGAAACCGGCTAATGAACATATTGACATGTTCTATTCACGGTTCATGGGCCCAACACTTCTTTTTGTTTGTAACTATGACGACCGAAGATACAACTATGTTACATCAATATACTCCATACCTGTCCTTTTAATCAATTCAAAATCAATCGATGGCTGTGTTAACCAAGAAATTCAGTACCACCCTAATAAGGTTAGCTTTGCAATTGATAGCACAAAGGGAAATGTAGTGATGCCATACTTGGCTAAACCACATGTTTAAGGGAGCTCCAAGAGCTTCAAGAGTTGGTTAAACTGCAGCTCCAAGAGTTGCCAGAGTTTTAAGGGAGCAGTCCAAGAATCGAACTAGAGATCAACTATCTACCTTTTGTATTTCTTTTGGCTAAACCACATGTTGGTTTCATAAACAGGGCTTTATATATGTATTAAGTAAAAAAAAAAGGAAAAATAGACACACATAAACTCGACCACTCAAATAGGCTGATTAGGTTTGTAATGCGCGAAAGCATTTAACTTGTTTGATAAAGTGGTTCCCTCCCAAGCAAATGGCGTGACACATATATAGAGTATCAGTTACATCAAGAATATAAGGAGGAATTTTAAGAATATATGATTCAAATTCTACATGGCGCGGGCTACATATCATGACATCATGTATCTTTCAGTGGAAATGTACATAACATGTCGAGTCTATTCATTGACATTCTTCAGAATATATGCAGGGATTTTGCCTCTGTTTGGCGTCGATGCGTCCCTTCTTTTTTCCACTTTGAAGCTGGACAAAGAATATTCTAACTCAGATGCTAGTGCTGTCTCCTTCAAGGAAGAGCTACATAAATCTGTAGTGGATCATCTATGTAAAATCTTCACAGTTATTGACTCTGTACCCATACAAAACTTGATAAACACAATTTGCAAGCAATCGAAATCAAAATATTCCTTAGGAAAATGAAAATAATGAAAGAAAAAGAAAAAAAAATAGGGAAAACTAGAAACTCTCTTATTGATGTGAATACCACAATACTAGGCCACATGGATGGATGGGTGTTCCTAATTCCCAAATGTACGTCGAATTACTTTCTCAAGCAACTTGACCAAGCACCCACAATGGATCAGTGGGTCAATTATATATGCTTTATTATTCATAAGGCCTAACACTTTGAGGGTAATGATATTAAATCCATACAAGTTCATATAAACCCACTTTTTTAGTGGGCGGGCTTGAACACACACGCCACAAATTTCTTTTTTATAAGCATGATGATTCTTAACAAAACGAAACAATTTGTCCCTTTTTTACTTGTGAGTAGAAAGAAAGCACGGATCTATTCTTGTAACGGTTAAGTGAAACATATGGAAAACAATACTGTTATGTAGAATAATCAAGGTAATATACGTTGCTTTTCATATATGTGACAGAATGAGCAGCGAAAAGTGCTTGGCATCCGATTCATTATAGGGCTTTTACAATGGTTTATTAGATGAAAGGCTCATATATTTTTTTTGTTCTACTTAAAAATATAATCTATCCATCATACTATATACCTCCTTTTTCTTATTATGTATAGCTAGTAGAACTTGAACACTGAGCATTCCTTGCACGACAGAATGCCCTTAGACTATGGCATCATCTTTCCTAGCCGCATGTGCTACAACATTTAAAAAAAAGAGATTGATACGTGCATATAAGAAGAACCCCAGATCAAGTTTCCAATCCATAAACACCAGCGGATCGGAGCCGTGTTTCAAAAAAAGAATCTGTATGAAAACTGACTGTGGGAGCTATAGTTGTAAAGATAATGCAAGTGGATGAAGCTATGAGACGTAAGTGCTTACGATCGAGCTGCTTCCCAGTTCATACATGCATGAGTAGTAGTGAGTTGGCATCCCACATGGATAGTTCAAGGGCGTCCGGACAGTATACTAGTTAGTGGCAATGCGTCAACTAACGAGGACGCAAATATTTGAAATAAAATTAGGCCTAACAAGTACTACTTTCGTTTTAAATTATAGATTATTTTATTTTTTCTATATATATATATATACACATTTTGCTACGCACATAATTTATATAACTATACAAATTAAAACGATCTATAATTTGAAATTGAACGGTGGTGTTACCAAAAAAGAAATTCCTAGCTTGTTTTGTGCAAAGAACTGTTCCTAGATCTATTATATGATGCCCCACATATATTTTATTCAGAAAAAGGAAAAAGAAATGAAAATCAAGTACGTGATTGCTTCGAGATCCAAGCTGATGATGATCAGAGCAGGGGTACTGCTGGTACTAGGATCGGATGAAACGATCGTACCGCCGCTCGTTAGCTCCGTACGTATCCCTCGTTGACTTGTACTCCTACTGTAATTTATGCATCATCAGTTGCTTGATCACGTTCCTGATGGTTTAAACTAAACCTCAGTCCTGAACTTATCCGTAATTATATATTCATATATATATGATCAAATTAGAACCCTGCAGATAGATCATGGTTCCAACGGTAACGGCATTTGCAGGTACGGACGTAGTTTAATCGCTGGAATATTCCCGTGCATGCACACAGGCTGCGTCGTTGCTGCAATTTGCAAGCTGGTTATTAGCTGATTTTAAACAATAGTATTACTGAAACGACTACGTACTAGTTTAATCTGTGCTTACATGATATCGACTCCGTGCAAATTAAAGGCGCAGCTGACGTCTTTAATATCGCAGTATATATGAATTGAGAATCCGTACGTACGAAACAGCAATGCAATCCAACGATCAGATCATTGAAGAGCGAGGTGGCAATGCAAATGGTCCTGTATTCAGATATTGTCTCGAGTACAGACCTTGTACTCTGTTTTTTCTTTTTTAGTAACGAACATCGAACAGGGCCTGTGCTTCTGCTAGTACGGGGTCGTAGTACTGCATCCTCGTATCTCACCTCTCAAGATCCAAGGAAATTACTGCCGTCGATACGATACGCCTGCAGCGTGTCCTAATAACCAGCTGTGCCCGTATGGATGCCTGACTGAATCTTTATAATCCCGGCAGGATTGTGCAGCAGAGCAGCGGCTTCCAATGCTAGCTGCTGCGATTAGAAGAGTTTGCATATCAGCGAGCGAGATAATCCATCCGTTTAGAGTGGCTTATTGCTGTGGCTTCCCTTGATTGGGCCACTGACTGATTAAGATCAGTACATGTCCTTGCCGTCGATCGACAGTGCATGCAATAGGGGGTTGTTGTTGGGTTAATTTAGCTAGCCAGAAGCCGAGCACTAACCCTCAATAATTTCTTGGCCCGACCATCCATCAGAATCACTGAACACGACACATACCATGCAGAGCAGAGGCTCCCATCCCATGTGAGCAGAGCAGGCCGTAAGGGCATGTACAGCGCGATGTTTTTACAAAAACCTCCCCGCGCGTCCCGTCCTTTCGCGAGTCGACGGGGGAGTCCCGTTCTCCAAGGCGAATCGACGGGAACCGGCGGCGCTGTACTCCCTCGTCGCCCCAAATCGACGAGCTGCAGGATCCCGCGCGCGGGAGATTGCCCGCCAAATACAACTGCTCTCCTCCGCGACGCCGGCGGGAAGGAGAGGCCGCAGATCCCCGGCGGAGGAGCTCTTCCTGCAGCGCCGCCGCCGCCGGCCCGAGCTCGAGCTCCAGGACGAGGAGGGAGGACACCGCAGGCAGGCTGGCCTGCTCCTCGCTCCTCTGCAGCCCGGGGTGGCGCCATGGTGCTCGATTAGAGGATGCGGCTGCCGCTGCCCCTCATCCTCCGCTGCTCGCCTGTGGAGTTGGCCAGAGTGGAGAGAGGATGGGGCGCTGGCCGGCGGGGTGGAGCTGCGGAGGGCGCTGGCCTGGAGCAGGGCAGGGCAGCAGGAGCCCCCGCTCGTGGAGACGGCCGGACGGAGGGAGCTGGCGAGCGTGCTCGGGAGCAGAAGGAGCAGTAGCAGTGCTCGTTCGGCAGCAGGATAGAAGATAATAGTCAGGGGCACTTTCGTCTTTTTGCGTATGTCAGGGGCACTCGCAGGAGAAAGAAGATAAGTGTTGTTTTTTTTGTGTGTTCCACCAAAGAGCACCTTTTATTAGTGTCCTGTATCTAATTTTGCCAAAATGTTAAATATTAATCCTTTAGATAGGTTTGCATAATGTTTTATTATTTCTTCTATCAAATAGCCACAGAATGGTATACACAAATGTATATGTAGTTGATCCTAAGCTAATGTAAAGCATTAAACAGCTTACAGACGATCTCTCTGTCTATGAGTTGTATGTGCTGTCTATATATCTGTCTGTACGTTAAGTTCGAGGTTCTGCAGACAATCCGTTGTTTGTGGGCTATACATGCCCTCAGGGGATGAGGGCCGGATCAATGCAGCAATCATGCATGCCCCCCGCCTTCCATTCATCCATTAACCCATCCCTTGTACTAGGCTCGTAGCTAGTGTCTGGATCACACCCATCGTTTTCCGTCAGGGGACGCGCACGCACGGCCAACCAAATCCTGGCCGGCCAGCAGCAGCAGCCACCGGAAGTGCCGTTGCACAGTGGCGGCGCCTGTGGCCTGTGCCGCTGTGCATGCGCGAGCACCACACCGGCCACTAGCCGCGCGAGATCATAATTGCTTTCGCGGGGCGCGATGCCCTGGCCCTTTTCGCCCTGGATTTCACTACGTAGCGGGACGGGATCGATCGGGATCCGGCCAGGTTGTGGCGCAAATTTTAGAGGCGCAATCGCATGATGATCGATGCTTCAGTTTCCTAGCTCCGGCCGGCCACCTGTGCCGTGCTCATTGCAAGATTCCCGGCTCGGTCTCTCGCACCATGTGCACGTAAACCTTTGATCGACTTGTTTTTGTGTTTCTTAATCTCGTGATTTTTTTTTTGCGCAAGGTCTACGAGAGGCACTGACATCAAATGTCAGTGGGTAGAATTAAGGTGGCCGGATTTTAAAATGTTGGTGGTGAATAGTACTCACACGGCTACGCGTAGGCTCGAGATAATAGTAATAGTCCCTGCTCCCTGTACGATTGGCATCGCCCAAAGAAGCAGCAGCAGCAGCAGCTTCGAGCTCTGTACGGTTGGCAAGAACGACAACGTTTTCATTCCAAGGAGCGAGAGCAGTGTTGGTGTGGACCAATGAATCAATGATGGAAGACGGATCTGCCCATCCTGTCCAGCAGCCTGCAGCCCAGACCAGGGTACAGTTTCTTCCGTGGTTCTGGGCTGGGACATCATCATCGGCGTTCGAACGGCCCTTTAGCAGCAGAAGATCACGGCCCAACCAACGTACGGCCTCTTAGCCGATTTGATCGTAGCTGGACGAAAACTTCTTTTTTTTGAGAAAACTCGTAAAGTGACTTAGCTTAGTCCTAGCTCGGCTTGGCTTGGCTCGATAGAATTTTTAACGAGCCGAGCAACGTTTCACTAACAAGCGAGCTCATGAGCTAACGAGCTAGAAGGTCGATCTGATAGATCAATGAGTAAATGATTGATTAGAATAACTTGTACATTCACTATATATAATGCTCGGAGATGGTATGTTTTACTACTATAGTACGATTTGAGTATATTTTGAAAATATAACATTTTTATAATTATTATATTTTTATGTTATATATTATAATAGTAATTTTAAATAAACTTCTATCTCGCGAGTCTAAGGGTGTGTTTGGTTGGACTGTGGCTTTTGGAAAAGCTGTTGTGGGCTGTGAAAAAGCAGCTGTCGGAAAGCAGACGTGGGAAAAGCAGAAGACCGTTTGGTTAGAGGTGCCGTGATTTTTGAAAAAGTAGCTAGTGGACCCCATATATCATTCATAGTCCCCTCTCCCTCTCTGACTGACGAGTGGACCCCACTCATCACCCTTTCTTCTTCCTCCCCCGCAAGTTTATTTGCTTCTTGCAAGTATTCTGTACGCTGTTATCTTTCAACGGTCCGACAATTTCGATTACAATTATTGAATGATCTATTCTTCCATAGCAACACGCTATGCCTCTATACATGCAAACAGAAATCATGCCGCGACGGATTCATATCTCGGTGAAGCGCAGCGCGCTGGGGGTACTCCTTGTTCCTCACTGGCTTGTACAGCAGCACTTGGTCACCATCGACGAGCAGGGCGAGGGCAGAGCAGGCGAGCCTGCAGTGGCGCGGCCCAGGCCGACGGTCGTGTACTACCTGTCTAGGAACGAGCACCTTGAGCACCCGCACTTCATGGAGGTCACGCGCTCTCCTGCCGCAACGCAGACCGACGGCGGCGGCCGCGGTCACCCGAGACGCGCCAAGGCGGCGGCTCCCGTCGCACAGGACGAGCTGAGCCGGGCGGAGACGTCGCCACCGTCGAGACGCTGGAGGCGCAGACCCACAAGCCGTCAACGGCGGCGGCGGCCGACCGCGCCCGCGCTCACAAGGCCAGGAGCGCGGCTCCCGGCGTCCCACGACCCTGTGCTTGGTGGCCCTGGCGACAGAGGAGGCGGGGGCGTGACGGCCGGGGAGGAGCGGCGGTGTCGCGGGGAGGCGCGGCGTCCTGGAAGGGGCGGCCGGTGTTGGGGACGACGGTGAACGGGGAGGCGGCGATGGCGTGCTTGGGGAGGAGGCCGCGCATGTCGGGGAGGCTGCACCGGGGAGCCGTGTCAGGGAGGCCACGCCGGGGAGGTGGTCGGCATCGAGGAGGGTGCCGCGCGCGTCGGAGAGGAGGTCGGCCGCATGTGTCGGAGGCCGCGCCGGGCGGAGGCGGGCGGCGGCAAGGGGAGGCGGGCGGCGACAGGAAAGGGAGTCACGAAGAAATAGAAGGAACCGTTTTTTCGTAATAACCAGCGGCAGGTGGGTAATTTTTACTCCCAAAAGCCAGTGAAAGCACCCCTGTGCTTTTGGATTTGTATAGAGGCAAAAGCTGCTTTTGTGCAAAAGCACCTGTGGCTTTTGGGCCCTTTGGTTGGTTTTTGGCTTTTACAAAAGTAAAATCAGGTTGAAAAGCCCAACCAAAAGGACCCTAATACTACTAATGAGTTGAGCCGAAACGATTCCAGCTGGCTCGGCGTCAACCCTAGATTTGATGTCGCCGCACACACGGACGTAACTATACATCTAGCTACGGCTGCTGCTACTGAGGCCTTGTTTGTTTAGGTCCCAAAAAGCACCCTCAACCTTCACTATACAAAAAAGAGATTCCCATCACATCAAAATATCGACACATGCATGAAGTACTAAATGTAGATAAAATCAAAAACTAATTGCACAGTTTTGTTGTACTCGGTGAGACGAACATTTTAAAACTAATTAATCAATTTTTGGACAATTTTTCACAAATACAAACGAAATGCTACAGTGACACATTTATAGGGAAGTGATATATTTCTCTCAATTCCCCACCCTCGTCTAAACAAGGGTTGAATCAATGCGCCCAAGCATGGCGTCGTGAACAGAGATATTCCTGAGCAAGATCGAGCAGTATGGGAGGTTGGTTTGTTGCATTCATTCGACCTAAGGCTCTCTGCACCCATGTTTTTCTATTTGCTTCCCCCTAAAAAGAATATTCTTTTTTCTATCCTAATTTCTCCTGCATATATCTCTCCTCTATACTCTTTCTCTATCCCAACTATCATATATTTTATTCCATTATCTTCAACTACCTCCTCTCTCTCCCCCCGGGTCGCCTCTCTCCTCTCTATCTCCCACCCGCCCGGCCCCTTCACCCCCTCCCCCGGCCCTCTCCCTGGATCCCTACGCCGCCCCTCTGATGAGGACATCACCACGTTGGACATACACGAGCCGGCCTCATCTCCAAGCTAAAAGTCGTCGCCATGTTGGACAACGTCTTCGGTTCAGATTCAGCCGACATGTCTGCAAGTAAACTGCAATATGTCCCTCATACGGCGTCCAATCAAGCCGTTCTTGGATGTATTGAAACCGTGACGACAAGGCACTTCTTTTGGTTCTGGTCCTAGCTCCAGAAGACTCGTGGATCATTCGGTGTGACCATGGAAAGGTGTTGTGTGACCTGTTCTGGGCCTTTTTAGGCTTTATATCATGTCGGGCCTTCGGCCCATGTTGTGGGCGTCCCTACAACCCTAGCTCACCCCAAACCTCATAAATTCAGTAGCCGCCGTTGTTTAGACTTGGATTTTGCTTAGATTAATCTGTCGAGAACAGTTTCACTGTCATCGGTTTGTAGAACCCCAGCATTTGTGCTTAATCATTCATCTGCAGTTTGTCACTTCCTACTGAGCTGCGTTCTTTCGAGTTCTTGCTTGTGTTCTTTGTTTCGCAGGCAGGGATTAGCCTTCTTGGCATTCAACCGGGTTGTGACACGGTTGATAACCAAAGGAGTCGTGGTGCTAAGATTGCAGGGTTCGAGTTTGCTGACTTGAAGTCGGATCGGTATGTTGCGCTCTGCCCAAAACGAGTTACCCTTCTGATGGAATATCGGGCCACCCTAGTTCCCATCACCCTCCCTGGCCCCTCGGTGCACGGATCTTGGTTGGGGTCGGTCGGAGAAGGCCGGAAGGCGGGTGTCGCAGAGGTGGGGCGGTAGGCGTTGAGAAGGAGGAGGAGCGCAGCGACGGCGAGCGCCGGGAGGAGCGAGGAGTGGCGCTTGGCCACGGCCGGGGCGGGTGGCTCGCATCCGGCGCCGGATATGCTTCTCCCTGGCGGTGGCCCTCCCCGCCTCTCCACCTCTCCGGCTCCCCTCCCACGCCGGCGCCCCTCCGCCTCCCCCCCACGCCGACGCCTCGCCTCCCCTCCCCTTTGGCGCCCCTCCGCCTCCCCTCCCATGCCGACGCACCTCCGCCTCCCACCCATGCCGACGCCCCGCCTCCCCTCCCCTCCGACGCCCCTCCGCCTCCCCTCCCACGTCGATGCCCCTCCTCCCCCGTCCTCTCCTCGGCCGCGGAGGACACGGACGGCGCGCACGGCGCATGACGCCGGGGGCTCTCCCCGGCGCGGCGACGGGAAGCCAACGACAGCGGCGGTGAGCGCGGGGAGCCAACGGTCGCAGCGGCGTGAGTGGATCCGTCGGATCCACGCGGGAAATAGCGTTGCTCTGTTATTTCGCTGGGAATGGCGGAAGCTGAAACCCTCACTATTTTAGTGTGGGGTTTACCGTGGCCCGGTGCAGCTCCCTTTCCTCTGTTTGCCCACCGGAGGAAAGGGTAGCGTTACATGGTGCGGAGAGCCTAAAATGCGGGAGGCCGGGAATCTGGTATGAGCATCTGCAGTGACCACACACGGTAATACTGTGCTAATGAACTCTATATATGTGCGTAATGTAGATGCGCACGCCGTACGATAAATAAAATTTTTTTGTAACAAAGGCAGGGGCACTACCGATTCATTTAAGAAGAAGAAGAAGAAGCAATTGTACATCACGCGTCAAAGCGAATGCCACCACACACAAACAACGCACACAACAAGACACTACACCACTACAACCTGGAAGAAGAGCCACAAAAAGCCACCGCAACCCGCACCGTCGTCACCAATGTTGTGCCACGTCCGAAGCCATAACCCACTGCAAGCACAAGTGGCCACTGAACTCCTCCACCATGGGCTATCACTATCAAACCACACACACTTGGTCGTCGATCCCTCTTCTCTGGCATTACTTCGGCAGAACACTCTCATTGCAGCACCAATGAAACCATCGATCCTGACCACTCTACGTGGGGGCCTCGGCTCATCCTACGCCTCACACTCCTCTGCCAAGGACTCGGATACATGAACCTGCTCTGAGAGCAACACCTCCGCCCAACTGTCACCGAGATCACCACTGCACCAAGCGCGCCGACCCGAGGCTACACCCTCATGGGCCCTCTGCATCTCTCTGCCAACACGGACCAATCACACCACCACAGCCGCAACGCACAAGATAACACCACCAGTCGACCACCGCCACTGCCACAAGCCGAGATGGGTCTCTAGATGCGGCGCCTCCAAAAAGGACACGACCTCACTAACGCCGTCGTCGCACGTCCACAGAGGACTGGGTTTTCACCCTGGGATCCCCGTACCGCAAGGACATGGTAGCCCTCAATGATGCCCTCAGCAGAGAAAGCGACGCCTCGAGGGCGCCGTCACCATTGCCACCGACAGTGGTTTTCTGCAGCATACTCTCAACCAATGACAGAGGCCGCACCCCACCACAACCACGACACCTCAACCGGGAGAAGCCCGGTACAACCCAAGACGCCACCAACGAACATCAGCCCCCTGATCCGGCCACCAAACGGCAAATGAAAAATGGTTGAACCCTTGCTAGCGCTCCCTGCTGGGCGCGTTTCTTTCCCACGGGAAATATATTTCCAAAGAGAATCTTACATGCATGATGTATTAAATAAAGTCTATTTACAAAACCCTTTTAGGGATGGATGTTACTTTGAGTGATGAATCTAATGAGTCTAATTAGTCCATGATTTACTACAGTAATGCTACAGTAATCATCCTCTAATCGTGCGGTCAAAGACCTCATTAGATTTGTCTCGTGAATTAATTCGGGATTGTAAAGATAGTTTTGTAAACTGACTTTATTTAATACCATTTTCACCCCAAAGAAACACGACCGCAGTGGTCATGGGATTATATTATATTATATTGTATTATATTATATTATATCAAAATGATGCATGGCGTGGCTCCCCACGGGAATAGCCGCCCACAGGAGAGCCTCAATCCTTCCCTGTCATCCTGTGGGCTGGAACCGCTTGTCAACTTGCAAGATGAGTGTTTTTTTTTTGAAAATTAAAATGAGTGTGCTTACGTTCTGAAATCACTAGCCTGGTACTCCGTACATTCTATGCTGCGGCAGTGGACGCCCCATGGCCCATGTGAAGACTGCTGCTGGTCTGCTGCACCTGGACGTGAAGTTTGGGGTTCTTGCAACGGCTGAACAACTGGAAGCTGGAGCCTGCTGATCGGCGAGCACAACAGTGTTCCAAAGCCCTGATTACCACATCTAGCCCATGTTTAGATCCCAAATTCCACCCTAAATTATACTGTAAAAAAATATTTTCATCGCATCAAAATATCGATACATGCATGAATTACTAAATATAGATGAAATGAAAAACTAATTGCACAGTTTTATTATACTTTACGAGACGAACATTTTAAGCCTAATTAATCAATGTTTAGACAATTATTTAGACATACAAACGAAATGCTATAATAGTGTATTTATGTCGTTTTGTAAAGTTTAGACTTTGCATGCCCTACTATCTTTGGCCGCTTCACTTTCACTTCAGAAAAACAATGTACCACTCAACTGCTCTCGTCAGCTATCGTTTTCGAGAGCGTTTTGGATTATCTGGGCAGTAGACAAACAGTTGCAATCGCCAGGTTCCTCCATGCTAGGATCAAGATCTTGAATATATACGCTGTCTGCCTGCCTGCCGGTAGGGGTGGCAAAGGACCCCAGGTTTTTAATAGAAATTTTAAGTACAGATTCAATTAGAATTAAGTAAAAATACAACTAGTTTTTAAATTAAAATTAGTTAGAGCTAAATTAAATTATGAAAAAGATAAAGAGTTATGATCCATTATCACCCTAGCCGCGGGTCCCTCCCATCCAAACTTCAAACACCCACTGCCGCCTGAAACGGACTCGCCGTGCAGACAGTTGAGACAGCAGCCAAGCACGGGCCCTGGGCTGGCACGTGGGCCCACGGGCTTACCCGGCGGGCCCGCCTGTCATCCTGTGGCCGCCAACACCGATGGACGGCCCGACGTGTCACCGTGCTGTGGGCCGCGGCCGCGCGAGTCCCCGCCCGGCCAGTGTGATGAGCCCACGCGACTCCCCGTGACGAAACGAAGCGGCCCAGCCCCATCGCCCAGGCTGGCGCGTCCCCCTGCACATGCCTCGCACCACCACCACCACGACCCGCGTCCTCGGCGACCCGAGCACATCACGTGACGGCCCAACTCAGTCAATGCCAGTGGGCCCCGGTGCCCAGTGTCACGGGTGCGCGACGCTGGTGGGGCCAAGCCGTTTCGCGGACCCTCCCGACGACCACCCAGGGCGGTTCCCAGATTCCCCGCACCAGCCCCTGCCGATGGGTCCGCGAAACGGCATCGCAGCCACGGACCCACACGTCATTCAAAGGGGTCGAGTGGTTAGGTGTTTCTCAAGTAGCAGTAGAGGCGCAGCCACCACGTCGCGCGGAGCCCTAGGCCTTTTTGAGGAGCAGAGCCGGAGAGGGGAGAGAGAAGCAGGGGCGTGGGCGTGCGTGGTCGGTCGGTGCGTGGCGTGGTGGCCGTGCCGTGCCGTTCCGTTCCCTCTCGACTCTTCCTGTTTCCGGCGCCGGCGGGCATCCGTCTCGGGGGGAATATGGCCGCGGCGAGGGCTCGGCTCGGGGCGGTCGCGGTGGCCGCGCTCGTCGTCGCCATCTTCATGCCGGCGGCCGCGGCGCAGGCGCCGGCGCCTGCGCCCACCAGCGACGGTACGTGCCTCCCTTCCGGGCTTGTCGCATTGCGATCCGTACGCCGCGAATCTGTATGTGCTCGTGTCGGTTCAACGAAAATCTCTGGTATTCGTCGATCTGCACCCATGAAGACGAAGAGAATAAGCACATATTTTTTTGGATTTTTTTGCCTTTCGAAACGGACACCGTCTGATGTCGTTCGTTCTGACTTCTGAAGGAAAAAAATGGCACAAACCACCGTTCCAAAAACCTTGCAGAGACTGGAATTGTCCTCATGCCATCTCTCAACAACACCTAGGCAATTTGTTATGCCAACATTATTAGTAGTGTTTCTCCATATTTTGTTGGAGATTTTTTTATATAGAAAAACTAGTGGAGTCCTGCTGTCCAGGCATCAAAGATGTTCACATCTTGACCAACTGTTGTCAGATTTGCACATTGTCTAATGCATCCATCCCAATGGATTTGTAGTTTGTAAAAATGTTGATTGTGGCTAAGGCCTTCTCCTTGCATTGGTGCTCTGATACGAGCGAGCATTGCTTTCCTCTTTCATTGAATGCCACTTTTCTCTTGTCTGTTGGTCAAAATAAATATCACATTGTCAAGAACAGGGTAAGTAGGTATATCAGATGCGAGACCGAAAATGTACTCTTTAGGCAGCTCTGAATCTGTTGGTGATCTTTAGATCGATGAAGAGATGGTCCTCTGTCATTCCCGAAAAAATAGAGAGATGGTCCTCTGTCATTCCCGAAAAAATAGAGAGATGGTCCTCTGTTAATCTGTTGGTGGTCCTCTGTGGTTCCCTA
This sequence comes from Echinochloa phyllopogon, assembly GCA_033239725.1. NCBI lineage: Eukaryota > Viridiplantae > Streptophyta > Magnoliopsida > Poales > Poaceae > Echinochloa > Echinochloa phyllopogon. Next base: position 12,426,738 of record BTCW01000010.1, on the reverse strand, counting down.
AAACAAAAGAGAGATGGTCCTCTGTTAATCTGTTGCAGGTTGAGGTGTCGTCCATTTCCCTATGTTTGTGTCTGCTTTTAATTGGTGCCGGAGTAGTTTTCAGCCCATATTGGTAACCTTCCCTTGGCAGACAAGTCTCTTGATGGGGATTTCTTTGCCTTAAAATGACTACACAATTTTGAAGGAATTTGCCATTTGTAATGAGTACTGAAAATGACCTCTCTTCATGCACTCCTAACAAATTGGTTTATATGGGAGCTGCCATGTGCCCATGTCCCATTGGTTTAAATGTCCCAACTAAAAATAGGAAGAGAGTAGATGAATGTGCCATGGTACCAAGTACTGAAAATGACTTCTCTTTGTGCACATGACAAACTGTTTTATGTGTGAACTGGCAAACTGCTGTTTACTATTGGTTTTCTTGAGGTAATTAGGAACAGGAAGTATATAGTCCTTGAAAAAGTTAGACACTAGTGGGATGCACAAGAAATTTCCGTTGCTGATTTGAAGCACCATGAAATCCTCTGCCAGGTCTCTGTTAATTTTGTATACCTGTATTTTACTGGTCTCTAGTCATTATAGTGGATTTAAAATTCGCAACCCTGCACTAGTACATATTAGCTGTTACTGATTAGTTATCACATGTGGCAGTAGGGCAGTAATTTTCCCATCCTACAGCACGGGATATTCTCCTTCATATTCTCCTGTGATATGCAGGACTAACATGTGCAACTATCTTGTGATTGATTCCCTTTTGCAGGCACATCAATCGACCTGGGGATCGCGTACGTCTTGATGCTGGTGGCCCTGGTGCTCACCTACCTAATCCATCCGCTGGACGCGTCCTCTCCATACAAGCTCTTTTAATCCCTGTTCGTTCATTGATGGTGTTGTGGGTCTGCTAGGATTTTTAGCGATGCAAAGACGCTTAGGTGAGGTTGGGAGGTTTAGAATGATTTTCATCGTCTATCTGATGTTGGTATGTATGGAAGTTTTTGGTGGTTTGAATGTCTGATTGGTTGTATCGGATTCCATGATCTCGCTGTGCTCAGTTGTGCTTGCTGTTGCTGGATTCTGTTTCCGCTGGTCCCGCGCGGTTGCTCAGTGTCATGTGCTCTGCCATGGATGCCGTTGCAAGTGGCAAAAGCAAACATGTGAAGGACTGGCTCATGGGCTCATGGCTGAACACGACGGTGGTTTCATTGTGGTCCTATTCATCTGTTCATTTATTTTTTTTCCACGTGCATACTGACGAACTCAGAACTACAAGGCACACACACGGTAAGTTCGTGTGCATACCGACGAACTCCGAACTACTACTAAGGCACATGGTAAGTTCGCTCTTCCTGTCACGCTTGAAATTTCGACTGTCGATGGGTTTGAAATTACTTAGAATACAAACACAATTGTCATATGTGTAGACTTTAACTAATAAAACATACAAAATGTCAATGGGTTTCGGGATATTTAGATTGGAAATATGAAAGTCATACTTGATTTCTTTAATTCTTAAAATGAGGACATTGATCTGAGATTTAGGGCCTGTGGTGTCCCGTCCCTAAACGTAGGTTATGCATTATCATTCCTCCCTAAGTCCCAAAAAAGAAGACATTCTAGGATTTAACTTTTTTGGGAGCATGTAGCTTTTTTTCAAAGTGAAAACTAAAAACGCCGTCCGTGGGGATCGAACCCACGACCACGTGGTTAAAAGCCACGCGCTCTACCACTGAGCTAGGACGGCCCAGTTGAAAATTTTCTCCTGACATTAATTAGGAACAATGACGAAAGCGAAATGCTACCGATCTCTCCGTTTTTATAAAATCTCAATGGGCTGCTTCATGTCACGTCCCAACTTCACTACTCCTGTGGATGTATGTATGATTACTGGAAGACGCGTTTCGTCGAGAGGATCTGTAGAAGCAATAAAGCTAGGCAAACAATCATATTCTACATATGTGCCTTGATGGTTTACATAGTTTCTAGTCTACGTAATTGTGCAATGAAACTGTACAATAAAACTGACATAATGCATCCCAATTAATCGAAATAGTATAGCAAAACAATAAACAGATGGAGTGGGAAGAGAACTGTACCTGCATTGTGTCTTGTGGTGTGTTCGTGACAGCAAATGTTTGCAATAAGCTAGTCAAGCGTAATACTCACCCCACCAGGGCATGCATAACATCAATCTCTCATGTTTTGTCAGTGACGCATTGCATCCTGATTTATTTCCACATCGTGACTTTCTATCTTCTTTGCTTTCTTACTCTAAAACCTCAACTTAGATCATCCATTTCCTTCCACATAGCCTAAACAATTGCCTGAGTTCATTCATACATACTTTGCGGCAACCATGCACGGAACGATCACGCACATTGATCAAGTAACAGAAGGTAATGTGAAATAATTGAAGGCTTACGTTTATTTGTGTCAAAACATGTTAGGTTAAGTCTCTATGCCTCATGAACAATTTCATTTTATCTCCCCCCTGAACCTTTTTCCAGTTCTCTTGCTTTTTATGCTTACAAACACTTCTAAATCGACGGATTTGGTTTGATTTAGAATTGATTCTTCCGCCAAGTTTAGGTAGTGGACACCAATCTATGTTCTCATGAAGTGCAACAGTACCATGCCATATCAGATGGAGATGACTTTAATTATTCATTAGGGTTTAATTTCACGAGAAAATTATGTAGAAGCCTAATTCACTCTGTCTTAGGGGGTGTTTGGTTCAAGGGACTAAAATTTTAGTCCCACATCGAACGGAAGAATGCTAATTAGAAGTATTAAATATAGATTAATTATAAAATACATTACATAAGCAAGGACTAATTTACGATACGAATCTATTAAGCCTAATTAGTCCATGATTAGATAATATAATGCTACAGTAATAATTTGATAATTATATACTAATTATAGGTTAATTAGGCTTGTTAGGTTCGTCTCGAGGAGTAGATATGACTTATGCAATTAATTTTATAATTAGTTTATGTTTAATGCTACTAATTGTCACTTATTTGAGGGACTAAATTTTAGTCCCTAGGATCCAAACACAACATTAGGGATCTTGATGACTTCACATTAGGAAGAAGATATAGAAAGAAAACAAGTGAAGTCATAAATCAATCCAAGAGACAATTCCTTGCATTACTTACTACGAATTCGATGACTGGCATATATCAATGAGAGGTTTAAATATTTTTAGGATTGATTGAGGGGTAAAATCCACTACTATCCAATTCTTCATAAGAAAAGAAGGCATGTCATATACTTTTGCTGCAGAGAGGATAAAAAACTGAAAAACAAAGGATTGCTTCTGAATTTATAATTTTGTTTAGCTAAGAGGATTGCTACTTGCATTGTGAATGTTAGCATTTTTAAATCCGAGTATCTTTGCTAGCATATCCTTTCCATACTCTCACTAAGATAGGGAAAGAGTTCATTCAAATATATACCAGAATGATGGATAATCATTTCTTAAGTGCAGCTATGATGATTCACTTGTTATGGAAATTGTGAGATACTAGATAATTAGCCAAATTTGCTATAGGGCACTCTGATTTCATGGTATATACCGCTTCAGACTGAAAACGACAAAATTAGTTGTAGGACACTAGACGGTATCCTACAACAAAAAACTTGGCATCCCATGACAGCTGGATTCTTTGCTGTAGAACACCGCCTAGTGTCCTATGGCTAATTCTGCCATTTTCAGTTTGAAATAGCAAATTGACGAAGCACAGTGTGTTTTAGCCAATTTTGCCTAGATAATTTATGCAAGAATTTTAATGAAATGGAAGAGAATCAAGTAAGGTTAAATTCATTTTACAACTTTGTGGTGGATGGTCACAACGAGTTGCAAATAAATACAATGCAAACCATGACCGGAAGGAAATCCAGCAACACTAGCAAATTGAAAGTAATAAATATATGATAACAAAGTACTTTAAATGGGATCATGTGGTAATAGAGAGAACGAGAATGAAGAAGCAACATAAATCAGTTGGATGCCTGGATAGGGTAATTATTTATTTTTTTCTAGTTGAATGTAATATAAAGTTAGAAAAATAAGATAAAGTGGTATGTATAGACGTAAAAAATAATAAAATTCATTCATGTTTAAATGATGGTATTTATAACATACAAATTCATAAAAGGAATAAGTCCACATATGTTTGGTCCCGTCAACTATTCAAGTTATCTAATTTTGACTCTCAACTCCATTGTTGTCTAGTTTGGGTACTCAGACTTTTAATACTATCTAGATTTGACCTCTTAGCCCACTCAATATGGATCAAGGCCGATGTGGCAAAGATTCTTAATTTAAATTTAGGAAAAATATTAAAATTATATAGAAACATGGATACCCTCTAAAAATTTTAGAGAAATCCTAGATATAATTTGGGACACAGGTAATCCTAGAAAAATAACAAGAGCTCATGAAACATGCTTATTATATTCAAATAAAATTTATTAAAAAATATATTTTATTGTTTATTTATTATTTTAATTGAAGTTTCTAAAACTTGTTTCAAGAGTTTAATTATTTTATGGGATTCATATTTCTCAAAATATCTCTGAGGTTTTTTTAGAAGTTTTGTAGGTTTTTAAATTTCCCCTTATTTAAATATTTCCTATTTTTAAATTCAAAAACCACTACCATGCAAGTTCATATTCTATTTATAGTCTTGGTCAAAACTAGGAGTTAAAAGTTTAGGTACATTAAGTGTTTGATTTGTTTGTTGGCTGATTGACTCATACTAGTGAACCGTTGGTTAGACTTGGTGGATCTAGACGCACTTTGATTGGTTGCCTATTTGCTTGTAGATGGGATATAGACAAAGTGATCGGTTGCCTTGCCAAAAATATTCATCTTGCTCTGTTACTCTCTCATTCCGTATTGGTGCGTGCCAAGCGCGACAAAAATGAGAAAATTTTCCACATTGCAAAGTATGGCTCAGATGTGAGTTTTGCACAATGCTAGCGATGTCCAATTGATTCTCCAACCAACCAATCATGTGCTAGTTACAGCCTAACTAGGCTTAAACTAGACAACCAATCACGTCGTAACCCACTCTTATTTAGCTTATACAAATAATCACATGGAGATGGTACAAAATATGGTAATTATGTATGACAATATGATTTATTTCTATAATTCATGATTTTTTCCCTAAAAAATGCTTTGATATTTCTAGTTCATATTTCTTTCTAACATGACATACAGTACCATATACTAATTTGTTCAAAAGAAAGAATATATTTTTAGTGCAAGATGTGGGTTATTCAAACATGTTTTGAGTGTACCAATGATTAGTTTAATTAAATTTTTTCATATATAACAAAATATATTCTAATAGTGATATTGATTACATTAAATAATTATATATTTTGGTTATTTATGTAGATGTTTTCCCAAGATAAACCGATAAATAGATGTTACATTTGTTCGAGCAATGTGATGTTGATCCCTATCACATGATTCTAGTACTTATGGATTTGTTCTCTATGGGTGTCGTTGAAAACTCGATGGAATGATTTTTTGTTACGAAAAGCATATGTCGTCTTGTGGTTGTCGCCAAATTGTTAGCACAAACTCTATACTAGCTTTTGTAAATATAAAATGCACATTGGTAGGCCAACTCAATTTCTAGTTGAATGTAATACAAAATGAGAAAAAAGTAGATATCTAATAAACTTTATAGTAGTGTGCACGCATGTATATACATATAAGTAAATGATAGTAAATAATAAATTTGTTCATGTTGAAACTGAGATATTTAGAAATTTTGAAGCCATCCATATAAATCCATAAAATATCCCTTGGACAAGTAGTGCTCCAAACATAGGAAAGTGCATGCAAACTTATTTATTTAAGCCTTTAAAAGTGAATGGAAGATCTGGTTCAAAGTCAAGCGGATTGAAATTAGCCGACCAAAGTGCAAGGGCAATAAAGAAGGCAAGTCCACGCTTGCATGTGTCTGTGGGACACATTTCCACAATCTCGTGAATGCACCGTAAGTTTGGACATTGTGCGGTGGCGCCTATGTCTTCTTTCCTTCCTGCTTTACACTATGTGTCTTTTGTAGTTCTGTTTTCTTGTGATATTTATGAAAGGGTAGTATGTACAAATGAATTTGACTATTAGGAACCAGAATAAGAACAAATATTTAACTTTTGTGTAATTCTGAGGAAACCATTCATCATCTCCTCTTTAAACATTATTATGCTAAATTTCTATGGTGTGATGTATATGTAGTGTTTGGTATTGCGCCACCAATAGATATAAATGATTTATTGAATGGATGGTTTGTTATAAAAGCCATCTTAAACCTTTTTCCAGGTTCTATTCACCGGAACGTTCTGATTGTGGTTGTAGGCACAATTGCAGCAAATGAAGCCTGCGATTTGTTGCTTCAGGAATGCTACAATTTGGAGATGCCATAGCTTCATTTCTTTACCTCTCATGTGGCCTTTTACATCATAAATTAATCATTAAGTTGGACTTTTGTTTGTATAACCTTTCTTGAGTGTGTAGCATTTTTGGCTAAACTTGTAGTATGTGTGGACTAATTCCTCGTCTGTCGATTTACACAACAGACCTAAGCTTTCAACATAAAGTAAAATGAATTTAGGTTGAAAATTAAATTTAAATGAACTACTTCCTCTAAACACTAAAGCGAATTTAAATGGGAAATTTGAGGACATCACTCCTATGGATACAAACAACAATCCTCCGTTGATCATTCAAGGTTTAATAGCCAGAGCTCGCGCGTGACAATTGAATTCAGAGGTGAGCTCGTTACTAAGCACTTCTTTATATGATTATGAGAATAGATTGCTACCTAATGACTATATCGTGATTAGGAACTAAGAAGAGGACCATAAGATAGTTGGAGAAGAGTTTCGAAGTGGAGAGGGCAAGCAAGGGCATGCAATCAAGTTGGAGGCCCAAAATCAAGTTGACTTCGAGTCCGTCTCGGAGTCCAAAAGGAGACAGCGATAAAACAGACGCCCAAGTCGAATACAAGATCGGATTTGGACGTTCTTTATATGCATAGAAAGCTAAGAAGACACTGCTGGAATTTGATAGTTTTCCTAGAGTTTACATTCCTAGGGAAAGGCTTTAAAATGGTAGTTAAAGTGTTTCCCTATGATTTTTGGTAGGAAAAGCTTCCTAGGGAAAATTTCGACGGGAAAGGAGAATGTGCCCTACGGTTCACACGAAAAACGGTAGGGAAACATTCTTTCCCTTGGAATTGAGTTTCTAGGGAAAGTCGCTGACATGGCGTTGGTCTATCCTACGTGGAAAGGTTATTTTTGCTTGGAGACAGATCTTGGCGGTGGTAATTTTTTTTGGGGTGGGCTTTCCCTACAATTTGGTAAAATTGTTCTAGGGATATATGCCAATGGAAGGCTTACATGGCACCAGCCCTGGACCGTGCTCTTGTTTTCCCCTAGAAAAATGTAATATTTCTAGGAAAACCTGGATTTCCCTACGGTTTAGAAACATCATTCTAGGGAAACAAATTTTCCCTAGGATACTTCAATTTTTCCTAGGGAAAGAGAACAACCATAGGGAAACCATGCATTGGATTCCAGTAGTGAGATAATCTTTCCAATGGCACTGATATCATGTTAAAATTCGTCCGAAGTCATCGGAAATCAACTAAACATGTTGCGTCATCATATTTTGGCCTTTGGGCCGTGTATCGTATTGGAGCCCATTAGGGGTGTGTCCAGGAGTCTTGTCATGACCCTAGAGTCTAATTAATCAATCGCTGCACCATCATTAGGGTTTGGGTTTTGCTTAGATTAGTTCTGTCAAGAATAGTGCCGTCATTCGTCGGTTTCTGAGACCCCAACTTCATGAGTTTAATCATACATCTGTAATTGTGTTACATTCCTTCTTGTTCTTGCTTGTGTTCTTCGATCCACATGTAAGCATTAGCCTTCTTGGCGAGGTCAACCGTGCAATGCCGATTGATAACCTGAGGAGACGTGGCGCCGCGATTCCGGGGTTCGGAATGAGCCGTTCAGAACATTTTGGAAGATTGAGAAACATAGTTCACATCATAAAAATCTAAGAACTAGAAAGGCCAATAGAAATTGGGTCACTTAGAAAAAAACTCAACCACAGATTTTGTCTCAAAGAATATGGTGCCAAGATTCAAACCTAGGGCGACAACTGGGGTTTCATTACCGCCCCCCCCCCCCCGAGTTCAACGCTCTAACTGTTACAGTGCGAGAACCTTTGGTTGGGGTCACCTAGCTCCATTATCAAATGCCAATCAAAAATTGAACCTCCTTATGAGTTTAGCCCCACTTGTGGGTTGTAGGGATCGATCCCTTACTGTTCAACTACCCTCTAAATGGAGTCTTAAGCAACTAAGCCATAACATATTTTTCAAGTCATGATTATTGTAGGATATGTTCCTAGAAATTGTATCACACGATGTCAGAAGGAGTTTCAGAACAGCAGCGTCATCGATGCATGGTGTTGCGATAAGCATAGATGAGCGCTACATTAATCATTCTTACCCATTTTTGTTTACTCCATCTGTTCTCTTTTATAAGACGCGCACATATATCAAGATTCAAACTTTACAATCTTCTACCAATAACTTAACCAATAATTTTTATTTTTTATAGTACAAACTTAGAATGATTAGATTTGTTATCAAAAGCAATATCCAAAGATTGTTTTATTCATAAATAATATAATATAATATAAATAAATAGTCAAAGTGTAACTTAGAAGATTGTATCAAGTTAAAGTCGTATTTTATAGAAGCAAATAGAGGGAGTAACCAGGAGTAGTGTGTAACCAAAGTAAGGTAACACCAACAACACAATTTTCCATAAACAAATGGGCAAAACCTCATCTTATGTCCAGCTTGACGTTGCATATAACAATTAATGCTTCTAAATTTGGTCTTCGATTTAGATAACAATGCTTCTAATTTTGGCCTTTGATTCATCAGCAGGAACAGCTTAATGGTGGTCACTGTTTACACACACGATTCAGAGGCTTTCATTATTGGTTTTATTTGTAGGGGTATGATAGGTGATTAGGATCAATTTCCTCAGCATATAGTAAGCTCTGTGGTAGTAGTATGTATGGACTTGCATCATCCACGTAATGTCAAAAAAGCATCATTCCAATCAGCTGGCTTTGTCCATGTGTTTCCCTTTGGATCGAGTTGTGTCGCGACTCGACCAAATCGAGAGTTATCAGAACTGTTCGGAAGATCGGGAACCCTAGTTCACATCATAAAAAGCTCAGAACTAGAAAAGGCCAACAGAATTTGGGTCACTTAGAAAAAAACTCAACCAGAGATTTTGTCTCAAAGAAGATTGTACCAAGATTCAAACCCAGGCCGACAACAGGGGTTTCATTAACCCTCTGGAGTTCAACGCTGAGAATCTTTGGTTGGGGTCACCTAGCTCCATCATCAAATGCCAATCGAAAATTGAACCTCCTTATGAGTTTAGCCCCGCTTGTGGGTTATAGGGATCGATCCCTTACTGCTCAACTACCCTCTAAATGGAGTCTTAAGAAACTAAGCCATAACATATTTTTCGAGTCATGATTATTGTAGGATAAGTTCCTAGAAATTGTATCACACAGTGTTAGAAGGAGGAGTTTTAGAACAGCAATGTCATCAATGCATGGTGTTGCGATAAGCATAGATGAGCGCTACATTAATCATTCTTACCCATTTGTTTACTCCCTCCGTTCCAGTGGCGGATCTACGACCCGGGCTAGGGGCTGCAGCCCGGGTCTGGCCCATGAAACTCAATTAATCTACAATACACATCAGCCTATGTAGCTCCAAATCAGCCCATGTAGCACACATAATACATCAATCTCCATTGCTCAGCCCAGGTCCAACTTCAATTCTAGGTCCACCCCTGCTCCGTTTTCTTTTATAAGACGCACACATATATCGAGATTCAAACCTTACAATCTTCTACCAATAACTTAACCAATAATTTTTATTTTTTTAGTACAAAGTTAGAATGGTTAGATTTGTTATCAAAAGAAATATACATTGATTGTTTGTAATCATAAATAATATAATATAATATAAATAAATAGTCAAAGTGTAACTTAGAAGATTGTATAAGTTAAAGTCGTATTTTATAGAAGCAAATAAAGGGAGTAACCAGGAGTAGTGTGTAACCAACGTAAGGTAACACCAACAGCACAATTTTCCATAAACAAATGGGCAAAACCTCATCTTATGTCCAACTTGACGTTGCATATAACAATTAATGCTTCTAAATTTGGTGTTCGATTTAGATAACAATGCTTCTAATTTTGGCCTTTGATTCGTCAGTAGGAACTGCTTAATGGTGGTCACTGTTTACACACATGATTCGGAGGCTTTCATTATTGGTTTTATTTGTAGGGGTATGATAGGTGATTAGGATCAATTTCCCCAGCATATAGTAAGCTCTGTGGTAGTAGTATGTACGGACTTGCATCATCCACGTAATGTCAAAAAAGCATCATTCCGATCAGCTGGCTTTGTCCATGTGTTTCCCTTTGAATCGAGTTGTGTCGCGACTCGACCAAATCGAGAGTTATCAGAACTGTTCGGAAGATCGGGAACCCTAGTTCACATCATAAAAAGCTCAGAACTAGAAAAGGCCAATAGAATTTGGGTCACTTGAAAAAAAACTCAACCAGAGATTTTGTCTCAAAGAAGATTGTACCAAGATTCAAACCCAGGCCGACAACAGGGGTTTCATTAACCCTCTGGAGTTCAACGCTGAGAATCTTTGGTTGGGGTCACCTAGCTCCATCATCAAATGCCAATCGAAAATTGAACCTCCTTATGAGTTTAGCCCCGCTTGTGGGTTATAGGGATCGATCCCTTACTGCTCAACTACCCTCTAAATGGAGTCTTAAGAAACTAAGCCATAACATATTTTTCGAGTCATGATTATTGTAGGATAAGTTCCTAGAAATTGTATCACACAGTGTTAGAAGGAGGAGTTTTAGAACAACAATGTCATCGATGCATGGTGTTGCGATAAGCATAGATGAGCGCTACATTAATCATTCTTACCCATTTGTTTACTCCCTCCGTTCCGGTGGCGGATCTACGACTCGGGCTGGGGGGCTGCAGCCTGGGTCTGGCCCATGAAACTCCATTAATCTACAATACACATCAGCCTATGTAGCTCCAAATCAGCCCATGTAGCACACATAATACATCAATCTCCATTGCTCAGCCCAGGTCCAACTTCAATTCTGGGTCCACCCCTGCTCCGTTTTCTTTTATAAGACCCGCGCATATATCGAGATTCAAACCTTACAATCTTCTACCAATAACTTAACCAATAATTTTTATCTTTTTAGTACAAAGTTAGAATGGTTAGATTTGTCATCAAAAGCAATATCCATTGATTGTTTATAATCATAAATAATATAAATAAATAGTCAAAGTGTAACTTAGAAGATTATATAAGTTAAAGTCGTATTTTATAGAAGCAAATAGAGGGAGTAACCAGGAGTAGTGTGTAACCAACGTAAGGTAACACCAACAGCACAATTTTCCATAAACAAATGGGCAAAACCTCATCTTATGTCCAACTTGACGTTGCATATAACAATGCTTCTAAATTTGGTGTTCGATTTAGATAACAATGCTTCTAATTTTGGCCTTTGATTCGTCAGCAGGAACCGCTTAATGGTGGTCACTATTTACACACATGATTCGGAGGCTTTCATTATTGGTTTTATTTGTAGGGGTATGATAGATGATTAGGATCAAATTCCTGTGAGCATATAGTAAGCTCTGTGGTAGTAGTAGTAGTATGTATGTATGGACTTGCATCATCCACGTAATGTCAAAAAAGCATCATTCCGATCAGCTGGCTTTGTCCATGTGTTTTCCTGATAAACCTGTTCAAACTAATCATTGCACCGGTGATGGGCGCTGTTGTTGATGTTGCTGTCCAGGTGCAAGATCACTCGTAAGAGTCAAGGAACACGCGACATCCTGATCAATTTCTTGGACCAAGGAGCGGGTACCCACCCTGAAGTTGCTTGGAATTGTGAAGCAAAGATCGATGGAATATGCGTGTCTGCGGGTACATTTTGCTGTTTGGATTAGCCCGTAAGCCATGCATGGCGGCTGACGACGGCCATGCCACATGCGCTCCGACCGCTTCCTTCAGCTAGATAGATAGATATGCTTCATCAGATTCCCTTTGCTCAAATATTTAATCCTCCAGCCGCCAATCGATCGCAAGGAAAAGCCACCAATGCTAGCCTATATATACATTCAATTCACCACATAATTAATCATCATCAGAACACCAGATTCCCACACACAGAAAATCTAGCTAGACGCTCTTGTGTACCATTATATTCAAAGCAATTTAGAGATCGATCAGGCTTTAGATCATCACTGCTATGGCACCAGCAGTTACAGCTTCCGCAATTGTGTTATTACTCGCACTGGGCTGGGCGTCGGCCGTGGCCGCCGTAGCTACCTCAACGCCGCCGGCGCCGGTCGTGTGGCAGAGAGGCCACGCCACGTTCTACGGCGGAGCTGATGCCTCCGGGACCATGGGTAACTAGCCTACATACTTTTGCTTCAACTCTATACGCTTCACTTGCCAATTGATCATATATATATATATAGGAAGGTACACTCTGTGGCCGGCCATAGAATATATATATATATATATATATATATATATATATATATATATATCTAACTAATTAAGCTGATCCCCGATGATGATCTATATGATCCAATATGACAGGCGGCGCTTGCGGGTACGGGAACCTGTACTCGCAGGGGTACGGCTCGCGCACGGCGGCGCTGAGCACGGTGCTCTTCGCCGACGGCGCCGCCTGCGGGCAGTGCTACAAGCTCGCCTGCGACCGCAAGACGGACCCGACGTGGTGCAAGCCCGGCGTGACGGTGACCGTCACCGCCACCAACTTCTGCCCGCCCAACTGGGAGCTCCCCAACGGCGGGTGGTGCAACACGGTGCGCCCCCACTTTGACATGGCGCAGCCGGCCTTCGAGAAGATCGGCGTCTACAGCGCCGGCATCATCCCAATCATCTACCAAAGGTTTGCAGCTTAATTAATTATTAAGTAATTAACCTGCTCTTTAATCTATTTGTTTAAGCAAGAAATTTAACTGCATGCAGTGCCAGAAATAACACAGTAGTACCAATCATAGATACGATGTACCGTAAAAGAACTCTAAAATTAACTACCTCTTCTTGATATATCTTGTGCAGAGTTCCATGCGTGAGGAGAGGTGGAGTGAGGTTCACGATCAATGGGCACGACTACTTCAACCTTGTGCTGGTGACCAATGTCGCGGCAGCTGGTTCGATCAAATCCATGGATGTCAAAGCTTCGAATTCGACCGAATGGACGCCGATGGCGCGCAACTGGGGCGCAAACTGGCACTCTCTGGCGTACCTGACAGGGAAAATGCTCTCGTTCAGGGTGACCATCACCGATGGCCAAACTCTTGAATTCAGAAACGTCGTGCCGCCTGGCTGGACGTTCGGCCTCACATTCGCAAGCAACCTGCAGTTCAAATAGGCGCTTCATTGGGATTTTACTGCCTATTATATTATTGATCTGAGGGAGTCAGATCGATCCATATGCATTGTGAAAATAATGCTTGCTCCTGTCGTAGTACACTACTTGCATGTGACGACACTGGCAGCGTACTGTGTACATAGAACTAATTGCAGAGTTGTAACTCTGATCATTTATTTATTTTTACTGTGTATATATGATGCTTGTATCATTGAATTCTAATGTATATATATATAAACATGTATATACACCCTACTGGTAGTGTGACTGACCATGGCTACGTGAATTGTGTTGTCCAATATTTTTTCTGGAGTACGTCACGGCGGCATCCATAATGTAAATTGGTATATGTTCCGGCCTGTTCCTCTACACCTAAATTATGGTTGCAAACAAGTCTTAATGTAGGGAGCGTAGGTGATTTTTTTTATTTTTGGAATGAACGGTACGGGATTGTGTCAATTTCATTAACAGAGAAGAGGGTAGGTGATATTAGCAACGACATGAGTACATGACCAAGAGAATACCTAATATTACACACGCAAGTTCAACAGAATGGCCAACTTTCGTTCTTGCAATTGCCTGGAATATATGTCTGGCAAGGAATACGGTCGTCTTTGATGAGTATACTTCTCCCATGGTAAACAATCAAAGAAAATTGTGTGGAGATTTATCTTGAGCTGTGGGCACATGGAACCAAATAAACCGACCATCGATGACCTACATAGACTAGGCTGAAAATTGTAGATTTAACGATGCAATTTTTTTGGGTTCATGTGCCTGCACGCATCATTTATTTTCAAACCGGCCTTCTCTATCTGCATCTCCACGCGACCGCGAGCTGCCGTCGTCCATCGTGCAAGGAGGCCGCGCGCCGGTGCCGCCCACGCGCCACTCCCCCTACCTGCTCCTCCTCGCGCCCTTACCGCGGCGGCCCCGTGTTGCCGACCCCTGCGTGCCACCGCCGCCCTTCACGTGCCGCCGCGGCCCCTCCACGCGCCGCCGCCTCCTCGCTCCCGCACAGTGGCGAAGCCAGGATGGAGAGCTAGGGGGGGCTCTCCTTCTTCTTCCTCACTCCTCCTTCCTTCCTTCCTTCCTTCTTCCTTCTTTTTCTTCCTCTTCCTTCTTCTTCCTCCTCAAAATTTCTAGGGGGGGCTTGGGGGGGCTGCCATGGGAGCCAGGGTGGTAGGGGGGGCTCCAGCCCCACCCGACCCACCGCTGGCTCCGCCCCTGCTCCCGCATGTGCCGTTGTGATTGCCCCTCCGCGGCCCCGCGTATCGTCGCCGTCGCTGGTGCCGCCGCCGTCGCCGGTGCCGCTGCACGCTGCTCCTCCGCGTGCCGCCGCCGCTCTCCTGCCTGTTCTTCCGTGCGCCGCCGTTCTCATCCGCGCGACGCCGTCGACGCCATGCTCATCCGCGCGACGCCTGACGCCGTGCTCCTCCGCGCAAAGCCGAGGCCGTTCTCCTCCGTGCGACGTGTAGTTCTCTCTATGCTAGGTTTCGTTGCATGTTGTAAATGTATGTTTTACGTGTTTCAGAAGAATGTTCCAACTGTTTTACGTAAATGTTACAAAAGTAGATCTGAATGATTGTTATGTTGCATATGTTTCACACGTATGTTGTAAGTATTTTATTTGGATGTATTTTTATTGAGAGGTTTTGACTGCGGACGTGCGTGGCTGAGAGTTGGGAGCGCATTGTTTTTAATGTTAGAAACAATGACTAATGATGGTGCAGATATTATTGTTTGATGTTGTATATGCTATTTTTGAATGTTACAAAAAAAATTTAGCATGCAACATCGTACCTATATTACGGCGGGAATTTTGACTGCTACATCCAATTCAGCACTTACAGAACCACCAGAGCCAGATTAATTTACATACGCAAGGGTAAACGTATACTTGCGGGATGTGTTTAGTTCTCGTAAATTCCAAAACTTTCCATCCCATCGACATCACATCGAAACATTAAATATAGCAAATGACACATGTATGGAACACTAAACGTGGGTAAACAAAAAAACTAATTGCATAGTTTTGATGTACACGACGAGACGAATCTTTTGAGCCTAGTTAGGTTATGATAGGACAATGTTTACCACAAACAAACGAAAAGTGTTACGGTGCGCTACAGTGTCCGATGTGACTTTTTCACCCTCTTTTCACCTCATCTAAACACGGCCCTTGCAGCTCAGACTTTCAGAGCTTCCAGCAGTCCGTCGTGCAGTTGGTAAATTAAACTCTCTGCAAATCTATGGTTGGTATGGCTCCCACCACTACCGGATTTCTCTAGTTTGTCGTGTGCCGGTAAAGGCTTTGTCGTGTGCAATATACGGCAAACAGCACACAGTAAACGTCGGCCGACAAAGCCGACTTTGCCGTGTGCTTTTTCTCGGGCACACGGCAAACCTTTGTCAAGTGTCGGAGCTGACCCACGACAAATGCCCTTTTTCTACGCACCGAAAAAACTCAAAACAAATAACAAAAACAATTATTTTAATATGGGAAGGGCCCCAACCATTAGCAAGTCGCGCAATTTTTTCGCGTCCCTCTCTCTCGCGTGACCTTCTCTACCACTACGCCACACTCTCACACGTGACTAGATGTCGTTTTGATTCCTACCATACTATACCAAACAGAGTGTAAATTACCTGTTTGAGGCCCTAAACGATTTCAAATTAAAAAGTTATCAACTACAAAGTTTTATAACTTTTTCAAATCTACAAGTCTTATTTTTGTAGTTTCTCCATCCGATGTCGTTTATAAAATTTGAATTTTAGATTTGAGAATATTCAAACTTAGTTTTCGTTGACTAGATGCTTTCAAATGAAAAAGTTGTCAACTATAAAGTTTCATAACTTATTGTGATCTACAATTTTGACTGTTTCTTCATCCGAGGTCGTTTGAAAAAACTCAAATTTCAAATTTTGAGAACTACGAACATACTTTTCATTAGTTAAACAAATTCAAATAAAAAAGTTTTAAACTACAAAGTTGTATAACATCTTAAGATCTACAACTTTGATATATGTCATTTCTTCATCCGATGTAGTGAGAGTAATATTGTTCACAAATCTTATACATCTCTCTTATAGTTTCGTGAAACTCTACGAAAGATATAGATTTTATGAACAATATTCATATGAATTTGTCACATAAAGAAATAACCAAACTAAAAGCTATCTCTTGAAAAGTTATACAACTTTGTAGTTCAACACGTTTTGATTTGAATTGATTTACTAATTCAAAATGTTGATTTAATTATGACTTTACCGAGTGTTATAAAAAACACTCGGCAAAAAATTTCTTTGCCGAGTGCATTTTAAAAAAACACTCGGCAAACATTTTCTTTACTGAGTATATTTTTTTGACACTCGGTAAAGATTTTCTTTGACGAGTGCATTTTAAAAAACACTCAGCAAAGAAATCTTTGCCGTGTGTTTTTTGTTGGCACACGGTGAAAAAAAGCATACTGCAAACAGTCAGACACACGGTAAACATGAATTTTTCGGTAGTGAGCTCCAGTTCTCGCAGCCGTGTTGCTCGCACTCGCCTGGGCCCTGGCCGTGGCCGAAGATGGCGTCGCCGCCACCGCGTCGGCTCCGGTGCCGACGACGACCGGGTGGCTCAAGGCGCACGCCACGTTCTACGGCGTCCCTGACACCTCCAACACCATGGTAATATACATACATATATATATATATATACATATGTCACACCCGACCCAGTTTGTATGGCCCAGTAGTGGCCCGTGAGTGCAGGATGCACGTGTTTAGTGCCACATTGCTAGTTTAGCAAGGGTGGAGGCAACTTATAAGCCTTTGTCTTCCAGCCATAGCACCTTCGGGTTAACCCTTTTACACGAAGCGAGGACGAAAGTGTAAGCAGGGTGCTATGTGTACGCGTGCACGCCCCTCGGAAGGGCTGTGCGGGGCGGCTTTGGAGGACAGGGTGTTACAACACACATATATATATATACATATATATAGGATGAGTTTTATCTACAAGCGCTTGTAGCTACCATCATCATCAATATACCATTGTGTGTATGTTCACATACTCATTTATCAGTTTGAGTATGTTCGCGTACTAATTTCAAGATACTTCAAAGCGAATTGGACGAAAAAATTTAGAAACAACCCTATTTTTAAAATTTATTGTGATTATATCATTATACTAGTATGTAGAAATTAGTATGTCCACATACTTAAAGTACGCTTATATACTCAACCTACATACCACCCAGATAGTCTAGTATCACATATACTACATGTATATACTCTTCATTGGGTCATACACATCTTCTAACATGAGATACACAGGTGAAGGTAGCTACATGCGCATGTAGAAATGAATTTTCATATATATATATATATATATATATATATATATATATATATATATATATATATATATATATATATATATATATATATATGGAGCGTCTAATTATCGCGCTGCGCGTTGAATATTATTCAACATTGCGGCGACGCGCCATCCATACTCCGACGACGTAATTTTGGGATGGTATTTACTTCTCTTTTCATCCGGAGAGTAAAACTAGTATATCGGGTGCTTCCTAGTAGTATTTAGAGCTTGTCCCGTGACCGTAAAAAGCATATTAGATTTGTCTCCCTGTAACCGTAAAAATAGATCAAATTTGATGTCGATGGCGGTGCACCGTTCGTTCTCCCGCGACATAGTTTTGACACTATTTTTTACTTCTTTTCGGTGTTTGGGAAAAAATCTAAACAGGTGTGTTCTAAGAATATTCCATCTAAGTTAATGCTTCCATGCATGCGCGCCTGGTAAGGCAAGGGTGGGCGAGATTTAGGAGAGAAATATTCGTGCATGACAGCATTGCATGCATGTTTGATTTCTAGATCTCTTCACTATGGTATTATGGTGCTGCTGCCGTACAGGCTAAAAATTACTCCATTAGGTATTTTGTGAAGAATCCAGAGTAATATTCCATATTAGTGTTGCATTTTTTATATTAGAGGGGTGATCTTTAAAAAAACGTAATTATCAATATTAATCCTAGGAGAGCTATTTTTAGCTATACGAGTGGAGTAATTTGAACCTTATATGAATAAATAGTACTGAGAGTAAAATTTTATCTTTAATATGTCCACAAACAAGAGGAGTAATTTTTCCAACTATGAGAAATATTTTCAAATGTCATGAGTAGTATTTCCTAATTGAGATGTACTTTCAAATGTCAGGAGCATTTATTTTTCAAAGTTTAGGAGTATTTTATATTGACTAAAGAAGTACGGAGTATTTTTCAATTGACAGGAGTATTTTTTTAATTGACAGGATGGGTAATTTTCTAAGAAGCCAATTATGAAAAAAATACTTCTTATTTAAAAAATTACTCCTTGTTGTTAGGAGTAATTTTTCATTGTCGAGAGGAGTATTCCTAATGATTACTCCTTTGATCTCCAAAAAATTACCGCAAAACTTCCAATTGTACAAATTGATAAACTCAATCATAACAAGTACACATATACACACAAATTCAAGAATGTAATAACCAAGTACATCAACAGGATCCCAAGTGTTCACTGCGCGCTTCTTGGTACTTGGTACAGAACAATTCACTGATCGATCTGCAAAAAACAAACAGCACCTGCAGTAATCCATGAGCCAGGAAAAAATTCCATAACATGATGCATGTTGGGCAGGTCTTTTTGAAAAGGTAGAAAAGGTATTGGAGACTGGAGATACACGATTCAGATCGAATAATCTAATCAATGGGAGCAACCGGTCCTAAACAAATCGGAGAAGAACAGTGGGATGCACAAACCAGTCCTATGCAAATCAATGGGATGCGGCGAATGAACTCACCAAAATCCGGTGGCCCGTGGCCCAGGCAGCGTCGTCGGTTCCGACGCCTTGATCACGTGGGAGGGGGAGAAGCCGCCGGAGGCAATTGCTGCCAGGGATGCCGGAGCCTGCCGTGCGGAGCCTACTATGCGGATTGCCGGCGCAGGTGTGACGGAGGGAGAGAGGCCTTCCGCCGGCGGCGGCTATGCAGAGTCCACGAAGAGGGGGCTACGTGCGTCGGATTCCTCGGGAGAGGCTCACCGGCGTGGCTGGATGCGCTGAACCGTCCCCAGTCACCGGTGGGGATCGGTAATGGTAGGGGGTGGCGGTGGATTTGTCCCCAATGGCCCGGGGGAATGGCGGCGGCAGGGGGGGTGTAGGAGGATAGCGAGAGCATTTTCCGTCTATTTTAACGGCGCGATTATCCGTGTTTTGAAACAGCCGTGGTATTCACGTATGAAAGACTATAAAAGATGGGAGATATTTACTCCCGCCTTATGTGTAGATTTACCCTTACTGGATTCCATATAATGGAACGTTGTTTGCTATTTTGGGAACCAATAAATGTTGTACGTGCGGGTATTTGATTCCGGTGGTGGTGGGTCAGTTTTCTCTCTCGCCGGTGGATCGGCGGCGCCGCTGTGCGTTGAATATTATTCAACGCCCATGTTGTTGAATATATATATAAATTTTTGGATCCTACCATTAAGCATTTAAGATCCGTGCAATGGTAGGATTGAATATATATTCAGATCGAAGCGGGTTCATAGCGCACGGGTGGAGAACAGACGGAAGGTGTCTGGCGTCAGCAATCCAATCAAAGCAACGGGCAATAACCTAATTCGAGTTTCAATCTTTAAATATGATTTTCTCCTAAATCATTAATCTTTTTTCAAATCCGTTTGAACCACCGTGTTATTTGAAATTAATGCAACAAAATGAGATTTAATATGATTATATTTTTATTTTATATAAGTATCTTTTAAAATCAACATTTTCAATACATTATTTCAACATTTTAAATAACTATCTCAACATCTTGGACTTATTGCTTCAACATTTTCACGCAAAATGTTGATCTAGTTTATATGAATTGTTGAATTAAGTTTGAGAAAAATGTTGAACCTAGTATATGAAAATGTTGACTGCATTAGTTCTATACTTTGAGCATGTTAATTTAACTTTTATATGAAAATGTTAAAATAGTGTAATCGGAATGCTTTTCTATTGTTTCTGGAATGTGGACTGCAACATCATACCTCCTGTAACTACATATTTAATTAGTGATGATTGAAAAAATGAGGACAGAAAAAAAAGCATAAGGGTACTTCTGCGCCGAACATAGAAGGAAATAGTGTGTAGCAGACCTCACTTTTCTTTTTTTCCACCGTGGAGCCGTGATTTTTTTCTTTTATAGTTTTATTGTTGGACCGTATTGAGCCTCTGAGGTATGCTAGTTAACTAGCGCACGGAAGCCGTATAAGAGTTTTTTTTCTCGGCAGCTTGTGTGATGGCGGCTCGTCGGGCGGACGCGCAGCCGGTGGAAGGCGACGCGTTCTAGTGCGTGGGCGAGCGATATGGCGTAGCCGCGCATTTGCTGACCCCGCGGCGCCTCGTGGTGTCCTAAAATGAGGACACCACGCAACTTCTATTCTTCTATTCGATGTACCGAGAGAAATCTCTCAACAGGACAAACGATTGAATCGAATCCTCCTCAGTTTAGTCCCAATGGTGACTCCGCGGCGCCTGGTGGTGTCCCGTGACCCCTATACCCTCACCATCCCATCCGCCCCTCACGTTGCCCCCTGGGAGCTCCTCTCTCACGGCAACACGTGACGTCAGATGCCTCATCTCCGCCTGAGGCTGCCCGCACCGGTCTCCTCAAAAGTTCCCCGTAGGGGCGTTTACCCGCACCGGGCTTCTGGACAGGCTCCGGTAAAATGCAGGAGGCCCATCTCTTTGCCATTTGTGATGGACGGTGAGTGTTTCCTTGTCGTTCCACGGTGGTGGTCCACTGTGTCTAGTGGCCAGCGCAGCAGCGTCACTGGAGACTCTGCGACGCCTCATGGTGTCCTACGACCCCTATGCCCTCCCCATCCCATCCGCCCCTCGTGTTGCCCCTAGAGCTCCTCTCTCACAGCAACGCGTGACGTCAGGTGCCTCATCTCCGCCCGAGGCTGCCCGCACTGGTCTCCCCTAAAGTTCCCTGTACGGGTGTTTAGGGGAATGAACCCCCGCACCGGCCTCCTGGACGGGCTCCGGTAAAATGCCGGAGGCCTGCCTCTTTCCCATTTGTGGCGGGATGGCGGAGCTCCTGAACGCGCGCGATGTGGCATGCGGCTCGCGCGCCATTCCAACCGATGCGCTCCGCTCCCGCTCCATCGCCGCCTTGCTCCGCCCCCGCTCGGTCGCCGCCCCTCCGCTACTCGCCACGCGCCGACGAAGGCCTGCACGCCCACGGAGGCCCCCTCGTCGTCGGCCGCGCTCGTCGCCCCCGGGTCGAGGCCATACTGTTGCGCCCCAGCACCACCACTGGCACGCCGCCCTCCCCGCAGGCTCACCACTCGCACGAGCGCCACCACATAGCACCACGACGCCACGTCCGACGCCCCAGACCGCTCGGCGACGTCCTCGAGGGAGTCGACGCCACCACCAGCACGAGCGCCACCACGCGGCGAGCTCGGTGACGTCCTCGAGGGAGCTGACGCCGCGGCGGGAGGAGGAGCCAGCCCCGGTACAGATCCTCAGAGGGGGAGGCGCCCTTGCGCTGGCTGGCCAGGCCGCGTGCCGCTGGAGGTCGGCTGGGCGGTGGGGAGGGTAGTGGAGGCCGTGGGGCGGCGCGACGCGGGGAGGGGATGGGAGCAGAGGCCGCGGGCGGGGAGGTGGCGGGGAGGAGGCGGGGCGTCGCGCAGAGAGGAAAGGGTCGGGAGGCGGCGGTGCGACAGGAAGTCAACGCGTGGGGAGGAGGGGGTGGGGCAGCGCGGGGAGAGGAGGCGGTAGGGCGGCGCACGGGGAGCCGGCGGCAATGACGAGAGGCGGGGAGGGCGAGCGGCGGGGAGAGAGAGGGCGGGGGAGGAGAATGGGAGGGGAGCCGACCGGAGAGGGGAATAAAAAAACTGAAACGTGGGTCCCATATTCTGGTAGTTGGTATAGGATAAGATATAAATGAGATATGGCTGCGGGAAAATTAGGATAGAGGAAGGAATATCGATGACTAAGATAGAATATTCCCTTTAGAGGAACAAAATAGAGGAACGCGAATGCGGACAGCCTGATATCGCCTCTGTCCGAACTTCATCGTCCCCCCCCCCAGTCCCCCCCGCTGCCCGAGGGCCGCCGCCCCTCCGCCCCGCCTAGGGATGAAAACGATTACGGAAATTCCCGATTGACCGAGTTTCGTTTCCGAGATTTCTCCGTTCCGATGAAACGGAAACGGTACATGTCGGAAATCGATACGGAAATGATAATGGATTTATACTGTCGAATAGCTCTATCGATTAGTCGGAAATTTCCGTTGAAATTCCGAATTTGGCCTAGTTAAATCATTGAGGTCCAAAATTCACAGCTACACTTCTACTTCGCCTAAAATTTTCTTTGTCGCAAATGGAAATGAATCCCCACCCTATACAGCTTCATTGATTTTTATCAAAAATGTACATGCATAAATGATATATAAATATGTAATAATGTTGTTTGTTGAAATTGACCTACAAGTTTTCGATTTGAAGTTTTCGACGTTTTCGTTTCCGATATACCGACTTTTCCGTTATCGCTATCGTTTCCGATAAAAAACTATGGTTAGAAAATAATAATGAAAATTTTCGATCGTTTCGGACCGATTTCATCCCTAGCCCCGCCTATGCCTTTCCCTCTCAGTGAAGCACTCTTCCCCTCCAGAGCCGCTGGTTAAAGTTTCTGTTCATTTTCTAAGAAATATTAGTTCTATATTACAGTAGTTGAAAGCTGTCGTAGTTGGAACATCCAGCTTTATTTTTTTTTCTTTTTGTTGGCAGCGCGACCTCTCTGTTGAGGTTTAGGCGGGGGCTCCAGCTTCCGTAAGCTAGATAAGTCATACAGTGCACGGTCCATCGTGGTTCATCTTTCTTTCACCAACCGTAAACAATATATCAGAAGCACACATCAGTGAGGTAGTGGTGCTTAGTGAAGAACAAGCAATCATACCGTTTGTTGTAGCTCCATCGTTAGCAGAAAAGGAGAATTAATTATATTTGTTTTTGTGTTTCTTATATTTTTATTTCTTTTCTGCTATAATCTTGTAATAACATATTCAATATCTTTGTTAAACGGATTCAACAATTTGAAAAAGTCAATTCAACATTTTAAAGAAACGTTGAAATTGTTTATTACAAATGTTGGAGCAATATATTAAAAATGTTGAATTGCTACATTAAAATGTTGAAATGCAAAAATTAAAATTTATAATAACATATTGGATCTCATTTAGTTGCATTAATTCAAACAAATATCATGATTAAAACGGATCTTAAATCGGATGTACGGTTTAAAAGAAAAGATGAATTTAAGATTACAATTGGTTTAGTTTTCTTTCCCGTATCACGTGTCCCTTGTTGAATCCTATTGCCGGCCGTATCTCCCACGTGATAATGTGTGATGGCCTTCTTATTTCTGACGCATCTTCTCTACCGTTCAAATATGAGCGTACGAATCTTATACATCAAAAGTTAACCGGGTTTAGGCCGTGTTTGTTTGGGCTCCCTGGTAGCTTCTCCCAGCGTTTTCGTCTAGCTTCTCGAAGGTGAAAAGCTCAGGGAAGCCAAGGAAAGCAGCAAAACATGAGCTTTGGGCAGCTTCCTACGGAAAAAATACCCGGCTGCCACCGTACCAGCGAACCGTTCAGTTTTCATTTTGTCTCGGTACCTCCCTCCCGACTGCCCCGCATCCGCCGCTCCCCTCTCTCGCCCACGCCGCCACCCCCTGCACCATCGATCTCCTCCGTCGGGCCTATATCCCTGCCCCGTTTTTCGGTCCCGGCCGCTTGCGCCCTGCCGAGATCCGCGGCGCGCGTCCGTGCACCTGACGGAGGAGATCCGCCGGGTCCTGCAGCTTCGCACGGCGTGGGTGCCCCCCTCCAGGCAGTCTCCCACTCCGAGCCGGCGCCCCTGGTCAAGCAGATCGGCGCGGAGCAGCTCTAGGCCGACCACTGCGAGGTGAGCACTCCGTCCCTCCCTCAATCTTCCCCTCCTTATGTTAATCTAGAATCATGGATTAGGATTCGTGAATTGGTTTCTGGTAGTGCAAATCTTTGCAACTCTGTTTTTAGATGGAGAATAAAGGAAAAGGCTGGGTAAAGGATAGAATTGTATGCAAAGCAGATTGGGATAATCCTGTGTTTACCACAATATTCTGTAAAATTCTTGTTGACGAGATCAGAGCTGGGAATAGACCTTTTAGGCACACTGAACGCAAGAGGTTGTCGATCTTGCATGTGTATGTTTATGGAAATTGAGCTCGTGTGCATGCATGGGTTTAATATTTTGTGCAGGGGCACATGCAGAGGGAGAAGAAGACATGGAGAAGAGTAGAGCAACATGAATACTTTTGGTGATAGTATTGCCAATGCTTTGTTGACCTATGTTGTAATTATATTTTGTGACTTGATATGTATTTGAAAATGAATATATAAAAACCCTTGCAATTTACTAAAATTGTATTGCCAAAAAAACTCTGCAAATATTGACATGAATCTAATAAAATAAGTACTCCCTCCGTCCCGTGAAGAGTGCAATCCTGAGATTCAAAAAAAATCCCACAAAAGAATGCAATTCTAGCTATAACCAACTGTTTATTTCTTAAAATAGATAATTTTCTGCATGCACTAACGACCTCTATGCCAAATTTAGTATGATTCAGACGGTTACTGAGGATAATATGGCCATTTACCAATGTCATTAATCTGTCCGAGAAAAACTAGAATTGCATTTTTCACGGGACGGAGGGAGTATAAAAAAGTACGCATAGTTTAGACACACAAGAGCCATAGACATATTTATACACCTCTTCCAGTGTAGCGTCATCCCAAAAGCTGGGTTGCCAAACGGCCTCAGATTTTCCAGACGCGGCTTTCAGAAAGCCAGCTTTTCCACAGCAAAAGCCTGCAGCAGCTTTCAGAAAAGTTGCAGCTCAAACAAACAGGCCCTTAAGCCTTCGTTGTTACTACTCAAACCTATAATTTAAAGCTTACAATTTATGGATCGAAATTGAGGCCTTCTTTTGGTTGGATATGAAGGGAAAGATTCAGAGGATAACCAGTGTTAATGAAGCAACAGTCAAGCGTGCATCTGCACCTGTATATTTTCTGGTGGCTGACTGCACATTTGCAGTGCTCCCTCACCAAATTGATGTCCATATGTTCTCCTGTGTCACCATTTGTTTGGGCCAGCTATAATCTGTTATGCTTGCTTAGTTGTTGAATAGGTGGTTAGGCTTCAGTACTTGGTATTCCTGATCGACGGTCTACTTTACTGTTCTTCTTGAACAAGAGATGACGCTATTTGTTTCTGTGCCATTCTTCCTTCTCATGTCATAGAGCTACGTCACAAGTTTTGACAATGTGCAATTTGTTTCTACGCAATTCTTCTCATGTCATGGAGCTATGTCATAAGTTATGACAATGATGCAATTTATTTCTGTGCAACTCTTCCGATGTCATAGAGCTATGTCACATGTTATGAATTCACCTATTTTCCTAATTTCTTCTCAGGCTCTATCCCTTGTGCTGTAATACGGATCAAGTACGTTGAATTTTGCTATGGCAGCTGAGGAAGATGTCAAGCAGAGGCAGATCATCGAAAATCGTGCGAGAAATATAAGCCACAATGTTCGGTGCACTGAGTGTGGTAGCCAATCGATTGAAGATTCACAGGCTGATGTTGCTATTCTGCTTAGAAAGGTACTACCTTTTTACCTTGAATGTCTTGTTTGCATGACGCATAGTAACAGGGTTATTTTTGGTCATCGTCTAACTGAATAAATCAGATTTGATGAGATATTGTTATGTGTTCCTCTCTGATGTTTTGTTGCAACTTTTCAACTATTGCTCTGAACCAAAGTCTGTTGGTTTCACACCTTGGATATTGTAATGTCTTAGCTTTCACACTGTTGAATATTGATTATACCTGAAAGCTGCTACATTGCTTGGTACATCTGTTTTATCCATAACTGTCCATTCTTTACCATGAATAACTGAGTTAACCTCTTGGTGGTTAAAGAACTGTTGTTAAATGGGCTGTTTTTTGTCATTGTGTTACTTAATTCATCAGTTATGATATTGTCTTGTGTTTGTTTCTGATATTTTGGTGCATCAACCATTCAATTCTTGACCTTGGGCAAGTAGTGCTTGTTGGAAATTGGAATGATGTAGCTATTAAACTCTTGGTTTTACAAAATGTAATCTGTTTCGGTGCAATAATTTGTTTCAAAAATATTCTTCTTATAAAAATTTCCATGTTTCAGAAATGCTCTTAAATTTGAAAAGAATTAGAAAATATGAGTTCTTTGATTTTGAGCAATTTAATAAATCACCATTTAGCCAGTGTTATCTGTCCCATCACAAGCAATGTCTGTAGCAATTAGTATTACTTAACATGTGAAGGGTCTGTCGACTCTTGTTTTGGAACTAATGTTTTGACAGCTTGGTTGAAACTTCAAAGTTCTTGTGCTTGCTTTGTGTGCTTCTTTCTCATCCTCTGCTATATTTGTATATAATTTGGCTACACAAGCATGCACATATAAGTGGAATGTATGACAACGAGGGAAAAAATGGCATTCAGTAGTAATGCAAATTTAAGAGTATTACTTTTTTTCTTCAGCTCCGTTGATATTTTGTCAGACAGTAATAATATTTCATTTTGCAGCTCATTCGTGATGAAATAAAAGCAGGAAAGAGTGATAAAGAGATCTACAAGAAACTAGAGGACGAGTATGGAGAGACGGTCCTATATGCCCCTAAATTTGATCTTCAGACTGCTGGGATATGGCTTTCACCTGTAAGCCCTAATAAAGATCCATTTCATTCATGTTTCCATTTGTCCAGCATAATTGTTGTAATGGCATCTTCACTCCTTAGGAACTTGTGACTCATCAAATCCCCTGAAGTCTGCTATCTGAATCTGAGAAGCATTTGGTCACCTCAATGTTTTGATTGTGTGCAGGTCATTGTGGGAGGTATAGCAGCTGGCATCTGGGCTTACCAAAAGCACAGGCAAAGGACGAATGTTCACATTATGGCTCTGAACCTGATTCGAGGTGTTCCGCTGACTCCAAGGGAGAAGGGGACCATGCTAGACATCCTTACACCTCCACCGCCTCCAAGAAAATGGTGGTGGCCTGGCAAATGATGTAGTGTTCATCAGTTCATGTGCTTATCCTGCTTTCCCTTGGTAGGAGCATACTGCATACAAATGATCAGGACGCAAATTTTAGCTTAGAGTTTGGATGCATATCGCAAAGGTCACCAATTTCAGTTTAACCAAACATTTACAATGTGTAGTCTGTACTCCATGGAACTAGCAGGATTTGCTGCATTATCGAGGCAATGCGTTTCTAGAAGATTGGGGGAAGATGAAAAGTCTGGTACTGTCTGTACTTCTCTTATGCTGTGAGCAGGATCTGAAGCTAGAGTTGGCAAGATTATCGCTTATTCCACTATGAGTCAAAACGCCAATATTAGCACTTTTCAGTTTCTTCTACTTTTTTTGTGCATAAATAATGCATCCCTGTATCTACTGAATCCATTTGCGTGTTTCTTCTACCTTCTTGTTTTCTCATGTGTTACTTAGACAAATCACATTTCATTTTACTGTCATTTGGCCATGCTTGTCAGACAAATGTTACCACTGGATGCTGCTCTCATTGACAAGCTTTATGCCGCACTTGACGTCCACGCATCGCCTGATGTACGATCTCACCTTGTCCAGGTCCACGTCCCTCCCCGCCACGCCGACGGCGAGTGGAAGCACGGCTCGACGGACGCCGCCGGCGGGTCCAGCCCCTCCCTCCAGTCGTTGGCCCACATGGGCGCCTGGCCCATGACCCAGGGCCACAGCCCGGCGAGCCCCTGCGCCACGTACCCGAACGTGGAGTAGCCGCTGGTGACGAGCACGTCGCACGTGCTCAGCAGGTACATCTCGCCACGTACCCGAACGGCCTGGCCTCTGTGTTCTTCTGGAACACCCTGATCTGGATGCCAACGCGCCGGGCGGCGCCGGCGAGGTTTTAGTTGAAGTAGCTCGTGACGGCGTTCGTCGGGTGGAAGAGGTACCGGACCGGCCGAGGTGGTGGAACACGGCGTCCTTCTCCGGGAACATGGCCTCGAGCTCGCCGGCGAACGGCGGCGTGAGGAAGAGACCCGGCACGAGGTAGTTGTCCTAGTAATATCTGACTTCTTATCATGGAAGAAAAGGAAGGCCAACCAGACCATCAAATACTATGCGCATGAATAAATAAAATCTACTACACGATTAGATGATAAACATGCTGGTGGTCCAGTGCTCGCACAAGGCGTGGCATGTTCGTGAATAGAACTTCAACGCCTGTCAGACACGGCGTCTCCTTCGCGATGAAAAAACACAGGTGCAACCAGAGGGGTCGTCCTTGCCTAGCAAAGAAATCGAGCGCGCGACAACCTGAAGCACGACAGCAAACAGCACGAGGGCGCTCGCAGCCTCAACATGCCATTTCCTCCATCTCGATGCTGTCACTACAAAGCTCGATTTGGGCGACTGGAACTTCGATTATTATAGTGTTGCCTCATAGGCTCCACACATCGGCACGAGACATTCATAACTCAGAAAGCTTATCAAGACCGGAAGAGCACAACACACAGCGCGAGTGAAGCCTTGCCCGCTAGGCCCATTTCAGCTATTCTCATCTCATTTGCTAGATACATACAAGAACGATGACCTGATTATCGGGCTATCTTTTTATTCAAGGAATCGGTACCTTTCTCTATTTTTGGCTCCATCAATATCTCCTGGGTTTTCTGATTTACATGGCAAATGAAATGCTGAATCAACATAGACTGGATACGGGCGCGGCGAAGCCCGCTGCTCATCCTATGAACACAACACGTGGCGCCGAAGATGCTGGCAGTGTATATCCGGCTATTGCATGTGCTGTGCGCGCTCGCCCTTCCTCGTGTGACGAGTTGGTATCTGCTCCCCGTTAGGCCAGTCTGCGGTGCACAGTTTCACTGTACAGTTATCTAGATGAGAAACTAGATAATTGTGCTAAAAAAGTTTTATGGTGATGAAACTCCTCTCACGTACCATAAAACCCTTCATTCTCCCTTCTATGCCACATCAGTATATTTAATGTCATGAAAGTCTACGTAAAACCTCCACTGAGAATAGCCTTGCGAGGCGGAGGAACAGATAGGGGTGGCGAGCCGCCGCTTCAACATCTCCGGCGGCGGCCTGGGGGATTTGAGACGATTTCCAAAGAAAATGGTTGGAATTGAAAATCGTCTTGAGAAAACAGATTACGGACAACACCGGAACACCGCCTTCAAGTATTAAAAATCAATCTATTATTAAAAAGATGCGTCTTTTATTCTTACGTGTCTCCACTCCACTCCTTCACGTATTCGGTTTTTTCTAAATTAAAGATCAATCTATTATTTCATAGTTGAAAAACATAAAAAAAATCTAATGTAATAAAGAATATTAAAAATCAGCGATGAAAAAGACTAAGAGTAGAAAGTAATAAGATAATTTAAATGATTTGATTCAAAAAAATAAAATCGATATTTTTATTACATGCATCATATGTATAGATATATGATCATATATGCTTTTGGAAAGAGTATTTTTTATATATATATGTAAGATATATATTCTGGTACGATTTATAAAAAAGTCTTATTCGTCGGAACTAACGACAAATCAATAACCGGTTACTAAACTGCGTATAATTTTGGAGAGAAAATCAGGATGATCTATTACGTGCTCCGTCGACTCGGTTTAAACTGATATGCCCAAATATAGCTAAGATATATTTCAGCATCAATTCGATAGGAAAAATTGCATTCCACTATACACCACTTTATCTCTTAGTTTACTAATTCCATAAAAGAATTCAATAGTCTAATATCAATAATTGTTAAGTATAAAATAATATGTCGTTTTCTACTTGTCACACATTTACTGTACTTTTATTGTCCAGAAGTAGATGTTGATGTCATCTCTAAGACTATTGAGTTGTTGGTGTCATCTCTAAGACTATTGATAATTGGATCCATAATAGATTTGAAGTAAAACTTTGTCTTGATTGAGGGGTCCGATGTCCTTATTGTTTAAGGCTGTCATATTAGCTTGAGGAATAGATTTTATTGTAGTTAAGACATTATAATGCTACATTTAGTGAAAGGGCGCCGGTATGCTGTTTTTGCTCGGGGGTTACTTTGGGTGCCGGTGCTTGGTGAGTGGTGTGATCTGTCTCCGTGACGGCCAGAAGCAGTTCATTGATTACTGGTGGAAGAGCCTCAATTTTTGTGAGCTTTGGTTGGTGTGCTCCGGGCATGGGCGCCGACCGCCGACTGCGCTCAACCACAGCGTGGCAAAGACGGTGCAAGAAATCTCCCTCCAATCTGACATAAGGACCCCCACTGAACTAATAGGCAATGCCGGGGAACCGAGCACAAAATATAATAGCATCCCCTCATGGAAAGGTGCAATGCAAGTAAAATCATATTATAGAAGACAAAAGCATAATCAAGGCCGACGAACACCCGTTCATACATAACCATAACTTGCATGCAACCCAGGAATCTGAGCCATCCCATCTAGCAGCCAAAAACCAGTGACCCATCAAGGTCTAAATGGAAATTGGAGCATGACAATCCCAGGAACCATGTATGAGGAGCAAGAGATTCTTCAGTCTCATTGACTCACTGCTCAAGCTTTATTACACAAGTCAGCTTTAAAACTACAAACGTCCTAAGTCCGCAAGAAAAGTTCAAATAACAGTCTAACAACTTCAAAAAACACCCATTCCTGCAACATTGCCTCAAAAGAAATGGCAAAAGGTTTTCTGACAAGATCAAGGCTGCTCGTCCAAATTGGGACTTCTGACTAGACCACCGAATCTGTAAATTCTAGCTTGTGCAGAGATACACATTTTGTGGAAGTTGTTCTTCTATATTTAGGCTGGATGTTCATTCACCTACAAAGTCAAGTGAATAAAAGAAGAAGAACTGAGTTAGATCCCAAGGAGCATACTGAGAATTAATGGGCGAAAGTTACAAAAGAAATGAATTGCCAGAAATTCGACAGCTATGCAATAATGACAAAAGATGTAAACTAAACGAGACCATTTACACTTTACAAATTTGAGGATCGAAGGTTTGAAGGCAAATGATGCAGGACATATAAGTGCAAGAGATTTACTGAATGCAAGAGAGAATTTAATAGAAAACATAAATGCATTATTCCTTAGAATAAAGTATGTGTCAGATATCTTGTTCAAAGTTAGTAACTCAGATAATTTTTATTTGTTTTTTGCCTTCGGCACTACAACCTAGTTAAACTTCCATGGCTCATCTATCTCACAAAGAAACTATCCAAAACCAGCCACCTATATTCTGAATTCTGATACTACTACCGAGTAGAGTGCATTTCCTATTATTGAACTATGTATATATGCACTTAGCTACTAAAACATGAAACTCGATTACTCAAATGAAACATGAGACTTGATTTATCTTCAATTGTTCAGCACATCACTAGCAACAAAGCACTGGGAGTCTAGAATTTGGATGGATATTCAATTCCTTCACATGAAAACTAATCAAAAGCCAGCATGACTTTGAGGAAAAAGTCTGGACAAGGCATTTTCCAGCGCATCTTGCTAGTTGCTACATTCACCAGTGAGGATCACAGGGAGGCAGAAAAATATTCTTGTCTTAGTAACACAAATCAGTTTATATGAGGATGCTCCTAATAACATAAATGGTTTCAGTAACAAATCCTAGGTGCCATGTCAAGCATTTGAAACAGAAAATAAGATAATTCATTATGAAAATCTGATTGTCACAGGTTCCTTTCTATGAAGGAAACAACATTTAACCCAGATACAATGGAAATCAGTGTAGAAGAATTGTGTAAACTCTCACCTTATGTGGAGACAGTTTCCTCCCAAGTATGCTCAACGAAGTTTCTCCTTCACAGAGTGCTTCTTGGCAGCATCCCGCACGTTTTCAATATATCCTTCAATTGGCGGTGTGAGTGTTGCCATGTACCGGTTTGCCGGGAAAGGTGTCATGTCAGGTACCATAGCAGCAGCTCGCAGTTTCTCAGGGAGTGCAGCAATGGCCTCCTTTTTGAGTGTCAGAAGCGTTGACTCTGCTGTTTGCCTTGCACGGTGCCGCCGCATTAGCACACGGCTGTATTCTTTGGCAAGCCGCCGACCATCCTCGACTGTGAGCTCATACTTGGGGATTGCCGCCTCATCAACCAGCCCAAGACTGATATAGTCAAGGCCCGGTGGACCCATCAGCACACGCTCCCCATCATCTGCAGTAGCACCTTTGGATTTGGCTTTAGCTTTGGCCTTGGCTATATCAAGCTCGCGTTGCCGTTCCTTGGAGATAAGTCCAAGCTCCTCACGTTTGGCCTCACGAAGACGCTCCTTGGGGGACAAGTGACGCAGGGGAGTAGAGGCATTAAGACAAGACTCTGAAATGTTAGTAATGCGCTCCATGGCTTCACGACGACCACGGCCACCCCCACCCCCACCCCCACCAGTGGAAGGCGTCCCTTTCTTTGCTCCGATGGTGGAACGCTTCAAAGGCTGGCCTGCTTTGAGCTTAGCCTTTCCTTTGGCTGTGCCACTCACTGATGCACGCTGTTGAAGCTGGTGAAGCTGACTGGTCACACCAGATGCTAGTGTCTTGAGACGCGGAAACATGATATTTCGTGCACTTGAAGCCATTCAAAAACCTTGCCTGCATAAATCAGAAATATGCAATTACTTGACATTTTCTTTTCTTTTTGTTGAACATAGAAACATAGAGCTTTCATGCAGGCAGTTAATCAAACAGAGCAGGGTAGTGTCCAACAAAACAAAATTGAGCAGCAACAAATGAATGCTAAATACAAAGTAAGATGTGCTTGATCCACATCAATGAGACAGGCGATAGAAAAACCACCTACTAATTAGATTCAATAGAGAACAAACTGCAAATAAACTCACACAAGAAACAGCATCTCTGGCTGTCTATGTTTCACCGATATGCGATACTGGTACAGAGATACGGGTACGGCGATACGCCGATACAGCAAATATCCAAAAACCAGTATACACCGATATGTCTAATATATATAAATAATTAATATTTTGTGATTTATCTCAATACAAAAATAACAGAATATGCAAAAAAATAGTGACATGTGCAGCCGTCCACGAGAAGGAAGATAAATAACAGGCCGTCACGCAGTCATACATAGCAAGTAGTTCAAGAATCCAAGATTGAAAGACAACATAACTACATAAAGACATAGTGTATTACATAACTTAGGGATACAAGGCACAAGGCCAAATAACAGGATTATGCTGAACATCTCTTCATGCTGAAATTTATCTTCGGCAATCAATATTGGAATCACCCTGTGCACTAACGCTAGCACAGCAGCACTAGCAAGAGCAACTTGGGCACTAGGGGCAGGGGATGATGAAGCCGAAGCCGAAGCCGAAGGTGAGCTTCCACTTGCACTAGCCATGTCTACAACGAAATGCAAGGCGTGCAAAGAACTCAATCGCAAGCTAGCAGTAGCAACAAAAGAAACGAGCAAACGATGCGTAGGGAGTCGAGATCTCATGTTACCTGGGCTCCCAGAGTACGACGGCTGTAGATCCAGGTATAGGCGCTAGGCTGCTCGCTCCCAGCCGCCTGCGCGAGGGACGGCAGCGCGGCGGCGCAGCTGTAGAAGAGGCAAGGAGGAAGAGGGAGGAGCCAGCAGCGGCGGCGCTGGTGTGAAGAGGCAGGGAGGAAGAGAGCGGAGCCAGTAGCTAGGTTTTAGAATGGGCCGGTATTGATGGGCCTCACTGGAGCTGGGCTTCAAAATGAGATGTTAACAGACCAACGTATCGGATGAACGTACCGCTGAGTATTGGCCGCGCATCGCGAATTAGATTATTTATTTTTAAATCAAATTAATCCGATACGCGTGTTGGGGTGTATTGTGTACCGTGCTTTTTTTTAAAAAAGTGTATTTTTCAAGTATTGCGAAAGTATGATTTTTATTCCTCGTGTTTTAATTGGTGCAAATTAGTCCCTTAACTAGTTGAATCGATGCGCTAATCATTCGTGCCTTGGACATTTGATCATTCAATTAATCGCGGGTCCACATCATCGTTACTAGAAAGTTTCTTCGTGCACTTATACTAATAAGAATTCAAATATGTTGGACGGTAAGTTGAAAAAATTACAACATTCATGTGTGAACCAATTTCGTTATTCTTTTTATAAAATTTCTCTCTTTCTACATTTATGTGCTCTCCAACTCTAGCGGCTCATCAGCGATTAACATGATGGTGTCAGAAAAAGAGATGTGAGTCACCCAAACTACGTTGTTTGTTGTTAGTCTATAGGTTATAGCTGTCAAAATGTCAGACCAAGCTTATCTTCAAGTCTACAAAATTTTGTCGCGAAGGTTAAATTTTATCGTGGCAGAATTCATAATTGCATGGTCTAAACCACTGCTATGGCAACTAAAATATTATTAAGCTGATGATTAATGCATGGTGAGCTAGTTAAGGGATTGATTTGCAGCAATTAAAACATAAATGACGAAAGTCACACTTCCACGACACTTAGGGATTAAAAAATACATTTTTTTCTAAAAAATAAAAGATTGCTCGTAAAAAAAGTGCCGAGCTAAAGTATTATTATCGATTACGAAAATCAGTCCGTATCCGGCCTACCGACATTGGATCTCGGTAGGAAACTCGCTGGCATCGTGCCGCCACCTCCGAGTCAGCAGGAAATCTAGAGAAAATTTAGCGGCCTTCAAACCAGGAAATGGGTTGAAACACTTCCAGGGGCTTCCTCGCCGGTCTTCCCTCCCACTCTCCAACAACAAGAAACACCTCGGGAGCTGGAGCTCACCTCACCTCGGCGATTTCCACCTGCCGCTGCCGCAACAAACAAACAGAAAATCTGTATTGCTGTTCCCCCTCTCCGTCCACTCCCCTTCCATTTTCCTTTCCCTCCCTTTTTCAGATTCCCCCGCCCTCAATCCGCCGGCCGGCGGCGATGAGGTGGGACGCGGCGGAGACGGAGGCGGTCCTCGAGCGGATCTGGGACCTCCACGACCGCCTCAGCGACGCCATCCTCGCGTCCTCACGCGACCACTTGCTCCTGCCCCCTCCTACTCCTCCTCCTCCCCCGCCCGCGCCCTTCGCCAAAGGGACCCACCGCGGCCGCAGGAACGGGTTCGTCTTCGTCAAGGGCGGCGGAGGGGGAGAGGCGCTGGCGGCGGCCGCGGAGGCCGTGGCCGAGGCCAGGAGCCTGCACGCCATCCGCTCCGCGCTCGAGGACCTCGAGGACCACCTCGAGTTCTTACACGTGAGCCTGCGCCCATTCCGCCCCTTCTGTCTCCCCCTATTGCTTGCTTCCAGCTGCTCTAGGGTTTCGTACTTTGCTAGTGTGAGTTAATTCGGGTTTGGACCACGGCTGCGTTGTTGTTGTTGTGATTAATGGGAACTGCCTTTGGGAGCTCCGGTCGCGCTGTCCCCGTGACTGCGAATCACTGCGGTTGGGCAGATTCTGGTATCAGGAATTAATTGCCAATCCTGTCTTCCCTTGATGCACTGCCTCCCTTGATGCACTCCCTGTATTCGATATGTGGCCTCTCATTTCTACATTCTCCAAGGGGCTTGGTGTTCGCGTTAAAAATTGAAATCCACAACGAACACTCTTGTTTTTATACTTGTTTCATCCCTTGCCATGCTGTTCACACGGTAGAAAGTAGAAACCTGAGTGGCTCCTGAGCGTGTGTATGTTGTGTGGCATTAGCATGGCTGCTACTGTTTTGCCAAGATGCTGCATTTACTTTTCCATGATTGTTCAATTTGGAACATTATGCTCTTATGATTTCGCCTCAAAAGTGGCGGTCTCCTGCTACTTAGAAGTGCAAATCTGTTGGTCACCAGAGCCATGTGGGTGCTAACGGTGTCCTGCCAATCCTCATGGCTTTGCTTGCCCTTCTCGTCCTGCTTGTCTCATGTTCTGGATTCCAATGGTGCAGGAATATTAGTATCATATTCTATAATCATTTATCAGCTCTTAAAAGGCGGTAGCACAGATACAGATACATGTCTGGTGTGGTATGCAGAGATGCGGTTTCTTTTATTTTGGCATAATGATATACTTGATTTCAATATGTAATCCTAGCACACAGAAATGGAAGTAGTTACAGGTTTACTGATGGTTTCAGCCCAATGATTCCTGAGCATCCTTCTGCTATCTATGGCTTCTGACATAAAGCAGAAAGCTGCATTTTCATGGATATCAGAAATTTAATTAAGGTGTGCAAAGTATATGCATATTGATAATTTGGAGTTCCTGTGCATTTGGTTCCAGGGACTAAAGTTTTAGTCCCGTCACATCGAATGGAAGAATGCTAATTAGAAGTATTAAATATAGATTAATTACAAAATGCATTACATAAGCGAGGAGTAATTTACGATACGAATCTATTAAGTCTAATTAGTCCATGATCAGACAATATAATGCTACAGTAATAATTTGATAATTATGTACTAATTATAGGTTAATTAGGCTTGTTAGGTTCGTCTCGCGGAGTAGATATGACTTATGCAATTAGTTTTATAATTAGTTTATGTTTAATGCTACTAATTGTCACTTATTTGAGGGACTAAACTTTAGTCCCTAGGATCCAAACACAGCAGTTTAAGATCAGTTTCTTACTTGTGTTGATGTTTCTCTGCAGACTGTTCAATCACAACAGCGGGCTGAGCGAGATGCTGCAATTGCTAGACTGGAGCAAAGCCGTCTAGTTCTTGCTACGAGATTAACAGAACATCAGGGCAAAAGGTACAGAGTCATTGACGAGGCCTTGGCATTTGTGGATGAAGTGAGTGACAAGAGTCGATTTCTCTCACCAGAAGATGTCTGTGCAACCCAGGCAGAGGATAATGCAGAGGAAAACAGTGGCAGCAGTTCAAGGATCATGTCAAATGTGCTATCGTGTAGTTTGTCTTTAGCCAAGAATTCATTTCGGCTGGACAAAATTGGTGGTGCTCTTGGTAATGCTGCAGTATTTGCAGTAAGCATGCTTGCTTTCTTGCAGCTGCACCAAATTGTGTTTGGAAGTAAAGCTCCAGCCATGGGATACAGGAAGAGAATTGCATACACATTTCAATCTGGGAGCTCCCAACAGATTGCGAAAGGGAAACATTTGGAGGTTTACCTAGCCAGGGGCTGAGGAATTACTAATATCACGCTGTTGGCTGTACAGAAAGTTTTGACCGAAGATCAGTTTTTGTTGGTTTTGTTAGGTCACTGATCTTTATTTACTACGATGGGCTGGACCCTGTTCCAGGCAACTAGGGAACTGACTGTCCAATTCTTTTGGATGGATTGGAAGGATACCACGTACTGTACGTCTGTACCTCCCAAATTGTAAAGGGTTAGAGCAACTCCAGCAAGGTTATGCAAATTGAGGCCTTCAAAACTAATTTGCAGGCCCAACTCAAAAATAGAGGCCCTTCAAATTAAAGCCCAACTCCAGCAACAAATCAACTCAGCCCTCTATTTGGTTGTGGGGCCCATATGTAAGTGAATCAACCCACTTTTGAAGGGGGAATTGGAGGGCCTCTAGAAATGGAGGCTTGGTGGAGAGATTTGGAGGCCTATGCAAAATGCAGGCCCATTTGAAGGCTCTGCTGGAGTTGCATTTTTGCTCCAAGCCTCTAAATTTTGGAGTAGAGACCCATATAGAGGCCCCTGCTGGAGTTGGTCTTAGTAAATGGCTTTGTGAATAGAGATGGATTGTTTGTAAACCGTGTCCTTATTCAAGGTAGCTTGAACAGTCGTGTTCAGAAGGCAGGTGGCCTTCCACACCATCCTCGCTCCACTTTCTTGCCAGTTTTGATCATATCCATTCTACAAAAGGCAACTGCTGCTTGTGCTATTGAGAGGTTCTTTCAAGGTTCTTTGCTTTTGTGACAAGTTTCATGTTTGTGTGGCTTTGAACCCTGGGGAAGCTGCCTGGCCCAGGCAGCAACCTCAGGCGTTGGATTTCATCAGCCTGGGTGGGGTTGGATGGTGCTGCCTGGCAGGCAGCAATCAAACAAGATAGCTTCCTTCTCGTGTGGCACCGGTTGAGTACATGTAGTGCTTGTGCCTATGCTTTAAATAGAGTACTGATGACGTGATTTGCTTTCTTGTGCCTCGTGCTTGATGATGCTTCTTTCAGTGCTTTGTTTTGTTGATTGCTGGTCTGGTCATATTTGGCACCGAAGCTGCTTTGTTTATATATTCGTACGTACTCTACTGTTTTACAGATGTACCTCCAGCTTTGTTACTTTGAACATTGCCCTACTTGACTCACACCATCCTGTTCCAACTGGTCGGTTGCCCTTTTCTCCGTTTGTGTCTGTTCTCTTCATTATAAACAGTTATATGTTGAAAAGATGAAGAAAATGCATCCTAATGATCTATGTATAATGATTTCTGCTCCCTTTTTTCGTGCGATTTTACTGTTCATACACATATGGGTGGTTCATTTACAATAGATTTATTCTAGATGGAAGTTGTTTTGGTGGGTCGTTCAAATAAGAAATATACCGCCACCATATGTAGTTTCTCATGGGCCTAATTATTGTCACGAGGTTAACACAAAATGAGCTGTCTGCACATCGATCACCTAAGGCTAATCATAGTATCAATCATTTCCCGTTTTTATTAAGTTTTGCCCTCGTATTGGAACAAAGATATTTCTGTGCCCTTTTTGTTCGCCTGCTTATCTTTTCTCGAATTTGGAACGAATAAAGTGAAAGGAAATTCCAGAAGGGAATAAAGATCTTTGTTTCACTCATTAAGCTCAAAAGAAATCCATGAAAACAGAAAAGCTTAAAAGAAGCAATCTCTTTTGAACAGATAAAGAGAGAGCGTCTGCTGCTGTGTTCGGCTGGGGTGTGAAGAAATCAAAATTGAACTTAAGAACACATTTAGACTAATTAAGATGTTTATTTAAGTTGCTACCTGGAACTTTGGAAACTAGGTTCAAAACCTGAAATCTCAACTCATTGTTGACGGTTATTTTTTCGAATGAGAAAGAAAGATGGCGCGTTTGCTCTCATCTTATCCATCCCTTCACCTCTACCTGCGTTACCCAATTTACGAAGTGGTGTGATGCATCTTGAGGCTTCTGTGCTGTACCTTAACGTGGAAACACGGGATCGGCGACCTGTGATGATCACTACCCGTTCGACTGGAAAATCAGCGGCCAGTCAGTAATATTTTTCTCTTTGCATAAAAGCACCGGCTATCAGCCAGTCAGCGGTATTTTTCTCTCAGCGCAAACCAGCACCAGCCACCAGCCAACCGAACGGGTCGAAGTTTGCCGATTTGTTGAGGCGGTTTGCTGTTTGCACGTGGTCATACAGCAACCAGCACTGACACTGCCCAGCAAAGTTAGAATCTGGAGAGTAATGCTTTGGTCTCCATTTCCGTCGATCAGGCCAATAAATAGTACGCAATATGGCATTTCTTCAGTCTAGAGAACAAAAACAAACACGAAGAGGAGGTAAATTGGTAAAAGCATGAACAATACGATCATAGTGTCCATTGGGCCTTCTCATCTTCGGCATACCAACTTTATCTTGGGCCGAGCTACACAAGCTGTTGTCGGGCCTCAAACGATCAAGGAGATAAAGTCATTGGAAAAAGTCTGTTCTACCTCCCTGGACAATAAGCCGAGTCCAGCATTCCTCCCTAGACTCGAAAACCGGGTAAACTACCTCCCTCAACTTTCAAAACCGTCCACTTTACCTCCTAGCCATAGTTTTAAGCGGTTTTCAAAGTGGTTTTGTATTTTTTAATTGAAAATAAATCTTATAAATACTTAACAAGGTTATTAAACCATGAAACATATTTCTAAGCTTCTAAAAATTCTGAGAAAAATTCTAGAGATGGAATGGGATGCAAGAAATATAAATAAAATATTTAAACTAGTGAAAATATCTATAACATTTTCTAAAATTTAGATTTAGCTCCAGCAAAATAGAAAATATATACAAAAAATTAAATATATATATATATATATTAAAATATTTAAATCTATACATAATTGCATCTTGAATACTTTCCACGATAAAAACATAAGATGAAGCCGACAAGAATATACTTATCATAAATGCATAAATGCATTCAACATTAATATATGTTACATTTATGATGGTTGAATGCATTTACGATGAATGTATTCATACTGGCTTCATTTCATGTTTTTATTGAGAAAAGTATTCAAAATACATTTAAAATTTTATGAGTGTTTAAGTTTTTTGATATATTTCCATTTTACTAGAATTAAATTTAAATTTTTTAAAAAAATTGTAGTCATTTTCACTAGTTTTAAATATTTTATTAAGATTTTTTCATCTTAATCCATCTCTAGGATTTTTCTCATAATTTTTAGAAGCTTAGGAATATTTTTTGTGGTTTAATAAGTATTTCAAGATTTATTTTCAATTGAAAAAGGCAAAACCACCTTGAAAACCGCTTAAAACCACGGCAAGGAGGCAAAGTGAACGGTTTTAAAAGTTGAGGGAGGTAGGTCACCCGGTTTTCGAGTCTAGGGAGGAATGCTGGACTCAGCTTAGTGTCCAGGGAGGTAAAACAGTCTTTTTCCTAAAGTCATTTGTATTCTTCGCGCGCGGCTGAACGATCTCCTCATCTGTTGATTGCCGACTGTAGGCTAATCTTATTCCACAGCTGAGCCGGCCAAGGATCTGAAAGCCATGCTCTTCAATTAGTTGTACAAGACCATAATAAAATTCAATCTTGCCGTATCATTTGGTCTGATCCATGAAGTACCTGTGTACAAAAGTGAAACTGAAATGTGGGGAAAATTCGTTTGAGATAAGCATTATCCATCGACAACAGCTAAAGATTTGCGTGGCAGCTGCAATACACTCTCTGCTATATGTAGCAGCCTAGCAAGTGCTCGAGGGGCATGGCCCGCCTCTAAGGTTAACCTCTTTCTGAAGAAGGAGACTAATTGTTTTGGTCCATCCATAAAATGGCCATGGTTCCTTGTTTGGTGTGATTTGTACCTATGACGCTGAAACAGTATGTGTCTAATAACATGTAACAGTGAGGTGTGAACTCATCAGGTTGTCCAGCGCGCCGCCGCGGGCGCACGACGATCATGTGTGCCGCCCCTTCCCCCTGTCCTCTCCGCCTCACCGTCGCCATAGGTGGTCGTTGTTGCAGAGACGGTGGCGGTGTCTATGTTTCTGCCTGCTCCCTTCTAACCACATGTGCAGGTCCTTGGGTGAAAACCCAGCTCGATTTTGGGTCGTTGCCGGTGACGACGGTACTGATGCATCATTTTCCTTGATAAAGGCGTCATTGTATGTACCTCACTATCCAAATATGTATCCGGGTGAAAATCGATGAACTAGCTCGCTGGTTTAGGCGGCAGTGGCGTTTGACGTTGTTTCCTTCTTGGGGGCGTCGCCTTGGGATCTTTGGATTGGCGGTGACGGGTCTAGCTCACCGTGTTTGCGGTGTTTGGCTGGTTTGATAGCAGGTTATTTGAAGTTGTGAGCGAGATCGACTAAGTGCGGTAGCTACATGACAAAGATTATCAAGCGGCTTATGACTGGCATTGAAGTTTCTAAGTATACGAGAGATGTACAGAAGAGCCGGTAGAAAAAGACAAAGTAAGTTTAAAGCAAGGACTTAGAAGTTACGAAAGCTTAGTCTTTCAAGCTTTTTTAGCCCTTTAGGCCTGTTTGGAACAAAGGATTCGAAAACATAGGAATGGAAAAAAAAACATAGGAATGAGAAAGATGGAAAACTCAAAAACTACGGGATTCTAAAACATAGGAATGGAAACTTGTGCTGTTTGGATCGCAGGAAATAAATTGCATCATCACATGTCCCTAAGAAACAAAAGTTTTCATCTTTAGGATCAAAATGTGTTTTTCAATTTGTTTTTTTATTTTTAGGAATGATTTGTGTGCTTATTAATTAATCATTTGATACATCTACTGTATGTACGTACCAAGGGCCCACATCATAGTTATCTTACGAACTCCCACGCCCATCACCTCCAAGTCATCTTCTTCTACCTTCGTTCCACCTGTGAACCGTTCCTCCCCCTCTCTCTCCTATACAGAAATACCTTGGCCAAATCCTCAGTTTTTGGCCATATTCTCTACGTCCGATGACTAAAATCGACTGCCCTTCATCTCTCTACCGTATCCATTCAATTGGTAGGAGCATAATTGCCTAAATCGAAAGCTACAGGATGGGGTAGATTTATCGTAGAGGTGAGTTCCGTACCAATTTTTGTGAGAGAAGAGGCAGGAAGCGAACAGGAAGAGGGAGAGCCAGCGACACAGCATTCCTTGGGTCCGAGTGGAGGTTTTATTTCCTTCATTTTGCACAATGAGAATTTCCCTTCCTCCGGAATGAAACTCACCTTTCCTCCACTGTTGGTATGCACGTGTCACGATATTTTAAAAAGGGTATGGGAAAAATCTTGAATTCAATAGAAAGCTGATTGTAATTTAAAGAAAATGTTCAATTTGCAAGACGCACGGTACAAGTTCTATAAACTTTATGCTCAACGCTTCTTCTCTTTTTACGAATTCACCAATTGAAATCACAAACTCACAGACATTCGCTTGGAGCTCACCTTTCAGTGGCTCAGTAATCAACTGTTTCAGCACTACGTCAAATCAGAGAAACCGAAAAGAGAGAATAATAGATAAAATATCGAACTCAAGTGTATACTATAATATATAAATATAAGTAAATATTGTAAAGGCAAATAAGTAAATATTCGAGACCGAAATGTTCCAAACGACAATATAAAATAGAGACTAAACGTGCAATTGGCACATCTACTCTAACTCATAGACTTCTGGAGGAGGAGGTACCATTGTGTGATTGGAGGAGGAGGTACCATTGTGTGATGAAGATCCAAATAACTATTTGGAAGTAGATGAAAATAGTTATATCTACATAATTTACCATATTGTACACTGCAAAAATGGAAAGGAATTGTAAAATTAATTGACTTAAATCCAAACGTAATCATTAACTACCATCTATTTGAAAACTTGCTTAGGCTATATATACTAAATATGACAATATTAAGGATACGACATTGCAAGCAGAATTTACCATATTTTACACTGTAAAAATGGACAGGAAATGTAAAATTATTAGAGTTAAATCCAAACATAATCATCAACTACCATCTATTTGAAAATTTTCTCAGATTATATATATTAAATATGGCAACGTAAAGGGTGTGTCATCGCAAGCAGAACTTACCATATTGTACACTGCAATAATGGAAAGGAAATGTAAAATTATTGGACTTAAATCCGGACGTAATCATCAATTATCGTCTATTTGAAAACTTGCTTAGATAATGCATATTAAATATGGCAACATAAAGGGCACGATATTGCAAGCTGAACTTAGCATATTGTACACTGCAAAAAATGAAAAAAAATGTAAAATTATTGGACTAAATCCAAACGTAATCATCAACTACCATATATTTAAAAACCTACTCATATTATACATATTATATATGGTAATATAAAAGACCCGACATCGCAAGCAGAACTTACCATATTTTACACTACAAAAATAGAAAGAAAATGTAAAATTACTGGACTTAAATCCAAATATAATCATCAAATACTATCTATTTAAAAACTTGGTCAGATCATACATATAAAATATGGCAACATAAAGGGAGCAACATTGCAAGGAGAACTTACCATATTGTACACTACAAAAATGGAAAGAAAATATAAAATTATTGGAGTTAAATCCAAACATAATCATAAACTCCCATCTATTTGAAAAATTGCTCAGATTATACATATTAAATATGGCAACGTAAAGGGTGCGACATCACGAGTAG
This sequence comes from Echinochloa phyllopogon, assembly GCA_033239725.1. Lineage (NCBI taxonomy): Eukaryota > Viridiplantae > Streptophyta > Magnoliopsida > Poales > Poaceae > Echinochloa > Echinochloa phyllopogon. The sequence continues at coordinate 12,382,142 of BTCW01000010.1, read as the reverse complement.
AACTTACCGTATTGTACACTGCAATAATGAAAAGGAAATGTAAAATTATTGGACTTAAATCCGGACGTAATCATCAACTACCGTCTATTTGAAAACTTGCTCATATTATACATATTATATATGGTAATATAAAAGGCGCGGCATCGCAAGCCGAACTTACCATATTTTACACTGCAAAAATGGAAAGAAAATGTAAAATTATTGGACTTAAATCCAAATATAATCATCAACTATTATCTATTTAAAAATTGCTCAGATTATACATATTAAATATGGCAACATAAAGGGAGCGGCATTGCAAGGAGAACTTACCATATTATACACTGCAAAAATAGAAAGGAAATGTAAAATTATTGGATTTAAATCTAAACGTAATAATCAACTACCATATATTTGAAAACTTGCTCATTATATATTAAATATGGCGACATAAAAGGCGCAGCATCGTAAGCAGAACTTACCATATTGTACACTGCAAAAATAGATAGAAAATATAAAATATTGGACTTAAATCCAAACGTAATCATTAACTACAATCTATTTTAAAACTTGTTTAGACTATATATATATATTAAATATGACAATATAAAGGACGCGACATCGTAAGCACAACTTACCATATTGTACACTGCAAAAATGGAAAGAAAAATTTAAAATTATTGGACTTAAATCCAAATGTAATCATCAACTACCATCTATTTAAAAATTTGCTCAGATTATACATATTAAATATGACAACATAAAGGGAGCGGCATTGCAAGCAGAACTTACCGTATTGTACACTGCAAAAAATGGAAAGAAAATGTAAAATTATTGGATTTAAATCCGAACATAATCATCAACTATCATCTATTTGAAAACTTGGTCAGATTATACATATTAAATATGGCAACATAAAGAGCGCGACATCGCAAGCAGAACTTACCGTATTGTACACTACAAAAATAAAAAGAAAAATTAAAATTATTGGACTTTAATATAAATGTAATCATATACCCCAGTTTTGCAAGTATACTGGCAAATTCCTTTTGACCATGATGTATATATGACAATATACATACTGTATATATGTTCAGAAATGAAGTATGAGCTGCCGAAAAAACACATCCAAATATTGCCACAAATCACGTAAACATGCGGATCTAACAACTGATTAAATCAATTCGATAGTTGCATGTGCCGCGGTCGACGCAATAAGTTCATCCTATCAACAAGTTTATCAAAATATTTAGTCTAGTATCCCATGATACCGTGGCCGACCCAGGAGAACCTGACATGGCTGACGTGCGGCACCAACTTCGACTCACTCATACCATCGCAAACAACCCCACCATCTGCTTGCACGCCACCAGGTAGTACCTCTCGCGCCGGCTCAATGCCGCCGCCGCAGGGCTCTTCATCACGTCGGACATGGCGAAGCTGCTGGTTCTGACCTCGTCGTCCTCCTCGTCCGACGTTGTCGTATCGTTGTCGACGGCGTCGGCGTTCTTGCCTCTGCCCATCATGCACGACGCCCTGTAGTACGGCCTCCGACGCTGGAGACGCTCCGGCGTGTAGGTGCACATATGTGTTGAGCCGACGGCCGCGGGTGATGGCGGAGCGGCGAATCTCTCTACTGGAGGATTTGTGGAACAACCACATGTCAAGGGGGGATAATGAGAAGTGACGGCTGGTTGGCGTGATTTATATAAGTCTTGGCTAGTCTAGTATGGTAATTATGACTTCAATTTGGACAAAATCATCAACTAAGAAAACCTATCATATGTTTGAAAACCTTCTCAGATTGTATATATTAAATTTGGATAATCAAGTATGATAATTATTGGATTTCAATCCGGACACAATCATCAACTAAGGAAACCTATCATATGTTTGAAAACTTGCTCAGATTGTACATATTAACTATGGCAACACATTGGACTTAAATCCAAACGTAATCATCAACTACCATCTATCTGAAAACTTGCTCAGATTATATATATATTAAATATGGAAATCTATTGTTTGTTTAAAAACATACTCAAATTATACATATTAATTATGGTAACAGATTGGACTTAAATCCAAACATAATTATCAACTACCATCTATTTGAAAACTTGCTAAGATTATACATATTAAATATGGCAACATAAAGTACGTGTGGGTAGATTTAGGTGGACCCGATTTAGGTGAAAAAAGTTATGAATTTTGGGGGGAATTCTCTTCTGAAGGGCGGCAAAATGGGTCTCCCCCTCCCCTTTCGTAGTCGTTTTGTATGACAGATGGGTCCTCTGTGAGGTGGGGGTGGGCCTAATCTCGGTGAGAAGTGTTTTCAAATCTAATTCTTTATAGTATAGATTCCAAACGCGACGGCGTGATTCCTTTTCTCCGGAACGAATTCCTCCAAAATTCCTGTAAAAATACTTTGTTCCAAACAGTCTCTTAGCTTTTTTCTTGTCTTTTATGTTTCTCGATTTTGAGGCATTTAGTCTAAGAACTGTTGTAATTTTTTTCTGTGGATATATATATATACCGGATTATATCTAATTTTCGAAAAATAGAGATCGACGAGCATCTGAGACGCTTGCCGCCGCCACACTACCTGCAACCCACGCGTCTCGTCGCGCTCCCACGCTGCCTACAGGCCCTGCGTGTTCCTCTCCTTCCGTCCCCGGCCACTAGCCCCACACTCCTCTAGCCCAACACGCCGCCACTTCATTTGTAGGAACATGGTCTAGCTGGGAGGTGAGCGTGTGGTGATGTGAGGAAATGAGGGCGACGCCGGGCCTCTGGATGCTGTGTTTCTGGTGTGGGCCGTGGCCCGTGGGGGCAAGTTGGAGTTTTGGGATCATTAAGTTATTTTGATGTAAACTCATCGGATGTCGGTTTGATAAGGTTATTTCCGGCGAAACACCATCAGGTTCGAGTACTCGACTTAGTATTGGTGTGACTTTGTCAATTTTGACATCTGCCATTCTAGAATTTAAAAAAAGAACTTAATTTGCCAAAATAAATTCCAATTGTTTCTATTCAATGTTTTAAATAGCCCCCTAAGCTATTTGGCCGCGACATTTTATAAAAGTTATAGAAAATCTATAGCGAAATATAGAAACAATTTCATTTAGCAGTTTTATACAAATATAATTTTTTAATTAATTATGCACATAAACATGATCATAAGGAAAATAAATTTTATAAACACAAAAACTGTAATACATATCCAAAGCTATTAGAGAACACGCCTTCATGTCTATTACTTGAAAATCAAGTATCATATTTAGTGTTGTGTGTTGCGGACATTGTTTTTAACAACTAATGGGCTTCTGAGCCTCAGCTCTAATGTGAAGAAAATGAAGCAGTGTCAACCCCATAGCAGAAAATAGAATTAGCCGTGCTAAAAGTATTTCGTGGCCAAGCCGAATAGAAGAGTTTAGCATTTACTAAAGCTGTGCTTAGCGGCACTACTATTTAACATCAATAGTAGACCAACTGGTCATAACGTAGTGCTAGCCCTCTAAAAAAAGCTATACCAAGATTATAGACGACTATTTAAAACCATGTTTCTATTGGAAAGCTAATGCTAAGTGCACCGCACAAAAATCTTAGAGAAGTTATAAAAATCTTAATTCAGGAAAAATGCCCTACTTTGATTCTCGATTTAGCGGCCTTCAAATGACGAAATCTTTCCAGGGGCTTCCTCGCCAGTCGCCGGTCTTCCCTCCAACAAACAAGCAAGCACCTCGAGAGCTCGCCTCGGCGATTTCCCTGCCGCAACCGCAACAAACCGAGAAGCTCTCCCCCACCCACCTGCACGCCTCGGTCGTGCCGCCATCATCACATCACATATTCCTGTTCCCCCTCTCCGTCCACTCCCCTTCCATTTCCCTTTCCCTTCCTTTTTCAGTTGGGATCCCCCGCCCTCGCTTCCCCTTCGCTCCCAATCCGCCGGCCGGCGGCGATGAGGTGGGACGCGGCGGAGACGGAGGCGGTGCTCGAGCGGATCTGGGACCTCCACGACCGCCTTAGCGACGCCATCCTCGCGTCCTCACGCGCCCACCTGCTCCTCCCCCCTCCTCCTCCTCCCCCGCCCGCGCCCTCCGCCAAAGGGGCCCACCGCGGCCGCGGCGGCAGGAACGGGTGCGTCTTCGTCAAGGGAGCCGGCTGCGGCGGCGGGGGAGAGGCGCTGGCGGCCGCCGTGGCCGAGGCCAGGAGCCTCCACGCCATCCGCTCCGCGCTCGAGGACCTCGAGCACCACCTCGAGTTCTTACACGTGAGCCTGCCTGCGCCCCTTCCACCCCCTCTGCTCCCCCGAGTGCGTCCCAGCTGTTCTAGGGTTTTGGTTCGTTGGTAGTGTCAGTTAATTCAGGTTTGGACCACGTCTGCATTGTTGTTGTGATTAATGGGAACTGCCTTTGGAAGCTCCCGGTCGCGATGTTCCCGTGATTGGGAACCACTGCGGTTGGGCGGATTCTGATATCAGAAATTAATTGCTCATCCTGATTATCCATGGTGCCGTGCGTTGTATTCAAACATATGGCCTATCGTTTCAACACTCTCCAAGGGCTTTGCGTTAGAATCCATGAGTTGCTTGGTTGGATACCAGTATGCTTTTTACACGGTAGAAAGTAATAGAAACTGAGTTGCTGCTGAGCCTGTGTATGTTGTGTGGCATTGGCAGAGCTGCTACTGCTTGCCATGATGCTCCATTTGCTTTTCCATGATTGTTCAATTTGGAACATTATGCTCATGTGATTTTGCCTCAAAACTGGCCGGTCTCCTACTACTTGAGGTGCAAATCTGTTGTTCATGAGAACATTATGCGGATGCTAATGGTGTTGTGCAGATCCACATGGCTTTGCTTGCCCCTCCCCATCCTGCTTGTCTCATGTTCTGGATTCCAATTGTGACAGGAATATTAGTATCCTATTATATAATCATTTGTCCCTTCTTAAAAGGCGAGTGCATAGATACTCGTCTGGTGTGGTTCGCAGAGATTCAGTTTCTTGTCTTCTGGCATAAGGTTACACTTAATTTCACTGTTTATTCCTAACCCACAGAAATGGAAGTAGTTCCAAGTTTACTGATTGTTTCAGCCCAATGATTCCTGAGCATTCTTCTGCTATCTATGGCTTCTAATAAATTGGGACATAAAGCATAAAACTGCATTTTCAGGGTATCTGAAATTTGATAATGATTTACATAGTACATACATATTGATAATTTGGAGCTCCTAGTCATTTGGTTAACTTCTCCCTCATATCTTAAGAGTTAACATCAGTTTCTTACTTGTGTTGATGTTCCTCTGCAGACTGTTCAATTGCAACAGCGAGCTGAGCGAGACGCTGCAATTGCTAGACTGGAGCAAAGCCGTCTAGTCCTTGCCATGAGATTAGCAGAACATCAGGGGAAGAGGTACACAGTCATTGATGAGGCCTTGGCATTTGTGGGTGAAGTGAGTGATAACAGTCGATTTATCTCACCAGAAGATGTCCGTGGAACCCAGTCAGAGGATACTGCAGAGGAAAACAGGGCCAGCAGTTCAAGGATCATGTCAAACGTGCTATCCTGTAGTTTGTCTTTGGCCAAGAATTCATTTCGGCTGGACAAGATTGGTGGCGTTCTGGGTAACGCTGCAGTATCTGCAGTAAGCATGCTTGCTTTCTTGCAGCTGCACCAAATTGCATTTGGATGTAAAGCTCCAGTCATGGGATACAGGAAGAGAATCGCATACACATTTCAATCTGGGAGCTCACAACAGAATGGGGAAGGGAAACAATTGGAGGTTTACCTAGCCAGGGGTTGAGGATTTATTAGATCATGCTGTTGGCTGTACAGAAAGTTTTGACCAAAGATGAGTTTTTGTTGGTTTTGTTAGGGGACTGATCATTCTTTACTACGACGGGCTGGACTCTGTTCCAGGCAACTAGGGAACTGACTGTCCGATTCTTTTGGATGGATTGGAAGGATACCACATATTGTACCTCCCAAATTGTAAATGGCTTTGTGCTTAGAGATGGATTGTTTGTAAACCGTGTCCTTGTTCAAGCTATCTTGAACAGTCGTGTTCAGAAGGCGGGTGGCCTTCCACACCATCCTCCCTCTACTTTCTTGCCACTTTTGACCATATCCATTCTACAAAAGAAAACTTCTACTTGTGCTATTGAGAATGGTGTTCATGGTTCTTTGCTTATGTGATAAGTTTCATATTTGTGTGGCTACAGGTTGAGTACACGTGGTGCTTGTGCCTATGCTTCAATTACGATAAGTTTCATTCTCGTGTGGCCTTGAGTACATGTCGTGCTTGTGCCTATGCTTAATTGTGACGAGTTTCATTTTCATGTGGGCACAGCCGCACAGGTTGAGTATACATGTGATGCTTCTTTCACTGCTTTGCTTTGTTGATTGCCAGTCTGGTCATATTTGGTGCCCGAGCTACTTTGTTTATATGTTCGTACGTACTCTGCTGTTTTACAGATGTACCAGTATCCGACTTTGTTACTTTGACCATTGCCCAACTGGTCGGTTGCCCATTGTTCCATTTGTGTCTGTTCTGTTCATTATACACAGTAATATGTTGAAAAGTTGAAGAAAATGTATCCTGATGATTAATGGTATGGGTCTGTGAAGTTATTGTTACATATCTTTTTTTAAGGATGCACATTGTCAGTAATGGTACAATGATCTCTACTTCTTTTTCCGTGTGATTTTACTGTTCATACACATGTGGGAGTTGTTTGATGGGTCGTTCAAAGAAGAAATACACTGCCACCATGTGGTTTTTATGGGGCCTAATTATTGTCACGAGCTTATCTTGGACTAATCATAGTATCAATCATTTCCCATTTTTATTAAATTTTGCCCTCGTGTCGGGAACAAAGAGTTTTTTTGTGCTTTTTGGTCTTCTAATGCTTATCGTTTCTCGAATTTGGAACAAGTAAAGTGAAAGGAAATTCCAGAAGGGAATAAAGATCTGTCTCACTCACTAAGCTCAAAAGAAACCCATGTAAAATCAAAGCTCAAAATAATCCCACGTAAAATAAAAGCTCAAAAGAAACAATCTCTTTTGGACAGATAAAGAGGGAGTGTCTGCTGCTGTCTGCTGGGGTGTGTAGAAATCTAAATTAAATCTAAGAGCAAATTTAGAGTAATTAAGATATTTATTTAAGTAGCTACCTGGAACTTTGGAAATAAAGTTTCACGTGATCCAGTGATCAGTTACTAGTCAATACCTGAAATCTCAACACTTGATCGTTGATCCGTGAGGTCGTGAGGATCACGGATCAGATTTCGCTGTACAAGTTTTCAGAGTTGTCGAGGCAGTTTACTGTTTGCACGTGCTCATACAAAACATGAAGAGGAATGCTTTGGTCTCCATTTTCGTCGATCAGGCCAACAGTACTGCATTTCTGCAGTCACTGTAGAAAAAAAACTTAAACTTGAAATGGAGGTAAAGGCACGAGCAATGGTGTCTGATGAAGCGATTTAGTAACAGGCACGAGAACCCTCTGTCCCCTCGATTTCGTTCCCCGCGTCGCTCCCCTTCGGAGCGGCACGGGCGGAAGCCGAGCCCCCCCGCAACCCACCACTTCCTCGCCGCCCCTCATCCTCGCCGCCGCTGGAGCGGCCGCCGGAGGCCCGCGCGGCTGCGAGGAAGGCGGCGGCGGGGCACCACCCCCTCCTCTTCTCCTTTTTTATCTCCCCCTCGCCCTCCTACGGTTGCAACCATGGCGACGGCGTCCTTGCCGTGGTGGCTGCTGCCGGCCGGCCGCGGCCAGATCCGCCATGGGCACTGCCTGATCCGCTGCCTCGATCGCCGGATCTGCCCCCCAGGGCCTCGGCGTGTTGGGGTCTCGCGGTTACGGGCAGCGGTGGGGCCTGTCCGGCGGCCTGCCCGGCATCTGCGGTCCTTCCGCGGTGGCCAGTGCGGGGCGTGCCTCTGCTGCGGTGGTTTCCCTTGCGACAGAGCCCGGCGTCCCCGGCTCCTTGACGAAGGGGGCCCGACGGTCATGGGGCCCTGCTCCCTGCGGTGGCTTCGGCTCTGGCCGGTGCTGGTGGCGTCATGGTGGCGCGGCCAGCGGCGGCTTGTTCGGGCGGGTGCTAGCGACGTCGCGGTGGCGTGGCGGCCAGACGACGGTGCACCAGGGGCGCCATGATGGTGCAGCTGGTTGTTCCGAGGCGTCTTCTCAGACAGCGATGTGTCGGTGCCGCGGTGGCATGGCCGACGACCGTTTTTTGCGCGGTCTGTTTTCTCAACGCTGCCATGGTGGTGTGGTTGGCTGCAGCCGTGCGGAGGCCCTCTAGCAGCATCACAGAGGTGTGGTTGGTGGCGCCGTCCGTCTCTCTGTTCCGGTTGTAAACCCTTCTCTTCTTGGGACAACGTCATGCCCTTCCTGGAGGGGGACGTTGAGCTTTCCCGGTGAGAGAATGCTGCCTAGGTCCTCCAGCTTGGTGCGTCGGCGATGGTGCTTTGTGAAAGTGCTTTCTCCCTTCTCCTTCCTGTTCTGTTTTTTCTTTTCTTTGTTTCAGTTTTAAAAGTTAAAAAAATAGGAGTTAGAGTAGAGAAGAAGAGAGTTTTCAGTTAGTGGAAGTTGTGTTTGATAGCTCGTGTCGATGTCCCAATCCGACCGAGCAGAGTTGACTCGAGTCGACGTCCCAATACGACCGAGCAGAGTTGTTTGAATTGTTTAAAGCGGTGTGTGTTGATATCCCAATCCAGCCCACCGGGTCGTTTCAGTTGAGTTGTGGTGCTGGTTGATGTCCCAATCCAACCCACCGGAGTTGTTTGATATGTGGACAAGAGTCGTAGAGTTGTTCGGGATTTTCTACCCTTTGAGTTGTACGGTCAATGGATCAGAGTTGTGCGGGATGGTGCTTCACCTCTCTAGTTGTACGATCTTCGGACTGAAGTTGTATGGTTTTCACGTCTAGTTTTCCAAATAAATTGGGTCAACTCTCTTCTTCTGATAAAAATTCGGGAAAGCGTAACCTTTTTCACCGTCCGTTAAAAAACTTTTTCACCGTCCGTTAAAAAACAATGAAGCGATTTAGAGCGTGGGCGTCCATTTCTTGGGCCAGCAAGGAGGCCCCCGTCGGCCTTAGCATTTGCTTCTCCTTGCACCTCGTATGCGAACTTTATCTTGGGCCGAGGAGATTAACTCGTTTGTCAGATATTCTTGGCGCGCGTCGCACCTCTTCGAGCTCCCGCGTCAGGTCGTCGACGAGCAGCATCCCCCGCTCCGATCTACAGCGCAAGGTGGAGCCCACAGATCAGCACGGCCAGAATCGCCGTCCTCCCTCGTCTCCGCGCAGGTGCTGTTGCAGGATCGGAAAGGCTGCCACGCCGACTATCCACTGCTGACTGCTAGCTAGCTCCATCTAACAGCTGAGGCTACCAAGGATCACAAAGAAGGAATGCTCTTCAATCAGTTGTAAAAGAGCGCATAATAGAATTCAATTTCGCCACACCATTTGGAGAGTAGGATGCCGTTCCAAGCTTCAGGAATGCTCATATTTTTTTAGACAAAGGATTAATTGTTAATGAAGTCATGAAAAAAGGGAGGAAATATGATAAGTAGAGCACCTTGCCTTCATGCACTGTCAACTGTAATGGCTTTAACTTATTTTTCTTTGTGGTGCAATTTTTCATCGTTTACTCCTGTAACATATCAGGTCAAGAATTACAAGGTTACAGGAAGATTAAGAAGCGATGTAAGACTTAGCATTTAGCTTCCTAGTGAACATTAAGAAGTGCTGCCATTTTATATCAAATGCAATTACACATTCTTCAATGGAACAAGAAGAATGAAGATCCAACATTGTTGTGAAATGTGGATACATGGTTTATTGCCAACCAAAACCACACAATCTAAATAGGGAGTTAATAGACATGATAGCTGTGTCAAGGATATACATACCATTGCTTGTTGCTGACCACCACCGCATACCATAATGCCATCCAAAGCTTCATAGGAAACAGGATGCTGTGTTAAGCTTCAGACTTCAGGAAGTTCAGAGAGAATTGTGTTCTGATTCCAACTTCTTTAAAGACCTTGTCTAAGCCAGGTTTGATATCCAAACAGTTATATAAGGAAGTCACATACATAGTTAGTTCCATTAAAGCCAACTTGACCATGGGCATAGTTTCGTAGTTCACATGCCTGTCCAGTTTAGCAGTTGAAATCATCCGGACAATGTCCAGTATTGAAGATATTCGAAATTTTATGGTTATTTCTTACCTGAATTGAAGTTAATGTTTCATTCCTCTCATTTTATTTGACACAGAGAGCTGAAGACTGAAGTCTGACCATGAACACTGGATGGTGGTGGTCTCAATCACCAAACTTAATAAGTTGTCTAGCAGACTTTGCATTTCATATCTCTCCTAAAAAAATGATGAGTATTATTTTTTTAAGCATACAAAGCTTGCATTACTGGAATGCTCCGAAACTATGAACTTTGATTTGCACAATTGAGTCAGGTGCACCTTGTGTCACACGTTCCATTCACAGGTTTACTTTCAAATTCTGAAAAATAATGATGCATCTATTGCGATAGTATTTCCATGTGGAAGACAATATAATTGCATATTTCAGCATGCGGATCCATGGTGCTGATCTTCAAAATATATTACTAGCAGCTTCTTTAGGAAAACTGAAAAATATTTATCGCTCCTGATAAGCAAACATCAGGTTAATGGGTAATAATAATGCTTGGTAAAATTGCAGTAGTAGCCATTCACAGTGATACGATAGTTGAAGATGTCTAGGTTGTCTTGGATGTGAGTAGTTCATGTTAGAGTTTTAATTTCGGGTTGTGTTCAGCTGGCTCGCCAGCTTCGTGTCCTTTTAGAGTCCATTCTAATTGGGTTGTAACTTAACTTTGTATCAATTGCTTCTTCATCTTAATACAATGATACGCTGCTCGCGTATTCGAGAAAAAAAAATACTTCAAGATAAAATTGGGGAGGAAAGTAGTGTGACCCTGAATAAACTATGATGCAATTTTATAAGAAATTAATCAGTTGATTAAAGAAACGAAGGTTAGACAAGATGGCGGCACTATGTGTAATGCAGAAGCATAACAATGGGTCATACTCCCTCCGGTTTATTATTAAAAGTTGTTTAGGATAGCAACACAGTCACCAAAGCAGAACTTTGACTTCTCTTTTCTATAAAAATATTTCTTAAAAAGTTATATATGTATATTTTTATGAAAGTAATTTTCAAGACCAGTCTATTTATAAGATTTTCACATTTCCAAACTCAACGACTTAAATGTTATTTATGATTTATATTCCCAATGTTTGACTCAAGCCTCGTCCACAACGACTTCTAATACTAAATCGGAGGGAGTACATGAAAAAGGCAGCAATCCGGATAATTCAAGTGGTTGCTTGAAATACAAATTTCCATAAATCCAGGGTCACAAATACAGTATTATTTCCAACTAACCTGCAGATTAATGTAACAGTGAAGTTTTTTTTTTCGATACTGACAGTGAAGGGTTGAATGTGTGAACCACTTGCAGACGCACAGACATTGCTGCAGAAAAGTGTAATGGTTGAACGAGCGGTGTTTCCTTGTCAGTCTTCATCAGTATGTCTAGCCTTGTTTTTCTAGATTTTTAACATTCCTCATAATCCTCATGGCAACAACTAGTTTTGATTAGCCATTGTTGTGAATCAGGCAGGCGCCCCTTGGGCAACGACAAGATTTTAGGATATACCAATGTTTGACTCATTCTGTTCATCGAAACAATGACCAAATTTCACCCCCAAAGTTCGCTATGCAAAAAGAAGATTCTCATTACATCAAAATATCGGTACTTGCATGGAGTACTAAATGTAGATGAAATCAAAAACTAATTGCACAGTTTTATTGTACTCTGTGAGACGAACATTTTGAGCCTAATTAATCAATTTTTGGATAATTTTTTACACATACAAACAAAATGCTACAGTGCATATGTATCTTAAAAGATCCAAGTTTGGCAACAGCAGAGCTGAATGCTTCAATCGCATGTAGAAGCAGAAAGTCAGCTTTACAGGTGTGAACTTTGCAGAAATAAGCAGAGATAGTCAGCCATTTGTTAATATGAAAATTCAGGCGCAGAGCAAGGGGTTACCTTGACAGTCTTCCGATAAACATTTGGGTCGTGTTTATTTCCCATGGAAATTTTTTTCACCTTTGACCAATAATTAAAGATATTATAAGGCTTTTGCTACGGTACTCCGAAATGATTGTGAACCGCTAGATCTAGGAGGTAATAGGAGAAATATATATTTACATAGCCTTTTATTTTTCAAAATATAAAAAATATGCACCAATTTATATTTAACTACCTTTCATGATGCAATTAGATATAACGATATACAACCATGATAAATAAAACTAACGTGATAGGCTGCTTTGCCTTGACTCCGGTACGTTGCAACATGAAACATAACACGATGACATACGTATTTTCTACTGTAATGTGACATGTTGTGTACATTTTCTTGGCAAGATGCAACTAATCAATCGAATTCACTACGCCTCTAACTAACTGGAAGAGAAACATCCTTCTTTTAAAAACAATTCTAAATGTGACACGCTTGGTTGGGCTGGTAATATGTAGATGTAGTGACATTAGAAATATATATATATATATATATATATATATATATATATATATATATATATGAGTATATGATGTAGTTACATGCATGGACGATCAAAACTACCTCCGAGGGAATGGAGCGTGCCCAACTCCACCCGCATGATAATCGGAAAGGGCTGATAATTTTCTTTTTCAATCTTTAACTAATTATTTTTTCTAAAAATTTAATGGCTCAGATTCAATAAACATCTTACCTCCTATGAGGTAAGAGGAGTACCTTAGCACTGGCCATTAAATAAAGTCAGTTTACAAAACTATCTTCACAACTCCAGGTTAATTCACGAGACAAATCTAACGAGGCCTCTGATCGCACGATTAGAGAATAGTTATCGTAGCATTACTGTAGTAAATCATGGACTAATTAGGCTTTTTTAGATTCGTCGCGTAAAGTTACACTCATCTCTAAAAAAGTTTTATAAATAGACTTCATTTAATAGTCTATGAAGGAAAGAAACACGGTCTTGATTGAAAAGATTAAAAAAACTGTCAGGACCTATCTGAAAGTAAGCCATCCTCCCAACGAGAAATTTTAATATTTGCCATCCAATTCGACTGCCTCACTTCTTTTGACATCCAGTTCGAGCGATTTCTGAAATTTGACATCCAGCGCTTCAATTTCTTCGATACAAGGGACTCTCACCTATTTCTCCTTTCAGTCTCCGATAAAAAGACGCTAGTGCTCTGGCTCTTCTTCTTCCTTGGTCCGGAGCTCCGCAGCGAGGAAGGGGAGGTGTCCACCACCGCCGTCTTCCGCAACACGCGCGGGCGCCCCCTCCACGAAGCGCGGCCGCTGCCACTCCCCTCCGACGGCCGAGCTAGCACCAGCCTCCGCCGCACCGTGCCGTCGCTACCGTCCACGCTCGTCTGCGATTGAGAGGAGCTGGGCGGACGCCGATGACATCGAGCTCGGAGCAGGAGGCGCCAAGCTGGAGCAGCACGCGGGGAGAGGAAGGGGCGAGGGGCGGGCGCGACCGGCGACGCGTCAGGGGCGGCGCGCGGAGACGGCCGATGGTGCGCCAAGGGGCCAGCCGCCCGTCGGAGAAGAAATCGGAGGTAGAAGAAAGAACTAGAGGAAGAAGAATGGGACGTTTTTGTCTTTTCACCAGGTGTTGAGGAGGAAAATAGGAGAGAGTCCCTCAGATTGAAGAAATCCGTGTTCTCGGTGTCAATTTTCGAAGAGGTTACGAACTGAGTGTCAAATGAAGTGAGGTTGTGGAATTGGGCGGCAAATATTGAAATTTCTCCCTCCCAACCTAGCGCACCACCCTATCGGCGGCGGCGGATGGCAAAAACCGGCGAGTCCACGGCGGAGGCCGCGTCCTTCACCTCCCCTCCTCTTCCGCCCGCTTCCACGCCGCCTTCGAGGCCGAAGGCGAAGCACCGAATGGAGATCGAGGGGTACCCCGTGGAGGGCCTCTCCATCGGCGGCCAAGAGACCTGCGTCATCTTCCCGACGCTGAGCCTCGCCTTCGACATCGGCCGGTGCCCGCAGCGCGCCGTCTCTCAGGAGTTTCTCTTCATCTCCCATGGGCACCTCGACCACATCGGGGGCCTCCCCATGTACGTGGCCACGCGGGGCCTCTTCCGGCTGCGCCCGCCCACCATCTTCATCCCGGCGTGCCTCCGGGAACTCGTGGAGCGGCTGTTCGAGGTCCATCGCGCCATAGACCAGTCCGAGCTCAAGCACAATCTTGTCCCCCTCGAGGTCGGGGAGGAGTACGAGTTCAGGAGGGACCTCAGGGTCAGGGCTTTCAGGACCTACCACGCCATCCCCAGCCAGGTGAGGTGAATTGGTTGACTTCACTTCTTGGAATTGCGTATGCTAAATTGATTAGTTATAATCTTGCAAATTGCAATCCTTGGATGGAGTATGAATCCTTTGGCGTGTATGCAGGGTTATGTGATATACTCAGTGAAGCAGAAGCTCAAACAGGAGTTCATTGGCCTCCCAGGGAGCGAGATCAAGCGGCTGAAGTTATCAGGTGTGGAGGTCTGTCTGTCTTGGTGGCTGTGGAGTTCAAATTGAAGCAGTCTAGTATCATGTTGATGTTGTATGGCGTTATATACCCCCTGACCATTCACAGATTTGTAATTTGCAGATCACGAATACGGTGTCAACCCCTGAGATTGCTTTCACGGGAGATACAACGTCAGATTTCATTCTTGATCCAGATAATGTAGATGTGTTGGGGGCAAAAATACTTGTTGTGGAGGTAATTTGTTGTCACTTGTCGCTTTACAGCTAAGTTCCCAGTTTGCAACATGTGACCAATTTTTGCGGCATTGACAGCAAGTAGCAACCTTACCTAGAAGCATGTTCCATTTCCACTGCTGAGTTTTATTTTTCTTTAGTCGCTAACCTTTGATAGTGAAATGTGTTCTATGAATTTCAGAGTACTTTTCTAGACGACTCCATTTCTGTTGAGCATGCAAGAGAATATGGGCATACACACTTATTTGAGGTATTTATTAAGCTGCTGTTTAAGATATTCCCAGCATTGTTTATTCAACTTTCAAAATGTCAAATACCGGTATTTACCTTGAAGTTTATTTTTGGCAAAGCAGATAACAAGCCAGTCTGACAAGCTCGGAAACAAAGCTATTCTATTCATTCACTTTTCTGCTCGTTATACTACAGAGGTGGGCTGACATCTAACCATTGCTTTTGTTCTAATCTACTGAGTCTTTTTTTTCTGTATTTCAACTCCATTTTCACTACTACTATCCACCTATTCTATTGTCTATCCTAATTCCAGTCACATTTAAAATGCGTTGTACTTGGCTAACCAAGTGTTTATTCAAATCAGAGTCTCCCCAAGTTTTTATTCTAATCAGTGTCACCAACATGGCAACATGCTTGTCTCTTTTCTACTCTAAAGTTGTACTTATGATGAAGAAAATATATGTTAGTTGCTGTGTTGTTTTTTCATTTTTCTCGTGGAAATTGGCCAGTTTGTTTTGCATTCTTTGCGACTAAGCCAGTTGATTCTCTTGCCCTTCTATGAAGACTTTCTTTGAATGGCAACTAAATCTCATAAGATAACTGCTCTATTTGCAGGAAATTGATGCAGCAGTAAACAGATTGCCACCATCTTTCCGAAACAGAGTTTATGCGTTGAAGACAGGCTTCTAAAGAAACATGAAAAGCGATTTCAGCAAATCAGCATTGAACTTTTTTGCATGGGATCAACAATGAACTTTTCCAAATTGGATTGCATGGGTATTTTCACTAGAAATCTTTTTGCTGTGTGTGCTCTGATGATATTAGTGATCCGCTGAAGGTTTGTGAGGAATCTTCTGTTTTCAGTAGTCAATGCTTGCTTCAGTCACATGAATTGGAACAATGGATTAGTGAAATGTGGAACAACCTGTATTCACTGATGTCCAAACTCTTGCGATTTTGATTGATTCACACAGCTTCAGCCAGATCTGAGAAGATAGCTATCTAATAGTACTTGACACTTATCTTCCTTGTGTTGCCAACTTTTAGAGAGAACTTGTAGGGAGTCTCAACAAGGGTTGCCTGTAAACCTGAAGAGGATCATGAACTTATCAAGCATAAAAACCTGAAGAGGATCATGAACTTATCAAGCATAAACAGGATTAGTTCTGCTGAAGCCCCCGGTTTCAGAAATGATTATAGCTGCATAGTACATTTACCTCTTCAGTCTAGCCACTGAACTTAGAAAGCTGTTATGCAATGATGTTAACGATCTTGAAATGTGGAGGATAAGGTCTAGAAGCCGTAGATATCCGTATTAAGCAATACACATAATGGCGCCACTTGTGCTAACAAGATGTCTCAATTCTAGATATATTGTTACAGTTACGATTAACTCATCTGACTGATGTTGTCGCCTTGAGCGGAAGATTGTGTCCTGTAACTCCTTTGCCATCTGTCACTGTGAACTGAAGTGTTGCTAAAGTAAAGTTCATTGGATACCGTGAGAGTATCTCCAGGAGACTAGCTAAATCATTTTCTAAAGTTAAATTTAGCAAAAGAAAACGTTTGCAATAGACTCTGTAAACGACCCTCCAAATTTAGTGGCTCTCCATCCCACCTCATTCGCTAGTTATTTTTAGCTAGCCCTATCTCACTAGTTATCCTTACGTTGGATTACTCTGTTATTTGTTAGTCAAATCTATTTTTGAGATTAGCTAAATTAGTAAATTTGACTAGTCTTTTTAGTAATATATTAGAGATCTCTAAGTTTTTAATTTCACAGAATGAGAGAGGGAGCAGAGTACATTCAGTGGCTGAGTGCTGCACATGCTCCATTACAGGATTCAGCAAAAAGAACATAATAAAGTTTCATTTGAGGCAAAATTACTGGAGTGATGAGAGGCTCCGGAGCCCTCCAAACCAAAGGCAGAATCATGTTATCACATTTGACGATCACAACCTTCCGCACTGAACTGGAGGATGGAACTGCAGTAGTTATTCCCCACTGTATGGATTTGAAGATCTCGCGGATGTAATTCTGAAAGAGCTGGGAGACATGTCAACACATTTGACGAGAACTTTCTTGTTTTTTTTTTTTGATCAACTGAACTTTCTTGTTGGATGAAACTTCTGGAGCAGTACTGAACGGAGGACAAACAACACTGTCGCACAGAATCCACTGATACAAGTTTTGTAAGGGAATTTAGTCTTTGGAGGTCTGACAATAATATTTGTTGCACATTTGCAATGCTGAACCTGTATCCTTGATCCATACAATTTTTTTGAGCTTCTGTACTGAACGGAGGACAACACTGTCGCACAGAATCCACTGATACAAGTTTTGTAAGGGAATTTAGTCTTTGGAGGTCTGACAATAATATTTGTTGCACATTTGCAATGCTGAACTTGTATCCTTGATCCATACAATTTTTTTTGATAATTTTCGTAATCCAAATATTGGGAGACTAAACCACCATAGTATCCAACAAACATTTGCTATCATATATAACTTGGGCAGAATGCTACTGAATGGAAAAGTTGTTCTTTGCTGGGCCTGGCTGGTCCACCTGGTGGAGACGTGGAGTAGTAGACCGTTGTTGCTCGGCCAGCACGGCCCGACTTGTTTTGAGATTGGGCTGAGCCAAGCCTTATTTCTGGGCTGGAAGTTCCTCGGGACTATTAGGCCCGACCAAAAACCAATACTCCATGCGTTTCAAATTTACATGACCTGCTTTGTTTCATTTTACCCAGCAATTATTCTATTGATGTATAACTTTCGTGATATAAATTTGATGCTATTAGATCCGTATTTATAAATAAATTACTTACGATCATAGTTTTGTGTCACATATGTATAGTATTAGCATATATTGATCAAAGCATTGTCCTAACGAAATGAAATACATCTTGTAAAACACGATGGGGATACCATTTATTTTTCCACGGTGAAATACTGATGTTTGTGATTCATGGATCTTGAATTGATAAGAAGTTAGAAAAAGTTATTTGTAATAGCTTTTGACCCTCTGAAAGATGAAAAATAGTGTTCTTGAGCGGTGATGCGGGGTGGTGGTGGTGGGTGGAGCCGTGAGACACCGTGGGACATGGGTGGTGGCGGATCATAACACTCTATTTTCCGTGCAACTAGATCATGATGCATTTTTTTTCCATGTAACTAGATCAACTCGAAAATGCCAGTGCCAATTTGTTTCCAATTCTAAAATCTAGGTACAAAACTCAAATTGCTGAAATTCAGAGCAGAATCGTCATGTCAGTTACCAGTTAAGACTTAAGAGAATGGAGAAACAACTGTAAGCAGCAACTGACAAGAACACACACCCATCGTTCATTTCATTCCTGCTATGTATACACCACACAATCAAAAGAATTGGGAGCTGGGAGTAGTAATATACAGTTACAAACTTGGTTCCTTTAACCCTCGCTACATGTTCCAGAGAGTTCAGAGTCTCTTCGGCCATCCGTTTATATTCAGATTCAGAACCAATAAAGTTCGGAGCAAACCAATCACCGTCGTATTGTCGGCAAAACTCGCACATAATTTACGGCGTCTGCAGCTTCAGCGCCTCCAGTATCAGCTCGATGTGATCTCTAATGCAGCTAGCGGCCCTTATGGCCCGGATGCGCCTTCAGTTCAAGCTAAACCTGAAACAATGTTTGTCACGGAAATGTCAGTCACCTTGGGTTCCTGAATCCTGAATCGAAAGTTCAGCATGTTTGAGGTTGTTCGAAGAGCTGTGGTGTCCTCACAAATGCCAGGCTGACACCAGATTAGTGATACACAGTTGATGCTCATAATTAGAGGGTATCACAGTCATGACACGAGCTATGTGCCGGTTTTTCAGAATTTTGGAAATTTGTTTTATCTGAATTATGCGGCCCTTCGTGGTAAGCAAGCAGCTGATGAACAGTTCAGACAAAATCGTACAGTAAATTTGTTTTATCTTAATTATGCACTCTTGTTTTATAGCTCACCTATACAAACAGTTCAGACAAAGTGGCACAGTAAAATGCTACAGCATTTGCTACAGCTCCGGACAAAATCTTGCCTTTTTCTCAGCAATGTCCAGGCGTGCTAGTCCTCTCACCTAGGCGTACATATACATGTTTTCTTATTGTGAGCTGGATAGCTCTGTATTTATGCCTATTGATTTGGAACTCAATTTTCTCTTAATGAAAAGCGTGCAAAGCACGTTATTGAAGCAGCCCTTTTTCCAACTAGTGTCTATAAAGAAAAATCAGGTCATTCCTCAAATATACGGATTTAATTTGGAAGTAGTTTCACTTCAACAGCCGATTCTCAAGGAAATTGAAAAGGAAGCGCCCCCTGAATTTTGTCCTAGAGGTCATATATATTTTTTAGAAAAGGAAGCGAATACTAAGTATGCAATTTGTCACCCAAAAAAAAAGAATCGGCCATAGATCGATTAAAAATCAGTGCAGTTTTGTGCACGGGAGCTATAGCTACCTCCTGATGGGTCCACTCCCACGAATGCCTACTTGCAAGAATTTGGCGCAGCAAAAGTGGGGCCGGGCCGGGGCAGCAGGTTGGATCGTGGTGAATCTAGCCAGTACTAGCACTTACACGCTAGCATTTACGGTAAGTGTGTGACATTTGTGTCTTCCTGCTATATTTACGTACTCTTTGTTGCTCCGTTGGATGAGAAACGTCAGGTACACAAGGTAAAGTTAGCCACATGCGCATATAAGAAAGTAATTTTCATATATATATGTATATATATATATATGAAAAATTCATTCTACACATGTGCACCCACCTGTGTATCTTATGATGTATGATGAATTTGATCCGACGATGAGTATGTATATGTAGTATGTGATGATACTAAGACTATATGTGATAATATATACGTTGGGTATGTAAGCATACATTGAGTATATAGACATACTATTTTATATAGTCTTATAAAGGTATAATTAAAATATATTTAAAAATAGAGTTGATTTTTCGTGTAACTCGCTTAGTATATGAATATACTAAAAATGATAAACTAGTATACAGACATACATATAATGGTATATTGAAGACGAGTGTAGTACGTGTAAATAAAACTCGTATGTATATATATCCGACTGCGGGGGCGCGCGCTGGATCTGCGCGATCTACTGTAGCCCGTGGCATCTGGTGTGGTGTGGTGGCACGAATTGTCTCGCTAAGCTAGAGAGGGTGGGTGGGGGGCCCACGGGACAGGGACACCTCATGGCCGTACCACGCGTGCTTTGTCAGCATGTGGTGGCTTCATACCTGGCCTCCTTTGGCTTGTGTCCCTGATCCCTCATTGACCTGTGGAATCTTCCTTTCTGCTCTAGATGGATCATGGATGGGTAGCTAGCGAGCTCGACATGTGAAGGCATGTTCAATTGCGAATGCATCTTTGGGTCCGCATTTGGGATATGTGATTTTGCAGGAGTTTGTAGCAAGCAAGAATTGTACGTCCCCAAAAAAAAATTCGGGTTGTGATAAAGAATTGAGGCATCACTCTGGTTACTTTTTTAGTGACAAGCGGAAACATGGAACGTCACATAAATTTAGGCGAATTTTGGACACAAATTTCATATTTTTTTATGATGAATAGTCGTTTAGGGCGAAAAGTCTGATTTTTTTTCCAAATTCGTGAACCATGGTCGTAGTTCCAAGTTCCAAAATGGGATCTTTTAAATTAAGTTCGTCTGCTTAATCTTATATGTGAAGGAAAGGTTTAGAGATTTTCATAGCAAAAAGAATTACCATCCAAGATGTTTTTAGATAATAAGTACTAAGCCTGATCGAGTGCGCATCAAAATTATGTTCATCATCATCATCAGTGTAAGGTTGGATCCCATTTGTAACAATTTCAAATTTGTATACGCATTAGCAGTGCAAAATGTTGGTTGATAGGATGATGGTAAATGCGACACAGACAAAAGCATGCAACAAGCAACGCAGGTAGATGCAAACAAAGGTGCAGCGGCATGAACTCACCATCTTACTCTGAACAGATACACCTGGCACTTGCTCATGGGCCCCGCCGCCGCAGCCCCGCCGCCGGGCGGCGCCATCACGCCGCCGTCGCAGACCAGCCTGAGCGGCACCATCCCCGTGCGCAGCGCCCCGACGCGGACGCCGACGTGGGTGTCCACCACCACCTTGAACGTCTGCCGCCGCCTCCGGTACCGGTCCCGCACGCGCGCCGCCACGGCCTCGTCGAGCACCACGCCCTTCGCCGTCGCCACGAACGCCACGGCGGCAACGCTCCGGGGCGCGTGCTCGAACCCGGCCACGGGCGCCCACCCCAGCGCGACGTCGCCGTCGGAGTCGGCCAGCGCGACGCGGCCCTCGCCGGCGCCGTACCGGAACGCGACCCGCTCGTTCGGGTTCCACGACACGGCGCGGACGCCCACGGTGGCGTCCATGGCGGACACCGCCGCCGGCGCCGCCGAGGAGTTGCCGCCGAGGCGGAGGCGCACGGGGGCGAGCGGCTGCAGGTGGAACGACGGCGGGCGCGGGCGGTAGTAGAGGTAGGCGAGGCAGGACGCGGCGAGGGCCAGGCAGAACGCGAGGAGGGCGAGCCCCGTGGCGAGGCAGCAGACGCGGCGGCACGAGCACCCGCCGCCGCGGCGGCGGTGCTGCCGGTACCGTGGCTTCCGCGCGCCGCCGCCGGTGGGAGGGTGCTGGTGGGGGAGGTACTGGCGCGCCGGCGGCGGTTTGAGCGGCAACACCTGCGGCGGCGGCGCGAGCTGGGGCTTCTTGAAAGGCGGCGCGGTTGTCGCCGCCGGCCTGGCAGCGGCGCCGTTGGCGGGGGGCGGCGGCTTGGGCCTTGTTGCCGCCGCGGCGGGCGGCGCCTTGGGCGGCCTCGGCTTGGGTGGCAGGGGCGGCTTCGGCCTGGGCGGCAGAGAGGGCTTGTCGGCCATGGCCGCGGGCTCTCTCTCTGTCTCGCGCGCGCGCGGCGCGGCGCGGCACAGCTAGGTGCGGTGATCTTACGTGGTGGAGGGGAGAGGAGGCGTGTGGTGAGGTGAGGGTGGGAGTGAAGTGATGGTTTGGTGCCTAGTTGCTGACTGATTAGCTGCTGCTGCAGCAGCTGCTTCTTATAGTGACCATGGAATGGAGCTGCTGATCAGAAGAGGAAGGGAATCTTGGGGGGTTGGTCAGTCATGTACTCCTCCTATTCTGCTCACTGGCAAATGACAATGCCGTAATGGAGGGAGCGGGTATGGCCTAGCTGCCAACCTGTGCAGCTAGCAATGGGAGATGACCTGTGGGGCCCGGTGGCAGTGGCACAGCTGGGGATGGGATGAATTATTCTGGGATTCTGATAGATAAATGGGGTTTCTCGATGGGAAATACAACCTTTGTCTCATAAACCATAGAGGAGTCTTCTTCTCGTGTTCTTCTAACTTTTTTTTTCTTGACACGGCTCGCTCGCCGGCCAAACCCGTGCTCTTGATTTGGTCGCGGCCAAATCTTCGTAGGGCAGCTCGTGGCGTAAACCAAACAGAGCCCTTAGTGCTGGAGCTTTCTTGCATATATTCTTTTATATATATGTCTCAACGTTACATATCAAATGAACGAGAGGCCCGGTGAGACGAGACAGTTTCTGAGCTGAAGGTGTTGGATCGATGTCGGTGGGGTGACCATCAAGGAAACAATTAAGAAATCGATGAACCGATGGGCCATCGCATCGCTTCTTCCGATCACCTGGCCGGGTTGGACGCCGCGTCCCTGTCTCCGCGCGGGCCACACCACCCGCGGTTCTTGCGTGCATGCATCAGCAACACGCCATCATTTTGCTCTACTACACAGTTATATATATATATATATATATATATAGCGCTGCTGCTGCTACATAGAGTAAATATTTATACGTTCTATAATCTCATTGGGTCGTTGGGGGCGTTCGATCCAATTCGTAGCTGGGACGTAGCTCTCTCTCGGTGCGCACGCGAATCAATGCCCCAATCATGCAAAGTACGTAGCAGCAGTGCCGGCGCGTACGAGCGGATCGTACAAATTGAAAGTTGATCACGACGACAGTAATAATCAAACCCCAAATATAATGGTCGATTTTATATATATGCAGAGGGACGTCGCCGTCGGCGTTGATCGTGTCTACACGTTGGCGCGCACTCTTATCTCATCATCCCAACGGTCACTGAGACTAAAAATGAAATTGTAGGAGTGAGCCCATGGCCGCACCTACCGTTCTGATGATGGAGCGGGTCTAGTGCTTATAGTTCGGTTTCGAAACTGAGAAGACCGGAACTAGTTTAATACCATAATTAGGCGACTAGTTATGTTATATGGGACTCTTCTCTTTATATGCATTTGTTCACTTGCGTTTCTTCGTAGTATGGTCATGTTTGGCAGAGCTTGTTGAATCGAGCATAAGGTCTGCCAAACAGTTTTTTAAGGAGAAAATCTTTGCTAATTCCATAGAGTAATTCACTGAAATAAACTAAGAGACTAGAAGCTCAACAAAAGTAGCTTCTTCTGATTATATGAAGTGATTTTTTATCCGGATTTTCTGAAGTGTATTTTTATCCTGATTTTGTGAAGTGATTTTTATCCTGATTTTGAGTGTTTATGCTAGAGAATCAAAGAGAATCGCTTTCAATCGTATAATAACTTTTAGCATAGAATCAACTCTCATAGAGAATTAAAATTAGATATAACTCTACCAAACAGGCCCTATGTATCGTTTCTCGTGGAATCATCTATATACTATTGTAATGCTGGCATCTTTGGAAACCGCCTCCTCTTACACAGGCGGCGAAGGATATATGCAACCTTCTATGCTTGATCTTCTTCGTCTTAACTCTTAAGGAATAAGGAATAGGGTGTGTGTGGAGAGTGAGACAGAGAGTAAAACGTGAGAAGCTGCAACCTCTAGAATTTGTCTTAACATGCATACGAGGGCAAGCATATACTGATTTATTAGTGTAGGAGTTGAACCCAAGCAGGCATAGGAGAATATATTTTTTTTAGTAATAAAAATGTAAGTACGCCCTCTGCGTCGATCCTTACCGGAAAGAAGAAAGGGACAACACTTGACCATGGTTATAACCCCCCACCTTCTTCCTCTCATTGGCTATATGTATTCTTCCTTGCCTTGTTTTTCTCCTCTCTAGCTTTTGAACACTTTTCCCTGGATCCGGTTCTGATTTCTGATCATCGCTTACTCTCTGACACGGGTGCTGCAGCAGATGCCTTTGCTTTGCTTGCAGCCGTGGCATTCTTCCGATTCAATCCTTACCAGCCTCGTTCCCATTGGATGGTCCACGGAATAGTTTGGCTCAAATGATTCTTTGTCGCCACTGCACACAACCCTGCAGCAGCAGATTATATACCGGGAGATTATATATCAGGCACGGCAATTAAATCAGGCAAAGCAACAATAACGTAGTTGTATTGAATTTTGTAATCTATAAAACCTGCATTTCTCACCATTAAACCCGGGTTCAGGAAAAGGCCTCAGTAGGCTTGACGACCCACCACCGGTCCACCACCACCCTCTTCTGCTTGTTGTTGGCGCCATTTAATTTAGTTAGATTTATTCTCACCAGGTTCATCATATAGAAGGGCAGAAAGCAACTGTTGTATCCAAATATTTTTATTTTAGTGAAATATTGTGGATTTAAATTTTCCTGGAGCAGGACTTTGTTTTTTTTTCAGTTGAAATTTTGGTCTTCATTTGAAGTTTACAGTGATTACATATATTGAAAGCCTAATGTCAGGAACAGACTTTGTGCTTTGATAGTTAAGAAGTCCAAACCATCAATCCAAAGTGACTCTGTGATATACTCCCTCTGTCCCTTATTATTTGTCGCCGTCGGTTTCCGTGCCACGATTTAGATTTGATTTGTAGAAAATATGTGTAATATTTTAATCTCCAAAAAAATTTATTAAAAAACTAGATTCAAATATCTATCTAATGATATTTATTGTGTACTATAAATATTAATATGTATTTTTTTATATTCAGTCAAAGTTGTTTCTCGGGAACCGTAAACGATAGATAAAAAAGGACGGATGGAGTATATTATACGGATAATAATATTAAAACCCATCAAAGTATTTTATATTTTTTTTATTTGAACCATTGTAGACTCCACACTCTAGTAAAGGATATGGTAGCAATGTTCTGGTTCTTAATGGGATTTTTATTCAAAACTGGAGGGGGAAAAAAGTCGGTTGCTAGGGACAGAGCGCCATTGTTTTGTCTTCTTTTCGATCTTATAATTGTGCCAGGGTTATTGCGTGGGCCTGCTATTACAAAGTTCATCGACGATCAGTCCATTAGCTCAAAGATACTTTCAACATTGTCACGTTTCGAATTTCCTCGCTTTTCTCCGTTGCTTCATTGGCCGATGAGCCAATCGGTCTATCATAAAGACGAGATTCCAATCAAAGTGTAGGTAGACCGTACGTGTTCGTGCGTGCATAATCAGTAGTAGGACCATGCCGTGAAATCAACATTTTTCTGTACACCCGTAGCGCACTGATGTGACAAGCATGGGATCGATCGATGGAGAAAAACGAGCGGCAAACTAAATTCAATTCGGCAATGAACACATTGTCTCAAGGCTTAATTATATTTGATTCATCACATAAGGCTGCCTAATTAGATACGTGCTTAATAGCAGAATGACCGACGATCTCAGCGGTTGGTACAATAACATTGTCGGCAAAAGCAAGCTTGCTGTTGCAACCACAAAATCCGAGTGATGCAAATGCCAAATAGCCATTAGTCTTCAAGCGATCGTTATATGTCATTTTTTCGCAAAAGGCGTTAGGGGACATTTTCTCATACAGTAATACGATAGTTTCCTTTGTATAGGTGATACAGTAATACGATAAAAAAACCTGACATATTATTGGAATGGAGCTCAATTTGTGATGCATCTTGATCATCAGGTGGAATATTCCATTCAATCCAGAGTGGAGTAGCTTGGGCCTTGGATAACGTGCCTAGTATCCCTAAATGTACAATTCCTTTTTGTCCACGCAAATGTTTTGAAGATTATTAGTCTTGGACGCAATTATCGTGGATGGTTCTACGGCTTCTCTTTGCAGCGGCGCCTCATCATAGAGCATCTCCCGGAGACTAGCTAAATAGTTTTTTAAAGTTAAATTTATCTATTGTTAGAGAAAAAATGTTTCCAACCGACTCTGTAAATGACCCTTCAAATTTAGTGGCTCTCCATCCCACCTGATTCGCTAGCTATTTTTAGCTAGATTACCTCACTAGCCATTTTTACTGTTGAATTACTCTAGTCAAATCTATTTTTAAGAGTTGCTAAATCAATAAATTTGACTAGTCTTTTTAGCTAATCTCTTGTAGATTCTCGACTTCCTTGCTAGCCGGAAGGCTGGAATTATCTTGGTATTGACTTGGAATCGCTTACTTGAACCTTCAAATTTATCCTGCGAATTTTGGGCGTGTATCTATTGGTTAGTTCACGGCATTGTATTCATGGGATGGCTTGTCTACAAAAGGTATGCAACTTGCGGAGTTTTTTTGTTTTTTCTTTTTCTTTTTTTGCGAAAGTTTATGCGTGGCTGGTTGCAATTGGCCAAGGCTGGGTGGCAGATAAAGAGGGGAGGCGCAGTACAAAGTGGAGTTGTAAGCATAGGTAGCCGAGGGGTGCTGTATTTCTAAACAGTCATCTAGCTTTCCTGCTCAGTAATAATTCATTGTCATTTTTATCCTTACTCCTTGGGAAATAATTTTTTCATATCTAAACATTGAAGGTCATTACAAAGAAAATAGCAATTAGTTCGTATGTCTTTTGGCCACTCAAGGAGAACACTCAGCAATAATCTTGTGGTGGTGCTTTGGGTACAAGTTTCTTTAACTTTAGAGGCTAGTGTAGTTGGTTGTCCACAGCAGTGCTAATATTATTATCGCTCTTTTGAGGTAATTGTGTGGAGTTCGATAATTGACTATGTCGTGTGTTGTAACTTGCTGCAGCACTCATATCGTGAATCTTTAGTAGTTTTAGAATGTATGTATAATGTTCTGCAGAGCCTGAGGGTGCTTCTAGAGCGAATGCATTATTCTAAGATCAATAAAGCCTTTTTATTTCAAAAGGACATATTCTAAAAATGAATGACCTTGAGTATATTACATCTAACCTGACCGGAGCTCGGAGCCGGTGCAAACTGCAAAGATATATGCTATATACAAATAAAACAAAATGGAGACGAGACGGATCGTGAGATGGATGATCGAGAACATGGAGCCATGTCCCTTTTGGCAGGAACAAGCCAAAGGACCGAAGCTTTTTGTCGCCCTGCCTTCTCCCACATGGAGTCGTCGTCGATCCCTTGGCATAGCGACAACGTTGCATTCGATCGGCTGGCGAGAGAAACACAGGAATGAGGCGGCGACGATGAGTCTATGGCACGCAAGAATCTCGGCAATGCATGATTGGTGTATATGATGTGAGCATAGATCATGGACGTGTCAGTTTCAGTTTGGCTCCTGTAACTGTATATTGCGTGAACGATATTCATCACACTATTTCAGTCAAAGAATTTGGTGGCATTGTGCCATTATCAACGCTGAAGAATGGATCGAGACGTGCAATGCACGCTGCTCTGAGGAGTGGTCTCCTCAAGGCGCATTAGGTTGCATACTATGTGCATCATAGTAGTACAGGTGCTTCAGGATGTGCCACACCATGTGTTCGCTCCAAAATGATCTATTTTTCTTTTTTTGCTTGGAGAGAAAAAGTGGCTGTGCCTCCCCTTTATTCTTTTATAATAAAGAAAAGTGGAAGCGTCAATATGAATCATTGGGGGGGGGGGGGGGGGGAGTATATACATCACCATAAATGAATATAATTTATCTAGAGTATACAAGGCAAAAGTAAGTACTTGTCCATTGCAAGAGAATGTAGGACAAACTGCATTTACGCTGCTAACGAATTTAGAATTCAGTATTATTAATTCTTACTGCATGTGCGGTATAATGTGAACGTTGTGCAGGTGATACTTGTGTACAATGTTGATTTTAGTTCTTTAGTTTTGTGTACGCGCTCACTCTGGTGATTAATCAAATTGTTGTTATGGCCCTTATGGGAAAACTGAACTAAATCCTCCTAAAACAAGGCCTACAGGAAAGCAAGAAATAAAAAAAATGAACATAATAATTTTATTCTTCATCCTCGTAGGTAATAAATATAATGTAGCTAGGAACACCCAACTTGCATCCATTGATTCAACTATTAAGATTATTGATTTGGCATTGTAACAAGAAGAATCCTCATGGCGCAAGCAAGGGCGAACTAAGGGCCTATATTACACCTTCTGTACGAGTTTCACGATGATTTCACATAAAGAAATTATTTTTCCTTGTTAGTTGTTTGTTGTACTTGTTTCTCCCTCTTCTAATAGAAGTTCACGGCAAAGCTCCTGCCGTCCTTTCGAAAAAAAAATTCACATAAAGAAGTTTAGTCCCGTAAGAATCAAGAAAGCTTTTAGAGATCTAAATTGAAGCCTAAACATAATAGTTGAAATGATTTATTCTAGAGGTGGTTACATGCTGGAACATTCGCAGCTAGCTTATCTGATAGAAGATCAAATCCTAATAAATCCACCATAGAAACACCTGACAAAGTGGCTTTTCATCACCTGCCACGCTGCGCACTTACATTTCGCAATGACAGCAGCATTTCACCCTGTTTAGTTTGAATTTATAGACCTGATTAAGGTGGCCAAAGCTCCCCTCCACACCACAGCATGGCAGAATCCCAATCTGTCAAAATTATGAATAGCAATCTCTTCCTTGGATCACGAGCCGGATAAGAACGTTGAGTTCTTTACGCGTATGCAATTAAAAAAGTTGCTGGTTACATGTATGTCCCTAATAAGTTTTAAGACACCCGTGTGCCATGAGCCAAACTTTCAGTTACCCGTGTGCCATTCCGTCCGCTCTACAAGCTAACGGTGTCAAACCGACGGGTGAAATGACCATTTCACCCACCGTCTTCCTCTCCCCTTCTCCTTTCTCCCGCTGCCGGCCATCACACGAGGAAGGAGGCCAGCTCCGCCCCCCGGCGTCGTGTCGGCCTGGCGAGCTTATCCCAGGCGCATGCCCGCCCGCGCGAGGCGGAGCCCGCACGCGGCGTGGCTGCTCCTACGCCGGTGGCAATGGAGGAGGAAATGAGATGGATGAGAGGAGGAAGAAGGAGATGACAAGTGGGTCCCGCGTGTCAGTCGCAGGGAAGATAAATGCTTTAGGGGTAAAATGTACATTTCCATAGGTGGGTCCCACATGCTAGGTCTGCAAAACTATTAAATCCTTACAGAAGCTGGAGGGAATGGCACACGGGTAACTGAAAGTTTAGGCTCATGACACACAGATGTCTCAAAACTTTTTAGGAACGCACACGTAACCAACAACTTTCTTAATGACATAACGTAAAGGACTCAAGAATGTTTGGCCTAGGTTAGTTAGTTGAACATATATATCGAATGGGGGCAGAGTAGTACACAGGTACATACGGTCCGCATAATGTCATCGTGGCTGCTAATCAAAATTTTAGTATTCTATAAATAAATAAAAAGATAAATGGAAGTAGAACGCTCATGGGAGGTATTGTATTCCAAAGGCCAGTAGACGACGTAGCCACCGTAGTATTAAACAGGTGCAGAGAAAAGAACATACATATGCTGCTGGCCTATTGGTTCAGGAATTGAATAAGCAACAGTGCAATAGACATGTACATATATATAGATTACCCTGTTCGGCTGGCGGGTGGCTGGTGCTTATTTGTGCTAAGAGAAAAATACTGCTGGCTGGCTGGTGACTGATAAGCCAAACGAATACGACTTCGTTGCAAACAGCGTAGCAATGCCCGATGGATGCAACGCACTCAAGCGAAAACCAACGCAAAATAAAGGAAAGCCTCCCTTCAATTAATTCGCACAGCAAGCAAAATAATATGATTAATTAATCCCCGGAAAACTTGCGAAAGCCCTGAACCGACCCAGATGAGCAAGTGAGCAGTGCAATAAAACCTTTTTGCAATGCCTTATATATATACAGCGATCAGCGAAGCTGCTGCTGGCACACACTGGCGCACCGACACGGCGGAACGCGAGCCGAGGGGGCTCAATGGTGGGAGGGAGGGGATCCGGCAGGACAGGGACGTTGTGGCAGCGGCCGCGCACCCGACCCAACCGGAACCACCAGGGGAGTTCTCGCCGTTGCGGATGGCACCTCGCTGTTGGCTGGCTACTCGGCTCACCTCACGGTTGGGGCGTCGCGGGCATGTGGGGGCACAGCGCC
Source organism: Echinochloa phyllopogon (assembly GCA_033239725.1). Classification (NCBI taxonomy): domain Eukaryota; kingdom Viridiplantae; phylum Streptophyta; class Magnoliopsida; order Poales; family Poaceae; genus Echinochloa; species Echinochloa phyllopogon. The sequence continues at coordinate 12,351,749 of BTCW01000010.1, read as the reverse complement.
GGACCTCCCCGGACGGCGACCGCCGAGCTACGCGCCGCGACGCCGCCCCACTTGTCTCCCGTGGCTTGATGAGGCGAGTCGGTCGGTGTGCTTCGCCTCGTCGCCATCGTGCGCCAATCTCCGCGCCGTAGGCTGCTGTCACGAAGCATATAGCAGCACTGCAGCAGCTGGTCTCTCTTACCAGAGACGATTCAGACTAGGAAGTTGTCCATCAGAGACGAAATTCGCTTCGCTGCCAAGCAATGCGCCCATTTCAGAGTGAGAGAGATGCAGGGAAACAGGACAGTGTTCACTACCGGAGACTCGAGTTCGTAAGATATCCCATCATCTTTTTTTCAGCTGGTGTGTAATAACTTTCACTATTCGGGGACAAAGATCATACAACCTTCTTCCCAGCGAAGGGACAGGAGACTTTTTCGCCTCTCTTTTTTAACTTGCCATCACCAAACTGTCTATAAACAAAAGGATTAAGGTGCATGGACAAAAGAACAAAACAAAAAGGATATCTGCAGCACGCGACCAATCTTTGCAAAACCAATGGCTGGACAAACTCGCTTGACCTGATGGCAGCGCATCATGCAGTTGTGGCGTCGCTCTAGGGCTGCTTTATCGTCAGCTCAGCTCTCAGATGCAGCATCCCGTCGATGAAGAAGAGGCTGTCGTCGGCCATGAACGTCTGCCACGGGATGGCAAAAAGATTCCTGTACCCGACAGCCTTCCCGCCAGTGAAAGTGTAGTTGCCCTTGTACTTGCTGACAAATTCGCCGGAGGGTCTTGTCCTTGCGGCAAACTCGTAGTCTACCGTGACGCTCATTGAGCCCTTCTCTTGCATCCCAAGGAAGAGACCAAAGCAGTAGAATGTGCTCTGCTGCTCCATGTTACAGTGAGCTGACAGGAAGAAGCCCTGCCCTGCGAGATGGAATGCTTGCGAGTATATCCGCCCTGAAGGAAAGAGTCGAGAGCACTCCTCGCGCTTGAGATCCAAGTATGCTATGCACTGTGGGTAGGGCCGATCAAACTCAACTACTTTCAGAGGTCTGTACTTGTAAGCCCGCTCTGCGAATTTCCGACAGGTTACGGCATCCGCTGCAAGAGCTCGCTGCCGGTGTGGTGCATCAGCCTTGTACAGAAGTGCTTCAGTGACACACTTGGTTGCTTGCTCATGGTCTATATCAGTGCATGTTAGGACCTTCCGCAGCTTTCTACAGGTCATGTGACTGAATCGCACAAGGGGGAGCAGACGAGAGCTCAAAATCTCCCGTCTCTCCTCTGATTTTGGGTATTGCGCACGAGCCCATCTGAGCAAGAAGTCATAGATGGTATCTTCAGATGCCACCTGAAGGTCATTACTTGACAAGATGGCTTCAATCCCAGCAAGAGGGATGTTCATCACTTCATCTTGGAACCTGAAACAAGAGAAACCATTCCTTTAGTATGCTTTCAATGACTTTGCCATAACAATACTGGGCTAAGCTTTCCCTAAAAGTATATATAAGTCTATGTCCAATGGACATCACTCACTTAGTCAAATCCTTGTATTTTACGGCAAGGAAATCCTTGGCTGCATCTGTCAGAGGTTGAACTGCAGCTGCCATTGAAATGGAGCACGGGAGATCTAGGTAGAGTAGTGCAGATTCTGTAGTCATAGGCAAGCTTGTGAGCAACTGGCTGCAGTACCTCATGCATGAAACAACCTCAAATTTGTCGGCCGCCATTAGGATATCCAGCAGAAGAGTGGGCTCAGTAGTTGTCAGCTTTCCACTATACATAAAGCTTAAAAGCTCCATGAGGGCAGCTTCCTCTGTTCCAATAGAATTAAAAGAAAATATGAAAGGCAAATATCCGCTAGAGAATCAAACAAAAAATAGATATCTTTTTTTGAGGTGTGTGAAGTACAAGCTAGACAAGATATCCATTTGGTAGGTGAAATTAACAAGGGAAAATGAGGGAACACAATTTCACTATCGAAGAAATAAAAAAGAAAGGCACAGACTTGGAAACATAGAACATTCTTTAACACAAATTACAAATAATCACAGCAACAGATTTTAGAGCAAAGAATTACTAGGCAATAAATTTGAAAGAAGTGGGATGTTCTAGTTCCTAAAGTTATCACATTACCTGAATCAGTAATTCTAAGGGTTGCGTGTCTCTGATCAGATTCTTTCATGCCGTTTGAGAAAAGCTAAGAAAAAAAAAAGCTTATCAGAAAGCAGCGAACAGACTGGAGTATAGAACAAATGCATTTCAGGAGGTAATCACAGCTACCTTGAAAAAGAAAGGACTCTTCGCAGCAAGAATCGCCGAGCTGATATAAATAGTCTTTACTCGTAAAACTGGCGTACCCACCACGGTCCAAGACGAATCAATACCTTGTCCATCATCACCTGCTAAATACCAACGTCAGAGAAATAAAGGGCAAACAAGGAAGCAAAAGGTACAAAACAGTAATGGTAGACAGATGTTCTGCGATCAAAATACTTGGAGCAAACAGTTCTTTGCATGTGTATCCATTTTGTCTGATTCCAGCAATCTTTGCTTAAGCTCACCGTGTAACAATCACAGATGTTTATCCCCAAGGATCAATTCAACTCAAGAAAGTTCAAGTAACCACCTAGTTTGTCAGAATATTGTGGCTAATTCACCAGGTGCACCACAAAGTTAAATTAGTCCTTCCTCAAACCTATATATATTATGTTTATTGAACTAGCAATCAGCAGATTTCATGTGATGATCAAGCAGAATAATAAAAGGAACTGTCCAGCATCCAAGCTTTAGTTCTCAATGTGGGGCTATAAACAGAACACAATAACAGCAGAAGACAGCTCTAGGTTCCAAAACAGGGCCCAGCTTAAGATGTTTCTTTTTTTTTTCCTTTTTATTTATTTATTTTTAGAACCAAGATGTTTCAATTTGAGAGTCTTCGATACTGCAACCAGGCTGGTTCTGGTTCCAATGATTTTTGTAACATCTTAATCCAACCCAATCCCCCAAAAGATCAATTTACTAAGAGATTTCCCCAGAAAACAAATTTGACAAAAGCCTAAATAGACATTTTTTTCTGACAGCGTTTTTTTTTTTGCCAAACTTCACTAACGATGAAAACAAAAAAAATAATATAAGCAAAAGAACAATAACATTGATGGAACTTTTAGCTGTACAAACCATCTTGACCAACATCAGGTGGAGATTCTTCTATCATTGCTACAGGTTCCTCTTGATTCTCTTCATATGCATCGCACTCCTCTGCCTCGACTTCATTGCAATTTGTCTGGTCTGACATGGGAGTTGTAGATTCTACAAAAGGAAATTGGCAGTCAAATGATGGCTTCCATAAAAAATCACAAAGCCAGATGATAAAATAGCACCACAGAAAATCTAATGGAACAATTAAGGAATACAAGCCTGTAGTGTAGGAAACACTCTTACATAGCAAAATGATCATATGTACACAAAAATGTCATCATTAAGGGGAAGAACAGATCCATGTCCTCATTCTTGTTACATAAATCAGAATGTAGCATCCATAAGCAAGACATTGTTACATAAATAAGAATGAGCATCCATAAGCAAGACCCATGATTTGTCACCAATATTGAGTCAAAATGGAGTACGGAAGTACCATAAGAAGCACAAGACATCATAAAAGATCGTGACTATATCAGAATAAACAAGCATACTCAACGATAATCTTTATCATAAACATTGCTGAAATTCAAGCAAGAAGCCGAGCCCTGTGTATTCACCAGCACAAAGAAACTGGGCTGTCTGTTTTGTGAGTAATCCTTTTAGCTGTGTGTATGGGTAGTTCATTCGCATAAATTAGCATAGGCAGATGCAGGCACGGACTTCAGTCCCACGCGTTGTAAGAACTCTGTAATTTCCTTCTAAGCTCTCTGTATTCGAGAACAAAAAACATCCTGGGTTTAACTTCCCTACATTCTTTACAGAAATTTTGCTTTCAAAGAGTAGAGGGACACATTCCAAATTAGATTGATGATTATGATTATAGGATCAATGACAAACATTCTTTCTTATAACTACTAGACAATGACCATGTTACACAATTAAATTGGAAAGTTATCACAAAATGGAAAACATGGATAACAGAATAAGAGGAAGGTAATGCAGCAATTTGTTTCTTGAATAATAAGGTAACTCAAACAAAGATTTTTTAGAATATCTCATGCGAATCCCAATGCATTAATACGCTGATGCTTAAATGCCAGCATTTCATGGTGCGATTCTCAATCATCTTGCTATTTATGCTCACTTGCTCATGGTGCTATCAAGCACAAAATCACCATCCCCGGAGAATCTTATCAACCATAAAACAACTCTTCCATTGTTACCTTATTAAAATCAATCGCCTTGCTAAGGGCCAAGTTTCCTGCACAACCACACCACCTACATCTGCATACCATTGAATCACAAATGTCCATATGCAGTAACCTAAAGAGTACAGGCCTATCACGAATAGTTTCAAATTTCCGAGTTGCATCACTCTGCCGCCCCCAATGGATTGTCAGCTACAATTGTTAATAGCTGATTGTGACATACACATATTACTAAAATATCCCATAAGCGAATTCTAATTCAAAGTCCTTGACTATCCGTACGAGCACATCATGACAAGTCAAAATTGAGGAATTTCCCTCCATCCTTCCCCATTTCCCTAGCTATTAAATATATTTACTGTCAGGTCCCTATGGAAATCAGATTTTAACCACCCCAAAATCCCGAAATGAGACACAAAATTCCCCAGAAATTCACACCCTAATCGCGTCTGACAGAACAAAATCTACACACAAATCGCCCGATCGTAAGGAAACGTAACCAGCCGGACAAGAGCCGCCAGAATCTCTCGACGGACCTTTCTCCTTGAGGAGCTCCTCGCGTCGGCGCTTGCGGTGGCGCGCCCAATCGGCGAGTCCTCCTCCTCCGGCACATCCCCCGCTGGAGCCCGGCGCGTCGTCGTCCCCCGGGACGACCTCGATCCGCAGCTCCCGGTCGGAGAAGTTGACCTCGTTGAAGGCGAACTCGAAGCTGGGCCCCCCGCCCCCGGGCGAGAAGTCCGGGTCCATCTCCGCCGCGGCTGGCTGTCGCGCGCGCGCCTACCACCCTCCTCCTCCGCCGACGGGGAAGTGGGGGGAGGCGGTGGCCGTAACCCTAGCCGGCGGAGGGCTCGAGGGGGGAGGGGCGAGATGAGGGGAGGCCGGGAGGGGGAGGAAGGGGAGACGCCAGGGAGGTGGTTATAATAAGGGGAGGGCGGAGGGGGTAGAAGGGGAAATGGGCCTCGCAAACGTTTTGGTCGTGGTGTTGCCGCGATGGCGGCGTGGAATTCGTGCTCGCACTCGCACAGTTGGGTGAGCGTCATTGCATGCCGTATTTGGCGTGTTTCAAATATTCAATTCAATTGTAGTACTCCTATATTCGGCTTAAGACTGAGGGTTAGGATGTGAATTCTTAGGACATAAACAAAAGAACGGAGCGTTCGTAGATCGAGCGGTCACCATCTTTCGACGGAATTCTTCGTCTTTTAGTGGTGTCTATACAACTAGAAGTACCCCTCTCGTGTCGTGTCTATTCTAACACGAAAAATTATGAAGAGGAGGGCAGCGAGGGCGTCGCGTGCCAAGGCGACGGATCCTGGGTTGGGCCATACAAGGGCGGGGGCGAGCACCAACAATGAGTAAGAAAGAAGAGAAAAGAGGGAGAGGCAGTGGAGGGGCTCGAGGGCGGGCCTCGCCGGCGCTATTCGCTGTCATTGAAGCGGAGAATGGCGGTGTTAGGGTGGAGGACGGCGGCAATTGGGAGGAAGATGATGGGGCTTGTTTGTCGCCGTAAGTGGATAAGGAGGCCAGGAGGTTCAGGAAGGAGATAAAGGCCTTGTTTACTTTCCGAAACTGGAAGTCAAAATTAGATCTTTTGGAGTGCGTGCGCTTATTTCGTTTGTATGTATGAAAAATTGTCCAAAAATTGATTAATTAGGCTCAAAATGTTCGTCTCGTGGAGTACAACAAAACTGTACAATTAGTTTTTGATTTTATCTATATTTAGTACTCCATGCATGCTATGACATTTTGATGTGATGGAAATCTTCTTTTTGCATAGTAAACTTTGGGGGTAGAATTTGAGATCTAAACAAGGGCAAAATCGAATGGCAGGAATTTGAGTGTGAGAGAAGAATAAAATACTGGAGTGTGCAATATACATTTTCTTATAATATCATATACATTCGAGGTGCTTCATTTATCTCTTGTTTAGTGGACATTTTTTGGCTGTTTGTTTGTGCTTCAGTCCTGTCACATTATTTTGGATAGACACTACCTCCGTTCGAAATTACTATTCGTTATTGATTTTTTTCTCGTAATATTATATTTAAAAAATTATATGAACATCTTTTATTTTAGTGGTGACTTACTTTATCATCACATATACTTCAAGTATGCCTTTTTTGTTTATTAGGATTTAATTTTTGAATAAAACCAATGGTCAAACCTCATAGAAAAAGTCACAACGAATATTAATTTAGAATGGAGCAAGTAAATAATTAAGATGGAACATTTTTCTTGTTACCAAGTACTCCTTCCATCTACAAATTTAATTATTTATGGCATTCAAATTTATGTCTAAAAATATAAACATTTCTAGCATAATCCACCCACGGGTTAGGCCGATCTCAATTAGATTGTATTGGGAGTTTCATAACATTAAATTCTATACCACTTTAATAACATTGCTATCATAACAGAGTTTTCGGTCTTAATAAATATGTCATGTAACTATGCATTGAGATTGGCCTTACCTTGCACCATTAATTTAATATTGATGATTGATTATCTACAAAGGCAAGCGTTTACTCCATCTCTATAATCTTGACGATTGATTGAGGAATATCATATCCGATTTCCTTCCTTCTTAATATTATTTTGACCTCGTTGCTTGAACATTACAAATTATGGTCGGTGATTTATTTTATTCATCACATTCTATAGAAACAAACGATTTGTACTACTATAACATTTTTTTAATAATGATGCTAGAACAATTTCTTATAGAGTACAACATTTTGACCCTTTGCCTTAAGTTTCAGGCATCTAAAATATGAAACATCCTGTATAAAGATGCAGAAATAGCGCTATAATTGTTATAAAGATGTAGAAATATGAGTTTTTATAACAATTTGCCTAATCATATATAGTTCTGTGACGCAGAAATGCTAGGATTAGTTTGCAACTTTTTGCTGCATATTGTATAAGCTGCATCAAACTGCAGATGTCAAAATAAACAAATCAATAGTTGAAGCTAGAGATCACTAGCAGAGAAATGACTTTCCATCAACCCTTTTAGTCCCGGTTAAGTTTTGATCCGAGACAAATAAACTTTTAGTCCCGGTTCGTATTTTTCTAGGTCCGGGAGGACCTTTTAGTCCCGGTTGGAGCCTCCAACTGTGACTAAAAGGTCACAACATTTAGTCCCGGATGGTAGTTTCACCCGGGACTAAAAATGGTGACTTTTAGTCCCAGTTGGTGGCTCCAACCGGGACTAGTTCCGGGTGAAGGTGTTTCATGCGTTACAATAAAGAAAAAGCATCACACTTTCCATCACATGTACTGCGTAGGTGGAGTGGCTAGGTGGTGGGGTCCCGGGCGCCACGCCCGGGACTAAAGGGGGAAACAAATTGGCATAAATATTTTTCGTATGCCCATTTAAGATTGACGGAGTCACCAGGGCACCTTGCTGCCGTCTACCACTAAAAGAAAAGCACCGTAAATCTAGAAAAACACAAGTACATGTATTGAGTCAAGGATTCAAACCTGAGTGGCCAAGTTCCACTGTAAGTAACCTTACCAACTAACCTACAATTTGCAACCAGTATTTGGATATGTTTACCTATAAAATTCAAATATCACTTATCATTCCATGACATGAATTTGGAAAATGACTTACAGTTGTGTGGGACATGGAAGAAACTAATACTATCATTTTTCCTGTATAAGTTTATATGCATCTTCATTGTACTTATCACCAATTGAAACAAAAATAAATTTCAAGTGTAAAAGGGAGAAGACAGGTTCAAATAGGGGCAAAATTAGGCTTGTTTAGTGGGATCAATCAACCTCAACGAAATTTCTAAATCCTTCAGCAAAACCTTCTTTCAATTCAAGCCTCATTTTGCCATGTATCCTGCAGGTTCTTGCTTTCTTGGCTGGCTTCGCCCCGGTTCAAAACTTACCCCATGCTGTTTTTTATTCTTGAAATGTTGGCCATAACACTTTGCAAGCCCACATATTACTCGCCACTTATCCTTATATATTTTTAAAACACCAACGAGTTGACGAGTCGGATAATAACCGAAGACAAAGAGGCCAAGTCAATTATTAAAAGCTACTCCGTATTATGTAGACTGGGCCACCAGCTGATATGTTGACCACCGTTACGAAGAAAACTCAATTGTCAAACTCTAATTGCGCAACCAATTTTGTATTATACTGTAAAGTAATGTCTGATCCAACAAGTTGGATAAAAGAATGAAAATATTTTGTGTGTTTACCACATCAAATAAATTGTGTTTCATATTTATTTACTCCAACAAGCTCATAAAAAGTAACAAAAAATGAGGTGATCATGGCTATTTTCATTTCAACAATAGTTCTGAGGTACTCATGCGCCATGCTTACTCACAAAACATTTCAGAAACCTGAAGACCTAGCAGTTCAAATGTAATACATCAAAATAGACTGATATGCAAAGCATCAGGAAGGTAACAAGACACAGGTGCCATAGCCAAAATCCTTCTCAAAGTCTTGAGCTATTAGCCTATAGAATACCCGGCGTCTAACTAACAGCCTAATTTACATGAAAGAAGATTCACATATTCAGACAGCTCCCGATCAATGTACATGGATAGTAAACTAATTGACATGACCGAAGGAAATTCGGTGGATACAAGTTAGCTATATTACACCTTTGCTTTCTTTGTGTAGCCTCTGAATCCCAGAATCTGCACCAATTTGCAGCACCCTCATTTTCTCCTGCTGGTTGAGGAGCCACCTGATGCCTTCAATCGGGCTTGTCGCCCCTCTAGCCTTGCTTGCAGTAATTTTGCCTTCAGGGTGTTCTCCACCACACCTACTGGCTGTTCTGGTGAACATTCCAATATCTCATGGTCCAAAGATGTGGATTGGTATTTCAGTTGCCGTGTTGGGCTGCCGAGATTACCCAAATCCCCTGAAGTAGCGCCTTCACAAAAGAGACTTGTTCGGGAGAAATGATCAAAAGATTCCTGCCCCAGGTAATCAACATGATGACCATCTGGGTTGTTCTTTGATGACCCATTGTGAGATCCTCGAGTTATTTGGGCAATTTGGGCACTTGTGGCTCCACTCTGCTCTTCTGCTGGAGTAATTCTGGCATTGCTTTGTGAGTTGATTTCTGGTATTTTAGTGGCATGCTGAAGTTTGCTGCAACTGGACCTTGTGATATCTTTCTGTGAATAAACTGGCACGCTGGACATGTATGAACCTTCAATAGCTAGACCATGAAGATGTTCTGATCTTCTCTTTGGTACATCCATGTCACCTGTGCCATTTCTGTGAGGCACCGTATGTTCATGCATATTCAGTTCAAAGCAATGCAGATCACTAGCAACAGAATCATCGTCATCATCTTCAACAAGTTGAGGGGCACTTGTGGCTCCATTCAAATGCACAGACTCCAGGGATTGCCGACGCAGTCTAGTACTATCATTCGTGTGTGTTTCATTATTCTTAGAGGTACCTGCCCTTTTAGAAAGAAGAAAGGCCTGTATTTCACTGCTGAGCCTCTCTGTTATTGTGGTTTCATGAGCCAAGTCCTCATTGATGGGAATATTTTGCATTTGCATTCGCTCATCAAGCCATGCTTCTGAAATATGGAGCACTGATTTATCAAAGTTGAGCTCATAGTTCTTGACATTTCTTTGCTTTACCACCCTGAGTTCCTCTTCATAGTTCCTGATGCCCATTGCGAACTGATCACAAAGGTCTTCTAAGAGGCGATTTCCTTTCTTCTCCTTCTCGAGGTCTTTGACTGCCTTGAGAAATGCTGATTTTATTTCAGATAACTCCTTGCCTAACTTCCTGTGGAGGTCCTCAGAATGTTTCCTGAGACGTCTCTCATCCTCTAGTTCACCTTGCAGAGAATGCACAGCTGTGTCGATCTTCCCATGATCCTTGTTTTTTCTAACAAGTTTGTTCTCGGAGAGTTGCCTCATTAGCGATGAAACTTCGTGTCGGTACCGCCGTCTCTCTTGCATGAGTTCTTGAATATGCGTCTGAGCCTGCTGTAACTCCAATTTCAATCCGTTAACCACCGGCATGTTAGCAGTGTGCTGTTCTTCCAGGCTCCAAATTCGATTTAGAACCTTCAATAGTTCGGTCGATGTTTTAAGGCTATAACCTGCCCTCACGGATCTACCCATGATATCCAGAGAACGAGTTGGACTAATAGTACGATTTACATTGGTTTCCTGTAAAGTAGAGATATAAAGATTACATGTATGACAAGTGTGCTTCACTGATCTGATTTTTACAGCTGGAAAGCAGAACTTGGATATACATTCAGTTGCTCTAGTCATACATAAAAAAACACACTATACAAAGTAGAGCTAATTTGAACAAGTAAACAGCTACAATGAGATAACATTAATGGCATGTTCATAGTAAAAATACATTTACATATAATGCCAAAGGAACTTGTAATTAGTCCACAAACCATAAAGTTATAGCAGAGAACAATATACTATATATACTTACCCCGACTGAGCTGGTATAACTTGCAGGAGAAAAAGGTTGTATTATGTGGCTCCTTTCTTGATGCAACTTATGGTGTTTCATTGATGAGTCTGCAAGATGCCTACCAATGCCACTCAAACTCTGCGGCTAAAGTAGCAAGAAAACATAAGGAGGGAACAAATATGAAAATAACTTTTAACATTGAAAAGAACACAAAATTTAGCATATGAATGTCTAAAATATTTGATTGTTTGTTTGGCCTGCAGAAATTGTAGAGTAGACTACTCCAAATGTTTTCTATCTTTGACTTGGTGTACATCTTAATGGAAATGGTTATTTATTTGAAGGACTTTGTTATATGGAGTCCGTATATGTTGCAGGTACTCCCTTCAGTCCAAGGTGCACAGTTCAGCAGTTAAAACTTAAAAATTTTCAAATATAGATGTCACTAAGCTCATGGTAACTGCCACTGTGGCAGTGGCTGGCTGGCTGGCTGCTATTGCAGTCATATAGTGATGATGTAAATTTTATTTACTATTATTGTAAGGATATACATTTGTTATGCTCATTTTCTGAGATATGATAGTTACTCTATTCCTCACTAGTAGGATTGTGTGGAACTTTTATATGCAAATGAATAAGTTTAAGATTCTAATGCAGGGATGTATCATTCGCCATATAACTAACTACATAATATATGATGGGCTTTGCTACGGTACTCCCAAATGACTATGGACCATTGATCTAGATGGGTATTATCAAATATTACCTCCTAGGAGGTAATAGAAGAAATATATATTTAATTTTTTATTTAGAAAGTAGAAAAATAGGGAAAATATCTCACAATTAGATCTAACTGACAGTATATGTGTGATAGACTACCAAATAACTATTTTGCACAAAAACAAAAAAACTCCCAAATACCTATTAAATATGTGACACGGATTGTGTGAAAGCTTTACATGCAAATGAATATTTTTTATGGTTCTAACGCAGGGATGTCTGACACAAAAAATATTAGTACCAGTAGCTTCTTTCGCAAAAAAGAAAAAAAGAAAAAAAAGGAGTAGCTTGTGTATAAACAATAAACTGATAATGCACAATTGCAAGTTCGCAGAAATAAAGAGAGATACATGGTAGAAATCCTCGGGGACAAAACGCTAACCCAAAACCATTCAATCACAGTCCCTCCAGCCACTAATATCTGTTTTATAGAAATGGTCCATATACCTTTGTCAGGTCATTATACGAAACATACAACTATTAGCACCGCTCCCTTGGAATTATGACGTATAGTAATTAAGTTGGGAGTATCCCTCGAATGGGCAGCCTCTCCTGATGGCCTAAGCTGCCAAGCTTTTACATATTCATTGTATCAAACAATATACTGGCCATCTAAAAAAACAATATAGTGGTACTGGCAAAAATATTGCTTTATCAGAAGAGTGTTACAAAAAAATGAGTTGTATTCACCAAACTTGCAGTCATGGAAATACTTGATTGAATCAACTCCCAGATGGTGGATGTCGAGTTCATATCAGGTGATGTATCAGACTGTATGTTCATTTGCCCAAAATTGTAAAATATTCATAATATTAAGTTGTCTGTATATGTAATTTGTAGTGCAAAAATAATTTACAATAACAATACGTGGGTGTTGTGATTGCATACCTTGTAAGTCTATTGTAGAGTAGTAGTGAAAGTAACACAAACGAAAAATTCAGAAAAAGTTTCACAGATATTGTTTGAGTTCAATGGGAGAACATAAGTAAGTGAAATACATTAATAAAAATACTTTGGTGATTTTAAATTTTCCATAGCATAAGAATAACTCATTATATACCATCATCAAGGGTAGAACATGTATACATTTTAATTTAATTTTATACTTGTAGCTGCAGTAACACAAACGAAAAACCCAGTTTGAAATATATTCACGTATAACATACAAGTTCAATGATGGCATAGCCTAACAAATGCATGCAGTTATTTTTCGAGGGACAGAGCCAGCCAAGAATATGGTCGTGGTCGGCTCCATTACATGACAGGGTAAGACTTGAATCCAAACAGTGTTTCAAAATGATTTATGAATTTTGCTGGGATGTGCTAACCCCAGTACACAAGGTGTCCTGCATTCAGTACATCAGTAGGACACCCTCAATCCTTCCCAATTGGCTAGCTTTAAATTCCGGCATGCCATTATTTTTGCAAAGCCAACAGTAGGACAGAATGGTAGTAGCATTACACTACGAGGAGGTCCACATTGCTTTCCACCTAGAGAAAACTGCATTGGGTGTGGTCAAAGGCTAGTGCCAGCGAAGCAAATCAATGAAGTGGGGCCGAAACTAATCCGTGCAACAATTCGAGAGGACCATGTGTATATGAACCAAGCAGACAACACACACACACACACAATCAATAGTTCTGGAGCGACATGAAATGGGAGGAACACGAATAAATCGACGATGGAGACTGTCCATCGATTAGTGAGTTTTGCAATGTCGGGACCAGGATTTCATCGAGTTGCTCTGTTCGCCGCACGAGCGCAACTCAGAACCAAAAAGCCACGGAATTAATCGGCGGTAATCCGTGCGACCGCTACTGGCATGTCACTCACGTGGGCGAAGGAAGACCGGATGGGAGATGGATGCTCACCTGGTCGAATTCCGCGCCGCCGCCGCCGCCGCCGGCGACGCCCCGCGGCCTGGCGCGCCGGCGGCCCTCCCGCGCGACGTCGTGGATCTCCCAGAGGCTGGCGCCGAGCTGCCGCGCCGAGCTCCTCCTCGCCGTCACAGCGCCCGCGGCCGCCGCAGGCGCCCCCTCCCGTGCCACCTCGTCTTCCATCTTCCACGACGGGGTGGGCGTGCCGGGCCCCGCCCGGCGCCTGGCCCTCCCGAGCCGCAGCCGCAGCGGCACCTCCCGCCCCCCGCGGCTCGCGCTCCCGGCGCCCCCGGGCCCCGGCTGCCGCGCCGCGTCTATCGCCCCAGGAAGAACCGGCTCCGCGACCACGACAGGCGGTTCCATGCCTATGTGCCGGGCGGACACGCAGGCGGGCGGCGAGGGTTAGCCGCCTAGCCTAGGGGCCTAGCGTACATGGTAGAGGGTCGAGCTGGCAGAGGGACATGGGGAGGTGTGGGAGGGGGCCTCCTTGCTTGTCCTCGAGCTTTGAGGTGGTGGTGGGGGAAAGAAAGCGGAAAGGAAGGGGGGAGCAGGAGGAGGGGAAGAGGACGGGAAAGGTCTCGGTGGCGGGGAGCGGCGCGGGGGGCAGAGTGGGCCCACTGGCCAGCGTGTGATGTGAGCGGCGGCTGTCTGTCTGAGCGAGCCCCCTTTTTGGGTTTCGTTTCGTTTGGGCTCGCTCGCGCCTTTTTTTTTCCACCGTCGTTTCGGGCGCTTTTCTTTTGCCTCCTTTTTTCTCTTCCGGTTTCGTCTCGAAAAAAAGGCGAAGCTGACGGCTGACGCCACACTTACTGCAGCAATTGCAACGGTAACAGACATAAAGCCAACGTAAAAGGCCGTAACAAGATGGTGTATCAACGGTAACATGATGTGAGGGTGCAGTTCGCTGACCAATGCATGGGAAATTCCAGTAAAATGCATCTCAAGCACCACGGTAGTTTTGTACAACGATCGTATCTTCTCTTTTTTTTCTTTTCTTTCCATGGACAACCATCGAGCTTAATTAGGTTAAGTCTTCTTTGCTTTGCACTATAACCAAACAAATCTAACAAGTAACCACACCTCAAATAATGTCTCTTCCCCCTTAATTAATCCATTGAGCGCTTCAAAGTTCAAACTCAAGCGCTAGCTGGCATTCGCCAAATTTATCGACTGTCTGATTTGAGGTGGTTTATCATGGTTTGATTTTAGAAGATTAAATGGGATCAAACTATTTCTCATGGTTATACTAATTATCAACTTGTGATCGAGGGATAGGGTGGTGAGAGATCAATACATTCCATTTGATAAGATAAATAAAAAATAAGGAGGGAAAAGATATAATGCATGAGCTCATTTCTCAAACCAAGCACTCTCTTATTTTTCAAGTACTTTTAAGGTAGACACGAGGATATACATAGGCTATTGTGGCTTACATTATCTACATGTACCATGTTAGTAAAAAATTTTTAAAAACGCTAGTTACCAAAGATCGAAGCCTGCTTGTTTGGATGCCAATTTATGCCAAGCCAAAACCATGGCAAGCTAAAATTATGGCCAGCCAAAACTAGGATAGGTCAAAATTAAGGCATGAAATTTAGATATTTACTTGGTTTAGTACCAAAATATGGTAGCCAATACATTTTCTCATTGTGAGCTTCAAGAAGTTTCAAGAACCTGACATGACCATGATTTTGGCTACAAACATTAGTGTGCCATTTTTTTGGTAGTGAATCAATTGGTAGCCAAAATCTTTGGGCATGCCTTGATTTTGGTTAGGCAAATATTGGAAGCCAACCAAGCAGGCTCTATATATCAATTTGGTTACTAACTTTTGTCACTATCATATGCACGCCTATCTTCCCGGTTTAGTACAAAATTGGAGATCCCATGCACGCATGGTATATATGATTGAACTATCCTAGCTACAAATATGCTATGCTATGTGCCCGGTCAAAGTCAAAAAGAGCCACACGATTCACGTAGATAGCTTCCCCAGTACAGGGGCACATGGCTACGTGGATCTGGCCAGCCGGTTTCGGTCTTTTGGCCGGAAAGCAGCATGAGTTCAATCATATATACCATGCGTGCATACAAGGCGGTGAGACCATATGCACCGAGATCGACGTACGCCTACGGAGTCACACCACAGGGGGGTCGATGGCGTCCAGAGCGCGGGCATCACCCATCCATGCGCAACGTGTGGAGTTCTCCATCGCAGGGACTCCCAACACGGGACTGTGCCTAACGAGACATAGCCAACGGAGCACCCGCCCTCGGTGGAATCCGGAAACACCCCGTACCTTGCCTCCCACAACGTCGTCGGCCCATCGGTAACCACTGGAAAGCTAGAGACGTACAAGTTACTTGACCAAGACCAGAGCCATAATAGTTCTAGCGGTGGCGGCAGGCTCCTGGGTTGCCGCTTTAAGAACCGGACCTTACGGAGAGACACTAGAGCAAAGCACATAGCACATGCTCTAGCTCCCTAAACCAAGTTGCTAAAAAGCATGTTTTATCATAAATGTTAAAGTAAACCATTAAGTCAAGATTAACAATTAAATAATAGTGACAGTAGCTGCGCATAGCAAAAGATTCTACCCATATGCATAAGCCCAATGTTATCAAGGTACAGGATATACAAAACTAGGTACAACCTTAATTGGACATCAATTTAGACACATGCGTATGAAAGTAATGAATATAAAGTGTGTGTTTAGGTAGCAAGGATTGTCCGTGCTATAACTTGCCTTCCTCGAAGTGCTGCTGCTGCGAGTCCTACTCCGGAAAGTCCTCACCGAGCTCGAACTCCAAAGCTAACGGCTCACCGACTGGACACGAAGCACCATACAAGCATACACGCATACCAATACATGCAAACAAATAATATTCCATTAGAACAGTTCATCAAATAGTAGAAACAGTACATAAAAAGGTTTTAGAAATATTCTACGCTTCACTACGAACACATGAGCGTGAAAATCACACTAATCGGAGCTAAAACGAAAAAGATATGACTTTTAAGTTCTAGGGACCTACTGGCAAGTTTTAAAAGTTTCTAGGGGCTTATTTTAAAGAAACCAGGGACCTATACGTAATTTTGCTAAAAACCGAAGGTCTAACGCGTAAAAGAGCAGGGGCTGGAGCGCGAGTTCTAATACTTAAAAACTCAGGGGGGTTTTCGTTAAAAACAGGACCTAGTGGTAATTTCTTTTGAATGGAGGTGGACTGCGGGTTGATTCGGGGAAACTTGGAGGGCTCTTTAGCGAAAACTGCACGGCTGACCGTTACTTCGGGGTTTGACTCGGCAGGGGGGTGTACGTGGGCCATTGGATTAAGATCCGACGGTCCTGAGGAGATCGGGGAGAGAGGGGTGGCCGGCGACAACTCGGGGACGGCGGCGCCGCCGGTTCTCGCGGCGGTTCTTCGCCGGAGCAGGGTGGATCTTGGGCTAGGGGCCACCATTGGCCATGGGACTTGGTCCTACGTGACCAGTGGGACGTGGCGAGCATTCTGGTGGGGTTCATGACGAGGTTCAGGCGGCGGTGGTGGCGCTCGACGATGGCTGGCGGGCGGCCATCTCCGGCGAAGGTGGAGGAGGGGCTTCGGTGCTTGGTTTAGGACGGGGTTTGGCATAGGAGCAACGGGAGGGGATGGAAAGCTCACGTGAGTGGTCCAATTTGGCAGCGGGGCGTCGGAGACGTCGGTCGACGACGGCAGCCGGCGGAATTGCTAGGGCGGCGGCGGAGAGCTCGGGGGAGGCGCTGCTGCGGACTTGTGTAACGCCCGCGTTTTAATCTCTGGGAAATCACCAAAACAACACACCCGGTAAAATCATTCCAAAATCTTTTCACCGCCCGAGCTCCCCTCCCGCCGAATCCTATTCGCCTGTCGTTTCCCCCCCTCTCTCTCCCTATCCGCATCGCATCACTGTCATCTTTTCCGTCCCATCCCGCGTCGTCCGCCCTCGGGTCGACCGCCGGATCCCATCGTCCGTGACTGCCATCGCCGATCGCCTGTCGGGTTCCGCCGCGAATCCCGCCGACCCCTCCCTTTTTCCCCTCTCCCTCTTCCTTTCTCCCTTCCTTTCTTTTTCTCTTTCTTCTTTTCTTTCTCCCTTCTTTCCTCTCTTTTCCCTCCCTCCTCTGTTTTTCCCCACACCGCCGCTGCTGGCTCTGCAGCTCTGGCCGTCGCCGGCCATCTCCCCCCCCCCCCCCGCCGTGCTCCAAGTCCACCGACTCCACCGCGCCACCCGACCGTTGCCGTGCCGCCCCTCACCCGCTGCCCCCCCTTCGCTTCTCCACCACGACACCGCCGCGCTCTCGGCCGCGCTCGCACCGACGCGCAGTCCGCCCCGCTCCGCCGCGCCGAGCACCGCACGCAAGCTGTACGACCACCACCACCGCTCACTCTCGGCTCGGGGCGCTCACCATCGTTGCCGTGCCGCCGCGCGGTGTGACCCCACCGCTGCCACCGCTGCGACCGACACCCGGCCAGCTCGCCCGCGTCTCTGCCGCGCTGCACGCCGTGCACGCCACCCCGCTCGCCACCGCTCCGGCCACCCGACCCCGCCGTGGTCCTAGAGCACGCCACCGCCCGTCCTCGCCTTTCCACTCGAGCGTGCACGCCACGTTGCGACGGGCGCAAACGCCAAGCACAGCGCCGCCGTACCGCCGACCACGCCATTAACCCCGCCACCGGCCGCCGAACGGCCTCCCGTCGGCCCATCGCCCCGGCACTCCACCACGCCTATAAATAGGCCCGTCGGCTCCCTCTTCAACACCTCCCACTCGCTCACCCCTCAGCTCGCCGCCAAGACCACAGCAGCACCACTGCCGCCGTGCTCCACCACCGCCACCGCCTCAGGCTCACGTGGGCAGCTCACCACGGGCCACTTCAAGCCCGGCCGACAGCACCAGGAGCTTCCCCTCCACTCCCTGCAGCTCGACCACCCACCAATTGGACCCCTCCGCCACCGTAGCGCCGCCGCCCCACTCGCCATTGCCGCCGCCGCCACTGCTCTCGTGGATGGCCTTCCACTCCCCACCTCCGGCCGTGGTATGAGCACCTGTGGACTCGCCATGCTCCCCTCTTCCTTTCCCCCCGGTTCCCGTCCAACATCATCACCCCTAACGCCGGCGAGCTCCTCGCCGACGGCCGCCGCCCCTCTCCTCTGTTCTGTTTGAACGGGGAAGAAGGACATTTTGTCCAAAACCCCCTGGGCTTTTGCCAAATCAACCCGCGGTCCAACGGTTACTATTTTCTCTCTCTGTTGATTTTACCCGAGGCCCCTGAGCTTTTCCATAATTATAAAAAGGTCCTTTTCCTTTAAAACAGCCCCTAAACCCCACTAAACTCGTCATTTCATGCGCCAAATTAATTCCGTTTGACCCCAAACTCCACCATAATTTTCACCAGTATATTTCCGCCAAATCCAACCAGTCCATACCCAAAAATAATCTTGCCATCATCACTCACTCCCTCTTTCCGTCTCTTCTTTTGGAGCTCCATAAAAGCTTTTTCTTTTATTTATTGGGTGTTTGCTTGTGTGTGCCGTAGACTCCGCTGTGAACGAGGAAGGACTCGAGGAGGAGCAGTGCTACGAGCAGGAGCTTGGAGACCAAGACCCCGGGCAGGAATCCCCCGAGGGTTGGGAGAACGGCAAGTGCAATCCCACCCTTTGATGCATACTTTTGTCCCAGAATTTATAAACACAACCCATGGCCTGATTTATGAAACTTGCATGATTTTACTGCTAAACCCAGTTGGATAGCCACCCCTTGATTGCTATGACTAATTCCTTGACAACCTAGATTAATGTTTAAATATGACGATGCTCTGTTTAAATGTTAGTCACAGCTAGAAATGCTTAGGAATGTTCTACTGGTACACACCCCATTACAAATACTTGTTATTTACGAAAGCAACCGTGTGCGTGCTTTAAAATAAAAGAGATGATTTGTGTAAATAAAACGAGTACCTGTGTGGGATGAGACAGACGGTATTTCTGCGTGAAATACCGAGGTGAGCTCGAACCCGTGTGGTTGAGCATGGTGGGAGTTGTCTATCCCATCACAAGTTTTGGGATGATGTTGATGTGTCATCTAGCCTAACCCATTTTTCTGTACCACCACTCGACCGTTGTATGTGGCAACGGCCTAGCATAAATCCCACTAGTTGAGCTGCTGGTTATGTGGTGTGCTGGTGAGCAACAGAGGGCCATGGAGCCGGGGATACGGTCTATGTGAGGTATGCCCCTGGTTAGAACCTCGTTGGTAGGTTGCTAACCCCTGGTCGCGTCTGTGATAACTTGTCAGTTTAGCTATGGTGGGTAATGGCTTTGATAGGAGCTGCACTGGCACTAAGGTGTTCTTGTTGTGGTAGCCTACTTGTGGTTGTGTACACCTCTGCAGAGTTAAAACCTATCCGGATAGCCGTGTCCACGGTATTGGGCGAGTTACGGCTTGGTCACTTCACTAGTCCCCTGTTTTGGTGTAAGAAAACGTTGGTATTTGATTGAGCTGAGAAATGTTTTGACATGGGCTACGACAGATGGGAAATCTGGTAGCGACAAAATCTTGTTCGAAAAAGTATTTACATTTACTGTCCCCTTTAAAAGAAATACTTGTGAAAACCTATTGCGAAAACCAACCCTTGCATGTGTAATAAAATTTGCTTTGCTGCTAAATGAACCATGAGCCTCCCTTGTTACAACACTTGCATATTTCTGTGTTACCCCTCCGTGGTTGTGGTTGCGCTTGCTGAGTACGTATGTACTCACCCTTGCTTAATCTGTTGCAGAGGCAGACCCGGACTTTGTGCCTGAGGATATCGTCTAGAGGGGTTCGTTCTGCACCCAACCTTTGCCTGTGTGTTAGGGTCACCCGCTGGAAGCCGCATGCGTTGCCACTCTGATGAAGACCTCTTTGTTATCAACCTCTTTATCTGGAGCTTAGTGTTAGTTCTGTTTATCGTGGCCCTGCAATGCCACCGTCTCCCGTAATGTTGTTGTTGTACTGAACTATCTGTTGTAATAATGTGAACCAGCATCCTGGGACTGGTATTTGTATCACATTAAGTTCTCTCTTTCGAGGGAACGCTTCAGGTGGTATCAGAGCCGATAGGTTGGCCGTAGGACGTACCCCTAGGATCTTGACCCTACCTAGTCTCCTCTCACCAGTTTGTTCTTACCTAATCCTTTCCCCCCCACACAAGTACTCACCGACGGCTTTTTGACTTGTTCCAGATGGCCCAGCCGGCTGACGAGGGTTGGGGCGAAGGAGTCTGCCCCGCAGAACCTGGCCTCCCCAAGTTGCTGCTGCTCAGCCTGGAGCACGTTGGAGTCACAGAGATCCCCGAGTACTTTTACCGGGAGTGCACCACCAATGGTACCCGTCGGTGCCGGATGTTCATCTTTGTGGGGAGAAGCTCGCTGTACAAGGAAGTGGCACCTTGGTTTGTCCACGCCACCGGCTACGACCGTCCTAATGCCTACCGCAAAGCCGCAAGAAGAGCCCTGATGTGCCTCCGCGAGCTCTACAGGCAGTACCTCGTGGGAACAGCACTAGGATTTGCCCCACCCCTGGAAAGTGGAGGACGCGAATGGATTGCCCAGATGAGGAACATTGGGAGAGATGAAGATATGGAAGACACTGTGTCCCACTTGTCCATTCACCTCACTGGCTTAGACAGGCTGTACCGAGAGACATCGGGACAGCTGAGGCACCAGATCCGCAGAGCCGAGAAGGCAGAGAAGGAGCTAGAAGAGGCGAAGAGAGAGCTAGGAGAAACGAAGGAAGAACTGGAGGTACAGAAAGCGACGGCCACACAGGCTGTCAGTTCCCTAGCCACTCACCAGACTAAATGCCAGGCCTACTATGAGTATATGGATAACTTGGAAGCATACAGGAGAGAAAGAGGGTTGTTGGAAGACGAACCAGAAATGACCCATGTGGACGCAGGCACTCAGACCGAGGAAGAAGTGCCCGAGTACCAGCTCCCTCTGAAGAAGCGCCGAGTCTGTCTGGAGTAGATTAGCACTTAGTCTAGCCCCTCCCAGAGTAGAGTCTGTTGTACCCAGTAGCACTACCAGCTTAGCCTCGATGTATCCATGATCTTTGTACCCACCTTTTTGTGCAATAAAGGTCATCTTTTATCCTGCATCTGTTCAGTTTTTGTTTTCCCCTGGTTTCAGATGGCGGAACAAGGATGGACCCAGGGAGTTTGCCCAGTCACACCGGGCTTCGCTAGCCTGTTGATCCCCGCGCTGGAACGCCTCGGTGTACCAGAACGCCCGAGGTACTACAGCAGGGAGTATGAGCACCATGG
Source organism: Echinochloa phyllopogon (assembly GCA_033239725.1). NCBI lineage: Eukaryota > Viridiplantae > Streptophyta > Magnoliopsida > Poales > Poaceae > Echinochloa > Echinochloa phyllopogon. The sequence continues at coordinate 12,329,988 of BTCW01000010.1, read as the reverse complement.
GACTCAACGCTGCAGAGTGGTCATTGTTGTCGCCAAGAGTGACCTCCACCCTGTCGAGGCATGGCGTACGACCGCCACAGGATTCAGGCACCAGGACACCTACCCCTTGGCTCTCAGGAAAGCCCTCCGCTTCATGTGCGGAATCTTTGAAAGGCACCTGGTCCCCACCCCAATGAGATACTTTCCGCCGATTGTCAGAAGTGCAGTCTGGCGAGCCCGCATAAGGAACTTGGAACAGCGCCGTCAGGAGGAGCCCCTGTTGCACCAAGTGGTCACCTATCTCAATTCCTTGGACCAACTCTTTGACGAGCAGGCCGAGCGCCTGAGAGAACAGACCGCCCGGGCCGAACAAGCAGAATTCTCGGTCCGCATGCACCAGATCCAGGTGGCCCAAGCGGAAGCAAGAGCCGCTACTGCCATCAGCAATGAGGCAGTCGCCCAAGAAAGCCTTCGGCAGGCTCGGGACCTGCGTATCCAGGATTGGACCAGAAGTGGAACGCCTGTTCCGGCCATTGGAGAACCCCATGTCCTACTTGGGACACCGATCATGACATGGGGAGAAATCGTGGGAAACCCACTGGCACTGTCGGGAACTCCGGCAGGATCGCCGCCCGCTGAAGAAGGACCGTCCGAGCCGCCTCGGGAGAATGGAACCTTGACCGAGGCTGAGCAGGCTCGGCTTGCATCACCAGAGGAAAGCTCGCCCCGCGAGTAGGCGCAGAGTCAAGCACTCAGATGGGAATGAAGCCAGCTTGGTCCGGAGAACTCTTGTACCCCTAGCAGTAGTTTCCCTACCTTGTCCTGTATCCCCGCCCGGAAGTGCGAGACTTGTTGTAACCTCCCCCCCCCCAAGTGTTGTAACCTTCAGCTGTTGGAATGGAACCTTGTGTGTTTGTGTGTTAGCTTGTGTGTTGTCCTGTCTTTTGAAAATGCGAACTAATCAACCTAAACATCATTTTAACCCAATCTCACGAAGGCCTTGCTCAACCTGCAGATGGTGAACACTCGTGCTAGCGCCTCTCAGAGACGCGCCCCTCCCGCTGGAGGAGAACAACCAGAAGGAAGGAGAGAGAATCCTGAGAACCAGGAAGTGGATCAGCAGGATCCTATGGGAGAGAACCAACCTGAAGGACAAGCGCCTGTAAGAGGCGGACCAGAAGCAGGCCATCCCGGAAGTCAGAATGAGGGGTCTTTTGTTATGCCCCCACTCCCACCGGATTTCAACCTGGCACAAGCTTTGTACCACCACACCTTGTTCATGCAGAATGTGTGGAATGCCAGCCGCCGTCAGGAGACAACCCGTAGACCCAATGCGGGTGATAAGTTGACCAACTTTCTGAGAACCAGGCCGCCCACCTTTGGAGGGTCCAGCAACCCCTTGGAAGCAGATGATTGGCTGAGAACCATCAAGAGGAAGCTGGAACCGTTTGGTTGTGGAGACCGTGACAAAGTTCTTCTGACCTCCCACCAGCTCACTGGGACTGCATTAGCTTGGTGGGATGCTTACTGTGCAGCTTCCCCAGACGAGTCTGCCATTACTTGGAAAGAGTTTGAAGAAGAGTTCCGTCGCTACCACATTCCCGATGCCACCATGAGACGCAAGGCTGATGAGTTCCGTGCACTGAAGCAAGGGAACAAGACCGTGGAAGAGTACACCCACGAGTTCACTGAGCTAGCCCGTTATGCACCTGATGAAGTGAAGACGGATGCAAAGAGGCAGGATGCTTTCATCAGAGGTCTACACCCAGATCTTCGAGCCCTGATAGTCACCCACAGCTTCCCTGACTTCAACACACTGATGAACAAGGCCATTGTCACAGAGAGGGCCAGAATGGAGGCAAGGCAGGAGAACAAGCGCAAGTTCTTGGAGAGCAAGAACCGTCAGACGGACCGCTCGCAGAAACCCAGGAGCTCCGGTTATGCTGCACCCAGACCCCAGGCTCCAGTGCAGTATAGGGCCCAGTTTCAGGCCACAAGCTCCCAGGCTCACAATAACCAGTTCAAGAGCCAGACCACGTCGAAGCCACCACAGAGCAAAGTCAGTCAGGCCACAGCCAGCAACAACAATACGAGAGCCTGTTTCAACTGCCGTGAGACCGGACACTACATCGCCGATTGCCCGTATCCTAGGAGCAAGCCTGCAATATCAGTCTACTCCAACTCAGTGAATGGACCCAAGCCACCAGTGTCTGGAGCCAACCGTGTACCCGTCCGCAGCACCAACGCCGGCAGCAACAACAACAACAACACCCAGCAGTCGTATGGACGAGCCCGCGTCAACCACATCGACGCGCAGGAAGCTCAAGGAGCACAAGGAGTAGTACTCGGTGAGTACCTAGTCAGTTCAGTTTTGGCAACCATATTATTTGATTCTGGGGCATCGCATTCTTTCATATCCTCAAGTTTTGTGGAAAAGCACAAAATACCTACAGTACTACTAAAGACACCCCTACTAACCCGAACACCTGGAGGTGATATTAAGTGCCAATTAGGTTGTTCGCGGGTACGGATTCTTTTAAGTGGGGTAGAGTTTCTAGCAGACCTGGTAGTACTAGAATCCAAAGGAATAGATGTGATCCTTGGAATGGATTGGTTAGGCAAACACAATGGTCTCATAGGTTGTGCTGACAAGGTAGTGCACCTAACCAACCCAGATGGAATACAAGTAGCCTGTCACACCAAAGGAAGTGGACCAGATCCTATGATCTTTAGTATGGAAACAACAACCATAGAGGAAGTCTCAGTAATCAGAGAATATCCTGATGTTTTCCCTGAAGTTCTACCCGGAATGCCACCAGATAGGGACATAGAGTTTGCTATTGAACTTGTCCCGGGAACCTCTCCTATAGCCAAGAGACCCTATAGGATGGCAGCCTCAGAGTTAGCAGAGTTAAAGAAACAACTAGAAGAGTTGCAACAGATGGGATTTATCAGGCCCAGTACATCCCCTTGGGGAGCCCCAGTGCTCTTTGTGAGGAAGAAAGATGGGAGTATGAGATTGTGCATCGACTATCGTGCACTAAATGACGTCACTATCAAGAATAAATACCCACTCCCTAGAATTGATGATCTCTTTGATCAGTTGAAAGGAGCCAAATACTTCTCCAATATTGACTTGAGAACTGGGTATCACCAACTGAAGATTAAGGGGAGTGACACCTCAAAGACCGCTTTTGTCACCCGTTACGGTCAGTATGAGTTCACGGTAATGCCATTTGGACTCACCAATGCACCGGCTTACTTCATGAACCTTATGAACAAGGTATTTATGGAGGAGTTAGACAAGTTTGCCGTAGTCTTCATTGACGACATACTCATCTACTCCAAGAGTGCCGAAGAGCATGAGCAACACTTGCGGGTAGTGTTGGAAAAATTGAGAGCACACCAGCTCTATGCCAAGTTCAGCAAGTGTGAATTCTGGCTGGAAAAAGTAGCCTTCCTTGGCCATATTCTGACCGCAGAAGGGGTAGCAGTAGACCCAGAGAAAGTAGAGGCAGTCTCAAACTGGCAACAACCAACCAATGTGAGTGAGATCAGAAGTTTCCTTGGTTTAGCTGGGTATTACCGGAGATTTATTGAGGGATTTTCCAAGATAGCTAGACCCATGACAGAACTGCTCAAGAAAGAGAAGAAGTTTGTTTGGACCGAGTCTTGTGAAAAGAGCTTCCAAGAGCTGAAGAAAAGATTGACTGCAGCCCCAGTTCTAACCCTACCGGACATCCACAGAGATTTTGTTGTTTACTGCGACGCATCCCGCCAAGGATTAGGGTGTGTCCTCATGCAGAATGGAAAAGTTGTAGCATATGCCTCCCGACAACTTAGACCCCATGAGCAGAATTACCCAACGCATGACTTAGAGTTTGCAGCCGTAGTGCATGCCCTCAAAATATGGAGACACTACCTAATTGGGAACAAGTGTGAAATATACACGGATCATAAGAGCTTAAAGTATATTTTCACCCAACCAGATCTGAATCTCAGACAGAGAAGATGGTTAGAATTGGTTAAGGATTATAATGTGGAAATTCATTACCACCCTGGCAAGGCCAATGTAGTGGCAGATGCCCTAAGCCGGAAATCTTACAGACCCAGGAGTGCCCACCTGCAAGAGGAAGTGGCACGATTAAATGTGCACATTGTTCCCCAGAATGCTAGCCACCAACTGACGATCCAGTCCACTCTGGGGGGTCGGATCAGAGAAGCCCAAGGCATAGACAAGGATTTAGTGCAGATCCGCAAGCACACCGGAGAAAATAGGGCACCGGACTTTAGAGTCGACAGCAAGGGAACGCTGTGGTATAAAGATAGGATTTGTGTGCCTAAGGAAGGAGACTTTAGACAGATAATCATGGACGAGGCTCACAACTCGCCATATTCCATTCACCCGGGATCCACCAAAATATATTTGGATTTAAAGCAGAACTATTGGTGGAAAGGAATGAAAGCTGATATAGCCCAGTTTGTCGCTCAGTGTGATACTTGCCAGAGGATTAAAGCAGAACACCAGAAGCCAGCAGGATTATTACAACCCCTGCCTATCCCAGTTTGGAAATGGGATGAGATAGGAATGGACTTTGTAGTAGGACTACCCAGAACACAGAAGGGACATGACTCTATATGGGTAATAGTGGACCGACTCACTAAAGTCGCTCACTTTTTACCTGTACGAACCAATTATGGTGGAGAGAAGTTAGCCAAACTGTATGTGGAAAACATAGTGAAGTTGCATGGAGTGCCCAGTAGAGTTGTTTCAGACCGAGGAACCCAGTTCACCTCGAGATTTTGGAAAAGTTTGCATAAAGCTATGGGCACCAAGTTGGATTTTAGCTCCGCATATCACCCTCAGACCGATGGTCAGACCGAAAGAGTAAATCAGATTATGGAAGATATGCTGAGAGCATGTGTTCTTACGTATGGTAAAGATTGGGAACAGAGTTTACCCTATGCAGAGTTCTCCTATAACAATGGTTACCAAGCAAGTTTGGGTATGTCCCCGTTTGAAGCCCTCTACGGGAGAAAATGCAGAACTCCGCTGATGTGGTCAGAAGTAGGAGAGCGTACACTAGTGGGACCCGCGCTCATAAAAGAAGCCGAAGAGAAAGTAGCTGAAATCAGAGAGAAGTTGAAAGCAGCTCAGTCCAGGCAGAAAAGCTACGCAGACAAGAAGAGACGAGAACTGGAATTTAATCCAGGAGATCTTGTTTATCTCAAGGTTTCACCCATCCGTGGAACTCGTAGATTCCAAGTCCATGGAAAGTTGGCCCCTCGGTACATCGGACCATACCCGGTGCGAAAGAAAGTTGGAAAAGTGGCCTACCGATTGGAGTTACCCGAAGCAATGTCGGATATACACCCGGTATTCCATGTATCCCAGTTGAGAAAATGTCTGAGAGTACCTAAAGAAGAACACATACCGGAAGAAGAAATTGACCTACAGACGGATCTACGTTATCAGGAGGTACCGGTCAAAATTTTGGACATCGTCACCAAGAGAACCAGAAACTCCGAAGTGCGGATATGCAGAGTACAGTGGAGCAGACACAGTGTAAAGGAAGCTACGTGGGAAAGGGAAGATGCCCTGAAGAAAGAGTTCCCCCACCTTTTTAGGAGCCAGCCGAATCTCGAGGACGAGATTTCTTTAAGTGGGGTAGGTTTGTAACGCCCGTGTTTTAATCTCTGGGAAATCACCAAAACAACACACCCGGTAAAATCATTCCAAAATCTTTTCACCGCCCGAGCTCCCCTCCCGCCGAATCCTATTCGCCTGTCGTTTCCCCCCCTCTCTCTCCCTATCCGCATCGCATCACTGTCATCTTTTCCGTCCCATCCCGCGTCGTCCGCCCTCGGGTCGACCGCCGGATCCCATCGTCCGTGACTGCCATCGCCGATCGCCTGTCGGGTTCCGCCGCGAATCCCGCCGACCCCTCCCTTTTTCCCCTCTCCCTCTTCCTTTCTCCCTTCCTTTCTTTTTCTCTTTCTTCTTTTCTTTCTCCCTTCTTTCCTCTCTTTTCCCTCCCTCCTCTGTTTTTCCCCACACCGCCGCTGCTGGCTCTGCAGCTCTGGCCGTCGCCGGCCATCTCCCCCCCCCCCCCCCGCCGTGCTCCAAGTCCACCGACTCCACCGCGCCACCCGACCGTTGCCGTGCCGCCCCTCACCCGCTGCCCCCCCTTCGCTTCTCCACCACGACACCGCCGCGCTCTCGGCCGCGCTCGCACCGACGCGCAGTCCGCCCCGCTCCGCCGCGCCGAGCACCGCACGCAAGCTGTACGACCACCACCACCGCTCACTCTCGGCTCGGGGCGCTCACCATCGTCGCCGTGCCGCCGCGCGGTGTGACCCCACCGCTGCCACCGCTGCGACCGACACCCGGCCAGCTCGCCCGCGTCTCTGCCGCGCTGCACGCCGTGCACGCCACCCCGCTCGCCACCGCTCCGGCCACCCGACCCCGCCGTGGTCCTAGAGCACGCCACCGCCCGTCCTCGCCTTTCCACTCGAGCGCGCACGCCACGTTGCGACGGGCGCAAACGCCAAGCACAGCGCCGCCGTACCGCCGACCACGCCATTAACCCCGCCACCGGCCGCCGAACGGCCTCCCGTCGGCCCATCGCCCCGGCACTCCACCACGCCTATAAATAGGCCCGTCGGCTCCCTCTTCAACACCTCCCACTCGCTCACCCCTCAGCTCGCCGCCAAGACCACAGCAGCACCACTGCCGCCGTGCTCCACCACCGCCACCGCCTCGGGCTCACGTGGGCAGCTCACCACGGGCCACTTCAAGCCCGGCCGACAGCACCAGGAGCTTCCCCTCCACTCCCTGCAGCTCGACCACCCACCAATTGGACCCCTCCGCCACCGTAGCGCCGCCGCCCCACTCGCCATTGCCGCCGCCGCCACTGCTCTCGTGGATGGCCTTCCACTCCCCACCTCCGGCCGTGGTATGAGCACCTGTGGACTCGCCATGCTCCCCTCTTCCTTTCCCCCCGGTTCCCGTCCAACATCATCACCCCTAACGCCGGCGAGCTCCTCGCCGACGGCCGCCGCCCCTCTCCTCTGTTCTGTTTGAACGGGGAAGAAGGACATTTTGTCCAAAACCCCCTGGGCTTTTGCCAAATCAACCCGCGGTCCAACGGTTACTATTCTCTCTCTCTCAGTTGATTTTACCCGAGGCCCCTGAGCTTTTCCATAATTACAAAAAGGTCCTTTTCCTTTAAAACAGCCCCTAAACCCCACTAAACTCGTCATTTCATGCGCCAAATTAATTCCGTTTGACCCCAAACTCCACCATAATTTTCACCAGTATATTTCCGCCAAATCCAACCAGTCCATACCCAAAAATAATCTTGCCATCATCACTCACTCCCTCTTTCCGTCTCTTCTTTTGGAGCTCCATAAAAGCTTTTTCTTTTATTTATTGGGTGTTTGCTTGTGTGTGCCGTAGACTCCGCTGTGAACGAGGAAGGACTCGAGGAGGAGCAGTGCTACGAGCAGGAGCTTGGAGACCAAGACCCCGGGCAGGAATCCCCCGAGGGTTGGGAGAACGGCAAGTGCAATCCCACCCTTTGATGCATACTTTTGTCCCAGAATTTATAAACACAACCCATGGCCTGATTTATGAAACTTGCATGATTTTACTGCTAAACCCAGTTGGATAGCCACCCCTTGATTGCTATGACTAATTCCTTGACAACCTAGATTAATGTTTAAATATGACGATGCTCTGTTTAAATGTTAGTCACAGCTAGAAATGCTTAGGAATGTTCTACTGGTACACACCCCATTACAAATACTTGTTATTTACGAAAGCAACCGTGCGCGTGCTTTAAAATAAAAGAGATGATTTGTGTAAATAAAACAAGTACCCGTGTGGGATGAGACAGACGGTATTTCTGCGTGAAATACCGAGGTGAGCTCGAACCCGTGTGGTTGAGCATGGTGGGAGTTGTCTATCCCATCACAAGTTTTGGGATGATGTTGATGTGTCATCTAGCCTAACCCATTTTTCTGTACCACCACTCGACCGTTGTATGTGGCAACGGCCTAGCATAAATCCCACTAGTTGAGCTGCTGGTTATGTGGTGTGCTGGTGAGCAACAGAGGGCCATGGAGCCGGGGATACGGTCTATGTGAGGTATGCCCCTGGTTAGAACCTCGTTGGTAGGTTGCTAACCCCTGGTCGCGTCTGTGATAACTTGTCAGTTTAGCTATGGTGGGTAATGGCTTTGATAGGAGCTGCACTGGCACTAAGGTGTTCTTGTTGTGGTAGCCTACTTGTGGTTGTGTACACCTCTGCAGAGTTAAAACCTATCCGGATAGCCGTGTCCACGGTATTGGGCGAGTTACGGCTTGGTCACTTCACTAGTCCCCTGTTTTGGTGTAAGAAAACGTTGGTATTTGATTGAGCTGAGAAATGTTTTGACATGGGCTACGACAGATGGGAAATCTGGTAGCGACAAAATCTTGTTCGAAAAAGTATTTACATTTACTGTCCCCTTTAAAAGAAATACTTGTGAAAACCTATTGCGAAAACCAACCCTTGCATGTGTAATAAAATTTGCTTTGCTGCTAAATGAACCATGAGCCTCCCTTGTTACAACACTTGCATATTTCTGTGTTACCCCTCCGTGGTTGTGGTTGCGCTTGCTGAGTACGTATGTACTCACCCTTGCTTAATCTGTTGCAGAGGCAGACCCGGACTTTGTGCCTGAGGATATCGTCTAGAGGGGTTCGTTCTGCACCCAACCTTTGCCTGTGTGTTAGGGTCACCCGCTGGAAGCCGCATGCGTTGCCACTCTGATGAAGACCTCTTTGTTATCAACCTCTTTATCTGGAGCTTAGTGTTAGTTCTGTTTATCGTGGCCCTGCAATGCCACCGTCTCCCGTAATGTTGTTGTTGTACTGAACTATCTGTTGTAATAATGTGAACCAGCATCCTGGGACTGGTATTTGTATCACATTAAGTTCTCTCTTTCGAGGGGACGCTTCAGCTTGGTGCTCGGTGGGAGAGTTGGTGAGGCTTAGGGGGGTGCGGGGGTCGGCTTTTATAGGCTCGGGAGGGGACATTGGTGAGCGGACCGCGCGGGATTTGATCGCCGGCGGGGCCGGGACCTTCCATGCGGGGAGAGGTGGTTGCCATGCTTGGCGCGGGCGGGAAAGGAAATGAATCGAGGGTGGAAGCTTCGGTGAAGCTCCAGAGCAGCTCATGGGGCGCGGGGTGGGTCCAAGTTGGCCGGACGGGCCGGCGAGATGCTCGCCGGGGAAAGATGGAACTCGGGCGCTGGGGAAGGGAAAGATCCGACAGGTGGGGTCGGTCGGTAGTGAGAGAGAGGGAGAGGAGGGACGGGAGCTCGAGCTGGGCCGGCTTGGTTCGGCCCAGGAGTGGGGCGCGCGCGGCTCGGGCCAACGTAGGCCGTTGGGCCGACTCGGCGGGAACAGGCCCAGGTGGAGAGGGGAAAGGTTTGGGCCGGGGAAAAAGAATGGGAGGGGGTTGGGCTGCGCTCGGGTAAAGATTTGGGGGTGCAAGAGTGGACCAAAGGGAAAGCTTAGGGAGCAAAAGTGAACTCGGCGTGAAGTAACTTTTCTAGGGTTCAAACAAATGCAAATTAAATTCGAATTTAAACAGAATTTAAATTCCAACTTAATCTGCCAACAACCAAAACACAGTGCAGCAGCATGAATGCAACGAAAATGTTTCTACAACTTATATTTGATTTTAATATTCATAAATATTTTATTTAACCTATATTAAATATGAACAATTAAAAGAAAAGCCAATTAATTACTAAAATTTTTAAATGGGTCATTTTTGGGTGTTACAACGTTGCTTTTAATTGCAAATCCAAGTGCATAGTTTAAGAGTTCACCGCACAATTGAAATAAACATGTGAATATTTCAGAAAATTTACGTCTCAGCATCACATATTCATTTTGGAAAATCACAGAGAACATCAAACAATCATGCTACGGTTATTGGCGTAGTTTGTTGATTGGAATCTGGCGTTGGGGTGCGAGCAGAAGGCGGGACCCGCAACCTCCTCCCTTTCACAGAGCAAGTACAATAATGGTTAATTAATGCTTTTGCTGATGTGGAAGAGAAAAAATGAGGAGATAGGATGTGAGAGTGAATAAGAAAGAGAAGATAACAAATGATAAAAAGTTAGTAATGTGTAGACAAGTAATAGACCACTATTATATGACTTGACTCTTATGTCTTGTATAATAGCCAAGCACTTGTCTATGTTATTAACCTTGCTCTCAGCAGGACGATACAAGAAATAAGTGCAGTGGCTAAACAAAAGATTCATTCCGTCGGAGTTGCCGATACTGCAGGAGGAATTCGGCCTCACCATGGCATGCACTCAACGGCTGCTGCCCCTGTGGACGAGCATTTCGTCGAGCATCATGCAAGCCGCCCCCGCAGCAGCATTCCGTGGGCGTGCCGGATGGACGCTGGGTACAAACGCAGCCGCCAGCGTCGAATTACGGCAGTGCCGTCACCTGGCAATCCTCCATCTTGGTGGTCACGAACACCATCGACAGCAGCATTTCATCGAGCATCATGCGGACCGCCACATGGCCCACAGCCGCGCCTTCCTGCTGCCCGCTCCTCCGTGCAGCCGGACCACGAGATAGCCTCCCCTCTGTGCCTCCGCTACTCCGCGACGCTGACCGCTGACATTAGGGAAGCCCGCCGCCCGGCATCGCCGTGAGGAACCTGCGGCCACCGCCGACTCGGGCGGACGAGGGAGGGGGCCTGCTCGTTCAGTCGTTGGGTCCCTCAAGGGCATTTTCGTCCACTATTGCAACATCTAACGTTGCCTAACAGTTAACGGAAAATCTAACGGTAGGGTCACATAGGGAATGTGGATATCATACAAGGCATAGTTTAATTTTTAGGGCTAAATAAGACATTATGCTATTTTTAGTGTCAAATAAGGAATTCTCTCGATGAAATTAGTCGATGCACAACGCAGACATATGAATTGCCTAGTACCATTATAAAATCAGGTTTGTTAGCTGGGACACACCACTACGATTATAATACTCATTTATCTAATTTGATCAGAGATGACACGAGAGAATTGACCTTTTTACCCTCGTCTTCATCCTTTGGCTGTCTCAGAGTGTGTTTGGATGGAGGCACAGGACGGGACGGGACAGAGTCATCCTGTTTCTGAGGACGATATGATCCCATCAAATGTTTGGTTGGAGGGATGGAATGGTCCCAGTTCGATGTTTGGTTGAAGGGATGAGGCTGTAAAGTTTGTGAACACCGTTTGTGGTCAGTTAGTTATGGGACCCACTTGTCGGTCCCTCGCACATGTGGGCTCCATATGTCAGCCACTAGAAAAACAGCCATAGAGGCCCTCCACCACCGGCGCTGCTCCACCCATGCTCCGCCCCCCTCTCCGGCGCCGTCACCAGGCCAACCCGCCTCCTGGAGCAGCGGCCCCCCACCGCCGTCGCCCGGCCAGCCCGCCGCCTGGAGTCGCGGCCCTCCACCGCCGACGCCTGGCCGCCCGCCGCCTGGAGCGGCCGCCCCGCGCCACCTGGAGCCGTGACCCCCACCACTATCGCTAGGCCAGCCTGCCGCCTGGAGCAGCGGCGCCCCACCGCCATCGCCCGGCCAGCCTGTCAGCCCGCAGCCTGAAGCCGCGGCCTCCCACCGCCGTCGCCCGGCCGCTCGCCGCCTGGAGAGGGCGCCCCACCACCGTCGCCTGGACAACCTGTCGCGTGGAGTGGCGGCCCCCCATCGCCTGGAGCAGCGCCGCCCTCCTCCACACGCGCAGGAAGCATGTGAGGAAGAAAGGAGAGTCCAGGGAAGACGGAGATAGAACGACGTGTACGGGGGACGAGATGGTTCACCAGTTTTGGAGGGATGAGCTCGTCCCTTGTTTTGGTGGTATATTCCTGTTTTGATGTCGTCCCGTCCCACGTGACTCCCAACCAAACACCTCTAAAATGGGGATGACCCCGTCCCGTCCCTCCATCCAAACACACCCTCGCTCTCCTCTGAGCCGAGTTGCCGCCATTATCTCCCGTTCTCCACGCCCCGTCGCCAAAACGATGCCACCTGTGCGTCATTGCCATCCCGTCTGAGCCGGCTGGCGGGTTGCACACACATCGATGCTATTTGTGCCACTGCCGTCCTTCTCTCGCCCGTGTCCGCGCCTAATAAGCTGCCACCAGCAGTCGCTCACCGCCTCCGACCAAATCTGTCTGCCGTCCTGCGCCGCTCATGGATGAACCCACGGGCGAGCACGAATGGATCCACCATGGCTCCGCTCCAGCATGATGTGAGCTACTCGTAATTTGTGTTGGGCTGATGCGTTGATTGGTCCATCGAGCTCTTGATTGCAATTTTCTTCCGATTAGATTCAAAACTGCACGTGGGTTCATTCCGATTTTGATTCAAGTCTGCACTTGGTCCATCGAGCTCTTGCGAGGGAGAAATTGAAAGGTATTTTGACAGGAGCAGAGCTGAGGCGGCGCTAGCCTCTGCTGATGCCGCCCATGCTCACGGGATGCCCGAGCCGAGCGTCTGTCGCCTGCCGCCCTTCGCATGATGTCCGAGCGGAGCAGTGGGAGCCACCCAACATGCCGCCCCTCTGTCCATTCCTGCCCCTCGCCGGAGCCGACGCATAGCGCTGGTCGGCTGGTGGCGCGAGGAAGAACTGATCTAGGGGCAAAATTGTCTATTCACTCGCATTTTTCTTTCCCATGGTGAAGAAATTAATATTTTAATGAGTGTGGTGTAAGGGAGAAAATGCACCCAGATTTGTAACGGTACGTGACCAATTTAGACGTTTGAGGTGTGAATCAACAAATTATGTGTTATTGTGATGTCCCACAACAAAATTTGCCTTAAAATTGTTATGTCATTGTGATAACATTAAATACATTTGCAAAAGCAACTTTTATAGAACGCATCATATCAAATCATTGTTTTATAGATCATTCAAAGGAGTTAATTAATTTATGTTTATGTCTAGTATGGCAATGGAATCTAAAAATATAAGCATGGTAATTGTTATTTTTCTAGTGTATGCCGTGATATGTAGATTACTATCGGTGGTAAACAAGTAATCCTTAAAATAAATTTCATTTTACTGTTGTATGAAACTACTTTTCAACCTTTAATGATGAATTATTCACTTGAATATCAACTATATAAATTGTTCTCTTATCAACAATGGCTTAAATTAGGGTAGTTTCGGATGATAGTGTCAATGCAATATATTGAAGAGCTTTTAATTTTTCCCCCTCACTATGGAGTATCTACAAACCAAAGTATATTGACGTATTCAAAAGAAAGAATATTTTTTATATGTTAACAAATAAATAATTAAAACAATTTATGTGTGGTAATTAAAATTTAATCTCCTCTAGAGCAAGTTGATATTTTAATGATTGTATATGTCTTTATTTGCGCAATGAAAGTTAAGAGCCAAAAGATCAGCTAAATGACGGGTGATTGCATTTTGAAGCGTACATAGAAATCAATTTTGTTGCTCCCAGCGAGAGGAACATACCGGAATTATCTTGAGTCTTGTGCTAATGTTTTTGTTATCTCATTTCCCATGTCTTGGAGTCAATAATGTCATGACTCTAATAAGAATCCCAGTCGCCCCTGGTACCGATGGATGATTGTCAAAGTGCAAAAGAACGAAAAAAATACTACATCGATTTTTGTTGACTTGACCATTCGTTTTATTTAAAAATTTATGAAAAAATATTTTATTTTATTTGTGACTTATTTTATTATCAAACGTTTACTAAAATGATTTGTTATTTTATATATCTAGAGTAAAATTTTAATAAGACATGAGAATGAATAATAATTCGGAACGGTGAAAAAAAACAAGAGGACGATCCTTACCAGGCCTCGAAGATGATTGTGCCGGCCTGACAGCTGTTGGGCCTTTGTCTGCTTGGGCACCGGAAAGCAATAATATTTCGACCACCTAGTCCAAGCCCATCCGATCCCCGCGCCCAGGTGGGCCATCTGGTGTGGTCCGATAGAGGGAGAGGACAGAAGAGGAAGAGGCTGGATGATTCATCTTCATTGAATCTCCTCCCAAGTCCCAACCCTGTCTGAATATTCAAGATGGCAATGGATGCACAAAACCCGATGAGTTTTTACTCTATTAGGACACAAATTTGGGTCACTTTTTTATCCGTAGGTTTATTAACGGACAAAATATTAAACTCAACGAGTTTACGGGTATGGGTTTAGGAACATAAAACCCAAACCCGTGAACCCATGAATTTTTTTAGATCCGAACATATACCATCAAATAACCGATCTTTTTAATTCATACCTTAATTTAAATGACGCAAACCTAACTTGTTCCTTTCTTTTCCAAAGAATCAAATGCATACTTCTTATTAATGGTTTTATCTATTTATTTATGATACTCTTACGACATATAATCAATAAAAATAATTTATGTGCTATAGTATTCATCGAGTTTTTTTTATAATATGTGTCTTTTTATTGGGCACGGGCGACCCGTGCATACCCGTAAACCCAACGGGTATGGGTTTGGACAAAATATCAGACCTGTGACGGATCACGAGTTTTTTAATGGACGGGTTTTATTTCCGCGGGCTTGAGATGGCAAAACCCAACAGGTTTGAACCCGTTGCCCTCCTATCAGTCTGATACCAGCTCATCAGCTGTCAAACGCTGAGTGCGTACGTACGGCTCCCTACCATGCACCAGCTCCAGCTTGCTACCGTTTTCATCAGCATAGCGCGCAGCGGCCACGAAAGGCAGTCGGATCGACTCGGACAGCCCAGCAGCACAACAGGCGGTGGCGTAAGCAGTAGTAGTAGTATGCATGGGCCAGCATACAGCTGTGTTTCTTTGCATCCCAAATATTTTTTACAAATGAAATCTTGCATGCATGGAGTATTAAATAAAGTCTAATTGTAAAATTTTTTTAGGCATGAGTGTAACTTTACACGACGAATCTAACGAGCCTAATTAATTCATGATTTACTACAGTAATACTACAGTAATCATCCTCTAATCATACGGTACGGTCAGATGTCTCGTTAGATTTGTCTCGTAAATTAACTCAGGGTTGTGACGATAGTTTTATAAACTGATTTTATTTAATACCCTTAATTACTGGTCAATGCGGTGGGTGGCAATGCCAATGCGGTTGGATATCGTGGTCGTGCTGCCCGGCCTCCGATCCCTCGCTCTCTGCCAGGTCTCTACACACCACACAATTCATCACACACAATGACAGAACACGATCCTCAGGCCTCGATCTGTATTGGTGTGCACAGATGGGCGCGGGGACACCAAGACGACGACAGCACTCGCCATCACAAGGAAGGAACCAACCAAACGCCCTCTGAACGGACGACAAAAGTGCTAGCTGCTCTCTCCCGTCGGCGCCACGCAAAGAGACACCAGAACAACAGTAACACGGATGATTTTTATTTTTTAATTTTTTAATAAAAGATAGGAGCACTGCTTCATCATATAAGAAGGAGAACAACCATACGTAACGTGCCGAAACAAATACCCTACCACACGAACAATGTACGCAAATAAAACACACTCAACAAAATGGGAGATGGACGTGGACGAGGCCTCTAATTTGGATGGAGCCTGGCCGGCCTCGTCGTCGTCAAAAACTTTAGATCTAAATTTTAGTGTCAAACTTTGATCCAAAGTTTACCCTTTATAATAAATGCACACTGTAGTATTTCGTTTGTATTTATAAAAAATTATCTAAACATTGATTAATTAGGCTTAAAATGTTTGTCTCGCAAAGTACAATAAAACCGTGTAATTAGTTTTTTATTTCATCTATATTTAGTACTCTATACATGTGCCGATATTTTAATGTGATGAGAATCTTCTTTTTACGCAGTGGAATTTAGGAGCAAAATTTAGGATCTCAGCGAGGGCTCCGCAGAGAATGGAGCAACAAGTCATCGTTTGCAGGCGGCCAGCAAGTTTGAGAGGGAAGGCCCATGCCCCTCATGGCCTCACGCGTCATCAGAGGGTGCGGGCAAAGTCTGAGGTGACGTTTGGATCCGGATGCTAAAGTTTAGCGTTTTAAATAAGTGATAATTAGATATATTAAATATAAACTAATTATAAAAATAATTACATAAGTCATCTCTATTTCGCGAGACGAACCTAACAAGCCTAATTTTACTATAATTAATACATAATTACCATACGTTTACCGTAGCATTACATTGTCTAATTGTGGTGTAATTAGATTTAATAGTTTCGTCTCGTAAATTACTCCTAGCTTTTGTAATGAGTTTTTAAATCAATATATATTTACTACTTCTAATTAACATATTTATATCCGATGTGACGGTGCTAAAGTATAGCGCGTGGGAAACAAACAGGGCCTGAGTCCTCAACTCCGATGCAGGGCATTTCTTTGTCACGACGTTCCTAGAGGAGTCTTTTTTTTAATTAAAGGCAGAGCACTGCTATATCATTTAAGAAAAAGAAACAATTGTACATCATAAACCGAAGCGACCATCACCATCACAAATACAACACACGCAAACAACAAAACTCTACACCACCTCAACCTGGAAGAGTAGCTGAAAGTAAGCTGCCTTAAACTGCGCCGCCGTCACCAACATTGTGCCACGACAAATGTCATGGCCTGCTACAAACCAAAGTGACAACTCAAGCTTCTCTACCGACAGAAAATTCCCGTCACGACAACAATAAAAAACACTGATCCCGGCCACTCTACGTGGTGGCCTCGCCTCATCCACCGCATCTCACTCTTCTGCCAAAGACTCAGATATATGAAACCGCTGTGAGAGCAGCGCTTCCACCCAGCCATCATCGAGGTCACCACCGCTCCTAGCGTGCCAACTCAAGACCTCCAGCACCCATGGTTCCTTTACACCTCTTCTCGCCGCCACCGCGGACCTAGCGCATCTCCTCCGCCTCTGCACACAGGCAACACCCCCAAGCAAACCACCACTATCACTACTTCAAGCCGCGACGGGTCGAAGCGACGCCTCTGTGGGACCAGGATCCTTAGGGCCACTCATTCATGGGATTAAAGCTACTCGATAAGGAAGGCTTAGTCCGACTACTTTAAACCAGTCGGCTATGGTGCAAGACGGCGTAGTTGATTAGGAAAGACTAGCCGTGTACTGTTAGGAGACTCCCTAAAGTACCCTGTTGTAGTACTCCTTGTTGTATACGACTAGAGTTATCTAACCGACTTGTAACTCTACTCCCCGGATATATCAAGGACCCCCTCAAAACAACTCAGCTCACGTGCAATATAATCAAGCACACAGGACGTAGGGTATTACGCTACTCGCGGCCCGAACCTGTCTAAATCTTTGTGTTGTTCATGCACTATCGTTCCTAGAACTCGGCGAGACCCACAAATCTACTTCCTAGGGTATCCCCTAGCAGACATGCTCGACATAAATCGTCGACACTTGGCGCCCACCGTGGGGCCTACTCGCTGAAGCTCGACATCAGGCACGATGGGATCAAATTTCATCACTGACAATGTTGAGGAGGGTGCAACTTTCGTCATCGGCGCGTGGACCTTTGTTGCCGACGGCAAAGGTAACTTTACAAGTTTTCTTGCTGATTATCCAGGGCCATATTCGACGAAGGTGCCTCTAAGGGAGTCGCTCTGTAAAGCACTCACCTCGACAATCGCTCCAGAGACGATTTCGATCTCAATTCCGAAACCTAAAGGGAACCCGGGCCCGATTTCAACTCCAACTCCGACTAGGACTACTGACAATTTTGGGTACAACGTCCTTCCAAATATGGAAGGGGTTGGGAACTCCGAGATGGCTACGCCATCGGACAACCCCCAAATCAAATCCTATTCGGAGTCCCTAAAGCCGTGGTTACATATAAACAGATCAACACCACGGAACAGAAGGAACAGGTGCTGAAAGTCGACAGTTCGACCGCAGAAAGCACCAAGAACTCTGAGCCAGCGTCTGAGCCATCAAAGGACTACGAAGACGGCGATTTCACGGTTTTACTGAGCGACAGCCCGCATAACATTGCACGCTTAACCTGTTGTGCCCACTTCAAGACCAGCTATGATCTTGAAGAACCACTCGTGTACCTCCCATCAGGACTAGTAGTAACCAGAACACCAAGAGGACTTGTTGTCCACTGGCCTGGCGCTATACCTACCGAAGCCTGTCGAGACAACGAGTCAAGGCTAGCTGCAATAATCTTGGAAGAATTGCCCTACCAGTATGGTCGGACAGCTTCCATTACCTCTTCCTCCGACAGCACGGGGGACAACTTCTCCAACGCCCCAACTCTATTACTACAGACTTCTCCGGATCCTGGCAGACAAGTCTTCATGGCCGGCTCAGGCGATCAAGGCATCCAATACGATCGTGAGCTGATCGGCGACATCTCCGAAGAAGAACCTACTGCCAACGAAGAGTCCGAGCAACAGAGACCAAAGGCGCCTTAATGCAGCCATTCGTGCAAACACAACTCGAAACCTTACAAGGGATTTCGCAATGGTTGGTGATCAACCGGTCCTTCAGGACGCCCCAATGAACATCTCTGTTGCAGCTGAAATCGTCAGGTCAATGCCGGAAACACCACAAATCAGGCAGGTCCTGACCCTCCTGGAGACGGCTCGCGAAAACATCAGCACCGTCCCGGCATTAAGCGATCACGCTTCAAGCGGCACACGTCCTGGCAACAGACCACCGCATGACCCCACAGCAGTGGCCCACCCGAGTCATGCTCCCCGAGTGCCATCGGGCGGAGTAGTTGGAAGACAAGTTAACGCACAAGTCCCCAACGCCAGACCTCAAGACGGCAACAGGCCACGCAACGGGCCAAACCGTGATAGCGACCTCCTCTCCCACATCAACGCCAACTGAGATGCTCGCTCGGTAATACAGTCCAGTGGAGCAAACCAAATCAACTCGGAGCTTCGAAGGCGTGAAGAATTCGATTGTTGTTATGGGCCACTACCGCGATCTCCCTCCATGTGGCCGCGATCATGATCACTTACGTGAAACAGATCGTCAACAGTGCAATAACGATCCTCATCGAGATACCAATCGTGATGGAGATCGCCCTCCATGCGGATGAGATTATGACAAAAACCGTGACAACAATCATGGACGATCACAACATAACAATTCACCTAGCCACAGCTCGGATGGCCGTAGAAACCACTATGACTTTGACCATAGTGATAGTCACCGCGAACGTAATTGTTCGCCAGCAGACAAGTACGACAGCTTCCCCGCATTCACCAGCCGCATCAAGAAAATCAAGTTACCCAGCAAGTTTAAGACAACTGGGATCGAGAAGTTCACGGGCAAACAAGACCCTGAACAATGGCTAAGAGTCTACTCGACTGCAATCCAGATGGCCGGAGGATCCAACGACGTAAAAGTCAGCTATTTCCCCATTATGATGGATACTACTCCACTCATGTGGCTCGAGGGCCTCCGCCCCGGGTCCATCGACTCTTGGGAAGACCTCACCAGAAAGTTCACAGCCAATTTCCAAGGAACGTGGTCCCGGCCTGGAACCCGATTCGAATTAGCAGCCTATAAACAGGACAAGAGCGAAACCCTGTGCAAGTTCATCAAAAGATTCTTCAAAAAACGAGCGACAATTGTGGACATATCTGACCATGAGGTCATAGATTGTTTCCATGATGGACTCTACGCTAGGGAGTTACATCGCAAGTTTGGCAGGCGACGTCCAACAACTATCCCAGAATTGCGGCGTATGGCAGCTGAATGGGCCGATCAAGATGATCATGAGCGCAAGCGCTTTGACAGGCGTCGCGACAACCGCAACAATGACAACAACTATCACAGGGGAGGCAAGGATCGCCGCAACGATAACAACCGCGATTTCAACCACGACAACAAAAAATGCAAGCCAGACAACACCGTTGCAGCAGTTGAACGCCCTCCAAAGAAGAAAAATATGGTCTCTATTGACAAAGTGATGAATGGACCTTGTCCATATCATCCGAACAAAAGACATAAGATGGCCGATTGTTTTCACCTTAAACATGAATTTGATAAGTAGGGGCCAACAAAGACAGACAAAGAGGACGACAAGAAAGACGACAAGGATGACAATAATCATGACAATGGTTTTCCCCAAGTCCAAAATGTTGTAGCAGTCCTGTTGAGTTGTGAATCCTTAAATCAGTCAAAGCGGGCAAAGAAATTGTCGCTCCGCGAGATCATGGCAATTCAACCAGCCACCCCGACATACCTCAAATGGTCTGAAATTCCCATAACCTTCTCTAAGAAAGATCAGTGGACCAATTTCGCCAACCCAGGTAGATATCCGTTGGTTTTGGATCCAGTCATGGCACAAGCCAGATTGACCAAAGTTCTCATCGACGGAGGCAGTGGACTCAATGTCATCTTCGCTAAGACCTTCACTAAAATGGGACTCGATATCACCAAACACCTAAAGCCCACTGAATCTCCGTTCTACGACATCGTGCCTGGTAACACGGCAATCCCTCTAGGACAAGTTACACTCCCAGTGACCTTTGGCACAAAAGCCAATTTTAGGACAGAGTACATCAAGTTCGAAGTGGCCAACTTTGAGACTTCATTCTATGCGATTCTTAGGCGTCCAGCCATCGCCAGATTCATGGCGATTCCGCATTACGTATATCTGGTACTCAAAATGCCTGCTCCTAAATGAGTTCTTTCCCTACGAGGTGACCTGAAGATTGCTCACAACTGCGATGTGGAGGCAGTAGTGTTCGCTGCCACCTCGCAAGTTCTTATCTAGATGTTGGAAGTACTCGCACTAGCTAAGAAGTCCAAACAGGAAGATTTAGAGGTTCCAAGCAAGAATCCCGCAAGAACAAGTTTCAAGCCTTCCGAAGAAGTACAGCTTAAAACTATAGATCTTGAGATGGGCGATTTGTCCAAAACAGCCCTTATAGGGGCTGACTTAGATTGTAAATAGGAAAACGTGCTCGTCAAGTTCCTTCGTGATAATAAAGATATATTTGCATGGAAACCATCTGATATGCCTGGTGTTCCTAGGGAGCTTGCCGAGCACAAATTAAAAGTTGACGAAAAAGCAAAGCCTAAAAGGCAACGCTTACGACGTTTTGTTCAAGACAGACATGACGCGATCAAAGCTGAACTCGCTAAACTACTCGCTGCAGGATTTATCAAAGAAGTTTTTCATCCAGAGTGGTTGGCCAATCCTGTCCTGATCCAAAAGAAAAACAATAATGAATGGCGAATGTGTGTTGACTATACAGACCTCAACAAACATTGCCCCCCTGATCCCATGGGTCTTCCGCGCATTGATTAAGTCGTAGACTCCACAGCTGGATGTGCACTCCTCTGTTTCCTCGACTGCTACTCAAGATATCATCAGATCGCCCTGAAAAAGGAAGACCAGATCAAGACTTCGTTCATTACACCTTTTGATGCTTATTGCTACACGACAATGTCGTTTCGTTTAAAAAATGTCGGCGCCACATACCAACGAGCCATACAAAAATGCTTGTCATCTCAAATCGGCATTAATGTAGAGGCATATGTTGATGATGTGGTTGTCAAAACAAAAGAACCACAGAACCTCATCGCCGACTTACAACAA
The DNA here is from genome assembly GCA_033239725.1 of Echinochloa phyllopogon. NCBI lineage: Eukaryota > Viridiplantae > Streptophyta > Magnoliopsida > Poales > Poaceae > Echinochloa > Echinochloa phyllopogon. The sequence goes on along the minus strand of BTCW01000010.1, from coordinate 12,308,369 downwards.
ACATTTGATAACCTTAGAACGTTTCGTTGGAAGCTAAACCCCACCAAATGTGTCTTTGGTGTTCCCTCAGGGAAACTACTCGGATTCATTGTCAGTCATAGAGGCATCGAGGCTAACCCCTCCAAAATCACTGCTATCCTTAACATGGAAGCACCAAGAAGTATCAAGGACGTACAAAAACTCACGGGCTACATAGCATCCCTCAACAGATTCATTTCAAGACTCAGAGAGAAGGGACTTCCTGTTGACACCAAAAATTGGCACCAGGAAGAGGCTGACATGTGGGCCGGAGTCGTCGAAGAGATGTCATTCGGCAAAGGAGTTTTTCCCCAGAGGCATTCGGCAAAGACGTTCTGCGGTCGGGAATGCGTCGTTATTCGGCAGAGGCATGGTTCCGCAGGTAAAAGCGGTAGCATTCGGGAAGGCGCGATGACGTGGAAAAACATAAGGAAAAGGCCGGTTCGAACAAGGAATGCAATGTGGGCACGAAGATCCGTCATTTATTTTTAGAAACAAGTATTGTAGTCGTGTCCGACTAGGAGTTGTATCAAGACCTGGGTATAAATATAAACCCATGGCATCTGTAAAAAGAAGACAATCAATCATACAACAAACCGGCCCCGTGCCAACATCGAGTCCTTTAGTCGAGTCGTCGAGTTCTTCGAGAGGAGTCATCGATCCGTCGACCTCCGTAAGTACCGGCAACCTTGTATCATGCTTAGTATCATGCGGTGGATTTAAGCTTTGATGCAAGTAGTCTTGTTACCATGCTTAGTATCATCCGGTGGATTTAAGTTGTGGTCTCAAGAAGGTTCCTCTGTTAGGTCATGAGCCATGCGGTGGGCTAAGATCTAGTATGGACCAAGTTATCGGCTCTGTTAGATTTCGGCAAGATCTAACAGATTCATTAAGTTACCCCGTGTTGCTTCGTTTTTACTCTGTGTTTAATTCATGCAACACACCTTTGCCCAATCTAGATCGGCTAGAATCGGCTTTGCTTTACGGTGCGACGACTTATCCCCTCATAGCCGAATCCGAAACCGATCTAGGTTGCCACATGTCGCGGGTTCGAACTTGTCGGTATCGTGTCGGTCTTGACAGAACCGGGTATCATGCGGTAGATGCAGGTTTTTGGGTCGTCTTAGAGCTAATCATCCGGTGGATTAGAATTCGATTCGATCTGATAGATTTATCTTTACCGATTAAGTTTGTTCCTTCGCCGCGGACCCCGATTCGGCTAAGTAGCCGTATTCGGCAGTGCTCTCACGAGTGAACGTGTGTTCGTGGGTTTGCATTGGACAATGAATGCTTTTAGCCTTTCACGATTAGATTGTATCATGCGGTGGATTGATTTAATCTGATTGGTGGTGTGGCCTCAAACGAGTTGTATCATGCGGTGGATTAACTCGTTCGTTGCCATGCTTGACGGGTGCTGCTTTCGGCCTATGCATTCTTGTTTCAATGTAAATTCGTGACTGTGTTGTGGGTTCGTAATTAAACATTGAATGCTTTTAGCTTTTCATGGTTAGATTGTATCATGCGGTGGATTGGTCTAATCTGACTAGTGGCGTGGTCACAAACAAGTCGTATCATGCGGTGGATTAACTTGTTTGTTATCATGCTTGACGGGTGCTGCTTTCGGCCTATGCATTCCTTGTTTACTGCGAATTTATGATCATGTTTCATCCTCTTATTTATCTATCATGCTCTGTTTCTCGTTAATCGGCTATGAGTATGTGTTACAGTGTTCATTCGGTTGAAAGCCGATCTTTCGTCATGCTTACGTCACGCATTCGGCAGTGCGCTCCTTGTGTGCCTTGCCGATTGCCGAATGAGGCTTTAACTGCCGACAGATAGCTTGTCCGTAGCTATATGTCTCTCGAAATTGGCTTTAATGCCGCAAATATGGAACTGTCTGGTCTCGCCCGACACGTTCCAGGTTTTGATCTAAACTTTTTTGTCCCTTTGTTAGTTTTCAGGCAAACTGACTGGCACGCTTCCGGATTCAAAAGCCCGGGCCACGTGTGAAGCCAGCTAATTCGGCTTGCTGTGTGCTTGGCGTGAGGTGCAGATTTTACGTCAACACACTTTTTGGCACGCCCGGTGGGACACACACAAGTTTTCAAGATGCCTGAGTTGAGCGACATCATGGATGTCACTTTGGAAGAGTTGTCTGAAGAGCATCAACAGATGGTAAAGGCTGCTGCTGGTCAATTCATTAACAAATGTTTACTGTCTTTCGCCAAGAACAGGAGTGGTGCACCGTTTCTCAAATCCGACTTGCCAAGAGTTCTCCTTCCTGGGCAGTCTGATTTTACTGAAGTAGAAGAGAGGGAGAGATTCTCGGGCTTGTTATACAAAGCTTTGGGAGAAGCAATGACCAATCACAATGCTGCGTTCTTAAACAGCTTCCGGCATATAATGGTAAGCATTTTTGGTCAACATGTGGATAAATCCTTCGAGCAAATACATGGGCAATTGGGTGGTCCGACGTACTTCAATGTTCAAGCACCAGTTCAGAAACTACATGGTAAAGGAAATGCTGATGAAACTGGAGGTTCTGGTGCTAAAGATACAAATGGACAACCGATTCAGCAAGATCCTCAGCCTGCATTGCCGAAAACTCGCACATACGGTGATATGACATTCGGCACCACAGGGAATCCGCCTGCTTCTGCTTACAAGATATCTCCCTTGAACAACAGACTGCAGAGGGACTTATATGGAAACGGATATTCAGAGTTTATGGATTACAATGCTATCGACGCTCTCCCGAATCCTGGATATGTTGGTACTGCAGGCATGCTTGCTGGAAGACCAGGGAATCAAGATACCAGTATTGACCTCATGGTGCAAAAAATGACCGATGTATTGCAAAATCAATTCGGTCTGAAGCCTAAAAATCAGGGGTACATGTACTCGTCTCCTTTCCCGGAATGGTACCAAAGGGTATCATTGCCGAATAGAGTCAAGGTGCCTACAGAGTTTACTAAATTCTCAGGACAAGATGATACTAGCACTGTGGAACATATAGCTCGATATCTGATGCAGCTTGGAGAGGCTTCGGCAGATGAAGCTTTCAGAATCAGATACTTTCCTTTGTCACTGACGGGTCCAGCTTTTACATGGTTTGCTTCTTTGCCTGCTCAGTCGATTTGTACTTGGAAAGACCTGGAACAGAAATTCCATGCTCATTACTACATTGGCAGTACCGAGAAAAAGTTGGTTGATTTGACCAGCTTAAGGCAGAGGAATAATGAAACACCTACAGAGTTCCTCAGGAGATTTAGGGAAACAAAGAGTATGTGCTTTTCTCTGAACATACCTGATGATCAACTGGCTGGTATGGCTGTAGCTGGAATGCTGCCTGTCATTCGGGAGAAGCTATTCGGGATGGAGTTTGATGATCTGGGCCAGTTGTCGCACAGATTGGCCTTGATGAGTAACCAGGCATATGGTTTCAAGAAAGATGCCAGATTTGCTAAAAATAATGATGTAGCTGACATCTATAACCAATTCCTTGAAAGAGCAGATCAAGAAGATGGGTATGAAGATAGCGAGGAGATAGCCGCAGCAGAGATAGTGTGGAGCAAAGAACCAGTTACAATGACTCAAAGATGGATCAAACAGGTGAAGGGAACGTATGATTTTGATGTGACTAAGGCGGACAAATTGTTTGAGTTCCTGGTGAAAGAAGGCCGAATCAAATTGCCGGAAGGGCATTCTATGCTTCGGCCCGATGGAGTGAAAGATAAGAGGTACTGTGGGTTTCATGATAGAAATTCTCATTCCATTAATGAATGCAGAGTTTTTAGGATGAGGATTCAGAAAGCTATCCAAGAAGGACATCTGAAATTCGACAACAAGATGAAACTGGACAGTAACCCTTTCCCTCAGAATATGATCGGGTTCTCGGTTAATATGGTGAATGCTGTTCCATCTGGAGAAAAGGGAAGATTGAAAGTTTTAACCTCAAAGAAGGCAAGACAGGATGGTTCAGTTGATCCCACTCGACAGATCACAATTGAACAAATTCGCCAGAAAGATCTTCGATTCCCGAATAGCCGATTTGAAGTGGGAGAATCCTTTAAACCTAGAGTTACTACACGTATTCTCCTCAACAAATGGCAGCGTCAGCAAGAAAAGGAGCGTTTTCAAAGGCATGAATACGAGGAGGAGAAAAGAAGGCGCGAAGAAGAAAGGTTTGAGGAAGAACAAGAAGAGTATGCTCGAGAGCAGGAACGTGCACATTGGGGGTGTGCATTCTTCAGACACTGTTGGAACGAAGGTTTGAAACTTCCCACATGGAATAGTTGTCCTGAATGCAATAATAGGTATGATGAATATAGGCAGGGAACTGTCAATCGCCGATCTGTCCATGAAAGAATTGGCAGGGTGCATCCTAGTGATGATTGGCGTTTTGATGATCGACCAAGAAAGAGACATGCTGATTATAAATGGGTTAATCATGAAGAAGAAGAAGATCATGCTTATGTTTGGCAAAAAGGACAATGGTGCCCACCTGGTTTGAGGAAGAGCCAGAAGAGAAGAGTACAGCGCCTGAGGAATCGGGAATTGAAGCAAGCAAAGGTCAAGGTGAAATCAATATGGCTCCCAAAAGACAGGCCTGACGAACATGGTCATTCGGCTCCTACATGTATGGTATGTTTTCTGCCGAACGAATTCATGGCTCCAGCTAACCAAATTGTACAGGAAGAGATATTGCCCGATATAGATGATGCCGAACGATTTGGGTTAATGGCACAATTGATGTTGAACAAACAAGCTGTTTTTGAGAAGCCAGCCCAGAATCGGCACATGAAGCCACTGTACTTGAAGGGATATGTTAATGGCAAACCATTGACCAAGATGTTTGTCGATGGAGGAGCTACTGTCAATGTAATGCCATATACCACATTCAGGAAGCTTGGTATGGGCCTTAGAGATTTGACACCAACGAGCATAATTCTAAATGATTTTGCTGGAAATCCTTCGGACACCAAGGGATGCGTGCACGTTGATCTGATGATTGGGTCCAAGACTCTGCTTACGACTTTCTTTGTCATTGAGGGCAAAGGGGCATATAGCTTGCTGCTTGGAAGAGATTGGATTCATGCAAATTGTTGTATTCCATCTACTATGCATCAACAGCTTATTCAGTGGATAGATGATGAGGTGGAGATTGTCCAAGCAGATGATTCAATAAGCGTGGCAAATATGGAACCAGCTTTCTGGGAGTATCAAGGCATAGATTGTTTCTCAGGTAAAGACTGGGGAGAAGGTCCTGTGGCACCAGCCAGCAGTGATCAGCAGCCGATCGAAGCAGTCGGCTCTCATAGTAATTTTTGATGGAAAATCCAATTGATGGAACTGATGGAAAATTAGGACGTGGATTTGTGTCGGCCGATAAATTAGAAGAAGTGGACATTGGAGATGGTGACAAGCCAAGGCCGACATTTATCAGTGCTAACTTGGATTCGGTTTTCAAAGAAAAGTTGGTGACATTGTTAAAAGAATACAAGGACTGCTTTGCTTGGGATTATTCGGAGATGCCCGGTCTAGACCGTTCTATTGTTGAGCATCGGTTGCCAATCAAACCTGGATACAGGCCTTACAAGCAACCACCCCGAAAAATCTACAGGGAAGAAGTGTTGGCCGATGTGAAAAAGGAGATTGAAAGATTACTAGATGCAAATTTCATTTGGCCATGTAAATACGCGGATTGGATCTCTAATATTGTTCCTGTCTATAAGAAAAATGGAAAGATGAGGGTTTGCATAGATTTTAGAGACCTAAACAAGGCTACACCCATGGATGGATATCCAATGCCTATTGCTGATTCATTGGTTGATGCTGCTGCTGGATACAAAGTGCTCAGTTTCATGGATGGTAACGCAGGATACAATCAGATTTATATGGCATTGGAAGATATAGTAAAGACAGCTTTCAGGTGTCCTGGACACATAGGGTTGTTTGAGTGGGTTGTCATGACCTTTGGATTGAAAAATGCCGGTGCAACTTATCAAAGGGCTATGAATTATATTTTTCATGAGTTGATCGGCAAGATTGTGGAAATATATATTGATGATGTGGTGATCAAGTCATTGGATCATGAGTCTCATTTGACCGACATAAGGAAAATCTAGAATGCACCAGGAAACATGGGCTTAAGATGAACCCGAACAAGTGTGCTTTTGGAGTTTCGGCTGGAGAGTTTCTGGGATTTTTGATACATGAAGGAGGAATAGGAGTTGGTAAGAAAAGCATGAAGGCAATTGATGAAATTGTTCCTCCAACTAATCTTAAAGAGTTACAATCGCTGCTTGGCAAGATAAATTTTGTGAGAAGGTTCATATCAAACTTGTCACAAAAGGTGTTGCCCTTTTCCTCACTGTTGAAAATAAAAAAGGATCAAAAGTTTGTATGGGGTGACGAACAACAGAAGGCTTTTGATGAAATAAAGTAGTACATGAAGAAGCCACCAGTATTGGTGCCTCCACAATTGAACAAGCCTTTCAAGTTGTACGTGGCGGCCGATGCCCAAACTATTGGATCGGCCCTCATTCAAGAATTTGAAGGGAAAGAAAGAGTAGTTGCATACCTTAGCCGAAAGTTACTAGATCCAGAGACAAGGTATTCGGCTATAGAGAAGCTTTGCTTATGTGTTTACTACTCTTGTACAAAATTTCGGCACTACTTACTACATGCCGAATGCATTGTGTATTCAAAGTTTGATGTGATAAAACACATGTTGTCTATGCCAATTTTGAACGGAAGGATTGGCAAATGGATTTTAGCTTTGTCTGAATTTGAGTTAAGGTTTGAATCGGCAAAGGCTGTTAAGGGACAGATTATTGCCGACTTCATTACTGAACATCATGATACATCGATAAATTTGCTTAACATTGTTCCTTGGGTGTTATTCTTTGATGGATCTTCATGCAACAAAGGTGGTGGAGCAGGTATCTTATTAATTTCACCCAAAGGAGAAACATTTGAGTTTGCTGTTCCCATTCAATCTGCTGTTACTAACAATCAGGCTGAGTATGAGGCATTGCTCAAAGGGCTCCAATATTTGAAAGAAGCAAAGGCCATTGCGGTTGAAATTTTTGGAGATTCAGAATTGGTCATAAAACAATTGAATGGTGAATATGAGTGCAAAAGTGATACCTTGAGGAATTACTATGAAGAATGCAAAGAAATATTGAAGAGCTTTCGGTCAGTAATTCTACAACACATTCCTAGAGGGGATAATGGAGAGGCAAATAGATTGGCCCAAAGTGCATCAGGTTATAAAGAGCTTCGAGAAGTTTTTGCTAATGATGTACATGCTTTCGGGAATAATCTGGCAGAAGATGATTGGAGAAAAGAGATTGCCGATTATCTGGAGAATCCATCCCGAAAGGTTTCTAGAAAGCTCAGGTACAAAGCTTTAAAGTTTGTTCTTCTTGATGATAATTTGTATTATAAATCCTTGGATGGGGTGCTGTTACATTGCTTAAATCATGAAGAAGCAAAAAGGCTGATGAGTGAAGTACATGATGGGTTGTGTGGAGCACATCAATCGGCATACCGAATGAAGTGGGTTATTAGAAGAACTGTATATTACTGGCCGACAATGTTGGAAGATTGTTTTGAATATTATAAGGGATGTCAAGACTGTCAGAGATTTGGAAACATTCAGAGAGTTCCGGCATCGGCTTTGAATCCCATTATCAAGCCATGGCCATTCAGAGGATGGGGAATAGATTTGATTGGCCAAATGAATCCTCCATCTAGCAAGGGGCATAAGTTTGTGCTTTTGGCAACCGATTATTTTACCAAGTGGGTTGAGGCAATTCCATTAAAGAAGGTGACGTCGGAGAATATGGTTGAATTTGTTGAAGAACATATCATTTACAGATTTGGGATTCCTCAAACAATCACCACAGATCAAGGAGCTCAATTTACATCTTCAGAGTTCAAAGATTTTGCTGAAAGTATGGGCATCAGATTGTTAAATTCTTCTCCTTATTATGCCCAAGCTAATGGTCAGGCAGAGGCTTCTAACAAGATTATGATTAAAATTATACAGAAGAAGATTGATCAGAAGCCGAGAAAGTGGCATTCGGTACTCAATGAGGCTTTATGGGCTTACCGAATGGCTCCACATGGGGCTACACAGACGTCTCCTTATGAGTTGGTGTATGGGCATCATGCTATCTTGCCATGGGAAATACAATTAGACTCAAGGAGAATAAAGTTGCAAAAGGATTTAAGTTCTAAAGATTATAATGATTTAATGATGGACGAATTAGAAGATTTGCATATGATTCGTCTCAGGGCCTTGGAAAATATCGAGAAAAATAAAATACGAGTTGCTAAATATTACAACAAGAAGGTGCAAGTTAAGCAATTTACAGAAGGTGATCTAGTTTGGAAAGCGATATTGCCGATTGGAACCAAATATGCAGCATTCGGCAAATGGTCTCCAAATTGGGAAGGCCCTTTCAGAGTAGTTAGATGCGTGCCTGGAAATGCATATATTTTGAAGACATTATTGGGAGAGGAATTTGCTTCTGCTATAAATGGAAGATATTTGAAGAGGTATTATCCCAGTGTTGAAATCGATCGGTGATTGATATATTAAATTGCCGAACAGCCGATATTTGGGAAGAAATCGTCTTTAGAAGGAAATTGACAGAGACATTGGAGAAAAAGAAAAATGGCCAATACTGAATGTATTGCCCTTAGCACAAAATATGTTACATCAAGAGTTCATGCAAAAGATAAGTTTTATTGCCGAAATTCCATAAATCCCTAGTACAAACTACTGAAAGAGCCTGTTCAAAACAGACTGGGGATGAATGGAATCGGCAATGGCAGTGCCATGGCCATCAAGACGATCAATGGAAGCATCAATATCGTCGATATCTTCTGGGTTGTTGTTGGCAAAACCAACCGGCATTCTGGAATAGTCGGTGCCGGTGTGCGTCGACATAGCGACGAGACCCGCAGCGACGCCTAGGCGAACGCCATGGGAAGCCACTTCGTCGACACGACCTGCCACCGCACCAAGGCGTGCCTCGGGTGTGTCCCCTTGGGCGTTCACCTTGTCCGCCAGCTCCTCCACCAGCGCCTTCAGTCGATCAAGTTCAGCATCACGCGCTGCAAAGTCACAAGGGGATAACAGATTAATATCATTTGGAGGACGAGAATTGAGATTGAGCAGATTGCAGGACTCACCATCAATGACTTCAAGCAGCTGCTTGCGCTCGGCCTGCCATTCGAGGTCCGCAATCCCAGCTTGCTTGGAGATGATCTCCAGTTCGCGACGAGAGTCGTCACGCTCCGCCTTGAATCGGCGAGCATCGCCGTCTGAGTAGCGGGAGTCGTCCGATGAACGAGTCCGATTGGACGAACTCGAGGAGTTGGGCGCCGCAGGAGCAGCGGCTGGAGCCGCAACTGGCGCACCAGCGCCGGCAATCCATTGGATTACCCTGAAAGAACAAAGAAGATTCGTCAAGAAAGAGAAAGGAAATCTCGAGAAGAACAGAGAGAAGCAAGCAGCCAATCACCTGCGGCGAGCGCCGGCGCGACTTCCTTCGGCCTCATCGACGGCCGGGCGCCTCCTGTTGTTGTCGGCCATTGGAAGTTCCTCGGAGTTACTGTGGATGGGGAAAAGAATGACTTGAGCCGGCAAGGACTTGGAAGACGAAGAACTTGGTGAAAAACTGTGGGCTGCCTGGGTGTTTATTTATAGAACCTGCAGAGGAAATCGTGGCCAAAGATCGTGGCGCGTATTCCGAAGAGTTCGGAAGGTGGAAAGGATTTTCCAGCTGATCGGTTCTCATGTCGTTTGGGATTCTTATCGAGTCGTATTCGGCTTTGACTGGATGAGATTCGGCTATGTCATAGTTGAAGTGTTTTCGGGTCTGACGCTATTAAAACCAGCTTTGCCGAATGAGTTATCCACAATGGAGAGAAAGCAAAGATTGGTGAGATTACGGGGTTGATAAAACATTCGGCTATCAAACTATTTGACACAATTTACACACCCAAGAACTTTGAGATTACATTTTTGGCATTTGATATCATATTGCTAATGTTCTCTAATAAGTTTTTGTCAGCTTCTTGGGTTCTAGCCAGGGCAGCAAGCTTCGCCTTGAGTTGTTTGTCTTCGTTTAGAGCTGCTAAGGCTTCCTTTCGCCTCCTCTCTGTTAATTTGGGAAGCTCGACTATCTTCTTCTTGTCAGCTTCAATTTCGGCCGATAGATCTCTCAATTCGGCTTCAAGTGCAGCTTTTCTGATCTCCTTCATTTCAAGTTCAGATTCCAATTTGGTCAATGATTCCTTGTCATTCTGGACTTGAGTATGCAGGTCTTTTACAGATTGCTTGACCAAAGTTCTCCTTTGCTCCAAGGCTGGTTGAGCAGATTGATTCTTCAGAGCTTGCTTCACTGCAATAAAATGATCATCCAATCTGGAAATTGGATCTAAAGAAGTCTTGATATCGGCAGGAAGATCTTGGTCGAATGATTCAAGCAAGTCTCTTAAAAGATCAGCATTGGTAACTTGTTCTCGAGTGTCCTTATGCAGAAAAGAGAGGATTTCCTTCAGTTTTGCTTGGTTCTCCTCTGATAAAGCTTGACCAGAAGAAGTTTCTTCTCCTTGTTCGGCAACTAGATCATCCACAACAAATGAATAGCTGGGTGAAGAAGTGGTTTTCTCCTGGAAGAAGATTCTGCCGAATTATTGATGATCCATTGAATAAAGAACTGGGAAAACTGGGTAATTATCTCTACCTCATTCCTGATTTCTTGAATGGAGAGAGAAGGCAGCTCAAGCTCAGGCAAAGGTTCTTGTGTGATATGCTGAGGAGGGCTTGGAAGATCTTTTGGTGGAGAAGAGACTTCTGGCTGAGGAACATCAAGTGAAGCTAAAGCTGGTTCTTGATGAGAAGAAGAACTCTCCAAGATTGGGTCTATTGAGATTTGCTCTGAAACTGAAAAAAGAATCAATGCCGATGGAGAGGAACTTTAAAGACGAAATAGTGAGAAATTTTACCAATCATTGAAGCATCGGCAGGACCTGTACTGATTGCTGGCTGCTGTTCTCTGGCCTGAAATCAAAAAGAAATAAAGCTGAGCAAAACACCAAAAGCATTATAGTCAAGGAAAAAAGACTCTGACCTTGATTTTGCTACTTGTTCTTTTCTTCTTTACAACTGAGGGAGCAGCTATAAGGAGGGTTTTCCTCTTGACAGATGATGGTCTAGTGAGTATTGGATCTAAAGAAGCTTGTCTAGCCATCAGCCGAGCCAAGGTAGGAGATTGATGCCCCAAAGCAGATATTGGGCCTGCGGTTTTGTATAAAATTACTCTGGCAAGGGGGGCAGGTGTTATGTCCTGCAAAATAATAGAGTCAGAATCGATTGGAGTCAATGTTATGAAGACAGATAAAGGAATAAGCATATTACCTCTGCAGTTGGCTGATAATCAGGCATTAACTCAAGGCAGAAGGGATAGATTGGCATATTGAAGATATGATCATGGAATTCTTGCCACCAGAGAGTGAAGGAAGGATGGGCAGATATTATTGGCACAAAAGGATCAGGTGCATAAATAGTTCCACAGCATTTATAGGTGAAAATCCTTCTTGTTTCTGTGGAATCCTTGACTATTTCTCTAGGCCTGAGGAATTCATGGAGAAATAGCCTAGGGGGCACTTGGCCACATCCCAACTGTCTAGCCATCATGTTTGGCTGATAATATTCATAAGTGCTTTGGACTAGCCTCCCTCCACAGAATTCGGCTGGCAGGATGCAGGGCTGGATGAAGGCATTAAAAATTGCTACAGATTGTACATCAGTGCATCCAGTCTCAAAGCTGAATTCGCAAGGGAGAGTAAGATTGTCGTTGTCCGAATATGGGAACCAAAGAGGATTGGCAAAACCTCTGAAGAAGAGCTCAAACAGTTCACCAATGTTCTTGTTGATAGATACAGTGGAGGCAGCTTCTCCATAGGTTTGACAACCTTTGGTTCTCCGGGTTTCTCCTTCTTTATAATTGATTGAAGGGAAGTCTCGGCTGTTGAGATCAATAGCAACGATTTGGTGCATGTATAATTGCAGCCACATTTGGACAAACCACCAGGGACCATTGACACAGGGGATCTTCTTGCTAGTGTGCATCAGGTGGGTGGTTTGGTTGAGCATATGGTAAACACTTCCCAGGAGGTATTTCCCAAGTGGGATGACTTTTCCAGCAGCCAGCTCTTCGGCCATCACGATATGATTCAAGGTTGGCTCATTGGCTTTGCCACAAAAGACTGATCTGCATAGCCACATGTTCAGGAAAGCTCTGTATTCGACATCAGTCAGAGGACCATCAGACATATGATTCTGGATATATCTCTTGTATCCAACCCCTGTTCTTACTCCTGTCTGCTTGGAGGAACCTTTATGGTCATATGGGTACACAGTTCCTGTAACATTCAGGCCGGTCATCATGTAGACATCGGCTAAGGTAGGGGACATTGGGCCATGGCCGAAAAGAAAAGCATTTACACCATTGGACCAGAAGTGGCAAGCTGCGATCAGAAGGTTCTCATTCTTTGGTGTTTCAGCTAGAGATAGCTCCAAGCAATGAGAAATACGAAGACTGTCCCAATTCTGCGTCTGGGGACTTTTATCGTCAGAAATCCTTTTGTACCAATTTCTCCATCCGGCAATTGGGGGCAAAGGCCAGTTCTTGAAGGCGTCTTGCCACTCATGAGGTTTTGTCAGTGAAATCTTAAAAGGAATCCGCTGAGATTCGGCCGCAATGATTTCAGAAGGATCTGAATCTCCTACGGGACCGAGGAAGTAGGATGGAGATTTTTCCTCAACAGGGATGAGGATTTCGGTAGCTAGGGCCTATCAAGAATGAAAGGGGATAAGAAGAAATTTAAAATGCAAATCGAAAGAAGAATGCCGAACATGCTTGAGGGGATTGAAGTTTACCTGGAGAGCAAGATCTTGGTCCGCCATTTGAAGGTTGGATCTTGGAAGTCGATGACTTAGGGTTCGGATCCGGATGAAAGCTCTGAAGATTCAAAAGGAGAAGCGGGTGCCGAGCAGAACTAACTTGGAAATGTTAAGTGCTTCTGGTCAATTCCGAGATAAAAGTTACCTCTTATCCCGAAATTGAAGGGGCATGTGTTGACACCAAAAATTGGCACCAGGAAGAGGCTGACATGTGGGCCGGAGTCGTCGAAGAGATGTCATTCGGCAAAGGAGTTTTTCCCCAGAGGCATTCGGCAAAGACGTTCTACGGTCGGGAATGCGTCGTTATTCGGCAGAGGCATGGTTCCGCAGGTAAAAGCGGTAGCATTCGGGAAGGCGCGATGACGTGGAAAAACATAAGGAAAAGGCCGGTTCGAACAAGGAATGCAATGTGGGCACGAAGATCCGTCATTTATTTTTAGAAACAAGTATTGTAGTCGTGTCCGACTAGGAGTTGTATCAAGACCTGGGTATAAATATAAACCCATGGCATCTGTAAAAAGAAGACAATCAATCATACAACAAACCGGCCCCGTGCCAACATCGAGTCCTTTAGTCGAGTCGTCGAGTTCTTCGAGAGGAGTCATCGATCCGTCGACCTCCGTAAGTACCGGCAACCTTGTATCATGCTTAGTATCATGCGGTGGATTTAAGCTTTGATGCAAGTAGTCTTGTTACCATGCTTAGTATCATCCGGTGGATTTAAGTTGTGGTCTCAAGAAGGTTCCTCTGTTAGGTCATGAGCCATGCGGTGGGCTAAGATCTAGTATGGACCAAGTTATCGGCTCTGTTAGATTTCGGTAAGATCTAACAGATTCATTAAGTTACCCCGTGTTGCTTCGTTTTTACTCTGTGTTTAATTCATGCAACACACCTTTGCCCAATCTAGATCGGCTAGAATCGGCTTTGCTTTACGGTGCGACGACTTATCCCCTCATAGCCGAATCCGAAACCGATCTAGGTTGCCACATGTCGCGGGTTCGAACTTGTCGGTATCGTGTCGGTCTTGACAGAACCGGGTATCATGCGGTAGATGCAGGTTTTTGGGTCGTCTTAGAGCTAATCATCCGGTGGATTAGAATTCGATTCGATCTGATAGATTTATCTTTACCGATTAAGTTTGTTCCTTCGCCGCGGACCCCGATTCGGCTAAGTAGCCGTATTCGGCAGTGCTCTCACGAGTGAACGTGTGTTCGTGGGTTTGCATTGGACAATGAATGCTTTTAGCCTTTCACGATTAGATTGTATCATGCGGTGGATTGATTTAATCTGATTGGTGGTGTGGCCTCAAACGAGTTGTATCATGCGGTGGATTAACTCGTTCGTTGCCATGCTTGACGGGTGCTGCTTTCGGCCTATGCATTCTTGTTTCAATGTAAATTCGTGACTGTGTTGTGGGTTCGTAATTAAACATTGAATGCTTTTAGCTTTTCATGGTTAGATTGTATCATGCGGTGGATTGGTCTAATCTGACTAGTGGCGTGGTCACAAACAAGTCGTATCATGCGGTGGATTAACTTGTTTGTTATCATGCTTGACGGGTGCTGCTTTCGGCCTATGCATTCCTTGTTTACTGCGAATTTATGATCATGTTTCATCCTCTTATTTATCTATCATGCTCTGTTTCTCGTTAATCGGCTATGAGTATGTGTTACAGTGTTCATTCGGTTGAAAGCCGATCTTTCGTCATGCTTACGTCACGCATTCGGCAGTGCGCTCCTTGTGTGCCTTGCCGATTGCCGAATGAGGCTTTAACTGCCGACAGATAGCTTGTCTGTAGCTATATGTCTCTCGAAATTGGCTTTAATGCCGCAAATATGGAACTGTCTGGTCTCGCCCGACACGTTCCAGGTTTTGATCTAAACTTTTTTGTCCCTTTGTTAGTTTTCAGGCAAACTGACTGGCACGCTTCCGGATTCAAAAGCCCGGGCCACGTGTGAAGCCAGCTAATTCGGCTTGCTGTGTGCTTGGCGTGAGGTGCAGATTTTACGTCAACACTTCCTTTCTTCAAATTACTCGAGAACCGAGACCAATTCAGCTGGACAGAAGAAGCGCTTCAGGCTTTTGAACAACTCAAAGTCTACCTGTCTACTCCTCTAGTGCTCGTGGCTCCAGCCAAAGATGATCACCTCTATCTATATATTGCGGCTACTACACATGTAGTCAGCACGGTCATCGTGGTAGAGCGGAATGAGGAAGGCCATGCATTCCCTGTACAACGACCAATATACTACATTCCAAAATACGTTATCCTCAAGTACAGAAGTTACTCTATGCGATCTTCATTACTTCAAGGAAACTATGGCATTACTTTCAGACTTTCCACATAACTGTGGTGACCAAGTTTCCCTTAGGGGAAATTCTTAGTAACCCCGATGCCACTGGACGGATATGCAAATGGAAGGCAGAAATATCGGCATACAACCTCGACTTCGCCTCTCAAACAACCATCAAGTCACAGACCCTCACAGATTTCACGGTTGAATGGATGGAACTTCAATACTTCAGAGCAACCACTCGCCCAGAACATTGGGTCATGTATTTTGATGGGTCACTAAAGCTGGAAGGTGGCAGAGCAGGTGTTTTGTTAATATCCCCCAAAGGCGACCAACTCAAGTACGTTTTGCAAATTCTTTTCAAAGTTACTAATAATGAAGCAGAATATGAAGCAATGTTACACGGACTCCGTTTGGCTGTATCCCTTGGCATCAAACTTTATGTGTATATCGAGATTCTGTTGTTGCCATCAATCAAGTCAACAAGGATTGGGACTGCTCTAAAGAAACAATGGATGCCTATGTTAAAGAAGTCCATAAACTCGAACACCACTTCTATGGCCTTGAATTCCATCATGTTGTTCGAGACTACAATGTCGCTGCCAATGCTTTATCCAAGCTAGGCTCAAAACGTGCAGACGTTCCAGCCGAAATCTTCGTTCATGAATTACATCAGCCATCCATTAAAGAGCAAGCACTCGAGGACACCACTTTAGTCCACCCACAACCAGAACTACAAGTTATGGTCATTAATTCCAATTGGATGACTCCATTTATTGAATATCCGAGAAATCATAAACTTCCGGATGAGGAGAAAGAACAAATACGTATCAGACATAGAGCTGCGAATTATGTAGTGGTGGATAACACACTTTATCGACGTGGGGCTTCGATCAACGTTCTGATGAAATGCATTACAACTGATCGCGGCAAAGCACTGCTTCAAGAAATTCATAGCGGTGTTTGCGGTAACCACGCAGCTTCCCGAACTTTGGTAGGTAAGGCTTACAGAGCCCTTTTTTTCTGGCCATCCGCCAAAGCCGATGCCGAAGAAATCGTCAGGACATGTCAAGGCTGTCAATTCTTCGCCAGACAAGCTCATGTCCCAGCTCATGAACTAAATACAATTCCGTTATCTTGGCCCTTCGCATGTTGGGGCCTTGATCTCGTAGGACCCTTAACCAAAGCCCTGGGTGGTTTCGAGTGGCTCATTGTAGCCATCGATAAATTTACCAAATGGATTGAAGCTCAGCCCTTGGTAAATGCACGGGCAAACAACTTGATCAAATTCTTTGACGGAATTGTTCAAAGGTTTGGAGTACCACACGAGATCATAACAGACTTGGGATCAGTTTTCACAAGCACAGAATTTCAAAATTACTGTGAAAAATACTCAATTGAGACGCACTATGCTTCAGTGGCTCATCCACGCGCCAGTGGACAAGTCGAAAAGGCTAATGGCTTACTGCTACAAGGGTTAAAGCCCAGATTCTATGATCCTTTGAAAAAATATGGGGGCAAATGGGCCAAGGAGTTACCCGCAGTACTGTGGGGATTGCATACACAGCCCAGCCATGTAACTGGACAGTCACCATACTTTTTGGTCTATGGGTCTGAAGCAGTCATACTTGTTGATCTCCTTTGGAAGGCACCACAACTACAAATTACGATGAACAAATCGCCCAGCAAGAAAGATATCAAGATGTTGATAGTGTCGAAGAAGCTCGAGTGATAGCTCTTATCCAGAACACTCGATATCTTGAAGGTTTACGACGATACCATCAGCGATCTGTCCAAACTCGTTCTTTCGTTGTTGGAGATTTAGTCTTGAGGCGCATGCAGAAGACCGACGGCTTACATAAACTCATGTCGCGATGGGAAGGTCCCTTTCTCGTCAAACAAGTCATTGGAATTGGAACATATCGCCTCCAGACTCCAGAAGGAGACGACCTGCCAAATGTGTGGAACATTGAGCACTTGCGGAAATTTTATCCATAGAAAGGGTTTATGTAAAACTTTATTGTACTCTTTGATAATCACAAGATCAATAAAATCGTGATATCCTTGACCACGAATTTGTGGTTTATCTTTTGAACTATATTCTCATCAGAGAGACTCTGTATAAAGCCTATCGCTTAACAAGCCTAGACTCAGAGTAGTTATCGTTTTTCACAAGAAAGCCAAGACTCTTTCCTCTTTTACACAAATGAAAGTGGCGCTAAGCTTCAAAAGTCCTGGTAGAGCTACCCCAACTAACACACGGTTGTAGGCGATAGTCTCGTCTTCTTGATGCCTTTCCTTCAATGGAAGGTCAAATTTATGTTCTGCGCTGTCCTTTGCTGACTACATCAAACCTTTTTGTGCATTACATGAACTCATGCGAGTCCCATGCATAGCGTACATCTGTACCGCATCTTTACGCGATTAAGCATAAGAGTACTCTACATTATGCCATGGTTCTGCACTAGCAACCAATTACATCTTAACAAGATTAATATAGCCAAAATTTCTACCAATGGATATTCTTCTTTGATGTACAATTACTCTGGCATGGCATGCACCATATCATAAATTACTACCATAGTATTTCAGACTTGTTCCAGCAAGTCTACCTAGTCTCACCGAGACTTTATGGACATCATCATGACCACAGGCATTTATACACAAAAATGATTGAATTCGCAAACACACTTGGTGGCTTATAAGCTACAAATGTTCGGTATCGACATTCAAAAAAAAAAGACTACTTAACAATAGCCAAATTATTTTCGCAGTATCATAATTTACAAAACAAGCCTGTCCAGCTACAATTCTGATTACTACTCCAAAGAATTGACAAAGTCATTTGCCATAGGCTCTGTTTCCGCTACTAAAGCTTCATACTGTTATTTCGTCACGCCAGGAGGCATATACCTCAAATCAAGCTTGGCCTCCGTATTGTGCGCTTTTACCAGAGCTAACAGTCTATTGGTACATTCCCTCAGAGTTGATTTGCAGAACTCTGATACTTGCTCTGGCACTTGACAGAGTTGTTGCACAAGTGTTTGGCTGCTGACGTCTGCACCTTCCGGGGTTAACATCCCCAGGATTGGCTCAATAGCTTCCTCCATGAGTTTTTTCTCAGTCAACAACGTGTCAACTTCTTGTTGTTTAGACTGTGTAAGTTTTGCAGCTTCCACGGCTTGATTCTCCCAGTCCTAGCGGGTCCTTTGCTCTTCAGCAAGCTTTTTCTCGCTCTCTTCCACAACGCGCTTCAATTGAGCAATTTCATTCGCCTGAGACTGTGAAAGTTTGTACCATGCAGAGGCATTATCTTTTTCTTCTTTCACAACCTTCTTTAATCCTGCTCCATTACATATGTTGTTACACACAACAAAATCAAGTAACACTACTAATATAACACGGGTTATCATAGAACAGAGTATTTACAATTGTTCTCCTTCACCAAGTTGCTGCACCGGCCATCTAGCCTCGATCTTTTTTCGCCGAGAGCTTAGAGTTGAGTGTGAAGCTTATCAATTGTCTTTTGATGCTCCAATTGCAATTCCACTCGTTGTTCGAAAAAATTGGCTAAATCCGCCTCCAGTTCTTCAATACGTGCTGCCAGTTTGGCATCACCCGGTTTCTCCACTATATCTACTAAAGCCTGCAATTATATCATAGTTGTTATCAAATGAATTGCTCTATTATTTACTAGTATTTCAGTTCAGAGTTCTTACTAGGGCAATTTGAATGTGGTTCCGGAGTTGTGCAGCTTCATCCATTGGTTCCTCCATGGCAACCTATCATAGGATCATATAGTTATTAATCAAACTATGATTCTTCACAAAGTATATGTTTCTCAAGAAACTACCTACATTTTTTGCAACTCCTTCGCCTGCTACTGAGACATTTACATTGACATCCTTAATCGTCTCGACTTCCCCTGTTCCGCCAGACTACAAACATCGCAGATTGCAGGTCATTGCTGATGAAAGGCACTAAATGGAATTCAAAGTTAGAGGATTTGAATCAATGGATCATGGCTTACTTTTGCAACAGAAGACGTAACAATTCTCGTGGTTGGAGGTCCTGTGATGTTCATAGTTTCTTGGACCTTATTTGATGGATCTTCACTATTCTTATCAACTTCCATGAGCACCATTGATTCTTGAACTTCTGGCTCCTCAACGCCCTTTTTAAGAGTTAAATGCATCATTAGTACACAAACTTGGCAAGTGGGTGCATTTAGATACACCATCTCTCTAATTGCTCATTTAGGAGCAACAACTTGACACGTGGGTGCAAATAGGTCACCACGACGACACATAGCCAAAAAAATTGCCATGAAGGCAGCATTGCAGCGATGTGTTAGCCATTTTTTTTGACTGAAGTCGGGAGGGGAAGCCCCTACCTATTTTTTTATTCCAAACCCAATTATTCGCTCCCACAGGGAGTCGAACTTGGGTCTGCTGGGTGCTACTCAGGCTCTCTAACCACTAGGCTAGAGGCTCTTTCACTGTGTTAGCCCTTTCACTGTGTTAGCCATTTTTTTTTGCAAAAGTCCTTACTCGTGACACAATTTAGGTTAGTTTAATAGTATATTTTTAGATTTTGTTTGTAACATCTTATAGACAAGAATATCGTAATTTTTTAAAATCTTATATTTTACGAAAAATATTTATTTTTGGTGAGGTGAAATAAAATAATATAACAAACAAGATATATATTTGGCGTTGATTGTAGGCACCGTATAAGTGCAAAAATTTGACCTTTTGATTCGTAACTCGGTTTGCAGTCCCTGCCTCTAACAAAGTTTGAGTGGTAATATAAATCCTCAAATTGTTGTATTATTCTGACATATTGTTCATCCTGTATTAGCATCATAAAAATTTGATGTTTATCAGAACTAGTATATGTCAAAATGAGTCCTAATAAATAATAAAATAACACGAAATGTATACATATGTTGTCAACATGACGTTCTTTTTGCCCATGTGTCATGTCGGTGACCTATTTGCACCCATATGCCAAGTTGTTGCTCCTAAATGAGCAATTAGAAAGATGATGTATGTAAACGCACCCACTCGCCAAGTTGTTGATTCTAAATGAGCAATTAGAAAGATGATGTATCTAAACGCACCCACTCGCCAAGTTTGTGTATTAATGATGCATTTAACTCCCCTTTTTAATAGCTTCGCCTTCTGATTTCTCGCCACTTTTGTTAGCATCGACTAGGTTGATCTTGATGGTTTCTTCAACCTCAGCCGCTGTCAATTGATCTCTTGCACATTCATCGACTGAAGCGGTTTGTTTCTCCACATCATCGGCTTGAATTGCCTTTATAAAGGCCTTGGTTGAAGATCTGTCCAAACAAAGAAGCAATATCAAATCGTGAACACTGGATAGCAAGACAACTACTCAATAATGACTAGAGATATTTTCCTACTTACTCCATGAGAGGTGTCGGGGCAGTTAGAGGTTGGAAGCTGAACTTCTTCAGAAGAGATAGACTCCTTTTTGAGCTCGTAGTGCTCCCAGTCGTTCCACTCGTCATTGCACTTGTTGTGGACGAACCTTGTGGCTTTACGATGTGCTTGGGTGCTTTATCTTGCTCACCAAGATCCACTTTAGTTGGAGCAGTCCCGGTGATAGGCTTCGAAATACTAACGAAGGGGTAGCTTGAACGCTTCCTCTTCGCACCAACAGGGATTGTTGGGGGTACCCTTGAGCTTTCTGGCTCGGAACCTGCCACAGTGGTGGTGAGTTGTAAGAAATTATTACTCTAACCTTATGACACATCATTACCTAATCAGAAGAATAAGCATAAGGGGGCTTACTTTTGACATCGCCTTGTTTTGACTCTACCGCTGCTGTGTCCGCATCTGAATCGACAACACATTCTACATCAGCCTTGGTGGCAGTGTCGGGAATGTCCTCGGCGCTCAATGTTCTTTCGGAAGAAGTCTTGCTGATGTCCTTCCAAGCTTCTTCAGATAAATCATCAGCAAGCATCATGACCTGGGTTGTTAAAAACAACTCGAGTAAATATTATTTCAAATACTGGCTTCCGAAGTAAAAAAACTACAATTACTTACAGGGTCTGGAGGACTTGATTTCGAGTACTCTCCGACTATGACTGGTTTCTCTGTGACACCAATAAATAAGCGATCCAATCACATAATAACTGTTTCGTCAGAGAGTTCTTCAGGTACCATCCGCGATGGATCTGTGACACCTTCATATTCATATCCCAGATTGCAACGCTCTTGAAGTGGTTGAATCATTCGCTTTAAAAAGCTAAAGGCAATTCCAACGCCCGTCGGACCTTTGATCTTCAACTCTTCTACCCGCTTTAACAAAGCGGGTACTTCTTTGGCCTCTTCAGGTGTTAGACGTAAATTCCAGTTAGAAAGATCTCATGGGTACCACCCATCTTTCTCTGGACAGCTTTTACTATGATTGCCTGCTGCATTGAAATGATTCAAGAAAGGCTCAGATAAACAAATATGCGATGTTATTGACACAAAGGAATATATAATGCTATCAACTCACCAATGGTAAACCATTTGGCCTTCAAATCTCCGCATGAGTCCATGATAGGCATATCAAACCATTTAGCGTGCATATTCTGGAGGAACTGGATCCTGGCTCCGTCGACTACTTCTGTCCGTTGAAAATTTGGCTGGGGCCTGATGTGGTACAAGGTACGAAACAAAGGTAGACTCGGTCTAATACCTAAAAATGCCTCGCATGCATGGACAAACACAGCGATATAGAGAACTCAATTCGGATTCACGTGGTGAAGTTGAAGTTTGTAGAAAGAAAGCAATTCTCTCATGAATGATGACAATGACAAACCCACTCCTCGCTCACAGAATAAAAGAAAGAGTGGAATTTCTTCATTCTTTTTAGTAGGGAAAGGTTGTTTCCAACATGATTTCCATTCTAAAGTCGCCTGGGAAAGGAGCAAACCTTGTTCTACTAGATTATTCAGATCGTTGGTAGAGGTTGTGCATTGTTTCCAGGCATTGGCTGGGCAGGGGGGATCTTTGAACTCAACACAGACATTTGGATCAACCAAAGAAACCTTCTTCCTTGCGGATTTCTTCTCCGGCAGCTGCGCGGATCCAACATCGCCAGCTTTCTTCGCTGCTCATTGTTTCCTACCCATTTTTTGACTACGGGCGACAAACAGCTCAAAGAGATGCGATAGGGATGTGAAACGCTCGGGGGCTAAAAGCTCAAGGAATGAAAGTTCGGGGGCTCAATATCAGGCTCTATGAGGAGAATGGTGATTGCAACAGCTCAATGCAGTGAAATGAACCAAGACCTATCGCTTCAAAATTTATAACCTTTGATGGGGTTACTGTTTTATACAGTACTATGGCGCCTCATATTCTGTTATTTTGACCAGTTTTTTAGGGATAACTTCCCTAATTAAAGCCACGAGCAACGGCATATTCGGAGATCTTGAATTATGGTAGGTTTTTTGAAACATTTCTTTGATCTTTAAACCAAATATATTTGCTTCAAAGCTCGCAGGCTGTTACCGGGATATCCGAGATTTTATTTTCCTGAAATTTCGGTTCAATTCAAAATAAAACCTTCGACTGGTTTTAACAAAACTACTCGAAGCCTTGGGGATATACCCAATGGGTGCACCTACTCGGCGCACGCCATTAAACTACTCAAGATGAAGACAGAAGACTGCCTTTTGAACCTCCGACTACTCAAGAAGTACTCGAAGGCTTGGGGGCTACACCCATTGGGTGCATCTAAAGATGCACTCCGATATAAACAACTCTACACAGATGATTTGAGCGTCTTGGGCTTGGCTCCAACTACTCGACTTGTTTAGAAATTATGCTAAAGCAAATACAGGACTTGGAGCAAAAGCGCAAGATGCTCGGGGGCTTGTGGGACCAGGATCCCTAGGGCCACTCATTCATGGGATTAAAGCTACTCGATAAGGAAGGTTTAATCCGACTACTTTAAACCAGTCGGCTATGGTGCAAGACGGCATAGTTGATTAGGAAAGACTAGTCGTGTACTGTTAGGAGACTCCCCAAAGTACCCTGTTGTAGTACTCCTTGTTGTATACGACTAGAGTTATGTCACCGACTTGTAACTCTGCTCCCCGGATATATAAGGAGGAGCAGGGACCCCCTCAAAACAACTCAACTCACGTACAAATACAATCAAGCACACAGGACGTAGGGTATTACGCTACTCGCGGCCTGAACCTGTCTAAATCTTTGTGTTGTTCGTGCACTATCGTTCCTAGAACTCGGTGAGACCCACAAATCTACTTTCTAGGGTATCCCCTAGCACACGTGCTCGACATAAATCGTCGACAGCCTCCAAGGAGGGCACGACGCTAAAAGTGTCACCGTCGCTTGTCCCGAAACTGGACAAGGTTTTCACCCCGATACCACCGTGCTATAGGACAAGATACTCCATAATGGCACCCCCAACAAGGAGAACGACGACACAAAGGCATCGCACCACTAACTATGGCAAGGGTGCCGGTGAGGGCTTTCGCCCGGATTAACACCATGTCTGGTGCACACTCACAAACAAAACAACAGTGGCACGCTCTCCACAACCTCCGCACACCTCTGCAGGAGAGATAGCTTGGCACATCCTGAACTGCCGCCACGGCACCACAAGTGTACACCTGCACTGCGAACCCAGCACAAACCATCCGACCCCATCACCAAAGCAGCGCCGAACCTCTATCGCCGTCGAGGAGAAGAGATTAAGAACACCGGCCGCCTCATCTCCATTCCCACCACCCGTACGCAGAAGGCCACCAGCATCTCCTCCGAGTCACCATGACCCAGAGCACAACCAGCATCACCGACGCCCCCGACGCAGGGCCTCCCGCGGCGCCGATCAACAGTGCCCTACACAGCACAGGTCGCCGCCATCGTCCCTGCACAAGCCGATGCCCGTGCACTTCCGGTCCCCATGACAGGAACCATCGTCGTCCTGCACCGGCTGATGCCGCCGCTGTCACTGTCCCGCACCGGCCGCAGCCGCAACCGCCGTCACCCTCCGCACCGGCCGGGGCCGCTACCGCCGCCGGTCCCCCGGGCGCCAACCCACGCACACAAGCGCGCCCTAGCTGCCCAGCCATCAGATCCGGGCAGGGCTAGATCTGTGACCTCCGGCCATCGCCGCCACGGAAACCGCCGGCGCCGGCGAGCCCGCACAGGGAGACAGAAAGGCCGCGGCCGCAATTCCCCACCCGCGCTAGGGAAAGAGACCGCGCTGCCGCCGTCCTTGGACACCATATGGACCTCCAGAGGCCCTTGGGGCGGCGGAAATCGACAGAGATCGACGGCGGCGGTTAGGGTTGAAGCCGCTCGGCCGCCGGCGTAGGGGCGACGCGAGCGGGGCCATATAGTTTTTTTAACACCAGTAGTTGTGTTCCTGGAGAAGTCAATGGAAATGAATCCATCCTAGGCCTCGTTTAGATGCCGAATCGGGGGCGCCCGATTCGGGACCGGCGCGTACGGTGGCAATAAATGCGTCACTGTAGCATTTCGTTTGAATGTGCGAAAAATTGTCTAAAAATTGATTAATTAGGCTCAAAATGTTCGTCTCGCAGAGTACAACAAAACCGTGCAATTAGTTTTTTTTATTTCATCTACATTTAGTACTCCATGCAGGGACCGACATTTTGATGGGATGAGAATCTTCTTTTTGCATAGTGAATTTAGGAGTGTAAATTTGGGATCAAGGCCCTAGGTAAAATAGTTATTTTAACCCGAACGACAGAATACAGACGGGTGGCGTGAGCATGCAGGGGATGGAGACATTGTCGCAGGCCTGCAAGTCATCGGTCATCGCTGCACGCTGCTGCAGTCGATGAGAAGAAAACATGTTCATCAATGGAGGTGGCAGCCTGATGGGCTGATGTCCGGGCACAGCACAAGCAATGCTTTGTTCACACCGGAGACGGTGGCCTTGGTTGGGTCCTAATTTTGACAGTTAAAGTGGACATTTTATTATTAATGTGTCATTGTAACATTTTATTTGTATTTATGAATAACTCTTCAAACATTGATTAATTAGACTTAAAATATTCGTCTCACAGAGTACAACAAAACTGTACGATTAGTTTTTTTATTTCATCTGTATTTAGTATTCTATGTACCGGTATTTTGATGTGATGTGAATATTCTTTTTATTAGAATTTAGGTGTAAAGCTGGGGACTCGTGTTCATTGGCTGGCTGGCTGCCTGCCTCTGCATGGATGGGCATGGGCTCCGCTCTGCGCCCCTGCGAGCCCTTGTTAAGATTCCAAATTTGGGAGTATGATGTCACTTCGTAATCATTGTGTCACTGTAGCATTTCGTTTATATATGTCAAAAATTGTCCAAAAATCGATTAATTAGGCTCAAAATGTTCGTCTCGTAGAATACAACCAAACTGTGCAATTAGTTTTTGATTTCATCTACATTTAGTACTCCATGCATGCTATGACATTTTGATGCGATGAGAATCTTCTTTTTGTATAGTGAACTTTGGGGGTGAAATTTGAGATCTAAACAAGGTCCAAGTACAAGTGTACAACTGTGCAAGTTACTCCTGTCGTGGCTGCACGTGGGAGTTAGTACTCTTGGATACCATCCATATATAAACTTTGACCCCTTAATCCAAACACCCCTCAATTGCTAGCAAAACTAATTAATTAAGTACAAATTAAACATACTACATCATAGCAATACAATAGGTCAAACATATTTAACCCTAACATATGCATAAAGAAGCTCGCACTTCTATAACAGTTTAAAGGTGATTACCATGCTATTTCTTCTCTGATCTATGCTCTGTAAAGATAATGGAAGTCTCAAATCGCACTAGCACACGTTCCAAATAAACTCCAAAGTAGCACAACAAGCTAGAGTAATACACAAACTGATACTATTCATAACCTTGGAACTCAAATCCGTGGTCGTGGTCTCGTGGAGGGTCCAGGTAGAACCGCAAATGTAGCATCGCCGTACCAACGAGGACGGTGGATAACAAGGCTGGTGCGGCCCCGTTCGCTCGGCTTATCAGCGCCAGCCAGCAGTATTTTTCTCTCTGCACAAACCAGCACCTACCACCCGTCACCAGTCAAGCAGCAGTATTTTTCTCTCAGCACGAACCAGTACCAGTCATCTGTCACCGGCCAGCCGAAGGTAATAAGGGCCCTTGCAGATGGCGTCGTGGAGACAAGAGGGCCGCAAAGGGCTGGGCATCGGAGCTCGGAGGCAGAGGCATATGGATACGGCTTTCACTCCTCGGCGTAGCACCGTGCACTCCTCTTGTAAAATGTTGAGTAAGGTCATAATTTGAGATGTTGAGAATGTTGAGGCATGTTTGGTAACTACTCCCGAGCACCAATGGCCCCTTTATTACTCATTATTTTGTTCCCTTGCAGGGTTAATTATCTTCTATTTCTGGCAGAGGAAAGTTTCAGATTTTATGAAAATAGCAGTTTTGAACCCAGATAAACAAATCTGATAGCATGCATTACA
Organism: Echinochloa phyllopogon; assembly: GCA_033239725.1. Lineage (NCBI taxonomy): Eukaryota > Viridiplantae > Streptophyta > Magnoliopsida > Poales > Poaceae > Echinochloa > Echinochloa phyllopogon. The sequence continues at coordinate 12,281,556 of BTCW01000010.1, read as the reverse complement.
CCATAGTAGCAAAATCTCTCTGCTAAGGAGAAACTACTCTTTAACCAATCTACTTCTGCTCCGCGGCACATCAAAACATCACCGTATCTTTGCCTATGATGGTTTGTATCCTCCAGAGCCCTCACCAACACCTGGCTCAAAAATAAAGTTTCTCCGGAAACACCATGGCACACAACTCAATAACAAAACAATTTGTATTATTTTTAAAAAGACAGGAGCACTGCCACATCATATAAGAAGAAAAAGCACTGGTACATAACGCGCCGAAGCAAACACTACCACCACATAACAACGCACACGATAAAACACTACACCACCATAATCCGGAAGAGAAGCCAAAAGAAGCCGTCCGCGACCCAAGGCGTCGTCGCTAACGCTGTGCCACGCCAAAAGGCGTGGCCCAGGGCTGAACGGTAACTCGAACTCCTCCACCAAGGGACTGTCCACCTCAAACCGCACACACACGATTGTTGATCCCCCTTTCCCATTAGAGCTTCGGCAGAACACCCTCGTCGCAGCGTCGATGAAAATCACTGATCCTGGCCACTCTGCGTGGGGGCCTCACCTCATCTACCGCCTCGCACATCTCTGCCCAGGACTCAGATATCTGAGACCGCTGCGAGAGCGACACCTCCGTCCATCCGACATCGGAGTCACCACACCGTGCACACCAACTCAAGACCTCTAGTAGCCATGGGCCCTCTGTATCTTCCTGCCAGCACGGACCAAGCACACATCCACTTTCGCCACGCACGAGCAACACCACAAACCAAACCACCACTACTGTCTAGCCAGGCGGGTCTCCAAATGCGACGCCTCCAAGGAGGACACGACGCCAGTGCCGCCATTGTCGCACACCCATAAATGGATAAGGCTTTCGTCGTAGAGAAACCCCGTGCAGAAAGACATGTTGCATTGCAATGATGCTCCCAGAAGGAAAAACACCGCCACTAGGGCGCCGCCACCATTGCCACCGATGAGACCGTCAGTGAAGGTTTTCGCCCGACGGCACCATGTCATCCACACACACTTGGACAAGGCAGTAGCACAACCCTCCTCACCTCCACAACGCCTGCTGGAAAAGGCCCGACGCAGCCCAAAGCACAACCACAGCGCCACCAGCAAGCACCCGCCAACCCCCAGCCCCGCCACCAAGGTGACGCTGGACCAAAAGAGCCAACAGAGGGAAAAGAGGGGAGCACCACCTCCGAAACACAAACCTGTCGCCGGCGTGAGACCGAAAAAGGGGCAGCGGCGCCCAGCCAGAGAGCGCCAGCCACAACCACCCCACCGATGGTCGCCGCCGCCAACCACCGCCCGCGTCCGCCGCCGTCATCGACCGGTCGACGCAGCAACCGCCGACAACCGATCGCAACACCGCCGCCGCCGGCCGCCGTGACCGATCGCCACCCCAGCGCCCCCATGCACCGGCCATCGCAACGCGCCGCCGCCGGGCCGCCCAACGCCGACCGCAGCAATCCACCAGACACGCCGCGCCAGCCGCTACCGCCGCCACGCAGCTCACCAGATGCACCGGCCGCCGCCGCCAGGCCGCCCAACGCCGACCGCAGCAGCCCACCAGACACGGTGCGCCAGACACTACCGCCGCCACGCAGCTCACCACACGCACCAGCCACCGTCGCCGAGCCGCCCAACGCCGACCACAGCCTTGCCCACGGACCAAAATGTGCGCCCCCAACGTGGGGACCTCGGATCCGGCTGAGGCACCGCCAGATCTGGGTCCCCCGGCCTCCGCCGCCGCGAAGAACGAAGCACCGACGGCGGATCGCCTCCACCGGATCAGGCGTAGGCGCTCGCGCCCGGATAGTCCGCTGGGAGGAGGGGTGCCACGCAGGCCGCACGGACGTCCGGCGGCCTGCTCCGACAGCGACGCGGCGGATTGGGGCAAAAGGCGGCGGCTAGGGTTTCTTTGGGGGGGAGGGGGGGAGCTCGGTCACCCCGCGCGGGGGCGACGCTCACAGGCTTGCAGCGCACAGATGACCTCTCGCAGGCTTAAGCTGCAAACATTTCATTTGGCAGCAGGCATGAAGATACGCAGATGCTGCTTTCTAGGATGGCGATATGGCTACTACCACCTGCTTTCAGTACAGACTGTCAGACAGTACACACGGGGCAACAAAATAAATGCGGACTTTCTATCAAACCAACACAGAAGGGAGCCTCAGACATGCAGGCCTCGTTTAGCCGTTGAATCTGTGAGTTTGATGTCACTTCATAATTATTACGTTAGTGTAGCATTTCGTTTGTATTTGTGAAAAATTGTCCAAAAATTAATTAATTAATCTCAAAATGTTCGTCTCACAGAGCACAACAAAACTGTGTAATTAGTTTTTGATTTCATCTACATTTAGTACTCCATGCATGTTATGACATTTTGATGTGATGGGAAATCTTCTTTTTGCATAGTAAATTTGGGAGTTGCTTTTGGGATCTAAACAAGGCCGCACTCTGATGATGCAGCATATGCCTCTTTACCTGTCTTTGCACCTACAGGGTGTGTTTAGATCCGCGAAAAATTTGGTAAAAAAGTTACATCAGACACTGTAGCACATTGTAGCATTTTTCGTTTGTTTGTGGTAATCATTGTCCTACCATGACCTAACTAAACTCAAAAGATTCGTCTCGTCGTGTACATCAAAACTATGCAATTAGTTTTTTTATTTACCCACGTTTAGTGTTCCATGCATGCGTTATTTGCTATATTTAATATTTCGATGTGATGAAAAATTTGAAATTTAGGGGATCTAAACACACCCTGTCAGAGCATCAGAAATTCAGAAGCCGGCAAAGATTCTGGTAGTACGATATTCTGCATTTAAACAGGAAGATAAATAGGTGACTAGGAGAGCATCAGGCGTTGTAGCATTGGCTGCAAATGATACGAAAAAAAAAGAGACTGAAGCAGGCTTAGCACAGTGAAGCAAAACACAACAGCGGGTGTGTTTAGATCCGCGAAAAGTTCGACGAAAAAGTCACATCGGACACTGTAATGCACCGTAGCACTTTTCGTTTGTTTGTGGTAAACGTTGTCCTATCATTAAAACTATGCAATTAGTTTTTTTATTTACTCATGTTTAGTGTTTCATGCATGCGTTATTTGCTATATTGTTATTTGCTATATTTAATGTTTCGATGTGATGAAAAGTTTGGAATTTCAGGGAACTAAACACACCCAGTGTAACGTGACACAATTTAACAGATGCTAAGCAGCCAGATATGTATACTTGCCTTTGCATCTGCTTGGTTTACTAAGATTGCTGGGCATTACATATAAGAAGCCAAAAAACTGGTGCTTCAGTGTTAGGCAGATTGGTTTTATTTGGTAAAAAAAATTATGTGATCACTAACAGAGTAACAGGCTCTGCTTTTCATAGATGCCTCCAAGGAAGCCATAGCAGGTACTCTGTTTCAAGTACTGGTCCAACAGCAAAGGACTGCTGCCGTATGCTCAGATGTGTTATGTATTACTGTATATGTTAGCAATTGCCGTTACAATAAAACAAAACACAATTCAGTATCAGCTGGGACAAAACAGCATTCGAATAGAGGATGACTTAACAACAGTAAAAGAAAAGGGGGACAATTTTCTGAGACAAGGATGCGCAAAGTTGCTGGGAACAAAAGAAAAATGATTCAGAAACAGTAGTTCTTGTGTAATTTGTTGACAACATCTCTCCCTCCACCATCCAACCAAGTCAACAAAAAGATTCGCCAAGTTAATTGATCGCTTCAATTAGAAGATATACCCAATACACCCAGCAATGAATAGAATAGATCTATAAAATCTAATATTTTGCGTTCAAATGTCTTCCAATGGCAGCATCTCATCCTGACTTTGGCCACTCCACAACCAGACAAAATATAATGCAATGATTCTGGTGGAGACGGAACAAATTAGGAACACTAACAAGCAATGTCCAGCCTTGGCTGAAATGAGAAACCAGTAAATAGCTGCAGCGGAAACCTCTTTGACACAGGGCTCTTCACTGACCACTTCCACAGCTTCTGGTTTATTTCGAAGGTGAGAAGAGCTGGTGATCCATAGCTCTGGATGTAAATAAGATCATCTGCCCCACAGCTTGCAAAAACATCATCGAACTCACCAAATCCTTGAAACAACTTGTGAGGCATCCGAGCAACCTCACGCCACTCTTTGTTATGGAGTTCCCAAATGCCAATTCCCTTGATGATCCCAGGCCTATCTTGCTTGCCAATGCCGCCAACCAGCACAAGCCTCTCACTTAGATTCATCAGCCGGCCACATGTAAGAGCACATGGCACTGGAATAGCCATGCTCATTAAAGAAGTGTGGTTAGGTCTTGCAGCAAGATCATACATGACAAGACAATGGCGATGCTCATTATTATTCACCAGAACTCCTGTGGAGTACACCAAGTAGTAGAGTACTCCATCACAGATGACACACTCGTCACCTCCTCTCCATCCAAGCATTACTCCAGTAAATGGAGTCACCCAATTACCAGTGGCCGATTCATACAAATGAATGGTGAACTCCCACTGATAATACTCTGATGGAACCTGGTTGCTCCTTGTAACAGCCACAGTGTACTGATGAGAATTCCTGTCCACAGAAAAGGCAAGAGCACTGTAATAATCAGCTGTTTTGCCTCCAGGAGCATCAAGAAGCCGCTTCCAGTCCTTCGTGATGGGATTGCACACCATAATGCGGCGCCTGTTCTCACTGTCCATCATGCACACCAAGCCGGCCGACGAGGATGTAGACCAGTTGCTCTTCTCAATGCAAGGGAAATCGAATCCATACCACTTGCGGAGGCTCGGGTCATAGGAAAAACCTGAAACTACCTCCTCGCTACAAGTAAACATGAAGTACCATGGTTTCTGAGGCACCATTTTGCACCATGTCTGCCTCTGGGCATGCACAATCTCATGCCACCTCTTGCAAACAGACCCAGATCTTATGATACTTGCAACAGGCAAGAAGGAAAGAACCTTCTCCAAGAGATCATCAGGGAGAATAGCATCCAGCGAAACTGCCACCTCCCCATTCCAATCGTCATCACTGTCTTCAGAGATCGGTCTGTATTCTATAACCTGTGGACCAATGTAAGAAGGATAAAGCTCCCACTCTTCTGACCCCATTGCCAGCATCCAGCGAATAACACAGTAGCTAATACAAGACCCTGCAAGAGATAATATTGCAATGAAATAAGGGATGATGCTACATCAATATGGAAACCTCTAATGTAGAGCTAGGCAAGGATTTTCATCCAACAACAATCTTTTCTGAGAGTATAGAGTAGATGTAAATAGAACAGCAATTGTAGGTGAAGTACTCGAGTGGCAACTATTGGTGGCTGTCTACATCTCAGAAGGGAACTTCACAGCTCATCACAACTGGCAAACTATTGGCATTTCTTTAACAGGCTAAACTCACCTAAATGAAAAGAACAATAATCTTAATAATCAAATCTGACCAATCTAACATTTCAACGACAGAAAAGACAGTAAGATTAACAAATATAAGGGGAGCTTCTCAATCTCCTCTTATAAAAAAAACTAGAGAACCTTTGCGCAATCCTCATGTTAGTATTGTCATAATAATTATACTGATAAACGTGACAAAAACAGCTATTAATGAAACGGATCTCGGGGGGGGAAGAAATAGCATGAACATGGACAATAACGTCTCCATCACAAATGGAACCTCTCTTTTTTTCTTTTCTTCAAAGAGAAAACATGGATTTTTCGCCACCACATTCAATTTGCCGCGGAAAGGGCCACATCACGATCACCATTAAAGGCACAGACAAATAAAGTAACCAACATAGGCAAGGTAGCCAAGAACTGCACTATCTACCAACCAAATTTTACCAAAACCGCACCACGAGCAGTAAGCCCAATGGCCACCAATCCTTAGGTCCGCACAAAATCAAGCACTAATCTGCGTATCAATCAGGTGCGGACCCAGCATACGACATGGTAATTTGTTTTTGCAAACAAAATCGAAGTTAGTAGATCCGAAACAAACACGCCACACGGGAAGGGCCTGACTTGCTCCGTTTCGCACAGCAGGGAAGGGAACAGATGGGGCTGCGTACCTAGTGCAGGCTCGTCGCCGGCGAAGGGCCGGGCGAAGATCGAAGGCCGCCGCCGCTCTCCCAATCGTCGCCGCCAGGAAAGGAAGGAGAGATGGATCCCCCACTCCACCGCTAGTCCGGAACCTGGTGGATGCTCGTCGCCGGTAAGGGGCCGGGCGAAGACGTGGCGAATGGCACAGCTTGCCCAGTCGTCGCCGCCAAGAAAGGGAGAGAGACACAGAGACAAGGAGAAGGGGAAGGGACGCAAGAAACAGAGATGAGACGGCCTAATGAGCCTCCTCCCCTACATTAGGTCAGAGGTCAGGCCCCCATGGCCGTCCTGTCCAACGGAGCGCCACGACGGCGTACTCCCTCCGTCATGCAATCCTCGCTTTCCGAGAAGTCAGACCATTTCAACTTTGACCAAGTTTATACAAAATAGTTATGTCTTCAAATCGATTTAGTATGAAAATATAATCTGTGATTAATCTAATAATACTTATTTTATATCATAAATGTTAGTAACTTTTTATATAAATTCAGTCAAACCTGAAATGGTTTGACTTCGCAAAAAGTGAGGATTGCATTTTTTTACGGACGGAGGGAGTATATACGAGGGAGGCGAGGTAGAGAGAGAGAAGGGGGAGGTTCTTGCTTCAAGCAAAAAGATTAGAGAGAGAGATGGGGAGAGAGGCGGTTGAGCTCAGCTGAGAGAAGGGGAAGTGGAGGGCACTGGAGTGGCGGGGGAGAGAAGAGGAAACGGAAATTTCAGTGGAAGGTGTGCTTTAACTCTACTACCGGTGCCGGACGTATCCACCTGACAACGCTAATCTCTCAAGGGTTACTGTCATGGGAGTACTATCTAATTCTACTTGGGAATTCTCCTGCGTGACTTTTTGTGCTTTTACAAAGTACCAGCTGCGTGCTCGAATGTCTGGTTCTTGTATTTTTTAAGGCCAAATTTTGGTTTGGTAGGCCAGCATACCGCCGCACTTACACTAGCATTCGTTACTTCCGATTTTCAAGCATTAAATATCCCTAATAACCGTGAAGGACATGAGCCAATTCACTACTTCCAAGTTCCAACTAAGGTTGTCTTCTGCTTTCCCTCTCCTTTTCTTTTGCTCTTTTTCGTTTTGTCAGCTATATATATGGGTATTAAATTTACTTATCAAAAAATACATGCCATTTATTGTATCGTAGTATTTACTTATGTTTTCTTAAAGTATATTTTAGACCTTCTAAAATTAAAAATTGAAAACAAATCCCAAGATCATATTTCTTAGGCCCTGTCTAAACTTTAGTTGCTATGATCCAAACATAATCAGCTAAAACACAGCTAAACTTTAAAGATGAAATTGCCCCTTCTAAAATCCAGCTAAACTTTAAACCCAGCTTTAAAGTGTATGATCTCTCTAGTTGGTTGAACCCAGCTAAAACCATCTAAAAACGTGTTTAAATACGTAATTTCCCCTCCTACAATCAATGTAGTCATCATCCTCTTTTTCTATTGTTTTTGTGACTGATAACATGATCAAATCATTTCAAAACACCAACTAAACTTTAGCTACTAAAGTTTTAACTGGCTAAAGTTTAGCTCTATCAATTAGCTAGATAAATTTTAGTTGGGACGGATCCAAACAAACCCTTAAAGTTAAACCTTTCGGTCATGTTGGTTAGCGGTGGCAAAACCACTCCTTCCTACACGACTGTTGACTTGCAACACCATGACTTTTCTCATGCCATGGCATTAGCGGGATGGTGAGTATTTACTTCTAAAAGTAAGATCGCATATGTTTTATTCTAAAACTTTATTTGGAAAGCTTTCGTCACACAAAAATCATAATTACAGATGTTTTGTATATTGCTTGTACAATTGCTTTTTTAAGCATTTTGATGTTTTCCCTGACATAGTAAGAAAGTTCTGGAGATAGGTTACCATGGCAGATTTTGTTGTTCCTCCTAGATAAGAATTACTTAGATGACAGTTATGTCAAAATACTGAACAAACTATGCATTGCCTTCGCATAGTATTTTGAGTGATAAAAGTTTTTCCTAGACATAGAAAATTCTCAGCTGACATCTAAAATCCCTTCAGTTCCATTGTCAGCAACACATCTGGCGATCACGTGTCATTAACACATATGTAAGAGAATACAACAGTTTCCATTGTCATGTAATAAATTGGTATTAATTAGACACCTTTAGCCACCTTTGATGTCTTGACTATGTTGGAGATATTATTTTACAACAGGGATTTGCATAGCATGGAATTGATGTTCCATCTACGAAGGGCCACAAGAGAAAGTTGGATGAGGCCTATTTTATGATTGGTGGGTGAGGCACCATGGGCTACCTTTACCTAATAAACCCCGCTCCATCTGCTTCATCACTCACACAAGTCACAACAAAATTGTTTATCTCACTACCCATCCCCCTCATCGCCATTGTTTTGTTGTGGCATGCATACGGCCGCCGCCTCCTCCGTCTCTATCCTCCTATGCGTTCGCACGCTTGCTTCTAGCTAGGCTAACTTTATATGGTCACCAAAGGTGTGAATTCACCTGTGTCTGTGGGCCTCTCAACTTTGTTGCTTTGCTTGTGATGCTGTGTGCACTAAACAAATATATGGAGTTGCTAGTGCCTTTGAAAATTGCACAGCAGACTCATAGCAATAGCATGTTGTAAAACACAGGAAATTAGAAGATTCAATAAAATGTTGCAAACTTCCGTCGATAAAAAAAAAGAAATTTGAAAATTTTTTTAACGAAAGCACGTTTCCTAAAAAAACAATAAGTTTCTCCTCCTAAATACGAAACTAGATCTTTGTAAAAAAGACAAAAAAGTGATGCGTAGCATGTGAAAGGTCCAGGAATTCATTCGCCATCATATTCATATGGCTGTTGGGCGATTATTAACGACTCATATGCCCTAACAAGGGAATTGCAACATACAACCATTTGGGGTTTTCTTTTTTCCTAGTTTAAATTGCAGAAACAGAAAGAAGCTTGTCGCTATGCTATCTATAATAACTATAACTATGCTACGCTATCATATAGTTGTTCTTACATGAAAAATCTTAATATTTTCTAGCCCACCAATGTAAGAATCTTGTACTGTCACAATAGCTTGCTATCCAATTGGCATGACAGACCTACCAAGAGCATTGTGACTGATAGGGACAACACTTCATACATATCCACTCTTGTCTCAGTCTTGACCATTCTTTTATTTTACCATTACACATGCACTTCCGATCTCTATCAGTAGGTTTATTAAGACATCAAAATAAAACTACCACAAAAACTAGTGATATCGAACCAACAGTTTTTCTAGTTATACTAGCAAAACATAAGGACAACTATATATTACGGTATTTTTGAAGAAAAAAAATACTTGGTCTCCCATCTAAACATTATTTAATAAGTTTAACTAAATATACGTTATAAATTATGAAAATAGATGGCAAATTTAACAGATTAAATGGCAGATTAAAGATGCTGGTTTTGTTTTTATCCAAGACTAGATAATGATTACATCTTCCCTTCCACCATAAGCATATCAAGGCCATATTGAGGTAGGGACCAATTGATGAGTCAAGAACACAGCAGCCAAGTAAAGTTGCCTAGCCTCGTTTACACACACTAGGTGCAGTGGATACAAAGAAATGGACAAACAAGGTGCACGCCTTGGCATCTTGCACGCGAAAGCAAAGCTTTGCAGCCATCACGCATTCACGCACAGCATATGCCATGGCGTGCGGCTGCCCTTGCATTAGGACGCTCCAAAACCCCCAGCCTGATGCACACAATGTGTCCCATGTGCAAGCACATCACATGGCCACAATTTATCAGCTTATTGCTGCGCCGTGTCTAGAATCTAGTGATCTTCCCTGATGCATATGAATGCAAACCTTTTGCAGCTACCATTCCCCCTCTCATGTCACTGCTCCAAAAATGACCAAGCCCTTGTTTAGTTCCCAAATTTGGAAACAAACTTTGGCGTTTTGAGGTGCGTGCGCCACTGTAGCATTTCGTTTGTATGTGTGAAAAATTGTCCAAAAATTGATTAATTAGGCTCAAAATGTTCGTCTCGTAGAGTACAACAAAACTGTGCAATTAGTTTTTGATTTTATCTACATTTAATACTCCATGCATGCTATGACATTTTGATGTGATGGAAATATTCTTTTTGCATATTAAACTTTGGGGGTAAAATTTAGGATCTAAACAAGGCCCAAAGAGTACATCTTAGCCCTTATAGCCTTGCAGGGTGGTGTGTGAGGTTGCTGCCATTCCTATTTGAGATTACTTGTAGATGTGGCAATGTCGTTTAGCCTGTCCTGTGTTGTCTTTCCTGCTTTTTGGAAGAAGTGTTTGACTGTTTGAACAGGAGCATGCTACTTTTCAAACTACCGAACCACCACAACACTCACTACAAACCTCAGGTTTTACCATACCATCTTTCAGAAACCCCAAGTTGCATTTCTTAAGGAAGATGAACATGCTTGCCTACCAATTTTCATCTTTATGAAATGAAGCCACCTGACAGCAACATTATTCGTGTGGTGGCAAAGCAGTAGGATCTCAACTATGTTCAAAAAAATATTGAAAGGCATGGTACCTAGTGCACTAATGAGAATGGCCACTATATATATTAGTGTCCACTACTATGTATAAATGTGCCATGTGCCGGTAAGCATGTCTCAGTGCCTTTTCATGTTTCATGAGAAAGCTAAGATCTTGCTTTCTAACTCTGAGCTGGCATGAGTCGGATGCAGAGCGAGCTGAACAGACCTCTAGTGTATTAGTGTTAGTGCAATTCACCATCACATAAGACCATGATAACTGCAATGTTCATCGACAGAGCATTTTGAGTCATCCACCAAAAATAGTATCTCGAATCATCACTCAAAAAATTCTTGGAAGGGGCCGCAAGTTTCAGGTTGTGACTTGTGACTCCTCAACTTGACAAAAAGAAAAAAAAAGAAAAAATATATTTATTTGATGTCCAGAATAATTTACTTGTCCAGCTGTCCACACCAAACTTCCATAGAATTTTGAGATATTTTCTTGTTTTCAACTTGGACCAATGATGTCGAATTCCTTGTTACTATGCATCCACAGAGAAAAGAAACGTATTTCACATGGAAAAGAAGAATGAAGAAGCACATCCAGCGAAAATTATGCGGATGGATTTAACTCGTTTTATGGTTCCGGTGTGGATGGGGGCGCCCCCCAAAAAAACCAAATATATATTAACTGTATATGTATTTTTAGAATAAGTTATGGGTGGTGTACAAGAAATTGAACTTGTGTTTCTGTTGGCTGTAGAACGTGCACGTCCATAGATATCTTTCCAGATCCAACACTGCTACTAGTGTTGGCACCACTATATGAAACCCAACTACAAATGAAACTAAAATCATAAACACTCACTGTTGTACCAATAGCAACGCCTCGCCACCTTTCAGTACCAAGTTCTCGGTTTTCAGATCGAAAGCGATATCCACCGTTCGTCCTTCTCAATTTAATTAAGTAGATTGATTAGTTCAGCTGAAAGTTACAGTCTCCGGATGAGATTACCCTAGTCGAGGTGACCAAGCCTGTAGCAACAGTCATCCTTGAATTAATTTGCATCTCGTGCCACAGGCTCAACCTTGCATGGATAAATTTCACCAGCAAAGTCCCTGAACGCAAAGACATGCTTTAGCACTAGACTGAGTTATATTTGAATTGTCATATTGACTATAGAGACCTTCATGTACTATTCTTTTGTACATACAAGCAACTAATTGTAGCAAATAAACTTTTGAGAGACACTTTTCTAATAGCCATTGCAATGCGTAGATCGATTCACTCTGCAGTGCCATTGCGAAGCTTTTGCAGATGCTGGTTCAGCCAACACGTCACCTGTAAGAACAGGGATCTATAAGAAAAGATATTGAGCATGCATGGGGAATATTGTCAGATATTGAGCATCAAGAACACTTCAATTGGTTCCATCAGGAGAGGCTCGTATGACAAATGGATATTGGCATCAACTCGATCGCTGTCCTTGTGTCCTTGTTCCGAGTGACATCGATCTTAGCTATCTAGGTCACTTTTCAGCATAGGGATGCAAATTCCTGGTGATCAAAATTCCAAGTCCAAAGAGGGTTGTTTTTTCCGGAGCAAAATACAGATCTAGATCTTAGCTATCTACTATTGAATGAATGATTAATTGAACATTCTAGCAGCCATCCTGAGTCAGAAACCTAACCGATCGACTGAGGCACACTCAGTTCCCAAAAAGAGCTAAATTTATCTGAGACACAGTCACCTTATTTTGCTCTTGAAGAACCATCAACCAGATTATCGAGATTATGTATACCAAGTACTGACACAGTAGGATCTCGCGACATGTTCACATTGGAAACAATTGGGCTTGGCAGGTTAGCTGACAGAATCACCAAAACCTTAAACAGAAGCCTAATCAAAGAACCCCTCGTGTGTTCTCTCTCAGTAATGTTATTATCAGCAAAATGAAAGACCAATTTTCATATAGTTACGCGTCTCGCTATAAACAGAGAATTCAAGACGCCAGCACGCTCATGCTACTGGAGGCCCTCCACGCTTCTTGGAATCCTGAACCATGGTCCACAGGGTCCGGTCAGTTGGGTTTTGCAGCGAGAGCACGAGAGGATGGCATGAATTGCTGACAATGTGCTGATGAGTGTGTTCCAACGACGGGATATCTTATGATGCTGATTGCTGGCCATGCTCTCTCACATTTCTTTTCTGAAGTTGCTCTCTCGATTTTCTTCTATAATGGATCTACCTGCATGCTGCCATGAACCAATAAACAAGATGAGTGCAGAGCCCATGATTCGGTTGGTTTCCTTGGCAAATCAAAGCGGCTTTCTTTTCTTTTCCGGGGAGGTAGGTGAACTGAATGCTGAATTATTCGGGGTTGTATTTTGTTATAATACGCTTTGCTTTGACCTGCATCCCCCACTTTACAAGTTCGACGAACTTTTGGGAAGACATTTTGGGGTCAAGTGGTGGTTATGGCTCAACAGCGTGTACTCCAATTCCAGGCCCTGCAAAAGTAGTAAAGTACATTGGCGGTCTATGCATGATCTAGGGAGTGCTTGACAAGCTGGTGGTGTGGTATGCCTGTTTGCTACTGAACTGCACTGCAGCATGCTAGAGTAATAGAGCCAACTCTCTTCAGATTTATCTATTGTGGATGCCATACCTGAACCTGTGACATCACAGTGATCGCATCACCAGTTGGCCAAGCACACAGTCTGACTCCACAAAGCACAGCTACACTCCCAAAGTCAACTTTTCTGCAGGCAAAATGGAAACAGAGGCCACCCCCACAGATTGTGTCAAACCCCCATGGCATGTAGTGACAAAATCTTCCATGCACGAGTTGCACTGCCACCACCTGTCATCTGTGTGTGTGTGTGCTGTTGTGCAGCACCAGCACAATATCTCACCAGTTTCAGCATTCGTCCCAATCATCAGATCAACTTGGATTCATAACACATGCACACAGAATACAACACATACGAGACCTTGTTTTCTCCAGCACACTGTACAATGGACATAAAACATGGACACAATACAAGCAAACATTGGATCCATACACCACGATCTCCAACGGTGAAACCTAAGAGGTAATCTTTTCAGTGGACTTTGGCCGTAGCATGCCTGGACGGCTTGTGCACCCTAACCTTTGGTCTCTTCTTGCGTGCCAACTTGCGCTCAAGCGCTTTGACCTTCTCGCTCAGGTCAGTTATGACGCCCATTTGATCGTTGCCGGATGCGAGAAGCTTCTGCAGGAGCTCTTTCAGCTGCTGGTTTTCTTCGGCTAGCTTCTTCTCGTCATTATCCTTCGTACCATCGTCGGGAGTTGTGGCAGCAGATAAGGCATCTTCAGAAGCCTTGTTCTCAGGATGCACGGCGATGGCTTCTTTTAGGTTATCAGCTTCCTCTTCAGCAGGATATGCACCCTCTTTCAGGTTATCAGCTTCCTCTTCAGCACGTTTTTCAGTCACAGACACTTGCACATCAACATATTCAGCAGAATTTGCTCCTGACGCGCCCACTTGAGCATCTTCTGGCATCTCACTGCATTTTTCCGTCAGAGACCTCTGAACACCAGCATCTTCAGCAGAATTTGCTCCAGACACATCCTCTGGAGCTTCTGTCAGCATCTCAGTGCATTCATATGTCTCAGACACCGACACATCTGCATGCTCTTTCTGTGCATCAGTTTGGCTCTCCGAAGATACCTCCTCCTCAGACCTCTCATGCCCTGTGATGCCACCTTCATGGCCACAGGACAATTCACAGCTGTCATCCGCCTCTTCTACAAGGTTAGGATAACTCTCCTGAATGTCAGGTTCCTTCATTGATGCCTCAAGACGAGAATCCCCACCGTTCATAGAAGCTCCTGTTAGCTTGTCAACAGCAGGTTCAGCTTTCTGATCCACCCGTTGTGGCTCATCTTTGCCATAAACCTTACATTGCACTGGATCATCAGTCTCATCCAAGACAGTTTGTTCCGGAGCAGAGTCAGGCTCCAATGTTGGTTCTAAATCAGGCTTTTCTGTATCTGCAGAAGGAGAAAGTGCCATGTTATTCATTGAAGCCTCTGTAGTTCCATCTGGTTCTTTGGTTGAATCTTGATTGGTATCCACAGCTCGTTCCAGCATGCTGTTATCTCCGGCTTCTGCAGGAATAAGATCGTGTTGTTCTTCAACTTGTAAAGATAATGATGAATCCTCCAAATGAACAACTTGGCCGCTCAATTCTCTTTGCTGATTTTCTTCAGCAGGAGAAACATCATGTTTCAGCTCCAGGCTTTCTACAGCTGCACTTCCCTGCATCTGACTGTCAAGTGGGACATCCTGTTTTCATGTTGTACGGTATTAATATGTTGTTCACAAATTTGATCATTATAGATCTTATCATAAAAACACTTAAATAAGAAGATAACTTACTTTCTCAGTTGCCACTCCACTTTCTACAGATGTTGCTGCAGCAGTGGCATTAACGTCCTCAGTGGAAGCTGAAGGCAACCCTGTATTTGATTCAGCATGGAGGTTCTGCTCTGTAGAAGCTGTGCATTGTTTCAGCCCACTGGAATCCCCTGATGAAGCTGCATCAGGAAATGATTCTGTGGAGTTCACTAGTGGCACCTCTTTTCCTTCACCCTCGACTGCTGGTTTCTCCTGTTAACAACAGTAACACTATCAGTACCCAATTGCAAAAGCATCTTGTTATACAATGACAGAGTACGAATGGCAAAGGCAACTTACTTCAGTAAACTGTTCGACTGAAACAGCATTTGATCCTTCAATTACGTGCTCCTGGTTCTCAGTGGGATGTTCTGGCAAAGCTGCATCACTCATCATATCCATCGATGATGCCACCTGAAACTCATCCTGTCCAGCAGTTTTCCCCTGTGAAACATGAATATTTAAATCCTACTTGTAAATTAGTCAATTTTTTAATGAAGAAATCAGATGCAGACAATGAGGACAATGATGATCATTTTTTGGGGGTTAGTACTAATACTTTGAAGTTTGCACTAGTTCTTCTAAATAACAAACATATTTTTACACGCTTCTCAGCTAACGTGAAATGTGGGCACATGCTCCCAGATGCAACCGGACAATCCCATCTCATCAAGGTCGCGACAGCTGGGCACCAAACTATAGAAATACTCCCTCTGTCCCAATATAAATGCAACTTTAGAATTTAAATAAATAGCAAATTAGTATTGATAGGAAATGAAAATTATACCCCTGTAAAAGTGATGTGCAAGCTGACTGAGAACAGAAGATGCATTATTTGAGAAAAAGAAAAAAAAAATGAAGTGGCAACCATTTGCCACGTTTTACATCTAGAATGACCCGGAAGCAAAAAATCACACCAGTCTCCTAACACCCATACAACCAGAAAAGTAGCGCTGCATTGTTACAGGCACAAAGATCGATGGGCACCTAGAAGTCCTCCGTATTGCTGTGTTTATTTTGGGAAATTTTTGAATTCTAGAAATGCAATTAATATGGGACGGAGGGAGTAGAAGCTAACTTACTTTCTCATGTGCTTCTTCCATTGTGGTCGTACATGGCTCCTCCTCATTTTGGTTCTGCTGCTCACTGGCACCTGCATCCACCTCCATGGGAATTACAGAGGGTACTGCATCGCACGGTTCCACAGAGTCCACTGAAGGTGGATCTTCTACCATACCCGGTTCAACAGCTCTCTCCTGAGATTTCTTTTAGGTACAATCAGTACATCACAGTATTTGTGGCATCATTAACGTATAAATTCAATTTCTCATTAAACAATTACAGAATAAGGTTACAGAGCAATGCTAATACAAGCTATACTTACTTTGTCAGAAGCCTCAGTTGTTACGGTAGGAGTAGCAATTTGGCCGATGTTCTCAGAACTGTCAGGGGTCAAGTTGCTTTTCTCAGAACTCTCTGATTTCTCTTCATTACCTTTTGTGTGATTAAACTCCCCAGATGGTTTCTTGCATAGAGTATCAAGCTTCTCCTGCAAGCAAACCAGTTCTCGAGCAACGGACTTCCTAGCTTCCCTTACGCTTGGATGCAAGCCCTGTGTTAAGTATATCGAGTATTAGAAACCAACCTAGCGAAACAGACAGAGTTATGTGAGCACCACAAAGAAATAAGTTAACCCAAGATACCTGGATGGTATCAAGCTTCAGGAGTAAATTCATAATAGTTTCACCAATGGCCACTTGCTCTTTTTCTGTCAGCTTCTTGCAAGAATCTTCAAGGCATTGAAGCTGCTTCTTCACACCTTGCATCTGTTCGTGCACATCCCTGATATTTCGGAGCTTATCCAAAGGTTGCCATCTGCGTACATCATACCCTCTGTATGCACACTGAATACGTACTGCAGCATCGTGTTCTGAAAAATTAGTTCTGCACGTTCTTGTAGCATCTTTTGCAGCTTCACTTCCAATTACAGTCCTGTCCTCTTTTGTGCTGTTATCACATCCCTTCAAGCTTTCCCCACTTGCATTTTCTTGCATGGCACCTCCCTGTGAGGTCTTTCCACCTGCATTTTCTTGAGAGCCAATGTTAGTGCAATCAGTTTGCACCTTCTGGTCATGTTTACTTGTGGGAACTTCCTCCTCTCGTGAATGTTCTGCAGATGCGGCTTGGACTGTTTTATTGCTGACGCCTACTCCCTTCATTCCATCAGGTGATTTTCCTTTAACCTCAGGCATAGTGATATGCTTGGTATCAGATTCTTTGGGCTCCAGGTTCTGGCTTTGGGCATCCTTCACGTCCTTCTTTGCCTTGTCACCATCTTTACTGGTTGGTGGGCTAGGAGACCTTGAAGAACCATTTCCAGATTTCCTTCTTGGCAAGGGATCCAGTCGTAAGCACACTGGGGGCAATTTTGCATGCTTAGCTGTTGATGATTCACTATGTTTTGTTTTCCCATTTTCTTCTAACTTTTCGGCATTGCTAGCCTTATTTGCTTCTTTCTTTTCACTTATGCCAGTCTTCTTCTCATCACTTTCTTGGATGACAGGAATGGTTCTGTAAGTACTGGCCTTCTTTTCATCAATCTCTCTCTTTGGCTCAACTGGAATGGTCTTGTAGTTTTCCCTTGCAGGTGTCCTCTCATCCTTCTCTATCTTGGGCACAGTTGGAGTGGTTTTAGGGCCATATTGATGCTCAGCAGCTGCAGGTTGGCTCTTTACTCCTGCTCTGTCACTGTGATCTCCAGAACCATCCCTGGCAGCTGGCTTCTGATCACGATGGTCGTTCTCAAACCATGACAAGGGAATGATCTTGATCTTGGGTGATCGAGGAGCCTCTGCAGAATTGTTTAGGGCCTTTGGGACCTCTTCCATCTCCTTCATCTCTTTAGCCTTTTGCTTCGGCCCATCATATCCTGTAGGCATCCAAACTATTGGCCAATGGAATTGTTCCTCCTGATTGTCTTGCTCTTGGCGCTTTGCATCCCCTGTACTCTTGACAGGAGCCCATCCATTTAAGAGCTGAGGTGACAATTCAAAACGCTTTCCATTCTCCTTGCCTTCCATGTTGCCTGACGGAAGCCATATGAATGGATATTGGTTCTTTGGATGGCGAATTATAGTGCCACCATCAGAATCATTCTGCTCACTCTCAAGCTTGACATCAGGATTTTCTTCCTTGATTTTCACATTGCTCTTCTCTGCCCCCTCGCATACATGGTTTGGACATCCACAGCAATGGCTCTTGAGCTTATCATAACCATGTGGCATTTGATCAACAGGATACGGATGCGATGGGACAAAGTACAGGGAGGCGTTTGAGTGCTGTGGAAATGGCCCATGATAATATAGATGAGGGGGTGGAAGTTCTTGAGGTAGTGGGGGTCTGAAACTGTAGTAATCAGGAGGATATGTGTGGTTGCAACAGCAATGGAACTCGGAAGAATGAGGGTGATGGATGCCAGCATTGTATGGCCAAGGTCCATAAGTTGGCGGCCTACAGGATGAGTCCATTGTCCGTGGGTGTCCGGATGGAATTTCCCATCCTTGAGGAGGATAGTAAGGGTAGGGAGTGTGACTTCTGTAGTGTGAGTGGTATGGGTCCATGTAGTGGTTTGTCGGATACATTATTTACTGGTCTGTTTATACTATAGTAGGGTAAATGCCTATACCTGCTGAACAGGAACTATGGCTGTGATACCTGCGACAGTGGACAAGAGACACGTATAAGTTTGGATATACTCGGTGGAGCTCTGAATAAGATGAAGCTACCAATTACAGCAAAGCAGGGTGGTAATTCAGAAAACAGAAAGAACTGAAATAACTTTGTTTTTGGCTCTTTGCATAGCAGCCGTTGATAGCCAACAGCCTCCGTGCTAATCCCTCCCCACCCCCCCCCCCCCCCCCCCCAATCAGGCATTTGTTATTTTTTTACTCGCGAGCAAGATTCCAAAACTCCTGAGCAAAAATGGCCACGGATATCTACTAAAGACTTCCCTCTCCAATCACTTTATTAATTAATAATAAGGGACGAGAAGTTGTCGGAGCAGAGGCTTTACTGTAGTGTAGCACGGGCTCCTGCAACAATATCGCTGAATCCGCTTAGCAGAGTAACAACAACTAACAAGACCTTCCGCGACTGCAGATAACTAGATCGCCATGAATTGCGGACGCCGAAATTCGATACTCCGTAGCTCCCATGCTGTACTCCTAAGAAACGCATGGCCCGACCAAACCTGTACTAGCTACCGCAATCGGACTCGGACGCATCCAAAGCACTCAAATCCGGGGAGAGAAATGGTGAAGGCGAGGCACTCACAGTGAGTCGGGCGGAGAAAAGCGGCGGATCAGACGGACGAGCCACCACCAAAGCTTGAAAAATCCACGGGGCCGAATGGCGTCAGCTACCGGCGGGCGATGCGGTCCGCGGG
Source organism: Echinochloa phyllopogon (assembly GCA_033239725.1). Lineage (NCBI taxonomy): Eukaryota > Viridiplantae > Streptophyta > Magnoliopsida > Poales > Poaceae > Echinochloa > Echinochloa phyllopogon. The sequence goes on along the minus strand of BTCW01000010.1, from coordinate 12,262,019 downwards.
TCCCAGGCCGTCGTCGTCCTCTCTTCCTTCTCGCGAGCGCTTTCGGTTTCCTTCCTTTCTGAGTACCGGGCCGGCGGGCGCGCGGCATTTATGTGGAGGCGGGGGGAGGAGGTGCATCGGGAAGGAGGTGGAAGAAGGGAGAGACCGTTGGGCTGGGGTTCGGGAGGGTTCGCGACGCGACTCGAGTCTCCCACGCGCATTCATTCCTTCTCGACGGTTCCACCAGCGTCTCTCTTCTCTTCTCTCAATTTTGTTTAGAGTCAGTTTCAAAAAAAAAACCCCAATTGATCATTTGCGACGTACGACGACGTTGACTAAACAGCAAAGTCAAAAGATGACGGATTATCAATTTCATTCATGAAAACACATGACTGGACCGGATTGTATCGCAGAATCTGAAGCATCAAAATCCAGACATAATTAAGCTAGTACTTTGACCATGTTGACAAAGGATGACAGCCACAGTTGCCCTTCAAGCACGACTGGACCTCCAGTAGCCTTCTTGCTGCCGAGGAAGACATCAGTGAGCACGGTCTTGGACTCCAGGATGCCTTCAGAATCGCCAAACCCTGTTGTGGCAAAGCAGTCCTCAATGTTAAACGTTGATGCGCAATGATATGTAAAAATTGGAAGAATGCATATATAGTTGACAATATATCAGCTCGAGAAACCTGCTGAATGTTCTCTCTATTGATTCAACATTTTTATTTCCCAAAACCGAAATTTTTACAAACTGCTATGACTCTTTCTGAGTGGAACCAATATTTTATTCCAAAGAGAATTACTGTGGAATTTTATACTATGGTTCAACAATTTCATAGTCAACAACATCAAGCATTCAGGCAGGTGCACTTTAAATTGTTCAAACAAAAATTGGCAGCGGGAAACCAGGTTGGGTTCCAAAGCTAAAGAGATGGTTACTAGTTGACATGTTACATCATCTAAGCTATAGCTATATTGAATTGAGTCTAGCACCTTTCAAAGCCTTTTGCCCAGGTTTAACAAATATGCTAATTGTACTGGCAGGATTTCAGAATTTGACATCAATACCAAGGGTGTCTGTTCAAGAGATGTCAGAAGAGTATTTAGAAAGAACACAGGAGATGATTGGCTACATTTAATGTATACATAGTATAGGCCAGGCAGATTATATATGTTTCTTAATTCAAAACTTAATTCAAACAGCTCCATGCATGATGCATATAAATGGAGGGCACACAGTGGAGAGTATATGTCCAAAATACACGACACACACCACTAGTGCTGGCACAGATAGCATATGAGCACCAATATATAGAAGCATAAACTTGCTGCATTTTGAAGTGAATCTTTACCAACTATACATCCAGCAATTTCATCAAGTATGATGGCATCTGAAATCAATTAAATGGATTACACATGCAGTTACAAAAATAAACTACAAAACAAATTAAAATGGAAGACTTACCATTCCCTCTGATCCAATGTTGGAGACATACCAATGCTTCTACTGGTTAATCAAACAATGGCAGGACACAGACAAGTTAATCAAACTTCAGTGCTTCATGCACAAATGTTTTTTTTCACTTCTCTAAATCACAAAGAAATGAGTGGCAGACTCCCCACTGTTTTTTTATTCAAACTACTCAGAAATCAACACTGACATAATGCACAAAGTTGTTTAATAGGGGTGTGGTACCTATATTTTTTTCCAAGCCAAACTTTAAATTGCCCGAAAATAGCAAGTTCTTAGTGACTCGGTGCTTAAAACTGAGCCCATCTATAAAAAAAATAAACTGAGCCAGCATCATGGGCACTAAAAGAATAAACAGTACTTCTTTTAGATCCTCCTAACCACAGCACTTCCAGAACACAGAAAGAGAAGTAACATAAAAAGAAAATATGATTGCTTCCCTATTGTGAAGCTAAAATTGCTCCGCCCGTGAACGATAGAGGCGGTGCTGCATGAGACGGCGAGGCCATAGGCATCGATCAAAATAATGCGCCGGCGGCCGTGTGCATGGAGGTGACGCCGAGGTGGAGGAGCGGGAATGCGCCGACGCTGATCTTGGTGAGTGCGTACCTGGCTGCCGCCGCGAAGTCCTCCACACACACGCCGGGGACAGGGCGGCGCGGCCGTCGCTGCTGTTGCCGCCGTCGGAGCCCGGGGGCGCGGCGTCGATTCGAGCGGTGAGATCCGACACGGTGACCCCGATCCCCTTTCTCATTTTTTGCGGGCTGCGGCGCCGGCGGCTTTTGCGGGCTATCCGCGTAGGTCTGCATAACTAATGCGGGCTGATTTGCGGCCCATTGCGGATATGCGGCGCGGGCTTGTCCAACGGGCTTGCGGTAAAGCCCGCCCCACTTGCAATTTGACGGGCACGGCAATTCAATAGCTCATTAGCTAGTTCCGTTTGGGTCCACCTTAGTTTAAATTAGCTAGCCAGCCGGTGAATCTAAATAGGTCCAAAATAGTCTTGATCCACATGTAAATCGCGTACGGGGTGTGATGTCAGAATCAGATAGTCCAGTAGTAAAAATAATGGACGTCTCTGGTTCACCGTCGTTGTTTATCACGTCAAACATTCGACACCGCCACCAAAGTTATGCAGCGTGCCATAACTTTTACGTTGCATGCCAATTCATTTTATTTTTCGTATCTTCGGCGGCGCCATAGACTTGGCGTGGCAATCTACGGCCACAAACCAAGCGGACAGAGTATGTTTTATATAAAACATTGTTTAGGTACAAAATATTTTTTGAGTTTTTAAAAAATACTATGTTTTTTCAAAGTACTTTGCTATTTAACTGCGAGAAGATGTTTGGATGTCATAAATTGTGCCGTTTTAAAAACTACAGTATTGCTAAAACCATAGTTTTTTTGGAGTTTAGAAAAGAGTAAAGTCCATCACCGGTCCTTCAACTTCACGTTGTATCATTCCGGTCCCCGAACTTGTAGATTGCAGATTTGACTCCCTAAACTTAGCTTCGGTGTCATCCCAGTCCCTAAACTCACATATTGAAGATTTAACTCTCTAAATATAGCTTCAGTTGTCAACCTGGTCCTCAAACTCGTAAACATACAATTTCAGAATATATCCATTCAAATTTAACATGTATATATGTTAAAAAATACTTTGTTTATTTGTGTTTATATAAATTACTAGGCTGAGGCCAAAGGAGGTCTGATAAATTGTAAAGTTCTAATAATTAACTATGCAGTTTTGATATGGTTATAGTTCAATCGATAACATATCATTATTCATTGCTTAGGAAAAGAGAATATCTATTAAAAAATAGAGTATTAGCTAATATAATAGGTAGGAAAGAATCCAAGTCTAACCTCATAAGGATTATCGATGCCTCGTTGTTTAGTTGAAATTTCCTTTCAACATAATTATGAGAGTTTTCGTGTTAAATATGTCCCACTATATAAATTTAGGGCTTATATATATTAAATATGTGTCAATATACTCTGAAAATACATATTTATGAGTTTAGTGACCGGAATGACACACGAAGCTAAGTTTAGAGGATTGAATATACAATTTGAGAATTCAGGGACCGAGATGACATTCGAAGTAAAGTTTAGCGATCTGTATCTGCATTTTGTAAGTTTAGGGGCCGAGATGACACAACACAGCAAGTTAGAGGACCCTACTGGACTTTACTCTTTAGAAAACTTCACCCAGATCTTTTTTCTAGACAGAACTCATGCTCCACGTACATGCTGTCGTGTACGGTTTTTCACATGCACTCCTTTTCCATTTTGGTGTGTATTCCATTTTATACCATGCACATAAAAATTCTCCACCCGTGGCATGTTCTCTTGGTTGTCTTGTACATGCACTCCTGATCTTTTTTTCCTTTTTTTTGAATCACTTAATTTGGTTCCAACAGTTGCTTAGCCTTCGGTAGATAAAGTATACGAGTTTAAGGTTTGTACATCTATTATGAGCAATCATATTATAGAAATACAGTTAGTATATGAATAATGGTTACGAAGATTGAAAATCAAAAGGTAAAAGATATAGAATAACTAACACATGAAGTTTAATCCAATAAAAAATAATATTTAGATTAATAATTAATCATGGAACACGTTAGCTCAACCTACCGTATGTATGTGATTATTCTAACAGCCCTTTTCTAAATTATGGAATAGTGCCACCAATACTATAATCAGCCAAACACCTCATTGTTTTTCGAAAACTGAGAAATACTCTAGTTTTCAAATACAATGGTATTGTATGGGTTTGGTTTTGAAAACCGTAGTATCTCAATACAATGGTTTTTTGAAAACTGCAATATCCAAACAGGGTCTAAGTGTTTATTTGTCATATTTAACCAACACTATAAATTATTTTTCGGTTGAAATAAAGTACATTGGGAGTTATGGATTATTCTTTGAAGTGTACAAAATCTGCCATAAAAGTGACAATTATTGGATTAATCAAAAGTTAATTTGATTGAAAGGTCCTCAAGTTGGAATCATGTTTATAAGAAATTGAGGCACATAATTTTGGTTTTGGATTAAACAAGAAGTTTGACAATAAAGAGTACAAGGTCATTTGATTGAGGAAGTGTACTTGACACACATTTGGTACTCAAGCTAGAGATCAAGACCAAGTTAAAGATGAAAATGGAATTTAGGCTCTAGTGACTATTGGAGATCATTTGATAAAAAGAAAAGTGCTCAAAGAAGGATTTAATGTTATTCATCAAGATAAGTCTATCATATGGATTAATCAAAGACATTTCAAGTGAGTGTCAAGAATGGTTCTTTAGAGAGAGGTCACTTCTCCCTAGTGTATGGACTTGCCGCCTTTTGGAGGTAAACCAAGCGTGGGGCTTGGATGGCTAACATGGAAGTGATGATCCAAGGAAAAATTGAGGTGCTTAGTTGAAGAAATCTAAAGAGTTGATCAAGAAAGCAAGCTACACCCAAAAGAGAGCTAGTAATGGGATTTCAAGTGGTATTCTAAATAGTTCTCTCATGCAAGCATTGATCAAATGAAGAAGCAAGCCAACCACAACATGAAGAGTGCACTTAATCATTAATGGTTCTCAATTCATATGGGTGAAGGATGGAATTCAAATTGGTATCCATTGATCTTCACCAAGCTATTAATTGGACTTCACATTGCTATTGCGGAGCTAAATTAGAATCTTATTGACTATCCTCTACTCCAATATTGCAAATGTATCATTGTAATGTGCATTGATCATTTTCATCCCTTACTAGTATGCGGTTAGTGCATATAGTAAATGCTTATTGGATCATGCATTACAAATAAAATTTTGAAATTTATAGCCTACCACTATTGCTTGAATGATTCTTTGATCTAGTGAGTAGTATATGAGTTTGTTCATGAGCTAGTAAACCCAAGTACTTGACGTATTTTGGATTGCTTATAAGTGACAAGCACTACCTTGATAAGATAATCACTTCATGCTTGTGAAGAATCTTAGAAAATTTTTAAACTAAAGCTTAGGAAAATCAATTTATTCAAGTCAAAATTAAGAAGCTCATGGAAACAATCTAGTTCAAGAACAAGACAACAATGCAAATGGTTATCAAGTTTCATCCTACTAGTGGTTTCATCATACAAAGAAAATGCTTTCCTTGGTCACTTGGTTGATTGCATAGTGAATTGATTTTCCATACCTTGGATCAAAAGAAGTTCTAGTGAGAGTGGCAATTGAGCTTGAAAATCTTAGACTTAGACCTTTTATAGAGCATAGATGTGATTGGAATGAGACTATCCTTAGAAAATTCTATGCCACCTATGAAATTGATATGGATAAAGGAAAGATAGATTGGATGCCGCTGCAAATGAACTTGATTATGCATATTTCACGGATATAGAACATCCTCAGACGCACCTTCATGCCTAAGAGTGGAAATAAGGATGCCATCTGTGAGCATTATTGGAATGTCATAAATTATATCATGAATGGAACATGGTTTAATGTGATCAAGTTGATTTTGAGGACATTGGTCAGTCACTTGGAGCATAAATGAATCAGCTTTAGGGGATGCAACAGAGCTTTCACGGACTTTAGTGGTTTCTAGACTCATATGATCTATAAATTTGTATTTCTTCATATGGTATAAATTGATATTTCTTCAAGTATTATATTTTCAATGGCTATTAAAAGTGATGTCTATATCAAGATTACAAGTGATCCTCAAGAGAAGAATTCATCCCTCACATACAAGAGCACAAGTTGATCAAATTGAATGACCAAATATTTGACAAAGGGGAAGAGGCCCCACATACCAGTATCAAGGTCAAAAGATTCTACATGAGTCATTCCAAGTAACCTATAAGTGGTGTATTTCTTATTGGCATCCCACAAAAGACATCATTTCTATATATGTGATAGTGTCCATCAAAAATTAAGATTCAAGTATCACATAAAGGGGAGAGAGTATCACCTAAACCTTAGTATCAAATGAACATACCTTTATGGAAATTGATGACAAAGGGGAGAGAGTGGTACAAAGATATGAAATATTGCAGAAGATGGAATGAGAGTGGTACAAAGAAATTACAGTGGAAAATATGAAATATTGGAGCCACTATGATATGGGGGAGAAGTAAAGTGGATTTGGACATGGACATGGACATAATCAAGAGGAAGCAAAAAGGGTCACAATTCTTGGACAAAGAGAAGCACACAAGTATGGGGAGCAAGCTCATGAACATGATTGATTGCATTTGATATGTGCATATTTATGTGTTTGTTTGCATATTGCATAAGCTTTTAAATTCAATATCCATGCTTGTATGATGTATGCTAGTTATAGGAGTTGAATGATGAAATGCTAACTAGCTTGCTTATGTTGGTAGCTAGATTTATGTTATTTTCGTGTACACCTAGAACATTGCTTATAATGTTGAAGTCATGAGGTATCTAGTGTGTTTCTTGTGATGTCTAGCTAACCATGATGCTAAGGATGGACTTCAATGTGCAAGCTTAATTAGTATCACGCTACAAAGGTTTATCCTATATACCTTAGCATCACCAAGTAGTGTTAACACTCCCAAAATTTCATATCTATGCATATGTGCAAGCTTGAAAACAAACCATTTGAGCATATATGTAGGGGGAGTTATCACTACCTAGTCAGATTTTATGGTGCTTATCCAAATTATAACATAGAGCTGAAATGTTGGATAAGGAGCATAGAATCCAAACAAACTCAATTTCCATATCTTTGTAAAGTTGTCATCAATTACCAAAAAGGGGGAGATTGAAGGTCCTTGTTTGGTTTTGGTAATTGAGTGACAACTTAGGTGGACTAATATGTGTTTAAGTGAAATACACATGTGATTAGTCCATAGGTAATTATGTGATGAAGGAGCTCATTGCATATGAGACATGAGATGGAGTCATGTGACTAAAGTGGAGAAGATCAAGACAAGACTTGGTTTGATGGACCGGTTGCAAGTGTGAAGGGCAATTCAGAGGCTAAGCGCTGGACCACGTGGCGGGATGCTTGAGCAATGACTTGGCGCCGATGGACCAATGCAACGGTGAAGAGCAAGTGAAGTCAAGATCGATGAACCAATACGTCGCATGATGATATGAAGTGGATCATATCATTTGTGATGATGTTGGTGCATGTGTTGCATCAACATTGGAGAAGATGGAATGGAATGCGCAAGGCAAAGGTATAACCAATAGGCATTTCATTTAACCAGTCATAGGTGAGTAGAGAAGTTTATGACCGGGTTTAGGATAGATGGCCGTACTATCAAGAGGGGAAAACTTGTTTGCATATCGGTCATCTAGTGCCACTTTGATCATTGACTTGCATGTTGTGCATCTAGATGAGTGGTAAATATCATGGAAAAGGCGTTGTTGAAAATCCAGTGCAAATCCAGTTCTGTCGAGACTGGTCAAACTGTCTGCGGCTCTGGCTCGGATAGTCCGAGAAATCAGAATAAAATTTATTTGTAAAAACTTTGGAAAATTCCGTTCGGACTTATCCGATCGTCTGTCGGACAGTCCGAGGGTGTAGGTCGGACTGTCCGATGACTTGTGTTGACTGTGGGCCCATGTGCGCTGACTTGGCGAGCTGTGCGCTGATTGTTGGACAGTCCGTGATTGGGATCGGACGGTCCGTAAAATAGCTCGGATTTAGACAGAGACGGTTTTTGATATTCCGGGTGGTCAGACCGTCCGACCTAGCCTGGCGGACCGTCCGAGGTTGTCTCGGATAGTCCGTGTGTGCGGGTCGGACAGTCCGGCCTGCCCAATGGTCATCTCTGACACACGTTTGAGTGCGCGTTGTGACCGTTAAGTTTTAAACGCGGACAGTTCGAGGGTGCAGGGTCGGACAGTCTATGAGAGGCGCGTTTTTGACCGTTTGGATCTCAATGGCTAGTTTTTTGAATGACGGACCGTCCGAGAATGGATCTCGAACAGTCCGAGAGAGCCGTTAGAGCTCAGAAAATGAGTGTAACAGCTAGTTTTCTCCCTCCCTCTATAAATAGAAGGGTGCCCGGGGCTTGGGAATGTGTTTCCTATGGTAGTGCTTGCCTTGGGAGTCCACTAACTCACTTGTTCATGCTAGATTGCGAATCTATTGCGAGTGAGTGCGAGTCTAGTGCATTGCTTTGAGAGATTGCATCGAGTGGCACTAGGTGTTCGTGTTGCAAGTCGGTTTGTTTGTTACTCTTGGAGGTTGCCACCTCCTAGACGGCTTGGTGGATTGAGGCTCTTTTGAAGCTCGCAAGGAGATTGTGCGGTGCTCCGGAGAAGGATTTGTGAGGGGGATTGTGCTCACCCCGCGGGGATCGCGAAGAGCAACTCTAGTGGAGCATGTCATTCATTGAGTTACCTCACTTGCGAGTGGTGTCTTGGAGTGTCTGGAGTGGCCAGCGGCTTGAGAGCTTTGCCCAAGAACCATCGAGGTGTTGGTCGACACAACGAGGATTAGCTTGGTGGCAAACAAGTGAACCTTGGGATAAAAATCATTGTGTCAACATTGTCTACTCTTCTCGGTGGTTTGCACTTCTTGATCACAAGCATTGTATTTACTTCCTTATATATATCTTGTGCTTGTGAGGTTGCTCTCATAATTAGTTGGCTTGTGTAGCTTGCTAGTTGTCTTCTTGCTTGTGTAGCTAGAAGTAATGATCTTGTGACTAATTAGCTTGTGTAGCTTAATTAATCTCTGTGCTTAGTTTCTGTAGCTAAGTAAATTGAGCCTTTGGATTAGACTTGTGTAGTCTTGTCCATTGAGCATTGCTAGTGAGCTTAGGAGCTTTGTGCTTTTGCTTACTAGTTGTGTAGGAGCTCCCCGGTGTGTGAAGTACTAGTGGCATAGGTTTGTATGACCTTGCTCCTAGAATTAATTAGGTGAGCTTGTGCTAGCTTGGCACCTTATTTGCTTGTTTAGATCTTTTATAATGTGCTAGTGAACATAGATAGAAGGGGGTGAAGTCTTGGCTAGACCGATAGTTTTAATTCTGCATGTGTTACGGTTAGCCGACGAGTTAAATTTTAGAAAGAACTATTCACCCCCCTCTAGTCTGCCATCTTGACCCTACAGCGGTTCAGGAATTGGTGTTGTTATTAAGTAGCACAAACACTAATCAAACCATGTAGCGATTTTGGTTTATAAAAAGGAAGGGGGATTCAATTTTATAGAGACGCTACAAGGAGCATCTTTGCAAGTTCTAGTGTGTTTTTGGAAAATTTTAAAATGGTCACAAATTCTTATTTAGATGTCCGAATTCAATATTTTAGACTAAAGAAATATTACTAGAAATACATGTGCGGCTTTGTCGTGCCCTCATCGGATTGAATCAGTCCATGGATCTTTGTCGGTTTGTCAATAGGCTTCTTTCAGCTTATAGTTTGTTTTTGTTGTATCGATGGTGTCGAAATCCATTTATAAAGAAAAGATTGCGGTTATATGTGAAAAAACAGTGATTGCATAATGCAATTGCTTCCAATTGTAGGAAATGAATTCCCATTGCCATATCTTTATTTGGTTACTAAATAGACAATTCCTTGCCTGTAAATTGACAACCTTCCTTGCCGCGACGAGCAGAAGCAGAGAATTCGAGAGGCTACCCACTCCGTCGCGAGTTCGAGAGGCTACCCACTCCGTTGCGAGGAGTTGAGAAGAAACATCGTCTATTGCACATCTGACGGGTAATAATTTATATGGGATGCACTTCCGATGGCTAAGACGTCACGATGAAGTGGATCAATGGCGTATCGGTTTTTCTGTTGGATTTTGTTCTTTGGAGATTACAAGGACTATGCATCATATCTATATGATCCAAAATAGATTGGAATTTCATGGTTAGAGATTAGAAGTAACAGTGTATCGAAACTTCCTATAGAATATTGGAGATCTTATCCCACAAAGTAAGTTCAAAAACTTGTGTCATTGTATGAACGATTTCTCTCATGTTGGCACATGGATATGTCATTGTGAGCACCGAGACATAACAAAACAATCCATGATGCATCCATCTTAATAGTCCAATATTTCTACACACTAATCTATATTTACCACAACATGTATAAAGCCCCGAGCCTGATCTACTTACCTTCAACATGTTTCTTTTCCTAGGTTGGCTATCGGAACAACCTTGGGCCATCTCAACACTATACGACAACCAAGGCACATAAGCAGACTGGCCCACCTTTGCCCCTACCTGCACCTCGCATACCAATCCAACTAGCACACCCAAGCGTATATGCATACCAGTCCAACTAGCACACCCAGGCGTAGACGTATACCAGTCCAACTAGCACACCCAGGCGTAGATGCGTGGGGTGAAGCCATCGCCAAACATATTCTAGAAGATTATAGAGATTTGATGTTGCAATATTTATTGTCTATATGTCACATATACAAAAACAACCACACCTACATTTTGGACTTGTGGAAAAGTCTCATGAGTCGATGTCATATTTTTGGAGTGCATGCAAAAATGCATACACACCCTACTGTAAGGTAATACATGCCAAAAGCTGGTAATGTATTTTGGTAGGTATGCTAAAAACAAGGACGACTTTAATGAATAAAGGCTTGTTGTTACCAGTATCTTCGGTGGGCAACTCATTTCGTACACTCAACCTCGAACCATTATAAAATATACAATATCGTAAAGCTTCCAGTATATATCTAGTGTTCCAATACATTAGCCCTATCCTCCCGTTCTTTGTTCCCCTAGCATCCATGGCTTCACATGCCTACCTTAAGAAAGTGCGCTGATTGTTCTCTCGCTTGTTATTTTCTCTTGAAATTGATCCATCCCTTTCAATGATGATTATCGCCTTTTTTATGTTTGTTCAAGAAAATGGTTGTGTTGATTTCTTCGAATGCATAGATGTGTTTGATGATTACCATATCTCAGTTATGATTGCTTTTGTTAGAAAGTGTGTTGCCATACTTGTTAGTCTCGAATCAGATGAATCAAATATTAGCTCCCCTTCCCGGAAAGAAGTTATTGAAGGGATTGATTTATACCTCAATAACATCTGCTATGAGGCTGTGGGAGATATCCTTAATGATTTTGAGATTCAGGAACTAATCTATGAATATGCTCAAGATCATGATGAACGTCTGGAGGAAGAAATTTACACAAGGCTGGTAAGATTACTACATCATCTCAATCTCAAATCAATAATCTCATGTGATATTTATTTATTAGAATCTTTGAGGTTGTGGTTTGGGGGGTCTAGGTGGAGGTGGGATTTAGAGGGAGATTCAAGAGCATCGGAAAGTGTATGGTCATTTGGTGGTGTTGCGAAGTGGGGAGGGGGGAGGGGGTTTCTCCTAGTGTCGGCAAAGGTCATCGGTGGTGCTTGTGACTTGGGAGGAAAACAGAGGGCACAAAAACATTGGGTTAGTGAGGTAGTGGCTGGCAGTGATGGTGGATCTATGATAGAGTATGCACCATAGGAGGAGAAGTGCACGGGAGGTGAGCATGACATCTCCCTTAGGAGGAGGGGGGCAAGAGGGAAAGAGAGAGGTGTATCTAGGTTAGAAGAATGTCGAGAGAAACAAACATCCAGACCATTGGATATGTATTGGTCAGATCCATTGTTGAAAGGCAATGTGTCCTCTAGCCACATTTAAGAATTTTTCTTATATATTAAGGCCCAGTTTGGATTGTAGGGTTTTGTAGGAAAACTATAGGAAACCAAAACAGATGAAAGGAAAGAAAGAACAATGTTTGTTACATAGAAAAACACATGTCCCCTTCCTATGGAATACTGTAGCCTCTTCACGATTCTGCAGGGAATGAAAAAAAATTCACTCCATGCTCTGGTTTTGTCCTCTTCACGGAAGCCCAAGGCACACTGTTGTTAACTCACTGGGAAGATGAGAGAAAGCCATAGCCAGTACACTTTGCGCATCAATTAGAATGGTGACTTGGTTGTACAGTTGTGGGGATGGGTGGATAAGTTTGGCTTATTCTGATGAGATCGGCTCATGCAAAACTTCACTCATCTTGGCTTATGTTATTTCCAATTCTTGCGTTGTGCATTTCTTAGTTCCAAACATGCCCTAATATATCTTAAGGTGCCTTATCAAATCTATATGTGTATGGTATGCAGGGTCTTGTAATCAACTTGGCTGAATCTTCTTGTCAAACCCATAACACTGAAAGCCAAGGCTCAAGTGCTCATGTCTTGGAAACCATAGAGGAGAAAACAACTTCATTTCCATCAACTGACTCTTTGGGGGAAACTTTAGATGCCTTGAGGATGATAGAGACTACAGATGTAAGGATGTCAAAAAGTTTTGCATCATGGCATGGGGCATCATATAATTGTTACATGGTTATATCGAATTCATTGTTCTGTTGTGCTAAGAAATCTCTTTTTATACTCCAGGAACTCCAGCACCAGCTAGATAACGTTCTAAAGGAAGAGAGAACTCTGCTTGTGACTTTCTTTGATGGGCTTCCATTGACCGGCCGAGATCAACTAAATGACTTCTTTAGCCGGTAACTTGTCTTTTCAATAATATGATACCGTTACTTATTCATAATTTTACATTTAGGAGCGCACATGTTTAGTTTAGTAAATCATTTAATAAGAAACCAAGTATTATTGGCTTTATTGGTTATTCAAATCTACAGTGTATTATTATTTACAACACTAGAAAAACATAATTGAACATTAAGAGTATTTTAGTTTATAAAATTATGTAGTTGGTTTGTTTAGTTTAGGTGTGGTTTAAGGCAAAAAAGCTTAGTGTATCCTCAACCCATGTGTCATAATGACTACTCCCTCCATTTTTAAATATATGACGTTTAGGACAAGCAAATTAGTTCATTTTTGAACTAAATAGGTTGTCCTAAACGACATATATTTAAGAACGGAGGTAGTATGTTTTTTAATCACTATAATTCCTAGTAGAAACTTTACTTAATTTGTATCAAGAAGTATCTTTTTATAAAGTTATTTTCTACCTAATTTGACTTATTTGTTGTTTTATGTTACCTAATATGATGTTTTGGTGAATAAAGTATGTTTGCATCTACACACATTTCTTATACATTTTGTCTAATTCTTGTATTATATTTCTTCCATATTATAGGTTTGGAGCGGTCGAAGAAATCATAACTGAGAAACCAAGTCTGAGGCCTATTCCAACCTGGGCCCTCGTCACATTTCGCTCACCATATACACTAATCAGTGTCCTCAATGCAAATAAGAGGTCTGACTTCATTATAAATGGGAAAGATGCATGGGTTCAGCGCTATGTCGAAGCTAAGAGGAGCACCTTCACCTCAAATGGGAAAGATTTGTTTATTTGGGGATAAGAGAGCGTGTTCCCCTAGGAATGGCAAAAAGGGTCAGGGTTCTATTCCAAAGTGCAAGATATAATCTAAGTTAACCCGCCAACCCAATAATTTGCTTTTATACAAGAACAAACTCCTTGTCTTGAAACTATTGTGTTGCTGCCGATGAAATGGTTGTAACTCTATTGGTGCTACGAAAATGCCTGGTATTTATATACTTAAGAAATAAATAATATTAATTATGATGGACCTAAAGTTTCAATGTGTCTATATGTTGAAGGTTATCGTGCATGGTTTATATTATATTACAATGACTATTTTAGTAAAATTTGAGGCATCACATCTAAAATGAGAGAATTTATATGTGTGCACCTTGTACAAATGTGGATGCTTGATCCACCTCTCTGTTTATCATGACATGCATAACAAGTTCTGTGTGTCTAGGTTTATAATCTACATGCAAGAAGTATAGTTTATAGGTAGGTCAAGTGACTACAAAGAGATTACTCTACATACAAGAATTTGTGACCAATATGATGGTAATGCCAAGCTTCTCATGGTGAATCAGTTAGGGAGTTCAACCGAGAGTCATTGAAGCTCTTATCCGGACCCAGATAAAAGTTTAGACCCAAATCCCAACTTTATTGAAAAGCCTAGACTTTTTTCTTTTAGCCTGTTAGATAGCCATGACTCAAATCCAAGGGCGTGTCCCTCTAGTCCTTTCCTTCTTTGATGTTGTATATGCAAAGAAACATGGGGATACAATGGGATTTTGTTCGAGGATATGATGGGATTATAGGCTTTAGCCCTAACCATTAACCAAGACAGATATAAACGAGTCCTTTCCCAATGTGGTGCCCAAACTTTTACTTGTCCTTCATAATGTCCTAATATGTTTCTCTTATGGGTAATTCATTTGCACAATCACCATAACAAACAACAAAAGCGTTCTTAGAATGTTGATGCTGGAGAATTCCATGTTTTTTAGTATCCAAATCAGCACCAAAAGCACATAATGCAAATTGCTTTGAGGTAAATCTACGATGTTTAAACATGAAAATGGCCATTAACAGTAAAATCAGATCATGCTTTGAGGTTCCAAATACTACTTCCTTCATGAAGTGTACTCACCAAAGTACACATTTTGCTGCCTTCACTATCAATTGTGGATATCCTAGAGGCCTGACTTTTGCAAGCAATTCTTACAGTTTTAGAGCAATGTTCATCTTTTATAGCACCTGAGCATTGTTGGCGATGAACATGAAGAAGTCAAACTACTTTTTAACTTGCAAAAAGCCCACTAGGTGCAAGTGGATGCACTTGGTCTGATAACCTCCTGTTAGGACTTGAGGTTTGCCCGTGCGGTTCATGAGTTCCTTCGTACTGCATATGAAGTTTGCGATTGGTTCAACAATACATAATCATGAAAAATGCAGCAGCTTGCTTGTTAATTATGACAAAACCCAAATGAAGGAACAAGAGAGGTCGGCTTTATCTCAATAGATATTATCTCGACATTTGAGAAAGCATAAAGAAGCTCAACACACCTTGATGTTTCATTTCAGACTATAAAGTGCTAGTGCGATGCCAGCTTATGCACCCTTTGGATATAATTATTTGGGATAGCCTTGGTTCTAAACTACAATACAAAGCACCAGAATAATAGATCCATCACACACCATCAATAATAAGCACATCGAGACATCCATAGAAATGATGTCGTCAGCAAAGTGGTTGATATGGTAGACTCCCTTGTTGTTCTCGGGATCTCAGTAGCGATGCTGGAAAGGGGGGATTGAGGAGTGGGGTAGAAAATGGCAAGCGATGTATCCGCGCGGATACCAAGCATTCGTAGGTCCAACACATGCCGCATCTTCATGGGCGCCATATTAACAATGCAAAAACCAATAGAGGAGAGTGGCTATAATAGAATATAGTGACAACTGCTACTGGCAACCGACCGCCATGCATGGAAGAATATTCTAGGGTTGAATAGTGGATGGACATGTTGGAATGAAATTTGCCAATAACTTGTTGGTGGGCTGGCTTAGATGTAGAAGAGGCTAGGCTTGAAACTCCAAAGCCAAGTCTTGTCACCCCAAAAAGAAAACAAAAATTTGATCCACAGTTATTTATTTGCTAGATACCATGCTAGAAATATTTTTTATCTATATCGCACAATTGCTACATTCTTGGAAAACAAATTCTCATATTCATACCTAACAAGTGGCAATAAAAAAGAAATAATACTTTAATCTTTTATTATAAGTCAGGACCCTTTTAAAAAAATGCCTTTTCCATAAAGGGATATAGGTTGTTTTTATAGTATTACTTATTTTTAACTAAAACGTTTTTACCTACTTTTACAGGATAAAAATATTTTTGTTACTCGAAGTTAATCTAAGGGTATGATCTATTTGACAGGCTCATTCTTGATAGAAATATTGTCTCTTTACTGTCATAATGTCCTAACCATGGTATTAACTGTGAGACCCCATGCAACAAAATACAAAAATATATTATGGTATATTCAGTTTCACATGCATGGAAATGGGACCAAGTGACCTACCACACATCTTGAACTTCAAATCTAACATGGCAACTTCATTTATTTTAATTACTAAAAGCTACTAAAAACATCTAACCCTTAAGGAACTCTTTCTTCACACCCTAACTTAGAGAAACTACAGCCAAGCCTCTAAATAGCCCCTACTTAAATTTACAAGACCAAACCAACAAGATATACTCAGGCACTCTACTAGACAGATCTATTTTGGGGAGGCCTCCAAAGTTTCTTGTCCATCCTATATTTCTATGGAGTCTCTAGGGAGACCTCTATTTGTTAAGGGTTATTATTAGAGTTAGAGCAAGTTTAGAGACCTTGAAAAATAGAGGCAACCCTATTTAATATTTAGAGGATCTGATTTAAAGGTTATTATTAGAATTGCTCCTATATATAACACCTTATTTGAGTTTGCTTTTGTTTTCATTAGGTGCACCCGCGTCTAAGGCCCTGTTAGTTTAAGATTATAATCCATATGATATAAGCTAGATTATAATCTAAAATTAGTATGCTAAAAGTCCATTCTATGACCACTTTGGGACTATAAATAATTTGAAATAAGTTTCACATTGGTAGATTATTTCAGATTATTTATGTGTAACACCCTAAAAATGCCTATTTCAAAATTTAGTAATTAAATTGCCTTTATTTAATTTAATGCTCATATTTATCTAAGGAAAATAAATTATTTATGAGAAATAAAATTAAATATAAGGTTAGAAACATTTTTGTTGCATTCATGCCGGCTGCATTGTGTTTTGTTTGTGTGCGGTTCAAATTGGAATTTAAATTCTGTTTAAATTCGAATTTGAATCGTTGTGTTTGAGCTCTAGAAAAGTTGTGACAGCCCGAGTTTGATTTTCCTCCCTGGACTTTTTCCCCCGGCCGATTTTGCTCCTCCTTCTCTTCTCCCGCAACAGGCCCGCTTCCCGCGCCCCCGCTTTCGGCCCAGCCGCGGCCTGCTCCGCTGCCCCCGCCGGCCCGCCTTCCCTCCCGCTACCCCGCCAGCCGCTCCGCCCGTCAGCGGCCCAGCTTGGCCCAGCAGGCCGCGCAGCGCCCCCGCCTTCCTCCCCCAACGCGGCCCAGCAGGCAGGCCGGCCCGCCTCACGCCCGCAGCCGCTGACCGAGCGGGACCCGCAGGTCAGGGTCACCCCCTACCTCGCGACGGAGTCCGGCTCCGCCACGGCCCCGGCCATGGAGTCCGGCTCGACCACGGCACGACCGCCGAGGCCCACCCGAGCCGCTTTGCGCCGCCCTATTTAATCTCCGCCGCCACCTCCCAATCCCCACCCCAATTTCGCGCCGCCAATCCCTCCGCCGCACGAGCCCGCAACGCCGCCGCCGTTTCCAAGCCGCCGCCGTCGGACTCGCCGCTCCGTCACCCCTTCGCGCCGGCCGACCCACTGAACAGCATCGCCGGGCCATCAGGAGCACGCCAAGCCCCCGCATAACCCCTCCCGCGCCCCGGAACACCATCGCCGGCACACCCCGACGCCACTGTCCGCCGGCCGCCGTCGATCCGCCGGTGCAGCACCGCTCCGGCCAAATTAACCGCCGGGGAAGCTTCCCCAGCAGGTACGCTCGCTCCCGAGGCCCTCCTTGCTCCCTCTCCCCCTCTGTCGCATGCCCGCCGTCGTCACCCGAGCGCCGCCACCGCCATAGTTCGTCGCGCGCCGCTGCTATTGCTCCGCCGCCAACGAGAACCCCTCCACTCGACTCGCCGTCGTTCCACGCGCCTGTAGCACCAAATCCCGCCCCGAATCGTGCCCCGTAGCGCGTTTCCGAGCCTCGCCGGCGAAGCGCCGCCGCCGCCGCTCAGCGCCGCCGCCAGCCAACGCCGCCGCCGACTTCCCCCTCCCCCTGGATCTGATCCCAGCCGTTCGTGCTCGATCCGACGGCCCAGATCGAATCAAGGCCGGGTCAAACCCGGGTCAATACCGGTCAACCAAGTCAGCCGAGCCATTTTTGCAAAAGAGCCCCTCCACTATTTTGAAATTAACCCGCGGTCCAGATCAATTCAAAAATAATTAGAATTAGGTCCTGATTTTTACAGAAAACCCCCTGTCTTATTTAAAAATAGCACCCGAGGTCCTGTTTTGGTTAATTTGCGAATAAACCCTCCTGTTTTAATATAAAATTATGTTTTAGCCCCTGAGTTTTTGCAAATAAGCCCCTGGAACTTTTAAAACTTTGCCAGCAAGCCCCTGAACTTTAGAAAAGCCATAACTTCTCCGTTTTAGCTCCGAATTGAGTGATTTTCGCGCTCACGTGTTCGTAGCGAAGCGTAGATTAGTTTTTCAACCTTCTTTTGTTCTGTTGCTACTGTTTGGTGTACTGTTCTAATAGATTAATATTGTTTGCATGTACTGGCTTGTATGGATGCTTGTGTGTTGATGTATGAGTCCAGTCGGTGAGTCGTACGCGTTTGAGTTCGAGGGTTACGAGGAGCAGGACCAACAGCAGGAGCAGGAGCAACAGCAGCAGTTTGACGAAGGCAAGTACAGCATGGACAATCCTTGCTACCTAAACACACATTTACATTATTTACTGCATATGCATGTGTCTAAATTGTTCCTATTAAGGTTGTGCCTAGTTTTGTTAATCCTATACCTTGATTACCCTGGGTGATTGCATTTGGGTAGAACTTTGCTAGGCGCAGCTACTGTCAACATTGTTTAACTATTAATCTTGACTTAATGGTTCACCTCAATGTTAATGGTAAAACTTGCTTTTTAGCAACATGGATCAGGGAGCTAGGGCGTACGCTTCGCGCTTGGCCCTAGTGTCTCTCCGTAAGGACTGGTTCTTAAAGCGGCAACCCAGGAACCTGTCGCCACCGCTGGAACTATAATGGCTCTGGTCTTGGACAAGTAACATGTACGGCTCTAGCTTGACAGTAGTTACCGACGGGCCGACGGCGTTATGGGAAGCATGGGTGAGAGTATGGTTTGATCCACCGAGGACGGAGTAACCGTCGGCTATGTCCCCGTGAGGCACAGTCCCGTGTTGGGAGCCACCGTATGGCGGGGGTTCCACACGTTGCGCTATTTATTTTGTTGTTGATGTTTATTACCGCGCTTGGACGCCATTGACCCCCTCGTGTCGCTACATGAGCGTCAGTCAATCTCGGTGCCTTGGGTCATGCTGCCTAGGTTGTACCATAACGGCTACTGTTTCGTTAGGGTGTCTTGTGAAAAGCCCCGTAGCGTCCCTATGCAGTCACACCTCGGTAGTGTTGATGTGCGTGGTTGGGTGCAAAGTTCCTTTGAACTTTTACGTGACTGGTGGGTAAAGGGCGAAACGTCTGCAGAGTGTATAATCTATCATGATAGCCTTGCTCAGGGTCACGAGCGGCCTGGATCCTTTTTTATTAGAAGCTGATATTTATTGTTTAATGTTCACTTCTACTATATTAATTGGGGTACAACTGGGATCCATGTTAATGTAGTAATTATGATGATGTTAAAATGAAACAACTAAAATTGCTAATGCAGTACAGCCGTGTCAAGCCTTTCTTTTAAGCCTTCATCATCCGTGTTGTATTTGCTAAGTAAGACATTTACTTACACTTGCTATTCAACAAAATCCCGGATGGGTAACAGATGGATTAGATGGTACTGCTGCTGTTGAATTTCCTGAGGATCTGCCATTCTACTAGCTGTGCTCAACCAGTCGGTGTCCCCGTGGGTTATCGGTTATGGTTATCGGCTTCGTCTTCGTTTAAAGAGAGTTAATAAAGAGACTTCCGCTGTTTTACTTGGTTATTAGAGTCAAACTCTGATGTAAAACAATTTTATTCGAGCATATGTACTCTGTTTATCATATTTGTTAACTATTATGTGTTCTGTGGACTTCCTGGGCACACATATAGTAGCATTCGGGTTTCTGTGTAAATCCGGGTGTGACATTATGGTCCCATATTGATTTTTTTACTATACTACCCATTGCTCATAGTATATAGCTTATATAATCTACATGACAGATAAATAAAGCTTAAGAGCATCTTCAAGAGACTCTTTATATCTTTTCTAACCTACGGAATAGAGATTTGGGTGAAAAAACACCCTCCAACAATATTTTCAATTGGATATCTAAATATAGATATATTCTATTTCGGATTTCTCACTAGCCAAAGATGGAGACTGAGATGACTCTCTGGACTGCGCACAAGATATAGAAACGTTATTGGAAAATATAAAGATATAGAAAATACTACCTCCGTTCCAAATTACTATTCGTTGTTGACTTTTTTCCATGATCTTTGAACATTCGTCTTATTCAAAAAATTTGTCTAAATATACAAACCAATAAGTTATACTTGAAGCATATACGATAATAAAACAAGTCACATACAAAATAAATGATACTTGTGAAATTTTTTGAATAAGACGAATGGTCAAACGTTAAACGAAAAAGTCAATAACGAACCGTAATTTGGAACGGAGGTAGTAACTTTTACTCAAATGACTCTCCAAATGATGATTTAAAGAGTATATTTTAGATATGCTCTTGGAGATGCTCTAATTGAGCTGCAAAAGTTAGTGTTTTGCAAAACAAATAGCCAAAACAAGTTTAGTTTTACTTAAGCCTTTTGCTTCCGTTTTCAAATTAGTTCTGCCAGATTTACTCGAAATTGATACTCTCTCTCCGCGACAAACCTGACTAATCTAGTGATCTGAACCGTTGGGTCTCAATCGGACGGTCCGCTATCCCCTCCTATCCACAATATTATCCCTCTCCTCATCTTCCTCCCAAAACCCCCCAATCCACTCGGACCTCGTCATCCATGCCACCCCTCCCCGCCGCGGCCATGGCAACCGCGACTGCGACGCTGCCGCTCCGCCTCCTCCCCTCAAAGACCCTCGCCCTCTCCTCCCTCCCATCCGCGCGCCGCTCCCTCGCCATCTCCGCCGTCGCGGACCGCCGCTGGCAGCTCCGAGCTGCCGCCGAGGAGGCGCCCGAGGCCGTGGAGGTCGAGTTCGTGGAGCCCGAGGCGGAGGCTGAGGAGGAGGAACCCGCGGTACCGGAGCCCGTCGAGGCGCAGCTTGCCGCCGCGGGGGCCGGGAAGGACGCCGACATCTTCGCTGTTGTCATGGTGGGTCTGCTCCCTCTCGCACATCCGAAGAAGCGATTCTGAACTGAATTATTGGAAAATGAGTACCTCCCTGTCTCCTTTATGCTGCACTATCTGTATCTTACGAATGGCGTTCACCAATGGCGCTCGAGCAAACTATGCTTGCCAACCTTGTTGCAAAGCAAGCATTTTAAGCAGTGCACGGGAAATGGATAGGATGGCTGTGTCAGTACTAACAACAATGTGCGCTCGCTACTGATCGATTCGAACAGGCTACAGCGTTATCATGACAATTCTGTCAATTGCAGAGCTTCAGATGATTTGCTAGTAGCCTTACATTGACTGGTTTTTTAAATAACTTTCTAAAATGCTGAAATGTTTAAGAATGCATCTTGTAGCATGCCGTTCTTTCTGTATTCTTGTTCAAACGAGCATTTTCAAAGAAAATGTTGTTATCTGTTTTGACTACTCTCCTGATTTGCAGATTGGTTCAAGGCAATACATTGTGATGCCGGGCCGGTATATATACACACAGCGATTGAAAGGTGCCAATGTCAATGATCAGGTTTGGTGATGCTCCTTATCTGCATACTCCAAACTGATAGTGTAGGTTAAGAGATGTTGCATTGTTTCCCTCCTGCAATTTTTGGATAAGGAAGTCAGTGGAGAATAGTCTACTTAGCTTTAATCCATTTGTGTTCTCGTAGCAACAGTTGCTTGCTAAATATTTCCTTGAGAGCTAGCAAAAACCATAACCTATACATCCTTCTGGCATGATGTATTTTGGATGTGGTAATTGTCGTTGCATATTTTGATATGTTGGGAGCACAGAACAATAACTATTGTAGTGTAGTGGTAAGCTTCCCAGTTGAGAGAGAGGCCAGCAGGGTTAAAATCATGGTGGCACAAAAACTTTCCCTCGCTGGCAACCCAAAAAAAAAAGAAAAAAAGTGGCAGGGTGCCAGCATGTGCCACCTGTGGTTGGTTTCTAGTCATGTGGGTCGCCCCTATTAGAGTGAAGCCGGGGTTTGGGGGTTTTCTCGGCCGGGTTGGCGAGGTTCCTTCTCAATTGTAGTACCATGGGACGGTTTTTCCTCCACCAGCTGAGTTTTTTAAAACAACTATTGTTCTTTGATATGCAGTCTTCTTCAATCCATAAGTCCCAATAATACAATGCATCTGGGGTGCATGCATAGAGAATTGCATGGTGTCATCAGCTCAGGTTTTATGCTTGTTGCTGATTTGTTACCTGAATCAATATGGTTGGTTGGTGGCAAAAACAAAGTATAAAGGCTGTATAAGATTACAAAGGGATAATTCAAATTTTTTTTCTTTTTTAAGAAAAAATTGAGGTTATGTAGAAAAGTGATATTTCGTAAGATCACTAGCAGCTTCTCGTGTCATTATTAATATGATACTGTTGTGTTGTTTTTTCCTCATTGTGCTAGAACAAACTATAAAATGCTGAAATGGTCATACATATTTTTTACAGTACACTTCACAATCATGTAACTGATATTGATTCTAGAAGCAAAAAATCATTAATCTGTAATGGTGGAAACATTTTTATTTCAGCTGCTGTGTAGAAGTGAGATTTACTTGTCTGTTATAGAAAACACATTACCTGTCCTTCATATAAATTAACTAATATGTCCTGGGGAGCCTGCTCAGTGCTTGGGTCTTAGTGTATGTATTAGCTTCACATGTCTCTCCAATTAATGGCTCTCCAATTCAGTACCTTCCTCATTTTATCAGAAATTGCACTTCCTGATAATGCTTGATTTCCAGATCATATTAAACAAGGTGCTACTAGTGTCAACTAGAGATAAAGCTTACATTGGCATGCCAGTGGTGACTAATGCTGCTGTTCACGCGGTGGTTGAAGAACAGGTTTGTGTTCTGCATGTTGTTGCATAAATGATGGATACACAATTAGTCAACACCAATTCCTCCCCTTTATTTGATCCACAGGGACGGGATGATAAAGTTATAGTATTTAAGTACAAGAAGAAGAAGAAGTACCAGAGGAAACTTGGTCACAGACAGGTATGCTTCCAGTGACATCCTCAATTCCTGGGGAAAAGTGGAAATATAATGATAAATACTGAAGTGCAGTTTTGCATTCCAAACTCCAGAAAAAAAAAACTGAATACTTTTGTATCAATTTTCTTTCATTTTGCAGCCAAACACAAGGTTAAGAATCACAGGCATAAGTGGATATGAAAAGTACCCTGCTGACCCGATACTTGACCCTGCTGCAGCTTAAGCTAAATAGTAAGTTATGTAGTTACAAACGGCTGGTAGTACAGTAGCATGCAAATTGTCTTCTTCTGTCTGCAAGGAACATTTTTCAGCAAAATTTAATTTGTTTGCATGTTCCAAATGCTGCCAGTCAGCCAGTGGTTCGGTTCCCTGTTTATTCCATCAGCTCCCATGTTCAGTTTGAAATTGTTTATGCTAGCCAGTCGTATTACAGATCACTCCAAAAGAAGAGAATTTCTTTTGTTACTACAAGATGGGCATTTTAACCTTTTGGTATGGGCTCACTGCATAAATTGTTACTTTTGTGATATTGTGTGACATTGTCCATTCACTGTCATAATATTTACTGACTGATTATGATACGATTATGATACAAGTTCCATTTCAAAGCACAGGCCACAGCTTGTGCAATAATCTTATCCTGAACAAAGGTATCTCTGGCATAAGTATGTTTTAGTAATACTTGACATCCAGGAGATCTGGGTTTGAGCCCTGCTTCTTAATTTAAAACAGGGGGGCTGTCTGCCTCCTTCCTGTCTAGTTTTAAGTAATAGTTGACATTAGAATCTTTGTGTGAGCTCCGACTGTTTAGTAATTGTGTTGCCGTGTTGGATTGATTTTGGACTTAACCAGGCAATTCCCAAAATTCTGAGTTATGATATTAGAATGCAATTCTATTGAAGAGTTCATAATTAGGTTTGGCCGCAGCAATCCCCCATGTTACTTGTGAGCAAGGTTTGCCTCATGGAAACAGTGGATAGAGTGCTTTCTGATTCTGAAAAATTGGCAGGTTTGGGTGCAAAGCAAAGAAAAAAATTTGCACACTAGTATCTCTTAGTTCCATAGCCAAATAATTCGAATTATTAATGAGCAAATGGTGCTCGAAACAGAAAAGGGAAACTAAGGGTTATTATCGGAATCAATATCTTGACTGCGCAATGGTTGTACAGCCCATGCATAAACTATGGAGGTATCCGCATCCAGTGGTTGCTTCTATAATCTGTGTTTCTAATATACAATTATTATCCGTTGTTGTCCAACTTCAGACAAGTTGGTGCTTGGGAATGCATTTGCAAGAGACCAAAACGCAGTTAAGGTCTTGGAGGGCATCAGCAAATTGCTCTGACTAAATCTACCGGCTCCGGTATCAATACTTGATGTGTGGACTGCGGTCAAGCTTGAGTAATTCAAAAGCTTTGGATAGGTAATTTACCAACTACCGTCACGTTTTTTTTTCTTTTTTGGCTAGCAAAAGGCACTTGAAAGCATGTAGGTCAGCAACATGAACCACTTTTTATTAAAAAAAACTTTTTTATTGCTAGAATGAGCACACATGGTAGAGGTAGACGTTGGATATTCTAGGTCTAGGGAAGTGCAGGAGTGTCTTCCTAGTTATACAGGTCTTCTCTGAAAATCAAATGTGATCTCGACAGAGATACCGTTCTGCTTCTGCAGCCGAACGAGCACTGCATGCTTTTGTCTGATATGCACAGTCTTTGCCCGTGCAATTTCCACTGGGTTTTCTTGTCCCTGTGGTTTCCCGGTCATCATCAGCCATTAGATTATTTTCAAAAAATCATCAGCCATTAGATCAATGTTTTGCGCATGTGCTCCCACGTTAACCACTCCAGTTTACTCGTCGCGACCGGCACAGTAACACATGCTGATGGCTGATACTGCGGCGTGAGTAGATTCCACGTCGGGCTGGAAAACGACGTGCATATTCCTCCGCCCACAGGAATCTCCATTTTCTTTTCCTTAGCACCGTAGGACGTGCATGGGATTATTTTGTATCATAGGATATGATAAAATCATAGAGCACGCGAAGACGAGGAATGGAGAAAAGGAAGAAGAGGGCTGATTGTACATAGTAAATATATATAAACTTTGATGAGAAAATTCCTTATTTGACATTAAAAAAATGACTCGTTCCTTCCTTGGCCCTCAACAAAATTTCCTTCCCTATTTGACACCGAACTAAACTTTCCTTCCCTTTTTGACACTGCCGTGAAATGGGAGTGCTAACAGTGCTAAAAGTGACGTGAAAAGACGATTTTACCCTCATGCAGTCTATGTGTAACTGCATGAGGGGCAAAATCGTCTTTTCACGTCACTTTTAGCACTGTTAGCACTCCCATCTCACGGCAGTGTCAAAAAGGGAAGGAAAGTTTAGTTCGGTGTCACATAGGGAAGGAAATTTTGTTGAGGGCCAATGAAGGAACAAGTCATTTTTTCAGTGTCAAATAAGTAATTTTCTCAACTTTGATTGTAGAGGCACTCCTTTTTTTGCATTCAAGAGGTTAGCACATTCATTGAACATAGACAATTTTTTTTCTTCCTTTATGTAATTGTTCTTTCCAAACCTCCTTTTTCACCGTACTCCGTAATTCAGTTAGTTTGAGTTCAGAGTTGAGAAACTAGTGTTCAAAACTTCAGTTAGTCGATGTACAAACTTCGAACATCTCTATGTTGAAAGCTACAGAAAAAGGAGGTGAAAAACCAAAAACTAAAAAGATGGTCCATGCATTCCCAATAAAAAAATAAAAACTCTTTTGAGAGCTTCTTTGAGCCGGTGGGAAGTGGACACAATAATCTCTCAAATGATAAACTAGTATGAATCTGTTCGTTTGTCTTTTGGGGGTTTTTTCTTTTGCAACCTTTCCTGTCCATTCAAAGCTATTTGGCGCATGCAATGGCTACTTTACCAGGTGGTGTTTGGATCCCAGTGCTAAAGTTTAACGTTTTAAATAATTGATTGATAATTAGATGTATTAAACATAAATTAATTATAAAACTAACTACAGTCACGTCTATTTCGCGAGACGAATCTAACATGCCTAATTTTGCTATAATTAATACATAATTACCATACGTTTACTGTAGCATTACATTGTCTAATCATAGTGTAATTACGCTTAATAGATTCGTCAAATAAATTACTCCTCGTTTATGTAATGGGTTTTTAAATTAATCTATATTTAATACCTTTAATTAAAATATTTATATCCGATGTGACAGCGCTAAAGTTTAGCGCGTGGAAAACAAACGGGCCTGAAGTAGAGGCTTTTGTAGCTAGCCTTGGATGGATGGCATGCCACTAGGCCACAAGCCCACACAACCAAGCCGGTATAGAAGAAGCTTCTGGCCGGAGGTTGTAATGCATGCTTTTTCTTTCGAAAAGAAACAAAAAGGCACAACAGCACAGCACACATGGCGAATGAAGCGGGATCCTCTTGGTGCTCCATGTCGGTGAACCTGGTACAGTATGAAACCCAGACAGCAGCGTCCGTCCAGGTGCAACGAACCTACCACAAGTCCACAGCAGGGCGCGCGCACCACCAAAAGGCAAAACTGCAAAAGCGCAGGCAAAGAAAGCACCGGCCGGCCATCTCCCACCGCCTTGGTCCAACGAGCAAACATCCTCCGTGCTGGCTCCAACGACTCAGGCGGCGTCGCCCAAAAAGCTCCAAAAACTCCGCACATCACAGCACTAAAACAAATGCCAATGCGAGGTGACATGGATCGGTAGATCCGCTTCCTTCTTTTTTTTTACACTGCGCTTGATTGGTACCCATCCGTTTTAAATTATAGTTTGTTTGATTTTTTTACTCTAAGTTTGACCGTTTGTCTTATTCAAAATTTTATACAAATTATCATGTTTTATGTGCTGGCTTACTTTATTAATAAAAATCTTAAAAACTTAAATTTGACTATACAAATATTTAAAATGCCTTAATTTTGACTATAAAAATCTTTAAAAATACATTAAATTTGACTATATTTATAAAAAAAAGTCAACCGAACTATAATTTAGAATGGAGGTTTAGAACGAAGGTAATACATAGAGCCAAATCGGTTCACGCCGGTAATTTATCCAACGATAACATGCGCATCGTAGCCTCGTCATCACCATCGCATCGTTTCTGATGAAAAATTAAAGCGCGAGGATTCTACTGGTAATGCAGTGCGTGAGCGAGCGAGCGGGCGGTTCGACCAAACATGGGTAGGAAACAAAGAAAAGACGCCACGACGCTTAACAAGAATAAATAGTGGTCGAATTTGGTTTTATTTGCCATTGCAAAATACTCCGTATGTAGTATATAGTACATGTGACAACCACGAGATGGATTAAACAATTTGGAGATTCGGTTAGCTTGATAATCAATGTTTTGTTGGCCAAATTGTTAAATCAGTGTTAGGCATGGGCAAAGTTGATGTGGCGTTCGTCGTCCAATCCGGGTAACAATGGTGATAGGTGCGCGACGATTTTTGCTAAACTAGTTTCATCGCTCCATCGGATTGGACGATTTCTTTATAAGGTCGAGACCAAGGGAAACTTTGCTTGCCCGTGATTACTTTAGGATTCTCATGCAGGACCAATATTGCTCGCCTTCGGAATTGCAGCGGCTGACGACGATGTAGCCATTAACCGATTTCTGTCACCGTGTTCATAAGACAAACACGATCACCTGAGATTGCCGTGCTGATGATGATCCCGACGATTTAACATTTTTTTCTCCCCTTGTTTTTTCCTACTACATCCGTTCTAAATTATAGGTCGTTTGATTTTTTACTACAAGTTTTACCGTTTGTCTTATTCAAAAAAATTGTGTAAATATACTAAAATTTAAGTTATTTTTGAAGAATGTTTATTAATAAAACAAGCCACCATAAAAAATATGATAATTTGTACAAAATTTTAAATAAGACGACTGGTCAAACTTGTAGTAAAAAAATCAAACGACCTACAATTTAGAACGGATGGAGTATTTATTAACTCCATCGCTTTGCCAATCAAATGTTTTTAGTACTCAGTATCACTGTAGAGCTTCCTTCCAATCTGGGTACATTTGTCCATTTTTTTAAGAAAAAAAGAGAGATAGAAATCGTGAGACGTGATGCGACGCGGATCGAGGTACGGAGGACGGGAGGAGGAGGTCACGGAGCAAAGAAGAGATCAGTGTGGGGTCCTCTCCCCGAACGCGTCGCGCGTCGCTCCCGACGCGTCGCGCGTCGCTCCCGACGCGGCCGGCGCGCACGCATCCAACCCTAGCCGCCGCCGCCCTCTGTCAAGGGGCTCTCCCGCTACGCCTGGACTTTCGCGCGCCCGTGGGGAAGGTGGCGGTGCGGCTTCTCCCCTCCTTCTTCGGTGATTTTGGCGCGGGCGTGGCCGCTTCGACTCCCTGGAGCCTGCTCGCCGGCGCGGCACCGTTGCACGGCGGCAGGAGGCGGGTGGCCATGGATCAGGCGTTGCCCCCGCCGGATCCGGTGGCCGCGCGGCGGGGGCGCGCGCTTTGTTTGTCGGGGTGGATGCCGTCGCGGGGTGGCGATGGCGGCGGCGGTCGGCGCGGGCCGGTTGGCGACGGCGACGCCTGGTCTGCGTGTGTTGGAGGCGACCGGCGGCCGGGTGGCGCGCGGAACGGCCATGCGTTGGCGCGGCCGGTGCACGTCTGTCGGGCTAGACGGCCTGCGTGGTCGTGCGGTGGCCGGCGGCGGTGCGGCCTCCAAGACGGCGCGGCTTTGCGGTGCGCGACGCGGCCCTGCTATGGCTGGCGGCCTGCGGCCGAGCGCGGGGGCCAGTGTGGCCGCGGTGACGCTGCGGGCCGGCGGCTGCGCTCCTCTGTCGACTTCATTTTGAAGATGCTGGTTCGGCGCCATCGTGGTGGTGGGGCTGGGGACACCGGTTGGCGCTTTCTAGTGGCACCGAGGTGGTGCTTCGAGCGGTGCCAGGCTGCTTCTAGTTGAGGCGTTGCGGTGGCGACAATGAGCGGGTTAGGTGCATGTAGTAGGTAGGGTGTTGAATCGGGTGAAAGCCTTCACTGGCGTTGTCGGTGGCGATGGTGGCGGTACCCCTGTGGTGCCGTTCTTCCCGTTGGGGGCACCATTGTGATGCACCTAGTTCCTACTACATGGGATCTCAAGGGTGAAATCCCCGCGACGGCGGCGCCATTGGCGTCACGCCCTTCTTGGAGGCGTTGCATTGGAGATTCGGCTTGGCTAGGTGGGGGTCGGTTGGTGGTGTTGCCCGTGCGCAGCGGCGCAAGAGGTGCGCGTGGCCCGTGCTGGTAGGAAGGCGCAGAGGGGCCATGGATGTTGGAGGCCTTGGGCCGACATGCATGGTGTGGTGGAGTTTCCGGTGTCGCTGGGCGGAGGTTCCGTTCTCATAGTGGTTCTCAGATATCTGAGTCCTTGGCAGATGTCACACCCAGATTTTCACAAAAACCCGAATGCGGCCATATGCGTGCCTAGAAAATCATAGTACACATATAGCAAACAAATATGATAAACAGAGAACATATGCTGGAATAAATTCTTCATTAAATAAAGTGTTTACATCAGAGTGCTTCATAAATGATCTAAACAATAACAGCGGAAGACTAGCAAAACTCTCAACTAATGGAGCCACAATCCACAGGGACTCTAACTGGGAGATCACAGCTCAGTAGTACGGTAAATCCTCGGGAAACTCAGCAGCAGACTCATGCCCAGCCCAATCTGTTTACCCATCCGGGATTTTGTTGAATAAAATAGCAAGTGTAAGTAAACAATTACTTAGCAAGTATAGCACGGGTAGGAAGGCTCAAAATAGGCTAGACACGGCTTAACTGCATTAGCATTTTTAGTTGGTTCATTTTAACATTAACCAAATTACTACAAGTGAATGAAACCCAGTTGCAACCCAATTAATAAGGTATAAGTGACATTAAACATAAATAAATACCATCTTCTAATCAAAAAGGATCCAGGCCGCTCGTGACCCTGAGCAAGGCTATCATGATAGATTTTACACTCTGCAGAGGTTTCGCCCTTTACCCACCAGTCGCGTAAAAGTTCAAAGGAACTTTGCACCCAACCGAGCACATCAACGCTTCCGAGGTGTGATAGCATAGGGACGCTACGAGGTTTTTCACAAGACACCCTAACAAGACAGTGACCGCTAAGGTACAATAAGGTGGTGAGACCATAGGCACCGAGATCGACGTATGCCTACGGAGTCGCACCATAGGGGGGTCGATGGCGTCCAGAGCGCGGGCATCACGCCCATCCATGCGCAACGTGTGGAGTTCTCCATCGCAGATACTCCCAGCACGGGACTGGGTCTAACGTGACCTAGCCGACTGTTGGCACTTCTTACGATCCAATATCAGAATTGAGAATCCTGGTACTGGGGTAAGGAGTGTTTCAGTGGTTTTCCTTATGGCTTAGTAAAATATAGAAATATTCTGCAAGCGCACAGAATCACCGCTGTAGCACTTCACCTGGGAGTATTCCGAGGTATCGTAATTTATATTTCCGCAGGGAAGCTTTGGCAAGATTACTAGTGAACAGATATTCGAGTCTATCAGAGAAGGGTACACGACTAGACAAGACATGGGATAACGGTATTGGATAGGAGTGGATATTCCGGACACACAGCTCAAGGGATACTCAGGTAAGGGAGAGAAGAGATAGATAGCTGGGAGGACAACGAGAAGAGATAGAGGACTCCTGGATACTTTATCTACCTATGTCACTCTAGCTTAGAGATACAGCGGCTACAGAGCCAGCACTAGGAGATCTGGGATAACTCTAATGTCTTAGCATCGGGACAAGGGAACCGGTGAACACACAGAAAGGGATGAGAAGGGGTGCCACTATTTCCCAACTGGGGGATCCTACGGACCGGAACTAACGTGATGGGCTACGAAGACCGAAAGGGCTGTCACCACCTCCCGGCTACCACCTCCGTTGCGACGGGAATAAACTAAGGCCACCGACTAGTCTAGGAACCACTCCTACACTAGGCAACGACTACTTACTCTGCTAGCAAGAGCAAGCAACCTTGTCAATACTCTTGGTGACAATTCACCTCCAGTATTAAGCAAGATTGAAGAACCAGCCAAGACAAAGACTTAAACAAGACTACAAGCACTAGAACTATAACTGACTATAGTCTAAACAAGATATATGCTGCAACTAGGATAAAGTAGAAGCAAGATATAAATGACAAAGGCAAAGTGATAAAGATAACTATATTGATAACTCAAAGTCTTGCAAAAGGAAAAGGTAAAAGATACAAGAGCTTATACCAGAGCTTCTGAAGACGACTCCGGAACCTCCGAGGCACAGCTCGACTCAACTCTAACTCCCAACTAAACTATCCTAACTCTACTAGAATGAAAGTGGAAATGAGCTCCTTAGCTTGGTGTGTGTGAAACCGGGCATTGGACACTTGTATTTATAGCTAAACAGGTCGGTGGAGCTTGAGTAGCGGCCAAGGGATTGAGGAGGCGGTGCCCGGCCAATTCGGCCGAATCCTCCGGTTCGGCCGAACTGCCCAGTTCGGCCGAACCGTGGGATGCGCCGTCCTTTGCTCCCACGGCCTGGATACGCTCCCGGGAGGCGGTGCTGGTTTGGGGGCGGTTCGGCCAAAGGCCTCAGTTCGGCCGAACTGGGCCCGGCAGCCCCCCCGCACCACCTCTCCTCCTGGGCCTTCCTGGGCTGCTCTGAGTTGGTGTAGTCCGTGTACTTCTGTTGTTTTAGCCCAGAGATGACGTGGCAGTAGCCCAGGATGAGTTGGCGGTCGCCCACGTGTCATGTGATGTGTTTGCTTGGTCATTGTTGACGTGGACGACTTCCCGGTGGCCTGCTCGGCTTAGGGGGGTAACCGGCCGAACGTAGTCGTTCGGCCGATTTGGTCATTTCCGGCCCCAATAGCACATATTTGTCGTAGTTGTACCTGCACAAGTGACACTCACCAAAACTCGTGGAACTTTATTAGAAATAAAACCTAAGTACATGGAATGTTGCATATAACCTCATTTATTCCCGAGTATTGGTCAAATTTGGGCTGTAACGACCGCCAACACCGACGGATCACCCGTCCTCGGTGGAATCCGGAAACACCTCGTGCCTTACTTCCCCTAACGCCGTTGGCCCCGACGGTAACCACTAACAAGCTAGAGTCGTACAAGCTACTTGACCAAGACCAGAGCCATAATAGTTCTGGCGGTGACGACATGCTCCTGGGTTGCCGCTTTAAGAACCGGACCTTACGGAGAGACATTGGAGCAAAGCACACAGCACATGCCCCAGCTCCCTAAACCATGTTGCTAAAAAGCAAGTTTTATCATTAATGTTGAAGTGAACCATTAAGTCAAAAGTAACAGTTAAATAAAGGTGACAGTAGCTGCGCATAGCAAAATCTACTCATATGCATAAACCCAGGGTAATCAAAGGATAGGGGTAAACAAACTAGGTACAACCTTAATAGGACATCAAATTTAGACACATGCATATGAAAGTAAATGTATGTAAACAGGTGTGTATAGGTAGCAAGGATTGTCCGTGCTATAACTTGCCTTCCTTGAAGGGCGGCTGCTGCTGCTGCTGTGGGTCCTGCTCCGGAAAGTCCCACGAACTCGAACTCCAAAGCGTACGGCTCACTGACTGGATACGAATCACCATAAAAGCGAGCACGCAAACCAATACATGCAAACAAATAATATTCTATTAGAACAGTATACCAAACAGTAGAAACTGTACATAGAAAGGTTTTAGAATTATTCTACGCTTCACTACGAACACATGAGCGCGAAAATCACACTAATCGGAGCTAAAACGGAAAAGATATGGCTTTTCTAAGTTCTAGGGACCCGCTGACAATTTTTAAAAGTTTCCAGGGACTTATTTGAAGAAAACCAAGTACCTATTTGTAATTATGAGTAAAACTACGAGGGCTAACGCGTAAAAACATTAAAACAGGACGGAGGGTTCTAGTACTTAAAAGCTCAGGGGGTTTTCCGAAGAAAACAGGACCCTATCGTAAATACTTTTAAACTAGAGTGGACCGCGGGTTGATATTGGAAAAATAGAGGGGCTCTTTAGAAAAAGGACCATGCTGACCGGTATGAACTTGGTTGAACTGGGGGTGAGGGCGAATCAGGGCCGTTGGATCGTGATCCCTCGGCTCAGATTGGTTCGGGAAGGAGGTGACCGGCGGGGAACAGAGGAACGACGGCGCCACTGTTGGGCGCGGCGAGGGGCTCGCCGGAGAAGCTCGAAGCCGAGCTACGGGGCTCGGTTTTCGACGAGGCTGGGCCCTACGGGTGCGGGGTGGTGCGGCGAGTTCACCCAAGGGCTTCACGTCGAGGAACTCGCGGGGGAGGCGGCGGTCGACGGCGAGCGGCGGAGCGCAAACTCCGGCGAGTGCGCGCGCGGCCTAGCGGGGTCGAGGCTGAACAAGGGGTGGTTCAGGAGCTCCCTCACCTCGGTGCGAAGCTCTCTGCGCGGCCGGACGGCTCGGAGCGGCGTCGAGGCGTCGGATCAACGGCGGCCGCGGAGCTTCGGGCGGCGGCGGCGTGTGGAGCTCGGGGAGAGGCGATGCTGAGGGAATTGGAGGGCTTGGGAGGGTTGGATGATAGCTCGGGGGCGCGGGGCTGCATTTATAGGCCGGGGAGGGGGCCCCTTTGGCGTGCGCGCCTCTAACCCTGGCGGCGGCGGCGGGATTGGAGAATTTCCATTCGGGGGGGAGGGGGGCGACTTGCCTTGAGGGAGCAGTTCCGGAGATGGAAGGGAAGCGCGGGAGGTGGGCAGGGGATCCCCAAGGGGTGGCCCACGGTCGCGGAGCGGGACGGGGGGTGGCCGGCGAGGGCGGCGTTGATCACGCTGGGGAGGAAGGGGAGGCTCGGGCGCGGGGAAAGGGAAAGATCTGACAGCTAGGGCCCGCAGGTCAGTGGTCGAGAGGGAGAGGGGGCGGGAGATGGCGTTGTGGGGCTGGGCCGGCGGGAGAGGAAAGAGCGCTGGGCCGGCTCGGGTGAGGGAGGCTCAGGCGGGGAAAGGGGAGGGGCGAGCTGGGCCGGGAAGGCAGTAGGGAGGGAGTGGGTGGCGCTGGGCTGACTCGGGGAGACGGGCCTAGTGGATGGGGTGGGTTGCGCTCAGAGAGAGAGGTGGGGGAGCAGAAGTAGACCTGAGGAAAAGTTTGAGGGGCGAAAGTGAACTCTGGGCTTTGCAACTTTTCTAGAGCTCCAAACAAGATGGTTCAAATTTGAATTTAAATAAATTTAAATTCTCGTTTGAATCACAGGCAATACAAACATTAAATGAAGCAGCATGAATACAACAAAAATGTTTCTACAACTTATATTTAATTTTAATATTAATAAATAATTCATTTAACCTATATTAATTATGATAAAATTAAATAAATGTCATTTAATTACTAAAAATTTTAAATCAGCAATTTTTGTTTGTTACAGCAGAGGAGTGTGAGGCGGCGGGCAAGGCGTGGCCCCCACACAAAGTGGCCAGGATCAGTGGACTTCATTGGTGCCGCGACGGGAGTGTTCTACTGATGCATCACGGGAGAAGGGGCTTCGACGATCATGTGTGGGCGGTTTGACGGTGATAGCCCATGGCGGAGGTGTTCGAGCTGCCGCTTAGGCTTGCAGCGGGCTGCGACTTTTGGCTCCTCTCCCTGACAGTGGTGGTGTAGCGTCTCATTGTGTACGTTGTTTGGGTGGTGGTGTCTTCGCTTCGGCGCATGATGTAAATCTGCTACCTTATTAAATGACACGGCAGTGCTCCGGCCTTATTTTCAAAAAAAATCAGCGCGGGACCAGGTGGACACGTCAGCCGGGCGGGCCCCGCCCCTCTCCTCTCGGGACAAAACAAAACCAAGGGGCACCGGGAAAGCGACCCGGGCCCGGCCGCCGCGACACCCCGCACTCCCAGGGGGCGCGCGGGTTGCGGGTCGCGTCACCCGTGACGGAGCCGCGCGCGTCGGCCTGCGCGGCTGGGACTTCGCTGACGCGTGGGGCTAGGTTATGTTTGGGCCCATGCGTCGGTGGATGAGTACGGTGAGGTGGCGGTGCGTGGGAGAGGTGGGCGAGCGAGGACGTGAGGCGCGCCGCCGAGGATTCTTTCTTTATTTTTCGATAGGAGGAGGAAACGGGCCACGGTTTCTTCTGGGCGCCTTCGCTTGTTTTGGATTGTTTTTGCAGTAAGGTCCTCACCAGATGTCCGATTTACAAACTGACGCTTCACATATGTTTTTGACTAATAATAGACTTTTCCCGGATATAGTTCAGCATTCTTTTCTACTTGTGTAGCTATAATGCTAAATCACTTGTAATAAAATACATAACATCGACGTGGTTATCCTCATCTCCAAAGATTAAGATGATGAGGTGCATTGAAAGAATGTTTAGTGCTTTTATTGTTGTGTGTCATTTTTTTTGTTTTGATGTTTTTCCTTTCGGAGCTATATATACATTGTCATATTTTGCATTTTCACTGACATTTTGTATTTTTGAATATCGTTTGTTGTACGAGTTTAACATCATCCTCCGCCTCTCTCTCCTTGTTACTATCACTATATATTCAATATATAAATTGGCTTATATGATTTCTATTCAGGTCAATGTCAAAATGACATTACAATCCGTTTTGCTCTAAAATGTACAATAAATTTCTTTCAACAGTTGCACTATGAGACAAGTAATCGATGTCATTCTAATTCCGGTCTATTTGTACGGAACAAGACAGAGATTTGCTAATTTTTCCAAATGAGTTGTACTGAATGAAGAAACATGGTTGAATTTGTCCAAGTAAGAATTATTACCGTCCCTAGCATGATTCAAAACAATACATTTTTCGTTGACAATTACGTTATCTGTGTTTTTCGGTTGTTATCTTGCAGGTTTGACATGTGGAACAAATTATTTCTCCACCTCATAGGAAACGTATTTTAGAGTTGATTGAAACAAGTAGGGATTAAAACTAGGTTGGGGGGCTTTCCTGCTAAAACCCCAACAAACAAACTTGGCATCACGCGCCCCAAGGTGACGAGACGAAAAGTGACTTTTCCACCTCTGCCCCCTCACGAATGCCGTAATTGCACCTACCTGACCCGCCCGCCCGCCCGCCATTCCGGCAAGGCCTCTGCCTCTCTGCTCCATTTCTCCCCGTCCCCTGTGCATCCGCATCCGCATCGCATCACCACCGCCTCTCGCTTTCCTCTCTCCCCTCCTCCCCTCCTGCGTCCCCGAGGCGCGGGACGACGACGGCGACGACGCGGACCCCGCCGCCGCTTCCCTAGGTATCTCCCTCCTTCCCCTCCCCTCGGGGCGCGCGCCGCCTCGCGGCCGTCGTCGTCGTCGTCGTATTTTATCTACGGTTTCGTTTTCGTGTTCCTTGCTCCCAGCGAAGTTTGCGCCGAAATTTCTCGTTGCTGCCCCGGCGGTTTCTCCCGTGCTTGCTTTAGATTTTTAATTTCGATCGCTTGTCTCGGGGTGGCTGATGGTTCTAGTACTATATAAGTTCGTGTTGGACAGCACTTTAATCCTTCCCAGCTCCGGCGCGGTGTTCCGGAGAGGAGTAAGGTGGGAAGGTCGGTATGGCGTTCTAGCTTTGTTGTCTTTGTAGTCAGCCCACCCTCGTTTTTCGTCGGTGCTTGAAGTAGCTGAATTCGTTTGCCCTCCTGGAGGACTTGATGAGATGCGCGCTCGAAATTGGACAGGTTTTAGTGGAGATGTTCTTATATCTGGGGATCTTTGGTGGTGTCTGGGCCTAGGTGAGACCGTGAGAGTGGAGGGGCCTGAATCGAACTCGAGCTTGTCTGATTTTGTTGTTTGGTAGAAGGACTGAAGAGATACGATCAATCTGTTATCTTAGTGAAATTGTATTCTGCCGTAACCTTTGAAGCAGAGTCTGCCACTGAATTGTGAATTCTCGTCTAGTGCTTTGTAATTTGTACAGAGAAGGTATACAAGACTAACGTAATGTCTATGCTTGATAAAAAATGATACTAATGAAAG
This sequence comes from Echinochloa phyllopogon, assembly GCA_033239725.1. Lineage (NCBI taxonomy): Eukaryota > Viridiplantae > Streptophyta > Magnoliopsida > Poales > Poaceae > Echinochloa > Echinochloa phyllopogon. The sequence continues at coordinate 12,224,552 of BTCW01000010.1, read as the reverse complement.
TAACAGCCGCGAATAATATCTTGGCACGAAGAAGGTATGACTTTCATTTCGGCCCCAAGTTGGATCACTCATAGTCTATATATACGATATTGCTTATACATTTTCCACAATCGCAATCGAAACTAAAATTTCGCACATAGATCTAGTCTTTTTTTTGGTTTTCAGTTTTTCTTTACAAGGTCAATGGTAGAAAAGGCTGATTCCTTTCACCGTTCCTTTCTCCTGAATCTTCTGACCCCTTTCGTATAGTTTACAATTTTCAGAATATTCTTTCATGGTTGTGGCTTTTGCTCATGAAAGGTGTACGAGGGTATCGTTTAGAGACTATTTAAAATTTACATCAATAGTTCTATCTGGTTAATTGGAATCAAATTCCATTTTGCCTGTTGGGATTGAGAGGAATCTAGAATATTCTTGCCCTATATTAGTATGGTCCCTGTCTAAAAAAATAGCAGTCATATTGATCGATTGCAGATATATGCTGGTTCTTTTTGCAGTGATCAAGACATGCCAATATTCTTGTTCCTGATATAAAGTTGCAAACTGTGGCATGCATGATGAGATTTTTGCTTCTGCATTCGTTTTGCAGGCACAGTTGCGGAGCATTTGTGCAGTCAGCTTTAAGTATATCTTGCCTTCTGCTGTTTGGTCTTACTGGTAAGGCTCATAAGCTTCAAAATCTGCCCCTGAATATTTTTATAGAAGAAACTTGGTTCAGTCCTGGGTATATGCTGTGCAATTGGTGCACAGTGCCTGTAGGCTGTAGGTTCTGTTTGTTCTTGTCAGATAGTGCTTGGCAATTTGACTGTAATCCTTTGTATGTTCAAACTGGCAGTGACTCAAATCCTAGCAATTTGGTCTCATATGGAAAAATTTACGATACTACTGGAATTTGGTTGTTTAACTTTGTGGGTTTCTTTATTGTTACTTTGCATGCTGTTTTTTTCTCTTTGAGTTGTTAAACCATTTCAGACACTGGATGAACAGTGGACACTCACTAAATGCTCCTTACCACGTAGAACACTTGGGATTTTAGTTACTAAATAGCACTGCCAATTTACCTCAGTTCATTTGTAGATACTGTTTCAAAAGAGTATGGTCAAAAGCAAGGTAACAGAGATGGAGTTGGGAGACCTAAGATTTAATCCATCCTCTCCTGATGATAAAGACAGAAAATCTACCTTATGAGTTATGTAGAGGTGCTAGGTAGAAAACCCCAAAAGAGATTTCAATGTTAGATAGTAACACAGCCGGATGAAATAGTTAGAAATGGAACTAATCATCCCAAACCCTTTTTTGCTGCACAGTAGACACTGCTTCTGGTGCTGGTGCTGTGTAATTGTTCCCGCCTCACTCTTTTTTCAAGTCTTAGAGGAGATACTAGTTTACATATCAGGGTACTGCTGGATGATTTGAATGAAAATGGACATGCTATGATGCTTCAGTGCCTTATTATAGACAGAGAGCTACACAGCTTGAACTAAGTTAAGGATTACTACCCAGAATGAACTAGCCTGTGTCACTTTCTGATTTTTTCTGTTATGCTATTTTGTTATCAAGCCTCCGTTGTGTCATTCACTTATGTGATAGGTTACCACACTGGTGTCTATCTCCTTTCTGGGAATGATTAGAATTCCTCAGTCTTGTTAGTTTTGGCTATGTAGTATGACTTGTCCTAGCTTTCTATTGCTGAACTTGGTTGAGCAGTTAAAATGTAAGATTGTGTTTTCATATGTAAACTTTCTCGCCTTTAGTCATGTCAATAGCATATATGAAGAGTCAACATTCATTATGGACATGAACTGAATGCAATAAAAAATTATGATTGCATTCTGTATTTTCATAGTCTTCATACATTAATTTTCCGTCTTCATAATTATTTTAACTCATGAGCATACCTGTGTTCGTTTCACTTCTTGCAGAACTGCGGTCACTTGATTGGATGAAAGTGAGTGTTGGATATTCACTGGTGTAACATTGCCATCGCTTCGTGATTAAGTAGCTCATATCACATATAACACTGGAAAATGGATCGCAGAGATACTTCGGGGTTTGTTAGTGGAGGATGCTAAGATGTTAAAGCCTGCTGATTACCCTAGGTTTTCTAACTTTGTAGCTTTGTCGACAATTATTTAACCCGGAAGTGAGGCCAGCTGGTACTTTCTCACAAGTTTGGTCGACTCTAGGAGCAATGGAACCCAGGCATGGGCATTCAGCTTTCATAAGTTTCTCGAATCCAAATGGCTTTTTGAATCAGCGCACTGTGATTCCAGCAGCCAGTCATGCAGCAGCTGGTTCTAGCCAACCTGATGTGCTAGCTCCTAGAGGTTACAAGCGAAAGTTGACTGAATTGGCTCTAGGTCTGGGCGATTCATCAAGCTCAGATAGCAGCAGGCAGAGCATGGGTACCGGCTGCACTGTTTCTTCTGCCAGGGGAAGTGACGATGGCTCGTGTATGGACTATGACATAAATTTTAAGTTATCTCTTGGCAATGAAGGTACTTCCAAGCTGCAAAAGCAGGCTTGTGATTCGAGGAGGACTTTTGAGAAGCCTGGGTTGGATCTTAAGTTATCTTTGGCACCGTCTCAATCTGGTGTTACTGATGCAGACCTAACTAGAACCACAGCACACCAGGACACAGTTATGCAGCCACATATTATGGCTTTGGTTCCAACAGTTGATGAAGGATCCACATCTGCTCGGCGTCCATATGGAGGCATGATGCTTTCTTTTCTTAACCAGGCTGGGTTTTCTCTGAACCAACCGTTTCCAGTGAGCTCTAATCAGGTTCAAGATCTAGCTCCTCCAACACCAACGGTGCTCCAACCGCCGAAAAGTCCAGCAGCCTGTTCTTCCGGTTCTGTCCATTCACAGCAGCGCAACAGTAGCACAAAAGTTTGTTCATATCCAGGATGTGTAAAAGGAGCCAGAGGTTCATCAGGGCGATGCATTGCCCATGGTGGGGGTAGAAGGTGCCAAAAGGAAGGGTGCAACAAAGGAGCAGAGGGCAAGACCATCTTCTGCAAGGCCCATGGAGGGGGGAGGCGCTGTGACCACCTTGGATGCACCAAGAGCGCCGAAGGCCGTACTGATTACTGCATAGCCCATGGCGGTGGCCGGCGTTGCAGTCATGAAGGATGCAAAAGAGCAGCGCGAGGGAAATCTGGCCGCTGTATCAAGCATGGTGGAGGGAAGAGGTGCCAAAAGCCAAACTGCACCAAGAGCGCAGAAGGCCGGTCAGGCATGTGCATCGCGCACGGAGGTGGGCGCCGCTGTCAGCATGCTGGTTGCGGGAAGGGAGCCCAGGGCAGCACTAGTTTTTGCAAAGCCCATGGCGGTGGCAAGAGATGCACGCACCCCGATTGTTCCAAGGGAGCAGAAGGAAGTACACCATTCTGCAAGGGTCATGGAGGTGGGAAACGCTGTTCAGCTGATGGTTGCACGAAGAGCGTCCATGGCGGTACCCAATTCTGTGTGGCACATGGAGGCGGGAAGCGGTGCGTGGTAGAAGGGTGCAGGAAGAGCGCAAGAGGCCGCACTGACCGCTGTGTTGGCCACGGTGGGGGCAAGCGATGCCAGTCCGCTGGCTGTGGGAAGAGTGCGCAGGGAAGTACTGATTTCTGTAAGGCGCACGGTGGAGGCAGACGCTGTTTGTGGGGGCATCCGGGTTCAGACCTTGGATGTGGTGGTGATCCTTGTGACCGCCTTGTGAGAGGCAAAAAAGGCCTGTGCGATCGCCACACCGATCAGCACAACCCGCTGATGAATGACAACAGCATCCACGGTGGTGTCTCATTTGGTGCTTTCAGCATGGTCAGCGACGCCCTTTCTCATGGAGCAAGTCCTCCAAGCACTGGAACAAGCATGCACAGCTTCTTCATGCACCCGGCGGAGGCTCCTCGTGCACCAGCCTCAGCCCATGAGGGTCGGGTGCATGGTGGAAACATTATGCCTATGCTTGGTGTGAGCCTTGGAAAGAAGCCCACCAACAACGCTGATGCCAGCACCTCTGCAACTCGCAACTGGAGATCTGCAGGTGACATGGAAAAGCCTAGCAGCTCTGCACGGCGCAGTTGGCTGTAACGCGGGAATTCACCACCAGCCCTCCATCTCGGTCTGCTCCTTCGTTTCGTCTGGAAAGTATCTCCCATGTCCTCCGGTGTGAAAAGTCTATTTATGGTGTGATTGTGTGAACTGTCTGTGATGATTGGTCAGGAGTCTCAGGACTGCTTTGCTAATCGTTGCTGGTGTCGAATGAGCTTTGTAACAGTGGTCTGGTCGTTTGTGCAATTGTGCTCTGTAATAATTGTGTTGTATAAATTGTGAAAGGGTCGCCTCATGATATAAATAAAAGAGGAAAGGTTGCATTAATATAAGCTAAGTGTTTCAAGGACTGTTGTGCTTTATACCCACACCCACAAAACTAATCTTCTTTTGTTTACGATTTTGCATGTTTCTTCTTGTAATAGGGCATGTGCATGTTTGTAATCTCGTGCTTGTAAGACAATAGTTGATTTGAAGGCAGCATGTTTGTACTTAATACCTGGGACATACCGTTCAGATACAAGAAGATCAACCAAGAATTGCAACAGTTTTCAGAATCAATTAAGCCTCTGCTCCCATGGATCCAGACGGGCATATCAGCTCAATTGCAGAAACCTGAACGAATCACTCTGGAACTGGAACACAGTGATGGCATGGGAGATCGATCAGCGTCGCTCTGCTCTGACCGAAAAAATGGATGCGATGCGAATAACCGGCCTGAAATCACGCGCTGATCGCTTGCGGTAGGAAACCAAACACGCAAGGCGAGCACGCTTCTTGATTTCATTCGTGAAGGCGACTGTACTGACATGTCGTCTTGAGCAGCATGCTTGAGCTAACCCTGCTCGCCACGTCCCCGCCGTGCAGATCGCCGGCACCATCCTCATGCTCATCGCCGTCATCTTCTTCGAGATCCAGGTCCAACATATACAGTATATAATTCGGATCCATCTTCCTCAATCGAGAGTGTCCATCTGATTGCAAGTTTCAATCAGAGATCAGGCGTCCATAAACAGTCTGAATGGATCCTTGGGGCCAAAAATGACAGGGGGAAATGGCATATTCGACACTGAAACAAGATTAAGTGTCAGGGAATGCCCAGGAAGAAAAGGTACCTCCAAATGGGCGATGAACTTACTAGAATGGCCTGCATTTACAATCATAAATAAATAAATAAGGAGCAGGTTGTTCATATGTTCTTTCCAACACACATTTGGTGATTGCTCTAGAAACAACCCTCGATTTCTCTAGAAACAACCCAAAGTTGGTCGGCGAAAAACGGTTAGCCTAAGCGGCTAAGCCGATGCTACAAGAACATTCTGGATGTTCTCGTTGCAGACTTTCCATTTTCGAAGCAATACAAACTGAAGGTCATTTGTGAACACGTACAGCACAGGCGACCAGTTGCACAACAGAGGAACAATATCTGTTACTTAATAGAAAAAAACAAGGTTTACTTAATCTCCATATTACATCGAATAATCATCATGCAAGATGGTAAGCGAATGACAGTCACGACTCGTGTTACTACTACGGCAACCTCTTTCCATACGTAGCTTTACACGGATAATATATCTACTAGTATTACCACACAGCACACAAGGTAGGCAAAGAAGAGATATTGAATTATTGCCGAATCAGACGACGCAGCCGGCTCGGGGAGAGCGAAATTATTCCACGACAATGACAATAATTCCGCGGAAGATTCGGATCACGGGACGAACAAGTTCATACTCACTCCTACGGGAACCGAACCGATCGGGGCGGGAGAGTCTCCAATCTCCATCCATGATGGTTACTTGATGCTTCGATCTGGGGACGACGCCATGAACACGCAACACGATCAGTACTGGTCGGGCCAGAGGAAGGCGCCCATGGCGAACTCCCGCTTCTCGCGGAGGTCGCCGGCGACGGGGAGGCCGTACTCGCGGAGGAGGCAGTCCACGCGCCACTCCGGCATCGCCTCGTAGTCCGCCTTCTTGTACCTCGGGTAGTGCAGCGGCATCCGGAACCCGCCGCCGCCGCCGCCCTGCTGCTGCTCGCCGGCGGCCGCCGCGGGCTTCTTGGGATGCTGCTGCTGCCGCAGGGTCACCACGCTAGGTCCCAGGGAGCCCATGCTTGGCGGCGGAGCTGCAGCTGCGCGCTGGCCTGGCCTGCAGGTTTTTGATTGCTGGGGTTGGTTTTGTTTCCTCCGAATTGTTCCTCTGTGGCTGGGTATTTATACAGGTAGGGGTCCGGTGGAAAAGGCGGATCCTACGGTTAGGTCTCGCTGGATTTTTTTTTGTTCACTTTCCTGTTAAAATTATTATGAATTATTGCTGCCGCCGACCTTTAATTGTGTGCACCCTTCAATCAAAATTCACAGATGAATGACGTTTTAGATTGCACGTAGTCAGACGACAGTCTACCTTTCTTTTTCGCGAAATACAGTACAGAATCTGCACGGACAAGTTTGACAGTTTAATCAATTGAGTTACGTCAACAGTTTATTATAACCATATCTAGGTTAAGTTATCACAAAATTATAAGAGTCACTTCGCAATACTGAAATTACTGTGTTTGATTAATAGATTATCCTACAAAGAAAATGGGAAGTAAAGTTACGTTTTGTATGTGGTTTCCAATTACAAAATGTCTATTATTCTTGGAGCTGATATAACTAAGATGAAATTGTACAACCGGGTTCAAGTCTTATACTCAGTATAGGTGTTTGTATTTTTCTCAGAAATTAATGTCGCTATAGTTTAGGAGTAAATTGCTTATTTGACACCAAAACATATGCCGATTTCTTTCTTGGCCCTGAAAATTTTTTCATTCTCTATTTGACACTGACTTTTAACTTCATTCCTTATTTGGCATTTTCAGCACTGCTTTCAGTTAAATCAAATGAAACAACCTCGAAATAACCTTCAAAATTCATGAAACTTTTTATAATGATATAACATATCAATATGAACATATTATATTTAAAAGGACACATGTGCCTTTATGGTTTTAAAAATAAAATTTACTAAATTAGACTATATTTAAAATAAATATGAATTATATGGCACCAAAATACTTTCAAAAAATTATGATAAATAACTATTATTCACCATATGTAATGTGGTAGTTTATAAAATTATTTTCAGTTATAAGTTACATATATAATTGGGAAGAACATGGTATTTTAGAAATTTTAGATGGAACTCATAATTATCTGTTTAACTTATGATGGAAAATAATTTTATACGCTATTGTATTACATGTGACAAATATTAGTTATTGTTTCTTAATTTTTGAAAATCATTTTATTGAGATAAAATTCAGATAAGTTTTAAAAACTATCTAGTTTAGTGAATTTTAAGTTTAAAACTATAAAGGTGCGTGTATTGTTTTGAATAACATATGTTCATGTCTATTTGTTATATTGGTAGAAAAAAATTTGATGAATTTTGAAGGTGATTTGGAGTACGTTTTGTCCGACTTAACTTTCGAAGGTAACGAAAATGTCAAATAAGGAATGAAGTTAAAAGCCAATGTCAAATAGAGAACGAAAAATTTGTCAGGGCCAATAAAGAAATCGGTATTTGTTTTGGTGTGAAATAAGGAATTTACTCTTAGTTTAGTGGTAGCCAACATACTTACGGAGAACAAGGTGCAATCCTCTTATTTGTAGATGCATGTAATCAAGCTAGTTATTATAGCACCAATGGGATCTACAACGTGGAACCTTGTGACTAATAATGTCCAAAAAAATAAATTATTTTAATTACAAAAAGTACTATGTTACCAAGAAAATAATTTTCATGATGCATTATAATAAACTATATCCTTTAGTATTTTCGCTATAGCTAGGCTGCTCAAGAAAGATTTGACTTATGACTAATCTAAATGGACTTATATTTAGGATCAGCGATAGTAACGTTAATATACAATAAAGTTTTTTGTCCTAATAAATTACTAATTAATACACACAATGTTCTGGAGGATGTATTAGGCTAGTCCCAGTGTAAGGTTTCATAGAGTTTCATGTACATTAAATATGATATCAAGTCAGCATTTTAAATGATGTGACAAAGAGTTCATGATGAGAGAGATGAAATGACTAGTTTCCAATAAGTTTATGTCTTACATGCATTGCCTATGAATACCAAAATGAAACATTGTATTGTATGGGCCATTTCATCTATAAATTAATTGTCTACTTACTTACGTGACATTTTTGGAAACATAAAAAATGAAATCTCCACCAGTAATAACCTTAGATATTGTAGACGACAAGTAAATTGGACCAAGGGTAACAGTAAGTGAAGGCCAATAATAGACCCTATTTACTTCATGAGCACGCATGATTTGTGTGAATTGATGAACCATCATATTGCTAGGGACACGTGCAGCCTAGGACGAACATACAACATACATGGGGTCCTCATGCGGCCTGCATGATTGCCGAATTGTGGTACGTACGCTTTCTAGGAGAGGAGACGTGAGAGGAAATCAGGCGTGTGTGATCGCGTCGCGACGGCGGCATCTCCTGCTCTCCCTGCCTAGATTCAGACTGCCGCGTGGACTGCTCCGTCCCAATCATTACAGGCCCTATTATTAATTAATTAACCGCTGAAAACAATGCTATGCAACCAGCGGCGCTAAGCAATTGATCAGAAAAGATGCGTGTCACGGCACCACGCGAAGTGCAAATCACTCTATTTAGAGCATGAAGTTCAGACCGGTGGTGCTTTGGTTGCTTGGTTGCACACAGTGAAGCCGGCACGGGAAGCAGTCGTCGCAATAAGTTTATAAGTACCTGTGTGTGCAGATTGTTCTCGTCGTCGCTCGTTGATTCAGCAGTTATTGGGATGATTGATTGATGGTTGCAGCTTGCTTGAGGCCTTTGATCGGCGTAGCTGACGTGCAGCCTGAAATGCGTGGAATGTCATTGGCATTTTGCTTCGACAAACAAGGAAGAATGGACGTGTCCGATATGCTCTACCGGATGCGTCTTCCTCATTTCCAGGACATGTCCTGTTCATGACTGAAAATGCATTTGATTATCTGATTGCGAGCATTCTAGATGCTACTACGCACGCCATGCTGGCTGCTGCAAAGTTAAAAGTAAATTTTCTCAATGCCATCGGAATTTATAGAGATTTCTTGATTGCCATTGAAATTTTTATCTTCCCTTCGGTGCCATCATTTTTTGTTTTTCTTACCTTACCTGCCATTCTGTCAGTATCTCTGTTAATTCTGACGTGCTGGTCTTGGACCGGCTCAACCGCCTCGCGTTGGGGGACGGCATCGTACACATAGCGCTGGGGACGCGGGTAGCGCGCACGCTCTGCGCCACCTGATCGAGCTCGAGCATGGGCGTGGTAGGCCTACATGGTGTGCCTCTCCAAAACGATGACACCGTGCTTTTAGCGTGAAATATCCTGATGCAGTTGTACAAACTTATTTTGTTAATTTGCTTTCTGTTAGCGTGTAGCACACATGCGCATGTGCAGCATGGTGTTGGCGCAGGTCGATCTGCTGCCGAGGTCGTCTTCCACGCGCGCGACGCGGGATGACACAGGTTGCGAGTGGCCGGGAAAGGAGGCATGTTAGTCTTGGTAGTCCCTTTATATTTTCGCAAAATAGAGTCTGAAAAGCTGCCCCTGCACAAGCACCAAAAAGTTACCTCTTTAGCTCTGTCCATCTACCGTTGTTCATTCAAAACTAATTGGATCACTCGATATCATAGGAGCAGGCTGGTGAATGTTCCTCGCCGCTGCGACCGCACGTGAAGCGTCGAGAGCTGATGGGGCCGAGGCGGCCGCTCGCGTGCTTGATGATATTGCGACAATGTTCGGGCCATGCGGCGCAGAGGGGAATGGCACAGATAACAAGCATGAGCATCACCCTCTCCCTCTTCCTGTGTCTCTAGCTAGCTAGGTACGGGGAATCGATTTACATAGCAGCGAGCTGTAAGTGATATGGTCTTGAGTAGATGAGATTTTAGTGGGGCCACACTGTCACTGACATATTCGGATGGAAAATCTAACAGGGAAAGGAGATTAGAAACAATATCAGTGAGGGGAAGAGAAGAATTTTGATGGCACTGAAGGAATCGCTGTAAATTTTAGTGGCATTGAAGGAATTTACTCAAAGTTAAATCGAGAATTCTTCCTGTACTAGAAAGTGTGGCGCGGCTTTGCCGCGCCGTACCCAAATTATACCAGCGTTATGGCCATTTTGTGATGGAACATAGATATATGGAGCTGCCAAGGCAAAGATTGGAATTTAAGTAGAAGAGTTTCAGATGTTGATCACTTTTTCTACAACATCCCTGAGTGTGTTTTTCAAAAACATATATAGTACTAATCTTTCATCCCTGCTGACACAAATAAAATTGCACATTCCAAGAGTGAAGTAGGAAGCTAGCCTTTGAAGAATATGAGATGTAAAACATTTTCTTATCCTCAATTCAGGCTCATGGCTGTTTGTAGATCACCCAAAAATGGGAGAGGGTGCAGCTGCTCAACTCAGCATACATGTCAATGTCATCACAGCAAGATATCATTTTCAACAATGATATCCTACTAGGCAATCAGGAACCCAATGAGTGGTCTTTTTACCGTAGCTCTTAGCTTCCATACTGTACATCATAAGTTGCTGGAACGAATTAAGGAACACACGGGTGTAGGTCAATTTGTGCAAACACTTGAAGAGATATTACGGAGAAACTACTATAATATAAAAGCATAAAGCCACCGCAGTCTCCTCTCGCAAGGGTATGATACTTGGCGCTGCACCTGAGAAAAATTTAGGAACGCATCATTCTGTGCCTGCAATTCCGACCATCAACTTGCTGCAGCTAACCCTCCTAAATTCATAGCTGGACTTGCAAGGCGCAGTATGATGGGCCTGGCTAGCCCCAGGTCCCTGGTCTTTATCTTATCAATGGCGCTATGGCTGTTCTAGTGTCCCGCTTCATTGGCGCAGGGACAAAGCGGCTTCAGATATTCTTGCAGCTGCACCCTCCATGGCGCGATGCAATTATGGATGAAGAAGGGGCACACACGGCACGGAGAGAGGCAGCTGCACTCCATGGCGGGAAGGAAGTCACGGCACGGGCACTACCATTGCATCTCATATTCTCCTCCCGTGCACTCCGGCCGCTGGAACAGACTTCCTGACTGACGCTCTTGCCACCAACGTCGTCGCGTCGAGGGCTGCGCTCACCCCATCACAATTGTCTCGTTTTTTTGGGTCAAGTCCCTGGACTGACGTGACATTGTAAAGTGGCATGAGTCAAAAGTAAAATGATCTTTTTATTCTTAGCTCTTACATAATAATACATACGACGATTTTTATTTATTTTTATTTGCGGGAGCTAGAGAAGGAAGCCCGTGTGCCCGATGCGAGGAGTAAAAGAAAAAATAAAAATAAAAATTTTAATGCGTGTGTTCCACCTGTTATTATGTTAGAGACAAGCCCAACTAACTGTATTATTCCGTTGGTTATACGCTTGGTCCACGGCCATCGTCCGTCGAGTACCCGCCCCATCCGCCGTGCACGTTCTCTTCAGCTCCAACCGCGTATCGCTCGAACCACGCACCCGGTCCGGTTGGCGCTGCAGACACGGGACACGTACGTACTACTGCGGCGAGAGACACGACACCGACCGAGTCCTGCGTACATGCTCATACACGTACGTATTATTAGTCCCACATCGCCCGTGGAGGTGGGGTTACTGTCAGATATAAGACGCGATTCGGAGACGTGTAGCACCGCTAGCAGGCAAGCACGTGATAATAGCTTCAGATTCATCAGACTTTAAGATACTAACGTGATAATAGCCGCACGGATCTAGCAACAATATCATGGTAAAATAGATTCCGCTGGAGTCTCCAATCCGGATTCGCATTGGCGCCATCCTGCAACTGTGTCAGATGGTCACTTGCGCAATCTAGAAATTTTAGGGTTGAGACCCTACGTTGCCACAACTAACCTTAGTGAAGTCTGGCTGCTTAAAAAAGGTGTGGCCAACAAACATGAAGCGACACTTTCGGTAAAGTTTGGCAAAAAAAAAATTGACTCTATGACATGTGTGGGACATGACTAGGAAAGTTTGACACGTCGTAGCTATGGTATGAATCAAACACATGACTAAGAAACTGCGGCACGTCTAACTTCTGGCTAGACATTTTATGGTCACAAACCAAACACGCCATTTTCACTAGAAACTCTACCGCGGCGGCGCCCTCTTTCTTTGGCCAGTGTTACTCTGCATTATCAGATACAACATATAAGAAACTTAGTCTGATTTTACATCCGTACAATGATGCTATAATTTTGAAACGGAGGGAGTACAACTCACATCACACCCTGCTGGCTGCTGCATGAATCGAAAATTGTTTGTGTTGGCGGCAATTGAAGCTGTCGGGTTTTAGGCCTTGTTTAGATGTGTATTTTGGGGTGGGGATTTAGGGGTTTGGTGTCACTTCGTAATCATTGTGTCACTGTAGCATTTCGTTTGTATGGGTGAAAAATTGTCCAAAAATTGATTAATTAGGCTCAAAATGTTCGTCTCGCAGAGTACAACAAAATTATGCAGTTAGTTTTTGATTTCATCTACATTTAGTACTCCATGTATCGGCCGACATTTGTGATGGAAATCTTCTTTTTGCATAGTGAACTTTAGGGTTGTTTTTTTGGAACTAAACACGGGCTTACGAGCGCGCACAAAGATCATGTCATCAACCTTGCTTTTCGGCAAACTGGAGGCCCAAAGCTGGATGGGCTCTCACTGTTCACCATGAAGGACCGTCATGGTGCCGTTGAACAGATAAACGCCGGAGCTTGGCAGGCAGGCCCGAGCGTACACTACTGTCGTGCGCCTCTTGGAGGGAGAGGGAGAAACAAGGATTGGGCAATCTCCACGCACGCTTCTGCAGTCAAGGGCTCATGACACCACCGATTGGCCTGCCTCTCTCCTACATGCTCCATCAATTTATTAGCTTCTGCAACAATGAGAGTCCCTCACTGTCGCAGCTTAACCATGCTTTAGCCCTTGTTTAGGCCTTGTTTAGTTCCCGAAATTGAGAGCCAAATTTGAGTCTTTTGGAGTGCGTGCGCCACTGTAGCATTTCGTTTATACGTGTAAAAAATTGTCCAAAAATAGATTAATTAGGCTTAAAATGTTCGTCTCGTAGAGTACAACAAAACTGTGCAATTAGTTTTTGATTTTATCTACATTTAGTACTCCATGCATGCTATGACATTTTGATGTGATGTGAATCTTCTTTTTGCATAGTGAACTTTGGGGGTAGAATTTGGGATCTAAACAAGGCCTTAGTTTCAAATTTAGAGGCCAAACTTTAGACTTCATCATAAATGCGACATTGTAGCAGTTCGTTTGTATTTGTGAATAATTGTCCAAACATTGATTAATTAGGCTCAAAATGTTCGTCTCGCAAAGTACAATAAAATTATGCAATTAGTTTTTGATTTTATCTACATTTAGTATTCCATGTATGTGTCGACATCTTGATGTGATGAGAATCTTCTTTTTACATAGTAAATTTTAGGGTGGAATTTGGAAACTAAACGAGGCCTTGCTGAGCCAATAGCTAGCTGGGTGCAGTTGCAGCAGTAGAGCGACACGTCGATCTCCACACATGAGCGCTCAGATCACCCGCAGGACACCAAACTACAGATCCACAGCAGTCCATAGCAGTGGCGGCGGTGACCAACAACAACCTGCAGCAGTAGTATTCTTGAAGATGCATTGCGGGTGTTCAATGGAATCCCTCAAAGAAATGAGGTCCTGGAATCCCATTCAAGTGGATACCCATAAATCAGGGAGAAAAAAAAAAGGTAAAGCAAGCCTAATAATCAAGGATATTATTACTTTGCGGGATTAATAATAGTACTTAACAAGCAACAAGGGTCCTTCTGAGAGGCTATACAAGTTCATCCTCGGACCCTTCACCACTGAAAGTAGCTAGCTTAAGCATGAGTTTGTTTCCAGGGGGACGAGACGGAATGGGTCGATCCCACGTTTGGTTAGAAGTCATAGAGGACCGGACGGTTTCAAAATAGAAATATACCACCAAGATGCATAATGAACCCATCGGATCAAAATGAGCGGAAAGGAGCATCCCACTTCTGCTCACCGCGTGACGTGATTCTCGCGCGCCCCTGCTCCCTCACCACTCAACCCCCTCCCGTCGTTTTTCCCAAGCGTCCACTGTCGGACTTTAGTACCGGCAATCCACGAGGGGTTCCTGAGTGGTAGATTTGTAGGAGAGGGATCGCCGAGTTAGTAAGCTTGATGGTAACACGAGACACAAGGTTTTGATATGTTCGGGCTACCCGAAGGTATAATACCCTACGTCCTGTGTTCGGTGGTGTTTGTATTGCTGGTGTTCGACAGAGCTTCAGGAAGCTATGATGAACTTTATGGTTACAAGGGGTTGGGTTGTCGTGTCCCCTGGGAGTCAACCTAGACCGCCTTATATAGGCCGACGACCTAGGGTTTATAAATTGGTTAAGATCTAAACCTACCAAAATACATCATCATCAAGGTTGTTCAACAAGTCAGTGGTTCCTTGTGGGCCACCTCAGGGTCGGCCCACAACCATGTCGGTGATGGGCCCAGTAGTACCCATATACCACATCCACCCCCTCCCCCCGTCTCGTCAGTTCCCTCACGCATGAGAAAAAAGACGGTGCTCTTCGCCGGAAGCACGTCGTCCCTACGACTCCCCTCCCCCGACTTGCTTCATCCCTGTCCAGTTCCTCAAGACTGCCATCGCCATTCCTCCGTCCTTTGGCGTAACTAAGTCATCAGCTCCCTCCCTCTCAGATCCTCACCATGGGAGCCTCCCTTTCCATTCACAACAATCCGCATCCTTGGTGCCCTCCCTTGTCACCCGCATCCTCCATCACTGGGATATCTCAGCTCTGTTTGTCCAACTTAAGGAAACCCTAGCGCCCTTACCCCTGTAGGTGTTTGTGTGTAAATTGTGAAATGTTGATTTGCAACAGCTAGGTGGTAGTTTATATGACGTCCTTACATATGTGCAAAAATCTTGGTGGCTTGAGATGGTACCGGTAATCATAAAACCAATGCTTCCGCTATGCGATAGTACATTGTATTGGTTTATCACTAATTGGCAATAGTCTCTGGTGCTAAATAATACTGAACATAGATATAGTGATATTGTTTCTTTGTTTTTTATATTATAGATGGATCAACAAACCAAGGATGCAATTTGTACCACCACTGCATATATATTGTTGTCAATGATGACCATGATTATCGTAGAGTCTAAAAAACATAAGCGAGCTGCAAGGAGAGAAGGTATTACTTATGGGCCTATGGATGAAAGAGGTAGGATGACACTTGAGTATCTAGACAATAAAATTTGGAAGTATAATACATGATGTGTGAAGATGCTAAGACTCAATAGATCCAAATTCTTTCGGTTTTGCAACCTTTTTCAGGGATCGTGGTTTGCTTGAAGATAGCATCCATTGTTGTGTTGAGCATCAAGTGGCTATGTTTCTAAATACTGTAGGGGTATAACCTTAAAAATAGGCTAGTTTGGACTAATTTTGATAGATTTGGAGAAATGGTCATTGTTATTTTAACAAGGTTCTTCGTGTTGTTGGTGAGTGTTGGCACTGGCTAGCGACGCCAAGCATTAGACTGCAACTGCACGGACCATTGTAGCTTTTTCTCTCAAAGTATTCCCCAAGGTTTATCTATACTATAAAGAGGATAGGAATTGAGGTCAATTCCCACCCAAAGAGCTACCCTCTTACCCCTCACAACCGGGTCCACATGGAAGGGATCACATGACACCCTTACTGAATGGCCACGCGCTTGGGGGGAGGGGGGCGATTTTGTCATCCCCCTCCATTGTAAAAAGATCAAAACCATGAAACTTTTGTCACCCAACCATTTTCTACCTGCCGGCCCCACACGTATCCATTAAGGCAACCGAATCAATGCCCCCTAATCAGTGCCCCCCTAATCAATGCCCCCTATCAACGTCCCCAAATCAGTGTCCCCAAATCAGTGTCCCTTAATCAGTGCCAATCATTGCACCCCTAATCAATGTCCCCTAATCAATGCCCACAATAAATGCTCACTAATCAATGTCCCATAATCAGTGCCACTCATTGCCCCCTAATGAATTCCCCTAAACATTGGCCCCTATTGCCGCCAAACTTGCCATATTTGCCATGATTGATATGATTATGTGGTGTATATATGGTAACTTTTTCTCACCATATTTGGCTGCCCATATACTGTTTGGCCGCCCCAAAAGAACATAGTTGTACTCTTCATGTGATCTGTGCAACTAACAGAATTGTCATGCCTCGACGTGTCCCTCTCGGCAGTGTTACCAACACCAACATCTCCAACACCAACAAATGTGCAGAGTGTGGTCATGATGAGATGATCAGGGCGATGAGAACGATATTTTATGATGTTTGGTGCTGCTTGTTCTTGAAGGGGGAGACACAGGATAACTGTTGTTTTGCAACTATGTACATCAGGTGGGGTGTTGGATGCCAATGGAAAGTTGAACGGAGGAGGCAAAGGCAAAGGGAGAGACATGAAAACACTTAAGAAGAGAGGAAGGTTGAGAAAAAGTAAGAAGACGCAACATAGAAGGGCTGCTAGAAAACTATCAAACATGACGCAGCAAGATCCGGGTAATATTCGAGGCAATTTTACTAATTTGTTTTGCGTGCAACCTGTAACATGGCCTCAGCCTACCGTTGCCAATCAATGGCCGACAGAACCCTAGTCGTGGCTGGCTGGGCGAACAAGTGTCAAGGCGGGCTGGAGCCTGGTTGCGGCTGGCCGTGGCCTTCTAGGGCCTGGCCATGGCATGACCATGGCCTGCCGGATCCTAGCCGCGGCCGGCCGTGACCTGCTGGAGGCTGGCCATGACAAGTCCATGGCTTGCCGGATCTTGGCCGGGGTGGCCGTGGCTGGCTGGAGGTTGGCCATGGGAAGTCCAGGGCCAACCGAATCCTGGCAGCGGCCCTTTTCCTTCTCCAGATGTTGCTGTGAGTTTTTAGTATTTTACATAGGTTGTACACTATATGAATGCTTGAATTAAGCATTGTTATATGTCGAACTTTATTTGTATGATTAGCTTGCATTTCTTTCTTACCGTTTAGCGAATTATCAACAAGCTGGACTACTTTCTAGGAAGTGCTCAAAATGGCACTGCACAAGGCGAACCAGTGTGCGACATACGTCTGCCTCCGATTTCGTCCGCCTGCGATCCCTCCTCCGTCTGCCCCGTCCCCCTCCGTCCCGCCCGTATGCGATCCGACGCCCACCTCCGCTTCCTGTTTTTGCGCAAGCCAGCGTCGTGCCGATAGATCCTGCCGCATTCTCATCAAGGTCGTCTACGAAAGCAAATCGCATGCACTCCGTCGCCCCCTCATCATCGCCGTGCCATGCCGCCCCCTCCTCGTTGCCGCGATCCTCTGCGCTGCCTCCACAGTCATGCACAACACCCTCTTCGTCGTCGTCCTCCGCGAAGAGCATTCGCCGGCGGGTATCGCTGCGGGACCTGCTCGTCCGCATGGGCGGTGACTGCGTGGGGCCGACGGATATGGCACCGGGCGCCGAGATCGGTAGGCAGGGGTTTTGGCTGTCGCGGTCGTCGAAGAAGGTGTTGGTGCCCTGCCCGGCTCCGGTGCCGCCACACCTGGGGCGCCGGTCCACGTCGTCGTACAGTGGCGTGGCACCTGCGGCCCGCCGACCCGACGCCTGTGACACGTCGAGATCCACCGAACGCCGCCAGCCCGCTGCTAGCCTGACCTCCGCGAAACCCCCGCCCCGACCCCTGCGCGGCGGCCGCCCCCCGCTTGGATCCCGACTCCCTACGCCCCCTCCGCCAAACCCCCGCGTCGGTACCCCCGCGTCTGTGGCCAAGTAAATGCAATTTTTTCATGTGGCTGGTGGCACATGACAGGTGTTGGACAGCAGATCGGCTAGCCAAAAGGGGTCTGCCTCACCCTCCAAAATGCCCTCTATGTGATCACGAGGAGGAAAATATAAATCACTTGTTGGTTTCCTATGTTCTCACGGCAGATTTGGTTCTCCATCCTGCAAAAACTTGGGCTGCCGACTCTAGCTCCTCAGTTGGATTATCAGTCTTTTGAGGATCGGTGAGATAAGGCGAACAATAGGGTAGAGGGACAAGACATGAAGGGGCTCAACTCTATCATAATCTTGGTGGCTTGGTCGATCTGGAACCATAGAAACATATGTGTCTTTGATGGAGGGCATCCTGATGTTAATGGCCTCCTGGTAGCTATTAAGGAGGAGTGCCATATGTGGTAGTTGGCTGGTGCTCGAGGATTGAATCACATCCTCGCCCAGGTGCCAACAGGATATGTTTATTGGCCTTTTCCTTGGAGGCCTGAGTTCTTGTTAGGTTGATTTTAGAGCATTAGAGTGAGTGTGTTATTTGGGGTCTTGGGTTTGTCCTTTCCAGGTATTTTTTTCTTGTGAAAACAAACCTATGTAAAGGTCCTGAGGTGCTTCCACCCTTTTTTCTTCTTAAATTTATAGATACGTAGCTCTCCTGCATGTTCGAGAAAAAAGTTCCAGTTGGTAATATCTTTCTATCAATAACTGATCAGGTGTCCCCACCTCCATCTCTCTAAATCATATGCTTTATTGATCTCTCTAAATCACATGCTTTATTATTTCCATACCTGTTTATTATGGCAGTTCATTTATAAATGCTTTATTCTCCCAAACTCACTTAAAAGAAATTTACAATTATAGGAGACATTTGTTTACATTTATAATCCTTCTTAGTTACTTCAATTTAAATAAAAAATTAACTTATAAATAAATGGTTCCTTTTGGTTTCTACAGGGTATGGGATCTTTAATGATGGAAGATGCGAAAGATTAATATGCAAAGATAGATGATTATAGAAGATATTTCAAATGGAGCAGCGAGTTAGACTCTAGTCTCATTAAATATGTTTTGCGAAAGAGGAACTAAATGGTAGAAAGATTTGGATGATGGAAAATATGAGCTTGCAGAAATTTCAGAGTAACTCTGAGTTTTTTTGGCAACCCCTCACTCTTGAGAATTTATCACCAACACAATAGTTTTTCCCCTGGTGGACACACACAAGCACAAATCAATATAGTAGTTTTTAGTCAATGAGGCTACACTAGCCTAGCCCTCATAGCGTTCTCGATCATTTATATTTAGCTGATACAGGGCTATAGATCTGCCCATACTATCCTCTAATTAATGCAGTAAATGCCTCCTATGATCTGCCAATTATTTTCCGTAATTACAAGTTTGAATCTAGCTAGAACTAATAGTTATGGACCTAGTAATAATTTTAGTGCTAACAAGGTTATTTTTTCTCAACCTCATTTTTGTATGTATGCCGGTGGCTGAATTGTAGATTTAACGATTGCAAACTTTTTCACAGATGGTGGTGGTTGATCCTACTGAATTTTTTTGAATATAATGAATTTGTGGATAAGGAGCTCTCGCAATACGCAATCGGGAACTTATTGCGCTCAGTGCCATCAGTGATGGATGGCCTTAAGATCTCACAACGAAAGGTGTTGTTTGCTGCTATGGAAGACCTCAAGGGAAGGAAATGGGTAAGTTCTGAATTTGCTCCCATGATGTTAATTTCATTGTAAATCAACTATGCACATTGGAATTTTGGTGTAAACTATGGAGAAAGGAATTTGTCCTGTGGATCTGTGCTAAGAATTGTTTTTTAAGCAAATTCAGCAAGATATAGGGCTAAGCCTATTGCCCACTACTTCCATGTGCAGTGCATTCCCTGCTTCAATTAGCTTGTCACTAAAGATGGCGATGCATAACTTTCTGGAGATAAAACAATTCTAATGCCCGTTCCACTAATCGCATTTCAGCCTTTATGTCTTGCTGAAATCTGCTCGTCAAGTTCTTTCTTTCCTACCTAGCACCAGCGTGACACCTCACCCCAGAAAATGCAAACCACCCACTGAACATCAGGTGTCACAATAGTTGCGTATTCATTCCTGGGCACTAGACCTATCTTCAACATTCAAAGAGTATGTCCCCCGACCGCTGAAGCACAAACTGTGCAAAACCCACACAATCTAGGATGAGGAACTAAATCTGCCAGGAGAAAACACAATACATGACTAAATCAGAGCAGATGGCATGCCAGATAACTAAATTTATCATTAGAAGTTACATTGTTGCATCACTATATGTTTACTTCATTACTTATACTACTTGATAGTACCTCATCAGATATCTGATCCTGACCTTTTGCTACACATTAGGTTGATCAGTTTGTAGGTGATGTTCTAAGCAGGACTGCGTATCACCATGGTAGTTCTAGCATTGAAGAGATGATTGTTAATATGGCTCAGACTTTTGTTGGAAGCAATAATGTGAATTTGCTGAATCCCACAGGCCTTATGGTTCACGATATCAGGTATAGAATGTGATAGTTGTTTGTTTTTGTTTGAAAACTATCTCTTTTTTTTTTCTAAAATATATCATTTCAGGGAGGCAAAGATCATTCCACGGCACATTATTTATCTGTTGAACTGAATGGCATATCCAAGTTCATTTTTCGGAAAGAAGATAAAGATTTACTTGAATACTTGGAAGAAGATGGAAAGTTTGTCCAACCAAAGTGGTATTGTCCTGCTGCACTCGTAATTAATAAGGGGTCGATTTGTGGTTAATGTATCTTTCTGAAACCTCACGATTTGCTTTAAACATTCTATTGTTATCTGCATGGAAGCCCAGGTGTCTTACTACTAAATAATTACCATAATGAAGCCACAATTTGCATCCATTTGAATTCCTAGGCATGTGCGTTACACACGTCTCCTTACTTTTGTTTGATTCTGATGTCTCTTTTTATTATTATTAGGGAACGGTTGAAAAATCTACTGACAGTGAAGATGGAATAAACTGCATCATTTATGGTGATGCTACAGATATCAGTAACACGGAAATTGATACAACTGAAATACCTCATGGCAAATCAATTCTAGAGCTCCTTATTCAGGTACCTGAATATAATGAATTTGTGGAGGGGAGTATGGTGTAAGGAAGGTGCAACATTTCATTTGTCCGGAGAAGTAAAAGCGTTGAGCATGAAACATATTCTGTCCATTCGGTCGCGCCCATTGAAATTGATATGTGTGGTCCGGATGGTTCCACCTCTGGAATTGACATCCGGTCCGGGCAGTTGCATCTCTGGAATCTCTCCATAACGAAATTTAAGCCAAGCTCTCTCTATTCATTGGGCCACGTCACAAGTATACTTGTGACTCAGATTTCTCCAGCGCGTGGCATGGCCCATTAAACATCTGCAGCGGCCCGTCTAATGTGCCGAGGCCCATCAAGAAGCCTGCGTCCTTTCGAACCGTTAGCCTTCTGCCTTCAGGAAAGCACGGGCAACGGTCAGCTAGATCAGTGACTCACTAGCACTCTTTATCTTCTCTATCAGTAGAACTCTGCAAATTTTCTTCTCTCCTACAGCACACATCCAGTCCACTGAGAAGTCACACGAGACCCTTGAGTGCTGCAGCTTCAATCCTTTTGATTTCCATCGTTCGTTTTGTTTCGGGGTTGGACATAGCAGAACTGGCGTAGGCCACTACCTGAGATTAAGCACAACTGAAATAAACAAAACATTGAAAAAGCAATCCCAACACCAATAAATATTTTTACCGAACCCTAATATTTCTTCCCTAAAGTTGGCACATTATCTTCCATCTTCTTTGATCCCCTCATTATTAACTGAAATGTTGATTATATTGAATGCGAATCGTACTTGGGTTCATTTTGATGGGAAACGTCTGCAGAGTCAAAACTAAAACTCAATCTCCTCAACTATTGTTATTGCAACACTTGTTGATCTATGGTCTAATTTTGCAATGGATGTTACAAAGCATTCAGTTGTGTCAACCTACAGTTGGTACTTGCTCTCCCAAAGCATTTATGGCTGTTCTAAAAATCACTAGCCTAATGGCTATATATCCATGTAGGGAAAATACGAACGGACTAATCCTTACTAGAATGTCGTATCTGTATTCAATAGTATTATCCGCTATATTTCTACGAGCTGGGTTCATATGTTAAGTACCACTTGAAACTAGGATAATGCAATAATATATACGCACATCCCGTGCTCTTCCGCGGGGGAGGCCACAGGCCATGGCATTCATGTGAGTCGAGCCAAAGGCCGTCATAAACGATTTTTTTCATCCTCCGGTCCTGTGGCCTATGGGGAAGGAGAAGAACCGGACGATAGGCTGGCACTGTGGTGATAAGTCCGGGGAGGAATTTGACAAGAGGATCGGAGACCACCCAATAACTTTTGCTGCAACCCACTACCGCAGAGTGATCCATATGATACTCTCTTGGCAAACAGTCAAACTGCTAACAAAAGATTAGTAGCGGAAAAAATCAAAAGAACTGGTTCTCTACACCAAAAACTTTCGCTGATCGCGCAGCAATGCCGCGTTAGTTTCTAGTGGCATTGATATCTGTGTCTGGAGTGGATATGGTGGGTTGCCATCTCCTGGAATTGATATGTGGTCCGGTCAACCATGTACCTGGACGTCTGGTAAAATTAGCATTGTTTTTTTACTTTTCTTTCTTTTAAGCACCAGAGAGTTAATCTCTTCACAAAATAAAAGGAGATGCAACATTCAGTAAGCTATACAAAGGCACTCATGGCCAATCGAGCAAGCTATACAAAGACACTCATGGCCATACGAAGCTAGGAGATGCAACATTCAGTAGTACACGATACTGTCACCATGTACAAATGCTTAGACATAACTGCACATTCTCCAAGATCCATGGGTGCAGAGGAGATTTAACCTTCATTTTCAGATGCAGCAAAACAAAATCTCATTGGGTACAGTAATCTAAGGGATGCAGCCAAAATGCAAAGCCTCGCTAGCATACCTGTTATAAAACGCGCAGCAGAATTCCACCTAGGCCACAATACCCACGGGCCAGCGCAACATAAGCCCAGGTCCAACAGAGCCACAACTAGTAAGACTCAAGCCTAACTCAACCCAAAAGACTAGCATAATAGGTGAGGACTGCCCCCGCCTTATATGTTGTGCTTCTCCATCATCGATTTTCAATGTGGGACTAAACCTAACAATCTCCCTCCGTCACACATCAGACCTAACTCTTCCATTAGAAGAGGTTATCAACAGGCCCCGAGTTTTAATTCTCCAGTGACAACACTCGGAGACGTTCATGGGCTAAGCCCAGTGACGTTAACAGGCTCCTCTGTCACAATGTGACCACTGAGATTTTTATAGATTCCTCGACCTTCGGCTCTGATACCCCTTGTTATAAGCGACGGCGAATAACGATGAAGTTAAACGAAATCAAACACAGCAAGACATAAGATTTAACGTGGAAAACCCTCCCAATGTAGAAGGAAAAAAACCACGGGCGCTAGCCAGTAAAAAGCTTTACTATATCGGGTGTGTGTTTACAACGACTATTGGCGGCTTACAAGAGGATGATCTTTCACCAAAGAACAAAGGTCTATTATATAGGCTACTCACGTGCCCATCCTTGGTTGCATTGTCGAGGTGGGACTAAACTGTGCACTCTTATAGATAAACCACAGCGCCGCTTCGCTCCGGCCCAAGCCTCCGGCGATGCCTTTCCTTGTGCAATGAATTTGGATTACATCACAACAAACTCCACCTTGAGACAAATTCCTTCTTGTAGCATATATCAAATCACCACCTAAACACAATAAAGAACAAAACTTCTGGCGCCAAATAGCCACTTGGACTAAGCTGTCAAGCCAACTTAGCAACAGGAACTGACTTTGTCATCATATCAGCAGGATTATCATGCGTACTGATCTTGCATACCTTCAGCATACCTTCTTCGATCACATCATGCACAAAATGATAGTTGATATCAATATGCTTAGTCCTTTCATGGAACATCGGATCTTTAGTAAGGTAGATAGCTTTTGACTATCACAGTATAAAGTAATACAAGATTCTTCACAAAGCTCAGCATATAAGCCTTTCAGCCAAACCAATTCCTTGCATGCTTCACAAATAGCCATATATTCTGCTTCAGTAGTTGACAAAGCAACAACAGTCTGTAACGTAGCCCTCCAACTCACAGCACAACTGCCAACAGTAAATACATATCCAGTAAGTGATCTTCACCTGTCCATATCAGTAGCATAGTCAGAATCCACATAACCATTAAGCCCCTTATATGTTTTTTCCAAACTTCAAACAAGAATCTGCCGTGCCTCTAAGGTACCTGAAAATCCACTGAACTGCCCTCCAATGTTCTTTACCAGGATTAGACATATATCTACTGACCAAACTCATAGCATATGACAAATCTGGACGAGAGCAAACCATGGCATACATCAACGACCCAACAACACTAGAATAAGGAACTCTTGACATGTATTCAATCTCCTAATCTGTACTAGGACACTGTGTAGCTGACAACTTAAAGTGAGATGCAATAGGGGTACTAACAGCTTTAGCATCTTGCATGTTGAAACGCTGAAGAATTTTCTTGATATAATTTTGTTGACTAAGAAATAGCAAACCAGATTTTCTGTCTCTACTAATTTCCATACCAAGAATTTTCTTAGCAGCACCAAGATTTTTCATATCAAACTCACTCCTCAACAATTTATTCAACTTAGTGATTTCAATCTGACTCTTGGCAGCAATCAGCATATCATCAACATATAACAGCAAGTATATAGGTGATCCATTAACATGTTTGATGTAAACACAACTATCAAATTTTGACCTTTTAAAACCGTGTGACAGCATAAATGAATCAAACCTCTTGTTCCACTCACAAGGGGACTGTTTCAAACCATACAAGGATCTCTTCAACTTGCACACAAACTTCTCCTTGCCAGGCACTATGAACCCTTCCGGCTGGTCCATGTATATATCCTCCTCTAGCTCTCCATGTAAAAACGCAGTCTTCACATCTAACTGCTCAAGTTCGAGATCATGTGAAGCAACAATACTAAAGAAAGTACGGATTGAACTGTGTTTTACAACTGGAGAGAACACATCATTATAGTCAACACCCGGAATCTAACTGTAACCTTTTGCAACTAACCTTGCCTTAAACTTTGGAGGCTCACTTGGAGATAAACCCTCCTTTCTCTTGAAGATCCATTTGCAGCGGATGGTCTTCTTCTCCTTAGGCAAATGCATAACCTCCCATGTACTGTTCTTCTCAAGAGACTGCATCTCCTCATGCATAGCTGAAATCCAGCTCTCACGATCACCACAACGAACAACTTCTTTATATGTTGCTGGCTCATGAACATTTTCCACCTGTTCAACACAACTCAAAGCATAGTAAGATAAATTACATTATTCAATGAGACATTTGGGAGGTCCACAACTTCTCTTAGACTTGCATTGAGCAATAAGTAAATCCTCCTATTGCTGTAAAACAGGAGGAGTTTGCTGGACATCATCATGGGTACCATCATCAGCAACCTCATTGTCTTTGTCATCAACTGGCTCCACCTGCTCAACTACCTCATCATCAACATGCTGCACCTCTGTAGCAGAAATATCTGGAACACTATCTGAGGACAAATTATCATTAAACATCACAAATTCATTGAAAACCACACTTCTGCTCATGAAAGTCTTTCCTGTTTCGGGATTCCACAGTTTATATCCTTTAACTCTAGAACCATAACCAAGAAAAAGACACTTAACAGCTCTAAGCTCTAATTTTCCATTATCAACACGAGCGTAAGCAGTGCAATCAAAAATTTTCAAATGTGAATAATCAGCAGGCGTACCGGACCATACCTCCATGGGAGTTTTCTTATTAAGTGGAATAGAAGGCGACCTGTTTATCAAGTAACATGCAGTATTTGCAGCTTCAGCTCAAAAACACTTGCTCATCCGTGCATTGGACAGCATGCAACGAGCCTTCGATATGATGGTTCTGTTCATACGTTCGGCCACACCGTTTTGTTGAGGAGTATACGGTATGGTGTGATGTCTCACAATGCCTTCCTTCCTGCAATAGTCATCAAAGGCAGTCGAACAAAACTCTCCACCATTGTTAGTACGAAGCAATTTTACTTTCCTTTCAGTTTGCCTTTCTATCATAATTTTACAGTCCTTAAAAGCAGCAAAGGTATCATCTTTATGTTTCAGAAAAATAAGGCCAAACCCTTCTAGAGTAGTCATCAATAATAGTAAGCATGTAACGAGCACCACCAAGAGAAGGCTCACGATAAGGATCTAACCAGTAAGATGCACATGAAGATGAAGTTGTTCACTCTGAAGATGATAACCCGCGTGAGATTGTGGGCATCGACTTCGTTCAGATCAAGACTCATGATGGCGTGACTCACACGTTGATAAATGTGGAAAAAACCCTTACGGAAAAAAACCACGGAAGACAATCACTATTGAGGAGAGTTTACAAGTAGTGAGGATACATGGCTCATATAAGATGGCTTATCTGTCTTGTCTGTCTTACCCTACCGTCTACATATGCTTACATATATATTGGCGGCTCACACGACCGTGTTTGGTTGTGTTTCCGAGGTGGGACTAAACTGTGCGCTCCTGAGAGAAAACACAACACCACTACGCTCTGGTCCAAACCTCCGGCGACGGGCCTTCTCTGCGCTCCGTAGAAGCCCGGCCTTTATCGTGGATGTGAATTGGGAACATATCCAACAAACTCCACCTTGAGACAAATTCTCTCCTGTACACGAATAAGAAACCTCCATATTCAAATCTTGAATGCCAATGTCCACTGGAGACCAATGAGGAAGATCACTTGAGTATTCTCCCAACACTTCATAGGAAGCAAAAATTTGAGCAAAGGTCCAAACACACAGCTATCAACAAAGCAGACGAACAATCTGGGTCTTCAATAAATTCATAATCCCAGCAAAAGTCTGAGTCTGTGCAAGTGACCTCAAAAAGATAATGCTTAATCATCAAATGACATAAAGTCGCAATATCACCCGCGGTATTAAATATCCAGTGAAGAACTCATCTCTTGGAATAATATATGCTCCATCAGAAACACTAAACTTTGGCAAAACAACACTCTTGTAAGAGTAACTAGCACATGTATCCATCACGTACCATAAACTTGCCAATTGTAGAAGAAACTAAATTCCATGACATGGTCAATTACTGCTCCATTCAAACACGTTTCAGATGTAGGCATAAATGTGCAACCAACGGAGTTAAACCTTTGAACTAAACCCCTCACCATGAGCAAAGACAACAATAAACGTACTGCTTCCGCAATACAAAATGCTGTAGTATCTAGTCAAACAAACCTCCTCTGTTGCACTTGGAATCCTCCACCTCGAACTCAAATTAGAGCAAAACTTCACTTTAAATTAACCAACTCCATAGGAGTAAAAGAAACCACTAGGTTGACATGAACGATGTTGTCAAAACATGAAGAAGAATTAACTCAAAGTGATCCATAATAATCCCAATATCTCCTTCAAATCTCAATATGTTTTAGCAGCGGAAATCATATCATATATCAAAGAAGCCATATGAAAGAAATAACCAGAAGAAAATAATTTAGGTATGTTACTGTGTAAACCTAGCAATAACCTGCAGCCTTGTGTATAACTCCGTGTACGTTCAGCAAAGCTGAGAAAACCTTCTGGTAGCTTCTCGTGGATTGGTCTGCAACATCTGGCAAATACGGAATCAGATTCCGTCTTAAACTCCACGTCAATGAGTCTTGAACGAGGTAGCCAATCGCAGATTGATCCGGCTGGCGACGCGCGATAAACAGAGACGATACCCTAATTATTTTTTTTCACGTGCTCTCGTACCAACAAGCTCTGATACCACTTGTTATAAAACGCGCAGCGGAATTCCGCCTAGGCCACAATACACGGGCGAGCGCAACATAAGCCCAAGTCCAACAGAGCCACAACAAGTAAGACTCAGGCCTAACTCAACCCAAAAGACTAGCCTAATAGGTGAGGACTGCCCCCGCCTTATATGTTGTGCTCCTCCATCATCGATTTTCGATGTGGGACTAAACCTAACAATACCCCATTCCACGGCTGGCTACACCAAAAGACAACAAAGAAGCATCTCATTTCTCAAAATTATTAATGAAATTAAACAAACAATTGTCAATCACATAAGACAAAATATGCCTAGGATTACTAAAAACCACTAAGGAACAACTGTTTGGTTGGGAAAATTATGGACGTTAACAGATCACAGAGGCAACTGATTCCTTTAAACGTGTTTGTTTGAGGAGCCGAGTAATCTGTTTACGCCGTATGAGATGCCCGATCTATACAACTGCGTGCGAGCCCCGAGCAGTAAGGGGAAATGCAAATAACAGGTGTGAATGACGGATTTCGTGCTCAATGTTGCATCGTTCTCGAGTTGCGGCCGTCTTCTTCCCTAATGGTCCTGAGGCGAGCGGCGGGTGATGGTGACGATGCCTGGGTAGCGAAAGGCCGTCGTGAGCATCATGCTGGCCGCTGCAGTAGCCCCGTGTCCAACTGCCCTGGTGGAGCCGACCAAGCCCACTGGCAATGTCTGACGGTGTCCCAAACCATGGCGATGGGCAAGGTGCAACCGCCGGTGACTCCTGACTCCGACCTGGCAACCACGGCGGAGGCGCAGCGGCTGCCTCGCAAGATTCAATGATGACTTTGTTGTTCCAAGCGCTTTCTCTGCTTTTATTTTCTCATCTGTGATTTCTAATACTTTTACGGATCGGAACCAAACAAAGATAGTAATATGATATCTGAAACTGATACCGCCGTGATCTGATTACGTTTTCATTTACATTATTGTTTCTCAAACCAAACACCACCTAAATTGGACCTTTTAACAGCAGAGCACCCGCTCCTCATGTTTCTGGGCCTGTTATCCAAAACGGGCGCGTTAAAACGTGCTACTTTCTGCAATGCCTGTTATCCAGGAAAAGCATGCATACATAAATAAACTGTAGTTAAATGCGCGCGGGGGAGTAGCGCAGAGACCAAGGCAGGAGTCGGCCGATTTAAATGTTGCGGGCCTAAAAAGCAACCCCAAAGTTCACTATGCAAAAAGAAGATTCCCATCACATCAAAATATCGGCACATGTACGAAGTAGTAAATGTAGATGAAATCAAAAACTAATTGCACAGTTTTATTGTACTCGGCGAGACAAACATTTTGAGCCTAATTAATCAATTTTTAAACAATTTTTTATAAATACAAACGAAATACTACAGTGACGCATTTATAGCGAAGTGACATCTTTCCCTCAATTCCCCACCTCCCTATTTTGCATGGCTCACTTGGTCGGGGCAGCCATGTCGCAGCAATGCCGCTTCATTCCATATGTCTGCGATTTACCGCCCGTATTTTTTCATGTGATCCAGCTATTGTTCAAGAAGCAATAGATTTCCTAGCCTCTGTCTGATCTTGTTTAATCAACTTTGTAATCTCTGAATTTTAATCGTTTTTGTAATATCTGAGTTTTAATCAACTTATCATTTGCATCCTACTCTGAATTACTCGCATCTTTTACTCTGTTGCTCATCTTTTATTCTGTTACTCGTACATGTAAGCTTACATTACTCCCATGCATACACTCATCCAGAAAGAAGAAAAAAAAACTCCAACATGCTGGCAATTAACATCCTAGATATTCAATAGTACCATGCATATTGCCGGACGAAGTATAGTTCCATGCACGATGAAACATCAAAAACTTTTAAATTGATAGATCAACTAAACCTTACACGGAACCCAACCATGTGCAGGGTGCTCAGTAGGAGATTGGGCATTTCTCCTCACAAATGCAATGATTAATGCAGGTCCATATGGGATAAACGTTCGCGGGGACCCTCAAGAAAGAAGAGGGAGTCACAGTAGAACTACTCGAAATTACACGTGTACTCCTACTAGGACTCCCACATTGTAACCGACTAGGAGACTTGTCATGTAACCTTTTCCCCTGGGATATATAAAGGAGGGTAGGGTCCCTAGTTCGGCAACCAACTAACCAACCAACGTCTAGAAGACGCAATATACAAAACCCCCATACAGGACGTAGAGTATTACGCTACACTGGCGGCCCGAACCTGTCTAAATTCTTGTGTGTTGTGTCTTCGCATTAACCATCAAGTTTCAGGTCCGGCGATCCCCACAAATCTACTCTCTGGGATACCCCTAAACAGACGTGCTCGAGATAAATCTTCGACACTTGGCGCCCACCGTGGGGCAAATCGCAAGATCAATGGGAGAGCTTGATGGACCAATCATCAACAAAATTAGTCTACTCGGTGAAATTGAATTCAATGTCCGTACTGTCCAGCGAGAAGTGCTACTTCAACGTTGAATTGGATCAGATCATTGATTCCGGTCACCTTGCTAGTCACCGACTCCATCAACGGACAGAACCTCAAGATCTTCGGCTGCAACTTAATCTCGTGCGCAGAGTTCGAGTTCGAAGCGAAACAGAATTTGCGCTAGATTGGAAGTCGCCGATTCCAACCTGAGGCAGCAGTCCGACTGGATTCCACAAAAGCCTACTCCCTTTGTCCCTAAATATAGTTCGTTTTCGCTTCCCAAGAAACATCTTTGACCGAATATATAAAAATAGATATTAATATTTATGGTACATAATAAATATTATTAGATAGATATTTGAATCTAGTTTTTAATAAATTTTTTTGGAGATTAAAATGTTGCATATGTTTTCTACAAATTGAAGTAAAGTCGTGGCACGGAAACCAACGGCGACAGTTATTTAGGGAGGGAGGGTGTGGGATATACATTCCCGGGTACCCTCAAGACAGAAGACCGAGTCCTAGTAGAACTACTCGGAGAACTCCTACTTCAAATAGAACTACTCGTGTACTCCTACTAGGACTCCCAAATTGTAACCGACTAGGAGACTAACCTTGTAACCTTGCCCCCTGGGATATATAAAGGAGGGCAGGGGTCCCTAGTTCGGTAGACCATACAGCTCAACTCACGTGCAATACAATCAATCACACAGGACGTAGGGTATTACGCTATTCGCGGCCCGAACCTGTCTAAATCTTTGTGTTGTTCGTGCACTATCGTTCCTAGAACTCGGCGAGACCCACAAATCTACTTCCTGGGGTACCCCCTAGCAGACGTGCTCGACATAAATCGTCGACACTTGGCGCCCACCGTGGAGCCTACTCGCCGATGCTCGACATTAGGCGCGATGAGATCAAACTTCAACATTAGCAACAGATCGCAGAATCATAGGGTGGGCTTGCCGGACCACTTCAACAAATTCAACCTACTCGGCTGCTCGTCTGGTAGTGGTTGCTGTTCTACATCGGTTGATTGGCGACTTGCTCAAGTTCCAACGTCATGTCCGAAGCAGAGTCGATGTCAAGTCCAATTCGATTTCGTTCCGGCTGCAATCTCCCGGTGCTATATTAAATAATAACTCGGCGCATTGGTTTGGAGTTCATGGCGGAGCAGATCAAGTGTCAACAGGATAGATTCGTATTGCGGCAATCAATGAGATTATACAGCGTCACTTCGAGTCTGTTGCGGAAATAAAAAATAATCGGTCCAAGATTCGAAGATACGGTGGAAGAGTCAGCATGCAGACTGATTTATCAAGTCATTTTTAGATTGATCATCTCAAGATCGGAAGAAAAGGGAGCTGCAAATTAAAGCGCACTAGGATCAATGAAATTCATCATTATTCCCTGGCATTCGTGATAAATTCACTCAGCATGCATGCAAGAAGCAATTTGCTACAAGAACACGGGAAGCTACGGAAGGCTACAAGCTCCATGATCTTTACTTGTCGCACACGAGAAGACGTACACGAGTACTACTACGTCTACATCCGGCTGCATTGACTCGCCGTACAACTACTTCGACTACTCGTCTCGACTAGTTTTTAACTAGTCGAGATCGGCTGCATCGACTCGCCAGTTCGCCGCACGACTACTTCAACTACCTCATCTCGACTAGTACACTAGTCGAGGTTGGCTACCACGCAATCAACAACTAGTCGGATTCGACTCCAACTAGTCGACTTCAACAACAACCGTCGCGGTTCCATCGCTGACCGTCACGGCTTCGTCGACAATCGTCCACGCATCAAGCTAAGTCTTATTTAATAATTATTTTTTATATTAATTTTATCAGCTTGTTTAAAAACATACTTGGCCATGAGCCGACTATTCTAAAAGAATATCTCGCTTGACATCCCGCCAACGGGTTACAAACCCTCGCGCGGTCTCTCCTACAGGAGAAAAGTCCTAACCGACTGCTTTATTATTTCTCTGCACTCTTAACGACCAAACCGCTCAGTAGCATGCACCTTAATTGATGAAACCTCGGTTCCTTTGCAACACCTACGCACCTACACGTCAAAGAAGACACTAGTCTCGCGTTATGGGCTATGGTTAAGCGGGACCAAATGTTTAAATGTAACAAGGCTACTATTCGAGTGGTTACGAGTCTAACAAGATCAATAAGCTTAACAACTTAAACATGCATTACCACATGCTATTATTATCTTTCGTGGATTTTTCTTGATTGGATACTAATCATCCTGTATATTTAAATTGCAGGGTTACCAGCTGAGTACTCACACTAGTGAGACTTAGCACCACTTCACCTCTTCATGACACCATGGAGCCGCTCAAGTACTTATACTTGTCGGTGCTCACATGTTGAGTACTTCAACTAGTCGCTTGAAGCTCGGGGGCTACACAGCACCAGCCAAGACATGAAGACGAGTACTGGAACTAGTCGGTACTCAAACGGTGCGGCCTTACAATGCCAGTCGAGTAGTTTAACTAGTCGGTGCTTACATTTACTCGAAGATTTGACAACTAACCGAGTACTGGCACTAGTCGGTACTTGGATATCTATATGAAAGTTACTTTGAAGATTATGTTCTTGACCCTCAGACCGAATGTAAACTGTTCGATTCGAGGCTCGGGGGCTATACCCAATGGGTATACATTTTTTGAAGACAAAGACTAGAAGATTCTTTTAAGACCCTCAACCTGATTATTTCAATCAACTCGAGGCTCGGGGGCTAAGCATATATGCTTCACCTTCGGTGAGCATATTAATTGAAGACATTTGTGAAGCTCTCCACAGCCGCTCAGTAACCACAACCATTCGGTGAAAGACTAGAAGACTTCGAAGGAGGTTGCTGTTTGGCTATGAACCTCTCGGGGGCTTGTGGGATATACATTCCCAGGTACCCTCAAGACAGAAGACCGAGTCCTAGTAGAACTAATCGGAGAATTCCTACTCCAAGTAGAACTACTCGTGTACTTCTACTAGGACTCCCAAATTGTAACCGACTAGGAGACTAACCTTGTAACCTTGCCCCCTGGATATATAAAGGAGGGCAGGGGTCCCTAGTTTGGTAGACCATACAACTCAACTCACGTGCAATACAATCAAGCACACAGGACGGAGGGTACTGTACACGCACACGAAGATGCACCAGAAGACCTCCAATTTCCTGCTTGGTTCAAACAAGAGACGTACGCGAGTACTACTACGCCTACATCCGGCTGCATCGACTCACCGTACGACTACTTCGACTACTCGTCTCTACTAGAAAACTAGTCGAGATCGGCTACCGCACCATCAACAACTAGTCGGATCCGACTTCGACTAGTCGACTTCAACAACAACTGTCGCGGCTCCATTGCCGACCGCCACGGCTTCGTCGACAATCGTCCTCGAATCAAGCTAAGTCTTATTTAATAATTATTTTCTTCATAATAATTTTATCAGCTTGTTTAAAAACATGCTTGGCCATGAGCCGACTACTCTAAAAGAGTACTTCTCTCGACAACAAAAGTTTTTGAGGGCCATACTAGCATCGCCTATGGAGCATGCCATGTTAGCCCACGTATTTGGTAAATTGAGTTACAGAGGGCACTAGCTCGCGAACTTGGTGCATCAAACTACGTAGGGCTCTCGGAGGCTATATCTATGGATTCAAGATTCATCGCCAACGGGTTACAAACCCTCGCGCGACCTCTCCTACAGAGGAAAAGTCCTAACCGAGTATTTTTTACGCATCGTGCATACTTTGTCGCATGTCGACTACTTTATGCTCGTTATCTTCTCTTAACGGTTGCTAAAGTACTTGGGTAGCATAAGCCTTAATTCGTGAAACCTCGACTCTTATGTAAGCCCATGATCCTAAGCGTGAAGAGGCATGTTCCCTACGCCATGGACTAAGGCCATCAGGGATCAGGTGTTTAAACGTAACATGCCAACTACCAGAAGAAATTACATAACCTAGCAAGAGTTTGGCACGAAGCTTCTTTATGCATTTAACAGTACAAGGATCCATTCCCTACTCGATATTCTATATATCAGTTACAACATATTTTTATGTCTACCTTTCAGGAGCACTCGATGAGTACTTAAACTAGTCGTTTGAAGTTTGGGGGCTACACATCACAAGCCAAGACGTGAAGACGAGTACTGGAACTGGTCGATACTCAAATGGCGCGGCATTACAACGCCAGCCAAGTACATTAACTAGTCGGTGCTTGTATAATACGATGACTCGGTGACTAACCGAGTACTAGCATCAGTCGGTACTTGGATATCTGCATGGAGGCCACTTCGAAGATTATATTCTTGACCCTCGGACCGAACGTAAACCATTCGCTTCGACGCTCGGGGGCTATACTCAAGGGGTACACATTTTTTATACCTATTGTTGATCAATTCAAGACAAAAACTTAAAGATTTTTACAAGACCCTCGACCTGATTATTCTAATCAACTCAAGGCTCGGGGGCTAAGCATATATGCTTCACCTTCGGTGAGCATATTTATTTGAAGACATTCATGAAGCTCTCCACAGCCTCTCAGCAACCACAACCACTCGACGAAAGACTAGAAGACTTTGAAGGATGGCTGTTGTTTGGCTATGATGCGCTCGGGGGCTTGTGGGATATACATCCCCGGGTACCCTCAAGAAAGAAGACCGAGTCATAGTAGAACTACTCGAAACTACTCGTGTACACCTACTAGGACTCCCACATTATAACCGACTAGGAGACTTGCCATGTAACCTTTCCCCCTGGGATATATAAAGGAGGGCAGGGGTCCCTAGTTTGGAAACCAACTAACCAACCAGCGTCTAGAAGATGCAATATACAAAACCCCTATACAAGACATAGGGTATTACGCTACACTGGCGGCCCAAACCTGTCTAAATCCTTGTGTGCTGTGTCTTCGCGTTAACCATCAAGTTCCAGGTCCGGCAATCCTCACAAATCTACTCTCTGGGATACCCCTAAACAGACGTGCTCGAGATAAATCTTCGACGGTCCCTGATACCGAAAACCGTCCCATTTTCAGATTTAAGAGTTAGGAGCAAAAGTTGAATTTGAAACAACACTACCTTGTAGGCCTGAACCTCAGTTCTATCAAGTTAGGAGGCAAGATCAAAGCTACTGTTATCTTAATTCAATCGGTCAAACGAAATCATACTCACTCTCCAAATCTTTGTTTGAGAAAACCTAATTCTACTACTGAACTACAGCAAACAGCCAACAAACACGCATGATACATTTGAAAGACTCTCTTGAAGCTAATTCGAACAGTTGTATACAGGTTTATCCATTTGTATCACTTAAGGAAGGAGGAAGGCACGAGGGCTCAAGGTTGGGAAGATCTCGTGTTGTGCTTGCCCGACGTAGCAGCCAAACGCCGTCGCCCCGTGTCTCCTAGTGGTGTTTCCCGTACTCCCGCAGGCCGTCCGTGGCGGAGCTTATCCCCAATCACCAGTTGATTGGGGAGCGAGGCATGGAGGGAGAGCTGCCGCTGCTGACTAGGCAGGAAAGGTGGTGTAGGGGTTGTAACGGGTCATGACCCTAGTGCCTTCTTCACGATCCGTTTGAGCCTTAATTATTTGTAGACCAAATATGAATAAAAATTTCGGACTGATCCGTTTAGGGTCCGATCCTTAAAATTGTTAGTACAAATTTTAGGGCTCATTACCACCCCATGGAGGCATGGAGGGCTAGGCCGCTAGGGAACCTAGGCGACAGACCAGTGGACCACAACAAAAAATATCTCGCGGCCGCCGTTGCCATTTTACCGTTGTTCCCCGTTGCCGATCTCATCGTCGGGAAGAAGGCAAGAGGCTGATTTGTGGGACCAGGCAACCAGCCAACCGATAACCAAACCGCGCTGGGATTCTCTCAGTTCGTAGCTACTGTGACTTTGTCACCGACGTGTGGCTCTGATACTGCCATGGCCGACATGTGAGTTAGAAAGTCACCGTGATTTCGACCACCTCAGTACGCTGTTGGGTGTGAGAAGAAAAATAAATTAGCTTTGCCTCAGCTGGTGAGGAAAGGGTGGATGGCTAGGGCTACCTAGGCGATTGGAGAGGCCCGGCCGGGTGAGCTTCAGAAATCCGCGTTCTTGTCGACGGCGCTCACCTCTCGCGGCCGCCCGAGTACTGGTACGTCTTGCATCTCGTCAACTCGTGATCTCGCTCCTGGATCTCACTCGCCTCTGCTCATTCTTTTGGTGCCACTTCCTCTTGCAGTGCCAAGTTTTCCACGTCTCTTCCAGATCGATCCGAGCCCCCGAGGATCCACAATTCTGATCTAATCGTGAGGATAAACCAGTGAGAAGGAGGAACTCCAGGTACCTGAAAGAAACCAAAGAATTAGCTGAATGAAGAAGCTAATTCTAAAAAATAAAAAATATTCTACTTTCTCAAATTCTCTTACCCAGCGCCCACCCTATTGCAGTAGTGTAGCTAGGATTTTATCCAAGGGTATACCACGGTAGATTTTTCAAATACAATTCAGTTCAGATATAATTCGATACATGATTTCAAATGCTGCCTAAAATAACATGTAAGCCTTAATTTAACACTTAAGTGCAAAAATTATACATTAATATCAAGTACTACCTATGGGCTGTGCCGGTTTGGCGCTGGCCGGCGATCCTGCAAGTGCGCAACAGGTAAGGCAAACTTGCAACTCAGCAAGAGGCAACATGGTGATTAATGGAACAGATAGAAAAGATATCAGAAAGTAATTAAAAAATTAACTGCAGGCTAGTGGTAGATTGCTTCTTGTGCAAACTACAATGCAACTCCAGCAAAAACTGCAAGAGGCAAACAGGGGCGGACAGCTTACGGAGTCACTTGCGGCCGGAAGGCGAAGAGCAACAATGGACGCCCGTTGAGCGACTTGGCGAGGCGCGGAGCCATGGGCATAGGCCTGCCAAGATGGCCAACGTCCGACGCATAGTGATCTTCGTTTCCGATTGGGGGTGCGGCACGGGGCGTCGGTTTTGACGGAAGGGATAGCGATTATTTTTTTTTCTTCCAGATGTATATGGGTCGGTCTACCTCCATTGGGCCAAAAACTACAGGGTATGCTGTGGCCCACCCGGCATACCCTGTAGCTATGTCCCTGCCCTCTTGCGGCCACCTCACCGATTCTGCTTATGCATTCTTCCAGAACCTCTGCAGCTTTGAACTAGTGATCATCATGGATGTGGAAGTGTTGGCTGATCTAGTGTTGGAGCATACATTGGGCTCCATCAATGATGACAAGCTTTGGTGCTGCGATTGGACTCCGTGTCCATTTTATCCAGTAGAAAACAACAAGACTGTTCTCGCTTCCTGCGGAGAACGTGGAATTTACATATGGAACCAAGTTTTGATACCATTCGACACGACGCATCGGTTTGAGAAATATGTATGGAAAACCCAAACTTTTTGCTGATATTGTTCATACATGTAACATGTGGAAATCATTTTTAACTTATAATGAAATAATTGCATTTTGCATTGGGTAGTTTTGAACTTTAAGTTTATTATTCATCTCATGTGCTTGTAATATATGATCTTAGCTGTGAACCTTAGACCGCATAGCCAAATCTTTGCAAAATGGACATAGAATGGGAGACATGTTAAAGCAGCTTTCGATTCATCCTAGAATCCATAGCCAAGTGTGTGCACCATGACTTGAAATTTCCCAAGAGTTATTTTCTAATCCAATAAATCACATGTTTTTGTTGTTGTACAGAAAACTTTTGATGGTGCATTGAAGGGCACCCAATAGAGAGTGTGATTGCTGGAGGATACATGAACAAAGCATATGTGAGTGTATGGAAATACACCTATAACAAGTGGATACATTTTGAGTAAGTACTACACGTTTTTATAAATCTTCTATTTACATCCCAATATATTTGTTTTTTTGCCGGAATTGTTACTTCGGAGTGGGGTGTTTCATGAAACCCTTTTTGTTAGCTAGGCATATCTGTTATCTTAAGTTGGGGCCTCAGGTGGTTTGAAATTTTAATAGAAATACAATTGTTTCAAACCCATGGAGAGGACATGGCAGGAATTAAGCTTGCCTGTTGGCACATTTTTCATGTTTAGGATGAGGGTGGAGTAACAGGTTTCTCTTGGAAAAAAAGTAATCTTCTTGTCTGCACCAAAGCTGGTTCTGTAGCAATTCTTGAATATGAAGAATCTGGGCAATGCAAAATCATGTTGAAACTGGATCACTTGGATACCCCTCTTGCTGCTGTTAAATGGTGTGCTGCCGATCAGAATTTTTTCCTTCATTGGAGGCTACAATGCAATTCAAGTTAGCATTTATTTAACCTCTGATTTTTTTATTATTAATCCATTTGAAGATAGATCTAACTAGTAATAGCATGTAACAGTTTCACTATGTGTCAAAGCATACCAAAGAACCATGAACATCTGAGATGGTTGCATGGTATACTTAAACAAATTTTTAGAGTATTTTTATAACTAAATTCCTCTTGGCTAACTTTGCATATAAATTATTCAAGTGTCGCGCTCTCTGACCAAACTGATCACCCACCCTTCATCTTCTTTGATTGTTTTTAGTGTGCAGTGCCAAAGCAGTTGCCAAGGTTTGTGCCTGAACCCAAGTTTTAAAGGTTATCACTGAGAAGTACTTGTGGTCAGGTATTTTTTTGGTTCTATAATTTTTAAAATTTAAATTATCTACATTCTTCTTATGCAAGGAATTTTGGTACCATTTAAATGGTATGTTCGCTTATGCAGCTCAAAGGGAGATCTATGCACTTACACAATGGATAAATCCAATCATTACGAAGGGCATGAGACCAATAAGTGAAATATTTCTTTTACCATCACTGCCCTAAAAATATTTTCACCATTATTTATTTGTTGTTTCTATATACTATGCCCAAGATTTTAAGTAACTGTACATTCTGCCATTCTCCCTTGCCTTTGATATTTTCCACATTACTTTTAGTCCTCCACTAGAACATTAAGCAAGCGCCAAATAACCAATAAAGAATTATTTGTATAAATATTTGTTCTCACTAAAAACAAAGTACATACAATGTATTTCTAAATTTCTAATAAACCACTGCTTCTTTAATTTCATGAGTCAAATTGTTTGAGACATTTTGAATAGCATTTGTTTCACAACATTAATATTCTCTAATCTAAATGGCATGGTTAAATCATACCATTATCGCAAGCCCTAAGGCTAGATAATTTGCCAAGGGCAAGAGCTATCTAACCCTGTGAGGCCTAAGCTGACATTGTTAATTAGAGATCCACCGGCCATGGGTAGATTGAACCAACTAATTTAGTTTAGATGAGTAAAATGAGCCTAACTTTTGTTAAGGGGTTAAGTGGACAAAATAGATAGATGAGGGTAGTAAATGGATCTTTTCGAACACGCCTCTTTTATCTATGGAAATATAAATAATGAAAATGTATTATCTTTACAAAATATGTTTTAGAATATTTTTTGTCAATATAGTGAGCCTAGTCTTATTTTAAAGGCCTAGTCATGAGAAACACAATGACACAATCTAATTTTGATTTGGATATCTTGTTTAGAAACTATAGATTTTTTCTTTTGCACCAAATCCTGACATCACTAAGTGGCCTTTTCCTCTCTCCTTTGGATGTTGGCCCCATGTCTGTCACACCCGGATTTACACAGAAACCCGAATGCTGCCATATGTGTGCCCAGGATGTCCACAGAACACATACAGCTTACAAATATGGAAATCAGAGTACATATGCTCGAATAAAATATTTTACATCAGAGTTTACCTAAACAAAACACATCGGAAGTCTATGTATTAACTCTCTCGACAGGTAGAGCCTCAAGTCCACAAGGACATCGATTGGTTGACAACAGCTCAGAAGTAATGGAAAATCCTCAGGAAACTCAGTAGCTGTCTCAATCACTGATCCATCTGTTACCCGTCCGGAATTTTGTTGAATAATGGCAAGTGTAAGTAAAACATTTACTTAGCAAATATAGCACGGTGTATGAAGGCTTAAAAGAAGGCTTGACACGGCTGAACTGCATTAGCACTTTTAGTTGATTCATTTTAGCATTAACCAAGTTACTACAAGTGAATGAAGTCTCAGTTGCAACCCGATTAATAAAGTATAAGTGACATTAAGCATAAATAAACATCATCTTCTAATAAAAAAGGATCCAGGCCGCTCGTGACCTTGAGTAAGGCTATCATGATAGATTTTACACTCTGCAGAGGTTTCGCCCTTTACCCACCAGTCGCGTAAAAGTTCAAAGGAACTTTCCACCCAACCACGCACATCAACACTTCCGAGGTGTGACGGCATAGGGACGCTACAAGGTTTTTCACAAGACACTCTAACAAGACAGTAGCCACTAGTTTAACAAGGCGGTGAGACCCTAGGCACCGGGATTGACGTATGCTCACGGAGTCACACCATGAGGGGGTCAATGGCGTCCAACGTGCGGGCATCACACCCATCCATGCGCAACGTGTGGAGTTCCCCATCGTAGGGACTCCCAGCACGGGACTGTACCTCACGGGGGCATAGCCGAAAGATCACCCATCCCCGGTGGAATCAAGAAACACCCTTTCATCTTTTGTCCACTAACGCCGTTGGCCCCAATGGTAACCACTGGCAAGCTAGAGACGTACAAGTTACTTGACCAAGACCAGAGCCATAATAGTTCTAGCGGTGGCGATAGGCTCCTGGGTTGCCGCTTTAAGAACCGGACCTTAGGGAGAGACACTGGAGCAAAGCACACAACACATGCCCCAGTTCCCTAAACCATGTTGCTAAAAAGCAAGTTTTATTACTATCATTAAAGTGAACCATTAGATCAAGACCAACAATTAAACATTGGTGACAATAGCTGCGCATAGCAAAGATTCTACCCGATGCATAAACCAAAGGTTATCAAAGGAACAGGATATACAAAACTAGGTACAACCTTAATAGGACATCAATTTAGACACATGCTTATGAAAGTAAATGAATGTAAAAGGTGTGTTTAGGTAGCAAGGATTGTCCGTGCTATAACTTGCCTTTATCCAACAAAGATACCGCTACTCAGAGTCTTCAATCTTGTTCTTGCAATCTCTTGATGACGTTCCTCTGCCCGCGACACGAGCACAATATGCAGCTAAACAAGCAAGCAAACAATATACAACTAAGAACAGTACACCAAACAGTAGAAACAGAACAAAAGAAGGTTTTAAACTAATCTGCGCTTCGCTACGAACACGTGAGCGCAAGAATCACACTAATCGGAGCTAAAACGAGAAAGTTATGGCGTTTCTAAGGTTCGGGGACTTGCTGGCAAGGTTTAAAAACTGCCAAGGACCTATTCGTGAAAAACCGAGGACCTATACGCAATTTCATATAAGAACCTAAGGGCTAACATGCAAAAGGCAGGGGCTTTTCTACGAAAGAGTATAGACTAAACGAATATGATAGAAACTTACAAGATTCGCTGAGGGTCTTACCGAAAATCTTGAGGCCAAAAACGACGGAAGGCTCGGCGCGGCGACGAGATGAAGAATGGGCAGTAGTGGAAGATATGGTGCAAAAAGACTACCTTAGGGAATCCCAAACAAAGGGGGCTCCCTGTAAAGGAGTCGATGGTGTGCCCTTTCCAGATGAGAGGTTGTTCGTATATATTGGGAGAAAACCTCACACTTCCAGGTTCATTAGCAATTTGGGACTAAAGGTGGGTTGCCTCGTTCCAATGGGAATGGGCTTTGAAATTTGGCCCAATAAAGTGGTGGGATGGATTTGGCCTAAAATTGGGTCAACTTTGGGCCAAGGTTGGTCCACTAATATTTAGGGTGATTTTAATTTTCGAAATAATTATTTTCCTGGTTATAAAATAATTCCAGATAAGTCCAGAATTGATATTAAAACCATAAAAAATATTCTGAAAATTCTAAAAATCCTAGGAAAAATTCCAGAGATAGAGTTGGACATGAGGAACCCAAAATTCTAAAAATCTATCAATCAAGGATTGAAAACGCTTCTCACCCAAAAAAATCCTACCCACCCCTCACAGAGGACCTACATGTCAGGTCTAACGGTGAAAACGACGTGGAAAGTTTTTCAAAAACGATGTTTCTAGAGAGTTTTTGCCGTTTTGGCATTACTTTTCTCATCATAAATTTTTTTACCCACCCCACGTACCGACCAATCAAATCTCTTCCTAATTATAAATCATCAAATCTCTTCCTAATTATAAAGTAAACAATGTTTGGTACGTCGGATCCCAACATCAGCAACTTCAATTACATACGTCACGGCCTTCAATTCCCTCGCGAAGATTCCTTTTACCTTGCCTCCTCCGATATCCCCCTGGAGTCCGAAGGCGAGAATTCCAAACGTGACTTGCCTCATACATACGAGAGTCCAAACGTGACTTGCCTCATGTATATACCTCCAATCCCGAGCCGGACTTGCTCTTGTAGGTGACCCGATGAACATGCGACGATAGAGCAAGCATAGGTCGTCGCAGCTCGAGCCCAGCGGCCAGTCGCGCGCTGGCTCCGGCACCGGCAACACATTGCACCGTTTGGCAACCCAGAACACACTGGGCGGACCTGAGGCATGGGCGTAGTCCTATGGAACCGAGGCTTCAGTGGAGATCTCGACACATACATAAGCCGATGCAGAAGCAAGTTAGTAATGGAAGAGAAGTTCCGTGCCTTGGAAGAAAGGCTAGCGATGGTTGAAGCCGGAGGGGATAGACATGATAGAGTGCTGAGCCAACGCCAAGAACAACCGTGTGCTAATTTGGAGGTCAGCCCCGCCTCTCAGCGTCGTAGCAGTGTCGGAGAGAGCCAAGCACGGAATGAGGCCCAATGACACCCTGTGGACAACATCACTGAAAGGACCAACTGTGACCTTTTGTATATGCGCGGGAAGAAGCTAAAATTATGTGCTGAGGGATACGTTGAGGCTCTGGTCGACGGTGCGACAATTTACTGTGTGCCGATTCCCGAGGGATACGCCAAGGTCTTCGTTGACTGAGTGGAGGATGGATGGGATGACCTGGACCTTGAGATCCCTGGAGGTGACGGTGAAACAGAACTACAACATGTAGTCCACCAATGGATATGTTGGCCGAAAAACTACATAAGATTGAAGCAGCAAGCAGCCACAAATTCCGCAACTAGCAAGCGTCCACCTCCACCGATAGACCCTAGCCCTAAGCCACTGTCAGCTTGGGAAAGTTGGCATGACCCACATTCATCACCAGAAGCATGGGACACACCGTCACCTCTAGCACGCGACCCAACGCTACCTCCAGCACGTGACCCAATGCCACCTCCAGCACGGAACCCAACACCACCTCCTAAGCAACAAAGGAGGTTGACAAAGGCACGATCGGCCCTGCCACCTCCACCTCCGAAGCAGCAGAGGAAGGAGAAAGAAAAGCCTCCACCTCAGAAGCTTCCATATGAAATGACAGATGAAGAAAATAGGGCAATAGTGGACCAATATAATAAAGACTTCTTTGCGCCCAGAAAGCATGAGGTGAAGCAACCAATAGATCCTCCTACTTAGGCGTTCTTTATTAAAATTGCCACACCGGTGCAGAAAGAGCGGAAATCAGACTATGACCTGTCAATCAGAAAGTCTTACAGCAACCCCGATAACCGGATCAGTAGTAGTAAATCAACAAAATCCATTCCCCAGCACGGAGAGCAATCCAACCAAACAGTCCAGCCGTTGGTGGTACATGCAGTGCAAGATAATAATGCGGTCATGGCCGAAATGATAGCAGGAACAAACCTTACAAAAGCTCAACTGCGAGGGGGAGTTAGAGGCAAACTTACTAGCAAGCCAGGCCAGGAAAAAGTCCGTGCCGGGTGAACCGCTTATTTGGGAAGAGTTGGTGGGGGTTCCTACCAACGAGAATGTATAAGTTGCATACATGGTACCTAAAGAAATCCCGGTCGGGCCAGACGATGTTCACAGCTCGGATTAGAGATGACCATCTAAAGCGAGGGATAGATGATGTTTGGATCGAGTTTCATGCACTTTATGACTTATTCCATCAAGATTCCCTTGACAAGTCTCTCCTAAGTATATGGATTATGTAAGTGTCTCCTGCCGTGGTGTTTTCTTATTTAATCTCCACTACATATACTAGTGTGTTGTCTCATGATGTCTTTTGATTTATGGCTCGTATGATGAAGACCCAACAATGCAGAAAAAAGGGATATTACAACATTGGCTTCATTGACCCCAATGTTGTACACGAGAGGACCGTAAAGGAAGAAGCAAAAGACACTATGAAATGTATATACACCGCCTTGTACTGGCAACATACATGTCCATACATTCTTTTGCCGTATAACTTTAAGTGAGTTCTTTGACTTTTTTAAATCCTTTCAAGTTAATAATAAATACTAAATATAATCAACATTGTCTCTCTGTATGTACATGTACGTATAGATTCTATTGGATACTGCTTTGTATCCAAGTTGATGA
Source organism: Echinochloa phyllopogon (assembly GCA_033239725.1). NCBI lineage: Eukaryota > Viridiplantae > Streptophyta > Magnoliopsida > Poales > Poaceae > Echinochloa > Echinochloa phyllopogon. The sequence goes on along the minus strand of BTCW01000010.1, from coordinate 12,179,644 downwards.
AGCCCAGGTCATTGTGTTGGACTCCCTGAGGAAGCCAATAGAAAAGTACCAAGACCTCATAGACCTGCTTAAGAAAGCATGGGCTCGTTTCCTGAAAAACACGTAGGAGTATCCGAGAACGGTAACGATCTTTATATTAATACTAGCTTTCCGGTAAGAATATAATCCCCACTTTGATCTAGTGTCATTTTCTAGTAATTCCTACTATTTTCTATGATTTTATAGTAATTTATGCTATTTTTATAGTAAACCCTACTATTTTCTAGAAAATTTATAGTAATTTCTGCTATTTTTTAGTGTTTCCTAGTATTTTTTATTAATTTTTGCTACATATAGTGCATGAGAGAGGCGCAAGGGACAAACCTATGTGGTTACTACGTGTGTGAGTTCATCGACACTTTTGTCGGTCCACGGGGCCAAATGACGCCACAAGAATTCAAGGTACGTAAGCAAAAATTAGTTCTGCTCGTTCTATAAGTCAATTTTTTCATTCTGCTAATGCTTTGATTTCATTGAAATATGCAGAAATGGTGCATGAAAGAAGATCTTATCGAATCGGAACGAGTCAGGGCAATTCAAGAACAACTATGTGGATTCCCGCTCGATGAAGTCATAAATTCCGACGTGGAATTTTATGCCGATCTTCGTGTAAGTGTGGCGCAACTGGATCCTACTAGGGGGTTCTTTGATGATGAGGACACTTAATTTGTAATATCTCGAATATTTTAAAGTATTTGTAACATATATATTCTATATGTGTGATAAAATGTGTGTATATATATAGGTAGCTGCTATTTACCTACCAGTGTGTTAAATAATATTCAACTACTACTGACGGAGCATTGGCCTTCCGTCAAGCATCCTTATGGTAGCTCAACCGTAATTAACTTCAATATTTACTCCTACATCAATTGTAATCATAAAAATAAGATTAATTGCCACAATCTATAATTCCGCATGCGTCAATGCACAGGCCAGCTATAAAGATGGAGCCTATACGATCTTTCGTTGACCTGTCTCTTTTCCACTCCCTCTTCTTTTTCTTTCCCATGTCGCATGAGATGCTAGTAGGCACCTTCGCCGGCTTTGTTGGATTTCTTAGACCTCGTCCTGCGCCGCTAGTCGGCCACATGCAAACGGTGGTGCCGAAACTGCTGATAGTGTTCGGCCGGCGATGTTGTCCTCGCGCCCTGGCATCGTTTGTTGGCAACTCTTCCCCAGGCATCAACAACTCTTCTAGGCATCGATGTCACGGCGAGTCGCAACGAACCATCATCGATGGCATCAAGCGCGGCGGCGCGGCAGCCGTGCTCCAATTTGACGGGTCAGGGCGGCGCATCCATGCATACCTCTCTGTTGTACCTGTGAGCACAGCTCAACATTTAATTATACGGATCTAGTCCCTCAAATCTCATCACATCCGGCCATGCATAATCCTTTTTTCATCTTGTCTGGAGGTTGTAAACTCACAAAGAGGAGGAATTGGTATGTTACTAGCATTTCTTTTCATTCATTAGATTGAGATACGAATATTTCCTTGATGTTCTAATTTGTCCTGTGGGAATCGTGATACGATTGTGCTTGATGTTCCAGTTATTGCGTTACAGCTTTGGAATTTAACTCGAAGAAAAGAGTTAGCTAATTCCTTTTCATGGATTCCTTTTTCAAATTTTACTCTCTGGGAACAAAACGGAGTATTTATGTGCCCTCATGACCTCGTCGGAGCTCTGGCTGTGGCCTCACACGGCGAAGGTGACGCCAAGAAGGATGACAGCGGCGAAGGTGACGCCGAGAAGGATGACAGTGTAATAGTGGCTAGAAAATTACTCCTTGTTCATATGACTACTTAAGTACTTCTACGAAAATAAATAAATACATAGAAAATTACTCCATTGCAAAACCACTCGGTACTCCGGTTACTCCTTTCATATGCATATGTAGTCCATGTTTTTACTACATGTTTCTATGAAAATACTCCTAGTTTATTGGAAAATACGGCTGATAACTTCTAAAAAAAAATTCATAACATTGGAAAATCACTCTCCAAGTTGGAGAAATGGTCAACCTCCCTGAAATCTCTCCCTCTCTATGCATGCAAGTGTATTAACACCTGTGAATTCTCTCATATTTAAAATTGGTCAACCTTGCATGGATGCAAGAAAGTAAGCATGTTTTACCTGTTCACTGATATAGCGCTATTCTGATTGAATGCACATGATCAAAAAAATAATCTTCAATGTGAACAACACCACTCAAAAAAAAAATTCTTCCATACTCGCCGGAGGACGAGACCTCCAGGAGGTTAGGACGCCATCGGGTTAAGAAGACAACCAGCAAACCACCTGGGAGTTAGAAACCCTGGTGTGGTAACCTGGTGACCAGCTGTAGGAGCTTAGCTAGAAGCCCCAGCCATGCACCAGCTGCCACCCTCCGTGCTCACTGCCCTGAGAACCTCTTGAATGCTTGGTCTCAGATTTTTCGAAGACACACCCATTGCGATGCTTCCAAACCTCCCATGCGACTAGGATGATCAGTGAATTAAGTCCTGTCCTGATTTCCTTTGGGACAGATGCAGCAGATATCCTCCACCAGCCAAAAAACGAGTCACCGCGGGATCAGGCGCCAAGTTGGGCAGCCCCAATTTCTGGAAAATGATACTCCACACCTGGTGAGTAAACACACACCCAACTAGCAAATGGTGTATGGATTCCTCAGCCTGGTCACAAAATGGACATGTTTCAGAATGGGGCAGTCCTTATTTCGCCAACCTGTCAGCCGTCCACAATCTGTTGTGGTACACAAGCCAGATGAAAAATTTACACCTAGGAGGGGCCCAACTTTTCCAGATTTTGCGCCATGGACCAAATTGGATAAAACCCACAAAGAATGCTGCATATGCATACTTGCTACTATAGGAGCCACTCTCAGTCAATTTCCACTTGTATTGGTCTGGCACATCATGGTGAAGGACAGTTCCTTCCACCATATTCCAAATATGAATGTATTCAATCAGGACATCGACTGTGAGTGCACCTTTTATGTCGCCGACCCATCTTCTGTTGTCAAGTGCTTGAGCAAAGGTGCGCCGCTTTGTTGTCCTTCGTGTGACTGTTTTGAACAAGTTGGGTGCTATCTCGGCCATAGTATGGCCATCTAGTCACCTATCTGTCCAGAAAAATATCTGCTCCCCACTCCCAACTATGGCATCAATTGCTACATCAAAGAGTGCTCGGGCCTTTGGAGAAACTGAGACAGGGAGGCCTGCCCATGGTCTGTCCAGATCAGTCTTTGAACCCAGAGCCATCATATTCTTAACGCACAGCCAAGTAATTCAAGGTTATGAATCCCAAGCCCTCCATTTGCCAGTGGCCATTGTACTCTTTCCTATGCTACTAGACAACTAGCCCCATTTGCTTTTTCCTGGCCCTTCCACAGGAAACCCCTCCTTTTTTGTCAATGGCCTTGAGGAACCATTTTGGCAAATCCAAAGCAATTAAGTGATAAACGGGTGCAGCGGTTTGGACAGCTTTCACCATTACCAGCCTCCCAGCTCTATTCATTAGAGAAGCCTTCCAACCTGGCAAGTAATCAGATACCTTATCCAGTAGGGGCAGCATCACTTCCTTGGTTGGCTTACCAATTGTGAGGGGTAATCCAAGGTAAGTACAAGGAAAATCCTTGATGGGGCAAGACAATATGTTGGCAGTGAGAGATAATTCCTCTTCTGTGCAATGGATAGGAGAGGCAGAACTTTTGGACAGGTTGGTTCTAAGACCAGAGGCGTGTCCAAATAGGTCGAGGATATGTTTGACAACAGATAAATCAGTACTGTGAGGCCTCAAGAATAGCACTGCATCATCAGCATAAAAGGAAACCCGGTGTCTGGCCTGCTGGATAGATATCAGATGCAATAACTTGTGCACTGAAGCATACTTGACCAAAGAATTCAGGACATCCATAACCAATATAAACAACCTCGGTGAGAGAGGATCACCTTGTCGAAGGCCCCGATGGTGAACAATACAGTCACACAATTCACCATTCACCAGCACTTGCGTAGAGGAGGTGGACAGGATCAGGCATACTAAATCACACCACCCGTGTCCAAACCCCACATAGCGCATGACTTCCAACAAGAAGGACCAGGATACTGAATCAAAGGCCTTGGAAATATCCAATTTGAGAAGTACATGGGCTTCCTTCTTCCGGTGCAAAGCTTTTACCATCTGCTGGACCATTATCATGAATATTCCTTTCTCTAACAAAGGCACTTTGATTTGTAAATATGAGAGTGGACAGTAGGGGGGCCAGCCGGTTAGCCAAGATCTTAGTCACCAATTTGGCGAAACTATGGATTAGGTTAATGGGCCGGAAATCCTTTACTTCAGCTGCGTCCACCTTCTTTGGCAGTAGTGTGATGAAGGTCGAATTAAGGAGTCTGAATTTAAAGACATGGCCCCTATGGATAGCGTCCAGGGCCATCAGTATTTTTTTAATCATTGCAAACGGTTGCTTCTAGGGTACAACTGTCTATGTGCATGCTTCTCCATTTACACATATACATGACTTTCATTTGTTGCAGTGAAGTTATCATAGAGCCAATGTTCTGGGTTGTTGCAACAGCTAGCGGTTTGCTAGGTCTAGCGATCATCTTCTCATCAGTGTGGTTTTTGCATCAGACTGGTCCAACAACGTAAAGGTGCGGCGATAGTACTGATCTAATTGCTCCCAGTGAATATTTTTATATGAAAGAAATAGATCTGCTCTCCTGTGACACCAGCCAAGTTCTTACGAGTTCAATCTAGTTGGTTCTCTAAACAAGATACCCATTTCAGTTGCTGGCATCTTGCTCTTCAATGTCCCTGTAAGCATCGAAAATTTCTATAGCATAGTTTTTGGTAAGTATTTATTTGATCTGTGCTATCTTTCTAATGCCCTTTTACCACCATGTTATCCTAATGATGACACATTTCTGCATGTTCTTGCCAGGTCTTTTTGCTGGGATATTTTTTGTAAAGGCAAAAATGTCCTAAAACTGTTCTATCCAAGTGTGGTTGTAACATGAAGAGTTCCTGCGGCAGCGGCAGCTCTACCTATCAACTGTACAGAAATATTATCAGAGTCCATTTTGTCATGAATGGCGCCCCGCCATGAATTTTACATTCTTTCTCTCCATATGCACAGGGTACAACATGTGTGTGTAACTGTGTATGCTTTCTCAGCTTTGTACTATAACTATGTCAAGGCAGAAAGAAATATGCATGACTAAACAGCACCTGAAACTGAAACTGTGCCAATCTCTCTGATCAATAAATTGAGCAGAACGTTTACACAAAATAAAGGAAAGATTTGTGTTTCTGACTTGGATGTCAACCGATCATTCTTCAGAAACTCGTGTCAAAAACATCACCAATCCTTATGTTGGGTTGCGGTCTATAGTGTTTCTCTCCAGAGTCAGAGAGATAAAAATATATATATTTCTCTGAGACTGATATGTACTAGTTCCTGAATGTCGATAAGTTCCTAAATCTCAAATAAACAAACGTTCTAAACACTAAGCTTCTACCTATTTTACCATACATGAATAAAATGATTTAGATATAAGCATTTGTAGCATAATTTCATGTGGTGTGAATATATAGTATCATAAAGCATGCAAATTTGATTCGGTCCGCCCATATTGTTCACAGAGGATCCTTCATGCCAGGGTCTTTGCTATTGACCTTTTCCACAAATACACGTAGGAGGCCAACCAAAGTAACACATGATCTTGTTGGTGTTTTTTTAGAGGTTCTCTCCCTTTTTTAACAATGTTTTCGTTTATATTTTCTTTTGGGCACTTTAGCTTGAACTACAAACTTTCCCTATGCTTTCTTTATCCTGTCTGTATCCGTCATTGTTCTTATAGCATTTGGCGTAGTTAAAATTGACTCATTTTACAACATCTGCCATAGATCAACATACTTAATAGTCACCCGCGGTTTTATTCATCTTCCTTATAAATGCTTAGGTAGAGAAATGATACACGGTTCAGTCAACCCAGTGACAATATCTATTAACGGTCACAGCAGTTTTATTCACCTCCATCATAAATTCTTAGGTAGAGAAATGATACACAACTCAATAAAACCAGTGGCAATATCCATAAAAGACACGACAATATTTATAACGGACGCGTTACATTAATCATCACATATATCTTTATATTCTGCAAATCACATTCTATCTCTTCCATTGAAAATTCACTAAAAATCTTGATTAATGTCATATCCAAAACCATAAAAAAGACTCCATCATTTCAACCATAAGAGAGTGGAGGCACTTATGATGGTGGTGAGCCTGCCGATTTTAGGAAGCCAGCCGCCGCTAGAGCACCGCCCCTCTCAGAAACACATCGCCAAAGACAGCGAGCCAAAAAAGCCTATCCAAAACCACGCCGCACCACCGCATTCCCGCAAACACCTCGCCGGCTGAGGCGGACGCCCCCATGGTCGGGTCCGACGTCTCTCCCGGCGGTGCCAGAATTGTGGGGGCGCAACCGCGGCAACGTCGACGACGAGGAGCGGCTGGAGGTGGTCCTGGCGCTGCGCCACGTGCGCTCCATGGAGGTCGACCCCAGCAACCCCGACACGCCGTACTCGAAGGTGAGTGTTCTTTCCACGCTGCGCCGCATTTTTTATTTTTCCTTCGATGCGTCGATTTCTTGGAATTTGCGTATAAGAGGATCACCTGGTGATTAATCGGTTTCGGAGCGCTTTTTTTCGTGGATCAAAGATTGGCGGTGTTTTTAGCCTTGGCGTGGTTCCGCTCAAGAAAGGATCTTTCGCCATTGCAGTATCTCTCACTTGCCACCATTGCATGCTCCCGTGTTGTTAGGATTTCGAACTGCATGGGATCCACGGCTAGAGCCACGTGTTATTCCCGTTGGGGGTATTGTACTTCAAAGGCGACCAGCTCCTTAGGCTAATCTCAGCGGAGAGTTTCATTACGATGTTTCCAACATAACCACGTAAGCAACATGAAAATGAAATTATGTTTAAAACTACCTCTACAATGCAAAGTTTCATGGAGTAGTTTCATAGGCACTGCATACAAGACACAAACTGTGTTGGTACTCGTGCATACATAAACTCCAAAAGAAGAAGAAAAGAAAAGCCAAATAACACCAATTAATATCCTAATGCATAGATCATGATTTTAGAAAACTAAGGAAACCGGTTTTATATTTTTCTAAGATAGGATCAATTTATTATGAATTTTCAAATATCAAAAGATGTTTTTGATTTAATTAATTATGATAAGGAAAAAAAGCAAGGACATGTGGCATCACCAGAGCATGCCACATTTAGGCTCTAGGTTAGTTGTGCTGACGCTAACAATGGGCTCTGCGTACGTCAGCGTTGACCGAAAGTCAGTTAACAACTCATTAGCGGTAAGGAGTCAGAGGGCCCTACATGCCGTCATGTGGATCCCGTAGGTTAGTGGGCCCGATCAGTCAGGTTAGTGGGCCTGGTGGTCAGTTAGTGGGCCCTTTAGTCAGTGGACAAAGGCTATGGGAGCGACGATCACCCGCGAATAGCAAGGAAGGGCGTAGGTTCGGACTAGGGGTTGTTGCAAGGCTTGCGGCCAAGGTCGGCCAGCTATGGCCAAGCATAGCCGGCTATGGCCAGCTGTGGCCATGAAGTAGCTGGCTGCGGCCAGGCTGCGCTTGGCTGGGCGAGGCTACGGCCGGCCAGAGGGTGGCCGCAGTTGGCTGGGAAACGCTGCAGCTGGCTAGAGGTGGCAAAGGCGAGGCTGGAGGTGGTCAAGGCATGGAGAGAAGGCTGGCTTCCATGGAAAGGGCTAGTGGTCTGTGGCTTGCAAGCGCTTGAACACGCACGCGACTTTGCGGCATGGCGCGATGCACGACGAGCGTGCGGGGCGGCTGGCTACGGCGTGTTAGCAGCGCGTGTGCGTGGTCACCAGCTAGTGCTGGGCCGTGACACGGCTCGGGCGACGGTGGCAAGATGCGCGTGTGCGAGCTCGTGGTTGTTCGCGGCCACTACACGGACATGGTTCGCGCAGGGGCGCCGGTGTTCCGGTCCACGGTGGCCACGACTGCGGCTTGGGCGACTGCGAGGAGGGTTAGCGGCGCAAACGGAACCTGCACAGGAAACACGGCCACGACTCAAAGGCCGGGTCCCAGAGGGCTAGCGCAGCATCGGCACAACGACCACGGCGCAAGGCCATGCACAGGCAGGCGGGTGGCGGCGATGGGTCAATACGGCGGCCGCGGTGATCCGGCATCCCGGGTCACGTCGCATGCTCGCAGTCAGCGGGCGTTCATGCACGGCACGAAGGCCAGGGAGGTCGACATGGCGGCGCTCACCGGCGGGATCGAACGGAGGCAAGGCGAGGCAAGAAGAGGTCGCGGCCGTGGCGACTTGGTGCTGGGCTGGCTCGACGTCGGGGTCGTGCTTGCGGTTCGGCTCGAGGTTGTCGTGGTCCAGCTGCTCACGGTGCACAGCAAGGTGTCCTGGCTCTCATCCGGCTCCTGCTTGCAGTTCAGGCATATCATCGAACAGCTTGCGGTCGAGGCCGGCGAAGGTAGCAGCTCGGCGGCGTCGTCGTGGTTCAGCTCGGCCTCCTCGTGCTCGCGGTCGTCGACGACATCTTCCTCTGCGGCGCGGCGCTGCTCCAGATCGGCGCCGCCGTTGTCGTCGTAGTTGTCCTCAGCGCGTCGCCTCGGCTCGTCATCCGCGGCAGCTCGGCCACGGCTTGCGGTTCTCCTCGGCGGTTCCTTGCACGTGCCCGGCTCGACGTCGTGGTTCCCGGCGCGCAGCTTCGGGCCGGCGGCGGCGTTCTCTTCCCGCGCATGATGGCCAGCTGCGCGACGCGGCGGCGGCGGTGGCCTCCTCTTCCTTTCTCCGTTGCTGCTCTCTCCGTTACTTGCTTCGTCATTCTTCTCTCTCGCTGCTGTATGGCGCAAGGTGATGGGGTTTTCTCTGGATGGCTTGAGCGGCGGCGCCAGGGGAAGGTGCGGCGCTGGGTCTTTTATGCTCATGAGCTAGGGCTTCGAGTGGGATGGACGGCTGGGCAGCTTCGGCGTCCGTGCCAGGGGCACGTGGCCGGCATCGAGCGGCAAGGGAGCAAGGCGCTAGGGTTTGAGGTGGGCAGGTGAGAGGCGCGGGGCGGCGCGGTGCGCTGGTTTGGCGCTCGGCACGAGGGCGTACTACGTCCGAGGCGAGGTTGCTGCTGCGTGGGGTCGGCGCGGCGCGCTTGGCGTGATCCCAGCCCCACCGGCAGCGAGAGGAAGGCAGGGGGCCTCCGGTCGAGTTGCTGGGCTGAAACGAGTTGCTGCTTGGCTTCACGTGACCAGCAAACAAGGGGAGAAATTCTCCAAAAAAAAAAAGCAAACAAGGCGAGAATTCCCTCACACAAAAAAAGCAAACAAGGCGAGAAAGAAAAGATAATCTTGGGCTGGGCTGGACTTCCCGCAAAGGAGAAAGAGAGAGATAGAGAGAGAAAGGTTTGGGCTAAGCAAGAGTTAGCAGGTATACCATGTAATTAGCATGCTGGGCCGGCTTAGGGAATAGATTAGTTAGCAGGCTCTGGTTAGAGGATTAGCAGGGGCCTCGTAGTGAGCAGATCAAGTTAGATTAGACAGTCAGTGGTTAGAACCCAAGTGCCGGATCAGATGGCACTCGGCAAAGATAATTGAAAACAATCAAACTTTGCTGAGTGCCGGATCAAATGGCACTCGGTAAAGATCTCGAATTTTGAAAAAAAAAATTAACAAACACCTCTAGCCTGGCCACGCCTGCCTGCTCTGGCCTGGCGGCGCCTGGCCATTGCCTGCGGTTGCCTAGCCACGCCTTTGCCGAGTGTTGTGTTAGGTGGCACTCGGCAAAGAAGTTGTTTCCTGAGTGTTTCTCTTAGGGCACTCGACAAAGAAGTTGTTTGTAAACTGTTTTACTGTGGCACCCGGCAAAGGTAATTTTTTTCTATTCTGTCTTCCAAACTTTTTGTGTTGTCCACACACTATACGAGGTACTCTATGTTGAAATTTGGTATATTTTTTGATCTGTTTGCTATATTCAGTTAATTTATTTCAACAAACTTATTATTTTGGGATTAGATAAATTTGAACTGGAAGTGATTCGAATAATCAAGATAATGAATGGAAAAAGATATTCATATTAGTTAGGCCAATGTGAAGCCTTATCCAGGACATGAAACCAAATTTCAAACATCTTATTCATGAAACATTATCACGAAAGTTGTGGCTGAATTGCTTAAATAAGGCCTAAATAAGTATCGACTAATGAGAACTAATCTGATGCTTTCATTAAAGAAATTGATCTTCTATTAGCAGCTTAGCAACATAGTCAAAAGATAGAAGCCGATATAGATCTTAAATGGGCAAGATAACTGTGACTCTATCAGATCTAGGAGAGGTCGAACGATGCAGCCTTAAGATATGATAAGAATCGATAACTGACATAAACTAGATGAAATTACAGCGATGCACTAATAGTTAGATCCTAGAACACCTGATAGAGACGAAGCTTACGAGCAAACCGGAGGTCAAAGTGATGCAGCCCTACTTGCTGAGGAATTCACTGAATACTACGTTACTCCTACTCCTAGGGTTTGACGTTGGGCCAAAAAAGAAAATTGTATTGATATGTGATCGAGAAATATATTACAATTGGTCGTGCACCCCACAATTTATAGAAGCATGCATGGCCTTTGATAATATAGAATATGAATCTTTCACGTATAAAAGAGATCATATCACGTATGTATCCTACAAGCTAAATTAATACAGTACTCCTATTCTATGTTTCTATTAATCGTGGGATGATATAAAGTTATATCATAGTAACTAGTTGCTAATAAAATTGAACCTACTAAAAGTGCTTATCGTAGTAAGTCAGCTAGCCCTCAGTCTTGTGTGTCTTTTACACTTATGAAGTATGACTTGTACTCATGTTATTTTCAAATCATTTGATGCTGCTGACAAAAAAAATGCCATGGAGATTCATGAAGATGGTGCTGAAGTGTAGACATACGCAACCCCCAATCAACTGTCTATGAAGTTGGAGTCTTCATTTTTAGGATAAGTTGTGTATCTCTAATAGACTCGTAAGTTATTTTTTTCTTTACGTGATATTATATATGTTATTCACTGTTAGTTCACTGTATATATGAAAACTGATCTTAGCATATATACGGAGTGTATCTAGTTTTTTTTCTAAAACCGAGTGTGACACAAAAGAGGGATTAAAAAAATTTCGACGTTCCACCGCTGACTGGATGAACCGAGGCACGCGTACAAAATATGAAAAAAGCAAATTAATAGATGCACTCTTCAACATTGGTGGAGACAGGTATGTGGCTAGGTTAGGCGGCCGCCATACCTAAAACAAATACAAAAAACTGAATATATGTATTATATACATACACATGCATGATATACGTCTACTTAGGCAATAACCAATGAGCCAACACGTAAGTCTACTTGACTGCTTTGGTAGTTTAGTGTATGCTCATTTTACATAGTTGATAGTTGCATTATACATATTTGACATTTACAAATTCGCCACACCTAAAAAAATATTCCTGCCTCTGCCGCTGTTGTTCAACATCAACATACTTATTCAATGAAAATTAAACAACGATAGAAAAAGTTGGGCTTGTATTGGAGTTTAGCCTACTATGGATGGATGGAGGGAGTTAGAGTGATTTGAAATTCTAAATTTGATCTTTATTGACGGATGTTACTTGAAACATATGTCGCGGGATTTCTGTCTAATTTTGGATGGCGGAGCTATTTTTACTATTTTTTATGTTACAAGTGTTGACTTTCTATGTTGGGACGAGTGTCTTTCGATATTGCAATGGAGCATCCGACAAGAAATTTGCCAAAGGGGACGTTCGCACACGAAGTAGTTTGCACTCTAGTTCGATTGTTGGCACATGCTCCTACACCCTAAACATATGTTATGCATAGGAAATCATCATGAAGTATTTCGGTAATCAAGTGGATACCTCTGGTACAGTCAAACCAAGAAGCCTAGTCTTTCTTCATCAGGTAGAAAAACAAAAGGTAAGGCAAGCCTACTAATCAAGGATTGTTCAGTGACATCGAACAATTATTAATTTGGGGGATTAATATTATTATGTAACAAGCAACAAAGGGTCCTTCTGAAGGCAAAACATGTTCATCCTTAGATGCTTCACACTTATAAGTAGTTAGCTTAGGCCATCTCTAATGGTATAAGTTAGTACCTAGCTCTAAGCACTCTAAAAGACAACTCTTCTAATGATTCAGTTCTAAGCACATAGCTCATAATATAAATTATCTCAAGACGGGGATGCTTGATCCATGGAGCGAACCGGATGCGCTCCGCCGACCCACACAAGATATTATGGGGCACCGTTTTATCCATATGTATTTTCCTACTTGATCCGGTGCTCCATTGGATAGGATGGATCAGTCCATTCCCTGAGTCTGCTAGCTAGCTGCAGCATCAGCCCAAGCACTTGGCAAGCTCCGGCCAGCACCCTATAGTGCAGCTTGCTTTGTTCATCGATCGAGTTTCATCCATACAGATCAGGCAGACAGACAATTTTGGCGCTAATATCAAGAAGATTACGAGTTGCTGCCTGTATCAAGAGTAAAATTTTACAAATATCAGGGCCAGAAACTAAGGAAGGGAGTCAAAATAACAAAAATAAATTACAGAGCCAAATTACACCCGTCATCAAAGGATTCAAATTGTCTGTTTGCACTTTGCATTGTCCATGACAGAGTTGCTTCAAACCCTTTTATATTATTTCGAATGCTCTACATGCCGTGGCAGGTAGCACATATGCAACATCATGAGAAAGTCTAAAATAAACTCTGACGAACTGAAGAACGTGAGCTGAATAAACATGTGATGTGAAAATAAGCACAATGTGAAGAGGTGAAGAGGGTGGGCGACATAGCAAGCGAAACATTGCAGAAGTTGTATGTGAACAAAAGCTAGGCCAAATGTCAATGTTTATTAACAAAAGGAAAAGCATGTAGCCTGAAGCGTGTTAACTGCTCACAAATACAGCTAGATACTTTACCCGCAAAAACAATACAGTTAGATACTTGCACACAAGTACAGTACTATGCATAAATGCAAAACTCTGCAAACTAGAGAGCTTCTACCAAGGAACTAATTAGCAGAACGCTTGCCAAAATCAATCAAGGAGGCTCCTCTGGATTTCCTACCTTTGATTTAGACCTGTAGCAAAGAATTCAAGAACATGGTTCACCGGAGATGGGCAAACATACACGGAGGAGACCTTGCAGACGGTAGAAATAAGCCTTCTCCGTCCCTTGCTGAGAAACGGAAGGAGCCGCCGAAGCCCTGTTGAAATGTGTGGGTCGAACCTCTGGATCCTTTGGTTCTCTGGTTCTGATCCACGAAACCAATGTCTCTTCGTGGGTCAAAAAAGGAGCCCATTAGGGTTATTTCTAGGCATCGGTTCGATGAACCGCTGGTTGGAACCGAACCATCCTCGTCTTGAAAATTATCTCACACATCATCTTCATATAATCTCGAACTACGTGTATAAGACTATCCCTTGATTCAAATATAGTTCTTTTTCTTCTATTAAAATATAAAAAGATAGTTTATAAACTAAATAAAACTGAACCATCCTCTTAAGATTCTTGAGCAGTAGTAATAATAACTTGTACTCGTAGAGCGTGAATCCATAGACTCGGGGCGCAAATGGTTGTGGTCAGGTCGGAAAATTTTAGGCCCCCTTTGGTAGAGCTCCAAAAACAGCTCCAGGAGCAGTTTTTGGTGGAGCTGTACCAAACAGCCGTGACAGTGAATCACTTCTGGGGGCTTGGTTGTGAGAGGTGGAGCTGTTTTGCACATGGTACAGGTGGAGCTAAAAAAATCAGCTCCTCCACTCCAACTCCAACTCCACGCTCACGTGGAGCTCTACCGTAGGGGGCCTTAGAGGAGACCATGTCTTCTGATCCCACGTCGGATATGCCATCGGTGGAGCGCCTAGCTCAACACTGCTACCACCAAGATTGATGGAGTTGGAAGAAGCTATGGACGGCTCGTAAGGATATGCCGCCGATGCAGGCTCTCGTTGACGAAGCTAGTGGTGGGGATCGCCCGGGACCCCGCCCCAACTGTGCCACGATGCGCGGTCTCCCCCCTCCCCACCTTCCCCTGCCCGGCCGGGCTCAGCTCGATCTCCCGTCTCCGCCGTAGCGCGCGGCCGCGGCGAGATCGATCGGCCGGCCGGTGCACGCGCGCGGCCGATCTGTGACTGACTGACTTGCGTGCGAGGGTCGGTCGGGGACAAAGTCCAGATCAGGATGCTCGCCGTAGTCGATGTATCTACTCATCTCCTGTGATGGTAATGCTGTGCGACTTGAGCTGGCCGCGCCGATCTCTGCGTGAATAACCTATCCTATATGGATCGCGAGAGACGGGCTGGGCTGGGCAACGAGAGACGGGATGGGCCTGGTGCATCGGCATATATATGGAGGGAGAGAAGAGGCTTCCGCGTGCGCGCGAGTGCGAACCAGCAGCAGCATGGTGTTGACTTACAAGGGACACGACACGAGACTTCGAATGGATTGGGTTTCTTGCACTTGCACGGGACTGAATGCTGATGCACTGCTCTGGTTTTGGGCTGAAAACATGGGCGCCAATCTGTCGGATCGGTTGGCATGATTGTCTTCTTGAATTCAGTTTTTAGCCGCTGGGTTTTATTTGCCACCGCAAGCCGAGCCCACCACAAGTGGATCAACGTCATGGCGGAAGAGACCACGTCACCTGGCCCCACGTCGGATGAGGAGGACCCCATGGAGCTTGCCGTCGAGTGGTGGCTTAGCGACGACGGGCACCATGGCGGCGGCGAGGCGGGCTCCTTCACCATCTTCCGTGTCCCCGCGCATATGCACAAACATAATCTTACTCTACCGTATAAAAACTTCTAATATATGAACAAACTACTCTACTAGATGTACACACTCACCAGAGGCACATATGAGTTATATTTACTATTTTATAATTTTTCAAATATTTACTATGTATTTTACAAGTTCTATGACACCTTTTCTTGCCTATTTTATTTCTACTAGAAAATAATATCAAAAATGTAAATAAATGATTCCACTGTGTAAAGATGCTCATGAGGAAGCTAAAAATTAGATTTATCTTTTTATCATTTTTTTACGATTTTATATGATTTTTCAAAGTTTCAGTCATTTTAAGTACGCCTGTCAGCGTGTCACGTCAGCGAAACTACCGTCGAAACCGTCGGGGGACGTAAAATGCACGGTTTTGAAGAGTTGAGGGATGCAAGATTCCTGGTTTTTCACGTTGAGGACGAAAAACGAACTTCTGCCAAACGTGAGGGACGTAAAATAGACTTTTTCCTTTAATTTGCCACCAGCCCAGCCCACCACAACAGGATCAACGTCACGGCGGACAAGGCCTCGTCTTCTGGTCCAATGTCGGGCATGCCGGGAATCCTAATGGGCTTTCAAAAAAAAAATTTGCTCGCTAGCTTCCGCACTCCCCGCCGTCGGATCCTCTTCTTCTACCCGTCGAATCCTCTTCTTCCTTGTCGTGGGCGGATGGCACGCGCCAGGCGGGGCGGCTCGGCAGCGAGGGCGCCGCCAGCCGCGGGTGTTGGGTGAGGCCGACGGCGGTGGCGATGGTGGCGACGATTAGGGTTAGAACTTCGGAGTTGCCGGAGTGGGGGACTCCAATGACCGCCGGCCTTATAGAAGAAAGGGGTGGGGGCGGTGAAGGACCGGCAGCGGTGGCCGCTCGGCACGCCGTCGGCCAGGCGGGGACGGACGGGCGGTGAGCCCGTGATCGCCGACAGGGGCAGCAAGGACCGCCGGGTTAGGAAAGGCGGGGTGGATCGTGGGCGGGCGGCGCGCCAGCCACCGGGCGGGCGACGGTGGAAGGGGCAGAGAGCGGAGGCCGTGCGGCGTGAGGAGGAAAAAGGAGGAGCTGGATCTAATGGGCCGGAAGCTAGCAAGCTTAACTGACTTCCGTGCGACATATAGACGCCCTCGTCGGAGGTGGACCTACAAAGTGGCGCCACCTGCTCCACCGCCGAGGTGCCCTCGTCCGCGCCGTCGAGCACCGCGGCTGCTACAGAGATGCTGACGATCTACGGGGCGCTCATGTCGTCGCTGGTGAGGACGTGGAGGAGCTGCAGCAGGCCCGTGGGATCGTGGACAACTAGACTTGCTGTACGATGGTGCTCGCGGTCCTGGCATGCTTGTTCTCCCTCTTCAACCAATCCGTGGCTGTCTACAACCTCGCTCACCCTCAACATCACCGGTCGTCGGTCCGGGCTAGCAACGAAAGAGTAGAGTGGATTTTCTACGTGTGGTAGTGTAGCTAGTATCTGATTTTAAACAGGTCTAATGCTAAAATGGAAAATATGGAGCAGTGGTTAACATAGTGCTTTCTAGTTTGCCACATTTGATGGGGTTTAATGATGCAATGGGACAATACAACAGAACAATTAATAAAATGAATTGGGAACTAGTAACAGAATGACATGCCCGGCAAATTTCTGGACACGAGGGGTTTATCATTTACAAGCAATTTCTTTCTCAAAACAGAATGACATGCCCGGCAAATGTTAACATTACCAAAGACACCTCGCTATCGCCTGCTGCTGAAAACACAAGAACGCATGCTGAGATGGAGACATCAATTTAGGTGGGTAGGTTCGTTCGTTAAAAAAAAATTAGGTGGGTAGGTTCTATTACAGGCGTCTGTTTGCATAATTTAGAACCCTTTCTTTAATGTTGCTCCTTTGGGGAAATGGGGTTCTAAAATTAAAATGTGAAAGAAGACTAGATTTTGGTGGGAATCATAAAACAGAGAAACAAAGTTGCAGTGGTTACAAGTTTTGGAGAAGAGAGATAAAGAAATCATATTGATACCGCATCTAGTAGGATGCTGCAGAGCTCACCTGCTTATAAAGCTCAACAAGGCATGCAATGAGCATTGATCGATGTAGAAATATCAAGACAAACGAACCATAAAAAGAGAGAGAAAGTTCCAACGAACAAGTTTAGCAGAAAAGAGAGGAACCAGCCATTTTGATTCCCCGTCGAGTAGAATGTTAACAGCAAAAAAGAGTAGGATGCTGCGGAGCTTGCTTGCTTATACGCCCAAGTGCCCAACAGAGCATGCAACGAGCACTGATCGATCTAGAGATATTAAGATAAATGAGCCATTAACTATGCAAAAACCCTGAACGAGAACAGATTGAAACCAGCACTGACAATTCTACTGACGCTAAAGAGTTTGTTCCAACATTAACCAGCACTGTGTAATTTTGCCTTTAACTATGAAGACCGTTGTCACGCCCGATTTCAAAAGAACAAACCGGATGTATTCCATATGTATGTCACGATCAATTTATCATACATATGGTGACGTCATAAGAGTATCATCACTGTATCATTACATAACGATAAATAATATAACAAAAGGACCCGTGGGTCTAAAATAAAAGCTACACTGAGACGTCCAGCACAAGCGAATCTTCTATTATTCCACAGGCAGTCGTTCGGGGGAATCGCCAGCCTAGTACGGAGCATCCGGATCGAAGCCGTCGTCCTCTGTGTACTCCCCTCCACCTCCATCTTCTGAGCAGCAGCGGGTATAGACACAACAGGGGTTGAAAGGGAAAAGGATGAGTACATCTAGATGTACTCCGCAAATGTAGTAAAAATATATGACATGGGGCTTAGAACAAGGAAGGCTTACAGTGGTTTAACATGCGCCTAAAGCAAAACTCCCTAGGACTCAACAAAGCACCTATTTACTAGATGTGATTCCTCCAACACCTTGACCAACACTCCCTCGGATTCCATCCGGACAACCGAGAGCAACTAAAACCAACCACCGGATTCCATCCCGTTACCCAAACCATACCATAACCCCCAACTAATCACGAAGAAGTCCAAGCCACTCTTGACCGTGAGCACGGCTGATATATCAGTTTTACACTCTGCAGAGGTTGCACACTTTCACCATGAGTCGTGCTTCCCATTACACATCACACTTCCGAGGTGATCAGCCAAGGTCACACTACAAGGCCTTTCAAAAGTCGTAGACCCCCACCTGAGTACACCCACTGAGGATTCGCCCCATTACAGTAAGGTCAACGACCCCGGTAGCCCCCTCTTGTGCCACTCAAACCACCGACAATGTAACAGGTGGGACAACTAATTAATCAGCCAGGTCTAGAGCCATATAGACCTCACGGTTGCGCTGTTAAAGCTGGGTTACTTGTCCATGAACCGGTCCTCAGAATCTAAGCAGGACCAGCACAAACCCAAACCACCAAAACAGGTTCCCACCACCGAACCATCCTCCTGCTTAGATTCCCTACTCACCAAGTTACTACAAAAATTACCATCCCGGTTGCATAATTCCATTAGTCAAATTTAACATTAACCACCCAGCCCAACCACGACTGCAAGCTAAGCAATTTCCACCCAAGACACGACTCGACTAGGCTTCAAGGAAGGTAAAGTAAATAACTAGTAAACCATAACATGGGATTCAAAATTAGACTCAACATGCATGAAAAGTAAACTATGCTATTAAAATAAAATAAAATAGGATCAACATGGTCAAGGACACTTGCCTTCGGCAGCGGAATGTTCCTCAAAATCAAACTCTTGATCTTGAAAATTGGCGTACGGCTCACCTCCTGCTCACGCAAACAACCGGAAAGAAAGCACATAATAAAATAATAAATAACAGTACATGAAACATTCACAACGTTCTGAACAAAGCATACTAACACGTACTACTCGTCGACACGAACGCGCAAGCGCGAGAATCGCTAAAATCGGATCTACGGTTAAAAAGATATACACATTTTAATATACAAGGACTTATATGTGAAACTATTTTAAACAGGGGACTAAACAGTAAACTCGCGTACTGTGCAGTGAACAGTGATCTGGGATTAGTGAGATCTCAAAGTTTTATGTGTAAAAGTACAAAGTTTAGGGCTGGAATAGTAATTGCAAGGTGCTCAGGGGGTTAGAAGCTATAAATGGTATGACTCAGAATAATTATGCCACAATTCGTAACAAGGACAGGGGTCGGAACGCAAAAATGGTGGTGAGGTGGCAGTACTGTACCACGAACTCGATCTATGGGTGCTGTGGACCAAAAAAAAATAGAACTGCATTCTATGATGAACCAGGTCCACCACGAAGTGGTATGCACATGTTTAATCAGGACCATCCATTTAAGATCTAACGGCCATTGCTTTGTCTTCAACCTTCAGCAGCTAGGGTACGTGAACATAGCACAGCAAGCCATGCACGAACTCATGCGCAAAGCCTAAAACTTACTGATGCACCTCTAATTTCATCTACGGTGCACGGAATTCAACGGGACAGGGCAAAACGGAAAGCCCTCGGGACGGGGAGCTCACCTAGGGTACTTCGACGAGCAGCGATGACGCGACGTACTTGAGGTCTGGCCGGAGGAGACAGTGACGCTAGGCTACTGGTTCTCGCGGGGGATGGCGATGACAAGTGTCGGCGTTCCTTCCTGGCAGTCCTGGGGTGCGGCCGAGAGGAACCAGGGTGAGAAAAGAGCTAGATCAACAGGAAGAGAAGGTGCACAACACTCACGGAGGAATAAGACGCTTTGGTCTCCGGCGCGAATCGACGACGGACTGGAACGACAAGCTCCTCCTCGCGTCCCTGTGAGACCGCGGTGAGGTCAGTGCGCCGGCAGGATGTTTGTGGTGAATATTGACGGCGGCGGCGACGACTTACCGCACAGCCGAAGAAGAACGACGATGGCGTCGGTTTCTGGCGACGGAGAGGGGTGGTGTGCTGTAGATGTGAAAGTGCACGGACGGGGGCTGCGGCTTCGCGTTTTAAAGAGCAGGGGAGGCGTCTCGGGGCGATCGCAGCTGCCTCTGGGGATAGCGCGGCTTGCGGGTGAAGCTCCGCGACGTTGGTTGCGCGAGGCGTTGCGGCAACGGCGGCGTTGCACTGGATAGGCTCGGCGACAGATATCCTTTGAGAAGCTGGGCTCGGCCGAACAGGGCCGTACCGCAATATTTGGGGGCCCTGTGCATCATCGAAATTACACCCTCATGTAGACGTATTTTGCTGAATACGATTATATGTTTAGCGCTCAAAACAGAAGTGCTCCTGAATGTTGTTAATATTTATAAACAAAGACAAACATTGAGAATTTCACCAAATATAAAAATGTATAATCCTTGCTTTGTCAAGCACTAAATATATGTCAAAATATAAAGATATTGTGAAAATATTATCAGTTCAAAATATTTGCCTACTATACTTCGTACTAGTGTATTGTATTTAATATTTGCACGAGAATTCAATAGACGTACGTGTACCACTTCTCAACAGAAGCTGCTAATGAATAACCAAAAGCTAATGTCCTGCACCTTATACCTCAAACACACAGATTAGCTATGAGCTGGGGCCCTTGCAGGGTGGGGGCCCTGTGCGGTCGCCCACCCTGCCCCTGCTAATATACGGCCCTGCGGCCGAATAGGCGAGCAGCAAGGAGTCGACCAGGGAAGCATGTAAAAGGAAGAAACGAATAGAGCAGTAGTGGGCTTAGCCCATAGAAAGGATTAAGGTTTAAGCGGATTTGGAAACTTGCTTAACGCATTCCTATTGTCACACAATGCAAACAAAAGAGCCTAATGCATCTATTCAGCATGAATGCAACAATACAAATGCTTTTGCATTAATTTTAGAAAATTAGGGTGTTACAACCGCTGCCTGCACATTAACGCCCCTTGGCACTTTAAGCACTTCAGGTGCCCACTCTTGGACCATCATCCCTAGAGAACGCTTGTAATGCTGCAGATACATACATAATGGGAAAGTAATATCAATTGTCTAGGTAATCAACTTGCTGAAATCGAAAATATGTTTAAAACAAACCACGCTGAGAAATAAATTATTGCTGATGATTGTTAACCAAAAAGGTAAACGGAACTCTATCTAACAGTTCACAGATGATGATCCAGCACATTTAACTGCTACACTAGATCGATTAAGAGAAGATGGGCTTAAAATCCAGATGAGCGTTGCTCTTTTTTCAGATGATATCATCAACCACTTTTCTATGTTGCTGAGAGACATTGAATAAGCACTATTATAAGCATGAATAAACAGGGTTTCAGGTAGGCAACAGGTTCATATTTGGTTCGAACTGTAGAAGCTCAAGTAGGATTTCCCACTCAATGAAAGAGAAACCATATCAGATCAATAGGTATAATTGCATATCAGATCAACAAATGTAATTGAATCCATACATATCAGATTGACAGGTGTAATTGCAGATCATGTTGGCAGGTATATATCAGATTGACAGGTGTAATTGCATCCAAACATATCAGATTAGTAGGTGTAATTTGCATCCAAACATATTATCTCAGAAACTCCAATAACTTTTCAAACACATTTTTAGGTAGGAGTACAACAGATTTTATAAAACTGTATGTTGCATTTTCATAACTCATTGTTGTTGAGCACAGCTGCACAAATAAGCACAGCTATAACAGGATAAAGATTGTGAGATTGTCATGACGTGCAAGACTATACCTGGAGTGCAGAAGTCAAAGTAGGGAACAACGCAGTAGATACAGCCCTCAGACACCTTCTTCATCTGTCCAGACTTCATATCAACGCTAAAGAGCTCATCTTGCACTGCCACAAAAGCAACACAAACACTTTCTGCAAAGCCAACCAAACAATCCTTGAGGTTCAAGGAGTCAACGAGAGGGAACAATCTGTTGAGATCAATGACTTTGTGTAGTGTCCATCCAGCAACTTCACTGTCCTCATCCCTTGACCACAGGCATATATATAGCTCATTGGATTTCTCCACTCTTGCGAGCTCAATTGGCACAAAGTCTGCAAATATCATCTCGGTAGGCACATAAGGTAGCCCTATAGTAGTCATTTCCCGCGTGCCCAAATCATACTTAAGGATTCTATCATATTTCCTTAGCTCGAAGTAGACTGTGTTCCCCACAATGGCACTGCGCCCCAAACCCACGTCATCGCCGGGGTGCTCGGCATAGGTTGGCTTGCTCCACGCACCGGACTCGGACGAGTAGACGCGCGCCAACATTTCCTTGGGGACTCTCCTATACCCGTGTCATCGTCGTCAAGGTCATCATCGTCACTGTCGACGTCAGCATCCACGAAGTCATCGTTCGTGCCCACCAAAACGACGATGAAGGTCCACGGTGGCAGTCAAGGTGGTCGCACGAGCCGGTGGCAGCACAGAGCACCGTGGCTTTCATGCTACAGTTTCCTAGGGGGACCGGTGGCCTCGGCAGCTCCACCAGGTAGTCCGTGATGGGATCCCAGACGACGAGATCCTCGTACCTGCTGCCGTACGTGGAGGAGGACGCGGCCGTGGCGCGCGTCGAACGCCCGCCGGCCGCGGTGGTCGGCGCGGGGCGGGCGGCAGGAGGACGCGGGGATGAAGCGGGCGAAGGGGCCGCGGCCCAGGGGCTGTCGCACAGGAAGCTGAAGCCGAGCATGGGCGGCGTGGCGCCGTGGATCTCGAGGCGCCGGCGGCGGAAGGCCTGGTCGGCGACGAGGCCGCACCAGCGCTTGCAGGCGAGCGCGGCGCGGACGAGGCTCGTGGGGTCGTCGGGGCGGACGCGGACGAGGACCTTCTCGACGAGCTAATCCGGCAGCGGTGGTGGCGGCGGCATTCTGGGGATTGGTGCGAGGGTTTGGTTGGTTTGTCGGGCGAGGCCAAAAGGCTCGAGGCGCCGCCCGCCTACTTGTATAGGATTCTGATGAGGTTGAGGTGGGGCCACCGGAGCTCATCCTCTGTCCGTTTATTTCCTTTTCTCGTAATAATCGCTATATTAGGAAATGACAAGTTGTGAATATGGTTTTGCTCCGTATTACTATCAACAAGTTGAGGATGCAAAACTCAACGACTTAAAAGTTATTCATGGTTTATATTTCTAATGTTTGACTAAAATATTGTCCAAAACGACTTTTAAATGTGATACAGAGAGAGTACATATATATTACATCTTCAAGTTATGGCATTAGAACATCTCCAAGAGATTAGCTAAAAGAACTAGTCAAATTTATTGATTTAGCTACTCTCCAAAATAGATTTGACTAACAAATAACAGAGTAATCCGACAGATTCTGTAAAGATGGCTAATGAGGTAGGCTAGCTAAAAATAGCTAGCGAATGATGTGGGATAGAGAGCCACTAAATTTGGAGAGTCGTTTAGAGAGTCTGTTGGAAACGTTTTTTCTTGAACAATAGCTAAATTTAACTTTAGAAAACGATTTGGCTAGTCTCTAGAAGATGCTCTTATATCATGGAGTCGAAACCAGAACTATAATCTTGCTGATGGCTTCAGGATCAGCCATGCTGATTCCTTCGCACAAGATGAATCGGCCTTGCTCTGTGCATTTTGTTTGCCATCAGGACTTCCATGCCTCCATGGTGCATATTGTTATAAATCGTCAGCCTAGGAGATGAGAGAGACTAGCAAGAGTTCCCATATTAAATAGAAGTACACATGAGACAGAGTTGTTGTTGAATCAATCTTTTTCTCCATTATTAAGTGAGTACATAGGTCTCTTATATAGACAGAAAATGACACCGTCCCAACTCCGAAACCCACTGTTCACTACTACAGAACCCCTTATCACAAACGGTTCTGGGAGGCTATCACAAACGGTTTTCTGGGGCGTTTGTGATATGTCGTTTGTGATACAAACCGTTTGTGATGCCTGGAACATCACAAATGGTTTATACTATGAACCGTTTGTGATGTGGAGGGCATCACAAACGGTTTTCAAAAACCGTTTGTAATTTGTTTTTACAATTTTTTATATACAATATATACACAGCACATATACACTTCATCATGCACATATATAGCCCAAATACACATCAGAAGCGCATATATAGCACAAGCACAATCTTACAACATCACAAGCACAACTCAAGAATATTTGACAAGTTTCAAACTAATTAAGTCTAACGAATCTTACAAGTTCTAAACCGTTACAACTCTTACATCTTCATAATGTTAAACTCGCCATCTACGCTCACAACTTGTTCCAGAATGAAGCCAGTGAGTTGTTCTTGGAGTGCCAGTACCTCGGTTGCGATCATCTCGGTGGCATCTACTTCACGTTCTTGCACGTACGGTGTGGAAAACAATGCAATGCATTAGCATATGGTTTCAAAAATATATTAAGAAAGCAAAAGACATAATTAGATTGCTAGATTAGTACAAACCGTTTGTTCTAAAGCGGTAAAGTCATCTCCACTGAAGCGGTGGATGTAGTCCATTACATAGAACCCGCAAAGATTGTTACCCGGTGGCTGTCTTTTAATCCACTTGGCATCCTCTACGCTGAACTTTTTGTAAAAAGGTCTATGTTGCCTCGGGTGTGCTTTACAGTACATTGCGAAAATTCTATACAACATTAAACATTAATTGTAATTGGATTGATGAAATAAAACATAATACGACTAGATAGAATGAACCAACGCAACATTAAATACTTACTTGTTTAGCACCTCAAGGAGTGGCTCGATGAGTGATCGAGGCCTTCTTCTTGAGTCGAGAACCCTTATGCTGCTAGAGAGAAGGCAAATATCCAAGAGAACATAATGCTCACTGTAAACATTTCACACACGTTAAAAAATAGATAAATGATTCGTTAGTGTATAGATGCATGTAACTAGGAACACACTTATGAGCAGTTGTACGGTAGAAGTATGTGATCATTCTTTCTCAACGCGCAAAAAGCAGTGAACAAATAACGGCCGGTGTCAGGGTTTCCCAACACCTTTTCATTTACAGCAACCAGATCCAAGAAGGCTACACCTTGAATCCCTCTCTGTCTAAAAGTTTGGGTCTCCATCCTACAGAAAGAAAGATCAAGTTATAAGTTCACATTGCTTCATCAAAAAGAACAGAAGAGATTTAGTTACAATACTTACAAGCACCAAAGGAACAGGATCTTGACATCGAGGGAATCTTGTTGGTAGAAATCGTACAGAGCACGGAATTCAATCCACAATATGGTATGATCGTTTTTGTCGTCCTTCTTGCCGAAATATTCGATTGGGTATCTAACCCCAAACATCTCTGAACTCCCTTGAGATTTGTACCATTGATGCAATTGCCTCAATCTCGTCGATAGGTTATGGATATCATCTGGGCAAACTAGGTCCTTCCCCAACGCAAACTGCCATCTTATTGGCG
Source organism: Echinochloa phyllopogon (assembly GCA_033239725.1). Lineage (NCBI taxonomy): Eukaryota > Viridiplantae > Streptophyta > Magnoliopsida > Poales > Poaceae > Echinochloa > Echinochloa phyllopogon. The sequence goes on along the minus strand of BTCW01000010.1, from coordinate 12,154,321 downwards.
CGAGTGGCAAATCCACGGCATCGGTGTCTTCTTGCAACTTGCGGAGTTCTTGTGATGACAGATTAGCTGATTCGCAAAATTGCTTCTTAAGTGCTTCCTCCCTTTCTGCAGCGGATTGTCTGAGCACTTCCTCGCTGAAGGAACACATCGCCCTTTTGGACGTGATACGCTCAAAGTCTGTCTTCCGAGGTTTGTTACTCCCTGTCTGTTTTACCAATGCCAACTTGGTAAAATGATCAATTGCATCTTTGGGTATCACGAAATCCTCCTTAGCAGGGAGCAGGGATGTTATGCTTCCACTCACCGGTTTTTTCTTTAACTTTCTCTGAGGCGGGCTACAAGCGATTTGTCGCCGCTTCTGAGACTTCACCGGGCTTGTAGGGGTACTTGGTTCCCTAGGAGCCGGACTTGGTTGCCTAGGAGCCGAACTTGGTTGCCTAGGAGCCAGACTTGGTTCGCTAGCCGGCGGACTTGGTTCTCTAGGTGCTGGCACATTGATGGCATCGTCGCCCTCTGAATCCGAATCAGAATCGCTAAAGGATATATAGCGTTTGCGCCACGCGACAATGCAACCAAGGTTATCCCTTAACCGGACCTTGTCATCCTGCCCTACAATTTCCAACTCCACTATGCCGTACCGCTTTCTCACAAGTGCATCAAGTGTGACTCTTGCAAAGCCAGCAGGTAATTCACGACAATGCAACAACTCTCGTTCCTTTGTAGGCAGAGCCTGACCAATGGCCACCTTGGTCTTAATTAACCTCTCTATCACATATAACTTGCAAGCTCTTGGTTCCGTGATCTCATCCACAGGATATCTCATGTTGGGATCTTCTACGAGGCACCATTGGGCTAGTGAGAGCTGGGGTGCCATCTTCTTGAACAATAGGCGGACGCTGGCTCAATGTTTGTTGAAGCTCTTCACGCAGCTTATCATGTGAAGGCTGCATTTCATCACGGACCTGTTGTAAAAGATGCTCATAGACTGCCTGTTGCTGAGCTCTGGACCGAGAACGACTTCTGTACGAGCCCGAATATGACTCAAAGCCAAGGTCCCATGGAACTAATCCTGCACCTCATGTGCGTCCAGGATGCTCTTTGTTTCCCAAGTCCCGGGTAAGCGCGTCATTTTCCCTTTCTGAAACAAAGGAACCCGAGGCGAGCTCTGAATGTACTTCCTCGATCCGAGCAACCGCCTCTTCGGCACGAGAATCCTTATGGACAAGCTTTCCATCAGGACCGTATCTACACCCATGCCCTAGAGCCCACGTCACTGACCTTTGCTCCCAATTTGCTGTCTGCAGCACGACACCACTCCTTTCCAGCTCATCAGCCTGCGCCTCCCACTCGGGTATCTTCCTTACGTACCCACGAGATCCAGTGGTATGTGGGTGTACATGTTTCTGTATGTTGATGGTATTTTGGCTGCTAGCTAGTCGGGCCTCCTCAGATGTCTTGTATGCAACAAATTCTAGCCAGAAAGGTGCCTGATTTGGGTACTCTTTCCATTCTGGAACAGTTCCTTCCTTGGCATGCTTGTGTAGTACACACCTAAAAAGCTTAAACTGACGACCCATTATTTGCAAGGCCTTTTTCTTCACTAATTCCTCCGTACCACAAGGGAAGGTGAATTTCTCAGTAACCTTCTCCCAACATAACTCCTTGATATGATCCGGAACTACCCAAGTTGGATCCCTACCAATCCAGGTCCTCCATTTGATGGGAATTGTCTCCCTTACTATTCTCCCGAGGCTCGTCTTGTAGGGCCCCTGGGCCTCAATAGGGTCTACGGGCTCGCCGGTTGTATCAACCGCGAGGATTACAGTTCGGCCTTCCGGCAACTTGCTTGCGCCTCACTTGCGACGTTGTTTTGCTGCTGATGTGCTTGTGGTTTCCTCGGACACACTATTTTGAACAGTCTCCTGCGTGCAAGTATTTTTCTTATTTAGAACTTAGTGTCCTAGCATTTTTAAAATCTTTGTTTTGTACACAAGAAATACCTCGTTGCCTTGGTTGAGGTTGAGCCATTGGCTAGGGCTTCCGTCCCCTACGCCATCATCATTACAACCATCGGCCCCTCTACCATTGTCCACGTCATTGGTGACGTGTTGGGCACGACGGGTCTTGAAACGTGTAAAATGACCCATTATATCTACATAGCAAAGAACTTCTAATTCAGATAACTCACATGGCGTCTCATTATAACTATCGATAAAAGCAATTGTTTCAAAAAGCCATAGATCCTAAGGTAGTTCCGTAGGTAGTTAGGCTTTGCCTAGCACTTAGGTGTTCCTAGGCTATTGTACTTTTCCCAGCCTAAGAATAAATGTGTTGAATAGAGAAAACATGACATATTAAAACAAAAAGTTTGACAGTACCAACTTCTATAGAACAAGATGAGTACAAGGGTTGATCAGTAGATCAAGTAGTACATAGCTCAATCCATAGTATTGCAATAGGAAGTGGTGAGAAGCATGGTGAGCAAAGAGGTAGGTTGGAAATTTGGGAGCAAAGGGGGAGATTACCTCTGACGCCGGCGAGCAGGAGCGGGAACGGGAGCGGGCAGGGGCAGGGCAGGGGTGCCAAAGGAGGGCCTCCGCGGGCAGGGGCGCCGGAGGAGGGCCCCCGTGGGCAGGGGCGCCGGAGGACGGGCGCCGGAGGAGGGCCTCTGCGGGCAGGAGCCCCGGAGGAGGGCTGCCGTGGGTAGGGGCGCAGGAGGAGGGCCGCCACGGGCAGGGGCGCCGGAGGAGGGCCTCCGCGGGCAGGTGCCCTGGAGGAGGGCCGCCGTGGGCAGGGGCGCCCGAGGACGGGCGCCGGAGGAGGGCCGCTGCGGGTAGGGGCGCCGGAGGAGGGCCTCCGCAGGCAGGGGCCCCGGAGGAGGACCGCCGCGGGCAGGGGCGCCGGAGAAGGACCGTCGCGGGGATGCGCAGCAGGGACGGGCGCCGCGGGGATGCGCAGCAGGGGCGCCGGAGCCTGGACGCAGCAATGCAGCGGCCGGGGAGAGCAGGAGCGGCGACGGGAGGGCGGGATAGCGGCGGCGGCGACGGAAGGGCGCAGAGGCAGCGACGGGAGGGCGTTTGTGCGGGGCGGGATAGGGGGGCCAGTTATATGGGCCGGCCAATCACAAACGGTTCTAAAGAAAAACCGTTTGTGATAGCCCAATCACAAACGGTTTTCCAATACAAACCGTTTGTGATGCACATCACAAACGGTTTTCACATTAGAACCGTTTGTGACGTGGCTGGCCGTGGCCTGGCTGCGGCCTGGCCGTGGCTGGCTGCGGCCTGGCTTAGGCTGGCTGGGGCTGGCCGTGGCCTGGCTGCCGCCTGGCCGTGGCTGGCTGCGGCCTGGCTTAGGCTGGCTGCGGCCTGGCCGTGGCTGGCTGGGACTAGCCGCGGCCGGCTGCCGCCTGGCTGCGGCCGGCGGCGGCCTGGCCTCGGTTGGCTATGGCCTCGTGGTGGCTGGCCTGGGATACGTTAACTCATAATAAATCGAAAGCTATATGTTTTGAATCGAAAAAATTAATTAGAATCTTACAACATTATTAGTCTTACAACATCATCACACCCATTATTGAAGTCTTACAGCATCATTAGTCTTACATCATCATCACACACATTATTGAAGTCTTACAATATCATTCCGATAACACACACATGATCAAAGTCGTACTAAGGATCTACATTACGAAGCCTCGCAAGGTAGACAATATAATTGGCATCCAAAATGTTAATCCCTAGATACTTGTCCACATAGTCTAGTGTGTATATTAATGCACTATCCTTTGCCTTATAAGGCGCATCTAAAGTCTCCCCGTATATTGTCAATGGGTCTTGTGCTGAGGTCAAGGTTACCGATGATTGAAAACCACACTGTACTCGACTTGAATATGGTCGCACGAATGAGTATCCCAAAGGTGGCAGAATCTGGCGCAACACTTCTAACAAACCAAACTCTGTGTGTAGGAATCCACAATTCAGGGTGTCCTATATATACACGAGACATATGTAGTAACAAATAAGAATACAAATGACATAATTTGGAGTAAAATATCAAAGGAATAGTAACTTATGTAAACCGATTCATAAGGAGGTGAAATCCTTTTTGGAACTTGTGTGACGTCTGGCTCATTGAGCTCAAGAGCTTTCATCTTCAGGAAACTATAGTCCGGGATAACATGCCCCGTATGAATTTGCATTTGTTCCAGTGCCTTCCTCACGGCATCACGTGCAGCAACATATTCTTGCTGGAACGCACCTGATTGGACGTGAAAAATAACTGTATCACCAGGATTCGGGTCGCGCAAGGCACGTTCTTGGAGTGCAATAGAAACCACATAACTCCCATTGTATAATCCGCTGTTCTGTCTCACCACCAAAGGACGGGATCCACGGATGTGGTATACTACATCTTTAAACCATTGCATTGCATTAATAGCCTGTTTTACACGTAAATTAAGAAAATATTATCATTATTACATAAAGATCAATATATGGTTGTAGTCTTACAAGTATTAAGTACAATATCTCGTACCCGATTCTCATGGTTCGTAGCCTCGACAGGAATGAAGTTGAGGTCGTCGAATACCGGCCCAGGATTGTGTGGTGGCGGTGGCGGGGGAAGGTCCGGCAATACATCACGACAAGCTCTCTGGTGTTGTCTCAGCATTATTTTCCTAAAAATATATGATGCATGACTCCAAATGAATTATTGTCATAATAAATTATAGTTGCAATATCTCCCAATAAATCATATATATCATTTACAAACAATAAACAACTCCAAAAAACTTCATCTCCCAAAACTAAATAAAAAAATACAAACTATGAAGAGCCTTCGTATTGTACGCGTACCTTCGGGTTGCCGTGCAAGCCGGCCGAGTTTGGCGTCCGCCACCCTACAAGAGAGATCGAGTGACCAGAGCGAGAGATAGAGAAGGACCAGAGCGAGAGACAGCGAGAGTGAGAGAGAGAGAGAGAGAGAGAGAGCGGCAGACAGCGCACACATGGATGCCCAATTTATCAAGAGCGGGGGGGAGACAGCACATGGGCTATTTTTGGCATGTAGTCACCATCACAAACGGTTCTTATTAAAAACTGTTTGTGATGATCACATCAATAATTGCTGTATGCACCACATAAACCGTTTCAATTTTTTTAAAATAAAATAATTCATTGCAAAAATCATATAACCCATAGAAAATTCATATAACTCATACAAAATTCATATAATTCAGTAAATGACATGGATATAATGTTTCGATTACATAAATAAAAGTAGCGCATAGAGCTAGCTAGTTCTAGATATTACATAATTCAACTGACAATGATTGCCTCATCGTGATCAAGTCGCACGTATGCTGGTTCCTCGCAATCTTTATCTTCAAACACAGGTAGGTCAACATCCGGCCCAAGCGGAGGCATGTCATGGAAGCCGTTCGCTTCTTCCTCGGTTCTATCTTCAACACCGATGATCTTCCTTTTGCCCTGGAGAACGACGTGTTTTCGATCATGAGCGAGGTCCTTTGCGTAGAAGACTTGCACTACATCCTTAGCCCAAACAAATGGTTCATCTCTATACCCGGTGTTTTGAAGATCGACGACAGTCATCCCGTACTTATCCTCGAAGACTCCCTTGGGAAGTCTAACCCACTGGCACCGGAATAAAGGGATCTTCAGTCGTGGCCCATAATCTAGCCCCCATATCTCTTCAATGAACCCATAGTATGACTGAATCTTTTGATTGTTGTCGTAAGCATCAATACGAACACCACTATTTTGGTTCACACTCTTTTCATCTTGCTTTCTCGTGTAGAATGTGTATGCATTTATGTCATATCCTTCGAACCTGGATAATGTACTTGATGGTCCGATAACCAACAAATCTAGCTCACGACTCCCGGTTTCAGTGCCGCTCAATTTTAATCTTAACCAGTCGCCAAAGGTTTCTCTATGTCTTCTCTGGACCCAATATTCTGACCTTCCACTGTTCTGGTCCTGTAGTTCTTTAACGTGCATATCGATATATGGCACAACTACGGATGCTTGTTGTAGAACAGTGTAATGTGCTTGCCTGAAAGCATCAATGTCGTTGACAAGTACCGACCGCCGGCCAATCGTTCCTCTCCCAGCTAGCCTTCCCTCATGACGTGATACAGGGACACCAACAGGCTGTAGATCCAAATAGTATGTGCAAAACTCAACCGCCTCCTCTGCCTCCCATCCAGTAGCCATGCAACCTTCCGGTCTGAATCTATTTCTAACGTACTTTCGAAGGACACTCATTAACCTCTCGAAAGGAAACATCTGATGCAGAAACATTGGTCCAAGGGATCTTATCTAAGCGACCAACTGAGTAAGCAGATGCAACGACATATCAAAATATGTTGGTGGGAAATGCATCTCGAGCCTAGTTATAGTATGGATCAGGTCTTCTTGAAGCTTGTCTAGCGTGGTCGGATCTATGACCTTGTGTGAGATTGCATTGAAGAAAGAGCACAACTTTATGAGAGGATCTCGGAGCTTAGTTGGAAGCACACCCCTTAGTGCAACTGGAAGCAGTTGGGTCATGATAACATGACAGTCATGGGCCTTCAAGCAGCTCATGTTGAATTTTGTCTCTTTTCTGTTCACTAGCCTTCTAATGTTGGAGGAGTAGCCGGTTAGCACTTTAAGTTCATCGAAGAATTTACAAATCTTCTTTTTCTCTTTGTCACCCAGTGTCCATGCAGCAACGGGAAGTTTCTTCTTCCCATCAGGTTGTATAATAGGGTGTAGTTCTGGCCATACACCCATCTCTTCTAGGTCCTGTCGAGCTTCCAAGGAGTCTTTTCCTTTCCACTTCGTGTCCATTAACGTGCCAAGTGTGCTCTCAGCCACGTTTTTAGTTAGGTGCATGCCATCCAATGCATGGTGGACATGCAGGATTTTCCAATAAGGAAGCCTCCAAAACAAAGAGTTCTTTTTCCATATGGAACCGTTTGGTGCGTGTACACTTCCTTTGCCCTTTCCAAAAACCACTTCAACTTTGCTTACTATTTTGTATATCTCACTCCCATTGCGGTACTTCGGAGGCAAGCGGTTATCAATTGACCCATCAAAGGATTTCTTGTTCCGACGATATGGGTGGTCTCGACGAAGGAACCTACGATGCCCCATGTAGACCATCTTCTTGCTTTTGTTCAACCATCTAGCATCTGTGTCATCCACACAAACCACACAACCATTATATCCCTTTGTAACCTGGCCTGATAAGCAACCAAGGCCGGGTAGGTCAGTTATTGTTACAAACGACAATCCTTTTAATGTGAAGTGTTCTCGCTTGTATTCATCCCAAACTTTCACACCTTCATTCCACAACAAAAGTAGATCATCCACCAATGGCTCCAGATACACATCAATATCATTGCCAGGCTGTTTTGGCCCTTGTATCAGCAAAGGCATCATAATGTAAGTCCGCTTCATACACAACCAAGGGGGAAGGTTGTATATGCAAAGAGAGACAGGCCAGGTGCTGTGTTTGCTGCTCACCATGTTAAAAGGATTCATCCCATCCGTACTCAAACCGAACCTTACGTTCCTGATCTCCTTTGTGAATGTTTTCTTGAAATGATAATCAATAGCCCTCCACTGTGAACCATCTGTCGGGTGCCTAAGCGTTCTGTCTTTCAGACGGTCTTCTTCATGCCAACGCATAAGCTTTGCTGTCTTCGGGTTAGCAAATAACCGCTTCAACCGAGGAATTATGGGGAAATACCATACGACCTTGGCGGGTGGCCTTTTATTCCTGTCACAGGTCATATGTATAGATGACGCAGACTTGTACCTCAAAGTTTCGCACACTGGGCATGCATCCAAATCTTCATAATCACCACGATACAAGATGCAATCTTTGGGACATGCATGGATTTTCTGTACCTCGAGCCCCATTGGACATATCATTTGCTTCACCTCGTATGTGTTCTTAGGCAACCCATTCGGGCTTGGAAGCATCTTCTGCATAAGATCCAACAAACTGTCAAATCCTTTGTCTGACAGGCCATTAGATGACTTCAACTCCAATAGCAAGAGGTCAGTCTCAAGCTTGGACATGCTACATCCATGGTACAAAGGAGTTTTGGCATCCTTCCTCATCTGAACTAGCTTCTTCAAATTCTTTGCATCAAGGCATTCTGGCTCACCATCACGTATCATCTGGTCAATACCGTCCACCACATCATCATCTACTAATGTATCTGCAAAGTTATCCATGAATGATCTATGGACATTTCTCGTATCATCCCGTGTGGCCTCCTGGAACGTTTTCCGCAATTACTGAACCACATTTGGTTGTGTGGTTTCATTCTCACCTTCCTCCCCATGCTTGTTCCAAATCTTATAGTTTGCCATGAAACCCCTACACAACAAGTGACGAAGGATCTGCTCGACGTTTCGAAACTGCTTCTGGTTTTTGCAATCAATGCACGGACAATATATATATCCATCGCTTGTTTGGTACACCCTCGCAACATTAACAAAGGAGTCAACCACGTTGACAAAGGAGTCATCTCCACTGGCACCGTACATCCAACCTCGTTCATCCATCTATTACAAACAAAATGGGTTTGTCCTTAAACCAATATTCTAATAAAACAATAATGCCAAGTTATTTGCAAATCAATTGCACGAAGTGTTGCTAGATACAAACCTTGAGACAAGGGAGTGGATACTTGGAGATATATCCTCTTAAATCCGGAACAAGAGCCCTCTACCAAATTGATGCCAAATTTCAAAACCTTGTTGCAATAGAATGAGAGTTACACATTTGGATAATTCATGAAGAAATTGGTGACAAACGCCCTAGAGGCAAAAAAAGAGACTTCCCATCACATTCTGCATGATTTTGATAAGCATTCAAGAAATTAAGCAAAGCATGCTAGATACTAACCTTGTTGCAATGGAATGAGAGTTACACATTTGTATAATCCATGAAGATCAAATTGATGAAAAATGTCCTAGAGGCAAAAAAAAGAGACTTTCCATCACATTTTTCTCAATTTTGCAACAATCAAACTAAAGAATTATGGAAGGATGTCTATATACTAATCTTCAAGCAAGTAATTGATGATCAACCTATGAAATTACAGTTGCTCCTTTGATTTTCAAGACAAATGAGCTCTAGAGAGTATGAAAGAGCCCCTCCATCAAATTCATGGCAAATTTCAAAATCTAGTGGTTGAAACAAGCTACAAATTGAAAGGGTTGATTGTTACCAACCTCAAAAAAAGTTGATGGAGAGCTTTCTTCAAAAAACTTGACATTTCTTGAGCATTTTGATGAAAAATGGCCGCAACAATGGTGAAAACAATGGTGGGCGTCGGGTTGGAGAAGAAGAGTGGGAGGGGGAGAAGGGGTTTTGTACTGTAGCAGCCGTCACAAACGGTTTGTAAGAAGAACCGTTTGTGATAGTGGGGCATTACAAACGGTTCTTCTTACAAACCGTTTGTGATGGCCTCGGGGGGCATCACAAACGGTTTTTTTACAAGAACCGTTTGTGATGCCCCACATCACAAACGGTTCCAACGGCTACCACGCCCAGCAGCCTTGGAACCGTTTGTGATGTGTGCATCACAAACGGTTTTGGCTAGGCGTTTGTGATGTCCGATTCTATAGTAGTGGTTAGCCCGTTACAGCTTGCCCCTTGGATGCACTTGACTCAGATTGCATTGCATGTAGACTACTCAGTAATCAGGACCGCAATTCTGCATGCCACCCCTAAAGATAGCCCTAAATTGTATCATTTAGTTGTATTTAGGTGTGGAAATGGATACCCAAATATTAGAATTCATATCGTTAAACATGTGCTAATATGGATACTAAAATTGATTTATATCCTAATATGCTTTCCACTATTTTTCTCTATCCGAATCCGCATTTGTAATTGGAATAAGTGTGGATGTCATATTTTTATCTGTATTTGTGTAGAACAAAGCACCTCTCCAAACATCTACAACCTATGTAACACGGATACTCCATGGAGGAGCCGTATCCCGTATCGGATACGTATCCGATACCGATACGCGATGGATACACCGCGGATACGTATCCAAGAAGTATCAGAGAAAAAATAAAAATAAAAAATTGGATACTTGCGCGGATACATATTGGCTTGTTTGGATACGTCGAATAGCCCACTGTAGCTTTATAGGCAATAGCCTTGCCTTTTCCTGAACCTTCGGAAGCACTATCTGTTGGGGGCGATTATTAGGGGTACCAAAACTAATGGGATAATTACCCTTGTTAAACATTAAACACATGTGCATGACCGAAAAAAGAGAAATGAAATTTATGGCCCATAGCCCAGCAATGAACGAAGGCCCAGTCGGGGCACCCCATGGGGTGCCACGACACGAAACACAATCTCCGCTTCGCTCGAGGGAACCGACCCCTCGAGCGAATCGGAGAACTCCGCCTCGGTCGAGGCCTGAGGATCGAGCCTCGAGCAACCCACGAAATGGGGAGAGCTCCGCCTCGGTCGAGACCCCCGATCCGACAAACAATTAATGGCGCTCACCACCGCCGTGCGTCCAAAGTCAAAAGACAAATCTCTCGCCATGCCGCCCTGATAGCCACGACCACCCCGTCGCATCCGCCAACTCACGTCACTATGCTGCCAGGCTCTGTGCGGGCATGCAAGCGCTGTGCGAACAGAGCCCGTCACTCCGAGCTCCTGTGCTGCCAACTCCGACGACCCGAAGCTCTCCATCGGGCGGGAGAAACCCTCGAACACACAGCAGGAGAAGAAGAAAGAACGTCGGCGGCATGGCGGGCCATCCCGAGCACCATGCGACCATCCCTGGCGTTGTGCGCACATGTCGCCACTGTATGAACAGGGCCAGCTCACTCCAACTCCCTGTGCTACCAACTGCCACAGTGATTTCTCACAGAATAAGCTGTACACAGGCATGGGAGACCCTCAAAATAGTGTACGGACGAGTTGTTACCGCACAAAGGACAGCTCGGATCCTCAAAATCATTCCTTGGCATCATCGCCAGTGCAAGAATCGATCACAAGTATCGCAATATCACGCAACAACGGACAAGAACAAAGAAGCACGCCAGGCGCCATTCCTACTACTGTGCGGCAACTGCGCCTGCACAGCGATACATACATGTAACCCCTCCTCCTTGGCCTATAAAAGGAGGGGGTGGATGACCAGACGAGAGGGAGACACGTATCGAGAATTCACACACATTCCGAAAGATCACGATATTGGCACTCCGCCTCAATCATCTGGGACTTGGGGGTCTAGCCCCCTTTCCCAACCTGCTTGTATCCCCTACTACTTGCAGTCCGGTGCAGAATAACACATCGCACGTACCACCTTGCTGGAAGTACGGTCTTACGACCGGAACCAGGATAAATATGTGTCTTGTTTTATCTTCTGCATCAACCATCAGGGGAGGGAACACAGCGCATTTCTGGTTGGTGTCGGGACCACAATTTCTAAACACCGACAGTGGCGCGCCAGGTAGGGGCCTCGCGCTGTGATCAATTGTTTCATCCACCTTCTCCCTTGATGGCAACCCGAGTCGTACGCGACAACCTTTTGTCGATGCCAGCATCAGGTCAACTCCCTGTCGGATTCGAAATCCGGTTCCGTCACCATGAGCATGCCAGCATGCAACTCCTGACAAGAAATGCAGGCATGAGCATGCCACCACCACTCCCGTCACCATCACCACGATGCAAAGGACGTTCGCGTCAACGCAAAAAAACAAGGGCAAAAAACAAGGGCAAAAAACACCGCCACCGCGGCACACCCAGCCGGGGATAGCACGGTTGACCCGTGGCGAATCCCCGGTGAGGCACGCACCACAACTATGACCAACTCCTCATCAGTTGACATAGACATGACGGCGTATGAGGATTAGCCGGGGCACCACCTGATCTCAATTCGCAACCTCATAGCAACGTCGCCAGACGACGACTACCCCGATTCTGGCAGCGAGGCACATGAGAGCGGCCGGAGGGTCCCCGAATGGGACTACTCAGGGCTCTGTGATCATGAAGCCTTCTGATCATTCCAGGCTGCGGCAGATTATTGCCTAACCTGCTCCGACGACCCTAGCGAGGGGGATTACGATCCCGCCAGGGAATGCTTCGTCGTCCTCCCGGGAAGGGATGGTGGAGATGACGGGGCAGGAGAGCCAGCGCATGCCAGGGATCACGAGCAGGCGCCTGACAACGTTGCGCTTGCACAAGCACAACTAGCCCAAGTCCGCAAACTTGAAGCCAAGCTTGAGGAAGAACGCCGACAGGTCCGGGAGGTCCGGGCAACGCTTGAGGACAATCGTCCTATGCGCGGCGTGCGTGCCAGGGAAGCCAGGCGCATAGCACGAGCCCGCATCGAGGTTGATGACGATGTGGACGACCCACTCGCATTAGCCAAGGCAAGCCAAAAGCTTATCGTCGTGGTGACTCTGATCCGAGCCATGCCCGAGCCATCAACGCCCGAAGGCCGAAACCTGCGCCGAGAAGCGCAGCTTCTAATCGAGCAAGCGGCTGCGCAGCAAGCCGAAAGCTCAGCCTCTCGCATCCGCAGTTCCGCCGACCCAAAAACTGGTGGAGCAACGTGGGAGCACGAGGCATCGGCACAGACCCCGCGAAGGGACACTCCAATGCCACCCCCGCCCTCGAATAAGGGAAAGGCACCCTCAGTGCACGAACGCATCGGGAGGAAGCCTCTCAAGGAGCGAATCCTTGACACACGTGGTGACGCCAGTGACGACGATGCTCGCAACACCCTCAACGGAAAGAGGCGGGATGGCACATCTCGCGGTTTCGACCCCCGCCGTGGAGGCCGCTACGACAGCGACAAAGACAAGAGACCAACGCCAGAGCCCCCGGGAACCTGGGTATTTGGTCTTGAGATTCGTGTGGCGCCGATTCCCACATGATTCAGGCAGCCGACAACCATCACCAAGTACTCGGGGGAGACGGACCGAAGGGTGTGGCTCAATGACTATCGCCTTGCCTGTCTATTGGGTGGCGCGACTGACGACGCCATGATCATACGCAACTTGCCGCTTCATTTGGCGGATTCTACGCGGACATGGCTTGAGCACCTACCCGCGAACCAGACTCACGACTGGAACAACCTCGTGAAGACGTTCATGGGTAATTTTCAGGGCACCTACCTACGCCCTGGAAACTCATGGGACCTTCCAGGGTGTCACCAAACATCCAATGAGTCCCTTCGTGATTTCATCTGCCGCTTCTCCAAGCGTTGCACCGAGCTCCCGAGTGTGGGTGACTCCGAAGTCATCCATGCCTTCCTCGAGGGCACAACCTGCCAGGACTTGGTGCGCGAGCTAGGACGCAGTCCTCCTACCAGTGTAAACGAATTGTTCGATGTCGCCACCAATTTTTCCTCCGGCGAGGAGGCGGTTGGAGCCACCTTTGATGCTAGAAGGGGGAAGCGGACGGACAAACGCCCACGGAGGGCAGCAAGTCCAAAGGATCCGCCAAGAAACAAAGTCAAGGCAAGAAGGGGAAGAAGCCCCAAAAAGCCTTGCGCCGACAGGAGCGGACCGAGGACCCTGACGAAATCCTCGCAGTCGATCCTGTTGCGCCCAAAGCTCCTCGAGGCCCCCCTCGAGGAGGCGGCATCTTCGATGACATGCTCAAGAAACCTTGCCCTTATCACAAGGGCGTCGTAACCCACACCCTCGAGCAATGCGGAATGCTAAAGAAATACTTCAATCGCGCCGCTTCGAATGACGAAGGGGGAAAAATGACACGGGCGACGGGAGTGGCCAAGGCTTCCCGGAGGTGGAGAACGTCTTCTTCATTTTCGGGGGGCCAACCGCGAACATGACCCCTCGACAGCGCAAGCACGAGCGCCGAGAGGTATTCTCCATACACAAGGCGGGGCCGTCGTACCTCGACTGGTCAGAGGAGACCATCTCCTTCAGTCGAGAGGATCACCCCAACTACATCCCGAATCCGGGGCAGTACCCGCTTGTCGTTGATCCCATCATCGGCAATACCCGGTTCTCCAAGGTACTCATGGATAGAGGCAGCAGCCTCAACATTATGTACGCTTCATCTTTGGAGCTCATGGGCATCGGGAGGGACACACTGCGCCCCAACAAGGCGCCTTTCCATGGCGTTGCGCCGGGAAAGAAAGTTCAGCCCCTCGGGCAGATCGATCTGCCAGTTTGGTTCGGTACCCCCGACAACTTCCGCAGGGAGACCCTGACCTTCGAAGTGGTGGGATTTCGAGGTGCGTACCACGTCATCATTGGTTGCCCATGCTACGCCAAGTTTATGGCCATCCCAATACACGTACCTCAAGTTGAAGATGCCGGGACCAAACGGCGTCATCACCATGGCCCCATCGTTCGAACATGCCTACATATGCTATGTGGAATGTGTCGAGAGCGCCAAGGCACTTGCCGAGGACGAGGCTCTCATCGCGGACCTGGAGAAAATGGCGAATGAAACCATACCCTCCACTTCGAAGAATGCAGGCAGTTTCGAGCAAGCAGAGCACACCAAGGTTGTGCCCCTTGACCCCAGTATCCCTAGCGACAAGACCGTGAGGATCAGCTTGAACCTCGACAGCAAATAGGAGGTGGTGCTCGTCGACTTTCTCCATGCCAACGCCGACATCTTCGCGTGGAGCCCCTCGGATATGCCGGGCATACCGAGGGAGGTCGCCGAGCACTCCCTTGATATCCTGCCCCACTCCAAGCCGGTGGTTCAACGCCTGCGACGCTTCGACGAGCACAAGCGCAGGGCCATTGGTGAGGAGCTGCGCAAGCTCCTCGAGGCCGGATTCATCAAGGAGGTATTTCACCCTAACTGGCTCGCCAATCCTGTTTTAGTTAAGAAAAAGAATGGGAAGTGGAGTATGTGCATAGATTATACCGGTTTAAATAAAGCATGTCCAAAAGTCCATTTTCCTTTACCACGTATCGATCAGATCGTAGATTCAACCGCGGGATGTGAGCTGCTATGTTTCCTTGATGCTTATTCTTGTTTCCACCAAATTAAGATGAAAGTTTCTAACCAACTGGCAACCTCCTTTATCACGCCTTTTGTAATCTTCTGCTATGTCACGATGCCGTTTGGCCTTTGAAATGCTGGAGCTACATACCAGCGGTGTATGCTTCGTGTTTTCGGAGATCATATCGGGTGAACCGTAGAGGCATACGTTGACGATATTGTTGTAAAATCCAAGTCGTTCCTCATTATCGATAGGGAATTGTACAAGCGCAGCCCCTCCGGAATTTTGCAATGATGCATTTCAATCCCGGAGGGAAGGGAGCTCATTCGAGACATCCACGCTGGCGTATGCGCCACCACGCGGCGCCCCGCACCCTCGTGGGCAACGCGTTTCGCCAAGGCTTCTACCGGCCCACAACTGTTGCCGACACCAACGAAATTGTGCGCACCTGCGAAGGGTGTCAATTCTACGCACGCAAAATGCACCACCCGGCCCACGTCTTGCAAACTGTTCCTATCACATGGTCATTCACCGTATGGGGGCTTGACCTCGTCGGTCCAATGCGAGCAGCGCCTGGGGGCTTTACGCATGTGCTAGTGGCCATCGACAAGTTCTCGAAATGGATCGAGGCTCGACCAATCAGTAGCATCAGATCCGAACAAGCTGTGCAATTCTTCACAGATATAATTCACAGGTTCGGGGTCCCCAATTTGATAATTACTGAAAATGGCACCCAGTTTACAGGCAAGAAATTCTTGGAATTCTGTGACGACCATCATATCCGCGTGGATTGGTCGGCCGTAGCACATCCACAGACAAACGGCCAAGTAGAACGTGCCAACGGCATGATTCTACAAGGCCTCAAGCCAAGAATATTCAACAAGCTGAATAGATTCGGAGGAAAATGGGTGTCAGAGCTAACCTCGGTAATTTGGAGCCTTAGAACAACCCCAAGCAGAGCCACGGGTTTCACCCCATTTTTTCTCGTCTATGGCACCGAGGCTATCCTCTCCACGGACTTGGAATATGGGTCCCCAAGGCTCAGAGCCTACCAAGAGGAAAGGAACAAGAAAGCTCGTGAAGACTCACTCGATCAAGCGGATGAGGCTCGAGACGTGGCGATCTTACATTCAGCCCGGTACCAGCAGTCGCTTCGAAAATATCAAGCCCAAAAGGTTCGACGACGAGACCTCAACAAGGGGGACCTAGTGCTAAGGCTGCGACAAGACAATCGAGGACACCACAAGCTCACACCGCCATGGGAAGGGCCCTACATCATCGCTGAGGTCCTCAAACCAGGCACATACAAGCTCGCAAACGAGAAAGGTGAAGTGTTCGCCAATGCCTAGAACATCCAACAGCTACGTCGCTTCTACCCTTAAGCTTTCAAGCATTCATGTACATTTGTACTTATTTCAATAAATAAATAAAGGACCTTAAAACGAGTAAGACTAGGCTTACTATCGAAAAAAGTTATGTCTCACTCGGGGGCTAATTCGGGGGACACCCCCTCCTAAATTGTCCCAATTTTAAGGTTTTTTCTTCAAAATTCTTTCATCATGTCCACCTCCAGTAATTGCCAAAAGGCAGTTCGAGGCATAGATTGACTAAGGCAAAGGGTCGGACGAGTCGAGGAACCACCTACGCCTTCGAAAGGATACGACATCCCCCTCACCACCCTACTCTAAAGTTAGTCTATGAACGATACTCTCCTCGACAAGTCCCTTGCAAATTCAGTGAGATAAACGTGATAAAGAAACCATAATTCAAATAAAAACTCAGATGTGCATTTGAAAACATGAAATTGTTTCAACCACTAGAGTACTTATTACATAAATATCCCTAACTACTCAGGGAGCAGGTTCTTTGGAGTCTTCGGGGGTGGCGTCCTCTTCGTCTTCAGCATCGGGAAGGAGGTCGCTCTCGAAGATTCGCGCGAGGGTGGCAGCAAGAGCAGAGGCAGCGGCATCGGCGCTCTCCATGACGGACAGCGCAGCGTCGTCGTCAAGGTCATCCGCCACCACGTAGCCACCGCTGACCGCCTCGAGGTCCACGACAAAGTGCGTCGAGATCACCCCGAGGGTCTTCTGCACGCCGAGGAGAAAGGCCCCCTTCAGGCGCTCGGTAACGTAACCGCCCAAGGCCCTTAGACGGCTGGCCACAGAGCTGCCCGACTGGGACTCGAGGGCGTCTGGCCCCTCGACCTCCTTGCAGACGGCAAGGGCTACTTCCCGTAGCTCCTCGAGGTCCTCCTAGGCCTTTGAATAGGCCACCTGGAGCGACTCCGCCTGTGAGGAAGTCTCCTCCGCCGCCTTCCGCACCTCTGAAAGCCCAACACCAAAATCAGATAAGTTTTCGAAAACTCCAGTCCAAATTTAGGATGAGTTCATACTAAACTTACCTTCTACCAGCTTTTCCTTCTCGGCGAGGGCGTCCCGGGCAGTGCTGGCCTCCTGCTGGAGTGTTGTCATCTCTCCTTGTTGGGCCTCGGCTGAGGCCCGCAGCTCCGTGATGGCGACATCTCCCTCCGTCACCGTCACGGGAGCAGGTCGATAGCCTCGCCCTGGGTCTTCAATTGGGCCTCAGCTGCGACAAGCGCCGAGTCCCGCTACTGCAGCTGCCCCTGGGCTTCGGCAAGGGCGGCGCGCTCCTGCTGAAGCTCGCCCTCGAGCGCCGCCAGCGCCTGCGTTCACCGATGGAGCTCGTCCCCCTGCCGAAGGACCTCCTCTACCGTCTCCACGGCGAGAGTCCTCTCGCGCAGGCGTTCCCGCTCAGCATGTCTCAAGGCCTCCCTTAGCTAATGCACCTCGATGTGCGCATCAGCAAGTTCGGCGACCTTTCACCCGGCCATCTCCCTCAGGTTCTGTTATCAACACGACAGATAAAGATGAAAAAAGGGGGAGAGACGCAAAACATGCAACAAATTTAGTAATTAAACCACTTACCTGGTGGATGTCCAAGCCCCGACCGAGATGGAGTTCGAGGACTTGCTTCAGAGCGTCCTGGACCACGGTCCCCAAGGCCTGCTGCTCCTCCCATAGGAGACACTTGGCCTCAGCGGACTCGGCCAAGCCAGAAGGGACGCCGCGATGACCGAGCCCCAAGTTGCACCAGGCCTCGAAGGCCGGGTCGCCAGGCAGGGCGCCCATGGTCCTCTCCTCCCAAGGGCTCTAGGTTCCGTCCTGGCATCCCGGAGCATCCTCCTCCTCATCCTCCTGACCACCCTCGAGGGTAGCCGGGAGGGTCATCATTGCGGGGCCGGCTCCGGGCACCTCCTCCGCCTCCGCTGTACCGCTGCCTCCAACCGCGGTCTGACCCGCGTCTTCAGCGTGGGCCGCACCTTCTGCCACCCCCGTGCCCTCGGCCGGCACGGAGGTCTCGGTCACCCCCGCAACGGCAGGGGCCGCATCCTCCACAGGGAGAGCCGGGGTCGTCTCCCTGGCCTGCTCGACGCCAGCTGCCGCCGATGCTTTCACGGCCGCCGCCTGCCCCCTTGATCGGGCGGCCCCTCGCGTGTGGGCCGCCTGATACCAGGCGACGATCGCCATCGCCTGGGGCGCTCCGGATGGGGGCGGCGCTGCCGAACGAGGCGTGGCGCGCGCCGACCCCTTCAGCGCCTTCGTTGGCGCCAACGGAAGCGATGTCGGCGGTCCGGGTTGGCTGACAGAAACCAAGTCAATAAAATTAGACCAAAAAACAACCCATGAATTAAGCCCGAGAAAGGAACAACAACTCACCTAACCCGAATGAGGCTGCTCAGCCTGCGCTTCTTGCAGCTCGAGGGCTGCCGAGTCCACGAACGACCACGGTCCCTCGGCGGCAGGGTCTCACTCGCGGGCCTCGAGAGCGGGTGCAGAGCTTTGCGCCCTAGTGGCCCCTGGGGCAATGGCCCCCTTGTCCGCCCCACGCGTCGGCGGGCTCTGAGCTCGAGCCCCTGCAGCAGCCGCCGCGGCACATGGGGGGCGGCACCCGCCGTCGAAGGCGCCGCGCCGCTCGAGGCCTCCCTACCCCGTGACGACGCCGGGGTCTCCTGGCTTTGCCCCCTCGGGGGCGCAATCACTTCAGCCGCCCCCGGCGCGGGTGGCGGAATCTCCACGAGGTCATCCGAGGAGGAGCGCCCCTCCCTGGCCCGACGGCGGCATTCCTTCTCATGCGCCGCCCTTCGTTGGTGCTTCCTCTCCTTCTTCTGCTTGGCTGCATCCTTCCGTGCCTTCTGCCTTTCGGCAGAAAGGCGATTGACCGCACGGACCTCGCGAAGAGGAGGGGCGGAGCGATACCCCTTTTGAGACAAGCCCTGAAGAAAAATTCCAATATTGGCAATCAGAAACCCTCGAGGGTAAGAAGCACGATTGAATCTAAATCAAACTTAAAACGGAAATTACAAATTGTAAATACCCTGTTTCGGGGCGCATCTTGACGGCGAATAGGGCCGCCTCCTTGCAATCGAGCTTGGAGACCTCCACGGCTCGTCGTGCTCGATGCATGCAGTACTCGAGGACGAGGGTCCCCTTCTTCATCTTCGAGTCCTGCCAGGGCGAATACGCCTTGAGCTGGTCAAGGCGCAGCGTCCTCTCCATCAGCGGCAGGACGTACCGCTGGTTGAAGTTCGCAATGACCCTCGCCGTGGTCAACCTTGCCCTCGACAGCGCGGCAAAGGCATCGGTGAAGACCTGGAGTCGCTCCTGGTGATCGGCGGGGGAGACACCGTAGCCCCACGAATCTGGCCGCTTGCGCAGCACCTTGCCGGTGTACTCCGGCAGTTTCTTGTCGACGTTGCGGAGGTAGAACCACCCCTTGTCCCAGTCGGCGTTGTTGGAGGTCATTGTCGCCGGGATGTACTGCTCGCTCCGCTGCCCCCGAACGTGCAGGGTGACGCCCCCGGCGCGGACCGCCCGGCGGAACCCCCGAGACTCACCTACGTTCGTATGCAGCTCACCCCGGAAAAGGTGAACCCATAGGTCCCAGTGAGCCTCTATCCCCAAGTACCCCTCACAAACGGCGACGAAGACCGCCGCTTGCGAGATGGCATTGGGGGCGAAGTTGTGGAGCTCCACGCCGTAGTGGATGCACAATCCGCGGAAGAACAGCGATGCTGGGACTCCGAACCACCGCTCGTGTAGCCTCGCCAGGCTCACCACGTAGCCCTCCGGCAGAGAAGGCTCGTGGTGGTTGGACGGCGGCGCAATCCACATCGGCTCATCCGGGTTGCTGTTCGCCGGCAGCAGCCCGGCCTCCACCAGCCCGGCGAGATAGGCGTCGGTGGCGATGGAGGGACTCCACGGAGTAGGGTCAACCACGGTCACCATGACAGGCGGCGGGGGGGGGGGGGGAAGCGAAGTCTATGCGGGGAAGACAAAAGGCAAAGAGCGGCGGCGCTTGGAAATAACAGATGCAATCGGAAGGCAATGGCTGGGTAAGCCAAACCTTTCCCCTTGACTCTTTATTTATAGTGTAACGCGAAGCACAACCGGCACCCCGGCCGCGTGAAATACGCATTCAATGCGGTTGGCACCGCTGTCACTGACGGTCGGGCCCCACGGGTTGGGATAACCACTACGCGCGAGAATCCAGGCGTCGCAGATGATACGTCGCATCGTAACTACCCACGCCTCTGCCGCTCCACCTAAAAAGGCGCGCCCGCTTTGCATGCTCCACGCCACGTCGCCCACGATTACGAAAATAAACGCTCAAGGCTAACCGAAAGGCTTCCAAGGTAAGTTACCTCTCCTCGAGGCCCTACTGATCAGGGGTTCGAAGCCCTGGCCCCTCGAGGGTTCGACAGGCACCCCAGATCAAACAGAGTCAGGGATAACCAAGGGCGCGCACGATCGAGCCTATCCTCGAGTACGAAACTCGAGGGTGCCCTCCATGTTATATTCAAGGCCAGATGGAGGTAGCTAGTCGAGGGATCCCACCGAGGGAGAGCAACGAGCCCTCGACCCCTAACGAATGGGGTCGAGCCCTGCCTAGCAAACCTTCTCAAGTGCTCTTATGAGACGTGTCTCCGGACCACAAGCCGACCTCCATCGAACGAGGCACGGACGTCCACTTGAATTACCCACTAACAGCTCACAGAGGCATCCATGACTCGCGGCCCGTTCGAGGGAAGCATGGATTGCGTCACCCCTCCTCCCCACGAACGGGGCGACGAGGGTCGTAACTCAAAGTCAAGGACCGCCCTTGATCGACCTTGCAAGGGCCAGGGCTCGGGGGCTCCTTGCACCACAAGATCGAGTTCCTAAAGACGAAACGTGTTGTAGCTCACGAAAGTGTGAAACACTGACAGCCCTTGCAGGAGTATATCCACTCCTCCAAGGCCTCGGGGGCTACACCCGCAGGTGCGCGAGCGCGCACCCAACGGAATTCTTCAAGGAAACTTTATCAGAAGCACCCACGGCGAAAAGCCTTTGCCAGACTAAAACCTACTCCAACAAAGGCTCGGGGGCTACTGTTGGGGGCAATTATTAGGGGTACCCAAACCAATGGGATAATCACCCTTGTGAAACATTAAACACATGTGCATCACCGAAAAAAGAGAAACGGAATTTGAGGCCCACGGCCTAGCAACAAACGAAGGCCCAATCGGGGCACCCCATGGGGTGCCTCGACACGAAACACAATCTCCGCTTCGCTCGAGGGAACCGACTCCTCGAGCGAATCGGAGAACTCCGCCTCGGTCGAGACCTGAGGATCGAGCCTCGAGCAACCCACGAAATGGGGAGAGCTCCGTCTCGGTCGAGACCCCCGCTCCGACAGACAATGAATGGCGCTCACCACCACCGTGCGTCCAAAGTCAAAAGGCAAATCTCTCGCCATGCCGCCCTGACAGCCACGACCACCCCGTCGCATCCGCCAACTCCCGTCACTATGCTACCAACCGAGGCTCTGTGCGGGCAGGCAAGCGCTGTGCGAACAGAGCCCATCACTCCGAGCTCCTGTGCTGCCAACTCCGACGACCCGAAGCTCTTCATCGGGCGGGAGAAACCCTCGAACACACAGCAGGAGAAGAAGAGAGGACGACGGCGGCATGGCGGGCCATCCCGAGCACCATGCGACCATCCCTGGCGTTGTGCGCACATGTTGCCACTGTACGAACAAGGCCAGGTCACTCCAACTCCCTGTGCTACCAACTCCCACAGTGATTTCCCACAGAATAAGCTGTACACAGGCATGGGAGACCCTCGAAATAGTGTACGGACGAGTTGTTACCGCACAATGGACATCTCGGATCCTCAAAACCATTCCTTGGCGTCATCGCCAGTGCAAGAATCGATCACAAGGATCGCAATATCACGCAACAGCGGACAAGGACAAAGAAGCACGCCCGGCGCCATTCTTGCTACTGTGCGGCAACTGCGCCTGCACAGTGATATATACCTATAACCCCTCCTCCTTGGCCTATAAAAGGAGGGGGCGGACGACCAGACGAGAGGGAGACACGGATCGAGAATTCACACACATTCCAAAAGATCATGATATTGGCACTCTGCCTCAATCATCTGGGACTTGGGGGTCTAACCCCCTTTCCCAACCTGCTTGTATCCCCTACTACTTGCAGTCCAGTGCAGAATAACACATCGCACGTACCACCTTGCTGGAAGTACGGTCTTACGACCGGAACCAGGATAAATACGTGTCTTATTTTATCTTCTGCATCAACCATCAGGGGAGGGAACACAGCGCATTTCTGGTTGGTGTCGGGACCACGATTTCTAAACACCGACACTATCGAAACACACGAGCAGCACTATCGAAACACACGCGCCGCCACACTCCTGCTAGGCCACGATAACATCGACAAACCACAGCCGCTACTCAATGGTGACATGCGAGTTCATTTCTAATCTTAACCCTTCCCCTTCAATCCTTTGTGTCCTACTGCTCTTATTTGATTTATTCCCTTTCCCAATTACCCGCCACTGGCAACCAAGCCATACCGGGCAAGCAAGATAGCATATGTATAGACTCTTCAATTGCTTGCATATTAATTATTTAAAAAATAATTATACTAAAACGTATCCACGTATCGGATTTTTTTGAAAAATAACGTATCTGCGTATCCGTATCGGTGTAACGTAGTCTACAACTACCTTAGGCCTTTGGACTGCTTGTAGACTCTGGGCCTTTGGGGTGCTTGTGGACTCAAATCACTGGATTGTCCTTATAGTATTTTTCAACAGTATCCTTTTCTTCTTAGTTATGAATAGATATTCATATACTGCTTAGATTATGTTATATGATGGATAGATGGCATATTATAATTGATTTTTATTTGATTATGATATGTGATAGATTGGCCAATATTTTTGGATATGCCTTTCCCATCGAATATTTAATAGTATCACTATCAAATTATGTTACGGGGTCTTCCACACCCGCATTATTGATAGTCTTATTAATATTATTGTGCCTAACCGGTGGTAACCATTGCTATTCTTTCTGTGGTAGTCGACGTTTTATCGATAGCGAGACACTTGTGATGACTTCGTCGCCCTTAATATTTACGGGGCCATTTCCTTGGAGGTGCTTGGGTAGGGTTGGATACATGTATTCATAGATGTGAGCGTGCATGCGTGTGAGTGTTAGTGTCTATACTGGTATTTTTAAAAAAATATATTGTGCCTAATAGATGCATAGTCTGACTTTGTTTTAAATTAATGTCCAGGGATGACCATTTCGTCGTATCCTTCTATTAGACGGAAGTCATATTTCTCATCAATTTCATTCTCGATATTCTCAAACTTTTGTTGTATTTCTTGTCTCAATTCATTTCAATTTGGCCTTTCATATCCTTCTTCCATTGTGGAGATATATATTTTTTGAACCTTTCTATTATTTGCCAGCCTATATATTCACCTAGGGGGTCGATTTATTTATGAATTGCTTTTATAATGCTTTATCTGATGAACCTTCTTCCTTTACATTTATTGGGGATGTTGGCCGTGGGATGTTTTGTTTTGTCTTTTCCTGATTTATATTTCAAGATATAGTCATTTATTAATCCCTAATTGCACAATTATTTTGTTATTTCAAAAACATCAATTAATCAAATAGATATTCGCTATGAACCAATTTTAGTAGTTTATGAAATTCTGAATTAATTCGCATTTGAACTATCCATTGAATTCGTATTCAAATCTGATACAAAATATAGGTATCCAACGGAAAATATCCGAATTCCATCCAGGGCCGGCCCTGTAGTATAATCAACGGGGCGACCGCCTGGGCCCCAAACTTCGAAGGGCCCCTAACATGTGTATAGAAGTAGTAGTATATATGTCTTGATTTAAGGTCTTACGCTACTAAAAAGCTAGCACGTGTTCATCCCTTGGGTCCTCTACATCACAGCATGATTTTTCTTTCTTCCTTTCAAACGTATTGTTGGTTACGACTGATGCATCAAAAGGGCCTCCGATTCTAATTTAGCACAGGGTCCCCGAAAACACAAGGCCGGCCCTGATTCCATCCATACCGGGTACCATTTTTTATCTCTGCCTATATGTTTCGTTGCGACAATGGGCTGACTGCGTACACCAAGGAAAAAAAAATGACACGCCGACGTATGACGCGCCTGATGGCCCATTAGCGAGTATGCCGCTGCTCGTTTGGGCCCTTCCCATCCTTGTTTGTCTGCCTCAGACTTTCCATTCTCTCGTGTCCCCCTCAAGCACTCAAGGTGTCCACTGCCAGTGATCAAAGAAAAAATGGGTTTCCACTGCAGGCATGTGAACCAGAACGTCTGCAGAAGCGAAATCTTTTGCTTTGCAGTTATCAGAACCGAAGAATCAAGCCAAGAAATACAGCCACAACCTTTTTCTAGCTTTGCAGTTATCACCGGCCTTTTCCAAGCAAAATCAACAAAGGCACAAGAGAAGAGAATTTGGCTTCCGTGATGCCGCCCGTCCAAATCATTATCCTGGATGCGCACTCCTTGTCCTCGGGCCCTTCCCATCCCCTCGTGCCCGCCTCAAACTCTCCACTGCCGGCATGTGAACGCCTGCAGGTGCCAAATCTTTTTTTTTTTTTGACATGATGCCAAATCTATTTGCTGTATGTATCCGTATGTGACTCGACCTTCTTTCTTCTCTTCTACCTGCACCAAGTGTTCTCCACGATTGTGAACAGGAGAAACTGAGGCCAGGCCAAGGAGAAGAAGCCAGAAGGGTGGATTGTTTCTGAACTGTTGCTTCCGCTGCAAAACTTAACTTGTGCCAGCATTCCTGGTCCTTGCCATGGTGTAGTATTCTTTTCTTCTTGTTTTTTTCATGGTTCACCTCATCTTTTTCTGAGGGAAATGGAATCGAGTGACCTGGTCCTGGCTGGACTTTGTCCTCCCTTCCAAACTGCTATGTGAGTGAAAGGGTCTTGAGCTCGTCACATGGAGCATGCTTTGTCTTGATTGCCTTGCCTCTCCTTCTCCTTTCACTTTAACCGGCTTCTCGTGGGGACGCCGGCAACGCGTGCAGACCTCTGCAGCCGTGGATGGCCCCAGCCTTAGATGAGGCCCATCTCCTGTTGCCATGGGTGCCCACACCTCTGACTCTCTGAGGTACCTGTTCTTGATTTGGTTCCTTCAGTTAATGCTCCTGGGGGTGGGGAATCGTTTGCTTTCCCTTGGTACACGATTATTGGGCTGCATGATTAGTTCTTTCTCGTACTAGCTCGGATATGTAATTCTCTGCTGATCTCCAGCCAGAGCTATGCCTGAATTTTGTTTGCTCTCTTCTTTCTCTTCCACCGCTGATAGCACCTGTTTCTCTCTTCATTTGGGAGTCCTCGAAGGTTCTTGAATTGATTTTTTTCTTCTTCTCAATTGTTGATTTTTCACGGTGAAATCCCCTCCGCAGATTATAAGCAAAGGATAGTTGCTGCCGGCGCTGATGGAGATGGCGGCGACGGGGGAATCGAGGAGGGAGCCGCCGGTGCCGCTGCGGTGGGAGAGCACGGGCGACCAGTGGTGGTACGCGACGCCCATCGACTGGGCGGCGGCCAGCGGCCACTACGACCTCGTCCGCGAGCTCCTCCGCCTCGACGCCAACCTCCTCGTCAAGCTCACCTCCCTCCGCCGCATCCGCCGCCTCGAGTCCGTATGGGACGACGACGCGCGCCTCGCCGGCGCCGCCGCCAACCGCGCCGCCGTCGCCCGCCGCCTCCTCCACGACTGCGACCCCCGCGACGGCGGGGGACCCAACCGCCTCGTCCGGGCAGGCTACGGCGGCTGGCTCCTCTACACGGCCGCCGCGGCCGGGGACGCCTCCTTCGCCCGGGAGCTGCTCGCGGCGTAGCCGCTGCTCGTCTTCGGCGAGGGGGAGTACGGCGTCACCGACATCCTGTACGCCGCGGCGAGGAGCGGCTGCGCCGAGGTGTTCCGGCTCCTGCTCGACGCCGCGCTGCCTCCGACACCGTTTCCCGGCGGAGAGGACCGAGGGGACGGCGGGGAATTCAGGCGCGAGATGATGAGCCGCGCCGTGCACGCCGCCGCGAGGGGAGGCAACCTGGAGGTGCTCAGGGAGCTCCTGAGCGGGTGCTCCGACGCCGCGGCGTACCGAGACGCGCAGGGATCCACCATCTTGCACGCCGCCGCTGCAAGGGGCCAAGTTGAGGTATGCTTTGGAATTTCGATGCTCAACTTCATTTCTTGAGGATTCATGTATGTTGTTATGTCCCATTGCACTTCAATTTCAGAGAACAAGGAATCTGCTCACCATTTTTGTCACCAGATGCTTTAAACTTGTACAGCTCGGATCGATATATAGCCTGCATTTGTCACATCTCATAGGCTAATTTCATTACCTAGTCATTACAGTATAACTGTTGTGGTTCACTTGAATCTCCTTGTTAATTGATCTTGCGATTGTTGTTAGCTATGTATATTCCATAGTTTAATTTGAGAGAGGAAGAAGCATGTTGGCCGCTGTCTCCGATTGATTTAGAGTTAATACTGTTTCTCTGATCTCTAATCTAAGGATTATTTAATCTTCG
The DNA here is from genome assembly GCA_033239725.1 of Echinochloa phyllopogon. Lineage (NCBI taxonomy): Eukaryota > Viridiplantae > Streptophyta > Magnoliopsida > Poales > Poaceae > Echinochloa > Echinochloa phyllopogon. The sequence goes on along the minus strand of BTCW01000010.1, from coordinate 12,127,347 downwards.
TTGTGTTTGACTTTATTCCCCCATTAACCTGATCCGGGGCACATGCTACCGAGGATGTTAGTTGATCATACAAATATTTTTTATTTAAAAAAAATCATACAAATATTTTGATTGAACTTGTGGTATGTCTTGATTAAACTAATGATTGTACTTGTTGGCATTGACATTATTTTTTTGACATTGGAATGCGATTTTATAAAGATTGCTTGTCGTTCAAGTTCCATGACAGAACACTAGTTAAAGTTTTGTTTTCAGCAACATTATATTTTTTTTCACTGGTGATTTGACGAAAGAAATTCTTGTAAGACATGCTCATTTAGTACTTTCTGTTGCTGGTATGGAACGTTTTAAATGAATGTTCATTAATTGAAAGATGGTCATTTGAGCTGATTCTTTGGGTTCATGACATTTCCTTCCTTTTGTGTCCATAGTTATACCTTGGAATGGATCCTAGATTAATTTTAACAAAGGGTTTACGAAGTACTAACCAGAATTTATGACATAATACTGCAGGTTGTCAAGGATCTCATTGCATCCTTTGATATAGTCAACTCTGTAGATGACCAAGGGAATACAGCATTGCATATAGCAGCCTTCAGAGGCCATCTGCCAGTGGTCGAGGCTCTTGTTACTGCATCGTCGTCTCTTATATCAGCGACAAATGAAGCTGGTGACACATTCCTTCACATGGCATTGACTTGCTTTGGTACTCCTGGATTCCGAAGGCTTGATCGTCAGATAGAGCTTATAAGGAAATTGGTTGGTGGAGCGTTCATGGATGTCAGCAGCATTATAAATGTGCAAAATGATGATGGAAAGACAGTTCTTCACTTAGCTGTGGTTAGCAATCTGCATTCGAACCTTGTTGAACTCTTGATGAGTGCGCCTTCTATTGACCTCAACATCCGTGACAATGATGGCATGACTCCTCTGGATTTGCTGAGGAAACAGCCGCGAACGGCGTCATCAGAAATACTGATCAAACAACTGATTTTGGCAGGTGGCATCACAAACTCAAGGGACCATGAGACCAGGTCAGCTATCGCATCTCAGCTGAAGATGCACTGCATTGTAGGAAGCCCAGGGACATCTTTCAAGATATCAGATGCTGAGATTTTCCTCCACGCTGGAATTGATGTGTCAGGCATCAGTGAAAGAACAACATCATTTTCCTCTAGTGTTGATAGGGTTGATGCTGAAATACCAGGACCCAAACTGAAGAAGCTGAATTCTTTCCAAGATGCAGCGAAACATATCAAAGTCCTACTCAAATGGCCTCGCCGCAAGGGGAAGAAACCAGGCGGAGGCCAAAAGGATCTGGATGATGATGCCTCGTCAGTGGACTCTGTTAAGACCTGGAGCCATGGAGAGACTCCGACACCTCTCAGGCAAAGGTACTCCAGGATCAGGTCCCTGTTCAACAACAAGCGGACCTACGCAAGCAATTGCTCACCTAGCGAAGCAATGAAGAAGAGTGGAGTGGTACAGCCTGAATCTATCCCAGCTTCTGCCTCTTGGTCGTCGTCGTCATTGGTTGACAAGATTGAAGCTGTCCATCTGGATAATGACCAGCCATCTCCTTATTTCAGTAGGCTGATCAGGCAAACACCTAAGAAATATGGATCTCTGAACAGTAGACTTATGAATCAGTCCTTGCGCCTCAGGGCATAAGGACTAACTGACGAGGAATATGTATAGTATATATATTACTCACAGCTGATCGTCCTCCTGAGTTGCATGATGCCGGAGCTAACCAAGCCATCAATCAGGTACTGGTGATTGCATATATTCTGAAATATAAATTTCTTGAGGACAGTTCCTAATCTGCGATGCAAGCTCCACAAGGCACAGTGCATATAAAGTGTGCTTTTGAACCACTAGATTGTGTTGGATATGTTCCAAATTCACATCCACGATATAGGTCAGGCTTGGGCCAGAGCGAAGCGGAGGCCCATTGTGCTGTGGTTTCTCTCAGAAAGTGCACAGTTTAGTCCCACCTTGGTAACGCAACCAAGTATGGGCGCGTGATCTGCCTATATATATGTAAGCCTATGTAGACGGTAGGGTAAGACAAGACAAGACAAGGAAGACAAATAAGCCATGTATCATCCCTACTTGTAAACTCTCCTCAATAGTGATTGTCTTCCGTGGTTTTTTCCCGTAAGGGTTTTTCCACGTTAAATCGTGTCTCGTGTTCAATCTTGTTTTCAACAGATTGCACTAATCAAGATTGGAATCTTGACTGTTTGGGAGATATGGATAGGTGGTTTACAAATACCGAGCCATATACTAGATACCTAATAATGAAAGCAGTTTCTGCATTGGTAATTATTCTAGTTCAGTAATGGAGATTCTGGAGAAGTGGAGATCATGGAGAAGGCAGATAAGGGCATGTATTAGTTGGTGCTCTTCATACAGACGATAACATGTGGGCCGTGGCTTTACTAGCTAGGTACCTTTCCTGTCCAATTGCCACTGATATTCTGGCTGGACTGCGACTGCAGAAAGTAGTAAATCGCTACTGATATACTGATGTGACACCTAGCAATGAGAGTGCAGTTTTTATGGAGTGTTGGACATGGGTTTAATTGAAAGCATAATAAGAAGTAATTTGATTTTGTCATACACCAATCAATTTTCCAGAGATTTTTCTTGTTTATCTGTGAGCACCTGAGTTCTCTAGTACTCCCTCCATCCCAAAAAAGAATAAAACAAGTCATTCTTCGTGCATGCAACAACCAATTAGCATCAAATATAACTAATAATAAGGAACAATCAAAATCATTTTACTCTTTCTTTAATTTATCCTAAAATTTCTAAAATATCTTTTTTTGGACGGAGGGAGTAGGTTGCTAAAATGGCATATGATGCTTTCAGTTTCCAAGACCCCTTCGGAATGAGGTAATTTTAACAACATTTTGTAGAATTCGGTTCCTATAAATTATTTTGTTCTGTGTACGTGTGGAACGGAGGGTTCAGACGTTTCGCCTACTTTTTAAGGGTTCTTATCTACAATATATATATCTATAAAATAATAATAACAAATATACTAAGCTCCAAATTTTCGAGCATTTTTTTACGGTAATCTGACCAGTTAATATTCCCTCTATATTGGTAACAAATGATGTTTTGGACAAGATTTTAGTCAAACATTGGGAATATAAATCATGGATAACTTTTAAGCCATTGACTTTGAAAATGTGAAAACCATATGAATAGATTTGTTTTAAAAAATATTTTTATAAAAGCATACATATATTATTTTTTAATAAATATTTTTAAAAAAATAAGAAGTCAAAGTTACGTTTTGGAGACCGTGTCGTTGTCCTAAACATCATTCTTTACCGGTACGGAGGGAGTACTGTGTAATAAACATGACGTAACTGTAACTTTCTTACGGGACACGGGCGTAAATTAAAACATATTAAGTGCTTAGTCATGATCTGTGCCCCCCCCCCCCCCCCCCCCGGCATGTTGCACAATATATTCCCCATGGTGGAAGAAAACAAGAAATGCAGCTGCCCCAATCATTTGCTCACATGGTAGCTGCTGCTCTTTCTTGTTACGATTACACGTTCCTGTTCTTGAAAACGCGGCCTCATTCGCAGATATACACGCGTTGGTCCCTTAATGTTAACTCACCGCGCATCTTTAATTTGTGTTCATCGCAAGTATGGCTACGTGCCACCCGTTGGTCCTCTGTTCTTGCATTGGTAGTGGCTCACAAATCGCCCATTATTCCCCATCAGGATTCCCATCGTCCATGTCTTGATGTCCATCCACACGTATGCATATGTTCGCCCTATCATCTTGCTTGAGCAAATACCGGGGAAAACGGAACGCCCTCCGCGGCTTTCCTCGTCGCGCGGCCGCTGTTCCCCCTCCCTCCCTCTCGCTCGCTCCTTCCTCCCTCGCTGTTCCCCCTCCCTCCCTCTCGCTCGCTCCTTCTAACTCACCGCCGTCTGAGTGAAATGCCATAAGCTCGGCGACCGCAACAAGGACGGCGGCGGGGTGACCGGCCAGGCAGCATGCTCACCGGCGACAACACTGTCCCCGGGGAGGGCCAATCTCGGTCAATGACCCGTGACACGGTGCGGACTGCAGCGGTGGCGGTAGCAGCTAAACAAGCTGTGCAGGAAGGATCTTCATCGGCAGTTGGTCACTACATCGACTGGATCTTATTTTTAGTTTTGACAGTATTATGTGTTGGGGGCGATCATTAGGGGGACCCAAACCTATGGGATAACCACCATTGTTAAACAATAAACTCATGCGCTTAACCAGAAAAAGAAAAACGGAAGTTAAGGCCCACGGCCCAGCAACAAACGAAGGCCCGGTCAAGGCGCCCCGTGGCGTGCCTCGACGCGAACCATAATCTCCGCTTCGCTCGAGGGAACCGACCCCTCGAGCGAATCGGAGAACTCCGCTTCGGTCGAGGCCTGAGGATCGAGCCTCGAGCAACCCACGGAATGGGGAGAGCTCCACCTCGGTCGAGACCCATGTCTCTTCCGCTCCGCCTAAAAAGGCGCGCCTACTTCGCATACTCCACGCCACGTCGCCCACGATTACAAAAATAAACGCTCGAGGCCAGCCAAAAGGCTTCCGAGGTAAGTTACCTCTCCTCGAGGCCCTACTGATCAGGGGTTCGAAGTCCTGGCCCCTCGAGGGTTCGACAGGCACCCCAGATCTAACAGAGTCAGGGATAACCAAGGGCACGCGCGATCGAGCCTATCCTCGAGCACGAAACTCGAGGGTGCCCTCCATGTTATATTCAAGGCCAAGATGAACGCAGCTAGTCAAGGGATCCCACCGAGGGAGAGCAACGAGCCCTCGACCCCAAACGAACGGGGTCGAGCCCTGCCTAGCAAACCTTCACAAATGCTCTTATGAGACATGTCTCCGGGCCACAAGCCGACGTCCATCGAACGAGGCACGGATGTCCACTTGAATTACCCGCTAACAGCTCGCAGAGGCATCCATGACTCGCGGCCCGTTCGAGGGAGCATGGATTGCGTCACCCCCTCCTCCCCACGAACGGGGCGACGAGGGTCGTAACTTAAAGTCAAGGACCGTCCCTGATCGACCTTGCTAGGGCCAGGGCTCGGGGGCTCCTTGCACCACAAGTCGAGTTCCTTGAAGACGAAACGTGCTATAGCTCACGAAGGCGCGAAACACTGACAGCCCTTGCAGGAGTATATCCACTCCTCCAAGGCTTCGGGGGCTACACCCGCTGGTGCGCTAGCGCGCATCCAGCAGAATTCTTCAGGAAAACCTTATCAGAGGCACCCACGAAGAAAAGCCTTTGTCGGATTAAAATCTACTCCAACAAAGGCTCGGGGGCTACTGTTGGGGGCGATCATTAGGGGTATCCAAACCTATGGGATAACCACCCTTGTTAAACATTAAACTCATGCGCTTAACCAGAAAAAGAAAAACGGAAGTTAAGGCCCACGGCCCAGCAACAAACGAAGGCCCAGTCAAGGCGCCCCGTGGCGTGCCTCGACGCGAACCATAATCTCCGCTTCGCTCGAGGGAACCGACCCCTCGAGCGAATCGGAGAACTCCGCTTCAGTCGAGGCCTAAGGATCGAGCCTCGAGCAACCCACGGAATGGGGAGAGCTCCGCCTCGGTCGAGACCCTCGCTCCGACGGACAATTAATGGCGCTCACCACCACCGTGCGTCCAAAGTCAAAAGGCAGATCTCTCGCCATACCGCCCTGACAGCCACGACCCCCCCCCCCCCCCGGTCGCATCTGCCAACTCCCGTCACTATGCTGCCAACCGAGGTTCTGTGCGGACAACCCGGCGCTGTGTGAACAGAGCACGTCACTCCGAGCTCATGTGTTGCCAACTCCGACGACACGAAGACCTCCATCGGGCGGAAGAGACCCTCGGGCACACAGCAGGAGAAGAAGAGAGGACGACAGAGGCATGGCGGGCCATTCCGAGCGATATGCGACCATCCCTGGCGTTGTGTGCACATGTCGTCACTGTGCAAACAGGGCCGGGTCACTCCAACTCCCTATGCTACCGACTCCCACAACGATTTCCCACAGAATAGGCTGTGCACAGGCATGGGAGACCCTCAAAATGGTGTACGGGCGAGCCATTACCGCACAAAGGACACCTCGGATCCTCAAAACCACTAATCGGCGTCATCACCAGTACAAGAATCGACTACAGGGATCGCAATATCGCGCAACAGCAAACAAGGACAAAGAAGCAAGCCCAGCGCCACTCCTACAACTGTGCGGCAACTATGCCTGTGTAGAAACACACACCTGTAACCCCTCCTCCTTGGCCTATAAAAGGAGGGGGTGATCGAGCAAGAGGGAGACAGACGAAGAGATCAAGAATTCGCACACACTCAGAAAAACCACGATATTGGCACTCCGCCTCAATCATCTGGGACTCGGAGGTCTAGCCTCTCATCCCAACCTGCTTGTACCCCCTACTACTTGCAGTCCGGTGCAGAATAATACATCGCATGTATCACCTTGCTGGAAGTACGGTCTTCCGACCGGGACTAGGATAAACCCGTGTCTCGCGTTATCTTCTGCATCAACCATCAGGGGAGGGAACACAGCGCATTTCTGGTTGGTGTCGGGACCACGATTTCTAAACACCGACATTATGGTAAATTACTATTCACGACATCTTCTTCATAAATAGTTACGATCCCAGAGAGCAGAGTCATCTTGGTTTCAACTTACGACATCGCGTGCTCCGAAGCGGATCCTATGAACGTTGTGTGTGTCTATTGGTCACTTCGCAGCGTAGTCTCCAAAGGATGACGAGAGTTTGCGACCGATCATAGTTGACTAAGGCTGGGTAATATGATAGTATTAGCTTAGAAAGGAGGAGAAGACAACACTGCGGAATCACTCTTTGGGTATTGATTCCTTGGTTCCGGAGAGAAATCTCTAGGTTTGACCTTAATTGGTGTATATAGCAATGATCTTGTTGAAGTCATTATTTTAGGCTCCAAGAATCATTCTCTAAGGTGAGAACCAATGGTCTGTCCTTGACTGATTGGACCATGGCAATGATAGTGTGTGTGCGTGCCATTTTCTTGTTGAAGATGTTGGTTGTTTAGAGAGCATTTTTCGTACTTTGGGTGTTTGATACACTGGTGTAAGGAATAGAAGATTAAGTCATGTGCTGTTTTTTTAAGCTAAGGTATATGTTGCCATATCTATTTTCTTCTTTTTGTTTTGACTGTGTGCATCTTAGCTACGTAGATGCCAGAAATAGTCACACGTTTGTATCATCTCTAAGATTAATAAAATTTTCTTTATTGAAAATATCCATCGTTTCTAGTTTGTATAAAATTAAGGTGACGCAGAAGAAGGATTTGTTTCATTTTTAGGAAACGAGAAGAAGAAGGATTTGTTGCATATGGTTTGAATGGTTTTCATAAAAAAGAAGGCTAACTTTCATGTAGAGAGTTTTCTATTTTTCTCTTATCCCCATCTTCTAATTTCGGTCTTAACAACTTGATTTTTTTAATATATGCTCACTCTGTCCCAGATTATTACTGACAGTTGACTTTTGCTCGGACTGTTTAACCATTACTTATTCAAATAATCAACAACCGCAAATTTTGTTTGAAGTCATTGAATCCCATGAAATGTCTTAATATTGTATTTATTTAATGTTGTAGATATTATTATATTTTTTATAATTTGATCAAAGTTAAATAAATTTGGCTCAACAATATAAAGTGGACTATAATTTAGAACAGCTGAAGTATATATATATACTACTATTGCTAATACGCATGATTTTCTCCTTTGCTTGTTGCTTCAATGCTTCAAGCATATTGGAGGCCCAAAGGTCCGTGGGCTCTATTTATTTTGCTCAGGCCTTGGTGCAAGAGCAAATGCAATAAGGGGCCCAAATTTTCTGGATGGGTTGAGATTTGAGACGCAAGCCAAGCCATGGCCCCAATTGTTACAATCTGACTGATCCCCTTCAAAGGAGAGAGGAAGAGGTGCTCAAAAAAACAGACAAAGGAAGAAAAAACATAGAATGCACAATGAAGAACTGCTACTGCTACTGGTGCATCCGTGCTCCGTATATCTCTCTTCCTGTTCCGATGCCTTCCATCCATGGTTTCCCTACCCAAGCTCTCACCATGATGCTTGCACTGAATGTGAGCCCCTCGAATTTGTCGGCAAGGGTCTCAAGATTCCTTTTCTGTTTTAGCAGCTGCATCGATCACAGATTCACAGTCACTTGGTCCTGGAGGTACCGGGAGCATTGAAGAACCCTTGTTGATAATTTCGTCTCTCCTACTTACGTGTGCTCGTGCCCCTACATAGGATTCTGCAGTCTTCATTAGAGACTTGCAAGAGCAAGAAGAAGGGAAACAGAGTGGGGAGGGAAGCAGGCAAGCAGGACCGACACCATGAGACAACATTTCCAAGCAGTGAAAGCCTCGTAAAGGTACAGCCCAATGGAAACCGGGCAAAACTTATGGATCCTACTAAACTACTAAATCATTTTTCGGGTTTGTTTGGGCATGCATGTGACAAAGGGACATATGCCCAGCAGCCATTTACATGCAGGTGCTATCTCCCTTTGTTTGCATCCATCCAAAGTCCAAACCTTGGCATTTGCCTGTGAAACAAAACACACAACATGCAGCAAAGACAGACTCCCAGTCCCCATTTGAATTGTTGCAAACATTATTGGTCCACTGCTACTGCTGTGCATTCTTGTAGGCCAGGGAAAAATATATGGTACCTGATGATGCACAGTATTTGCCATTATCAGCTTCTCTAGGTGCACGCGTGTATGGACTGTAGCATGCTGTTTCTGTACACGTACGTACTGACCGTATGTACTCGTAGCTGACACCTGCACGAGTTTGACTGGCCAACCAATAATCCAGAGCCACCTCAGAAACCTCAAGGTCTAACGGTAACAGCTTAACAGTTTCTCTTTTTTGTGGATAACACTAGCTTAGTAGACACTAGTATTACACAGTAACATAATGTTGTCTCATCTCACTGATTTCATTACCAGCGCAAGTCGATGGAAATCAATCAATCAATCAATCAATCAGCACAAAGAAGAGGGGAAGATCAGAGGTGATGTGCTCTACTACTGATTCAGTTCATTCAGCAAAAGGAAAAGCCACAGCAGAAACCATCTTTGCGAGGCAAAAGATGGGTGTCGGCTCAAAGCTTAACGCTAAGACCCCGAGGTAACCAACCCTACTTCCTACTGGCAGATTTCGTGCCAATACAAGGATCGACTTTAACGTACAGTTCAGATCTGAATGCTTTACTGATCCTGTTGATAGAGCAGCAAATTTACGCCGACCACTGTTGACTGTTCAGCCAGCAGCAGCGTCTGCATATGGCCACGCCTCTATAATCACACGGTGTACGTACTACTGGCAATGTTTAAAAAGCATCTCAAAAGGAAAAGCCGTTCTTCCAAATAGAAGATGAACAGCAATAATACTGAGAAATACAGTAGTAAATCCCTGAACTTCTAGAGCTGCCACGTTCTCCAGTACCCTATCAGCTATCATCCATTGGCTAGTGGGCTGGAGTAGTGTGAAACTTCATCAGCCATCACACATTGCCAAAGTGTAGGGAGAGACAGTGGATGGTGATGGCTGATGGCCACTCATGCATCCATGCACGGAGACCGATGCATGGCACTGTTGCCCCGGCTAGCCCTAGAGAAAAGAGGAGTGAGAAAGAGACAGAGATTAAGCACTGTCTCCAAACTGTTAATAACCACATTTCCCCCTGTCCTGACCTCAGCTTTGGGCTTTGATAGCTTTTGGTGCATGCATGGGCTTTTGGACTTTAGCTTTACCTCACGTCTGGCCCACTTTAAAGGCGTTGTTTAGACTGTTTTGGATTCTAAAGCTGCCAAGGAGATATAGGCACGCACTATCGTGCTCTGCAGTAGTAACAACTAGCGGCCTGACTGCTGCTGTGTCGTTTCGGCCTGTCCGCACTCACTCTCGGTGCTCTATTTTTATCATCTAAATAAAATATTTTATTTTAGTTATCGAGATTCTTTCATCTATACTAATTTTTTCTACGCTCTTCGTATTTTTTCTCGTCCTCCGTATCAACTGCGGGTCCTACGTACTATCATCCGTCTAATTTTTTTATCTTTTTTTCTCCCTCCCTCACTCCGCCTCCCCTGCAACCGCACCCTTTGCCTTCCCGCGCAGTCCCCTCGCCCTAGCCGCAGGGCAGCCCGGCGGGCAGGCCAATGTGCGGCGCGGCGACAGCACCCAAGCGGGTGGGGGGGGCGTCCTCCTGTGCGTCGGCCGCCGCCCCCTCCTCCCTCCCTCTCTCCCCCCTGCACTGCCCCCTCCCCTCCCTCCGACCGTGGCAGCGGGCGCGGTGACGGGCGGTGGGTCGACCAGCGCCAGTGGCCAGCCTGGTGCGGCGGCGCGGCGGTCAACATGGGGACGGGCCAGCGCGGGGCGACGGGGGCTCGGCCTCGGTGACCTTGGGCACGGTGGGCCCGGCCACGCGCGTGGCCTTGCGGTCGGGGCGCCGTGCCGCGGCGGCGAGCTACTACCGCTCGAGCTCGACGAGGCAGCGGTTCTCGGCGCGCTTCTCGCGGCGGCGGAACGGGAGTGCGGCAGCAGAGCACGAACAGGAGCACGGCGATGACGAAGGAACAAGAGCGGCCAGCGGCGGCGCAGGCGAGGTGCCACAGGCGGGAGGCAGTTTGGTCGCGTGGGTCCCGTGCCATGGTAGCGGTGTAGGGGGAGGCCGCTACCTCCTCTCGATTTGGAGTAGACGGAGCCGTCCGTGACTTTAGCGTGAGCCTTTCAATACCAGCTGCAGCAAAAATTACGCTACAAAGAAACCTCTTGGCATACCACAATATATACAATACAATATTGTTGCAATAGGAGTAGGACAATATTGTAGTGCTCGGTTTCCAACTGAAACAGTAGAAATGGTGCCTGTGTAGCTTGTGTAGTTGTGTGTCACCATGTGTGTGTCCTTGCAGGGGTTTATTTTTTTGTTTGAAGAAAAAAGACCTCTCTTTGCTGGTGTTTTCATGGATGTGGGACATTGGGACAAGGGCATGCAAGGTTTGGTTTTGTTTGGATGCATATGCAGGCAAGAGGGATGATGCACGCACTTGCTTTGAGATGGGCGTTTTCAATCATTTGCCCTCTCTGTCACATGTCCTAACCAACACAACATTATTGCTAGCAGCAGGGTGAGTTTGTCTGGCTTCCTTGTCCCCGTGGAAATGTCGGCCTATGAATAACCATAGATGCTGTACCGTATTATCTTAGGGCTGGTTACCTGCATTATTGGCATGAGCATTTTTTTTTGAACGACAGTTGAATTATATATGCGATGCTATGTTTCAAAGAGGCAGCTGTCAAGGTTTTTGATTGTATCCAGGACGAAGGAACTAGTTGTGACTGTGATGCTTGTGCTCAAACAGAGGACGAATCTTGGCACCAATAACCTCTAGCCGACAATTTTGATCGGTTCAGATTCGTTCCAAAGGCCAGAACATCATGGCAAGGATTGGGTTCGATGAAAAAAATTTGGGCTGTGTCTAGTTCCCTTGAATTCTAAAACTTTTCATTCCATCGACATCACATCAACATCACATCAAAACATTAAATATAGCAAATGACGCATACATGGAACACTAAACATGGATAAATAAAAAAACTAATTGCATAGTTTTGATGCACACGACGAGACGAATCTTTTGAGCCTAGTTAGGTTATGATAAGATAATGTTTACCAGAAACAAACAAAAAAGTACTACAGTGCGCTACAATGTCCGATATGAATTTTTCATCCTCTTTTTACCTCATCTAAACACAGCCTTGACAAACATCAAATCAGGCAGCAGAGAGAACAAACCAGGACTGACGGAGAACATAATGATGTTGACAGTGTACACATACTTACGGAGTACACACTAGCAAGTACTAATTCTGTTTATGCTCTTAAGAAATGTTTATCATATATATAGTATAAGAGTCATATCGTGGAAGGGATTGGAGCCCACGCACTCCCGCTCGGCGCTTGGCCCCCGCGCGGCGCTTAGGCACATCTGTTGGCTGCGTCCTTCGAATGCTGTCGGTCACCGCCGATCGAAACGCTGCACGCCCTGCCTCCCATGCCATCGCCTCCTGCCGACGGCGTTGCCGCTCCCGTCCCCCCTCTGTGCCGCCCCGTCACCGTTCTTTCACTCCTGCCCCGCCCCACCCCCGTCGCCCCATCCCCTCCCCTCCGCCTCCTCTCCGCGCCACCGCCCTCCTCCTCCCCCCCCCCCCCCCCCCCCGGTCGGGGCCCCTTCTCCTCCCCTACCGACGGTCCTCCTCCTCCTCCGGCCGAGTGGTTGGCCGCGCGATTTCTCTAGGGCAGTGTGCGGCGGGTCCCTGCGGGGCCTCTACAGCGGTGGGTGACCAACTACAGCGACAGGCGGGCTCCAGCGGGGGACGACCGTGCGGGTGAGGGTGGGCCCCACGGCGGGCGCCCTCCTCCGCTGCTCTACCTCTGCATCCCCCGCCGTCGCTTCCCACCCACCCCCTTCCGCGCCGCTCCTCGCCCGCGAGGGCCCTCCTCCCGCGCCACCCGTCCGCCCCCGTCCTGCCCATCACCACGTCGAGACGACGTCAACCGCCGCCCAACCGCCCCGCTCGCTCATCGGCCCGCTGCTCCCGCTCGCCCATCGCCCCACCGCTCCCGACCGGTCGCCGCCCCAGTGCCCCGCTCGTCGCCCCACTCCTCCCGCCCCGTCGGTCGCAGCCCCACCGTGCGCTTCCGCTACCTCGGCCGCCGCTCTCGCTCGGTCGGTCGCCGCTACGCTGTGCGCGCTCCTGCTCCTACTCTTGCCGCCTCGGCCGCCCCGTCCTACCTCGCCGCGCTCGCGCTCACGCCGCGTTGTTCGCCACGGCACGACGGCCTGGTTGCCAATGCTGCGCACTGGCCGGTGACTGCGCACCGCGTCGATCGCCACGCCGCTGTGCCATAGGGGCAGGCCAGGCGCGGCGTTAGCGCGCCCCAGTATATACACGCCCGCATTTGAACGAAGCAGCGGAGGACCTACTACTACTGGCCCTTTAGATCCCAAATTCTACCCCCAAATTCCACTGTGTAAAAAGAAGATTCCCATCACATCAAAATGTCATAACATGCATGGAGTACTAAATGTAGATGAAATTAAAAACTAACTGTATAGTTTTGTTGTTCTTTGCGAGACGAACATTTTGAGCCTAATTAATCAATGTTTGGATAATTTTTCACAAATACAAACGCTACAGTGACGCAATGATTACCAGTATGTACTACTCCCCCTGTCCCTTATTATCTGTCGCTGTTGGTTTCCGTGCCACGATTTAGATTCGATACGTAGAAAATATGTGTAATATTTTAATCTCCAAAAAAATTTGTTAAAAAAATAGATTCAAATATCTATCTAATGATATTTATTATGTACTATAAATATTAATATATATTTTATATTCAGTCAAATTGTTTCTCGGAATCCGTAAACGACAAATAAAAAGGGACGGAGCAAGGATATCATTAGCGATCTTTTTCTCTTGTGATCTACGAGAATGTGCAGTGTCAGGGTGAGCTCATTATCCTGCTAGGCTGCAGCGGCACACAAAGTACGCCGACGGCAAACATGCATGCGTAAAAGATGCAGCAGCATCTCACCATCAAAGGCGCGTGCCCCCCACCTGTGTTGTGTTCCACTCCCACCACACAATCGCTTTGGCTTCCCCTCCTTTTCAGGCGGATTGGGCTGTCGACCCGCGCCAACTTTGGCTCTGCAGCTGCATCACCGCCGGTTGCCATGCCCATCTGCTGCTCTGTACAATATGGTTGGGCTGCAAGAAAGAGATTAAATTGGATTAAGAGCCATACCTGTAAATTCCATTCCGGAGGTAATTCCGTTTTTTCTCTTGGAACGGAACATTCCGGTATCGGCCGATACCGGTGTACCGTTCCGGACTTTATTATATTAAAAATATATGAATATACATATACATAAATATTAATATAAATATATACTTACGACATAATTGCGCTTCATCACACTGACATTTTTACCAAACTCACATATAATTCATTAAGTTCACCTGACCATAACCATATTTCATACTCCATAGCTCATACATGGAAAATAAAAACACAATCATTTGGTTTTAGCCCGGTACCGAAATGAGCGGAACAGGCGTTTCGGCCGGTATTGGCCGGAATGGCCGGAATTGACCGGTATTGACCGGTATTTGACCCGGTACGGGATTTCAGCCCTTCTATGCCGGTTTAGGCACCGGAACGGGGCATTCCGGCCATTCCGGCCGGTACCGGAATGGAATTTACAACTATGTTAAGAGCACCAAAGAAGCCATAATTTTCGCATTTATAATTTCCGTACACTATGGTTTAGCTGAGGAGATCGACATGGATCTGTATTCAACTGTCTATGCTGGCATATTTAAAATTTTTGAAGTATTCACTGTGGTTGAAAATACATGTCCTTGAGAGTATCAACACAGTCTAAAGATGACCAATAATTTCTGTGAAAATATGATGGTTTAGTAATTACACATATTTTAAAAGTATTTATTTGAGCCAGAAAAGGTAAAACGAGTTGGCATTCTGAAGTTGTAGTGGACCAGGCTAGTAAGTAAAGAACAAATAAAGGGAGCTCACTACACCCGTCCAATCCAGTCCAAAGGGTGTGTGTGGACGACCGTGATGCAAGGCAAGGCGCTTTTTGCATGCATGCAAGCTCAAGCCGGCCCCCTCCTACGCTACGCATGCATGGCATGTCTCAAGGTAGCGAATCCATCCAGAATATCATGGTTGATGTGAGCTGACTTTGATCGATAGATATAACTGCATATATGCCGGGGCTGTAGTACTGGTCTACTGCCGGCGCCCCGGACCCTGGCCCTGAAACCTTCATGATTCACCCATTCCACCCACCAAGCCCTGTCTCCCGGGGGCACAGAGACCTCACCTCGCAAAGCCAAACACAGAGGGGGGGCCATTACCCATTGCCAATCGACTCTCATCTATCTATCTATATATCCTGAATCCTGTATTTCATTCACTGTAATGGCTTGGCTAGAAACTCCAAATGTAGTACGTGTAGCATGTATTATGATATGATGTAGGATGGGGTGAAGGGCCTATAATGCTGTCAAAAGAACCATGCACGGCTCCTTTCAATCATCAAGGTGGGAGCTCTTTTGCTTTTGTCCTACAATGATGGGATCTCATCAACTCATGTATGTCACGGTCTCAGTCTCTGTCTCTCGGATGATGAGATCCCTCGTCTTTTGCTTTTTTGTGTGTCTTGGAATGATGCACACATGCTAGATATGTTGTACGTTAAGGATCGGCGGTAGCTAGAGTAGTATCAGCTCGCAAGTTTTAGCATCGGCAATGACTCAGTGAGGGTGCATTAGGTCTCTATTTAGCTTTTCTAGCTCGATCTCCTATGTGTCACACAACGGTTGGTAAGGCCTTTTCTTTGCCATGAAAAAAAAATTGTCTGAATTTTCAAGCAAAGGAGACACTCTTACAGAGTATACTTTTTTTTTATGGGATTGCAGAGTATACTTGGTTTCCACAGAATTTGAGTTTTTCTTTCTGAAATGTTATTGCAACCTCTAGAAATTGGTTGTTTCGAGGGAGATAGGATAGGAATGCAAGCTCTATTTTGTGTTCACGAGATGTATCATCTCGCCTCCCTACATACTAAACTCCATGTCAAGACACTAAACATATTTTCTCATAAACATATATTACCATGTTTTTTCATTAAAATTAGAAGAAATGCGACAGTACAGCAGCCCTCGGTGCTTGGAAATAATGGCAGCCATTTATTAGACAACATACAATGCTTATACAAGTTTAAAGAATCTAAGTTGTGGGTCAGTACCTAGAATTTGTTGGCTAGTAACCGACTCCGAAACTAAATCGAAGGGTAAATTTGTCTTTTCCGTTCGATAGATTGAGTGGTATCAGCATCCAAGTTTTAGCATCGGCAATGACTCAATAATGAAGGTGCAATAGGTGGCTATTTAGCTTTTTGCGTTCTCCTATGATATGAGAATTCTGAAGGAAGAAATTCTTATAGACTATACTTGATTTCTGCGGAATTTATGTTTTCTTTCAGAAATTTAACCGTGAGTTCTAGAAATTTATTTGTTTCAAAGGGAGAAAGGAATGCACAGGAACGTACACAGTGTCGATGCACAAGACAAATTCTTGGTGTGTTGGGACTGGGATGAAAGTTGTGTTTCCCTCTAGGCCATTGGGGTTTATACAACTCGTGTAGCTGAACTAATCTAGACCCATTATAAAAGTAGCAAAATTGGTAAATAAAAACAAACTAGCTATATACTATGGATGGCAATTTTACCCACGGGTTTCGTACCCAATGGGTAAGGGTATGTGCATGAAATTCTGCCTCCGGGTATGGGTACCTATCGGGCTACCCCGCTACTAGAGTTATGCAAACTATCCATCTATTCCAGTGACTCATGCGGCCCAAGCCCATCAAGAAAACCCTAGTCCGCACTCCGCAACTTATCCCTTCGACGCTTCGTCCTCTGCGAGTCCACCGCCGCCCTCCCTTCCTCGCGACTCAGTCCCCTCTCTCTCTCTCTCTCCTCTCGATCTCTCCCTCCAGCGCTCACGCAGCGGCGGCGCGGCACAAGAACCGCACCCACACCGCGATGCCAGGCCTGCCAGCCACCCGCACGGCGCGCCTTGTTCCCTCCATCCGGCCATCCCTCAATCAAACTCGCCCCCGACACTTGTTTGCCGTTACGCCACCGGTCCAGCGCCAATGCCGCCCGCTGAATTTGTTTGACCAATAAATCATTGAATAAGTAGTTTAGAATAACATATTTGTTGTCATTTGGGCTTTTTCACAAATGAATATCTAGATAATTTATACGTAGATTTACAGGTTACTTTAAAATATATTTTTAATAATGGCATACTCCCTCTGTTTCAAAATAATTGTTATTCTACTGCTTTGAAGATTCCTATAGTGTTGTTTCGTTTGTTCTAAATAGTATTTTTTATTTCTTTCATGCATTTTTCTATTCCTCTATTTTATCATAACATATCAATCTTAGTTTTTTTTAATTTCTCTATTTTGTATTCTTTTGTTCCAAACAAGCCCTAAAGAAATCCGATGGGGTTATCAAAGCCAATTTTAATATCATTTATGATACAAAACAAGTACTATTAGAGTATGCATGAAATATATTTTATACTAAATCTACTTTAAGATATAAATATTAGTATATTTTTATATAAGTTTAGTGAAACTCGAGATTGCTTGGCTTTTTAGAAGACGCGAATCGCATTCTTCGTACTCCATCAATCCTTGTGCGGTCCGCCATCCGAGAGCATACGTGCGTGGCTGCGTTTGCTCGATCATCCTTTGGCGTGTGCACACGAACACGGTACGAATTGAAAGTCTGTCAGACACTCCATCCCGTTCCCTTGCTCTCACTGGGCACGTTTGTCACTCTGCTCGATATATCTATTCGTACACGGATCATGAATCATCGAGGGCTCGTTGAGTTCCCTAAATTTAGGGGTGAGCATAAATAACTGAAAACCGAGAACCGAACCGAAATAACCGAAACCGAAATAATCGAAACTGAAAAAATCGGTTCCTTATTGGGTTCTAATAAGCATGAAACCGAAATAACCAAAGAAAATTCGGTTTTCACTGTCGGTTAACCGAATTAACCGAAATAACCGAATTAATGAAAAAAATACATTTTCAAGACTATAGGTTAGGTTTATGTGCGGTGTGTCATATTTAAAGTGCTATGTATTTGTGTTAATATATTGCTATTACTTCCTTGTCAATTATTATTATCTAAAAAGAGTAAGTGTTGTCCAAATTTACTTAAAACTTCCATACTTTTTTGGTTGTCTTAGACTTCACTCATAAATTTTGGTTAAGTCGGTTATAACCGAAACTGAACCGAAATAACCGAAAACCGAAATGCTCGGTTTCTATATATATTTTTAAACCGATCGGTTTCTATTTTTTAAAAACCGAATTTCTTCAAAAACTGAGAAACCGAACCGAAACTGAACCGTAAACTGAATGCCCACCCTGGCCTAAATTTGACCTCAAATTTTACTACATAAAAAGAAAATTTTCATCACATTAAAATGTCGGCACATGCATAGAGTACTAAATGTAGATAAAATTTAAAACTAATTGTATAATTTTGTTGTACTTTGTTAAACGAATATTTTAAATCTAATTAATCAATATTTAAACAATTATTTACAAATACAAATAAAATTTAGAGTGATGTATTAATGATAAAATGTTAAATTTTGCCAAACTTTACAGGTCTCAAATCGAATCGAAACGACCGAGGTGCTCATGGCTCGTTTATATCCCAAATTCCACTCCCAAATTTCACTATACAAAAAGAAGATTCCCGTCACATCAAAATGTCTTAACATACATGAAGTACTAAATATAGATGAAATAAAAAAACTAATTGCACGGTTTTGTTGTACTGTACGAGACGAACATTTTGAGCCTAATTAATCAATGTTTAAATAATTTTTTACAAATACAAACGAAATGCTACAGTAACACAATGATTACGAAGTAACATCGTACTCCTAAATTTGGCCCTCCAAATTTGGGATCCAAACAAGGCCTCAAGCAGAAGCTGAGAATCTGATCCCAGCGCAGGCTGGCCGACGTCGATCAGGCGATGAGGCCGGCAATCAGCCATGGTAGTGATTGATCCGATGGGCGTCAACCTCCGCAATTACTTGATCGGGACATCACGCCTCCTTCACGCTACGTTGCACAGCCAGACAGATCTAGGGGCCACCAGGGCTATAGCTACCACCTACTACAAGCTAGGATGCATGGCTGCAGTGCAGGCTATGGCTCGGCATGCACTGTGTGTGCTTGTCTGCATGCGCGCACAGGCATCTCAATCCTATTGGCATGGTTTATCGTGATTTTTCTTTAGCACAAATCAGCATATCGCTAACGAACAAGTAATTTTTCTATCGACACAGATGAGCGCTGGTCAGGCGATGCATCTCCCCGTGCAGCTGCTGCTCTGCTCGCTAGCGCCTAGCGGAGCCGGCGGCAGAGTTAGCTCCGCGTCCCAACGTAGGTGAGACAGGCTTGTTGAAGAGTTGGGTTAATAAAATATATATCAT
Organism: Echinochloa phyllopogon; assembly: GCA_033239725.1. Classification (NCBI taxonomy): domain Eukaryota; kingdom Viridiplantae; phylum Streptophyta; class Magnoliopsida; order Poales; family Poaceae; genus Echinochloa; species Echinochloa phyllopogon. Next base: position 12,108,124 of record BTCW01000010.1, on the reverse strand, counting down.
TATAATTTTTAGTTTAAGAGATATATCATTACTATCTTTATGAGTTCCGTCGTTACAATTTCAAGAGTCTTTGAAATATACCACTACTTATCTCTTCCATGTCTTTATAATATTTTTTGGTCAAAAATGCCCGTGTCTCCTTCCTCCTTCCATCTCCTCTCCCTTTTCTCTCACCCGCGTTCTCATGCATTCGCCACTGCCGTGCTCCATGCCGTCGCCCCGCGTGCGATACTGCGCTCCATGTCGCCCACTTGCACCACCATGCTCCGTGCCACCGCTCCGCTTGCGTCCTCCGCCGCCGCGCCAGCTCCGGCCAGCTCCCATGTGCGGTTGCTGAGCTCTCGCCACTCCCGCACGCGTCCGCCGCCGTCGCTTTCCGTCCACGCCTGCACGCGTCCGCCGTCGTCGATCTCTAGCCCCGCCTGCTCGCATCCGGTGTCGTCGATGAGCCCAGGCTCGCACGCATCCACAGTCGTCGAGCTCCGGTCGACGAGCCCAGGCCCGCACGCATCCACCGTCGTTGATCTCCGGGCGAAGAGCCCATGCCCACACATGTCCTCACGCCGCCATCCTCTCTCCCTCGGCGTTAGGGAGGCTATGGGAACGGTGGCGGTGGTGACGCGCATGGCGCGAGCGGAGGAAGCGGCGGCCCAGATCCGGCAGAGCACGGGCGAGAGCGGAGCACGGAGAAGGCGACGCGGTCGGCGACCAGGCGGCAGCGCGCAAGCAAGGGGGAGCGCCCTCCCTTCTGCCGCCGTGGCCATGCCCTCAGCCTGGGCATGATAATAGTAATGGTATATCTCTGAAACGTGAAAATTGTAATGGTACATATATCAATTAACCCTTAAAGTTTGGACTTATTTATTCGTGCTGCGCGCAGTAGCGAAAATTTTGCGCAAATATCAAACTTTGAAGAAGCACTTGTTGGCGTCTTTTTAGATTTAAATTTTGATGCCAAAATGGTTCAAAGTTTACACTTTGTAATAAATACGTCATTGTAGCATTTCGTTTGTATTTGTGAAAATTGTTCAAACATTGATTAATTAGGCTTAAAATGTTCGTTTCGTAAAGTACAATAAAATTATGTAATTAGTTTTTTATTTTATCTACGTTTAGTAATCCATACATGTGCCACACATTTTGATGTGATGAGAATCTTCTTTTGCATAGTGGAATTTAGGAGCCAAATTTGGGATCTAAAAGGGGCTTGAATCCTCGTCTGTGTTTAGATCCGTGAAAAGGGTAAAAAGGGTCACATCGAACATTGTAGCGTAATGTATCACTTTTTGTTTGTTTGTGGTAATTGTTGTACTACCGTGAACTAGCCAGGCTCAAAAGATTGTCTCATCATGTACAACTATACAATTAGTTTTTTTATTTACATATATTTAATGTTCCATGTATATTTAATATTTCGATGTGACGTCGATGTGATGGGTGTGTTTAGTTCCCCTCAAATTTCAAACTTTTCATCCCATCGACATCACATCGAAACATTAAATATAGCAAATTACGCATGCATGAAACACTAAACGTGGGTAAATAAAAAAACCAATGACATAGTTTTGATGTACACGACGAGACGAATCTTTTGAGTCTAGTTAGATCATGATAGGAAAACGTTTACCATAAACAAACGAAAAGTGCTACAATGTGGTAGGCGTGACTTTTTCGTCAAAATTTCCGCGTATCTAAACACACCCACGTTTCTCGCCGGGTCTTGTTTGACTTGGAAATCCAGGCGGAGGGGCCAGGCCAGGCCAAGGTAATGGCATGGCTTGCTGACAAGCTTTCCCGCTCCCTGACTGCAAGCAGAAGCAGCGCACACAGACGCACAGTGCTCTGGCGCTGCTGGTGCTGTAGGGTAGCGTCGTCATCATCATCCTGCATGCATTGGCTGTTCGCTGAGGCCTGATGGCACCAGTATCCTATCATGGCCTACTCGACACATGTGGCGCAGGCCAGAGGCCAAGCAATGCATTCATCATCATCGTCCGATGGTGAGATGGAAAGCAGAGGAGGAGGAAGAGGGAAAGAAAGCGATGCGGTCATGGGGATGGAGGCCTGTGCGTGCCTGCCTATCGACGTGAGCGAGCTACGTAGACCTCCTGCGCGTCTGCTCCTCGTTGCCCTTGGCGCATCGAGGCAATGGAGATCCGCATCGGATTCGTGGTGCAGAGAGGAAGGGCAGAAAGCCATGGCGGTCGGTCTGTCCAGTAGGCAGTACTCCCTCTGTACTAGGGTCTTGTTTCGGTACTATGTTAATCATTATCTCACGGTAGCATTTCGTTTGTATGTGTGAAAAATTATCTAAAAAATGATTAATTAGACTTAAAATGTTCGTCTCGCAAAGTACAACAAAACTGTGCAATTAATTTTTGATTTCATCTATATTTAATATTTCATGCATGTTATGACATTTTAATGTGACGGGAATTTTCTTTTTGTATAGTGAATTTTGGGTAGAATTTAGGATCTAAACAACGGCTAGGATGATGGAGCTTTGATCAGCTAGCTCACGTCGGGAACTGTACTATCCGCTGCTGGTCCTGTGCTGTGCCCGGCGTGGCGTGGCCTCTTGTTTCTTCTCGGCCATCGCCTTCTTTCTTTTCGGCCCTGCCTTTGGCCTTTGGAGTACTCCAGCCAGTGTACTACCACCGCCACCGTCCACCACGGCGCCACAGCAACAGCATTTGGCTGGCTGTCGCTTTGCTTTGCGCATCCAGCAATTAAAGCCCCAAGAGAGGCGCCAAAGGCAAAAACGAGCCTCACTGCTACGTACCCTCTCATTTCCTCCCTTTTCTCCTTCCTTTCATCCCCTCTCTATCTCCCTCTGACCTCCCCTTCCCAGCAATTTCTCGCTGTCTTTACAAGATACTACTAGAAACAGTGCAGCATCCAGTACGTACTGCCCATCCCTGATGGCAGCAACACTGGCCGTTTGCTGGAGCCGCCGGTTCGTGTTTTCGAGCAGGCCGGCGGCGCCCACCTCGATCGATTGTTCAAGTGGCAACGTGGGGTGCCGATCGATCGCCTCATGTGTTGGGGAACTGTCGCTAGCTAGTCACACTCGGTAGGTCCATCGTCGTCCCCAGACAACAACTTGTGCACGTCGCTTGAACAAATCTCGCAATTCAAGGCGCTACGTACGTACGTACTGGCCGCGAACAATCTCGTGCTTTGTACACTGTACGCTCCCGTGCCGCTACTGATCTTACGCACGGATGCAGCCAGCCAGCAGTCAGGCGATCGATCTGGATCCAATGCAAGGAGAGCAAGGCACGGCCGCAGACACACACCGTGATGCATGTCCCGGGCCGGGCGGAGATCAGATCAGATCATCATGGCGTATGCATTCGCGTCGCAATTGCCCCCACAGTCCGGCCGGCATCGTCACTCGTCAATAACGAACGACATGCAGATTGCTTGCAGCCGTACCAGCGTACGTCCGTCCCCTGCTTCGCACGCCGGATCGCGCGTCTCCAGGAGCGTTTTCGTCTACTTGCTCCGTGCCCTCTTAATAGCTGATAGTTTTATATGTACATGGTTATACCGTTCTGAACTTATTAGCCGCATATATTTGTTACCACGACGACCGCCGGCCAGCCCCTCCTCTCTCTCCGCCTCGCGGCCACCGAAGCTAGCCACCCGTCGGTGTCCGGACCAACTGCCCGACACTAACTAGAACGAATGCGCTGTTCCCACTCTCTCGATGGTTGGCGCAAATGATAACACAATGGCACGAGATTTATCCTGGTTCCGGCCGCGGGGCCATACGTCCAGCAAGGGAGGTGCTCGCACTGTATTACTTCGCACCGGGGTGCCTGTAGTAGGGGTTTATAAGCGAGGTAGGAGAGGAGGAGAAGCCTCCAAGTCCTAAGTGTATAGGACGGATGAGTTGTTTGGATTGTCGCGAGTTCTAATGGATGAATGATGTTCGTGTGTGTCGTCTCTCTTCGCCGGCCCTTGGCCGGGAGTCTGCCTCCTCCTTTTATAGTCCAAGGAGGGGCAAAGATACATATATCGCACGGTTGAATCTACTATCATCGGGCACTGGAGAGTGTGGCGCTGGACGTGGCAGTCGTCCTACGGATCCTTTTACCCGGCGTAAATCGCTGAACCTCTGCCAACTTCTGTGCACGGTGGTATGACGGCCCCTGTAGAAAGTACGTGTCCCTGTGCTTGTCCCGGAGTGTCTTCGAGGGGTTATGTTGTTCGGCGTCCAAGCCCAGTCATCGCCCGTACACCCGTTCGAGGGTTCTCCCATACCTCATCGAGGGCTCCGTCATGGGATCAGCACGGGGGTTGGCAGTACAGGAGCGCCAGAGTCTTTAGCACAGGTCTGAACAGGACCTCGCAGGCCGGCATGGTGACAGGAGTTGGCGTGGCAGGACCTCGCACTCACGCACAGTGTTGGGGATGACAGAGCGGTGACCGGAGTTGGCGGATGGAACCTGGCTCACGTTGTCTGTGCGGCAGCACTGACCGGTGCTCACACCTAGTCCTCGTCCGTACGCCCATTTAAGGGTATCCCCAAGCCTGTTCGAGGGCTCCGTCGTGGGGATGGACGGGGGATAAGCAGAGCCGTGCATCGGGATGACGCTTGCCTGTCCGTACAGGGTGCTGCAGTGCTTGCACAGTGACCGGCGTCAACCGCACAGTGACCGGGGTTGGCTGCATAGTGCCTTAGGTCGTGTCAGTCGCGCGGCGTGGGCGGCGATTTGTCTTTTGACTCTAGCGACCCGTGGCAGCGCTGGGCATTAGCGGATGGGCGCGCGCGCTTTTGTTTGGAAGGGTGGCCTCGAGCGAGGCGGAGTTTGGTGTTCACTCGAGGGGAGTCGGTACCCTTGAGCGCAGCAGAGTTTGTACAGTGTTTTGGTCGAGGGAGCAGAGATCCTTGAGCGAGGCGAAGATGAGGTCCGTGCGTCGGGACCTTTGGTGGAGGGGCCCGAGCGACTGCTAGGCCGTAATGGGCCGTGGGCCTTGTGCGTGCTTTGGTCTTCTTTGGTTCATGGGATTTGGTTGTGATTTGTTTGCGTTTTTCTGGGGGTGATTATCCCTTAGGTTAGGGGATCCCTTATGACTGTCCCCAACACCGCCGGAAGTCCGTGTGCCAGTTATGAGAGTGGTGGCGGGCCAAAAGGCAGCCGACGGTGGCCGCACGTGGGTGCCGGCGCTCGGGTGTGCGATGGCCGTGCCGCCTCACGCAGGGGCCGCGGCAGCCGGCTGGGCGCAGGGCCAGCGGCAACGGCCGAGTGCGGAGGTGAAGTAGGCTGGCGATGGCCAGGAGCGCCGCGTACAGGGTGCGTGGCGTGTGCAAGGCCGGCAGGCGCATAGGCGTGCGGTGGCCATGCGCGATGCAGTCAGCGGCCCGATGGACGGCGGGGGCGCAGCCTCGATTCGTCTCTCCCGTTTCTTTCCCGGTATGTATCATAGTTGATTCAGCGTGATGGTGCGGTTGATTGAGTTCATGGCAGGTCTTTTGGGGAAAGCTCTATTCGATTGACGACGGTGGTGGTAGTGCATCCCCTTTCTTTTTGAAGACGTCCTTGAAGCACCTTGCCGTAAATTATTCTCAGGTGAAAAACATTGAACCGTCAATTTGGTTCTAGTGGCGGCGGCATCTTGATGTCGTTTGCCCCTTGGGGGCGTTGCTTTGGAGATGTTGAGCCATACGGTGTGGTTTCTGACTTGTCAGAATCGACTCAGTGTGGTTTCTATATGGCAGGAGCATCAAGCAATGGTTAATCGTTTCTTTCATAATGATTGTGTCATCAATTTTTTTAAGTAGACAAGAGATACGAATGACGGGTACTCCAAATGGACAATTCAAGTTTGAAGTGAAGGCATGAAAGAAGATTGAAGCTTAGTCTTTATTTTTCTTAGTCAGCTCTAGCTTTCTTTCATGTTGTTTTGAGTTCTTAATTGTTAAGGGTCGAAGTCTAAGTATTCATGTATCTTTTGGCTACATATATCCAATTTTGAATATAGAGGCCGGATTTATATCCTTTATCTAAAAAGATATATTTGTTACCACATTTTAATGTTTGGAAATGATATACTTCAGCTGGAGTTTCAAAATAAAACATATACGAAGTACACCTTTTATATGTTTCATTCAATTGCGTTTTAAAGACCGTACCAAAATCTACGAGGTCGGGTTGCCTTTCACTGATTACAAAGGGGGAATGAAAGGAAGCAGTCACGGATCTTGTTTGGGAAAATTACAGTAATCACTGCAAAATTACATCGCTTAGGGTTCGACATGCTCATAATTCAACTTGTTACAACTGTTCAGCGTTAAACAATTTTATTTCTTTTTGAAAACATCATAGTATGCACATGCTTAACCAGATCATCATATTATCAAAATAACGGTATATATTTTGACTGCGTTGAATTGAGGGACAACTCTTGCATCTATTTTATACTATTTTTTCTCGAATATATAAAAAAGCTGCGCATTATTGTATTAAACAGAAATAAAATAGTTTTTGACGGAGAGCTATACGGAGTCAAACTGATGCCAACACAATTTACACACGCATACGCAATCAAATGAATAAGCAACAGAGTCCTTTTTATGCTCTCCCTATAACAGAAGAACTGGTTGATCGAAAAAAAAACAAATAAAGCAGAATAAATGGACAACGTATATACGTACATCAAATGTGCGGCATTGAGAGACCATAATTGGCTGCATTTTGCACAAAGCTGATGATTGATCGACGGATTATAATGAACTGCTGATGAACTATTATTCCGCAGGCACATGCGGCGTGACCCGTGAAGCCGTGGATGCCAAAATTTCAGGCGCCATTCCTGTGCACGTTCCCGGCCAGCCGTCTCCGTTTCTTCTCTGCTGTAATGCCAAAGCTATATTATATCCAAGTTGGGGGCATGATCACTCCCATAATTACGACCAGTGGTTGCGCCGACAACATGTTGTTGCAGTTGCACGTACAATGTACGTACTGCTTGAAAGAACTTAAAAAAGAAAACCATCGTTACACTGTTTTCATCCCCTACAGTTGTATTACTTGTTGGGAGATTTATTATTTTATATACCAATATATCCAGTTGTACTGTATTACAACCTTGTACTAAACTCCAACGGACTATTTGAATAAATGGACACTGTAAAAACAGGAGGAGGGAATTGCAATTATCCCCGATTGCTTCTTGTTGAGGCTCATAAATCTCGCCCGTCAAAACAGGGGAGTAGCTGCAGCGAGCCAACAGAAATGTTACTGGTAGAGTGCTACGCCTGCCGTCCGTGCTGCCGCGGCAAGATTTCTCGTGTGTACCGATCGTGCAAAAACGACCTCATTCATAAATGCGCGTCATAATTCTTCCGAACCACCAGTGTGCACCAACCTCAGGCCTCAGCACATGCATGTAGGTGTACCTGGGTCAGACGAGATGATGAAGCCAAAATTTTGCTTCAGGTTCTCTGTAGAGGATCCAGGGGCGATCCTTTTTGTTTAAGCACATGGATGCAACTATTTTATCTTACTAGATATGATGAGGATCTTTCTTCTTTTTTTAATCAAACTCGTCCTTTGATCGCGATTTGGCTCGTAGTCCGATGACACTACACCTAGTGGGACGCTACCCACTGGAGTTCGAATCCTGGTGCTCGCATTTTTTCATGAAATTTTCTCAGGATTTACCGACGTTATACGTTAAGTGGTAAGCGACGTTCCTGTCGACAACGAGACGCCAATGGTGACTTCAGGGATCTTCAGATCTGTTGGGTGCTCGGTCCTTCGAATATGCTTACAGGAGTAGGATTTACGTAACTGTATTTATAGGGGTGAATGTATGTACCTGTTGTGAGCATCTGCATTGTAGTGTGTAATTCTAAAAAGACTCGTCCTTTGGTCCGATTTGGTACCAAGTTTGGCGCAATATCTTTTCATTAGTTTCCTTGGTCATTCTTTTTTTCTGGACAAAAAGTCTTGACTTAAATATATGTAAATGATTTCACTGCTAAAAATTTCGTGAGGGTAAATACTTTATCACGGTATTGTAACACAATTTTATTGGTAAAAGAATAATGCTCCTTATACCAACGAATTTGCTGGGATGGAAATCAAAACTTGTTGCGTCGGAAAAGATATCGGCAAAAAACCAGGGGGAAGTAAGCAGTTTAAATATTTATTACATTTCTGACCGGGAACTTTGTAAAATAAACCCATGACAGACCACTGTATTTTTCATGATCTTTCCAGTGTTCTAAGTGTTGGATATGTTCCAAATTCACATCCACGATATAAGCCATGCTTGGGCCGGAGCGAAGCGGAGGCCCATCGCGCTGTGGTTTCTCTCAGAAAGTGCACAGTTTAGTCCCACCTTGGTAACGCAACCAAGTACGGGCGCGTGATCTGCCTATATATATGTAAGCCTATGTAGACGGTAGGGTAAGACAAGACAAGACAAGGCAAGACAGATAAGCCATGTATCATCCCTACTTGTAAACTCTCCTCAATAGTGATTGTCTTCCGTGGTTTTTTTCCCACAAGGGTTTTTCCACGTTAAATCGTGTCTCGTGTTCGATCTTGTTTTCCGCATTATTTGCTAACAAGTGGTATCAGAGCTTGACACGAGATCACGTGAAAAAAAATTAAGGCTTCGTTGGTTCCTCGTCGCGTGCCGCCGCTGGTGGTTTCCGTACTTCAGGCGATCTAGGTTATCTTCCCGTTTCCGTGTCGTTCAACGGCGATCGACGTATCTGCGTCAGTCCAAGGCGGAGTTGTAGGCGGAATCGTTTTTTCGTTGTCAACGAGTTCGAGTCCGATCAGACTGCGGTTATGTGGTGAGTCAGGCGAAGGAATTATCTGTACTGCAGCACGTGAATCAAGGAGGAGCATAGCCACACGTGAAAGGTACCGGAAGGTTTTCAGAGTTCTTCACTGGACGTACACAGGAAGTGTACACAAGGCTGCAGGTTATTGCTAGAGTTACACAGTAACGTTTCTAGATTATTTACTGCAGATTATTTTCTTCTGGTTATTTCTTTCACATGGCTTCTTTGAAATATGATTTCCGCTGCTGAGATATTGAGATTTTGAGGAGATATTGGGATTACTATTTGATCACTTTGAGTTAATTCATCTTGATGTTTTGACAACATCGTTCATGCCAGCCTGGTGGTTTTATTTTACTTCTATGGAGTTGGTTAATTAAAGGTGAAGGTTCTGCTCTGAATTAAGTTTGAGGTGGAGGATTCTAAGTGCAACAGAGAAGTTTTGTTTGACTAAATACTACAATATTTTGTATTGCGGGAGCAGTACGTTTATTGTTGTCTTTGCTCATGTTGAGGGATTTAGTCAAAGTTACTACATAGATACTACAACGTTTTGTACTGGCATTCAGTACGCTTGTTGTTCAAGGTGGAGACGTCCGCTCAAGTCTATTGCAGAGGTTTATACTCCGTTGGTTGCACATTTATGCCTACATCTGAACCGTATTTGAATGGAGCAGTAATTGAACATGTCATGGAATTTAGTTTCTTCTACAATTGACAAGTTTGTTGTACGTGATGGATACACGTGCTAGTTGCTCTTGCAAGAGCGTTGTTTTGCCAAGTTTAGTGTTCCAGGTGGAGCATATATTATTCCATGAGATGAGTTCTTCACTGGATATTTATACCACGACTGATATTGCGACTTTATGTCGTTTGATGATTGAGCGTTATTGCCATTTGCTTTTGAGGTCAGCTGCACAGACTCAGACTTTTGCTGGGATTATGAATTTATTGAAGGCCCAGATTATTCGTCTGCTTTGTTAATAGCTGTGTGTGTTTGGACCTATTGGTTATTGGCTCAATTTTTACTTCATATGAAGTGTTGGAAAGAATACTCAAGTGATCTTACTTATTGGTTAGTCCGATGGACATTGGCATTAAAGAATTGAATATGGAGGTTTATTATTCGTCTACAAGTGGAATTTGTCTCAAGGTGGAGTTTGTTGGATATGTTCCAAATTCACATTCACGATATAGGCCATGCTTGGGCCGGAGCGAAGCGGAGGCCCATCGCGCTGTGGTTTCTCTCAGAAAGTGCACAGTTTAGTCCCACCTTGGTAACGCAACCAAGTACGGGCGCGTGATCTGCCTATATATATGTAAGCCTATGTAGACGGTAGGGTAAGACAAGACAAGACAAGGCAAGACAGATAAGCCATGTATCATCCCTACTTGTAAACTCTCTTCAATAGTGATTGTTTTCCGTGGTTTTTTTCCCGCAAGGGTTTTTCCACGTTAAATCGTGTCTCGTGTTCGATCTTGTTTTCCGCGTTATTTTCTAACACTGAGTCGGGGTTAAGGGCACATAACCTAAAGAAAGTGTCGGTTTAGCGTAAGGTGGTGTGTCGAGTGATGAATGATGAAGGGACCGGAAACAAAAGGCAGAGGTAGCTGTTATGTCCAAAGTTTTTGTTGCCATTGTATAAAGCTTGTTTTGATGTACCAAAGCTTTATATTTCTATGTTATTGAGAATCAAAGGAACAGAAAGAAAAGGACCTGACAGAAGAGCGCCATCGAGATAGAAAGGGGTACAATGGCTACAATCAAGGTTGAAGATAAGCTTTAGATCTTAAATTCTACCCCTAAAGTTTACTATGCAAAAACAAGATTCTCATCATATCAAAATGTCATAGCATGTATGGAGTACTAAATATAGATAAAATCAAAAACTAATTGCATAGTTTTGTTGTACTCTGTGAGACGAACATTTTGAGCCTAATTAATAAATTTTTAGACATTTTTTCACACATACAAACGAAATGCTACATTAGCGCATTTATTGCTCCTGTGCGTGCCAGTTCCGCGCCAGACCCGATTCGGGCGGTCCGGAATCCGGAACTAAACAAGGCCTAAGTGAAAAAAGATACGCAAATTGTTTCCGATTCAATTTCTTACTTTGTTAGGATTTTTCACAGATATGATGTTCCAAAATCCATCATAACCTGAAATTTTAAAGTATCTCTATTGAATTTTTTAGGATCGAGGAATTGCTTACCGTAAATTTTTGGTGACTAAAGTAGGAAAAGACATCAGCACAAAACCAGGATGAGCAAGTAATCTAACATGTTCCTGATCACCATTTTTACAAAATAAACCCATTGCATACCATTATATTTTTCATGATCTTTTCATTTTTCTAAGTAAGTGCTGATTAAGTGTGAGGTAGCGTGTCAAGTGATGAGGGGACCAGAGGTAGCTATTATGTCCAAAGTTTTTGTTGGAACGATGTAAAGCGTGGTTTGATGTACCAAGGTAGCGGACATACTATTTCTCTACTTTTAAGAATGAAAGGAACACAAAAAAGAACCGATAGAGAAGAGCCATCCAGACAGACAATGGTACAGTGGCTACAATTGGAGCTGAAGACGAATGCAAAAAAGATAGGTGAATGTGTTCTCATACAATTTTATACTTTGTTAGGATCTCCCCATAGATACAAGTCTAATGTTACGACATTCAACTCAACGTAACCCCGAAATCAAAATATCTCCATCGAATTCTCACCTCTGGAACCGCTTGCAAATGTAGCTTTTTTACTTTAATATTTGAAACTTTAACCATAGTTGCAGTAAATTACTTCATAAACTTAGTAAAAGTAGCATTTTTTTCATTTATCATCCCAAGTGCATAGTACTTCGAGGGCATCACAACTTATACCTGTGAAAAAAAAACCCGCAACTTTGCAAACAGTAAACAGAAACTTGATATTCTCCCCGTCTCATAGCATAAGCATTCGAAGCATTCAAATGCAAAAAATATCAGAACTGCTAAAGATCTTTATACGCTACCCATCAACTCTCCACCCATTCCCCAACCCATTTAGTTTTGTCTCATCTCTAAAAATATTATTTGAACTGACCGGTCGTAATCCGAAAAAATAAGAAGAAAAACAGCGGAGTCCAAAATTCCGCTTTGCAGGTGGGGGGTGACGCCGCACTGCTACAGGAGGGTTTTCCAGGCAGCGAGATGCTGCATCGTCAACAATTCACGCAAGCAAAGGAAGCAGCCATGGCAGGGGAGGTGGCTGAGGTACAGTCTCTGAGCAAGCGACAGGTGAGGTACCGTGTGGTTGAGCAGAGCCAGAGGCCCAGACCTGCACTGCACTTTCCTTAAACAAACATTTTACCGTACCCCCGCTCTTTATTTTTCCTCCTCCTCCTCCTCTGCTGCCGCCGCCCAGCAAAACCCAACAGGTAAGAGAGAGAGAGAGGAAAGGCAGCCGCGAAAGTTATGGAGAGACCCGAGGTGGTGACTGGTGAGGGAGGCAGTCGCAAAGGAGAGAGGAGAAGAGGAGAGGAGGGAGAGCTTTGCTGGGCCGGCTGACCGCCTGAGCCGGGCATTTGGCCAAAGCAAAGCTAAAGCCGCGCCCGCGCGGGAGAGAGAGAGAGAGAGAGCGAAAGGAGAAAAAGCGGCGCCTCGGCCTCGGCCTCTTCTTCTCCCTCCCTCCCCCCTTCCCCTGCCATCAACCATCTTTGCGTTGCAACCTCTGTGCCGCGCGGCAGACCCCCACCTCCCCTCTCGCTTCCCCGGCCTCCCTCTCCTGGCATTGGGCATCCTGCTCGCCGGCCTTGACGGCCGTTCTTGCGCGTCGCTTCTCTGCTCCTGTTCCTTCGCGGCGGGCCGGCCTTCGCTCTCCCGTTCCTACTTGGTCTTCCTTCCCTTTGATGAGGTCCTGCTGGTGGCGGCCGTGAGCGACCAACCTCGCCGGGAAAAGGGAAGGGGCCGCCGTGCGGCTCAGGAGCCGGCGGCATTGCGCATGGACGGGGAGGAGCAGAGCGCCGCCATGGCGGCGGGGCATCGACCGCCGCCGGCGCAGCAGCAGCAGATACGGGTGGTGCGCTGCCCCAAGTGCGACAAGCTCCTGCCGGAGCTGCCCAATTACTCCGTCTACGTCTGCGGCGGCTGCGGCGCCACGCTCCAAGGTGACCACCGTCCCCTACACCTTTTCCCCTGCAATCACTTCGCATTGGGCATCCCTGCCTCTTTTCTTTTCTTTTATTTATTCCCATTTCTTTTGCCCATTCCTTATGAGCTTATTCTCATGTATGTAAATCGCCATGTTTTCCGAACAACCAACCGTCGGATAATCAACCGCGATAAGGGGATTTCTTCTCCAGTTGATTTTCGGACAGGCACGTTCATGATTGATTTTCGAAATGGGCTTGTGGGGACTGCGGCTGCTGCAGCTGCCGGGTTGGACGGCTTCCTGGGACGCGGATATGACCAGCTCATTTCGTCCTCTTCCGAGTTCCAAAAGATTCCATTTTCTTTTCTTGTTTTCTTTAGCTTCTAGGCAGTCCCTACTGGATTCCTTTGTTGTATTCGCAGATTTGGCACCGTTCCTGCCGCGCTTGCTATGATGAAATTTACACAAAAAAAAAGCTTCGTCTTTGGTAAATATCAAATCTTTTTTCCAGTAATGCAGCAAACCCCCCCTTTTTTTCACAGCCTGCCGCAACAGTTTCAGTGAACAAACCCCTGGGACTCGTCACTCGTGGGCAATTTCTTCTCTACCCCCACTTCTTTTTCCTTGTTTCTGCTCAGACATTCCCCTTGATTCAACTTACTGTTGATTAATTTATGGTGTGTTTTACAAGAAGAGTAGTTTGTTTTAAAATTCGGTGGATTGTAATTTGTAAAGGGAAGGAATCAAACAGGGCCTTAAACATGTGGGTTGAATTTTTTTTTGACCCAGAAATAAATTATTTCTGGGAAGTCGTCTAGGCTTTTGTGGTTCCCATATTGGGAGGGCTGAAACTGGTGAATATCTTTAGTCTTCCCTATGATTGTCCTGCATATTTCTTTCTTGAACGTAACTGTTACATATTTCTTGCAACACAGATTTTTTTTCTAGATAATGGAATAAAATCCCGGCTTCACTCTCCTGGAGTCGAAGAGAGATCAGTCCAAACTTATTACACGGATAAGCATGAAACTGAATGACCACACATAGTTCTGTATCTAAGAATGAACTCAAGTACCAATCCGTAAACTAAAAGGCCATCCATTGGAAGTAAAGTAATGCAGTGCAGTCATCTCCAGTGAACTACATGATGCGACTAGGATCTCCTGCTGGCACCTGTGCTGCTGGAAGGTCTAGCTCTTGTTTCAAATAATCTCGAGGCATTTTAAAATGTGAAATTTAAACTATTTCACTTTCACTTCTGTGTTCTCTATTTAATTTCCATAGGTAGTATCAGTTGCCATTAGATTGGGAATGCTTGTTAGCTGCTACACGAATGCGACATTAGGTTGCAGTGCTGTTAGACAAAATATAGGCAAGAATTGTTGTAATCTGTGCATTTTCATGGATCCTCAAGGATCCGTCCTTTTTTTAAAAAACTCATTCTTTGTAAATCTTCCATCATCATCGTTAGTATCAGTTTTTTTATATATGTTTAGGGGCATTTTTTTATTTGTGTTCAGCGGCATTACAAATCACACCTTTTCCCCTGAACCATTTTGCAGCAAAGAAGAACTCAGCATCTGATACATCTTCAGAGAAGTCTGATGGTGAGCATGTGAAGTATCTTGAAGTGCTTGAAAATTCGCCAGATAAGAAAGGAGATGCTACATTTGAAGCTAGTTGTGCTGATCGAGAAGCAGACGCCGATAAAGTTGAAGCTAGGCCAGATGAGAGATTTGTAACCAACAGAATGGCAGCTGCAAACAGCCGATCTGAATTCAGTTTCATTGATAGCCGACCTACCTGTGCACCCAGCAGCGCCATGAAGTTTGAACCTGAGCCTAGAGATGTCAGCAGGGAAGTTCGGGAGGCAAAATACAGGCGCATTCGTCATGAAGAGAAAGGAGAAGCAAAGCAGCCATTAAGGGCAAGAGACAAATCTCCCAGGTCTGTGGTTAACAGCATTCCTCCTAATGCTTACCCTGGAGAAGGTCCGTCCGAGTATCCTATGAAACCTGGATTCAGACATGCCAATGGTGAGCACGCTGACAGTAGGAATTCAGACAGACCTAGCAGAGTCAGTGGCCTTGAGAAAGACCGTTCGGAGCTTTTGAGGATTCTTGATGAGTTGAGGGACCAGGTGCAGAGATCCTGCGAGATTGCTGACAAGCCAAGTGGGAGTGCTTCGACAAATAGAGTGGTGGATGCCGCAGGCTCTTACAATCCTAATGAGCGTCTGAGTCGATTACGGTATGGTTCACCTCAGTTGCAACGGAATGACTCTCAGCGCTCACCATCCTTGAATGGGCACACACCTGGTGTTCCTCCTGCTTATCCTTCAATGTCTGTACAGCAAGATCTTCATGGATATGGGGAACCTGTAGCACACATAGGGGCTCCTAGCTACCCTGTTGGTCCATATCCATGGAGAAACTTTGATAATTATTTCCAAGGACAATATGATCCTGACCCTCTGATCTCTTATCACCATGACGGCTTCTACCATCAGCCTGCTTGCTCTTGCTTACACTGTTACCACCGTGAATTCTTACCTGTTCATGGGGCTCCACTGAGTTTCAACCATCGCAGGGCACCATATCTTATGAACAATCCTAGCTTGTACCCTGTAGAAGGTCCAGTGATGTTTGGTGCACAAAACTACAATTCAAGAGGTATGAATGGTCTGATGCGACGCAATCACATGAGGGCCACCCTGAGTAAAAAACCTGCACAGACTTGTGAACCAATTGTCAATGGTGCCCCTTTTACCATATGCTACAATTGCTATGAAGTGCTGCAGCTTCCCAAGAAGTCTCTCTCACTGGGAAAAGATGAGTATAAGTTGCGTTGTGGGTCATGCTCACATGCTATTGTGGTCAGACTTGATGGAAGCAGGCTGGATGTTTCAGCACCTACACCAGTTTCTCACTTATCGCCTGGAAGTAAGAATTGCTCCAACAATGGCCAAGGAAGTAATGGACATGCCGATGAGAGACTGCTTCCGTCTTATAGTTTTTCTGTAGGTAGTCATTGCTCTCACGAAAAAGATCTACCCTCAAATTCCAGTGAAGCAGACAAAATGCGAAGCATATCATCATCTGCCAGCATTTCTGAGGATGATGATAGCCCAGCAAGATCTAATTCACAGAAGAACTCATCTGGTTCTAGGGACCTTCCTCCTGATGCTGAAGTGGTTACCCGTGTCCCAAGTTTACCTCTTCGTGATCATTTTGGATATTCTCCGTCAGAGAGGGCAGTTGATGGGTCAGGCAAAGGAAGCAGAAGTACCCGGTCTGAACATGAAAAGGGTGTGTTAACTGAAAGTTTCAAGCCAAGCACAGTGAAAGATGTACCTGTAGCAAGTGTGCTAGACCTCTCAGATGATGAGTACGATGATCCCGAGTACAATCAAGATCCAGGTGATGGGACGCAATATGTGGACCACCCGAGGGCAACAAAATCGGGCGATTCTTTTTTCTCCAGCCTGATAAAGAAGAGCTTTAAAATTAACGGTGGCATCGGCAATGGCAGAGCAAAGGTTTTCATCAATGGTTATCCCATCTCTGATCGTGCTGTTAGGAAGGCTGAGAAGATAGCTGGGCCAATCTATCCTGGCGAATACTGGTATGGTTGCACCTTTCATATGCAATTGACTTCTAGAGTTCTAGGTTTCTTTACTGACTTTGATAGCAATGGTACTTAAAAATCATTCTGATATCCTACAGGTATGACTACCGTGCCGGATTCTGGGGTGTTATGGGTCAGTCCTGCCTTGGCATGATACCTGTAAGCAAGTTTATACATGACTCGGTGTGTTTTTGTACCCTAGTCATGCCTTGACGAAAGCTTTTAACTGAATCTCTGTGTTGCAGCCATATATTCCGGAATTCAACTATCCAATGCCCAAGAATTGTGCTGGAGGTAGTACAGGTGTATTCATCAACGGCCGGGAACTTAACCAGAAGGACTTGGATTTACTAGTAGGTCGTGGGCTTCCAGATTCTCCTGACAGATCATACAGAGTTGAGATTTCTGGTAAAGTGTCTGATGAAGTATCTGGTGAAGAGCTGTATTGCCTTGGCAAGCTTGCACCAACGTAAGTGATTTACAACAGCTCAGAAACCTTGCAGTCCTTTTATTCAGGAATTTTCCTTCTTATGGGCAAAGACTGAATATATTGAGATGCATGTGCGGTAACTATACCCAATTGATTGCTCCTTGAGATACACACTGCTTACATCAGCTGGGATTGAAATAAGCAACTATATGGGTTCTTATATATTGCTACCTGTTATAACTAAATTTTGTAGACATGATACTATGTTTGGTTCCATATTTTATCAAACACTGCCTGAAAGTCTTAACCCAAATTCATTGTCAAAAACAGGGTCGAGAAGATGAAGCGCGGGTTCGGGATGCGAGTCCCCAGGATCATTCAGTGATAGGCTGAAGACGGGATGCTAGAACTGGAGGCTCTGCTTTTGTGAGACATGGTGTTTTAAGCCTCTGTTTGTGCGCCATGGCGTCTTACCCCATAGATTGCTATGTTTTACCTTCTAACCCTGCCTGGGATCGTTCCATCTGTAGAGGGCCTTTTGATCGAGTGTGTCATGGTGTGATGATGTAATTTTGCTGGCTCGAGCTATATAGTTGTCGTTTGTGGATTGTTGGAGCTTTCCAATGCAAGCTTCAGTCGGTGTTATGTAGCTATTTACAGTACAGTATCTGCCTTAGCTAGTGCAGAATCAGTAAGTTATTATATTTATTTACTTGCTTTTTTTTAGAATTACACAGTACAACACAGACGCTCACACACGCACGTATACTCGTTCCTATGAATACACTCGTTCCTATGAATACACGTATGTAAACCCTACCTCCATGAGCACATCCGACCGTTGCTTTACTTAACGTATAGCACTGATAAATCCCGAAAAAGATTTGAACTTTGACGAGCATTGTCCCACTGGACCGCTGTACCTTTGGACTACGAGCCAATTCACATTTATTTACTTGCTGCTCTTTTTTTTGAAAGAATTTACTTGCTGCTCCTTAACACCGGTGTGTGAACTTGGACCGAATCAAGTCTTTTTTAACTGTCTCTATGAAAACTTAGGCCATGTCAAGTCCTTTTGTGAGAGAAGGCCATCAAAGTGGCCCGAAAGAGCTTTTGGTTTTGCATCAATGGGCCAAGGCCAGTTCGCTCCTTTTCCTATTCCACCCTTTTATCAATAGAAGCAGGCCCGCAGTTAATTGTCTCTCTTTCATCATTGGGAGCAGGCCCAGTTTATTGTCCAGGCCGTGGCCTGATAGCCCCATGTCACAGGGCCCAACATGTGCCTACAGTACCCATTAAGCAACATTGCTTAGAGGCCCAACATGACCCAATAATAAAGCCGCAGAAGAAAAAAAACAACCAGCACGGGTGATAGGAAGTAAAAGAGTCGCCGCTCTACCGTAGATTTTTTCCGTCTCCGTTCCATTAAAGTGGGAAGTGCCCTCGTGGATTTTTTATTCATTTTTTCAATTATCACTGGCTAAGTATATACTAATAAGATGTGCAACGTTTGCGGTCAACATTCCAAAAGCAACGATTCAAAATTTTAATTATACCATTTTAACATTTGTCACATAAAAATTAAATTGACATGCTCAAGTGTTAAACTAATGCACTCAACACTTTCAAATACTAGGTTTAATATTTTCTCAAACTTAATTCACTAATTCGGTTAAACTAGATCAACATTTTTGTGTGGACATGTTGAAGCACTACTTCTAAGATGTTGAGATAGCTATTCAAAATATTGAAATTGTATATTAGAAATGCTGATTCTAAAATATACCAATATAAAATAAAAATATACTTATATTGGATCTTATTTTGTTGCATTAATTCTAAATAACATGATGGTTCGAACGGATTTGAAAAAGATTTAAGGGTTTAGGAAAAAATCGTATTTAAATATTAAAACTTAGATTCTCGACCGTCCTTCCCACTTGATTGACACCTGTCCGTCAACTCTTCATCCATGCGTGAACTCTCCACCAGCGCGTTGCGAACTCGGGTTTGCGAACTCACATCTCTACTGATAATAATTACGTGCTGGAACCGCGCATCCGCTCCCTCCGTCGCTCCACCGATCCCCTCCGCGTGCATCCATTCTAACCGTGAAAATAGAATCTGACGCGTGAGATCAACTTGTTGCCCTCCTGCAAACCCCCCCTAAACAACCCTTCGCAAAACCCACGAGTCGGACCCCGCCCCTCTCCCCCGGCCCCCCTCTCCCCTGCCCCTCTCCGTTGCAGCCGCCGCCGCAGCCGCCGCCGCCGCCGCTTGGAACACGTGCACTGTAGGGAACAACACTATCTGTCTCCGGACGAACCAAGCAAGCTGCAGAGAGACGCCGATGGCCTGGTGACGCCCCGTAAGCAGCTGTGGAGCGCGTTTAAGGAGAACGACGACGGCAAATTCCTGCGCGAGGTTGGGTGGGCTGTCGGCGGCGGCAGCGGGGTGATGATATGCAGTGCATTCTGTCGCAAGACATACCTGCCCCTATTATTACTTGCTTCCTGGCAGCAAAGTTAACGAGGCATGAATCTTTCTTTTCTCTGTCACTAGATCAGGCCCGGTGGGCAAATTGTGGCCAAGGATGATGTGACATTGGGCTTGACAGTGCAAATCACGACAATGCAGGGTGTCGTTAACAAGAAATATGGTGGAGAGCCTTGCTGTCCCCGTTACATCATCACCATTGATTCTCCCGATCGGCTCTACAAGAATGTGCATTGTTTTATTAATTTGATGATTGGATAAAAGAGTGAGCCTTTTGCAGATAAAGTTGAAGGGGGTAGCAACGACAGCACTGCTGTCTAAGTCTATGGAAATGATGCTGGTACAGCATCCTGTGGTGAACTACAGCGGCAGGGATGGGAAGAGCTTCAAATACAGCAGTAGCATTAACATTGCTATTTGCAGTTGCCATAGACGGTGGGTTGATTACACCGCTGTTAACTGATACAAGCCATGATGCTTGGAAAGTAAATAATTTGGGGGCATTTATGTTTCTGTTAACAGAAAAATCAGTTGTAACATAAATGTCGCCATGAATTTTTTCTTGAAACTGAAAATTCAGTATTTCTATTTCTTCAGCTGCCTGTGTTGTGCTTTCTAAATTTGTTGCAGTGTTTCTGAGCAGCTATTATATTCACAGAATATTAGCTTTCTGGACCTTCATTTGTGATTCCTTTTACTTAAGCAATGCTCCTTTCCCACTGGACCTGTGATTCAGAGTATGTGATGGTTTGCAAAGACGCAGGTATAGAGCTTTTGTCTTTTCATCTGTCATTTGTGATCTGTTGGGATTGCTTTCTTTTCTGAACTTGCTATCAGTTTCAGGATATTAGCAAAGACTACATAGGTGACAATCCACCTTTGAGAATATCTAAGAGGTCCTGTATACAGAAAAGGACAGATCAGTAAGGTAATGTGTTTGCTTTGCAATTACTGAACATAAAATTATTTTATGTCTGCTGCTCGATTTTTTTTACTGAAAGTGCGCTTTGCTAACAAAGCATCTAAGTCCTTATATAGTTGCCACATAGATAAATTGTGTATATTTTCATTTGGTTTTGGAGGGTGGCAATGGATTAATCACTTCTTGTATGGGAGGACACTCCTTTGTAAATAGCACAACCTGCTACCACCCACTAATTACCATTTGTGATGGCACATTTCAAATAAAATGCAAACCGACAACATGCTGTGTTGGACAATTTGGTAGCTGAAAAATATGAAATCATCGTGTTTCTCATATGTACATCTTTTCTATAATATGAAAATATCATTTATTAGATTTTTACAAAAATAAAATAAAGTCATGTTTAATATATTTTTGAAAAACACATGCCTGTGGCACGTGCATCTCCACTATTAGAGTAAAAGAAAGGCATATTATTTCAAGACGTACTAGCCTCAGAAGGCCACTAAGGGCCTGGGGCTGACGACCTTAGGATAAGCTCCTAGAGAGCTGAAGCACCATATTGTCCATCTATATAGTAGTTATAGTTGGCCTGGAAATTTCTGTATTTGATTGGTTAATTAATGCAGACATGTAATCTCATTTTGCTTACTGTTGTCTTTCTTACTGTTTCATCATTTTGCTTACTTGAATTAGGGGGTACATAATCTCATTAAGTCAGCTGTGCCCTATAGGGTTTGTGTAATGGAGAAATTCTTTCCCTTTATTATGTGAAAGTCATTGCATCATAGGAATTGAACTTATGTGAATGTCATTGCATCATGGGAATAAAACTTGGTTCCCTATATTAATGCTGTGTGTTCATTTGTGTTCTCTGAAACAAAAATATTTTATTATTTTAGTTCAACATTCCTTAACAGCATAAAAATGGATATGAGCATCGATGTTTTTCTATAATTTATACTTGCTTGATATATTGTTAGGTGGACTACTGATGTGTTGGGTTGGCCCAAGTAATTAAGCAAAAAAACAAAGTTAACCTCCAACTGTCCTTTTTGTTTGGACTTCAAGCTCAACATATATGGTAAAAATGTACAAACTTTGCTTACTATTTTCAATTTATTTGTGCAGAAGTTTGAAAAAGGAGAAGCAGAAAGAACTTAGCCGGATATCATTATTTGAGGAATGGTAAGTATTATACTATTCTCTTTAGTTTTTTCCTGTACGAATACATCTCATAAATCTCTCAATAAAGCTATTATAAGTTTTTATAATGTTTTAGGTAACAATTACTTAATCACTGTCCACATGTATTGAGTGCTTCCCCTGCCCAATTCCCCCGTTGTTCCTTCCATGAGGAATGCTGCCCAATTCACGTCGCCCCAATGGACATTAGGTAGGAGATTCAGGCGGCCATGGCCTGCCTTTCTTGTGGCCTGCACAGCATGCTGCACAGGTTTGTGATTCCAATTTGGGTCAACTACAGATTCAAATTGTGACAGTCTCTATTTTGAAATATTGGTAACTGTAGCTGGTATAATTTTACCTGCAAAGTGAACAACATCATTAGTGTCAAATTTGTACAAGATATTTTTGCAAAATTATTCTTTAATGATGACAGAATGGATCAAAGAAAGCAGTGAGCAGCTTGCAATGCTCTCAGGTTTCTCTGTAGCATGACAAAAAGCTTTACTATTGAGGTGTTTTTGTTCTCGTTGCCTCCTAATGTTCAAGTTTACTGTCTGAAATATTTTCGTATGTGTGGAATTCTCAGGTTTGTGGCTTAACAGAGAATAAGTATTGTTCCTTGCTCTCATTTAGCAGGCATCAACAATTCATTCGTCTGACATTTATGCAATTTATTGCAAATCTTCTAATAAGCTAGATCAGATTATATGTATCACCGTGAGCAATAAAATAAACTTTACTTATTTTGAAGGCCTCACTTCTATTTTTACTTATAAGGGACTTGTATTATTTTAGAAATAGAGTACATACATGAGGTCTAAGTGAACCCTGATTACATTCTGCAGTGCATTTTGATTGGACAATTGTTACGATGGCTCACATGTGAGCATGAGAAGATACGATGTAAATGGTTTGTATGGTTCCTTGTTTGAGTGGATAGCTTTTGAACTTGCTTATATTACTATCAGGAATAGTTTTCTGAAAAATTGTTGTAGCAGTAGCTTGTTTTTTGCAATGTCCAGTTCATGATTTTTCAGTTATTGTATTGTACACTCTGATTAATTATGCTTGGTGTCACCCATCCACTATGTACCCATAATTCTCGAAGGGTCAAAGGTCTAATTTCAGTTAGAGAGGAACTCTGGTTTGGCTCGGAATTCAGGATGATTTATGATATGTTGTTCCTCAAAAAAATTTTAGTCTAATCTGAAAATTATTTGCTACTGAAATGCTCCTTTCGGTCAGGCATGTGTTACCTAAAGCACTCTTTAATTGCACATTTATACTCATAGCTTACCTAAAGCACCTTGTAATTGCACATTTGTACTCATAGCTTAGATACACTCATATTCCAATCTAATTTTTGGTACTACTACCCTTCTTTTTCTGCGTTTGGTGCGAGGTGAAAAGCTTAACCCGTGCATTATATCCGTGGCAATGCACGGGCATTTACCTAGTAAATGTATAATCCTAGCTGTGTCACGAATCTGCAAGTCGTATTGGTAAAAAAACTTTCGAAAACTTCCGCACGTCACAACCATGTTTCCGGCCCATTTAGCAATTCACACCCATCACAACTTTCGGGAATTCAAACAGCACAATACAGGGCCCACTCCAAACATGGAAGGCAATCACAGATTCACAGCCACGCACCTTCCGGGCAGCTTCCCTCCGCTGCGGGGCCCCACCTGCCAGCGAGTCGCCGCGTTAGCCGTTGCACGCGTCCCCACGCGCCGACGTCACCTCCCGTTCAAATTTCAAAATTTCCGACCGTTACCTCTTCCCCCATCGCCTTCCTCCTATAAAATCAAGTCAAACCAACGAAATCAAATCACCGACAAAGCCATCTCCGCCTCCTCGCCGACGCCGCCGCCTGCCTCCGTCTCATTCTCCGGCTCCAAACCCCACCCATGGCGACCGTCGCGGCAGGGAGCAAGAGGGCCGGCCGGGGCCGCAAGGCGCTCGTGGCCGTGCTCGACAACGATGCCAACATCTCCGCCGGGAAGGCCGCCCAGGTCGCCGACCTCTCGGCGTCCTCCACGCGCAAGGGGAAGCGGGCGCCGTCCAAGAGCAGCAAGGCCGCCAAGGCGGCGTTGGCGGCGGCGTCAGCGCCGTCCGTCGTGGACGACGTTGCGGAGCTGCAGGGGATGCTGGAGCGGCTGCGGCTGGAGAAGGAGAAGGCCGAGGAGATGGTGAGGGAGCGGGACGAGGTCATCCGGAAGAAGGAGGAGGAGATCGAGACCAAGGAGAAGGAGCAGGAGCGCCTCCAGGCCGAGCTCAAGAAGGTGCAGCGCGCCAAGGAGTTCAAGCCCACCGTGGTACGTTCTCAGATCCCCCCGCTTTGATGCAGATCTCATCGTACTTTCTCCTGATTCAAATTTGTCTGATCATCCAATTTGATTTGTGTTGCAGAGCTTTCCTCTTGTCAAGTCCCTGCTTGAGAAGGACCAGGACTCCGACGACAAGGGCAAGAAGAAGAAGGGCAAGGGCAAGGCCGGTCCGGAGAGGAAGAAGCCATGCCCCGCGTACGTGCTCTGGATGAAAGACCAGTGGACTGAGGTGAGATTGACCGCTGCAAATCCGCCCGATTCGTTCCCTGTTTTTGTTTTTTTTGCTCGTCCGCCAGGTGTTTGACGAATTGCCTCGTCCATGCCGCTTGCAGGTCAAGAAGGAGAACCCGGAGGCCGACTTCAAGGAGGTGTCCAACACTCTGGGCGCCAAGTGGAAGGCGCTGGGCGCCGAGGAGAAGCAGCCCTACGAGGAGCGGTACCGGCAGGAGAAGGAGGCCTACCTGCAGGTGGTTGGGCAGGAGAAGCGCGAGGCCGAGGCCATGAAGCTGCTCGAGGAGCAGCAGATGCAGTGGACCGCCAAGGAGCTGCTGGAGCAGTACCTCAAGTTCAGGCAGGAGGCCGAGGAGGGCGACGCCAAGAAGGGAAAGAGGAAGAACAGCAAGAAGGACAAGGACCCCGCCAAGCCCAAGCAGCCCATGTCGGCCTACTTCGTGTACACGCAGGAGAGGCGCGCCGCGCTTGTCGCGGAGAAGAAGAATGTGCCCGAGGTGATAGATTGTTTAGTATGTCTCCAGATTTCAGGTTGTTTTGAAATGTATTCTGTTGTTCTAATGAGAAATTTATTCTTGTGATCTCACAGATTGGCAAAATCACCGGGGAGGAGTGGAAGAGCATGACAGAAGCTCAGAAGGCTCCCTACGAGGAGGTTGCCAAGAAGCAGAAGGAAGAGTACCACAAGCAGATGGAGGTGTACAAGCAGAAGAAGATGGAGGTGCGGAACATTGTTTTACAGCAAATACTTCTGAGATTCATTGGTTGTTAAAATTAGATATCTAATATGTTCTTGCGAATTGTATCAGGAAGCTGCTAGCAAGGAGAAGGAAGAGGAGGAGCAGAAGAAAATCATGAAGCAAGAGGCTCTCCAGCTGCTCAAGAAGAAGGAGAAGACAGATAACATCATCAAGGTATCCTGAACCTCCGTTTGGCTATCTACATGTGACAGAATGCATTTTTTTAAAAAGCTGATTCTGATCAATTAACTACTGGTTCTTGAACAGAAAACCAAAGAAAAGCGCCAGAAGAAGAAGCAGGAGAACACAGATCCCAACAGGCCCAAGAAGCCTGCCTCTTCATTCATTCTCTTCAGGTACAGCACAAATTGCAACTGTGGCATTGAGCACTGTAAAATGTTATTGCCACGTGCTGAATCGCCTAAAATTCTGTAATTTTCAGCAAGGAAGCGAGGAAGCAGCTCCACGAGGAGCGCCGTGGCATCAACAACTCCACTCTGAACGCTCTCATCTTGGTGAAGTGGAAGGAGCTGAGCGGCGAGGAGCGGCAGGCGTGGAACGATAAGGCCGCACCTGCAATGGCAGCGTACAAGAAGGAGATGGAGGAGTACACCAAGGCTCAGAGCTCGTCCACTTGACAGGATAAAAGATTTCTGCGTGTGCTATGCAGTTCAACCGGTGGATTGTGTTGAACTTTTCTAATAAGGATTCTCATCTCTGAATCCTGGTGTGTTAGATGACTTGGTGTGAATTGTTAGCTTTACGTCAGTTTATAGTTGCTGTAGATGTAGCTTCCCTGATTCTTGAAAATTGGTTTGGTTTGATTTTGTGGCAGGATGCCACAAGTTGGAGAAATTTCAGTGAGTTTCACAAGAGTTGATTCAGAGTTCTGATACTCAGAATTTACCAAGCCATCAGTAGGAGTAACTAATTTCTATTATCAACAATATTTTTAGCACCTCTGTTTTAAAAACAACGTCATGGCAAGATCACAGATGGAAGATTACAGTTTGTGAACTTGCATGTTTGAAAACTGAAAATTGCGGCAGTTCATTATTTTTTTTTTGTGTCGAAAGCTGAAAATTGCAAGAAACGTAGACAAAAGTTCAGCAATTTCTGTTGTCAAAGCTCTTTCATCCCCCCCCCCACCCCCCGTTGAACCTAAGAAAATGTTTTTTGTGAAACAGATTGGATATGCCATCCTGCTTTTTGTGAGCTCACGAGCCATTCCAGCTTACAGCAACTCCAACGCGTTGAGAAAACCAATCCCCTTTCCCTATATTTCCAGTTAAAGGGGATTGAGGGTAAAATTTGAGCTCCAACTGATCCCCTTTCCTAATTCCCTATCCCTGTATTTTTTCTCAATCCCCTTTATCTCCCTCCCTCTCCCCTTTCTTTTCTCAACCATCCCCGCTCTTTTCTCAACCATCCCCGCTCTTTTCTCAATCCTCTTTCCTCCTCTCTCTCTCTTTCCACCGCCTTCCCTTCTTCCCGGCCACCGGCGAGCCACACACCGGCGGCGCTGTCCCGCCTCCGGCCGCCCCGCGTCGCCTCCCCTCTGGCCGCCCGCGCGTCAACCGCCCTGCGCCGCCGGCTGCCCGCACGTCAACGAGCCGCATGCCGCCTCGGCTCCGACCGTTCGAGCACCGGCCGCCCCTCGCCGCCTCACCTCCAGCTGCCCGCACGTCGACCGCCCCGCGCCGCCGGCCGGCCGCACGCCGCCTCGCCTTCGGCCGGCCGCGCGTCGGCCATCGCGCGCCGCCTCACCGCTAGCCGCTGGCTGCCCGCGCGTCGGCCGTCCCGCACCGCCTCGCTGCGCCGCACGCCGGCGGGCCGTGTGCCTCCTCGCCTCCGGCCGCCCGCATGATGGTGGGCCACCGCCCGCCCGCCCGCCTCGCTACCGGCCGGCCGCGCCGCCCCATGCCTTCGCCGTGCGGCCAAGCGCCGCCGTACTACTTTGTTCGGAGGAGAGAGAAAGGTAGAAGAGGGGGAGAGGAAATAGTTTAGCCATTGACAAGTAGGGCCCACCTGTCAGGAGAGATGGAAAGGGGAGAATAGAAAGGGAATCTGCCGGAGCGCCCCTCCCTAATATAGGGGAATGAATTTTTCTCAATCTGTTGGAGTTGCTCTTAGTCCACTCATAGCACGACAAGTGGTTGGATGTATCTATATCCATAAAGTTTAAGATGGCCGCAAATGATAAAAGGTTATACATCTTGTGCAAAAATTTTTTTTACGCAAAATACAATGCTAATAAGCGCTTTACACCCGGTTGAGCAAGATCTCTGTGATAACTTTGAACATTAACTGTTGAGCAATTGAACGCGAAAGTGAAGCAAAAAAGTTTCCTTAACAACTTGTAAGGCTTGCTTTGCCGGTAAAACCAAATGCAGAGCGGATTAATAGACTTGTGCCCTTAATCACGTGCAAAAAAAAAGAAAAAGAAAAGAAAGAAAGAAAGAAAGGGTACAATGTCACGTGACTAAGAGCCGCCTCGTTTAATTTACAATAGCCACTAAAATTAGACAAAATTCAGCAATCGCTGTTGTTCTTGTTCATCATGAAAGCTCTGTTTCATTTTTCCCCGTTGAACCTGCTAAAAGGTTCTTTGTGAAACAAATTGGATATGCCGTCCTGCTTTTTGTGAGCTCACAGCCATTCCAGCTTAGTCCACTCCATAGCAGGACAAGTGGATGTATCTATATCCATGCAGTTTAAGATGGCCGCAAATGATAAAAGGTTATACATCTCGTGAAACAAATTTTTTACGCAAAGTACAATGCTAATAAGGACTTTACGCCCAGTTGAGCAAGATCACTGTGATAACTTTGAACTTTGAACTGTTCAGCAATTGAATGGGAAAGTGAAGCAAAAAGTTTCCTTAACAACTTGTACACATGAAGGCTTGCTTTGCCGGTAAAAGCAAATGCAGAGCGGATTAATAGACTTGTGTCCTCAATCACATGCAAAAAAAAAAGAAGAAAGAAAGGGTACAATGTCATGTGACCAAGAGCCGACTCGTTTAATTTACAAAAATAGCCACTAATGTGGGATAAACACATGAACAAGAGCTCACATCACTAGTGATGTCAAAACAAGACAGTAACTTCTACTGCCCAAAAATGGTACCTATGAATCTATGATGGCGCATAACCCAAACTTTCTTATGGTTATGACAGATTTGTAATCAGTGTACACAAATTTGACAAGTGTCTAACAAACTACAAGACTGGCTTCAAATTCAAGGTATACACAAAACATGAACTAGAACCCACATCACTAGGGATGTCAAAACAAGACAGCAACCACTGCCCAAAAATGACACCCATGAATCTCATGCCCCTGGTCGACCGATTTTCCCAAGCTTTCTTATGGTTATGACAGATTTTGCTACCAGTGTACACAAATTTGACTAGTGCCGAACAAACTACAAGACCGACTTAAAATTCGCAGTATACAAAAGTATCAATTCCGATCCTCTTTGTCAATGTACATTAGGCGCCAAGATACTACCAGCGCCTTTGATTTGGGGCCGTCCTATGAACTTTGAGATGTTTGGGCCCCGATCAGGCCAGGAGTTCCGAGTGTTCTTGCCGATGGCTAGTGCACTTGGTCCCTCTAAAACCCATCGTTGGATCATGATCGGACGGCCGGGGGCTCCTCATATGGGCGCCCTTTACAAGCACACGAAGGCAGAGAAGATGTGGAAGAAAACTCCGCGGGCGCTACAGGAGGAGCTCGACGTGGACGACGGCGGCGGCGGCGGCGTTGGGCGGGCCGAGGACGAAGCGCTCGGACTTGGCCTTGCGGAGCACGGCGGCGGGGGCGGCGTCCGGCGAGCCCTCGTCGGAGCCGGAGCTGTCGCCGTCCTCCTCCGGGATGGAGGACAGCACGCCGGCCCACGACGAGCCCGCGCCGCCGTAGCTGTAGTAGTAGCAGTACTCCTCGTCGGCGCCCATCCGGAAGCCGCCGTAGAACCCCTCCTCGTCCTCCGCCGCCGCCAGCGACGCCGGCCGGAGGCGGAGCACCTTGATGAAGAGCTTGTGCAGAAGCTTCGGGAGCCCCGCGCGGTGCTTCTTGATCCGCCCGCCGTCGGCCGCCGCCAGCGCCGGCGGCACCGCCGGGAACCACGGCATGGTGCCGGCCGTCGGGTTGGCCTCCGCCGCCGTTGCTAGCTTGCTTGCTTGGTGGCTCTGTCTGTACTTGACCTGATCGCCGATTCGAGAGCGAGCTCGTGAATCTTTTTTTGGGGGGGGGGGGGTGGTTCGCCTGGGTATCTCCTGTTTGGGCCGTGTTTTTAATACTCCCTGTACGTGAGGTCGAGCTGTGTTTAGAGCTGCAATTAGGATAAGGCAGCAGCAGGAGGAGGGGAAGCCTTCAACCTTCATGCATGGATTGACGCATGCATGAAGCTAGGTTTCTTTACAGGTGGGAGAAGGTGAGTGGAGGGCTTGCTGGAGCTTGCAGTGTGTGGTCGGGAGGTCGACGACGACGACAAGTTAATTAGCGAGGGCTGCCGGCCGGCCGGGGCAGGGTCACGTCGTCATGCTTGTTTTTGTCACGGGCGGCTACGTACGCAGTGGAAGGCGCCTGCTGATCGATGCCGGCCCTGATGGCGGCGTGGTTAATTAGCTTAATCGCATGGCCAAGGCTTTGCTTGGGCAGCTAGCTGACGACTGAGCTGACCGAGGTAGCAGCGCAGAGACACTATACCTGGCCGACTGCCATGGTCCATGGATGACGGATCGATTACATATGCAGTGACATAATAGAAAACTGATCGACGGAGAGCCTAGCTTTCTTTTTCGGTGCTCGTGGGCGCGGCGCAGGAACAGGGATCGGATCATGGTAATTCATAAGTACGTCGGTAATGATTATTCCAGTTCTCCTCCTCTCGGTTTACTCGTGCTCTGTGGCTTTAATTTGCTGCCGTGATATGTATGTATCCCTGCTCAGCCAGGTTCTCTTGTGAGATCGAGGGAAACATGGGGCGCAAATAAAATTGAGAGAATCTCACAACGACAGGTACTGTACTACAGATTTTACTTGGGAAACGGAAATCATCCCACATGTATGACGCTATGAAGATAAAGAAATCGTCACTTTGGCCTTTGCGAAGCCACGATCAGCACACGGACAACACCAGAGACGCAGAGATAACCATTGCGGAGAAATATTTGGTGTTGTTGTAATGTAGCCTGTATCTTTGCAGTTCCATAATCTGCATATGCCACCCAGGAAGTAAAATGAATACACATTAATTCACATGCCGGGTGAGTATATGCTGTAAAACATTCAGCTATAAAGATTTATACAATGTTCACATTGTATATCAATCAAATGAACACATCTTTTAACAACATGCATATATGTCATCACATCATCGTAACTTCCACATTTTTTTTTGAAAATGCATGCTCTGACATGTTCCACACCTACCAATTTTCTGAGGTTTTGTTGGAGTTGGCAACTATGCAAACTTGAACAGAAAAGAAAGAAATCACAAAAAAATTAAAAGAAAGGAATAAAAGGTTGAGAAAAAGGGAAACAAACTTTCTTTGGAGGAACAAATAGGAAAATAAATCTTGATAGGCTCTCTTTGGAACATAGTATTCTCGAAACATAGGAATAGCAAACACACATAGGAATTGAATGCCATTGTATTTCAAATCTTATGGAACGAAGAAATACATGTAAATTGCAGGAATGGTTGTGGAGCACAAGAAAAGCAAAGGAATTATCCGCAAAAAAAAGAAAGAAAGAAAAGCAAAGGTATTGGAGGAGATAGAGTGACACATAGGAAACTTTTCATGAGGTCCAACCTCTCAGTAGAATTCATTCAAAATTGCTACAGAACAAGCCATTCTACAACGATTTCACAGGATTGGTAGGAATTCAATCTTTTGTTCTAAAGGGCTTCATAGGAAAGATTCCTATAAGATCTAAATTATCTAAATTTTCTATACTTTTCCTTTGTTCCAAAGGAAGCCTAAAAGTCAGTGTCATTGGGGACATTTGCCCATTTCCTACTTTCTCTGGATAGTGGGCTAATGGTCCGCGTTCCGTTGTATCTATCAATAACCGTAGGAAAGGTTCTTGTACGATTTTGGGGCCCTACGGCCTGCATAAACATTCAGCCCACTAATATATAAGAAACAACAACCTTGTGCTTCAATCGATTTTTTCTTTTACCTAAAAGAAGGTAAATCTATGATGCCCAACTTTTGACCTCATAACTATTAGAAGGATATAATTTTATATCTTTAGTGTTTATGCATAACCTAGTGAAAGTGGAGAAATCTCCTGATATTAATTTCATGGAAATATAAACGTCCATGATTTAGAAAAAGTTACTGTTTGATAAATTGGCGATGGTAAATTCTAAAGAGGACTCGCAAGAAATTGTGAAAATGTGAAAGTTTAGGGGTCTGCCCCCTTGATTGCTGGACTGATACGTGGTGATGTTCAGTAGTCCACTAGTCCTATAAATGATAAATCCATCTGCTCTTGGTGGCACGTACTTCGTGTGGATATAGATGTACACGCTCCATAATTAAAACTTCGGACTCGTTTCTTCTGACTACATTATGCATTTGATTTGATTACATACATTTTGCAAAGGATTAGATTCACTACCAGAAAGGCCTTCATCTGCACCGGTGGGGACCTTTAGCTCTGGTTTTCCAACCGGTGCAGATCTTCCGGTGCTAAAGGTGCCCATTCGTCATACCGGTGCTAAATGTGCCCATTCGTCAAAAAAATATGTGCGTTGTTGTGGGGATTCGAACTCATGACCTCTTGGCTCGCGCATACCCACCTAACCATCTCAACTGCGTAGCACATGTGATGGAATAGAATACGCTTTCCTTTTGAAGTAGCATGCAACACCCCTTTAGCACCGGGTTCGTAACACCAACCGGTGCTAAAAGGCCTTTAGCACCGGGTCGTAACACCACCCGGTGCTACCCGGTGATAAAGGGTCATCCTTTAGCACCAGATGGTGTTACGACCCGGTGCTAAAGGGGGAGCACCTTTAGCACCGGTTGGTGTTACCAACCGGTGCTAAAGGTGACTTTTAGCACCGGTTGGTGTTACCAACCGGTGCTAAAGAGTCTCCTGGGGCATCCCAATTTTTCACCCGGTGCTAATGTTGCATTAGCACCGGATCTTGAGTGCACCGAGGCATATGAGAGGGGCGGATGTGAAGATCTCTGGTAGTGATTCATGGCAGTGCATGAGAAGGGAATTAATTAATGACGATTGGAATGCCTTATTGCAAGGTGTTTAGGTATGGTTTCATTGGACAATAGGGTTTGTCACAATTAACAAGAGATTTTTCCTCCACTAGGAGGCCACGCCACTCCCTCCGTCATACAATATAAGGTGTGCATGTAATTTAAGTTAGATTCGAACTTTGAAACTTTTGACCTACAAACAATCTTGTATTGCAAACTTTTTCTTACAAAAATAGTATCATTGAATTATGTTTAAAAGTATTCACATGACTATTTTTGCTATTAAAAATCAAATGCTAGTGTATTATAAACTGTGACAATAACTTTGTAATCTTATTAATTGGCAAGGATAAGATATGCGTAATCAATAACTATAACATAGTTCCAAAACCTCCATTTTTCCGCAATGCTTTGGAGACTATAGAAGTTCATTTCACTGCTAAAAGTCTAGCAATACTCCATGACCTTAATGTATAAATGTCCAAAAAGCCCGCAACCTGAAAGCACGGCTTTTTAGCCTGGTCCGAGCCCGGCCCAGCCCGACCCGGCCTTCTTCGGGCTCGTGCTAGCCCGGCCCACCACCTTGTGTAGGCCATGGGCCGCTGCCTCGCCTCCCTCCACTCCGCGCCGCCCCCACACCTCCCCTCCACCGGCGGTCCGGCGCCCCCTCCCTTCTTCCTCCGGCCTCCACTCCCTTCCTTCCTCCCTTACCTCGCTGCCTCACTCTCCCTCCCCTACAGCGCGGCGGCGACGGGGGCACCGGCTGACGACGCGGCCATGGCCTCCCCAGCCTGCGCAACGGCGAGGGAGGGGGAGCGCGGCCTCCTTAGCCCGCGGAACTTTGGCGGCGGGGGCTTGGCTGGCCGGCGGCCGGCGGGGAGAGGGGGGGGGGGGCTTGGCTGGCCGGCGGGGAGGGGGAGCGCGACTACGGGCTGCCTGAGCCCGCTCGTAGGGCTGGGCTTTGCCGAGCTAGCCCGACACGAAATCGGCCCGTGGGCCCGGGTTTGGGCTGTCGCTGCAGCCCGTAGGCTAGCCCGGCATGGCACGGAGTGCCATAGGGCCGGGCTAGGCACGACACGGTGATTGCCGGGCTAGGGCGGGCCCGGGTCAGGGCCGGACTGGGTGGCCCGAATTGACATCTATACCTTAATGTAGGTATTTAGTGACCTGCAGTCGGTACCCTTGCACCGTAGTCTTAGAATGCTGAATTTTATGCCTTTCCGGAAAGAAAAGAATGCTGATTTCATAATATATTTTGCGTGAAGAGCGAGCAAAATGATAGGCCGTGTTTCTTTGGGGATGGAAAATTTTTTTCACCCCGTTTGACTAATAATTAAGGGTATTAAATAAAGTCAGTTTACAAAACTACCTTTACAACTCTAGATTAATTTACGAGACAAATCTAATGAAGCCTTTGACCGCATGATTAGAGGATGATTACTGTAGCATTACTGTAGTAAATCATGGACTAATTAGGCTCATTAGATTTGGCACGCAAAGTTACATCCATCCCTAAAAAGGTTTTGCTGATAGACTTTATTTAATACTTCATGTATGTAAGATTCCCTTTGAAAATATATTTTCGGGAAGCAAAGAAACACGGCCCAATTATATGATTGTACTGAATCATGAACAAGGAAAACAAATGAGTAGAGATATAAAAGTACTCCACGATGTATTCACAAATGGATTAACAAATAATAAAACCATCACAAGCTCGACAAACCCATAACCTAGCTAGCGTACGTGGTCTAAAATTTGAAGCTCTAGATCGAAGCACACGCATGGGATTTCGAGCCACGATAACGGATCAATCGACAGGACCAGGCACGAAGCCATGCATGCATGTACGTGGAAATAAAAAGGCTGAGGATCTATCTCTGAGATCGAGCAAGCAACCAATGCAACCATATATGCATGCAGAGCTCGATCTCGCAGAACCCTATTTACTTCGCTGCGTCTGGCGAATTGAATTGGAGTGGTGTCACTGCCGCCAGTGCGAGTCCCACGCGGCGCCGCCAGCCGACAGTGAAGGCACGCACGATCCACATGCCATTGAGCTCTGCTGATCTCGTACGAACTGAACCTACTCAATCGATCGATATATTGGAATGCACAAGTTCCCACCCAACACGGGTATAGCTCTAGATCATAGCTGCAAGCCATGGAAACAAGTAGCATGAACCCAAGTGCATTCGATCATCATTATATTTCACCTCATTTAACCTAGGTACCTGCAGCACATTGATTTATTGCATGCATGCATGAGCTCCCCGGCTGGTCCATCTTTCAATAATTCTTCAGAACAAAGCTGTACTCCCTCTCCATTTGAAATTACAAGCAAAGCTGTATTTGGTTTATGTTACGAGCGACGGCGAATATCGATGAAGTAAAACGAAATCAAACACAGCGAGACACAAGATTTATCGTGGAAAACCCCTCCAAAGCTAAGGGGAAAAACCATGGGCACCAGCTAACAACAATCTCACTATTTCAAAAGTCGGGTTACAACGCCTACGATGGCTTACAAAAGAATCAAGTCTCCACGAAACCCTAAAATGGTATATATACCGGTTTGGGAAACACGGGTATAGCCTCCGGCGACGGGCCTCCGTTGCACTCCGGCAGAAGCTCGGTCTTTATCGTGGATGTGAATTTGAAACATATCCAACAGTTTAATTTGGCTAGGATAAGAGATTTGACCAATAATTATTCTATTGGTGTTTTATTTATGTAATACTATGTATAAAAGTATACTCGTAAGAAAGTATTTTTTAAATAAGATTTTAATGGCAACAACTTTGTGACATAAAATTTTTGTATGAGCAGCATATAGTTGTTGATCACAAGGCTTTTACTAATGAAATGAATATGCCTTGTAATTTCAAATGGACGAAGCATAGTCCACAATAATATATAGTAGGAATTGTCACTTACGAAAAATTCTAAGAGGGCTAATGATTTAGCCAGCAGTAGGCTGTAAGCATCTTTACAGCCTATCTCTCAGCCCATTAGTATAGTGATTTAGCTCTTTATCATTAATACATGGCCCACTTGTTTCTCTCATAAAGTTTATTGGTTGTTGTGCCCAAGCTAGCTGTAAACTTACAGCCCACCTCCTCTCTCTCCTCTTCTTTCTCCTCCACCTCATCATTTAGCCTTCTTACGGCCTTCCATAATACTTGCTAACAGTACTAAAACTATCGGCCATTCGTAAATAAACTTTGGGTACGGATGTACGGTGCACAAGAAGAGTTTTTACAACATTATTATCGATCCAATGTACACTTCCACAACACATGCAAATAATTTAGGGTGTCAAGGTCTGTGACACATACATTACTTAATTCATGAACTTATTTTAAAATGAGATCCATAAGTATCATTCACAAAAAAGAAGAATCTAAAGAAGTAAAAAATATAGAAAAGTTGTAATATCATGAGACAAAGTCAAGCTATAGTATTTCTGTGACGAATCGGATTCTCACCGACGAGAACCCGACTCCCTGTACCCTTGAGATAGTCCCAGGAATAGCAGCTATCTCGTACAGAACTCATCTCAGTCGAATATCACATCCATACAACGATAAAAGATTCATTACATGACATATATAAAGACAAAGCGTCCGGTACAAGCCCTCTGGGCTAAATCGACAATAAGAAACATCTGCGCAGCGGTAGCTAGAACATCAGGGTCCACTCCTCCACAGGCATCCTTGAGCGTAGCGCACACCCTTCAATCGTACCACCCGTCCTGGTTGAACTCGTGGTCGGGGTCTTCACCTGAGAACCCAAAGTCTGTCCCCAAGGAAATGGGACAGGTCCACGTCACCAACCATAATATGATGCAAGCTTTTAAAGTGGCCTATTCTAAAGATATAGAAATAATCAAGGTTTGAGCCAGGTTTTTCTTATGCAAGCAGCAACAATAACCCAATTTCAACTCATCACCAACTCCTGCTCACACACACACACTTCCACTTCCCAATCCAACCATCAGCCTCACGTTTTCCCATCGGGCCCGTCCTGCCACGGCAGGTTCCCGCAATTTATTTTCCACCAACACCTTTCACTCGCTATTCGACTCGGTGAGCTCCCTCCCCACCTTGTCTCAACAGCCTCAGCTGGACCAATCTCTCATAACCCGATTCAAGGATGAGGTAAGAAAGCAGATTCCCATTCTAGCCGGGGCTTCTCAGAAATGGGTCATCCGTAACCGTGGACACGGCTATATGTATAGTTTACACTCTGCAGAGGTGGCACTCCAGGAATCCATCCGGGCTGCAAGGCTGGTCCGCAACCAACCTGAGACACAGCCCACAGCAAAGACCCTACACAGTAA
Source organism: Echinochloa phyllopogon (assembly GCA_033239725.1). NCBI lineage: Eukaryota > Viridiplantae > Streptophyta > Magnoliopsida > Poales > Poaceae > Echinochloa > Echinochloa phyllopogon. The sequence continues at coordinate 12,071,644 of BTCW01000010.1, read as the reverse complement.
CGGCGCCAATCCTGTCTCCCTGGGCTCGGTAAACATCCGATCTAACATCTGCCCCAGAGTCGTGAAACCTTCCCACCGGGGCTAGTCGGGGGCCGTGGTAAATCAGGGAGATTACGCCGCAACGAATCCCCCCTACACAAATCAAGCTCGATTCTCCTACAGTCTCGGCGCCGCACTAGAGTAGGCTTGCTGGAACCCTCCCCATACTGGGTAGATGGTGAGCACGGTATTTCCCAAGTCCAAAGTGGGGGCACGACTCGGTCCTTAATTGTTCGGTAAAGCGAGTATCTGCATCACAAGCGATCCGCCGCAACGGTCCGCAATCGGCACCCATAACAGGTATAGCCGCCCAAACTCCTCAGGTACTCTACGAGTACCAATCCCCAAGTAACCAATGACCATGTACCCGCAACAGGTACCCCATAGGGTCTGCCCGAGTGCAGTCCCTTAGCACCTCGATCAACGATCGAGTTGTTATTACTCGCTTACACCGCCTAGCTGCGCTACTCCTCCCAAACCATCCACAACTCACGCCAAGAGGATCAATCACAACCATCCCAACACATGCATAGCATAGCATATTTATAAAGTGAGTAGTAGGTAGCAAGGTAACAGGATAATAACAAAGGCAGTGCAGGTTTATCATGCGAGTAAAGTAAAGCGCTAGCATACTAGTTGCATGTCTAATAGGTATTTCAGAGATGGTCGGGCGTGAACCTGGGCAAAGGTCTTCGTCCTCGTCAAAGCAGTTGTCGTAGTGGTCCGGCTCCTCCTGACTCTCCGGAGCTCCTAAGGTTGCGTGAAAATAAAATAAGACGCGACTACTAGCAAAGAAACACTAAAACAGCGACGAAAGAAGACCCAAATAACACCAAACTCTACACTAACGCGTAGATCATGATTTTAGAAAAATATAGAAACTGGTTTCATATTTTTCTGAGCTACGGTTGATTTATTATTAATTTTCGAAGTTTAAATCATTTTTTGAAAATATTAAATAATTTCCGAAAAAGAAAACAGACAAATAATTAGCCTGCTGATGTTAGCATGACGTCATGCTGACGTCAGCAGTGGGGTCCGCCTAGGATGACGTCAGCAGTGGGCCCTGCTGACGTCAGCGTTGACCGGTCAACGGTCAACGGGGTCAACGGGGTCAACCCTGGTCAGTGGGTCCCATGTGTCAGTGACTCGCAGAGTATGACAAGTGGGCCCCTTGTGTCAGCGCGGTTAAAAGAAAAAGAAAAAGAATAAACGATGGCTGGGCTGGAATTGGGCCGAAAGTGAGTGGGCCGGAAGAGTTCAAGGGGGTTAAACAGACTTATACGCGAACTTTAGGCCCACGAAGGGGTGGCTGCTGGTGCTGCTCTGGTGGACCAAGTCCACCGTGAACCGTGAGAGGGGTGCATGTGAACCGGGTGCACGGGATCACTCTGCGGCCGAATCGGGATTTTCTGTGGCTACGCGTGTGGCGACTTGGTGTGGTCTTGCGTGTGGCGTGGCCACGGCGCGACGCGACGCGCGCGCGGCGCGCACCAGAACGCGCCGGCGGCGACGGACGTCGGCGGTTCTCACCGGATGTGGCTCGGCTAGGCTCAAGATCGGCCGGGAAGGCTCGGCTTGGACTTGGCGAACACAATTGGGGTGATCAAGGGCTCGGATTGGGTTCGGTTTGGCCCTCCCGACGCGAACAGCGGCGGCTCGGCCATGGATGCCGGCGAGCACGACGGCGGCTCGGGTTTTTGGCTCAACTGCACTCGGAAGGGGTCATGCGTGCGTGCGTGTGGCTCCAGCAGCTGCTGGGACGCAACTAGGTGCACACGCACGGGCTCGTGGTCGCCCACGGCCGCGCATGGCCTCGGCGTTCGCGCGCGGCGAGCGGAGCTCGGCCGCGGCGGCCTCGGCTGCGGGAAAACAAGGCGACGGCGGGTTGCAGCGGGGTCAGCGGCGACGCGGACCTGCAGAAGAGACGCGGCTCGAAGGCCGGCAACACAGAGAAAGGCTGGCTCGCGCGGCGGCGGAACTCGCCGGAGTTGGGGAAGAAGGGGGTCGACGACGACGGCTCACCTCGGGTCTCGTAGACGTACGCTGCAGCTCGGGGTAGACTCGACGCGGCCTGGCGGTCCTCGTGCTCCTCCTCTCGCTCCCTGGTTCGGCTTGGAGACGGCGGTCCACGCGCGGCGGCGCTCCGGCTTTCGGCGACGACGCGGGGAAGGCGACTGGCTTCTCCTCTTCTTGCTCCGACTGCTCCTCGACCTTCCCCACCCCTCTCCCTCTCCTCTCCGCTCACGAATTGGATTGGGAAGGAACCCCAAAGGGGCGGCGCGGCTTGGGGAAGAAGAAGGCCGGCGGCGGGTTAAATAGGCGCTAGGCTAGGGCTCCGCGGGCACGAACGGCGGGATTGGGGCGGCCAGGAGCTCGCGGACACGCGGCGCAATCGCGTCGGGCCGCACGGAGCTCGGGTGGTTGGGGTCACGGGCGGCGCGCTCGGGAGAGAGAGAGCGGCGAGAGGAAGACGATGACGCGGGGGGAGAAGAAAAGGCTGACAGGCGGGGTCCGCCTGTCAGTGGAAGAGAGGGACGCGGCGGGGACGCGGTGCAGGGGCTGGGCCGTGCTGGGCCGAAAGGCCGAGCAGGCCGGCTGGTTGGTTGGCTTGGGGAGAAGAGTTAAGGGGTGTTAGATGGACTTTGGTTTCGGGATTTGGCCCACGAACTGTTAGAAATGGTTGACAATTAGTTTGGCCAATTAGTGTTTGAATTCAAATCTAGAATTTGAATTCAAACCAACCAAAAATCCAAATAAATCCAAATAACTCCAAATCACACTATTTCATCCTTAGCACTTCAAATTGATTTTAAATTTCAAAATTAAATTGCCTAGGAATTTAGGGAGCAAATAGATGACACTCTTATATGTTTGTTTGCATGCACACAATTCCACCAAAATTTTTTTAAATTCGAATTTTTGCACTCAACAAAACCTATAGGAATTTTAGGGTTGTTACAATTTCAAAAGTTGAATTAGCAAAATAATGAGAAAGATACTACTGACGCATGGTGGTCATTGGTCAACGTTTAAATCTATTTGTTGATAGGGAACTGTCCAAAACAACACTCTTTTGTGATTGCAAAAAGTAGGAGCACTACCAGAGATCTTCACATCCGCCCCTCTCATATGCCTCGGTGCACTCAAGATCCGGTGCTAATGCAATATTAGCGCCGGGTGTAAAATTGGGGTGCCCCCGAGGACCCTTTAGCACCGGTTGGTAATGCTAAAGTGTGCTAAAGGTGCTCCCCCCTTTAGCACCGGGTCGTAACACCACCCGGTGCTAAAGGATGACCCTTTAGCACCGGGTGGTGTTACGACCCGGTGCTAAAGGCCTTTTAGCATCGGTTGGTAAATACGACCCGGTGCTAAAGGGGGTGTCGCATGCTACTTCAAAAGGAGCGCATCTTCTATTCTATCACATGTGTTGCGTAGGTGAGATGGTTAGGTGGGTACGCGCGAGCCAAGAGGTCCTGAGTTTGAATTATTACGAAGGTGCACCTTTAGCACCGGTTATTTAACCCGGTGCTAAAGGATTGCACCTTTAGTACCGGAAGGTTAGCACCGGTTGGGAATCCGGTGCTAAAGCCCGTTCCCAACCGGTGCGGATGTGGCTTTCTCTGGTAGTGGAGTAAATATATATTTGAATGCAACCGGAAGACTGCCATTGCCTGTGCCTCTCTCCGATGGAGATCTCCTGAACCCAGCCCGCGGGGACCCTCCAAAGTAAATAAAGAGGCGATCGATCTCTCTCCATGCATACTTGCATGTCATACCTCTTTCGTGGTGCCATTCAATGCGTTCATGGCCTCCTTCGTGATCGCCTGCGCTTGCTTCTCCGATCCCCTTAACTAGTTCCAGTGAAGCTTCGGCAGCTTGCTAGCCGTCTAGAGTACAGTAAGCGTGCATGAGACTGCATGTATGTAAGTGCTTGTCTCTGGGGGGAGGTAGATGCAGTACATTTCACTACCAGAATCCTTCACATCCGCCCGCCTCCTCCGCCTCGGCCATTTTTGGACCCGGTGCTGATGGGGCTTCAGCACCGGGTCCAACGGCTAGGAGCGGGGGCGGCGCGGAGGTGTGTCCGGGCGGACACATTAGCACCGGGTCGTGGCACGACCCGGTGCTAATGTTCACCCTTTAGCACCGGGTGCAGCCACGACCCGGTGCTAAAGGCCTCGGGCACATTAGCACCGGGTCGTGGCTGCACCCGGTGCTAAAGGGTGAACATTAGCACCGGGTCTTGCCACGACCCGGTGCTAATGTGTTTGAATATAGGGGCTTCCCCTCCCCCGCCCGAGCCAGCTGAACACTTAGGCGCTGTGTTCATGCTGCTCGGCCGTGGGAGGGGAGGTGCTGCCCAAATTTTTTTCAAAATTTGTGAAGAATCTACTCATCTAAGGAGCACTACAAGGTACACTCTTTCATTCTCTAATGTTTTATTTAGCTTGTAATCCTTCTATGATTTAGAAATAGAGGGATTTGTGAATCAAAGTAAAGCTAGCTAGAGAGAGATTGTGTTCTTGGAGGAGAGAGAGGAGAGAGCTTGAGTTCATGGTGGAGAGAGTGTTCATGCATGTTGTGTTTTAAATGGAGAGAGAAGGCAAGCTAGTTAGTATTTTGTTTTGTATGACTTGTGAATAGTTGTAAGGCTTATAGTAATGTGGTTTTAGAAATTACTAGAAAATCAATATAAAATGCTAGAAAATCTTATAAATTACTAGAAAATCTTATAAATTACTAGAAAATCTTATAAATTACTAGAAAATCAATATAAAATGCTAGAAAATCTTATAAATTAATAGAAAATCTTATAAATTACTAGAAAATCAATATAAAATGCTATAAAATCTTATAAATTAATAGCAAATCTTATAAATTAATAGAAAATCTTATAAATTACTAGAAAATCAATATAAAATGCTAGAAAATCTTATAAATTAATAGAAAATCTTATAAATCTTATAAATCTTATAAGGCTTATAGTAATGTTATATTTAATGAATATAGTAATGTAGTTTTAGAAATTTATTTATATAATGGAATATATATTATAATTTGTATTTATTTATATATTAATTTTTTTTATCTTTAAATTGTATTGTATATTTGTTATTGGTTAATAATGCAGATGAATAGACAATGGATGTACGGGGACCCCCACGCTCAGGCCTTCCGTGATGGCCTTAGGACGTTTCTCGATGCCGCCGAGGCTAACAGGACGCCGTCCGGTTTCATGTTCTGCCCATGCACCCATTGTAAAAATATACAATCGTACAAACAAAGAGGTTGTCTTCAAGTGCATTTGATGAGGCACGGTTTCATGAGGAATTATTCTGTTTGGACGAAGCACGGTGAAAGAGGAATTCTAATGGATGAAGATGAAGAAGACGAGGCCGATGACGACATTCCGTTATTGGCTCAATACTACGGTTCCTTTGCATATGCTGCAATGGGTGATGCCGATGAGGAAGATGTTGCTCGGGAAGGCGATGCTCAGGAAGATGTTGCTCAGGAAAATGAACCTACTGATGGGCTCGGGCAAATGTTGCGTGATGCCGAGAAAGACTGCGGCAATGATAAGGATATAAAAAAGATACAGCGCATGTTGCAGGACCACAAGACTGACCTGTACCCAGATTGCAAAGAGGGGCTAAAGAAGTTGGGTAGCACACTTGAACTTCTGCAGTGGAAAGCAGCAAATGGTGTTACTGATAAGGGTTTCGAGGAGCTACTGAAACTCGTAAAGAAGATTCTTCCAGAGGGTAACACATTGCCATCGACAACGTATCAAGCAAAACGTGTTGTTTGCCCTCTCGGTTTGGAGGTGCAGAAGATACATGCGTGTCCTAATGACTGTATCCTCTATCGCGGACAGTACGAACACTTGGATCGTTGTCCGGTTTGCACCTGCGCGCGATACAAAATCAGGCGGGACGACCCTGGTGATGTTGGGGGAGAGCGTTCTAAGAAAAAAATCCCTGCGAAGGTGATGTGGTATTTCCCTCTGATACCCCGTCTGAAGCGTTTGTTCAGGAACAAAGACCATGCCAAACTGATGTGCTGGCACAAAGAAGAACGTAAGCAGGATGGCATGTTGAGACACCCCGCCGATGGATCCCAGTGGAGGAACATCGACAGAGCATTCCCAGAGTTTGATGCTGATGCGAGGAATGTTAGGCTTGGTTTAAGTACCGATGGCATGAACCCTTTTGGTGAAATGAGCAGTAGTCATAGCACTTGGCCCGTGACTGTTTGTATCTACAACCTACCCCCCTGGCTCTGCATGAAGCGGAAGTTCATTATGATGCCAGTGCTCATCGAAGGCCCAAAGCAACCTGGCAACGACATTGATGTGTACCTAAGACCATTGGTTGACGAACTTTTGCAGCTGTGGAAGAATGAAGGTGTTAGCGTGTGGGATGAGGACAAGCAGGAGCAGTTTGACCTTCGAGCACTGCTTTTCATAAGCATCAACGACTGGCCTGCACTAAGTAACCTATCAGGACAATCAAACAAAGGATATAAAGCATGCACTCACTGTTTAGAGGAAACCGAAAGCATGTATTTGAAACATTGTCGTAAAGTTGTGTACATGGGTCACCGTCGATTCCTTCCGGCGAAGCATGAGCTACGAAAGAAATGTGCGCATTTTGGCGGGAATGCTGACCGCCGTACAAAGCCGAGACACCGGAGTGGAGAAGAGCTATTTGATATGGTGAAGGACCTACACGTGGTGTTTGGCAAGGGAGACGGAAGCCAGGCTGCTCCGACGGGCGAGGATGGTCGTGCCGCGATGTGGAAGAAGAAGTCTATCTTTTGGGAGCTACCTTATTGGCAACGTTTAGAGGTCCGTAACGCGATTGATGTGATGCATCTGACGAAGAATCTTTGCGTGAACTTGATAAGCTTCCTGGGTACTTATGGGAAGCCAAAAGATACACTGGAAGCACGTCAGGATCTGAAACGATTGAAGCAACGGACTGATCTACATCCAGAAAAGAGAGACAAAGGACGCCAGTACTTGCGTCCTGCCAGCTTCACTCTCAGCAAAGAAGAGAAGGCAAGCATGTTTGAATGCTTGAACAGTATCAAGGTTCCGTCTGGCTACTCCTCCAATATTAAGGGAATAATAAATATGAAAGAGAAGAAGTTCACAAACCTGAAGTCTCACGACTGCCATGTGTTGATGACACAGCTGCTTCCCGTCATACTCAGGGGTGTGCTACCAGTAAACGTGCGGAAAGCCATTGTGAAGCTATGTGCATTCCTCAATGCAATTTCTCAGAAGGTGATCAATCCAGACCACTTAGATCAGCTACAGAACGACGTGGTGCAATGTCTTGTCAGCTTTGAGATGATATTTCCACCATCCTTCTTCAATATCATGACACATCTATTGGTTCACCTCGTCAAAGAGATTCGTATATTGGGCCCAGTATTTCTACACAACATGTTCCCATTTGAGAGGTTCTTCGCTGTCCTAAAGAAGTATGTCCGTAATCGTTCTCGTCCAGAAGGATGCATTGCTAAGGGATACGAAACGGAGGAGGTCATTGAATTCTGTGTTGACTTTGTCGACGATCTTATGCCGATTGGTGTGCCCGAATCCCATCACGAGGGGAGACTTGGTGGAAAGGGCACACTAGGGAGAAGATCGATGGTGATCAAGGACGTTGAGACATTTCGTAAAGCGCACCTCACAGTTTTGCAACAATCAACCTTAGTTGCTCCGTACATCGAGGAGCACATGCAGATTCTCAGGGACGAAAACTCAACAAAGTCTGCGGCCTTCATTCAGCGTCTGCACAATAGTACTTTCGCCGATTGGTTGCGAAGACGTCTTATGGGTGTCGAGGGCATTGATGCGCAGCTAGCTTTTGTAGCTAGAGGTCCATCGAGCACGATCTTGACATTCCAAGGATACGACATCAATGGGTATACATTTTACACAAGAGCCCAGGACAAGAAAAGCACCAACCAAAACAGTGGTGTCCGGATCGACGCGACAGACACCAATGGCAATACAAACTCATACTATGGAGTCATAGAGGAGATATGGGAACTAGAGTACGGACCTTTGAAGATCCCACTGTTCAAGTGCCAATGGGTGAAGCTGACTGGAGGAGGTGTTAAAGTTGAAGCGGACTATGGAATGACGTTAGTGGACCTAAACAAGATTGGCTTTCTAGACGAACCGTTCGTCCTGGGCAAAGCTGTCACACAAGTTTTTTATGTGAAGGACATGGCTAGCAGACCGAAGAAAGGGGCGGATAAGAAAGGTGGGGGTAAGCAATTGGACCCATCACAAGACGAGCCAAAGCGTCATATAGTTCTTCCTGGAAAGAGAAAAATCGTAGGAGTTGAGGACAAGACGGATGAAGATTATGATATGCTCGATGGCCGGCCTCCATTCTCAGTGGCTGATGACCCAAGCATCCTGTTAGCGGCGGAGGAGACACCGTATCTACGGCGTGATCACAATCAAGGAACATTTGTAAAGAGGAAGTTTATTAGTGTCCGAGTAAACGATGATGCCATGTAATTTCTATTGATTTATAGGATTTTCTAACATTTTATATTGATTTTCTAGTAATTTATAAGATTTTCTAGTAATTTATAAGATTTTCTAGCATTTTATATTGATTTTCTAGCATTTTATATTGATTTTCTATTAATTTATAAGAGTTTCTATTAATTTATAAGATTTTCTAACATTTTATATTGATTTTCTAGTAATTTATAAGATTTTCTAACATTTTATATTGATTTTCTAGTAATTTATATTGATTTTCTAGTAATTTATAAGATTTTCTAGCATTTTATATTGATTTTCTAGCATTTTATATTGATTTTCTATTAATTTATAAGAGTTTATATTAATTTATAAGATTTTCTAGCATTTTATATTGATTTTCTAGTAATTTATAAGATTTTGTAGTAATTTATAAGATTTTCTAGCATTTTATATTGATTTTCTAGCATTTTATACTGATTTTCTATTAATTTATAAGATTTAGGCCTTTAGCACCGGGTCGTGGCTGCACCCGGTGCTAAAGGCAACGACCGCGGCTGGCCACGTCACCGGGCGCACACGAGAGGCCTTTAGCACCGGGTCGTGGCTGCACCCGGTGCTAAAGGCCACGACCGGGCCGCGGGGGCCGTGCGGCGGCCGGCCACGTCACCGGGCCACGTCACTGGATGAACAAGAACAATTTTTCTTTTTAATCTCTGTATAAAAGTTGTAACTAGTCGTTCTCCCTCGTACAAACTTCAAAAAAGATCATTTTTCTTCCTAAAAATTCCTAAAATCATACTCTATCAGGTTATGAAACATATTAATGTTATTATTTTGAAAAATCTTCTCGTGTTTGAACAATCCAAATTTTGAATTAAAAATGACACCTACAACCAAGGTTTTTTTCACACTAGGTGATGTCAAATGAAAAAGTGATGAATACCAAAGTTTCATATTTCATCATTATCTACAATCTTTATTTAGGTCATTTTGTCATTTTCAAAATGGGTAATAACATGTAGTAGAAATTTGACAAGTCTCTAACAAAGTTTTGGAAACTATGCGAGTGAATCTAGGATTAATGAACAATGTACACTACCACTTTCTCAAATGCAAAAATGACTTAAATAAAGATTGTAGATCTTGATGAGATATGAAATTTTGGTATTCATGACTTTTTCATCTGAGACCGTTTAATGTTCCAAAATCTTTCATTTAGTTATCAATTTTTGTAATTTATAAGATTTTCTAGTAATTTATAAGATTTTCTAGTAATTTATAAGATTTTCTAGTAAGTTATAAGATTTTCTAGTAATTTATAAGATTTTCTATTAATTTATAAGATTTTCTATTAATTTACAGGATTTTCTAGTAATTTAAAAGATTTTCTATTAATTTATAAGATTTTCTAGTAATTTATAAGATTTTCTAGCATTTTATATTGATTTTCTAGTAATGTATAAGATTTTCTTTTTTAATATATATTTTTAAAACAAGTATTAATAACTATACATTAAAACAAGTATTAATAACTATACATTAAAAACTATATTTATAAGATTCCCAAATAGTAGCCCCCGGTGCTAAAGGCCCGTTTGGAAACTGGGTGCCAAACGAAAAGTTGGGGCCTTTAGCACCGGGTTGATCTAAAATCCGGTGCTAAAGGCCCCCAATTTTCGTTTGGCGCCAGTTACGGGGCCTTTAGCACCGGGTGTAGAAGACCCGGTGCGAAAGGGGGGCCTTTAGCACCGGGTCGTGGCTGCACCCGGTGCTAAAGGCCTCAGTCTGGCGCACAGTTACGGCCTTTCGCACCGGGTGTAGAAGACCCGGTGCTAAAGGCCCTTTCGCACCGGGTGGTGGGAAGACCCGGTGCGAAAGGGGGGGCATTTAGCACCGGGTGCAGCAACGACCCGGTGCGAAAGGCCCTTTAGCACCGGGTCGTGGCTGCACCCGGTGCTAAATGCCCCGGTCCTATATAGGCCGGGGACTTCTCTCCCCTCCCTCACTTCGCCCTCAATCCTCACAGAAACCGCCGCCTCGTCTCCTCAGCCGCTGCCGCCCGTCGTCCCCGCCGCCGTCGTCGTCCCCGCCGCCGTCGTCGTCCTCGCGCCCACGCCGCCGCCGCCCGTGGTCCTCGCGCCCACGCCGCCGCCGCCCGTCGTCCCCGCCGCCGTCGTCGTCCCCGCGCCCGTCGTCCCCGCGCTCCGACACCCACGCCGCCGCCGCCCGTCGTCCCCGCCGCCGTCGTCGTCCCCGCGCCCGTCGTCCCCGCGCCGGTGCCCCTCGTCCCGCGCCGCTCAAAATGTTCGTCTCGTAGAGTACAACCAATCCATGCAATTAGTTTTTGATTTTATCTACATTTAGTAGTCCATACATGCTATGATATTTTGATGTGATGACAATCTTCTTTTTGCATTGTAAACTTTGAGGGTGAAATTTGTGATCTAAACTTTGAGGGTGAAATTTGTGAAATTTGTTTTGCAATGAACAGGGAAACAGTGGCTGTAGGATTGGGATTGCTTTGGGTTTTATACCTAATACTAGTATGAAATTTATATTGGAAAATGCTTCATTTAAATGTATTGGAGATATTTACATTGAAATGTATATTGGAAATGTTATATGTTTGAAATGTATATTGGAAAATGCTTCATTTAAATGTATTGGAGATATTTACATTGAAATGTATATTGGAAATGTTATATGTTTGAAATGTGTATTGGAGATATTTACATTGAAATGTATATTGGAAATGTTATATGTTTGAAATGTATATTGGAAAATGCTTCATTTAAATGTATTGGAGATATTTACATTGAAATGTATATTGGAAATGTTATATGTTTGAAATGTATACTGGAAAATGCTTCATTTAAATGTATATTGGAAATTCTATGTATATTAGAAATATATGTGCTTCATTTAAATGTATATTGGAAATGTTATATGTTTGTATAATGTATACTATCGAAAATGTTTATTATCGGAAATTCTATGGCGTACCCGAACCCATCGCGCACCCGAACCCCTTAGCGAATCCGTTTTTCGCGCACCGACCCCCTTAGCGAACCCTTAGCGAATCAATTCACACCGCGCACCCGAACAACAACAACAACAACGTCCCACCCGAATCAATTCTTACCAATTATTTTTAATTCTATAGATGGCGGACAACAACAACAACGTCCCACCCATGCAAGAGGACAACAACACCCCTGTCCCACCCATGCAAGAGGACAACAACACCCCTGTCCCACCCATGCAAGAGGACAACGACACGTTCTTTGCGAATCAACTTTTCAATATTGTAACCCAACCAATGTCGATGGATGATGTGTTGGGCATCATTGGAAGGGACGACAATGTCCAGGGCGACAATGTTGCAAGGGCCGAAACTATTGAAGGAGCCGGTAGCGCGCCCTCGTCTAGTCAGGTGTGTATATAGATAACATAAATTTGTACTGTACATGTCAATTATGTATACCATCTCTATATCATCTCGTATATATGTAATTTGTGTAGGCCGCCTCTGCTAAGAAATCAAAACGATCGACCACGAAGAAGCTGAAGGATGTCAAGTTACACATCACCCGAGTGGAGGATGACGGGGAGCCAGTTGAGCCCCCAAAAGTGGCCAAGAAATTTGTATCTCAGTGCGGGGTAATTGTACGGGACAATGTGCCCATTAGTATCAGAAAATGGAAGTCCACGGACCCCACTGAGGAGTACGTGCTCCCCGATACAGAGAAGGAGATGCTATGGAGGGAATTAAAGGCAATATTCGACTGGCCTAGCACTCATGAAGCAGAACTGAGGGATTGGACAATGAAGAAGATGGCAGTTCTGTTTCAGGATTTCAAGAAGAAGTTGTACTCGCAATTTCTCAAAACCGGAGAGGCCCCGGATCCTGAGAAGTATAAGAAGATCACCAATGACGAGTGGGAAGCATTCATTGAGTACAAAACCTCCGAAGAGGGTGCAACGGCTAGCGCTAGAAACGCTGGAAACGCCGCAAATAAGAAGTACTCGCATAAGATGGGTTCGGGAGGTTACAAGGCAAGCATCGCTAAATGGGAGAAGATGGAAGAAGATCTATATGCTAGAGGCATCACTCCAGCGACACATGACTGGCCCACAAGGACCAAGCATTGGTACTATGGTCATGGAGGCACCCTGAGCCCAATCGACGGCTCCTTAGTTTTTCCCGAGGACTTGCGAGAACTAGCTCAGCGTCTCCTCGATATCCTCAGGGCATCTGATAGGGGAGAATTTGTTGCCGATAGAGACAGAGATGAGCTAACCTATGCCTTAGGGAACAAGGAGCATCCTGGACGGACGCGCGGCGTAGGCACAAGCGTCTCATGGAAGAAAGGTTTCCAAGAGCACGCCGCCACCTATAGGAGCCGTTCGAGGAAGAAGGCCGAATATGAGCAGAGGGTAAGGGACCTAGAGCAAACGGTTGCCGCCCAGGGCTCAAAGCTCCAAGAAATGGAGTCAGAGATGGAGCGACGGATGAAGGTAGCATGGCTGCAGATACAACAAGCCACAGGCGGGACCGGTTCCACAGAGCCTGCACCTCTCCAACAAGCCACAGGCGGGACCGGTTCCACAGAGCATGCACCTCTCCAAGATGCGGCCCTTATTAGCCCTCCACAGCAATATCAAAGCAGTCACGCTTCCACACAGGCCGCCGAAGCGGTCCGTTACACCGTGGATGAAATAACTCAACGGACCGCGTGCGAGCTTGTCGTCAGGCAGAAGAACTTAGCTGTGGTGGTACGTATGCGACCTTAGTTCATACTGCATACATTTCACCGTAAATACCATTCATTTACTAACTTTCTTTGTGACTACTAACTTATCAGGTCGCATACGGTATGACCAAACGTGTGGAAGAAGGGCAAAAATGGCACTGCAATGACATTCCACATGGTTACGTACCTGTTGAGGTGGAGCAAGTCGTCACCAGCTGGGAAGACTTGGAACTTGACATCCCCGGAGGTGACGGAGAAACAAAACTCGGTCAGTGTTCTCACTGCATCATTCTATGGAGCAAGGCAGACATCGTTATACCCGATACACCTGCGGCTACCAACAAGCCCCCGTCACCTCCAAGAGATCCACAGGATCATGACGATTCTCCGGGAGCTCCTGATGCAAGCCCGTCTCCTCCGCCAAAGAGGTCTCCGTCTCCTCCGCCGAAGAGGGGACGCCGCACTAAAGCCTCTGCCCCCACTCCACCAGCGAAGAAGGCGCGAAAAACTAGAGAGAAGCCCGCACCAGAGAAAAGAGCGGGCGAGAAGACTCTAGAGGAGCTCGAAGCCTCGGTAAAAGCAGACACAAAGAGGCAAATGGCCGAGTGGAGGAGAAAACCTGAGGCGGAGCCGAAGCTTGATCCCACCATCGTGAAGTCATTCCTCGGTAATTTGAGCAAGGGTCAACAGAAGGAAGTAATAGTAACAGACTATGACCGCTCATTACTGAAATCTCGCCGGAAACGGAAGGCTGCGGATAAGGAGGCGGGCCCATCCAAAAAGGTTCCTCAACTCGGCCAGCAACCTCAGCGTCCCTTGGGTCCATTGCCATCTCTGGACGAGCTTAACATTCAACGAGTAATGGCCGAGACTGGACTAACCAGAGCGCAAGTCCTGGGGGAAGAAGATGTGCCAGTAAACACAACGCTGAAGTGGCCGTTTAAGCTTGGCGAGCCTATGGTCCCTCCTGAAATGGAGAGGAAGCTACAAACGAAGATGCGCCGATTCCATGACTGGTATTTGGAAGAATCAAGAAGGAATAAACGGCGCATGATAAAAGTAGGCGTGAAGGACCAAGACTTCTACAATGGTGACACGGATTTTGTCTGGCTCAGGTTTAATGATATATATGAGCTGTACCACCGCGACGCCATGGACGTGGATTTGATCACATGTTGGACATTGTAAGTACTTTGTTGTTGCTTATAATTCACAGTTTGAAAACAATAATTCCAATCTATGTTGACGCGGGCTTTATTTATTGCTTAACATATGCAGAATGGAGATTCAAAAATGTCGCAGAGACAATATATATGACGTTGGTTTCGTTGACCCTCGAAGGATAAGTGAAGAAATGATAATGCACAATCCTGAGGAAACATATTTAAACCTATACAAATATATCAAGAAACAAAATTACTGTGACTCCATACTAATCCCGTACAACATCGAGTGAGTACATTCACAGCCTTCTTCTTATACTGTCTGTGTAACAATTCATTTCTGATTATAATGTATACATGTGCACAGATTCCACTGGTTCCTAATTATATTGTGTCCTGATCGGGGTGTCGTGAACGTCTTTGATTCATTGCACACCCCAAAAGAAAAACTACAGAACATCATGGACATGATGGCAAGGTGATGTATATTTTCCCCTACTTAATCCACCCCTTACACTCGCAATGACTTAACTCAATTTTTTTGTTCGCAGGGCCTGGATTCAATTTCGTACAGAACACCCGGGAATTCAACATGAAACACTAAAATGGAACATTGGCTTTCCGGTAAGCAAGTAATTTGTACATGTAGGCATCGACTAATATATTATATGAATTTTACTAGATTTCTTTTGGTCGACAGTGTGCCAAACAGGGACCGGGAAATAATTTATGTGCATACTATGTGTGCGACTACATGTGGAATTGGGGACATAAAAAGCTCACACAACGCGATATTATGGTACGTAATAATAAAGACATTTCCATTATTATTAAGTGCACAATTATTGTCTCCAACTCGACGGATTAAATGTCTTTCAAATATTTTTAAATTATAGATGTTCAACCTGAAGGAAGAGTCCCTAGAGATAGAAAGAATTGACGCAATTGCAGAACAGCTCGTCGGATGGATCTGGGATGAGGTCGTCAATCCCCGAGGAGAATTCCACTCGCCAATACTGGAGGACGTGCCGGACAGTCCAACGAGAGCTAGCTAGTCGTCAATCTTAATTATGTAGAAAATACAGTTTAAATATATATAACTCGAGTTGACATGCATGAATATCTACTTTTGTAATATATATGTCTTCTATTTTGATGAAATGTCAGCTAGTATTAATATAGAGTCGGCCGAATACGCATTAGAATACACGTATTAGAATATATACGTATATAGACGTGCACGCATGGCTACTGAAAAAAGCAAAAAAAAAAAAAAGAAATCCGGGGCCTTTAGCACCGGTTTCAGGCAGCAACCGGTGCTAAAGGCAGGCCCTTTAGCACCGGGTGCAGCCACGACCCGGTGCTAAAGGCCCTGCTACCGGCGCTGCGGGGCAGGCCCTTTAGCACCGGGTCGTGGCTGCACCCGGTGCTAAAGGGCCCCTTTAGCACCGGTTATTCAACCCGGTGCTAAAGGGGTACCCCTTTAGCCTCGGATTAGTTGCACCGGGTGGGAAACCCGGTGCTAAAGGGCTTTCCCACCCGGTGCAGATGTCGATCATTCTGGTAGTGTTTGTCCCATGCATTTATCAGAAACGGACTCATCATTTTGTCTTTCTAGATCAAATTTAAATCAAAACTGCACCCAAGATATCCTTACTCTCAAAGTTGTCGTTTCGGTTTGAGCTTTAGGGTGCCGACTAAATCATGATCAAAAGTGAAACAAAGAGGGATGGGTGCTCAGCGCTGCAATTTTGTGTCAGACAAAGACAATTAATGCGAAAACCCTAGTTAACACGCTCATGTTGCAATCAATAGCAACACACACACGGCCATGTCAGAGGCGGGGATCATCAGTCAGACTTGGAGAGGAAGGTGGGTACAGTTAGGGTTAGGGATTTTATTATCTATATAACTTATATAGATGCACCCACTGAGAGTCATTAACTCTATTTCTCTCAACATGCAAGTTATTCACGTCATATAGGAACCCACTATATTAGACACCACATCATCATTCACTCGGATCATCTATTTATGTCTTCCATCAATTTTCTATGACTAATAGCATCTATGCATACAATTTATTAGTCTTTAGAGTACAGTGCTACAAAATTTCCATAGTAGAAATACATTGATGATGAATCACTTAAGAGACGTTCTCTCTCAACAAAATGAGCATGTTTTCATATATAATGTCGTTTGCAAGAAAATGTTGCCATACAATCACCTTAGTGTTTCTATTATCAAATTTCACCTTTAAATCATGTATATTAACATTTATAAAAAATATTACCATGCAATCACCTTTGTGTCTAGCTTAAAATTTTATTTAAAAAATTCACGCAGTATCGCACGGGGTATCACCTAGTTATTATTATTTAGGGGGTTTAAAGGCTAGGGAGGATGGTTGCCGACGGTGGGGAACCATAGCGTAGTGGGTGGAAGGTGGCGAGGAGAGGCGTGCCAAGGTTGGTGGCGACCATTAGGAGGTGTGGTCAATGGTGTAGGGATGTGGCAGCTAGTGCAGCGAGGCGGCGGGCTTAGCTCAGTGGTTTATCACTGATCCGTTTCCTACAGGGAAAAAGTCTACTTCACCCCCTAATCTACTAGAGGTGGAACACATTATCACCTAACCTATGAAAGTGAATTTTTACCCCCTGAACTTTCTAAAACCGGACAAATCGCCCCATGAAGCAGTTTTGAAAAATCATAATAAATCACAGAAAAATCATAAAATGAAAAATTAAATTGTGTTGGACTCCAAATGAGTAGATCTACGTAGTGAATATATACTATGATATGCTTTAGTACATTTTTTTACAGCTATGAAGAAAAGCATAGATCTAAAGTTACAGAAAAAAATGTACTAAAGCATTCCGTATTATATGTTCACTGCGTAGAACTACTAATTTGAAGTCCAACACAATTTAATTTTTCATTTTATGATTTTTCTCTGATTTATTATGATTTTTTAAATCTGATTTAGAGGGTGATTTGTCCGGTTTTAGAAAGTTCAGGGAGTAAAAAATCCATTTTTATAGGTTGGGGAGTGATGTGTTACACCCCTCATAGATTGAGGGTGAAGTAGACTTTTTCCTTCCTGTAGTGTATAAGAACAAGTTTAATAACTGGATGTAAACGACTGATATCTACGTGGAGGAGAGAGAAACAAAGAGAGAGAATTGAACGGGCGTCTCGCGATGCGCCGCACGAAACCGGTGAGGACGCACTATGGTGGCCGCAATTGGCTAAACTTACCGCTGTGCACTAAATGCTAGTAGGGTCCATAGCCACCATGCGCCAGATCACCGCGCTGGGTAGCCGACAATCGGCGACTTCATTAGCCTTGCTCTAATAAAGATTCGAGAAAGTTCTTTATGCTATATAAAATTTCCTTTATATATAATATACTATTACTTGCTATTAGTCTAATATAATGTCCGATTAGAAGATATGTGAAAATAAAACCTATGGGTACATCTTCATAAACTAAATAAATATGTGCATATTTAACCAATTATTTGCCAAAATTTATGAACTTTGATCTTTTTGATCGAACCTTAATATGTCCTACACCTTGGAACAAAGGGAGAAAATGATGCTATACTTATTATGTGTCATCCAATATAATTGGCGTTTATTGTACTTAATAAGTAAATACTCCCTCCGTCCCATAATAAGTGTCCTTTTAGCATTCAACTTTTGTCCCACAAAAAGTATCCTCTTAGCTTCTAGGGATACATACATCTAATTAAATCAACCCTCACATCAATAAAAAGTGCATATAGAAGCATAGTGATCTAATCAAATAGTTAATTAGTTGATGCTAGTGTTCTAGTTTCAATGCTGTGGATTTGTTTAGAAAGAATGAGTAATAAGGGACATTATGATCATTTTTCAT
This sequence comes from Echinochloa phyllopogon, assembly GCA_033239725.1. Lineage (NCBI taxonomy): Eukaryota > Viridiplantae > Streptophyta > Magnoliopsida > Poales > Poaceae > Echinochloa > Echinochloa phyllopogon. The sequence goes on along the minus strand of BTCW01000010.1, from coordinate 12,053,266 downwards.
GACTACTAATTTGTCTAAAAATGTTCTAAATGGACATTTATAATGGAACGGAAGGAGTATTTACTAAACGTATGTATGCAGATGGCTTTTCCAGTTGCTATTTTGTACTATTTTGGCTTTGGAGGAGCTAATTTATTATAGCTTAGGTTTGAGCATGCTAGCTTATTTCAATTGATTTTGATGTGGACGATTAATATCTGTAATCTGTTTGATTTTGATGCACACTCTGCGCTTACAGCTTACTCATCGCACCTCCTGCCCTCCACCTCACTGACATGTAGCCCAATATGCTCATCGGGTCCATCCTATCAGTGTTTGAAAAGAATAGCGCGGGGACGGACACATTAATTTTACTAGGGTTGTCTTACGGGCATGAAAGTTGCTGGCTGTAGTAGTATGGATGTGTAGTTTAGTGTCTATGTACGCGTACACTGTATAGCAGCATCATATATACACTGCCATACCGCTACTATCCAGAATTAAACTCGCGTGCACTGTTGTAGAATTGAATGGATGTGTGGAATGTTCGACAAGGGCATTTACTTATGAAATTACACTCGCATGCTGCGTACCCACATGGATCTTCTTTTAACTGTACTACTAGCTTGAATTGAATGGGATCCTTTCCTCCATTTAACCCATGCACCCAGTAGCAGCATTAAAATTGGCTTTGATTGATGTGACATCCTTGGAACATTTCGAATATATAATAATCAGCTGGCACCATCTGCTGGGAGGGAAATAACATCGTCTTCTTGAGTTCGAATTTGGAATTGTTGACAGGTGTATTGCAAGAAATAATGATAATCATCTTAATATTTGTATCATAAAATGTCTTTGTGAAGTTAGCTTTGCAATAGCTTGAACATGTTTAGCGTTGTACGGTTGTATGTCACACTATACTATCACAATTGTCATGTTACACTAAACATGTACCTGCTTGTGTATCACACACATATGTGACGATACTGTGTTGCATAACACTTGTGCAAACCATTGGGTACTAAGGAGAGCTCCTTGCTAAGAGTGCCAGCGGAAGAAAGGTTAAAGAACATTCCCGCTGATCGGAATAAGAAAGGGTTAATTGGATCAATGCCATTACAATTTTCACATTTTTGAGGCACACCACTACTGTTTGCATAATAGGAACCACACCATTACAATTCGCACAAATTTGAAGATATGCGATTATCATTACTAGAGAAACCATCATTCGTCCTCCTCGTATGCCTCGGCACTCTCAAGATCCGGTGCTAATGCAACGTTAGCACCGGGTCCAAAATCCGGGTGCCCTCGGGGACCCCCTTTAGCACCGGTTGGTGTTATGACCCGGTGCTAAAGGGTACCAGTTGGTGTTACCACCCGGTGCTAAAGGTCTTTTAGCACAGGTTGGTAAATATGAACTGTTGCTAAAGGGGATGTCACATGCTGCTTCAAAAGGAAAGTATCTTCTACCCAGTCACATGATATCTTCTACCCAGTCACATGTGTTGCGTAGGTGAGATGGAAAAGAGCGTACGTGCGGGCCAAGAGGTCCTGATTTTGAATCCCCGCAGTAACACACATATTTTTTTTAGCGAGTGGACACCTTTAGCACCGGTTATTTGACCTGGCGCTAAAGGTGCCCACCCTTTAGCACCAGAAAGGTAGCACCGGTTGGGAACCTGGTGCTAAAGGGGGTTCCCAACCGGTGCTGAAGGAGGTTTTTCTACCAGTGTATGTACGCATCGGACGACGCCGGGCCCACCTGCAGGCGTATACGCATTGTACCCTTTTTCGTATGGATGTTTTCACCCATGTTCGACCGAGCTTGCCCCACTGCCGCCTCTGCTCACTTGCTCCCCCGTCGCATCTGCTCGCTTGCGCCCGGCAAGCTGTCGACCTTCTTGTCGTCCAGCTCCAAGTCATTGGAGACGCACGACAGACACGTGGCACCGGCGTGGAGCTCGATGGCGGGCCCAGGCCAGAGCTCGGCAAAAACAATGGGGCACCAGCACGAACCTTGGCAACAGACATGTTGCGCCGGGATAGAGCTCAGCGGCGCCGGACAAGCGGAGCCGGGTCAGAGCTCGGTGGCGGACTAGGGGGAACCGACGCAGATCTCGACTGCGGACATGCTGGACACGGGGAAGGAGGACTAGGCGGAGCTTGCCATGGCCAAGGACACGCTGGTGGAGCACACCGAGGAGGAGGTACACGCCGATGCCGAGCGAGCACTGGCTATGGATGCTTTGGCGCAAGGGCTGATGCGGAGGAGCACGTCAGGAGCATTGTGGATGAGTTGAAGGAGAACTAGGCAGAGGAATTGTTGCCATCGATGTGCAGGAGCTGCATGCTGCAGCCGCGCCGAAGCCTAACTTCACCTTCTCAGTCGTGCGGGCACCGGGGCTCCCATTGTCGCTTAGGCCGTGACGCCTATCCTGACCTTAATAACCCTGTCACGGAGAGGGTGGTGGAGCAGGGGCCCTGTGGGGCCAATGTTGAGGAGATGGATGGTGTTAAGATAGGGGCAAAAATGTCCATATGGAAAAGTGTAGAGTGCTCGTACGCCTACAGGTAGGCTTGGCGTCGTTAAATTGTGCGAATTGTTATGGCGTCACTCCTATTATGCAAGCAGTAGTGGCGTGGCTCAAAAATGTGAAAATTGTAATGACACTGATCCAATTAACCCAATAAGAAAAGTAGCAATGTTTTTTTTAGCTTTTTCTTTGGCATCTGGTCAAAAGCCAAAGCTGTTTTTAAAGTTGCCTTTTAAGGAGTAAAACTTTATTTATATTAGAAGCAAAAATCTGAACTGGAGAGTGCTTTTCCAGGATTCAACGGGATAAATTTTCGAGGGGGTACTACATGAATTATAAATTTATTAGTTCAAAACCCAATCCAAAAATTCAGTTGTTTAGCTTCCTAAAAGCTTGTCTTTTTAAACACCCCATAGAAGCTAGCTTTTGAAAAGCAAAAGCCCAAAGAAACATGCTCTACAAATGATACTTTCTGTTCGAAAATGTACATTTTACTACCATGAGTCACTTTGTCCATTTGACATTATGAACAATTTTGGTTCAAACTATTATTCATGTTTATATTGGTAACTGATTGTTATATTCAGCTGTTGTCGTGTTAGTGGTTGCATATGTTCAACTTTTGTCATGTCCAAAATGATGAAGAGAGTAATATATCGTTGCTATGAACGTCTAGCACATACTACCTCCGTATTGGTAAAGAAAGCTGTTTAGGACAAGGTTTGAGTCAAACTTTGAAAATATAAATCATGAATAACTTTTAAATTGTTGAGTTTGAAATTATAAAAGTTATATGAATAGATTTATTTAAAAAAAAATACTTTTATAAAAGTATACATGTATCACTTTTTGACAAATATTTTTATAGAAATAAGAAGTCAAAGTTGTGTTTTGATGACCGTGTCGCTGTCCTAAACGGTTTCCTTTACCAGTATGGAGGGAGTACACATGTTTATTCCTTTGAATGTGCATGTGTTATGTGTGCAATTCATTCATAACAATGCACGTATACTCATGGATTTGATTGGATATGACTGATGGCTAATCATTTTTTGTCGACTTGACAATATTCTTAGCAGTGCTAAATTACCCCAATGTATATTGTTAACACAATAATAATATAATGTGTTAATCAATCACCTATATGTTTAGAACCAAGTAACATATTTGCGTGAAATAAACACCTGTTGACGGTCCTTAAATGCTAAATTTGACCGTCAACTATGCTCCAAAATAAAGAAAAACTATACACCTTATTCACCTTGTAACCCCTTTTCTTTTTCTTGTTCAATGAAAGCTCTTATACTGTGGGGACCTCCCCCACAGTTCTTCTAAAAAAACAACAACCTAGTTCCACATGTATTGGCAAATAAGTGATTTCAAGGATGCAAGTCTGCAAACAGAGAGAAACATACACAAAACGCAGGCAAAGTACATAGAAGATCCCATCCTACAAACATCCGAAGATGAGAGGGCCCACCTTGCAGAACAAACCACCTTACCAGTGATGGGGACTAGGGTTCCCTATCTTCCGTCAGGCGATGGATAACTCGTTTGGGGCGGAACGCAACACACCGATCTGGCTTCAAGTCAGCAACTTGAACCCTGCAATCTTAGCACCACGACTCCTCTGGTTATCAACCGTGTCACAACCCGATTGACCTCGCCAAGAAGGCTAATCCCTGCCTGCGAAACGAAGAACACAACCAAGAACTCGAAAGAAGTAGCTCTCAATATGAAGTGATACTGCAGATGTATGATTAAGATCAAAAGTTAGGGTTCTACAAACCGATAACGGTGAAACTGTTCTTAACAGATTAATCTAAGCAAAACTCAAGTCTAAACGATGGCGGCTACTGAATTTAATAGTCCAAGGTCGAGCTAGGGTTGAGGGCGTGCCAAGGGGGGACGTCCACAATATGGGCCGAGAGGCCCGACACGATACAAAGCCTGAAAAGGCCCAAAACAGGTGACGCAGCACCTTTTCATGGTCATACAGTATGATCCACGAATCTTCTGGAGCTAGGACCAGAACCAAAAGTAGCGTCTCTTCGTCACGATTCCAACGCATCCAAGAATGCCTTGTTTGGACATCGTATGAAGGAGAAATTACAGTTGAAGCGCAGACATGTTAGCTAAAATCGAACCGAAGATGATGTCCGACATGGCGACGACTTGTAACTTGGAGACGAGTCCGGCTCGTGTATGTGCAACGTGGTGATGTCCTCATCAACCAGGGTGCGAACCACCAAGCATCAATACAAAGGCCCACCTACCAGCCAACTAGAGGAATGCGGTGCTAGGGAGGCACCACCTGGGGTCGGGCGAACCCCAGGTTTGGCCGAACCTGGCCACCTTCCTGCTGGCAGGCACAAATTTGGTGGGTAGATCTCCTACGCTATCCAAAAGGCAGTTCCTAAGGTGTCCATACCCAGAGATGGCGGGAACCGACCTGTCCAAGCTGTAAAAGGAGGAGGAGAGCCCCCTCACAACACACGTCACATTTGAAGCCTCTCTCCCTCTCTCTAGTTGTGACTTGTAATCCTTAGGCTGGTAGAGCTAGGCTAGTACTTCTCTTAGTGAGTGCAAGTCGTCCTCGGGGTCGTTGAGCAACGCTCAGCCTCCGGTACGGCTTTGTATTTGACTTGTCAGGAAGTTATCCTTAATACAGAGTATCTTCATGGTATGCCATATCATGATATGTGTTTTCTGAAGTTATGCAATTCACATGTTTAGACTAGACATCCATGCTAAAGCATCGGTTTACTATGCCCTTTGGGCTTGGTCTAGTTCTTTACTTGTCTATCCGAAGGGTGGGAGACTTGGGGGGGTGGGGAGGGTGGACTAGAGAAATTTTCTTATACACGAGCGTGATGCTTAGGTATGATGGAATCCATCAGATATGACTGTGCCCCATGGTGTTGTAGGGGTAGGTGGCAGGTGGTGACAACCCTGCCTGTCCCTTGTACTCCCCCACGTTTGGGTACGGTGCACGAGTTCTGAAAGATACCTCACCCTAACAGTACCTAGGTTGGGTATTCTCCCTGTATGATGGAGGCTTAACTCTAGTTCTAATCATATTTTTTGTATAACTATTGCTAGATTGGATAATTCCTTTTAGGACATTCTAATTTGTATGCTTTGCTCCTACTAACATTAGGTTTATTCCTTATTCTTTATCCTTGAGATTGGCTTGTGTGTGTGTGTGTGTCACATTACCCTTATATACTACATCATGACTTACCCCTGTATAAAATGTGATATATAACTTAAGTATATTGTCCTGAATATGTACCTAGTAAACTCTTTACACCTCTGCCATCCTTTGGAAAAAATATAAATAACAATACCCTAAATACTCTCCCGTTGAAATGCTACAACGGTATATCCGTGCGCTTACGGATTTATCTGTGATCATTAAGAAATACCAACAACACCGGTAGTATTAGTAAACTCATATGTACTGGCGCTCATGGGCCATTAGTAATAGTAAGATCAAACATATCGGCTGTTAACAAACTGGATAGAATAGTGACGTATTCATGTCAGTTTTGACATTGGCATGAATGTCACAATCACATTTGCATCGGCTCCATTGTATAGTCCTCGTCCCTAGCATGAATGAGGTTTTCATGCTAGCACGTGTAACGGTCCCTGCAGTAGTATTCATGTCTACCGGTATACACCATAAATTTGGACATTCATGAACGATCTATGGTTGTACATGATTTATCACCATTGCTTTGAACCCTACTAGTGATTAGCTCATGATAATCGATCATGAGTCAAAGTTGTTGAGTAAAATAAAACCATATATCTTTAGAGGTGGATAGGCATGCTTTGAAAGGTATTTAACATATATATTAGGAGTAAAATCAATGGGCGGTTCCTAAACTTGTATCAAGGTGTCAGCTAGGTCCATATGAATTCTCAAAATGCATTTTAATGTCACTGAACTTGTCCTGATGTGTCATCTTGGTCCCTAAACTATCAAAACACGTTTTTAGGAACTCAAACTTGTACAAGGGTGCCATTTATGTCCATATAAACTCCCTCAAAATATATTTCTATAAACTCATCGTGGATATCATCACTAGTCCAAATACGCTAGAAGATACAAACTCATCATGGATATCATCACATTATGAGTATTTGGGGGCCCATGACATGTTGGGACAAGTTCGAGGAATTGAAAATGAATTTTGAAAGATTAAGGACCTAGATGACACAACTGGACAAGTTCGAAAATTCAGAAATGCATTTTAAGAGTTTGAGGATCTAAATGATACTGCATGACAAGTTTAGAGACCGTCTATATATTTTACTCTATATATTAGTCAGCTTGACATAATGACATTTCATATATTGTAAGTTACAAAGGACCAGATCTTGAGGTGAGAGATGTATTAGTTAGATGGCCTTTGTTCATCGATAATCGTTGGACCATACCGTGAGGGAGTCTATGAAGGTACTCATAGGTATATAATATATTTATTTAACTCAACCTTGTAGATCTAGACTCGTCTAGAAGAGCACCATTGTGGACTTTTGGGTCGTACATGACTCTACCCATCAAAGTTCAATCATGGTGTCCACCTATTTATATCTTTGTTAGTTTAATAGTTGTCACTCCGTGAGAATCCCATATCATGTTGGTTATTGCGGGCGAAGAAAAAACTAAGGCAACATGGATAGAGTCTATTACCAGAGATGGTTTACAGATAACTCGTCAAAGATAATAAGATCTACACCTATATATAATATATAACATGCTAGAGCTGATGAGCAATTACTAAGGATGTATGACCAATGATATCACCAATGATAGCATGGTCACCAAAAATTGGGTTAGAGGTAACTGAATTTATACATATGGCCGGTGGTAGATGCTGCCTGTTACCTATGGTTTCACGTTACATATCCGGTGTTTTCACGTAGTGTGTATCCATGGTTGTTGTTGCAGAAGCTGGAAGTTGTACGTACTTATTTCAATAAAATGTACTCGTGAAACACTATCTGGACTTAGTTCAATAACAATTGGTAAAGCCTAGAAAGTGTTGTCGATCCCTTCGTAAAAATCTATCAGGAAACACTAGATAATTAAATACTAGCTATCTTTTAGTGTATGCACCTTGCAACCTTGTCTAACTCTTTTGTGGCAGTCCTAGCTATGAGCTTGACCAAAGACAAAGGTTGAAAGAGGTGGGGAGCGAGGGAGAGAGAACACCAGCTGATCGACAGGCTATCGCAGTAATGTATATATGTCCCGGCCCGGGCATGCAGTGATATCTGTATGTACGTACCCACACACATACTGAGAGAGAAAGAGGGAGACAGGTACATGCAAATATATAATTGTTGGTCAGATGAGCAAAGCATGGCAAATGCATCAGCAGGAACTGCAATTCTGTTCCGTGGCCACCGGCGGAAATACAGGAGGCTTCTTGTCGTCTAACTGTTGTTCGCTTCTTCCCCTGACGGATCTTTCTTCCTTTGCTCCGATCCGGCCCTGCACACTGCGCCACCGCCAGTCTGATGCCACTGCAGCGACGTCGTAGAGCTCCTACTACACCACATTGACGACGACGCATGCAACTGACCCTGCCGCCTAGCTTCTCTTCATGCCACTCTGTGGCCGCTGCCACAAGCCCAGGGATCTTCTCATGGGCTCTATAGCTCTATATGGCTATCAAGGAGTGGAAGAGGTAGTAGGTGCCAGTTGAATGTGCTAGCTTCAATGCGTGCATGCCCTAGTAGTAAATGCATGTGAATGCCGTCGTCGAGCTGCAGGAAGGGGGATAGTAGATGCAATGCAAGAGGGCCTGTTGATTTGCATTCAGACATATACAGTGTATGAATGGCTCATCACCACTTAATAGGGACCTGCCTGCACCTAGATAGCGTCTCATATATTTATGTGTACTGTGTGTTGCTTAACTGTGCCATGACTTCTCCGTGTCTTGTATCATTCAATTCCATTGCCTCGCTGATAAAGAAGAGGCCGGAAGAGAGATATCTGTCGAGATGTTATAGTTTTGCAGGCTATTCAGTACGTCTCTACTAAAGGATGGACACAAAGGATCGGAGTTGTAATAGCTACGATAATATCTGACTTAATTCATAAGAATATATATAAAGATATGCATCTCTTATACCATGTAATTAAATATTCATAAGAACATATAAAAATATGCATCAAATAAAGTCTTCAATTAACTCAGTTATATCAAAAATAACAAAATCAATGGTTTGTCTCAAATTGAAGATTTTGAAAATGGTTTCGATTGGATATATCTGAAAATGGTTTTAAAAAAGACTATAATACAAATATAAACTTTAAATTCCCTGTCTGTGCGCACGCATTTCTATGCATCGGACTAGCTATATGGATCGGATACTCTGGCATCCAGTGGGCAATTACTGACCATGCATATTAATTACCAGTATAATTTCTAGATTAAATTGCATGCACCATACATCAACCTATATGGTAGTATCACTTTGATCTAACAAGTAGCAAAACATGCAAATTGATGCACAAACTTGTTAAGTGTGTGCATATATAGTCATATATATACTCCATACAGTGTACTTTGCCACAATGGCACATGACGTGGATGTTTTTATGCGCATGGAGTATATTTATAAATACCAGGACGCCACTAAAGTAAAAGTTCAGTGTGTGTACGAGATATTATTACCACAACACTCAGATCAGACGCCGCGCTCGCCAAGAGGCTCATGTTAGTTCTGCTCCGAATCTACAAAGCACAAAACGTTGATCTAAATGAATCGGTGCCAGTTATTGATCTCAAGGATTCGGTGGTTGTAGATAGTTGACAAACACATAAGAGGGTGCTACCTCTTTTCATCACCCGCTTGGTGGAAGAACTAGCCATCTTGTGCCTTAGATGCTTGAAGAATGATGGAGAATGCAATGAACAAGTCCATGCAAACTTATTTTGAATCAACAATGATGAAGCAAAGATATTTTTTTTGGCTTCCACACTAATTGAATGACGGTGAGAAGAATCCCTCCTTTCCAACAACCCAACATGCCTTACAAATTGATCCGTAGGGAGTATATTAGAAGGGGGGAACAAAGTTAGAAAGTTGTACGTATACATCCATCCACGTCATCTGCCACGATGGCAAAATACACTATACAGAGTACATATAACTGTATATGTACACACTTAACAAGTTCATGCATCCGTTTGCACGTTTTACCATTTGATGGACCAAAATGATACATTCAAACAAGTTATTGTACGGTGAGAGCAGTTTACTCTAATTTCTACTGTATTTGTGACTCCAGTACTATACGTCTGACTGAACAGCATGCTGTGTAAACTAGGCATGGTACGAAGGTGCTACAGTGGTCGTCGATAAAGCTTGTTTAATCATGTTCGCGGATGTTTGCAAACTAGCTAGGGCACAGGCGCGATCTTTGCATGTGTCCGGCCCCCACGCCCTCCTGCGCCGCCTGTGCGCATCTGCACATGCATTTGCATGCATCTAATCGAGCTTGCTTGTCCGCTTGCATATGTTTGTTTGTGCACTGACATATATACTCCATACCCATGCACCTGCCTACTTTCTACTTTCTTTCAGGTTCAAACTACTCCAATATATCTCACGTACACTTGTCCTATTGGGGTTGGCAATCTGATAGTATATCTTGTATGCATGTAGCTTAATACTCTTTTTTTTCTCATATATATATTAGCCCATCTATTTTAGCTAACCAATCATAAATATTAAGGGGGTGTTTCCTTGCCTGCCATTAAACGCCACGCCAAGCCTGTGGCGGCCACGAATTGAACCTATGGCGCACAGAAATCGGCCGCCTAATAAGCTGCTGCGGAGAAAAAGCTACCGGAAAGCAACCAAGGTCTACACTACCTGTTTTGGCGTGTCAATCAACCAAACATCTCGTGTGATATGCCATATGTTGGCGTGTGGCGTAATAGCCAGAATCCAAACACGCCCTAAATCATTGACTAGGGAGCTAGCTAGTACGTGTATTGGGGTCCACATTGCTGATATCCAAAATGTGAAGTAAAATAGAATGGAGGTAGTATAAGATACAACACTTCTTCACATTTCTCTTTATGTAGTCAAAGTTTTGTAGAAACAATTTATATATTTTAGCATCGATTGGTTCCAAAAAAGTCATTTTTCCTTTTGTTTGAGCAGTGTTGGTGGGGTGCTGTACAAAATTCGTATCACTCATTGACTATGATTCCTTGAGGTAGGAATAGTCCTAAATGTATTGCATTAATTGGAGGCTAAAATTAATATACAGAGGGGATGATATACGCCATATGAGACACACATAAGAGATTCAACACCTCCATTAGCACTTAAAATGAGGCTTTTGTCTCTTCCTTTTGTCAAGTATATATGCTGTTTATTGCGTTGAACATTGCGGTTACAATGTGGCAATGTTCAGGTGAAAATACATGGCAACTTTAGGTATTTAGTGTACACACATAAAGGTCTCGCTTTTTCTAGAGATTCCTTAACACATCACTGCTTATTATTGCATTGATTTACAACCCCTCTAGCAGTTATATGTGGACCAAATAGAACTTATTTCCTACGAGACATACACAAGGAGACATACAAGAATCTAGAGATATGTGCATTTTATTAGTTACTCTGGAAAAGACATGCACAAACAGACATGTCCATGGAGCTGGATAACCACTTTATGGTCCCTTATTTACATAAGACACACACAAGGAGCCATGCGTAAGAAACACGGATAGGTACTTTCATGCATAATTGTTCTTGGCGCTATGTCGATAGCCAATAGCGGTTTATGTATTAGCAGCTTTCTCTGTGGACAAATCGAATATTACCAAATTAATGTGCATATGCATGTGTACAATTAAGGATCTTAACTCTTACCAGCCTTTTATGGATGGGCAAAAGGAATGTTGATCACAAGTAGAGGTGCTTCTATTTATTCGGATTCAAAAGAAAACTCTCACATCATTTTTTTAATTTTCTTTCTTAAAAATTGTAAATATATGCCAACTTCAAAATAAACATATTGATTCAAATACTTGAATGCAGTGGACACGGGACCTCAGCAGCGATAGCCATGCGATGAATGGATGCTGTGTGGGATGACATGTTAATGTACACAGTACTACCACTTGCTGCAGTGATGAACTAAGTTTTTGCACATTTATTGTGTCCCAGCTATTTAAGGTGCCTACCGTGTCGATCTTTTTACACTAACATCTTTATGTGTATCCAAGCCCCCCGCCCCCTCTTCATCTTCATTTCATGTATGAGCCCCTGCTGTACGCGTATTGACGATCATATTTAACTCTTCTTGTTGCATTCTGGATTTTGGAGAAATAACAAAGTTATTGTTGCAGCTAGCTAGTGCGCGCTGCGAAGTACTAATAAAGTTGCAAACGGGATCTGAACCAAGGGGCCTGCCAAAAAAATTGTATTTATATAATTGCATTATTATTGGGTACTTCAAGGATTTTCCTGGAGATTACCAGTAGGCTGAAACGGGACACACACACACACACACACACACACACATATATATATATATATATTCTAAAGTGCTCCATATGATTAACAATCTCATATATGCGTACTCTCTTCAAACTTCTGCATGGGCCTGTGTGATTGTTTGATCCTGGTTTTGAAAGCCCTCCGTATTATTGAGTAATCATGGAAATAATGTACCACACATCAGGTACGCATACGCGCGAGCTGTCCTTTGGCATGCATTGATTCCATTAAACTCTCTGTTATGGACGTCCATACTCATATCAGGAGGCAGTCCTTGCTGCAAGACTACTCGTGGAGCGTCATTTGGCCATTTAAGTTGATCGGTCAGTAAAATGCAATTTACTGTTGAGTGTACATTCATGATTCATGTGTGGTGGGTAAAAGACACACTCTGTCTGGTTGTTAATTTTCATGCAGGTTTCATGAGCCGTTGAACAAAAAAGGGTACACTTTAGAGTATATACCAGTACACAGTACTCGGGTTACTTGACATTAATTAATTATTTATTAATCTTGTTTTGGAGTATTGCTATGGAGCTCGTAAGGTTTGCTCGAATATAAACTTAGTTAATACCTGCTCCATCTTAAATTATAGGTTTATTTTGTTTTGTATATACATATATTTTACTATATATGTGGCCACAGTGTATATCTAAGTGTATATATAAAAAACATGAAAGCCAAAACGACTTGTAATTTAGGACGGAGAAAGTATCAAGGTTATGTATCTCTTACTGTAACATAGACTTACTCCCCGGCCCCGGCCCATAGAATTGGTAATCTTGAACATCGACACGGTATATATGCATCGTATTTTCGAATTATTTATTATATTATGTAATTATTTTTTAGGATTTTTGCAAAAAAATATATTTTTGGGACAAAACTACACGTAAAGATCAGTGTTACATGTCCAATCTATATTCCAATAAAATATATATATCAGCAACCAGAGATATAAAGGCTTGACAGCAATGCCCTAAACTTCACTCGATTCTAAGTAGCAAAAATTGCAAAATTACTACTATGCCATTTGTAGCAAAACTAGTTCTGGAAGCTGCTTTGTCGCCAGATCTCTATATGTGAACTTAAACTATGATAAAGTTTTTCCCCCTCTCCATGCATGGGAACGAAGCTTTGGTAGTGAGTGATTGTATGATTGAATCTACTCTTTACATAACCGACACAGTCCCGTACGGATTTGCTTAATTAGAGGCAGCTATATATAGGTCCTATAGTCCTATATGCCCGCCGGCGTTGTCCATGCAAGTAGCCTCTTTTTGCTTGAAGCTGTCTCATACAGTCGCTCACATACACGTACGTACTGCTACAGATGGAAGCCCTTCTCTCTCGCTGACATATGCAGCCGCGCGCTGGACATCGAGGTGCAGATCAACATGAAAGAGAATCTTCACGGCCGGCTGACGAGAGAGATCGATCGATCGAGAGAGTCTAGAGAATCCTCACAGGCAACGAGATGATCCGGCCTGTAGAAAAATCACAAACGCAGATCGCGCGAGATCGATGTATACAGTATACGTCGACGAGGTTGATTCTCGCCGTGATCGATGCATCCTGTCCGTCGATGCAGGTCTCGATATCTGCTCTCCCATGGGTACCCGTACACCGGCTCGATTATTACGCTAGCTGGCTAGCTGCTCCGTCGGGATCGACGCCGGCCGGTGCGCGCATTGAATGCCGCGGTGCTCCGGCCGGCCGGCAGCCGCGCCGCCGCCGGCCGTGCGATGTCACATTCAAAAGGCCGGCCAGGCCGGGCCCCACCGCAACAATCAATCTACAGGTACTACTCTCAGAGCCTGTCTTTGGGATGCTATGCATGCATGGCGGCCAACAACGTGATGCTACATGATATGTGTGCTTGTATACGTGATGGCAATGAAAGGCCGGCCGGGGAGCTCGATCATATCGGTGGATTAATTGAGCCCCTGTGTATATGTGGAGCCGGTACTACTTGACTGATTTCATGTATTTTCTAGTGCCGCATGGTCGGATGCTGGAACGTGCTACACATACACGTACATCACATGCATACATACGTACATTCATACCTAAATGTGTGGTCTATAGTACATGATAGAAAACCATCGGTAACATCAACATGCTGATGATCTTCAATTTACTCCTGATCTCCAAGAACCACATAAATAAAAGACTAATGCGGTGTGAACGTAGCACAAAGCTGGTAAATTAGTTACTCGTGGTGAAACTTAGCCCTTGTTTAGATCCCAAATTCTCACCCCAAAGTTCGCTATGCAAAAAAAAGATTCCCATCACATCAAAATGTCATAGCATGCATAGAGTACTAAATATAGATAAAATCAAAAACTAATTTCACAGTTTTATTGTACTCTACGAGACGAACATTTTGAACCTAATTAATCAATTTTTGGATAATTTTTCACACATACAAACGAAATGCTACAGTAGCGCACGTACTCCAAAAGACCCAAATTTGGCTCCAATTCCATGAACTAAACAAGGCCTTAGCCACTCAGATTCAAGTTTTACACTCGGCATACGTAGGTGCTCATACTTTTTCCAGATTTAGTTCAAAACTTAATGATACTATTCATTATCAGTGGTGACGACGTGTCCTTTGACACTGAGACACGTGTAGTAGCTTCGTCAATCTCTAAGATCAGCAGGTCTTTTTAAGGTGCTTATAGAAAGTAGAATTGTGTGTCTATATTTATAGGGGTTGAGTGTACGTGTGCAGACGAGTGAAAAGTAAGATCCTGCCTTGCGGGCCTATATATCTTCAAGGAAACGACCATATAGCTCCCACATTGAAACTGCCATATATAGCTAACCAAACTTCTCATCCAAAGGTCGTGCTTCTTTGTCCCCCGAATTTTTTTCCCGGAGAATCTTGCATGCATGAAGTATTAAATAAATTCTATCTGCAAAACCTTTTTAAGGATAAGTGTAACTTTGCGCGACGAATCTAATGAGCCTAATTAACCCATGATTTATTACATACGTCATACGTCAAAGACCTCATTAGATAGGTCTTGCGAATTAACCCGGGGTTCTGTACGTAGTTATGTAAACTGACTTTATTTAATACCATTAATTAATAGTCAAACACGTGTGAAAAAATTTTCATCCCCAAAGAAACACGGCCAAAGCAACTATCAAGTTCTTTTGGACGTTCAAACTGCCATAGCGCAACCAAACTTCTGATAGGCTACAATGGCAGCACCCTCGTATTTAAAAACCTTAAGCTCAAACTTTACACATAACCTCCATTACAATTTAAGTATATTTGTAACATAATTTTAGACATATTCAGACTTTAGACAGAAAACTGAAAATGCATGACGGGGCCTTATTCGTTGGCTTTCTCTACGAGATTCCTGCATTACAAGGAAAGTAAGCATCTTTTCCACAACTATTTTTCAAGCGCACACATCTATAAGTGGACGAGATAACACATGTAATGCGGTAGCATATGTGGGTGTTGGGGGGGGGGGGGGGAAACCCTCAGCATTTGCCTAACGTACCCATAGGAACCTTTACTCCGAAGAAAAAAAGACTACTATTTGACTAGGGCAAATTGATGGAAGTTACATATCCACTGACAATGGCATTATTGTTAGTTTCATGTGTTTGGTATCCCTTTTTGGCCTATACGCTGATGGTACAAGATTTATATTACTACAAGGAAGGAACAATTATTTTCGTAACAATTACTAGTTTCGTAAATCTTTCAATTACTTGATGGTTCATTTTTCACTAGTTTGTTTTTCCTAAAATAGGTGCACTTGTTAGTTGTGTTGTGTTCATAGAGGCTTTTGTCATCAACTTAGTTACAAGCCACTTTAATTCTAGGAACACTTTATTGTTGTCACTTGAGAAAGGATGTTTTCAAATACTCCATCCGTTCCTAAAAACCTGACGTTTAGGACAAGATTTGGGTCAAATATTGGGAATATAAATCATCAATAACTTTTAAGTTGTTTAATTTACAAATGTGAAAACTATATGAATAGATTTGTCTTGAAATATTTTTTCATAAAAGTATACATATATCACTCTTCGATAAATATTTTTATAATAACAAGATATCGAAGTTGTATTTTGGAGGCCGTGTCGCTGTCCTAAACGTTAGGTTTTTAGGAACGGAGGGAGTACTTACAACATAAAAAAGAGGTCTTTTATGGGCACCCTATATTAGGCTATGCTAGTGCTCGTAACGAACTATTATAAAAGTATCCGATGGTTAGATTGAATGTATACTACTAAAAAAACTCTATTTGTAGTATGTGCATTACATGTGAGTAGTATAAGACTATTATAGAGAAATAACACAAATTATAACGCTAGCACAACCTTATAATACTGTTGATGCCGAGAAGATACATAATAATTAATAACTTTTTCTTAACAATAGACTGTTAGATCTTCTTTATACTCCCTCCATTCCAAAAAATTGACGTTTAGGACAAGGTTTGGGTCAAACATTGGGAATATAAATCATCAATAACTTTTAAGTTGTTGAGTTTGCAAATGTGAAAACTATATGAATAGATTTATCTTGAAAAATACTTTCATAAAAGTATACATATATCACTCTTTGATAAATATTTTTATAATAACAAGAGGTCAAAATTGTGTTTTGGAGACCGTGTCGCTTTCCTACATATATCACCAAGTAGTACTAGTGTACAAGGTACCATAGAAATGTAATCTCAAACACATGGACAGTTGTAGGCTGCATGCATTTACTCTAAAAACCTACAAATTTAACTAAGATTGTGACCAATGAATTTTCACACACTGATCTCACATGTGTCCATGCCCATCACCACATTAAAGCCAGCCATCAGGTATCTCTAGGCCCCATGAGATACACGAAGGCCCCAGCTAGGGTTGTCGCCGCCATATCTCTGATGAAACAGGCTCCCCCATCTAGAGCCGTCTCTCCCCCCCCTACATTTATGGCTCTTCGTCCCCTCTCATGACTATACAAGCATCACCAACAACGGTCTACTCTTGTCTCTCTCCCCTCTCACTTTTTCGAGCCCGAGTGTGCTTAAAAGAGCAAAAGATTCCCCTCACTTTTCGCACACATTCTCTCCGATATATACACACCGCTCTTCTCGCTCCTCTACACGATCAGATTCAGACGTAGGCAAGTACGTGCAGAGGCAGCTATCGCGCCGGCCGGCTCGATCACTTTGCCGTGCACCTGCTCTTTGCCGCCTGCCGGGAGGCCATCAATGGGGGACGGCATGTGCGAGCTCTTGGTCGGCGATCACCGCGAGCTCCGGCACCTATCAGGCGCCGAGGACCTGTTTAGCATCCTCGAGACATGGGAGGAGTGCATGAATGGTGGCGGTGGTTCTTCTGCGGCTACGCCGGCGTATAGCCAGAGCTCCACCGGCGGTTCTGAGTCTGGCGCCGTGGGCGGGAGGCCGACGGGGAACAGGCGGCGGCGTTCGGGAGACGAGGTGAAAGGCGGTGGCCGCGGCGCTCCGGTGCAGAAGAAGCATAAGAGTTCGGCGGCGGCGGCGCAGGATGCGGCCGCCGATGATGGGGCGGCGAAGATGTCGCACATCGCGGTGGAGCGCAACCGGAGGAAGCAGATGAACGAGCACCTCGCCGTGCTGCGCTCGCTCATGCCTTGCTTCTACGTCAAGAGGGTACGACTTTTAGCTAGTTATATCTACTCTAATACATGGTCTAAAATATACAGTAATAACATGTATTTGCTATACACCATTTTCCTGTTCATGTTTTCCACACTTTATTGATATATATGCTAACTACTTCAGCAAAGCTCTACACTACATTCATGATCATGCTTTCAGTCTTCTGAATAAAACATGAACAATAATAATAATCCAAATAAAAAATACTACTTCACATCTTGATCTTCAAATTCATAACGAGAGAAGCTATTAGTTATGAAGTTTCCTTGCATTGGGCCTATCTCATTCTGGTCCATACTCCAGAGCTTGCTTTACAAGCATGTGCCCTACCTAGAAAGCTTTCAGTGCTCCATTTTGGAATTTTGTGGGCACAATAATTCAAGCCCTGCACCTGTACGTGACCCTTATTGAGCCGTCCTGTAGAACCTGCCTACCTACAAGCACACACTGATGTAAGTGGCCAGCATGCATCCAGTGTGTAACACTATAGCGAGTGTCTATGATGCACACTGACACTGAAGTTAGCGTACATGCAAGGACGACGACGGTCGATCGTTGCTCTCTTGACATGCATGCCGGCCTCTTATCTGTAGCATCTCTCATCTCCCTCTCCATGGTTGGTGCATGCATGTTTGATTGCCTGTACACGTTGGGTGTGCTATATGTACTACGGCATATAGCAAGGACTAGCAACATTAATTGAACGACATTGTAAGTTGCGAAACGAGGGTGTTGCGTTGCATTGATGCATGCTCTCAGCAAGCTGGAAACTAGGTTAACAATCTACTATTCATATTTAATTATGATTTATGAACTCTGTGTAAGAATGGTTTGGGAGAATCCAGGACAGACGTACCAGTGCACAACTTAAAAGAGAGATCAGAATAATTAAGAGATGAGAGAGATCAACAATATAACTAACTGGTTAGCACGTAATGAACACTGCGGCAGGGAGACCAAGCATCCATCATAGGAGGTGTTGTTGACTACATCAAGGAGCTGCAGCAGGTGCTGCGTTCGCTGGAGGCCAAGAAGCATCGCAAGGTCTACGCCGAGCAGGTACTCAGTAGCCCACGGCCTGCCGGCGTGTCGTCGGCGCCCAGCCCGCGGCCGCTCATCATCAAGTCCACGCCGCCGCTCAGCCCGCGCGTGGCCGTGCCGATAAGCCCCCGGACGCCGCCGTCCGGCGGCGGCGGGGCTGGAGCTGAGGCTGGAAGAAGCAGCAGGCTCCCGCAGTACCCGGCCGCGGCGGCGTACATGGTGGCGTCGCCGGCCATGACGCCGACGACGTCGTCGTCCTCGTCCTACTCGCACGACCACCAGCCGCCGCAGACGATGACGTACCTGCCGACGCTGGACAGCCTGGTGACGGAGCTCGCCGCGCAGGCCGCCGCCGGCAGGCCCGCGGCGGCGGGGCTGGCCCTCCCCGACGTGAAGGTGGAGTTCGCCGGGCCCAACCTGGTGCTGAAGACGGTGTCGCGCCGCTCGCCGGGGCAGGCGCTCAAGATCATCGCCGCGCTCGAGAGCCTCTCGCTCGAAATCCTCCACGTCAGCGTCAGCACCGTCGACGACACCATGGTGCACTCCTTCACCATCAAGGTACTTTAATATAGACATAGCTACAAAGTTTTGTGCTTTCCCACAATTTTCTTATACGGTACTACCTCTGTTCCAAATTAAAAGTTGTTTTGGCATTTATAGATATATTCATTTAACTATGCATCTAAATATACACTATGTCTAGATATATAGCAAAATAAATATATCTAGAAAAGCTAAAACGATCTATAATTTAGAACGGATGTAGTACATTTCAAATCTGATCTAACAACACATTACTGTCAAATTTAGCATATACAGTAACATAGCCTAGAGAGATGGACAAAATGATAGCACATCTGATCTTTGCTCAAAATAAGCAAATAAAATGAGACGATACCAATCTGAATATATCCTCAAGGCGCACTGAATTAAGGATGGACGAGCCTCAAGAGCAGGCATTCAATAAGGAACAGTAGGATGTATTAAGATGTGCTCATTTCATGTGACGTCTATATATGTAGCGTACTATGGAAGCTCCCCTGGAAATAAGCATGCAAAAGCAATGGTCGACATTGTATCAAGCCCAAGATATGCCATCTTTGGCTCACACAACTGCTCCCAAATAACTTGAAAAATTGGATCCAATCGGTCGGTTCATAAAAGCCCTAGTGTATTGTCACACCCGGATTTACACAAAACCCGAATGTGGCCATATGTGTGCCCAGGAAGTCCACAGACACATATAGCGAACAAATATGGTAAAAATCAGAGTACAATGCTTTATTCTCATCATATAGTAGCGTTTACATCAGAGTGCTTCAGAAATAAAAACATGGACAGCGGAAGACTAATACATCTCTCTAGCGTAGCCGCAATCCCACAGGGACTCTGACTGGGAGAACGCGAACTCAGAAGTACGGCAAATCCTCTGGAAACTCCACAGCATAATCAGCCTGACTCCAATCTGTTACCCGTCCGGGATTTTGCCCAAAAATAGTAATAACAGCAAGTGTAAGTAATGGAAATTACTTAGCAAGTATAGCACGGGTTATGAAGGCTCAAAAAGGCTAGACTCGGCTTAACTGCATTAGCATTTTTAGTTGGTTCGTTTTATCATTGCCCAAGTTACTACATGTGAATGAATACCCGGTTGCAACCCAATTAATAAAGTGTAGGTGACATTAAGCATGAATAAATACCATATTCTAATAAAAAAGGATCCAGGCCGCTCGTGACCCTGAGCAAGGCTATCATGATAGATCATACACTCTGCAGAGGTTTCGCCCTTTACCCACCAGTCGCGTAAAAGTTCAAGGAACTTTGCACCCAACCACGCACATCAACACTTCCGAGGTGTGACTGCATAGGGACGCTACGGGGCTTTCACAAGACACCCTAACAAGTCAGTAGCCGCTGGAGTACTATACGGCGGTGAAAACTTAGGCACCGAGATCGACGTACGCCCACGGAGTCACACCATGAGGGGGTCGATGGCGTCCGGAGCGCGGGTATCGCACCCATACTGCGCAACGTGCAGAGTTCTCAATCGCTGAGACTCCTACACGGGACTGGGTCTAACGTGACCTAGCCGACGGATCTCCCGCCCTCGGTGGAATCGGAGAACACCCAGCACCGTACCTCCCACAACGCCGTTGGCCCCTCGGTAACCACTGCCAAGCTAGAGACGTACAAGCTACTTGACCAAGACCAGAGCCATTATAGTTCCGGCGGTGGCGACAGGCTCCTGGGTTGCCGCTTTAAGAACCGGTTCTTAGAGGGAGACACTAGAGCAAAGCACACAGCACATGCTACTAGCCCCCTTTCCATGTTGCTAAAAAGCAAGTTTTAACATTAAAGTTGAAGTGGACCATTAAGTCAATATTAACAAATAAGTAAAGGTGGCAGTAGTTGCGCCTAGCAAAATGCTACCCATATGCAAAAACCCATAGGAATACAAGGACAGGGAAATAAATGCTAGGTACAACCTTAATGGTAAACAGTATTAGACACATGCGTATGTAATGAATAGTGTATTAAAAGAGTGAGTAGGTAGCAAGGATTGTCCGTGCTATAACTTGCCTTCCTCGGAGTACGGCTGCTGCTGCGAGTCCTGCTCCGGCACGTCCTCAACGTACTCGAAGTCCAAAGCTACGGGCTCGCCGACTGGACACGATCATCACGCAAGCATTCCAAAGCAATCATTGCATGCAACCAAATTAGTTCTATTAGAAATAGTACACCAACAGTAAAAACAGTACAAAAACAGGAGCTAGAAATAATCTACGCTTTGCTACGAACACGTGAGCGCGAGAATCACTCTAATCGGAGCTAAAACGAGAAAGTTATAGCGTTTCTAAGTTTCAGGGGCTAAAACGAAGAAAACATGACCTATCTGTAATTATTTTTGAACTGGAATGGACCGCGGATTGATTTCCAGAAAGTTGGGGGGCTCTTTAGCAAAAAGACCAGCGCTGACCGGTATTGACTCGGCCCGGACGCGTGGCAGCCGTTGGATCTGATCTGGACGGCTGAGATTTAAAACGCGAAGGGGTATCCTGGGTTCTAATCTGGGCCGTTGATCTGAGATCGGACGGTCTGATCGCCCGGCTCGCCGGGGACGAAGAAGCCGCGGCGGCGCCGCTCGCGCGACGGCGAGGCTCGCCGGAGTTGGGCGTAACTCGGGCTAGGGTGCTCGGTTTTCGACGGGGTTTGGTCCTACGGCTTCAAGAGAAGATGGCGAGTGCATCTAGGGGGTTCTAGTCGTGGATTGGTCGGCGAGGCGGCCGGACGACGGCGCGCGGCGGAGGCGAACTCCGGTGAACCGCGGGGTAGGGGTTTTGGCTCGGTTTTGGGTCAGTTTTCTGGCTCTGGAGCTGCTGGGGAGTGACACAAGTGCAACCGCGGTGAAAAAGCGCAGCGTGTTGTGGTGTGTTGGCCGGACGGCGGTGTCCGGCGGTGTTCCACCATCGGCGGCCGAGGGGAGAGGCTCTACGGTGCGGCTACGGCAAAATTGAAGGGAGGAGGAGCTGCTTTACCTCCTGGGGATGCTCCTGGGGGTGTTTAATTGGAGCAAAAGGATCCCGGCGGTGGTGTGCGTCGGGGCCCAATGCTCAGCGGCGGCGCTGCTCGGGGAAGGGGAGCTGCTGCAGCTGCTGGAGGACTTGGAGTAGCTCGGCGCGTTCCTCGTGGAGCGGGGAAGCAGCTCCGGGGGTTGGCCGAGACGGAGGTGCGCCGGAGCGAGGTGGCGACGGCGGCCGGCGGACTCCGGCGGGTCTGAGCAGCGACGGCGAGCGATTAGCTTCGAAACAGGGGCAACATGGGAGCTTGGATGGCGTGGATAGCTGCATTACCTCCGGGCGGAGCTCCTGGATGGATCCTTGTCGGGGATTAGGCGCCGACGGCGAGCGATTAACGACGGCGGCGGTCTGGCTCGGGGGAGGCGGCGTTGAGAGGAATTAGCGGCGGCTAGGGTTGGGGCGAAGGGGTGAGGGGAGCGGAACGGCGTCGCGGGCTGGATTAAATAAGCGCGGAGGGGGAGGCGCCCTCGGCGTGCGGGCCTGGCCGCGGCAGAGGCGCTCGGCCGCGCCATTAGCGGGGCTCGGGAAGGAAAGGAGGGAGGAAGAAAGGAAAGGGGGAAAGGCGTCGCTGACGCGTGGGGCCCAGCGGCCAGTGGCAGAGAGGGAGGGGGGGAGACAGGCCGGGCGCTAGCTGGGCCGGGAGAGGGGTGCGGAGTGGGCCGAGCGGTGCTGCGCGAGTTGCTGGTGGGCCGCGCGCGAGATGGGCCGGCTCGGGGGAAAGAGAAGGAGAAAGGGGGAGCTGGGCCGGACCGGAGAGAAAGAAAAGGGGGCAAAAGTGGACCAGGGAAGAGTCCAGGGAGCAGAAGTGAACTATGGGCTTAGCAACTTTTCTAGAGCTCCAAACAAAGTGATTCAAATTCAAATTTAAATAAATTTAAATTCTTGTTTGAATCACAAGCAATACAAAAATAAATGCAGCAGCATGAATGCAACAATAAATGTTTCTATCACTTATATTTGATTTTAAATTTTAGATAATTATTATTTAACTTATAATAAATAGGAGTAAGCTCTAATTATTTATTTAAATGCCAAAATTTTTAAATTGAGCATTTTTGGGTGTTACATGTATAGGCTAGGCTCATAAAGGGGATCTCTACTGTAGAGTTCGGTCCAATACTCACATACAGTACTGTGAGTGGTACCTGTACAGTATGCACACATGCATATATAGTGTACATGATGATTGTGTAGTATTGATGTGGTTCAGGAAATGTGCAGTGTCCCTGATCGGGGACTGTGCGTTAGATAAACTAGCAAAGCATGACTTCTGTCCCTGAAACATTAAACAGTAGCTAGGTCAGATCCCTCGATCGTGGTGCAAACTATGCATGCATGGCAGCGTGATGGGGAAGTTTGCAGCAAAGCAGAGACGGTACGGGTACAGTTAGCAAATAGGAAAACTCACGTGGTGTTTGGATCCCGATGCTAAAGTTTAACACTTTAAATAAGTGATAATTAGATGCATTAAACATAAATTAATTATAAAACTAATTACATAAGTCATGTCTATTTCGCGAGACGAACCTAACAAGTCTAATTTCGCTATAGTTAATGCATAATTACCATATGTTTACTGTAGCATTACATTGTCTAATCATGGTGTAATTAGGCTTAATAGATCCGTCTCGTAAATTACTCCTCGTTTATGTAATGGGTTTTTAAATTCATATTAACAAAGTTTAGTGCGTGGGAAACAACTTAAACTTTGCCGACTTTGAGGGCTAATACATGCTGTAGAACTCTCCCAGATACCACCTTATTATACAACCTTGCTATTCATCTATCTATATATTATTTGAACATCAAAATAATACCCTCATAAGTTCTAAGTACACGTTGTTAATATGAAATTACTGTCCTTCCATATATGTATTTTAGTTTTAAAGGATCTGACGATCATGCATGCATGGCTTTCTTAATTATTCTGTGTACAGATTGGGATCGAGTGCGAGCTGAGCGCGGAGGAGCTTGTGCATGAAATTCAGCAAACGTTCTTGTGACGTTAACAGGAAACAGCTATATATATCTCCGTGCAACTGTACGTGTGGCTGGGCAAGCTGTGTAGGCTCTAGTTAATAGTTACAGATCAAGGCTTATTTGTGATCTGTAGCTGTGTGTAGTACGTGCGTTAGAGATGGTTATTGTCTTGATTTCTACTGCTGAATAATCTCGATCCCTTTTGATCTTGATCGAGCTGGTTTTACGTATTTCTCTCCTAGCTACGTACTTGTGGTCTCATATGCTTTTGCATCTGCAAGATATGATACTATATAGTTCATGCATGCATACGACACGACCCAAAGTGCTACGTGTCACTTACTCGTGCTTGCATTTTCAATAAGTAGCTATATCTCGTCACAGCAGGCGTGTAGGGTTTTTTTGAGTGAATTGTTATTAGGATCGACTACTATAGAGAGGAACCTCCTCTGGCAACACCCATCGTTACCCGGTGGATTCCTTTGTCAGCGTTAATCACTTTGGTAAGTGAAAATTACCAATGTATATATTGATACATTAGAGTAACATAGCAGAAATAATAGTGCAGTTCATCAGTAGACGATGGTCACAAAAATACTTAAGATCTCTCCATCACTGGAGCATATATAAGTCTCACAAAAGATCACGGTTCACACAACATGGCAGGCAAGTCAAACTTCCCAGCCTTTCTATTTTAGGCCCTTACTGTTGTTCTTCATACTCATAATTCCAAGCCTCTCTAGCTGAACAACAAATTTCCTCGTTCCAAACAGTTACGGCACCAGTTAGTACTACGGCCCTAGCTATGGCATATTGTGAATTTTGGTCGTTGAGTGATAATATAATTAACAAGACTAATATGTTTCTCCCATACTCTATCCGTATCACATTTAGAAGTTATTTTGGACAAGCTTTTAGTCAAACATTGGGAATATAAATCATAAATAACTTTTAAGTCGTTGAGTTTGGAAGTGTAAAAACTATATGAATAGATTTGTCTTAAAAATATTTTTATAAAAATATACATATATTATTTTTAATAAATATTTTTATAAAAATAAGAAGTCAAAGTTACATTTTGGAGACCGTGTCTTTGTCCAAAACGACTTTTAAATGTGATACGGATGGAGTATATGTGTCGGTAGGTCTCAACAAAAGAAGAGCCACCAAAGCAGGAAAAGACTAGACCGAATTGAACAGTTGGAGCATTGAAGGAGATACACTATGCAAAGACATAACACACTAGATGGTCCTATAACAAATTTGTGCATGTTAGACGCTTCACCAGAGGATTTATCGATCCTTATGCTCTCTTTACCAAACTTGGTTGAACGCATCGGATAGTCACTCAAGGATTGCACACGCGCGCTAGAGCTTTGGTGATTATGTTCGAAGAAGTGCATTAAGGCGTACACATCGGATGGTAAAAAGTACGTGATCGCCGGAGTTTTTTTTTTAATGGATGAACTATATATGAATCCATCGGCTAGTTCAATGCAAAGCTCTACACTCTAGAAGGTCCAATAAGAAAAGAACGTACACGTAAGAGTGTTGCTGGAATATTGTTTCATGAAGTAGTAGTCTGGTGAAGCTCAAGTATACGCTCCAGATGGTCTTGTGAAAGAGAGATCAAATGTCAAAACATTTGGAGCAACAAATAGTTTAGTTTTTTAGTCTATAAACACTACTTCACTTGGTCATTTAAGAGGGCTGGAGTACAGAGAAGCTCACATCCATTTGAGAAGACTAACAGACCAACAAAGTACCAAAAGTTATCATCCACGACAATTAGCATAATATTAAAATTGTGACTAGTTATGCCCTGGCCTAAAAAGAGTGTTTTCTTATATATGTTTTACTACGTAGAGATTGATCAAGGAGTGCTCCAACCTTATAATCTTGGTGGGGTAGAAAACCTGGAGCCTTTGTGGATCACCAAGGTAACTGGCCAGTAAGTTCATGGACAACCTAACTTGGTTTGGATATGTGATGAGCATCAATTCTATTGACATGGAGGCCATTGCCTTTTGTGCTAAAGCTCCACTAGTGGAAGAATATGCCATCATCCATGGTGGATGCGCCAAGTGGAGCATAATACTTATTCCTTATAGGATGCTCAGACAAGAACTAGAGGTGATCATGGTGATCATCGTTACCACAGGGGCATAGGATAAATATTTGTGCCAAGTTTGTGCTCATCTACCTATTTACCACATTTACTATATTTTTAGCTTTACTTTCCTAGAGCAGTTTCTATGTTAGTTTGGTAGGATTGGTTATAGGTAGCAAAACTCTTGTTATAGTAGAATAGCCAGGCTAGATAAATCATTGAGCAGATATAAATATAATGTTTAGGTTTATATTGATAATTTTTTATATAGAGCCTAGAAGTAGTTTTTAATTCTCCTAATTAACCCCTCCCCTCTTAGAAAGAACATACCGATTCCCTAATAGTGGCATAATGGAAAAATACTGGAAAAACGAGAGCCCATGACCAAACCAATGGGCCTTACCCCTACTTTTGAGGGAAATAAATGATTCTTTTTTTTCGCTTGCATCAGGAGCATACTTTTGTACCCATGGTAAGCTTTTTTGACTTCACACCACCACACTCCTGTGACGAACCGGATTCCCAACGACGAGAATCCGACTCCCTGTACCCTCGAGATAGTCCCAGGAATAGCAGCTATCTCGTATAGAACTCATCTCAGTCGAATATCACATCCATACAACAATAAAAGATTCATTACATGACATATATAAAACATAGCGTCTGGTACAAGCCCTCTGGGCTAAATCGACAATAAGAAACAACTGCGCAACGGTAGCTAGATCATCAGGGTCCACTCCTCCACAGGCATCCTTGAGCATAGCGCGCACCCTTCAGTCGTACCACCCATCCTGGTTGAACTCGTGCTCGGGGTCTTCAACTGAGAACCCAAAGTCTGTCCCCAAGGAAATGGGACAGGTCCACGTCACCAACCATAATATGAAGCAAGCTTTAAAGTGGCCTATTCTAGGGTATAGAAATAATCAAGGTTTGAGCCAGGGTTTTCTTATGTGAGCAGCAGCAATAACCCAATTTCATCTCATCACCAACTCCTTTCCTCACAAGCACAACCACTTCCCAGATCCCCCCATCAGCCTCACATTTTCCCATCGGGCTCGTCCTGCCACAGCAGGTTCCCGCAAACATTTTTCCACCAACACCTTTCTCTCTCTAGTCGACTCGGTGAGCTCCCTCCCCACCTTGTCTCAGCAGCATCAGCTGGACCAATCTCTCATAACCCAAATCAAGGATGAGGTAAGAAAGCAGATTCCCATGCTAGTCGGAACTTATCAGAAATGGGTCGTCCGTAACCATGGACACGGCTATACGTATAGTTTACACTCTGCAGAGGTGGCACTCCAGGAATCCATCCGGGCTGCAAGGCTAGTCCGCAACCAACCTGAGACACAGCCTACAACAAAGACCCTAATCAGTAACGGCGCCAATCCTGTCTCCCTGGGCTCGGGAAACATCCGATCTAACATCTTCCCCAGGGTCGTGAAACCTTCCCACCGGGGCCAGTCGGGGGCCGTGGAAAATCAGGGAGATTACGCCGCAACGAATCCCCCCTACACATATCAAGCTCGATTCTCCTACAGTTTCGGCGCCGCACTAGAGTAGGCTTGCTGGAACCCTCCCCATACTGGGTAGATGGTGAGCACGGTATTCCCACGTCCAAAGTTGGAACTCGACTCGGTCCTTAATTGTCGGTAAAGCGAGTATCTGCGTCATAAGCGATCCGCCGCAACGGTCCGCAATCGGCACCCATAACAGGTATAGCCGCCCAAACTCCTCAAGTACTCCTCAAGTACCAATATCCAAGAACCATGTACCCGCAACAGGTACTCCGTAGGGACTGCCCGAGTGCAGTCCCCAAGCACCTCGATCAAGCGATCGAGTTGTTATTACTCGCTTACACCGCCTAGCTGCACTACTCCTCCCATACCACCCACAACTCACGCCAAGAGGATCAAATCACAACCATCCCAACACATGCATAGCATAGCATATCTCATAAAGTGAGTAGTAGGTAGCAAGGTAACTGGATAATAACAAAGGCAGTGCAGGTTTATCATGCGAGTAAAGTAAAGCGCTAGCATACTAGTTGCATGTCTAATAGGTATTTCAGAGAATGGTCGGGCGTGAACCTGGGCAAAAGTCTTCGTCTTCGTCAAAGCAGTTGTCGTAGTGGTCCGGCTCCTCCTGACTCTCCGGAGCTCCTAAGGTTGCGTAAAAATAAAATAAGGCGCGACTACTAGCAAAGAAACTCCAAATCACACTATTTCATCCTTAGCACTTCAATTTGATTTTTAAATTTCGAATTTAAATTGCTTAAGAATTTGGGAAGCATTTAGAAATAATTTTAAATATTGGTTTGCATGCACAACAATTCACCAAAATTTTTTAAATTCACAATTTTGGACTCAATAAATCCTAAGGGTATTTTTAGGGTTGTTACAGTCTCCCCCCCTCACAAGAATCTCGTCCCCGAGATTTGTGATTACCTATGGTTTAAACAAGTGGGGGTATTTCTCCTTTAGTGCTGACTCCTTCTCCCAAGTAGCTTCTCTTTCTGAGTGATTGCTCCACTGCACCTTACAAAATGAAATAGCTGTGCTTCTGGTCTCTTTGACTGCTCTGTCTAGTATCCTCTCTGGGTACTCCAGTTACTCCAAGGTGTCTTGTAGGTCTAATGCCTCTGTCTTGACCTCATGTTCTGGTACTCTCAGACACTTTCTCAGCTGGGATACGTGGAACACTGGGTGTACTCCAGTTAAGTCCTCTGGTAGGTCTAGTCTGTAGGCTAGCTTCCCTATTCTCTCCAGTATCTGATACAGTCCTACAAAATGGGGTGCTAGCTTCCCTTTCACTTGGAATCTCTTATGCCCTCTGAGGGGTGACACTTTTAAATAGACGAAGTCCCCTACTTCGAACTCTAGATCCCGTCTCCTTTTATCCGCATAGCTCTTTTGTCGGCTCTGGGCTGCCTTCAGGTGCTCTCGGATCTTGGCCACTTTTTCTTCTGCCTCTATGATCATGTCAGGTCCAAAGAATGTTCGTTCTCCCACCTCTGACCACATTAGAGGCGTTCTGCATTTTTTGCCATATAGTGCCTCAAAGGGGGACATCTGCAGGCTGGCCTGGTAACTGTTGTTGTAGGAAAATTCTGCATACGATAGACTCTTCTCCCAGTCTGTGCTGTAAGCTAGAACACATGCCCTCAACAAGTCTTCAAGAATTTGGTTCACTCTTTCGGTCTGCCCATCTGTCTGAGGGTAGTAAGTTGTGCTATACTCCAAGGTTGTCCCGATGGCCTGATGTAGGCTTTTCCAAAACTGAGCTGTGAATTGTGGTCCTCTGTCTGACACAATACTTTTTGGTGCTCCATGCAGCTTAAGAATGTTGTCTATATATAGCTCTGCTAGTTTGCTTACTAGGTATGTGCTTTTGACTGGTATAAAGTGGGCTACCTTTGTCAGCCGACCAACTATGACCCAAATGGTATCATTTCCTTTCTGAGTGCGAGGTAGGCCAACCACGAAATCCATGCTGATATCTTCCCACTTCCACATTGGAATTTCCAGTGGTTTCAGCAGTCCTGCTGGTCTTTGATGTTCTGCCTTGATTCTTCGACAAGAGTTGCACTTGGCTACATACTCTGCTATGTCCTCTCTCATTTTCTTCCACCAGAACTTATCCTTCAGATCCTGATACATCTTGGTGCATCCTGGGTGTATCGAGTACTTGGACTCATGAGCCTCTGAGAGAATTGTTCTCCTAATTTCCTTGTCCTGCGGTACACAAATACGGTCCTTCAGCCATACTGTTCCTGCTTCATCTACTCGGAAGTCAGGTGCCACTCCTCGTTGGATATCCTCTTTTACTTCTTGGATTTCTGGACACTTTCCTTGAGCTTCTTTGATTCGGTCTTCTAGGTTGTACTTCACCCTCATTTCCTGGGGTTTTCCTTCTTCTACTAGCTCGAGTTTCAGCATGTACAATTCCTTTGCTAGCTCTGGCTGACTTTCTTCTATCATCAAGTTGTTGCAATAACTCTTTCGGCTCAAGGCATCTGCCATTACGTTGGCTTTGCCAGGATGGTAGTGTATCTCCAAGTCGTAATCTTTGATCAGTTCTAACCACCTTCTCTGCCTCATGTTCAGTTCGGATTGGGTGAAGAAATACTTCAAACTTTTGTGATCCGTGTAGATATCGCACTTGTTGCCAATCAGGTAGTGCCTCCAGATCTTCAATGCATGTACCACTGCTGCCAGTTCTAAATCATGTGTGGGGTAGTTTTCCTCATGTTTCCTCAGCTGCCTCGATGCATAAGCAACAACCTTGCCCTCTTACATCAGAACACATCCCAAACCTTGTCTCGAAGCATCACAATAGACTACGAAATCCTTGCGAATATCTGGTAGTGTCAATACTGGCGTTGTAGTGAGTTTGTGCTTGAGCTCTTGGAAACTTCTTTCACACTTGTCCGTCCACTCGAACGGGACATTATTCTTGAGTAGTTCGGTCATTGGCTTGGCAATCTTGGAGAAGTTCTCAATGAACCTTCTGTAGTAACTGGCCAAACCCAGAAAGCTTCGGATTTCCGTGACACTCTTCGGCTGCTTCCATTCTGCTACTGCCTCAATCTTTTCTGGGTCTACTGCTACGCCCTCAGCTGTCAACACGTGACCCAAAAAGGCTACTTTCTCCAGCCAAAATTCACACTTGCTGAACTTCCTGTAGAGTTGATGCTGCCTCAGCTTCTCTAGTACGATCCTTAGATGCTCCTCATGTTCTTCGGCTGTTTTTGAGTAGACTAGTATGTCGTCAATGAACACCACTACGAACTTGTCTAATTCCTCCATGAATACATTGTTCATCATGTTCATGAAGTAGGCGGGTGCGTTGGTCAAACCGAAGGACACAACGGTGAACTCATACTGCCCGTACCGAGTCACAAAGGCTGTCTTGGGAATGTCGCCTTCTCTAATCTTCATCTGGTGGTATCCCGATCTCAGATCAATCTTACTGAAGTACTTGGCTTTCTTCAACTGATCTAGCAAGTCATCAATCCGAGGTAATGGGTACTTGTTCTTGATCGTCACTGCGTTCAGGGATCGATAGTCTACGAACATGCGCATTGACCCATCTTTCTTCTTCACAAACAACACTGGCGATCCCCATGGGGATGCACTTGGTCGAATCACCCCGCTTTCTAGCATCTCTTTCAGCTGCTTCTTGAGTTCCTCCAGTTCTTCCACTAACATTATGTACGGTCTCTTGGCAATGGGTCCTGTGCCTGGTTGCAGCTCGATTATGAACTCTACATCTCGGTCAGGTGGTAATCCTGGTAGTTCTTCGGGAAACACGTCAGGATACTCACATACTACAGGTACTTCTTCGATCATCTTTTCCTCGATAGAGTATACCAACTGTCTCAGAATACATGTTCTGGGTCTCTTCCCTGTTCTTCTTCTTTGTGGCTCTACTGTTACTCTGACTCCGCTAGGGTGTGTCAACTCAACTGTTCTGGGTGAGCAACTGATTACTCCTTTATGTTCTGTCAGCCAATCCATTCCCAATATCACGTCAATTCCGTCTGACTTCAGGACTGTCAGGTCTCCTGTGAACTCCTGCCCACCTATCATCAGACTAACTGCTGGGCACTCTAAGGTGCACCTAAGCTCTCCTAGGGGAGAAGTAGTGACTATAGGTCTAGCCTTAGGTATTGTCGGGGGTGACTGCTCTTTCACAAACTTTGTCGAGATATAAGATCCAGTTGCTCCAGAGTCAAACAGTATCAAAGCTGGAATGCCATTTACTAAAAACTCACCGAGCACAACGTCGGGAGCGTCCTCGGTTTCTTCCTCTGTCAGGTGGTTGAGGCGTCCCCTCTGCGCTGTTGCTGGCTGCCTATCCTGTCCTCCAGGTGCCAGTGCCTTGGTTAGGGTTTGTTTGTTCTTCTTCTCCGGACAGTCAAAGGACTTGTGACCGGGCTTCCCACAAGCAAAACAGACCACTATGGTCCCTCCACCAATTCTGGGCATGTTGTTTGGCTTCCAGTTGGGGTTTCCCTGACTTGAGTAGCTGTTGTTTCTGTTGCCAAAACTGCTGTAGTTGTTACCTCTGCTGCCAAAACTGTTGCTGTTACTGCCTCGGTTACCCTGATAGCTGTTTTTGTGGAACCCTGAGCTTCCTTGGCTGTTGCTCTGTTGAAAGCTTCTCCTGAGCATGTTGCTCTGGCCACTCCTCGGCCTTTGACTCAGTCTGTGGTTGTGCAACTGTTCAGCCTTTCTTTTCTTCTCTCGCCAAGTATCTTCAAGACCCACTCTTTCCTTCTCAACTGCGATAGCGCTGTCAATCAGCTCTCTGAGTGACCTGTGTGAACTTGCTGCGAGTGCTGTCCTCAGACCTCTGTGTAAGCCACGCTGGAACCAAAACTGCTTCTTCTTTTCAGTGTTAACGTCTTCAGGAGCGTACCTTGACATCTTAGCAAAGTGTCGAGCATACTCAGCTACAGACAAACCTCCTTGGGTCATTGTCCTGAACTCCATTGCCTTGTGCACCATGACTTGTTCTGGGATGTGGTACTCTCTGAAAGCTTCACAAAACTCTAGCCATGTGATCTGAGCTCTCCCACCACGCTTTCGCTGCTCCTTCAAGCTGGTGTGCCGCAAGGGCCACACATTCCTCTTCAGTGTAGTCTGTCAGGTCTAGCTTCGTTTCGATAGTACGCAACCAATCGTGTGCGTCGAGTGGCTCGTCCGAGTAGTCGAAGGTGGGTGCTTTCAGCCTGATGAACCTTTCAATCTTCCTTTGTAGGTCTTCCTCACGGTGTCCCTAACGGTTCTGGTTCTAGTTTCCCTGAATCTGATGCATAGCTTGCATCATCTGAGTATTGGCCTGTGCCATCTGTTGCATCAGCTGTGTTTGAGTAAGTATTACTTCTGCCAAGTTAGGCGGTGGCGGTGGTTGCTGGTCGTTCTGCTGGTTCTGCTGAGGTTCCACTGCGGGTTCTTCCATCTCCGCTTCCTGTTCTCCACCTGGAGCGTTGTTCTCGGGCTGGAGCACGCCTGCTGCGCGTCCACGGCCCCTGCCTCTAACTGTAGCTGTTGCTCTTCCGCGACCACGACCTCTACCACGTCCTCTGCCTCTAGCTGCCATTGCTGCCTCTTCTTGCTCAGCTTCCTCAAAACGTGCAAGCAGTCGGTTGGATCTTCGGATCGACATCTTGCTGTATTTTTCATAGAGCAGGTTTAGTGGCGGTCGGTAAGGGTTAGGTTAGCGTAACTAGAGTAGGAGCTGCACACATGAAATAGACTCAACACTAAAGTACGCTCAAGATGAACATCAATAAAACTGCAAGAACAGCCACAAAGATCGATCACTCATAACAGCATTACACCCTAGACATGAGTACTATCCCGAGGCCAGCTCCTGGAACCTTGAGGATTAGTACATCTAAGCGGATGCTACAACGTGGCTGAGCCAAAAGGTGGTCATGATCTACTAAGTCTAAACATCTACTCATGATGATAGATACAATTCTCATCACCACTGCTGACATCTGTCGATACTGTCCACTGCATCTGTCTCATACTACTGAAAGTGCCTGTGAGGCGTGCTGCCAATCTCACAGCCTCAGTCTCTGTTTGCTGCTTCAATCACTGTCTGTCATCGTGGAGAGTGTCCCTGGGGCGCGCTGCCAACCTCACTGTGTCCACCTCAGGTCTTGCCAACTGCTGCTCTAGGGGTGCCAGTTCTTGTCTCAGTCTTGTCATCTCGGGGGTAAGGGTTCGAGCCTCAGGTAGTGGTATCGGCTCAACTCGGCTTGGTGAGACCCTGTAGTGCTCTGTCCTGGGTTCAACTCTGCGTTCTTCTGGAAGTCCTTGGTTCACTGTGATCACCTCTGCTACCCTCTTCCTGTCTGACCTTACCCAACTACTAAGGGTCCTTCGAGCTTCATCCTTTGCCATAATCTGTTGTAGACTCAAGTACTTCATCAGCTGGTAGTTTCGTCCACTCTTCTCCTTGTAGCTATCCACCTCTTCCTGAAGTTCTGAGTTGTGACTGTCTAACCAATATACTTCCTCCTTCAGTTCTTCTATATCTTCTTCCTTGGCTGCCAGTGCTTTGTCTTTTTCTGTGAGTTGATCTTCTAGACGGATATCTCGAGCATGGTGAGTTGCTCGGATCAGTCCTGCCAACTGTCTGTTGTTGCGAGCTTCATATTCCAGGACTCTGACTTCCCGTGCCTTAGCTTCGAGGCACTTCTCAAGTAAGGCGATCCTGTTGTCCTTCTCTAGTAGCTGGATGTCCTGTTTCCATACCCTCTCTTTCAGCTTGGCAACTTTCTCTTCTAGGCCAATGTTTAAGTACTCCTGCTCAATCATGCACTGAACTGAGGTCCGCAGGGTCACGTTCCGCTCTCGGTCTGCTGCGTGAGCCTGCAAGCTGACTGCGTCTCTGTCAGTTGGATCTTCAAGAGCCCGCGGTAGGTACCGGAAACGAGTGTGGCTGAGCTGGTTCTGGTACACAAGTGTGGCAAGTCGGAGTATCCTCATGGCTATAGTCTGCACTGCCCGACTGAAAGTGCTTTCGCTGGTAGCTGCCCGTAGCATCAGTGACCTTGGTCGTCCAGGGATATTGGGTACTTCCATCTGCAACCGGGTGTGTACTCCCTCGCCAGGGCCGTAGGTCCAGCCCTCGTAGAAGACGTTGTCCACATCTATCCCCACTGTACGCAACACCTCCCTCAGTTGCACTGCCAAACCTCCACAGTCTGCACCAGTGGTCCTGACCTCCCATCGTTCATCTGCTGATCCTCTTCCTTCCATCTGCCAGACAGTTAGTGGGTTGTTAGTAAGTTAGCAAGTTAGTAAGGTAAGGTAAGGGTAAAAGTTTTGTAAATAGTTGAGATATACTTATATATAGTTTTCAAATAGTCCAAGGGGTTTCATATACAGTAGAGGACTCAGTTAGAGCTTCTGTCCTAAGTTTCCGTTCTAAGGGTTACGCGCTACGGTCAAGTATGGCTCTGATACCAACTGTGACGAACCGGATTCCCAACGACGAGAATCCGACTCCCTGTACCCTCGAGATAGTCCCAGGAATAGCAGCTATCTCGTACAGAACTCATCTCAGTCGAATATCACATCCATACAACGATAAAAGATTCATTACATGACATATATAAAACATAGCGTCTGGTACAAGCCCTCTGGGCTAAATCGACAATAAGAAACAACTGCGCAGCGGTAGCTAGATCATCAGGGTCCACTCCTCCACAGGCATCCTTGAGCATAGCGCGCACCCTTCAGTCGTACCACCCATCCTGGTTGAACTCGTGCTCGGGGTCTTCACCTGAGAACCCAAAGTCTGTCCCCAAGGAAATGGGACACGTCCACGTCACCAACCATAATATGAAGCAAGCTTTAAAGTGGCCTATTCTAGGGTATAAAAATAATCAAGGTTTGAGCCAGGGTTTTCTTATGCAAGCAGCAGCAATAACCCAATTTCATCTCATCACCAACTCCTTTCCTCACAAGCACAACCACTTCCCAGATCCCCCCATCAGCCTCACATTTTCCCATCGGGCTCGTCCTGCCACAGCAGGTTCCCGCAAACATTTTTCCACCAACACCTTTCTCTCTCTAGTCGACTCGGTGAGCTCCCTCCCCACCTTGTCTCAGCAGCATCAGCTGGACCAATCTCTCATAACCCAAATCAAGGATGAGGTAAGAAAGCAGATTCCCATGCTAGTCGGAACTTATCAGAAATGGGTCATCCGTAACCGTGGACACGGCTATACGTATAGTTTACACTCTGCAGAGGTGGCACTCCAGGAATCCATCCGGGCTGCAAGGCTAGTCTGCAACCAACCTGAGACACAGCCCACAGCAAAGACCCTAATCAGTAACGGCGCCAATCCTGTCTCCCTGGGCTCGGGAAACATCCGATCTAACATCTGCCCCAGGGTCGTGAAACCTTCCCACCGGGGCCAGTCGGGGGCCGTGGTAAATCAGGGAGATTACGCCGCAACGAATCCCCCTACACATATCAAGCTCGATTCTCCTACAGTCTCGGCGCCGCACTAGAGTAGGCTTGCTGGAACCCTCCCCATACTGGGTAGATGGTGAGCATGGTATTCCCACGTCCAAAGTTGGAACTCGACTCGGTCCTTAATTATCGGTAAAGCGAGTATCTGCGTCATAAGCGATCCGCCGCAACGGTCTGCAATCGGCACCCATAACAGGTATAGCCGCCCAAACTCCTCAAGTACTCCTCAAGTACCAATATCCAAGAACCATGTACCCGCAACAGGTACTCCGTAGGGACTGCCCGAGTGCAGTCCCCAAGCACCTCGATCAAGCGATCGAGTTGTTATTACTCGCTTACACCGCCTAGCTGCACTACTCCTCCCATACCACCCACAACTCACGCCAAGAGGATCAAATCACAACCATCCCAACACATGCATAGCATAGCATATCTCATAAAGTGAGTAGTAGGTAGCAAGGTAACTGGATAATAACAAAGGCAGTGCAGGTTTATCATGCGAGTAAAGTAAAGCGCTAGCATACTAGTTGCATGTCTAATAGGTATTTCAGAGAATGGTCGGGCGTGAACCTGGGCAAAAGTCTTCGTCTTCGTCAAAGCAGTTGTCGTAGTGGTCCGGCTCCTCCTGACTCTCCGGGGCTCCTAAGGTTGCGTAAAAATAAAATAAGGCGCGACTACTAGCAAAGAAACTCCAAATCACACTATTTCATCCTTAGCACTTCAATTTGATTTTTAAATTTCGAATTTAAATTGCTTAAGAATTTGGGAAGCATTTAGAAATAATTTTAAATATTGGTTTGCATGCACAACAATTCACCAAAAATTTTTAAATTCACAATTTTGCACTCAACAAATCCTAAGGGTATTTTTAGGGTTGTTACAACTCCAATGTTTAATTGAGGTGCCAGTCCTTCCTCTCTTCCCATGGAATCCTCCTGGAACACACACTAGAGCTGCCATCAAAGCCATGACTCACAACTTTCATAAGGATTTGCCAATTCAATTGATAAAAATTATGCTTCACCGCCTAGTGAGTTATGCTATCCATAGAGTTTGTGGATATCGATACTTCTCCATGAACCGATGACATATGGGTTTGAATGTTATAAAGTTCTTTTGCAATGCTATCTTCAAGACAAGGAGCAAGATGTCTGGAAGTCACCGAAGATGCATGGTAAGAGAAATGGATTCAAGATGGAAATGCAATTTAATTCTATTGCAAAGAGTATCTTTTGTCCTCTTTTGAAATTTGTGTGCTTAGTCATGTTTTTGTTGTAACAGTGCACATGATGTTTGGAAAACTATTAATTTGATTAACGAAAGCATAAAGGATTTGAATAATGAAAGTTTCCAAGATGAAAGGAGATGGTGCTCATATAGCCTAAGAGGGGCAGTGGCGAACTAGGCCATCAAAAATCCTTAACTATGGCTTCCACTATTTTGCACAAAACATAAACTAGATCATGCTATCTAGATGTGCAACAATGGTTCAACTCGTTATTTCTCCCACCCATAAAGAGTTTTGCAACCTAAAGCCAATCCTAGTATGATTCTACTCTAAGAAAGTAAAGGCACCCAAGTTGCTAGTATAAAATGCAAAAGCATAAATGGCAGGTTAGAGAAATACAAACTTGGCACAAGGATTATCCCGTGGTATTGGTATGAAAATGTCACCCTTAGTCCATGTTGGAGCTCCACCAAGGTCACCATGTCTCTGGCGGTCAAGGTCTTTGGCTCGCCACTAAGGCTCCTGCAAATCTGGAAGAGGAACCTGCTACTAAGGCAAGGCTCTGCACACCCTCTTTTTCGATCACGCCTTGACGTCATCTTCACTTGGAGCTTCTCCACAAAGTAAGGGGTTTCTCGTCCCCTGTACACAGTCGTCGACACCTCTCCACACCAAGCCGGAGGGTCAAAGACTTGCCGGAGTGCCACTCAAGACTCCAAGGTTCTAGCACACAGAGCTTACAAGGATGGTTCAATCCACGAACCAAGCACAAGGCAACTTCACCTTGCAATCTCTCTCTCTCTAGGCTTATCTATCACTAATCACTCTAATGGTGTGCTAATCACCTCTGATAATTATTCTTAGCACTTTGGTGGCCTGGATGTGTTTTTGATGTGTCTTGCACTACAATGGACTTATGCACACTCCATCACCTCCGAATCAATGAATGGATGGGGGTATAAATAGCCCAACAATCCAAATGAGGTGTTAGTCCAATGGCTAGTGAGAAAGCACGGGAAGCGCCGAATTATCCGACGCTTTGTCCATGGTGACTATTGAAAGATCTGATCATATTGAGGAGAAATTTGACCGTTGGAAACATTACTGGTGACGTACTTCATAATCAAGAAGGAGAAGAATGAGAAGAAAAGGAACTTCATAATCAAGACCTCCAATAACTACAACAATGATAGCTAAAAGTACAAGATCAAGAGTAACCATTACATCCTCAAAATGAGAAGGTGGGAAACTTGGTGGAAGGAATATCTATAGAACCAGACTATTTTGGTGCCTAAGAGATTGAGCAATAGTTTTCCTTATTGGTCATAGCATATAGAAGCTAAGTTCAAAAGTTTGGGCATTATATAAACAAATCCCCCGTTTAAATGTAAAAGAAGTAATAGGAAACTTATTAATTAATGCATCAAGTAGAATCATTACCTTTTATAGGATTGCAAAGTAAAATGCATGTGAGCCATTCAACTTGTATTGAATTCTTACCTGAATCAGTTAACTTGCAAATGGTACACGGCTCAACTTGCATCCTTGTTCGTTGGAGGTCATTCTTTTCCATGTCTAGTTGGTTCTAATAATTGGAGGCGATAACATGGAACCGAACATCACTTGTGATGCATGTGAGGGGTGTGGGTTGGAGTGTGAGTTACTCAGCTACAGCTTTGGAGGTTTTGATGATTTGTTGCAACTCTTGTTGGCCATGTTTGAATGGTGGACTGTAGCATGCCACCGCTCCTACCCTGGCCCATCAGTGCCTTGGTCTTCACTAATTCATCATGAGTTAAACCATGAAGAAAGAACTCAAAATACACTTATTCGTTCATATGACTTGGCCTCACCTCATCCATCGCGTGCACTAGCATGTGCCTATGGTGCAAGCTCACTTCCATGATGGATTACTGAACCTACTTACGTGTGATGACTAGACCCTTTGTGCTAGAAAAAATGACCTCGCATGAATCTTACTACAAGTTTCATGATGTGGTGTGTGTTGTTCTCAAGATGAGTGATCCAAATATTGAGAATTGAGGTGGTAGTTTCTTTATTTATATGTTCATTGATATCACTGACTTTGATCCATGACCCTTATGGTTTCCTAGCCTCCCCTAGTCTCCTTTCTTTGTTGTGTTGTCCTCGTGTCATCTACCAAAATTTGTGACCCTAACTGTTCCTCGATCGGACTCACCTATCCAATCCATCATCCACCAATACATGCAATCCCAAAAGGGGTTTCCAACCTTGATGATCATCATTATTGCCTCGTCCCCTCATTCATGATTAGCCATGCTCTCTCATTTTAGTTCATATCTATCGCCTAGATTCAATGAGGCTCCTTTCACTATAAATTGTATGCCATTCATCCATAAAAAATAATTTGTCACTAGATATGATACACTTAACTTGTGGCTTAATTTGTAACTTATGGTTATGTTTAACTCATGAACATATGCTTATGTTACTTTTTCTATTATTGTATACCAAGGTTAGTAATATGATATGATGCATTTGCTAATGGTGTACGCCAAAGTTCACTTTTTTCATAGTTTCACCCCCTTATGATCCTTGTACTCTAGGCTAGCAATTAGACATGACAAAATCAATAGCGCAGACTTGATTACAACTCATTCTTTTCTTTGCTATTGGCTATGTACATATCTTAGCCATCGGCACAAGAATCAATGGGGTGTTGGCAAACGGTTATAACTAAAACAAGTATATTCAAGGATGAGAATTGTCTCGATAAACTAAAGAAGTATGTGATATTCCCCTTTGCTAAAGACTTTTTGATACCTTATATGTTATCCCAATGGTTGAATCAAGTAAGCATCTAGGGTGACTATAATATAATTAACATAGATAGTTGGTGAGAAGATGTCTTTAGGATTAAGTATTTGCCATACACAGCACCCCCTATGTCAATGGTATTCAAACACTTCATAAGCGTTCATCTGTATATCATACAATACATATTTTCATGATGGAGCTCTAAATCGAGTCCTAAGAAACGGGGCTTAAGTCTTCATGAATTGTGATCTAATTATTAATCACCTATACAATTTTTTTTATAGAACAGCTATGTGTTGGGAATGTTACTTCGCATGCTGGCACTCGGGCGAGCGTGCTGGAGGCTATCACTTTGTTTTGTGTTTCAGGTTATCGAAGTACTTCGAGGAACGCCTCGGGCGAGCCACTGGAACACTTCACAGGGGAGTTTAAAGGACCTCTTCGTTGATCAACCTCCGACAAGCCGAAGTGTACCAAAGAGGGTATAGATCTTGCACGAGAAGCCATTTCGAAGAGTAGCAAAGAGGACTAGGAGCAAGTGCGGCAATCTAGTTCATGGGAGAACCCCCTCGAAGTCCTGAGCGGGAATGTATGGGCAAAGTTATTTTTTTGCCCTGGAATATCCATAGAATATAGTTGTTAGATGGGCAAGCGACAGAAAAAGTATAAAATCGACCTCTTGGTATCCCTATAAAAGGCCCATGTTATGTAATATGAAGGGACACAAATTCTCGGGGGAAGAGGGAGTTAATAGAAATGGATTTTGTTGTTACTTTCTTCGAGCCTGTAGGTTAATGGAAAATTTAGGGAGGCTGTTGGCCGAGGAGAACTCGGTGGATATTTATATCCCAAGTACTATACTCATGATAGATGGGATGTGTATTGGTATAATATTAATTATTTGCAATTAAATGTAAAACTCCAAGCAATTATATTGAAGCTACATCCACTCGTTTCAATTTAGCATTAATTTTAACATCACAAAATTAATGTTGAATATCTATTTTAAAAGAAACCTATATTTTTTTTAGAGTTAGTATGCACCTCATAATAGTTGTAGAAACCTTGTAGCAATGTTTTTTGTGTGGTTCAGAGTTCATTTGCAATTAATGAATGGTTGTAGAACGCTCGTAGCAAATTGTTTTATGTGGTCCATGATGTGCTTGGGTGTTCTTTCTTATAATGCAAATAATCTAGTTTGTTTCATCTGAAAGTTTCTATAAAATCTTAAAAATTATGTTATCTCTTCATTAAAAATGAGTAAAGAATATGCCTTTGTAACAGTTGACTATATGCAGGCTGACTTGTTACTTATATGTAATTGGTGCAGGTATGTCGAAAGAGCAATTTTATCCGATGATAAGTTTTGAAATTGATGATTTTCCATACCATAACACTGATGCTCTATTTAGGTACAAAGCTTTTTGTGTGTTTGACAAAACTTGTAGGGTTTTGCTAAATACTTTATTTTTGGAACATTAGGTATTTCATTCTTCGGAAGCAACAAATCTTGTTTGGAGTTTCAGAAACTCTGCTCAGTTTTTTTTTTTGGAAATCGATGTATGGCATGGCTCTATTTATAAAATCATAGTTTCTTCTTTGACACTGTAGTTTTTGGAAGACTATGATATCCTAACAGGCTACAGGCCTTGACAATGGAACCATGTTCGTCCTTTAAATTGTAGTAATGCTTCAAACATGAAGTACAAAGCCGGTTGGGCCAATCGGGCCCATCACAATTCTGTTTTGATGTAAGTAGTTTATATATCATCAGCAGGGACTCAAACTTTCTGACTTATATAAAGCCGCAGCAGCAGCTTCACAACTACGTCTCTGTACCTTCTGGTTTATTCATCCACGACCAAAATACACATTTACAGGTCAAACATGTCAAGCTCTATAGCCTATATAGGCTTGAACTCTAGATATCAGGATTAGTAATTCGACATTTGCATGTACCAAAAATAAGAAAACAAAGGAAAATCAGAGCACATCGATGATCTCTGGACACATCATATATTTACTGCTCCGAAAAACTTGCCACAGTGGCTAATAAATACAGTCAGGATCATAGTACAACATACACATTTGGTGAGACGCCGGCTCCATATGAACAGCTCAATTTCTTTAATATCCTCTAGACCCGGTTTCTTGTACTCATGCCTAATTAAGGTGGCGAAGGAGAAGGTGAGGACGGTGGCTTGAGATCCGGATACTGCACACAGATGAAAGAATGATGAGCGTGGCCTGATGCATCAAGTGCTTTAGCAAATAGCAATGGAGTTTCATATGTATTACATTAGGGTAAGGTGACAGAGGCCTGGGACGCGCAGGAGGTGATTCTGTGCTGGCTTCTGCTGCAGGTGCCGAGTTGACTGCCGCCGGGGCTTCAGTGGTGGTGCTCTCAGCCTTTACCTCGGCTTCAGCCTCCGCAGAGGCCGCTGACGGGGGTGATGGTGGTTTGAGATCTGGGTACTGCATGGAATTGTAAGCAGAAAACGATGAGAATGGCATGAGTCTTCAAGCTCACTTGTGCAAAAGCAATCAGGTATCAGGTTCACACTGACATTTGTATAAGGTGAAAGAGGTGTAGCAGTCTCTGCTGGTGCAGCTGTTGCTGTGGCAGCAGCTGGAGTCGCAGTTGCTAGTGCTGGTTGGCTCTTAGCTTCACCAGATAAAGGTAGTAGAGCCTGCCCGATTTCCTGTAGATGAAAATGAACTTTTCTGAACCGCAAACATTTGGTATAACATAATCAAAAACCATTTTCTATGGAAAACAATGTAGGTTGCTCAGGTTCAGAAAAAAGCCATTTCAAAAGCATAATATTTTTTGTCCGTGCAATAACTAAAGAAACAATGGATAGCTGCAAATACAGGAGGAAATAATCCAAACAGGTTTATTGGGTTTGTTGGAAAACTTCAAATTATTGACAAATTTAAGTGATCATTTATCCTTGTTTTTTCTGGTGGAAAATCATGGATTTTCCGTTGAAACAAATCAATGGATTTCTCTTCAAACAAAGTAGTAAGACAAATGCTTGTACACACATAACAAGTCTAACCAAGTGCAAATCATTACTAAATTCTGATTGAAAAGACTGTATAAGGAACTGAGCCTAGCCCAGTTGGTTGTGGGTGTGGATGTATGCCTAAACCACCCATGTCCAAGTGGCCTTCGAATTGCATATTATTTTCATAGAAATATGAAAACCACCTAGTTTAAATGGTCTAGTTTTTTTTCTGCCTATATATGTTCCAGGTAAAATTGCATACACAGCGACTGATCTGCTTAGTGTAACCAAGAGGCCATGCATCATAAATCTACCAACATGTGAGCAAGGTCTCTGAGATAAGCACTTCATATTAGAAAGACATTAGACCATCAGAGTACAAGTACGGTCATGTTTGGCAGAGCTCCCAGAGCAGATTCTCTGGTGAATCCAGGAGGAGCTCTGCCAAATGATTTTTCAGAGAGAAGTGATTCTTTGCTGATTCTATGAAGTGATTCTCTGAAATGAACAAAGAGACTGGGAGCTGAAAAAAGTAGCTTCTCCTGACTCTGTGAAGTGATTCTCCATCCTGATTTTGAGAGTTTATGGTAGAGAATTACTTTCAGCCAC
The DNA here is from genome assembly GCA_033239725.1 of Echinochloa phyllopogon. NCBI lineage: Eukaryota > Viridiplantae > Streptophyta > Magnoliopsida > Poales > Poaceae > Echinochloa > Echinochloa phyllopogon. The sequence continues at coordinate 12,009,171 of BTCW01000010.1, read as the reverse complement.
AGAATCACTTCTCCCAGAGAATCTGTCATGTGGGGGCGTACGTACTTCAGGCGCCGGCAGGCATGCGACGTGCGGCGGAACGCGGGGAGGGCGCGCGCCAGGACGCGCAGGGCGCGATCGGCAGCAGTGGCTAAGATGGAAACTTAGTTAGTCTTCTGTTTTAGTTCCTAGATTGTAGGAGCATGTTGCTCTGGTTAGTTCGGCCGATGGCCATATATTTACTTGTAACAGACTTTGCGTGGGATCAAGCAAGATCAATTATCCTATCTCTCTCTCCTACCATAAGCCTACGGCAGAGGGGCATAATCTCGCCGGAGAAGACGGACTCCGAGTACGAACTCCGTAGCCGCGGTCCGGCTGCTCGGGGGCTTGACGCCCTTGACAACCCGATCCTCGTCGTTTCGCTCCACTACGCCACCGGCGCCACCGCCACCAGCCGCCGCCCCTTCTTCGCCCAGTTCCGCCGCTTCCTGCGCCCCGCCTGCCATGGGGGATGACCTCAAGGCCTCCATCGAGACGCTCGCCAAGCTCGTGCAGGACCTCCAGGCCACCGCCGAAGTAAACACAAAGGCGATTCAGGCCCTGTCCTCCGAACGATCGTCGACCTCGGGCTCCAAACCACAGACTGGCGAGCACCACAACGATCGACCACCTCGGTTCCAGAAGCTGGACTTTCCACGCTACGATGGCAAGTCCGACCCGTTGATCTTCATCAACAGATGCGAGTCGTACTTCCACCAACAGCGGATCATGGAGGAGGAGAAGGTGTGGATGGCCTCCTACAATCTCCAGGAGGGCGCCCAATTGTGGTACATCCAAATATAGGAAGACGAGGGCACCCCCACTTGGCGCCGCTTCAAGGAACTCCTCAACCTGCGCTACGGGCCGCCCCTACGATCAGCGCCGCTGTTCGAGCTCGCTGATTGCCGGCGCACGGGCACCGTCGAGGAGTACCAGGACCGCTTCCTGGCGCTCCTGCCCCGCGCGGGTCCGTTGGAGGAACTCCAGCGCGTCCAGCTGTTCACCGGCGGCCTTCTTCCGCCGCTCAGCCACGTCGTGCGCATCCACAACCCGCAGACACTCGCAGCCGCCATGAGTTTGGCACGACAAGTGGAGCTGATGGAGCTCGACAGGCTGGCCCCGGCCCCTGCCCGGCCAGCGCCTTGCGGCCTGCTGCCAGCGCCGGCCCTGCGACCCGCGCTCCCTGCGCCGCCAGCGGGTGCACCCCCGGCCAAGGTGGACGGCAATCCGGTGAAGCGCCTCTCGCCGGAGGAGCGCGGAACGTCGACGCCTCGGGCTGTGCTACAATTGCAATGAGAAGTATTCCCGAGGCCAAAACCGGGTCTGTCGACGCCTCTTCTACATCGACGGCGTGGAGATCACAGACACCGACGCCGATGCGGACAAAGATGATCCGGCCGGGGAGGCGCCCGTGTTTTCCCTGCAGGCCGTGGCGGGCGTTCCGATCTGCGACACCATGCAAGTCGCTGTCTCCCTGGGCGATAGGTCGCTCGTCGCGCTCCTCGACACGGAATCGACCCACAATTTCATCGGCGAGGAGGCGGCGCGACGCACGGGCTTGTCGATCCAACCTCGGTCGCGCCTCACGGCGACCGTCGCCAATGGCGAGCGCGTCACGTGCCCAGGCGTGCTTCGTCAGGCGCCCATCGTCATCGACAACGACGAATTCCGCGTCGACCTCTTCGTCATGCCTTTGGCTGGTTACGACTTGGTCCTGGGGACTCAGTGGATGGTCACCCTAGGGCCGATCGTCTGGGATTTCCAGGCCCGCACCATGTCCTACCGGCTCGGTCGGGATGTTTGCTGGTCCGACGTCGCCATGGTCCGGGCACCACTTCTCTCAGCGTCGGCTAACCTGACTCCCTCCTCGACGGGTTGTTGGCCGCCTTCGACAACATCTTCGCCGAGCCCACCGGCCTACCTCCACAGCGCGCGCGCGACCACAGCATCGTTCTCAAGCCGGGGGCGCCGCCGGTCGCCGTCCGCCCCTATCGGTACCCGACTGCCCACAAGGACGAGCTGGAGCGGCAGTGTGGCGTCATGATCGCGCAAGGCATTGTTCGCCGCAGTGACTCGGCGTTCTCCTCACCGGTCCTCCTCGTCAAGAAGCCGAACGGGTTGTGGCGCTTCTGCGTCGACTACCGCGCCCTCAATGCCCTCACCATCAAGGACGCGTTCCCCATTCCAGTCGTCGACGAGCTGCTCGATGAGCTTCATGGAGCACGGTTCTTCACCAAGTTGGACCTGCGTTCCGACTACCACCAAGTGCGCATGCGGCCCGAGGATATCCACAAGACCGCGTTCCACACTCACGACGGCCTCTACGAGTTTTTGGTCATGTCGTTTGGGCTATGCAACGCCCCGGCAACCTTCCAAGCCCTCATGAATGAGGTCCTCCGGTCGTTCCTCCGTCGGTTCGTGCTTGTTTTTTTTATGACATTTTAATCTACAGCACCACAAGGGCGGACCACCTGCGCCACATCCGCGCCGTCTTCTGCGAGCTCCAGTGCCACCAGCTCTTCGTCAAGCGCACCAAATGTGCCTTCGGGGCCGCCTCTGTCGCCTACCTGGGGCACGTCATCTTGGCGGCGGGCGTCGCCATGGATCCGGCCAAGGTTCAGGCCGTTCAGGATTGGCCGGTGCCACGCTCGGCGCGCGCGGTGCGAGGCTTCCTCGAGCTGGCCGGATACTACCGCAAATTCGTCCACAACTTCGGCACCGTCGTCGCGCCACTCACCGCGCTGCTCAAGAAGGAGGGCTTCTCCTGGACTGATGAGGCGGCCACGGCGTTCACCGCCCTCAAGTCCGCTGTCACCTCCGCTCCGGTTCTCGCTATGCCGGACTTCGACAAGATGTTCGTCGTCGAGTGCGACGCTTCGTCCCACGGCTTCAGGGCGGTGCTGGTTCAGGAGGGCCACCCCATCGCCTACTTCAGCCGGCCCATCGCACGTCGGCATCGCGCCCTCGCCGCCTATGAGCGGGAGCTCATCGGTCTCGTCCACGCCATCCGTCACTGGAGACCGTACCTTTGGGGTCGCCGCTTCCTCGTCAAGACCGACCACTACAGCCTCAAGTACCTGCTGGACCAGCGTCTCGCCACGATCCCCCGGCATCATTGGGTGGGGAAGCTCCAGGGCTTTGATTTCTCCGTCGAATAAAGGCCGGGGACAGCGAACGCGGTGGCCGACGCCCTGTCCCGCCGTGATACGCCAGAAGATGGGGCCATTCTGGTACTTTCGGCCCTCAGGTTCGACTTCGTCACGCGTCTGCGCCACGCTTAGCGAGCTGACCCGGCCTTGGTGGCACTCCGAGATGAAGTCCAGGCGGGTTCCAAAGGGCTCCCGTGGGCGCTCAAGGACGACATGCTCTAGTACGGCGGGCGGCTGTACGTCCCTCCGGCTTCGCCTCTCCTGCCCGAGCTCCTGGCGGCCGTCCATGAGGAGGGTCATGAAGGCGTCCAGCGAACGTTGTACCGGCTGTGACGGGATTTTCATTTTCCTAACATGAAACAGCTTGTGCAGGACTTTGTGCGCGCATGCCCGACGTGCCAGCGCTACAAGTCGGAGCATCTGCATCCGGCCGGTCTGCTCCTCTCACTGCCCGTGCCGCAAGGGGTTTGGACGGACATTGCCTTGGACTTCGTCGAGGCCCTCCCTAAAGTCTGTGGCAAGTCAGTCATCTTGACGGTGGTGGACAGGTTCAGCAAGCACTGTCACTTCATCCCCCTGGCGCACCCCTACTCCGCCGAGAGCGTGGCCCAAGCGTTCTTCGCCGACATCGTCCGCCTTCACGGCGTGCCGCAGTCCATGGTGTCGGACCGTGACCCGGTCTTCACCTCCAAGTTCTGGCGTGAAATGATGAGGCTGGTGGGCACCAAGCTGCACATGACCACCGCCTTCCACCCCCAGTTCGATGGGCAGTCGGAGTCCGCAAATCGAGTCATCGTCATGTACCTGCACTGCCTCACAGGGGATCGGCCAAGGCAGTGGCTCCAGTGGCTGCCGTGGGCGGAGTACGTCTTCAACACCGCCTACCAGACGTCGCTGCAGGACACGCCATTCCACGTCGTCTATGGACGCGATCCGCCGACCATTCGCTCCTATGAACCGGGGGACACGCGGGTGGCTGCGGTTGCCAAGACCATGGAGGAACGGGATGAGTTCCTCGCTGACATCCGCGTCCGGCTCGAGCAGGCGCTGGCAGTCCAGAAGCGCCACTATGACAAGGTTCACCGCCAATTCACGTATCAGGTGGGCGACTGGGCTCTCCTTCGTCTCAGACAGCGCCCGGCGTCGTCTCTGCCTCAGGCCTCGTCCGGCAAGCTGAAGCCGCGCTTCTACGGCCCGTACCGCGTCACCGAGCTCATCAACGACGTCGCGGTTCGCCTCGCTTTGCCACCCCAAGCCCGCCTGCATGACGTTTTCCACGTTGGGCTCCTCAAGAGGTTCCGGGGCGTTCGTCCAGCTGCAGCACCGCCCCTGCCTCCCGTTCATCACGACGCGGTCTCCCCAGAGCCAGAGCGGGCTGTCAAGTCACGGCTAGCGCGTGGAGTGCGCCAGGTGCTGGTGCAGTGGAAGGGTGAGTCGCCGGCCTCTGCAACCTGGGAAGACGTTGAGCAATTCCTCGCCAAGTATCCAAGCTTTCAGCTCGGGGATGAGCTGCCTCTCGAGGGGGGGAGAGATTTCATGTGGGGGCGTACGTACTTAAGGCGCCGGCGGGCACGCGACGTGCGGCGGAACGCGCGTGCAGGACGCGCAGGGCGCGATCGGCAGCAGTGGCTAAGATGGAAACTTAGTTAGCCTTCTGTTTTAGTTCCTAGATTGGTGGAGCATGTTGCTCTTGTTAGTTTGGCCGATGGCCATATATTTACTTGTAACAGACTTTGCGTGGGATCAAGCAAGATCAATTATCCTATCTCTCTCTCTCTCCTACCATAAGCCTACGACAGAGGGGCATAACCTCGCCGGAGAAGACGGACTCCGGGTACGAACTCCGTAGCCGCGGTCCGGCTGCTCAGGGGCTTGACGCCCTTGACAGAATCACTTCTCTCAAAGAATCAGCTCCCATAGAGAATCAGAATCAGGTGGAGCTCTACCAAACAGGCCCTACATAATCCAGAAATAATGATAGGATGCAATATCTTCATTGGATGGTTCTGAAAAGATCGTTTTGGTTAAGTATTTAATAACAAATGATCAAGAAGATGGCTAGCTACCTTTATTTCATCTACAAGCTCCTTCGGAGCAACCTTCTTGTTGAAGAACTCATCAATCTGTTTAAGGGTCTTCTGTCGATCCTGTGAGCAGCATATATATATTTAAGATTTCATCACGGAAAAAGTATTTTCTATCCAATGAATGAAGCTCCTGTTGACAGCCCTGAAGCCCAATAAGAGAAGAGAGGAATGAACTATGCACCTCAGCATACAAGAGCTTGGTTGCCACTAGCTGCACAATAGCAGCTGAACCCAAAAACTGTAGCAAAGTCTCAATCTGCAGGATGGATAGTACATGGTGTGTAAGAAAACAAAAGCCACTCCTGAATAAAAAGAAACACTCCAATTGTTACTACCTCTGTGTAGGCAAGTACTCCCAAACCAGTAGCTGCAGCAACACCAATTGTCAGAGGCAAACCATCTGAACCATCCTGTAGATTTAATTATCAGATTCAGCAGTAAAAAGTCACAGAAATAAAAAAAATAACCAAAATCATTGCATTGAATACCTATAACTCTTACAGCATAGATTTCAGAGCACCAACAGAAAAAGGTCCAGATGATAACTCACCCCAAATAGCTCGCCCAAGTCGAGACTGAATCCCTTTGCAGGCTCCTTCCAGGGAAGATTACTGCTCTGCAGTGGGACACTAGCAAATGGTGACACTTTGTCTAGTGAACAAAGAGGTTATTCGGCAGAAAACACAAGCCACCTAAAGCATCAGTACCTTCCATCCTCGACTTCCTTCTGCACCATCCTTCACTGCGAAAGCAGCTTTATAACCATTGGCTGTGACAAGTTCGGCGACTAGTTCGGAGCTCCCATCAAATCTGACTTCCACAATGTTTTATGTAAATGTTCAGAAGAAGAAAAATATCATGTACAGTGTGCACTGTAGTACTGATGGAATAATGGTAAGCCAACAAGTCTTTGAACAAGTATTTGCAATTTTAATTTGAAAACACGAGCTAATTCTTCTTTCTGAGACAGAAGTATGGCTAACAACACTTTGCTGATCTTTGAAGGACAAGAATCTAGTACTAACTCTTCAAGAAACTCACATGTCCATCCTTTAAGTTCAATCCAATAATTCATTGTGTTCAGGTGCTTTCCAGATTTAAGGCGTCATTTATGTTTTTCTCATAACATTCTTTTACTCTGCTCTACCAGAAAGCAGAAAGATCGCTCTGGTCGGCACAGTTTATAAGCATCAACCTTGTGCTGAGGCAATCCAATTTTCCATAAGCAAAGAGCACATATGAATCAGATAGACACATGGCGAAATTGACAATTTAGAGGATTTATGATGACAATCTTTGATCCACAAAAAGACGTGAAAAAGATAAAAATTTCAAGTTAATTTATTTCTTGGAAATTCGACACAGCAGGAATGCCTCTGATTGAAAAATAAAAAATTGATTGACACACCAAAAGCACCTGCTTACTATGCAAAATGGGTCCCTCTAAATTCTGATTGAAATTCTGATGTTAGTGACCACACTGATGACGGCAATTTATGAATTCGGTCTTTTCTATGAAATGCAGCAAAATTGGCACCTTAATTTATGATACGGGCTCCTACCATGGACTAACCAGAAGCAACCACACTGAAACTGAACAGCCAAGCACATTGCAGTTATAAACCAAGATCTGAGGTCCTCACTTGTCAAGGATGACCAGCGTGGTGTTCTCCGGGTCCTTGAACCGCAGCGCCAGCTTCTTCAAGAACCCGTTCTTGTCCTCCCCATTGTAGCGCACGGCGACCGCCTTCTTCTTGGCCTCCCTGAGGTCCGGCGCGCCGTCCTCCCGCGCGTCCTTGAGCGGCCTGATGTCGAGGAGCTGCGCGCCGGGGTCCTCGAGCAGGCGCTGGTACGCCGCCCGCGCTGGCGCGACGGCGTAGGGTTTGGACCCCCCGCCGCCGCCGCCCAGGAGCTGCCCGAGGAGCAGCGGCAGCCCGACGGCGGCGATGCTGGCCGCGACGACGACGGGGTTCTCGGTGACGAAGGCGACGAGCCCGTCGAGGCCGAGGTCGGGCAGTGCGAGGGTGAGCTCGCCCCCGCCCCCGCCGGAATCGGTGGACAGGCGCAGTGTCTCCTCGTAGGACGGCAGCGCGAGCGCGGCGCTGGCGTGGGAGAGGCCGAGCGCGCCGGAGAGGCGCGCCAGGCCGCCGCGCAGGCCGGCCCTCGGCTGCGGCGGCCTCCGGGGCCGCGCGGGGGGCGGGGTCAGCGGCGTTGGCGCGGCGGAGGAGAGGATGACGGCCATGGCATAACGGTTGTCAGCGGCGGCGGCTCCTCCTCCGGCGGCGGGGTTTACGAGACGGAGACGGCTAGCCAGTGGCACGGGGGAGGGGGGGGGGAGCCGCGGCGCGGGGGAGATGAGGAGGGTGGTGAGCTGGGTGGCCGCGGCCAGTCGGGGGGCGCCACGTGGATAAAGAGATGAGAGGCGGTGGCCATGGGAGCGAGAGGCTGGGAATTTTCTGGTGGCTGACATGGGGCTCTCTTCCTCTCGTCCGTCGCTTTTCGATGGAACAAACAAGAGACTTGCCGGTGCAGTGGAGTGCAGTACGCTGTACGCGATGCTCGTACCAGTGGAAGTACATTTCACTGCGGCGACGGTGATCGCCGGCGGCTGCAGGGAGGAGCGGAAATGCTTCCCTTACGTCTTGTTTGGAACTTACCCAGTGCGACACGGTAGCATTTCGTTTGTATCTGTGAATAATTGTCCAAATATTGATTAATTAGGTTTAAAATATTTGTCTTGCAAAGTACAACAAAACTGTGTAATTAATTTTTTTATTTCATTTATATTTAGTACTCCAGGTATGTGTCGACATTTTAATTTGATAGAATTTTTTTTCCATAGTGAAAGTTGAGGGTGAAGTTTGAAAACTAAACAAGGAGGCCTTGTTACGACCCGTCTGTCCGGCTAGTGTACTATGACGTTGACCCTGCTGCTTCTAGGATAGTTGCAACCTCATGTTGACAATGGCTCAAGCTCAGTGTCTAGTAGGAGTACATAGCTTGTCCATTTGGAGTACAGTTTTCTGTGCGTTGTGCATACCCATGTTGTAGTACATACATTGTGCAAAATACGTTACACCAATGATAGTAATATATAATTCTCTATGGTTGACGTAGGGAGAAGTTCGCTATGATCGCACAATCATCACAGCCGCAGGCGACACTTGCCGATCATATGGGCTGTGTGTTGGACTGTTTCTTTTCCTACGCTGTGTTGGTTGCCTGGCAGGCCCACCTTGGTGGGATGGGATGGGTAGCAAGCCCACGGCCTGGTGGTGTTGCAAGGCCCGACCCTGCATAGGAATTCTGCATCACATTCTTTTTGCATTTAATAAGATGCATTTCTTCGATCTAAAGGAATATCTAGGAAAAAATTTCACAGTATTCTAATTTAATAAAGCATGTTTCACTTCTCCTTTATACTTAGTATTAATTCGTGTGACATCAAAATTTTGAGTGGTTTTGTCCGGCCCACCATTAATTTCGTACTTATGTGCAAACATAAGGAAGATCTTCATGCATGTAGTGAATATATGCTTTCAAGTTTATGATAATTTCTACATATGGTAGTACAGTCGTTTGGAAAGTGCCCTCTTGGCTGCTCAAGACATTAACTACCAATTTGAGCACATGAGGGATATACCTAATACTCCCTCCGGTATCATATTAGAAGTCGTTTTGGACAAGGTTTGAATCAAACATTTTGGGAATATAAATCATGAATAACATTTAAGTCGTTAAGTTCAAAAATGTGAAAATCAGATAAATAGATTGGTCTTGAAAATTACTTTTATAAAAATATACATATATAATTTTTTAAGAAATATTTTTATAGAAAAGTAAAGTTAAAGTTGTGCTTTGGTGACCGTGTCGCTGTCCTAAACGACTTCTAATATGATACCGAAGGGAGTATAATTTATTTAGATATGTGGGCATCAATTTTCCTCTATGAAAACCGCTACTATATACCACAAATTTTAAGTGAGTACTAATACACTACTACCAATTTAACCACATGAGATACACACCACCTAATTTCTTGAGAGAAGATGGTATTACTTTCCTTTGATAAATAACCCCTACAATACCACATATTTTAAGGAACTCTTAATTATGGCCTCCATTAAATATGTGTCACACCCGGTTTTAGGGGGAAAACCAGATGCATTTCATATGTGCGTCAGGATCAAAAATTCACACATATGATAGACGTCATAAGTGAAATACCATAAGATAGTGCATAATCGAAGTAAAAGAGTTATTGTATCATTATTACACTCCAAGACATAAGTCTTTAACGAAAAGTAAAGCGAGTAGCTAACAGCGGATAATCCATCAACTCCAGAGGCAGTTGACAGGTGAACGCATACGCCTAGAACTCCTGAAAATCCTCCGGGAACTCTTCCCATTCACATTGGTCTGAACAGCGTTGCGTAAAGCAAGAATGAGTACATTTATGGTTGGTACTCCGCAAGTGTAGAGGAAAAATAAATGGCATGCAAGGCTAAGCAAGGATAAAGCTTACATCTTTTGACTGCATTAAGCTTTTAATTGGTCAACATTTTAATCATTAATTAACAAGTGCAAGTTTATACCAACCCACATTAAATAGTATAAAATAACATGTTCATCAATAAAGAACAACAATTTAATGTCGTCTTTGAGTACTTAATCATGTGAGGGTCCAGGCTGCTCATGACCGTGAGCATGGCTGTTATAACAGTTTTACACTCTGCAGAGGTTGTACACTTTTACCATAAGTCGTATTTTCCCACTCATGCCTGAGGGAGCCAACCTCGTAAAAACACAAAGGTGCGTAGCTTGGGATACACTACGAGGCCTTTTACAAAGATTTCCTAATAAGTGCAGCCCGCTAAGGTTTCAAAATCCAAGCAAAGCATAATCCTCCCTAATGAGGTATGTCTCTTAGCTAAGCCCACAGCTCAAGAGGACCCGGTTATACTTCATCGAAGTCTCCCCCTATGCCCTTGCGGTAAGACATGCACAGACTAGAGTTTCTAATTAGTCAGCCAAGATCAGAGCCCGTTGATCTTTTGGTTTTACTGTTTTCTTGGGTGGTCACTCCATGTTCCATTTAACATATGATATTGAATTATCAGGGTATGAACATGAAGTAAATCAAGTTTAATAATTGAACCCAAATTTTACCTCACCCAAGTTTAGCGACTAAGCAATAATCTATCCAGCATAAGCAAAGCATCCCAGGTACAACAAGGACAGTGGTAAAAGACTAGGAACAACCTTAGCATAGGACCCATCAAAATTAATGCAATGCAAAAAAGTAAAGTGTAACTTTATTGGTGAATAATGGGACCGCAAAGAGATGATCAAAAATACACTTGCCTCCTCCAAATCCTTGCTGCTGCTCAAAGTCTTACTCGAACTGCTCTTCGAATCCCTCGAACGGCACAGCTTCTAAACGCATCACACAAGTACATACAAGAGAACAAAACAAAACAATAAGAAATAGTACACCAAACATTAGTAACAAAACAAAACAAGGCTTTTAAATAGATCTACACGTTACAAGGATCACATGAGTGAAAAAATCACTTAAATCGGATCTAAAACGTGAAAGATATGGCTAAAATAAGTTTCAGGGAATTATCTGAAGAAAACCGAGGGTTAAAACATAATTATGCCTAAAACTACAAGGGTAACGCGTAAAATTAACCTATCAGCCGGCGCACTAATCTTAGAAAGTACAGGGGCTTAAACGAAGAAAAAAGAGCTAACTACAAATACTTTTATAACTACGAAGGACTGCGGGTTGATTTGGCAAAACAGGGGGATCTCTTTAACAAAACAGCCACGGCTGACCGGGCGCTGACCGGTATCTGACGCGGTCAGATCTATCTGGGCCACAGGATCTAGATCTGATGGCTGTAGTTCACTGGGAGGTTTGGGTCACTGGCGGCAGCTTGGATCTCGGAGGTGCAACTCGGCCGACGGTGGAGCTTCGCCGGCGATGGATGAAACTCGAGCTACAGACCACGAAAAGCGATGGGATTTGATCCTACAACACCGGGATAGAACGGCGATCTCACCTAGGTGATTCACGATGACATTCGGGTGGTGAAGAGCACGGACAACGAGAAGGGGCGGCTCCGACGAGTCTGAGTAAAGACAGCGAGGGATTAGGCTCGATTGAAGGCAAAAACAAGGTCGGGATCTACTCGGCTGGCCTCATTACCTTCTCGCGAAGCTTCTAGATGGGTTCTCATCGAGCAATTGAGGGTGGTGACAGAGATTGATGGTTGCGGGTCAATGGCGGCGATGTGGGACGTAAGTGAGCTCTGGGGCTTCAAGAGCTCGGGTGGAGGGTTGGGCAAGGACCTAGTGGGCGCGGCGGCTTGGTTTTATAGCCCCTGGGGCTTGCCTTGGCGTGAGGACTACGAATTTGCGGATCGGGCACCGGCGGATTCTCCTTCCATGCAGGGAGGTGCGCCTTCCTTGTGAAGAGACAACGCGCTTTGGAAAATAACGTCGACGAAGCTTCGGAGAAGATCCTCGAGGGTCCACGGGTCGCGCGGGAGCCGGAGTAAGGAAAGCCAGGCGCGTCGGTGAAGCTCCGGGCTTGTCTCGGACTCGGCTGGAAGGAGAAAGACGACCCCGATAGGTGGGGTCCTCCTGTCGGTGGAACGGAGAGGGAGAGAGCGAGCTGGGCTGCGGTCGAAGTTGCTGGGCCGGACGATGGGCTCGGCCCAAGAGGAGTTAAGCGGGCGATGCTGGAGCGGGGGTTGGAAACGAACCGGGCTGAGAGTTGAGGGAGCGAATTGGACTCGAGCCTAAACAATTCTTCTACAACCAAAACAAAAGCCATTCAATTTTGAATTTAAACCGAATTTAAATTCAAACGAATGACAGGCAAACAAAGCACAATGCACCAGCATGAAATGCAACAACCACTTATTACACTATAATTTATTTAAATAATATTAAATACTTTAGAGCTTAGAATAAATTCCAATTAATCAATAAAAATTTTATTTGACCCTTGAATAAATCCTAGAAAATTCTAATAATTTAATGTGATGAAAATTAGGGTGTTAAAATATGCATGCATTAGTTTCTTAAGATATGCAACCAATATTTCAGATTCTACCAGAGATCCTATTTATACCTCCAAAGATAAACCGTGCAAAACCAAATTCACACCAAAACCTCAAGCCTGGACTGGGAAGCATCCAAGGAAACAATTATGGCAAACAGAGCGGCATCTTCTGTTCTCTGCATTCTCCTTCTGACATTGTGCTCAAGTTCGTTAATTTCTTGGCTCACCATATATAGTGTACAATTCACATATACTCAATTTTGCATACCGACTTCGACTCTGTTTCTATCACTCTTCCTGTGTAGGGGCGGCAAAGGCTGAAGAAGGCCTCAGAGTAACCAGGCTGTGTTTAGTTCCTCCCAACTTTCCAAACTTTTCATCACATCGACATCCCATCGAAACATTAAATATAGCAAATGACGCATACATGGAGCATTAAATATAGGTAAATAAAAAAACTAATTTCATAGTTTTGACGTACACGACGAGACGAATCTTGTGAGCCCAGTTAGGTCATGGTAGGACAACAATTACCACGAACAAACGAAAAGTGCTACAGTGTGCTACAGTGTCCGATGTGATCCTTTTCACCTCTTTTCACGTATCTATACACAGCCCGAGTTGATGACACACCATATTGTGGCAGAAACTTCATCGCCAGCAAAGGCAAACTGCGATGATACCAAGTGCTGGGGACTCTGCCATGATAAATATTTGAGAAAATTTCTTATTTAACACAAAAAAATGACTCGTTCCTTCCTTGACCCTCAACAAAATTTTCTTTCGTATTTGACACCGAACTAAACTTTCCTTCTCTTTTTGACACTGCCGTGAGATGAAAGTGCTAACAGTGTTAAAAGTGATGTGAAAAGACGATTTTACCCCTCATGTAGTTTTATGTGTAACTCTGTTAGCGCCAAGGTTCACAAATACATCATCACATATGCATACAATAGGTTCATACATAGTTTTGGTTCATAATTACATGATGTGGCATACAATAGTTAGTTACCCATAAAACTGCATGAGGGGTAAAATCGTCTTTTCATGTTATTTTTAACACTACTAGCACTCACATCTCACGGCAGTGGTAAAAAGGAAATGGAAGTTTAGTTCGGTGTCAAATAGGAAAGGAAATTTTGTCAAGGGTCAAAGAAGGAACGAGTCATTTTTCAATGTAATAAGAAATTTTCTCTAAATATTTTAGGTATCCGAAGGTCACTCATGTAGGTGGCGCTTGCGAAACTCCCGCATGTTGTCTTTGCAAGGTAGATGTGAGTGAAATCAATTAGCCACCCATATATATGTAGATATGTGCTGACGCTGCATGATGACAAGATGTGTAACCCGGATACAAAGGGCATCATTTTTTCGGGACCAAATAAAATAAAAACACTCATGGTTGCTTTTGGTTTTGAATACTTCTATGAGTTTCATTCTGATATTTGATAAGTGTTTGTTTGTAGGCTTACCCATATTGTGAATACTACTGCTGCTACTTGAACACCAAATAATTTGTAACAAATACAAGATCCCCACTGATTGATAATTAAATTCATAATCACTGGTACACCACAGATCCAGAGCTTTTTTTTTTGCACCCATGAAATATTATCGCATTCTAAAAAAATGAAATACCAATCATATATTCCGGATATTTTTTATCATGCAAAAATTGACTCTATGAAAACCAACTTGTTATTTCCGGTTGAAGTTTGGAATTCCAGTTCAAAACTAGTTTGAACTTCGTACTTTAAAGTTGCACAAAGGTTAGGCATTGAAAAGCAGAATCCAGCAGCGGACAGGAGAGGTGGCCTCGCAGACGACGCTCGTCGTGTCGTCCTGCTGTACACCTATCTAGAAGACTCTGGTCTAACCTCCCATATTTTACTCACCAAAACGACCACGAGAAACGAAACCAGTCATGCGTGTCTCGTCACCTGGCGCTGCATGCACGCTGCCACGTATCCGCCATGGCCGCCCCCTCGAGCCAGCTTAGCACCTCGAGCCGGCGACCAGGCCGCCTTCTCCTTCCTTCTTTCCTCTCGCCGTCTCTTCCCCGACTCGGCCTTCCAACCAACACCAACTTCTACTCCATTTTGGCCATTGCGGTTAGCTCCATCAAAGGCGCAGGCGCGCAGCCATGGTGAAGCTGGCGACGGCGCGCGAGTGCCGCGCGTACAGCCTCAGCGGCGGCGGCGGGTCCGGCGCGACGACGTCGCGCAACCGGTGGGAGTACATCAACGCCGGGGTGTACGTGTTTGCGGCGGTGCTCCTCGTCGGCGGCTTCCTGGGGCAGCTCCTCACGCCGTCGGGCAGGTCGGCGCTCGTGGTGGCCGCGATCGGGCTCGTGGCCGTGCTTGCCGTCAACGCGCACGACCTCCTGGCGCACGCCGCCGGCGTCGACTACCGCATCGGGATGGCGGCCGGGCTCGACGCCCAGCTCGCGCTCGTCGAGCTCGCCGTCCCCGCCGTGCAGATCGCCGGCACCATCCTCATGCTCATCGCCGTCATCTTCTTCGAGATCCAGGTCCAACATATACAGTATATAATTCGGATCCATCTTCCTCAATCGAGAGTGTCCATCTGATTGCAAGTTTCATTCCGTTCATCACTGATGCATATATGCAGATGGAGAGAGGGTACCGTCACGGGCTGGCGAGGCACGGCCTGAACCTTCTGATCGCCGGGCCGGCGCTCTGGTGCCTGGGCTCCGTGCACAACATCTGCCAGGTGTACGAGCGCGCCAGCGGCCACGTCCAGCTGCTGCAGAAGAGCGTGCAGATCCCGCTCCTCCTGGGGAGCACCCTCTTCCTCATCGCCGGCATCGTCAACCGCCACGACCGCCGCAGCCGCACCACCGCCTTCGTGCTACTGGTAACTAGCTAAGCAGCCTTGTTACAGATTTGTTGCGGTAGGAATCGAAATCTGAAATGCAGATCGAGACCATGTGAAATGTGAAATTATTATTCAACCTGCGAATCAGACAGAGCTGATCGAGGCATAACACTCTGCTCTGGGTGTGCCTGGGTACAGGGGAGGAGCTGGGCGTGGTTCTGCCTGTTCGGGAGCCTGCTGTTCCTGGCCGGCGGCGTGCTGAACCTGCTCAAGGTGTTCAAGACGCAGCAGATGGGCGGCAGGGGACTGGAGAAGCTGCGCGGCGGCGCGCAGGAGCGGCTCGCCATGGAGAGGGAGGGCAAGGTGCCGCTCATCCTGGAGCACGGCGGCCGGAGGGGGACTCGGGACCCGGCCGTGGCTGCGCCGCCGCCGTCCTACAAGGACGCGCTCGTCAGCAGCGCCAGCTAGGAATCAACAGCTAGCAGGTGCCAATGCGCCATGGTGATGACCGATGAGAATCTCATGTGTCGCCATGTAAATTTTCAGGATTTACGACGTTCAACTGCATGCCCTGCCCAACTGTAATCTCACGAATAAGCTTAATTACTACCGCTGTGCATATACGCATGAGAAAAATAAAATCGGCATGTATATCTGACATGTACCGAGACTTACCCGAGTAAAGTGAGCTGCTGATATCCCTGCTTGGCTTCACCGGACGCGAAGAAAACTTCAACAATTTCTTTGGCTTCTGACGATGTTTCGTTCATGCTACATGATTTTTGTTCTGATTTTTGCTACATTATGATTTCACTGTTGGGTTATTAGGCAATCGGTTTACTTAAATTTCGAATCAGTTCGAATCGAGTAAAGCATGGCACATAATAAAACTAGCATGTACCTAACGTACTAGTTAACAGAACTAGATCTGAGTCACAGCTCTCGTGTTGAGAGATTTTCAGGTATAGTTACTGAATGACTGAAGATGAGATTTTCAGGTATAGTTACTGAATGACGAATGACTGAAGATGAGAACTCTCGTGCTGAGAGATTTTCAGGTATAGTTATTGAATGACTGAAGACGAGAAAGCCGCGAAAAAGAGTGGTGGTGAAGTCACAACGACGGTGCTGCGAACGGCTCGCAGCAACTGGCGCTGAAGACGATGATGTGCTGTAGCATCAGACCTAGAAGGAACGACCCGTGGTGGAACGGGTGGAAGAGCTTGAGCAGTCGCGCAGAGCGTTCTAGAAACCTTATTCGTCCTCTTCCGGTGCAGGATCTCAAGGGCGAGGGGTTTCGGAGACACGCTCTCCCGTCCGCCGGTGCACGTTGGCGCTCGGGACGAGGAAAGCTATAATGACAGCATAGTAGCTACTTAGGGCAAAAACTCTTGCTATTTAAGCCTTGGACGTCTCCAAGACTTACCCATGAAGGCTTCTGACTCGACTCCAGGCTTTCAGCGCAAGCCCCCAGACCTAAGTCAAGGCTTCCAGCGCAAGCCTCCAATCCTTGGTCAAAGCTTTTAGCAAAGCCACCAAAAATAAAATAGAAAAAGGAAGTTGCGTCCCCGCAAGGCGAGAGGCTGGATTTCGGTGGACCATTCACGCGGACGCCGTGTGCCCGCGCCCTTCCACTCGCCTCGCCATGCCACACCATGCCCGACCCATACTATGTTGGCCATACTATCACTTGATGGAATGAGGACAACTTTCATATTTATGTTGGCTATCCTCCATTGCAACAAGAAGTATAGGACTAACGAACAACACCATGTGGACCAACAACCTTATGCTCTCATGGGCCTTTGAGATTTTACTAGAAATTTCTGAATTTCTTATTGGGCCAGGCCCATAAATTCCTGCAACCCCTACCATGTCTCAAATGCCCCTTTAGAGATTTTCCCCCTTCTAAGTATTGTTTGATATACCAGTGTTTCAGCAAGGACTGTTAGGTTGAACTCTTGCCTAGAGCTTCAAGCTACACTTACCCACAACTTAAACAATGGACTATGCCTTTGAATTGCATGTTTTGTGTGGACAAGTTTTACTCAAAGTCATTTGGTACATGGTTGCCAGTAGCCTTTCCTCGCGGGAGGAGCCTATGCGTCATACTCCCCGGTCTCTTCATGAGTTTTTTTAGAGAGCACCCAAATCTCAAGGACTACGGCGTTTAATAGTCGGAACTCATATAGGTGTGTTTCTTTCAAGGATGCTCTGTAGGACAACACATTTGCTTATCAAAGCCAACAGAAACACATTAAGGCATATCGCCAACCTTCCATACAGCTTATCAGAGCAATGCATCTTCACTCGGAGAGGGTTTTATGTAGATATTGCTCTGCTTAGTTAACCAGTAGCTTGTTTTTCTCTGGTCCTAATTCATGGGATCTCCGATCACATAGGTTAGGTTAGTGCTATGGCAACTCATGCGGGTCTCATATCCATCTCCCTCGATACACTTTCTATCACATTCCGTGATAGCCCTTTTGTAAAGGGGTCCGCCAGGTTTTTGTCAGTTTGAATATAAGTCACACTTATAACTCCGGAGTTTCTCAACTTCCTTACAGATATCAGACACCTTTTCACATGTCTTGATGACTTCGCATTATACTTAGCATTGTTCACTTTGACAATCACCGTTTGATTGTCACAATTCATAAGGATAGCCGGTATTGGTTATTCAACCACCGGCAAGTCCATCAAGAGCTCACGCAGTCACTCCACCTCAAAAGTGGCTGTGTCTAAAGCAGCAAGTTCAGCCTCTATGGTTGACCTCATCAAAATGGTTTGTTTGCAAGACCTACATGAGATTGCGCCACCCATGTGGCGTAAAGCTCATCAACATCAGATATCCCGTTCGAATCACTATATCCCTCCAGCACATCAGGGTGTCCGGAATAGTGAATCCCATATCTCATCGTACCAACCAGATAGCGCATTACCCGCTCAAGTACATGCCAATGATCTAAGCCTAGGTTTGACATTAACCTGCTCAATTTCCTCACAACAAATGATATGTCGGGTCTCGTTGCACTAGCAAGGTACATGAGTGAATCGATAATCTGAGAGTATCTCAGTTGATCTTTGGCAACTCCCTTGTTCTTTCGAAGTGTCACACTGGAATTATAAGGAGTGGACGAAGGCTTGCTGTCCATGTAGCCGAAACGGCTCAAGACCTTCTCCCCATAATGGGATTGCGAATGAGTAATCTCATTCTCATCCTTAATTAGCTTGATGTTCAGAATAACATCAGCCTCACCCAGATCTTTCATATCAAAAACACTTTGATAGGAAAGACTTGACATCATTGATCACATCAGTGTTTGTGCCAAAGATAAGTATGTCATCGACATACACGCGTAATATAACTCCTTCGCCCCTACCATGGCAATATTACACACAACGATCGGCCTCATTGATAACAAACCCCTCAGTGGTCAAAGTTCTATCAAACTTCCCATGTCACTCCTTAGGTGCTTGCTTCAAGTCGTATAAAGATTTCAACAACTTACACACTTTGCCCTCTTGACCCTTTCTTACAAACCCCTCAAGTTGATCCATGTAGATTTTCTCATCCAACTCTCCATGTAGGAAAGCTGTCTTTACATCCATCGGATGGACGATCAGACCATATGAGGCTATCAGGGAAAGTAGTGCTCGAATAGTGGTCAGTCTAGCAATAGCTGAATAAGTATCAAACAAATCTTCTCCTTCCTTTTGTGTGTATCCTTTTGCCACCAGCCGAGCCTTGTTCTTATCAACAGTACAATCAGGCCTCAACTTCTTCTTGAACACCCATTTACAACCCATTGGTTTGCAACCATAGGGTCGTTCTGTTAACTCCCACGTGCCATTGGATAGAATCAAGTCCATCTCATTATGGACTGCTTCTTTCCAATCATCTGCATCCAGAGATGTAAATGCCTCAGCAATGGTGGTGGGAGTATCATCCACAAGGTACACAGTAAAATCATTAGCAAAGGATTTCGCAATCCTTGGTCTCTTGCTCCTCCTAGAGTTTCACTATCATCCTCCTTAGGGATTTCCTCATTATCGGTGGAGTGTTCAGAAGACTCATCAAGTGTGTCGGGTTCAGGAATTATCTCAGATGAGAACCTAGAAATGCTATGCATATCTCTCATAGGAAACACATTCTCAAAGAATGTAGCATCTCGGGATTCCATAATAGTATCTGTTGGGGGCGATCATTAGGGTACCCAAACCTATGGGATAACCACCCCAGTGAATGTTATTCTTATCCAGAAAAAGAAACGAAAAGGCCCACGGCCCAGCAACAACTGAAGGCCCAACCAAGACGCCCCGCGGTGTGCCTCGACGCGAACCAAAATCTCCGCTTCGCTCGAGGGGACCGACCCCTCGAGCGAATCGGAGAACTCCGCTTCGGTCGAGGCCTGGGGACCGAGCCTCGAGCAACCCACAAAATGGAGAAAGCTCCGCCTCGGTCGAGACCCTCGCTCCGACGGACATTAAATGGCGCCCTCTGCCACCGTGCCTCCAAAGTCAAAAGGCAGATCTCTTGCCATACTGCCCTGACGGCCACGACCCCTCCCGTCGCATCCGCCAATTCCCGTCACTATGCTGCCAACCGAGGCTCTGTGCGGGCAGGCCGGCACTATGCGAACAGAGCCCGTCACTCCGAGCTCCTGTACTGCCAACTCCGACGACTCGAAGACCTCCGTCGGATGGAGAGAACCTCGAGCACACAGCGGGAGAAGAGCACAGGACGACAGAGGTATGGCGGGCCATTCCGAGAAATATGCGACCAACCCCGGCGCTGTGCGGACGTGTCGTCGCCGTGCGAACAGGGCCGAGTCACTCTAACTCCCTGTGCCACCGACTCCCACAGCAATTTCCCGTAGAATAAGCTGTGCGCAGGCATGGGAGACCCTCGAGGTGGTGTATGGACGAGCCATTATCGCACAAAGGACGCCTCGGATCCTCAAGACCACTCCTCGACGTCATCACCAGTACGAGAATCGGCTACAACAAACAAGGACGGAGAAGCACGCCCAACGCCACTCCTACTACTGTACGACAACTATGCCTAAGAAGCAACACGCTCCTGTAACCCCTCCTCCTTGGCCTATAAAAGGAGGGGGTGATCGAGCAAGACGGGAGGAGGGAAAAAGAATTCGCATACACTCAGAAAAGATCACGATATTGGCACCTTACCTCAATCATCCGGGACTCGGAGGTCTAGCCTCTCTTCCCAACCTGCTTGTACCCCCTACTACTTGCAGTCCGGTGTAGAATAATACATCGCACACACCGCCTTGCTGGAAGTACGGTCTTCTGACCGGAACCAGGATAAACCCGTGTCTCGTGTTACCTTCTGCATCAACCATCAGGGGAGGGAACACAACGCATTTCTGGTTGGTGTTAGGACCACGATTTCTAAACACCGACAGTGGCGCGCCAGGTAGGGGAATCACGCTGTGATCGATTGTTTCATCCACCATCTCCCTTGATGGTTACTTGAGTCGTACGCGACAACCTGGTCTCGATGCCAGCATCGGACCAGCTTCCTGCCGGATTCGAAATCCGGTTCGGGAGCCTTGACTTCAGGGCGACTGGCGATGGCTACAACATGCAGCTCCTGACGAGGAACGCCAGTATGAGTGTGCACCGTCACTCCCATCACCATCACCGCGACGCAAAAGGCGTTCGCGTCAACGCGCGCGGAGCGACGCAGAACAGCCCACGCCGGCTCCCCCGAACAGGTTGAGCCCGGCACGATAAGGGCAACAACCGCCACCACCTCGGTACAACCAGTCGGGGACAGCACGGTTGACCCGTGGCGAAACCCCGGTGGGACACGCACCGCAACCATGACCAACTCTTCATCAGTTGACACGAACATGACGGCGTATGAGGATCTGCCGGGCCACCACCTGATCTCGATCTGCAATCTTATAGCAACGTCGCCGGACGACAACTACCCTGAGTCTGGCAGCGAGGCATCCGAGAGCGGCCGGAGGATCCCCGAATGGGATTACTCAGGGCTTCGCGATCGAGAAGCCCTCTTATCATTTCAGGCTGTGGCAGATTATTGCCTAACCTACTCCGACGACCCCAGCGAGGAGGATTACGATCCCACCAGGGAATACTTCGTCGTCCTTCCGGGAAAGGATGGCGGAGATGATGGGGCGGGAGAGCCAGCACAGGTCAGAGATCACGAACAGGCGCACAACAATGTTGCGCTCGCACAAGCACAACTGGCTCAAGTCCGCGAACTCGAAGCCAAGCTTGAAGAAGAACGCCGACAGGTCCGAGAGCTTCGGGCAACGCTTGAGGACAATCGTCCTATGCGCGGCGTGCGGGCCAGGGAAGCCGGGCGCATAGCACGAGCCCGCATCGAGGCTGATGGCGATGTGGATGACCCACTCACGTTAGCCAGGGCAAGCCAGAAGCTCATCGCCGCGACAACTCTGATTCGAGCCATGCCCGAGCCATCAACACCCGAAGGCCGACACCTGCGTCAAGAGGCGCAACTCCTAATCGAACAAGCGGCTGTGCAACAAGCTGAAAGCTCAGCCTCTCGCATCCGCAGTTCCGCCGGCCAAAAGACCAGTGGACCAACGCGGGAGCATGAGGTATCGGCACAATCCCCGCGAAGGGACAATCTAATGCCACCCCCGCCCTCGAATAAGGGAAAGGCACCTTCGGTGCACGAATGCATCGGAAGGAAGCCTCTCAAGGATCGAATCCTTGACACACGTGGTGACATCAGCGAGGACGACACTCGCAATACCCTTAACAGAAAGAGGCGGAATGGCGCATCTCGCGGTTTTCACCCCCGCCGTGGAGGCCGCTACGACAGCGACGAAGACAAGAGCCCAACGCCAGAGCCCCCAGGAACCCAGGTATTTGGCCGGGAGATTCGTGTGGCCCCGATTCTCGCATGATTCAGGCAGCCAACGACCATCACCAAGTACTCGGGGGAGACGGTCCCAAGGGTGTGGCTCAATGACTATCGCCTCGCCTGTTTATTGGGCGGCGCGACCGATGACGCCATGATCATCCGCAACTTGCCGCTTCATTTGGCGGATTCTGCGCGTACATGGCTAGAGCACCTACCCGCGAACCAGATTCACGACTGGAATGACCTCGTGAGGACGTTCGTGGGTAACTTTCAGGGATCCTACCTACGCCCTGGAAACTCATCGGACCTTCGAAGGTGTCGTCAAACACCCAACGAGTCCCTTCATGATTTCATCCGCCGCTTCTCCAAGCGTTGCACCGAGCTCCCGAGTGTGGGTGACTCCGAAGTCATTCACGCTTTCCTCGAAGGTACAACCGGCCGGGACTTGGTACGCGAGCTAGGATGCAGTCCTCCAGCTAGCGTAAATGAACTGTTCGACATGGCCACCAATTTTGCCTCCGGCGAGGAGGCGGTCGGAGCCATCTTTGATAGTGGAAGGGGGAAGCGGACGGAGGAAACGCCCGCGGACGGCAGCAAGTCCAAAGGATCCGCCAAGAAACAAAGGCAAGGCAAGAAAGGGAAGAAGCCCCAAAAAGCCTCGCGCCGACAAGAGCGGACTGAGGACCCGGACGAAATACTCGCAGTCGATCCCGCTGCGCCCAAACCTCCTCGAGGCCCCGCTCGAGGAGGCGGCATCTTTGATGATATGCTCAAGAAACCATGCCCTTATCACAAGGACGTCGTGACCCACACCCTTGAGCAATGCGGAATGCTAAGGAAATACTTCAACCACACCGCTTCAAAGGATGAATGGGGAAAAAGAGACACGGGCGACGGGAATGGCCAGGGCTTCCCGGAGGTGGAGAACATCTTCTTCATTTTTGGTGGGCCAACCGCGAACATGACTCCTCGGCAGCGCAAGCGCGAGCGCCGAGAGGTATTCTCCATACACAAGGCGGGGCCGTTGTACCTCGATTGGTCAGAGAAGACCATCTCCTTTAGTCGAGACGATCACCCCAACTATATCCCGAACCCGGGGCAATACCCGCTTGTCGTTGATCCTATCATCGGCGATACCCGGTTCTCCAAGGTACTCATGGATGGAGGCAGCAGCCTCAATATCATGTACGCTTCATCCTTGGAGCTCATGGGCATCGGCAGGGACATGCTGCGCCTTAGCAAGGCGCCGTTCCATGGCGTTGCGCCGGGAAAGCGAGTTCAGCCCCTCGGGCAGATCGATCTGCCAGTTTGCTTCGGTACCCCCGACAACTTCCGCAGGGAGACGCTGACCTTCAAAGTAGTGGGATTTCGAGGTGCGTACCACGCCATCCTCGGCCGCCCATGCTACGCCAAGTTCATGGCGATCCCGAACTATACCTACCTCAAGTTGAAGATGTCGGGACTAAACGGCGTCATCACCGTGGCCCCATCATTCGAACATGCCTACATATGCGATGTGGAATGCGTCGAGAGCGCCGAGGCGCTTGCTGAGGACGAGGCTCTCGTCGCAGACCTGGAGAAGATGGCGAACGAAACCATACCCTGCACTTCGAAGCATGCAGGCAGTTTCGAGCCCGCAGAGCACACCAAGGCTGTGCCCCTCGACCCAGGTGTCCCCAGCGACAAGACGGTGCGGATCAGCTCGACCCTCGACAACAAATAGGAGGTGGTGCTCGTCGACTTCCTCCGCGCCAATGCCGACATCTTCGCGTGGAGCCCCTCGGACATGCCAGGCATACTGAGGGAGGTCGCCGAGCACTCCCTTGACATCCTGCCCCATTCCAAGCCGGTGGTTCAATGACTGCGATGCTTCGACGAGCACAAGCGCAGGGCCATTGGTGAGGAGCTGCGCAAGCTCCTCGAGGCCGGATTCATCAAGGAGGTATTTCACCCTAACTGGCTTGCCAATCCTGTTTTAGTTAAGAAAAAGAATGGGAAGTGGAGAATGTGCATAGATTATACCGGTTTAAATAAAGCATGTCCAAAAGTCCCTTTTCCTCTACCACGTATCGATCAGATCATAGATTCAACCGCAGGATGCGAGCTATTATGTTTCCTTGATGCTTATTCTGGTTTCCACCAAATTAAAATGAAAATTTCTGACCAACTGGCAACCTCCTTTATTACTCCTTTTGGTATTTTTCTGCTATGTCATGATGCCGTTTGGACTTCCAAATGCCGGAGCTACATACCAGTGATGTATGCTTCGAGTTTTCGGAGATCATATCGGGCGAACCGTAGAAGCATATGTTGACGACATTGTTGTAAAGACTACGAAGGTGGACAACCTGGTAAACGATTTGCGCATTGCGTTTGATTGTCTCCGGGCCAACGGGGTAAAACTGAATCCGGAAAAATGCGTTTTTGGGGTACCTCGAGGTATGCTCTTGGGTTTCATAGTCTCTCAACGAGGCATTGAGCCCAACCCTTAAAAAGTCTCGGCCCTCGAACAAATAGGACCGATCCGAGACCTAAAGGGGGTACAGAGGATATTGGGATGCTTAGCAGCCCTAAGCCGGTTCATCTCGCGTCTCGGTGAGAAAGGCTTACCCCTGTACCGACTCCTGAAAAAGAGCGAACATTTTTCTTGGACCCCCGAGGCTCAAAAAGCCCTCAACGGGCTAAAAGCGTCTCTCGCACGAGCGCCAGTCTTAACGCCACCTAAGGAGGGCGAGCGCCTCTACCTCTACGTAGCCGCGACCACTCAAGTAGTAAGCGGAGTCATCGTTGTAGAGAGAACTGAGGAGGGGCATGCTCTGCCTGTCCAAAGGCCGGTATACTACATCAGTGTGGTACTAACCGAAACCAAGACGCGATATCCACAAATCCAGAAGCTGCTCTACGCAGTAGTGCTAGCTCGGCGCAAATTGCGCCACTACTTCGAGGCTCATCCTGTCACCGTGGTCTCATCTTTCCCTTTGGGGGAGATACTCCACAACCAGGATGTCTCGGGTAGAATAGCCAAGTGGTCCGTGGAACTGATGGGCGAAACCCTCACTTATGCCCCCCATAAGGCAATCAAATCGCAAATCTTGGCCGATTTCGTGGCAGAGTGGACCGACACACAGCTGCCCCTACCACAAGTCCAAGCCGAATGTTGGATCATGTACTTCGACGGGTCGGTGATGAAAACCGGTGCGGGCGCGGGCCTGCTCTTTGTCTCACCCCTCGGAGAACATATAAGGCACGTGGTACGCTTGCACTTTCCGGCGTCCAACAACATGGCCGAATATGAAGCCTTACTAGCCGGCCTTCGCATAGCCATCGAATTGGGCGTTAAGCGCCTCGACGTCCGGGGAGATTCACAATTGGTCATCGACCAGGTTATGAAGGAGGCAAGCTGCCACGACGACAAGATGCAAGCATACTGCAGTGTAGTACGCCGACTCGAGGACAAATTCCATGGCCTCGAGCTCAACCACATCGCGCGAAAGTACAATGAGGAGGCCGATGAATTAGCAAAAATTGCGTCTGGGCGGATCACCGTTCCTCCAAACGTATTCGCCCATGACCTGACACAGCCAAGCATCGACCTCAAGCCGACCCCTAAAGCTCCTGATGCTCCCTCGTGGACCGAACCCTCGGGGGCTCCATATGTCGAGCCCATGGACGAGGATCCTTCGAAAGAGGAACCTGAAGTCCTCAAGCCAGGCACATACAAGCTCGCAAACGAGAAAGGCGAAGTATTCGCCAACACCTGGAATATCCAACAGCTACGTCGCTTCTACCCTTAAGCTTTCAAGAATTCATGTACATTTGTACTTATATCAATAAAAATATAAAGGACCTTAAAATGAGTAAGACTAGGCTTACCATCGAAAAAAGCCAAGTCTCACTCTGGGCTAATCCGGGGGGCACCCCCTCCTAAAATTGTCCCCATTTTAAAGTTTTTTACAAAAATTCTTTTATTACGTCCATCTCCTGTATTTTCCAAAAGGCAACTCGAGGCATAGAATAATTGAGGCCAAGGGCCAGACGAGTCGAGGGACCGCCTACGCCTTCGAAAGGATACGTCATCCCCCTCGTCACCCTACGCTGAAATTGCTCTATGAACAATACCCTCCTCGACAAGTCCTTTGGAAATTCAGGGAAATAAACGTGATAAAGAAACCATAATTCAAATAAAGACTCGAATGTGCGTCTCAAAAACATAAAATTGTTTGAACCACTAGAGTGCTTATTACATAAAAAATCTCTAAAAACTACTCACGGAGCGGGGTCTTCGGGGTCTTCAGGGGTGGCATCCTCCTCATCTTCTGCGTCGGGAAGGAGGTCGCTCTCGAAGATTCACACGAGGGTGGCAGCAGGAGCTGAGGCAGCAGCATCCGCACTCTCCACGACAGCCAGCGCAGCGTCGTCGTCGAGGTCGTCCGCCACCACGTAACCACCGCTGACCACCTCGAGGTCCACGACAAAGTGCGTCGAGATCACCCCGAGGGTCTTCTGCACGCCGAGAAGAAGTGCCCCCTTTAGGCGCTCGGTAACACAACCGCCCAAGGCCCTTAGACGGCTGGCCATTGAGCTACCCGACTGGGACTCGAGGGCCTCTGGCCCCTCGACCTCCTTACAGACGGCAAGGGCTACTTCCCGTAGCTCCTCGAGGTCCTCTTGTGCCTTCGAATAAGCTACCTGGAGCGACTCCGCCTGTGAGGAGGTCTCCTCCACCACCTTCTGCACCTCTGAAAGCCCTACACCAAAATCAGATAAGTCTTCAAAAACTCCAATTTAAATTTAGGGTAAGTTCATACTAGACTTACCTTCGACCAGCTTTTCTTTCTCGCCAAGGGCCTCCCGGGCAGTGCTGGCCTCCTGCTGGAGCGTCGCCATCTCTCCTTGTTGGGCCTCGACCGATGCCCGCAGCTCCGTGATGGCGACGTCTCCCTCCATCACCGCCACGGTGAGCAGGTCGATAGCCTCGCCCTAGGTCTTCAGTTGGGCCTCAGCCACGGCAAACGCCAAGTCCCGCTGCCGCAGCTGCCCCCGGGCTTCGGCAAGGGCGGCACGCTCCTGCTGAAGCTCACCCTCGAGTGCCACCAGCGCCTGTGTCCGCCGATGGAGCTCGTCCCCTTGCCGAAGGACTTCTTCTGCTGTCTCCACGGCGAGTGTCCTCTCGCGCAGGCGCTCCCGCTCGGTGTGGCTCAGGGCCTCCCTTAGCTGATGCACCTCGACGTGCGCATCAGCAAGATCGGTGACCTTTCGCCCAGCCATCTCCCTCAGATCCTGTTATTAACACGACAAATGAAAGTGTAAAACGGGGGAGAAACGCGAAACGTGCGACAAAATTAGTGATTAAGTCACTTACCCGGTGGAGGTCCAAACCCCGACCAAGGTGGAGTTCGAGGACCTGCTTCAGGGCTTCTTGGACCGTCGACCCAGGGCCTGCTGTTCCTCCCATAGGAGGCGCTCAGCCTCAGCAGCCTTGGCCAGGCCGGGCGGGATGCCGCGACGACCGAGCCCAAAGTTGCGCCAGGCCTCGAAGGCCGGAATGTCAGGCAGGGTGCCCATGGCCCTCTCCTCCCAAGGGCTCCAGGTCCCGTCGCGGAATCCTGGAGCATCCTCCTCCTCATCCTCCTGACCACCCTCGAGGGTGGCCGGGAGGGTCATCATTGCGGAGCCGGCCCCGGGCACCTCCTCGACTTCCGCCGAACCGCTGCCTCCCGCTGTGGTCTGACCCGCGTCTTCACCACGAGCCGCACCCTCCACCACCCCCGTGCCCTCGGCCGGCACGGAGGTCTCTGTCACCCCCGCAACGGCAGGGGCCACATCCTCCACGGGGAGGGCCAAGGGCGTCTCCCTGGCCTGCTCCTCGCCCGCCACCACCGACGCTTCTCCAGCCGATGTCTCCCCCCTTGATCGGGCGGTCCCTCGCGTAAGGGCCGCCCGGTACCGAGCTACAATCCCCGACGCCTGGGGTGCCCCAGATGAGGGTGGCGCTGTTGAACGTGGCGTGCGCCGACACCTTCAGCGCCTTCGTCGGTGCCAACGGAAGCGGCACCGGCGGACCGGATTGGCTGACAGAAACCAAGTCGACAAAATCAGAATAACAACTTGAGAATTAAGCCTGAGAAAAGAACGGCGACTTACCTAACCCGGATGATGTGGCTAAGCTTGTGCTTCTTGCTGCTCGAAGGCCGCCGAGCCCCCGAACGACCACGGCCCCTCGACGGCGGGGTCTCGCTCGCGGGCCTCGAACCCGCGGGTGCGGAGCTTTGAGCCCCAGGCACCGACGGACTCCGGGCTCGAGCCCCTGCATCCACCGCTGCAAAACTTGGGGGGGGCACCCACCGTCGAACGCGCCGGGCCACTCGAGGCCTCCCTACCCCGTGACGACGACGGGATCTCCTGGCGTTGCCCCCTAGGAGGCGCTCTCACTTCAGCCACCACCGGCACAGGTGTTGGAATCTCCACGAGGTCCTCCAAGGAAGACTCCTCCGGAGTACTCTCGGGGGTGGTAGGTGGGGAGCGCCCCTCCCTGATTCGACAGCGGCACTCCTTCTCGTAAGCCGCCTTCCGCAAACGCTTCCTCTCTTTCTTCTCCTTTGCCGCGTCCTTCCGCGCCTTCTGCCTCTCGGCAGAAAGGCGGTTCACAGCACGAACCTCGCGAAGAGGAGGAGGAGAATGATACCCTTTTTGAGACAAACCCTGAAGAAAGAATTCAGGATCAAATGATCAGATAATCTCGAGGGTAGAAAACAAAATTGAATCTAAATCAAACTTAAAGTGGAACTTACAACTTGTAAAAACCCCGCTTTGGGGCGCATCTTGATGGCGAAAAGGGCCTCCTCCTTGCAATCAAGCTTGGAGACCTCCACGGCACGCCGTGCTCGATGCATGCAGTACTCGAGGACGAGGGTCCCCTCCTTCATCTTCTAGCCCTGCCAGGGCGAATCCGCCCTGAGCTGGTCAAGCCGCAGCGTCCTCTCCATCAACGTCAGTACATACCGCTGATTGAAGTTTGCAATCACTCCCGCCGCGGTCAAACCTGCCCTCGAAAGCGCAGCAAAAGCGTCGGTGAAGACCCGGACTCGCTCCTGACGGTCGGCGGGGGAAATTCTGTAGCTCCACGCCTCCGGTCGCTCGCGTAGCACTTTTACGGTATACTCCGGCAGCTTGTTGTCGACGTTGCGGAGGTAGAACCACCCCTTGTCCCAATCGGCGTTGTTGGAGGTCATCGTCGCCGGGATGTACAATCCACTCCGCTGCCCGCGAACTTGCAGGGTAAGGCCCCCGGCGCGGACCGCCCGGCAGAGCCCCCGAGACTCACCTACGGCCGTATGGAGCTCACCCCAGAAAAGGTGAACCCATAGGTCCCAGTGAGCCTCGATCCCCAAGTACCCCTCACAAACAGCGACAAAGACCGCCGCTTGCGAGATGGCGTTGAGGGCGAAGTTGTGGAGCTCCACGCCGTAGTGGAGGCACAACCCGCAGAAGAACGGCGATGCGGGGACTCTGAACCCCCGCTCGTGAAGTCTCGCTAGACTCACCACAAAGCCCTCCGGCGGAGAAGGCTCGTGGTGATTGGATGGCGGCGCGATCCACATCGGCTCGTCCGGGTTGTTGTTCACCGGCAGCACCCCGGCCTCCACCAGCCCGGCGAGATAGGCGTCGGTGGCGATGGAAGGGCTCCACGGAGCAGGGTCGACGATGGTCACCATGGCGAACGGCGGCGGCGGAAAGGACGAAGTCTTGTGCGCAGAAAGGTGAAAGGCGAAGGGTGGCGGCGCTTGGAAATAGTAGATGCAATCGGAAGGCAAAGGCTGGGTAAGCTAATTCTTTCCCCTTGTCCCTTTATTTATAGTATCACGCGAAGCAAAACCGGCACCCCGGCCGCGTGAAAAACGCATCCGATACGATTGGCACCACAGCCACTGACGATCGGGCCCCACGAGTTGGGATAACCACTACGCGCGAAAATCCAGGCGACATGTCGCATCGTAACTGCCCACGTCTCTTCCGCTCCGCCTAAAAAGGCGCGCCCATTCGCGTACTCCGCGCGACGCCGCCCACGACTACAGAAATAAACGCTCGAGGCCAGCCAAAAGGCTTCCGAGGTAAGCTACCTCTCCTCGAGGCCCTACTGATCAGGGGTTCGAAGTCCTGGCCCCTCGAGGGTTCGACAGGCACCTCAGATCTAACAGAGTCAGGGATAACCAAGGGCACGCGCGATCAAGCCTATCCTCGAGCATGAAACTCGAGGGTTCCCTTCATGTTATATTCAAGGCCAGGATGGAGGCAGCTAGTCGAGGGATCCCACCGAGGGAGAGCAACGAGCCCTCGACCCCAAACGAACGGGGTCGAGCCCTGCCTAGCAAACCTCTACAAGTGCTCTTATGAGACATGTATCCGGACCACGAGCCGGCCTTCATCGAACGAGGCACGGATGTCCACTTGAATTACCCGCTAACAGCTCACAGAGGCATCCATGACTCACCGCCCGTTCGAGGGAAGCATGGATTGCATCACCTCTCCTCCCCACAAACGGGGCGACGAGGGTCGTAACTCAAAGTCAAGAACCGCCCCTGATCGACCTTGCTAAGGGCCAAGGCTCGGGGGCTCCTTGCACCACAAGGTCGAATTCCTTGAAGACGAAACATGTTGTAGCTCACGAAGGCGCGAAACGCTGATAAGCCCTTGCAGGAGTATATCCACTCATCCAAGGCCTCAGGGGCTACACCCGTGGGTGTGCTAGCGCGCTGTTGACACCAAAAATTAGCAACAGGAAGAGGCTGACATGTGAGCCGGATTTGGTGGAAGGATGCCATTCGGCTAAAGGGCTTTCTCTGAAGCATTCGGCAAAGATGCTCTGCGGTCGGGAATGCGTCGCCATTCGGCTAAGGGGTTTTCTCTGAAGCGTTCGGTAGAAATACTCTGCGGTCGGGAATGCGTCATCATTCGGCAGAGGCATTGTTCCGCAGGCGAAGAGTGGTAGCGTTCGGGAAGACATGATGACGTGGAAAAACATAAGGGAAAGGCCGGTTCGAACAAGGAACGCAATACGGACACGAAGATTCGTCATTTATTTTTAGAAATAAGTATTGTAGTCGTGTCCGGCTAGGAGTTGTATCAAGACCTGGGTATAAATATGAACCCATGGCAGCTGTATAGAGGTATCAGAGAATCAATCAACACAACAAACCGGCCCCGTGCCAACATCGAGTCCTTTAGTCGAGTCGTCGAGTTCTTCGAGAGGAGTCATCGATCCGTCGACCTCCGTAAGTACCGGCAACCTTGTATCATGCTTAGTATCATGCGGTGGATTTAAGCTTTGATGCAAGTAGTCTTTTTACCATGCTTAGTATCATCCGGTGGATTTAAGTTGTGGTTTCAAGAAGGTTCCTCTGTTAGGTCATGAGCCATGCGGTGGGCTAAGATCTAGTATGGACCAAGTTATCGGCTCTGTTAGATTTCGGCAAGATCTAACAGATTCATTAAGTTACCCCGTGTTGCTTCGTTTTTACTCTGTGCTTAACTCATGCAACACTCCTTTGCCCAATCTAGGTCGGCTAGAATCGGCTCTGCTTCATGATGCGATGACTCATTCCCTCATAGCCGAATCCGAAACCGACCTAGGTTGCCACGCGTCGCGGGTTCGAACTTGTTGGTATCGTGTAGATCTTGACAGAACCGGGTATCATGCGGTAGATGCAGGTTTTTGGGTCGTCTTAGAGCTAATCATCCGGTGGATTAGAATTCGATTCGATCTGATAGATTTATTTTTATCGATTAAGTTTGTTCCTTCGCCGCGGACCCCGATTCGGCTAAGCAGCCGCATTCGGCAGTGCTCTCACGAGTGAACGTGTGTTCGTGGGTTTGCATTGGACAATGAATGCTTTTAGCCTTTCACGATTAGATTGTATCATGCGGTGGATTGATCTAATCTGATCGGTGGTGTGGCCTCAAACGAGTTGTATCATGCGGTGGATTAACTTGTTTGTTGCCATGCTTGACGGGTGCTGCTTACGGCCTATGCATTCTTGTTTTCAATGTAAATTCGTGACTGTGTTGTGGGTTCGTAATTAAACATTGAATGCTTTTAGCTTTTCATGGTTAGATTGTATCATGCGGTGGATTGGTCTAATCTTATTAGTGGTGTGGTCTCAAACAAGTCGTATCATGCGGTGGATTAACTTGTTTTGTTATCATGCTTGACGGGTGCTGCTTTCGGCCTATGCATTCCTTGTTTACTGCGAATTTATGATCATGTTTCACCCTTTATTTTCATACCACATATGTCCTTGTTAATCGGTCACGGATATACTTTGCTTTCTTTGCTTACTTAAAGACCGATCTTACGTCATGCTGATGTTGTGCGTTCGGCAGTATGATTCTTATATGCTTCTACCGATTGCCGAATGATGTTCTGAGTAACGACAGATAGCTTGTCCGTAGCTATATGTCTCTCGAGATTGGCTTCAATGCCGTAAATATGGAACTGTCTGGTCTCACCCGGCACGTTCCAGGTTTTGATCTAAACGTTTTTGTCCCTTTGTTAGTTTTCAGGCAAACTGACTGGCACGTTTCCGGATTCGTACGTGCGGGCTACGTGTTGAAGCCAGCTAATTCGGCTTGCTGTGTGCTTGGCGTGAGGTGCGGATTTTACGTCAACACACTTTTTGGCACGCCCAGTGGGACACACACAAGTTTTCAAGATGCCTGAGTTGAGCGACATCATGGACGTTACTTTGGAAGAATTGTCTGAAGAGCATCAACAGATGGTAAAGGCTGCTGCTGACCGATTCGTTAACAAATGTTTACTGTCTTTCGCCAAGAACAGGAGTGGTGCACCGTTTCTCAAGTCCGACTTGCCAAGAGTTCTCCTTCCTGGGCAGTCTGATTTTACTGAAGAAGAAGAGAGGGAGAGATTCTCGGGCTTGTTATACAAAGCTTTGGGGGAAGCAATGACCAATCACAATGCTGCGTTCTTGAACAGTTTTCGGCATATAATGGTAAGCATTTTTGGTCAACATGTGGATAAATCCTTTGAGCAGATACATGGGCAATTGGGTGGCCCGACATACTTCAATGTTCAAGCACCAGTTCAGAAACCACATGGTAAAGGAAATGCTGATGAAACTGGAGGTTCTGGTACTAAAGATACAAATGGACAACCGATTCGGCAAGATCCTCAGCCTGCACTGCCGAAAACTCGCACATACGGTGATATGGCATTCGGCACCACAGGGAATCCGCCTGCTTCTGCTTACAAGATATCTCCCTTGAACAATAGGCTGCAAAGGGACATGTATGGAAACGGATATTCAGAGTTTATGGATTACAATGCTATCGACGCCCTCCCGAATCCAGGGTATGTTGGTACTGCAGGCATGCTTGCTGGAAGACCAGGGAATCAAGATACCAGTATTGACCTCATGGTGCAAAAAATGACCGATGTATTGCAAAATCAATTCGGTCTGAAGCCTAAAAATCAGGGGTACATGTACTCGTCTCCTTTCCCAGAATGGTACCAAAGGGTATCATTGCCGAATAGAGTCAAGGTGCCTACAGAGTTTACTAAATTCTCAGGACAAGATGATACAAGTACTGTGGAACATATAGCTCGATATTTGATGCAGCTTGGAGAAGCTTCGGCAGATGAGGCCTTTAGAATCAGATACTTTCCTTTGTCATTAACAGGTCCAGCTTTTACATGGTTTGCTTCTTTGCCTGCTCAGTCGATTTGTACTTGGAAAGACCTGGAGCAGAAATTCCATGCTCATTACTACATTGGCAGTACCGAGAAAAAGTTGGTTGATCTGACCAGCTTGAGGCAGAGGAATAATGAAACACCTACGGAGTTCCTCAGGAGATTTAGGGAAACAAAGAGCATGTGCTTTTCTCTGAACATACCTGATGATCAGCTGGCTGGTATGGCTGTAGCTGGCATGCTGCCTGCCATTCGGGAGAAGCTATTCGGGATGGAGTTTGATGATCTGGGCCAGTTGTCGCACAGATTGGCCTTGATGAGTAACCAGGCATATGGTTTCAAGAAAGATGCCAGATTTGCTAAAAATAATGATGTAGCTGACATCTATAACCAATTCCTTGAAAGAGCAGATCAAGAAGATGAGTATGAAGATAGCGAGGAGATAGCCGCAGCAGAGATAGTGTGGAGCAAAGAACCAGTTACAATGGCTCAAAAATGGATCAAACAGGTGAAGGGAACATATGATTTTGATGTGACTAAGGCGGACAAATTGTTTGAGTTCCTGGTGAAAGAAGGCCGAATCAAATTGCCAGAGGGGCATTCTATGCTTCGGCCCGATGGAGTGAAAGATAAGAGGTACTGTGGGTTTCATGATAGAAATTCTCATTCCATTAATGAATGCAGAGTCTTTAGGATGAGGATTCAGAAAGCTATCCAGGAAGGACATCTGAAATTCGACAACAAGATGAAACTGGACAGTAACCCTTTCCCTCAGAATATGATCGGGTTCTCGGTTAATATGGTGAATGCTGTTCCATCTGGAGAAAAGGGAAGATTGAAAGTTTTAACCTCAAAGAAGGCAAGACAGGATGGTTCAGTTGATCCCACTCGGCAGATCACAATTGAACAGATTCGCCAGAAAGATCTTCGGTTCCCGAATAGCCGATTTGAAGTGGGAGAATCCTTTAAACCTAGAGTTACTACACGTATTCTCCTCAACAAATGGCAGCGTCAGCAAGAAAAAGAGCGTTTTCAAAGGCGTGAATACGAGGAGGAGAAAAGAAGGCGCGAAGAAGAAAGGTTTGAGGAAGAACAAGAAGAGTATGCTCGAGAGCAGGAACGTGCGCATTGGGGGTGTGCATTCTTCAGACACTGTTGGAACGAAGGTTTGAAGCTTCCCACATGGAATAGTTGTCCTGAATGCAATAATAGGTATGATGAATATAGGCAGGGAACTGTCAATCGCCGATCTGTCCATGAAAGAATTGGCAGGGTGCATCCTAGTGATGATCGGCGTTTTAATGATCAACCAAGAAAGAGACATGCTGATTACAAGTGGGTTGATCGTGAAGAAGAAGAAGATCATGCTTATGTTTGGCAAGAAGGACAATGGTGCCCACCTGGTTTGAGGAAGAGCCAGAAGAGAAGAGTACAGCGCCTGAGGAATCGGGAATTGAAGCAAGCAAAGGTCAAGGTGAAATCAATATGGCTCCCAAAAGACAGGCCTGACGAACATGGTCATTCGGCTCCTACATGTATGGTATGTTTTCTGCCGAATGAATTCATGGCTCCAGCTAAACAAATTGTACAGGAAGAGATATTGCCCGATATAGATGATGCCGAACGATTTGGGTTAATGGCACAATTGATGTTGAACAAACAAGCTGTTTTTGAGAAGCCAGCCCAGAATCGGCACATGAAGCCACTGTACTTGAAGGGATATGTTAATGGCAAACCATTGACCAAGATGTTTGTCGATGGAGGAGCTGCTGTCAATGTAATGCCATATACCACATTCAGGAAGCTTGGTATGGGCCCTAGAGATTTGACACCAACGAGCATAATTCTAAATGATTTTGCTGGAAATCCTTCGGACACC
Source organism: Echinochloa phyllopogon (assembly GCA_033239725.1). Classification (NCBI taxonomy): domain Eukaryota; kingdom Viridiplantae; phylum Streptophyta; class Magnoliopsida; order Poales; family Poaceae; genus Echinochloa; species Echinochloa phyllopogon. The sequence continues at coordinate 11,973,535 of BTCW01000010.1, read as the reverse complement.
AAGGGATGCGTGCACGTTGATCTGATGATTGGGTCCAAGACTCTGCTTACGACTTTCTTTGTCATTGAGGGCAAAGGGGCATATAGCTTGCTGCTTGGAAGAGATTGGATTCATGCAAATTGTTGTATTCCATCTACTATGCATCAACAGCTTATTCAGTGGATAGATGATGAGGTGGAGATTGTCCAAGCAGATGATTCAATAAGCGTGGCAAATATGGAACCAGCTTTCTGGGAATATCAAGGCATAGATTGTTTCTCAGGCAAAGACTGGGGAGAGGGTCCTGTGGCACCAGCCAGCAGTGATCAGCAGCCGATCGAAGCAGTCGGCTCTCATAGTAATTTTTGATGGAAAATCCAATTGATGGAACTGATGGAAAATTAGGACGTGGATTTGTGTCGGCCGATAAATTGGAAGAAGTGGACATTGGAGATGGTGACAAGCCAAGGCCGACGTTTATCAGTGCTAACTTGGATTCGGTTTTCAAAGAAAAGTTGGTGACATTGTTAAAAGAATACAAGGACTGCTTTGCTTGGGATTATTCGGAGATGCCCGGTCTAGACCGTTCTATTGTTGAGCATCGGTTGCCAATCAAACCTGGTTACAGGCCTTACAAGCAACCACCCCGAAAAATCTACAAGGAAGAAGTGTTGGCCGATGTGAAAAAGGAGATTGAAAGATTACTGGATGCAAATTTCATTCGGCCATGTAAATACGCGGATTGGATCTCTAATATCGTTCCTGTCTATAAGAAAAATGGAAAAATGAGGGTTTGCATAGATTTTAGAGATCTAAACAAGGCTACACCCATGGATGGATATCCAATGCCTATTGCTGATTCGTTGGTTGATGCTGCTGCTGGATACAAAGTGCTCAGTTTCATGGATGGTAATGCAGGATACAATCAGATTTTTATGGCATTGGAAGATATAGTAAAGACAGCTTTCAGGTGTCCTGGACACATAGGGTTGTTTGAGTGGGTTGTCATGACCTTTGGATTGAAAAATGCTGGTGCAACTTATCAAAGGGCTATGAATTATATTTTTCATGAGTTGATCGGCAAGATTGTGGAAATATATATTGATGATGTGGTGATCAAGTCATTGGATCATGAGTCCCATTTGGCCGACATAAGGAAAACTCTAGAATGCACCAGGAAACATGGGCTTAAGATGAACCCGAACAAGTGTGCTTTTGGAGTTTCGGCTGGAGAGTTTCTGGGATTTTTGATACATGAAGGAGGAATAGGAGTTGGTAAGAAAAGCATGAAGGCAATTGATGAAATTGTTCCTCCAACTAATCTTAAAGAGTTACAATCGCTACTTGGCAAGATAAATTTTGTGAGAAGATTCATATCAAACTTGTCACAAAAGGTGTTGCCCTTTTCCTCACTGTTGAAAATAAAAAAGGATCAAAAGTTTGTATGGGGTGACGAACAACAGAAGGCTTTTGATGAAATAAAGGAGTACATGAAGAAGCCACCAGTATTGGTGCCTCCACAATTGAACAAGCCTTTCAAGTTGTACGTGGCGGCCGATGCCCAAACTATTGGATCGGCCCTCATTCAAGAATTTGAAGGGAAGGAAAGAGTAGTTGCATACCTTAGCCGAAAGTTACTAGATCCAGAGACAAGGTATTCGGCTATAGAGAAGCTTTGCTTATGTGTTTATTACTCATGTACAAAATTTCGGCACTATTTGCTAAATGCCGAATGCGTTGTACATTCAAAATTTGATGTGATTAAGCACATGTTGTCAATACCAATTTTGAATGGAAGGATTGGCAAATGGATTTTGGCCTTATCTGAATTCGAATTAAGGTTTGAGTCAGCAAAGGCTGTCAAGGGGCAGATTATTGCTGACTTCATTACTGAACATCATGATACATCGATAAATTTGCTTAACATTATTCCTTGGGTATTATTCTTCGATGGATCTTCATGCAACAAAGGTGGTGGAGCAGGTATCTTATTAATTTCACCCAAAGGAGAAACATTTGAGTTTGCTGTTCCCATTCAATCTGCTGTTACTAACAATCAGGCTGAGTATGAGGCATTGCTCAAAGGGCTCCAATATTTGAAAGAAGCAAAGGCCATTGCAGTTGAAATTTTTGGAGATTCAGAATTGGTCATAAAACAATTGAATGGTGAATATGAGTGCAAAAGTGATACCTTGAGGAATTACTATGAAGAATGCAAAGAAATATTGAAGAGCTTTCGGTCAGTAATTCTACAACACATTCCTAGAGGGGATAATGGGGAGGCAAATAGATTGGCCCAAAGTGCATCAGGTTATAGAGAGCTTCAAGAAGTGTTTGCTAATGATGTATATGCTTTCGGGAGTAATCTGGCAGAAGATGATTGGAGGAAAGAAATGGCCGATTATTTGGAGAATCCATCCCAGAAAGTTTCGAGAAGACTCAGGTATAAAGCTATAAAGTTTGTTCTTCTTGATAAAGATTTATATTATAAATCCTTGGACGGGATATTATTACGTTGCTTAAATCAAGAAGAAGCAAAGAGGTTGATGAGTGAGGTGCATGACGGATTATGTGGAGCACATCAGTCAGCTTACCGAATGAAGTGGGTTATTAGAAGAACTGGATATTACTGGCCGACAATGTTGGAAGATTGTTTTGAATAATATAAGGGATGTCAAGACTGTCAGAAATTTGGAAACATTCAGAGAGTTCCAGCATCGGCTTTGAATCCCATTATCAAGCCATGGCCGTTCAGAGGATGGGGAATAGATTTGATTGGCCAAATAAATCCTCCATCGAGTAAGGGACATAAGTTCGTACTTTTAGCAACTGATTATTTTACTAAGTGGGTTGAGGCAGTTCCGTTGAGGAAAGTGACATCAGAAAATATGGTTGAGTTTGTCAAAGAACATATCATTTACAGATTCAGGATTCCTCAGACAATCACCACTGATCAAGGGACTCAATTTACATCTTCAGAATTCAGAGATTTTGCTGAAAGTACGGGAATAAAATTACTGAATTCTTCTCCTTATTATGCTCAAGCTAATGGTCAAGCAGAGGCTTCTAACAAAATTATGATCAAAATCATACAGAAGAAGATTGATCAAAAGCCAAGGAGGTGGCATTCGGTACTCAATGAAGCGTTGTGGGCTTACCGAATGGCTCCTCATGGGGCTACAAAAACATCTCCTTATGAATTAGTGTATGGACACCTTGCTATCTTGCCGTGGGAGATGCAATCAGATTCGAGAAGGGTTAAATTACAAAAAGATTTGTGTTCTAAAGATTACAATGATCTGATGATGGATGAATTAGAAGATTTACATATGATTCGTCTCAGGGCCTTGGAGAATATTGAGAAGAACAAAATGCGAGTTGCTAAGTATTACAACATGAAGGTGAAGGTTAAGCAATTTACAGAAGGTGATCTAGTTTGGAGAGCGATATTGCCGATTGGAACCAAATATGCAGCATTCGGCAAATGGTCTCCAAATTGGGAAGGTCCTTTCAGAGTAGTTAGATGCGTGCCTGGAAATGCATATATTTTGAAGACATTATTGGGAGAAGAATTTGCTTCTGCTATAAATGGAAGATATTTGAAGAGGTATTATCCCAGTATTGAAATCGATCGGTGATTGATATATTAAATTGCCGAACAGCCGATAGTTGGGAAGAAATCGTCTTTAGAAGGAAATTGACAGAGACATTGGAGAAAAAGAAAAATGGCCAGTACGGAATGTATTGCCCTTAGCACAAAATATATTACATCAGGAGTTCATGTAAGATCACAAAAGATAAGTTTTATTGCCGAAATTCCATGAATCCCTAGTACAGACTACTGGAAGAGCCTGTTCAAAACAGACTGGGGATGAATGGAATCGGCAATGGCAGCACCATGGCCATCGAGGCGATCAATGGAGGCGTCAATATCATCGATGTCTTCTGGGTTGCTGTTGGCAAAACCAACCGGCATCCTGGAATAGTCAGTGCCGGTGTGCGTCGACATAGCGACGAGACCCGTAGCGACGCCCAGGCGAACGCCGTGGGAAGCCACTTCGTCGACACGATTTGCCACCGCACCAAGGCGTGCCTCGGGTGTGTCCCCTTGGGCGTTCACCTTGTCCGCCAGCTCCTCCACCAGCGCCTTCAGTCGATCAAGTTCAGCATCACGCGCTGCAAAGTTACAAGGGGATAACAGATTAATATCATTTGGAGGACGAGAATTGAGATTGAGCAGATTGCAGGACTCACCATCAATGACTTCAAGCAGCTGCTTGCGCTCGGCTGCCATTCAAGGTCAGCAATCCCGGCTTGCTTGGAGATGATCTCCAGTTCGCGACGAGAGTCGTCGCGCTCCGCCTTGAATCGGCGAGCATCGCCGTCTGAGTAGCGGGAGTCGTCCGATGAACGAGTCCGATTGGACGAACTCGAGGAGTTGGACGCCGCAGGAGCAGCGGCTGGAGCCGCAACTGGCGCACCAGCGGCGGCAATCCATTGGATTACCCTGAAGAAACAAAGGGATTTGTCAAGGAGAGGGCAAATCTCGAAAAGAATGGAGAGAAGTAAGCAGCCAATCACCTGCGGCGAGCGCCGGCGCGGCTTCCTTCGGCCTCATCGGCGGCCGGGCGCCTCCTATTGTTGTCGGCCATTGGAAGTTCCTCGGAGTTACTGTGGATGGGGAAAAGAATGGCTTGGGCCGGCAAGAACTTGGAAGACGAAGAACTTGGTAAAAAACTGTGGGCTGCCTGGGTGTTTATTTATAGAACCCGCAGAGGAGATCGTGGCGCACATCCCAAAATTTCGGAAGGTGGAAAGCCCCACGAACCGAGCAGTTTCGGTGTCGTTTGGGATTCATGCCGAATCGGGTTCAGTTCTACTGAATTGGATTCGGCTGTGTTGTGTTAGGTCGTTTTTCGGGTCTAACGCTGTTTACGACTAAGCTTTGCCGAATGTGTTGTTCACAATAAAGCGAGGAAGAAAGAAAAAGATTGGTGAGACTACAGAGTCGGTGAGACATTCGGCTAATTAGATATTCGATACAACTACACACCCAAGTACTTGGAGATTACATCTTTAGCATCAGATATCATTCTATTAATGGTCTCCAAAAGATTTTTGCCTGCTTCTTGGGTTTTTATCAGAGCAGAGAGCTTCGTTTTGAGCTGTTTATCTTCGGTTAGAATTGCCGATGCTTCCTTCCGTATCCTCTCTGTTAGATCAGGGAGTTCGGCTAACTTCTTCTCGTCAGCTTCGATTTCGATTGACAGAGTCCTCAATTCGGCTTCTAGTTCAGCTTTTCTGGTCTTCTTCAGATCAAGTGCTGGCTGCAGTCTAGCTGACAATTCTTTATTACTCTGAGCTTGAATATACAGATCTTTCAAGGATTGCTTAGCTATGGCTCTTCTTTGTTCTAAAGCTGGTTGTAAAGATTGACTTTTCAGAACCTGTCTGACTGCAGCAAATTGTTGATCCAATTGAGAGATTGGTTCCAAAGAAGCTTGAATATCAACAGGAAGGTTTTGTTCAATGGGCTCAAGCATATCTCTCAGAAGATCAGCATCCTTGACTTGATCCTGGATGTCTTTGTGCAGAAAGGAGAAGATTTCCTTTAGTTTTGCCTGGGTTTCTTCTGATAAAGTCTGACTAGAAGAAATTTCCTCTGCTTGTTCGGCAACAAGATCATCCAAGGGAAATGAGTAGCTGGGTGATGAAGTTATTTTCTCCTGGAAAAAGATATTGCCGAATTAATGATTATCCATTGAATAAAGAAATGGGGAGACTGGGTAATTATCTCTACCTCATTCCTGATCTCTTGGATGGAGAGAGAGGGCGGCTCAAGCTCAGGCAAAGATTCTTGTATGTCATGCTGAGGAGAGCTTGGAAGGTTCTTTGGTGGAGATGAGGCTTCTGGCTGAGGTACATCAGGTAGAGCTGAAGCTGGTTCTTGATGAAAAGGGGAGCTCTCCGAAATTGGATTCATTGAAGCTTGCTCTGTGACTGAAAGAAAGTTAGTGCCGATGAAAAAGAGTTTTAAAGGACAAGATGGTGAGAAATTTTACTAATCACTGAAGCATCGGCAGGTCCTGTGCTAACGGCCAATTGCTGTGATTTGGCCTGAAATCATAAAGGAACAGAAATGAGCAGAATGAAATTAGCATTTTTACTCGAGGAGGGAGAAATTTGACCTGTGCAGTTATTTTGCTGCTTGTTCTTTTCTTCTTTATAGATGAAGGGGCAGTTAGAGAAGAAATTTTTCTCTTGGCAGCAGGTGGTGCAGCAAGAGTTGGATCCAGATTGGCAGGCCTAGACATTATTTGAGCCAAAGAAGGAGAGTGATGCCCCAGAATAGATATTGGGCCTGCAGTGTTATATGCGATTGCTCTGGCCAGAGGGGCAGGGACTATGTCCTGCAGGATAACAGAGTTAAAAGTCGATGAAAAAGGATGTTATTGGAAAAACAGATGGATTATAAGTATATTTACCTCTGAGTTCGGCTGATAGTCAGGCATCAAATCAAGGCAGAGAGGGTGAACTGGCACATTGAAGATATGATCATGGACTTCTTGCCACCAAAGAATAAAAGAAGGATGAGCAAGTGCTGTTGGCACAAAAGGTTCGATCTGGTAGATGGCTGCACAACACTTGTAATCAAAAATTCTTCTTGTTTCTGTGGAGTCTTTGATGATCTGCCTAGGCTTGAGGAATTCATGGAAGAATAATCTTGGGGGCACTTGACCACATCCTAATTGCCTGGCTACTGTATTCGGCTGGTAATATTCATATGAACTTTGAACCAGCCTTCCTCCACAAAATTCGGCTGGTAAGATGCAAGGCCGAATAAAAGTGTTAAAAATTGCTGTGGACTCTGCATCTATGCATCCAGTCTCGAAGCTGAATTCACAAGGAAAAGTGAGACTGTCATTGTCCATGTATAGGAACCAGAGGGGATTGGCAAAGCCTTTGAAGAAAAGTTCAAACAGTTCTCCAATGCTCTTGTTGATAGCAATAGTGGAGGCTGCTTCCCCATAGGTTTGACAGCCTTTGGTGCTCTGGGCTTCTGCTTCCTGGTAATTGACCGAGGGGAAGTGTCGGTTGTTGAGGTCAATGGAGACAATTTGGTGCATGTACAATTGCAGCCACATCTGAACGAACCACCAGGGACCATTGACGCAGGAAATTTTCTTGTTGGTATGCATCTGATAAATGGTTTGATGGAGCATGTGATAGACACTTCCCAAGAGATATTTCCCGAGAGGGATAAGTGTGCCTGCAACCAGGTCTTCGGCCATTACTATGTGATTCAGAGTTGGCTCATTGGCTTTACCACAGAAGACAAATCTGCACAACCACATATTCAGAAAGGCCCTGTATTCAACATCAGTCAGAGGACCATCATGCATGTAAGTCTGGATGTATTTCTTATAGCCGACTCCAGTCTTCACCCCTGTCTGTTTGGAAGAACCTTTGTACCTGTATGGGTGTGTTATCCCTGTAATGTTCAGGCCGGTTATCATGTAGACATCGGCCAGGGTTGGAGTCATTGGTCCGTGACCAAAGAGAAAGGCATTCATGCCATTGGACCAGAAGTGACAAGCTGCAATCAGGAGATTTTCATTCTTGGGTGTTTCGGCTAGAGATAGCTCCAAGCAATGAGAAATACGAAGACTGCCCCAATTCTGCGTCTGGGGGCTTTTATCTTCAAGAATCCTTTTGTACCAGTTTCTCCAGCCGGCGATTGGGGGCAGAGGCCAGTTCTTGAATGAATCTTGCCATTCGTGAGGTCTCGACAGTGAAGTTTTGAAAGGGATCCTCTGAGACTCGGCCGCAATAATTTCGGAGGGATCTGGATTTCCTGAGGGGCCGAGGAAGAAAGATGCGGATTGCTCCTCCGTAGGGGTCAGGATTTCAGTGGTCAGAGCCTATTGAGAACGGAAGAAGAGCGATTCGGGAATTCAAAATGCAGCTTGAAAAGAGTAATGCCGAATGTGATTGAAGAAAACGGAACTTACTTGAAGAATTTGATCCTGGTTCGCCATTTGAAGATCGGAGCTTGAAAGATTCGACGAACTAGGGTTTGAGTTTGAAAACGCACTCTGAGGATTTGGGAGCGGAAAACGGATGTCGAGCGGGCTCAGCCTGGAAATGTTGGGGATTCCTGGTCAATTCCGAGATAAAAGTATCCTTTATCCCGAAATTGAAGGGGCATGTGTTGACACCAAAAATTAGCACCAGGAAGAGGCTGACATGTGAGCCGGATTTGGTGGAAGGATGCCATTCGGCTAAAGGGCTTTCTCTGAAGCATTCGGCAAAGATGCTCTGCGGTCGGGAACGCGTCGCCATTCGGCTAAGGGGTTTTCTCTGAAGCGTTCGGTAGAAATACTCTACGGTCGGGAATGCGTCATCATTTGGCAGAGGCATTGTTCCGCAGGCGAAGAGTGGTAGCGTTCGGGAAGACATGATGACGTGGAAAAACATAAGGGAAAGGCCGGTTCGAACAAGGAACGCAATACGGACACGAAGATTCGTCATTTATTTTTAGAAATAAGTATTGTAGTCGTGTCCGGCTAGGAGTTGTATCAAGACCTGGGTATAAATATGAACCCATGGCAGCTGTATAGAGGTATCAGAGAATCAATCAACACAACAAACCGGCCCCGTGCCAACATCGAGTCCTTTAGTCAAGTCGTCGAGTTCTTCGAGAGGAGTCATCGATCCGTCGACCTCCGTAAGTACCGGCAACCTTGTATCATGCTTAGTATCATGCGGTGGATTTAAGCTTTGATGCAAGTAGTCTTGTTACCATGCTTAGTATCATCCGGTGGATTTAAGTTGTGGTTTCAAGAAGGTTCCTCTGTTAGGTCATGAGCCATGCGGTGGGCTAAGATCTAGTATGGACCAAGTTATCGGCTCTGTTAGATTTCGGCAAGATCTAACAGATTCATTAAGTTACCCCGTGTTGCTTCGTTTTTACTCTGTGCTTAACTCATGCAACACTCCTTTGCCCAAACTAGGTCGGCTAGAATCGGCTCTGCTTCATGATGCGATGACTCATTCCCTCATAGCCGAATCCGAAACCGACCTAGGTTGCCACGCGTCGCGGGTTCGAACTTGTTGGTATCGTGTAGATCTTGACAGAACCGGGTATCATGCGGTAGATGCAGGTTTTTGGGTCGTCTTAGAGCTAATCATCCGGTGGATTAGAATTCGATTCGATCTGATAGATTTATTTTTATCGATTAAGTTTGTTCCTTCGCCGCGGACCCCGATTCGGCTAAGCAGCCGCATTCGGCAGTGCTCTCACGAGTGAACGTGTGTTCGTGGGTTTGCATTGGACAATGAATGCTTTTAGCCTTTCACGATTAGATTGTATCATGCGGTGGATTGATCTAATCTGATCGGTGGTGTGGCCTCAAACGAGTTGTATCATGCGGTGGATTAACTTGTTTGTTGCCATGCTTGACGGGTGCTGCTTACGGCCTATGCATTCTTGTTTTCAATGTAAATTCGTGACTGTGTTGTGGGTTCGTAATTAAACATTGAATGCTTTTAGCTTTTCATGGTTAGATTGTATCATGCGGTGGATTGGTCTAATCTGATTAGTGGTGTGGTCTCAAACAAGTCGTATCATGCGGTGGATTAACTTGTTTTATTATCATGCTTGACGGGTGCTGCTTTCGGCCTATGCATTCCTTGTTTACTGCGAATTTATGATCATGTTTCACCCTTTATTTTCATACCACATATGTCCTTGTTAATCGGTCACGGATATACTTTGCTTTCTTTGCTTACTTAAAGACCGATCTTACGTCATGCTGATGTTGTGCGTTCGGCAGTATGATTCTTATATGCTTCTACCGATTGCCGAATGATGTTCTGAGTAACGACAGATAGCTTGTCCGTAGCTATATGTCTCTCGAGATTGGCTTCAATGCCGTAAATATGGAACTGTCTGGTCTCACCCGGCACGTTCCAGGTTTTGATCTAAACGTTTTTGTCCCTTTGTTAGTTTTCAGGCAAACTGACTGGCACGTTTCCGGATTCGTACGTGCGGGCTACGTGTTGAAGCCAGCTAATTCGGCTTGCTGTGTGCTTGGCGTGAGGTGCGGATTTTACGTCAACACGCGCACCCAGCGGAATTCTTCAAGGAAAACCTTGTCAGAAGCACCCACGACGAAGAGCCTTTGTCGGATTAAAACATATTCCAACAAAGACTCGGGCGCTACTGTTGGGGGCGATCATTAGGGGTACCCAAACCTATGGGATAACCACCCTAGTGAACGTTAATCTTATCCTGAAAAAGAAACGAAAAGGCCCACGGCCCAGCAACAACTGAAGGCCCAGCCAAGACGCCCCGCGGCGTGCCTCGACGCGAACCAAAATCTCTGCTTCGCTCGAGGGGACCGACCCCTCGAGCGAATCGGAGAACTCCGCTTCGGTCGAGGCCTGGGGACCGAGCCTCGAGCAACCCATGAAATGGGGAAAGCTCCGCCTCGGTCGAGACCCTCGCTCCGACGGACATTAAATGGCGCCCTCTGCCACCGTGCCTCCAAAGTCAAAAGGTAGATCTCTTGCCATACTGCCCTGACGGCCACGACCCCTCCCGTCGCATCCGCCAACTCTCGTCACTATGCTGCCAACCGAGGCTCTGTGCGGGCAGGCCGACACTATGAGAACAGAGCCCGTCACTCCGAGCTCCTGTACTGCCAACTCCGACGACTCGAAGACCTCCGTCGGACGGAGAGACCCTCGAGCACACAGCGGGAGAAGAGCACAGGACGACAGAGGTATGGCGGGCCATTCCGAGCACTATGCGACCAACCCCGGCGCTGTGCGGACATGTCGCCGCCGTGCGAACAGGGCCGGGTCACTCTAACTCCCTGTGCCACCGACTCCCATAGCGTTTTCCCACATAATAAGCTGTGCGCAGGCATGGGAGACCCTCGAGGTGGTGTACGGACGAGCCATTATCGCACAAAGGACGCCTCGGATCCTCAAGACCACTCCTCGACGTCATCACCAGTACAAGAATCGGCTACAACAAACAAGGACGGAGAAGCACGCCCAATGCCACTCCTACTACTGTACAACAACTATGCCTAAGCAGCAACACACTCCTGTAACCCCTCCTCCTTGGCCTATAAAAGGAGGGGGTGATCGAGCAAGACGGGAGGAGGGAAAAAGAATTCGGATACACTCAGAAAAGATCACGATATTGGCACATTACCTCAATCATCCGGGACTCGGAGGTCTAGCCTCTCTTCCCAACCTTCTTGTACCCCCTACTACTTGCAGTCCGGTGTAGAATAATACATCGCACACACCGCCTTGCTGGAAGTACGGTCTTCTGACCGGAACCAGGATAAACCCGTGTCTCGTGTTACCTTCTGCATCAACCAGCAGGGGAGGGAACACAGCGCATTTCTGGTTGGTGTCAGGACCACGATTTGATTTGGGAGAATAGGGATGCGTCCTCTCATGAATAATCCCATGTTTCTCACATAATTCATCAAAGATTTTGGAGAATAGAGAGGCGTCGTCTCTATAACCCTTGTATATTTAACTCCTCCTTGATTATTGCTTTACCTTGATCGCTTACCCCACTCCTTGAAATTTGTATTACTGCTGCGAGTATCCTTGTTCACTCGACTCCACCTTGACCTTATTCTAAATGCACTCCTTTTTCTCTCACCCCTCATAAATCAGTAAAGCCACTTCAGATCCTTGTCCTTGACTTCTAATTATGAAGTGTCTTTCTACTTTTCCTTTATTCTAAAACACATAGATTGTCTGTATTGTTCCGATGCATGCCCAATTCACTTGAAGAATGAAGATACTAGTCTACATCATGAAGTTCAAGCTTGATCGACTTCAGAGTACAAGACGACTGAAGACATCTTTGCCCCTAATTGAGTTTTGGTAATTAATGACAACCCCTGTGGACTAACAATTTCATTTGAGATAATGAGGATAGGTTAGTCCTGAGAGTCGGAATGAGCTTCAAGAGGTGATGTGTCAATAGCATGTGTGTGCTTTGGATCATGGGAATCTCAAGGCAAAGGTATATGATAGGGCTTTTAAGTTTGACCGGTCATGAGGTGATTAGAGGATGAAATATGGCCAAGTTGATAGGCTAGATAGCCGTACTATCAAGAGGGATCAACTTCATTGGTTTGATGGATTCTTAGTGCCACATTGGTCCTTGAATTGCATGTAGTGCATTTAGATTTTGTGGTGACTAACTTGGGTTTGGACACCTTGGGAATCTGCTGGAAAACCTGCGATGTCGTGGCTGGCGGACTGTCCGAGCCCTACGGGCGGACAGTCCGCGAAATAGAAATATATTTCATTTTATAAAATCTGTGGAAAATCCATTCGGAGCTGTTCGAACTGACCACAGACAGTCTGTGGGCTGTGGCCGGACTATCCGCGGGTGCTGCCCGGACCGTCCATAAATTAACCTAAGTTTACACAGAGAGCGTTTTCACGGTTCCAGGGGGTCAGACCGTCCGACCGAGGCTTGGCAGACCGTCCGAGGGTAGCTCAGACAATCCGCGGGCGTCAGGCGGACAGTGCAACCATCCCAACGGTCATCTCTGACACACGTTTGACTGCGCGTTATAGCCGTTGAGATTTGAACGCGGACGGTTCGCGACTGTCAGGCGGACAGTCCGCGGTGAATGTTTCTATACTGAGTTTGCACATAACGGCTAGTTTTGAGGAGAGGGCTATAAATACTCACACCCCACGGGCTTGTGAGGCCTCTTAGCACTTTGGAAAGCTTGGTACACATTCTAGAGCCCTTGTTCTCTTCTCTCTCACTCACTTGCTTTGAGATTGCATTTCTTGGTGAGATTGAGAGCTTCTAGTGCATTGCATCAAGGATTTGATCATTGTGGCACTAGGATTTCATTGAGGTCGTGGTTGATTTGTTACTCTTGGAGGTTGTCGCCTCCTAGACGGCTTGGAGCTCATGATTCACCCGAGCACTTCAAGAAGATTGTCAAGTTGCTGTGGAAATTGGTTGTGAGAGGTCTTTGTGCTCACCTCACCGGAGTGGTGAAGAGCAACTCTAGTCCACGTTGAGATGGATTCAATGTTCAACCGCTTCTCTATCAAGACTCCGCTTGATCTCTAAGCCGGTTAGAACCAATTGTGGTTTGATCTTGTTCTTGTCTTGAGCAATTTACATTGAGCAAGTTATTTACATAGAAATTGAATTGTATCTTGTCATCCTAGGTTGCAAACTCCTCAAGTGTTGTGTTTGAAGTTCACCTTGTGGTTCTAATTAAATTTCTCTAGTGTTGTGTTTGAAGTTTGAAACCGCCTATTCACCCCCTCTAGTCGGTAATCCTAGATCCTACAACGATGTCACACTCACTGCTGCTACAGACAAGAAGTTGGACACCACACTAGACGAGTTTGAAGATGTTATGGTGAAGAAGACTGAAGAGATAACCTTACATAGGAGGATTCCCTTGATGTTATTGACAATGTTTAGAGTCGCTTTTATGCTTGTGTGTTTAACTTTGGTTGAGTGTGCTTGTAATGCCTGTTCTTATGCTTTTGATTGATTTACTTCTTTGAAATGATTGTGTAGTTGGGCTCTCTCTATTTTCCCTACACATCCTTGTTCTTCTTGCTATCTATACACATAAATCAAGTGAAGAACATCAAGAAGGAAACCAGAAGCCAATCCCCGCAATGAGGAAACAAAGCTAAAGAAGATTTGAAGTAGAGACTTCGCAACTGCATCAACAAAGAATACGAAGAAGATGGAACCAGCTACATCAAGTGACACATTTTGATATCATGTTGTCCCGTTCTCCTCATTGTCCCTAGTCCTTGCGAATCTCGAGACGAGATTCTGTTTAAGGGGGGTAGCTTGTCACACCCCAAAATTTTTGGATTTTGGGATGTGATTTGTCAGCATAAATAATACAATGATTTTCTTAATTTTCTAAAATTTTCCAAGCTTTATATAATTAACAGGGAATTTAGTTCAAAATAAAATAACATAGGCTATAATATTGAGTGTTTTGCATTCAAGCCGGTTGCATTTAGTGGTTTTATGTGTGTAAAGTTTTCAAAAATGCGTTTAGGAGCCTAATGGGAATTTTCTAGATTTTTTTTCTGGAAATTAATCCTATTTTCCCTAGAGAAAATTCCAATTTTTGAAACATGCTAAGATCCTTTTCGTGATCTCCAAATACAATATTTGGGTTCCTCATGTCCAGCTCTATCTCTGGAATTTTTCCTAGGATTTTTAGAATTTTCAGAATATATTTCATGGTTTTAATATCAATTCTGGACTTATGTGGAATTATTTTATAACGAGAAAAATAATTATTCCGAAAATTAAAATCACCCTAAATCTTATTAGACCAGCCTTGACCCAAAGTTGACCCAATTTTAGGACAAATCCATCCCATCACTTTATTGGGCCAAATTTCAAAGCCCATTCCCATTGGAATGGGGCAAACCACCTTTAGTCTCATATTGCTAATGAACCTGGAAGTGAGAGGTTTTCTCCATATATATATATATATATATATATATATATATATATATATATATATATATATATATATATATGAATCACCTCTCCTCTGAAAAAGGCATACCATCGACTCCTTTATAGGGAGGCCCCCTTTGTTTGGGATTACCTAAGGTAGTCTTATTCCACCATATCTTCCACTACTACCCATTCTTCATCTCGTTGTCGCGCCGAGCCTTCCGTCGTTTTTGGCCTCAAGATTTTCAGTAAGACCCTTAACGAATTTTATAATTTTCTACCATATTCGTTTAGTCTATACTCTTTCGTAGAAAAGCCCCTGCCTTTTTGCGCATTAGCCCTCGGGTTCTTATATGAAATTGCGTACAGGTCCTCGGTTTTTCATGAATAGGTCCCTGGAAGTTTTTAAACCTTGCCAACAAGTCCTCGAACCTTAGAAACGCCGTAAATTTCTCGTTTTAGCTCCAATTACTGTGATTCTTGCGCTCACGTGTTCGTAGCGAAGCGTAGATTAGTTTTAAAACCTTCTTTTGTTCTGTTTCTACTATTTGGTATACTGTTCTAACAGAATACTTCTGTTTGCATGTATTGGCTTGTGTGGATGCTTGTGTGGTGATTCGTGTCCAGTCGGTGAGCCGTTTGTGTTGGAGTTCAAGTACGAGGAGGACTTTCAAGAGCAGGACCAGTAGCAGCAGCATCATCACTTTGAGGAAGGCAAGTTATAGCACGGACAATCCTTGCTACCTATCCACCTTGTAATCATTTATTTCATACATGCATGTGTCTAAATTGATGTACCTTTAAGATTGTACCTAGTTTTTGATTATCCTGTCCTTGATTACCCCGGGTTTATGCATATGGGTAGAAACTATGCTAGGCGCCGCTACTATACCTCTGTTTAATTGTTAATTTTGACTTAATGGTTCACTTTAACATGATGATAAAACTTACTTTTTAGCAACATGGTTTAGGGAGCTAGAGCATATGCTTCGTGCTTTGTTCTAGTGTCTCTACATAAGGTTCGGTTCTTGAAGCGGCAACCCAGGAGCCTGTCACCACCACTAGACTATCATGGCTCTGGTCTTGGACGAGTAGCATGTACGGTTCTAGCTTGACAGTAGTTACCGACGGGCTGACGACGCTATGAGAAGCACTCGTGAGAGTATGGTTTGATCCACCGAGGATGGGAGATCCGTCGACTATGTCTCGTTAGGCACAGTCCTGTGTTGGGAGTCCCTGTGGTATGAGAACTCCACACGTTGCGCTCATTATTTTGTTGGCATGTGTTGCCCGCGCTCTGGACACCATTGACCCTCTTATCGCTGCGCCCTTAGAGTCAGTCAATCTCGGTGCCTTGGATCATGCTGCCTGTGTTGTACCATAACGGCTACTGTCTTATTAGGGTGTCTTGTGAAAAGTCTCATAGCGTCCCTATGCAGTCACACCTCGGAAGTGTTGATGTGCATGGTTGGGTTTAAAGTTCTTATGAGCTTTTACGCGACTGGTGGGTAAAGGGCGAAACCTCTACAAAGTGTAAATCTATCATGATAGCCTTGCTCAGGGTCACGAGCGGCCTGGATCCTTTTTTATTAGAAGATGATGTTTATTTATGCTTAATGTCATTTAAACTTCACTAATTGGGTTGCAACTGGGTTTCATTCACTTGTAGTAACTTGGATAATGTTAAAACGAGCCAACTAAAAGTGCTAATACAGTTCAGCCGTGTCTAGCCTTACTTTGAGCCTTCATACACCTGTGCTATACTTGCTAAGTAAATGTTTTACTTACACTTGTCTTTTCTTCAACAAAATCCCGAATGGGTAACAGATTGGGCTGTGCATGAGTCTGCTGCTGAGTTTCCAGAAGATCTACCGTACTACTGAGTTGTGTTCTCCCAGTCAGAGTCCCTATGGATTGCGGCTTCGCTTAGTTGAGAGTTACTAGTCTTCCGTTGTATTGGTTATTTTCTTTATGTTAAACTCTGATGTAAAACTCTATTTATTCAAGCATATGTTCTCTATTTATCATATTTGTTTGCTATGTGTACTATGACTTCCTGGGCACACATATGGCCGCATTCAGATTTCTGTGTAAATCTGGGCGTGACAAGTACTTAGGACGACTCTCTACTATCATGAGTCGGGAATGGCTAGAAGAGGCTGAAGGCTTGACCGAGGTCGTGATATTTTGCGAAGTCACGGGCATAGACAATGAAATTGGGTACGACCCGAGCCTCGAAATCAACATAATCACTAGCTCTTTGGTGCAAGCCCATTTCCCTGATGAACCATGGTCATCATCTTAGAAACTCATAAGGTTCACATCGGGAAGAATCCTCGACTATTTAGGGATCTTGCGGGTCACACCCGTTCAGATTAGCGACCCTAAATTGTTCCTGGATTTTGATATATTTGACCTACCCAAAAATTCCACTCATTCTATCTTTATCGGGAGGCCAATTTGGAAAATACTGGAAAAGGGATCAATGAATCAGCTAGTAGAGCTTATGATTGGGAAAGAACTTGTCCCTGTCTTTTACTCTCATTCTTTGAACACCCCAGTAGAGATAGATCCCGATCCTGATCCCATGGAGGAGGTCATGTCAACAGCCTTGACGGACATAGAGCCTACCGTCTCAGAGGAAGACATCCAATTCTTTACGGAGGAAGAGGAAACTCAACCTCCAATCAAGCTCAATCCAATTGAAACTCCAAAACCATCTCTAATCGATCTGAAACCTCTTCCTCCTGGATTAAAGTACACTTTCCTCCTCGGGGACAAGCAAACTCTAGTGATTATTAGTGACAAGCTATCCGACCTAGAAACCCAACAACTGCTCATTATCCTGGAGAAGAATCGAGCGGTCTTAGGATATTCACTCCAAGATCTGAAAGCGATCAGTCCTAACCTCTGTACCCATCGTATCACAATCGATTATGAAGCGACACTGTCTCGGGAACCTCAAAGACTGTTGAACAATGCCATAAGGGAGGTCGTGAAATAGTAAGTTCTCAAATTCCTTCACGCAGGGATCATTTATCCTGTCCCTAATAGTGAATGGGTTAGTCCTGCTCAAGTTGTTCCTAAGAAGGGAGGAATGACGGTTGTGCGCAATGATAAAAATGAGCTCATCCCGCAGCGCACCATCACTGGTTGGCGTATGTGTATCGACTATCATTGACTCAACAAGGCCACCAAGAAAGACCATTTCTCCCTTCCATTCATAGACGAGATGCTTGAACGGTTAGCAAAACACTCTTTCTTCTGCTTCCTTGACGATTACTCTGAATATCATCAAATTCCAATCCATCCAGACGATCAGAGTAAAACCACGTTCACATGCCCCTATGTGACATATGCCTATCGATGGATGTCCTTCGGGCTATGTAACGCACCCGACTCTTTTCAACGTTGCATGTACATCTTCTCTGATATGATCGAAGAGATTATGGAAGTGTTCATGGACGATTTCTCAGTTTATGGGAAGACCTTTACCAAGTGTCTGAAAAAGCTGGACAAGGTCCTCCAGAGATGCCAAGAAAAGCACCTCATCCTAAACTGGGAAAAGTGCCACTTGATGGTGAGAGAAGGGATTGTCTTAGGACATTGGGTGTCGGAACGTGGAATCGAAGTAGATAGAATGAAGATAGAGGTCATTGAGCAACTTCCACCTCCCACCAACGTTAAGGGGATCCGTAGTTTCCTTGGCCATGCCGGATTTTATAGGCGTTTCATAAAAAACTTCTGCCAGATCTCCAGGCCTTTGACCAATCTCTTAGCCAAGGACGCCCCTTTCGTTTTCGATGAAGAGTGCTATCCAGCCTTTCACACTCTTAAGAAAGCACTCATTACCGCTCCCATCATCCAGCCTCCTGATTGGAGCATTCCATTTGAAATCATGTGTGATGCTAGTGATTTTGCCGTAGGAGCTGTGTTGGGCCAAACTAAGAATAAGAAGCACTATGCTATCTCATATGCTAGCAAAACGCTTACTAGCCCCCAGCTCAACTATGCAACCACAGAGAAGGAACTCTTAGCGGTCGTGTTTGCTATAGACAAATTCTGGTCCTACCTAGTTGGGGCCAAGGTCATAGTCTATTCAGACCACGCCGCTCTTAAGTACCTTTTGACCAAAAAGGATGCGAAACCGAGACTCATCCGCTGGATCCTTCTACTCCAAGAGTTCGACATTGAAATAAGGGATAAGAAAGGTGTAGAGAACTAAGTGGCTGATCACTTGTCTCGAATGCAAGTCCCGTCTGATCTTCCAATTGATGATTATTTACGGGATGACACACTCCTTAAGGTCACCACCTCTGATCAGCGTTATGCCAACATAGTGAACTACATGGTGACAGGGTACGTCCCACCAGGAGAAAATAAGAAGAGACTGGCTTATGAGAGCCGACTCCATCTCTGGGACGACCTGTACCTATTTAGGATATGTAGTGACAGACTCCTTAGAAGATGTGTACATGTACATGAGGCATATAAGATCCTGGAGAGGTTTCATGCAGCCCCATACGGAGGCCACTATGGCGTATTCCGGACCAATGCTAAAGTCTGGCAGTGTGGATTTTACTGGCCCAGCATGTATGAAGATGCTAAAGCATTTATCATGCGATGCCCACACTGTCAGAAACATATAAACATAAACACTAGAGACGCAATGCTGCTCACCAGCAATCTCCAAGTAGAAATCTTTGATGTTTGGGGAGTGGACTTCATGGGTCCTTTCCCGAACTCAGAGGGCTGCAAATTCATTCTAGTGGCGGTAGACTACGTCTCTAAGTGGGTGGAAGCCTTGCCATGTGTGGCCGCTGACTCTAGGAGCGCAAGACGAATGTTCCACAAAGTTATGTTCCCTCGTTTTGGCGTCCCTAGGATAGTCATCAACGACAGCGACTCCCACTTTATTGATGCAGCTTTCCGTAGGTATCTCTCAAGTTTGGGGGTGCAACATAACGTAGCTACACCCTATCACCCCCAGACTAGCGGTCAAGCAGAAACCTCAAACAAAAAAATCAAAACATTCTGCAAAAGACCGTGAACGAGGCGGGCAAGCACTGGAAGGACAAGCTCCCAGATGCACTCTAGGCATACCGTACGGCTTATAGAACACCCATAGCAATGACCCCATATCAACTAGTCTATGGCAAGACCTGCCACCTACCAGTAGAAATGGAGTTCAAAGCTCACTGGGCCATTAGGAAGTGGGGTAAGGACCTTCCAGTAGCCGGCCATAAATGACGGATTCAGCTGGCAAAGTTAGATGAGATGAGAGAGCAAGCATATCATAGCTCCCGGCTATACAAGGAACGGACCAAGAGATGGCATGACAAGAGGATCAAGGTCAAAACTTTCAAGTTAGGAGACAAGGTCCTCATCTTCAATTCTCGTGTCAAGCTTTTCGGTCATGGGAAGCTAAGAAGCAAATGGGACGGCCCGTTCACAATAGTTAATGATGCATCTCATGGGGCCATCACATTGCAAAGTGAGGACGGAAATACCTTCAAGATCAATGGATAGCGGTTGAAAATCTTCCTAGAACCAGAACCTCCACCACTCGATGACTTATATGTCATCGAGTTCGTGGAGCTCTAAAACACGTCCATGAAATTCAGCCCAAATTCTTCAAATCCAAACCTTTCTGGGCCAAAACCACCTTAACCATTGCACCCACGACCAAAGACACAAGACTTGACTTGGCCCGCACCCCAGGAGAACCAGGGGTCAGTTCGGCCGAACCAGGCCAATTTGGGCGAATTGGCCAATTCGCCCGAACCCTAGGGTTCAGCCGAATCAGCCCCCCTGGCCCCACGTGTGGATAATTGCTCCCAAACTCATTTACAATTGATCCCATCCCGAGTCTCGCGAGGAAAACGTCGGGGAGGTCATTTTTCGATCGGGAATTCCTCGATAAAAACAGAGAGACCCCCATCGTCTCTCGGCATTCCCTCAACAGAAACAAACTCCTACCTCCTAGCCACCATGGCCTCCTCATCATCCTCCAAGGATCAGTCTTTAGCCGAGGGCTCAAGCCTAGCAAGCCGGATCGGTGGATCCCCGCAAGCTGAGCAGGTCATGTGCCTCACCGCTGTCGACCCGTTCTCTCTGAACGGAGGACGGTGCGGGAGGACGCCCGCGCACAGCCCGATGGGTCAAGCTGACTCGCCACGCCGGTCGCCTGTGAACCGGTCGATGTTCGACCCGTTCGCGCCCACCAGTGCGATCGTTAAGGTGAAGCCCCCTCGTTCGGCCTCGCCGGTGCGTCCCACCACGGGACAACTGCGGCTGAGGTCAACATCCACGAGGAGGCTGAACCTCGACGTGCCGCTGCCGGTGACCAAGGAAGAAGGGGCAAAGATGTCAGAGAGCCCGCCACGGTTCAGCATCAAGGGCGAACGTAGCCCCACCGGGTACGGAAAGGTGTTGATCCCGCCGCTGAACCGGGACGAATTGGGACTGGAAGAGTCCTCCCAGTCTACCCCTCCTCGGCGGCACATGAAGCTGAGGCGCCAGAGGTAGCCTCCGCCCATCAAGGGTCTGCCGGGACAGATGGAGTTCTCCGAAGAGGAGGACGAGGAGGATGAAGAAGCAGAGAAGTCACTCACTCTGGAGGGCCTAAAGGAAGAACTGGCGCAAGCGCGCCAGAAAATAAACAACCTGGAGGAGAAGGTTGCAGAGTGCGAGCTGAGACGGATGGAGACAGAGGACAAGATGGAGGTCCTCCGCAAGGGCCTGTCCGCTAAAATCAAGCGGCTCGCCAAGACCACAGGACACTTGGACCTTTACGACCCACCTGCAGAATAGTGTCCTACGGTTGTTTTGTTTTAGATAGAGCACCATTAGTTTGATTTCATTCAGTTGCTTTCTTCAGAATAATGTTTAGGGTGCTCTGATTTATTTCCCTACCAATCATTTTGTTTTCAATAGTTTGATTAATAAAATAAAGTTTGAGTTGAATGAATAAAAAGTGACGCTCTGGTTGGTGCAATCGAGTCATCCGGAGTATGCCCTGCTTAACAAAAAGAGTACATGAGCACAGGACAACACAGGAGCGACACGGGACGAGGAAGCACGCACCGAGTCAATTCGGCCGAACCAGTCGGTTCGGGAAAATTGGGCAATTTGACCGAACCAACCTGTTCGGCCTAACCAGCCCGACTCGCCCCCTTCGCACACCTGCACACTGGTTTGCACTCCTTACCCCTGTCCATCTTTTCTATGTTGACACGTTTCAAATTTTAAACATGCTCACATCATTAAACTGAAACGTTCTCGGTTTTTCTTTCATGCCATGAACTCTATTTATTGTTCGTTTCAAATTAAGTATCCACATGCCTGTGAAATCTTTCATGTTAGGATCCCCTAGTCTAAGTTGTTGATGTTTGTGATATGTCTTGATAAAACAAACCACCTGTCCATTCCATCATTCTGGAGAATTTATCTTGAAAACGTAAAACTATACCCTATCCTTTCATCCTATGCATACAATCTACCTTCTTCCACTTCAAACATTTGCTTGAGAGATCATCCCCTGAAAATGCTTGTCTTGACCAGTATAAAGTCTTGTCGAATTTTGAGTTCTTGGAGACATTCCTGTTGCCCAGATCATTTGTAAGCATATATCTATCATCAGAGTTGCATTAGAAGCCCTCATGCCTTGGTGATCCCCTAGAAAAAAAATATAAATAAAGGACTCATGAAAGTCCAATGATTCGAAAGAAAGAATTCCCAAAAAGGGAAAGAAGAAGAAATATAAAAGGGGTCACGAGGCTGAGGACCAACAATGAACTATTCATCTCAAACTTACAAATTGATCGAAGGCAGTTGACACACCTCCAGGAACCAGTCTTCGACTCGACAGAAATATATGTCTTGATAAGATCACCACCTGAGAGACAAAGAGAAAACACATAAAGAGAGTGAGTGAAAATGAGTGACTCCAAAGAGTGTGAGAATACTAAGGAGGAAAGGACAAGTGTCATTTATTTGTAAAAATTAGAAAACCCCGAACGTAGGATGACCAAGATGGATCTTGTTGTAAGAACCGTTCCCTTCATCAACCGCCCAAGACCCAGGGAGTAGCCACTTCAAATTCACAGGTATAGAAAAAGGTTTGAAATAAACAATACACATTTGTTCATATCATGAAAGAACTCCTATCTTAGTCTTGTTCTTGTTTTAATTCTTTACTCGGGACAAGCAAAGATCTAAGTTTGGGAGAGCTTGTTGGCGGTCGTTACGGCCTGATTTCTGACCTCCAACCGAGTATAAAATGAACACAATGGAATCACACACCATAGCTATAGGGTTTATTTCTGATCATTTCCACAAGTTTTGGTGTTTATTCGATTCCAGGAGGCATATGACTAGAGTTGAGGCAAAAAGCACATGGACTGATGAGTTCGGCCGAATCCCGAGATTCGACCGAACTCCATCCTTGAACCCGGGACGCATCATGACATGAAGACATGAAACCCAGCGGAACCCCGGGCTTGGATGGACCGCCACGGCTACCTTCAACACAAACCCAGTGAACCAGAGGCCCGAATCCAACCCGATCAAGGCCCACCAGTTCATCAGAGGGCCTCCAACTCAGCCCAGGACAAGGAGCCGACTTACAAACCGACTTGCAACCGACCTAAGAGCTGGATCAGCACGTAGGGGAGCAAAGGCGGTACAGAGGTCGGTTCGGCCAAACACGTGGCATTCGGCCGAACCCCTCAATTCGCCTGAATCCCCCAGTTCGGCCGAACTGGGGGGACTGCCTCTGGCTTGCGTGCATGCAACTCTGCCACCCACCGACTTGATCCACCTATAAATGAAGGTGCTCGGCCCCTGCACAACACACAACATAAGAGGAGAGTCCCTTAGCGAAACTCTGTCACTTTCATACTTAGAAGATAGGGAGAGAGGAGAGGTGAGAGTCCCGGAGAGGAGCCGGAGTGTCGGTCCCTCTTCCTGCTGTACCTCTACGGATGCGGCTCAGCTTCGAGTGACATCCGGGTCGTGTCTGGTAACTCTTGTATCTCTTTCTGATTAATTGAGCATTCGGTTCTTACTTTTATATGCTTGCTCGTTCTTCGTTCAATGCTTAGTTGATTGGTATAACTGTATACTGGTTGCTTGGCTTGGGTGCTTATCTTTCTATAGGAGATAAGTATTAGTTGACTAGTGTAGGCGTGGTGCCTAAACTTGAGGCTAACTTAGTTTGCCCCTGAGTCTGCGGAGGTGGTAGTCGTTAGGTGGTGACAGCCCTATACGGCCTTTGTAGCCCATCACGTTCGTCTCGGCTAGTAGGATCCCCCAGTGCAGGATAGATCACACCCCTCTCTCATCCCTTTCTGTGTGTGGTAGGTTCTGCTGTCCCGAAACAAGTATCTAGTTGTACCTTCTGACCCGCTCAGTAGAGTACTTCTACCAGGCTCGTGCCCTCACTACCCTTTTATCGCTTCTCTTCCCTCTTTATTGTTGTCGTCCACTTAATCTATTTCATCCACTCCATCCCATTACTCTTGGACAACTTAGTTTAGAACTAGTTCACTTCTCGTTCTCCGTGGAAATCAATATCTTGGAATACTCCCAGGTAAAAGCTACATCGATATCCGTCTGCTTGCGGATTTATCTGTAGGCCGTAAGGAGTGCCAACACCAATCGAGGATGTCTATTCCTCTAGGTGGTAACGGCGCATCATGTGCCTCTGGTACCGGCCCCGCCTCTAGGTATATCCTAAACCATACTTGGTTCTGATTTTTCTTATTGTTCTTGTTAACTTGGAGATTTAACTTGAACACATACATAATATGTCCTATTATCACAAGATCACTCATCATTATCGTAATAAACCAAATATCCGGCACAGAGAGACGATAAACTCTGAATTACGCGATGTTCCCATTCCTCAAAACAACCCAAGGCGCGTATCTTCTATTCATGTGGACAGGGCCTTGCTACAGAACAATAAAATCTTCACGAGATAAATTCAGAGCCCGGAATATTGAACTATTTTTTTATCTGAGAAAATGGTCGGAAAATTAACTGATTTGACTTAAATTAGCAACATACAGTACCTCTTCTTTGTTTCGTCTTTTGAGACTTTTTTTTTTGAGAAATTCGTCTTTTAAGACTAGGCCCTGCTCACAGCCAACACGACATCTTCACTGCTACAAATCCAGCTTGACAAAAAAAATTTGCTGGGCTGGCCCTGGACGCAAACATGTAGCCCAAATAAATTTATCTTCTAGCCCCGCGGCCCGTCCGGGGTGTGCGCATAGTTTGTCTCCCCTTGTCTGCTGCAGTATATATTTCTGATTAAAGATGAGAAGTATTTGCGAAAGGAGTAGTATGAAACAGCCTGATCAGGTTATTTTCTTGCAGCCTGCACTACCAGAATAGTTGATATCTGCACCGGGTGGGAAAGCCCTTTAGCACCGGGTTTCCCACCCGGTGCAACTAAACCGAGGCTAAAGGGGTACCCCTTTAGCACCGGGTTGAATAACCGGTGCTAAAGGGTCCCTTTAGCACCGGTTCCAGACACAACCCGGTGCTAAAGGGCCTGCCCCGCAGCGCCTTTAGCTGGGCCTTTAGCACTGGTTCCAGACACAACCCGGTGCTAAAGGGCCTGCCTTTAGCACCGGTTGTTGTCTGCAACCGGTGCTAAAGGCCCCGGATTTCTTTTTTTTTTTGCTTTTTTCAGTAGCCATGCATGCACGTCTATATACGTGTATATACGTATATATTCTAATACGTGTATTCTAATGCGTATTCGGTCGACTCTATATTCATATTAGCTGACATTTCATCAAAATAGAAGACATATATATTACAAAAGTAGATATTCATGCATGTCAACTCGAGTTATATATATTTAAACTGTATTTTCTACTTAATTAAGATTGACGACTTGTTGAACTGTCCGGCACGTCCTCCAGTACTGGCATGTGGAATTCTCCTCGGGGATTGACGACCTCGTCCCAGATCCATCCGACGAGCTGTTCTGCAATTGCGTCAATTCTTTCTAGCTCTAGAGACTCTTCATTCAGGCTCAACATCTATAATTTACAAATAATTGAAAGATATTTAATCCGCCAAGTTGGAGACAATAATTGTGCACTTAATAATAATGGAAATGTGTTTATTATTACGTACCATAATATCGTGTTGTGTAAGCTTTTTATGTCCCCAATTCCACATGTAATCGCAAACATAGTATGCACATAAATTATTTCCCTTCCCCTGTTTGGCACACTGTCGACCAAAAGAAATTAAGTAAAATTCATATAATATATTAGCCGAGGCCTACATGCACAAATTACTTGCTTACCAGAAAGCCAATGTTCCATTTTAGTGTTTCATGTTGAATACCCGGGTGTTCTTGACGAAATTGATTCCAGGCCCTGCGAACAAAAAAATTGAGTTAAGTCATTGCGAGTGTAAGGGGTGAATTAAGTAGGGGAAAATATACATCACCTTGTCATCATGTCCATGATGTTCTGTAGTTTTTCTATTGGAGTGTGCAATGAATCAAAGACGTTCACGACACCCCGGTCAGGACACAATATTATTAGGAACCAGTGGAATCTGTATACATGTATACATTATAATCAGAAATGAAATAGTACACAGACAGTATAAGAAGAAGCCTGTGTATGTACTCACTCGATGTTGTACGGGATTAGTATGGAGTTGCAGTAATTTTGTTTCTTAATATACTTGTATAGGTTTCCATATGTTTCCTCAGGATTCATCAATATCATTTCTTCACTTATCCTTCGAGGATCCACGAAACCAACGTCATATATTAAGGATCTCCGACATTTTTGAATCTCCATTATGCATATGTTAAGCAATAAATAAAGCCCGCATCAGCATAGATTGGAATTATTGTTTTCAAACTGTGAATTATAAGCAACAACAAAGTACTTACAGTGTCCAACAGGTGATCAAATCCACGTCCATGGCGTCGCGGTGGTACAGCTCATATATATCCTGAAACCTCAGCCAGACCCAATCCTCGTCACCATTGTAGAAATCATGGTCCTTCACGCCTACTTTGATCATGCGCCGTTTATTCCTTCTTGATTCTTCCAAGTACCACTCATGGAATCGGTGCATCTTCGTCTGTAGCTTGCTCTCCATTTCAGGAGGGACCATAGGCTCGCCAAGCCTAAATGGCCACTTTAACGTTATGTTTACAGGCACCTCTTCTTCCCCCAGGACTTGCGCTCTGGATAGTCCAGTCTCGGCCATTACTCGTTGCACGTTAATCTCGTCCAGAGATGGCAACGGACCCAAGGGCCGCTGAGGTTGCTCGCTGAGCTGAAGAAACTTTTTGGATGGGCCCGCCTCCTTATCTGCAGCCTTCCGCTTCCGGCGAGATTTCAGTAATGAGCGGTCATAGTCTGTTACTATTACTTCCTTTTGTTGACCCTTGCTCAAATTACCGAGGAATGACTTGACGACAGTGGGATCAAGCTTCGGCTCCGGCTCCGGTTTTTTCCTCCACTCGGCCATTTGCCACATCACCTTCGCAGGGATTTTTTTTCTTAGAACGCTCTCCCCCAACATCACCAGGGTCGTCCCGCCTGATCTTGTATCGTGCGCAGGTGCAAACCGGACAACGATCCAAGTGTTCGTACTGTCCGCGATAGAGGATACAGTTATTAGTACATGCATGTATCTTCTGCACCTCCAAACCGAGAGGGAAAACAACACGTTTTGCTTGATACGTCATCGATGGCAATTTGTTACCCTCTGGAAGAATCTTCTTTACGAGTTTCAGTAGCTCCTCGAAACCCTTATCAGTAACACCATTTGCTGCCTTCCACTGCAGAAGTTCAAGTGTGCTACCCAACTTCTTTAACCCCTCTTTGCAATCTGGGTACAGGTCAGTCTTGTGGTCTTGCAACATGCGCTGTATCTTTTTTAGTTCCTTATCATTGCCGCAGTCTTTCTCGGCATCACGCAACATTTGCCCGAGTCCATCAGTAGGTTCATTTTCCTGAGCAACATCTTCCTGAGCATCGCCTTCCCGAGCAACATCTTCCTCATCGGCATCACCCATTGCAGCATATGCAAAGGAACCGTAGTATTGAGCCAATAACGGAATGTTGTCATCGGCCTCGTCTTCTTCATCTTCATCCATTAGAATTCCTCTTTCACCGTGCTTCGTCCAAACAGAATAATTCGTCATGAAACCGTGCCTCATCAAATGCACCTGAAGACAACCTCTTTGTTTGTACGATTGTATATTTTTACAATGGGTGCATGGGCAGAACATGAAACCGGACGGCGTCCTGTTAGCCTCGGCGGCATCGAGAAACGTCCTAAGTCCATCACGGAACGCCTGAGCGTGGGGGTCCCCGTACATCCACTGTCTATTCATCTGCATTATTAACCAATAACAAATATACAATACAATTTAAAGATAAAAAAATTTAATATATAAATAAATACAAATTATAATATATATTCCATTATATAAATAAATTTCTAAAACTACATTACTATATTCATTAAATAAATAAATATACCTTCCGTTAAATAAATAAATAACTATTCTACCTTTTAATAAATAACTAATAATATATATTTCATTAAATTAATAAATAACTATTCCAACTTTTAATAATTAAACCTCTCTAATAAATAAAATACATAAGCCTTATAACTATTCACAAGTCATACAAAACAAAATACTAACTAGCTTGCCTTCTCTCTCCATTTAAAACACAACATGAACATTCTCTCCACCATGAACTCAAGCTCTCTCCTCTCTCTCCTCCAAGAACACAAGCTCTCTCTAGCTAGCTTTTTACTTTGATTCACAAATCCCTCTATTTCTAAATCATAGAAGGATTACAAGCTAAATAAAACATTAGAGAATGAAAGAGTGTACCTTGTAGTGCTCCTTAGATGAGTAGTGCTAAAGGGGGAGCATTAGCACCGGGTCTCGCCACGACCCGGTGCTAATGTGTCCGCCCTGACACCCCGCAGCGCCGCCCTCGCTCCTAGCCGTTGGACCCGGTGCTGAAGCCCCATCAGCACCGGGTCCAAAAATGGCTGAGGCGGTGGAGGCGGGCGGATGTAAAGCATTCTGGTAGTGCTGTGTTTTTCATTTATGAGAATGGCCTGTGGTTGCTATATATGCGCACCAGGGTGGATCCAGGAAATGCGCCAATGGGGCAACGAGGATTAAAATTAAATTTTTTTCTTCATTTTTACATGGTGAATATGTGTGTGCAAAGCATAGGCCAGAGTACTAAGATCCCCCCTTCTTCCCTAGGTACTGAGTAAGACCATCGCTAGTGCTTCGTCGATCTATGCTGCTCGCATTCATTCCATGGACTATTGATGATGATCGACGTAGCTCTGCTGCACTTTCTCTCTGACCTTGTTCGAAGTAAAGCTGGCATATCATGGAAGCACGTGAAGTCGTGAAGGATGGTGCCACATGCACATTAGGGCTCAGACATTGTTTAGTTCTCAACTTTACTATGTCAATTGAGACTTTACAACTATAGCGCTATTGTAGCATTTTATTTGTATTTATGAATAATTGTCCAAACATTGATTAATTGGGCTCAAAATATTCGTCTCGCAAAGTACAACAAAACTATATAATTAGTTTTTGATTTCATCTACATTTAATACTCTATGCATGTGCCGACATTTTGATGTGATAGGAATCTTTTTTTTTATATAGTAAAATTTGGGATGGAATTTGGGATCTAAACAGGGCTCGGTAGTTAAGCCTTGCATTGCATAACAATTGCGTAGCCAAATTTTTGGTCAACACAAACATCCAGCCTCACATTTGATTATCTTACGTTTGACGTCACTGCATACGCAATTCAACCACCCAGCCCAATGATATAGCTATTTGGGCCGGCTATGGGAGCAAAAATGAGCCCAAATGAATTTGTCTTTCCTCAGGTCCATGTTTTGAACCGATGCTGCTGTCCTACACTCGCACATATTGCTGCGTAGATAGTAAAACGCAGTTCTTCAAAGGTCGTTAGATTGACGATAGTTCTTACAAGATAGCTAACGCATGTTTGGTAGAGCTCCACTAAATTCTAATTTTCTATGAAAGCTGATTCTATGAGAGAAGTGATTCTCTTTAATTATCTATCATAAACTCTTAAAATCAGAATGAAAAATCACTTGACAGAATTAGAAGAATCTACTTTTTTTTCAGCTCCCAACCTGCTAGTTTATTTCAAAGAATCACTTCACAGAATCGGTACAGAATCACTTCTCTCTGAAAAAGTGTTTAGCAGAGCTTCTCCTGAATTCACCGGAGAATCAGTATTGAGAGGTCTGCCAAACAGGGCCTTATATTCCCGTCGGATGTAAAACACAATTCTTACAAGATAGTTAGATTGACGATGTTCTTAGATTGCGATTGTCCTACACTATCTCTGAAGGAATAAAACACAATTCTTAGATTGATGATATCGTCGTAGATGTATTTTATAGCCATGCATATTATTTATACTATATTTATTTCCACCATAGATTATATTTATAATCTAGCATTCTAGCCTATTCTAGCCATAGGTGTACTTGGGAAAGGTCACTTCAGACCATCAAAATAATCTGAAATAAATATAAATCCTCTTTTGGTGATCCAAAGATAATGGGCTGTTTATTTTTAAACATGTCATCATGTGCAAAACATGCTTACATGCTCAGCTCAGCTTTAGGTTATTAGCTCTTTCACTTGCTTTGCTATTAGCCTTGAACCAGTTAATTAAATTAAATCAAGCTTGGTCGCATTAGCATGGATGCCAAAAGAAAAAAAAAAGCGACGGCGCCCAGGGTAGCGCCGCATGCAACCGTTTACACGCGCACGCACGTTAGGTTACTTAGGCGTTGGCGAAGTGTGCCGTGCTTAGTTAGCCTAGCCAAATCTTGTTGCCAACGCAAAGACCCGAACCTTGATCCTCGCGTTTGATAATCTTTCGTCTCTCTATTGCGAAATTGCGATCACGATGAGTTAAAAAGATCCATCGGCGCTGATGACGTCATTGCATACGTAAATTGAACTACCGCCCAAGTAAATTTGAGCGGGCGTGAAGCATAGTATAGAGCCCCCTTCTTCCGTCGGTAGACGGCAAACATGCAGATATACAGTACCTCTGTTCCAAATTAGTGCTCCCTCCGTCCCACAATATAAGGCGCGTACGCAATTTAAGATTCAAACTTTAAAAATTTTGACATATAGTTAATCTTTCATAATAAAAAATTTATCTAACAAAAATAATACCATTAGATTTATATTTACTACTTTTATATAATTATGATTTTGTTGCTATAATTATTATAGTATTGGAGATATTAATAGTCAAACGTTAGTATGAGAGA
Organism: Echinochloa phyllopogon; assembly: GCA_033239725.1. NCBI lineage: Eukaryota > Viridiplantae > Streptophyta > Magnoliopsida > Poales > Poaceae > Echinochloa > Echinochloa phyllopogon. Next base: position 11,942,667 of record BTCW01000010.1, on the reverse strand, counting down.
CTGTGCCAAGTTTGACCGCAACTTATATTTTGGGACAGAGGGAGTATTCGCCGTTGACTTTTTCTCGTAACGTTTGACGGTTTGATCATTCGTCTTATTCAAAAAATTATGTAAGTATCATTTTTTTATTCGTGGCTTACTTTATCATCATATATACTTTAGATATGACTTATTTTTTCGTATGTTTGGACACAAATTTTGAATAAAACGAATGGTCAAATGTTGTTAGAAAAAGTCAACAACGAATAGTAATTTGAAACAGAAATAGTATTATATATGATGTCGCAGCAAACCTTTCTTGTTCGAGAAAGGCAGAATTTTTTAGAACGTTTTTTATTAAGAAGAAGATAATTACAAAGGCACGATCTTTAAAATAGAAAAACCTAAATAGACAGAAGAGACTCTTAGACAACCAGCGACCGAAGCTTCACGTGAGAAGAAGAAAAGAGAAGAGATCCGCGTTACACCACAACCTACGTAAACGACCTAACAGACTGAACCTGCGAGACCAAAGAATCCAAGTCAGAATAATGCTTCTCCTGGTGTATGTATAATAGTATTATATTAACATATAGCATTTGGATTAAAGTCAGCACACCGCCCGTACGTGCCGGTTGAATAAATAAAGCGTGCCTTCGTTTCGAAGCAAGGTAACATGTCACACCCATGTAGCATTGAAATTTGGAATCCGTCGCTCGCACTGGGTCGTCGGCGCCACAAATTTCCTCCCTACAAGCTTGTTGAGACGTACAGCCTTCAGTTTATTAATACTTTTGAAGTTTTGATTGAGTAACAGTAATCCAGTATTGTCCGTAAGATATTACTGTTTTTTTTTGTATATCCTATGTAATTTTGGATAGAAGTGGAGGAAGCTATAATCATTTGACTGTAGATCGGACAAGAGAAAGTGTGTGATAGTAAAGATTTCAAACTAATTTTTCTATGTTAAGTTTGAACATTTGAAAATGAGAAGAGCATGTTTGTAATATTGTCGCTGTGTGTTTCACATCATTATAAAAAAATTAGTTATCAAAGATGTAGTATTTTTTTGAACGAAACAAAGATGTAGTATTTTGTGGACCATATGTATATATATCCAATATATCACTTACTTATGACTTATGAGAAAAAGGAATAATAATATTACCATTGGAGTAGTACTCTATTACCATTAGTCGGCACCCAGTTCGTTTTAAGCAGATGATAACATATTCGTATACTCCGTATAACAATTTAATCATGCGGCCGTTACCAGTTTGACTTTTCCGCTCGGCACCACTTAGACCCCCGTACTAACCCGGCCCCACAGACCGCATGTGGGTCCCACACCTCGCATGTGGGTCCGCTTCAAATACCATTCCCACCCGGCGCCGGCTCAGCTCGCAGCGCACTCACCGTGTTCCCCTCCCGAGGCCCGAGCACGCCACCATGGCCCGCCCATCAACCGCCGCCGCGCTCCTATTGCTGCTCCTCTCCCTCCTCGCCGTCGCGCACTGCCGCCCCCACGAAGCGCGGCCCGCCACCCGCGCAGCTGCCGGCGACGACGACGACGTGAACGGCCCGCCCAACATCACGCTCCCCGCCGAGGCGGAGCAGCAGCAGCGCGGGTTCCTCCGCCTGCCGTCGCACCGGCTCCGCGGCCACCGCCCCTGCCGCCACGGCCTCTTCCACCGCCACCTCTGGTGGGCGCCGCGCCACGACCACGGCGCGTTCGGCGACGCGCCGCGACGGTTCCATCATCACCGCCACCACGTCGAGGCTCTGCGCCACCTGCCCGTCTTTCCTTCCGGCGAGACCACCAGGCGGGAGGCCGGTGAGGTGAAGGCCGTGGCCGAACCGGACCCTGACCGCTCGATGATTCCAGAGAGTGACGGTGAGCGGGAGCGGGCGGTGGCAAGCATGGAGCCGTCGTTCGTCGACGCCGACGGCGCCGGTGAGCAGGCAGCCCACGAGGGCGCAGCGGCGGTCAGGGCGTGGAAGAAGGAGATGCTGCGCAGGTGGGTCCAGTTCCACCACCACCCCCGCCACGGCGAAGAGCAGGAGGAGGAAGCCGCGGAGGGCTTGATGAAGGGGTCCCACCGCCGCCGCCGCCACCACGGCGAAGATGAGGAAAAGGACATGATGACGAGGAAGCGATTCCACCACGCTGATGACCACGACGACGACAGCGACGGCGACAGTGACGACGACGAGGTGGAGGAGATGGTCCGGCGGTTCAGGAAGGCGATCATGAGGAGGCGGCACGGCCGCCGCTTCCACCACCACCACCACTACGGCCGCCGCCACGGCGAGGAGGCCGAGGAGGGCGGCGTGGTCTCGTGGATCAAGGGCCTCGCCAACTGGTTCTAGGTCGCGAGCCGGTGCATTTTCTCCTATCTTGGTTGTGTCACGTTACGTACACGACCATTGCTGCCCGTTCCTTCGTGCAGCGCGCTAGTGTGCAGCATTTGTCGCTGCCGTCTTCTCGATCGTTCTCACGATGACTTTGGTGTGTTTTGTCTATATATGGTGTGTCTACGTGTACTTTTGTGACAGTCGTGTACTGCTTGTGTGCTACCTTGTCATAGCTCTTGCCCGTTTCCATGTGATTATTCTATCTATGCACGCATATATATGTGTCTCTTTGTTTCTTTTTCCCAGTGATCAAGTTATCAATGGATGATCATGTTCTGAAAGTTTGACCAAAAAGCATCTCTGTGTAGTAATTAAGCATAAGACTACCACTACTACTGCCACAAAAGATTGGCCAAAGATCCAGAGTGCATGGTACATACAACGCTTGCGTGTCACGTTGGTCAGGTTAAAACCGTTAGACCTTGTGCCCACGAGTGATTAGCTGTGCGCGCTCATTCACAGTCAAACTGTCACTGCTGACTGATGCATGCTATGGTCACATACGTATGTGAGATGTGACACGGCGGACGACCATTTAAGAACTGCTCCCTTACGTTAGGACGATCGATGGGCGCCGGGAAGTCGATCGGTGCACGAAGGATCACGTACCGTATACTCCCTCCATGTCAAGATACTAAATGTTTCGGACTGTTTTGGAAAAAATAAGAAAGTGGTGAAATTACGTTTGTGCCCTTTGCCGCCGCCGCCGCGCTCCTGTTTGGCTCACAAGTGATGGCTACCTCGTTGGAGCTCCTCCCTGCAACCCTGTCCGAGCTCCTCCCTATGGCCGTCCCATCTGAGATCCTCCACATCGCAGCGTCATCCAGGGGCACATTGCATCGTTGCTCCTTCCAATAACACACTCGAGCCCCTCCCCACCGTAGATCTGGCGTTGCGCTAGCCAATGACGTCGCCATGGATCAGCATTCAGATGACACACCCCATCCCACCGGTGACTGCTCCTCGCCGATCGCAGTCGTCAATGGTGTGCAATGTGCTATACCCGGTAATTACCGGCTCGCACGCATTGCCTTGGATGAATGAGCCCACGCCGCACCGTCGCTGCGGCCATCCACACCACTGATATGGCACCAGGGCTCATGTTCTCTATCCTCGAGGTATGCCTGTGAATCCGATTTCTTGGGCACTTATGCATCCAACAGATCGTTTCGATCTGTGATGGAGAACTTCTTTCTCAACTTGCTGTGTGCATGTATGTTGGATCGTTGATACTCTTTGAACTCACTAAACCAAGAACCAAGATTCGCCAACGGCCGGGGTGATCCTCCATTCCTGCGCCTAGGGTTCCTTTCTTTCGGCATCTCATTCCCTATAGGCTGCTCCTGCTGTCGCCGCCGCTGTGATCAACAACGCCACAAGGCGGCGGTGCATTGTTGCATCCTTTCCTCGAACCGGTTTTATCTGCGTGCTGCCTGGCGGGTGTAGCGATGATCTCCACATGATGCGAGGACCCGTCGGCCGCACTAATGATGCTACGGCGGCGTTTCTGAGGATCCGGCGAACTGGTTGTGGGTGATTTAGGCTCCATCGGTTTTGATGGCAGAACCGTGTCATAAGGACGGGATTTTGTTGGGGCCATCATTGTAAAGGAAGAGCCAGAGTTCGGTTGGAGATATGGTTTTTTGGAAGGAAAAGCTGAAGGCCACTTGATCCTTTGGAAAATATTGATGCAAGTACTAGGCAGATCAAATCGGCGTATCTTTATCTGTAACATCTCTTCCACCGAGTCGATCAATCCGTTTCTTCGAAGCTACCAACATGTACCACGCCACCGTACTATTGTTTCCATATGAAACATGGATCAAATCGGACCAAACGGGCCACATCAAATTGGGCATCTTTATTTAGTCCTCAGGAGGCCTAACAACCTAGCCATGCATTGTTACCGCAGCAGCGGCGAGCGAAGGAGAAAGCGTCAAAAGAGAAAGGTAAGAGGTCAAAATATTTGATGCTTTAGTGCAGAGCATATTTGACTTTCCATATTTGCCCATATTCTCTAGTGTTGCTGCTGGCTTCGCCTGCAGGTCCTGCCGCCGCCGTCGTGTGCTCCGACAGTCTTCCCCAGCTGCTGCAACCACCACTTCCATGCCCCACGGCTGCCCTGCTGTACACTAGCCATGCCTGTCAGCCATGCTCGTTGTTGACCTCCGGGTCAACCAATTCCGAGGACCAGCCTGTCTTCAACCTCGCCTCAGGTTGCGGCTCCGCATCCACAACCTTGGTTTAGTGTCCGGCTCTCCTAGTTTGTTGTCTCTGTCGTCGTCCCATTGTTCATTCTTCCGAATGTCTCCTCAATCTCTGAGTATGAGCGAATCCAATTCAGGCAATCACTGGCAGCTGCAAAGGTACTCCGTTCTTCGGAATCTATGTGTAGATGAGAGGAAAATCCCGTTGTTCTGTCAAAATGACTTACTAATGTATAGATAGGTAATTTCTTATTTTGCAGATTAATGATGGATGGTCTCTGCTGAAACTCTCATTTACCACAATATTTGAATATCTTCAGGCCTTGAGGCAAGCTGTTGGATCTCCAAAGGTTTACAATCTGAAATGTGCGAAGATTTACAATATGATTCATAAAAGTGTGGATGCATGAAAAAACTTCTCTTTAGGTGAGCACCTAGTCCTGCCTAGTTCACTGAGCATCTGCATTTTATTGAACAACTAGGTATTTGTTATAGGAGACAAAGTAATTATAATGCGATACACATCATCAACAAAATAATATGTCAAAAATAAGTAAACAATCGGAACACTAATGCCTCAAATACCACAGAAGATGACCCTATGTAGCCAAAAGTTGACAAAGCATCAATCACTTGCTTGGATGAAAATCAATAAACACATATTGTATCTTGGATAGTCAACAATTAGAACACATATAAATAACTCAACTGAAATGCAAGAAGGCTCATATAAGAGGGAATAAATTGGCATTCAAGTAATATAATTATCTAGCTCTCCAATTCCCTCTCCAATCCAGCAATTCTTTGATTGAAAGCTCTTCTAACCAAGCATTGTATTGAAGCAAATAGAATAATTCGAATGAGAAAATATAAGATACTTGTCACACCCAGATTTACACAGAAACCTGAATGCTGCCATATGTGTGTCCAGGATGTCCACAGAACACATACAGCTTACAAATATGGAAATCAGAGTACATATGCTCGAATAAAATAGTTTACATCAGAGTTTACCTAAATAAAGCACAGCGGAAGTCTAACTCTCTCGATGGGTAGAGCCACAAGTCCACAGGGACACCGACTGGTTGACCACAGCTCAGAAGTATAGAAGATCCTCAAGAAACTCAGTAGCAGCAGACTCATTTACTCCATCTGTTACCCATCTGGGATTTTGTTGAATAATGACAAGTGTAAGTAAAATATTTACTTAGCAAGTATAGCACGGGTGTATGAAGGCTCAAAGTAAGGCTAGACACGGTTGAACTGCGTTAGCATTTTTAGTTGGTTCGTTTTAACATTGTCCAAGTTACTACAAGTGAAAGGAACCCAGTTGCAATCCAATTAATAAAGTATAAGTGTCATTAAGCATAAATAAACATCATATTCTAATAAAAAAGGATCCAGACCGCTCGTGACCCTGAGAAAGGCTATCATGATAGATTTTACACTTTGCAGAGGTTTCGCTCTTTACCCACCAATCGCATAAAAGTTCAAAAGAACTTTGCACCCAACCACGCACATCAACACTTCCGAGGTGTGACTGTATAGGGACACTACGAGGTTTTTCACAAGACACCCTAACAAGACAGTGGCCGCTAAGGTACAATAAAGTGGTGAGACTCTAGGCACCAAGATTGACTGACCCTCAGGGCGCAACGTGAGGGGGTCAATGGTGTCCGAAGCGCGGGGCAACTCATGCCAACAACAAAAATAAAGAACGCAACGTGCGGAGCTCCCGTACCACAGGGGCTCCAAACATGGGACTGTGACTAACGAGACATAGCCGACGGGGCTACCGTCCTCGATGGAATCAAGAAACACCCCGTGCCTTACTTCCCATAACGCTGTTGGCCCCACCGGTAACCACTGGCAAGCTAAAGACGTACAAATTACTTGACCAAGACCAGAGTCATAGTAGTTCTAGCGGTGGCGACAGGCTCCTGTGGTTGCCACTTTAAGAACCGGACCTTAGGGAGAGACACTGGAGCAAAGCACACAACACATGCTCTAGTTCCCTAAACCAAGTTGCTAAAAAGCAAGTTTTATCATGAGTAAAGTGTATGGCCGGTCCCTAAACTATCGCGGGTGTGTCATCCTGAAAGTGCATCTAGGCATTTAATCTATTTTGGTGATTAATGAAAATAGAAATTTGGATATGATGCTTTGCATGAGTTGTGCAGAATAAAATGAAATAAAAGGAAGACAATACTAAAGGAAGGACCCCAACGCTCATCCATATGGTGGAGGACTCAATTGGTGGATTTAAATTTAATTTTCCGTTTGAAATTGAGTATAGGACCACCGTACTATCAAGGGGGACGTAGTTGATAAATTCTAGTTGCTAAAAGTGCTTTGATTGAGATGACAAACTCTTGATAGTCACAAAAACACTTCACAAACATCTTTTCTGCTCGGCCGGAACTTAGGCCGGAAGATCCGACCGGAAGTTCCGGGCGGCTCGGCCTTGCGTTTTTCCTGGCCGGAAGTTCCGGCCATTGCTTCGGAAGTTACAAGACTTAGCTGTTTTTCGAGCTCACAAGTGTCCTGTTGCAAGTTCCGACCCGAGGCCGGAAGATCCGACCGGAAGTTCCGGCCGGCTCTGTCTTGGCTTTCTCCGGGCCGGAAGTTCCGGGGTCCCCCGGAAGATCCGACCTACTGTCGGAAGATCCGGCCCCTGGAACTTTTCTGGAGTTTTCCTCACACATATCTGTTGCTTATCGGAAGATCCGACCAAGTGTCGGAAGATCCGGTACCCCTTCGCAGTGAACATAACGGTCATATTTTGGGGGTTGGTATATATACCCCTCACCTCCTTTCATTCACTGTAGCGGAATACACTGACCTAACACGAGACAAACTTCCACTTGAGCATTCACTCCACCTCTCTACTCCCTTCCAAGGTTTGATCCTTCCAAGATTCACCTAGGGTTTGAGTGAGAGAGAAGATTTGTGGTGAGAGACCTAGTGCCATCTTGAGCTCCCTCAACTAGTTCATCTCTCAAGCACTTGAAGCACTTGGATTCATCAATTCACGTTTGTTACTCTTGGAGCTTGCTCCTAGACGGTTAGAGGTGCCGGTGAACTCCCATTCTCTTGTGGTTTGAGTCCCGGAAGTTTGTATTACCCTCTCTCTTCGTGGGAGCACATAGTAAGTAACTCAATCCTCCTTTGTGGTTGATTGGGAGAGACTTGGGGTTAGTGTGACAGCCCGGCTCTTTGTGAGCATCTCAACGGAGACGTAGCTCCTTTGTGGAGTGAACTTCGGAAGAAAATTCTTTGTCTTCACTTTCATTCTTGTTCATATTGTTTCTATATCTTGATTTGTCCCGATCTACTTATTTGTGGCTCTACTCTGATTTTGATCATATATAGAAGGTTCCTTACATCATTTGTGAGCTTTGTATTCAAGTGGAATTGTTAAAAGGTCATTAGTTTCCAAATCTCGAAGTTTACTTATATTGCCTGTCGGAAGATCCGACTTTCCATCGGATCTTCCGGTTGTCTGTCCCTGTCGGAAGATCCTGTACAGTGTCGGATCTTCCTGGCCGGAAGATCCGAGACTGTGTCGGATCATCCGACTTTCTGACAGTTTTCGGAGGAATTTTGCAGAAATTTTTAAACAGGCCTATTCACCCCCCCCCCTCTAGGCCTAGTGTTGGTCCTTTCAATTGGTATCAGAGCCTAATCCCTTGTTTAGGCTTAACCGCTAAGGGAAAACACTATGGCCGGTATGGGAGATGTATCCGAGATGGCTTCCGCCCACAAAGATAAACATCCGACGCCCGTTGAGTCAAGCTCGAGTGATGATGAATTCAACATTAGCGATGTTGATGAAAGCTTGGATGAACAAGAAAAGAAAAAGCAAAGAAGGAAGAAGATAAGGAAGAAGATTAAGGAGAAGGCCGAAAGAGAGGCACAAAAGCTTTTCAAGAAGAAGATACGAGAAAGAGACGCTCTCGACGGACTTCACTCGGTGTCTTATCGATATGAGACATCTTCTTCTAACAAATCTTTTGACCCTTCTAGTCTTAATTTCTCATCCATTCCAATGGGCAAAGTCCCCAAATTCAATGGGATTGACTATGCCCGATGGAGTGATGATATGAAAATTTACTTGCATGGTCTTCATCCATCTCTTTGGACTATTGTGAATATAGGTGTTGACAAGAGTGCAACGCCAAGTCGTGAACAAGAATACGACATCTTCCGCAACTCTCAAGCCGTGACCGTGCTTAGGAGTGCTCTAAGCTCTTATGAGTACAACAAGATTAGAGGAATCGATAGTGCCAAAGAGCTATGGGACACTCTTCGAATGGCTCATGAAGGATCGGAAGAAGTCAAGGAAGGCAAGGTGGATCTCCTACAAGGAGAACTAGAAGCTTTCGTCATGAAGAAGGATGAGTCCTTGCAAGAAATGTATGATCGATTGAAGCTCCTAGTCACCGAAATTAGGATGCTTGGAAGAAATGATTGGGGCGAGAACAAGGTCACAAAGAAATTGCTTAGAGCATACGCACCCAAGAACACAATGCTTGCCACAATGATTAGAGAAAGTGACAAGTTCAAGACAATGGTGCCTATGGAGCTATTCAACAAGTTGCAATATCATGAAATGAATAGCTTGGATGTGACAAGGTCTATCCAACAAACCGAAGTCAAGACCATCGCTCTTAAGGCCGAACCAAGCAAGAAAGTTGAGTCAAATGAGAAGACCTCAACTTCCAAGAAAAACGAAGATTCAAACGACCATGAGAGCACCGATGAAGAAACCGCTATGTTGGTTAGAAACTTCAAGAGATTCATGAAGACGAGAGGTGAAAAGAAGAGCTTCTCTCAACGAAGATGCTATGAGTGTGGGGAGAAAGGTCATTTCATTGCCGATTGTCCCCGCAAGAAGGATGACAAGGATGACAAGAAGATCAAGGACAAGGTCGGTGACAAAGACAAGAAATACAAGGAGAAGAGTCGAGAGTACAAGAAAAGGTTTGGAAGCGCTCATGTTGGTGAAGGTTGGGATTCATCAAGTGACGACTCCGGTGATGAAGAAATGGTCACTTGTGCCATCCATGCTCCTACATCAACCTCAAGACTCTTCAACAACATTGATGAGAGCGATGATGAAGCTCCCATGTGCCTCATGGCTCAAGGGACCAAGGTATTTGACACCACACCACCTTCTCCATCCACTCTATCATCATCTAGTAACATTGAAAATGAACTAGATAATGAAGAAGCCGAATATGAGAAAAACATGATAAAGAAGTTTGGTAAAGACGGTTACAAATTTATTAAAAAACTACTAGAGAAAATTGGGAAAAGAGAAGAGAGTCTCGAAAGGCAAGAAGAATTGCTCATCCTTGAGAAGGAGAGAAACCTTGTCCTAGAAGAGGCTCTAGTTGAGGAGAAACTCAAGGTTGAGAAGTTGGCTAGTGAGTTATCTCAAGTCAATGACTCACGGGAGAGGATGTCAAAGAACTTGTCTTTGACAAATGACTCTCTCACTAACCTAAAGAATGCTAAAAATGAGCTTCAAGAAAGGCATTCAAGCCTAGAGATCAAATACAAAGATCTAGAAGCCAATTTTAGCTCACTTTGGGAAAGTGCCAAGAACGACTCCAAAACAACTCTTGACTCAAGTGGCTCTACTAGTGAAGGTTGCTCAAGATGTTATAAAATTGATTTGGATGCTTGTGCAACTAACATTTCAAAGCTAGAAGAGAAAGTCAAGGCTAAAGATGCTCAAATCCAAAAGTTGACCAATGCCATTGGCCAAGATCAAAGTAAGAACAAGAGTGTATTCGAAACCCACCCGGCATATAAAGCCGGTAGATATGGTACTATCAAGGATGGGCTTGGATACACTCGAGGAGGAAAGGCAAATGGCACAAAAAGGGTAAATGATCGTGATGTGACATTGTTCACCAAGGGGACCTATCTAGGTGAACTAATGGATGCGGCTCATGGGGTGGTAAGACCCATGGAGTCCTTGCCAAAGAAAAAGGTATCCACTCAAAATGTCAAGATCAAGACCAAGAAAGAAAAGAAGGTCATTGAGCACAAGCCATCACCAAACTACTCCATCGACTACATGGTCACTTGGGACCAAAATGGAAAGATGGCGGTAAAGTATATAGGTGCTCACGCTAGGAAAATGATGAGAAGTGTGTGGGTGCCTAAAATGTCTAAAGCTAACTCTCAAGGACCCAATCAATTTTGGGTACCTAAGTCCAAGGCCTAAAACTTGTTTTGTAGGCATATTCCTCCGGAGGACCTTCGTGGTTATTGGATAGTGGATGTTCAAATCATATGACCGGAGAAAGGAATATGTTTGCGAAGCTACAAGAATATGACTCACCCGTTGAGAAGATCACATTTGGTGACAACAATCATGGTGATGTCATAGGTCAAGGTGAAGTAGCTATTTCACAAGACTCATCTCTTTCAAATGTTTATCTTGTTGATTCTTTGGGATACAACTTGTTGTCGGTTTCACAACTTTGTGAGAAAGGCTACAATTGTCTCTTTACTAATGAGGGTGTGAGCATCCTAAGAAGGGAGGATTCCTCTATTGCATTTACGGGTCGACTTAAGGGAAAGCTTTACTTAGTTGATTTCACAACTAGTAAAGTGGAACCGAAGACTTGTCTAGTGGCAAAATCTAGCTTGGGTTGGCTTTGGCATCGCCGGCTAGCTCATGTTGGGATGAGGAACTTGGCCAAACTTCAAAAGGATGAACACATCCTAGGACTAACAAATGTTGTGTTTGAGAAAGATCGGTTGTGTAGTGCTTGTCAAGCCGGGAAGCAAGTCGGTGCACCACATCCACCCAAAAATATTTTGACTAGCTCAAGACCACTCAAGTTGCTTCATATGGATTTATTTGGACCGGTTGCTTATGTTAGCATTGGCGGGAACAAGTATGGACTTGTCATTGTAGATGACTTTTCCCGTTTCACATGGGTCTTCTTTTTGCAAGACAAGAGTGAAGCTCAAACAATCATCAAGAGATTTATTAGAAGAGCTCAAAATGAGTTTGAGTTGAAGATCAAGCATATAAGAAGTGACAATGGGACGGAGTTCAAGAACACAAATGTTGAAGAGTTTCTTGATGAAGAAGGAATCAAGCATGAGCTTTCCGCGCCATACACACCTCAACAAAATGGCATTGTTGAGAGGAAGAATAGGACTTTGATTGAGATGGCACGGACCATGCTTGATGAGTACAAGACTCCGGATAACTTTTGGGCCGAGGCGGTTAGCACGGCTTGCCATGCCACTAACCGTCTCTATCTTCAAAAGTACTTGAACAAGACTCCATACGAGATCCTAACCGGTAACAAACCAAAGGTGCACTACTTTCGAGTCTTTGGTTGCAAATGTTACATTCTTAACAAGAAAACCAAAAGCTCAAAGTTTGCACCTAAGGTTGATCAAGGCTTTCTACTTGGTTATGGTACTAACGAACACGCCTACCGTGTTTTCAACAAAACCACCGGTTGTGTTGAGATCACGGTAGACGTAAAATTTGATGAATCAAACGGCTCTCAAGTAGAGCAAGTTATAAATGACCTTGTAGATGAAGTCCCGCCAAGTCAAGCCATCAAGAACTTGAGTTTAGGGGAAGTGAAGCCTCAAGAGTTTCCAAATGAAGATGAAGAACAAGACCAAGATCCGGAAATCATGTTCAACATCGATTCATCACCGTCAACAAGAGTTGAACCACCAAGCTCATCACAAGATCAAGTCGAAGATCATGGTGACGATCATGACCATGACAATGATCTAGGGGGAGCTCAAGGTGACGATGCTCAAGATGTTGAGTCACATCATGAAGAAGATGATGATGGACCCATCCAACGTCAATCAACATTCTCACATCCAAGAGTTCACCAAAGTGTTCAACGGGATCATCCCGTTGACAACATTCTAGGGAGCATCCAAAGAGGGGTAACCACTCGTTCACGTTTAGCAAATTTTTGTGGATTTTACTCGTTTGTCTCCTCTTTGGAACCTCTCAAGGTAGAAGAAGCTCTTGGAGATGCGGATTGGGTTATTGCAATGCAAGAAGAGTTGAACAACTTTTCAAGAAATGAAGTATGGGAGTTGGTCCCAAGACCCAAGCAAAATGTGATTGGCACCAAGTGGGTTTTCCGGAACAAACAAGATGAAAATGGCATTGTCACAAGAAACAAAGCTAGATTGGTTGCTCAAGGCTTCACTCAAATTGAAGGGCTTGATTTTGGTGAGACATATGCCCCGGTGGCAAGGCTTGAGTCAATTCGTATCCTTTTGGCCTATGCATCACATCACAACTTCAAGTTGTATCAAATGGATGTGAAGAGTGCATTTTTGAATGGGCCTCTCGGGGAGCTAGTATATGTGGAGCAACCACCGGGATTTGAAGACCCCAAGCACCCCGACCATGTCTACAAACTCCATAAGGCGCTCTATGGGCTTAAGCAAGCACCTAGAGCATGGTATGAATGCCTTAAGGATTTTCTTCTCAAGAATGGCTTTGTAATGGGCAAAGCCGATTCTACTCTCTTCATTAGGAAAATAGACAAAGATTTGTTTGTTTGTCAAATTTATGTTGATGATATAATCTTTGGTTCTACTAATGAAACTTTTTGTGAAGAGTACAGTAGGATAATGACCAAGAGATTTGAGATGTCAATGATGGGAGAATTGAAATTCTTTCTCGGATTTCAAATCAAGCAACTAAAGCATGGCACGTTCATATGTCAAACCAAATATACAAGTGATATGCTCAAAAAGTTTGACATGGCCAATGCTAAGCCAATCAAGACCCCTATGCCGGTGAATGGTCATCTTGATCTAAATGAGGAAGGCAAATCGGTCGATCAAAAGGTATATCGCTCCATGATTGGTTCCTTGCTTTACCTTTGTGCATCTAGGCCGGATATTATGCTTAGTGTGTGCATGTGCGCAAGATTTCAAGCCAATCCTAAGGAATCTCATCTTATGGCTGTTAAGAGAATTTTTAGATATTTAGTGCATACTCCAAACCTTGGCTTGTGGTATCCCAAGGGCTCCACTTTTGATCTACTTGGCTACTCCGATTCGGATTATGCCGGTTGCAAAGTAGATCAGAAGAGTACAACGGGGACTTGCCAATTTCTTGGTAGGTCTTTGGTGTCATGGAGCTCTAAGAAACAAAATTCCGTTGCGCTTTCCACTGCCGAGGCCGAGTATGTTGCAGCCGGTGCTTGTTGTGCTCAACTACTTTGGATGAGACAAACCTTGAGTGACTTTGGTTGTGAATTCAAAAATATCCCACTCTTGTGTGGCAATGAGAGTGCCATAAAACTTGCAAACAACCCCGTTCAACACTCAAGAACCAAGCACATAGACATTCGACACCACTTTCTTAGAGATCATGAAGCCAAAGGAGATATCGCCATATGCCATGTAGGAACCGAAAAACAATTAGCCGATATCTTCACCAAGCCTCTTGATGAGCAAAGGTTTTGTTCCTTGAGGAGTGAGCTAAATATCTTGGATTCTCGTAACTTGGCTTGACTTGTTGCACACACAATTGATTGATGCCTAGACTAGAAGAAAAATGATCTTATTCTATTTTTATTGTGTGAGTTTTTCAAAATTTTGATAGTTGGATCTTTTCTTGTTCCGAGTTGATCATGGTTATGTGTTGATTGTTTGTTGCTGATCAATTTTGGGACAAGTTTCTTACATGTTCATCAGCTAGTTCTCTCAAAATCTTCAATCAAATCTCGTCGTGGAAAATCATCTTTGGGACACATCTTCTCTGGACCGGATCTTTCGACAGTCCCCCGGAACTTACCCCTGGAAGTTCCGGGCGGCTCTGTCTCTCATCGTTCTCTCTGAAATTTTTCCGGATCTTCCGACTCGGTCGGATCTTCCGACACTCTGTCGGATCTTCCGGACCTGGGAGCTCTCGGAACTTCCGGTGCTGTTCTCTCTCTGGTTCTGTTGCTACCGGATCTTCCGACGCTATGTCGGAACTTCCGGCCTGTGCGCGAATTTAAATACCTGGACCGAACCGTTATCTTTCTCATTCGTTCTCTCTTGTCCTCCACCGACGCCTCCTCTCTCCCTCTCTTCACCCCATACGGCGATTTGAAGATTGGACCGTGGATTTCTTCATCGAGTGACATCGTTTGATTCCCCAACTCTCCAAGACTCAATCTCCATCGGATCTTCCGGAGTTTTCGCAGGAAATCTCAACGGTATTGATTCAAAATCCCCATCGCCCGATCTATCAATGTAGGAGGTTCTAGCTGTTTTTCCCTTGGTGAATCATCTCATATACATGCCTAGAACACTTCCCTATGATCTCATGTCGTTCGGTGCGCTAAATCTTCGGTTCCTACGTTTTTAGGGTTTGACCCGACCCTGTCGGATCATCCGATCATGGACCGGAAGATCCGGACCCCCGGATCTTCCGACCCATTGCCGGAAGATCCGACAGAGTCAAGTCCTATCCTATCAACTTAGCTGCAATTCCTTGCCTGTGTCCCTAAATACACCTTTTTCATATCTTGTCAGATGGTTAAGGAGAAGGTTACGCAGAAGAAGACCACATCTTTGACAGTGCGCCCAAGCATCGGTCGCACTAAGAGCTCATTTCATCCTCCCAGCGGTTCATCCTCTGATCCGGATTCTGCTTCAGATAGGGAGACAAGAGATGTTGGAAAGGGCAAGAGATCAATGGAGCAAGCAGCTTCACGCTCTGTTCGTGGAAGAGCCCAATCCAGTGTGCCGGGGCGCAAGATCCCGCCTCGTCCCAGAGTTAAGCGGGCCAATCAAGAAGAAGGACCAGGGACGCAGTACAACGATGACATTGATCTATCTTTTCTTGCTAACAACTTCATCAGTACTGCTATTCCTTTTCGTCACTCACTTGACAGTTCCTTGGTCAATTTCAAGCTGGCCCAGAATAGCATGAAGCCCCTGAGATTCAGTGAGAATGAGGATCCAAGGAACATCCAGTACAAGCTCTTCAAGGGTGATCCTCGTTTTTGGGTTTCACATCAAGCTGATTGGTATGAATCTGTAATTCTCAAAATGACCCGCATTTGCACTCCTATGTATTGGGTCGACTGGAAATACCTGAAGAGTTTCCCACCACCGCTCAAGCCAGTTGTTGATGATGTTTATAAGCGGTGTGTGGAGATGGACTTGGACAAGTTGATGGCCTTTGAATGTCCATACAATGAGGAGGTAATAGCCCAATTCTATGCCACTCTATGGGTCGATGAGGATCGTTATGAAATGCATTGGACCTTATGTGGAAAACGCCTATCTATCTCTCTACATGACTTTGCTAGTTTGTTTGGGCTTGCTGAGGAGACCGCCTATGCCCATACAAGCAATGATAGGAGCAAAGTGGATCTTCACTTAGGCAGAATCTTAGATGACACAAAGTTGGCTTTCATGTATGATCATGCATATGGTGAAGTTGTGTTTGGGAAATACAAGGGTCTTTCTCCTTTCTACAAATTGCTGAATCAACTTCTTAGAGGGACCTTGTATCCAAGAGCAGGAGATGCTGACAATATCTCCAAGAGGGCCAAAAACTTGCTGTTTCAAATGGCCCCCGGGAAGCCCAAGTTCAAGGTTTTCAATTTCATTTGGAATGAAATTATTTACTGCTCATATGATGCTTCCAGTGGCTGCCACTATGCCCCATACATCTTCCACATGATCAAGCATGTGTCTGGGGTAAACATCTTGTCTGATAAGCTCCATCCTGCATACAAATCTCCTCAGGGCAAGATTACACAGCTTCTGAAAATCAAGTCAAAGGCTTATCAAGGTGCTCCAACTCCATCATCTCAAGGTGCTTCTTCTTCCCAAGCTCCTCCATCAGCTGCTCCAGCTCCTTCTAGTGGCCCCTCCTTTACTCCCAAAGGCAAGAAGAGCAAAATAGATTTTCTGCTCCAAGGCATGTTTTCTTGCTTCAACATGTGCAAATATCAAGTCAAGAGGTCTCATGAGCATGAGCAACGCGCCGAATATGATAGATACATGGCGGATAAGCGTCACAAAGAGCTTCTTGAAAAGTTAAACATGCCACATTCTCCTGTTCATCAACTCAGGGAAGTTACTCCTCCACCCTCTTTTGCAAATCCTTGGGAGGATTACTCACAGGAGTATGTCTTTGGTGCCTCTCAACACCAAGGACAAGGAGAAGAGGAGATAGTAGAAGAGGAAGAAGAAGTTGAAGAAGAAATAGCAGAAGAAGAAACTGAGGAAGAAGAAGAGGAATATGTCAGTGAGCCCGAGACGGATGAGGATCGTCGCAAGGGCAAGACCGTTGTAGCCGATGATGATGAGGACGACGATGATGATGACGATGACGAGGGTGGTGATGATGACGACGACGACGAGGACGAGTAGCTCCCTTTTTGGTCCTTGATGACAAAGGGGGAGTGAATGTGGCCATTGGAAACTCATCACCTATCTATCTTTTATTCATGTTCTAGCTTGTGAACTTGTGAGAACTTGAATTTGTGTTATGTATGGTGTGCCAAGTGAGACTTTTATTTGTAAGACTTAATTTGGTTATTGCTAGTGTGATGTGGATCTCGTTATCTATTTTATTGTGAGTTGCCTATGAATGATGTGATGTTATTTCTCACTTTATTGATGTGTATATCTTGTCATATGCATCACGTTTATTTCATCACACCAAGCACCTTTATGCATCTTATTTTGAGAGACTCTTGCAAAACATGTGCACAAGCATTTGAGGCTATTTAAGTTGAACATGCACATTTTTAGGGGGAGCCTCTCCAAAAAACATTGGATGCAAAACATGAATTTTATTCCCATCTTGTGAACCCAAATTTGTGTTGTCATCAATCACCAAAAAGGGGGAGATTGAAAGTGCATCTAGGCATTTAATCTATTTTGGTGATTAATGAAAATAGAAATTTGGATATGATGCTTTGCATGAGTTGTGCAGAATAAAATGAAATAAAAGGAAGACAATACTAAAGGAAGGACCCCAACGCTCATCCATATGGTGGAGGACTCAATTGGTGGATTTAAATTTAATTTTCCGTTTGAAATTGAGTATAGGACCACCGTACTATCAAGGGGGACGTAGTTGATAAATTCTAGTTGCTAAAAGTGCTTTGATTGAGATGACAAACTCTTGATAGTCACAAAAACACTTCACAAACATCTTTTCTGCTCGGCCGGAACTTAGGCCGGAAGATCCGACCGGAAGTTCCGGGCGGCTCGGCCTTGCGTTTTTCCTGGCCGGAAGTTCCGGCCATTGCTTCGGAAGTTACAAGACTTAGCTGTTTTTCGAGCTCACAAGTGTCCTGTTGCAAGTTCCGACCCGAGGCCGGAAGATCCGACCGGAAGTTCCGGCCGGCTCTGTCTTGGCTTTCTCCGGGCCGGAAGTTCCGGGGTCCCCCGGAAGATCCGACCTACTGTCGGAAGATCCGGCCCCTGGAACTTTTCTGGAGTTTTCCTCACACATATCTGTTGCTTATCGGAAGATCCGACCAAGTGTCGGAAGATCCGGTACCCCTTCGCAGTGAACATAACGGTCATATTTTGGGGGTTGGTATATATACCCCTCACCCCCTTTCATTCACTGTAGCGGAATACACTGACCTAACACGAGACAAACTTCCACTTGAGCATTCACTCCACCTCTCTACTCCCTTCCAAGGTTTGATCCTTCCAAGATTCACCTAGGGTTTGAGTGAGAGAGAAGATTTGTGGTGAGAGACCTAGTGCCATCTTGAGCTCCCTCAACTAGTTCATCTCTCAAGCACTTGAAGCACTTGGATTCATCAATTCACGTTTGTTACTCTTGGAGCTTGCTCCTAGACGGTTAGAGGTGCCGGTGAACTCCCATTCTCTTGTGGTTTGAGTCCCGGAAGTTTGTATTACCCTCTCTCTTCGTGGGAGCACATAGTAAGTAACTCAATCCTCCTTTGTGGTTGATTGGGAGAGACTTGGGGTTAGTGTGACAGCCCGGCTCTTTGTGAGCATCTCAACGGAGACGTAGCTCCTTTGTGGAGTGAACTTCGGAAGAAAATTCTTTGTCTTCACTTTCATTCTTGTTCATATTGTTTCTATATCTTGATTTGTCCCGATCTACTTATTTGTGGCTCTACTCTGATTTTGATCATATATAGAAGGTTCCTTACATCATTTGTGAGCTTTGTATTCAAGTGGAATTGTTAAAAGGTCATTAGTTTCCAAATCTCGAAGTTTACTTATATTGCCTGTCGGAAGATCCGACTTTCCATCGGATCTTCCGGTTGTCTGTCCCTGTCGGAAGATCCTGTACAGTGTCGGATCTTCCTGGCCGGAAGATCCGAGACTGTGTCGGATCATCCGACTTTCTGATAGTTTTCGGAGGAATTTTGCAGAAATTTTTAAACAGGCCTATTCACCCCCCCCTCTAGGCCTAGTGTTGGTCCTTTCACATCCCGGTCCCTAAACTCTCAAATTGACCGTTTAGCTCCTTAAACTTGTTCGGCTGTGTCATTTCGGTCCCTAAACTTGCAAATCATCCGTTCAAGTTCTTAAACTTATTCGGTTGTATCCCATCGGTCCTTAAACTTGGTTTTGAATCTCATCTGGGCCAACACAGGGTGATCTAAAAACTTGATATCAAAAAATAATTGAGGACTATAATTTTGATATAAAATTTATCTTCATTCGAGTTTGTATGAAAAAAATATGAATTATTGATATAAAGTTTTTAGATCACACTATTGGCCCGGATGAGACTCAAAATAAAGTTTGAGGACCGATGTGTTACAACTGAACAAGTTTGACAACTTGAACGGATGATTTGCAAGTTTAGGGACCGAAATGACACAATCGAACAAGTTTGAGGACCTAAACGGTCAATTTGAGAGTTTAGGGACTGGAATGACACACCCGCAATAGTTTAGGGACCGGCCGTACACTTTACTCTTTTATCATTATTGTTGAAGTGAACCATTAAGTCAAAGTTAACAGTTAAATAATGGTGATAGTAGCCGCGCATAGCAAAGATCTACCCATATGCATAAACCCAAGGAAAACAAGGATAGGATAATCAAGACTAGGTACAACCTTAATGGTACATCAATTTAGACACATGCATGTATGAAATAATTTAATACAAAGTGGGTAGGTAGCAAGGATTGTCCGTGCTATAACTTGCATTAAATCCAGTATAATCACTCATAGTCTTCAGCTCTTGATCTTCAAGCCCTTTTCCTCAATAACACTCGAAACATGTTCCTTCTAGTCGAGCACACAAGTAGCTAAACAAGCAAACAAACAATAATAACTAAGAACAATACACCAATCAAAAGAAAAGACTTTAAAAGAATGCACTAAAGGATAGGGCTTGATCAATTCTCGTCACTATCTGACATAGTCTGCTTGTTTATTTTATATCTCGAGTTCTAGACATCTGATTAACGTGATTCTAATTGGGTTAGCTTCATAATTTGATAATCTATCTTCTGAAAAAATCACGATTTTAGGAGGTGCTGTCTAGAAACGACACAAGATTTAGTGCACCTTTCAGAATCTATTTTTGAGGGTGAAAATATCCGTTGTGACTTATTGCTACCCTTCACCTCCCTCTGATAGCTTATATTAGAGGGTTTCGATCCTACAACAAGTTAAATAATACTTCTAATCGTAATTCATGTCGCGCAACGAAAACGGATTAAAACGAATCTAAAACGTGGAAACTATGGACTAAACAAGATTTCCGATGCTTAAAACTAGCAGGGGCTTTTCTACGAAAGAGTATAGACTAAACGAATATGATAGAAAATTACAAGATTCGTTGAGGGTCTTACTGAAAATCTTGAGGCCAAAAACGACAGAAGGCTCGGCGCGACGACGAGATGAATAATGGGCAGTAGTGAAAGATATGGTGGAAGAAGACTACCTTAGGGAATCCCAAACAAAGGGGCCTCCCTGTAAAGGAGTCGATGGTGTGCCTTTTCCAGAGGAGAGGTGGTTCGTATATATAGGGAGAAAACCTCTCACTTCCAGGTTCATTAGCAATATGGGACTAAATGTGGTTTGTCCCATTCCAACGCGAATGGGCTTTGAAATTTGGCCCAATAAAGTGATGGGATGAGTTTGCCCTAAAATTGGGTCAACTTTGGGCCAATGCTGGTCTGCTAAGATTTAGGGTAATTTTAATTTTCGGAATAATTATTTTTCTGGTTATAAAAAAATTCCAGATAAGTCTAGAATTGATATTAAAACCATAAAAAATGTTATGAAAATTCTAAAAATCCTAGGAAAAATTCTAGAGATAGATTTGGACATGAGGAACCCAAATAAAATATTTGAAGCTCATGAAAAAGATTTTATCACCTTCTATAAATTGGAATTAGCTATAGAAAAAATAGACATAAATCCTAGAAAGCTCTGGAAAATTCCCATTAGGCTTCTAAACGCGTTTTTGAAAACTTTACACACTTAAAACCACTAAATGCAACCGGCATGAATGTAAAGCACTCAATATTAAACCTATGTTATTTTAATTTAACTCATAAAACAAAATTTTCTTATACTAAATTCCCTGTTAATTATTTAAAGGCTGGAAAATTTTAGAAAATTGAGAAAATCATTGTATTAATTATGCTATCAATTCACATCCCAAAATACAAAATTTTTGGGGTGTGACAATACTTCACATTATAGAGTGATCAATATTCAATTTCAGTCATCTGAAAGGCACTACAAGACCCTGTATTTTCCATATACCTTATTATTTATGGGATTGTAGATCCAATCTTTAAAATGAGGTTGGTGATGCATACTCGTGAAGTAGCAAAATGGCAATTGAAATTTAAACCTAAAAACAGCATGCAAATAAAAAGAAGTGCAATCTTTTCTAATGGTCGATTGCAGCCTGCAAACATGCTGATTAGCAACTATCTTTTAATATGATCAAAATGTAGCATGCAAAATTCTAGGTGACCATCATGCACTATATATATGATGAATAAACAGATGCTATATGTCCAGAGATTCATGAAGATCTTATTCAGCTTCCAAACGGGGCTTTAATTCTTCTAATTTCAACTTCTCTAAATATGATATGATTACCAATATGATAGATTTTGTCCATATTAGGATGCAAGAAGCTTGATCATACCAAAAAAAATACTATTATGATTAACTAAAGTGATACATACAGATCTATAAATAAGAAATATGTGAGCTATGGACTGACTTTCCCAAGGCCTTCAGCAAGATATGTGCAGTGGATGTCCTTTGAGCCTCAACTGCCACTATATGAGCAATAATCTTCCTCCAACAACACCTATTCACACAAAATAAATGAATATCCAAATGGTTTAAAGCAATTTTCTAAGGTTTAACTTATAAACAGGTCTACATATATAAAAGTGACACATGCACATTGGAATGAGCATAAGAGATAAGGCCTCTACGGATTTCTTAGTAGTAGAGAAGAATCATGCATGTTGTATCGCCATATGGTGTTATGGGTTTAAATTCATAGGATTCAGACGAAAATTCAAATGGCGGACAAGAATCGAGACTCCCTCTTTCAACAGTATATGTACTATTGTCTCCGTATGTTTTACATGTGGACTTTTTCTTTACTGCCTTCTCGATCTACAGATGATATTCTATCAGTATAGGGCTATCCACTAAAAAGCTTTTTTTAATGGGCAATGTATCCTATGCAAAGATCAAATGTGGGCCCTGGGCAAAGATCAAATGTGGGCCCTTTTTTTGTTCATCAAAATCTAGGACACGGATTTTTTTTAAAAAAACTTCTATGGAACAACTACTATTTTCTTGTAGCAGTTGCAAATATTAATTTGTTCTAGTAGCATATACGGAATAGAAGTTGTTCTTTTTCTCTACTTGAATTTATTTAGTGGAAGATAACAAACCAATAAATAATGATCCGCATAAAATGAATTTGTAAATCTTAAGATCCACTGGTCCAATTTTTTAGTTATTTATATAGAAGCTCTATATGTATTCTCACAGTGGCATGTATGGATGTATATGAGCATTTGAGTTTGTGCCATGTTTCGAAAAAAAATATACAAGGGCACTAAATAATCCTAGCTATATCTACCAGCACTTATTGTACCTATATTAGCTTTGTAGTATGATTAGTATAGTTAACTGCATGCAGATGGGCCCCATAGAACCAGGGGCCCTGGGCGGTCGCCCCTTTCGCCCTGCCCAGGGCCGGGCCTGCGTGTGAAAACTATGTAAACTCCATCACATCTGCTGGATCCTCATCTGATGGCCACATATAGAGGTGAGAAATTTTAGCACTTAAACCCTCCCATCGTTAGCTTTTCCAATTACAATTTGTGTAAAAACCCCCTCCGGGTCAGGAACGGAGGGCGCGCGGTTTCCCCTCACACGCGGGCGTCGGAGAACACCCGCCGGATCACCGCCTTCCTCGGCGGCCTCGACCTCTACAACGGCCGCTACGACACCCCCAGCCACAGCCACCGCCGGATTACATTATTTGTTCTGAGAGAAAAGTACCGCTAGCCGGTGGCTGATAAGCCAAACCAATAGGGGAGATCCAAGCAAAGAAGTAAAATACTAAGGTTGTTTTTCTTTTTTTTTTATTTTTTTGCAGGGCAATAAGTTCCTTTTGATTGGTCCGACGAAGGTACGTAACTGTATAAAAAATGTACGACGATTCTAATATGCCAGGGTCGGCGCCTGCTTAGTCGTCCTTCACCATATAAATCAATTGATTATGATGAACATAGTGTGAGAGAATATTCAAAACAGGGGAAGGTACGGTGACAAGTACGCAGTGCTTGCCTGCTGTGCTTTGCACCGACCACGGGTAAGGTTGTATGTGGTGGGGTGGTTACGCGGTGAGGGTGCATACGGTGGTTTCTATTATATTTCATTCGGCTTGAAGTACGAAAATCCTGTCGTTCAATTTTTTTTAACTTTGATTACAAAAATATAAAGAGTTGCGTATACATAGATTGACAACAATAATTACTCCGAACCATCCCAACATATAAGGTACATATATTTGTATTTTATTAGAATAACATTTTGACATGCAGTTGTTTCTACGATATATATCTTAAATATGACGAAAGCACATCTTAGATATTTGTGCATGTATAAAATTGATAAAAGGCTTATTTCTAACAAAACAAAATACATCTTATATTTGTGGATAGGAGCACACAAGACAGAGATATCAGATATACCATGAAAGAACTTTCAAATATTTACTACCTTTGTTTGAAATGTTCTATTTTTAGGGCCAATTTGATAGGGCTCCGGCTACACCTAAAATAGCTCCAGTTGTGGCTTATCTGGTGGAGCAGCTTTTTCTATGGAACTAAAGCTGCTAAAAAAAGTTTAGTAAAACGGCTTCTCCTGTTTTTTATGAGTGTATGCAAGAAGCTAAACGAGGAAGAGCCGGATGCATGGAGCTACTTTTTTCGGCTCCGTCTACCTAGTTCATTTGTATGACCGGCTTCTTGGGTGCTCTGGCCTTGAAACCGGTCAAGATGATTTCGCTCTAAGTGTTTGATAGAGCTTCTACAAAAGTCGGTGGTGGAGCTGTTGAAAAAGCCCTACCAATGAGGGCCTTATTGTGATATTGTTCGAAAGCTTTAACCTTTCGACGGCAAAATCTTAAACAAACTATGGGTGTGTTTAGTTCCTTGAAAAGATGGTGAAAAAGAGTGAAAAAGTCACATCGAACAATGTAGCGTACTGTAGCACTTTTCGTTTGTTTGTGGTAAATATTGTCTATCTAGGCTCAAAAGATCCGTCCGGTCGTGTACATCAAAACCATGCAACTAGCTTTTTTATTTACCCACGTTTAGTGCTACATGTACGAGGAGAGAGATTTGGTGTGATTTGATATGATAGGTGAATAGTTAAGTTTGGAGAGAGAGAGTTTGAGAACTGAACACAGCGTATATGCACTTTGAATTGCAGCGAAATCATCTTGCTAAGCCGTGTTTGACTTTGACCCAGCTGCAACCCGACGGGCGAATCCCACACTAAACTGGGGCCCAGCAACCTCACGTGGGCCCCACGCTTCTCCTTCAAGCAACACAAATGCAACAGCTCCCCAGCTCGGTCTTCTTCTTCTCGGTTCCCTCCGATCCATTCCATTCTCCACGGCCGGAATCCCAGGCTCACACGCTAGTACGCCACCATGGCCCTCCGCGTCACGGCCACCACGGCCCTCTGCCTCCTCCTCGTCTCCCTCATCGCCGTCGCTCGCTGCGCCGCCGTAGAGGCCGAACTCGCCGCCAACGCCTCCTCCGTCGCCGTCCCGGCCGCCGAGGCACACGAGGTTCAGGTAGGCGGGCAGCGACTCCTCCGCCTGCCGTACAGCGACGACGGCTCAATCATCGTGTCCGCAGAGGAGGAGGCGGCGGCGGTTGAGCCCGTCGCGGAGCCGGATCCTGACCGGTCGCGCGAGGACAGCGACGGCGGCGAGGTGGAGCTGACGGCCAAGAAGACGGAGGAGCAGATCGAAGGCGACGGAGACGACGAAGAGGAAGAGGGAAAGAAGACGAAGAAGATCCACGGCGGCGACGACGGCAAGGAGGAGAAGAAGAAGAAAAAGGGAAAGAAGCACCACGGCTGCGACGGCAAGGGGAAGAAGAAGGAGAAGAAGCTGAGGAAGCACCTGCAGAGCGACGGCGAGGATGAAGAGGAGGAGGTGAAGATGACGATGCGGATGTACCGGCACCGCCACGTTGAGGAGGAAAAGAAGAAGAAGCGGCCGCATCACAGCAAGAAGAAGAACAACGGCGACGACAGCGACGACGACGAAGACGAGAAGGAAAAGAAGGCGAGGCGGTGGAGGGAGAAGGCCATCAGCAGGAGCATGTTCGGCCACGGCCGCCGCTCCCAGCGCGAGGAGGCCCAGACGGAGGAGGTGAAGAACTAGTAGTTGTGTATAGCAGCGGCGACTCGACCAGCTCTGATGGTCAGCTAGGGCTGCGTTTTCATGTCCTGGGTTTGCTTCGTGTCGTCAGTATCATGATGCCTCTATTTTCAGCTTGCATTTGTGGGTGTGTCTAGCTTGCTCCGATCGCTGTTCGATCTGTACGCGCCATGGATCTGCAGCGGCGCAGGATGAGCCGATGCCTGCTTGCTTTGGAGATTATTGGAGTTCACTGTGCTGATCATGTGTCATGCGTGATGTGCACTGTTGTTGTTGTTGTTGGCTTGTTGTTCTGTTGTGGATTGTTAATAAAGCTGTATATGTTGATCCTTAACTTTGCTTTCTGATTACTTGCTACCATTATCGAGCAGATCTCTCAGCGAAGTCAGAGAGCGGTGCCACTCACCATGGATGTGCCATGATGCTGAAGAAGCTAGCATCGACAGTTAGCTCCATTTCTCAATTTATTACATGGATCGATTGGTCGGTCAATTTACAAGTATAAACTGTCAAGCTAACGAAGATCGAAGTGCACAGTATGAACTGATCACACTTGTGGCTGCATAGTTACTCAACGATTCAGACCAGGGTTAAATTGGATTAGTGGAAAATGCATGCTTCCAATCCGAAATGCTTGTTTGCTGCCAAAAATGTTTTGATCCATCACGTCAAGAGCAAACTAACTAATACCTTTACCTACTAGTTACTACAAACTCAGAATCCCTTATATTTGAGGATGGAGTGCCATCAACTGATAACCTTGCAAACTAAATGATCTCTATACTTCTACCGTCAATTATCTTTAAAACAACACTGTGGTAGAGATATTTCTCAACTTGCTCTGATGAATCACAACATGGCAACATCATATCCATGGTCAAAGTTGGACCTGAATACAGAATGTTCAACGGTAGAAAAAAAATAAAGAAACAGAAGATAACATGAGGATAAGTTATCTCTTTTCGTAAATGGTCATTGACAAGGGACCACAATACATCTGTGAACATTCAAAATTTGACTGAACCTATCTAACAATGATCTTGAAGCTATTTATTTTAAGTTATTTACTGGGTAGGCTACATGATTAATATTACAGTATGTTTCCTCAAAAGACAATGTTAACTATATATAGCCAATATTTTAGTTCTATTGTATGCCTAACTAACAATGATCTTGAAACAATGTTAACGTCCATATAATTAAGAATCTTCTATTGTCGAGTTGTGGCGCGAAGGACGCAAGGACAAACTAGGGCATCTTTTAATGAAGAAACTAAACAATTTAGGAGCGCTTGTTTTCGCCAATCAATAATGGAAACGTTGACCTCGCTCCCTGAGTAGTGTAGCAGAGAGCAGCTTGCAGATGGTGCAAAACAATCACTTCCCAGATGCTATCAACATCAAGTCGCTCCATTTGGAAGCACTTACAGGCTTACAGCCTCTGATAGTAAATCTTCATCTAAGAGGCACACTCACAGTTCATAAATAAAAGCGCCAAATACGAATTTGATGTGTAGATGGAGAATGTGGTTAGGGATGTGAGGATTGAGAGGAGATCTATTACCTGCATGCTTTGCTATTCTTGTAAAGAAACATATTTTGATAGTTGACTGATCTAAGCAAAGTGCTTCTCTTTTACTGTCAATCCTACACATATAATTTTGCTTTGTACAAAATCAACAAATTGTGTCATCGCTAAGCCTAAAAATTTGATGGGCAGTTATGTTAGCTTTCAACAGTACATACCCATCAACGTGCTTATATTTTTTTTTTGAAACGAACCGGCAGGAGAGCTGCCTGTTATATTAAAAAGAGGAAGAGGCCGATGGCCTAAGGTTACATCTTATATTTTCATGGAGCGCAAACAAGCGATCGCACTCATACTCTATTTACAAGCTGAGCTATGTGCTTTGCCCCAGCTAAAATCCATGTTGTCGCCTCATCCTTTATTCTTGTTGTGACCTGTAATGATGGCGCCTCCGAACGATAAAAAATGCGGGCATTACGCTCTTTCCATATTTCCCAGTAAACCAGTAGGATGACAGAACGCAGACCCTTGCGTGTCAAGCCTAGTGTCATAGCTCTAGCTGACCACCAATTATGGAGCGATTCCGTATGTTCCCAATTTATTGGATGTATTTCCGGCGACGCAAGCCACCACGAGATGTCCGCCCATACTCGCCTTGTGTATCTGCACTCACAGAAGAGGTGATGTCCAGTCCCAATCTCTGCACGACAAAGAATGCACACCGGATTGTGTGGCCATCCTCTATTGCTTAGCCGGTCCGCTGTCCATAATCTATTTTGGATTGCAAGCCACCTGAAGAACTTGCACCTAGGTGGTGCCCAGATCGACCAGATAATTGTCTCAAAGTTTGTATTGGTGGCTCCATAAAATTGCGCATCGTAGGCGGATTTTGCAGAGTATTGTTTGTCTTTTGTGAGCTTCCAACTGATTTCATCCTCATCGTCAGGTCTGAGAATAATTTGCTGCATTGCTGTCCAAAGCTGCACATATTCAGTAAAGAGACGTGTGGAGATGAGGGGGTGGCGTAGGTCCAGGTCTCTGATCCAAGCATTGCCATTTAGCGCCTCATGTACGAACCTATTCTTTCTCTTAGAGATTCTAAAAACCTCTGGAGCCACATCCCTAGGCCTTTGCCCCCTGCATCCAAGCTGAATTCCAAAATGAAGTTTTCCTGCCATTTCCAATTGTGATTGTTGTTGCAGCCCCAAACAATAGTCGGTCTGTCTTGGTGCATGGAATTTCTGTTCCAATCCACGGTTTGTCTTCAGGACACCATTCTCTCCAAAGCCAACGAAGGCGAAGGGCTCTTGTAAATTTTCCAAGGTGCAAAATGCCTAGCCCACCATTTCTTTTTGACCTTGCCGCCCTCGTCCAATTGACTTTGCATTTTCCGCCCGTGAGCTGGTCCGTTCCTGCCCAAAGGAATTGTTTTCGCTTCTTATCAATCTCCTTTAGGACCTCCTTAGGTGGTCTCAAAGCTGTGACAAAATATATCACTTGGGAGGTGAGGACCGATTTGACCAATGTTAATCTGCCGGCATAATTCATATTCCGGCCATTCCACCCATTGAATTTGGCAACAGTCTTGTCTAACAGTGGTTGAAAGTCGACTCTGTGCAATCGGCCAGTGGTAAGTGGTAGGCCCAAATACTTGATTGGGAATTGAGTTTTTCTGGCCGGCAAATCTATCAGGATGTCTTCTAAGTTACTTTTTGCACACCTGATTGGGACAACTGTGGATTTCTGAAAATTCGTGCACAGTCCAGTCGCTTGCCCAAAAGATGTGAGAAGCTCCGCCAGGGCCTTCACCTCCCTCTTTACTGGCGCCAAGAACAAAGCTGCATCATCCGCATACATGGAGATTCTGATGAAAGGCACTTTTCCTTTTAATTTGCTTAGAATTCCTTTTTCTGTCGCGAGGGCGAGTAGCCGTTGTAGAGAATCGATTGCTATGACGAAGAGTAGTGGAGACAGCGGATCATCTTGTCGTAATCCCCGACCATGTCGGATCGGTTGGTTGGGTACGCCGTTTAACAGAACCCTTGAGGAAGATGTTGCTAGTAGCGAGGAGATCATCTCTCGCCACCTTGGTGGGAAGCCCAAGTGCTGAAGTAGACGTAGTAAGTACTCCCAACGTACAGAGTCGAAGGCTTTGGCAATGTCTAGCTTGAAGAAGAGGGTTGGGGTTTTGTTCCTATGCAATCTCCTTGCTGTGTTGCGCACAGACAAAAAATTGTCATGAATACTTCGCTTTTTAATGAAGGCACTCTGAGCGGTAGAGACAATGTCTTTCATGTGGGGGGCCAGGCGCATCGCGAGTGTTTTGGTCACGATCTTTACAAACGAGTGAATTAGGCTAATCGGCCGGAAGTCTGTAATTTCGAGAGCTCCATCTTTCTTTGGTAGCAGGATAATATTAGCTGAGTTGATGATCGGTAGGCTAGTACATCTTAGTGAGTGGAGAGAGTTTGCGGCTTCTAAAATGTCACCTTTTACTGTGTCCCAACAAGCTTTGAAAAACGCTGCCGTGAAGTCGTCCGGCCCTGGCGCCTTCTCAGATGGTAGATGATTGATTGCCCTTTTAATCTCTTCCTCTGTGAATGGATCATCCAGACATCCTAGGTTATGCTGTGAAATGCCAAGTGCATCCCAATTTATGTCTGCTGCCCGTGGACGTGGCCGACCAAGCATGTTGCTGAAGTGCTCGTGGGTGACTGCAGCCTTCTCATTATGTGTGACTGCCCAGCCAGTTGTTTTCTTTAGCTGCTGAATATGATTTTTCCTCCTGGAGTTTGCCCTTCTATAAAAGTAACTGAGTGTTTGCATCCCCTAATCTGAGGTTGGCTATTCTGGATGATTACGTGCTTATATATGTACAGAAAAAAAATCTGTCATCGCTAAGCATCGTCAGCTGTCAACGGGAGTACCTGACGATGCTTAGCGAGCTGCCAGCCTACACCGGTGGCAATGCATCGTCAGCCGCCGTCGTTTCCGCAGCAGCAGCCGGCGCCGCGGCAGCAGCTTTCGCCGCAACTTTCCTCTGCGATCGCAAGAGGTTGCACCGGCACACTGGGCACGTCCGGTGAGACTGCAGCCACATGTCGATGCAGTCCACGTGGAACAGGTGCCTGCACGCCGGCAGCTGCCGCACGGTCTCGCCGGCCTCGACGTCCTCCAGGCACACCGGGCACTGCTCGGCGTGCTCGCCGCCGTGTGCCCCGGACTCCAGGTCGCCGCCGTCACCGGCGCCATTGCCTCGTTTAAGCTCGTACGCGAACGTCGGCAGCGCGTCGATCGCGGCCTTGGGCATCCCGAACCGGCGCCGCGCCGCCCGCGCGGCTCCCGCCGCTCCCGCGGCCGCGGCCTCGGTGTCGTCGCCGGCGCCGTCGCTCGGCCCGTGGCGCCAGCAGCTCCCTGGCGCGAGGCAGCCGGCGACCCCGAAGGCGGCCAGGGACAGGCCGCCGAAGGCGAACACCATCCAGACGCTGACGGAGGCGGCGAGGGCGCAGAACACGAGCAGGGCCACCGTGCAGGCCGCGATGCCGCACCACGCGCGGCTCCTGGACCCGCCGTCGTCGTCTTCTCCGCCGGCGCGGTTGCGGCGTGAGCGTGACCTCGCCGAGAGCAGGGTCGGCATGGTCACCAAGCTTGGACCGCGGATCGAGGTGTATACTTGGCTTGGTACGCTGCTCTATGCACAGGTTTGCCGTGCGGTTTGGTTGGTGGCGGCGCTGCTGTGCTGCTTGCGGCGGGAAGAAATTAATAGGCGTCGTCGGAGCTCGTGGATCAGCGGGGCGGCGCCGGCGGTGGGGCAGAGAAATACGGTACTTGTTTGACGCGTCAATTCTGGTCAAGTTTCAGGCGCCCTCCGTCTGCTAATTTCTATCATGGAGTCGTGTGGAATGGTAAATATGATTTGTTGACGCTGACGGCGGCACGGTGGAGAGCGACGGTGAATGTTGGCCGGCCACGCATTGCTGTCCTACGCATGCCAGATCAGGAAGAGAGCTATCTGGTCAACTGAATAATACTGTTATCCCCTTGCAAAATGCAACCAAGAGGAGAAGGAATGTTAACTCCTTTTCGTGAATGAGTAGGGTGTCCTAAATAAACTACAATGAACTGAAAGAAAAATCTAGTTTCTATGATTTCCAACTTCGTTTTTTTCTCTTTCTCATCTCTTCTATCTGCTAGATCAATGCCACAGTTCTTCTCCCCTTTGATATATACTCCATTCTTAAATATACGACGTTTAGGACAAACAAATTAGTTTATTTTTAAATTAAATAGATTGTCATAAACGATATATATTGAAGAACGGAGATAGTACTGGACTAACTACTCCTATGTCTCCGGTGGTTCTTCCGCTGCTGGATCGATCTGTATCCATCTTGATGCTGCCCACTAATTTTTTCACTACCCGATTATATGCTCACCGGCTGTGGTGTCCTCCACACATGGCCGGCGATGCCCCACCTCACGTTGTGCTCTCCATGTGTCCACCTTTATCATACAAATTACCTCCATCTCAAGGTTATCCATCAATGCACGGAAGCGGTGAACCCTCCCATAACCATGCCATTTCTGTTGTGTTCTCCACCTGTGGGTTCGAAAATCATCTTAGGCCACAATATTTTCCGTGTTTTGGGTCAATTCAATCGGAGGAATGCAACGGGCAATCATACTTCTCTATCTTGAGCTCTCAGACGCGGAATTCAAATTGCGCACGGGCCTAAAAAAGCGAGCACTAGGGCTGGCAATCATAGAGAAGGCCAGGAAGCGCCAAGCATCTAGAGTTGCGAACCTGCGAGAGGGGATGCCAATACAAGATTTTTTCCACCTAAAAGCCAATGCGAGAAGAAGGAAAAATCACATACAGCAGCTCCAGCAAGAAGGAGGATGGGCAGTATCCCATGAAGACAAAGAGAAGGCCATCTTTGACCACTTCTCCCATTTTCTGAGCCAACCGGGCACTCGAAGGAATGACTTTGATTGGGATGCACTAAATATTCGACGTTTCTCTCTTGACCACCTTGATAGACCCCTCACTAAACAAGAGGTGTGGAAGGCTATTACGCAGATGCCGCCTGATAAGGCGCCGGGACCGGACGGTTTCACCGGTGCTTTCTACCGCGCTTGTTGGCCTCTCATCAAATTTGACATCATGCAGGCCCTCAACTCTGTCTACAACCTCAGATGCCTCAACTTTGATCTTCTCAACACGGCAAACATTGTACTAATCCCAAAGAAGGATGGGGCGGAACAAATCATAGATTACCGACAAATCAGCTTAATCCATAGCATCGCGAAGCTCCTTACTAAAATACTTGCCCTCCGTCTAGCCCCGACAATGAACCAGATCATTTCTACAAGCCAAAGCGCTTTTATCCGCGGGGGAAGCATACACGACAATTTCATGTACGTAAGAGGCATGTCACGCAATTTTCACCGATTCCGAACCGCAATGCTCCCGATGAAGCTAGACATTTCCAAGGCTTTTGACTCCGTCCGTTGGGATTACCTCTTGGCTTTGCTTCACAAAATGGGCTTCCCTCCGCGCTGGCGCGACTAGCTAGCTGCCCTACTGACCACCTCCACTTCGCGGGTTCTACTCAATGGTAATCCGAGAGACCCTATTCCCCACGGTAGGGGACTCCGCCAGGGTGATCCACTTTCTCCTTTGCTATTCATTCTAGCCATTGATCCCCTTCAGAAGCTACTTCACCTAGCCACGGAAGCGGGCTTTCTTAGCAAAATAGGATGAAGGGAAGCACAAATTAGAATCTCACTATATGCGGATGATGCCGCCATCTTTATCCGTCCAGACAAGACAGATGTGTGGGTCTTCTCAAAACTGTTGAGTCTATTTGGTGAATTCACAGGACTGATCACCAACCTCCAAAAATAATTGGTAATCCCAATCCAATGCCATAGTGTTGACCTAGATGATGTGCTGGCTGCATTCCCTGCACAGAGAGGTCGTTTTCCAATCAAATACCTGGGCCTACCCCTCTCAGTTTCTCGGCTCAAAAAGGTGGATTTTCAGCCAATAGTGGATAAGGCGATCGGAAGCCTTTCCAAGTGGAAAGGAAAGAACCTCACCCAGGCAGGCAGATTGACGTTAGCTAAAGCCGTCATCACATCGCAACCAGTTTACTTGCTGACAGCCCTAAGGGCGCCAGCTGAAATCATTGAAGAAATTGACAAACATCGAAAACAATTCTTCTGGGCCGGAGACGAGGGTCTCACGGGAGGCAAGTGCAAAGTGAACTAGCCCACCGTCGGACGGCCAACCAACCTGGGTGGGCTTGGCATGCTCAACCTATAATTTTTTGCGAGGGCGCTACGATTGCGATGGCTGTGGCAAGAATGGAATGGTCCTGCAAAGCCATGGATGGGGCTCAACAACCCCTGCAACGATACTGATAAGCTCCTCTTCGCCGCCGCTACTCAGATTATGATTGGAAATGGAAACAAAGCCTCCTTCTGGAACACGTCATGGGCAAATGGGCAACGGCCTAGAGACATAGCACCGCTGATATACGCCTCCGCACGCAAAAAGAATATTTCAGTCACTGACGCTATAACGAACAGCCAGTGGATCCGAGACCTTGACCTCCACAACGTACTGTCTGTCACACACCTACAACAGTTCGTCAAGTTATGGCCACATGCCCAGGCGCTGCAGCTGAATGAAGAGGAGGATAAAAGCTCTTGGAAGCTCAACGCCTCTGGCACCTACTCGGCGTCTAATGCCTACCGGGCACAGTTCAGAGTGCCATTTCTGGCCAGTCATTTGGAAAGCATGGGCGCCTCTAAAATGTAAACTCTTCGCATGGTTGGTTTCCCGCAATAGAGTGTGGACATCGGATCGGCTTCAGGTAAGAGGCTGGCCAAGAAACGTTTGTTGCCTTCTATGTCATCGGGAATCTGAAACGGCCCTTCATATACTGATCGACTGCCGCTTCTCCAGACGAATCTGGTCACTCATTGCCGGCCGGCTATCTCTGCCACAATTGCCCCCCCCCCCCTAATTGGCCAGCGTATACCACGGTTGCTTCATGGTGGGCCACAATGACCTCGCTGCAAGGAGTCCCCAAGCAGGCCATACGCTCCCTAATCCTCCTCGTGTGTTGGGAGCTATGGAAGGAGCGAAACATGCGTACATTTCAGCACAAAGGATAGCCTACGACCAGTGTATTTCAACGGATAAAGGAGGAGGCGAGGACTTGGGGGATCGCTGGGGCCAAAGCCCTTCGAGAATTTATTCCATCTATGGGATGATGTACTCGTTTTGTACATATAGTTTCTGTACATAAAGCTTTATGCTTTACCACCCGTTTGGGTGGCCTCCTGTAACTCTCTTCTATGTTAATAGAGCGGCCCAATCTGGGTCACGTTCGTTCAAAAAACACGTCTCTATCTTTGAAAATTAGCTTTGTCTAAAAAACCTTTGACAATTAGTTTAAGAAAAACGATTCGTATTGTTTATTGTCTACAAATTTTACTACAACCGAGTAGATATTTATACTATCATTAACATAATAAAATGTAATGATCAAACTATCAAAGCAAATTTGATGTCCAAAATACTATATACATTGCATTTGCAAGTACTACATGTGATCAGTTTTAGATTTGTCCTAAGTCAATAAGTTTGCTACAGAAGATTGATGCTATTAGATTTATTATAAAAGTAATATCATACTATGAACTTTTATATTTAAGGCAAAAGACTAAATTACTACTATCAAGTTTGGACAAAGTCCGGATAACCTCATAAAGTATGTTTTGGTGTTTTACACCCCAACTATTTCAATCGGTCTAGTTTACCCCTTCGTAAGATTGCTCTTTTTTTTCTCCATGCACACATATTATTTTGAGTTAAAATTTTATGGTGTGATAGAGAGGATCGTAAATTATGTTTAAAAATATATTATGATATTATTATTATTATTTTAAAAGGCTATGATATGTAATAATAAATAAATTATATCTAACAAAATTTTATGAGAAATAATGATGAAAATTTTGTATTATATTTTTGAAAAATAATTTTGTATCCCACAAAAGTTTAGCTTAAAATACCACTTGTACATAGAGAAATAAAAAAGCAAATCTTTCAAAAGGGTAGATTGGACCCATTGAGATATTTGTGGGGTGTAAAATGAATCAATACATACTTTAGGGGTTATCCGGACTTTGTCCCCATACTTGAGGGTAGTAATTTAAACTTTTCCCTATATTTAAATTTACCTATTTTTATATAAATTAGTAATCAAAGTGTCACCAAGTAGAATGTGTTGATGTCACAAACTACTCATAGTTGTGATCGGAGGGACATTTGTAATCAAGATAAAAAAAGAATGAATTTTTTCAATTATCAGAATGTAAGGGACTTTGATCTACTAACGAGTTGGAAAATGGCTTTAGTTGACACCCTGTTGTTTTTTTAAAAAAAAACACCACGCCTCACAAAATCGAGCAACTATCACTGTATATGTCAAGTGCCTGCTATGTAATCTGTAATTTACATGAACTTTTTCTCTTCGCAAAAAAAAAGTACATAAAACTTCCACATACACATCGCACCGGCGGCAACTCCTACAGTCATACGGACTATGTACATGTCCACACATAAGCTGGTTACACCGGCGGCAACCCATGATCCTCAGGCGACGCCGCCTCCGCCTCCTCGGCCGCCGCGTCTTTCTTCGTCGTCACCTTAGCCACCGGCGAGACGACGCAGCGGCACATCGGGCACGTCCGGTGCGAGTGCAGCCACATGTCGATGCACCCGACGTGGAAAACGTGCCTGCACGCCGGCACCTGCCGCACCATCTCGCCGCCGCGCACGTCCTCCAGGCACACCGAGCACACCACCCCGCTCGCCGCGGCCGCCGCCTCGACCGGGCACTGGAACGCGAACGCTGGAGGCGCGTTCATCACCTGAGCGCACGGGTAGCCTGGCCGCGCGCCCGCCGTGACCGTGACGACGACCAGCTCCGCGCCGGCGCCCCGCCGCCCGCTCCGGCTCCGGCGGAACCACCTCCCGGGCGCGAAGCAGCCGGCGACGCTGAGCAGCAGCGCGGCCAGGGTGGCGAAGGCGCACGCCTTCCAGACGCTGACGGTGGAGACGAGCACGCAGAACACGAAGATGGTCACGCACACGACGGCGATGGCGTAGCCGTAGAAGGCGCCGTAGCCGTCGGCATCGTCGTCGAACATCTCGTCGCCGTCGTCGACGACGGAGCTCGCCTGGAGCTGGTGCCTCGGGTACAAGTTGAGCATGACTAGAGTATAGTCAGCTTGAGTCAGTGTGGAGTGTCGCCATGAAGGAACATTTTCGCCCCCAATTTATAGTGTTCGCCTCGAGCATTCGGCTCAAGGTTCCAGAGCAGAGAGTCCCCGATGCTGCAGCTTGGTCAACTTTGTAAGAGCAAATTTAATTAGCAAACAATTAACATTGTGTTGCTTTATCTGAATGAATAGTTAATGGATTGTGGCTGTTACTTAATTATTACGGCCGCACGGCACGACTATACGGCGTCGCCGTGGCGTGTTCGCACCGGTGATGTCCAGATGCCGGCTATAGGAATTGCATTTGCATGACCATTTGGATTTCCTAATTAGAGGCAACAGAAGAGGAGTTTATAGAAAAATAAATTGACACAAATGCACAGAACTTAGACATTAAATTAAAAGAACAGTAAATTCCCTCAAACTATACTACAATTGCAAAGTAAAGTTATCGCCTACATTATTAAAACTAGAATTGTAAAAATCATTGCTTACGCTATTAAAACTAGTTCAATAAACTAGAAATGGAAAAAGGTACAGCAAATCTATACACCTTGGAACCAATTTCGAAAACTACGTTTTCTGCATCAGATAATATCATGTCATGATAATATACATTTTGTACTTACTTTTCTACACAAAGCTAAGCTTTTACTTCCTCCAAAGTGTAGTTTTTTTACTATATGAATGTCATTAAATGGGAAGCTCCGTGATATGTCATTTATAACATTGATTGTCAGTTTTTTTTGGCAAGTCTCAATAGTGTATTTTTGTGATATATATATACTGTCAATAAAAGTATGGTTTGTGAAACTTTTCTTGCAGAATAGCTTTACGAAATTTATTAAAGATTTAATATGAAATGTATGATTAAAAGTAAGCATTATAGACTTCTAAATATTCTTTAAAGAGTAAAAATGTATAGACGGTCCTTAACCTTATCCCGGTATGTTATATTGGTCTCCAAACTCTCAAAATGTACTATTAGATTCCTGAACTTGTTCTGAGATGTCATCTGATTCTCAAACTCTTAAAATGACTTTTTAAGTCCTCGAACTTATTGTGCGGTGTCACACGGGTTCTAAACTCACAAAATACATTTTCAAGTCCCGAACTTGTGGTGTCCGAACTCATAGTGTTTTATTTATTTATTTATTAGTTAACATTTTCAAATAAAATTAGAACATCTCAAAATCAATTTGGTGGACTCTAATGATCATTGACAATAATAGTTGTGTGATCTAAAGTATTATCTTCCGAGACCAGGCCAGCACTCGATTTATTTTTCAAAATCACCCACCTTTACTATCATGATAAATTAGCCCAAGTTACTTCAACACATGCTTCTAAATCATTCACTTGTACCGTTATAAATACACAACAATAAGAACCCAAATATCTGCTTATAAAAACTAGCATATCTAGCATTGTAACAAAATTAATTGGAAGTGCCACTGTCTCGCATCATTCTATGCATATCCTGTTAACTATGTGGTGGAGCATGATGACTAGACTAAAAAGTAAGAAAATATTGTACTATAAGTGCCCACATAAATATAATGTATATCATGAATATTTGGAAAATGTGAGGAAAATAATTTTTTAAATGCTATTCACTGAACTCAAAGAAGTCTGAGGTCCCTAAACTTAGACTAAAATTGGTTATACTTTTTTAAACTACTTTCGTGACTGCGTTTACCCTCTGATTGGTTATCATTCAGAAATCAGTCCATGGCACACATTTCCACTTAGCAGATTAAACACACACCAGCTAAACAGTGTATACTACAAAGTTATACCTAATGTTCCATGAGTAATTAGCAGAAAGCCTAAAGTAAGCCTGACACAGACATCATCAATCTCAAACACAACTAGTAAAACACAAATCCAAAGCTAAAAACAGAGCACATTAATTCAGCATCCAGCTAAAACTAAACTAAACGAAACAGCACTAGTAGTAGCCGCAGGACCCTGCCGCCGCGGCGCTCGTGGCGAGCTCGGCGCACGGCGACGGCTGCACCCCGAGCGCGGCGCCGCGCACGTCCCTGCACCTCCACGCGGCGTCGCTCCTCCACCCGAATAGCTTCACGTTGGAGAGGCAGATCCGCGTGAACGGCGAGTCTCTGATCCCCTCCAGCGACCCTGGCTGCTGGACGCCGACGCCCCACACGTTGGTGATGCGCACCGCGTCCACCACCGGCACGGCGAGCCGGCTGAAGCGCGCGTCGGGGTGGTCGCCGGCGTCGCCGGCGATGCGGACGCCGGCGGCGCGCACGCCGCTCAGGCGGACGTTGTCTACGGTGACGTTCCGGATGTAGCCGCCGCGGCCGACGCTGGTCTTGATGTGGATGCCGTAGCCGCTGTTGAAGATGCTGCAGTCCTCCACCAGGACGTCGCGCACGCCGCCGGAGGCTTCGCTGCCGATGGCGATGCCGCTGAACGGCGACGAGCCACGCACGCGGCGGATGGTGATGCCGGAGCTCGGGCGGCCGTAGGCGATGCCGTACTCGTCCCAGCCGCTCTTGATCGCCACCAGATCGTCGCCGGTGGATATGTACGAGTCCTCGATGCACACGTTGCTGCTGGAATCTGAACGAGGATATATTCAGAGTTGTTGTTACATTATCATGCAGGACTAAACATTTCTTTGAGCATGGCCACAAAACACTGAAGATGGAAAGCATACCTGGATCGACTCCGTCTGTGTTTGGGGAGTCATGTGGTGCTAAGATCATCATGTTGGTTACGACCACGTTGCTGAAAGGACAAATGAGTTTGTATCAGTGTTTCATTCTCTGTGGCACATGAACTTTTCTATATAAAAAAAAAAGAATCTCTGTGGATTTTCAGGGAGTCTGAATTCTGAATTCTGAGTTTGTACTGATTGTAAATACCGAATGCAGCATTTCTATTTGCAGGTAACTAGATGCATGATTGTATATATCGACTTGCGCTTACTCGCAATAGACAGGATGGATGTTCCAGAAGGGTGAGTTCTTGAGAACGATGTTGGAGATGTGAATGCCAGTGGAATGCATGAACTCCACAAGGTTTGGCCTAGTGTGCTGAAGGGTCCTCTGCCTCCACATGTTCCACCACACCTCACCTTGCCCGTCGATGACTCCCTTGTCACCTAATGCACAAAAAAAGAAAGGAGGAAATCACAATCTGAGATACTGTTGATGCCTTTATGATGCTGCAAACCTGCAACCATCAGGCATCAGCGCAAAGAGTGATCGGCGCACGGAGATGCAACCATTTTAGATGGTTCAATTTGATTTGGATCAAGCTGAGTGAGACACAAGAGTTCAGGTCCTGGCCGTAACAGAGTATCTGATAGGTTTGAGCAACGAGCATTATTGGTGTAACTTATTCAATATAGATGCCGCCAATTATTAATTCGGGAGGTATAAAATGTTGGTATCTGATGTACCATTTTAGGTGCCCACAAGTAACTTATTAGTCTATCTTGAAGGACAGTACAAAGGTTCATTAGTAAATATTCTTTGTGGGCCAGTACAAGAACCCACAAAGGGGGTAAGGCAACTTAACAAAAAAAACAACCACAACAACTAATTGTGGCTACATCAACGATAATCCTATCTACCGCAGCCGGTTGGGCAAGCAATGATTTCCCAGCATTCGTGCGTGTACATGTAGTGAAGTGCTGAGCAAGATTCAACAGGCCGGCTATACCCATGGCAGGATCATCATATATACTACGATTCAGCAAGGTCTATTCTTCTTTAACAAATTCAGTAGAGCAGCATTGCACAATTTAGGCTATGCAACTACTAGCATGGGTCTGAAACTTAGTTTAACAAGCCACTAACACTGATGGAGGTGCTATGATTCAGTACATATTTTTTCCAGTGGTACCACATCAGACATCTCCCATCTGAACTCGTGCCACCTAACCCGTCTTGTCTCCGGTTCTCTGTCTACTCCATCTGTCCCTGGTATTTCCCGAGAAACATCTTTTATCGAATATATAAAAATATATATTAATATTTATGGTACATAATAAATATCATTAGGTAGATATTTGAATCTAGTTTTTTAATAAATTTATTTGGGGATTAAAATGTTGCACGTATTTTCTATAAATCGAATTATGGCACGAAAATCAACGACGACATTTATTTAGAGACGGAGGCAGTTTTCAGAACTAAAGATTGTAACATCTCCGCAGGTCTTGGTCACGACTCACGGACTCCCATGCAGTGCTGTCAACCTTTTTGCAGAAGCATGACAGGACGTATGGCAAAAATTTCTCTTTGCAGGATGTTTGCTCTGATGAGGAGACCTTGTGTACGTCTGCCGTCGACCATCCGGAGTTCATGATTTCCGACTTCACGAGCAAACAGTAGCAACGCGACACGCATGGAGATGACGAAGCAGAGGAGCGGCGCAACGGAGGCTCACCTGTAATGACGACGTCGCGGAGGCCGTCGCCGGCGATGAAGCTGGCGTACCTCGCCCCCGGCAGCTCCCGGCCCCGCCCGTACGACGGCAGCGGCTCCACCAGCGGCCATCCCCGCGTGTCCCGCGTGGCCTTGAGCACGGCGCCCCTGGCGAGGAACAGCGTCATGTGGCTGGTGAGGTTGAAGCTGCCGGTGAGCCATGTCCCCGGCGGCACGAGCAGCGTGGTGCCGCCGCGCCGGCGCTGGTGCTGGATGCGGTACACCGCCTTGCGGAACGCCCACGTGTTGAGCGTCCGGCCGTCGCCCACGCCGCCGAAGTCCCGGATGCATATCACCTCCGGGCGGCGCTTCGCCGGGGCCAAGCCCACGCACGTCGGCCCCGCCGCCATGGCCGCCTGGAGCAATGCGAGCGCGCCTAGCAGCAGCGCGGCCACGGCGAGGCTACCGCGCAACGACGGCGCGGCCATGTTTGCCTGCCCTGCAGCAGCGTCGTTTGCAGCGAGAGGGAGAACCAAGCCAAGCAGAGGGCTCCAAGAAGAGCTTTTTTTCCCCGGCGCGTGGCGATCCCTAGGAAGGAAGGAAAGCGCCGGGGCGGGAGCTAGCGATGCAAATCTTGGCTGGGCTGCTGGTGCTGGGAGTGGGGAGGTAGAAGAAGGGAAGCTCCAAGTGCAAGAATCCAAGGGCTGTGCGAGCTGTGCCAAGCAGATGGGTCCAGAGCAAGGGATGGGGGTGGCACGAGGGAGTGGCTACTTTCATCAGCTTTCAGGGAGTGTGAGGAGAGCGAGAGGACTGAGGAGGAGGGTGAAGGGGAATGTGTCTTGTGAAGAGAGCCAAGTTCTGGCATGCAGTGCAACTTTATGCAGATCTTGCTGGTGCACATATGACAGACATATATACCTCCATATGTGCTGTGCAACTGCCCCATTTCATTCAGCACTTTGAGTGGCTACCCTCAGGGTTCAACATCGTGTGTTAAACTTGGTGCCAATCTGGCAAGGATCAAGTCAAAATGTAGCTATTCTGACCTCATTGGCAGTTGGCACTACAAAGAATTCGATCACATAGATGCACAAATCCTTAGTTCTAACTATTTCAATTACATCTATCTGTCCTGAACCATTTGTAGTAGACAGGAACTGATCGAGCTTATCTTATTGGCTAGCTACTCCATTTCCTCGCCTTTTCCCCCTCAAGGAATCTGCTTTTCCAATTGCCTTTTCATCTCAAGGAATCTGCTTTTTTCCAGGAAAAAGATTCATCTCTGCATAGGCATTAGCATGGACTACATCCTGTGTGTTAACGTATGTGTGTGTGTATCATATCTCTGCGATGGTCTACATACTACATATGGCGTCTTGTGGCACGGGCTCGGGGAGGAGACAGACAGCCGAGGTCAGGTGGCGCGCAATCTTATGCGTGCCGTTTTATCGTTTGATGAACAAGACGTCAAACCAGAGCCAGGGACCAGAGCCATTTCTTGCCGGCTATCTCGTCTTGGCCGCTTGTGAGCACATCACAAATATTTGGCGATTTGTGTAGCGACACGGTCATTGAAATGGAGCTTTCACCATAATAAAATTTGTGTTGTATAATATTCGTAGTGGACCCGATGAAATCATGGCGCTTTTTAAAGTGCATTTTCAGGGCAAATTAGTTATATATAGTTCTCAAACATTTCAAACTTTGACTATGAATTGAAAAAAGGTGAAATCGTGAAACGGTCGTAATATGTAATCTTTTTTGTTTGAAATGAAATGCTCTTGAAGATATTACTGGTAGTTAAATATCATGAAAATATTTGACTTGGATAAATTTTAACGTAGCTATATTTTGGGACGGATTGAATATTTAAAATAAGAGGGGGTGTATATGATAATCCTCTTGAATGATTGGTACATACTCTGGTAGAGCCATCAGCGAAGCAGACAAATTAGTATGAGGAAATCAGAAATTCTGAAAAGGACGATTAACAAGGGATACA
Organism: Echinochloa phyllopogon; assembly: GCA_033239725.1. Classification (NCBI taxonomy): domain Eukaryota; kingdom Viridiplantae; phylum Streptophyta; class Magnoliopsida; order Poales; family Poaceae; genus Echinochloa; species Echinochloa phyllopogon. The sequence continues at coordinate 11,899,896 of BTCW01000010.1, read as the reverse complement.
GCTAATTACAGAAATGTCAGTAGGGTTATGGCCAAATCCCAATTAATATGGCAAATGCGACGCAACACACGGCCGTGGGCTTCTACTACGTGCTGATCCCGGGCTTGGTTGTGGTGGTCATGTGACTCGTCCTAGGCCCATGCTGTGTGCTCTAGCTGGGCCCACGTAAGTTGGAAGCCAACGGTACGCCGCCGTCGGCCATGTGGTGTGGTCCATGTAGGAGTACGTAGAAATCAAATTTCGTGGACTCGTATGTATAATATTTTCTGTTGCAGCACTCATGGCGAGCTCGAGAGGTTTTAGGTCCAAGGTTCTAGTGCTCTGGCAAACCAGTGTCCAGTGTCGACCACTTCGATTAGTATCTTTTAGCTGCCTGCCACACGTATAGAACTATAGGCATTCTTTACTCTCCTTTCTATACTTAGGTTTGTTTGGTAGAGCTACATCTGATTCTGATAATCGATGGGAGCTGATTTTCTGATACAAGTAATCCAGTGGCTAAAAATAATTCTCTTTGATTCTTTAGCATAAATTATTAAAATCGGGAGGAAGAATCGCTTCATAGAATCAGAAGGAACTACTCTTTTTAGCTCCCAGCCTCTTAGTTCATTTCTGAGAATCACTTCATAGAATCAATAGAGAATCACATCTCTCTGAAAAACTGTTTGGCAGAGCTCCTCCTGGATTCACCCGAACATCAGCTCTGGGAGCTTTGCCAAACGGGGCCTGAGTGCTAATCTGGTGTCCCGTGCATAAGATGTTTGAAATATTTGAATTATAATTTTTCTTTGCGAGGTGCAGACATACACGCACACTCCATTTTTTAAGGGTCACCGGGGACGAGTCTCACCTGAATTCATTAAACCACATGTACCAAACTAGCCGGTGATAGTTCTGATGCAAAACACCAAACAAATATTAGAGCATACTTAATGGCCAGATAGATGTAGCTCTAGAGAAGAATACAAACATTAGGGTACAAGTGTACAACAGAGGAAGAGAAACACAACCCATGCACGATTCAAAGACGAGGTACAACACAACCGAAAGACAACCACCTATAGCCGATTTGCGTTTCCACCGAACAACATACTCGCCAATTATACCATGGCCATTATACCCTGCACCACCCCTCGTAGCTACGCCACCCCACTACTGCCCTCCATCTGAGGGACCACCCAACACAATGGGAACTAAAGGCGGCGAAGGACGCACAAGACAAAACTCACTGGATACGACAACCTTCCATGAGGCTGATAGTGACACATACAGAAAATTCGGGCTCCGCGTGCCATCATCTGACGCTGCCCAAAGGGAGGAATCCTTGAGGGGGAATGGCGGAAGCGGTGGAAACCACCCGCAATTGATTTTCTGGCACCACCAAGCGGAGAGCGTTGACAAAGTAGATGTACCGGTGGAAGATACTTGTCGAACCATGATTGCATCAAGCAACCAGTGCCAAATCTCATCTATGAATCAAGCAGGAAACACCGGGCTTCAGCCTTGTGGAGTAGCAGACAAAGGGCCAGGCGGTCTCTTGTCAACGCCTCCAATGAGGGCAGCAGCACCCCAAGAGGCGTCACCATTGACAGCACCGGCGCAATGCCAGGCTAGGATTTCACATCTGCCCCAACCAATATAAATAGCTACACCAGCTCGTGAATGGGATGCATCAAAACAACGGCTCCATGGAGGAAAGAACGACTCATGAGGGTTTCATCATTGTCAGCACCAGCACAATGCGGTGCTATAATTTCTCATGGTGTTATCCCAGCGCACCTGCCGGAGTCACCCATCGCAAAAACAGCTGGAAGCCGACGCAAGCTTCGATGGTGGTGTCGTTGTTCAACAACAGCCTCGTTAGACGGAGGCGCACGTTGCCCTCAACCATCCCGACGCCGGCTCCAAACCCACCGTAGTGCCTCCACTGCGCCCGAATGGGCCCCTTGCTGCTTGAGCCCTTGCAGCTCACACGAGCAGCAAGGTGCAATGCCCAGAAGGCCAGAACAGCCATGGCTGCATCCACAAGAGCCCCCACGGCTGACCATACAAACGCTTATACCACTAGTGGAAAAATGACTTTTCATCCCCTATCTTTAGTCCCAGTTAAGTTTTGACCCGAGACAATAGACCTTTAGTCCCGGTTCGCAATTTTTTAGGTCCAAAAAGGACCTTTAGTCCCGGTTGGAGTCTCCAACCGGGACTAAAGGGGTCTGAACCTTTAGTCCCGGGTGGTGGTTGCACGCGGGACTAAAAGGGTGACTTTTAGTCCCGGTTGTTGACTCCAACCGGGACTAAATGGTCTTTAGTCCCGGGTGAAAGTGCTTCACGGGTTACAATAAAGAGAAAACGTCCCACCTTCCATCATGTGTGCTGTGTAGGTGGAGTGTCTAGGTGGGTGTGTGTGAGAACATACAAGAGGTTATGAGTTTGAATCCCCTTGGGCGCAACATTTTTCTTAGTTTTAGGGACTTTAGCCCCGGGCGTCGGACTCTGAGGTTATGAGTTCGAATCCCCTTGGGCGCAACATTTTTTTTAGTTTTAGGGACTTTAGTTCCGGGTTATGAGTTCGAATCCCCTTGGACGCAACATTTTTTTTAGTTTTAGGGACTTTAGTTCTGGGCGCCGGACTCTTAGTCCCGGTTTCCATGCCCGGAACTAAAAGGGGTTAGGGACGGGGACTAATGCCCCCTTTCTCCACTAGTGTACCCACAATGCATACTCCATTTCTATTAGCATCTTTGAATGACTACCGCAAATATCTTGATATTAACGATTGGCGCTCATACTTTTTTTAAAAAAATTTGAAAGACTACACAGCATTATGCATTATCTTGAAAGACTGCACAGAGGGTACAACCACCATGAGCATGGTTCCAAAATGTTGGCACCGAAAATATTATTGTAGGAATAGTTAGACATAAATACGAGCGCTCATATACTAATTAAGGCTCTGTCCCTGTTTAGATAAGCTAGATATGATGTTTACTTAGGATTAGATGAGTAGAGATAGCTAGGGAGATAGTTGTCATATAATTAGTTGGATCTGTTAACATCAGGTAGACTTAAAATTATCTGTGGGTAGCTCTATCTAGATGGATCTAAATAGCTCCTAAGTTAGAGATTTAAACTTTATAATAGAAAAAAGAACACGAACTGAGCTATGATACTTAGATTTTAATGGTTTGCATCTTAAGCCTTCTTATCCAAACCGTATTTTTTTTAAAGGAGCCAACTACCGGGAGAGGGCTCTCCCGATAAGCATCCCGCGAGAGCCCCCCTCCCCGTCCTTATCCCGCGCCGCCCGAAAAAAAAAAGAAAACCGCATCGCTCCCGCCGCCCGCTGCTCCCCGCATCTTCTCCAAGTCCGGTGGATCTCCCCCGCCGCCGGCTGCTCCCCGCCCGGCTCCGGCGGCGCAACGCCGCCTCCGCCGCCGCCCTCCACCACCTTCCACACTAACCTCTCCTCTCCCTCACCCTTCTCTCCCTCGATTTCGGATCCACAAGCTCCCCCGCCGCCGCCGCCGCCCCTCCCGGCTCCGGCGGCGCCACCGCCGCCGGATCCGCCGCCCACTCGACCGCCGCCGGCGCTAACCGCTTCGGTCGTGACGCCCCCGCCACCCCGAACCTGGCCCGACCGCCCTCCTCCACTACCCGCGGCGGGCGGCGCCACCGCCGCCTCGCCGTCCCTCCCAGTGCCCGCCGCCACCGCCGGTCCTCCAGCCTCCCCCGGCCATCCTCTAGGTCCGGCGACCATGGATGACCTCCATGGATGACCTCCCGGCCCCAAACCCCGAAACCCTAACCCCAACCCTAAACACTAACCCGAATCGGAGCTCGCCGGAGTTGGATTCGTCGCCGGAGAAGAGGAGGAGGTCGCCGGAGTTGATGGCTTGATTTTGTTACCTTCTCTGTTGGATTGTTACCTTCTCTGTTTTCTTTCCATTTTTGGTTGTTGTTTCCCTTGGACAGCTGATTTCCTTCCAAATTAAGGGGGCTCTCCATGTAAGCCTAAATGGAGAGGGCTCTCCATCTAGATTTTGGGTTTTTTAAAATTCCCAACCTCGATCTCAAAAAAGTTCCTTTAGTCCTCAACCTCATATTTTGCCGCCGGAGTCCAAAGATTTGACTATGCTTTTCGCGTTTGTGAGGCCAGCGTTCATGATGGAAGCATCGATCAGCCGCCAAATTAATTCCCCAGCGTTCATTTGGAACACCACAGGATTGTCGTCGCGGTTGGTCCCACTGGCAGGTGGTCCCAGCGGCGATGGATGAGGCTCCCAGCTGGGCAAAGTTGATAGGGATCATGGGCCCCTCGTGGCCTGGGCCAGCGGGTGGCAGCGCGGCACCAAAGGCCTGGCCGGGCCGACCTTGAAAGACAGCGATTGCAAGGAGGAGAGGGCACCGTCCAATGATGATCGGGACTGCGCGTGGGCCCGTCCAGCCCATCTGCCCGGGAGGTCAGGGAAGAATTAAAGTTAAAAAATGTCAGCTTGTGTTTTGGTCAAATCAAAACGAAATAGACTTTTCTTAAATTGTATTTTGAAAACGAGATAGAGTTTTTAACTTGTATTTAAAAATGAAATAATAGAGTTTTCCGCTTGCAAACCATTTTGTGCATGAAGTTTTCTATGGCTCGTTTTTATAAATGTTGAAATTCGTTCAGCCTCACGGAACGTCGAAATCTTGCAAGGTCAAAAGTTGGACATAACTCTATTTTTTTTTCTGGCACTGAAAGAACCACAAAAATTATACTTCTATCTTTGGCATCATTCTGGTTATATATATGGTCGTTTTGTTATGCACTTCCATCAAGTAAACATAATTACACGTTTGAGAAAAATTATTGGAAAGAATACAAATCCTATAAACAATGCCAGCAACTTCAGAGCAGAAAAAGGATGTATTTTTTCAAAAAAAGTATAATAAATACAGAATGTTGTCATGAAATTGGTTCCATCCGATTTTATTCCTATGAAGTTCTAGTGAACAGAGCTGCAGTGTAATCTTGCTAAGGAAAGATAGGGACTGCATGTCCAAAATTGATTTATATTATGTAATAACCCCCTATGTTCTTCCAAGGTTCATGTTGTTCACCCATAATGAGCTCGTGTCACATTGCCATGAAAATTCAGTTCATATTCATGTGGTGATTTAGAGTACCCATCGCAAACTATAGTAACTTTTTTTGTAAAGATCTAGATCGCGAAAATACTTATAAAATCTTAGGATTTAGAGTTGATGTTTCCCTTTTGAAATTTCTACGGCTTTGTAGTACCTTTATGGCAATCAAAAGACGCCAGTACAACCATAGTAGCAAGAAGAAAGATCGTAAAGAGTAGTGAATTATTGAAAAATATAGGAATATAAATTCAGAAAAAAGTAATTTTGGGAAATGAATAATATCAGCGATTTATGAAAGATCACTATCAGAAAAAATGTAAACTAAAATGTATGTTCTAGAAACTGGTTCTAGCACGTTTCTGTTCCATGAACGTTAAGATGAAACGAAGTCTTGCACTCTTTATTCTTGCGACCGAATGATAGAGACTGCATCCCACTTGAATTGATTCAAGTTATTACGTAGTCACCCCTTAAAGAAGTGAGCTGGTTCCACATTGCCATGAGAGATCAGTACGTTGATATTGTACACTTTGAAGTAAGTTAGGTAATATAACAAAAGGTACCATCGCAAAACTCATGCAAAAGTTGAAGACTAGGAGTTACCCTTGAATTCTTCTCAAGCTTCAGGTATTGCATCTATTATGTTAATACAATAGTGTTAAAAGGAGCTGCCACGTTCACCAAAAGGGGGACCAAATTCCTTAATACAATAGTGTTAAAAGAAGCCATCACGTTCACTGAGAGGGCCACGAAATTCTTACGTGAATCTAAAGAGAAGAATATGAACCGTTGGATTTTATGAAGATCCTATGATTGATATTAGGGTTAATTGAAAATATACCGTTACAATTTTCATGTTTCAGAGATATACTATTACTATTTATGATATCGTAAATATGCCATTACAATTAGTAAGTCTTTACAATATGCCATTACTTACCCGTTCGATGTCTTTGTAGCATTTTTTGGTCCAAAATACCCATGTCTTCTTCGTGCTCCCATTCTCTCTTGCTCTCGGAGCGGACACGGTGGACGCGGCGCCGCATGCGCAGGCCGAGGGTGGAACATGGCCACGGCGGCGGACGGGAGGGCGCTAGGGCGGAGCGCGACCACTCCGTCCACGGTGGCGCACCTACGGGGCCGGGACGGAGTCCATGGATGTGCTAGTGCTGAGACGGAGGGCGGCGACGCCCGTGGAGGAATGCCACGGAGGGTGGCGGCGCCCGCGGGGGACGGCTTGGAGGACGGCGGTGCACGCGTGGTCGCCAAGACGGTGGGCAGCGGTGCACGCGGGGCGATGGCACGGAGCGCTGTAGGATCTAGGATTACCGACTAGAGGGGGGTGAATAGGAGGTTTTGAGAACATCAATCACAACACTAGAGAAATTTAATTAGAACCACGAGGGGAATTAAATGTCTAGCTACTCTAACCCTATGTTGATGATTTTGCAACCTAGGATGACAAGATAAGAATCAATCTCTATGAAATTAACTTGTTTCAAGTAAATAATCAAGATAACAAGCAAACAATAAGAACAAGTGACACAAGAACTTATCCCGTGGTATCGATGACTTGCCGGTCACCCCTAATCCACGTTGAGATGGATTCAATGTTCAACCGCTCCTCTATCAAGTCTCCACTTGATGTATGAGCCGGTTAGAACCAAGGAACCACTCCAAATCTCGATTCCACTAGAGTTGCTCTTCACCGCTCCGGTGAGGTGAGCACAATGACCTCACAACCAACCTCCACGGCAACTTCACAATCTTCTTGAAGTGCTCGATGGAATCACCAGCTCCAAGCCATCTAGGAGGCGGCAACCTCCAAGAGTAACAAATCAATGACCTTGCTTGAAGTCTCCCTAGTGCCACAAAGCTCAAACTCTTGATGCAATGCACTAGGATCCTCTCAATCTCACAGAGATGCAACCACTAAATCAAGTGAGTGAGAGAAAGGATGAGGAATGATCAAATGTATCAAGGAAGCTTTCAAATAGGCCAAGAGAGCCTTCCCAACCCTGGGGGTGGAGCATATATACTCACCCCCTCGAAATCTAGTCAATACGTTCAAAACAGGGCACTGGCAGACTGTCCGCCTCATACCTGGCAGACTGTCCGCCCTTCAAAACCAACGGCTACAACGTGTGTCAGAACTAGCCATTACAGACCTGCGGACCGTCCGCCATACAGGCGCGGACGGTCTGTCAGGCCATGAGAAACTCGCACAAGTTTGCTTGCGGACCGTGCGCCTCACAAAAGTCTTCTAGAACGCTCGGAAACGCTTCTGTGATGATGGTCCGCCAAAACGGTCCGCCACACATTACTTGTACTGCGGACAGTCCGCCAATCATGGCCGGACAGTCCGCCTCTCATTTTTTCAGCCGAGCACATTTCATACTTAGACAAAATTATCACATAGAAAAAGCCTGTGGACCGTCCCACACCAGGACGCGGACTGTCCGGACCCCCCAGACAGTCCGGCACTGGCCAGGCGGACAGTCCGCCAGGACGAAGAGAGACCTCCACAGGTTAGTTTATGCTTCTTGTATTTCCCACTTTCACAAACGTTGTTAGCCCTCATGCATGCAATGTAATTGTTTGAGAAAAATGGCATCATGGACTCGTCAAGCCAAGGATATTGACCCCTCTTGATAGTACGGCTATCTAGCCTACAATCCGGTCAATATTCATCCACTAAACACCGCTTCACCGGTAAAATGGAATACCCTATCTTATACCTTTTCCTTTAGCTCCTTTCGGTCCTTATCACACCCATCATGATCATGACATACCGCAAGAGCTCATCCAATCCCAAAGACTAATCTATTCTCATATCTCAATGAAATTGTTAGTCCATTTTGATTGTCATTAATTACCAAAACATAAATTAGGGGCCTAGATGCTTTCAAGCGCGACAGCGGGCGGATGCGTGAGGACGAGGGTGGCGGCTGATGTGCTCGCAGCGGCGCCACATACCACGGCAACGGAGGGAGAGAAAGAGGAGAGGAGATTGGAGGAGGAAGAAGGAGATAGGGGCATTCTGGTCCTAATATTTCTATAAACATGTCGAAATGGTAAGTAATGGTATATTTCTAAGACTTTCGAAATTGTAATGGCAGACTGACGATAACGTGAATAGTAATGGTATATCTTCGAAACCTGAAAATTGTAATGGTATATATCCAATTAACCCATGATATTAATTCAATAAATCCGCACCTAATACAATTAATAAAAAGACAAAGGATAAAAATATTAAGGAGTTATCAGCCAAGCTTGTGTTGGACTCGGCTATTGTGGTTTATTTTTTTAAAAAATCTTGCGGCAAGTGTAACTCTGTGATTTAAATTTTAGACAAATCAAAACAACAACCTAGAATGTTATTTATATATGAATGGGGAAGCAAACTTGCTAAACAACGAGTCCATGTCAAATAAAATTTATAAATAACTTTTTGTCATAATATAAATAAAAAAATTATATACAATTTCATTGATATATTTAATTAGAGTACTATGACATTTGTAATATAAATATATTATTTTATAATAAGGTTATGTATTTTTAATAAATTATATTAGGATCATAGAAATAACTAAAATAGAAAATAGGGCATTTTTATTTGGTTATATTCTTAAAAATAAAAAAATTAATTTTACAAAAAATACTGCAACTTAAATAAAGTACTGCATAATAAAGAGATCTTTCAACATTTTAGCCGATCAATGAAAAATGATATTTGAACCATGGAGCGACGGAGCTGGTTAGACACTGACAAAGTTGTAATCTAAAACAACATCTAAGAAATTTAGCTAATAGGTTGACAAAGTAGAACAATGGAGAGCATTCCCAATATCTTCCTCTCGGTGCTACACTATCTATGCAAACGTGAAGACAGAACGTCACCATGGCCATGAGCCATCTTGACCAACTCACCAACGAATGTACTCATCAGTACGAGATTGAATTGAGAAATATAACGGCAAACTTAGAACTAGACCAGTTGGATATAATAATTGAGCTAGCCCCATTTACCGTGGGACTCAGTTGTATTTGCCTGCAACTCTCAACAATAAACAACATATAAACTGCTAATTAGCAATATTTATTTTTAAAGCTTTTAAGCATAATTTGCCATCTTAACTAAAATTCTTAATATAAGTTCACATAATATGAATAAAAAAGTATTGTATTTGATGAACAAAAAAAAACTTCTACGTAAGACATTCCTTTTTTAGTACGAATTCACATCTGACACCACAAAAATATGATGCTTAAATACATAATACCTTTGTCTATGCGACTATGCCAATTAAGTGAAACATATGACTATAAACTAACACGATAAATTATTTAAGAATTTATTTTTAATAAGAAGGAACATAGAGTTTAGCAAAAAAAATTAGCTACTGCGCGGGCCACATTGCTAGTTATCTTCTATTTTTAAGGATTATGTGTGGTATTTATTTTTCAAAATTCTACGATTTAATTTCTGACATTGAAATTAAACAACACCAGATGGCAAAAAGGAAACAACATCGATGGAGTAGTGAATATGGGAAATATGGGAATAATCTTTAGCAGCAAAAACAAAAATCTAAAAAGCTATTCCTAGTGGATTTCTATGCTCCAGGAAGTAGCATTTCCATGTGGAAAGTAAACACGGCAAAACAGACTTTACTAATGCCTGCAAAAACACATCATGAAGGCTCCACTAGTGACGTTACGTCAAACTTTGCTGCCCACAAAAACGGCTAAGAGAAGAAAAGGAAAAGCTCTCTTGTTGTGGTAGCAGTTGACCATGACGATAACCTTTTTTTAGCCACTGAAATGACCATCAGGAGTATATTGTAAACAACACTGTACTGTACCATCAACGGTTTTTCAACTTCAGGGGGATTTGATTCTCGACAACAGAGAGTTTGAAATCGTGTTCTATATTTCTATAAGTTTCAATCCTTTCCCACTTTGGCTTCACATTATAAGACATGTTACAATATGCGATCTAGAAGTCACGTGGAAGGCGTAGGGTTTTTTTTTTCCTTTTCATTTTCCTATATTAGGCCTTGTTTAGATCCCAATTTGGGAGCTCCCAATTTGAAAGTTTCTAATCATTGAAGTACTGTAGCATTTCGTTTGTATGTGTGAAAAATTATTCAAAAATTAATTAATTAGGCTTAAAATGTTCGTCTTGCAGAGTACAACAAAACTGTGTAATTAGTTTTTGATTTCATCTACATTTAGTACTACATGCATGTGCCGACATTTTGATGTGATAGAAATCTTCTTTTTGCATAGTGAATTTGGATGTGCAAATTTGGGATCTAAACAAGGCCTTATTCGAACGATTGACACTAGGGAGCGAGAATGAATCCAACAAAATTAATCAGTAGAAAACATTTTGACTTCTCAGCATATTTGGCGGCAGCACCACATTGCCAGCTGCAGAGGGCAGCAGCAAAGCCAAATTCCCAGGAAACCTTTGTTTCTCCATGGTAACCAAGTTCGACTATAGTATCTCTGGCAACTAGCAAGTGTTCTTCCTCGATGATCCTCTCGAAAATTACACAAGGGGCATGTATTTACACAGATCCACACAACAGCAGAGAAACCCTCTAATAGTCCACATTAATCAGGTCGTAGATGTTCAGGGCCCTCAAAGTTCTAACTTTTTTTTTCTTTTACTTCATCACTACAAATAGCACAGCATTCCGTTCTTCTCCTTTGGCGACATACAACGCTGGAGAAGAACAGAAAACAACAATCGCAAGGAGGAAACATAATTTTGAACACCTCACAGCAGTAGCATTTCCTCAAAACTCTTTTTCATGCAAGTTCCAAGAACCTAGGGGCTCCATTGGAGAATAGCTCTGCACATTCTAAGGAAAGGGATGTTCTGAATCGACGAACTGACCCATCTCCATCACCGGTCAAGGGGCTCCGTTTGATCCCCGGTGACCTGGCCCTCTGACACCTCCGCGAGGGACTTGAGGTTGCACTTGAGCAGGGCCTCCACAAAGTAGCACGTCTCATCCTTGGTGTTGCCCTCGGGGACATCCACGACGAAGGACTCGATCACCAGCGTCCCCGGTCGGCCGTCGATGACCTCGGGGTGGACGGTGAGGATGGAGGAGTAGTTCTGCAAAGGAAGATGACAAGCACATCAATTAGTTATAGTAGTCCGCACACAGGCAAAGTTGGTATTGTTCCAACGAACTTAAGAGATGGATAACTACATCCTCCGTCCCTTAGATTCAGAGAAGTCACAAGTGGTTTCCACTATCCAAATGCGGTGCATGTGACCATGGCCACTTGTTGCCATCGCTGATGAGAGCAAACGGATGGAGCACGACAAGGCAGTGACAGGCCCTCATGCAACGAATTCGGCATGTAAGGTCAAAGGATGGCAAGTCAGTGCCATACCTGTTAGTCCAAGTAGTTGAGAACATACAAACATCACACATAGATAACAACAACTAGTGCTTGTTTTTTGGTTAGACGACAACAGTTTGTTGGGGCTATCAGATAGCATGGCAGCACATCAAGATGCATCAGGAGATGTCAGGATGAGGGAGATGAGGTGGAAAATATCTCCCTTCTCCCCGTGTTCAACCACCCCATGAGTTGAGACTAAAGGTGCTTTGCATTATACACTACCAGAATCCTTCACATCCGCCCGCCTCCTCCGCCTCGGCCATTTTTGGACCCGGTGCTGATGGGGCTTCAGCACCGGGTCAAACGGCTAGGAGCGGGGGAGGCGATGCGGGGTGTCAGGACGAATACATCAGCACCGGGTCGTGGCAAGACCCGGTGCTAATGCGCCCCCTTTAGCACCGGGTGCAGCCAGCAACCGGTGCTAATGTGCCGAGGCCATTTCGCACCGGTTGCTGGCTGCACCCGGTGCTAAAGTGTGCACATTAGCACCGGGTCTTGCCACGACCCGGTGCTAATGTCTCCCTCGGCCGAGCCAGCTGAACACTTAGGCGCTGTGTTCATGCTGCTCGGCCGTCACCGGGCGCACACGAGCCACGTCACTGGATGAACAAGAACAATTTTTCTTTTTAATCTCTGTATAAAAGTTGTAACTAGTCGTTCTCCCTCGTACAAACTTCAAAAAAGATCATTTTTCTTCCTAAAAATTCCTAAAATCATACTCTATCAAATTATGAAACTTATTAATGTTATTATTTTGAAAAATCTTCTCGTGTGAGACTGTTTGAACAATCCAAATTTTGAATTAAAAATGACAACTACAACCAAGGTTTTTTTTCACACTAGGTGATGTCAAATGAAAAAGTGATGAATACCAAAGTTTCATATTTCATCATGATCTACAATCTTTATTTAGGTCATTTTGTCATTTTCAGAAGTGGTAATAACATGTAGTACAAATTTGACAAGTCTCTAACAAAGTTTTAGAAACTATGAGAGTGAATCTAGGATTAATGAACAATGTATACTACCACTTTCTCAAATGAAAAAATGACTTAAATAAAGATTGTAGATCTTGATGAGATATGAAATTTTGGTATTCATGACTTTTTCATCTGAGACCATTTAATGTTCCAAAATCTTTCTTTTAGTTATCAATTTTTGTAATTTATAAGATTTTCTAGTAATTTATAAGATTTTTTTGTAATTTATAAGATTTTCTAGTAATTTATAAGATTTTCTAGTAATTTATAAGATTTTCTAGTAATTTATAAGATTTTCTATTAATTTATAAGATTTTCTATTAATTTATAAGATTTTCTATTAATTTATAAGATTTTCTAGCATTTTATATTGATTTTCTAGTAATTTATAAGATTTTCTTATTTAATATATATTTTTAATAGGTATTAATAACTGAATTAAAACAAGTATTAATAACTATATATTTTCCACCGGTGCTAAAGGCTGGTTTGGAAACTGGCGCCAAACGAAAATTGGGGGCCTTTAGCACCGGGTTGATCTAAAATCCGGTGCTAAAGGCCCTAGTTTTCGTTTGGCGCCAGTTACGGCTTTTAGCACCGGGTGTTGTATAGACCCGGTGCGAAAGGGCCTTTAGCACCGGGTCGTGGCTGCACCCGGTGCTAAATGCCCCGGATCAGCACCGGGTCGTGGCTGCACCCGGTGCTAAATGCACCGGATCTATATAGCCTCGCGCCGCCCCCCGCCCAGCAGCACTTCGTCTTCCCCCAAACCGCCGGCCCTCCTCCTCGCCTCGCCCCCGCCGCCGTCGTGAGGCGCTGGCCGACAGAGCACTCCGTCAAGGTACGGTACCATGCCCACCTCACCTGATTCGGCTTGATGCGAGGGTAATTTGGGATCTGTTGTTGTGGGCGATCGATCCTTCCCCGTGGATTGGTGCTTGTTTGCAGGCCGATGCGTTCGATCTTGTTGGATTACCCATGATCCAGAACACCCTGGCTGGATTCAACACGTCCCTCGTATGCTACGGTCAGCGGGCCAGGTACTTTGCTAAATGCTAATCCAAAGGAGTCGGTTTCCTGTTCTCTGCTTCTCTATTCCTGTTTTCTGATGCAAATATGTACGTGTTGTTGAATGCTTCTAGTGTGGCACTCGCATGGGGAGCGGTGGCAGCTGGGAGTGGATCGAGGCACACAGTTTTCTTTTCTTCTTTTGTTGAACTGGCGGAGGCTTCTCTTTTTCTAATCTCTCTGTAATCTAAATTTCTATGTTGAATCTACGTTGAATCTTGAATGTTGTAATTGTTGGATCTTAAATGTTGTGATGTAAATTAAGATATTTCTACTCTTAATTTCTTTCTTTCTCCTCTTATTTATCTACTCTCACCTTCTTTTTTCTGTTCTTGAAGAATAAGAACAAAAATTTTGTTCTTGTTCTTGAAGGACGGAGAGAAGACGACGGTCAGCTAGAAAAGAGAGGAGAGGGAAAGAGACGAGAGTAGAAAAAATATTTATTTTTTTGCGCGTAGAAATTTTTAGCACCGGGTTGTGTCTGGACCCGGTGCTAAAGGCCCTGCTAAAGGCGCTGCGGGGCAGGCCCTTTAGCACTGGGTCGTGGCTGCACCCGGTGCTAAAGGGACCCTTTAGCACCGGTTATTCAACCCGGTGCTAAAGGGGTACCCCTTTAGCCTCGGATTAGTTGCACCGGGTGGGAAACCCGGTGCTAAAGGGCTTTCCCACCCGGTGCAGATATCGATCATTCTGGTAGTGATAGCACTATTTTGCTAGCAAGAGAAGGATTAAGCTATAGGTCCACCGTTATTTGTGCATGAGCATTATTATTCTTTATTGTTGGTGGAGAAGGGCACAACTGCAGATGCCAAGCACACCTGTCAATTGTTTCGAGTGTACCCCGTTTGCATGTACAGATGCATTGTACCCAAGGAAAGTATTCAAGGAAATTAGTGGGAATCAACCTGTCATGTGCGCACAGTTTGACCATGCAATTAAAAAGGATTAATCCAGTGTCTGGTATTTCTTCTCTTAGAAATTACGACATGCAGCAGTGACTAAGAAACCAATTTTAGCAGAACTTCAGTGAAGACAAAGAAAATATGGATCAGTTAGGCCAATAAATCTTTGATAGCCACATGAAAGTTGGTGATGAACTTTTGAGATTACTATGCCTGATCAATGAATAATCCTGACAATTTTATTAAGCATCCTACCACTTCTAGTTTTCTTAACCATATTAAACATAGAACATAGAAGTTGGAGGTAAGAGATCATGATCAACATGATTGATGCAAGCTACCAGTTCAAGAAGTCCACATCTTGGAACTACAACCAAGCCTGAACCAAATGAATTGAAGATGAACAGAACAGAACATACCTGCAGCCTGTGATCACCTCCAACGAACCTGACGCTGAGTATGTGCTCATTGTCATCTAACAGCTCCAGCCTCTCTGTGCTTCTTGTGGCTGGCAGCCCAGACTTCACATTGACCTCCCGCACACTGCCAATCTCAATGTTCCCTTTCATTTCACACCGGCTCACAAAGGGCTTGAAAAGTTGTGGTTGATCAAACCGCCTCACCAGAGACCAAACCTGCCAGACAATTACTCGATCAGATAATGATTAGGAATGTGAAGCGGATCAATTTCACACATGCATGTAGCAATCTAGCAAAATAAGTTTCCGATACACAGGTCAATTGCTATTAACTGTGCTACATAAAGACCCTAACTATACCCGATAACTCAGCCTGTACTATCAATGAACAGCTGAAAAGAAGCCAAAATTATCACAAGAAAATGGTAGGAACGGTGGTGTACAGGTCAACTAAGCCCCATTGAAGAATACGACAGCTCTTTTAATCTGAGGTACACAATTATAAAATGAAGTATAGTGCCTTGAGAGTGCTCTGGACTGTATACACATATTCACACTTGGAATTGAGGTGGCATCCTTTCAGCATATGCTGGTAACTTTGGCTGGAGAGTGGCCCAAAAACGATGATTTTCTTTCAAATAAACAACTCAATGCATCACAAGCTAGCATCTCATAATTCTGCAAAAGCTATTTCTTTTTTTGGAAAAGATTACTAGTTTGCATCCAATCTTCTAGCAAGTGTTGAACCCACATCCAAAGGAGTGGAGTCAAAGTGAAAGCATATCTCCTCTTCCTCCACCACCATCTCGATTAGATTACTTGCAGAATAAAGCTTGAAACCTTCAAAGCCTAACAAGGAATACATACAGGGCAGCCAATGCAAGAACACCTAGAAATCCCAAAATAATTTCGCGAAAAGCAGATTCAGCGGGGATCTCGAGGTGGCTGGCGGTGGGGGAAGCATCTTCCCACGTGAGACGAGGTACAGAAAGGCGAATTAAAAATGGTCGAGGCTTTGTGGGTGGCCATTATTTGCTACCAATCATGTATCTCATGTTCATCTCGTAAAGCCTCACCCTCGCACGGGAGCAAAAGCTGGGCGACCATTCAGAAAAAAAGAATAATTCACAGGCTTCTTGCGAGGAAACGGAAATCTTAGCTTTCACCGAAAGCGACGTGGTTTCCGATCAATTGATCCGCCCGGCCAATCACAAGAAAATTAAAGAGAGGGGGCGATGAGAGAAACAAGCAAGGCAGGACCAGTTGCGAGACAGCGTCCAAATCAGGCTTGGATGTGCCGGATTGAAGAAACGGGCCAAAGGAGCGGTGACTCTGAACCAAGTCGGCATCTTTCCTAATCAAGGAGAGACGCATCAGCACTCCAGAACGGGACCAAACCAAACGGAGGAGAAATCTAGAAACCGATCGGCACGACATCTCCGCGGCAAGATCCGGGAGGCAAGAAACAGGAGAAGCAGCCGAGATAGATTATGTCAATTCAACGGCATGTGTGAAAAAACGAAGAAAACAAAGACAGGTTCAGACAGAGGCGGTTACGAGGTGGACGGGCGCCTTGATGTGCTTGGCGACGGCGGAGGAGCACTGGTGGTCGCGGGGCTCGTGCCGGTGGAACCGCCGCACGTAGTCCGTCTCCATGGCCCTCAGGTCGCACCGCTCGTCGACCAGCCGCCACAGCCGCGGCGGCGGCGCCGGCGCCTGCCCGCCGCCTCCGACTCCCACGGCGCCATCCATCTCCACCATCTCCGCCGCCGGGCAGGCCAGACGTCGCCGCGCAAGGCAGGGGAACGGAGGAGGTGGGGTTTTGCCTTTGCTTGATTTGTTTATGCCACGAGCGCGAGGAGAGGGAAGGAGGGAGGAGGAGGGACGACGACCCCTGGATGGCAGTGAGGCCGCAGGCTCAGGTGTGGTTGTTATGCAAGGGCCTGCAAGAACTGGGAATGGCAAATGTGCCCCTGGGGGTTCACCACTTTTTTTGCTTCCGTTCAAGGGTGGGGGTGGTGGCCCCATGACACGAGGGAGGGCATTATCTCTGCCTTTTATTTGTTTGTTTTGAAGGAGATAGGTGCAGATATGTTTCTTTTTCCCATAACTAGGTCCCATGTATGGTGTAATGGCGATGTTAAACTAGTCAAGAGGCATGTTATCAGAGTAAGGATGATAAAAAAAACCGATGTGAGGACCCAGACATGATAGTTGTCAGTATCATTTTAGAAAAGTAAAAATAGGAAGGCGGATTTGCATTTTAATTCACAATTGCGTTATGAGCATAAATAATGTTATGGTATCAACAAGAATAATTTTGGCCAATGACATATTTGCAATATTCTTATGTTCATCTCTTTTATATGGAGGTGTTGTTCAACCCTAAACATGCCATTGCGGCTAAGACATCGAAACAATAGAAGGTGCAACACACAATAAAGAGTGAGTGAAAATGAAAAAAGGATAGCAAATAATGGGAGTGGGTGGGCTCGCCACAATGGCAAGGATATCAGTGTAGCCCCCACGGTCTTGATGATGCTTGCTAGTTTATACAACCTATAGATGCACCTCACTAATTATTTGTCTCAATATGTAAGCTAGCCACGTCATCCAAAAACCCATTATATCAAACGACACGTCATCATCCACTAGGACCATCTATTTATGTCATCCATCGATCTTCTATGACCAATAACATGCATGGTCTTTACGAGTACAATGCTATAAAATTCGTACAGTAGATGTCATCCACCGATCTTCTATGACCAATAGCATACATGGTCTTTGCGAGTACAATAATGCTACAAAATTCGCACAGTAGAAATACATAGATGATCAATCATTTAAGAGTCGTTCTCTCTCAACAAAATGAACATATTTTTACGTATAATATCGTTTGCAAAAAATGTTGCCATGCAACCACCTTAGTGTTTCCGCTTTTAATTTAATATTAAATCATGTATAATGTCGTTTCTAAAAAGATATTGCTATGTAATCACCTTAGTATTTCTATTTTTATTTTTTTTAATATTGTTTAAAAAATTCTCGCGGTACCACCTAGTTATTTAATCCTTATCCCCCAACTTTTTGTTGAAATTACGGTGAAAAATCTCCATTTTGGCGTGTACTAGCTACTCATATAACCGCGGGCAATATATTGGACACGTTGCAGCTCCTGATTGGCTTGATTTGTGTTGGTGGTGGGCTCCCCTCAGTTGTAGTTTTCTATGCAGCATGAATATTTTTCCATTAATTATTTTTTTTAAAACAAATAAATTGTTGCCACGTTCGCAAGGTACACTCGATATCTTGTTCTCGGACGAGCGCTTCATACGGTTTTCTCATATAACTGCGCATAATGATGCGTGTACATTATTTCAGGACATTTCTTTTTTCCTCCGTTCCATACAGTGTTAAGCGATTTATTTTCAAAATTGTACAATTTAAATGAATTTTTGATCGTGTAAAGAAATTGATTTGTGATGTCCGCTACTTATATCGGTCGCACGACAGTTACTAATGTTAGCCGTCGTGCCCCATCCATGACCGTGCGCCCTCAAGCTCCATCGCCGAGTCTGACCCTGTGCGCGTCGTCAGAGAGACATGTAGCCCGCCCTCAAGCTCGGGCCTGCACTGCCGCCTCACCGCACGCTCCTTCCACCCTGGCCGCCTCGATCCTACACCCGTCCGGCCGCGACTCCCTGTACCGGGACAACTGCCGCGGATCGCCTCTACATTCGACCCCACTCTTCGGCCTTGCAACCTTTGTTGCTGATGCGGAGGCCCGGTAAATATTTTTTTAGTTATTAGTTTTTCTTCTAACAGAAATACAAAATAGAAATGAGGTTTAATGGAATTGGTTGGATATATGGGGATATGGATAGATATTTGTGGCCAAATTGTAATTATGGAGTACTAAGTTCTCAGAATTTATAGTTATTCATGTAATTAGAAGTTGTTAGAAAAGAGAGATATTTATATTTAATTAGGAAGTTGATTTGTATGTACTTTGTAGGAAAATTGATATGCCAATGTTGGAAATCTTAGAAATTTATTTTGTTCAAGGATTCAATTGGATTAGTATAATATCATAGATAGAATTTCTATGTAATTATAGAAGAAATTTCCCACATTTTTATGTAATTTTATTTCAATAAAGTAACTCATGCAATTTGTATGAAATTTTGAAAAAAATTAGTTGTACATATAATTTTTATCAAATTATGCAAAAAAAAAAAACTAGTTGTTCATTGGTTTTGTATGTTTGTAAGAAATTATAGTTAATTATACCAATTCATCCAATTTGTACCCTATTGTAATTAATTTAAGTTGTTCATGTAATTCATTTTGGCATTTTCTGAATTTAATGCTTAATAGTAATGAATAACAATAACGCAAACCTAGAGGACGAGAACAATAATGATCTGATCGATCCTTCCACACCGCGCCGGGGGGGGGGGGGGGGGGGGGCAGAGAACAAGTTGAGGACCGCAACATTGAGTCCTCGACCTCTTCCTTAGATTCAAGCCGGTTGGATAGGTAAAATGTAGTCATGCTTGCTTTGTATGTACATCGTGTCATGAAAGATAGCAGCCCAGTGCGTCCGCAATGCATATAGGTTATTCAACTGAGTTATTCTCAAGTTTATAATTAATCAATAATTCATGCCATAACTCATCAAAGTAGGCTACGGAACTCTCTTGGTAGACACATTCCTTAAATTCTAGGTGTTCCTCAATTACGTGACTAAGATATTTAGCATCATTTTGAAAAATATGCCACAAACAAAGACGATGCCTGGTATTAAGGAATATAATTCTAATTGTAGCAGACATGGCAGCACACTAATCCGTGAAAATTATGTTAGGATGCTTGCTGGACATTGCTATTACAAATGTGTTAAAAATCCATACAAATGATTCAATGGTTTCATTATATAACAAAGCAGCCCCAAATATGATTGTTTGCTCGTGATGGTTGGTTCCAAGGAGTGGTGCAAAAGGCATCTCAAATTTGTTGGTCTGAAATGTAGTGTCAAATGACACAGCATCGCCAAAACACAAGCATAATCCATGATAGCTTGACCATGTGCCCCAAAGAAATTGGCTATCCGACTATCATCCTCATCTAATTCTATTGCATAAAAAAGTAGGATCCTCTAATGGCTTATTCTTCAAATATTCTAGTAGTGTTTGTGCGTCATTGGATGGTAAGTACTTCTTCTGCTCACGACCAATCAGATTATTGCAATCCATCTGCGAGAAAGGTACACTCTCAACTCCTCCATACCACTGCTTCAAAAATTCATACACTTTGGCTGGTTGTATTCCTGCTCCATGGGCAATAAGTTGTTTGTCTGCCTCTGAAACATGTCATTGGGACCTCACCTTGTTTACCTTATTTGGGCTAGCAAGATAGTGATTGTGGTCGAATACAACCTTTTGAACTCTCCAAATTCTGTTTTGACATATACTGAACTGCCCGCGAGCATTCCAACCTGTCCTTGTAGTACCATTTTCTTTTGAAGTATCATGTGATGAATGCTTACCTCGATGGCCCTCGTTGCTACAAACTATGTGCTTCTGATATATAGCTTCATCTGGTCTATACCTTGTGGTGTTCATCCTTATACCAAAACCAATAGTCCTAGCATATGAATTGTACATCTCATATGCGTCATCCTCTGATTTAAATGATATTCCTGATGAGGACATCACTCCTATGGATACTCTCAACAATCCTCCATTGATCGTTCAAGGTCCAATCACTAGAGCTCGTGCGCGACAATTGAATTTAGAGGTGAGCTCGTTCCTAAGTACTTCTCTTTGTGATTATGAGAATAGATTGCTACCTAATGATTATATTATAATTAGGAACCATGGAGAGAACCAGAGGATAGTTGGAGAAGGGCTTCAAGGTGGAGAGGACCAGCAAGGGCGTGCAAGTCAAGATAGAGGCCCAAATCAACTCGACTTCGAGTCCACCTCGGAGTTCAGGAGCAGTCAGCGCTAAATCGGACGCCCAGGTCGCATACGGGCTCGGATTTGGATGTTCTTTATATGCTTGGAAAGCTAAGAAGATAATCTTTGCAATGGCACTGATCTCATGTCAAAATTCGTCCTGAGTCATCAGGAATCGATGAAACAAGTTGACGTCCAGAATCTGTTTCGGTGCTGCGTCGTCGTATTTGGCCTTTGGCCCGTGTATCGTGTTGAGCCCATTAGGGGCGCGTCCAGGGGGGTCGACCACGACTCTAGACTCCTTAAAACAGTAGCTACCGCCCAAGTTAGGGTTTGGGTTTTGCTTAGATCAATTCTGTCAAGAACAGTGTCGCCGCTCATCGGTTTGTGAGACCCCAACTTCGTGAGTTTAATCATACATCTGCAATTGTGTTGCAATGTTTCTCGTTCTTGCTTGTGTTCTTCGATTCGAAGGCAAGGATTAGCCTTCTGAGTGAGGTCAACCGTGCAACGTCGGTTGATAACCTAAGGAGACGTGGTGCTGCGATTGCGGGGTTCGGAACGTGTGGTTCGGAATCCGGATCGATTTGAGTCACGACTCCACCAAATCGAGAGTTATCAGAACCTTTTGGAAGATCGGGAAACCCTAGTTCCCATCAATTCCAACTTGAGGTACAATTGTAGATTGACCATAATTACTCCCCACCTAAAGTACAATGAGACAATAATCACCATATGAAACTACTGTATTGAACCATAGATCAAGACTCTATTTTGTTAGCTCTGGACTACCTGATCGGTTGGCAGACCCTGAGGTGCCATGGCTTAGGACACCCCTAAACCCGACATGGTTGATCTTTGTGGCGTCTCCATCACCATGAGAGTTTGAGATTGTGGAAGCACCTAGGGCTGGACCAAAAGCTCGAAACTCGCGAGCTGACTCAACTCGGTCCTGGCTCGGCTCGATGTATTTTTTAACGAGCCGAGCATCTGATTTTGCTCGTTTCATTAACGAGCTGGCTCGAGCCCAGCTCGCGAGCCAAACGAGCTAGAACGCCTAATAGACTAACGATCAAATTATTAATTAGTAATAATATATGTATACTATATACGTAGTTCTAGATGATGTTATTATTATGTTCTATTATTATATAGTATGATAGAGTAGATTTTAGAAATATTAAAACTATAATTACTCTAATTTTTATTATATATACTATTGTGGCAATTTTAAATTTACCTCTAGCTCACGAGCTTAACGAGCCAGCTCGCGAGTTTAATGAGCCGAGTCGAGTTGAGCCAATATTTTTGCTCGTTTCCTTAATGAGCCGAGCCAAGCTAGCTCGTTTGGCTAACGAGCTCGAACGAGCCGAGCCAAAACGAGCCGAGCTGGCTCGGCATCCACCCCTAGAAGCACCAGTGACCGGTTCCAGCGTGGGAGCCAAGGATGATGTCGGTGGTGGAACACATTGAACTGCGACATCAGTAGCAGCTGCTGCCTCCCAGTTCAGGGTGGATGCATGGACCATGTTCTGAGCACCTGCACTCGAATGCACCTGCACTCGAATGCCCTGATGCAGAATTCTCCATTGGAGACAGCCACGAACACAATGGAGAATTAGGGCATGCCTAGCGGCGGCAGAAGTTCGCAAAGAGAAGGGAGGTCCGATCCTTTTTTTTACGAGCTTCTTCAATCAGCGGAATGGCAGTAGGATCACTGGCTTAATTGCCCAGATGAGCGCCGCTGCGCCGGCTTGATTGCCCAGCTGAGTGCCGGCTTGGCTGTCCAGGGCTCGGCTCTAGTCACACACTGAACGGTCCGGCGCGGCTCGGCTTCGGTCGGCATCCCGGACGGAGCGCAGGTGGACCTGCTGCCGATTGGGAGTCGCTGCCGACGAGAAGATGCTGCCGGGCTACTCCGCGAGGAGGGGACGAGCGTGAGCATGAAGATGGCGCCATCGCCAGTCGCCACCAAACCGCGAGATCCTTGCTGAGCACCCGCAGGAGGAGCCGGACACGAAGCCGCGCGATGATATCTTTTTACGCACCAACGCCGCCGAGCACCATGAGCATGGTGCCGCTGTCCTCCCCGAGCCGAACCGCATCGCCTCGCCACAGCCACAGCCACAACTGCTGTACACCGGGAGCAGCAGTAGCTTTTTGCTGGCCAAAACGACCAATTTTCAAGTACGCATAACAAATCTGATGCCTCGATGGAGATGGCATGCCATCCTACTGGTAGAGTGGTAAAGGGCACTAGAATTTGTACTGATTTTAAGAATCGGGCTCAAGACTGAGCCAAAATACTACTAGTTTTTAAGTTAAAATTGATTAGGGCTAAGTTCAATTGTGAAGGAAGGAGGTACGAGGGCCCTGATCCATTCCCACCCGTACCTACTGCCCCCAAATAATCATTTTTAAGTCCGTATGCAATATAGAATGCTGCGAGCTCGCACGAACGGCCGAGGGAAGTGGATCAATGCACGGAGCCTGGTCGTCGTCATCATCCCAAGGGTTGTGGCTGGGTAGGGTATGGGTGCACGGAAGAGAGGAGCCCACGCTCCGCTTGCCGTCGCTACCACTGCTGGGCCTCCGTCGCTCCGCCAAAACTGGTTCACGACACTGGGACACTGCTTTGCTCCCTTGAATCCCACGGGGGTTCCCCTAGCACCACCCACCAGCTACGCCGTCACTGGTGAGCCATGGCTTGGAGAGGGATAGAGGATATAGATTGTTGATGGCTTTTTGGTCCATACAAAATTTGAGTATATGTACAATGGTCTGCACGTGGACCCAAGAGCATCAACGACATACGTAATGGTGAATTTTAAGTAGAACTAGAATTGTAATGGTATAGATTCACTACCAGAAACCCGTAGGTTGTCGTGTGCCCAGACATTTGCCGTGAGCTTTCTGTCGGGCACACGGCAAACACAAGCTTTACCGTGCGTCCAAAAAGCAGCGCACGACAAACAACAAACATACGTCAAACTACCATGTTTGTCGTGCGCTGCTCACGGCAAACCACGGCAATCTGCCTAGTCTGTCGTGTGCCAGAAAGGATGCACACGACAAACAGCCATCACGTGGCCCTCGCGTGCGCCCGCCGTCGGGGGAGGTAGGCC
Organism: Echinochloa phyllopogon; assembly: GCA_033239725.1. Classification (NCBI taxonomy): domain Eukaryota; kingdom Viridiplantae; phylum Streptophyta; class Magnoliopsida; order Poales; family Poaceae; genus Echinochloa; species Echinochloa phyllopogon. Next base: position 11,875,880 of record BTCW01000010.1, on the reverse strand, counting down.
ATTCACGGCCGTTAGAATTTTCCGTGTGCGCCTGCAGGCACACGGCAAAGCTCACACCTTTGCCGTGTGCTTTCTGTGGGGGCACACGGTAAAAGTCCATCACGTGCCCCCTGCGTGCGCCCGCCGTTAGGGGTGGGAGGAGGCCGTTCACGGCCATCGAAGTTTGCCGTGTGCTCCCGGCAGGCACACGGCAAAGACACGCTTTGCCGTGGGTTTCTTGCTGGCACACGGCGAAATCTTCTTTTTGCCGTGTGTTCGACCCAAGCACACGGTAAACGAAAAAAAATTGAATCTCACTTCCAAAAATTCTCTCCAACCCACATACATTATTATGTGCTCTATATTCCAAGTTGATAGATTTCTCAATCTGTTTGCTATATTTAATAAACTTTTTGCATTTAAAGTATTTTTCTCGTATTACTCGAATTTGAACTACAAGTCCATGAAATAATGGAATAAGTTTAATGAAAAAATGATATTCATAATATCGAATACAGTGTAAGTCATTACTCAGAAGTTGAAACGAAATTTTGAAATATGTGATAAGGAAACAGTACCACGAACCTCATGTCGAATAGTATTTGAATTCTAAAAAATTCAAACGAAGTCAAAAAATCATGAGATTTTCGTAAAGATCTCATGCTATCGGATGTGGCATGTGTGGTAACAACTTAAATAAATTTCGAACATTTCATCACGTATGATGCTTACAATCGGAGAGTTCTCCAAAGAGATTCATATAGAAGAGAATGATGGTCATTATGTTTGTAGACACATTAGTGTTTGGATTTGAATTTGACTTCCATAGGTTTTGTATAGGTTAGAGTCAATATAGATGACAACATGTTCAATTTTGCTATTTTTTGCATAAATTTAATATTTTAACATAATATTTGAGTTGCATGTAATCATAGGACATGATATTTGCCGTGAGCCCACTGACCTGGCACACGGCAAACAACGGGTCCCGCTTATCAGCGAAGACGTTTGCCGTGTGCCTCGTTGATCTGGCACACGGCAAACAGAGATTTGCCGTGTGCCTTGGATCTAGGCGTTTGCCGTGTGCCGTAGATCTGGGCACACGGCAAATGGCCGGGCCCGCCTAATAGCCACGCCGGCCCTTCTCTCCTCGAACACACTCACTCTCACACACAGCAACGCCGCCGCCCGCTCCTCCGCCCACCGTGCCTGATGCCGCCCGCTCCTCTGGCCGCCGTCCCGCCGCCCCTCATGCGCGGTCCCCTCCTCCGGCCTCCGTCCCTCCGCCGCCTGCATCCCCCGGCCGCCGCCCGTGCGCCCCCTCCACTGGCCGCCGCCCGCGCGCCCCCCTCCCCGGCCCCGCCTGCGCGCGCCCCCTCCCCCGGCCGCCGCCCGCGCGCCCCCCTCCTGGGCCCCGCCTCCGCCGCCTGCATCCCCCGGCCGCCGCCCGTGCGCCCCCTCCACTGGCCGCCGCCTGCGCGCACCCTCCCCGGCCCCGCCCGCGCGCGCCCCCTCCCCCGGCCGCCGCCCGCGCGCCCCCCTCCTGGGCCCCGCCTGCCCGCCCCCCCTCCCCCGGCCGCCGCCCGCGCGCCCCCTCCCCCGGCCCCGCCCGCGCGTGCCCCTCCCGCGCCACGCCCCCGGCACTGACCCCTGCCACGGCGGCTGCCCGGCCGTGCGCCCCCGTTCCGCCCGCCGCCGGCCCCCAGGGCCTTCCCGCGGTAGAAGAAGGAGTGGGGGAGGGGGGAGAAGGAGAAGGAACAGGGGGGAGGAGGAGGAGGCCACGCCGCGGCGCTCGGCCGGCCCTGCCCGAGAGTGCCGCCACGCCTCAGGCAGGAGGTATAAAAATTCATTAGTTTAGTTGTTAGGTTGTTAGATTTTTTCGATGTTTTCATATATAGTTTAGAATTGCTAGAATGTTTAGATGTTTTCATATATAGTTTGGTTAGGATATATAGTTTAGTTAGAGCTTAGTCGTTAGAATATTCATGAGTTTAGTATTTAGAATTGTTAGAAATTTTTAGATGTTTTCATATATAGTTAGACTTTGTAGGTTTGATTATATATGATTGTGGTTGTGGTTATCGGCCATCGTGCCATTGGTATGTTGTTGTGGTCGTCGGCCATCGTGTCGTTGGTTTACTTGTTGCAGGTTGTGGAAACCTCTCCGTGTAGGGGAAGTGCTGCCGAATTTTTTTTAAAATTTTTAATTTTTGTGTTCAATTTTTTGCCACAGCCGTCGCTGAAGGAGAAGGAGAAGGGAGAGGACGTGACGTCGTTGCCCCGAACGACTCTTCGACCCCTGTCTCACCGTCTGCCCAGTTCTCGCCGCCGTCGAGATACTAGGTGAGCACGTGCAAAATAGCTCTGTTTCCTTTGCATGTCCTAGTTCACGTAACCTATACGTCTCCCGTTCGAAAGAGATACAGTTGAAAATATGCATATCTTTGCATATATAAGACCGTATCTTTTTCGAATTGTCCACGTATTTTGGACAGCCCGTGGATGTGTCGATGGGTCTAGTTTCCATGGTCTGCTCTGATCCGCTCGAGAATTTCGACAGCACCTCTCTGTTGTTCTCCGGATACACAATCTCCTTACTAGGACATGTATTTGGAGAACAACGGGGAGGTGCTGCCGAAATTCTATCGCGGATTGGAGTAGTCCATGGAAACTAAACCCATCTACACATCCTCGGGTGGGATTAGGACCTATCTTTACCTATTAGAGCATGATAGAGCACGATAGACCTATCTTTACCTAATACATGCAATTGATTTATATATTAATCGCTCATATGTTAAATGATGGATAATCGTGAGTGGATGTACACTGGTTGGTTGGGTAAGCGTGAGTGGACCAAAGAATTCGTTGACAAGGTTGATGACTTCTTGAAAAAAGCATTTGACAAAGGACAACATAAAGTCTTGTGTCCCTGTAGCCAGTGTGAAAACAAGATATTTCAATCACAGTTGAATATGGGTAGACACATTTGCACCTATGGATTTGTGGATAACTATACCCGATGGATATGCCATGGTGAAGCTCATCGTGCGAGAGATGAAGTCATGAGACAACGCTTCGAGGATTTTGATGCTAAAGCCGGGTGCGGAGACATGTTAGATGACTTTCATCAAGCACACTTTGATGGAGGACCTAGCCATGTTAGGGAGGAACCTCCAGAGGCAACCGCCAAGGCCTATTATGACATGTTGTCTTCGGCACAGAAACCACTTCACGAGCATACTAATGTTTCTGAACTAGATGCCATCGGACGTTTAATGGCCATAAAGTGTCAATTTGGCATCAGTCGCGATGACTTTGATGAATTGTTGGTAGTTTTTGGCAGCATGCTTCCGAAAGGTCATAATCTGCCATGGAACATGTATGAGGCACAGAAACTACTTCGTGCACTTAAGATGCCATACGAGCAGATACATGCTTGTACAAAAGGATGCATTTTGTTTCGAAAAGATCATGCACTCGCAAAGTACTGTCCTAAATGTAATTCCTCTAGGTACCTGGAGGTAGACTCTAGTGATGGTCATAAGAGGCAACTCGACATCCCCGTGAAAATCCTATGGTACCTTCCATTCATACCGAGGATCCAACGGCTTTACATGACCGAGGAGTCCGTGAAACAGATGACATGGCACAAAGAAGGCAAACGATACCGTCCTGAGAACATGGTACATCCAGCCGATGCTGAAGCATGGAGACATTTTGATATGTGCCATTGAGAGAAAGCTGATGAGGCCCGTAATGTACGTGTTGCGCTGGCAACAGATGGGTTCAATCCATATGGACTGATGGCTGCCCCATACTGTTGTTGGTCTATGTTCGTTATCCCACTCAATCTCCCCCCCCCGGCGTCATGTTTCAGCGACAGACCCTTATAATTCTTGGATACCCGGGGGATAACATGAGTGTGTACATGGAGCCGCTTATTGATGATTTGTTCCATGCTTGGGAGGACGGGGTAGTGACATATGATCGAGCTACAAAGACAAACTTCAAAATGCGAGTGAGGTACATGTACTCACTGCATGACTTGCCGGCTTATGCAATTTTCTGTGGCTGGTGTGTCCACGGTAAGTTCCCATGTCCAGTGTGCAAGGCAGCTCTGAAATGCATCTGGTTAACGAAGGGTGGTAAGTATTCTTCGTTCGACAAACACCAGCAATTTCTCCCTATTGACCATCCATACAGACAAGACATCAATAACTTTACAAAAGGTGTCGTGGTTGAAGATCTGGCACCGCAGATGTTGTCAGGTGCCGAGATTCGTGCGCAGTTAGAAGCGCTCGTGGTCAATGAAGAAAGTGTTCGTTTTGTAGGGTATGGTGAGGAACATGCATGAACTCAGAAGTCGGGCTTGTGGAGGCTCCCCTACATAGAAGACCTTCTTCTTCCACATAACATTGATATGATGCACACGGAAAAGAATGTCACCGAGGCACTCTGGGGTATAGTCATGGACATTCCGGATAAGACAAAGGACAATGTGAAAGCTAGAGTGGATCAAACTAGGTTATGCAATAGACCAAAGCTCAACATTCCGCCTCCAAAGACGGCAAGAAATGGAAAAGGCCTCGTGCCGAATTCGTCCTGAAGCCGAAGGAAAAGAAGGAAGTACTTGAATGGTTTCAAACTTTAATGTTTCCCGATGGGTATGCAGCGAATTTGAGAAGGGGGTGAACTTGACCACTATGCGAATCAATGGGCTCAAGAGTCATGACTACCACATATGGATTGAACGGCTTCTTCCGGTGATGGTTCGAGGCTATCTTCCTAACCATGTGTGGCGAGTGCTGGCAGAGTTAAGCAATTTCTTCCGCATCCTTTGCGGTAAGGAGTTATCTCGAACTGTGGTTGCAAAAATGGAAGCATCGGCTCCCGTGTTGCTTTGTAAGTTAGAGAAGATCTTTCCACCCGGCTTTTTCAATCCGATGCAGCATATGATTTTGCACCTTCCGTACGAGGCACAAATGGGTGGGCCTGTGCAGGGTCGTTGGTGTTATGCAATTGAGAGACAACAAAAGGTTCTTCGGACCAAATGTAAAAACAAATGCAAAATTGAAGCTTCCATTGCAGAGGCATACTGTACTGAGGAGGTGTCAAACTTCACAACAAAATACTATGCTGACACTCTTCCAAACATGCATAATCCTCCTCCTCGTTACAATGCTGACGAAAATGAATCGAACCTCAGTCTCTTCAAAGGGCATCTCGGAAGTGCAAGTGTTGGAACTCCTAAGACCTTGCAACATAAAGAGTGGCGCACTATCATGATGTATGTGTTGACCAACCTTTCTGAAATGGAGCCATACGTTCAGTAAGTTCTAAACAAACCCGTTCTTAATTTTTAAATAGAGAATTAATGCATCCAATCCCTCTCAATTAATGCATGTTTAAATAGAGAATTTACTGATTGTTACTGGCAGAGAAAAAGGGCAGCGACTGAGCACGAAATTGATTCCCTTCTTAATAAGGGCGCGGGACATGAATCGCCTGATTTCATTGCTTGGTTCAGAGAAAAGGTACGATCAGGCCGAAGCTCATACATAAAGAGTGCTCATTCTTTTTTCTTAACATTTCAAGTGATTCCCTTCTTAATAACATATCATCACGCTTCTATTTTTAGGCCCAAAAAGATGGGTCTATGTCTCCCGAGTTGAGACAGATTGCCGATGGTTGCCACACGAGGGTCATGTCATACGACGGCTATGACGTGAATGGTTATCGCTTTCACTCAAAAAAGCACGAGCAGAGTCGGCCCAATCGAAGAACCACAAATACCGGAGTTTCTTCGATAGGTCATGATGGGTTAGAGTATTATGGAAGAATTGAAGAAATATACGAACTCACGTTTCCTGGCTCCCAACGTCTTAAGCCTGTCATATTCAAATGTCATTGGTTTGATCCTAACGAAGTGCGACAGACCCCCGATCTTGGACTAGTCGAAATTCGACGGGCATCCGTCTATACAGGAGATGATGTCTATATTGTGGCTCAACAAGCCACACAAGTTTATTATCTCTCATACCCGTGCAAATCTAACGGTCGTCTTAAGGGTTGGGACGTTGTGTACAAGGTTTCGCCACACGGTAAACTACCTGTCCCAAACAATGAATATTACAACATAGACCCAAATACATATGACGGGGAGTTCTTCCAAGAAGATGGCCTACAAGGGTGTTTTGAGATAGACCTACTAGGAGCGGTCGGAATGGAAGTAGACGACGATGAAATAGTTCATGACGCGGACGCTGGAGATGAGATTGACAATGCGAATGACATAGAATTACTTGAAAAATTACAATTAGGGGTTCATGAGGACATTCCTCCTACGGAGGATGGGGACGATTATCTCGACATGCAGGATAGTGATGATGAGATTTATGATCCAGCTATCCCCGATCGAGATGATTATTTCTAATACATGTATGATCCATACTTATTCATCGAGTTATTATTTGTTATATCATTTTAGTTTCTAATTGGTTTTGTTTATTTTGCTTTTTTTCTAACGTCTTGTTTATACGTACTAACTTGTTTAATGTTTTCAATTTCAGGCGATAGGTCAAAGATGGTGGGCGGCGGATTGGCACGAAAATGTGCGTCTACTTTCAGAAGAGTAATGCCAAGTGCCGAGGGGTCCCGACCTGCAAAAGGCAAGGGTCGGGGGAAGGGTGGCCCCAAGGGTCGGGGCAGGGGTGGCTACAAGAGGCGGGTTGTAGAGCCGTCTTCGTCTTCGTCATCGGAGGGGGAGGCGGAGGTGGAGCAGCAGCCGAGGCAGGAGAAGAAGGAGGAGGTGGAGTAGCAGCCGAGGCAGGAGGAGGAGGAGGAGTTCGTCCCGGATGCGGAGGTTGCGGAGGAGGAGGACACGTCAGCTAATGCTTCTAGTACGCCGGCTGTCTGGTTGCGAGGTCCCGCGCGACTCCCGGAACGGCCGATAGCTCCTGCCCTACGACCACTGATTCGACCCATTGGCGACGTATAAGTAATTTAGATTTTATCATTTCTATTTCATTTGATAACTTAACAATCACAATAAAGACTAATATTTTATCTCTTTCTAATTTTTGCAGGAGTTGGGTGACACTCGAACCCGTTGGTCATAACCGCAAGGTCAACGGCATCCTTGGTCATTTGTGCAGGGAGCACTTCCCAGGCCGTGTGGACTTTCGTGGAAGGATAGAGCCGGCCTGGACATAGGACCACTACACGGCCGCTCCAGATCAGGCTGATCGGGATGGGAGGGTCTATCCCAATGTTGCAGAGCGGGTGAAGGGCGAGTTGTGGGTAAGTCTTTCCTGCCCGTCACTGCATTGGATATTTTTTAATAACGACTTAATACATTGTGTTTGTATGCAGGATTTCTACAGGTGTGCGGAGGGATGCATGGAGCAGGCAATGGCGAATGCGCACCGTCGATGCATTAAACTCGTGAAGGACATGCATTATGAGGTGCAGGTGCAGTGTGTCATAAACTACAGCGGGCATGTCCTTAGACAGAAGATATCAAAAGAGGTTGCGAGAAATTTCAAGTTGACTCGAGAGCAATACTTGGAGGTAAATTGTGATTGACTCTCAGATTAAGTGCATCCATTAATTTGATCATCTTACATGTCATTCGCTCTATCATCTTACATGCATCCTTTAATTTGACCATCTTGCGTGTAGGTGCCTGCGTGGTGGTGTCGTAATGATGATACTTGCTGGGAAATGATAGTGGACAAGTGGTTCACACCCGAGTGGATTGAAAAGCACGACGCCGGCCATCAGCGACGTCTGCTAATGCCAGGTCCATCCCACCATCAAGGCAGCCTCGGCAACGATGAATACAAATTCAGATGGGTATGCGGAATCATTTCTTTATTGTAACGCTCAATTCTAAATAATTTCTAATGAAGCTGCTATTTTTCGCAGTCACGGGCACATGAAGGCGCTGAGTGCTCCCAGTTCATGGGGTGGGTTTTGGCCCACAAGGGCAAGGCGTCCGAGGTCACGTACAACCCGGATGACCCGCCCTCGGCGTTCACCAATCCCTCCGTTCACACCCGCATCATGACTATACAGAGATGGGAAGGCTGGTCCATGGGGCAGAGTGGGATCCGAGTGCTCACCCTCTTGATGGAGACATCATCATGAGGGTTGGAGGAGGCAAGAAGCATGGTCGATACTATATCGGTGACGGCATTCTAGACCCGACCAGTACTCCCACTCTCGCCCAGGTTCGAGCACGGAGCACAAACAGTAGCCCGGGGATACGCACACGGCCGACCGTGGCGAAGCAGCAAGTGCAGGAGCTTCAGGTTATTTCTAATTTATTCCTCGTTCATTCCATTTCTACATATAGTTGAATAATAAATATAACAATGCCATCAAATTGTAGGCCCAGCTCGCGCAGCAAGCCGCCGCACACGAGGCGGCGCTAGCCGAAGAGAGGAGGCAACGGCAGGAGGATGTAGCGAGGCAGCAGGCGGAGGCGGCGAGGCAGCAGGCCGAGCTTCAGCAGCAGATGGCCGCCATGTACAGTTGCATTCAAGGCTGGGCTTCACAGATTGGTCAACCGGTACCATTCCCAGCGATGTCGTTCGCACCGATGCCGTTCCCTGCACTTCCAGCTTCTGGAACTCCACGGGTAAGCTACATGACAACTTTGTACTTTCATTTGAAATATTAGAGATTTACAAAACATAGAGACTTAGAATCACTTTAGAGACTTAGATGCAATCTATTCTCTTTTGGGCAGAATCAGTCGGCGGCATCGAATGCGCCAGATTTGTCGCCATGCGTCTCACATCAGCAGATGCACCGACCTCCGTCCGGCGCACTTCCGTTCGGCGCACTTCCGTTCGGCGCACCTACGTTCGACCCACCTCCGCAGTGATGCTTGTGAACTTGTGCATGTGAACTACCGAATAATTTGTGTTATTGTCATTTTAAACATGTGGTCGTGGATGTGGATGTGAACTTGTCGTTCTGGATGTGAATTATCGTCGAATATATATATTGGTGATGCCTGTGATGTTTCTGGTGATATATATATCAGTGATGCAAGTCTGTTTTATTTGATGGGGTCCTTTTAACACGAAAAACAAATAAAATAGGAATTTTATGGTCGCTTTGCCGTGTACTGCACACGGCAAAGCGACCATTCCTATGCTTTCTGGGAAGGGTTTGCCGTGTGCCTCAACATGGCACACGGCAAACTGACCATTTTTTGCCGTGCGCTGGCCAGCAGACACACGGCAACCTAACCATTGTTTGCCGTGTGCCACCTTTGCAGCGCACGGCAAAGGTTACAACTTTGCCGTGTGCTGGCCAAATGACACACGGTAAATGATTGACTAGGTCACCATCGTCTCCGTCTCCGTTTGGCCTGCCGTCCCGCTCCGTTTCTGCCTTTATTTTGCCGTGCGCTGACGCAGTCACACGGCAAAGTGTTTGCCGTGTGCTCGATATAAAGCACACGGCGAACTTTGGATTTGTCGTCGCGGAGGCTGCCGTCGGGGGTTTGCCGTGTGCTACCGACGGCAAAGTGTTTGCCATGTGCTATAGGCTCTTTGCCGTGTGCATTGGGCACACGGCAAAGAACTCGATTCCAGTTGTGATTATAATGGTATTTCTCCGAAGACAGAAAATTGCATTGGTATATATCCAATTAACCCTAAAAACTACTCCCTCCGTCCCGTGAAAAATGCAATTCTAGTTTTTCTCGGACAGATTAATGACATTGGTAAATGACCATACTATCCTCAGTAACCGTCTGAATCATACTAAATTTTGCATAGAGGTTGTTAGTGCATGCAGAAAATTATCTATTTTAAGAAATAAACATTTGGTTACAGCTAGAATTGCATTCTTTTGTGGGATTTTTTTTGAATCTCAGGATTGCACTCTTCACGGGACAGAGGGAGTATGTCCAAAATATATAGCTAGGCATGAAACCATCTCTATGCATGAATTATTAAAATATTATTATCTTACTTTCCAAACTATTAATGCATTATATTATTACCATATAAAAACTATGCGCTATTATTTATGAATTATATTATTCCCGTATAGAAACTATGGGTTATATTTATGTGTTACATCATTCTCATATAGAAACTATGCAATATCACTTAATCAACATCTATACATGGAGGATCAAAAATCAACAAAATTTGAGATAATGGTGGGTGCACTATCCTCATTCCAAAAACCACGAATTTCTTGCATCCTCTATACAAAAATATTACTTCATGAACTAACCAACATCTAGACATGCATATATACTATCAAAATCAATTAATCCTCAAATGTATTTGTATGAATCAAAAAAGTTTCTACATTGTTCTCCTTTAAAAAAACTACAAATTTCTACCTTCCAGAGAAAGAAACGCACCATCCTAACTATAAAAGAAGAGACGATGATGTAACTAACCTTTAGAACTCGGAGGTGAGTGAAATTACCACAAATTCATGTAAAAATTGGGCAGCACCTCCCCTGGGTCCCATCGCCATGATCAGGCCAGGAGCTTTCAATCTGTTTACTGGCTGGGGCTGGGGGATGAAGAAGGCCTAATTAGTGGGGGGAAATTAATACCCGTTGGTATTACCGACCGGTACTAGTAGTTGACTATCTTAGTGGTATTACCAACCACTGTTAATGTGCCGCCAAGGAATCTAGCTATTGGACCCGATACTAATGCAGGCATTGACCCAGTACTATAATGCAGGCATTAGTACCGGGTCCATTCCATCCGGTATTTTTGACCAAAACCACTATAATGTGGGCATGAATACCGGGTCCATTCCATCCGGTATTTTTTACCAAAACCGAAGGTCAGTTCTCTAGTAGTGTTTTATGTACTTTGTGATCACAGGACAATACCACAAATTATTTTTTCTAACTAGCACACACTTCTCTTGCGAATTCTTTTATTTTTTGAATAATTAGCAAGTTTGACTCTTGGTGGTGCCTGTATGACTTAGGAGACAAGGGTTCAAGGATTTAATTACTTAGTTAATTTTTTAATTCAGCTTGTAGTAAAGTTTAACCTTGGGCATCTCAACATCTAACTTGGTCCCTCCTAGGCATGACATACCTTCATCTTGGTAAACAATCTCTCATGCTTGCAAAAATCTTCAGCCCTATGCTAACTACCTGGGGCGAAAAAAATAGTGTCCATTTGCATATAGCACCAAGCCCACTACAAATGTATTACACACAATTTCATCAATGGAACTACAGGTTTGCCTGTAACCAACTAAACCAATCTTACCATTACATATGCCTGCCCAAAGTGATTTGGTTGACAAAACAAAGGAATTAAGGAAATTAGAGTCATGAATTGTAGCCGTACCAATTTTCATGAATTGGTAACCAATTTCCTCACCATACTAGTAAATCAGACAAAATATGCAACACACAAGGTAAAACGAATTATTTGCTATGAACCAATAATGCAAGGATACTCAACATTTTAGAAACCTGGTTGAGTATCTAGAATCCTCTACTATTAAGGTAGGGATGGCAATGGGCACATTACCCACGGGTAAAGCGCATAAAAATCCTCACCTGTCAGACAATTCTCAGAGATGTGCCCTCTGCCCTCACCCGTTATCAGCCATGGGCAGCAAAACCGTGCCCATGCCTGTCACCCATGGGCACGAGTGCATGACGTACCCATGGGAACACTCACATATATGCCTGCCAGACTGAAGATACAATGATGCATGTGACCAATTTAAGAATGATAAAACTCAATCTATCAAACATCAATACTAAGTTACCAATATAACATGTTGCTGATACATAACACGATACATATAGTTCACATCACACTATGCATTGTTGACATCACACATTGTCCAACATTTTAACAAGCCAAATAAAAGAGCAAAGCAAAGTCTGAAATAGAAGAAGCAAGATATAGCCACATACGTAGGCAGTTGGCAGCTCAAATCACATGATACAAATTAAATCACATATATCCAAACACAAATGAGCGGAAAGCTAGTTCATCAATCGGAGTTAACTGAAGTGATGCAAGGTTCTTCCTTCATTTCTTCACCAATAGTTCATCATCTTGACCTATATCAAAGTCATTGTGTATATTAGTATCTGAAGCCGTGAAGATCAGATTATTGGAATAAACGAATATATGATACATGCAAGTTTAGGGTGGTTTGGGTTTACATGGAACTCATATGGTGATGTAGCAATACTTTTGCATTTTTTAAACAATAAATGTTTTATATATAGCTTCATTTTTCAAACCTGCATTATGGAGTATCTATAGTTTCAATAATTTCATATATATGAGAGAAAACTATAATTCATCCAATAGTTATGTTTAAAGCTAAGAAAGCATTTGTTTTGTGCTTATAAACTTTAATTCCTCCAAAAACTAATTGATCTAGGTTTTTAATAAGAGTAAATTGCATCCACCATACAATAACTTGTAACGTTGTATCACTTTAGTCTATTAAGTTGCAAAACGTGCAATTGTGTGCTAGAAGTAGTTTGTTGTGTGTATATACGGTCTCAGTACGCCACACATCAGTGTATTATTTTGTCACGGTGAACATATGACGTTGATTGCTGGGATGGTTCAGGTTTAGCTGATGACATGTGTGGACTGCCTGTACCGTGGCCCTTTTGCAAATAAATCCTAACGCTATCCGTTGCTTTTATTCCATGGAGTATGTATTCATCTCGTACATGAGCAGATAATCCGTGTTCAAAGATACTACAAGACAAGAATTGTCTAGTCCATAATTAAGCAAGAATATTTTTCTAAAAATATTTGTAATCTAGAATTGGATAATTAAATATATGACAAAAGTAAAGTGTACTACTTTTTTTCGACCGAAAGTGTACTACTTTAAATTATGATTGACAGTAGATAAGTTCATGTCTATTCTTATTAAAATCACAAAATAAACATAGAATTATTTTTGAGCTTATTGTTGACTGAGGTAACCCGGACGGTACTGTGACATGTCGACCTCCTCAGCAGTTTGCTCTCGTGTACTATCATCATCTCCTGTAGCCCTTTAATTTCTCAACCATATCCCTCTGGTGCTGTTAGCCTTACCACCTGTAATATTTCATACATGACCACTAAACCATGGGTAATCTGCCGCCTTGGTTAAATACTTGGGTGTGGTGTACTTTAGACTGTATATGCACGTAGCAAACAAGTTGTAGCATGCGATTGCACATTTTACAACTTGATGGATCAAAGTGATACAGCATTACAAGTTGTTGTATGGTACATGTAATTTACTCTTTTAATAATCATACTAGTAATTGATCTAGGTTTTTAATAATCATAGATAATTGTACAGTGATCCGCAGGGAAGAGGTTACAAAAGATGCATGAAACACAGTTTATGCAGAGTATATGTTACATCGCAGTGATACATACATAGTTTAGGACATAATAATGTACAACTGAAACAAAGGTCGAACTCAATGGAGTTCTTGATCTATTTATTGCTTATAAATTTATAATCGGTAAAGTTGGTGAATGAAACATGATAGTTGCCGTCACTGCATTTGGAGATGGTGTGGCTGCTTGCGGCGACAGAGAGAAAAATAGTGAGTATTTAAGATAAAAAAAGATAGTTGGATGGTATGCATATAATTGATTTAACACTTATGTAGCTAAAGTGATGCAAAAAATAGGTTTGTAAGATTGTGATTGTTCCAGTTTCTGATTGGCCATTGGCACCTAGTTTCCTATGTGTTGGAAGTACAAATAGTATCTAAAGAGGTGTGCAAATAAGTCAGGATCCGAAGGAAGACAAAGCTGCAATCTAGAGAATACTTACTGAACTATCGACATTCATCTCAGGCAAAGAAAGAAAGAAAAGAAAGCAAGGATGATCTCACCAGCGATCTAGAGTTGAACAGCAGCCAATAACGAAACTCTATAAAAGAAAAAAAAATGAAGGACAGATGTTAAAAGTTCTATTCACTTTCAACAAAATATGGCAAGAATCTGAAATCTTTAATGTATGGTTATACAATGTCAACAATGAAGACACATTAAACATAGTGCAGGGCTTACATATTTTATCTTAAAGTCTGAAAAATGCTGCCAACATTTTTCAATGGAAATGCTTATCCTTTCATAAACCGAAAGTTGAATCTAGTAGAGCCAGCAAGAACTTTTTTTCTTTTATACCTAATTAATGTATGAACCAGAACAAAAGAGGTTAATTCCAGAAGTCTAATTATACTTCTAGGGTCCAAGCATAATAATTTTGTATAAAAAAGATCAATCAGAAGAAAGGTTGTATTACAATTGAAATTTGTAACCATGTGTGAATTTTACCTTACTCATTTAGTACTGGGACCAGATTTAGTCACATAGCCGACCTCCTTGGCTCCTCAGTTATTGTTATTCCAAGGTTTACCATTTTTGAAGAACATTGTTAGAATACATTAGTAAATTGAGAAAATCCACAGAAAATATAATTTATTTCTAGCTGAGTTGCAAAATAGCACCGATGGTTTGCAAAGACATAGGATGGGGAAAATGCAAAACACGCAAACGAGAAAAGAAGGGATTGTTTGTATCGTTTGAATAACACGTGAACAGATTTTTTCCTTATATTTGAGAACTTGAGCTATCGATCATATATGATATAGTCAACACGAAACAGCAACTGGAAATAGGAAAGTATCTATTGAATAGCATGTAAGGAGTTTCCTTTTATTCACATTGGAGAATAAGGATTAAAAATTTAAAATGGACCATCAATTATAATACTGTTTGCCTTGTTACAGGTACCACAAAAGGCACATTCAGAAATACTGCTTTCTTCCCATATTTCTATGTCATTTCAGATTAGCTAAAAGCAAAGGCATATTCAGAAATAAAAATAAAAGGCACACTAAGCATGATGGGTCTATTTACAGCTAACAACAAATGCGAACGGTTACTGTTTAATATAGCATTCGAAAATGCATATGCTAAGTGCATAATTTCATATCATTATTCACCTTGAGGATTACCATGAGTGAACCCTCCAACAGAGCGGCTCATAATTGTAAATTACTAAAGCATCAGGAATATTGATTCCAACCAAACAGAAAGGCTTCACTGTACCAAATGGAACTGAAAAAGAATTTGGTTGCAGCAATACTAAACATGATAGGCATCCATAAGACGAAGTCTGGGACTCTGAGATTATAACATAAAAACTACAACAAAAAGTATAGAATTATCTAACAGAGAGATAGAAAACAAAATAAAGCATAAAGCCCATATGAGTAATAATAAGAGGATAAACAAGAGGATATAACATTTCACTACTCTAGAAAAAATTAACATTTTCAGAACATGAATTTAGAAATTTCAATTATGGCTCTGCTCTACGTTAAGGCCCCGTTTGGCAGAGCTCCCAGAGCTGATTCTCTAGTGAATCCAGGAGGAGCTCTGCCAAACAGTTTTTCAGAGAGAAGTGATTCTCTGCTGATTCTGTGAAGTGACTCTCTGAAATGAACTAATAGGTTGGGAGCTGAAAAAAGTAGCTTCTCCTAATTCTGTGAAGTGATTCTCCATCCTGGTTTTGAGAGTTTATGATAGAGAATCAAAGAGAATCACTTTCAACCATAGAATCACTTCTCTCAGAGAATCAGAGCTGTCATAGAGAATCAGAATTAGGTGAAACTCTACCAAACAGGCCCTACAGTAGTCAGCATATAACAAATTATAACTGATTCCAACCAATGAAGAGATTGGCTGAAACAAAAATACATCTACTTCACCATGCTGTTGCTGGTGTAGCTATATTCAAGGAGTTTGTATCCAAAAAAATTTGTTGTTAACCTACAGCAAAGTAGAAAAAAAGGATGAGTCTCCTTTCTGAAACCACTTTCAGTAACCCAATAGTATTGGTATTAATCAGCTAAGGGTGTGATACTTGACACATTGGTCAATTCGAAAATTAAACTATTGAAGCAAACCCAAAATTTCTACCTCATTGTCATCTTAACTGATGCACCCTACAGGTAGGCAAGTCACGTCAGTGAAGATGGTACTACAGGAATCCAAACAACATGGCTTGCATGCATGTCAATCATATGAAAAATTGTATAGCTGGTCAACAGCAAAAACATGAAAGGTGCAAATGTTTCAAAAAAATTAAGCTAGCCAGAAACATATAGTATCACATTGTTAATAAAAACTTTGCTACTTGTGAGGAACAAACATCACGAGCAGCCTATGTGTAAAATGGCAAACCTATTCTGTACCCCAAAAAAAAAATCAGACATACACATAAATCACTGAAAAGTAACCACAGTTTCTTTTACCATGGAGAGCTACTCCTATAAGATGTAGCCCGACAAGGTGCTGAAAATTTGGAGCATGAAAATTAGATGAAATTTTATCGTGCTCAATATTCCAATCCAGAGGAGCTGCTACCTTATCAATCTTTTGTGCACAATTGGGTTAATCAAAATCTAATCACCCCTATAAAATTTATCAGTGCTATACAATGTAATCATAAGGGAACTGCTATCTGATCAAACCTTTACAGATTAGCTCCATGAAAATCAGATCTCACCTCCATGCTCAGGTCTTAACAATGAGGACTTGCTTGATCATTCTGATTGTCAATTGTTGGCAAACACCAATGCCATCGTTCCCTTTTCAACCAATCAATTTATAGTAGCCGGAAAATAGGCTCCTCTCTGATCACCACCTGCAGGTCCTCGGGCACGGGGTGCTGCACCACAACATTATGAACCTGGAGCAATTCACAGTCAGATATTACATAAGACTCAGTCCATTCTTTGAATCTTAATTGATGAAAAAAGTATTCACAACCAACAAACTTGACAAGAACAGCAAAGGTTAATGAAACTGGCAGGAGGAAACCAGAACAAGCAAGGCAACAACACTCTTTCACACAGCTATTTCTCAATAATTATCATCCAGGAGATGCACCCCTCCTTTTTTTTATGAGCTGGCTGTCACTGCAGCGAGCAAAAGACCCCGAATGTGAGACAGCAGGACCTTGTTTCATACCACTGCAACCAGCGGCGAAGCCAGGAAAAATGGCCGCTGGGGTCGGCACTCAAAACTAACTGAGCATTAACTTATAGGTTGCGATAATATAATACCATATATAACATAAATTAACATGGTAATAACAGCATATTGTGACAAAATAAACTTTTACAAATCACTGTAGTGGTTACCTATCACAGTGTCCCTCGACGACTACGATCCTCCATCTTGTGAAAGCGAACTATCACATCATCAATTGGAATTTTGGCCAAAAATCCTTGTTCGACGAAGCATATGATACAATCATTCATAAATCCATCTCCAATACGATTTCTCAGTATTGTCTTCACAATTTTCATGGCCGAAAAGCACCTCTCCACCGATGCAGTGGCAATAGGAAGAACTAGTACTAGCTTGAGAAGCCGATAGACCAAAGGAAAAGCCAAATGTTTCTTTTTAGCCACCATCAACCTAGCAAGCTCAGAAATAGTGTTCAAGTTGGCAAATCTTTCATCAGCTCGTATGTTGTCAATGTACAAATTAAGGTCACGGTGAAGATCCTTCAGTTGTGTTGAATTGAAATCATCAGGATATAACTTAGCTAACTCCATTAAACTCTCAACGTTGAAAACCTCAAAACAATTCTTGGGATTGAAAGCAGCGATATGAGTAAGCAATTGAGAGTTTACCTCATTGAAACGATCATTAAACTCTGTAAGCTGCAAGTCAATAATTGGGTTCAAGCAGTCATATCTATAATGCTGATAATTGGTGCGATTGGTCTTTTTCCTTGGCTTATGGCGATCAATATATTCCTCATCCATATCCAACTTAGCAATGCCATGCTGTTCACAAAAGGAGTATACAGACTGCAATAAAGAATCCCAACCATCATCTCTAATTTGCTGAAATTTTTTCTTGGTTAACTTCACCTCTAACATGGCCTCCAGGATGTCTTTGTCTTGCCTCTGCAAGGACAATGACAAAGAATTTGCATGGCCTAAAATAAGCAACATTAAGTGCAAGTGAAACACAAAGTCAAAATCCTTCATGTAGTCTAGGAGACCACGAGCTTGTCTTCTCTTTGCATCAGTTGGACCTTCTTTTTCAACATATTGGAGAACTTCAATAACTTCAGGGAATAGATTGCTTATGCTCTTGAGGGTTTTATAATGAGAACCCCAACGTGTGTCTCCAGCTCTTTTAAGGGATTGTTCTTGATTTAATCCAGTTCCACTACTAAGTTGTCCACTGCCTATGGCTTTGCTAACTCTCTCTTGCTGACTTTCTCGAATCATATCTTTACGTTTGCAAGAAGCTCCTGCCACACTAAGTAACAAAGCTACCATGTCAAAGAAATCACTAGCATCATCATTCTTTTTAGCCATTGCAACAATGACTAATTGCAGTTGATGGGCAAAGCAGTGTATATAATATGCTGAGTTGTTCTCTCTTGTGATTAAAGCCCTTAATCCATTGAATTCACCTCTCATATTGCTGGCTCCATCATAACCTTGTCCTCTAATTTGTTTTATGCTCAAGCCATACTTAGCAAACAAATGATCAATATTAGATTTCAAACATGAAGCCGACGTCTCTTGCACATGAACCACACCAATAAGTCTCTCCTTTATTACCCCAATTTTATCAACATACCGCAAGACAACTGCCATCTGTTCCTTCCCAGACACATCAGTTGACTCATCCACTAACAAGCAAAACACATCACCACCAATTTCTTCAACAATAGATTTAACTATAATCTAAAAAAAATAAATAGGTAGCCATTAGTTTATATACTATGAGATGACATAATTTGTAAAACAAAAATAAAGAAATAATTTGAGTTACCTCAGCAAAACAGTTGGCAATGTCTCTTTGAATTTCTGGAGCAATCATCTTATTATTTTTAGGAGCATTACTTCCAACAACTTTCTTGACTTCCTCATTTTCATCAGCCAAAAGGTCTACTAACTCTCGAAAATTTCCTTTATTTGTGGACTCCTCTGATTCATCATGGCCACGAAAAGCTAAGCCTTGATGCAACAAGAATCTAGCAGATTTAATTGATGTCTTCAATCGAGTTAGATGTTGCTCTCTAGCGATATTACTTTGCTTATTTATAGCATCACCAATCGACTGGCCAGGCTTCAACAAATTGTCACATCTTTTCACAGCTGTGTTATGAAAACTATTGCATCTGCTGCCTACATGAACTCGAAGCCTATCACATTTGTTCCAGCTATCCCAGCCATCTACTACAAATGCATCATTCCCACCTTGGCCCATGTTGCAATCTCTGAACAAGTAACAGTATAAACAAAAACACCTATCCTCCTTTTCACTGTACTCAAGCCAATCATACTTAGAGAACCATTCATCTTGACACCGCCGTGGAAAACCCGCTATCATCGTCGTTGGAAACATAAAACCAGGTGGAGGCTTACAAGGACCTCTAATCAAATATTTTCGCCTAACATCATTTTGTAGCTTTTCACCTATGTAATCTGATATCCTCCTTCTATCTGCCGGATCATACGGAAGCTCATCAAAATTTACCTCATGCCGTGAGATTCTTCGTGAAGTGCGTTGAATAGTAGTGTTTGGTGCAGGGACATCTCCATCTCTTCTTGCTCTTGAAGAGTCTCCATTATTATTTTCATCATCACCGGCTGGTGGCAATTTCCTTTTATAGAACCCTTCCAATTTGCTTTGATTGCCTATCAAATTAGACAATTGATCATATCATAAAAAATTATAGTAGATGCTAATGTGCAAGACGTACTGAACTAGTAAATTGGCATACGTAACGTACCTGGCATCTTGATCCAAAAGACTGGATCCAAATTCCAAAAGACTGAAAGCACGTCGTTCTTTCTTTGCTGGAAGTCTGGAACACAAGGATGAAAAGGAGAAGGAACAAGGAAGAGCTTTTTGCCGGCGGCGGCTGCCCTCCTGCCCTAGGATTTGTGGATTTGAGATGAGAGACTACGAAGAAACGAAGAGACCAGGCAGGTGCGCCGTGCCGCCAGGCTGTATCAGAGGCCACTTTTGGGCGTTTGGCATTCTGGACCTATGACTGAGAAAGAAATACGATGGACTGCTGCTAATGGGCTGCCGGCCTGCCAGGCCGCTGGTGTCGCAAGTATTTTTTACTGGGGTCTGCCACGGCAAAAATTTATCCGCGTACACGTACGACCGCAAAGTCGTTGGTGTCGGACGACCCCATCGAGTGAACGTAGCTTCGCCACTGACTGCAACATTCATATCATAAGGTAGTTTCTTAAGGACCTTGTTTCGGAGAAAAAACAGAATGAATCAAATGAAACAAAACGAAAATTGTGGCAGACCTTGGCTACCTATTCATAAATGGAGCAATACTATCAAAATTGCCACTCCTTTAAATCAATCATCAAATCAAGTTGCTATTCACCCAAATCAGAGTCCTTCCCACTTGATCAAACTACTGTTGTCCCAAAAGGAAAAGGAAACTAAATCTCAAAGATGAATCGTGGTACTGAGGAAGACAATGGGAGGTGAGAGAAGGGGACAAGATGAAAGCGATGGCAGGGAATTCATGGCCACCACAACAAGGTGCGACTTGTCCTCTCTACTGCATCAAGCTTTTAATTACATGAATCATTATCTTCTTCGCAGCCACAGTGGGGCCGCCACTGCTTTATCTCCACGCACCTTCTGTTGTGCTTTTGCTTGGGGCTACAGCCGGGCACAGGTCCACTTATGTGTCGCCGCCACCGTCGGATGCCACGGCGCCTGCTCCTGCTCCCGCCTGCCGGCTGCACCTTCACCCTTCGCTTGTGCCTGCGTGCCATCGCCATCTGGCCGTACGGCCTGCACGGGACGCCGGAAGGGGCCACTACCAGAATGATCGACATCTGCACCGGGTGGGAAAGCCCTTTAGCACCGGGTTTCCCACCCGGTGCAACTAATCCGAGGCTAAAGGGGTACCCCTTTAGCACCGGGTTGAATAACCGGTGCTAAAGGGGCCCTTTAGCACCGGGTGCAGCCACGACCCGGTGCTAAAGGGCCTGCCCCGCAGCGCCGGTAGCAGGGCCTTTAGCACCGGGTCGTGGCTGCACCCGGTGCTAAAGGGCCTGCCTTTAGCACCGGTTGCTGCCTGAAACCGGTGCTAAAGGCCCCGGATTTCTTTTTTTTTTTTTGATTTTTTCAGTAGCCATGCGTGCACGTCTATATACGTATATATTCTAATACGTGTATTCTAATGCGTATTCGGGCGACTCTATATTCATACTAGCTGACATTTCATCAAAATAGAAGACATATATATTACAAAAGTAGATATTCATGCATGTCAACTCGAGTTATATATATTTAAACTGTATTTTCTACATAATTAAGATTGACGACTAGCTAGCTCTCGTTGGACTGTCCGGCACGTCCTCCAGTATTGGCGAGTGGAATTCTCCTCGGGGATTGACGACCTCATCCCAGATCCATCCGACGAGCTGTTCTGCAATTGCGTCAATTCTTTCTATCTCTAGGGACTCTTCCTTCAGGTTGAACATCTATAATTTAAAAATATTTGAAAGACATTTAATCCGTCGAGTTGGAGACAATAATTGTGCACTTAATAATAATGGAAATGTCTTTATTATTACGTACCATAATATCGCGTTGTGTGAGCTTTTTATGTCCCCAATTCCACATGTAGTCGCACACATAGTATGCACATAAATTATTTCCCGGTCCCTGTTTGGCACACTGTCGACCAAAAGAAATCTAGTAAAATTCATATAATATATTAGTCGATGCCTACATGTACAAATTACTTGCTTACCGGAAAGCCAATGTTCCATTTTAGTGTTTCATGTTGTATACCCGTGTGTTCTGTACGAAATTGAATCCAGGCCCTGCGAACAAAAAAATTGAGTTAAGTCATTGCGAGTGGAAGGGGTGGATTAAGTAGGGGAAAATATACATCACCTTGCCATCATGTCCATGATGTTCTGTAGTTTTTCTTTTGGGGTGTGCAATGAATCAAAGACGTTCACGACACCCCGATCAGGACACAATATAATTAGGAACCAGTGGAATCTGTGCACATGTATACATTATAATCAGAAATGAATTGTTACACAGACAGTATAAGAAGAAGGCTGTGAATGTACTCACTCGATGTTGTACGGGATTAGTATGGAGTCACAGTAATTTTGTTTCTTGATATATTTGTATAGGTTTAAATATGTTTCCTCAGGATTGTGCATTATCATTTCTTCACTTATCCTTCGAGGGTCAACGAAACCAACGTCATATATATTGTCTCTGCGACATTTTTGAATCTCCATTCTGCATATGTTAAGCAATAAATAAAGCCCGCGTCAACATAGATTGGAATTATTGTTTTTAAACTGTGAATTATAAGCAACAACAAAGTACTTACAATGTCCAACATGTGATCAAATCCACGTCCATGGCGTCGCGGTGGTACAGCTCATATATATCATTAAACCTGAGCCAGACAAAATCCGCGTCACCATTGTAGAAGTCTTGGTCCTTCACGCCTACTTTTATCATGCGCCGTTTATTCCTTCTTGATTCTTCCAAATACCAGTCATGGAATCGGCGCATCTTCGTTTGTAGCTTCCTCTCCATTTCAGGAGGGACCATAGGCTCGCCAAGCTTAAACGGCCACTTCAGCGTTGTGTTTACTGGCACATCTTCTTCCCCCAGGACTTGCGCTCTGGTTAGTCCAGTCTCGGCCATTACTCGTTGAATGTTAAGCTCGTCCAGAGATGGCAATGGACCCAAGGGACGCTGAGGTTGCTGGCCGAGTTGAGGAACCTTTTTGGATGGGCCCGCCTCCTTATCCGCAGCCTTCCGTTTCCGGCGAGATTTCAGTAATGAGCGGTCATAGTCTGTTACTATTACTTCCTTCTGTTGACCCTTGCTCAAATTACCGAGGAATGACTTCACGATGGTGGGATCAAGCTTCGGCTCCGCCTCAGGTTTTCTCCTCCACTCGGCCATTTGCCTCTTTGTGTCTGCTTTTACCGAGGCTTCGAGCTCCTCTAGAGTCTTCTCGCCCGCTCTTTTCTCTGGTGCGGGCTTCTCTCTAGTTTTTCGCGCCTTCTTCGCTGGTGGAGTGGGGGCAGAGGCTTTAGTGCGGCGTCCCCTCTTCGGCGGAGGAGACGGAGACCTCTTCGGCGGAGGAGACGGAGACCTCTTTGGCGGAGGAGACGGGCTTGCATCAGGAGCTCCCGGAGAATCGTCATGATCCTGTGGATCTCTTGGAGGTGACGGGGGCTTGTTGGTAGCCGCAGGTGTATCGGGTATAACGATGTCTGCCTTGCTCCATAGAATGATGCAGTGAGAACACTGACCGAGTTTTGTTTCTCCGTCACCTCCGGGGATGTCAAGTTCCAAGTCTTCCCAGCTGGTGACGACTTGCTCCACCTCAACAGGTACGTAACCATGTGGAATGTCATTGCAGTGCCATTTTTGCCCTTCTTCCACACGTTTGGTCATACCGTATGCGACCTGATAAGTTAGTAGTCACAAAGAAAGTTAGTAAATGAATGGTATTTACGGTGAAATGTATGCAGTATGAACTAAGGTCGCATACGTACCACCACAGCTAAGTTCTTCTGCCTGACGACAAGCTCGCACGCGGTCCGTTGAGTTATTTCATCCACGGTGTAACGGACCGCTTCGGCGGCCTGTGTGGAAGCGTGACTGCTTTGATATTGCTGTGGAGGGCTAATAAGGGCCGCATCTTGGAGAGGTGCATGCTCTGTGGAACCGGTCCCGCCTGTGGCTTGTTGGAGAGGTGCAGGCTCTGTGGAACCGGTCCCGCCTGTGGCTTGTTGTATCTGCAGCCATGCTACCTTCATCCGTCGCTCCATCTCTGACTCCATTTCTTGGAGCTTTGAGCCCTGGGCGGCAACCGTTTGCTCTAGGTCCCTTACCCTCTGCTCATATTCGGCCTTCTTCCTCGAACGGCTCCTATAGGTGGCGGCGTGCTCTTGGAAACCTTTCTTCCATGAGACGCTTGTGCCTACGCCGCGCGTCCGTCCAGGATGCTCCTTGTTCCCTAAGGCATAGGTTAGCTCATCTCTGTCTCTATCGGCAACAAATTCTCCCCTATCAGATGCCCTGAGGATATCGAGGAGACGCTGAGCTAGTTCTCGCAAGTCCTCGGGAAAAACTAAGGAGCCGTCGATTGGGCTCAGGGTGCCTCCATGACCATAGTACCAATGCTTGGTCCTTGTGGGCCAGTCATGTGTCGCTGGAGTGATGCCTCTAGCATATAGATCTTCTTCCATCTTCTCCCATTTAGCGATGCTTGCCTTGTAACCTCCCGAACCCATCTTATGCGAGTACTTCTTATTTGCGGCGTTTCCAGCGTTTCTAGCGCTAGCCGTTGCACCCTCTTCGGAGGTTTTGTACTCAATGAATGCTTCCCACTCGTCATTGGTGATCTTCTTATACTTCTCAGGATCCGGGGCCTCTCCGGTTTTGAGAAATTGCGAGTACAACTTCTTCTTGAAATCCTGAAACAGAACTGCCATCTTCTTCATTGTCCAATCCCTCAGTTCTGCTTCATGAGTGCTAGGCCAGTCGAATATTGCCTTTAATTCCCTCCATAGCATCTCCTTCTCTGTATCGGGGAGCACGTACTCCTCAGTGGGGTCCGTGGACTTCCATTTTCTGATACTAATGGGCACATTGTCCCGTACAATTACCCCGCACTGAGATACAAATTTCTTGGCCACTTTTGGGGGCTCAACTGGCTCCCCGTCATCCTCCACTCGGGTGATGTGTAACTTGACATCCTTCAGCTTCTTCGTGGTCGATCGTTTTGATTTCTTAGCAGAGGCGGCCTACACAAATTACATATATACGAGATGATATAGAGATGGTATACATAATTGACATGTACAGTACAAATTTATGTTATCTATATACACACCTGACTAGACGAGGGCGCGCTACCGGCTCCTTCAATAGTTTCGGCCCTTGCAACATTGTCGCCCTGGACATTTGCGGCCCCTTCAACATCTTCGGCCCTTGCAACATTGTCGCCCTGGACATTGTCGTCCCTTCCAATGATGCCCAACACATCATCCATCGACATTGGTTGGGTTACAATATTGAAAAGTTGATTCGCAAAGAACGTGTCGTTGTCCTCTTGCATGGGTGGGACAGGGGTGTTGTTGTCCTCTTGCATGGGTGGGACAGGGGTGTTGTTGTCCTCTTGCATGGGTGGGACGTTGTTGTTGTTGTCCGCCATCTATAGAATTAAAAATAATTGGTAAGAATTGATTCGGGTGGGACGTTGTTGTTGTTGTTGTTCGGGTGCGCGGTGTGAATTGATTCGCTAAGGGTTTGCTAAGGGGGTCGGTGCGTGAAAAACGGATTCGCTAAGGGGTTCGGGTGCGCGATGGGTTCGGGTACGCCATAGAATTTCCGATAATAAACATTTTCGATAGTATACATTATACAAACATATAACATTTCCAATATACATTTAAATGAAGCACATATATTTCTAATATACATAGAATTTCCAATATACATTTCAATGAAGCATTTTCCAATATACATTTCAAACATATAACATTTCCAATATACATTTCAATGTAAATATCTCCAATACATTTAAATGAAGCATTTTCCAATATACATTTCAAACATATAACATTTCCAATATACATTTCAATGTAAATTTCACCTTCAAAGTTTCACCCTCAAAGTTAGCACTGTTTAGATCACAAATTTAGCACTGTATACATTTCAATGTAAATTTTCCAATGTAAATTTCCAATATACATTTAGCACTGTTTAGATCTCTGTATACATTTCAATGTAAATTTTCCAATGTAAATTTCCAATATACATTTAGCACTGTTTAGATCACAAATTTCACCCTCAAAGTTTACAATGCAAAAAGAAGATTGTCATCACATCAAAATATCATAGCATGTATGGACTACTAAATGTAGATAAAATCAAAAACTAATTGCATGGATTGGTTGTACTCTACGAGACGAACATTTTGAGCGGCGCGGGACGAGGGGCACCGGCGCGGGGACGACGGGCGCGGGGACGACGACGGCGGCGGGGACGACGGGCGGCGGCGGCGTGGGTGTCGGAGCGCGGGGACGACGGGCGCGGGGACGACGGCGGCGGCGGGGACGACGGGCGGCGGCGGCGTGGGCGCGAGGACCACGGGTGGCGGCGGCGTGGGCGCGAGGACCACGGGCGGCGGCGGCGTGGGCGCGAGGACGACGACGGCGGCGGGGACGACGGGCGGCAGCGGCTGAGGAGACGAGGCGGCGGTTTCTGTGAGGATTGAGGGCGAAGTGAGGGAGGGGAGAGAAGTCCCCGGCCTATATAGGACCGGGGCATTTAGCACCGGGTGCAGCCACGACCCGGTGCTAAAGGCCCTTTCGCACCGGGTGGTGGGAAGACCCGGTGCTAAAGGCCCCCCCTTTCGCACCGGGTCTTCCCACCACCCGGTGCGAAAGGCCCTTTAGCACCGGGTCTTCTACACCCGGTGCGAAAGGCCGTAACTGTGCGCCAGACTGAGGCCTTTAGTACCGGGTGCAGCCACGACCCGGTGCTAAAGGCCCCCCTTTCGCACCGGGTCTTCTACACCCGGTGCTAAAGGCCCCCCTTTCGCACCGGGTCTTCTACACCCGGTGCTAAAGGCCCCGTAACTGGCGCCAAACGAAAATTAGGGGCCTTTAGCACCGGATTTTAGATCAACCCGGTGCTAAAGGCCCCAACTTTTCGTTTGGCGCCCAGTTTCCAAACGGGCCTTTAGCACCGGGGGCTACTATTTGGGAATCTTATAAATATAGTTTTTAATGTATAGTTATTAATACTTGTTTTAATTCAGTTATTAATACCTATTAAAAATATATATTAAAAAAGAAAATCTTATACATTACTAGAAAATCAATATAAAATGCTAGAAAATCTTATAAATTACTAGAAAATCTTATAAATTAATAGAAAATCTTTTAAATTACTAGAAAATCCTGTAAATTAATAGAAAATCTTATAAATTAATAGAAAATCTTATAAATTACTAGAAAATCTTATAACTTACTAGAAAATCTTATAAATTACTAGAAAGTCTTATAAATTACTAGAAAATCTTATAAATTACAAAAATTGATAACTAAATGAAAGATTTTGGAACATTAAACGGTCTCAGATGAAAAAGTCATGAATACCAAAATTTCATATCTCATCAAGATCTACAATCTTTATTTAAGTCATTTTTGCATTTGAGAAAGTGGTAGTGTACATTGTTCATTAATCCTAGATTCACTCGCATAGTTTCCAAAACTTTGTTAGAGACTTGTCAAATTTCTACTACATGTTATTACCCATTTTGAAAATGACAAAATGACCTAAATAAAGATTGTAGATAATGATGAAATATGAAACTTTGGTATTCATCACTTTTTCATTTGACATCACCTAGTGTGAAAAAAACCTTGGTTGTAGGTGTCATTTTTAATTCAAAATTTGGATTGTTCAAACACGAGAAGATTTTTCAAAATAATAACATTAATATGTTTCATAACCTGATAGAGTATGATTTTAGGAATTTTTAGGAAGAAAAATGATCTTTTTTGAAGTTTGTACGAGGGAGAACGACTAGTTACAACTTTTATACAGAGATTAAAAAGAAAAATTGTTCTTGTTCATCCAGTGACGTGGCCCGGTGACGTGGCCAGCTCTCGCACGGCCTCCGTGGCCAGGCCGGTCTTTGGCCCCGCCGCAGCGTGGCCTTTAGCACCGGGTGCAGCCACGACCCGGTGCTAAAGGCCACGACCGGGCCAGTGACGTGGCTCGCGTGCGCCCGGTGACGTGGCCGGCCGCCGCACGGCCCCCGCGGCCCGGTCGTGACCTTTAGCACCGGGTGCAGCCACGACCCGGTGCTAAAGGCCTAAATCTTATAAATTAATAGAAAATCAATATAAAATGCTAGAAAATCAATATAAAATGCTAGAAAATCTTATAAATTACTAGAAAATCTTATAAATTACTAGAAAATCAATATAAAATGCTAGAAAATCTTATAAATTAATATAAACTCTTATAAATTAATAGAAAATCAATATAAAATGCTAGAAAATCAATATAAAATGCTAGAAAATCAATATAAAATGCTAGAAAATCTTATAAATTACTAGAAAATCTTATAAATTACTAGAAAATCAATATAAAATGCTAGAAAATCTTATAAATTAATAGAAACTCTTATAAATTAATAGAAAATCAATATAAAATGCTAGAAAATCAATATAAAATGCTAGAAAATCTTATAAATTACTAGAAAATCTTATAAATTACTAGAAAATCAATATAAAATGCTAGAAAATCTTATAAATTAATATAAACTCTTATAAATTAATAGAAAATCAATATAAAATGCTAGAAAATCAATATAAAATGCTAGAAAATCAATATAAAATGCTAGAAAATCTTATAAATTACTAGAAAATCTTATAAATTACTAGAAAATCAATATAAAATGCTAGAAAATCTTATAAATTAATAGAAACTCTTATAAATTAATAGAAAATCAATATAAAATGCTAGAAAATCAATATAAAATGCTAGAAAATCTTATAAATTACTAGAAAATCTTATAAATTACTAGAAAATCAATATAAAATGTTAGAAAATCCTATAAATCAATAGAAATTACATGGCATCATCGTTTACTCGGACACTAATAAACTTCCTCTTTACAAATGTTCCTTGATTGTGATCACGCCGTAGATACGGTGTCTCCTCCGCCGCTAACAGGATGCTTGGGTCATCAGGCACTGAGAATGGAGGCCGGCCATCGAGCATATCATAATCTTCATCCGTCTTGTCCTCAACTCCTACGATTTTTCTCTTTCCAGGAAGAACTATATGACGCTTTGGCTCGTCTTGTGATGGGTCCAATTGCTTACCCCCACCTTTCTTATCCGCCCCTTTCTTCGGTCTGCTAGCCATGTCCTTCACATAAAAAACTTGTGTGACAGCTTTGGCCAGGACGAACGGTTCGTCTAGAAAGCCAATCTTGTTTAGGTCCACTAACGTCATTCCATAGTCCGCTTCAACTTTAACACCTCCTCCAGTCAGCTTCACCCATTGGCACTTGAACAGTGGGATCTTCAAAGGTCCGTACTCTAGTTCCCATATCTCCTCTATGACTCCATAGTATGAGTTTGTATTGCCATTGGTGTCTGTCGCGTCGATCCGGACACCACTGTTTTGGTTGGTGCTTTTCTTGTCCTGGGCTCTTGTGTAAAATGTATACCCATTGATGTCGTATCCTTGGAATGTCAAGATCGTGCTCGATGGACCTCTAGCTACAAAAGCTAGCTGCGCATCAATGCCCTCGACACCCATAAGACGTCTTCGCAACCAATCGGCGAAAGTACTATTGTGCAGACGCTGAATGAAGGCCGCAGACTTTGTTGAGTTTTCGTCCCTGAGAATCTGCATGTGCTCCTCGATGTACGGAGCAACTAAGGTTGATTGTTGCAAAACTGTGAGGTGCGCTTTACGAAATGTCTCAACGTCCTTGATCACCATCGATCTTCTCCCTAGTGTGCCCTTTCCACCAAGTCTCCCCTCGTGATGGGATTCGGGCACACCAATCGGCATAAGATCGTCGACAAAGTCAACACAGAATTCAATGACCTCCTCCGTTTCGTATCCCTTAGCAATGCATCCTTCTGGACGAGAACGATTACGGACATACTTCTTTAGGACAGCGAAGAACCTCTCAAATGGGAACATGTTGTGTAGAAATACTGGGCCCAATATACGAATCTCTTTGACGAGGTGAACCAATAGATGTGTCATGATATTGAAGAAGGATGGTGGAAATATCATCTCAAAGCTGACAAGACATTGCACCACGTCGTTCTGTAGCTGATCTAAGTGGTCTGGATTGATCACCTTCTGAGAAATTGCATTGAGGAATGCACATAGCTTCACAATGGCTTTCCGCACGTTTACTGGTAGCACACCCCTGAGTATGACGGGAAGCAGCTGTGTCATCAACACATGGCAGTCGTGAGACTTCAGGTTTGTGAACTTCTTCTCTTTCATATTTATTATTCCCTTAATATTGGAGGAGTAGCCAGACGGAACCTTGATACTGTTCAAGCATTCAAACATGCTTGCCTTCTCTTCTTTGCTGAGAGTGAAGCTGGCAGGACGCAAGTACTGGCGTCCTTTGTCTCTCTTTTCTGGATGTAGATCAGTCCGTTGCTTCAATCGTTTCAGATCCTGACGTGCTTCCAGTGTATCTTTTGGCTTCCCATAAGTACCCAGGAAGCTTATCAAGTTCACGCAAAGATTCTTCGTCAGATGCATCACATCAATCGCGTTACGGACCTCTAAACGTTGCCAATAAGGTAGCTCCCAAAAGATAGACTTCTTCTTCCACATCGCGGCACGACCATCCTCGCCCGTCGGAGCAGCCTGGCTTCCGTCTCCCTTGCCAAACACCACGTGTAGGTCCTTCACCATATCAAATAGCTCTTCTCCACTCCGGTGTCTCGGCTTTGTACGGCGGTCAGCATTCCCGCCAAAATGCGCACATTTCTTTCGTAGCTCATGCTTCGCCGGAAGGAATCGACGGTGACCCATGTACACAACTTTACGACAATGTTTCAAATACATGCTTTCGGTTTCCTCTAAACAGTGAGTGCATGCTTTATATCCTTTGTTTGATTGTCCTGATAGGTTACTTAGTGCAGGCCAGTCGTTGATGCTTATGAAAAGCAGTGCTCGAAGGTCAAACTGCTCCTGCTTGTCCTCATCCCACACGCTAACACCTTCATTCTTCCACAGCTGCAAAAGTTCGTCAACCAATGGTCTTAGGTACACATCAATGTCGTTGCCAGGTTGCTTTGGGCCTTCGATGAGCACTGGCATCATAATGAACTTCCGCTTCATGCAGAGCCAGGGGGGTAGGTTGTAGATACAAACAGTCACGGGCCAAGTGCTATGACTACTGCTCATTTCACCAAAAGGGTTCATGCCATCGGTACTTAAACCAAGCCTAACATTCCTCGCATCAGCATCAAACTCTGGGAATGCTCTGTCGATGTTCCTCCACTGGGATCCATCGGCGGGGTGTCTCAACATGCCATCCTGCTTACGTTCTTCTTTGTGCCAGCACATCAGTTTGGCATGGTCTTTGTTCCTGAACAAACGCTTCAGACGGGGTATCAGAGGGAAATACCACATCACCTTCGCAGGGATTTTTTTCTTAGAACGCTCTCCCCCAACATCACCAGGGTCGTCCCGCCTGATTTTGTATCGCGCGCAGGTGCAAACCGGACAACGATCCAAGTGTTCGTACTGTCCGCGATAGAGGATACAGTCATTAGGACACGCATGTATCTTCTGCACCTCCAAACCGAGAGGGCAAACAACACGTTTTGCTTGATACGTTGTCGATGGCAATGTGTTACCCTCTGGAAGAATCTTCTTTACGAGTTTCAGTAGCTCCTCGAAACCCTTATCAGTAACACCATTTGCTGCCTTCCACTGCAGAAGTTCAAGTGTGCTACCCAACTTCTTTAGCCCCTCTTTGCAATCTGGGTACAGGTCAGTCTTGTGGTCCTGCAACATGCGCTGTATCTTTTTTATATCCTTATCATTGCCGCAGTCTTTCTCGGCATCACGCAACATTTGCCCGAGCCCATCAGTAGGTTCATTTTCCTGAGCAACATCTTCCTGAGCATCGCCTTCCCGAGCAACATCTTCCTCATCGGCATCACCCATTGCAGCATATGCAAAGGAACCGTAGTATTGAGCCAATAACGGAATGTCGTCATCGGCCTCGTCTTCTTCATCTTCATCCATTAGAATTCCTCTTTCACCGTGCTTCGTCCAAACAGAATAATTCCTCATGAAACCGTGCCTCATCAAATGCACTTGAAGACAACCTCTTTGTTTGTACGATTGTATATTTTTACAATGGGTGCATGGGCAGAACATGAAACCGGACGGCGTCTTGTTAGCCTCGGCGGCATCGAGAAACGTCCTAAGGCCATCACGGAAGGCCTGAGCGTGGGGGTCCCCGTACATCCATTGTCTATTCATCTGCATTATTAACCAATAACAAATATACAATACAATTTAAAGATAAAAAAAATTAATATATAAATAAATACAAATTATAATATATATTCCATTATATAAATAAATTTCTAAAACTACATTACTATATTCATTAAATATAACATTACTATAAGCCTTATAAGATTTATAAGATTTATAAGATTTTCTATTAATTTATAAGATTTTCTAGCATTTTATATTGATTTTCTAGTAATTTATAAGATTTTCTATTAATTTATAAGATTTTCTATTAATTTATAAGATTTTATAGCATTTTATATTGATTTTCTAGTAATTTATAAGATTTTCTATTAATTTATAAGATTTTCTAGCATTTTATATTGATTTTCTAGTAATTTATAAGATTTTCTAGTAATTTATAAGATTTTCTAGTAATTTATAAGATTTTCTAGCATTTTATATTGATTTTCTAGTAATTTCTAAAACCACATTACTATAAGCCTTACAACTATTCACAAGTCATACAAAACAAAATACTAACTGGCTTGCCTTCTCTCTCCATTTAAAACACAACATGCATGAACACTCTCTCCACCATGAACTCAAGCTCTCTCCTCTCTCTCCTCCAAGAACACAATCTCTCTCTAGCTAGCTTTACTTTGATTCACAAATCCCTCTATTTCTAAATCATAGAAGGATTACAAGCTAAATAAAACATTAGAGAATGAAAGAGTGTACCTTGTAGTGCTCCTTAGATGAGTAGATTCTTCACAAATTTTGAAAAAAATTTGGGCAGCACCTCCCCTCCCACGGCCGAGCAGCATGAACACAGCGCCTAAGTGTTCAGCTGGCTCGGGCGGGGGAGGGGAAGCCCCTATATTCAAACACATTAGCACCGGGTCGTGGCAAGACCCGGTGCTAATGTTCACCCTTTAGCACCGGGTGCAGCCACGACCCGGTGCTAATGTGCCCGAGGCCTTTAGCACCGGGTCGTGGCTGCACCCGGTGCTAAAGGGTGAACATTAGCACCGGGTCTTGCCACGACCCGGTGCTAATGTGTCCGCCCGGACACACCTCCGCGCCGCCCCCGCTCCTAGCCGTTGGACCCGGTGCTGAAGCCCCATCAGCACCGGGTCCAAAAATGGCCGAGGCGGAGGAGGCGGGCGGATGTGAAGGATTCTGGTAGTGGGCGAGGCATGGCTGGAAGGAGATGTTCCAGTGGTATGATGCTGTTTGGAGGGTTTGGTGGCCGGGGCAGCCAAAGATAGGAGTGGAGGTGCCGACGGTGGCGGCGGCGGCAGCGGCTCGCGCGTGGGGGAGAAGGCGAGCGGAGGAAAGTTTTTCTTCTATTGACCCTCGATGGTTCTGTACGGGCAGATATTTTTCTCCGGCAATTGGTGGTTGACACGCGGACTGGGAGCGCCGTAAATCAAAGATCACACGGTTAACATTTATTTTACTGTCGTGGAAGGTCTGGCTGGGCGCCGACGCCGCCCGGTTATATGAATATATATATATATATATACACACACACTAGTAAGTGACACGCGCACCTGCGTGTATCTGTTATTTGTGATTTTATCTGTTATTTGAGGAGATTAATTATAACACACTTTCTTGTGAAACAAAAGTAATTAATTATACGTTGTCAAATGAATGTAGGCAGAGGTGGATTGTACTAAATGAAAATTAGACCTATCATTTATGGGAACTCTCCAAATGTAAAATTCATGTGCAGTAAATATTGTAACCAAGTTTATGAAGAAGACAACAATAAGATTATGACTATTGCTAGCATAAGCTACAAAGACATTAGGACAACCATAGGGCATGCACGGTATTGACCTGTCACTCTGTCAGTTGATAGGTTCATACTCCAGCAGGACGACGCAGATTAGTTCATATGCTACCAAATTAAGATATTACATAGATACTACAATTAATTATTGCTTGATTAGTTCATATCCTAGCAGGTCCAGATATTACACTGCAGCCTTAGAAGTTAGAATAGCGGGGAGTGCCCCTCGATTACCAGGCATATGAAATGACACCAGTTAAAGTGCAATTCTTAAGTGGAATGAGTATTATTACTGGTAGTTCACCATGTATACAAAGGAAGGGATTGTCAATTTTTACTGA
Organism: Echinochloa phyllopogon; assembly: GCA_033239725.1. Taxonomy (NCBI): domain Eukaryota; kingdom Viridiplantae; phylum Streptophyta; class Magnoliopsida; order Poales; family Poaceae; genus Echinochloa; species Echinochloa phyllopogon. The sequence goes on along the minus strand of BTCW01000010.1, from coordinate 11,841,639 downwards.
TCTGCAGCAGTGACGCTCAATGGAGTACGACATGTCCAAAAGCAATCTTATTCGCAACTAAGAAAGAAGAAAAGGCTCCTGTTGTTTTCTCCATCCGCGCCGGCCAGACAGGCTCCCTGCTCATCTTGCTGCAGCCCGCAGGAGCACGCGGTAGGGGCGAGCGTAGCTGCGGTGGCCGCAAGGAGCCACGGACGTGGCGAGCAAGGGCGAAGGAAGATGGGAACGAGGAGGCGATGCGCCGCCAACCGCAGCGTGCAGCAGGAGGGCATCCTGGCGTACGTCTTCATATGTGCATAGACATCGCACACGTACGTCACCCATGTTCTAGTATAGTGGTGCTCTATATATAATTCTATTCATCCCTCGCGCTTGTTTCCGTCGATGGACACAGGCAGCGGCAACTCGCTGCCGTTGCCGTCGTGCCCGACGCCCGGAAGCGGCGCATGTGAGGACGTCACCCCCGGAGGCCTTCAGCACCGGCGGCGAGATGGCTCACAGGGCCCGGGGCTTCAACGTCGGCAGTGTCTCCAGGGACCGCCGCTCCGTCGACAACTCAAGCCGAGAATAGTTTGGGTTAAAACCGATTTTTTGGTTTAGTTTTCTAATTGAATTAACTGGTTTGGTGTATAATGGATCGATATATGTAATGGTTTAATTTGGTTTGGTTTAACAATTATAATAGTTTAAATCAGTTTGGATCGGTTCGGAATTAGTCTAACTAAAACTAAAACTTGCGTTCACACTAAAAAATTTTAGCGAATTTGATTGAAATTTGTTGCAAGTGACTCAAAATGACAGTCGACTACTTTGTATAAAATTATGTGATGAGATCGACATGTGGGCCCCACGTCAAAAGCTGGACCCTAAAACTTAAACCTCGCGTTCACACTATAAAATTTTAGCGAATTTGGCTGAAATTTGTTGCAAATTACTCAAAACAACGGTTGGCTACTTTGTGCAAAATTACGTGATGAGATCCACACGTGGGCCACACGTCAAAATCCGGACCCTAAAACTTAAACCTCGGGTTCACACTATAAAAGTTTAGCTAATTTGGCTGAAATTTGTTGCAAATGACTCTCAACGATGGTCGGCTACTTTGTTCAAAATTATGTTATGAGATCCACATGTGGGCCCTACGTCAAAAGTCGGACCCTAAAACTAAAACATCGTGTTCACACTATAAAATTTTAGCAAATTTAGATGAAATTTGTTGAAGATGTCTCAGAATAAGAGTTCGCTACTCTATGCAAATTGGTTGAGCTATATCAATATGTGGGCCCCACACCATAATACATATCCTTATTATGAGTAGTTAGTAAAAACCGGTTTCAATATTTGGGTTGAAACAGATTATTTTGGTTTGGTTACGAGAGAAAAGTTAAATGGTTTGAATTCGTTCGGTTCGAATGCTAAGAGCATGTTCGGCTGATCTAGACTTAGCTTATTTCGGCTTGTTTCAACTCATTTCCTCTCACACGGTACTATTCATTCTACCAGCCAAGCAATGTTCATTCTATCAGCCGAACAGCCTCGTGGGTGAGATTGGATTGGTTTGTAAATATGCTAGAATTAGTATGGTTGGGTGTGGATTTGGTTCGGTTCCTTAACCATTGTCAGTTTGATCGACAACCCCCCATCGCCGGCCTCTTGGACTACTGCCGGCGCTACGCCGGCGGGTCCCTCACCGCGGCCGCACGCTCGCTGCCGGCGGCGCCGACATCGCAATCAATTGGTCGAGCGGCATGCACCACGCGTGCCGGTACAAGACCAGCAGCTTGAAGCTGCTATGTCAACGACATCGTGCTCGCGCGCCATCAAAAGCTCCTCCAGCACTTCTGGCCCGTGCTGTACGTGGGATGACGGCGTCGTTCCACCAGCGCACCAAGAACTTCTTCCCGGAGAAGAGGGGTTTCGCGAGCCACGTCAGGGAAGTACGTGGTGTACTGGTGCCGACGCGGAGAGAATAAATAATATAGCAATGGTCAAAAGCGGAAGGATATGGAGTCTTCTAGCACTACCAGAATGATCGACATCTGCACCGGGTGGGAAAGCCCTTTAGCACCGGGTTTCCCACCCGGTGCAACTAATCCGAGGCTAAAGGGGTACCCCTTTAGCACCGGGTTGAATAACCGGTGCTAAAGGGGCCCTTTAGCACCGGGTGCAGCCACGACCCGGTGCTAAAGGGCCTGCCCCGCAGCGCCGGTAGCAGGGCCTTTAGCACCGGGTCGTGGCTGCACCCGGTGCTAAAGGGCCTGCCTTTAGCACCGGTTGCTGCCTGAAACCGCTGCTAAAGGCCCCGGATTTCTTTTTTTTTTTTTGCTTTTTTCAGTAGCCATGCGTGCACGTCTATATACGTATATATTCTAATACGTGTATTCTAATGCGTATTCGGCCGACTCTATATTCATACTAGCTGACATTTCATCAAAATAGAAGACATATATATTACAAAAGTAGATATTCATGCATGTCAACTCGAGTTATATATATTTAAACTGTATTTTCTACATAATTAAGATTGACGACTAGCTAGCTCTCGTTGGACTGTCCGGCACGTCCTCCAGTATTGGCGAGTGGAATTCTCCTCGGGGATTGACGACCTCATCCCAGATCCATCCGACGAGCTGTTCTGCAATTGCGTCAATTCTTTCTATCTCTAGGGACTCTTCCTTCAGGTTGAACATCTATAATTTAAAAATATTTGAAAGACATTTAATCCGTCGAGTTGGAGACAATAATTGTGCACTTAATAATAATGGAAATGTCTTTATTATTACGTACCATAATATCGCGTTGTGTGAGCTTTTTATGTCCCCAATTCCACATGTAGTCGCACACATAGTATGCACATAAATTATTTCCCGGTCCCTGTTTGGCACACTGTCGACCAAAAGAAATCTAGTAAAATTCATATAATATATTAGTCGATGCCTACATGTACAAATTACTTGCTTACCGGAAAGCCAATGTTCCATTTTAGTGTTTCATGTTGAATTCCCGGGTGTTCTGTACGAAATTGAATCCAGGCCCTGCGAACAAAAAAATTGAGTTAAGTCATTGCGAGTGTAAGGGGTGGATTAAGTAGGGGAAAATATACATCACCTTGCCATCATGTCCATGATGTTCTGTAGTTTTTCTTTTGGGGTGTGCAATGAATCAAAGACGTTCACGACACCCCGATCAGGACACAATATAATTAGGAACCAGTGGAATCTGTGCACATGTATACATTATAATCAGAAATGAATTGTTACACAGACAGTATAAGAAGAAGGCTGTGAATGTACTCACTCGATGTTGTACGGGATTAGTATGGAGTCACAGTAATTTTGTTTCTTGATATATTTGTATAGGTTTAAATATGTTTCCTCAGGATTGTGCATTATCATTTCTTCACTTATCCTTCGAGGGTCAACGAAACCAACGTCATATATATTGTCTCTGCGACATTTTTGAATCTCCATTCTGCATATGTTAAGCAATAAATAAAGCCCGCGTCAACATAGATTGGAATTATTGTTTTCAAACTGTGAATTATAAGCAACAACAAAGTACTTACAATGTCCAACATGTGATCAAATCCACGTCCATGGCGTCGCGGTGGTACAGCTCATATATATCATTAAACCTGAGCCAGACAAAATCCGTGTCACCATTGTAGAAGTCTTGGTCCTTCACGCCTACTTTTATCATGCGCCGTTTATTCCTTCTTGATTCTTCCAAATACCAGTCATGGAATCGGCGCATCTTCGTTTGTAGCTTCCTCTCCATTTCAGGAGGGACCATAGGCTCGCCAAGCTTAAACGGCCACTTCAGCGTTGTGTTTACTGGCACATCTTCTTCCCCCAGGACTTGCGCTCTGGTTAGTCCAGTCTCGGCCATTACTCGTTGAATGTTAAGCTCGTCCAGAGATGGCAATGGACCCAAGGGACGCTGAGGTTGCTGGCCGAGTTGAGGAACCTTTTTGGATGGGCCCGCCTCCTTATCCGCAGCCTTCCGTTTCCGGCGAGATTTCAGTAATGAGCGGTCATAGTCTGTTACTATTACTTCCTTCTGTTGACCCTTGCTCAAATTACCGAGGAATGACTTCACGATGGTGGGATCAAGCTTCGGCTCCGCCTCAGGTTTTCTCCTCCACTCGGCCATTTGCCTCTTTGTGTCTGCTTTTACCGAGGCTTCGAGCTCCTCTAGAGTCTTCTCGCCCGCTCTTTTCTCTGGTGCGGGCTTCTCTCTAGTTTTTCGCGCCTTCTTCGCTGGTGGAGTGGGGGCAGAGGCTTTAGTGCGGCGTCCCCTCTTCGGCGGAGGAGACGGAGACCTCTTCGGCGGAGGAGACGGAGACCTCTTTGGCGGAGGAGACGGGCTTGCATCAGGAGCTCCCGGAGAATCGTCATGATCCTGTGGATCTCTTGGAGGTGACGGGGGCTTGTTGGTAGCCGCAGGTGTATCGGGTATAACGATGTCTGCCTTGCTCCATAGAATGATGCAGTGAGAACACTGACCGAGTTTTGTTTCTCCGTCACCTCCGGGGATGTCAAGTTCCAAGTCTTCCCAGCTGGTGACGACTTGCTCCACCTCAACAGGTACGTAACCATGTGGAATGTCATTGCAGTGCCATTTTTGCCCTTCTTCCACACGTTTGGTCATACCGTATGCGACCTGATAAGTTAGTAGTCACAAAGAAAGTTAGTAAATGAATGGTATTTACGGTGAAATGTATGCAGTATGAACTAAGGTCGCATACGTACCACCACAGCTAAGTTCTTCTGCCTGACGACAAGCTCGCACGCGGTCCGTTGAGTTATTTCATCCACGGTGTAACGGACCGCTTCGGCGGCCTGTGTGGAAGCGTGACTGCTTTGATATTGCTGTGGAGGGCTAATAAGGGCCGCATCTTGGAGAGGTGCATGCTCTGTGGAACCGGTCCCGCCTGTGGCTTGTTGGAGAGGTGCAGGCTCTGTGGAACCGGTCCCGCCTGTGGCTTGTTGTATCTGCAGCCATGCTACCTTCATCCGTCGCTCCATCTCTGACTCCATTTCTTGGAGCTTTGAGCCCTGGGCGGCAACCGTTTGCTCTAGGTCCCTTACCCTCTGCTCATATTCGGCCTTCTTCCTCGAACGGCTCCTATAGGTGGCGGCGTGCTCTTGGAAACCTTTCTTCCATGAGACGCTTGTGCCTACGCCGCGCGTCCGTCCAGGATGCTCCTTGTTCCCTAAGGCATAGGTTAGCTCATCTCTGTCTCTATCGGCAACAAATTCTCCCCTATCAGATGCCCTGAGGATATCGAGGAGACGCTGAGCTAGTTCTCGCAAGTCCTCGGGAAAAACTAAGGAGCCGTCGATTGGGCTCAGGGTGCCTCCATGACCATAGTACCAATGCTTGGTCCTTGTGGGCCAGTCATGTGTCGCTGGAGTGATGCCTCTAGCATATAGATCTTCTTCCATCTTCTCCCATTTAGCGATGCTTGCCTTGTAACCTCCCGAACCCATCTTATGCGAGTACTTCTTATTTGCGGCGTTTCCAGTGTTTCTAGCGCTAGCCGTTGCACCCTCTTCGGAGGTTTTGTACTCAATGAATGCTTCCCACTCGTCATTGGTGATCTTCTTATACTTCTCAGGATCCGGGGCCTCTCCGGTTTTGAGAAATTGCGAGTACAACTTCTTCTTGAAATCCTGAAACAGAACTGCCATCTTCTTCATTGTCCAATCCCTCAGTTCTGCTTCATGAGTGCTAGGCCAGTCGAATATTGCCTTTAATTCCCTCCATAGCATCTCCTTCTCTGTATCGGGGAGCACGTACTCCTCAGTGGGGTCCGTGGACTTCCATTTTCTGATACTAATGGGCACATTGTCCCGTACAATTACCCCGCACTGAGATACAAATTTCTTGGCCACTTTTGGGGGCTCAACTGGCTCCCCGTCATCCTCCACTCGGGTGATGTGTAACTTGACATCCTTCAGCTTCTTCGTGGTCGATCGTTTTGATTTCTTAGCAGAGGCGGCCTACACAAATTACATATATACGAGATGATATAGAGATGGTATACATAATTGACATGTACAGTACAAATTTATGTTATCTATATACACACCTGACTAGACGAGGGCGCGCTACCGGCTCCTTCAATAGTTTCGGCCCTTGCAACATTGTCGCCCTGGACATTGTCGTCCCTTCCAATGATGCCCAACACATCATCCATCGACATTGGTTGGGTTACAATATTGAAAAGTTGATTCGCAAAGAACGTGTCGTTGTCCTCTTGCATGGGTGGGACAGGGGTGTTGTTGTCCTCTTGCATGGGTGGGACAGGGGTGTTGTTGTCCTCTTGCATGGGTGGGACGTTGTTGTTGTTGTCCGCCATCTATAGAATTAAAAACAATTGGTAAGAATTGATTCGGGTGGGACGTTGTTGTTGTTGTTGTTCGGGTGCGCGGTGTGAATTGATTCGCTAAGGGTTCGCTAAGGGGGTCGGTGCGCGAAAAACGGATTCGCTAAGGGGTTCGGGTGCGCGATGGGTTCGGGTACGCCATAGAATTTCCGATAATAAACATTTTCGATAGTATACATTATACAAACATATAACATTTCCAATATACATTTAAATGAAGCACATATATTTCTAATATACATAGAATTTCCAATATACATTTAAATGAAGCATTTTCCAATATACATTTCAAACATATAACATTTCCAATATACATTTCAATGTAAATATCTCCAATACATTTAAATGAAGCATTTTCCAATATACATTTCAAACATATAACATTTCCAATATACATTTCAATGTAAATATCTCCAATACATTTAAATGATGCATTTTCCAATATACATTTCAAACATATAATATTTCCAATATACATTTAAATGATGCATTTTCCAATATACATTTCAAACATATAACATTTCCAATATACATTTCAATGTAAATATCTCCAATACATTTAAATGATGCATTTTCCAATATACATTTCAAACATATAACATTTCCAATATACATTTAAATGATGCATTTTCCAATATACATTTCAAACATATAACATTTCCAATATACATTTCAATGTAAATATCTCCAATACATTTAAATGATGCATTTTCCAATATACATTTCAAACATATAACATTTCCAATATACATTTCAATGTAAATATCTCCAATACAGATAGCACGGCATGATCCAAAAATACAAGAAAATGGCATCTATGCTATCAGGCGTTTCAAAGTTACAAATCCTCAACCATCATTTAGGCCAGTCCACCTGTTACACAGAGATCAAGAGTGTTCACAGAAGCTCACAGTGATGGGCGGCGGGCGACGGCGGCGCGGGGACGAGCGGCGGCGGGGACGACAGGCGCGCGCGGGGACGACAATGGCGGCGGGGACGACGGGCGGCGGCGCGGCGTGGGCGCGGGGACGACAGGCGGTGGCGGCGTGAACGCGGGGACCACGGGCGGCGGCGGCGACGGCGACAGGCGACGGCGACGGGCGGCGGCGGCTGAGGAGACGAGGGGGCACCGGCGGCGGTTTCGATCTGTGACGAATGAGGGCGAAGTGAGGAAGGGGAGAGAAGTCCCCGGCCTATATAGGTCCGGGGCATTTAGCACCGGGTGCAGCCACGACCCGGTGCTAAAGGCCCTTTCGCACCGGGTCGTTGCTGCACCCGGTGCTAAATGCCCCCCCTTTCGCACCGGGTCTTCCCACCACCCGGTGCGAAAGGGCCTTTAGCACCGGGTCTTCTACACCCGGTGCGAAAGGCCGTAACTGTGCGCCAGACTGAGGCCTTTAGCACCGGGTGCAGCCACGACCCGGTGCTAAAGGCCCCCCTTTCGCACCGGGTCTTCTACACCCGGTGCTAAAGGCCCCGTAACTGGCGCCAAACGAAAATTGGGGGCCTTTAGCACCGGATTTTAGATCAACCCGGTGCTAAAGGCCCCAACTTTTCGTTTGGCGCCCAGTTTCCAAACGGGCCTTTAGCACCGGGGGCTACTATTTGGGAATCTTATAAATATAGTTTTTAATGTATAGTTATTAATACTTGTTTTAATGTATAGTTATTAATACTTGTTTTAAAAATATATATTAAAAAAGAAAATCTTATACATTACTAGAAAATCAATATAAAATGCTAGAAAATCTTATAAATTACTAGAAAATCTTATAAATTAATAGAAAATCTTTTAAATTACTAGAAAATCCTGTAAATTAATAGAAAATCTTATAAATTAATAGAAAATCTTATAAATTACTAGAAAATCTTATAACTTACTAGAAAATCTTATAAATTACTAGAAAATCTTATAAATTACTAGAAAATCTTATAAATTACAAAAATTGATAACTAAATGAAAGATTTTGGAACATTAAACGGTCTCAGATGAAAAAGTCATGAATACCAAAATTTCATATCTCATCAAGATCTACAATCTTTATTTAAGTCATTTTTGCATTTGAGAAAGTGGTAGTGTACATTGTTCATTAATCCTAGATTCACTCGCATAGTTTCCAAAACTTTGTTAGAGACTTGTCAAATTTCTACTACATGTTATTACCCATTTTGAAAATGACAAAATGACCTAAATAAAGATTGTAGATAATGATGAAATATGAAACTTTGGTATTCATCACTTTTTCATTTGACATCACCTAGTGTGAAAAAAACCTTGGTTGTAGGTGTCATTTTTAATTCAAAATTTGGATTGTTCAAACACGAGAAGATTTTTCAAAATAATAACATTAATATGTTTCATAACTTGATAGAGTATGATTTTAGGAATTTTTAGGAAGAAAAATGATCTTTTTTGAAGTTTGTACGAGGGAGAACGACTAGTTACAACTTTTATACAGAGATTAAAAAGAAAAATTGTTCTTGTTCATCCAGTGACGTGGCCCGGTGACGTGGCCGGCCGCCGCACGGCCCCCGCGGCCCGGTCGTGGCCTTTAGCACCGGGTGCAGCCACGACCCGGTGCTAAAGGCCTCTCGTGTGCGCCCGGTGACGTGGCCAGCCGCGGTCGTTGCCTTTAGCACCGGGTGCAGCCACGACCCGGTGCTAAAGGCCTAAATCTTATAAATTAATAGAAAATCAGTATAAAATGCTAGAAAATCAATATAAAATGCTAGAAAATCTTATAAATTACTACAAAATCTTATAAATTACTAGAAAATCAATATAAAATGCTAGAAAATCTTATAAATTAATATAAACTCTTATAAATTAATAGAAAATCAATATAAAATGCTAGAAAATCAATATAAAATGCTAGAAAATCTTATAAATTACTAGAAAATCTTATAAATTACTAGAAAATCAATATAAAATGCTAGAAAATCTTATAAATTAATAGAAACTCTTATAAATTAATAGAAAATCAATATAAAATGCTAGAAAATCAATATAAAATGCTAGAAAATCTTATAAATTACTAGAAAATCTTATAAATTACTAGAAAATCAATATAAAATGTTAGAAAATCTTATAAATTAATAGAAACTCTTATAAATTAATAGAAAATCAATATAAAATGCTAGAAAATCAATATAAAATGCTAGAAAATCTTATAAATTACTAGAAAATCTTATAAATTACTAGAAAATCAATATAAAATGTTAGAAAATCCTATAAATCAATAGAAATTACATGGCATCATCGTTTACTCGGACACTAATAAACTTCCTCTTTACAAATGTTCCTTGATTGTGATCACGCCGTAGATACGGTGTCTCCTCCGCCGCTAACAGGATGCTTGGGTCATCAGCCACTGAGAATGGAGGCCGGCCATCGAGCATATCATAATCTTCATCCGTCTTGTCCTCAACTCCTACGATTTTTCTCTTTCCAGGAAGAACTATATGACGCTTTGGCTCGTCTTGTGATGGGTCCAATTGCTTACCCCCACCTTTCTTATCCGCCCCTTTCTTCGGTCTGCTAGCCATGTCCTTCACATAAAAAACTTGTGTGACAGCTTTGGCCAGGACGAACGGTTCGTCTAGAAAGCCAATCTTGTTTAGGTCCACTAACGTCATTCCATAGTCCGCTTCAACTTTAACACCTCCTCCAGTCAGCTTCACCCATTGGCACTTGAACAGTGGGATCTTCAAAGGTCCGTACTCTAGTTCCCATATCTCCTCTATGACTCCATAGTATGAGTTTGTATTGCCATTGGTGTCTGTCGCGTCGATCCGGACACCACTGTTTTGGTTGGTGCTTTTCTTGTCCTGGGCTCTTGTGTAAAATGTATACCCATTGATGTCGTATCCTTGGAATGTCAAGATCGTGCTCGATGGACCTCTAGCTACAAAAGCTAGCTGCGCATCAATGCCCTCGACACCCATAAGACGTCTTCGCAACCAATCGGCGAAAGTACTATTGTGCAGACGCTGAATGAAGGCCGCAGACTTTGTTGAGTTTTCGTCCCTGAGAATCTGCATGTGCTCCTCGATGTACGGAGCAACTAAGGTTGATTGTTGCAAAACTGTGAGGTGCGCTTTACGAAATGTCTCAACGTCCTTGATCACCATCGATCTTCTCCCTAGTGTGCCCTTTCCACCAAGTCTCCCCTCGTGATGGGATTCGGGCACACCAATCGGCATAAGATCGTCGACAAAGTCAACACAGAATTCAATGACCTCCTCCGTTTCGTATCCCTTAGCAATGCATCCTTCTGGACGAGAACGATTACGGACATACTTCTTTAGGACAGCGAAGAACCTCTCAAATGGGAACATGTTGTGTAGAAATACTGGGCCCAATATACGAATCTCTTTGACGAGGTGAACCAATAGATGTGTCATGATATTGAAGAAGGATGGTGGAAATATCATCTCAAAGCTGACAAGACATTGCACCACGTCGTTCTGTAGCTGATCTAAGTGGTCTGGATTGATCACCTTCTGAGAAATTGCATTGAGGAATGCACATAGCTTCACAATGGCTTTCCGCACGTTTACTGGTAGCACACCCCTGAGTATGACGGGAAGCAGCTGTGTCATCAACACATGGCAGTCGTGAGACTTCAGGTTTGTGAACTTCTTCTCTTTCATATTTATTATTCCCTTAATATTGGAGGAGTAGCCAGACGGAACCTTGATACTGTTCAAGCATTCAAACATGCTTGCCTTCTCTTCTTTGCTGAGAGTGAAGCTGGCAGGACGCAAGTACTGGCGTCCTTTGTCTCTCTTTTCTGGATGTAGATCAGTCCGTTGCTTCAATCGTTTCAGATCCTGACGTGCTTCCAGTGTATCTTTTGGCTTCCCATAAGTACCCAGGAAGCTTATCAAGTTCACGCAAAGATTCTTCGTCAGATGCATCACATCAATCGCGTTACGGACCTCTAAACGTTGCCAATAAGGTAGCTCCCAAAAGATAGACTTCTTCTTCCACATCGCGGCACGACCATCCTCGCCCGTCGGAGCAGCCTGGCTTCCGTCTCCCTTGCCAAACACCACGTGTAGGTCCTTCACCATATCAAATAGCTCTTCTCCACTCCGGTGTCTCGGCTTTGTACGGCGGTCAGCATTCCCGCCAAAATGCGCACATTTCTTTCGTAGCTCATGCTTCGCCGGAAGGAATCGACGGTGACCCATGTACACAACTTTACGACAATGTTTCAAATACATGCTTTCGGTTTCCTCTAAACAGTGAGTGCATGCTTTATATCCTTTGTTTGATTGTCCTGATAGGTTACTTAGTGCAGGCCAGTCGTTGATGCTTATGAAAAGCAGTGCTCGAAGGTCAAACTGCTCCTGCTTGTCCTCATCCCACACGCTAACACCTTCATTCTTCCACAGCTGCAAAAGTTCGTCAACCAATGGTCTTAGGTACACATCAATGTCGTTGCCAGGTTGCTTTGGGCCTTCGATGAGCACTGGCATCATAATGAACTTCCGCTTCATGCAGAGCCAGGGGGGTAGGTTGTAGATACAAACAGTCACGGGCCAAGTGCTATGACTACTGCTCATTTCACCAAAAGGGTTCATGCCATCGGTACTTAAACCAAGCCTAACATTCCTCGCATCAGCATCAAACTCTGGGAATGCTCTGTCGATGTTCCTCCACTGGGATCCATCGGCGGGGTGTCTCAACATGCCATCCTGCTTACGTTCTTCTTTGTGCCAGCACATCAGTTTGGCATGGTCTTTGTTCCTGAACAAACGCTTCAGACGGGGTATCAGAGGGAAATACCACATCACCTTCGCAGGGATTTTTTTCTTAGAACGCTCTCCCCCAACATCACCAGGGTCGTCCCGCCTGATTTTGTATCGCGCGCAGGTGCAAACCGGACAACGATCCAAGTGTTCGTACTGTCCGCGATAGAGGATACAGTCATTAGGACACGCATGTATCTTCTGCACCTCCAAACCGAGAGGGCAAACAACACGTTTTGCTTGATACGTTGTCGATGGCAATGTGTTACCCTCTGGAAGAATCTTCTTTACGAGTTTCAGTAGCTCCTCGAAACCCTTATCAGTAACACCATTTGCTGCTTTCCACTGCAGAAGTTCAAGTGTGCTACCCAACTTCTTTAGCCCCTCTTTGCAATCTGGGTACAGGTCAGTCTTGTGGTCCTGCAACATGCGCTGTATCTTTTTTATATCCTTATCATTGCCGCAGTCTTTCTCGGCATCACGCAACATTTGCCCGAGCCCATCAGTAGGTTCATTTTCCTGAGCAACATCTTCCTGAGCATCGCCTTCCCGAGCAACATCTTCCTCATCGGCATCACCCATTGCAGCATATGCAAAGGAACCGTAGTATTGAGCCAATAACGGAATGTCGTCATCGGCCTCGTCTTCTTCATCTTCATCCATTAGAATTCCTCTTTCACCGTGCTTCGTCCAAACAGAATAATTCCTCATGAAACCGTGCCTCATCAAATGCACTTGAAGACAACCTCTTTGTTTGTACGATTGTATATTTTTACAATGGGTGCATGGGCAGAACATGAAACCGGACGGCGTCCTGTTAGCCTCGGCGGCATCGAGAAACGTCCTAAGGCCATCACGGAAGGCCTGAGCGTGGGGGTCCCCGTACATCCATTGTCTATTCATCTGCATTATTAACCAATAACAAATATACAATACAATTTAAAGATAAAAAAAATTAATATATAAATAAATACAAATTATAATATATATTCCATTATATAAATAAATTTCTAAAACTACATTACTATATTCATTAAATATAACATTACTATAAGCCTTATAAGATTTATAAGATTTATAAGATTTTCTATTAATTTATAAGATTTTCTAGCATTTTATATTGATTTTCTAGTAATTTATAAGATTTTCTATTAATTTATAAGATTTGCTATTAATTTATAAGATTTTATAGCATTTTATATTGATTTTCTAGTAATTTATAAGATTTTCTATTAATTTATAAGATTTTCTAGCATTTTATATTGATTTTCTAGTAATTTATAAGATTTTCTAGTAATTTATAAGATTTTCTAGTAATTTATAAGATTTTCTAGCATTTTATATTGATTTTCTAGTAATTTCTAAAACCACATTACTATAAGCCTTACAACTATTCACAAGTCATACAAAACAAAATACTAACTAGCTTGCCTTCTCTCTCCATTTAAAACACAACATGCATGAACACTCTCTCCACCATGAACTCAAGCTCTCTCCTCTCTCTCCTCCAAGAACACAATCTCTCTCTAGCTAGCTTTACTTTGATTCACAAATCCCTCTATTTCTAAATCATAGAAGGATTACAAGCTAAATAAAACATTAGAGAATGAAAGAGTGTACCTTGTAGTGCTCCTTAGATGAGTAGATTCTTCACAAATTTTGAAAAAAATTTGGGCAGCACCTCCCCTCCCACGGCCGAGCAGCATGAACACAGCGCCTAAGTGTTCAGCTGGCTCGGGCGGGGGAGGGGAAGCCCCTATATTCAAACACATTAGCACCGGGTCGTGGCAAGACCCGGTGCTAATGTTCACCCTTTAGCACCGGGTGCAGCCACGACCCGGTGCTAATGTGCCCGAGGCCTTTAGCACCGGGTCGTGGCTGCACCCGGTGCTAAAGGGTGAACATTAGCACCGGGTCGTGCCACGACCCGGTGCTAATGTGTCCGCCCGGACACACCTCCGCGCCGCCCCCGCTCCTAGCCGTTGGACCCGGTGCTGAAGCCCCATCAGCACCGGGTCCAAAAATGGCCGAGGCGGAGGAGGCGGGCGGATGTGAAGGATTCTGGTAGTGTAGAGTTATAACGGAGTATGGACTCAACAAACACCGTAAAAATCAAAACGAACGGTGGGAATGTTTTTTACCGACGTGGATACCTTGGTTGCCTCCGGAGACCGTCCGGTTTGTTATCTAGAAAAAATATGACATTTTTTTCATAATTGTCCAAGACACATACTAATCTCCAAACTAAGCCATAATTTTTTAAATTTAGATATCAGTAAATGACATTAAAAAACATGGAATGATGTAAGTTGCACACAGGATTATTCCAAACCTAACCATTTGGTACGGATTGAATTCAAGCTTAATTGACATAATGAAAGTGGTTTATTTATATCCTTTTAAGTTCTGTAATATTTTTCCACTTATAAAAAGTTACTAAGTAGGTTAGAAATACTTCATAGACAAGTGAGCATTTATATAAAATTTTTGAAATTTAAATACCATTTCAGCTATGGACACTTACAATGCCCTAGTTAGATGAAAACACCATGGCAGTCGTTCAAGAAAAAACAAACAAACATCATGGGAGTTCCTACAAGCTTAGTGATGAGGCAGGGTATTGCCTTGGTGAGTCAACATCAATAACCGACTTGATAGAAAACATTTTAGTCCATTGACACTACAACACCATGCACAAATCGTATGTTTTGCTACTGCTTATATGACTGAGATGCCACAAAAAATTTAAAAACAATCTAATTGGGCCAAAGAATGAAAGAATATTCTTCCAAGCAGGCCTTTCCAACCTGAACGTTGCCATTTAGTATTTTTCACCCAATAAAATCCATCAAGCAACGAGTTCTGCATTTTTCCCCATAGTGTCCCATTTATCACCCATGTCAACAAAAGGATTTGTAGATACAAGCCTAATATAACATGATCTTCCTCTGCAAAGGCAACTAATAAAAGTTTAAACATAATCTTACCTATCTTCCCATAGTCAAGCAAATATTCACTTTTCTTCATTTTTACGAAGTGAATTTCACTCTCCTCATAATGAAATTGTGATGGGCCTGGTGGGAGAGAACATAAATAAAATAGGATTAATTCCTCTCATGCCATTATAATTTTAAAAAAATTAGAAAAATACCACTGTCAGTGACTGAGATAGCCCCCACCAGTCAATGACACACCGATGACATATTTCCAAACTGTGAAAATTATAATGGCATGAATCTATCTAGCCCAATAAAACAAGTACATTTGTGAAAAGTGAAATGAATATATGCTTTTATGTTCATGATTGGGTGCTCGTCAATTTAGGTAGCTCAAAAACAACATATGTAAGCAGCGGCGAAGCCAGGATCCATACATAGGGGGGAGGGAGGCTAGCTGTTGACACCATTTTTTTGCATTGATGGTCAAAAAGCACGGTCAAAAGTGTAGTCAAAGGGGTCCAGCTGATGAGGCCGACGTTCAGCGTTGAAGAAGGATTGCAGCCGATTTGCGCTAAGCCGATGAATTGATATGGCAGGAGCCGATTCGGTTCACGATGGGCAAGATTTGGTCGACGTACGTGGCAGAGGGGCCAAACCGAAGTTGATTTATTTTAGGATTCTCGTATTAGGAAGGTTTTGTTTTCTTTTTTGTCAAGTTTGTAAGTCGTGATCGTCGTGGAGTCTGTATCTTAGGCTATAAATAGCGGCCTTAGGGCCACGAATGAATCTGTACACACCAAATCAAACAAAATCTTTACTCTATTCGCATTGCATCTACTTTTACCGTAGTTTTAGTAGTTCTACGAGTTCTTCCAAGTCTTCGCTGGGCTGCATTACCATGATCTCTGGATTGCTTGTAAAGGCAACTAATAAAAGTTTAAACATAATCTTACCTATCTTCCCATAGTCAAGCAAATATTCACTTTTCTTCATTTTTACGAAGTGAATTTCACTCTCCTCATAATGAAATTGTGATGGGCCTGGTGGGAGAGAACATAAATAAAATAGGATTAATTCCTCTCATGCCATTATAATTTTAAAAAAATTAGAAAAATACCACTGTCAGTGACTGAGATAGCCCCCACCAGTCAATGACACACCGATGACATATTTCCAAACTGTGAAAATTATAATGGCATGAATCTATCTAGCCCAATAAAACAAGTACATTTGTGAAAAGTGAAATGAATATATGCTTTTATGTTCATGATTGGGTGCTCGTCAATTTAGGTAGCTCAAAAACAACATATGTAAGCAGCGGCGAAGCCAGGATCCATACATAGGGGGGAGGGAGGCTAGCTGTTGACACCATTTTTTTGCATTGATGGTCAAAAAGCACGGTCAAAAGTGTAGTCAAAGGGGTCCAGCTGATGAGGCCGACGTTCAGCGTTGAAGAAGGATTGCAGCCGATTTGCGCTAAGCCGATGAATTGATATGGCAGGAGCCGATTCGGTTCACGATGGGCAAGATTTGGTCGACGTACGTGGCAGAGGGGCCAAACCGAAGTTGATTTATTTTAGGATTCTCGTATTAGGAAGGTTTTGTTTTCTTTTTTGTCAAGTTTGTAAGTCGTGATCGTCGTGGAGTCTGTATCTTAGGCTATAAATAGCGGCCTTAGGGCCACGAATGAATCTGTACACACCAAATCAAACAAAATCTTTACTCTATTCGCATTGCATCTACTTTTACCGTAGTTTTAGTAGTTCTACGAGTTCTTCCAAGTCTTCGCTGGGCTGCATTACCATGATCTCTGGATTGCTTGTAAGTTCCGTTTTTACCTGGTGCTCTCTAGGCTTTAACTATCGGGCGTATCGCTATAGTTTCGTCTAGATCTCCTAAAAGTTATCGAACAAAATAGGTCGAAGTGCCTCACTTTTATCTAGTTTGTTCACCAAGCTATCGCAATTATTAAATCGTAGGTTTAAGTGCATCACTTTTATCTAAGGTCTAATTGTTGCACCAAGTTATCATAATCTGTAGATCATAGGTTCAAGTACCTTACTTTTATCTAGACCTATTTTTTACACCCCTGTATCGAACGTCGCTGCTTAGCCGATCTAGGTTGTTTTGTCTTGTTTTGCCGTTCCGCTCAAAGCTAGACCTTAATAGAGTTAATCTGTTATTTCTCTTAAGTTTTAGTTTTTTATCACCAATTTATCAGTCTGTATCTAAGATTCGAATCGGCTTTTAAGCTTTTAAGCGCATAACCGATCTGAGCCTTAGGATTAGACTTTAAATCATCATCGGCTATTCTAGTTGATCTGATACAGAGAACGATCATTCAGAATCATAGCCGATCTGTGAATTTTACATAATTTTATTCCCTTGTCAATTACAGGTCAAATTGACTGGCACACCCTGAACCTCAAGATTACCAGCTCGTCATCGGAGTGAAGCAAATCTCTGAGGTCATTCGTGTGTTCGCACAGATTGTCATCGCCTGACCTTTTGCGTCAACACTAGTTGACTATATCTGGTAATCCTTCACTAACACACTCTAATTAGCTAGGTTTCAAGGGTGATCATTACGAACATTTTGATCATTTGGGGGGCACAAGCCCTCTCCAGCCCCCGTACTCGTGTATGTAACATTTGTGCTTACTCGGTTGGGCTCCAAATAACTCTTATGCTTCCTCCAAAAGATTGCTTGTGGGTAAGCCCATATCCAAAACAACTCCCATTATTACATAGTAAATCCTATATTTCTGCGCTTCAGATACCTTATCATCTTATTGTGTGTTTGGTTCCGGGACGACTTAGGACGGGACGGTCCTGTCTCCGTTTCATGGGATAGGATTGTCCCATATCGTGTTTAGTTGAGTGGGATGGATTCGTCCCATTTCGTTGTTTGGTAAGAGAGATCAAAAAATGGGATGCACGGCATTTTTAACACTATTAAGTTCAGTACTTAAGCGGATCCCACATGTCATCCTCAATTCCAATCCATTTTTATTTTTTTTTCATGCCTTATCTTCACCAATCTCCCCACCTAGCTGCGGGCCTCGCCGGCGCAATGCTCCCCTAGGCGGAGCTTGGGGGCGCCGCTCCACAGGCCGAGGGTGGAGCTCGGGGCCGCTGTGCCGCCTCCTTCGGACGCAAATCGAGCCCGGGCGGAGCTCCAGGCCATCGCGCCTCCACCGGCTGCACACGCCGCCTCCGCCGGCCGCAAATCGAGCCCGGGCGGAGCTTGTGGCCACTGCGCCTCCGCCAGCCGCACACGCCGCCTCCGCCGGCCGCAAATCAAGCCCGGGTAGAGCTCGGGGCCATCGTGGCTCCGCCGGCCGCATGCCGTCTCTACCGGCCGCACGTGCTACCCCGGGGGCCGAGGCAGTGCTCGGGTCCGCGACGCCACCGAGGCGGAGCTCACCATGGCCCATGGCGGAGCTCTACGCCGTCCCGCGGGCAAGGAGGAGCTCGAGATTGCACCTCCTCCGCCAGCCGTAGGTGGGGAGCTCAAGGCCGCGCCGCCGACAGAGGTGCAGCTCCGGGCCTCCTCCGCCAGGTTTAGGCTCTAGCCCGTGCTAAACATGAATTTTATTCATATCTTGTGAAACCAAATTTGTATTGTCATCAATCACCCAAAAGGGGGAGATTGAAAGTGCATCTAGGCACTTAATCAATTTTGGTGATTAATGACGATAGAAATTTGGATATAATGCTTTGAATGAGTAGTGCAGGAATAAAATAACAAGAGAAGAAAATAAATGTGAAATGAAGGTCTCCAATTCTTATTGATATGGTCGTGGATTTGATGGAAGATTTAAATTTGATTTTCGGTTTGAATTTTTGTATAGGACCACCGTACTATCAAGGGGGACGTGTTCGATAAATCCTAGTTGTCAAAAGTGCTTTGCTTGAGATGAACGTCTTCATGAGAACCACATTTATAGTTTTCTGCACAGTTGGAACTTGGGCTGGAAGATCCGACCGGAAATTCTGGCCCGCTCGGTTTCGAGTTTTTCTCCATCGGAAGATCTGACCGTAGCGTCGGAAGATTCATGACTTAGCTATTTTTAGCCCTTGGAAGGTACTGTGTACATGTTCTGACCACTGGCCGGAAGATCCGACCGAAAGTTCTGGCCATCTCGATTTTGGTTTATGCTGGGCCAGATGATCCGACGCCCATCGGAAGATCTAATGCCTGGAAATTGTTTGGGGCTTACTAACGCTGATTTGTCATTCTCCAGAAGATCTGATACTCTGTCGGAAGATCCGATGCCTGGAAGTTTTCCGAGGTTTGTAACATTGATATGTCTTTTTCTGGAAGATCCAGCATATGGTCGGAAGATCCGATACCCCTTCGCAGAACACATAACGGTCATATTTTGGGGGTTTGGTATATATATACCCCCTCACCCCCCTTTCATTTGCTGCTGACCTAACTCGAGACAAGCACTCTCAAGAGTATTCAATACTATCTCCCTCACCCTTCTTGAGCTAAATCTTTGAGTGGATTCACCTAGGGTTTGAGTGTGAGAGAAGATTGGTGGTGTAAGACTTGTGCATTCTTTGAGCCCTCACTTGTTCATCTCTCAAGCACTCGAAGCAACTTTGATTCATCGATTCATGTTTGTTACTGTTGGAGCTTTGCTCCTAGATTGTTAGGCGTCGCCGGTAGCTCCCATTCTTTGTGGTTTGCGCACCGGAAAGTTTGTATCACCCATCTCTTTGTGAGAGCCAATAGTAAGTGACTCAATCCTCCTTTGTGGTTGATTGAGGGAGACTTGGGGCTAGTGTGACAGCCCGACTCTTTGTGAGCATCTCAATGGAGACGTAGCTCCTTTGTGGAGTGAACTTCGGAAGTAAATCCTTTGTCTCCGGGTGCTCACTTGTTCATGTTGTTGTTCTTGCTCGATTTGACCCGATCTACTTGTTGGTTGTTATTCTCTTGTGTTGATCATACTTAGAAGCTTCTATACATCTGTTGTCAACTTTGTATTCAAGTAGAATCGTTGAAAGCTCAGTAGAATTCAAATCTCAAAGTAAGTTTCATATCTTGTCGGAAGATCCTACATAGTGTCGGATCTTCCTGGCCGAAAGATCCGAGACTGAGTCAGATCATCCGACATTTGACAGTTTTTAAAGAAATATTTGCATAATTTTTACAGGGCCTATTCACCCCCTCTAGGCCTAGTGCTGGTCATTTCAATTGGTATCAGAGCCTAATCCCTTGACTAAGGCTTAACCGCTAAGGAAAAAACACTATAGCCACTATAGGGGAAGACTCTGGTGTCGGTGCTTCCGCTGTCAAGGAAGATCGTCCGGTGGTCGTTGATACAAGCTCAAGCGATGATGACTTCGCTATAAGCGACGTCGATGAGAGCTTGAATGAAGAAGAAAAGATGAAGAAGAGAAAAGAGAAGATAAAGAAGAAAATTCAAGAGAAAGCCGAGAAGAAAGCCCAAAAACTTCTCAGGAAGAAGTTGAAAGAAAAAGAAGTTCTTCAAGGACTTCATTCCGTGTCTCATACTTATGAGACCACTTATACACAAAAAACATTTGATCCTTCTAATTTTGCCTTCACCTCGGTTCCAATGGGCAAAGTCCCTCGCTTTGATGGGAGTGACTATGCTTGTTGGAGAGATGACATGAAAATGTACTTATATGGCCTTCATCCATCTCTTTGGACTATTGTGATTGTAGGTGTTGACAAGAATGCCAAGCCAAGCCATGAGCAAGAGCATGACTTCTTCCGCAATGCTCAAGCCGGGATGGTGCTTAGGAGTTCTCTAAGCCCCTACGAGTACAACAAGATAAGAGGGATTGAAGTTGCTATGGAAATTTGGGATACTCTTCAATTGTCTCATGAAGGGACACATGTTGTCAAGGAAGGCAAGATTGATCTTCTTCAATGAGATCTAGAAGCATTTGTCATGAAGAAGGACGAGACTCTACAATAAATGCATGATCGGTTGAAGCAATGGTATGGAAATGACTTTGAGACACAAGGGGAGGTACTGGAATTGATAGAGATCATTTTATGTCAAGATAAATATTAGGCATGGAAAAACAAGTCCTAATCCTTACATAAGTAGCACAAGTTCAAAGAGGTTGCCAAATATTATTAGTACAACACAACATGTTTGTGGTTCCCATCTATGCATCAAAGAATGGATGTTGTCCTGTCTTGCATAATACATCTCTGTAGCTAGAACACTCATTCTCCTCAATTTAACTCTTGTAAAGCTCAATACCTGCATATATAGCATGCTACTTGGTTGGGTGGAATCACTTCACTTTATGGGGGAATTCTTCACTAACATACTCTGATTAGCTACCCTAAACCCTAAACCCATCATTAGCGGGAGGGGGCACATGCCCCCACCAGCCTCCATCGCCCCTGCATGTAATATTTATGCCTACTCGCTTGATCCATGTGTTGTTCACTACTTTGCCTCTTTCCTTGCTGATGGGAAACGACATGATGAAGCATGATGTGTCATCGGGGTCGGTCGCGCTGCAGTGTTGCACTGTGTTGCAGCATAATATCGGCGGAAAGCGGTGAATGAAGGAACCTGCAGATGTCATGTATTGTTTGTCAAGGCAACAAAATGATACAAACAATTCATGTTGTACTTGCACGTCACAGTCATCGTTTGGTCAAGGAGCTGCAAGCTTTTAACACAGCCAATATATGAAGGTGGAGTTTTCTTATGCAGCTAGTTATAGCCAGCTTGACTCTATGAATAGTCATTGTGCCCCTTTTTAATCAAAAGGATTCGTAACATCGATTGATCACTGCATGATGCATGAGAATCTTGGGGCAACACGGCAAAATTTTCACATGAGCGGACCCATAATTTTGATCATTAGCAATGGGGAAGGAGGGCATATGCCCCCTCCAACCTCTGTTGCCCCTATATGTAAGATTTGTACTTACTAAGCACTAGACTGCTTATAGGCAGGCCCATATCCAAAACAAATCCCACAATTTCGTAGTAGAACCTAAATTTTGCACTTCTAATAGCTTATAATTGTACTTTGTCAGCATGATCGCCATTTCTTTTTTGTGAAGATGGATTAATAGTAATTAGATGATTCAATCAAGGATATTACCATATGCAGAAAACTTTTCTAATCCTTGGAAATTTAAGGGGCAGATCATTGATTGCAATAACCAATTTCTGAACAAATGATGGACCAAAATATGTTTGTCGTTGTCATATATGCATCAAAGAATGCATGCCGTCTTGCCTTACATAATACATCTCTGCAACTAGAACAATTATGTCATCTATGTTCTTGCTCTTCTTAATGTTATTTCCTTCTATTTGCTGCTCATTGTCCTCAATTTAACTTTTATAAAGCTCAATACCTGCATATATAGCATGTCATAATTGGGGAGCCATGATGCATTCTTGGTGGGGAGGGGTTAGTTGACTATATGGGGAATAGTTAACACACTCTAATTAGCTAGGTTTCAGGGGTGATAAAAATTTTATCATTAGCGGGAGGGGGGCACATGCCCCCACTAGCCTTCCTGACCCTTGTATGTAAGACTGGTGCTTACTCGCTTGATCCATGTGTTGTTCACTTCTTTGCCTCTTTGCTTACTAATGGGAAATGACATGGAGAAGCATGGTGCGTCATGGGGCTCGGCTGCGATGCAATGTTGCAATGCTACGGCATCTTGTCGGCGAAAAGTGACGAATGGAGGAACCTGCATGTATCATGTGCTATCCGTTGAGGCAACAAAACGAAGCAAACAATTCGTGTTGTGCTTGCACATCGCAGTCATCATGTGGTCAAGGAGCTTCATGCTTTTGACACATCCTATATATTAAGGTGGAGTGCGCATGTGCAGCTAGTGATAACCATCTTGGCTCTATGAACAGTCGTCATGCCTCTTTTTTCATCAACATAATTCACGGTGGTAACTTTGATCGATCCATGCATGATACATGGGAATCTTGGGGCAACACGACGAAATGTTCATTAGCGGACCCATAATTTTGATCATTACCACCCCCGGAGAGAAATTGGTAGACAGGGTTGAGGCAAAATGTCTCAGTCACCACACAGGGGATGATGCACACAAGGGATGATACACATCGTATCTTTTTATCTGTCAGCAAAAGCAGATAGGATAATAGGTGGAATGATAGGCGTCATCAAATCACCAACACCAACACCAACACACCACCAACACCAACACACGTTGCTGCCCCGAAGCTGGCTAGCAACTCTTCCCCAAGCACACCTGCATGCTGTACAAATGATTGTTACAGAACATATGGGAGGCACATGAGTTGCAGGCCTGCAGCTAAACAGGTTCTAGAGCTTGCTTGCCTGCGATTTGTTATTTTGGCATTGAGACGACATGCACACAACAATGACCCAAGGAAGCTAAGCTAGAGGCTGAATGTGGTGGTGCCTGATACAAGTTCAAAACTAGGTTCTGATTTTTTTCTCATTTTTCTCTGATGGAAAAAATATGAGAACAAAATTATTACATCAATGTACAACACCTAAATCACCATCGGTTCTTAGAGCATCTCCAACAACATTGTTATATTGGATTCCTATACCTAAAAACTATCAAACTTGCTATATGAATTGCTATCCCTAAATTTTTTAGATATGACCTAAATTTCTCTCTCCTTGATCCCAAATATACCAATCCATCCAAGAAGAATAGGTCCTAGCCGAAAACTTGTCCATGTTGGCGGGAAAGAAACAACTGCCGCATGCAGACGTTTCAGAGCCTCACCGCCACCGCACCCATCTCCGTCCCGTCCACTGCCGGCCACCGGATCCCACTACCAAGCTCAGCACAGCCATGCCACCGCCTATTCACACCCTCTCCGCTCTAGATTTACTCTAGTTGGACCCTACCTGGCCGCACGAACCTCCGTCGCTG
Organism: Echinochloa phyllopogon; assembly: GCA_033239725.1. Lineage (NCBI taxonomy): Eukaryota > Viridiplantae > Streptophyta > Magnoliopsida > Poales > Poaceae > Echinochloa > Echinochloa phyllopogon. Next base: position 11,817,635 of record BTCW01000010.1, on the reverse strand, counting down.
TGACCGTCTCTTCCGCTGCCCCGGGGTACTCTCCGCCCTCGGCCAGCTGCGCGGATGAGCTCCAATAGAGGGCACCCTTCCCTCTCTCGAACTTCGCAGCCAAAGCTTCCCCCACCGGCGCGGAAGGGAGCTCAAGCTCGAGCTCGATTTGGGTGCGCGGAAGGGAGCTCGAGCTCGGTTTGGCTCAAGCTCGGAGGGGAGCTTGAGCCCGCGTCAATTCGAGTCTTGATGTCCTTGATTCGTTGATCTCCGCTCCGATTTGAAGCCTTTCACCCTCAAATGGGCATCCTCCGGTGAGCCATGGCCAAGCTCCTTAGCCGGGGGCGAGCTTTGGCAACTCCCCGTGCAGCTTGGAGGGGTGCCGCGGCAAGCAGCACCTGGTCCCCGCGCGCCCGGAGAGTCACCATAATGGCGGGTTACGCACTAGGCAAGGTTGGGCGCTCGAGCGGCGCTGTGCCATAGCCTGCCCCCACGGGCCACAACAGCGAGCGAATAGACACAAGACATGGTGGGAAAGGATAATAAAATGTGTAACTTTTATTATATTTCATGTCTCTTGCTTCTTTTATGAATAACCCCCTAAAGATATTAGATAATCATAACTAGGTATCCGGTTTTTAGATATGCCAGAGAAGAATACAAAAATCTTCTAAAATTCTTCCCTCTACTATACTTAAACAATTTATAAGTATTCAATTTTACATATGCTGTTGGAGATGGTCTTAGAGGTCCTTGTCCTTGGCCATCTCCTTGCGGATCTCCTGCGTGGCGTTGAAACTGCCCAGCATCGGTTTGTTGCACACAAAGCACTTCTTGTTCTTCGAGTGGTGCTGAAATATTAAAAAAAGAATAGAATTTGTTAGAATTTTCTCTGCCACAGGGAACATGATTAAAAAGCATACAAGTCAATCTCATGTCAACGAGACAGTATAACTTACCCAAGCACAAAGTTGTCATTCAAAGAGGTGATAGTAACTAGTATTCAACCAAAGCAACCATACATGATCACCAGCTACAGTTTCACATATGCAATTTAATATTAAAGTTTGCACTAAAGGTCCAAAGGTAATGGAAAGAGATCCGGTTCTCAAGAAATATTTCTACAAAAGGGTAACAAAAATCTATTGTCTAATTTCAAATCATAAGTTCTAATCTGCACGTAAACAGTACAGAATTCTCAACCTATGATTTCTATCCCCAAACTTCAGTCGTACTCTCATTAAATGAAACAACCAGGCTCATGACTCGTGTTTCATTTATCAATGATCTACATCTTCTGCCCGTAAGTTTTATTGCCTGGCTAGTTGGCTGCACTGCGGCAAATAAACCATTCCGGTTTATATTCGTCTGTTTCTTTCCCACGCTCTAAACTTTAGCGTCGTCGCATCAGATATAAATATGTTAATTAGGAGTATTAAATATAGATTAATTTAAAAACCTATTACATAAACGAGGAGTAATTTACGAGACGAATCTATTAAGTCTAATTACACTATAATTAGACAATGTAATGCTACAGTAAACGTATGATAATTATGTATTAATTATAGCAAAATTAGGCTTGTTAGGTTCGTCTTGCGAAATAGACATGACTTATGTAATTAGTTTTATAATTAGTTTATGTTTAATACATCTAATTATCACTTATTTAAAGCGCTAAACTTTAGCACCTGGATCCAAACACCACCTTAACAAAATATCAGGTAAACTCAACATTTCCTAAATTATAAGGTTCGCAAATCATTAATCACAATCCTATTCCATATACTAGCAAAAACTCACGTGCGGCACGCACGTTTATTGATGACACGTAGGTATTAAAACAATGTCACTTGAGTGAGCCATGGTAAACAGACCAGTCATGCGAAGCGCTTTTAAAAATACTTTACATTCCCTCTCTCATGTACAGAGAGCTTTAGATATATGTCAAAAAAAAGAGAGCTTTAGATATTCTCAAACAGAGGCACATCATTTTTTATTTTTCGAGATAGTTGGTCTTTATTTATATGGAGAAAAACTCTTAATTTATTGTTTATTAGCACTACGGAATAATTGTGTATAGACATATGTATAAATGTGGGTATATTCGGTCAAATCCATCCATGGCCGGCAATAACAAAAATGATACAGAGGAGGGGATAATAAACAGCCGAGTTTTTTCTTTCCAAAAAACAGTCAATTTTTTTCTTTCCAAAATAAAAAACGAATCGTCGTGCCGAGCGTCCGAGCAGCACGCAGGAGAGCCACACGCGATTCCATGGCAGGAAGAGGAAGGCGGTGCATCGTAGGCTTTCACTTCCCATGTCCAGTTTCATTTAGCTTTCTGTTGTACTCCCTCTGTATCACATTTAGAAGTCGTTTTGGAACTTTGACTTCTTATTTTTACAAAAATATTTATTAAAAATAATATATGTATACAATTTTTTAAGATAAATCTATTCATATAGTATTTACACTTCCAAACTCAACGACTTTAAAATTATTTATAATTTATATTTCCAATGTTTAACTAAAACCTTATCCAAAACAACTTCGAAATGTGATACGGATGTTCAGGGTTTCAAGGTCCCGGTTTTGACGATGCTGTCTAAAATCATGTTGGCCTTGTCAAACACTCAGACAGGAATACAGAGGAGGGGATAAAAAACAGTCAGTTTTGTCTCTCCAACAAAATAGGTGATTTTTTCTTTCCAAAATAAAAACGGTGGGTACAAAAACACCGGTGAAAAAAAAAGAGGGCTAGAGCTGAACTCATATGGTGTTTTTCGCTGTACCAAAAAATTCTTTCGCAATATTTTCTTTTTTTCCTGCATCGTGGGTCTAAGTGGGTCCGGCGTGAGGGGTATGGGGTTTTCATTGGTTACAAATGTTTTCAAAAGAACTCGATTCTTTTAGCATAGATTAACAAAACTCCCGATGCTTCTGAAACTACCGAGGCCGGCCGCCATATATAAATCTCAGTAAACCTTGACATACATACCTATTCCACTATCCTTGCAAAAACTAAATTGATAGTAACCTCGATACAAACTGTATCAGCAAACAGTTCAGTTCTCTACAATAAAAAACTACATGGCTCCAAATTGCTTGCATCACCAACAAAACACTAGCCACATCTCTCCTTATGAAAGGAGGCGGTGTCGGTGCAAGCCTAGGCGGTCCACGTCAGCGGAAAAAATTACCTCGCTTCGATTTTTATCGGGCGGCTCTGGTTTCACCGCGGCCCCTCGTCTCCGCCTGTGGTACTTGATACGTCCCAAGCCTAGCGAAGCCTCCAGTTTTACCGTGGTAAATAAAAATACAGACTGCCGACACCTGCTTCCTCTTCTCCCTTTCAGGTTCCAGCTGCGTCCCTTCCATGGTAAGCTCCCTGTAGATTTTATCTGGTTTCTTCTTCCTCCTTTTGGATTTCTCCTCACTTCTTCCTCGTGCGTCCGTCGCTGTCTGCTAGATTTTTCCGTCGCTGTCTGGGCTGCACCGCGTGAAAATGGTGAGTTGGTCGCCATAAAAAGAGCGGCGTCCTCCTTCCTCTCTACTTTTTTCTTTTCCGTTCTTTTCCTTTTTTTTTCTTGTCAGTTCTGGATTCTTTTCGTTTTCCTCCTTATTTCTCCCTTCTCTAAATATGGTTGCCATGGCAGATCTGTGAATCCCGTGCGGTTTTCTTTCCCTTTTGCGATTTTTTCTTTTCCTCTTCCGATCTAAGCTTGTTCTGTGTTCTTGGTCTTCTGGTTTTCTGATTGTTTTTTTAGCTTTTCCCTTATGAATCTCAGATGTTGCTATTCCCCTCTCTCACCAGAGCTGCTGTTTCTTTTTTGCCCATGACGATTTCTTTTCCCCTTCCGCAATTGATTTTCGTAGTTCTTCTGGATCTGAGTAGCGGCAGTGAGGGTGGCAGCAGCCGTGCGGGAGGCCACGGCCACACGTGCGGCGACGCCAACGGCCATCAGGGCAGCAGCAACGCGGGCGGCGATGGTGGCCGCGGTGGGCGGCAGTGATGCGGTGCGGCGACACGCGGGGACGACGGCAACCGACGCAACTCACAGGAAGACGTACAGGAAGACGGCGAATGGGGGATACACAGGAGCAAGCAGGGCACGAGAGGCAGGTACGGTGCTCGTCAGCCCCTCTCTTTCTTCTTCCTATCGCTTTTACTTTGCTTATTTGTTGCTTGTGTGGCTGTTCAATCTGGTTCTCTGTTTTGTTCTAATGGTGGTGCATGGCACTCCCTCGATGGTTTACTGTAGCCATATGACAGCGCTTCATTCTTCTGCATGATCTCAGCGTCGATGCAGTATAGCACATCAGAGTGAGGCTACCTGTTAAGTCTCCCGGCGTGGAGAAAGAAATAGATAACGCAACAAGGATGATTGCTAGCTAGCAAGTGATGAAAAGTGCAGGCCACTTGGCCTCTTTTTCCTTCTTATTTTAGCTATCTAAAGAGTTCCAAAATTCTTCAAACTCACCAGGTATATTATACAGTGTGTATATATTCTATTTCTTGCATTTGGACAGTAGCATATGCAGTAGTATTCAACATATTAAATTTCAGAATTGGCTAAGCATCATTATGACATACGCAGAACAATGACTGCTTAGCCTGTTTGAACCTAAATGAAATAGCAAATGCCTTTAAACTTCATGTTAGTCCATATTATCCAAAGAAATGCTGATACATCTATGCAGATTGAGAGACTCCACATAATTGCGAAATAAATTTTATTGCGGTTTAATTTCTGTGGATGCGCATTACAATGCCTGTAGAATATATTTCAAGTGTTTAAAAACCAATGTATGAAATAGGATTTTGACGGCACAATTCTAGAAATGGTTAGATGTTATCATTATGTATGTGATTCAATAAACGCTAATTTCTTAAGTAGTTCGGTCAGCTTCGAATAATAAAGAGGCTAAATCGATCTAGGCATTCCTTATCATGATTTATACAGCTAAACAGATCTGCCAATAGTTGTTGTACATATACATACACATACACATTTTTGCGTATGTATGGCCATCTTTTTTCTATTACTAGGTAACAACTGTTTGATGATTTTCTTCTCTTGCGGAACTTACTACTGTTTGTTCTCTGCAAAATGAAATAGTACTAACATTTACATGGTACCTTATACAATTTGATATGATGGTAAGCTCATGAAGATTTAAGATTTTATACAATTTGATATGATGGTAAGCTCATGAAGATTTAAGATCGCTTGTATGATTTTTTAGCCTTTATTCAATGCTTATTTGTTTTTTCTCCACCATCATCAATCTTGCTTCAGAAGTACTATAGGCTAATTGTCCACCATCATCAGCGAGGGTAGCACATTTGCCCATTTTTTCATATTTGAAGTGTAATATTTAATTTATTGTCAAGAACTTAAGCTAATTGTTGTATTTTTAAATGGTTAATATGTGTGTTGTTGATGCTTTATAATATATCTTAATATTGATGGACCAATTTTGTCTAGATCAAAAATCATGAAACTTCTCATTGTTATCTGGAGACCTAGAACTGCAAACACAAATGTAGAAATGATAGCTGGTTGTGGCAGAAAAATAAGAAACTGACACTTTGTGTGCTCTTAATTGGGATGGGAACCTTTCTGATGCTGCCTCATGCTTGGAACTATGCATTGGAATTAATTGGATGCTATTGAAAGGAGCTTATGTTGATTGTAAGATCCAAAAGGATTGTTTTCAATCCTGGACAGTACTCCCCATTTTTACTGAGTACAGTTCTGACAGCACCTATGATCGTGATGACTATGGTGTAAAGATACCCACAACGCTACTGCCTTTCTTAAATTCAAGCTTTTGTTGTTCATCAAATTTATTGTTCTTACAAATTGGCCCTCTTGCAGATTTTTAGTTTTTTGGCCGAGTCATGGAAATGGAAACATACCTTCTAACCAGAAAAGGCATCAGCATATGCAGCGTTCAGGTATCCTTGCACTAAATTTTGTTTTGTTAAGATGCAGTCTGCTGCATGCTGATTAGTTGGCTACATGGTGGTGCGCCTCTTTAATCTCTCCAATTGCTCTGCTGGCTAATTGACGATTTGTGCATCTCAAGGGAATTGTACGGTCACTACAGCACAACCATTTTAAAACATGCTCTATTTTCAATCCCTACCACTATAAATTTCTCAAGTAATTGATTTGTTAGAAAGGGATCAACGAATTGTTGTTCGCTAGCGATTGGTTGATTAGAATATAGAGAAAAAGGTGATCATTGTTGAGACTTGATTGTGGAGGTGAGATCTGATTTTCATGGAGCTAATTCACAAAGTGCATTGTCTGCATATTCAGTTTGTTCCATCCCATAGATTGCATTATATAGAACTGATAAGATTTTATGGGAGTAATCAGATTCTGATGGACCTAATTCTACACAAAATATTATGTTCCTATACAAAATGATTTGAAATATTTGATGGATTATAACAAATAAAGCTGCATCCGACTTGATGACTTGAGATAAGAGCATAAAAAAAACAAACTGATTGAAATTGGACTCCAAAATATGTTCACCGATGCAGCTTTTGATAAAAGACAAGCCCTTCATTACTTTATCTTCTTTAAACACCACTCCTTTTAGTTTTTCCATTTTGCTGCAAATGTTCTGTCAAGACAGGTTTAACAATTATATATATAGTTCTCATCTCTTCTCACTATCACTTGATAATATGTGACCATGTTTCATAGCTTGTACCACATTCAGATCACTGGCTTGTTAGATTTCTGACACCATCTACTTAATTTCTATATAGATTATCAAACTGATGTTTGTGGGACGTCCTGTTAATTTTGTCTTACCCTTTGCCCCCCTGCTATGCAGGCCCTTGCTAGCCAGGACGGGTCTGGTTCCTTCAATTCATCCTAAATTGGTTAGTGCTTGAGCTGCTCCATTACTTCCGGGCTTAATGGTGTCTCCTTACTTCTTTTAGGATATAATGTAGGTTCGATTTAACTCTTGTTGACTACACCATTGGCAATGTGCTCCAGTTCTTTAAACAATGTGCATTGGATGAGTTCTGCTCTATTATGTTTCCTTTGAGTCCAGGCCCTTTGACTTTCTTACACTGCTTTGCTTGCCATTCCTTTTTTATTTTCAGACCAACACAAAGCAATGTCTTCAGTCTACAGATGCAATGTGCATTGCTTCTACATGGTTCCTGGTAAGCCTATCTCAGTTCCTCTTTCATTTTGGCATGATTGAAGGAATACATCTTGATTTTAATCTAGCTCATGTAACAGTAGCTCAATGCTTGCTAGCATTTTGTTTGTGTGTTGTGTATGATTACTATAATAGCCACATGCTATTATGATTAATATATCTTCTCTATCTCATCCTTGAAAAAAACTAAAAGATATGACAGAACCGTCTAGAAAGAACAACACAAAATACTTCAATTATAACTTTGATGATACATATGAATATATGATCCAAACGAATATGAAGCAATACGTATAGATAAATCTGTCGATTTCAGCATGTTCCATTTGTGACAAACCAAGAGCTGCTATAATTATCTATTACAACCTTATATAAATTGGTGTATTTATAAACTCTGGTCATGGCCCAAGCAGAGTACAGATGCTAAGCAGGTACATAAATACAGCATCTCTACATCCATATGAAAACCAAAAAATATTTTATACCTTTCTTTCACACAAAAAATTCCATACTGACAATCTTACTTATCAAACCTTTTATAAATGTACCAACAAACTATCTGACAACAGCTTCTTTTTTTGCCAACACTTCTGCTAGAAGCCTACAAGCCGCTTATCTTCTAGACGCTAGCAGACCTGAACTTGCCAGATCCCTTATCCTCTCCACAATATGAGCGCTTCCGCTGCAATTAATAAACCTGAAGTCTATCTATTTATCTCCTATACTGAAGTTATGAACCGCTTATCTATATTTAATTATTTATGCACTTAAGTTATCTATTTGTATTCCGTGCCTGATTGTGCTTAACTGCTAATCTTCTAATTCTATCGTGTATTCATGGTTTAATTCTCTCTAGACATACTACTACTACTTAGTTGATGCATCCAAGTTTTAATTAACTGCGTTCCCTGGAAGATTGTTTCCCGTTAACAACATATGTTGTAGCAGTAATAGTAAACTTTGTTTCTCATTTTGTGAATCATGTGCCTCTGTATGAACTCTTATGCTGCCAAACCTGCCCCTTATGGAACTGATGTACAATTACAAAACCTTTGGAACAATTAGATATATATACCATTTATGTTCGATGTCTTTACCATATTACGATGTGTAAATGTGCTAAATAGCTACATAACTTCATGGTGCGCGCCGGGGCGCGCGCAAATCACTAGTCTCTCCTTATGAAAGGAGGCGGTGTCGGCGGCCGGTCAGGCTGGCCACGTCGGTAAAATTTTTTACTGCTCTTTGATTCCTATCCGATGGCTTAGATTTTCACCGAGTTGGCTTTTCGTAGTTGGACGCGCGTCGATTTTACGCAGGTTGGAATTCTCCTGAAGAATCCTGCTGTCTGCTGTCCACTCTATCTCTCTCCTTTCTCTTCGTCAAATCTCCCCCACGCCGCACACCGCCGCCCCTCTGCTGCGCCTCCCCCTCGCGCTTGCTTCCTCCCCCCACCGCTCCTCTCCTCCACCCCGCGCCGCCACTGCTCTCCGTGCTGCTCCCTCTCCTTTCCCTCAGCGCCGCCCCCCTCCCCTTCCTCTCTCCCATCGGCGGCGTCGCGACAGCTGGGGCGGGCGGACGCAGGGGCGGTGGCTAGCGGCGCGGCGGCAGGGTCGGGCGGCCGTGGCCCCTTCCCGCCCCTCCCTTCTCCCACAGCTACAAGGTGAGGGGAAAGTTGGTCGTGCGGCGGCCAACCAGTCTGCGGCGCAGCGGCTTCGGGAGAAGGCGGCGGAGGCGGAGCGCGAGGCGCGGCGCGGCGTGGAGATGGAGGAGCGGCTGGCGCGCCTCCGTGGCGAGGCGGCGGCGTGGCAGGCGAAGGCGCTCTCGGAGCATGCCGCGGCAGTGACTCTGCACGAGCAGCTGCAGCAGGCGGTGGCCGTGGCGCGGGCGTCGGTCGAGGAGCTCGCTGCTGCGGCGGGCTGTGCGCCCCCCCCCCCCCCCCTCCCCGGAGTCCTTATCGTCGGCGCACGTGCACCCCCGCGGCGCCAGGCCATCACCGGACCGCGCGTGCCTCGACTGCCGCCTCAAGCTGGCCTCCGTGGTGCTCTTCCCCTACAGGCACCTCTCCCTCTGCGGCGAGTGCTTCGCCGCCGGCGACGCGGACGCCACCATGGCGTGCCCGGTGTGCCTGTGCGTGCGTACGGGGAGCGTCCACCACCGCGCCACCCCCTTCACCCTCTCCAGCAGCAGGACGTAGGCCTGGAGGAGCTGGCCTTGATTCAGCGGCGGGAAGCCATCCGCGCGGCCGTGTGCTGAACCAGATCGACAGCAGCCGCAGGCACACCTGCAGCACCACGAGACAGTGGCCCCAGGCGGTGCGGACAGCAGGAGCGGACGGCAAGCGTAGACCGTGGCAGCGGAGGGCGACGACATCGTGCAGCTCCTCGGACTACGATGCCGTCATCGAACAATCATCTTAAGTTGCAGGTGAGTTTCCCTTTGATTACCATGCTCGAAACTGCTCGTGGACTCACGCCTCCGCGGAGAGACCAGATGGTGCTCCTCCCCAACCCAAGTACTGAAGTACACTAGATCCAACTCCCCTGGTGCAAATCGAGTTCCTTGTCCTTGAATTGAGATTTTTTGCTTCTTGTTTCCTACTCTGTTCTTCCTCCAAACTATATTTTCGCACATCCAATCCATGCCTAACCTCTTTTCTTCTGGTGGCATGATAGTTGTGTTGCAGCAGTGGAAGCTCATGCCTCCAGGATGCTGTGGTAAGTGAAGGGATCAATGCTGAACAAGAGGAGCAGGAGCAAGGGGCAACACTAACGCCGCATCCGGTTGTCATGAACCGGATAGCGAGGCAAAGGATGCTGTGGCAAGTGACGGGATTCATGCTGATCAAGAGGAGCAGGAGGAAGCGGGCAACGCTAACGTTGCATCCAGCTGCCATGAACCAGATAGTGAGGCAAAGGATGGTGCTTTGCCTCTGGCTCATGCACCGGGTGCTGAAGAGGGCGACAAACAAGTAGTAGTCTGGTGGAGGCTGCCGTTAAGGCTGCTGCACTACTGTGCTTGGAAGGTGAAGCCGGTGTGGTCCTTCTCCATCGCCGCAGCCTTGCTGGGCCTGGTGGTGCTGGGGAGGAGGATGTACCGGATGAAGCGCAAGGCAAGAGGATTGTCCCAGATCAAGATTGCATTTGATGATAAGGTAAGCTTTTTGCTTCTGTTGAACACATCTGTTGTTATATTAAAATTATGGACCTGTTTCTGTTTACCAGAATTGCATAATTGCATGTTTAGCTGATGGGAAGGCTTAATTCATTCAATCAATAGTTTATTTGATGGAGATATTTTATTATGAGAATTGTTGGAGGAATTATAAGCAATATTGTCATTTAGTCAAAATATCACAGTTAGTGAATATATGTTTTACATCTATGCTGTAAAAGTGATAACATGTATTCTCTGCATTTTTTCACGAAAGTTAACTTGCATAATCTTTTGAATGCACTTGCTTCCCAAGTGGGTGTGAGGTGATCAGAGTTTAAATTATGAGAAGATTTTTTTTTCTAAATCATTTTGAAGGGCAAAATTATGATTGAGTATATGTGCAGGGAGTTAAATTTTTACCTTCATATTGGCAATGTCTTTAGATATTTTTCTGAGAACTCAGCACTCTCTTGGGGGTCATTGTCTATAATTATCTTCTATGATCATGTCTATGGGGCTTCCAACGTCGCTGTTTCCGCCTCCATTATACGTACCATATATTGGCTATGTAGGTCGATGGAATGGTACTATATTTGCTATGCAAGCCAATGAGATGGTCCTTTGAAAAAAATATTTAAAATTGCTTACTCTGTATGCAATAGCCAATTCTGTCCTGGTTTCACTCACCTCAACAGCTCAACTAAACAACTTAGGAATTTTACTATGTAACATTAATTGTGGAAATGCCAATACAGAAGATCTATAATTTGGCAATTCCAATCTTAATAGGCTGCAATGGACTCCAGATCCATCTGCTGCCATTAATTTCAGCAGCACAATTTCTGATGATGACAGAGGTAACATAAAATTCCTTCTCCACTTTCTTTGTCGTCCTTACCTTACTCCATAGTGCTTCCTTGTTTTATTAACACACATTGCAAATCAAGACCAATTCAACATCAACAGAGAGATACTTCATACTCGAAGAGGCTTAATGGCTTACGAAAGGCATTTCCCCCTAAAATCAATCGCTGGTTTGAAGTTGGTGTAAAAGATCTCATTTTTGGTGAAGAGCATTAAAGGGAATGCAGCTTGCATGCTTGTGCACTTGTGCTTCCTCATCAGTCAATCTTATTTGAGTTTTATCTGTTTCTTGGCATTACAAATGTGCTGAACCTGAACCTGCCTGCCTGTGGCTATACCGCAGTGGTGGCTCTGATGGCTATCAAGACAGAGCTGGAGGACCTCTACAACACGCTCGACAACTGGGATATCAACTCCGTAGAACCCTGTAGCTGGAGGATGGTCACCTGCTCATCCGACGGCTACGTCTCCGCCTTGTATGTCCTCTCCCTTGTTCATGACCATTCCCCAGAGCACCGACGGTCTCTGCTTTGGGCTGATCTCCTTAAATGCGCTTCTAAATCTTTGCAGAGGATTGTCCAGCCAGAGCTTGTCCGGGAAATTGTCACCTGGCATTGGCAACCTCACCAGGCTGCAGTCTGTGTGCAATCAAGGACGAACTCTAATATCCAATAGGTTTCAGTTCCCACATTGAGTTATCTACTTATTTGTGATACTGAAAAAGGAGTCTTGTCCTTTTTCTTTTGCGAGAATACTTAGCTTTACTGTTTGTTATTTTGAGATCAGGTGCATAATCTGATCTATTACTGTTTATTATTTTCAGATCAGGTGCGTAGTTTGATGTACGGCTTCCGAACCATGTCTGTCTGCACATTTCGAAATGTTATGATTAAAGTAAGATGGTTCTTTTTCTTCCAAACGAAACTGTTGCTGTTAAAAGCACACCAAATTCACATGCTTTTGTTAGTTCTTTGCCTATGCCAACTTGCTTGTTCTGCAGTAGTCTACTACCACCAATGGCATTGCTTGTTTGAAATCTAGATAATCATTTTGAGATGTTAAAGGATTAAATATCCCTATAAAACAGTGTAAAAAGGATAAGTGATCTGCAATGCTAGAAGAAAGACACAGTTTTATATGTTCATCACTCTTATAGATTGATGAAACAATACAATGATGAGCCGCGATATATATTTCCGAATATTTTCCACAATGTATCTCTTTCCTATTCACAATAATATATATAATCATTTCTTTCTGGTTTGGAACTGTTTTTTTCTAGAAATTTCATGTTTCTTAGCGTGCAATCTATATAGTTTTATTTAGCATTCGTAACTGATGTGATAAGGAATTTTCTTTTGCCTACAAGTAAAATTGTTGTGATGCTTTGCTCCTAGGTAGAAGGAGAAATAATCAAATGTGAGCTGTATTATTTACTGAGCACCAGTTATTACTTGCTCTATTCTCTGGTGATGTCGGTGTGCTTATATGAACTCTCTCAGTGCACCACGAGGCAAACACTATGCACCCCATCAAGTGAGTGGTCAACTCCCTCCATTAGGCTCCAGTTTTTTTTTCATACCATTAAAGCACATTGATTGCTCGGTGTGCTATTCATCTCTATATTTTGCTATGGCAGTGCTTGTCCTCTATGATTGTTCCTTCTGCAAAATACATTTCTTTTTTTTTCAGTTGTCAAACATCTAAAAGTGCTGGCTGTGCTTCTCAGGGTACGCCATTAGCACGGAGCAAAGGTCATGATGCCATGCAGGATGGATAGCATGCAGAAGAAGCTGCATGTTCTGTCTCTATGATGCATCATAATTAATGTTGAATAACTGATTCCACTGGATTATCCCTGAAATAATAATTATTACACATATTTGGACAACCAGAATAAGTTACTAATGGAAATATACTGAGCAATATGCCATGAGTTGGATAGACTCCACGTGATTCTTGAATAGGCTTCCATTTGGTTAGTGTTTTATATTTGTTTTTATGAACTAATACTGTTCACATTTTCCATAGGTAGAAGAAGAAATGATACAACGTACAATGTCCAATGAGTTGGACAGAGTGACAGACTTCAAGTGATCCTCAAATAGGCTTTTATTTAGTTGGAGTTTAATGTTTGTACAGTCTAATACTTTCCACATGTAAGAGAAGAATCAATCAAATGTAAGTTATATCAACATTGCCTAAATTATTAATATATATCTGTTTTTTTATTAAAAATAAAACCAAATGCCCGTTTTAAAGTATATAACAGAAAGAGTAACATTGTCATCAATTAATAGTTCCGAACACAGGTGTCCTCTAGATTTAGTGATGGATTTTGACGGTGTCCACAAGGAGACACAATTGATGAGTCATGAGTTCTGACAGTGCCCATAAGGAGGTACTACATAGACATTTTTATTTATAGTCATTGTATTCTTATCTTACTAAATGCTCAATTTTCTGATACTCTTTCTTCTTGTTATTTCAACACTCTCTTAACTGGCAGAGTTTCATCTACGGCTATGTTGCTGCTTTCGACAGCGGCACGTGCCACCTTCCTGGTAAGTTTCTACCTGATCTTCTTCAACTTTGCAGGTAGAATTTGCACGGATAAGTTCTACCATGCTTATTTACTGATGGATATGTTTCCCTGGTACAATGGTTTAGTCTATGCTATATTTTTTCATTGTGAGCTTTGGTTGCTATTATTTAGTATGTACAACATTCGTTTATGCACTACGAATCCCACTGGAATATGCTCTATTAATGGCCAAGCACAAAGCATAGAAACAATTACTAATTGCCGCTGATTAGGTTTATCTTATGGCCATGACACAAATCTTCATGCATTCCATCTAAATCTACACAGAACTGGTTATGACGAACCAAAAAAGAACAACACATACCGGGCACCAGATCCATATGCGGAAATCAGCCTTCAGTCCTTCACAGTTTCTCACACAAGCCAGACCCAGTTAAACATACCAACCATGTACATGACTCCGATCTGCATTCTCCTATTGCTGTTGTATAATGCTGTTCAACTAGATGTAATTTTTCTCTATACAACAGATCTTCCTGAAGACCCAGATGTAGTGCCAGTGGCCTTTGAATAGCATATCAGAGGTAGAAGTCACAATGATAATATCACATTTTATGTTTATATAAAACTGAATATAAGATTTGGGCTGCAAATTACTTCCTTTCTTCTTGGGTTCCATCTTATAGCACAAAAAGAACGGGAGGAAATGTAGTGCCAGTGGCCTTTGAATAGCCTATCAGAGGTAGAAGTCACAATGATAATATCACATTTTATGTTTATATAAAACTGAATATAAGATTTGGGCTGCAAATTACTTCCTTTCTTCTTGGGTTCCATCTTATAGCACAAAGAGAACAGGAGGAAATGCAAAGCATGCTGTGAACAATAGGACCATCTATTAATAAATTTATTAATTCAACACATGCTATTTTTCTTATGTTCCTATATGACTAGCTCATTTTTTCTCATTTATTTTATTATTCCTCAGATGAATCCATCAACTTACTGAGCCAAAGGAATGGAAATACGTGTGCTGAATTGTAGGTGAGACATCCATAAATGAATCTCAGCAATCTATATAACTACTCAATCATATACAACAGTAAATTACATTGCTGCTATTATCTTCCTTTTCTTTCTTAGGGCTGCTCATCTTGAATATTGAAGACTACTTTCTACTGCCAAGACAGCGCCAACTGCCACTGTGCTATTAACTATTATTTTGATAATAGTTCCATTTTTATTTCTACTTTGTAAATCAACTCAGTGCTTTTGTAAGTTACGTTTGATTATTTGGATCCAGTTACTCAGTTACTTCAGAACAATGCTATGTGTATATATTGTATATCAAATTTTGCGCGCGCAAATCACTAGTTACACCTTAAAATTAACTCTCAATCTACGAATCACACTCCACAGTGTATTCGCCATCCCATGAGACTGGCTCACGTGTACAACTCCCAACCTCTCTTTGTGGAGCCTTCTGCCCTTGGCCCTTGCAGGTTATATAAGATTCAGAACTTAATTGTTTGTACCATGACTTCTAGTTGGTAGCCCCTTTTTTTTATAAAATTGGTGCGTAACTGCTCAAATGGCATTCAAAAGAGCGGTGAGAGGTAAAACCGCAAGTACTTCCTAAGGCAATAGCAACATATTATCTCATAAAAAAAAGGTAATAATAGAATAATGATTGATTGAAAATAGAAAAGAGAATTGCTCAATGTCAGTCGATTGAAAAATCGGTCATCGGTCAATCGACGTGGTTGTTCGTTGGATCGGCAAACGATGGTCGATGTCATATCCTGTGTAAATAGATGAACGGGCACGCACAGATAACTATTGTGCCCGTTAGAGCAAAGCTAATGGTTTGCTGCCGGCGGTAAAAAAAGGCCAGGTCATTCGGCTAGACAGTAAAAGGAGAAATAGTGGTGGGGCCCATGACATCATTTAATGCTTACTGTTGTTCAACAACGACGTGGAGCCAATGAAAATCATAGGAGACGCAGTGACGGCCCCCATAGATTGCATCACAGTGCTATCCGCCCGCTTGAGCCGCCGTTTCACGAGTCGCCCACCTCCTTCTCTCTTTTTTTCTCTGTTCTCTCTCCGCCAGCTATGATTTTTTCTAACTTGTACCGCTCCCGGCCTGCCTAACTGGCATTACTATACTTCCTCTTATGATATTTTGTGGTTTGTCGCCCGTTGTTTGTTAGCAGGTGAAAACGCAGCGCAACCCATTAGATGTGTTGACTTGGTTCCTGAGTATCTCCTCCGTCCCTAAATAACTATCACTATTGGTTTTCATGACACGACTTTACTTCGATTTGTAGAAAATACGTGCAACATTTTAATATCCAAATAAATTTCTTAAAAACTAGATTCAAATATTTATCTAATGATATTTATTATGTACTATAAATATTAATATATATTTTTTATATTCGGTCAAACATTTTCCTCAGCGAAAACGACATTACACAGAAGGGAGTATGTCTGGTGCATCTTGTTTCAGCTTCGCCCGTCACTTGAGCGAAGAATGGGGAGCAGAAGCGGAGGCGGCGAACACGGCGAATCAGACGCCGCCGCCGGATAGACAACCACCAGGCGGCGAATCGGCGAGGCTCGCCGGCGGGCGACAATCTGGACGGCAATGCGGCTTTTGTGGTACTCCCCTGTCCATCCATCCCCAATCCCGCACAGCAAATCGAACCAAATTCGATTCTTTTTTTTTCTAGGGTTCAATCCTTTTTGCGCGCAAGGAATAGGCAGAAATGTGTTTGTTTGTGTTGTTGTTAGAATCGACTGAGGGGTGGGAGGATCTCATGCAAAAATTTGTGGGTTCGCCGGGTGTATGCACATATGGGGGAGTGGCACCTGTTCCTTGGGTTGTCCGTATCGATTTATTTGTGCCTGAGCGTTTGGAATCGGGGGAGGAGGGGCTGGATTAGGCGCATAGCCCAGTTATTTGTGCTGATTTAGAGTTTACGTAGGATTTTTAATATTTTGTCAGCAATCCATCTCATTTTCATGCCCAGTCATGGCTACATCTTTTTGAGGGTTTATGGTATGTTTGTTGTCCATTTCCGTGCATAGTTTTGGGTTGTTTATTTCTGGGCAATGAGGGTCTCTTTTTTGTTCATTATTCACTGCCTGTTGCAATATTTATCGTATCACCCAGCACTGCTAGACGTGATTGCAATATCTTGTTTGCCAAGCTTATGTCATGCAGAGATGGAAAAATGATTGTGTTTTTCTCAGGGAGTTGTCCAAGCTTATGTCATTCAATAGTGAGATGCCCAATCATATAGTGAGATATATTATTTTCATGTTTTACAGTGCTTAGTAGATTGCATTCGTAGATTTCACTAACTACTATATTGCTATTACCTCCGTTCCAAATTACTATTCGTTGTTGACTTTTTCCATGATCTTTGACCATTCGTCTTTTTCAAAAAATTTGTCTAAATATACAAACCAATAAGTTATACTTGAAGTATATACGATGATAAAGCAAGTCACATACAAAATAAATGATACTCCTACTTGTGAATTTTTTTGAATAAGACGAATGGTCAAATGTTAAACGAAAAAGTCAACAACGAATAGTAATTTGGAACGGAGGTAGTATTTGTTATGCTTTGATATTGGTGATGCCTTCATGAAAAATTATGTGGAGCATGTTGTTTTGCAGATCCAAAAACAGAATATCCCTATCACGTTTCTAAAAGCTGTAACGCGACTAAATATGACATGTACATAGACTGAAGTGCTACTACTTTTTAGATGGTTTTGATTTATTACATGTTTCAAGTGCGTTATAGGAAAAAAAATTCCTTCTCCGACTTCCAGTAGTTACAGTTTCACTCCGTTTGTGTGTTTGTAATTATTTTTCGTATAATTTGTAATTATTTTTCGTATATATTGACCTAAAATCATTTCAAATGATACATTTTATTTGTTTCTCCCAAACTAAATATCTTCTAGAATTGGCACCTTTTATTTTTTTCAGTTTTCTTGTTGCTGTTTATTCTGTTTTCTTGGTTTAGTAGGTAGTCACCATGTGAGCTACTATTTGAGAAAAAGGAAAACCTGCGAGTGAAACTTTTTGAAGAAAAAACTATTTGAGAAACGGAAACCTACTCTATTTTGCTCACCTTTTCAATTACTAATTTCTAATTACAATCTTTTTGTATAAGCAATTCATAAGGTTTACTATAAATTACATATTATTTATATTTGGAGTCTTTTCTGCCTACCTATATGGTATTTCTAATTACAATCCAACTATACATAAATTACACTAGTAAGCAGTCCTATAATTTTAGTAATTTTATTGAATTCTTTGGAATTGTGTGTGCCTTGTGCAGGTCAAGGGTTCTCCACTCTGATGTTGAAGTCAGGGGACATAGCTAGTAGGGAGAGGCCTTGTAGGGAAAATTCTTATGAATAAGGCTATTCAGTACCCCCCCCCCCCCCCCCACTGTCCTATTTTAATTGTATGGCATTTTTCTCAATGCGTAACTGTTAAAATGTGTCCATTATTTCCATTTGTTCTGTTCTTTGATTCTATTGTGTTCTCTGATTTACCTAGAAATAATAGAAATGAAGGTTGTTATCATAAAAAGTTGTTTTAGCTAAGCTTTAAACTTTCCCTTGTGTTATTTTCAGTGGTTCACCTTTGGTTAAGTTTATAATTCACTAGGTTAGAAGAGTTTTGTATGTCTTTGAGAGACCGCTGGTTGACCTAGAATAAGTTTTCCTTGGTTAGAATTTCCTTTATACCTGTATTTTTTCAAGAAATACTTGTGTTTATTTCAAGAAACACTTGTGTATTTTTAAGAAATAATTGTGTTTTTCAAAAAACATTTTCTTTCTTTTTGGCTGCTGTATCTTTCGGCCCCATAGTGCATGATGCTTTGTTATGGTTATGACCAGCACATGTACTACATACTATCTCCGTTTAGTCCTTCACTATCTCCCCCATTGGAATCAACTGCCTACTCTTTTGCATGTTATTTTTGGTCTGCCCTTCCTAGGAACAACATCCAGGTTCTTGAGTTGATCTCGTAACTGCACTTGTGTTGCTAACGCATTCATGTAATTCAAATAATAGAATTTGACCTGGTGAGAAATTATCTGAACTCACAACTTATCTTTTATACTGTACATATCTCTTGGCTTTTTCCAAACTCAACTGTCTGCCAGTTTTTTATATTGCTTTTCATTTATTAATGTCTTTTGATTTGGTAGTCTGAAAAGTGATAGTATTTGTTGATTAATTACGAAATTCTAGGTCTTAACATACATGAGAAATCAACAGTGTTCTCACGTCTCATACTCACACAGATATTCAAGTCTTTTTCCTAAACAGAGATTTTTCACTCTGTATTTTTTTGGTTTGTGTAATTTTCAGGTTCCAGTTAGTATTTTTCAGATTTCGAGAAAGAGGTATGTTCATCACCTTTTCCACCCTTTCTTCCACTTGTGGTGATGGCTGG
Organism: Echinochloa phyllopogon; assembly: GCA_033239725.1. Classification (NCBI taxonomy): domain Eukaryota; kingdom Viridiplantae; phylum Streptophyta; class Magnoliopsida; order Poales; family Poaceae; genus Echinochloa; species Echinochloa phyllopogon. The sequence goes on along the minus strand of BTCW01000010.1, from coordinate 11,798,393 downwards.
CTGTCTTTGCTTTGGAGTTTGGCCAGATGGGGTGCTGGATGTATATCTGGTTGGATACCATTTGATTTCTAACTGCTAAATTCTCTTGTGCTTCACTTGTCATGTCTTCAGTCATCGTTGTATAGTGGTTGTATTTGGGATATGGTCAAAAAAGTTTAGCAATTACAACACAGTTTGTACGTGTGTGAGCATGTTATTGCTCAGTTTTACAGCTAGGGCCTGTTACCTTCAATTTCTACGTAGTATACGCCAGGGTGGATATAGGAAATAACCTTAGATGGGACACATGTCAAGGCTGCTAAATTTAGCATGTTTCTGTTTGTTGACTAAAGGCCTTGTAGTTCATATTTGAAATTTTGAATGACTGCCTGAGAAGCCTAGGCTCTTCCGGGATTAGACCTTGAGTGTAGGCTAGTGCGATTTCGATTTGTATTCGCTTATAGCTTTCTGATATTAGCTATATATGTTTAAAACACAAGTTATTTTTTATGGTTATATTTTTTTAATCCATGTCTGCATGAAATTTTTGAAGCTTCACTCCTAGTATATTGTGTGTGTGCGCACGCTCGTGCGTGCGTTGGTGGCCCCATTGAGTTGTGCAAATTTTCATTCAACACATGCAGCAATACATGTGCAGATATATATTTATATAATAAAACTTGTATATAAATTTCACAGATTAAAAGTAACGGCAATTCCAAAAAATATCTGAAGCTACTTGTGCAGTTGTATTGTGAGATGTCTTAACCTTTATTTATCGTACCTCTAGCTTTTTGACAGTCTTTTTTAGCCTCTCTTATGTAGTTTGCAAAGTTGTGCCTGTTCACTGATGTTTTACTTTGAAGGATCTGTCTCTTTTTATGAAGAACAGGGCCTTCCTGGTTAAGTAGCCCGGGCAACGTCTTCTGTTTTAGGCTGCCCACGTTTAAAGGACAACTCCAGATGATCTTTAAAGGCAGTGCTACACAATACACAACACTACTGTATGATATCGTTTCCATGTAAAACTTAGTTTTGTCCATCACTTCATGTGGATAAAGAACAGAGAAAGTGTAAAAAATGTTGTATATTTGTATGTGTGAAAATGGGTGTAAAAAATGGGCGTGTCTAGACGTCACGCTGGTGACAGGGCGCACCTGTCGCCCGAAGAATCCACGCGCTCTTTAATTTTTGTATTGGATCAATGTTGGGCCGAATGTTTGGTTTATTTTCTGTACTAATTGCGCGCTTTATTAAACATGTCGATTATTTTATTCGCAGCTGGAAGTTGGACTGTTTTGTTCTATGTAAAGTTTGAAAAAAAAGTCATTGCTCTTAAACGAAACATCCAAATTGAATTCTGATCGCACTATAATGCTTATTGTGATAAAATCTTTAAAATAAGATCACACTTGACTATATTTAGATGATATTTTTTTGCAAATATTTTTTATCAAACTAGAACGAATGAGTCCACGTTGCGAACAAATTGCTGCACATGGAGAATATAAGAATCCACGTTACGAATAAATTACTGCACATGGAGAACATGTAAGTTCATATTACAAACAAATTACTACACATGGAGAACATGTAAGTCCATGTTGCGAACAAATTGCTACACATGGAGAACAAATGTGTCAACGTTACGAACAAATTGCTACACATGAAGAACAGAAAAATTCACGTCGCGAACAAATTACTGCACATGGAGAACAAATCAATCCACATTGCGAACAAATTACTGCACATGGAGAACATGAAGTCCACATTTGGGAACAAATTACTGCACATAGAGAACAAATAAGTTCGCGTTGCGAACAAATTACTGCACATAGAGAACATGAAGTCCACATTGTGAACAAATTACTGCACATAGAGAAAAAAATGAGTCCACGTTATGAAAAAATTGCTCCACATTGAGAACAGAAGAATCCACGTTGCGAACAAATTACTGCACCTGGAGAACAAATCAATCCACATTGCGAACAAATTACTGCACATAGAGAATATGAAGTCCACGTTTACGAACAAATTACTGCACATAAAGAACAAATAAGTCCACGTTGCGAACAAATTACTGCACATGGAGAACATGAAGTCCACATTGTGAATAAATTACTACACATAGAGAACAAATGAGTCCACGTTTGTGAAAAAATTGCTCCATATGGAGAACAAAAGAATCCACATTGCGAACAAATTACTGCACATAGAGAAAGGATACCAGTGCAATATGTACATATCATGGACAAATATATACACATGGCGAACAAATATATGCACATGACGAATAAATGTATATGTATGACGAACAAGTATATACACATGATGAACAAATAAGTGTAAAAAATATAGCTAATAAAATTAAATAGAAAAAGAGAAAACAAAAATGAAAACAAAAATGGAAAATGGAAAAGAAAAGAGAAGAAATAAATAAAAATAAAAAGGTGTACGTTGATCCTCACGTAATATATACAACATGGTGTCCTCCCACACGTGAAAGAAGAAAAAAGAGTCACGAAAACCCACCATCACAGTTCACGGCCCACGATGTACAGACCTGACTAGTTTGATGGGCCAATTTATCGGCCTGCTCGCACAGCGCGTGGGCAACAAAATCGACTTCGGGCGACATACGCTAATACATCACGCGCGCCATGTATAGTCGTGGCGGTAAAAAATGATGTACATTTGTATCAGTGAATGGATGTAAAAAATTAACAGCAGGCCTACTATTGGGCTCAATCTGGAATAAATACCGCTAACAACAGCCCAAATGAGGTTAATGGGTTCGCAACAGAAAGATATCAGACCTGTTAAAGGTTAACGGGCGCACAAACAACTATCTGGCGGGCCCGATAACAAATAAGCAACAGACAGCAAGCTCAACCGTTGGATGAAGATCCAATGGCCTGGAAGGGTGATTGACGAATAGCCAGATATCAGTCGATTAACGACTAGACACATCCGAAAGAAAAACTATGATAAATATCTTTGAAAGTTAGTTGTATTAGATTAGATCTATTTTTTCCTTTGCCTTTTAGTACGTATTACCTCTGCTTTTAAAATGTAGGTCGTTTAACTTTTTTACCACAAGTTTGACTGTTCGTCTTATTCAAAAAATTTATGAAAATGTAGTCAAATTTAAGGTATTTTTGTAGATTTTTTATTAATAAAGTAAGCCACCATAAAAATATGATAATTTGCACAAAATTTTAAATAAAATAAGCGGTCAAACTTGGAGTTAAAAAGTCAAACGACCTACATTTTAGAACGGAGAGAGTACTAGATACGTACTCCATCCGTTCCAAATTATTATTTGTTGTTGACTTTTTTCTACAATCTTTGATCATTCGTCTTATTCAAAAAAATTGTCTAAATACGGAAAAAATAAGTCATATTTAAAGTATATGTGATGATAAAGTAAGTCACAAATAAAATAAATGATATTTACACAATTTTTTGAAAAAGACGAATGGTCAAACGTTTAGCAAAAAAATTAACAACGAGTAGTAATTTAGAACGGATATAGTATTTTCTTTCCTAGTCGTGACGTTATGGTCGCTCATGTCGCTGGCTTCTCTAACTTTTGTGGACTGTGCTGTGCTGGGCGTGTGGTGCTAGCTGTGTTGGCCGTGTCTCGCCTGTTGTGCACCTGTGGTGCTGGGCATCATATGACACTAGGTGATACCCCGCGCGTTACTGCGGGAATTTGTTAAACAAAATTTAAAGTGAAATGTGAAAGTATAAATATCAAAGTGATTGTATTGCAACGTTCTTTAGTAAACATTATACATGGAAGTATGACTGATCATACATGTAATTTTTACTCCTGTAATTTGTAATTGCTACTCACAAAAATGTCGCCACAGAAAATCGATTGAAGAATAAATAGATGGTCTAGTAGATGATGACAGGGCTCATAGTGGATAGTGATATGACGCATAGTGGATGATGACGTGGAATGGTTGCATGTTGAGAGAAATACAACTATGACTTGATAGTGGGTACCAATTATATAGGTTATATAGATGCATGTTCGGCGGCCGGGCTGGCCAGTGCCCTTGTTGGCCGGCAGCCGTGCCGTGCGCGCTGGCCATGTGCCGTCACCACCTTAAAAAAAAGTCTCAAGTACTTAACATGAGAAAATAGAGTTTTAAGGTGGATTAGAGGAGTTTAGAGTGAAACAACTTTTCTTGCAAGTCAAAATATTTCTTAATCACTTTCAATCTCCCTTAATATTCTTCAACGCTCTATTCTCAAACAAATGACCAAAACGGTTCCGCATGCCCCCACCATGTGCAGGAGCGCCTCTTTGCGTGCAGTGTGAGGATCGGACGAGTGGTTAAGCAACCAAGATGGCGCTCGGTGAGGGATAGAGTGATTATCATAATTTTCTTGTTTTCCTGTACTTAGCTAAATATTTACCTCTTTTAAAATCGACGGTGGTGATTCCTTTAAACTATTACATCTTAGAAGGTAACGGGAGTACTCCCTTTATCTTAAAATATAAGCATTTCTCGACTTTCGTGATTTACGTTTGACCATTCGTCTTATTCAAAAAAATTATAAAAATATTATTTATTTTATTATGACATGTTTTATCATCGTATAAATTTTAAGTATATTATAATTATTTTTATATTTTTATAAATTTTTTGAATAAGACGAGTGATCAAACTTGATCACCAGAAGTCAATAAATGATTATATTGTGGGACGGAGGGAGTCCTTTATTAGCATTGCTCCCTTCCTATAAATTTCCCTATACTTGTAGAGGAATCATATGCCACGAAAGGACAAGAATGTGAGGTCGTAATGAGTAAAAGGCTTTCCTGATGATAAAGACAAAATAGGATAGCAGTTCCTCTATTGAAGTTTCTGTACATGTATACCTCTATAACCACTCATGTGCCTTATTCTGCTTACTGATGCTCTAATATCACTCAGGCAGGATTTAAATACCTCTATGCTGCCTGACTCTGTCTACGATTCAGAGACAGCAGAAGGTCACAGTGGAAGTTTCTCTGCACATGAGATTTTTTTTTCACATTGGATCTCAATCAGCAGACCATCCCTTCAACCCAATAATCAGAATGGCACTAAAAGTTGCTTTTATCATTCTGTGGGAAATGCATGAGTTGTTTTAATCCCTCTGGAGGATGAAATAAAGCAAAGTTCATGTAAGAGAAAAGGAAAAAGGCTTGGAGGTGGGCCACAAGGATGTGGCCAACCCTTAGATGGTAGCCATGACTACACAATACCTCTCCTAATTAAAATGGTTGGATTTGTTATGAATATAGTTAGAGAACTATATTAGATGATCAATAGCAGTTACAGTTTACCAAAGGGCCTCTCCCAAGGGGCCTGTCCCTTGGGGTGGCAACCCGATCATGCCCTTTAGGCTATGTATATATATGTGGAATCCTCTCATTCAATACAAGAATTCACTCATTCTCACCATTCTATTTTCCTGTTCACTCTTACATTCACAACACGTTATCAGCCCTTTGCTCTATATTGGATCCAAGTACAAGGAAGGAAGCCACAAGGCCTCGTACATTCAATCAAGTAAGAGATGGATCTACCGTTCATTGAATTGTTCTTCCTGTTTCCTACCACCGGATGTGGTACAATCGTCGTCGTCATGGCTGCCACTTTCGTGGCCAACGCCCTCGTTTCACACGACATCGTTGTGATCGTCGCTTCCGCGATGGTTTGGGCGAGCGCATCATTGATGGGAACCAATTGGTTCCTGTCCCTCCACATCAGGCAGCGGCAAACAATGAAACCAGTACCGAGCGTCTTCCGACGCCTACTCCTATGGAAGAGGATTACCTTCCGGCGACGATGAACACCGCAGCAGCGGCCGGCAGCACCGGCTTCGGCCCTATGGCCGGTCCTCAGTCCGGCAATGCTGCACCACCAATCTGCTCCTTCACGTCGACGGTGTCGACGTCCACCATGGCTGGGCTTCACCCAAGCTTCGTCGTCGGGATGAGGGCCGCGCGTCGCGGAGCCCCACCATTCTTCACCGACGAGGGCCCCTCGGGCTCGGCGGCATCGCCGCCAGTGGTGACCACTCCAGCCACGGCGCCTTTGGCGCCCGCCCCTGCATCCACCGCGGCGGCCACGCCATCGGAAGCGGCGCCCTTGGCGTCCGCAACAGCCACCGCGCGCCCACTGGTCGGTCCCTCGGGCCGCAAGACGGCTACGGACCGCCGCCCCGGCATCCGTCGGGGCACATGGAACCGGCGGCGCTGGGTTTCTCCCCTCAGTGATGGCTAGTCTCGGCCGGCGGCCGGCGTAAGCCGGCGAGATGGGGGGAGCGGCGCAAACAGAGAAGAGAAAGGGGGAGGAGATGGAGCCACGACGGCGCATCAGCGCACGTCTCCCGCAGTTGCGCACGAGTCCCGCGACGAGGCACGCATCAGGCGGCGGCGGCCAACGGCCGCATCCCACGCCGGCGCATCAGCGCCCGTGGCCCGCAGCGGCGGCAGGCGGAGGCAGCCAACGGCCGCATCAGCCCCAGCAGTCCACAGCGGCCTCTAGGCGGCGGAGCATCAGCCCGGCGGCCGCGCACCAACAACGCAGACGCGCATCGAGCAGCGGCGGCGCGCGTCGCTCACGGAGGCGGCGGCGCCAACTGGCGTCGGCGGCGACGGCACGCGTGACGCCTTCAGGCGCCCACGGCGCCCCTTGCTGACGGCCGGAGCATCACCAAGCAGTGGCGACGACGCGCAACGCGCGGGGGCGGCGGCGCCGCCGGCGGCCTGTGGTTGGTGCGGTGAGGGCAACCCCTAACCGTCCCCCGCCTCTTATACGAGGCAGCGGCTCCATGGCAGGCCGGCCGGGCTGCCTGGGCCTCGCCTGCGCCTGGGCCGCATCGCGGCAAGCCGGGCCGCGCATGGCGCCACGCCCCGCAGGCCGCAGCCGCTAGGCCTCGCCCGCGCCGCATGGGCTGCGCGCCGAGCTCCGCGCTGGGCCTCACAAGGCCGCCAAGGGCTGGAAAAGAAAAAAAAACAGAAGAAAATCAGCCCGCAGGCTTGATTTCTCCCCATTTGTTCTCTGATTTATTTAGAAATCCCCTAAACTTCTATTTATCTATTTATTTGGAATTTTCTGTTCTAAATATTTAGTATGTTGTATTGTTCTGTATATATTTGTATGTGTCATCTTGTAATATCCTCAGATATTGGAACCAATATATTATTGACGCTATGATTACCTCAGTAATTTGGTGATTCTTGCCCCTCAGATCTTGTATTGGTTCGACACATTTTATTTTCAGAACATGTTTTTCTTATGCCATAATTTTTATATTTTTGGCTTTAACTCTACGAGTTCAATTATGCAAAATATTAATTAAGGAATATTAAATATGATATTTGGATCAAACACAAGGTGATGCAACCTAAGCACTGGTTGCGATAAGTTCTTTTGAACTTATTTACCCTGAGATCCAGGCTTTTAGACAGCAATTTTTGCTCATCACTGTGAGGTCTACATCTTTTGATGATTACCTTCATCATGTATATCCGAGATTTCATATAAATAGACATATGACTATCAAGTCAAAATTTTCCATCAGGAATTAAAATAATCTTCTTAAGCAGTTTCACTGCACAATGTCCTTTACCTTAATTTTATTTGTAAGACACATCTTACATTCAATATTTTCGCATACATACAATACAATTCAATTTACATCAGTAAATTAATTCCACACATGATTCCTCATGTAGGAAAATGGCTCAACTAGCCAAGAAAGATTTCACTGAACTTGCAGCAGATGGTAGCAACTATCTAACCTGGGCTATGGATGTCAAAATCCTACTCAAAACCAAAGGTTTCATTGCCGCAATCAATGAACCAGATGCGAAAGCACCTGTTGCTGAAGACACCAAAAATGCAACCTTGTATTTTCTAAGGCATCACATCCATCCCGATCTCAAAATCGAATACATGATTGAAAGAGAGTCCTAGGAATCTTTGGGTTTCACTCAAAGAACGCTATGACCAACAGCAAGCCTTAATTCTGCCAGAAGCAAGACGCGAGTGATCAGTTCTCCGTCTAATGGATTTCAAATCTGTTGCAGAATATAACTCTGTCGTTCATAAGATTTTTTCCAAGTTTCAATTCTGCAACAAACCCTTAGAGGATGCAGAAAAGATAGAAAAAACTCTATCTACATTTCTCCCTGCTAACAGGATATTGCAACAACAATACTGAAGCGTCCCCTCAAAAGAGAAGATTTAAATGTGATACAAACATCAGTCCCAGGAGGCTGATTCACATTTATTACAACAGATGGTCCATTACCGAACAAACCTACGCGGCAGCGGGCACAGACGCGCCACTATCGCGAGGATAAGAACTAGAAACCAAATGGTACAACTAATCATGGCATCATCAGAGAGCTGCGTCATGCGGTTCTTCAAGCGGACGACCCTAACACACAGGCAAGGTTGGGTGCAGAACGTAACTCCTACTCGACGTCTTCGGGAACGAAGTCCGGATCCTCTTCTGTAAAACAAGCAAGGGTGAGTACATACGTACTCAGCAAGTCCAACCAACCCGCGGAGAGGTTGCAACAGAAGCATGCCAGGATAAATATCAAGGACAAGTTATCGGTTTATTTGCGAAAATGACACATGCAAGGGTTTATTTGCGAAAATGACACATGCAAGGGTTTATTTCATAAAAGCTTCGTAAAGCAAACTAATCATAAAGCATCATAATTTAAATAATTCGCAAATCCCAAATCGGTGCTACCGGACTCCCCGTCCGTCGTAGGTACCACCAACACTTCTCGAAACAACTCACACCAAGAGACTCTACTCATAACTGAAAACAAACCAGGCTAAAGGATTTGTGAAGTGACCATGCCGTAACTCGTCATACCGTGGACACGGCTATCCGGATAGGTTTCAACTCTACAAAGGTGTACACAACCACAAGTAGGGTACCACAACATGAACACCTTAGTGTCAGTGCAGATCCTAACGAGGCCATTACCCACCTTAGCTAAACTGACAAGTCACCACAGAGCAACCAGGGGGTCAGCAACCTACCCAGGGTATAACTCACAAAGAACTTATACCCGCCTCCATGATCCTCTGTCGCGCGCTCGACAGCACACCTGATAACTGTCAAGTCAACTAGTGGGATTTATGCCAAGCCGTTGCCACATACAATGGTCGAGTGGAGGTACTGATATTTGGGTTAGGCAAGATGACACATCATCTCATCCTTCTATCGATAAGTCGGACTTCTCCCACCATGCTCAGCCACACAGGCACGAGCCCACCTTGGTATTTCACACGGGAAACACCGTCCGGCTTATCCCCTAATTATTATCATTTAACCCATTTCTTTTAAAAGCATCATCCTCATGTTTACTAGAATTTTTAATGGTAATATTTATTTACAAAGGTAATTTGTCCTAAGCGGCGTTTTAACAGTGATTAATTCCCAACTAAAATATTCGGAAATTAATCTAGGATGTCAAGGAATATTTGTAGAAATCAAGGAACGGCTCACACAAAAATGGTTTAGCAACAACATGCAAGTTTGTAAAACAGGCCAATGGGTTGCATTTATAAAACTGGGATAAAAATGCATCAAAGGGTAAGATTGAACTTGCCGTTCTCGAAGCCTTCCGGGAGTTCCTGCTCGGGGTACTGGCCTTCGGGCTCCTGCTCGTAGCACTGCTCTCCCTCGGGCACTTCCTCAACTTGATCTACGGCGCACAAACAAGCATACACACAATAAATAAAAGAAAAGAAAATAAAAGAAAGGTTTTATTTGCCGAGCTCGCAGAAAGAAAGAACGGAAATGGAATGGATGATGGAAGGGAAAAAAAAGGTCACATTTGGGACAGTGATCCTTGGCTTGGAGGAAAGTATAGTGGAAAAGGGGATGGTGAAGTTTGGGGTCGTTCCAGGTTAAAACGGCGCATAAAATCACGCGTCGCTCGGTGGTTAACGGAGGAAAGGACTTGTTCGGGAAGTTACCGAAAGTCCCGGGGTTTACTTGGGAAAGGTGTAGAGTATGTTTGTAGTGGTTATGGGGTGCTAGAGGGGCTTAACTGCGAATACTAGAAATTGGTAGGGTTTAATGGTGAGAGAAGATTAAATAAAAGGATACTAGGTGCTGTTTTTAAAAGAACCAGGGACCATTCCACAAATAATTAGAAGGTCAGGGGGCTCCTGGTAGCTTAATAGAGAGAGATAGAGATTTGGCTTGGACTACGGGTTGTTTAAAGAAAAAGGCAGGGGGTTTTGGGCAAAAGTGCCCTTCTATCTTCTTCCTCGGGAAACAGAGGAGGGGAGGGGAGACCAGCGGCCGACGGCGGCGGTCGAGCCAGCGCCCTGGGCGGCGATAACGGCTGGGAAGTGGGGGGAAAAGAAGAGGGGTGCAAGGGAAGTTCACCCAGGTGCTCACCTCGGGTGGAGACAGAGCGGAGAGGGCTGCCCTCGGCGACGGGCGGCCGGCGGCGGCAAGGGAGGTGGGGGCGGCGCTACGGCAGCCGAGAGGAGAAGGGGAGTGGCTGGTGAGGGAGAGGTCATGGAGGGGAAGCCGATGGGCCTATTTATAGGCGCTGGAGGCGGTTGAGGCGATGGGCCGACGGAGGGGCGGCGCTCGGTGGTCGGCGGGGAGAATTTATGGCGCCGGCGTGATTCCCGGACGTGACGGGATGGCTCGGGCTCGAGCGGCGAGGACGGCACAGGCGCGGTGCTATGCAGCCGTGCTTGGCGTGTTGCTGGTGGCGGGGTGTGGTGTCGTGTGCGTGTGGGAGGAGCGACGGCGGGCGGTGCGGCAGCTCGACAGCGGGCGTCGCGGAAGACAGCGGCGATTGGCTCGGCGGGCAGCAGCGAGGGGTTATGGTGCATGCGCGCGGGCTCGGGGCTTGGGCACGTGCTTGTGCAACCCGGCAGGCGTGCGGCGCGGCGAGCCGACAGCGAGAAGCGCGGCCAAAGCTGCGCGTGCGCGCGAGTGGCGGGCGCGCACGTGGTGCAGTGCCGGCGAACGCGGCTGGGTGGTCAGCGAGCGCGTGTGCGCGGGGCGCGGGGCTGGGGAAGCCGTGCGCGGCGGTCGGACGCAGGAGAGGTGGCTCGGCCGGATAAGGAAGAAGAAGGAAAAAAAGAAAAGAGAGGAAGAAGAGAAGGAAGAGAAAAGAAAAAGGAAAAAATGGAGGAAAAAGAAAAAAAAGAAAGGGAAAAAGTGAATCCGAGGCGAGATTCTCGGCGGCTGTCGGCCGGCGGTCGACCCGAGGCCGGGTTTCACGGAAAATTTGGCGGGCGAGAATGAGGGAAAAGATTTGGGTGGCGAACGGAGATTCGGGAGCTCGGCGAAAATATTTTGAAAACAACTTTTACCGCGTGATTTAATTCGGTAAAATTTTACAGGCGTTACAAATATCGTCGCCACAACTATGCTAAATATTCTAACTTAATACATGATTTACTTCAGGATGAAAACACATGATGAACTCTTAACAAAGAATCATCAAATGCGCCCTGTGGGCGCAGCTCCTGTTCCTGAAGTTCATTTCAATGTTCAAAATAAAAAGCAGAAATTTGGTGACAAGAAATTCAAAAGGAATTTCAAGGGAAAATGGCAGAAGAAGAATTTTAAGAAAAACAAGGGTGCAAATAAGGGAAAGGGCATTTTCAAAAACAACCGTAATGACAACTCTCAAGTTTGTCAAATGTGTGGTTGTCACAATCACAGCGCCAGAAAGTGCCGCACCCCCAAGCATTTGGTGGACTTATACCAGAAATCTTCTGGCAAGCAAGTTCAAGGGGACAAGTAAGAAGCTCACTTCACTACTCAACCTGACAAAGCCGGTTGCTCTACTGTTGTTCCCACGGAACATGACAATAAGGCAATCCCACCTCAATTGGACGACCTATTCAGCACCGACGACATGATTGTGGAATTCGAATCCAACGACATGTTTGGAGACACTGTTTAGTCTCCATCGTCCCTGACAAGACTTAGTTACCTAAGTTATATTTGTGAAACTTGATATTGTGTTGTAGATATTTGTTGTCATAAGTATTGTAAGACATATGATACTTAATTAATATAGTATGTGTGGTTATATATAATCTATAGAGTCAAATTCTTGATATTTGATTTACTCATTTTAGATTATACTACGGGTTCAATCCATATGGAGGAGAAAATTTGTTTAGTGTACAGTGGTACCACTAACACCATACTCAGGGAAATTAAATATTTCCAAACTCTCACCAAGAGTAAAGGAAATGTCACAAGTATCGTTGGTCGAGATGCTGTGATGGTGGGTTCATGTCGATCCACACTAATTCTCCCTATGGGAACTAAATTGGAAATAGAGGATGCACTCTTGTATCCTGATTCCACTCGTTCCCTATTGAGTTACAAAGATATCTGTCGTAATGGTTTCCACATTGAAACTCATAATGACAACAATGATGAATGTTTATTCATCACAAAGAATGACGGATATAACAAACAACAGCTTGAGAAAATTCCTTCATTATCCTCTGGATTGTATTACACATACATCAAACCCGTTCAACATGTTGCATATAAGATAATTTTTCAAAATATTGATGTCTTCAAGACTTGGCATGATCGCCTAGGTCATCCCGGAGTTGGGATGATGCGAAAAATTATCGGCAATTCCATTGGTCATAATATGCATATATCAAAATTTCCTCAATCTATAGATTTTGTATGCACTGCATGTGCAACAGGGAAATTAATCTTAGGGCCCTCTTATCTTAAGATCAAGGCTGAACCACTACAATTCCTTGAACGCATCCAAGGATATATTTGTGGTCCTATCAATCCATTAACCGTGTCATTCAGGTACTTTATGGTACTTATTGATGCATCTACTAGATGGTCCCATGTTTGTTTATTGTCCACAAGAAACCATGCATTCACACGGTTCGTTGCTCAAATTATCAAATTAAGAGTCAATTATCCGGAAAGTCCAATAAAATCCATCAGAATGGACAATGCCGCCGAGTTTTCCTCAAAAGCCTTCAATGACTATTGCATGGCTTTAGGCATTAATGTAGAACATTCTGTACCTTATGTACATACACAAAATGGATTAGTCGAATCGCTTATCAAGAGAATCAAGTTAATTGCTAGACCACTATTGCAGAATTGCAAGTTACCAACATCGTGTTGGGGTCATGCGGTCTTACACGCCGCTAATCTGATTCAAATCAGACCTACCGTTGCAGTTAGTACGTGGAAGTCAACCAAGTATTTCCCATCTGCGAAAATTCGGTTGCATTGTATACGTGCCGATTTCACCACCGCAGCGTACATCAATGGGCCACCATAGAAAAATGGGGATATATTGTAACGCCCTCGTTTCACCCCAGCTAAATCACCGTATAAATCACGCGTCAAAATCTGTTTTCAAAATATTTTCGCCGAGCTCCCGAACCTCAAATCGCCGTCCAAATCTTTTTCCTCGTCCTCGCCCCGCCATCGTTTTCCGTGTCACCCGGCCTCGGGTCGACCGCCGGCCGACCGCCGCCGGGAATCCCGCCTCGGATTCCCTTTTCCCCTCCCCTTTTCCTTCTTTCTCCATTTTCCTTTTTCTCTTTTCTTTTTCTTCTCTTCTTCTTCTCTTTTCTCTTCTCTTTTCTCCCTTCTTCTTTCCCTGGCCGAGCCACCCCTCCCCGACGTCGCGGGTGCCGCCCTCCCTCCTCTCCACCGCTACTGCTTGGCCCCGTACGCGCCGCCCACATGACCTCTGCGCTCGTCGTCGCCACGCGCCCCTGTATTCCCGCGCACGCGCGTCCTGCTCTGTACAACGCTCCAGCTGCGGCCGTGCTGCTCGCCGTCGGCTCGCCGCGCCACTCGCCGGCCGGACTGCACGAACACGTGGTCAAGCCACAGGCCCGCGCACGCGCCCCGGATGCCCGCTGCCCGCCCGAACCTTTCGCCGCTGCCCACAGCACAGCCGCGGGCGTTGCCGTGCCGATCACCGCCAGCCACAGCGCCGCTCACTACTCCGTCTCTGTTAGCGCATGCCACAACGCGCCAAGAACAGCAGCACCCCAGCCCACACACAACCCCGCTCTCACCGTCGTGCCATCCCTTCATCGGCCGCAAATTCCGCCGGCCACCATTACTCCTCTCCCCGTCGGCCGCCGGGCCCTCCCGTCGGCCCACCGCCTCGAGCCCTCCCCGGGCCTATAAAGCGGCCCACTAGCCTCCTCGCCGCTCCCACACGCTCACCCACCGCCTTCGCTTGCCTCTCGACCAGAGCCGCAGCGCCGCCGCCGTGCACGACATCGCCGCCGCCGCCGCACGCCCTCGTGGGCAGGCCTCCCTGCTCCACCCCTACGCTAGGTAAGCCCATGGGTGAACTCCTCGCGCTGCCCTCTCCCTTTCTCCTCGGTCCCCAGCCGCTCTCATGCCCCGGGCGGCCGGATCGCCGTCGCCGCCGGTCGCCTCCTCTGCTCCCCCTCTCTGCTCTGTTCGGCTGGGGAAGAAAGGGCATTTTGCCCATAACCCCCTCCCCTATCCCATTTTCCAACCTGTGGTCCAAGTCCGCTTCTCTCTCTCTCTCTGTTTAAATCCAACCGAAGCCCCTACCCTTCAAAGTAATTGCGGTTAGGCCCCTGCTACCTTTAAAACAGCCCTTAATGTCCGTTTTTAATTGATCTTTCCACCCTAAAATCCTACCAACTTTTAGCTATTCGCGAATAAACCCCCCCTAGCACCTTATAGCCCTCACAAATGTACCCCTAGCCCTTTTAAGCAAAACCCGGGACTTTCGGTGACTCCCCGAACAAGTCCTTTCTCCCCCCTTTAACCACCCGATCGACGCGTCATTTTATGCGTCGATTTAACCTGGAATGACCCCGAACATCACCATCCCCTTTTTCCACTATACCTTCCACCAAGCCAAGCATCACCTTCCCAAATGTGACCTCTTCTCCTTCATCTTCCGTTCCATTTTCGTTCTTTCTTTCTGCGAGCTCGGCAAATAAAACATTTCCTTTATTTTATTTGTTTTCTTTTATTTATTGTGTGTATGCTTGTTTGTGCGCCGTAGATCAAGTTGAGGAAGCGCCCGAGGGAGAGCAGTGCTACGAGCAGGATCCCGAAGGCCAGTACCCCGAGCAGGAACTCCCGGAAGGATTCGAGAACGGCAAGTTCAATCTTACCCTTTGATGCATATTTATCTCAGTTTTATAAATGCAACCCACTGGCTCGTGTTACAAAACTTGCATGTTTGTTGCTAAACCATTTTTTTTGTGTGAGCCATTCCTTGATTACTACAAATATTCCTTGATAACCTAGATTAATTTCTGAATATTTGAGCCTGGGAATTAATCATCGCTAAATGCCGCTTAGGATAAAGTTATATTTTATAAATAAATACTACCCACTGAATATTTAAAATAATAGAAATATGCATTAAGAAGGAAATGGGGTTTAAATGATAAAATGATTATTATTAGGGGATAAGCCGGACGGTGTTTCCTGTGAGAAATACCAAGGTAAGCTCGTGCCTGTGTGGCTGAGCATGGTGGGAGAAGTCCGACTTGTCATTAGAAGGATGAGTTGATGTGTCATCTTGCCTAACCCAAATAACAGTTCCTCCACTCGACCATTGTATGTGGCAACGGCTTGGCATAAATCCCACTAGTTGAACTGGTAGTTATCAGGTGTGCTGGTGAGCAATGGAGGGCCATGGAGACGGGTATAAGTTCTTGGTGAGTTATACCATGGGTAGAACCTCGTGGGTAGGTTGCTGACCCCCTGGTCGCTCTGTGGTGACTTGTCAATTTAGCTAAGGTGGGTAATGGCCTCGATAGGATCTGCACTGACACTAAGGTGTACATGTTGTGGTACCCTACTTGTGGTTGAGTACACCTCTGCAAAGTTGAAACCTATCCGGATAGCCGTGTCCACGGTATTGGACGAGTTACGGCATGGCCACTTCACAAGTCCTTTAACTTGGTTTGGTTTTGGTTATGAGCAGAACCTTTTGGTGTGAGTTGTTTTGGAAGTAACGTTTGTGTCTATGACGGACGGGGAGTCCGGTAGCACTGATTTGAGACTTTACAATTTACTTTGCTTTTAGCATTAGTTTTGCCATACATAACTTTTATAAAATGAACCCCTGCATGTGGCATTTCCGCAAATGAATCCTTAGCCTACCCTTGACATTTATCCTTGCATGCCTCTGTCGTAACCCCTCCGTGGGTTTGGTTGGACTTGCTGAGTACGTATGTACTCACCCTTGCTTGTTTTTCAGAAGAGGACCCGAACTTCGTTCCCGAAGACGTCGAGTAGGAGTTGTGTTCTGCACCCAACCTTGCCCGTGTGTTAGGGACGCCCGCTTGAAGAACCGCATGGCGCGGCTCTCTGATGATGCCATGATTAGTTGTACCATTTGGTTCCTAGTTTTTATCCTCGCGTTAGTGGCGCGTCTGTGCCCGCTACCGCGTAGGTTTGTTCGGCAATGGATCATCTGTTGTAATAAATATGAATCAGTCTCCTGGGACTGATGATTGTATCACATTTAAGTCTTCTGTTTTGAGGGGACGCTTCATATATGTCAGGTATAACTCTCCGTCAATCATCAAATACCTCGAGCCTCTAACAGTGGACTTATTCACTGCCCGACACGCTGATTGCATCTTCGATGAGGACAATTTCCCGTCATTAGGGGGAGACATGTACCATACAAAATGCCAGGAAATCAATTGGAAAGCCTCAGGTATTCAGTCCTATGATCCACGTACTATAGAATCTGAACAAGAAGTTCAGAAGATGATACATTTGCAAAGCATTGCAAATAACTTGCCAGATGCATTTACTGACTACAAAGGTGTCACAAAATCACATAATCCTGCAACCAATGTACCAGAAAGAGAAGTCATTCCTACTCAGAATCTCCCAATTCAAAATAAGAGGGAGAGAGGTACAACTGCAAAGGATAAGGTTGTACAACAACCTATTGCAAAGGAAAAGGTACAAAAGCCTCCGCGGAAACCAAGGAAGATCATCACTTCCAAAGCGGTAAATGCAGATCAACCTCAAGTTGATAGACACCTATTGGATCTCAATATTCCAATAATTATGGATGATCATCAGATACATTCCATACCCAACACAAGTGTACACGAAATTATTAGTGCTGGGACATCGGAAGACCCTGACTCTACCGTATTGGGAGATCACAAAGAGTCGGAAAGGGTAAATGAAATTTCCACCAATTATATTGATTCTGGAGAATCATTCAACAGAAAGACTACAATTGTCGATATTAATTTCTCCTCCAAGATTGCATCTGACCTTCAACCTGATCCAGAACCTAAGTCCATGGCAGAATTCATCAAGTGTTCCGACTGGGTCAAATGGAAGGAAGCAATCGAGGCAGAATTGCTCTCGCTTAGAAAAAGAGAGGTATTCACCTCAGTGATGCCTACTCATCGGAACATATTTCTAGTGGGATCAAAGTGGGTTTTCGTCCGTAAAAGGAATGAAAACAATGAGATGGTGAGATACAAAGCGAGTCTTGTAGCACAAGGGTACACGCAGAGACCCGGCATCGATTTCGATGAAACATACTCTCCAGTTATGAGTGGTATAACATTCCGATATCTAATATCATTGGCGATACAAAAAGGTCTGTCCATGCATCTCATGGATGTAGTGACTGCATATCTTTATAGGTCACTAGATTTGAATATCTACGTGAAAGTCCCTGAAGGACTTGATATTCCGAACAAGAATCATTCACACAACATGTATTGTGTAAAGCTTCAAAAGTCTTTATACGGCTTGAAGCAATCGGGAAGAATGTGGTACAACCGACTAAAGGAATTCCTTCTACAGAAGGGTTATTCCAATAACAATGATTGCCCATGTGTCTTCATCAAGAAATCCTCGACTGGATTTTGTATCATATCTGTGTATGTTGATGATCTCAATATCATTGGAAATACACAAGATATTGACGAAGCACGCAACCATCTTAAGACCGATTTCGAAATGAAAGATTTGGGTCAAACCAAATTTTGCTTGGGTTTACAACTTGAGCATTTCCCCACGGGAATTTTAGTACATCAGTCTGCATATATCCAGAAAATTCTTCAAAAGTTCAATATGGATAAATCATATCCATCAAAAACACCTATGGTCGTTAGATCTCTTGATCTCAACAAGGATCAATTTAGACCAAAGGATGAAGATGAAGAATTATTGGGACCTGAAGTTCCATATCTTAGTGACATTGGAGCGCTTATATATATCGCAAATTGCACAAGGCCTGATATTGCATTTGCGGTAAACTTGCTAGCTAGACATAGCGCTGCTCTAACAAAACGCCATTGGGTGGGAGTCAAGAATATCTTCAGATATCTCCAAGGTACGATAGATCTTGGTTTATTTTACAAATATAACCAAGACAAATCTTTAACTGGATATACAGATGCTGGCTATTTATTTGATCCCCACAATGCCAGATCACAGACAGGCTTTGTATTCTTACATGGTGGAACGGCTATATCGTGGAAGTCATCAAAACAGACTCTAGTAGCCACATCCATAAATCACTCTGAAATAATTGCATTATATGAAGCATCACGTGAATGTGTATGGCTTCGCAGAGTGATAAATCACATACAACAGTCATGTGGTATTGGTGCGATCACGCAACCAACAATTATCTATGAAGATAATTCTGCTTGTATTGCTCAAATGAATGCAGGTTATATAAAGAGCAATATCACTGAACACATTGCTCCTAAGTTATTCTATCCTCATGAGCTACGGAAAAATGGTGAGATAGAAATCTTGCAAACTAAATCATGTGATAATCTTGCAGATTTATTCACAAAGTCTTTACCTACATCATTATTCCAAAAATATGTTTTTGGGATAGGTATGAGACGTCTCAAGGATTTGCAAGCATCAGGGGGAGTAAATCCTCTAATATAACCTGCTTATAATCCTCTGATTATCTATATTGCACTCTTTTCCTAATGAGTTTTCCTAGCAATGTTTTTCTCATAAGGTTTTTAATGAGGCAATATACTATGACAAGCAATCATATATGTCATCAACATTTTCTCCTATATTTTCCCTCAGGGGTTTTAAGGAGTTTTTCCTATGACATATCTTCATTTCTCCTCAAATTTTTCCCACTGGATTTTGGAGGAGTTTTATTCATTTGATGGTCATCCATCGAAGATCACGTGGTTTCTCCTCGTATTTTTCATATAAGGTTTAGAGGAGTTTTTCCCACACAACAATCTACGAATGGAGGACATATACACGAAGCAATTGATCATGGGGGAGTGTTATGGATATAATTAGAGAACTATATTAGATTATCAATAGCAGTTACAGTTTACCAAAGGGCCTCTCTCAAGGGGCCTATCCCCATAGAACGAAAAACCGGACCGGGAGTCGAACCAATGAGGTCGTCGGTTCAATGGTTCAACGGTTGGACCAGTGGTCCACCGGTCCGATCGCGGTTTAGTAATAGTCATATCACATCCATATCCGTAATGTTCACAAGTGAATCATGTGTATGGTGGTTAGTATAGTTGAGTTTCAACCCGGTGGGTAGGGTTCGAACCCTGTTTCCTATGCATTTTCTACCTATTTTTCGCTTTGGGCCTTCGGTCACGCTTATTTGGGCCGGATTACAGCCCAGTAGCGCTTGGAATTAGTTATTGGCACCGGTTTTTTCTTTAGGCCGATCTTTTATGCGAACCGAACCGATGAGGCTGCCGGTTTCTGGTTTTTTTGGTCGAACCGCGGTTCCGGTCCGGTTTTTTGTACAGGGCCTGTCCCTTAGGATGGCAACCCCCTCATGCCCTTTGGACTATGTATATACGTAGAATCCTCTCATTCAATACAATAATTCACGCATTCTCTCCATTCCATTTTCCCGTGCACTCTTACATTCACAACAAGTTATCCTCTCATTCAATACAAAAATGCACTCATTCTCTCCATTCCATTTTCCTGTTCACTCTTACATTCACAACAGGATTTAACTTGCCAGGCTTAATCATTGGCCAGTGGCTTCACGTACAGGTAGGCCTCCTGTGAGGTCGACGCGCCGGTTTAAAATAAATTCTTCGCTAACTCTAAATTAGTAGAAGATATGATAGTAGAATAAAAACCCTACAGTGTTCAAAAAGTGTAACATAATTAGAACTATACCGTAACAATATACGCGCATTACAAACACAAAGAACTGTACAATTACAATTATAAAATATACTCCCCCTGTTTCAAATTATAAGTCATTACAACTTTTTTGAAAAGTTAAAGCATCTCAAGTTTGACAGTTTTTATGATACCAAATAAGTACCATTAATTTTTTATTAAATATATGTTTATAGTGTATCTGTTCAGTGATAAATCTTTGTAATCCTTACGATAATTTTAGTTACGTATAAAATAATTTAACTCTCTGAGAAAGTTGGAATGTCTTATAAGAAAGAGAATAAGAGAGTAGGACGTGCAAGAGGGGAAGAGGAGAAATTTTATTTTAATCCATGAACGCATGGTTATTTTCAAATGAAAATATTTGCTAGTTAGAACCAAATTAAAATAACCCATATTTTAGAACAGATGAGTGCGTGAAAATTTGGTGAAAAATCAAATATGAACCCAGATGGCGGTTGAACCGCACATAGAACTGGCTTACTCATCGCCTTGGAAGACAAAAGAGTAAACAGCTTCCACACCACTGGAGAAGATCCTAGGCAATCTCCCTGATGGTAAACAAGCGTCGATTTATTAGAAATTCATCAGATTAAAATGTCTCTTACACCTGTTGGAATAAAAATGTTTCCTAGAGGGCAACAAAGAATCAATGGAACAGTTCTTGGCAGTTGCTACATGAGCGATAAATCTGGGAGAAACCCCAACACCCAGCTTGCAGGATAATAATAGCCTGAAGCAGGGTAAACCGGAAATTGGCCGTCCCACACCTCATCCGGTTTTGTCATGGTAAAATTGTACAGCACCACAAGTAATGTTGTCTGGTGCCTCATCCGGTTTTGTCATGGTGAAACTGAACCACGATGCATGTAATGTTGTCCGCGCTGCCACGAGAGTAGGCGATCTCTGTCAGTTTCCGAGCTGCAGACTCAGGAGCATCTTCCGATTTCCCAAGGGAAACAGCATCCTTTTAGAGAAGAGCATTAACATGTTAGTGAGATAGGTATAGAGTCAAAGTGAAAAAACAGCATTATGTCTCGTTTAGCACAGTTAACCATTTTGTGAACAATAAGAATGCATCCCGAAGCAAGTAAGGAAGGCATTAAGGAAACACTTTCATTCAAAAATCACATAAAGAATTGTCTGCTTCCAAGAATTTAATTGAACTGTAGAACTTGGAAATATAGTTATTACCTCGTTTTCCACAACATCCCAAAGCCCGTCACTCGCTAGAACCAGGCATTCCAGCTCCCCATTGACCTGTTCTTCCTGCAGTTTATCAGAAAATACTTCATTAGTTGCCAAAGGGCAAAGTCTATGGACAAAGTTACCATTTGCATGGTTGCAGCAACTACTATAGTAACAATTGCATATCGATGCTATAGTTTAGCTTACTTCCCAGGCTTAATCAATAGATAAATTGTTAAACAGGATTCCAAATTAAGGTTTAGTTGTAGACAGAACATGTAATTTCACCATTTTGGCAATTCTACTCTAACAAATCGAGTACAAGCTGGCCTTCCCTAAATTACATTGAAAGATAACAAAAGAAGATTTGGAACCATGGCATAACTCAATTACAGTTTTATACCTGAATTTCGGGTTCCGCCACCACATATGGCTTCAGTAAACGATTGCCAAATGCACGGGACATTGCCAGTACACCACCTACCCTCCAAGTACCTGGGAAAATGCCACATCAAGAAGGCCATATGCTTATCATTCGAAGGGAAAACAAAAATGCCATGACTTGAAAAATAAGACTGTTCCGCTATGACACTAAGCAATACTCATATAACTGTTTGGAAACATTGAGCTTCCAGGAAGACTGATGGCTAAAATGAATAGCAGAAGCCTTTAGCTAACCACCTTATCAACTTGAACTCATACAAGCAAACTAGCCCAATGTACTAATGGATAAAGAAAGAATGCTTACCAGCCCAAATGACAATACCACCAGCATTTTCAATTCTCTTTCGTTCATCGATCCTGTTTGGTTTGTGATCTTCTGAAAGTGCCATAGCTAGAAAACAAACAGGCATTTATCACAGGTGGCCAGGAATCAAATAACATAAAATCGATGAGAAACCATATGAACCAAACTCCCATGTATGGTTATGCAAAGTGATCAGGGAAACGAATGCAAAGGTTAACTGGATATTATGTTGATATGAGGAACATGCTATAATGATTTATATTTCAGAGACCAGACTAGACATCAAGCGAGGAATGTGACATGAAACACAAATAAGTTACTTAAAACACCTACTTCCAATATGCAATACCTTTGCCAGCTTTTGAAATAACAGCACGAGAATCACCAACATTTGCAACATACAGATGGTCACCCACCAAAACTGCAGTTGAAGCTGTTGAACCGTCATCCCTGAAGGCACTTAATTCTGATTCCAGGAAATCAGTATCTGTTTTCTGATATGTTTCACCTGTTTTTAGTCATAAATTCCAAGTTTAGCAGACAAACACTTTGCAGCACCAACAGAAATGGCAACAGAAAGAGTCTACAGTGAGGCCTTAAAGAGAGTAATTACTTATAGCAAGCTTTGTATCCGTCAAGAACTCAGGGTGCTTCAGAAGGTTCTCAAATAAGTTTTCCTTCAAATACTCAGCAGCACGTGATCCTCCATGACCTAATGCACCAGACCTTGTAAAGAAAAATATGGTAGGCAAAAAACCACAAAAGTAAGTGGGGCAACTTTGGAGTCCATACCATCAAAAACACCAAACAGGCTAACAGGCTGCCCATCAATTTCAGTTAGCTTCACATCATAGAAATCCTCCATAGTAGCTCTCTTCCCTCTAAAACTTGAGTACCCACAACTCAGTTTACCATCTTCTCTGTCACAATTTTAGCATTGTGTTAAGCAAGGCATCATGTCAAACACCCAAGAAAGAATATCATAAAGAGTACATCTACACAAGAAAACGAAAAAACAAAGGGGCTCTTGCACAAAGATATATAGTTTAAATGTTCAAGTTACAAATTGTGTGGAGGATGGATGCCCATCATAGCAAGATCACAAAGTAAACAGTTATATGATATATTTGGTGCTGTAGTTCCACTATCTTTCAACAGAAATCAGCTCTATCTATAATGAACACTACAGAATGGACACTGTACCTATTCTTCTTATTGAGCTTTTCAGTTATACTTTATAGCAGCACTTGGCCAATCAAATATTCATGCAGCATTATTCATAATTTTCTTTTTTTATTTACAGAAACTGAAATATGATTGAGGGACCTAAGATAACTTGATCTGTGCAACTGTAGCTGGCTCAATCTCAACCTCACAACACCACGCCCAACACCCATGCAAACAGATGAACACTACCATTGCTTAGAAGAAACAGATGTTGAGTTCTAATTACTTTAATCTGATTATATGAGCCCGCCCCAGAGAAAACTTGCAAAGTATATTGCTACCTGCCTACCTCGATGTGCAACCGATCAAAAGTATATCTCAAGATATCATGCATATAGGTTTCCTGGAATGATGAAAAGCAGCATCACAGTAGTAAAAATACTATGACAAATAAAAGAGCTCAATATAGTTCTTCAATACTATTTGTTTACTGCTATACAAATGCAAGTTATTTTGTATTTCTATTAGACACAAAATAAGAATGATCTACGCAAAAAAAAAACAGATGGCGCATAAGCACTAAGGCATGGCAGCCAATGTTCAAGAAGGCGCTAGGCGCTCCCTAGGCGCTGACCCTCTGCCTAGGGAGTAGGCGCGCCTAGGCGAGGCCTAGGCGTTTTCAAGGCGACACACATACAGCATATACATAAATATATACTCTAAAAGAAAAGAAAAAACATGAGATGATTGGGCTTAAAATTGGACTGAAAGGCCAATCAAAGCGGCCCAACTACTCAAGCCCAAGTCTGAACCCTACCTTATTCATCCCAACTCCCGCTCCCTTTCGTCGCCCTCGACCACAGCCGCCGCCGCTCGACTCCTCTGCCTCCGCTCGACTACTCTGCCGCCGCTCGATGCGTCCTCCGCCGTCGCTACCACCCGCCATCCGCTGCTCCCCACTGCTGCCCTACGCCGGCCTGCTCCCCGACCGTCGCCTCCTCCACGGCCGCTCATCGGCCGCCGCCTCCTCCCCGGCCGCCGCCGGACGTTGCCTCCTCCCCCGGCCGCCACCCGACGTCGCCTCCCCCCGCCTCTGCTGCTGCTGTTGCCGCCCGCCCGCCGGCGCCCGACTTCCCCACCTCCCTCCTCGACAGATCTAGAGGCGGCCCGGCCTCCCTTCGTCGTCGATGTGCTAGCACCGCCTATATACCGCCTGCCCCCCTAGGCGAGGCGGTCACCCGTCGCCTCGCGATTAGGCGCGCCTAATCGGCCTCGGAACAACGCCTTTTTTAACAGTGATGGCAGCAGCTAACTACTCTCACTGGTTAGATGAAAATTTCCTCAAACGCCTTGCTCGCAACAGTAAAATGTGGTGTCAAATGACTGCGGGGAATTTGTATATCAACATAAAGCACATTCGCATGTTTCGGTGTTTAAGCCAACAGAGCATCTCCTCTGCATACTTGTTAGCCGACACCACAGCCTACCCACCAAATGCAAGACCGAATGCGAATGCCGCATCCTACTTGTTAACCAGCTCGAACGCTCCATTTCGCAGCACAACATTTCCAATGCCGGCAGTGAGGCGGATTGTCAAACCACACGCACATGCATTACCTCTCCCACCCGCCGTTGGCGTAGCCGCCGTCGTGCGCCTGGGGCACCACCCCCGCGGCGCGGCGCTGCGGCTGCACCTGCCCGGCCACCGCCCCCGCCTCCGCCGCGGAGGCCGGGTCAGAGGAGTCCAGCATCATCCTGCCCGCGACCGCCCGTAACCCGCGCCAGCCGTACCCGTGGTGGCGGGCCGTCACGCGCACATCCGCCGCGCGGCCGCACAGGACCCTGGCCCCCCGGCGCCTGCCCGCAGACGCCCCCGCACGCAGCACCAGCGCCCTCAGGAGGCTACCGATGCATACCATCTCATGGCTGCCGCTGGCTCTCCGCTCGCTCGCCCTTGCCCGGGTGCCGCGGCCGCGCCCCGAGGCGAGATCCGCTGGTTTAATGGCTTCGGATCTGGGGAAAGGGAGGGCAGGGAGGAGGAAGCGGCGGGAGGGGACGTGCGTGGTGGTGGCCGGTGCCAGATTCCCCTGCGGCCTGCCTCCTCCCCGCTAGAAAAGGCACCGGTTTTCAAGGAATTATTATTATTATTATCAATATTTGCTGTATTGCTCCATACTTTATTTTCCTAGAAAAAACCTGTGCCTAGATTAGGCAAACAGAGAAAAACTATTGCATAGAAAAAGCTTTAGTCGATGATGTATGCAGCTGGCAATCCACTTTACAGCAAATTAGGATATATAAATAAAAATGGATTGTTGTCGTCAGCCGACTCCATATGGCAGATATAAAATATAGGCACAATGTCGCATTCAGTAATGAACAAATATTAAACCTGAATTAAGCGCAGGCATTAGTAAGAAAGAGGAAATAGCCATAGCTAATTTAACGCACATAGTTCTAGGTCAATCTTGAAGTGAAAGTAAGGTGAGCCGCATAAACACAACCTTGCTGATGGAACTATCGAGTACGAGCACTCATCAAGCAGTATCATAATGCAAATAGTCGATATACTTATACATCAAATTTTATTTAGTGACATGTATTAGGCGGAGAAGGATAGTAAACATAAAACAGTACATACTATAGCCTGCTTGGTTGCGCTCCAAAACTTGCCAAGCCAAAATGAGGGCAAGTTCAAAAACTTTGGCACTTGTTTGGTTCAAGGCCAAATTTTTTTGGCTATCACGCTTTAGTATCCAATCAAGTGACAACCTTAAATTCTTGTCCAGATTTTGGCAAAATTTTTTGTCGTGCCCACATTTTGGCATGCCCAAGATTTGGCATGGCAAATTTTGGACTCAAACCAATCAGACCCTATGTATCAGAGGAAATATGATTAGTACATGAAGAGTTGGCATAGTTTTTTTCACACTATAATTGTTCAATTTATACAATTATACCGAATGTGTGTCTCATCATAATATGCCAAAGACAATCTCGGAATGCTTGGTTTTTTCTTTGGTGTCAAAATAATCGTTGTGTGCTTGGATCAGGTCGGGGGCGGACCCATTTTTCTATGAAGACTAGGACCTGGAAGCCAGCGTGTGGGCTACGGTTGTTTCTGGACCAAAATTAAGATGTGATAGTAGAAATTATTGGGCCACGGCTAGGGCCATGGCCTGGGTGGCCTTAGGCGCAGGCCCGCCATTGGATCAGGTCGTGTCACACAATTTTGAAAACACGTAGCCGTTTTCTAGAAATTTGCTCTTCTCTTTTTTTTATTGGCTATAATGTGTTGACAATGCACAATTTTCTTTGCTTCTTCGATTGGTAAGATCAAAAGGCATCTGTTTAAAGTACTCAGATGGGTGTTCTGGTATTAAATTCGATAAAGATGCGCAATCATTTTACTTTTTCTTCTTCTAAAAGAAGATGACAATATTCATATAGCTCCATTTTAGTTAATGCAACTTAATTTTACCAAGGTATATCAAGTGCAGCTCAAGGCTCCCATGGCTTCAAATAATATATACCATATATATGTGTTATATGATATCTTGTTTTTTCCATCAAATCCTCATACCCCAAGATAAACAAGTATTTTTTAATATAATAATGGTGAGAAAATATTGTGCATCAAATAATTTTGCAATTTAAACTATGGTGGGTTCATCAATACCTACAATATATGAAACTTTATTTATCATATAAAAGCACGATACTCTTACCTCTTCTATTCAATTGTTTTCTTGCTCTATTAGCCTTAGGTGTTTGTCAATCCTTTAAGAGTGGAGCATGTATGATATTTCTGTAATCAAGAATTTTATTTCTGAAATATCAATCTATGCATTTATATCAATCCAATTGATGTGAATGCATTCAGTAATTCATTCTTGTTTTGTTCGTTTTTTTTTCTCTTTTTTGCTGATGATATGCCTTTAATTGAGTTTGCATAGCACACACATGATGCTTAATATTTTAGACACTCATAATTTGGTTTATATTAAACCACATGCAGCTACGTTAATAGGGAAATTTGTGGAAACTCACTTTTGAATGCACTACCTTGCAGCAAAGTGGAACAATGACTTTATTCGAGAACCAAAGCAACATAAAGATTGTACGAGTGAACTTTAAACTCAAAATATCTAAGCGATAGAGTATAATGCAAACTAGAAAAGTCTAGTACTAATAAATTATGTGTTGAGTAGTCTTGCCCTTTTTATGTTATCCTTCCTTGAAATACCAAAAGGGATATTGCAGAAGCTGGACTTTTATCGATCCAGATTTTTTTGGCAAGGAGACAATCACAAGAAAAAATATAGACCAGCTAGATGGAATATCCTATGTACACCTAAAGAACAAGGGGGTATGGGCATTTTAAACTTAGAAATTTAGAACAAGTGTCTACTCAGTAAATGGCTTTTTCTTCTAATTAATGAGGATGGAGCATGACAACAAATCCTTCGAAATAAATATTTACGTACTAGAACAATTACTCAAGTGGAGAAAAAACTGATGACTCTCAATTCTAGACAGGTCTGATGAATGTCAAAAGTCAATTTCTGAATTTTGAAAATTTCAGACTTCAAAGTGACAATCAAATCAAATTCTGGGAAGATAAGTGGCTAGGTGTGAACACTTTAAAAGATCAATATCCTAATCTATACAGTATAGTTAGGAGAAAAGACGCTACAGTTGGAGATATCTTGAGCACAATTCCTTTAAACATCTCCTTTCGAAGAAGTCTAGTTGCACATAATCTCAATTCTTGAAATAGCCTTGTCTTAAGAATTGCAGACAGACATTTAAATGATCAGCCGGATATCTTGAGATGGTCCCTAAATGTAAATGGCATGTTCTCGGTTAGATCAATGTATAATGCAATTTTGAACTCAAACAATGGGCCTCGTAATAGTTTACTTTGGAAGATCAAAATACCTTTAAAGGTTAAAATATTCCTTTGGTTTCTGTATAGGGGCGTTATTCTTACTAAAGACAATCTAGTTAAAAGAAATTGGCACGAAAACGAGACATGTTGTTTTTGTAATAATTATGGAACTATACAACATCTTTTTTTTCGATTGCGTTCTTGCTAAGTTTGTCTGGAGAATGATACATTTAGCCTTTGGTCTCACCCCCCTTTAAACATATTTCATATGTTTGGTACTTGGTTGAATAATTTGCCAAAGGACAAAGAACCTCTTGTTTTGGTGGGAGGAGGCGCCATGTGTTGGGCCATATGGTTAAGCCGAAATGATATAGTATTTGACAAAGCACCAATTTGTTCTTTTATGCAGGTTATTTATAGGGTTCACACTGGACACAGACATGGTCGATCTTCCAAAAGGAGGAGGAAAGAGGATATATGCAACATGCATGCCGCCTTTTGGAGTCTCTGACAATGGAGATTTTTGCCAGGAATGGGTGGATGTTTAGCAATAGATTAAGTTTATGATGAACTTCTTAGTTTTATCTCAGCCCTTTTCTCTCTTGGTTGTTGAGTGTGTTAACTATGTGGACGACGGAGTCAACCACTTAGTTCAAACTTGTAATAATTATTGGCCTCATACATCTCACGATGTAGCAGCCGGGATAGTTTCATTTGCTTGATGAAATAGATTTCCCTTTATAAAAAAAGAAAAGTCTATGAGTTGAGCTAAGTTAGTTATACCTGTATTCAAAACGCCTTGTATTCACGGTAATTTTTCTAGTAACTCTCCATTAACATACTCACAAACAAAACTTGTTAAACATGTCTCTTCTTTTATATCATAATTCAAATCTCAACGGATCCCTTGTGACCTGTGAGAGCAGCCATGTAGTGCCCTCAAACCGATGCCTAGGCTTCGGTTTATGCACTGCAGTATACTATACTGGATTAGAGAAGGAAGATATCGATGACTCTACTCTGCTCGTTGCTCAATCTATAGATTATTAGATATGATCGTCGGCAGGCAATGCTGTTGTTCACATGCTCACATGTTAGGAGAATAGGAGTGACAAGGAGATGAGCTATTTTTGCTTATCCAAAATCACTACCGGGGCTATCTAATTATTTCCGATACGCTGCGGCAAGAGAATGGAACTTAGCACCAGTTATTATCGTACCGAACGCTGTGGCTGCTCTTATTGTCACAATGTGAGGATATCTAATTATTAATACGGTAGATAATACACCTAATAATTGAATAATATATTCCCTCCTTTTTTATTTACATATCATGCTGGATTTGTTCTAAGTGAAAGTTGTATAGCTTTAATTAAATTTGTAGAGAAATATAATAGCATCTACAACATCAAATATATACTGTACATTATCAAAAAAATATAGTCCGTGATGAATTGAGTGAAATAATTTTGGTACATTGGATATTTTTATATTTTTTATAAACTCGATCAATGTTAAACAATTTTGGTATAATTTTGAAAACGATAAAAACGAAGGAATAGCAGCCGGCGTCCGTACAGTAAAAAATGTAATTTCAGACCACCTGTCTAATTACGGGAGACACCTTTCTCGTTTTCTCCTTCGACCTCGAGTTGGTGGATGTCACTGCTTCGTACTCCGATGCGCTGAGGTGGAGTGTGCTGGCCATTGGTCTGGTGGAGCCCACCAACAGCCACGCGAAGAACGTGTCCCCGTCATGCACGGTGGGGACTGGGAAGGCGTCCCGACCCGTGGAAACCGCCGGTAAAATCTCCCCAGCTTCTCGCCATTCCCCGTCCGATCGCCGCCGCCGCCGCCGCCGTCTCGTAATTCGTAAATACTACCCACTGGCCCCCACCACCCCCACGAACTCCTGCTCCGCCTCCTTGCCCAGCCGCGCCGCCCTCGACCGGACCCTTCGCTGCGGTAAGCTCGCCCCTGCTACCTGCTGCTCTCGCTCCGCCCCGATCTACCTTGCTGCTCTTGGTTTAGTCCAGTCCAGATCCATTCCGGCTTCCGGCTGCTGCTGCTGCTTGCTCGCCCCGTGATCCAGCGGCTGGATGTTGCTCCCGCTTCCGGGTCGGCTTAGTTGCGAATTGTGGCCTATCGTGATGCTGTGACTATAGTCACCGAGAGCTCATGCCTGGGAAGCGGATTCGGCGTCCTGATAGTATGCTTCGGCTGATCCAAGCTTGCCTCTGGCGGTAATTGGATCGGGCATTCGAGTCTTGTTAATTCGATTTAGCGCTGGAACTGCTAGTCCAGAGGGTAGATTCGCTAGCCCGTTCGAGGTGTTCAGGGGGAGGGGACCCGGACTTTGTGCTGCTGGTGCCCTGTTCCCTCCTGGTTGACATCTTTTTTTTCCCTTCAAGCCGAGGGGATTGGAACACCGACTTTATTATCTCAACTGTGTAAGCAAACTGTTCCTACTAGCATAAGCCTTCGAATTCCCAAATTCCCCAATCAGTCCATTGGATTGCACTAGTTTACTTATGTGCCTAATCTGCTGCTCATTTGCTTGCGTCATGCTTAGGTCTGAGGATTCTTATCCATTTTGTTACTTACGACGAGACTGCTAATGGGAATCCGCACAGTTTGATGATCCATTTGCTCTCTATGCCTTTTGAAGGCTCTTACACGTGGCCGCTGATTTCCAGGGAGGTCGATGCTTCCATGCTGCGATCGAAGATTTGATCAGCTGCTGTTGCCACCTTACTAGCCCTGTTTCTCCTCTGCCATTAGAAGGAAGGCATGGCGGGCCGAGAGGAGAGATATGTGAGGTTGGCCTCTTGTTTTATCCTCTCATTCTACATGACACTGTAGAAGTGATGAAAAAATGCATTATGGTGCCGCAAGTTTAGTGTGCGTCAAAAACATTTTAGTAAATTGATATCTTATTTTCAAAGAAAACTTCCCGTTGTTCAAAGGAAACCCTGTTTCGATGGAAATGTGCGGTGCCAGATTCATTCTATGGTCTGCAGAAAGTTTGTATATTCTGAGTACTATTTTTTCTGTTGTTTTTGTAATGCTCAGGTTTCAAGACTGGACATCAGAGCAATCTGTTTCTGTTGTTTCAGATAGGGTAAATTCGGAAAGAGGGCATACCGTCTTTGGTTTGATAAAGGACAGAACTGCTGGAGCATTTTCATTCCTAGGGAACTCTTCACATCCTGAAACTTTAAACAAATCAGCTTTGGAGGAAAGGAAGCACAAAACAAGAGTTCTTGATCCTCAAGGGCCATTTTTACAGAGATGGAACAAGATTTTTGTGATATCATGCCTTGTTGCAGTTTTTGTGGACCCATTGTTCTTGTATATCCCGGTAATAGATGGTGACAATAACTGCATGTACTTGGACAAGAAGTTGGGAACCACAGCAAGCATTCTGCGCTTTTTCACAGATATCTTCTATTTACTCCATATGATGTTTCAGTTCAGGACAGGTTTTATTGCTCCTTCTTCTAGAGTGTTTGGTCGGGGTGTCTTAGTTGAGGACACATTTGCAATAGCAAAGCGGTATCTATCAACATTTTTCCTGGTTGATTTCTTAGCTGTTCTGCCCCTCCCACAGGTATGTGACAAACCATCTACCTAGTGAACATTTCATAATTGTTCGAGTGAACGTTTCATAATTGAGTTACCCCCTCTGGTCACAAATATTTGATGTTTTGGAAAAGATCTAGTCACACTTCAGTGTTCGTAACTCTAAAATGTTAGTTTGAAATCACAAAAATCCTGTGTGTAGATGTCTTGAAAAACTTTTGCAATCTCATAATGTTTTTCAGATTTTATAAATATATTCTACGTAGTATAAAATACTTGTCAAAGCTAAGTGGACACTTTGTCATGTCCAAAATGTCTAGTACTATTGGCGGCAACGAGTATCTAACAGCATACAGTTGTTATGATAATGTTTTGTTAGGATGCATGAATACTTGTACAATTATGCTAAAAAATAATACTTGGTACAATTATAATATGGCACTTCAGTTCTAGGTTACTCATATATGACCATGAGATGCTACAAGAAAATGTTGTTACCAAGTTTAGGATACTTTACTAAACTAAAATGCACCAATCACCCAGAAAACATACATATATGCACAATCAGTGCAAGTGCGGAACAAAGCGAAAAACTGGAAAATGAGATGTTTACTGATTCAGTGATTCTGCACTAGATTTTTGGTATAGTGACGCATAATGATCCATGGCTTACATCTTGTGAATCACTGAGTCACCTCAAGATAAGCCAGTACAAAGTTGAACTCATAGCTAGATAAGCTGAATTATGGCTGGAATCTAAAACCTCGTACTCCCTCCGTATATGATTTAGATGTCGTTTTAGACAACGACACGGTCTCCAAAATGTAACTTTGACATCTTATTTTTACAAAAATATTTATTAAAAAATAATATATGTATACTTTTATAAAAATATTTTTTAAGACAAATCTATTCATATGGTTTTCACATTTCCAAACTCAATGACTTAAAAGTTATTCGTGATTTATATTCCCAATATTTGACTAAAATCTTGTCCAAACGACATCTAAACCCTATACGGAGGGAGTACCTCAATTTCTCATACTCAAGCTTGCATTGAGTTTGAATAATGCAAATCATAAAATAAAAATGGTTGCTAATTTTACAAGGGGGACTCTAGTAAGGGCCTGTTTGGTAGAGCTCCATCTGATTCTGATTCTCTGTGGGAGCTGATTCTCCGAAAGAAGTGATTCTGTGGCTGAAAGTAATTCTCTTTGATTCTCTAGCATAACCTCTCAAAATCAGGAGGGAGAATCACTTTACAGAATCAGGAGAAATCAGAAGAAGCTACTTTTTTCAGCTTCTAGCCTCTTAGTTCATTTCAGAGAATCACTTCACAGAATCAGCAGAGAATCACTTCTCTCTGAAAAACTGTTTGGCAGAGCTCCTCCTGGATTCACCAGAGAATCAGCTTTGGGAGCTCTGCCAAACAGGGCCTAAATTGATTTTGATCCTCCTGACATCTTGTTTTTTTTCTGGCCCTGCCTGAATTAATTATCGTGGCATGGCTTGTTGCCACAGCCATGGCATGCACTGCCTTATGGAAGTCTGCTACCTAGAAAATGGCATCGACCAAGGAAAGTTTTGCCTTTTGAACTGTAAGCCATGATATCATGCTAGGTAGTGAGCTAATGACTATAATACCTAATTACATCGTATGTTTAATGCTTTGAGCTACTTGAAGAACATGCCTGAAAAGGTATCCATTATATAGCTTTGCATCCTTCTTATTCTTCAGATAGAATTGCTGTTTGTTTTCCAGTTTAGATCTGTCGAGACAATTTAGATACTATCCTCCTATTTGTATACGTCCCTGTTTTCATTGAAGCTTGCTAGTCTTAAATTCCATGTGGTATTTTCACTGCCAGGTATTTGTGTTGGTGGTGCTGCCTCGTCTCCAAGGTTCCGAAGTTATGAAGGCAAAAATTATGCTACTGATTATTATTATATGTCAATATGTGCCTCGATTGCTCCGAATAATACCACTTTACCTTCAAATCACAAGATCTGCTGGTATACTTACAGAGACAGCATGGGCTGGTGCTGCTTTCAACCTCATAATTTACATGCTTGCCAGTCATGTAAGTCCCCTGATGCATTATTAGCAAGAAAATAGTTTTTTAAGTATTTGTGTTTTCCTCACTAAAGATAGTTGAGCAAACACTTGTGATCCTAAATTTGTACCGATTTGATTTTCTTGGTATATGTTGCTTATCTTCTTTCTTGGTTGTAAGCCTAAACCAATGAGCCTAAACAAATTCGAGGAATATACAGCATCTTAAAATGTAACTACTGGTTCAGCAACCAGTAACCAATGCAAATACTAGAGGACGTAATATGTTGACTAACCAGTTTGTCATCATATGATGAAATGCTCCATTAGATGGCTAACCTCCTGATAAAATGCATCAATTTCCACAATTTTCTTCTCCACAGTGAAGATATTACAAACTGATGCTATACTGCTTACAGGGCTTTGGAGCTCTTTGGTACATTCTTTCCATCCAACGAGAAGACTCCTGTTGGAGAAAAGCATGTAGCAATCGTACTGGATGTGATCCTACATCTTTATATTGTGCGAGTAATACATTTGGAAATAATTCTTTCTTACGAGAAGCTTGCGCAACAGATGGCAATGACAAACCAGACCCGATATTTGGAATTTTTCTACCAGCTCTCCAGAATGTTTCACAATCAAAGAGTTTCTTTGAGAAACTATTCTATTGCTTTTGGTGGGGGCTACAAAACCTAAGGTTTGCTTACAAAAAATTAATGTCCAGCTTTTTTTCATCAATGTGCATTTGTTGATTGGTTCATCTATTGCAGTTCTCTTGGTCAGAACATGATAACAAGCACCAATACGTCGGAGAATCTGTTTGCAGTTTTTGTCTCAACATCGGGTTTGGTTCTATTTGCACTACTTATTGGTAACGTGCAGGTATAGACACGATGCTTTGTCATTGATAGCATTTTCTTGCTGTGTATGTGTTGTTGGGTTTAATTTCCACCTAATTAGCTATTAACAATGGTCAACATATGTGAAGAATGTTTTGGATGCGCAAAGTTGTGCACCGCCAATTGTAATCGATGGAGTTAAAATTGCACGACATATTATTGATGTATAATAACTTGTTTTTAGTTAAATTGACTCGACATATGGAAATGAAAGTGCCTATGGATTTATTTAAAATATATCAAGCCAATATGAACTGTACAGGAACACTGTGTTTACATGATTCTATGAAGCTAAGTGCTGAGCGACTGCTTATCCTTGAGAAAAAGGAACTAAACTGATGGGTAAAAACCTGAAAATGAAAAGCATCATAAAGGTTATTTTTTTTAAAAAAAAGATAAGTTTCCCTTTATTACCTTCAATATTAGCATCCATAAAACAGCTAAATCCATATGCAGCCTGTATTAACTGTGATGTTTGTAACGACTTGGTTCCTTTTAAAAATAAAATAGGCTAACATAAACTTTTTTAGATATCCAGTTCTTAATGATCTCAAGTGATCTTCATTTAAATATAATCTACAAATAACGAGCTAAACCAGTCTGTTTGTGTTTATGTATCATCGTCTCTGATTTACCAAACACTAGTCCTGCAGTGTACCTTGTCATATTTAAAGATAATAGCCTTATCTCTTTCAGTTAGAAGCAGTATTTTTTATTAATTAATTACTAATTAGGCAGCTAAGTTGTGTACATACCTTATCCTAACTTTTTTGGTGCAGACCTATTTACAGTCAGCCTCTGTGCGTATAGAAGAAATGAGAGTGAAAAGGCGTGATACAGAGCAGTGGATGGCACATAGGCTACTTCCTGAAAATCTAAAGGAGCGGATTATGCGACATGAACAATATAGGTGGCAAGAAACAAGAGGGGTTGATGAAGAAGGCCTTCTTACAAATCTTCCCAAGGATCTACGAAGAGAGATAAAGAGGCATCTTTGTCTGTCACTTCTCATGAAGGTACTTCAACTTTTTATCTTCCTTTTTTTTCTCTTTGTCCCATGAAGTGGACTATGGAAATGGATACACATGTACAATCAAACATACAAACTCTCAAGAACTTTC
This sequence comes from Echinochloa phyllopogon, assembly GCA_033239725.1. NCBI lineage: Eukaryota > Viridiplantae > Streptophyta > Magnoliopsida > Poales > Poaceae > Echinochloa > Echinochloa phyllopogon. Next base: position 11,762,536 of record BTCW01000010.1, on the reverse strand, counting down.
ATTGATATAACATTTGTCTAGTGTGTCCATACATAGGCCTAACCTTATTTCCTAATAACCTCAACTTATTTGTAGCATTGATCTTGTTACTAGAAAGCTGTGTCCAGTTTCAGCTAGCGTGTAGGTTCATTGATTTTAGTTAGCTAGGTTTCAGCTTCAAGTTAAAGAGAATAATATGGAAATCATATGGGCATTGACTGCATTTATTAGAAGGTTATCATGACAGGTGTGTAGCCCTTGTATCAGCTATATATATGTGACAAAACGATGAGGCCTTTGGGGTGTCTGCATCGACAAAAAGTATTCTGTTGTTGTGTACTTGTGTGTGCGCCACCAGAGGAGAAAAGCTAGGGTGTTTGTGATGAACACTCAAGTGAGAGGGAGAGATTTCCAACACTAGTGGGTCCTTCTAAATTATGCAAATGAAACCTCCTTGTTTATTGGTTATTTTGCATGCTGAATCTGCAAAGAGTTAGCAGATGCTGGTTCTGTCACTGCCTGAAGTTTGATGTCTTCTGGTAGGAATGTATGTGTCAGCAAGCAGCCAAGCAGAATGGTTGATGCAATCATATTCCCCCATGTACGATTTGGGACGGGCTTAATGGGTGCTTTGAGCTATGGGAAAGTTTGCAAAAACCACTACATATGTCACTTGGAGTTTGAGATTCCCCCTCATAAGCCGTTTTGTTGTATATGTCCACCCCTCTACATGCTTTTGTTGCAAAAGATACTCCAGTGTGCACATGCTGAATTGATTCAGCCCCGTTTTCATTAAATTGGAGCCACCAATATAGTCTTTAGCGAAGTTAGAAACTCCCAAATGTATAGTCTTGCTGCTTTTTGGGGATTCCACCGAAAGAAAGAATCGCTGATGAGAGCGTAAAGTTATAAGGTGGTTGTACACACTACTCATACGCCATACCTTATGCAGAAGCAATATTATCCTATCATTTGTTCATTTTCAATTTTTCATCTACTCTAACAACATTGTCAAACCAGGATGGAGCTTGATTTAATTTGTGTGCTGATTACTGGACAGAAAATGAAGGAAAAACCCAGCTGGATAATGTCATTGGCTAATTGACATTAAACAGGGGTGCAAATTGGTGCCCCTAAGGATTTTCACCTACCCTCTTCAGTTTAATTATTTGGAAAACTAGTACTAGTAATTAAACTAAAGAGGAGACCCTACCTCCCTAGTTAGCGAGTCCTTCGACCCAAGCTAAAAACCTATACCCAACTTAACTTTTTGCACCCCTAACATTGACTGGAAGGGCAATTTCTGGAGATAAGTTTTGCTAGCTTATTCACCATGGACTCTCTTTCTCTTGAAACTCAGAAAGCTACCCAGACTCTGTCAACTCTTTAAAGGGCATTAAGCAATAGGAAAACTATATTATTATTCATTGAGCTTTAATTTACTCGACCTTGAAAAGTTGAATTGTAGTCAATAACTTTTCAAAGACCTTGTTGAGCAAATAAATTTCTGATGGAGGTCTTTATGTTAATTGTTAGGGGACCTATACATATACTTGATTTTTATATACTTCTTTCTTTTAATTTGTTCTTTGATGAACAAAGGCTATTCTTTAACGTGCTATCAGCATTTCCATCTTTTTGACCTTTTCCTACTGTTTGCAGGTTCCGATGTTTGAAAACATGGACGAGCAGCTTTTGGATGCCATGTGTGATCGTCTAAAACCCATGCTTTATACAGAAGGAAGCTGCATCATTCGTGAAGGTGACCCAGTGAATGAAATGCTCTTCATCATGAGAGGAACACTAGAGAGTATGACAACAAATGGTGGACGGACCGGCTTCTTCAACTCTAATGTTCTAAAGGGTGGCGACTTCTGTGGTGAAGAGCTCCTCACATGGGCCCTTGACCCCATTTTAGCTTCGAATCTTCCTGGCTCAACTAGGACAGTGAAGACGTTGACTGAAGTCGAAGCTTTTGCTCTGAGGGCTGATGACTTGACGTTTGTTGCCACTCAATTCAGGAGGCTTCACAGCAAACAGCTCCAACATACCTTCAGATTTTATTCACAGCAATGGAGGACCTGGGCTGCTTGTTTCATACAGGCAGCGTGGCACAGATACTGTAGAAAGAAGCTTGAAGAGACCTTATATGAGAAGGAGAAGAGGTTGCAAGCAGCAATCGTATGTGATGGCACTACTTCGCTGAGTCTTGGTGCAGCACTCTACGCTTCGCGTTTTGCTGGAAACATGATGCGGATCTTACGAAGAAATGCCACCCGAAAGGCCCGTTTGCAGGAAAGAGTGCCAGCAAGATTGTTACAGAAGCCAGCAGAGCCCAACTTTTTTGCTGAAGATCGGTGATCTCGTCTTCGGGGTACCCTGTAACAAGCAGACATTATTCATGGTCCTACCGTATAAAATTCGCGTAATTGGATGCAACACAAGTGTACATAGATGGACCAGGTGGTCTAAAACGGTTTGGTTTAAGTCATATTCAATATATCTTCGATTCTTTATCAGTACACGCCATAGTAGTTCTGCGTACAGGATGCATGTATTATAAGCATCCCAGATTTACCTCTTGTGAATTTCAAAAACAGACGATGCTGTAAAATGTAAATGTAACTGCAACTGATCATTTGTTTGTTAACTTTGGGGTGTGCTCGCATGTGGCGTGCCGCGTGCGAGAGAATGGTATGAACTGCATTATTGGGTTGTCAAAATGGGCCCGTGAAATGATGTATAATCCTGGTTGTGCCGTATATCCTTGCATGTGTGTATTCCTCTCGTACCTGATCAAACACCGTGTCGGGTTTTGAAAAGGGGAAAAAAAATCCAACACCGGGCTTTTGGGTCAAATTTGGAGCTGCTGGTTGGGTCGGATTCGTTGGCTTCGGTGGCCCATTGTTAGGTCCAATTCCTTTTTTTTCTTCCTTGACACCATGGAAGAGCTAAGGGCAGTCCCAACCCTCCATGCAGGATGGTTTTCGTAGCATTAATTAGGCTGCCACATATGACTTTTTGCTTGTGTGACACTGTATTAAATAAGAGAGAGAATGGAAAGAGGAAGAAACCGGGTCTCATGCAAGACCCAGTGTCGACACGAGAACCTATGCATAGGACACTACCAAAGTTTGCATTGGGAGAGGATAATGTCTTCATGATAGAAAAAGAACAAGTATGATTGGTAGAGAGAAAAGATGATGAATTTATTAATGATCCATCCTAAGAAATCATGGGTTGGAGAATGTAGTGTCTAAGGTGATGTCTCGTTGACATGACAGCATGGACACTACCCATAGACATGATGGGTTAAGACTGCCCTAATAAGGCTAAGGTCATTTCCCTGTCAAGTTTCAAACCCAGAGTGAATGAACCATTTAAATTTGAATATCAAACTAAAATAGGGTTGTAACATATCAAATGATACCTGTCAACATCAGCTTTTACTCTCTAAACTTAAAAGCTAGCACTGGTATTTTTGGTCCAAGGCCAAGAGTTTTCGATCCTCTGATATTTTTGGTATCATGCCTTATTGCTGTTTTTGTGGACTCTCTGTTCTTCTACGCCCCCGTGGTTGCTGGTGACAACAACTGCCTGTATCCGATGATATGTTGGAAAAGATAGTGATTAGCGAGTATCCTGCGCTCTCTCACAGATATCTTCTATTTACTCCTTATAATATTTCAGTTCAGGACAGGCTTTACTTCTTCCTCTTCTAGAATGTCGTCTCGCCATTATGTATTGGTTGAGGACACATTTGAAATAGCAAAGCGGTATTTGACAATGTATTTTCTGATTGATTTCTTAGCTGCTCTTCCCCTCACTCAGGTACTATTTATGCGACTTACTTAACCTTCAACAGGGGAACTATATCTAACATCCTGCAAACCTTGTAATTCTGATGATTTTCAAGGATACAAGAAAACTTGTTTTTTTCATGTACAACTCACTGTTCTTAAATTATAATTCGATGACGCAAAATATTTGTCTTCATTTCGATGATTCCCTTGTCTTATGACAGTGTGACTTGTGAGTTTGTAGCTGACACTGATGTTCGATTATTAGGTGTTTGCGCTGTTAGTGCGACCCCATCTCCAAGGTTGGAAGGCTATGACAAGAGAAAGGTATACTAATATTCATAGTCATGTGCCAATATTTATCTCGACTGATCCGAATAATACCACTGTACATTCAAATTACAAGATCAGCTGGTACAGTTATGGATACAGCATGACCTGGTGCTGCCTTTAACCTTCTACTTTATATACTTGCTAGTCATGTAAGTCCTATACTCATTTGCACATCCAAGCTGAGTACGAAAAGTCGGACCGGACATCGAACCGGTCAGGCTACTGGTTCACAGGTTCATCGGTCCAACCGGTGGTGCACCGGTCGAACCAGTGGTTCATTATTTATTAATATATTATTTATTTCACATGATTTATATAAATAATATGCAAGTTTTATTACCAGTAATATTACATATAACATAATAGATGATATAACATAATTATATCATAATAGTCTATTGTTTAAAGTTGGAAACCAATATCCAAACATTAAATTGATCAATGGTTCACGAAAAAACCGGTTCACTGGTTCATCGGTTCGACACAAAACCGGCCGGTTCGACCGGTTCGCACCGGTTCAATTGCATGACCGATCTTTTAATTGAACCGGACCGGTCCAGCCACCGGTTCACGGTTTTTACGGTCCAACCAATGAACCGGTTTGTTTTTTTGTACTAGGCATCCAAGTATGATTTTTAAAAATGAATATTGGGACTTCCCTCCCTAAAACCATGCCCTTTTTCCTTATATTCTTGATTCACACGGACTAATCTCAAGATAATTTTAATGCAATCAATTTTCAACATATATGTTGTGCATGATCAAGATATTGACAATGTATCATATGCAAACTATGTAAACTCCCACCACAGCGGTTGCATCCCCATTCGATGCCATATAGACATAGAGAGGTAAAAAAATTTAGCACTTGACCCTCCCACCGTTAGCTTTTTCTTTAAAAAAAACTCCTAATCCCCTCTGACGGAGGCCGCGCGCCGTTTCCCGTGGGCGCCGTTTGCCGCCGCGACTGCCTTTTTTTTTTTACGAAATCGCCGCCTCGCCATCGCCGTCGCCCCCCTGGCCAGCGCCGACACCCTTCCCAGCGTCGTCACCCCCTCACCAGCGCCGCCCCCTCACCAGCGCCGCCGCCCCTCGCCAGCGTCGCCGCCCCCTCACCAGCGCCGCCCCCTCGTCCGAGCTGCCGCCGCGGCCGGCGACCGCCTCCGTCGCCTCGGCGCCTTCGAAACTGTCTCCATCACTCTCGATGCGGCTCCGCCAGGGATCCTCGGCAGTGCCGTCGTCGTACTCGTTGACGTCGCAGAGGCCCGCGGCCGTGCTGCCGCTGAATTCGGCATCTTCGCCAACACACAGGTAGCCATCCAGTCCTTCCAGTCCTTTTTTTTTTCTTCTTTCACAGACAAAATTGATCCAATGCTCATACAGAATTGGGAGTGGATTGAGCTATCTTCAGGTGCATTGTGGACACACAGCTCCCGTGTCTGAACTCGGATGGAAATCATTCCAGAATATATCTCAAGCATTCTCCATCAAATAACATGATCGATCTGCAGAACCTACGTTATAGGTGTAGGATGGCATTATGGCTGATGATTTAGTAGTAGCATTATATCAGATCAATGGCCCCAATTGGTTCTCAAATTCACTTCCTCAAGTCTCAATCTTTGTCATGTAAACATTTTTTGCAGACTAGATCATGTTTACTGGAAGGCTCACTGAAGTTGAAGAACCTATTTGGATACCGTGAGACCTGGAACTAAGTGCTGGAGTGGAAATGCCTAGGATCGGAAATTGTATGTAATGCCTGCAATGGTGGAAACCAAGGGAGCGTGTCAGATGTCTGCAATTCTGTGTAATGTTTGCTACTGTGAAAATTCTGTAAAATGCCTGAACTTGTGTAATGGGTGCAATGGCAATTGTGCCTCTGATGCAATGAACTTGTGTGTGGAGCATGAAAATGAATAAATTGATGTTTCTCTTTTGGGATTGTGTGTGAAATTGTGACTTCTCTGGTGGAATGACTCAATAACAGGAAACCATGAGGTAATCTGATTGCCTCAAAATTGACTGAAACATTGATGTAGGAGTAAGTTCAGTAAGGCCTTGCACCCATCTGATACACTATAATTGAAATATCAGGTAACTTTGTTTGGGCAATTGCGTGCATCGTGATCTCCTATTTGTTTGCATTTTCTACATTTCCTATCTTTTTTTTTCCTTCTTCTCCGTCTTCTTCTCCTTGCTCTTCCTAATTCTTTTGCATCGCCCTTTGGACACGACATCAGTTGGTGGATGTATCTGGACTTCATGTGGAATTTTGCCACCAAGGAATGTTTCAAACTCATCCTGTTTACTAACTGTAGCAGCGGAACGATTTGTTGGAGAGGTACCATTAGGTTCGATAAACTAGAACACAAAAAGTCAATCGTTGGTTCAGAGTTCTTGGCCATTTGGATTAGATCTTCAAACTTGTTGCGTTAATCTAATTTTTTTTCGCATTGCCACTCCATAGGATCTTTAGCCTTTTCGTCCAGAAGGTTGCCTTCATCATCAAAGAACACTTCTGTGCGAAATCATATATCTAATTAACACTATAGCCATACAAAACAAAATAATCATACAAGAAAAAACAGGGGTACAAACTCACCTTTTACATTTTTTTCTCCCATCTCTTCATAATATAAGTCGATGGTATCTCATTTTGCTTCTCAACTCTAAGCACTTGTATCGTATGATATGACGACATGGGATTCCATAAGACTGTATAATTTACAGGAGCACATAGCAAACATGTTTGATTTGTTCATCTGAACAACTCGATCTTTTTCTAGATTGGCTGCTAATGGTGAATCATTTTATATCTTCACACTCTGAAATACCTTGAATAATGCAATGGTCTCTTGCAGCTACGATTTGTTCTTGAAATTTTAAGAAAACTTAATGTGTGTAAATCACACTACATTGCTTCTCAACACCCCATAGTGTCATCAATTTATGAGTGCTGTGAAGACTTGTATTATCGGCTAGCAACTCCTCTTGATGCTGGCACTCCAAAGATGTGTCAAACCTTAGCCAAAACTCAACAAATGTCAACTTTCTATGAATGAAACGATTAAAAAAAATTTGCACTCTCTGATCATGATGTAGTCCTAGCATTCCTACTAGAGGTATGTCCAAAAAGCATACCAGAATCCATGATTCACGTATGGCAAACCTAGTGGAAAACCAATCATTTCCCACGAGTCCATAATCTGTCATGATAGAATTCCATTGTGACACAAAATCATATGAATTCTCGGTCCCCCAAACACACTTGTTTAGTCTTTTCCAAAATGTTCATCTTCTCTTATAGAGGGCCCGACCTTCTCAGGTACCTTATCCATGATATGCCACATGCAAAATCTATGAGTTGTATTTGGTAGAATCTCAGCAATAGCAGCCTTCATGCTCGCATCTTCATCTGTTGTGATTAGATGAGGTGCTACTCCACCCATAGCCTTAAGAAAGGTCTTAAACAACCATACATATGACTCGATCTTTTCATTTGCTAAGAACGCTGCCCCAAGGAAAACACTTTGCAAGTGATGATTGACTCCTGTAAATGGCACAAATTTCATGTTATACTGGTTGGTGGTATATTTTGCATCTACCAAAATCACATCACTAAAAACGCTATAGTTTTTCCTGCATAAAGCATCTGCCCACAGTACACGAACAAGTTGTCCTTGTTCATCCACGAGAAAGTCATAAAAGAAGGCAGGATTTACTTCCTTCTTTCGCTCAAGTTGTGCCACAAACATTTGTGCATCTGTATCATTGATTTTGGTTCTGAGGTCACGGTAATAATTTTGTAAATCCCTCTTTGTGCACCCAACATTCTCAAACCCACCCTCACTGACATGGAGAAGTCGATATGCCTGTGAGGTGCCAATGCTAGCCTTATGACAATTGAACAAAGTAGTCTTAGCCCTCTCACTTACTTTACGATTGGATCTTAGCAAATGCCTCTTATCTGGCGACACAAAACCATGGCTGTGCTCCTCAACCATTGAAGCTATTCCATACTTCTTGTCACTGCCAAGCTTGACAACAATATGTGCCGGACAACCACATCTGGTTTCCATCAGTTTCGGTGCCTTTCTTTTTTTCCCAGATTCATCACTAGCATCTCGTACCTTCTCCTGACTAAACCCTTCTCTTGAACAATAATACCTCTTGAATGATAATTCCTCATTTTCCTTCTTCTACTGACCAACATGAACAGAGAAACCAACTTCATGTGCATATGACTTGTAGAATTTCTCCACATCTGTGAGACTATCAAAAATGATTCCAACCACTGACTTCAAATGCTCTTCGGAATTTATGTTGCATGTGTCACTTGTTTCCTATAGAAGTATAAAATTTGTATGAGCAACAAACCGATCAGAACCAGTACTGTGTTCAAATGTTCTTTGCAACTTATTGCTATACTCAGAGAAGATTTTGTCTGTGTGTGCCTGGATGTTCAAGGTAGGCTCCAAGTCATGCGTCGATGGCCTCAATGGAGACAGAATCAACAGCGATATCCATGGCGGCGACGGCGTCGATCTCCATGGCGGCACCGGCGACGGAGTCCATGCCTATGTCTGGACGCATGAATGAAACACCCGTTCATATGTTAGTATAGACATGCACGATACTATGAATGAATCACCCGCACGCATACCAGCAGTGGCCGCAGAAAACGACGATAGGAGGCAATCATGGCGTGGTGGCTCGCCACGGCTCAAGCGATCCATGGTGGCGGTGGATTGAATTCCGGGCGGTAGCGGCGGCGGCGCTGCGAAGGGCCGGCGGGCTGATTTTTCTTTGTCTCTGTAATTGAACAATTCAAATGTCCTAGCCAAAGAGATTCAATTCACATACAACCTAGACGGCTAGACGAAAACGAATCATTGTAAGATCCTTGAGCTCAGTACCTACCACTCTACCAATGATCTGAATTGCACGCTGCACAGATTGCTTTCGATCACCAAGTGTCACTGGGAAGGGCCGGCGGGCTGGTGAGGGGGCATCGGCGTTGGCCAGGGGGATGACGACGCTGGCGAGGCGGCGATTTTCGTATAAAAAAAGGGCAGTTGCGGCGACAAACGGCGCCCACGGGAGACGGCACGTGGCCTCCGTTAGAGGGGGTTAGGAGGGGGGTTTTTTGGTTAAGAAAGCTAATGGTGGGAGGGTTCAAGTGCTAAAATTTCACGCCTCTCTATGTGGCCATCGGATGGGGATCCAATGGCTATGGTGGGAGTTTGCATAGTTTGCCCATGAAGCTGGTTTACATAGGATATGTTGCCTAAGATATTAGTGTGTCACTAACCGATGCATTTGACTTGTTGCAGGTCCTTGCCATTCAACGAGAAGATAGACATTCAACGAGAAGATACCTGGTTGGAGAGAAGCTTGTAAAGGTCAGGATGGTTCTGATCTTGCATCGTTATATTGTGAAAGTGTTGTATTTGGAAATAATACTTTCTTACAAGATGCCTGCCCAAAAAATGCTGACAAAGGTGTAAATCCAATCTTTAGAATTTATTTACCAGTTCTCTAGTCAACAGGTTTCTTACAAAAAATTATTCTACTGCTTTTTGGTGGGGGCTACAAAATCTATGGTGTGTTTGTAATTGAAATATATTTATTCCCTCGCTAAAGAATAGTGCCCTGGGGCCTGTATTTACGTGTTGCTATTTATATTGCAGTTCTGATGGTCAAATCCTTAAAACAAGCACTTACATATGGGAGAATCTGTTTGCTGTTTTTGTCTCAACGTCAGGTTTGATTTTATTTGCACTCCTTATTGGTAATGTGCAGGTACAGTTGTAAGAATGGGTAGAAATTTATTGTTATATGTGCTATTAGACTAAGTGGCAATTTACTATAAGTGCAATACATGACAAAGATTGTTATGGCTGTTCAAATTCTGTGCCTAAAGTTTATTTTGTAATACATTACTCGAATTGGTTCAATGAATGCGAAAAACAGGTCTTCAAGAGGAGTTGTTTCCCTTGAAAAATGAAAAATAAATCTCGCCAGCTTTAACCATTAATATAAAAAGAACTATTTACATCAGTTATCTAAAATGTACCATGATATTTGTCATGAAAAAAGTAATTTCATAATGTTATAGTTCACATTTTTTATTGCCACTTTGTAAAAAAGTAATGTTGAAATTGAACATTTAAGATCATGTTGCTAGATTGTAGACAGAGGGAGTACCCTGTATACTTATATATTTGATGTTGTAGAGGAAACAGTTTCGCTTGAAGAAAAGTAATAGTTAAACTCATAAAGATATTGGCATTATCTCCAAACAGCTCGATAAACTCATATGTTGTAGGCCTGTATTTGCTGTCTAGAGATGCGACCGTTCCTAGTAGCCTCAACCTTTGACACTCAAGTCTTAGATATAGTTCCAATATCTTTATAAAGAATCTTGTGTCCTTATGTACTTATGTAGCAAATTATCATCATGTCTGTTATCTCTAATCAACTGATGCGGGTACCGATTTGGTTTATTTATAAATATCATGGGCTAATACGTACTTTGAGATCTTTATTTGTAAGGGTTTCAAGAGGTTTTAAGTGGTCTTTTTTACACAATCCTCCAATGAACGGGTTACGTAGATCAGTTTTCTTGATATGCATATAAGGTCCACCATTAAAACGATTCCATGTGTTTTGTACTTTGGTGTACTTATGCTATATGTAAAGCCAAGAGATTATCGTTTAATATGTAAGTAGGAACAATAAATTGAATAATACAATCAACGTTCAAATTGACCATATTCTTCCACTTTTTTTGTTCAATTATTGCAGACCTATTTACAATCAACCTTTAGGGATATAGAAGAAATGAGAGTGAAAAGACGTGACACACATCAACCGATACACACAAACTACATCCTGAGTATATCAAGGAACAATACTACGTCATGATCAGTATAAATGGAAAGAAAAACAAGAGGTTGATGAACATGACCTCCTTATAAATCTTCCTAAGGATCTTAGGAGAGATGGAATACATCATCTTTGCCAATAAACTTCTCATGAGGGTACTTTCCTATACCTTTTGGTTGTATCCACGGTCATAGGCAACGGTCATTCACTTCTTGTCCCATCCAGAGATGTATATAGAAAAGGAATACTTGAGACTCTATCCCTCCATCATGATATCTGAACTGCATATGTTAAACAAATCATAGATCAGATAGACAAATACACTTTGTTGTGTTAAAATATTTAGTACAATTTGGATAATATGAAACTTAATTTGTTCAACAAATTCATGTGCGTAGTGTTCATTCCCTTCTTAATCTGTTTAACTTGATGTATGTATTTTAGAAAATTTCAAATATCTGTTTTGATCTACTTAATTGACCTTATTTACTTGTCTTGCTTTTTAAAGATATTTATCCTTTGAAGTTTTTATTTTTGATTAATAATAACCTTATGAAGTTGAATGATAGTTAATAACTTTTGAAAGCTCCCATATGAAATACATACATATTCCAATGGAGGTTATAACATGATTCTAAGGAAGTCTAGAATTTTCATACGCAAATATAGGTACTTCTCTTTCTACCAGTTTTGCACTAATTCCAATTACTTTTGCAGGTTCCAATGTTTGAAAACATGGATGATCAGCTATTGGACGCCATGTGTGATCATCTAATGCCCAAGCTGTACACGGAATGAAGCTGCATCTTTCGCGAAGGCGGACCGGTGAATGAGACGCTTTTTGTCATGAGAGGAACACTAGAGAGTGTGACCACAATCGACGGAAAAATTCGCTTCTTTAACTCTAATGTCCTAAAAAAGGCAATGACTTCTGCGGCGAAGAGCTCCTCACATAGGCTTTGGATCCCACTTCAATCTGAAACCTTCGCAGTTCAACCAGGACAGTGAAGACGTTGTCGGAAATTGAAGGTTTCGCCCTAACGACTGATCACCTGAAGTTTGTGGCCACTCAATACAGGAGGCTCCACAACAAACAGCTCCGGTACACCTTCAGATTTTACTCCCAGCAATGGAGTGGGCTGCTTGCTTCATACATGCAGCTTGGCACGTGTACTGCATGAAGAAGCTGGAGGATAGTTTGTATGAAAAGGAGAGGAGGTTCCAATTTGCTATTGTTGGAGTTGTGTCGAATATTGTGTACTAGTTGGTTACGCGTTGGACTTGGAGTTGTATTAGCTGTAGGATGTAGAGTTTGTGTCAGACTCTTGTAATCCGGGCTCCTCATAAATATGAGAGGAGAACCGCTGTTGTAACCATGACGCCATAGCGACAGGCTCGCAGGGGGGAGGCGGCACATTGCCGGGACTCCGGAGCGACCGGTGTTGCGGTTTGGGGAGGAGCGCCCATAGTCATGCCCCAGGGATGTAGGCCTTGTGGCTGAACCTCGTTAACAAATATCGTGCCTCCGGTGTCGTTTATGATCTCGCATACATCGTTTCGGTAGATTAATCGTCACTTCCGCGCACTAGTTTTCTAACAAGTGGTATCAAGAGCTATGGTTAGATTGGATCTACAGATGGTATGGAGATCACCATGGAGGTACGAGGATTATGCTCGATGGGTATCGCGGAACTGCTCGATGCGGTGCAAGGTGGAGCATGGCGGCGATCGACGATTCGATCGGTGGTGTTGGACACTCCGAGCAGAAGGCTTGGACCGTCTGACGGGCTGCGGTTGGTGAGGATAGGCCAGGTGTGGTGATCGGACCAACAGTGTGGCCGTTGAAGACGACGCGAATAGGGCGGCGGCTTTGGCTTGCGATCAGACCGGCGACCAGACGCAGGTGACAGCCGGATAGTTCGGAGCGTGGGAGCATCACGATGAAGGGTGGTGTGACCGGTGTTATACAATGGCGATATTGTGGCACGACGAGCAGATTGTGTTGGCAATATGAATGGCCATGGTATGACAGCTCATGCACGGGCGGTGCGTGAGGGCGCGTCTGTCGTAGCTGGACCGGCGTGTGGAGCATATACGGTGGAGCACGGTAGTAGGGCGCAGACAACGGCGTCGATGAGATGGTATGACATCGTGGGTGGAGAGGCGAGTGCATAGGCTTGTTGCGGATAGAGGTGCAGTGGGGCTATGAGATGTCGCGGTGCAGCAGGAGTCTCAGTGCTATACTCGAATATGGATAAAAAGGCACGTGGCCTGATGGATGAGAAACCAAGTAAATCGAGAAAGTATTTTCTCTGTATTGATTTGGATTTGGTGCTGTAAAGAAGGCCGAGGCTTGCCAGTTTTTTCTATATAGGTGTAGTTGATCTGGAGACAAGGTGGCTGTGATAGACACGCAGGGATCTCAAGAGCTCAGATAAATCACGTATGAGGGTAGCTGCAAGGCAGAAAGGACTCCTATACCTACTGCTCTAGGCGTTGGTTTGCATGCATGCGTAGGCAGTGCATGCATCATTTAATATGGATAGGGATACACGGGTCCTGGACGGACTCGGTACTTGTTCCACACGCCAACGGAGATGTATGGGAGTCAAAGTTCGTGCAGCTCAAGACATGACGTGGTGAGCACCGAAGCAACGCAGCTATGTGCGACTTGGAAACAAGGGCCAGGGGCGGCGTCAGTACCACGCACATAAAAGCAGGAGCAGGGAACCCAGAAGTATATCGACTATCCAAATTAATTCAAGTGCGGAAAATTAATTCAAGTGCGGAAGTTGCGCCGATGAATTGCAGGAGTTGATCGGCAGCTTCGGAGGACTGCACAGAAGGCTTTGCGGGGTGCAGGTGATCGACGCCATAAATTTCTTCAACAGCCTGGTTAGGAACGACGGGATTGAGGAGCAAGTACGGTCTGCTCGGTGATCCGGACGAGAAGCCAGAAGGATTGGGCGGTGTTATCGGCAGCAAGGGTCGATCAAACCGCGTGTCGATGAGATGTCGACGGCAACCAGATTTAAGGTGGTGAAGTTTGATGGCACTGGCAACTTCGGATTATGGAAAATGAGGGTCAATGATCTGTTGGTTCAACAGGGAATCATGGCGGGCCTGAAGGAGAAGAAGCCAGAAAAGATGGAGGATGACGAGTGGGAAGAGAAACAGGCGCAAGCGGCCGCAACCATGCGGCTATGTCTGTCTGACCAGGTCATGCACCATGTCATAGCACTAAAGACACCGAAAGAAATATGGGAGAATCTGGAAAGTCAATTCATGTCAAAAACTGTGACGACCAAGTTGTATCTGAAGCAGAAGTTGTATGGGCTGAAGATGCAGGAGGGGTCGGATCTCGCAGAGCACATCAATGTTTTCAGTCAGATGGTCACGGATCTGGAACAACTGGGTGTGACGGTTGATGATGAAGACAAGGCAATTATTCTTCTATGTTCACTGCCATCGTCTTATGAGCACGTGGTCACGACTTTGACGTACGGCAAGGAAAGCATCAAAATTGAGGATATTACTGCAGCGTTATTGGCTCGAGAACAAAGGAGAAAGAACGGTGCAGTGGAGGGACCTCTTGGTGATGCACTGCTGGTCAAAGGTGAGCTTAAGAAGGAGAAGGCAGTGAAGAGAAAGAAAAAGTTGCGGTGCTATGACTGCGGGGAGTTAGGACATGTGAGGAGGGACTGTCAAGAAAAGAAGAAGGAGGCAAGTGCTAATGTTGCAATTCATAGTGACTCGAACAGTGATGGTGATATTCTTTCAGTATGAGACAGCGTACAGTCAACTGAAGCGTGGATGTTAGATTCAGCAAGCTCTTTTCATGTGACGCACAAGGAGTGGTTCACTTCGTACAAGTTTGGTGATTTTGGCTTAGCCTATTTGGGCGATAACACGGGTTACCGTGCTATTGGAGTAGGCGACATCAAGATCAAGATGCAAGACGGAGTTGAGCAGGTGCTTCGGGGTGTTAGGCATGTGTCGGGGCTACAGAGGAATCTAATTTCGCTTGGAGCTCTACATGGTGATGGTTTATTATTCCGAGCTGAGTCGGATGGAAAGACCATGAAGATCATGAAGGGTGATGAGACTGTCATGATAGGAGAGAAGTCAAAATCGCATATGTACAAGCTGCAAGGGTGCACAGTTACAGGTGGAGTCATCAAGGATGAAGTTGCAAGGATAGTAGTGTCTTCTGAAGGCGGCGGGTCTGAGGCCAAGTCAGACTCATCGGGTGGCTCTCCGTAACCTACAAAGTCAACAACCCAAGTCCGGTGTACATGAAGGTTCGCACGTAACGGCTTCATGGTGGTGGAATATTCGCCAAGGTGGAGTTTGTTGGAGTTGTGTGTTGGCACTCCTTATGGCCTACAGATAAATCCGCAAGCGAACGGATACCGATGTAGCTTTCACCCGGGAGTATTCCAAGGTATCGATTTCCATGGAGAACGAGAAGTGTACTAATCCTAAACTAAGTTGTCCTAGGTAGATGGTGTGGATGAAATGGAATGGATGAGATGGATGACGACAACGAGGAGAGAAGAGAAGAGGTAAGAGGGTAGAGAGGGTACGGGTCTGATAAAGGTATTCTACCGATTGATTGAGCAGATCAGAGGATACAGATAGATACTTGCTTCGGGACTACAGAGCCTCCGACACACAGAAAGGGGTGAGAAGGGGTGCCGGTTACCCTGAACCTTGGGCCCTAAGCCACCGGAACTAACGTGATGGGCTACGAAGACCGAAAGGGCTGTCACCACCTTACGGCTACCACCTCCGTTGTGATGGGCAGAAACTAAGTTAGCCTCAAGTATAGGCACCACGCCTACACTAGTTGACTAATACTTATCTACTGCAGACAGATAAGCACTCAAGCTAAGCAGCTAGTATACAATTATACTACATAACTAAGCATTGAACGAAGAACCAGCAAGCATATAAAAGTAAGAACTGAATGCTCAATTAATCAGAGAGAGATACAAGAGTTACCAGACAAGACCCGGATGTTACTCGAAGTGAAGTCGCATCCGTAGAGGTACAGCGGGAAGAGGGGCCGACACTTCGGCTCCTCTCCAGGACGCTCACCTCTCCTCTCTCCCTATCTCTACTGATACAAGTGGAGAACTAACAGTGCTTCACCTGCACTCTACTCTTGTGTTGTGTGTCTTGCAGGTGACCAGGGGTCTCAATTTATAGTGGCCCGGGTCGGTGGAGGAGTGGAGCAGCGGCCAAGGCAGCTCAAGGCGGCTCCGGGCCGTTCGGCCGAAGTGGCTGGTTCGGCCGAACCGATGTGTTCGGCCGAACGGGCACGTGGCACTGCCTTGGTGCCGAGGCGGTTGCTAAGGCGGTGGACTTCTAGGGGCGGTTCGGCCGAAGTGGGCCGTTCGGCCGAACGGGCCCTGTGGCCTGGCAGCGCTCCCCCGTGCAACCTCTGCCCTGTGGGCCCTCCTGGCTAGTTCCTGGTACTTGGCTTCGAGTTGGACCGGCCCCGGATGAGGTGGCGGTCGTCTACGTGTCATCCCGGTCGCTGCTTGAGTGTCGGTGACGTGGATGGCTTCCCGATTTCGTATACGGCTAAGGGGGGGGGGGGGTAACCGGCCGAATCGTGTCGTTCGGCCGAAACGGTCATTTCCGACCCTTATAGCACGTGTTTCTCCATTTTGTACCTGCACAGAGGACAATCACCAAAACTTGTGGAAATAGTCAGTGATAAGCCCTATAGCTATGGTGCGTGTCTCCATTGTGTCTGTTTTATACTTGGTTGGAGGTCGGAAATCGTTCTGTAACGACCGCCAACAAGCTCCCCCAAGCTTAGCTCTTTGCTCGTCCTCGAGCAAAGATAAAAACTTAGGCTCGGTGGATCAGGAGTTGCTACAATGTCATTTCTCTTGCAGGTAACTTTATAAACAACTAGTACTCAAATTTTTACTTGAATTACTAGCAAGGTATAATTCACCATTTTACCTATGGGGCTTATAGCAATTTCCTTATCTTGGGTGGTTGAAAGGATGAACAGGTTAACTTAGGTTTATTCCACTCTACTCTTTTTAGGATCCTATCTCGGCGTTTTTTCACCCTTTTGTGAAAAGATAAATTGTTCCTCATTGGCTCACTCAATCGCTCAAGTGTATTTGAATCCTTACCAAAGGCTTTGCCTTCTTTTCATCCTAACATCTAATTTGGCTTTTTGTGTGGCTCAGGGACAAAGGATGAAGGCATACAAGCATCTTATATTTTGCTAAGTCAAAGACCGGATCTTAGGAAAATCAAATCATACTCTAGATCGAGAAGTGCAAGTGTGTGGAATATGTGGAGTGGAATATGTGGACTTTCATGGAATGATTCTTCCTCTCCTTGATTTATTTTTCGAGAGCATGGGCTATCTTTTATTCATATTTTTGCCATGCCACTTGGCATGCTTTTCTTTTTCTCATATTTTTGCCATGCCACTTGGCATGCTTTTCTTTTTCTTTTGCATAGCCCATGCCTCTACTTCAAAGATATTCAGAGAGGGAATCAAAGAGCTTGAAATTTTTTTTTATAGAATGGATGATGGCATGGTTTTGCTAACTCCCAATGTAGGAATTGCAAGTGAGAGGTGGAGTGTATGTGAATCTCGATCTTAGAAGGCACATGCTCCCACAAGGTTTTCAGGTTCATTTCTACTCATGCCAAATAACTCAAGCATAGTCAAGCAACTAGTTGCAACAAAGTACTAGCAAAATTAATGACAGAGCAACCATTCATCATTTCCAAAGTGAGAGGCATATGATTCATTTCATGCATGGTTGAGAGTTAATTTTATTCAAGGGAAGTATTTTCAATTGAATGACCAAAGTGCTGAGTAATTCGGAACGTACCTGATGGGGGTGCTCCCCCAAGCTTGGACTCTTCACTGGTAGGGATTCAACCTTGAAAGGTACTGAGTCAGCTGGTCGGCCTGTTCGTTCTCGTCCTGTTCCTCCACTGTGTCATGCCTGTACTCATGTATCTTTTCGTTAAACAGGGCAATCTCCGGTTGGTTCAAATGCACCAACCGGAGCGATAATTTTATTCTTTTTGCATTCAACTCTAATTTTATTTATTCTTCGAACTAAAATTTGGAACAAATGATTGGAAGGGAAAATTCAGAGCACCTTAATCATGAATCTAAGGAAAATAAATGAATCACACAATTAACTAACACACCAAACTAAACTGAACTAAACGGTGCTCTATCTAAAGACGGACGGGGTTCAGAGTTCTATGAACTCGATGACATCTAATTCGTCGAGTGGCGGAGGTTCTAGTTCTAGGAAAACCTTCAACCGCTGTCCGTTGACCTTAAAGGTGTTTCCGTCCTTGCTTTGCAAAGTGACGGCCCCATGAGATGCATCATTGATTACTGTGAATGGGCCGTCCCACTTGCTCCTCAACTTCCCGTGACCGAAAAGTTTGACACGGGAGTTGAAAACGAGGACCTTATCTCCCGGCTTGAACGTCTTGACCTTGATTCTCTTATCATGACATCTCTTGGTCCGTTCCTTATATAGCCGGGAGCTGTGGTAAGCTCGTTCCCTCATTTCATCTAATTCGGCCAATTGGATCTTCCGCTTGAGGCCGGCAGCTGGAAGGTTCATACCCTACTTCCTAATGGCCCAGTGAGCTTTGAACTCCATCTCTACTGGTAAGTGGCAGGTCTTGCCATATACTAGCTGATATGGGGTCATGCCTATGGGCGTCTTATAGGCCGTACGATATGCCCAGAGTGCATCCGGGAGTTTATCCTTCCATTGCCTACCCATCTCATTTACGGTCTTCTGTACAATATTTTTGATTTGTTTGTTTGATGTTTCTGCTTGACCGCTAGTCTGAGGGTGATAGGGTGTAGCAACATTATGCTGCACCCCCAGACTTGAAAGATACTTACGGAAGGCTGAATCGATGAAATGGGATCCGCCATCACTAATGACTATCCTAGGAACGCCGAAACGCGGAAAGATGTACTCATGAAACATTCGTCTCGCGTTCCTAGAATCGGCAGCTACACAAGGTAGAGCTTCCACCCACTTAGAGACATAGTCTACTGCCACTAGGATGAACTGGAAACCCTCGGAAATTGGGAAGGGGCCCATGAAGTCCACTCCCCAAACATCGAAAATTTCTACTTGGAGATTGCTAGTGAGTGGCATCGCGTCTCTAGTGTTAATGTTTCCATGTTTCTGACAGCGGGGGCATCGCATGACGAATGCTCTTGCATCTTCGTACATGCTGGGCCAATAAAATCCACTCTGCCAGACTTTAGCATTGGTCCGGAATGCACCGTAGTGTCCTCCGTACGGAGCTGCATGGCACCTCTCTAGGATTTTATATGCCTCATGTGCAGGGATGCACCTTCTGAGGAGTCCGTCACTACATATCCGGAAGAGGTACGGGTCGTCCCAGAGATGGAGTCGGCTCTCATAAGCTAATCTCTTCTTATTTTCTCCAGGAGGGACATACCCCGTGACCATGAAGTTTACTATGTTAGCATACCACGGATCGCCAGTGGTGACCTTAAGGAGCGTGTCATCCCGCAAGTAATCGTCGATCGGAAGATCAGATGGTACTTCCATTCGGGACAGGTGGTCAGCCACTGAGTTCTCTACTCCCTTCTTATCTCTTATCTCGATGTCGAACTCCTGGAGTAGCAGAACCCAGCGGATGAGTCTCGGCTTTGCATCCTTCTTGGTCAAAAGGTACTTCAGAGCAGCGTGATTTGAATAGACTATGACCTTGGCCCCGACTAGGTAGGACCGGAATTTGTCTATAGCAAATACGACCGCTAAGAGTTCCTTTTCCGTAGTCGCGTAGTTGAGCTGAGGGCCGGTGAGCGTTTTGCTAGCGTATGAGATAGCATAGTGCTTCCTGTCCTTAGTTTGGCCCATCACAGCTCCTACGGCATAGTCGCTCGCATCACACATGATTTCAAATGGGATGCTCCAGTCGGGAGGCTGGATAATGGGAGCGGAAATGAGTGCCTTCTTGAGGGTGTGAAAAGCGGCGTAACACTCCTCATTGAAAATGAAGGGGGCATCTTTGGCTAAAAGATTGGTCAAGGGCCGAGATATCTGGGAAAAGTTTTTGATGAAGCGCCTATAGAATCCGGCATGACCAAGGAAGCTTCGGATTCCCTTAACGTTTGTGGGAGGTGGAAGTTGCTCAATCACTTCTATTTTTGCCCTGTCTACCTCGATTCCACGTTCCGACACCCGATGTCCTAAGACAATACCCTCTCGCACCATAAAATGGCACTTTTCCCATTTCAAAATGAGGTGCTTCTCTCTACACCTCTGGAGGACCTTGTCCAGATTTTTCAGACACTCGGTGAAGGTCCTTCCATAAACTGAGAAATCGTCCATGAACACTTCCATAATCTCATCAATCATGTCAGAGAAGATGGACATCATGCAACGTTGGAAAGAGGCAGGTGCGTTACACAACCCAAAGGACATACGCCGATAGGCATACGTCCCATAAGGGCATGCGAATGTGGTTTTACTCTGGCCTTCAGGATGGATTGGGATTTGGTGATATCCTGAGTAACCATCAAGGAAACAGAAGAAGGAGTGTTTGGCTAGCCGTTCAAGCATCTCGTCTATGAACGGAAGAGGGAAATGGTCTTTCTTGGTGGCTCTGTTGAGTTTACGATAATCTATGCACATACGCCACCCAGTAACAGTGCGCTGAGGAATGAGCTCATTCTTGTCATTGCGCACTACCGTCATTCCTCCCTTCTTTGGAACGACTTGGACGGGACTAACCCACTCGCTATTGGGAACTGGGTAGATGATCCCAGCATGAAGGAGCTTGAGAACTTCCTTTTTCATGACCTCTCTCATGGCATTGTTCAGCCGTCTTTGAGGTTCCCGAGACGGCATTGCTTGAGAATCGATCGGGATGCGATGAGTACAGAGATTTGGGCTAATCCCTTTCAGGTCTTGGAGAGAATATCCTAAGACCGATCGATTCTTCTCCAGGACAGTGATGAGTTGTTGGGTTTCTAGTTCGGAGAGCTTATCACTGATGATCACTGGAACTTTGCTTATCTCCAAAGAGGAAAGCATACCTAAGTCCAAGTGGAAGTGGTTTGAGCTCGATTGAGGATGGTTTTGGAGTTTCGTTTGTGTCAAGCTCAATCGGAGGATGTGTTTCCTCTTCTTCCGAGAAAAACGGGAGATCTTCTTCTGGAATAGGCTGCTCTAGGTCTAATAGGTGAGCTGACCTAACTTCCTCTAATGGGTCAGGATCGGGGTCTGCCTCTAATGGGGTGTTCAAGGATTGAGAATAGGAGACAGGGATGAGTTCTTTGCCGATCCTGAGCTCTACTAGCTGATTTGTTGGTGCCTTTTCCAATATCTTCTGGATTGGTCTACTTATGAAGATGGGATGTGTGGTGTCGCTGGGTAGGTCGAAGATATGGAAATCCATGAAGAGTTCAGGGTCGTTAATCTTAACGGGTGTGACCCGCAAGATCCCCAAACAATCCAGGATTCTTCCTGAAGTGAATTTTAGTCGTTTTTGAGAAAATGACCAAGGTACACCAGGGAGTTGGTCGTGCACCAACGAGCTAGAGTTTATGTTGATCCCGAGGCTCGGGTCATACCCAATTTCTTTGTCTTTGCCCAGGACCTCACAGTATATCCTTTGAATCTTTCTGGGCATCTTGACGACCTCGGTTGAGGCTTCGGCCTCTTCTAGCCACTCCCGACTCATGATAGCAGAGAGACGTCCAAGGTATTCTCTCTGGTATTCGAGTTCTTCCTTGTCGGGGGCTTGATCTATGGGCTCTACACGGTGTTCTCGAGGGAAACTCGTTACACTCCCGATGTCATCGAATAGATCATCATCAAAATCATAGGGAGTGGTGTAGAGTGAATCATAGTAGTCTGGGCTAGGATATGGTTGTGGTTCGAAATGAGCTTCAGGTTCTGATGGACTGGACGAGCTAATGGATTTGGATTGGACTGGTATTGGCTTTTTAGATTCAGGTTCAGGCTGCTTCTCTTCTTCATCGGGGAGTTCATCATAGATTCCAGTGTAGGGGGTGTTGTCTAGGATACAGTCCAGGACTACCCTCGCTTCACTAGGGACCAAATGAAAGAACGACCCTCCAGAAGCAGAGTCCAAGAAAGTGGTGGCTACGGGACAGAGGCCAAGGCTGAAGTGTTGTAAAACAACAGGTTCTGGTAGGCTTAGGTCCGGTCCTGAGGCCAGTATTTGCTTGAAACGAGCCCAGGCAGTTCCTAACGATTCTCCCTTTAATTGCTTAAAGTTAATGATTTCCGCTCGTTGACTGGCTACCTTGGAGACTGGGAAGAAGTTTAGGCAGAATTTTTCCTTGAGAACTTCCCAGCTCCCGTCCATAGTACTGACAGCCAGAGAGTACCATTTCTTTGCTCCTCCCGCTAGTGAAAACGGGAATAGCTTCCATTTGAGTGTCTCTTGTGTCATGCCCGCAATGGTCAGGCATGAGCAGAGTTGCTCAAACTCGCGCAAATGCACGTATGGACTCTCGACCTTCGTTCCTGAGAACGATTGCTCACGAACCATGGCTATGAAGCCGGGACGTAGCTCATAGCTGGGTGTGGATATGGGATGTGATGATGGTGGTGGCTCCAAACAATCGCCCGTTGGTGCCGAGTGTTGGCGTAAGGTAAGAGTGGGATCCATATGGATGGTGGATGGTGGTGGGATACACGGACAACTTGGGTTCGAAATCAGAACAGCTACCGTTCCCCGGCAACGGCGCCAGAAAGCTTGTTGGCACTCCTTACGGCCTACAGATAAATCCGCAAGCGGACGGATACCGATGTAGCTTTCACCCGGGAGTATTCCAAGGTATCGATTTCCACGGAGAACGAGAAGTGTACTAGTCCTAAACTAAGTTGTCCTAGGTAGATGGTGTGGATGAAATGGAATGGATGAGATGGATGACGACAACGAGGAGAGAAGAGAAGAGGTAAGAGGGTAGAGAGGGTACGGGTCTGATAAAGGTATTCTACCGATTGATTGAGCAGATCAGAGGATACAGATAGATACTTGCTTCGGGACTACAGAGCCTCCGACACACAGAAAGGGGTGAGAAGGGGTGCCGGTTACCCTGAACCTTGGGCCCTAAGACACCGGAACTAACGTGATGGGCTACGAAGACCGAAAGGGCTGTCACCACCTTACGGCTACCACCTCCGTTGTGACGGGCAGAAACTAAGTTAGCCTCAAGTATAGGCACCACGCCTACACTAGTTGACTAATACTTATCTACTGCAGACAAATAAGCACTCAAGCTAAGCAGCTAGTATACAATTATACTACACAACTAAGCATTGAATGAAGAACCAGCAAGCATATAAAAGTAAGAACTGAATGCTCAATTAATCAGAGAGAGATACAAGAGTTACCAGACAAGACTCGGATGTTACTCGAAGTGAAGTCGCATCCGTAGAGGTACAGCAGGAAGAGGGGCCGACACTTCGGCTCCTCTCCGGGACGCTCACCTCTCATCTCTCCCTATCTCTACTAATACAAGTGGAGAACTAGCAGTGCTTCGCCCGCACTCTACTCTTGTGTTGTGTGTCTTGCAGGTGACCAGGGGTCTCAATTTATAGTGGCCCGGGTCGGTGGAAGAGTGGAGCAGCGGCCAAGGCAGCTCAAGGCGGCTCCGGGCCGTTCGGCCGAAGTGGTTGGTTCGGCCGAACCGATGTGTTCGGCCGAACGGGCACGTGGCACCGCCTTGGTGCCGAGGCGGTTGCTGAGGCGGTGGACTTCTGGGGGCGGTTCGGCCAAAGTTGGCCGTTCGGCCGAATGAGCCCTGTGGCCTGGCAGCGCTCCCCCGTGCAACCTCTGCCCTGTCGGCCCTCCTGGCTAGTTCCTGGTACTTGGCTTCGAGTTGGACCGGCCCCGGATAAGGTGGCGGTCGTCTACGTGTAATCCCGGTCGCTGCTTGAGTGTCGGTGACGTGGATGGCTTCCCGATTTCATATACGGCTAAGGGGGGTAACCGGCCGAATCGTGTCGTTCGGCCGAAACGGTCATTTCTGACCCTTATAGCACGTGTTTCTCCATTTTGTACCTGCACAGAGGACAATCACTAAAACTTGTGGAAATAGTCAGTGATAAGCCCTATAGCTATGGTGCGTGTCTCCATTGTGTCTGTTTTATACTTGGTTGGAGGTCGGAAATCGGACTGTAACGACCGCCAACATTGTGTCGAATATTGTGTACTAGTTGGTTACGCGTTGGACTTGGAGTTGTATTAGCGGTAGGATATAGAGTTTGTGTCGGACTCTTGTAATCCGGGCTCCTCATAGATATGAGAGGAGAACCGCTGTTGTAACCATGACAACATAGCGACAGGCTCGCAGGGGGGAGGCGGCACATTGCTGGGACTGCGGAGCGACCGGTGTTGCGGTTTGGGGAGGAGCGCCCGTAGTCATGCCCCGGGGATGTAGGCCTTGTGGCTGAACCTCGTTAACAAATATCATGCCTCCGGTGTTGTCGGTGTTTAGAAATCATGGTCCCGACACCAACCAGAAATGCGTTGTGTTCCCTCCCCTGATGGTTGATGCAGAAGATAACACGAGAGACGGGTTTATCCTGGTTCCGGTCAGAAGACCGTACTTCCAGCAAGGCGGTATGTGCGATGTATTATTCTGCACCGGACTGCAAGTAGTAGGGGGTACAAGCAGGTCGGAACGAGAGGCTAGACCTCCGAGTCCTGGATGATTGAGGCAAGGTGCCAATATCGTGGTTTTTTCTAAGTGTATGCGGATTCTTCCTTTTCCTTTCGTCTTTTTCCTCTTGCTCGATCACCCCCTCCTTTTACAGGCCAAGGAGGAGGGGTTGGTCGCATAGTGCTCGGAATGGCCCGCCATACCTCCGGCGTCCTGTGCTCTTCTCCCGCTGTGTGCTCGAGGGTCTCCCCGGTCCGACGGAGGTCTTCGAGTCGTCGGAGTTGGCAGTACAGGAGCTCGGAGTGACGGGCCTTGTTCGCACAGTGCCGGCCTGCCCCCACAGAGCCTCTGTTGGCAGCATAGTGACGGGAGTTGGCGAATGCGATGTGAGGGGTTGTGGCCGTCAGGGCAGTATGGCGAGAGATCTGCCTTTTGACTTCGGACGCACGGTGGCAGTGGGCGCCATTAATTGTTCGTCGGAGCGAGGGTCTGGATTGAGGTGGAGCTTTCCCCATTTCGTGGGTTGCTCGAGGCTCGGTCCCCAGGCCTCGACCGAAGCGGAGTTCTCCGATTCGCTCGAGGGGTCGGTCCCCTCGAGCGAAGCATAGATTTTGGTTCGCGTCGAGGCACGCCGTGGGGCGTCTTGGCTGGGCCTTCATTTGTTGCTGGGCCATGGACCTTAACTTTTGTTTCTTTTTCTGGATATTTGGATGAGATTAATGTTCACCGAGGGTGGTTATCCCATAGGTTTGGGTATCCCTAATGATTGCCCCCAACAGTAGCCCCCGAGCCTTTGTTGGAATATGTTTTAATCCGACAAAGGCTCTTCGTCGTGGGTGCTTCTGACAAGGTTTTCCGCTAGCGCACCTGCGGGTGTAGCCCCTGAGGCCTTGGATGAGTGGATATACTCCTGCAAGGGCTTATCAACGTTTCGCGCCTTCGTGAGCTACAACATGTTTCGTCTTCAAGGAATTCGACCTTGTGGTGCAAGGAGCCCCCAAGCCTTGGCCCTGGCAAGGTCGATCAGGGGCGGTTCTTGACTTCGAGTTATGACCCTTGTCGCCCCGTTTATTGGGAGGAGGGGTGACACAATCCATGCTTCCCTCGAACGGGCTGCGAGTCATGGATGCCTCTGTGAGCTGTTAGCGGGTAATTCAAGTGGACATCCATGCCTCGTTCGATGGAGGTCGGCTCGTGGTCCGGAGGCATGTCTCATAAGAGCACTTGTGGAGGTTTGCTAGGCAGGGCTCGACCCCGTTCGTTTGGGGTCGAGGGCTCGTTGCTCTCCCTCGGTGGGATCCCTCGACTAGCTGCCTCCATCCTGGCCTTGAATATAACATGAAGGGCACCCTCGAGTTTCGTGCTTGAGGATAGGCTCGATCGCGCGTGCCCTTGGTTATCCCTGACTCTGTTAGATCTGATGTGCCTGTCGAACCCTCGAGGGGCCAGGACTTCGAACCCCTGATCAGTAGGGCCTCGAGGAGAGGTAGCTTACCTCGGAAGCCTTTTGGCAGGCCTCGAGCGTTTATTTCCGTAGTCGTGGGCGACGTGGCGCGGAGTATGCGAAGTGGGCGTGCCTTTATAGGCGGAGCGGAAGAGACGTGGGCGGTTACGATGCGACGTGCAGCCTAGATTTTCGCACGTAGTGGTTATCCCAACTCGTGGGGCCCGGCCGTCAGTGGTTGTGGTGCCAATCGTTTTGGATGCGTTTTTTACGCGGCCGGGGTGCCGGTTGCGCTTCGCATGATACTATAAATAAAGGGACAAGGGGAAAGGATTAGCTTACCCAGCCCTTGCCTTCCGATTTCATCTACTATTTCCAAGTGCCGCCGCTCTTCGCCTTTCACCTTTGCGCGCACAAGACTTCGCCCTTTTCGCCGCCGCCGTTCGCCATGGTAACCATCGTCGACCCTGCTCCATGGAGTCCCTCCATCACCACCGACGCCTATCTCGCCGGGCTGGTGGAGGCCGGGGTGCTGCCAGCAAACAGTAACCCGGACGAGCCGATGTGGATCGCGCCGCCATCCAATTACCACGAGCCTTCTCCGCCGGAGGGCTTTGTGGTGAGCCTGGCGAGACTTCACGAGCGGGTGTTCGGAATCCCCGCATCGCCGTTCTTCCGCGGGTTGTGCCTCCACTACGGCATGGAGCTCCACAACTTCGCCCCCAACGCCATCTCGCAAGCGGCAGTCTTCGTCGCCTTTTGTGAGGGGTACTTGGGGATCGAGGCTCACTGGGACCTATGGGTTCACCTTTTCTGGGGTGAGCCCCATACGGCCGTAGGTGAGTCTCGGGGGCTCCGCCGGGCGGTCCGTGCCAGGGGCCTTACCCTGCATGTTCGGGGACAGCGGAGCGGGTTGTACATCCCAGCGACGATGACCTCCAACAACGCCAATTGGGACAAGGGGTGGTTCTACCTCCGCAACGTCGACAACAAGCTGCCGGAGTACACTGGCAAAGTGCTGCGTGAGCGACCAGAGGCGTGGAGCTACGGAATTTCCCCCGCCGATCATCAGGAGCGACTCCGGGTCTTCACCGACGCCTTTGCCGCGCTTTCGAGGGCGGGCTTGACCACGGCGGGAGTGATTGCAAACTTCAATCAACGGTATGTGCTGCCGCTGATGGAGAGGACGTTGCGGCTCGATCAGCTCAGGGCGGATTTGCCCTGGCAGGGCTCGAAGATGAAGGAGGGGACCCTCATCCTCGAGTACTGCATCCATCGAGCACGGCATGCTGTGGAGGTCTCCAAGCTTGATTGCAAGGAGGAGGCCCTTTTTGCCATCAAGATGCGCCTCGAAGCGGGGTTTTTACAATTTGTAAGTTCCGCTTTAAGTTTGATTTAGATTCAATTTTGCTTTCTACGTTCGAGGTTATCTGATCGCTTAATCTGGGATTCTTTCTTCAGGGTTTGTCTCAAAAAGGGTATCGTTCTGATCCGCCTCTTCGCGAGGTTCGTGCTGCGAACCACCTTTCTGCCGAGAGGCAGAAGGCGCAGAAGGATGCGGCGAAGCAGAAGAAAGAGAGGAAGCGCTTGCGGAAGGCGGCGTACGAGAAGGAGTGCCACCGTCGAATCAGGGAGGGGCGCTCCCCACCTACCACCCCCGAGAGTACTCCGGAGGAGTCTTCCTCGGAGGACCTCGTGAAGATACCGCCACCTGCGCCGGTGGCGGCTAAAGTGAGTGCGCCCCCAAGGGGGCAACGCCAGGAGATCCCGTCGTCGTCACGGGGTAGGGAGGCCTCGTGTGGCCCGGCGGCTTCGACGGCGGGTGCCGTCCCTCCGAGTTCCACGACGGCGGCTGCAGGGGCTCGAGCCCGGAGCCCGTCAGTACCCGGGGCGGACAAGGTGGCCGTCGCCCCAGGGGCACTGGGGCTCAAAGCTCCGCACCCGCGGGTTCGAGGCCCGTGAGCGAGACCCCGCCGTCGAGGGGTCGTGGTCGTTCGGGGGCTCGGCGGCCCTCGGGCAGCAAAAAGCGCAAGCTTAGCCATCTCATCTGGCTTAGGTAAGTCGCCGTTCTTTTCTCGGACTTAATTCTCAAGCTGTTGATTTGACTCTGTTGACTTGGTTTCTGTCAGCGATCCGGTCCACCGGCGCCGCTTCCGTTGGCACCGATGAAGGCGTTGATGGTGTCGGCGCGCGCTACGCCTCGTTCGGCAGCGCCGCCCTCATCCGGGGCACCCCAGGCGTCGGGGATTGTCGCCCGGTATCGAGCGGCCCTTACGGAGGGACCGCCCGATCAAGGGGGCAGGCGGTGGCTGGAGAAGCGTCGGCGGTGGCGGGCGAGGAGCGGGCCAGGGAGATGCCCTCGGCCTTCCCTGTAGAGGATGTGGCCCCTGCCGTTGCGGGGGTGACAGAGACCCCCCTGTGCCGGCTGAGGGCACGGGGGTAGTGGAAGGTGCGGCCCGTGGTGAAGACGCGGGTCAGACCGCAGCGGGGGGCAGCGGTTCAGCGGAGCTCGAGGAGGTGCCCGGGGCCGGCTCCGCAATGATGACCCTCGAGGGTGGTCAGGAGGATGAGGAAGAGGACGCTCCAGGATCCCGTGACGGGACTTGGAGCCCTTGGGAGGAGAGGGCCGTGGGCATCTTGCCTGGTATTCCGTCCTTCGAGGCCTGGCGCAATTTTGGGCTCGGTCGCCGCGGGGTTCCTCCTGGCCTGGCCAAGGCTGCTGAGGCCGAGCGCCTCCTATGGGAGGAACAGCAAGCCTTGGGGACGATGGTCCAAGAAGCCCTGAAGCAGGTCCTGGAACTCCACCTTGGTCGGGGTTTGGACCTCCACCGGGTAAGTGACTTAATCACTAATTTTGTCGTGCGTTTTGCGTCTCTCCCCCTTTTTTCACTTTCATCTGTCGTGTTAATAACAGGATCTGAGGGAGATGGCTGGGCGAAAGGTCGCCGAACTTGCTGATGCGCACGTCGAGGTGCGTCAGCTAAGGGAGGCCTTGAGCCACGCCGAGCGGGAGCGCCTGCGCGAGAGGACACTCGCCGTGGAGACGGCGGAAGAGGTCCTTCAGCAAGGGGACGAGCTTCATCGACGAACGCAAACGCTGGCGGCGCTCGAGGGCGAGCTTCAGCAGGAGCGTGCCGCCCTTGCCGAAGCCCGAGGGCAATTACAGCAGCGGGACTCGGCGCTTGCCGTGGCTGAGGCCCAACTGAAGACCCAGGGCGAGGCTATCGACCTGCTCACCGTGGCGGTGACGGAGGGAGATGTTGCCATCACGGAGCTGCGGGCCTCGGTTGAGGCTCAACAAGGAGAGATGGCGACACTCCAGCAGGAGGCTAGCACTGCCCGGGAGGCCCTCGCCGAGAAGGAGAAGCTGGTCGAAGGTAAGTCTAGTACGAACTTACACTAAATTTGGATTGGAGTTTTTGATGGCTTATCTGATTTCGGCGTTGGGCTTTCAGAGGTGCGGAAGGTGACAGAGGAGACCTCACAGGCGGAGTCGCTCCAGGTAGCCTATTCGAAGGCCCAGGAGGACCTCGAGGAGCTATGGGAAGTAGCCCTTGCCGTCTGCAAGGAGGTCGAGGGGGCAGACGCCCTCGAGTCCCAGTCGGGTAGCTCGGTGGCCAGCCGTCTAAGAGCCTTGGGCGGTTGCGTTACCGAGCGCCTGAAGGGGGCCCTTCTCCTCGGTGTGTAGAAGACCCTCGGGGTGATCTCGACGCACTTTGTCGTGGACCTCAAGGCGGTGAGCGGTGGTTATGTGGTGGCGGACGACCTCGACGACGACGCTGCGCCGGCCGTCGTGGAGAGTGCGGATGCTGCTGCCTCTGCTCCTACTGCCACCATCGCGCGAATCTTCGAGAGCGACCTCCTTCCCGGCGCTGAAGACGAGGAGGATGCCACCCCCGAAGACCCCGAAGACCCCTCTCTCTGAGTAGTTTTAGAGATTTTTTATGTAATAAGCACTCTAGTGATTCAAACAATTTTATGTTTTTGAAGCGCACATTCGAGTTTTTATTTGAATTATGGTTTCTTTATCACGTTTATCTCGCTGAATTTGCAAAGGACTTGTCGAGGAGAGTATCGTTCATAGAGCAATTTTAGCGTAGGGTGACGAGGGGGATGCCGTATCCTTTCGAAGGCGTAGGCGGTCCCTCGACTCGTCCGGTCCTTGGCCTTAATCATTCTATGACTCGAGCTGCCTTTTGGCAAATATAGGAGATGGACGTAATGAAAGAATTTTATTAAAAACTTTAAAATTGGGACAATTTTAGGAGGGGGTGCCCCCCGGATTAGCCCCCGAGTGAGACTTGGTTTTTTCGATGGTAAGCCTAGTCTTACTCATTTTAAAGTCCTTTATATTTTTATTGACATAAGTACAAATGTACATGAATGCTTGAAAGCTTAAGGGTAGAAGCGACGTAGCTGTTGGATATTCCAGGCGTTGGCGAATACTTCACCTTTCTCATTTGCGAGCTTGTATGTGCCTGGCTTGAGGACCTCAGCGACGATGTAGGGCCCTTCCCGTGGCGGTGTGAGCTTGTGGCGTCCTCGATTGTCTTGTCGCAGCCTTAGCACTAGGTCCCCCTTGTTGAGGTCTCGTCGTCGAACCTTTTGGGCCTGATATCTTCGAAGCGACTGCTGGTACCGAGCCGAACGTAAGACCGCGACGTCTCGAGCTTCGTCCGCTTGGTCGAGTGAGTCTTCCCGCACTTGCTTGTTTCTTTCCTCTTGGTAGGCTCTGAGCCTTGGGGACCCATATTCCAAGACTGTGGGGAGGATAGCCTCGGCACCATAGATGAGAAAAAATGGAGTAAAACCCATGGCTCTGCTTGGGGTTGTTCTAAGGCTCCAAATTACCGAGGGTAGTTCTGACACCCATTTCCCGCCGAATCTATTCAGCTTGTTGAATATTCCTGCTTTGAGACCTTGTAGAATCATGCTGTTGGCACGTTCTACTTGGCCGTTTGTCTGTGGATGTGCTACGGCCGACCAATCCACGCGGATATGGTGGTCGTCACAGAATTCCAAGAACTTCTTGCCTGTAAACTGGGTGCCATTGTCAGTGATTATCGAATTGGGAATCCCGAACCTGTGAATTATATCTGTGAAGAATTGCACAACTTGCTCGGATTTGATACCGCTGATTGGCCGAGCCTCGATTCATTTTGAGAACTTGTCGATGGCCACCAGTAGATGTGTAAAGCCCCCGGGCGCTGCTCGCATTGGACCAACGAGGTCGAGCCCCCATACGGCGAACGGCCATGTGATAGGAACGGTTTGCAAGACGTGAGCCGGGAGGTGGGTTTTACGTGCGTAGAATTGACACTCTTCGCAGGTGCGTACGATTTTGTTGGCGTCTGCAACAGCCATGGGCCAGTAGAAGCCTTGGCGAAACGCGTTGCCCACGAGGGTTCGGGGCACCACGTGGTGGCCGCATACGCCAGCGTGGATGTCTCGAATGAGCTCCCTTCCCTCCGGGATTGGAATGCACCGCTGCAAAATTCTGGAGGGGCTGCGTTTGTACAACTCCCCATTGATTATATGGAACGACTTGGCCTTTCTTGCGATGCGTCGAGCCTCGGTTCGATCCGAGGGTAGTTCCCCTCGGGTGACCCAGGCGATGTATTGGTTGCGCCAATCGCGAGTTGATGAGGCATCGTCGATTTCCCTAATTTCACCCTCGTTCACCGAGGATATTTCTTGACTCGAGACTTCAGGTTCCTCTTTCGAAGGATCCTCGTCCATGGGCTCGACATATGGAGCCCCCGAGGGTTCGGTCCTCAAGGAGCATCAGGAGCTTTGGGGGTCGGCTTGAGGTCGATGCTTAGCTATGTCAGGTCACGGGCGAATACGTTTGGAGGAACGGTGATCCGCCCAAACGCAATTTTTGCTAATTCATCGGCCTCCTCGTTGTACTTTCGCGCAAAGTGGTTGAGCTCGAGGCCATGGAATTTGTCCTCGAGCCGGCATACTGCATTGCAGTATGCTTGCATTTTGTCGTCGTGGCAGCTTGCCTCCTTCATAACCTGGTCGATGACCAATTGTGAATCTCCCCGGACGTCCAGGCGTTTAACGCCCAATTCGATGGCTATGCGAAGGCCGGCTAGTAAGTCTTCATATTCGGCCATGTTGTTGGACACCGGAAAGTGCAAGCGTACCACGTGCCTTATATGTTCTCCGAGGGGTGAGATGAAGAGCAGGCCCGCGCCGGCACCGGTTTTCATCACCAACCCGTCGAAGTACATGATCCAACATTCGGCTTGGATTTGTGGTGGGGGCAGCTGTGTGTCGGTCCACTCTGCCATGAAATCGGCCAAGATTTGCGATTTAATTGCCTTGCGGGGGGCATAAGTGAGGGTTTCGCCCATCAATTCCACGGACCATTTGGCTATTCTACCCGAGACATCCTGGTTGCGGAGTATCTCCCCCAAGGGGAAAGATGAGACCACGGTGACAGGATGAGCCTCGAAGTAGTGGCGCAATTTGCGCCGAGCTAGCACTACTGCGTAGAGCAGTTTCTAGATTTGTGGATATCGCGTCTTGGTTTTGGTCAGTACCTCGCTGATGTAGTATACCGGCCTTTGGACAGGCAGAGCGTGCCCTTCCTCAGTTCTCTCTACGACGATGACTCCGCTGACTACTTGAGTCGTTGCGGCTACGTAGATGTAGAGGCGCTCGCCCTCCTTAGGTGGCGTTAAGACTGTCGCTCGTGCGAGAGACGCTTTTAGCCCGTCGAGGGCTTTTTGAGCCTCGGGGGTCCAAGAAAAATGTTCGCTCTTTTTCTGGAGTCGGTACAGGGGTAAGCCTTTCTCGCCGAGACGCGAGATGAACCGGCTTAGGGCTGCTAAGCATCCCAATACCCTTTGTACCCCTTTAGGTCTCAGATCGGTCCCATTTGTTCGAGGGCCGAGACTTTTTCAGGGTTGGGCTCAATGCCTCGTTGAGAGACTATGAAACCCAAGAGCATACCTCGAGGTACCCCAAAAACGCATTTTTCCGGATTCAGTTTTACCCCGTTGGCCCGGAGACAATCAAACGCAATGCGCAAATCGTTTACCAGGTCGTCCGCCTTCCTGGTCTTTACAACAATGTCGTCAACGTATGCTTCTACGGTTCGCCCGATATGATCTCCAAAAACACGAAGCATACATCACTAGTATGTAGCTCCGGCATTCCGAAGTTCAAATGGCATTGTGACATAGCAGAAAATACCAAAAGGCGTAATAAAGGAGGTTGCCAGTTGGTCAAAAAATTTCTTCTTTATTTGGTGGAAACCAGAATAAGCATCAAGGAAACATAATAGCTTGCATCCTGCGGTTGAATCTATGATCTGATCGATACATGGTAGAGGAAAGGGACTTTTGGACATGCTTTATTTAAACCGGTATAATCTATGCACATCCTCCACTTCCCATTCTTTTTCTTAACTAAAACAGGATTGGCAAGCCAGTTAGGGTGAAATACCTCCTTGATGAATCCGGCCTCGAGGAGCTTGCGCAGCTCCTCACCAATGGCCTTGCGCTTGTGCTCGTCGAAGCGTCACAGTCGTTGAACCACCGTCTTGGAATGGGGCAGGATGTCAAGGGAGTGCTCGGCGACCTCCCTCGGTATGCGTGCATGTCCGAGGGGCTCCACGCGAAGATGTCGGCGTTGGCGCGGAGGAAGTCAACGAGCACCACCTCCTATTTGCTGTCGAGGGTCGAGCTGATCCGCACCGTCTTGTCGCTGGGAACACCTGGGTCGAGGGGCACAGCCTTGGTGTGCTCTGCGGGCTCGAAACTGCCTGCATACTTCGAAGTGGAGGGGATGGTTTCGTTCGCCCTTTCTCCAGGTCTGCGACAAGAGCCTCGTCCTCAGCAAGTGCCTCGGCGCTATCGATGCATTCCACGTCGCATATGTTGGCATGTTCGAATGATGGGGCCACGGTGATGATGCCGTTTGGTCCCGGCATCTTCAACTTGAGGTAGGTATAGTTCGGGATCGCCATGAACTTGGCATAGCATGGGCGGCCGAGGATGGCGTGGTACGTACCTCGAAATCCCACCACTTCGAAGGTCAGGGTCTCCCTGCGGAAGTTGTCGGGGGTACCGAAGCAAACTGGCAGATCGATCTGCCCGAGGGGCTGAACTCGCTTTCCCGGCGCAACGCCATGGAACGGCGCCTTGCTAGGGCGCAGCGTGTCCCTGCCGATGCCCATGAGCTCCAAGGATGAAGCGTACATGATATTGAGGTTGCTGCCTCCGTCCATGAGTACCTTGGAGAACCGGGTATTGCCGATGATAGGATCAATGACAAGCGGGTATTGCCCTGGGTTCAGGATGTAGTTGGGGTGGTCGTCTCGACTGAAGGAGATGGTCTCCTATGACCAGTCGAGGTACGATGGTCCCGCCTTGTGTATGGAGAATACCTCTCGGCACTCGCGCTTGCGCTGCCGAGGGGTCATGTTCGCGGTTGGCCCACCGAAAATGAAGAAGACGTTCTCCACCTCCGGGAAGCCCTGGCCATTCCCGTCGCCCGTGTCTCTTTTCCACCCTTCGTCCTTCGAAGCGGCGCGGTTGAAGTATTTCTTTAGCATTCCGCACTGCTCGAGGGTGTGGGTCACGACGCCCTTGTGATAAGGGCACGGTTTCTTGAGCATATCATCGAAGATGCCGCCTCCTCGAGGAGGCCTCGAGGAGGTTTGGGCGCAGCAGGATCGACTGCGAGTATTTCGTCAGGGTCCTCGGTCCGCTCTTATCGGCGTGAGGCTTTTTGGGGCTTCTTCCCTTTCTTGCCTTGCCTTTGTTTCTTGGCGGATCCTTTGGACTTGCTGCCCTCCGCGGGCGTTTCCTCCGTCCGCTTCCCCCTTCCACTATCAAAGATGGCTCCGACCGCCTCCTTGCCGGAGGCAAAATTGGTAGCCACGTCGAACAGTTCGTTTACGCTAGTAGGAGGACTGCGTCCTAGCTCGTGTACCAAGTCCCGGCAGGTTGTGCCTTTGAGGAAAGCGTGGATGACTTCGGAGTCACCCACACTCGGGAGCTCGGTGCAACGCTTGGAGAAGCGGCAGAT
Source organism: Echinochloa phyllopogon (assembly GCA_033239725.1). Classification (NCBI taxonomy): domain Eukaryota; kingdom Viridiplantae; phylum Streptophyta; class Magnoliopsida; order Poales; family Poaceae; genus Echinochloa; species Echinochloa phyllopogon. The sequence continues at coordinate 11,727,339 of BTCW01000010.1, read as the reverse complement.
GAAATCACGGGGGGACTCGTTGGGTATTTGGCGACACCCTCGAAGGTCCCATGAGTTTCATGGGCATAGGTAGGTGCCCTGAAAGTTACCCACGAACGTCCTCACGAGGTCGTTCCAGTCGTGAATCTGGTTCGTGGGTAGGTGCTCTAGCCATGTCCGCGCAGAATCCGCCAAATGAAGCGGCAAGTTGCGGATGATCATGATGTCGTCTGTCGCGCCGCCCAATAAACAGGCGAGGTGATAGTCGTTGAGCCACACCCTCGGGTCCGTCTCCCTCGAGTACTTGGTGATGGTCGTTGGCTGCCTGAATCGTGCGGGAATCGAGGCCACACGAATCTCCCGGCCAAATACCCGGGTTCCTGGGGGCTCTGGCGTCGGGCTCTTGTCTTCGTCGCTGTCGTAGCGGCCTCCACGGCGGGGGTGGAAACCATGAGATGCGCCATCCCGCCTCTTTCTGTTAAGGGTGTTGCGAGCGTCGTCGTCGCTGATGTCACCACGTGTGTCAAGGATTCGCTCCTTGAGAGGCTTCCTTCCGATGCGTTCGTGCACCGAAGGTGCCTTTCCCTTATTCGAGGGCGGGGGTGGCATTAGATTGTCCCTTCGCAGGGTTTGTGCCGATGCCTCGTGCTCCCGCATTGCTCCACCGATTTTTGGGCCAGCGGAACTGCGGATGCGAGAGGCTGAGCTTTCGGCTTGCTGCACAGCCGCTTGTTCGATTAGGAGCTGCGCCTCTTGGCGCAGGTTTCGGCCTTCGGGTGTTGATGGCTCGGGCATGGCTCGGATCAGAGTTGCTGTGGCGATGAGCTTCTGGCTTGCCCTGGCTAACGCGAGTGGGTCATCCACATCGTCATCAGCCTCGATGTGGGCTCGTGCTATGCGCCCGGCTTCCCTGGCACACACGCCGCGCATAGGACGATTGTCCTCAAGCGTTGCCCGAAGCTCTCGGACCTGTCGGCGTTCTTCTTCCAGGTTGGCTTCAAGTTCGCGGACTTGGGCCAGTTGTGCTTGTGTGAGCGCAACATTGTTATACGCCTGTTCGTGATCTCTGACGTGCGCTGGCTCTCCTGCCCCGTCATCTCCGCCATCCTTTCCCGGAAGGACGACGAAGCATTCCCTTGTGGGATCGTAATCCTCCTCGCTGGGGTCGTCGGAGCAGGTTAGGCAATAATCTGCCGCAGCCTGGAATGATAAGAGGGCCTCTCGATCGCGAAGCCCTGAGTAATCCCATTCGGGGATCCTCCGGCCGCTCTCGGATGCCTCGCTGCCAGACTCAGGGTAGTCGTCGTCCGGCGACGTTGCTATGAGATTGCGGATCGAGATCAGGTGGTGGCCCGGCAAATCTTAATACGTCGTCATGTCCGTGTCAACTGATGAAGAGTTGGTCATGGTTGCGGTGCGTGTCCCACCGGGGTTTCGCCATGGGTCGACCGTGTTGTCCCCGGCTGGTTGTACCACGGTGGTGGCGGTTGTTGCCCTTGTCGTGCCGGGCTCAACCCGTTCGGGGGAGCCGGCGTGGGCTGTTTCGCGTCGCTCCGCGTGCGTTCGCCGTGCGCATTGACGCGAACGCCTTTTGCGTCGCGGTGATGGTGATGGGAGTGACGATGGCACACTCATGCTGGCGTTCCTTGTCAGGAGCTGCATGTTGTAGCCATCGCCAGTCGCCCTGAAGTCAAGACTCCCGAACCGGATTTCCAATCCGGCAGGGAGTTGATCCGATGCTAGCATCGAGAACAGGTTGTCGCGTACGACTCGCGTTGCAATCAAGGGAGATGGTGGATGAAACAATCGATCACAGCGCGAGACCCCTACCTGGTGCGCCACTGTCGGTGTTTAGAAATCATGGTCCCGACACCAACCAGAAATGCGCTGTGTTCCCTCCCCTGATAGTTGATGCAGAAGATAACACGAGAGACTGGTTTATCCTGGTTCCGGTCAGAAGAACGTACTTCCAGCAAGGCGGTATGTGCGATGTATTATTCTGCACCGGACTGCAAGTAGTAGGGGGTACAAGCAGGTCGAAACGAGAGGCTAGACCTCCGAGTCCCGGATGATTGAGGCAAGGTGCCAATATCATGGTTTTTTCTGAGTGTATGCGGATTCTAACTCTTCCTTTCGTCTTTCTCCTCTTGCTCGATCACCCCCTCCTTTTACAGGCCAAGGAGGAGGGGTTACAGGAGCGCGTTGCTGCTTAGGCATAGTTGTCGCACAGTAGTAGGAGTGGCGTTGGGCGTGCTTCTATGTCCTTGTTTGCTGTAGTCGATTCTTGTACTGGTGATGACGCCGAGGAGTGGTCTTGAGGATCCGAGGCGTCCTTTGTGCGATAATGGCTCATCCGTACACCACCTCGAGGGTCTCCCATGCCTGCGCACAGCTTATTCTGTGGAAAATCGCTGTGGGAGTCGGTGGCACAGGGAGTTAGAGTGACCCGGCCCTGTTCTCACGGTGGCGACATGTCCGTACAGCGCCGGGGTTGGTCGCATAGTGCTCGGAATGTCCCGCCATACCTCTGGCGTCCTGTGCTCTTCTCCCGCTGTGTGCTCGAGGGTCTCCCCGGTCCGACGGAGGTCTTCGAGTCGTCGGAGTTGGCAGTACAGGAGCTCGGAGTGACGGGCCCTGTTCGCACAGTGCTGGCCTGCACGCACAGAGCCTTGGTTGGCAGCATAGTGACGGGAGTTGGAGGATGCCATGGGAGGGGTTGTGGCCGTCAAGGGCAGTATGGCGAGAGATCTGCCTTTTGACTTCGGACGCACGGTGGTAGTGGGCGCCATTAATTGTTCGTCGGAGCGAGGGTCTCGATTGAGGCGGAGCTTTCCCCATTTCGTGGGTTGCTCGAGGCTCGGTCCCCAGGCCTCGACCGAAGCGGAGTTCTCCGATTCGCTCGAGGGGTCGGTCCTCTCGAGCGAAGCGGAGATTTTGGTTCACGTCGAGGCATGCCGTGGGGCGTCTTGGCTAGGCCTTCATTTGTTGCTGGGCTGTAGACCTTAACTTTCGTTTCTTTTTTTGGATATTTGGATGAGATTAATGTTCACCGAGGGTGGTTATCCCATAGGTTTGGGTATCCCTAATGATCGCCCCCAACAGGTGTCGTTTATGATCTCGCATACATCGTTTCGGTAGATTAATCGTCGCTTCCGCGCACTAGTTTTCTAACAGCTATTGTGAGTGATGGCTCTAGTTCTTAGGGTTGGTGCATCGCTCTATGCTGACAATTCGCGTGCAACATGGCACAAATCTTACAGAAGAATGTTGCACGAAAGGGTGTTTGCCGGAAAGAGGCCTTCACGGCTGTTGCAGAAGCCAGCAGAACCCGACTTTTTCGCTGAAGAAGACTTATCTTTTCTGTACACTATTATTAAACAAAATTCATCAGGCAACCTTTAATTTTTTACAAGCCTCAGGTGATCAACTTGCTAATGTGGCCACCAAATGGTCTGAAGCTATCTGGTTTATACCATGTAAATCGATACAGCAGTTTGTCGGTTCATTATGTGTATGATATTGACAGGGCTTGTATTATAGGATGTATGTAGTATTTATGCTTTCCTCATAGCATTCCTATGCCAATTGTGAACTTTGAAAAAGTAAAGATACTATAAATGTTACTGATCATTACCCGCAAAAAAGAATGTTACTAATCAAGTGATGTTACCTCTCTGATAAACAGATTCGGCTATCAGTTCTCAAATTTCAAGCGTTCTTGTATGTCATGTGGGGCCTTCAGTACAGGCGCAGGAGACCTGCTCGGCAAGGGGATCAGGAGGGCGACGGCACGCCAGGGGAAGGCCCAACTGCTCGTGGCTAGTTTTTAGGAAGTCTAGTTGGTTTCCTTTTCTGTTTTTAGGAAGTCTAGTTTGTTTCCTTTCTGTTATGTTATATTGGTCGGCTACTTAAGCCTTTGTACGTCAGACCTTTTTGGGGCAATCAAGAATTATCAATCTCCTCCAAAACCTCCTCTCAACTCTCAATCTCATCCCCTTCAACAATTGATCTGCCGGCTTCTAACACCGGCGATCCTATCAACGCCGGCTACGAACTCCGTAGTCGGGGTCCTGCTGTCCTAGGGCTTAACGCCCTTGACAACTTGGTATCACGATCCAGGCGTTCCTCCACCACCGCTGTGCCACCGTCGCCATCCACGTCCATGGCAAACCCCACCATCGCGGAGCTTGCGGAGCTCATCCGCGGCCTGACCACCACGGTGAACAACAACAACACCGAGCTCAAGCAACAGATGAATGATCTGTCGACCACAGTCACCGGCCTCCAATCCACGGTTAACGGCCTGGAGTCCAAAGTCGACGCGATCCCGTCCAAGCTGCCAGATGGGAGTTCCTATTCCCGCACGGTTGGGTCGGAAGAACACCACAACGACCGGCTGCCGCCTAAGCTCCAAAGGCTGGATTTTCCGAAGTATGACGGGACGGCAGATCCACTCACGTTTATAAATCAATGCGAGTCGTACTTCAGACAGCAGCGCATCGCCGCCGAGGAGCAAGTCTGGATGGCAGGCTACAACCTGCAGGGCGCTGCACAGCTATGGTTTATGCAGCTCTAGCGCGACGAGGGCACGTCGCCATGGCGCCGCTTTACTGAGGTCTTCAACCTGCGTTTCGGACCACCCCTCCGCGCCAATCCATTAGGAGAGCTGGTGGCCTGCCGCCGCACTGGTTTCGTGGTGGACTACCAGAATCGTATCGAGGCGCTTCTGCCTCGAGCCGGTCCGTTGTTGGAGACGTAGAAGGTTCAAATCTTCACCGCCGGCCTTCTCCCTCCGCTCAGCCTCGACGTCGAGATCCACAACCCGCAGTCCCTCGCTGTGGCCATGAGCCTTGCTTGCAAGTTGGAGCTGCGCGATCAGTGTGCCGCACCCTCACCTGTTTCAGCACCAAGTCGGGCGCGTGACTACCAGAAGGGGATTCTGCCGGCACCACAACGCCTAGCCCTGCCAGCACCGCCACAGACGGTCACTATAGCGACAACCTCGGCCGCTCAGGTGCCTACCATGACCGTGGACGGTCATCCCATCAAGCGCCTATCCCAGACTGAGATGGAAGAGCGCCGACGGTTGGGGTTATGTTTTAACTGCAATGAGAAGTTTGGCAAGGGCCACAACCGCATATGCCAACGAATTTTTCTCCTTGATCTGGCAGATGATGAGACAGAAGATGGGGACGACGCTACTGCTGATGAACCAAGGATTTCTGTTTTGGCAATTGCTGGTGTGCGCACTAGCGAAACTATGCAGCTGCGCCTGCAGATTGGGGACGCCTCATTCCTAGCACTAGTGGATTCGGGATCCACACATAATTTCATCACGGAAGAGGCAGCTAGCCGCACCAGTCTACAGTTGGTCTCGCGAGGCACTCTAAAGGTTACAGTGGCAAATGGGGAGCGTGTGCCGTGTCCGGGAGTATACGAGGCTACGGTGTTCACCATTGACGGCGAGGAGTTTACTACTGATCTTTACGCTTTGCCTCTGGCCGGATACGATGTCGTTTTGGGCACTCGGTGGTTGGCTTTGTTGGGACCGATCGTGTGGGATTTCGGCACGCTCAGCATGTCCTTCTGGCACAAGGACCATCGGGTGTCATGGCAGGGGGTCGCAGGTCCGCCAAGTCCAGCCTTACGTGCATGCTATGCTGACAATCTGATGCAGGCCGTTCTGGATGAGTTCGCCAGGGTTTTTGAGGAACCCTCCGGCTTGCCGCCGCCCCGTTCTTGCGACCACCGCATCACCCTTGTTCCAGGCGTTACTCATGTGTCGGTTCGTCCATATCGTTACCCGGTGGCGCACAAGGATGAATTGGAAAAGCAGTGCGCCACAATGTTGGCTCAGGGACTCATCAGGAGCAGCAACTCGGCATTTTCTTCGCCGGTTCTCCTTGTTCGGAAGCCAGATGGTACTTGGCAGTTTTGCGTTGATTACAGGGCTCTTAATGCCATCATAGTGAAGGATGCGTATCCAATTCCGGTGATCGACGAGCTGCTAGATGAGCTTAAGGGTGCCAAGTTTTTCACTAAGCTGGATCTCCATTCGGGCTATCACCAGATTCGCATGAACATCGATGACATCGCCAAGACTGCGTTCCGCACCAATGATGGACTGTATGAATTTTTGGTTATGCCGTTCGGCTTGTGCAATGCGCCCGCTACTTTTCAGGGGTTGATGAATGATGTTCCCAGGCCTTTCCTCCGACAGTTCGTGCTGGTTTTTTTCAACGATATCCTGATTTTCAGCAGCTCGTGGGCTGATCATCTCCGTCACGTCCGGGCTGTGCTAAGCGTTCTCCAACAGCACAAGCTTTTTGTCAAGAAGTCGAAGTGTGCATTCGGGGCTGACTCCATCTCTTACCTGGGCCATATTGTTTCAGCGGCAGGAGTGTCTATGGATCCCGCCAAGGTACAGGCGGTCGCGGACTGGCCACGCCCACGGTCTGCCCATGCTGTGCGCGGCTTTCTGGGCCTCGCGGGCTACTACCGCAAATTTGTGAAGGACTATGGCACTATTGCGGCTCCACTCACGGCGCTGTTGCGCAAGGAGGGATTATCGTGGACTGACGACGCTACGGTCGCATTTGAGGCGCTCAAGAAGGCGGTCACGACAGCACCTGTTCTTATCTTGCCAGATTTTGGCCAGCCCTTTTGTAGTGGAATGTGATGCTTCGGCACATGGTTTTGGTGTTGTTCTTCTGCAGGACAATCATCCGGTCGCTTTCTTCAGCCGCCCTATGGCGCCCCGACACCGCTCTCTTGCAGCATATGAACGGGAACTTATTGGACTGGTTCTTGCAGTCCGACATTGGAGACCGTATTTATGGGGACGAAGGTTCTTGTAACGTACAGATCATTTCAGTCTCAAATATTTGTTAGATCAGCGACTGGCAACTATTCCACAACACCATTGGGTGGGAAAATTGCTTGGTTTTGATTTTACTGTGGAGTACAAAGCAGGGATCAATAACACGGTTGCAGATGCTCTCTCCCGGCGTGACACTGAAGAGGGGACTGTCATGGCGCTGTCCAGCCCGCGCTTTGACTTCATTGATCGCCTTCGTCAAGCACATGATACTGATCCGGCATTGCGAGCCCTTAAAGAGGAGATCATGGCTAATCAGCGTGTCGCGCCGTGGTCGCTTGTAGATGGGATGGTGGCATTTTCTGGGCGCCTGTATGTTCCACCGGGCAGTCCTCTTCTCCAGGAGCTTTTGGCTGCGGTTCATGATGACAGCCATGAGGGCGTTCAGCGTACATTGCACCGGATCCGCAGGGATTTCCATTCACCGAACCTCTGCACGATCGTCCAAGACCATGTCAGGGCTTGTGCTACTTGTCAGCGCTACAAGTCGGAACATCTCCATCCAGCAGGGTTATTGATGCCTCTTCCTATTCCGCAGTCAGTGTGGGTGGACATTGGACTCGATTTTATTGAAGCTTTACCGCGCGTCGGAGGCAAGTCAGTGATTCTTACGGTGGTTGATCGGTTCAGCAAGTATTGTCACTTCATTCCGTTGGCTCATCCATATTCCGCTGAATCGGTTGCTATGGCTTTCTTTCGGGTGATTGTGCATTTACATGGTATTCCACAAACAATGGTATCTGATCGTGATCCGGTATTTACCTCATCGTTTTGGAAAGAGCTGATGCGTCTCACGGGTACTAAGCTGCATATGACTACTGCTTTTCATCCACAATCAGATGGTCAGACAGAGGCTGCCAATAAGGTCATCGTCATGTACCTCCGTTGTTTGACAGGAGATCGTCCTCGTCAGTGGGTTCGTTGGTTGCCGTGGGCTGAATATGTGTACAATACGGCTTTTCAGACAGCTCTCAAGGACACCCCGTTTCGGGTGGTGTATGGCCGTGATCCTCCGTCCATTCGGTCCTATGAACCTGGGGACACAAGGGTGGCTGCAGTTGCTAAGTCGATGACTGAGTGTGATGAGTTCTTAGAAGATGTGAGATACAGGCTTGAGTAGGCCCAAGCAGTCTACAAGCGTTTCTATGATAAGAAGCATCGGGAGGTTTCTTTCTCAGTGGGCGATTGGGTGTGGCTCCGTCTCCGTCAGTGGGCTGCTGCCTCACTTCAGGTTTCTATATCTGGCAAGCTCAAACCGCGGTTCTATGGACCGTACAGGGTGATCGAGATGATTAATGAGGTGGCCTACCGTTTGGAGCTTCCTCCTCATGCTCGCCTCCACAATGTTTTTCATGTCGGGCTTCTCAAGAAGTTTGTGGGTACTCCTCCCGAAGCACCGCCGGCTTTGCCTCCCATTCATCATGGGGCTGCTGTACCTGAACCTGAGCGTGCTATTCGATCACGTCTTGCTAGGGGGGTACGCCAGGTGCTGATCCAGTGGAAGGGCGAGCCTCCTGCATCGGCGTCGTGGGAAGATCTTGACAGTTTTGTGCAGAGGTATCCAAATTTTCAGCTCGAGGACGAGCTGCTCGTCGAGGGGGGGGGAGAGATGTCATGTGGGGCCTTCAGTACAGGCGCAGGAGACCTGCTCGGCAAGGGGATCAGGAGGGCGACGGCACGCCAGGGGAAGGCCCAACTGCTCGTGGCTAGTTTTTAGGAAGTCTAGTTGGTTTCCTTTTCTGTTTTTAGGAAGTCTAGTTTGTTTCCTTTCTATTTTGTTAGATTGGTCGGCTACTTAAGCCTTTGTACGGCAGACCTTTTTGGGGCAATCAAGAATTATCAATCTCCTCCAAAACCTCCTCTCAACTCTCAATCTCATCCCCTTCAACAATTGATCTGCCAGCTTCTAACACCGGCGATCCTATCAACGCCGGCTACGAACTCCGTAGTCGGGGTCCTGCTGTCCTAGGGCTTAACGCCCTTGACATTGTATGCCATTGGAATAACCTGGTGTTGGAGCCTTTATTTGTGCCATATTTGATCATGGTTATGTAGATGTGAATGGCATGTGGTATTATTTCCATTCTTTGGTACAAAAGTCAATTTTCTCCTAAGCTTCAGACCACATGTGCCATTAGTAGATAGCTACAGGTAGTAATAATTAATAGTTTAGCTTATCTTAGTGGTCTCTTCTAAGATGCTGAAACTTTGTGCTTTATTCATCCAACTAGCTTTGAGAGAGATTGCCAGATTTCCCTGCACTTCCCCCTCCATGGGAGCATCTCCTTTTAAGGTGCTTCACTTTGGGGAATAATCTCTTTTTTGATATGCTATCCCATTGCGTTGATCACACTTCCAATACTTCCTTTTCCAAAGGTGATTGGAGACAGCTTGAAGAACATAAAATTCTTATAGAAATAGTTTATTTTATTTGTTGTTACCTTTGGTTTTCCATCAAAACAAGGACTTGGACCTGTTTGAGGGAGTGCAATCAAACCTGAAGGAGTCATTCTTTTTGCCACGAGTCAGATGATTCTATAACCACATGGAGTGGAATGTATATGAGTTGTACAGAAACTTTAAACAAAACAACATAATAATTTAATTTTGTGAGAACAAGGAAAATATCAGCACTTTTAGATATGTTTGTTATAAAAACAAAAAAGTATGAATCTATCGTTGCGTCAAGTACATGAATAGATAATGGAAAGAAAGCTGCTGATAGTCTAGACAGAAAGATACATATTCTCTAGAATAAAGAGGCTCTAAATAAATGTCACTGTGGCTAAGTTGTCTGCATATATTCTCTTGAAGTTGATGGCTTGATTTGTTATCTGCATGGTGGCATTGATCCATGATGAGCTCTTTCAAGGCTGGACCTTTGAAGCTGCTGAAATGAACAGGCTATCTGAATCTTTGACACTTGGAATATATGCAGTTTGTCATATTTGATTACGCCCCTTTTCGAAAAAAAATTGATTACGCTAGCAAATTGTACTTGCCAATAATCTATAAACCGCCACAATAAGTAAATGGAAGGGCTCTACATGGCGGTTCTATGCCATCAGCAGTGGTTACTCAAGTACTACTTACCACTGTGCTATAAGCAAGTTTAAGCATCTAATTTGTTTTTCTTTCCACCTGTTTAGTTGGATACATTAAAAAAGCCACAATTATAGTGTGAAAGTTAACACACGACAATGATAACGTCTAGAGCATTGCTGCTATAACGATATAAAAGCATATACTTGTAAATAAAAAATTCGTTACATATAGTTCGATCCGAAACAAATATGAATATTTGAACACTTTAGTGAAGATCTTGAAACTCACATTAAGCATACAAATTGGTCGGTATTGTTGAATCATTTTAACCTCTTCTGTTTCGGTATTAATGTTATGATTCTAAAATTTAGGCTGAAAAGATTAAGGTCGTTCTCATGGAAGTCCCCAAACGTGTCCATTAAGTCATCCTTTATGAGACTCCAGAGCACTTGATAAAACTCTAGGTCCCGGAGTTTTATTATGTTTCATTTGAAAAATAGCTTCTCTCACTTCCTTCTCCAGGAAGTCTCCACCGACACTTGAGGTATATCCTCTATACCAGTTTCCACCGTTGAGAGGTCATTTTTTGAGAGGATCCAAATAGGCTTTTGTAGTACTTAGTAATGTGCTTTTTAAGATTTTCCACTCCTTCAATTATTCCAACCTCTTGATCAAGCCGGAAGATTATCGTTTTCCTTCTCTTTCCGTTTGTCACTAATTGAAAATATTTCGTGTTACTATCACCCTCTAAGAGGTCGATAGTTTTGGCTCGTTGAAACCACTTTATTTCCTCCTCTCTTAGTAAAAGGGCTAGCCTTTCTTTTATACATTGTTTTAGATATTCCTCTTGCTGACTAAGCATTTGAGTTTCAGCCTGTTTGTCTAACTCATCTGCCTTACGCAGCACCTCTTGCTTTTCTTTCTTGTACGCTCCTTTCATATTCTTTACCCAGCCCCTTAGGAATTGTCTTAATCTCCTAATCTTGCTCTGCCACCTTTGTAGAAGGGTAGAACCGCGATTTTCTTTCTTCCATACTTCTGCCACTACTTCAAAAAAAACATTTCTGAGTAGCTAGCTGTTGACACAAAAACGCGCCAACACACTTGAGATCGATCGAACGCACAGCACGGCCGTCACAACGGCCAACTCCTGACTTCCCCGGGCAAACCGGTCTGACCGGTTACAAGAACCGGTCTGACCGCTTCTGGTCGGGAGGTCGTGAAGACCTAGAAACTCAAGCTCGGGAGGGACCCCGTCGGAGCTCGAGCTAATCTAGGGTTGCTCTAGGGTCGGCAGGCCACCTAGAACGTCCTTGAACGCTGTAGAGACGAGCAAAGAACAGAATATGGGGTTGGAAAAGACTTAGGGTTTGAGAGACAAAAAGTAAAAGATAAATGTGTTTAATTCGATTGGAATACCTCAATCGGCCGTCTAGCCTTTATATTTATAGGCCGGGGAAGTCTTACCCCTTTCGAATAGGTTACAATATGGAATTAAACTCGGAATCCTAATCCTACTCGAATTACAGAACGAAACCGGTCTGACCGGTTTGGCAAACCGGTCAGACCGGTTTGGCCTTTGGCCCAATTTGAGTGTCAACACATGCCCCCCTGCGTTTTTAGTGAACTTGAGAACTAAAAAGCAAGTAAATACAACTCAGGAGCTAAAAATTTATGCTAAGGGCGATATTTTAACAATATATCGGCCATTGATCTTCACGCATCTTGCCAAACACTTGGATAGAATTTCTTCAGATATCTCCCGTTGATAGCTTTAGGCAAAGGATCTCCCTTCAGTGTCTCCAACATGTAAGAATTCCCAAAGATGACTTTGACAACTCTATAAGGCCCTTCCCAACTTGGTGACCATTTACCAAACTTGTTGCTTTTTGATCCAATAGGCAAGATCGTCTTCCAAACAAGCTCATCAACTTGAAAATATTTTCCTCGCACTTTCTTGTTGTAAGCTCTAACAACCCGAAGCTTATCTTTCTCAATCTCCTTTAAAGCCTTCAATCTTTTGTCGGTTACCTCATCAATATTGTCCAACATCAAATTGTGGTAATCAACAGCATCAAGATCATTTTGCCTAGCCAATCTATAGGCGTCCAGATTTACCTCAACAGGTAAAACGGCTTCTTGACCATATACAAGCTCAAAAGGAGTAACTTTAGTAGCACCATGTCTAGATATACGATGAGCCCACAATGCTTCGGATAAAACTCCATGCCATCTCTTAGGATTTTCTGCTATCTTTTTCTTGATCAATTTAATCAAAGTTTTATTACTTGACTCGGCTTGTCCATTAGCCTGAGCGTAATATGGAGATGAATTGAGCAACTTAATTCTATAGGATTCGGCGAATTCACGTACCTCCTTAGACATAAATGAAGTACCTTGATCCATTGTCAATGTTTGGGGAATACCGAATCTATGAATAATACTTTGAGTAACAAACTCAATCACCTCTCGATGCGTCATATTCTTCAAAGGAATCGCTTCAGTCCATTTAGTAAAATAATCTGTAGCAACCAATATGAAACGATGTCCTTTTGATGATGGAGGATTAATTTGTCCAATAAAATCCAATCCCCAACCTCGGAACGGCCATGGCTTAATGATAGGATGCATCAATGCAGCAGGAACAAGTTGCAAATTACCAAACTTCTGACATTCCTCACATCCTTTGTAATATTTAAAACAATCCGCCGTCATAGTAGGCCAATAGAAACCGGCTCGTCTAAGTAACCACTTCATCTTTGGAGCCGATTGATGTGTACCACAAATACCTTCATGGACCTCAGCCATGGCAACCTTGGCCTGATCCGAGTCAAGACATTTTAACAATAAATCTTCGGCGTTTCGACGATAAAGTTCATCGCCAAGTAAAATATACTTAAATGATATTCGCCGAATATTTTTATCCGCACCACGACCAGGATCTTTCAAATAAGTAATAATAGGCACTCTCCAATCCTGATCTTTAACTTTGGATTGATTAGCATTATCCAAAGTATTTTCGCTTCTGTCAGGGGACAAAGCGGTCTGACCGCTTTCAGAACCGGTCAGACCGGTTCTGGCAGTACAACCGGTCTGACCGGTTTCTGAAACCGGTGTGACCGGTTCGTCCAGAACCAGAACCTCGGCTTTTGTTCGCATCGGTTTTTGGAGATAGAAATATTTCTTTGCAACCATATAACCAGATGCTTTCTGAGCCAGAGTATTTGCTTTATCATTATCTTCTCTCGGAATATGTCTTATAGTAAATTCATCAAAAGAAGCAATGATATCGAGACATCTATCAAGATATGCATTTAATGGACCATTATAACATTGGCATACCTTTGATACTTGATGTACCACCAGGAGCGAATCACCAAAAGCTTCAACATGTTTTACTCCCATGTCTTGCAAAAATTCCAAGCCAAATAGAAGAGCTTCATATTCAACTTGATTATTGGTTCGCTTTTCTTCCAATCGGTTTGAGAACTCAAAAACAGCGCCACTTGGAGAAATCAAAACAGCACCAATTCCTTGTCCATCATTGCAAACCGATCCATCAAAATATAGCTTCCATGGTGTACAAGTAACATAGCCGACATCGAACTCACAAGAGTCATCAATCCGATGTTCAACAATAAAATCGGCTACAATTTGACCTCTCATTGATTTCAAAGGTTCATAAGTCAAATCATACTCAACCAAAGCATAAGCCCACTTGCCGATTCTCCCGCTATAAATCGGCTTTTGCAACATATGTTTAATCACATCGGTTTGACACAACACGATGCAAGTACTAGATAGTAGATAATGTCGCAATTGAGTACAAGCATGATACAAGGATAAACACAACTTCTCAATGAAAGTATACCTTGTTTCTGCATCAATGAGCCGTTGGCTTACATAAGCAATCACATACTCCTTGTTACCGATTTCTTGAGTCAAAACAGCCCCAATAGTTCTATCTTCGGCCGCCACATAAAGTCTAAACGGAACTCCTTGCTTGGGCGCCCGAAGCACCGGTGGTGAAGACAAGTACTCTTTGATCTTATCAAAAGCTTCTTGCTGTTTTGCCCCCCAAGTAAAATCGGCTTCATTCTTTAACCGAAGTAAAGGAGTAAAAGCATCAACCTTTCCAGACAAGTTAATTATAAACCTTCTCAAGAAATTTACCTTGCCTAGAAACTTTTGCAAGTCCTTCTTGCAAGTAGGAGCTTCGACTTTCTTCATAGCTTCAATTCTCTTGGGATCAACTTCTATGCCATTCTCATGAATAACAAACCCAAGAAACTTTCCAGCCGAAACACCAAAAGCACATTTGAGTGGATTCATCTTTAAACCATACCGTCGCATCCTTTCAAGAGCAAGTCTTAAATCGGCTAAATGAGAATCCAAGCCATCCGATTTAACTACAATATCATCAATATACACTTCCACAATAACACCAAGTAAATCATGAAAGATTAAATTCATAGCTCTTTGATAAGTTGCACCGGCATTCTTTAATCCAAAGGTCATAACTACCCACTCAAATAAACCAATAAATCCCGGACATTGAAAGGCCGTTTTGTGCATATCCTCTTCGGCCATGAAGATTTGATTATATCCGGCATTACCATCAAGAAAACTAACAACACGATGTCCAGAAGCTTCATTGATTAAGACATCGGCTATAGGCATAGGATATGAATCTTTTGGAGTAGCTTTATTAAGATCTCTAAAATCAATACAAACTCTAAGCTTTCCCGAATCTTTCTTTTCAACGGGAACAATGTTAGAAATCCACTCCGCATAACGACAAGTCCGAATAAAACCAGCATCTAATAAACGATTAATCTCTTCTTTTATTCGGTCATAAATAGCGGGATTAAAACGTCTAGCCGATTGTTTAAAAGGTCTAAAACCGGCTTTTATTGGTAAACGATGCTCAACTAAGTCACGACTTAAACCAGGCATCTCACGGTACTCCCAAGCAAAACAATCGACATACTCTTTCAATAAATTTATTAATTCGGCTTTAAACTCAGCTGATAAATTTTTGTTTACAAAAGTAGGCCTAGGAATAGTACCATCACCAATATCTATTTTTTCTAAAGGATCAGCTGATGTAAAACCCTGACCCAATTTGTCCATATCACCAAGATCTTCAATGGCTTCGAACATGCCGGCCGAATGAGCTCGATGATGATCAATTCAGTCTTGAAGCCACTGTCCAGACGCAAACCGGTCTGACCGGTTCCCAGAAGCGGTCTGACCGGTTTGGCTCGATCGGCGCTGTTCAGACCCAAACCGGTCTGACCGGTTTCCAGAAGCGGTCTGACCGGTTTGTCTCTGTTGATTTTGTTGCTCCATTAATTACAGTAAGTAATTCAACCGATTTTCCATCGGCTTCAATGTAGCAGGAACAAAACCATCCTTGGTGCAACTGATCAGCTCATAGTCGGTCAAATCCATGCCCGACAAACATTGGACCTTATCATTTGCACTAAGGGAATCAGAATCGGCTGTTGCAACAAAGGAAGAAGTATCACCATGGACAACTTCAACTTCATCGCCGATCCACTGAATGAGATATTGATGCAAGGTAGATGGAATACATTTATTTGCATGAATCCAATCTCGACCAAGGATTAAACTGAAGTTACCTTGCACCTTGGAGACGAAGAAAGCCGTAGCAATAGTCTTGCTCCCGACGGTCAACTCCATAGAAGCTACCCCCTTGGCACCAATGGGATCACCTCCACCAACTCCACTGACCGTCATGTTCGTCTTGATCAGTTCTTCGTCTTTCCCGCCAATCTTCTTGTAGAGAGAGTATGGCATGAGATTCACAATAGCTCCACCATCAACCAACATACGAGAAATTGGCTTCCCGTTGATGTGCCCTCTCATATACAAAGCTTTGAGATGATTTTCTGATTCACTAGGCTTCTGAAACACAGCATCTCGAGGCCCAAGTTGAAGATGAGAAATTTCCTCCTCCGGCACGACATAATAATCAGAAGATAAATAGACAACATTAATTTCCATGTTGTCACGTTCTGGAGAAGGCTCAAAATCAACTAACTATTCATCTTCAACCACTGGAGGAATCGGCGGAGTAGCATCGATGGTTGAAGTAGTTTTGGGCCCTGCCTCTATTGACAAACCGGTCTGACCGGTTCCAGAAACTGGTATGACCGCTTCTGCAGCGGTGGGCTGATCAGAACCGGTCTGACCGGTTTCTGAAACCGGTCTGACCGGTTGTGCTGCTGGCTGCACAACTCGCCAGGTCTTGGTCTGAGGAATCATGGGTCTATATTTGTTGAAATGTTCATCCCTCAGCTTCTCGGCTTCCTGTTCCCTCTTTTCTTTGTTCCGTAGGCGCTGTAGCTTCCGCTTTTGTGTGTGGCTTAAACCGGAAGGACACCACCTTGGTTGAAAGATCTTCTTCACACCCTTGCTAGCCTTAGGATCATTAGACATGACCGGCCTTTGGACTGGAACAGGAGCCGAATCTCCAATGACTATCGGCTTTTGACCCAAGTCTTGTAAAGCCACTGGAATATCGCCAATTTTTATGAATTTATTGGCTTGGGCTTGTACATCCTCCTTCTTCTCCTTGATACGGTATTCTTGCTTAGAAGGAGCTTGAAAACTTTGCTCAGACCGAAACCGGTCTGACCGGTTCATAAAACCGGTCTGACCGCTTTGAAAAGCGGTCAAGCGACCTGATTGGTATGGGCTTAATCGGTTATGCACCGAATTTTCAGTAGTACCACTACGGCGTTTATAATCTGTAGGACTGTTCCATCGCTGTGGTGATCTTTGTCTCTTTTTTGTTGGCCGATCAACTTGAACGGCCTTTGTGTACTTGTTCATGAGCTGAGAGAATGTAGGTCCTTGCTTCAGAACCCTCCCTTGAATCTTTGGCTCATTGAATTTCCAAGTACCCACTTCCGGGCGCTTAGGCTTGAAAGTTTTTGGACGGTCTAGAGACAAACCGGTCTGACCGGTTTGGGAAACCGGTCTGACCGGTTTCGCCTGACTAGCGAACCGATTTTCTTCCAAAGAACTTCCTTGCCCCCCGGGCCTTGATGTATTAATTGTAATTTTCAGAGACTCTTTTCCATCAAGAGTCCTTCCAATCATCACTGTTCTGACCGGAACTTTGTCATCAACGTTTTCCGGTCTTGGATCTCCGATCACCACGTTCTTCCCTTTAGCTCCATCTGTTAACACCAAAAATTGGCACCAGGAAGAGGCTGTCATGTGGGCCGGAGTCGTCGAGGAGGTATCATTCGGCAAAGGAGTTTTTCCCCAGAGGCATTCGGCAAAGACATTCTGCGGTCGGGAATGCATCGTCATTCGGCAGAGGCATGGTTCGGCAGGTAAAAGCAGTAGCATTCGGGAAAGCGCGATGACGTGGGAAAACATAAGGAAAAGGCCGGTTCGAACAAGGAATGCAATATGGGCACAAAGATCCGTCATTTATTTTTAGAAACAAGTATTGTAGTCGTGTCCGACTAGGAGTTGTATCAAGACCTGGGTATAAATATAAACCCATGGCAATTGTAAAAAGAACACAATCAATCATACAACAAACCGGCCCCGTGCCAACATCGAGTCCTTTAGTCGAGTCGTCGAGTTCTTCGAGAGGAGTCATCGATCCGTCGACCTCCGTAAGTACCGGCAACCTTGTATCATGCTTAGTATCATGCGGTGGATTTAAGCTTTGATGCAAGTAGTCTTGTTACCATGCTTAGTATCATCCGGTGGATTTAAGTTATGGTCTCAAGAAGGTTCCTCTGTTAGGTCATGAGCCATGCGGTGGGCTAAGATCTAGTATGGACCAAGTTATCGGCTCCGTTAAATTTCGGCAAGATCTAACGGATTCATTAAGTTACCCCGTGTTGCTTCGTTTTTACTATGTGCTTAATTCATGCAACATACCTTTGCCCAATCTAGATCGGCTAGAATCAGCTTTGCTTTATGGTGCAATGATTTATCCCCTCACAGCCAAATTCGAAACCGATCTAGGTTGCCACGTGTCGCGGGTCCGAGCCTGTCGGCATCGTATAGATCTTGATAGAACCGGGTATCATGCGGTAGATGCAGGTTTTTGGGTCGTCTTAGAGCTAATCATCCGGTGGATTAGAATTCGATTCGATCTGATAGATTTATCTTTACCGATTAGGCTTGTTCCTTCGCCATGGATCCCGATTCGGCTAAGTAGCCGTATTCGGCAGTGCTCTCACGAGTGAACGTGTGTTCGTGGGTTTGCATTGGACAATGAATGCTTTTAGCCTTTCACGATTAGATTGTATCATGCGGTGGATTGATTTAATCTGATTGGTGGTGTGGCCTCAAACGAGTCGTATCATGCGGTGGATTAACTCGTTCGTTGTCATGCTTGACGGGTGCTGCTTTCGGCCTATGCATTCTTGTTTTCAATGTAAATTCGTGACTGTGTTGTGGGTTCGTAACTAAACATTGAGTGCTTTTAGCTTCTCATGGTTAGATTGTATCATGCGGTGGATTGGTCTAATCTGATTAGTGGCGTGGTCACAAACAAGTCGTATCATGCGGTGGATTAACTTGCTTGTTATCATGCTTGACGGGTGCTGCTTTCGGCCTATGCATTCTTTGTTTACTGCGAATTTATGATCATGTTTCACCCTTTTATTTATCTATCATATTCTGTTTCTCGTTAATCGGCTATGAGTATGTGTTACAATGTTCATTCGGTTGAAAGCCGATCTTTCGTCATGCTTACGTCATGCATTCGGCAGTGCGCTCACTGCGTGCCTTGCCGATTGCCGAATGAGACTCTAACTGCCGACAGATAGCTTTTCTGTAGCTATATGTCGTTCGAAATTGGCTCCATAGCCGCAAATATGGAACTGTCTGGTCTCACCCGGCACGTTCCAGGTTTTGATCTAAACGTTTTTATCCCTTTGTTAGTTTTCAGGCAAACTGACTGGCACGCTTCCGGATTCAAAAGCCCGGGCCACGTTTGAAGCCAGCTAATTCGGCTTGCTGTGTGCTTGGCGTGAGGTGCGGATTTTACGTCAACACACTTTTTGGCACGCCCGGTGGGACACACACAAGTTTTCAAGATGCCTGATTTGAGCGACATCATGGATGTCACTTTGGAAGAGTTGTCTGAAGAACATCAACAGATGGTAAAGGTTGCTGCCAACCAATTCATTAACAAATGTTTACTGTCTTTCGCCAAGAACAGGAGTGGTGCACCTTTTCTCAAGTCCGATCTGCCAAGAGTTCTCCTTCCTGGGAAATCTGATCTTACTGAAGAAGAAGAGAGGGAGAGATTTTCGAGCTTGTTATACAAAGCTTTGGGGGAAGCAATGACCAATCACAATGCTGCGTTCTTGAACAGTTTTCGGCATATAATGGTAAGCATTTTTGGTCAGCATGTGGATAAACCCTTCGAGCAAACGCATGGGCAATTGGGTGGTCCGACATACTTCAATGTTCAAGCACCAGTTCAGAAACCACATGGTAAAGGAAATGCTGATGAAACTGGAGGTTCTGGTGCTAAAGATACAAATGGACAACCGATTCGACAAGATCCTCAGCCTGCACTGCCGAAAATTCGCACATACGGTGATATGGCATTCGGCACCACAGGGAATCCGCCTGCTTCTGCTTACAAGATATCTCCTTTGAACAATAGGCTGCAAAGGGACATGTATGGGAACGGATATTCAGAGTTTATGGATTACAATGCTATCGACGCCCTCCCGAATCCTGGGTATGTTGGTACTGCAGGCATGCTTGCTGGGAGACCAGGGAATCAAGATACCAGTATTGACCTCATGGTGCAAAAAATGACCGATGTATTGCAAAATCAGTTCGGTCTGAAGCCTAAAAATCAGGGATACATGTACTCGTCTCCTTTCCCTGAATGGTACCAAAGGGTATCATTGCCGAATAGAGTCAAGGTGCCTACAGAGTTTACTAAATTCTCAGGACAAGATGATACTAGCACTGTGGAACATATAGCTCGATATCTGATGCAGCTTGGAGAGGCTTCGGCAGATGAAGCTTTCAGAATCAGATACTTTCCTTTATCACTGACGGGTCCAGCTTTCACATGGTTTGCTTCTTTGCCTGCTCAGTCGATTTGTACTTGGAAAGACCTGGAACAGAAATTCCATGCTCATTACTACATTGGTAGTACCGAGAAAAAGTTGGTTGATTTGACCAGCTTAAGGCAGAGGAATAATGAAACACCTACAGAGTTCCTCAGGAGATTTAGGGAAACAAAGAGTATGTGCTTTTCTCTGAACATACCTGATGATCAATTGGCTGGTATGGCTGTAGCTGGTATGCTGCCTGCCATTCGGGAGAAGCTGTTCGGGATGGAGTTTGATGATCTGGGCCAGTTGTCGCACAGATTGGCCTTGATGAGTAACCAGGCATATGGTTTCAAGAAAGATGTCAGATTTGCTAAAAATAATGATGTAGCTGACATCTATAACCAATTCCTTGAAAGAGCAGATCAAGAAGATGAGTATGAAGATAGCGAGGAGATAGCCGCAGCAGAGATAGTATGGAGCAAAGAACCAGTTACAATGACTCAAAGATGGATTAAACAGATGAAGGGAACATATGATTTTGATGTGACTAAGGCAGACAAATTGTTTGAGTTCCTGGTGAAAGAAGGCCGAATCAGATTGCCAGAAGGGCATTCTATGCTTCGGCCTGATGGAGTGAAAGATAAGAGGTATTGTGGGTTTCATGATAGAAATTCTCATTCCATTAATGAATGCAGAGTCTTTAGGATGAAGATTCAGAAAGCTATCCAGGAAGGACATCTGAAATTCGACAACAAGATGAAACTGGACAGTAACCCTTTCCCTCAGAATATGATCGGGTTCTCGGTTAATATGGTAAATGCTGTTCCATCTGGAGAAAAGGGAAAATTGAAAGTTTTAACTTCAAAAAAGGCAAGACAGGATGGTTCAGTTGATCCCACTCGGCAGATCACAATTGAACAGATTCGCCAGAAAGATCTTCGGTTCCCGAATAGCCGATTTGAAGTGGGAGGATCCTTTAAACCTAGAGTTACTACACGTATTCTCCTCAACAAATGGCAGCGTCAGCAAGAAAAGGAGCGTTTTCGAAAGCGTGAATACGAGGAGGAGAAAAGAAGGCGCGAAGAAGAAAGGTTTGAGGAAGAACAAGAAGAATATGTCCGAGAACAGGAACGTGCGCATTGGGGGTGTGCATTCTTCAGACACTGTTGGAACGAGGGTTTGAAGCTGCCTACGAGGAATAATTGTCCTGAGTGCAATAATGGGAATGTCGAACATAGGCAAAATGTTGCCAATCGCCGATCTGTCCATGAAAGAATTGGTAGGATGCATCCTAGTGATGATCGGCGTTTTGATGATCAACCAAGAAAGAGACATGCTGATTACAGATGGGTTGATCATGAGGAAGAAGATCGCGAGTATGTTTGGCAGAAAGGATAGTGGTGTCCACCTGGTTTAAGAAGGAGTCAGAAGAGAAGAGTCCAACGCCTGAGGAATCAAGAATTAAAGCAAGCAAGGCCTAGGATGAAATCGATATGGCGTCCAAAAGACAGGCCTGACGAACATAGTCATTCGGCTCCTACATGTATGGTATGTTTTCTGCCGAATGAATTCATGGCTCTAGCTAACCAAATTGTACAGGAAGAAATATTGCCCGATATAGATGATGCCGAACAATTTGGGTTAATGGCACAATTGATGTTGAACAAACAAGCTGTTTTTGAGAAGCCAACCCAGAATCGGCACATGAAGCCACTGTACTTGAAGGGATATGTTAATGGCAAACCATTGACCAAGATGTTTGTCGATGGAGGAGCTGCTGTCAATGTAATGCCATATACCACATTCAGGAAGCTTGGTATGGGCCCTAGAGATCTGACGCCAACGAGCATAATTCTGAATGATTTTGCTGGAAATCCTTCGGACACCAAGGGATGCGTGCACGTTGATCTGATGATTGGGTCCAAGACTCTGCTTACGACTTTCTTTGTCATTGAGGGCAAAGGGGCATATAGCTTACTGCTTGGAAGAGATTGGATTCATGCAAATTGTTGTATTCCATCTACTATGCATCAACAGCTTATTCAGTGGATAGATGATGAGGTGGAGATTGTCCAAGCAGATGATTCAATAAGCGTGGCAAATATGGAACCAGCTTTCTGGGAGTATCAAGGCATAGATTGTTTCTCGGGTAAAGACTGGGGAGAAGGTCCTGTAGCACCAGCCAGCAGTGATCAACAGCCGATCGAAGCAGTCGGCTCTCATAGTAATTTTTGATGGAAAATCCAATTGATGGAACTGATGGAAAATTAGGACGTGGATTTGTGTCGGCCGATAAATTAGAAGAAGTGGACATTGGAGATGGTGACAAGCCAAGGCCGACATTTATCAGTGCTAATTTAGATTCGGTTTTCAAAGAAAAGTTGGTGACATTGTTAAAAGAATACAAGGACTGCTTTGCTTGGGATTATTCGGAGATGCCCGGTCTAGACCGATCTATTGTTGAGCATCGGTTGCCAATCAAGCCTGGATACAGGCCTTACAAGCAACCACCCCGAAAAATCTACAAGGAAGAAGTGTTGGCCGATGTGAAAAAGGAGATTGAAAGATTACTAGATGCAAATTTCATTCGGCCATGTAAATATGCGGATTGGATCTCTAATATTGTTCCTGTCTATAAGAAAAATGGAAAGATGAGGGTTTGCATAGATTTTAGAGACCTAAACAAGGCTACACCCATGGATGGATATCCAATGCCTATTGCTGATTCATTGGTTGATGCTGCTGCTGGATACAAAGTGCTCAGTTTCATGGATGGTAACGCAGGATACAATCAAATTTATATGGCATTGGAAGATATAGTAAAGACAGCTTTCAGGTGTCCTGGACACATAGGGTTGTTTGAGTGGGTTGTCATGACCTTTGGATTAAAAAATGCCGGTGCAACTTATCAAAGGGCTATGAATTATATTTTTCATGAGTTGATCGGCAAGATTGTGGAAATATATATTGATGATGTGGTGATCAAGTCATTGGATCATGAGTCTCATTTGGCCGACATAAGGAAAACTCTAGAATGCACCAGGAAACATGGGCTTAAGATGAACCCGAACAAGTGTGCTTTTGGAGTTTCGGCTGGAGAGTTTCTGGGATTTTTGATACATGAAGGAGGAATAGGAGTTGGTAAGAAAAGCATGAAGGCAATTGATGAAATTGTTCCTCCAACTAATCTTAAAGAGCTACAATCACTGCTGGGCAAGATAAATTTTGTGAGAAGATTCATATCAAATTTGTCACAAAAGGTGTTACCCTTTTCTTCACTGTTGAAAATAAAAAAGGATCAAAAGTTTGTATGGGGTGACGAACAACAGAAGGCTTTTGATGAAATAAAGGAGTACATGAAGAAACCACCAGTATTGGTGCCTCCACAATTGAACAAGCCTTTCAAGTTGTACGTGGCGGCCGATGCCCAAACTATTGGATCGGCCCTCATTCAAGAATTTGAAGGGAAAGAAAGAGTAGTTGCATACCTTAGCCGAAAGTTACTAGATCCAGAGACAAGGTATTCGGCTATAGAGAAGCTTTGCTTATGTGTTTACTACTCCTGTACAAAATTTCGGCACTACTTACTACATGCCGAATGCATTGTGTATTCAAAGTTTGATGTGATAAAACACATGTTGTCTATGCCAATTTTGAACGGAAGGATTGGCAAATGGATTTTAGCTTTGTCTGAATTTGAGTTAAGATTTGAATCGGCAAAGGCTGTTAAGGGACAGATTATTGCCGACTTCATTACTGAACATCATGATACATCGATAAATTTGCTTAACATTGTTCCTTGGGTGTTATTCTTCGATGGATCTTCATGCAACAAAGGTGGTGGAGCAGGTATCCTATTAATTTCACCCAAAGGAGAAACATTTGAGTTTGCTGTTCCCATTCAATCTGCTGTTACTAACAATCAAGCTGAGTATGAGGCATTGCTCAAAGGGCTCCGATATTTGAAAGAAGCAGAAGCTATTGCAGTTGAAATTTTTGGAGATTCAAAATTGGTCATAAAACAATTGAATGGCGAATATGAGTGCAAAAGTGATACCTTGAGGAATTACTATGAAGAATGCAAAGAAATATTGAAGAGCTTTCGGTCAGTAATTCTACAACACATTCCTAGAGGGGATAATGGAGAGGCAAATAGATTGGCCCAAAGTGCATCAGGTTATAGAGAGCTTCAAGAAGTGTTTGCTAATGATGTATATGCTTTCGGGAGTAATCTGGCAGAAGATGATTGGAGAAAAGAGATTGCCGATTATCTGGAGAATCCATCCCAAAAGGTCTCTAGAAAGCTCAGGTATAAAGCTTTAAAGTTTGTTCTTCTTGATGATAGTTTATATTATAAATCCTTGGATGGGGTGCTGTTACATTGCTTAAATCATGAAGAAGCAAAAAGACTGATGAGTGAAGTACATGATGGGTTATGTGGAGCACATCAATCGGCCTACCGAATGAAGTGGGTTATTAGAAGAACTGGATATTACTGGCCGACAATGTTGGAAGATTGTTTTGAATATTATAAGGGATGTCAAGACTGTCAGAAATTTGGAAACATTCAGAGAGTTCCAGCATCGGCTTTGAATCCCATTATCAAGCCATGGCCATTCAGAGGATGGGGAATAGATTTGATTGGCCAAGTAAATCCTCCATCTAGTAAGGGGCATAAGTTTGTGCTTTTGGCAACCGATTATTTTACCAAGTGGGTTGAGGCAATTCCATTAAAGAAGGTGACGTCGGAGAATATGGTTGAATTTGTTAAAGAACATATCATTTACAGATTTGGGATTCCTCAAACAATCACCACAGATCAAGGGGCTCAATTTACATCTTCAGAGTTCAAAGATTTTGCCGAAAGTATGGGCATCAAATTGTTAAATTCTTCTCCTTATTATGCCCAAGCTAATGGTCAGGCAGAAGCTTCTAACAAGATTATGATTAAAATTATACAGAAGAAGATTGATCAGAAGCCGAGAAAGTGGCATTCGGTACTCAATGAGGCTTTATGGGCTTACCGAATGGCTCCACATGGGGCTACACAGACGTCTCCTTATGAGTTGGTGTATGGGCATCATGCTATTTTGCCATGGGAGCTACAATTAGACTCAAGAAGAATAAAGTTGCAGAAGGATTTAAGTTCTAAGGATTATAAAGATTTAATGATGGACGAATTAGAAGATTTGCATATGGTTCGTCTTAGGGCCTTGGAGAATATTGAGAAGAACAAAATGCGAGTTGCTAAGTATTACAACAAGAAGGTGAAGGTTAAGCAATTCACAGAAGGTGATCTAGTTTGGAAAGCGATATTGCCGATTGGAACCAAATATGCAGCATTCGGCAAGTGGTCTCCAAATTGGGAAGGTCCTTTCAGAGTGGTTAGGTGCGTGCCTGGAAATGCATATATTTTGAAGACATTATTGGGAGAAGAATTTGCTTCTGCTATAAATGGAAGATATTTGAAGAAGTATTATCCCAGTATTGAAATCGATCGATGATTGATATATCAAATTGCCGAATAGCCGATATTCGGGAAGAAATCGCCTTCAGAACAAATGTTGACAGAAAAGGAAAATGGCCAGTACTGAATGTATTGCCCTTAGCACAAAATATATTACATCAGATGTTCATGCAAGATCACAAAAGATAAGTTTTATTGCCGAAATTCCATAAATCCCTAGTACAAACTAATGGAATAGCTTGTTCAAAACGGACTGAGGATGAATGGAATCGGCAATGGCGGCGCCATGAGCATCAAGGCGATCTATGGAGGCCTCGATGTCGTCAATCTCCTCCGGGTTACCATTAGCGAAGCCGGTCGGTAGCCTGGAGTAGTCGGTGTTGGTGTGCGTCGACATGGCGACTAGGCCTGCGGCAGTACCCAGACGGATGCCGTGCGAAGCCACCTCATCGATGCGGCCCGCCACCGCGCCGAGGCGAGCTTCTGGTGTTTCCCCAGGAGCATTCACCTTGTTCGCCAGCTCCTCCACCAGCGCCTTCAGTTGATCGAGTTCAGCATCACGCGCTGCAGGTTTACAAAAGGGGCAGCAGAATAATATCAGTTGGGGGACAAGATTGAGATTGAGCAGATTGCAGGACTCACCATCAATGACTTCGAGCAGTTGCTTGCGCTCGTGCTGCCATTCGAGGTCAGCAATCCCGGCTTGCTTGGAGATAGCCTCCAGTTCGCGACGAGAGTCGTCGCGCTCCGCCTTGAATCGGCGAGCATCGCCGTCCGTGTAGCGGTAGTCGTCTGATTCGAGAGATCGATTGGACGAACTCGAAGATGCCGCAGGAGCAGCGGCTGGAGCTGCAACTGGCGCACCAGCGCCGGCAATCCATTGGATTACCCTGAAAGAACAAAGAGATTCGTCAAGAAAGAGGGAGGAAATCTCGAGAAGAACGGAGAGAAGCAAGCAGCCAATCACCTACGGCGAGCGCCGGCGCGGCTTCCTTCGGCCTCATCGGCGGCCGGGCGCCTCCTGTTGTTATCAGCCATTGGAAGTTCCTCGAAGTTACTGTGGAAGGGGAAAAGAATGACTTGAGTCGGCAAGAACTTGGAAGACGAAGAACTTGGTGAAGAAACTGTGGGCTGCCTGGGTGTTTATTTATAGAACCCGCAGAGGAAATCGTGGCCAAAGATCATGGCACGTATTCCGAAGAGTTCGGAAGGTGGAAAGGATTTTCCAGCCGATCAGTTCCCATGTCGTTTGAGATTCTTATCGAGTCGTATTCGGCTTTGACTGGATAAGATTCGGCTATGTCATGGTTGAAGTGTTTTCGGGTCTAAGTGCTATTATGACCAACTTTGCCGAATGAGTCATCCATAATGAAGAAAAACAGAGTTAAGGGATGACAAGATTACAGGGTTGATAAAATATTCGGCTATCAAACTATTTGACATAATTCACACACCCAAGAACTTTGAGATTACATTTTTGGCATTTGATATCATATTGCTAATGTTCTCTAATAAGTTTTTATTAGCTTCTTGGGTTCTGGTCACGGCAGCAAGCTTCGCCTTGAGTTGCTTGTCTTCGTTTAGAGCTGCTAAGGCTTCCTTTCGCCTCCTCTCTGTTAGCTTGGGAAGCTCAACTATTTTCTTCTTGTCAGCTTCGATTTCGGCCGATAGATTTCTTAATTCGGCTTCAAGTGCAGCTTTTCTGATCTCCTTCATTTCAAGTTCAGATTCCAGTTTGGTTAATAATTCCTTGTCATTCTGGACTTGAGTATGCAGGTCTTTTACAGATTGCTTGACCAAAGTTCTCCTTTGCTCCAAGGCTGGTTGAGCCGATTGATTCTTCAGAGCTTGCTTCACTGCGATAAAATGATCATCCAATTTGGAAATTGGATCTAAAGAAGTCTTGATATCGGCAGGAAGATCTTGGTCAAATGATTCAAGCAAATCTCTTAAAAGATCAGCGTTGGTAACTTGTTCCCGAGTGTCCTTATGCAGAAAAGAGAGAATTTCCTTCAGTTTTGCTTGGTTCTCCTCTGATAAAGTTTGACCAGAAGAGGTTTCTTCTCCTTGTTCGGCAACTAGATCATCCACAGCAAATGAATAGCTGGGTGAAGAAGTGGTTTTCTCCTGAAAGAAGATTATGCCGAATTATTGATGATCCATTGAATAAAAAACTGGAAGACTGGGTAATTATCTCTACCTCATTCCTGGTCTCTTGAATGGAAAGAGAGGGCAGCTCGAGCTCAGGCAAAGATTCTTGTATGTCATGCTGAGGAGAGCTTGGGAGATCTTTTGGTGGAGAAGAGGCTTCTGGTTGAGGAACATCAGGAGAAGCTGAAGCTAATTCTTGATGAGAAGGAGGACTCTCCGAGATTGGGTCTATTGAGATTTGCTCTGAAACTGAAAAGGAATCAATGCCGATGGAGAGGAACTTTAAAGACAAAATAGTGAGAAATTTTACCAATCATTGAAGCATCGGCAGGACTTGTACTAGTTGCTGGCTGCTGTTCTCTGGCCTGAAATCAAAAAGAAATAAAGCTGAGCAAAACACCAAAAGCATTATAGTCAAAGAAAAAGGACTCTGACCTTGGTTTTGCTACTTGTTCTTTTCTTCTTTACAACTGAGGGAGCAGTTATGAGGAGGGTTTTCCTCTTGACAGATGATGGTCTAGTGAGTGTTGGATCTGAAGAAGCTTGTCTAGCCATCAGCTGAGCCAAGGTAGGAGATTGGTGCCCCAAAGCAGAGATTGGGCCTGCAGTTTTGTATAAAATTACCCTGGCAAGAGGAGCAGGTGTTATGTCCTGCAAAATAATAGAGTCAGAATCGATTGGGGCTAATGTTGTTAAAACAGATAAAGGGATAAGCATATTACCTCTGCAGTTGGCTGATAATCAGGCATTAATTCAAGGCAGAAAGGATGGATTGGCATGTTGAAGATATGATCATGGAATTCTTGCCACCAGAGAGTGAAGGAAGGATGGGCAGATATTATTGGCACAAAAGGATCAGGTGCATAAATAGTTCCACAGCATTTATAATTGAAAATCCTTCTTGTTTCTGTGAAATCCTTGACTATCTCCCTAGGCCTGAGAAATTCATGGAGGAATAGCCTAGGGGGCACTTGGCCACATCCCAACTGTCTAGCCATCATGTTTGGCTGATAATATTCATAAGTGCTTTGGACTAGCCTCCCTCCACAGAATTCGGCTGGTAGGATGCAGGGCTGGATGAAGGCATTAAAGATTGCTACAGAATGTACATCAGTGCATCCAGTCTCAAAGCTGAATTCGCAAGGGAGAGTAAGATTGTCATTGTCCAAATAAGGGAACCAAAGAGGATTGGCAAAACCTCTGAAGAAGAGCTCAAACAGTTCACCAATGTTTTTGTTGATGGGTACAGTGGAGGCAGCTTCTCCATAAGTTTGACAACCTTTGGTTCTTCGGGTTTCTCCTTCTTTATAATTGATTGAAGGGAAGTCTCGGCTGTTGAGATCAATAGCAACGATTTGGTGCATATATAATTGCAGCCACATCTGGACAAACCACCAGGGACCATTGACACAGGGGATCTTCTTGCTAGTGTGCATCAGGTGGGTAGTTTGGTTGAGCATATGGTAAACGCTTCCCAGGAGGTATTTCCCAAGTGGGATGACTTTTCCAGCAGCCAGCTCTTCGGCCATCACGATATGATTCAAAGTTGGCTCATTGGCTTTGCCACAAAAGACTGATCTGCATAGCCACATGTTCAGGAAAGCTCTGTATTCAACATCAGTCAGAGGACCATCAGACATATGATTCTGGATATATCTCTTGTATCCAACCCCTGTTCTTACTCCTGTCTGCTTGGAGGAACCTTTATGGTCATATGGATGCACAGTTCCTGTAACATTCAGGCCGGTCATCATGTAGACATCGGCTAAGGTAGGGGACATTGGGCCATGGCCGAAGAGAAAAGCATTTGCACCATTGGACCAGAAGTGGCAAGCTGCGATCAGAAGGTTCTCATTCTTTGGTGTTTCAGCTAGAGATAGCTCCAAGCAATGAGAAATACGAAGGCTGTCCCAATTCTGTGTCTGGGGACTTTTATCGTCAGAGATCCTTTTGTACCAGTTTCTCCATCCGGTGATTGGGGGCAAAGGCCAGTTCTTGAAAGCATCTTGCCACTCATGAGGTTTTTTCAGTGAAATCTTAAAAGGAATCCGCTGAGATTCGGCCGCAATGATTTCAGAAGGATCTGAATCTCCTACGGGACCGAGGAAATAGGATGGAGATTTTTCCTCAACAGGGATGAGGATTTCGGCAGCTAGGGCCTATCAAAGGGGATGAGAAGAAATTTAAAATGCAAATCGAAAGAAAAGTGCCAAACATGCTTGAGGGGATTGAAGTTTACCTGGAGAGCAAGATCTTGGTTCGCCATTTGAAGGTTGGATCTTGGAAGTCGATGACTTAGGGTTCGGATCCGGATGAGAGCTCTGAAGATTCAAAAGGAGAAGTGGGTGCCGAGCAGAACTAACTTGGAAATGTTAGGTGCTTCTGGTCAATTCCGAGATAAAAGTTACCTCTTATCCCGAAATTGAAGGGGCATGTGTTAACACCAAAAATTGGCACCAGGAAGAGGCTGACATGTGGGCCGGAGTCGTCGAGGAGGTATCATTCGGCAAAGGAGTTTTTCCCCAGAGGCATTCGGCAAAGACATTCTGCGGTCGGGAATGCATCGTCATTCGGCAGAGGCATGGTTCGGCAGGTAAAAGCAGTAGCATTCGGGAAAGCGCGATGACGTGGGAAAACATAAGGAAAAGGCCGGTTCGAACAAGGAATGCAATATGGGCACAAAGATCCGTCATTTATTTTTAGAAACAAGTATTGTAGTCGTGTCTGACTAGGAGTTGTATCAAGACCTGGGTATAAATATAAACCCATGGCAATTGTAAAAAGAACACAATCAATCATACAACAAACCGGCCCCGTGCCAACATCGAGTCCTTTAGTCGAGTCGTCGAGTTCTTCGAGAGGAGTCATCGATCCGTCGACCTCCGTAAGTACCGGCAACCTTGTATCATGCTTAGTATCATGCGGTGGATTTAAGCTTTGATGCAAGTAGTCTTGTTACCATGCTTAGTATCATCCGGTGGATTTAAGTTATGGTCTCAAGAAGGTTCCTCTGTTAGGTCATGAGCCATGCGGTGGGCTAAGATCTAGTATGGACCAAGTTATCGGCTCCGTTAAATTTCGGCAAGATCTAACGGATTCATTAAGTTACCCCGTGTTGCTTCGTTTTTACTATGTGCTTAATTCATGCAACATACCTTTGCCCAATCTAGATCGGCTAGAATCGGCTTTGCTTTATGGTGCAACGATTTATCCCCTCACAGCCGAATTCGAAACCGATCTAGGTTGCCACGTGTCGCGGGTCCGAGCCTGTCGGCATCGTATAGATCTTGACAGAACCGGGTATCATGCGGTAGATGCAGGTTTTTGGGTCGTCTTAGAGCTAATCATCCGGTGGATTAGAATTCGATTCGATCTGATAGATTTATCTTTACCGATTAGGCTTGTTCCTTCGCCATGGATCCCGATTCGGCTAAGTAGCCGTATTCGGCAGTGCTCTCACGAGTGAACGTGTGTTCGTGGGTTTGCATTGGACAATGAATGCTTTTAGCCTTTCACGATTAGATTGTATCATGCGGTGGATTGATTTAATCTGATTGGTGGTGTGGCCTCAAACGAGTCGTATCATGCGGTGGATTAACTCGTTCGTTGTCATGCTTGACGGGTGCTGCTTTCGGCCTATGCATTCTTGTTTTCAATGTAAATTCGTGACTGTGTTGTGGGTTCGTAACTAAACATTGAGTGCTTTTAGCTTCTCATGGTTAGATTGTATCATGCGGTGGATTGGTCTAATCTGATTAGTGGCGTGGTCACAAACAAGTCGTATCATGCGGTGGATTAACTTGCTTGTTATCATGCTTGACGGGTGCTGCTTTCGGCCTATGCATTCTTTGTTTACTGCGAATTTATGATCATGTTTCACCCTTTTATTTATCTATCATATTCTGTTTCTCGTTAATCGGCTATGAGTATGTGTTACAATGTTCATTCGGTTGAAAGCCGATCTTTCGTCATGCTTACATCATGCATTCGGCAGTGCGCTCACTGCGTGCCTTGCCGATTGCCGAATGAGACTCTAACTGCCGACAGATAGCTTTTCTGTAGCTATATGTCGTTCGAAATTGGCTCCATAGCCGCAAATATGGAACTGTCTGGTCTCACCCGGCACGTTCCAGGTTTTGATCTAAACGTTTTTATCCCTTTGTTAGTTTTCAGGCAAACTGACTGGCACGCTTCCGGATTCAAAAGCCCGGGCCACGTTTGAAGCCAGCTAATTCGGCTTGCTGTGTGCTTGGCGTGAGGTGCGGATTTTACGTCAACACCATCGGCTTGTTCCGGCCGAATCAACATCTTGGTGTTTACATCCAAGGTATGAACAGGGAAAGGAGCCTTGTCAACTTGCATTTCAGCGAGCACCAATCGACCTTCATTAAGGGCCGATTGTACCTGTCGTCGAAAAACATTGCAATCATTCGTTGCGTGAGAAAAGGAATTATGCCACTTACAATATGCTCGATTTTTCAATTGATCGGCTGGTGGAATTGCATGAGAAAGTTTAACAAAGCCATTCTTAAGCAATTCATCAAAAACACGATCACATTTGGCTACATCAAAAGTAAATTTTTCTTCTTGCCGATTTTTCTGAATCGGCTTTAATGAAGGACAAGAACCAAGTTTACTCTTCGATGACCAAACAAATTCAGCAGCATAAATTTCTTTATCATCGTCCGAACTATCAGAATCATTATCAATAATATGCACGTTCGAACGATGTGGTTTAGCAGATTCTTTTGCATTTTTAAATTTCAGTTCTAGACTCATGGCCTTCATTTGCAAGTGATTAATAGTGAGAAAATCAGAGCCTTCTAATTTTTCTTTGTAATGAGACCGTAAGCCTACAAAAGCCAAATCTGCTAAATCCTTTTCAGAAACAGTTATATTGAAGCATCGGTTCTTAACATCTTTAAATCTTTTAAAATAATCGAGAACCGATTCTTCTCGGCTTTGCTTAACCGATGTTAAATCAGATAATTTTGCTTCGTTTTCTCCGCTAAAGAAATGATCATGAAATTTACGCTCCAATTGAGTCCAATTTTGAATAGAGTTAGGAGCAAGCGAAGAAAACCATGAAAAGGCAGTTCCAGTCAAAGATAATGAGAACAACCGTATACGCAATGCCTCATAAAATGATGCCTCTCCTAATTGCAAAACATATTGACTAATGTGTTCCCAAGGAGTTCTATTATCTTCACCACTGAATTTAATAAAATCCGGAACACGCCAACCATTAGGATAAGGAACCAAATCAAATTCAGGTGGATACGGTTTCTGATATAAGCATGAACTACCCAATTCAAGCCCGAGTCTTGTTCTAAGAGTATTTGCTATGTCTTCTTTGAACTTAGCTAACTCGGCTTGATAGTTCCCATCACCTCTGTTTTGTGGAATACCGGGAACATGGTACATTGCACTTTGGGAAGTACTCGGAATCGGCCCGTGAGACGCGCCAGATCCGTGGGGTATACTTCCAACAACTGCGGGACGTGGAACAGTATAAACAGGACCAGAAGCAACCGTATTAGATAAAACCATTGCACCGGACGCTCCCAAACCCATAGAACCGGTCTGACCACCAGAGGGGGCCAAACCGGTCTGACCGGTTGTACAAACCGGTCTGACCGGTTCGTGGACCGAACCAGGGTGAGGTGTTTGTCCCGCATAAAAATTCACCGGCATGCCCATAGGATCTAAAACATTTTCTGACATGCCTGATGAGCTTGGAGTTGAGTTAGGTAATTCATTAAATTCTACATTATTTTTACCCTTATCAGAATTACCCGACATATTAGCAATCAACTCACTAGTAACAGTTTGTGCAGCAAGTAATTTATCATCCATCATGCGAGTAATTTGCTGCATCAAATCAGAGGATTCACCAGTTACCTTAGGAAGTTCTTCAACTTGGTCGTTTGCCAGCTTGAAAGCCGGCATGACGAATTCCTCCACTCTCTTGACAAGACCATCGCGATCTTTCTTGAAGCCTTTCAAGAATTGTGTCCTGAAGTGCTCCTCGGCGATCAGGTACCGCTTCCGCTCCTCGTCCGTGAGCTCTTCCATCGTCGCGGTGATGATGTTGTCCTTGTCAAGGTCGCACGTTGATCCAGACATGATTGGAGTAGATGTAATCGGTTGTGGTACCAGATTAATCTTCCCCAGCGGAGTCGCCAAAAAGTATGTTGACACAAAAACGCGCCAACACACTTGAGATCGATCGAACGCACAGCACGGCCGTCACAACGGCCAACTCCTGACTTCCCCGGGCAAACCGGTCTGACCGGTTACAAGAACCGGTCTGACCGCTTCTGGTCGGGAGGTCGTGAAGACCTAGAAACTCAAGCTCGGGAGGGACCCCGTCGGAGCTCGAGCTAATCTAGGGTTGCTCTAGGGTCGGCAGGCCACCTAGAACGTCCTTGAACGCCGTAGAGACGAGCAAAGAACAGAATATGGGGTTGGAAAAGACTTAGGGTTTGAGAGACAAAAAGTAAAAGATAAATGTGTTTGATTCGATTGGAATACCTCAATCGGCCGTCTAGCCTTTATATTTATAGGCCGGGGAAGTCTTACCCCTTTCGAATAGGTTACAATATGGAATTAAACTCGGAATCCTAATCCTACTCGAATTACAGAACGAAACCGGTCTGACCGGTTTGGCCTTTGGCCCAATTTGAGTGTCAACACTAGCCTAGTTCAAACCTGAACTGCTGTTGTTTTCTACCTTCCATTCTATCCCCTGTGCATAGAAGTAGGGGTGTGTGATCAGATATTTTCCTGGTCAACGCATCCACAGTTGCCAAAGGGAATTTCTGTTCCCATTCTGTAGACACCAAAACTCTGTCTAGCTTCTCGTACGTTGGGTTTTGACGTGAATTAGCCCACATGAACTTTCTTCCTGACATCTCAATTTCTCTTAAGTTTAAGCTATCTGTAATAGCATTAAACAAAAAAGGCCTTCAATTATCATATCTATCATTGTTTTTTCATTAGGACTTCTGATAATATTGAAATCACCTCCTATTACAAGAGGAAGATTTTCTTTACTGCACGCATGGACTAGTTCAGTGAGAAAAGCCGCTTTTAACTCAGGTTGTCGCTCTTATTTCTGAGGCGGAATTTAACATAGAAGTCCCCTTCATCTATGCTTCCAATATCCATCACATCTGGATTTATGCCCACCAAAATACACTACACCACCCCCCCCCCCCGACCTGCCATATGGCTTAGTCCAATGCCAAATGCCACCAAAATACACTACACCACCCCCCCCCCCCCCCCACCTGCCATATGGCTTAGTCCAATGCCAAATAAAATTTCTACCTCCACTTAAATTATTAAGTGTTGCTTAAGTGAAATCTTTTTTCCCAGTCTCTAGAAGAGCAATGAAATCTAAGTTCTGCTCTCTAGACGTGTCTGTAAGGAACCTTACTTTAGCCAAGTCACTTAGACCTCTACTATTTCAGAAGATTCCTTTTATCTGGCCCCAATTTTTAGTTTTCTATCTAGCATAACCTTACAAGGCCTTTTTTCAACGCCAAAAGCATATATACTTGTAAATAAAATAATGTTACGTATATGGTTTGATCCGAAACAAGTATGAATATTTGAATACCCAAGTTTGACACGGTAACACAGTATCAGTTCGCACGAGCACGACCCCGTGTCAAAAAAAAAAGTTCGCAGGACCCTTACGTGCAAAAACCTTCGCTCCAAAAAGCGGAGCAACCCCATCCAACATCCGACGGCCTTTACTTCTCCACGTAGCCTTTACTTCTCCCTCTCCGCATAAAGCACGGATTCCTAGAGACGCCGTAGAAGGAAAGAGGAAAATAAAAAAGGAAAATCGGTTCCGTAGCACTGAAAAATCATGAGTTCCGGAAAATAACACTGAAAGACGTTGTTTCCGTAAAATACCATCAAAAGATGCAAACGTTAACGAAAATAGCATTCTGTTACATTTTTCAAGCGAAAACTTATTTTCATCAATTTTCGGCACCCAGTATAGATTTATAGCATCTCTAAGAGATTAGCTAAAAAGACTAGTCAAATTTACTGATTTAGCTACTCTCGAAAATAGATTTGACTAACTAATAA
Source organism: Echinochloa phyllopogon (assembly GCA_033239725.1). Lineage (NCBI taxonomy): Eukaryota > Viridiplantae > Streptophyta > Magnoliopsida > Poales > Poaceae > Echinochloa > Echinochloa phyllopogon. The sequence continues at coordinate 11,691,632 of BTCW01000010.1, read as the reverse complement.
GAGTAGTCCATTATGTAAAGATGGCTAGTGAGCTAAGATAGCTAAAAATAGGTAGCGAATGAGGTGAGATGGAGATCCGCTAAATTTGGAGGGTCATTTACAGAGTTTGTTGGAAACGTTTTTCTCTAACAATAGCTAAATTTAACTTTAGAAAATGATTTGTCTAGTCCCTTGGAGATGCTCTTCTAATGACGTTTATACCCTAGACTTATATCCATTGCATGCACACCTGAAGTCCTGGACTCGCACGCTCACTAGGCTCCAGGACTCGCACGCTCGCCGCTCCTCCCCCTTCACCGGCGCCGTTCCTCCCTCACCGGGCGCTGCCCAGTTCGCGGACGCTCCAGGCCGGAGCCGCCGCTCCTCCCCACTGGTCGCCATCTAGTTCAAGGGTGCTCCAGGCCGGCGCCGCCGCCGCTCCTCCCCCACCGGTCGTCATCCAGGCCGGCGCCCTCCAAGCCTGTGCCCCCAGGCCGGCCGCACCGCCCGAGATCGGGGCCCCCAATGGCTTCCCTTCGACACGCTGTGCGCGCGCAGCGCCTATCTGAGCGTGGTAGGTTACGCCCGTTGTTTATCCGCCCCTAGACAACGGTACTTTTCTCTCAGAACAACCGGCCACCAATCAGGAGTACTTTTCTCTCAGAATAAATCGGCACCGGCCATCAGCCAAACGAACAGGGACAAACAGAAGGCAGGGGCAACCGTCATGTCTCCATCGATTTGGTTTTTGTTTTTTTTTCTTTATCAAATATCGAGTTGTCCGATTCAATTTTAAGGATGCAATTCAATCGGTAGAAATCGTGGTCTATGGTGTTTTTTTTTTCTTTTTTCATTCGGTATACCTAAGGTCAACTATTTGTGTTCAAAACCTATCCGAACGAGAACTGTGTTTATTTTTCTATTTGCTGTGCATTTCTCTAGTGTATTGTAACCGTTTAGGGTATTTTTGTCTAAATTGAGCTGTTACTGAAAATTAATATAGTGCTATTTTTAGTTTATGTTTGTATTTTTTGATGGTATCTTACGGAAAGATATTTTTCAATGGTATTTTCCGGGACTTGATCTCTTTGGTGGTACGGAACCAATTTTTCCTAAAAAGGAAGAAAGAGAATCCATCCCCCCCCCCCCCCCCCCACCACCACCGGCGCGGCGCCCTCCTCCTCCCTCCTCCCCCCTCCTATTTCTTCCGCCTCGCGCCGCCGCCTCTCCTCTATCCGCACAGCCCCGCCTCGCCATTCGCGCCCCAGGTAAAGAGCTTTTCTATCCCAAGACGCCCCAACCCTACGGCCTCTGGAAGCTTCCGGAGTAGTATTACCCCCTTTCCGCGCGCTGGCGCTCGGTTCCTGTTGCGCCGGTACGGCAAGCGTATTGATTCTTTGGCCCGGCGGCGGGGGTTCTCCGAGTAGCGGCGGCGTTTCTTCGAGGCCTTGCACGTTCCTGCGATTTGTCGCAGGTGGTGTTTAGGGGAGGACGTTCGGCGGCGATTACAGAAGGGGTTCCTTTCAACCCCTGCCGTTTTGATTTCAGAAATCCCGATGCTTTAGGAAGGATTATCAACTGGTTGATTAATCCCATGTTCTGGTCACGCCCCTGTAGGGTTGATTAATACCATGTTCTAGTCACGCCCTTGTAGCCAGCAGTAGGTTGTTGTGGTTGGGTGGGTGAGCATGCAGTTGTTGCCCCCCCCCCCCCCCCCCCCCATCTGTCACCACGCCTCATGGCCCACGTTCGCTGTGGATATAACGTGCCACCTGTCAACCACTTCGTGGCGCTGCCGTGGAGGTTGCTCCTTGATATTGTGTTTGCCATTGGTTTGGTTGCTGCTTACCCTGGGTGCTGTTGCTATGATTGATCCAGAGGCTGGGAACTCCAAAGAAGAACAGGGTCCATGGAGGGTGGAGGCGCAGGAAATGGTTTGACTGGGACGGCGCAGACAAAGGGGAGTGGGGGTGATGGCGCCGCCAAGCCGCTGCCCCCTTGCTGCGTCAAGGCCAGGGCAGCCGCGCCTGAGTCTGAGGCCAAGTGCCATGCTACCGTGGTGTCAGGCTGGTTCACCGAACCGCGATCACACTGCGGTATGTCCATGCTTTGCTTCACATCCTTGATCATCTTGCTTCCTAACATAGCTTCTACAACTTACTGTCCACTTGTTTTATCTGACTCTGATTGCTCCTTATATTATGCAGGTAAAGCAAGCAAAGTTCAGTACTACAATAACCCAATGTGGCCAGGTACCTGTCTTGCCACTGCCAATATTTTATTTTTTGACCTGCCTAATTAATATGTCACTAACAGTGGTCTACAACAGTAATTTAATCCAAGTTCAAAAGTTAAATTGTTTGTTTGCAAAATTGTATTCTGATAGACGTGAAGTTATTTGCTGACAACTGCATGCCAGCATTTATTTATGTTAGAGGAGGTTGCACTGCAGTTGCTTCAGCCGGAATTTTTTTTTTGTCGTTGAATGAAAAATTCTAGCGTTTTATAAAAGTTCACATGCAACCTCCCAAGTTTTTTCTGAAAGAATGATTTTGAATATTTCTATGACGATATTTCTATTATTACAAGTATAATACAATTCTCACTATTACAAAGTATAATACAATTCTCACGAATTTGGTGGAGAAAGTTGATCTAACATTGTGCATGTTACTCACAGTTAGTAATTTTTTTATTTATTTTGTTGCACCAAAGATGCTCAATAGTCTGTTGACTCTGCTAGTGGTGATGTGGTGTCTTATGTCTGTGTAAATTTTCCTCATGGTAGAAAGACCTTGCATCAGCTGATAAGAAATAACATAAGAGTGCATTTGCATATGAGTGATGCTTTGTGGCTTTTTTATTTGTCAATAGTGGTGTTCATAGTTTCGGCACTTCTACAAGAAAACCTATGTGCTGTTGGGTTCATTCCCTGACCTTTGTAATGTGTTAAATTTATTTTCCAATGTTGGATCATCAGTGCACTAAATTTATTTCCAATGTTGGATCATCTGTGCGTTCGGTATACTAAACCAGTGTTTTTTTTGTCCTATGTGTTCCTTGTACAAATACTATTGTTTGACAATCTATAATATGCTCTTTTGGCATTGAACCAAAATTTTAATTGTGCTCATTGCCGTATTTATCTGTCATTTGCCCAAACAATTTTTCTTCTTTCTCATATGTCTTTTGATTTTACTCCCATATGTAGGAGAGGCCCATTCATTGAAAGTGGAGAAGATCTTGTACCAGGGGAAGTCGCCATACCAAGAAGTCTTAGTTTTTGAGGTTCTTGTCGTCTATTGACACCAGAAATAAAAAACTACTTTGGCTTCTATTGTGTATAACCCGGTAACTTTTGTGTGCAGTCATCAACCTATGGGAAAGTCCTTGTTCTTGATGGCATTGTTCAGTTGACTGATAAGGATGAATGTGCATACCAGGAAATGATTACTCACCTCCCACTTTGTTCAATTCCATCCCCCAAAAAAGTATATCTCCTGATCCCTATTTTTCCTCAATATTTTGACATTATAGGCAATCCTATATTGCCACTAACAGAAATTGAATAGGAAGATACTCTGCAGCTATATATTAGCGCATGGAATATTTCTTTTTACCTGTACTTAAATGGAACTGTAGCATGATAGTGACTTATTCTCTTAGGAACTCTTTTGTAGGTTTTAGTTATTGGTGGTGGTGATGGAGGTGTACTCCGAGAGATTTCCAGACATAGTTCAGTGGAGTCTATTGACATATGTGAAATTGATCAGCTTGTTATTGACGTAAAGTTCTCCTTTGATTATTTTACCTTCTCTTAGAAGTGCAATTATGCTTGTCTATACCTTGCTGATAATCTTAACTTTTTAGGTATGTAAAGATTTCTTCCCACATTTGTCTGTTGGATTTGAAGATCCTCGTGTTCAACTTCATGTTGGTGATGGTATGTCTATAATCATACGACTTGAGTACATTACTTCTTCATATCCTCATAACTCCCTATTTGCAGCATATAGGTAAACTCTTTTCAGTATGTGATTTGTAATTTCACCAGAATGTCTTGTTTTCTACTTTCAGCTGTGGAGTTCTTGAGAAATGCTCCTGAAGGTACATACGATGCTGTTATTGTTGATTCATCAGATCCAATAGGTGAGCTTATGCTTCTATTCATTGTCTTTCTTGAACACAGCGCTATGGAAAGTCTTAGCTATGCCTTTGTTGCTGTATATCTACTCTGTTACTCTGCATATTATGGTTTTGTTTCTTCCTATTATATTTTTCCTGAGGCGCTTCTTATTTCTAGGTTACTACATCCCTTGCTATTCTATATTAATAACGAATAATGTGTTCAGATTTTACTTGCAAAAAGAACTGACCTATCAAATTCTCACTCAAATGTTACTATTCTTATTGTTCTACTTTTGGCATTTGCAGGGCCTGCTCAGGAACTTGTGGAGAAACCTTTTTTTGATACAATTGCTAGAGCTTTGAGGCCTGGTGGGGTTCTTTGTAATCAATCTGAAAGTATGTGGTTGCATACACATTTGATTCAGGACATGCTTTCAATTTGTCGTGAGACTTTCAAGGGTTCTGTACACTATGCATGGACTAGTGTCCCAACATACCCGAGGTTCTTCACACTCTCTATATCTATTCTCCTTACCTTTATCCTTTTTTACATTTTAACTGTATTTACAACTAATTTAGGCGTTCTTATGTTACTGTTGCACTTCACAATCTAATGCTGATTTTGATATATTATATGAGCTAAAGATGACCTGTTTGCAACCTGTGTATTTGCATGGTGTATACAAACAGTAATTGTTTTGGGTTGTAGTTGGTCCTAGAAACATTTTTCATTACTTATGCATTGGTGTATGCTTAAAATACAATGCCAGATTCACTTTTTAGTTTTCTCAGTTGTGGCCCCTCTGAAGTCATCCAGTATCATTCATTATCTTCTTTGATATGTATCAACTATTTCTGTTTCATGCAAGGCTCAGTGCCCCCTGTCTCAACCAACTATTCATATTCATATGGAAATTTAGTATTTTCGGGGGTTATGCATACATTGAGCATGCACTAAGCATATAGTTTTTTTTTCTGTGTATAGTTCTTATTTTTAAATGACATGGAATAAATAGAGCTTGATATTGCTGAAGTTTTGAATTAAAATAGAATTTATTGATGTTACTGTTTTCTTTTTTTGCTCCTTTTTTCCTTGTAAAAATGAATGATTTTATGGGCTTAAGTGTGCAATCTGCAAAGTATGTCTTGTGCTTTCCTGAGTTGATTGGATGCATATTTGAGGGATTTGAACTTACGGTTTCTGCAAACAGTTCTATTTTGACCCCTTTCTGGCATTGAGCTTGGTGGACTTATGTGGGGGGTCTGGTTTGGGCGTGAGAACAAGTTCTGTATTCAGCTACTTTTTTGTCTGTCCCAAGAAGATGGTACTGCGATCGTCATGAATGGCACTATCATTGAAAGTGAACTGGTGCAGCGCTGGTTCATTTGGCAACCATAAGATATTTGGGGCTTAGCCTCAACTCTTTCAAGGAACGAGTCATAGTCTAACAACATTAGTGAGCAAATATTCCTGACATTGTCTACATATTTTGCCTAATCAAGTTATGCTAGCTGGTCAATGCAAACTATGTGACCTCTCATATTGTTGAAGCTATAGATGGTTTCTATTTTTATCTTCATGAAGCAGACATTTTGGGTAGGCCGTAGTAGACGTACACAGAGAGGGAAATAATCACATGACACTCATTCTGTACTTGAACATTGTGCATCAAAGAATGATAAATATTATGAAAAATTTAACATGCTACTAAAATTTAGAACATTTTACAGAGAAATGATATTTTGTTCGGAAGGACATCATATATGGTTTCTGGAAAGAAAAGTCCAAACTATGCATGTACCATGAAGTAATCACCTGCTGTTAGCCATTATTGCTGTCTGTTGTACTTGTGAACTCTGTGTAAAATTAATCTTAGAAACAGGAAAAATATTAATTACCTTGGTTAGCACCGTTTAAAATTTTAAGTGCCGTTTGGAATGCAGTTACAATTTAGGTTGCGGTAAATCCTTAGAAATTCAAGAATTGAATGAGCTGTTTGATTGTTGCACTGGGAAAAGGCAGTGCATAGTTAGGAGAGAGAGACAAAGGAAAAATTACATGAGGTGAAGTTTAAACTCAAGTTAAATTTCCTCCAAAGTTTGTCTCTAGGAATTTCCCGTTGAAGGACATTGTTCGCAGGATTATAATCCTTCAAAATTCCTTTGTTAAAATTCGGGCCTAATTGTGGAAGGTTTGTGGTTTAACATGACGTGCTAGTCAATGTTGGAGATTGTGACAAATAAATGTTCCAGGCTTTGCAGCTTTGAGACAACGAGGTTTTTTGTAGTGTTAATTGTTGATCTGTTTGGAACTTATCTTTCTTACAGAACATTTACTTGAATTTTGCAGTGGAGTGATTGGGTTTCTGCTATGTGCCAAAGAAGGTCCATCGGTCAACTTCCTGACTCCTATAAATCCAATTGAAAAACTGGAAGGTGCTACAAAAGCTGGAAGGGAGATCAGATTTTATAATTCAGATGTCAGTTTTCTTTTATCAGTTGCATATAATTTATTGTGCCAATATACGATTCAACCTGTCCAGCCTTTTTGTCTTAGGATGCAGGATTTATTCTATGCTATAATAATGAATAAATCTAATTTGTGTTAATTACCGTTCTGTGCTGTGATGAAGTTTGTTAGTTGCAACATGGGAATGCTTTTATACCTATTCTTCCTATTTTTTGCTCACTCCTTTGAGAATTATTAGATTCTTTCAACCAGACTAATATCGCCATTGAACAGATGCATAGGGCAGCATTTGTTCTTCCGACCTTTGCGAAGAAAGAGCTAGAAGCATATTGCGCTTCCACCGAAAGAGTAAGTTTTTAAAGATCAGGACTAGTGATCGCTGTTGTATTCGGTGTGTTTTTACAGTTTAGGAATATTTTTGAGAGCAAGCTCATGGAGAGAATTTGTGCACCATTTCAGGAACAGCTAGAGGAAACAGCTGCAACAGCACCGAAGATAACTGTTGCTTCGAAGAGTGAAATTCTTACTGCATCCTAGGCTAGGGCTCGTGTGTGCGAGACTGCACGACTGTTCCTTCCCGGCGTTCCTAGGTAGTGCGAGATATCAGACTGTTCCTTCCCGGCGTTACCCTCCTATAGGTAACGCTAGTGGATACTAGTCATGTACCATCAGATATTGTAACCATCGGTATGGGGGTGAGGGCTCCATTGCGATTGCACGCGAAATTAGGCATGCGTTAATAACTCATGCTCTGAATGACGAGATGAAATTGGCATGTTTTGAAGGGAAAGTCGAGCTGACAGGGCAATGTATGATGAGTGGTGAGCATTTCACATTGCATTTTGCCATGTTCCTTTTGTCCGTTTCTTACCACCAGAGTGAGGCGTGCATTGGAACTATAATAATGAAAATGATTGGCTTGATCAACCGGAGGGTATTTTAGTATGATCAACCGGAGGGTATATTAGTATATATTTTACGTGACTCATAATTGGAAGCGTGCATTTGAACTTGCAATAATCCAGAAAACAATCTGGTTTGGAACTAAGAATAAGCTTAAAATGGTCGCACCAAATAATAATCTTAAAATCGTCACACCAAATTCCTACAATTTCAAACGCCAAAGATCATGTTGCGTTAGATGAAGTCCAAAAATGTATACTGATATACCAATATAATAATAAAAGAATAAAATGCGGCATATGATATCGCTCCTCAATAGCATCATGAAATATTTAAATATGATAACTGAGTTGATTCGTACATAAGAAAAATCCAGAAGCACTGGAGCGGAAATGACATAAAAATCCTCCAGCAATAAAATGACATTATTAGCAGACATACTAAGCATGATTAGGATATTTATATCTTACTCTATTTATTTGGTTTTATAAGACGTGTCTTGACTTTATAGTCTTCTAACTTATAATTTAAATATTTATTTATCTTATATTATATTGTTTACAATTATAAATTTATGATTATTTGAGAGTACTTTTGACTGTAGATCTAACCCTTCTAAGTTTGTACTATGAAAATTAAAAATTGTTAGTTAAATTATTGGTAAAAGATTAGGTCAAGCTATGGAAATCATCTTACAGGGAGGGTAGAGACTTTTTATAAAGTTTGAATCTTGATATATATGCGCGCTTTATAAAAGAGAACAGAGGAAGTATGCTAATGAGATTAGGATGTTAGAATATTGTGGCAAGATATCTAAATAATATGGCTCTCATGATCTCAAGAGCAGGACTTATGGCGATTAATTAGTCATAAAGGAACTATGACCTTTGGGTACTAAATAGTGTGGTAAAGCGCGGGAAATTACCCTACAACCAACTATACAAGTGAACTGGACGGAAAGCTCGAGACTCGTGAGATGTCTTTGTTCAGTCCTAATTCGGCTCGGTTTGATGGATCTTTTAACGGACAATTGTTTTTCTTGTTTCACTGGGTAAGATGGGTCCCAGTAAAACCACATATTTGTTGTTGAGAATTCCACATTGTTTACTGCAAAACGTAGGTAGTGAGATGGGGCCATAACAATTTAAAAAAAAATCTAAACTTGCAACGGTGGTAGCACCGTAGCACATGTCAGAATCCCTGGTTTCCTCTCGGTGGCGTCGTACAGAGGTTGAATGCAGCTGAGGAATCAACGATATTTTATTTCTCAGGGCAGTCCTAACCCATAAAGTCCATGGGTGATGTCCAAGAAATGAGAGCAATAAATATCCACTAGACACTCCCTTGTCCAACGCCCAGTGTCTACAGTAGTTTCCTTAGCCAAAAAATATTAATTACCTTCACACATGTACAGGGATCATCTGTGCCAAGGTTGCTGTATAGTTTTCCCTTCCACACATCGACACAGAAAACACATATGTAAGCGGAGTGTAGAATAGGCATACATATAAAACTTTAACGAGAAGGGCATGACTAACATAGGTAACATACGCGCAAACACAAAAATTATATTTTGGTCCATTACAGCAGATAATAATATATTTTGGTCCATTAAAACAGATAATAGAGAGATTTAATTGGGATAGTCTCTCATGAGAATACATAATAAAGTTTAGGTAGAAGTTTCTGGGTAATCTGTTGAACCGGATCACAGTGATAGGCAATCTGTTGAAAAGGCAACCACAGCAATAGCCAATCACAAAAAATAGGCAATGTCTTCAACCAGATCACAGCAACAGCAAAATAGGATGACTGCTAGGATTAATCTGCAAGAAAAATGAAATAATAATTCATGAGTAATTCTCGAAAACTAATATTGCTTGAGATAGTTATTACCTCACTCAAAAGTTCACTGCTAAAGTTGACTTGATATTGAGAAACAATTGCAACAGATAACTTATCATTTTTAAAATATAATAGAACAAAAGATGGTACCTGCTAAGCCAACTTGCTTGAAAATAGATAATCTTTAGACATGTCCCATGAAGAAGCTGCCAGATACAAACATCAATGGTCAGTTAAATAAAAAACTATAAAATCATAAAATTTAATGTAACGTTATATATATATATAATACGTATATGTATACCTAATTAATTAGAATTTTCAAACTTCTGCCATATATGCTCAACTAAATCTGATTGAAGTTGTCTATGAGTAGTTCGATCATGAATAATAGTATTTCTTTCTATCACTTCTGCCATCTCTGGGTTAGGTTGTTGTGTGCGGATTGTAGCTTCTTTTATGGTGGATGAGCTTGGGGCTTCATTCAAATCAAGAGGAATCTGTTCAATATCTTTCTCATCTTCAATTACCATGTTGTGAAGGATGATGCAAGCTAACATGATATTCTGAAGATCCCCTTGATCAAATAGACGTGCAGGACGTTTCAAAATACTAAAGCGAGATTGCAAAATACCAAAAGCGCATTCAACATCCTTCCTTGCCCCTTCTTGATGTTCAGCAAACAATTTATGCTTTTCTGATTGTGGATGATGTATCGACTTAACAAAAGCAGCCCATTCTGGGTATATGCCATCTGCAAGGTAATAACAGTATTGTATTGTCTTCCATTGACATGGTACTGCACCTGAGGATCTTCCCCTCTCAGCTGTTGGATGAACAAAGGTGACTGATTAAGCACATTTATATCATTGTTCGATCCAGCAACACCAAAGAAGGCATGCCATATCCAACGATCATGCGAAGCTACTGCTTCTAGAATGACCGTAGGAACACCTTGATCACCACGGGTGTACATTCCCTCCCATGCAACAGGACATTTTTCCCAATGCCAATGCATGCAGTCAATGCTCCCTAACATGCCAGGGAACCCACGGCGCTCACCAATCTGCACTAAACGTTCAACATCTTGTACAGTGGGGCGTCGCAAATACTTTTCACCGAACACCTCAATCACACCCTTCACAAACATCTTCAAGCACTCCACTCCAGTACTTTCTCCAATCTTTAGGTACTCATCAAGTTGGTCTGCAGGGCTGCCATTTCCCAATTGATGAATCGCTGCTGTGCACTTCTTTAGTGGAGATAATCCTGGCCGGTTAAGAGCATCTGTCCTCAAAATGAAATACTTGTTCCACTGACCAAGGGATTGGACAATGCTTAAGAATAGGGGTCTCTTCATCCTGAATCTTCTACGGAAGATATCTTCATTGTAGACTGGATCATCTACAAAGTAATCATTAATGAGCCCCTGTTCAGATTCCGCATAAGGCCTATCAATAAATCTTCTAGTACCACTCCTCCTGGTGGTCATCATGCCTGGTAGAGCAGCAACTTCAGTCTTCAAATCAGCAACCACTTCATTAGCAAGCTCGCCCAATATGCTACTGACCTCATCGAGTGGGAATAGATCCATTAGATCTATGCTGCCCACCTCATCTTCAGAGTCTTCATTTGGCAGTTGATTTTCAGATTGGTTGGACATGAGGGAAGACAATACGTGCAAGGAAGAAAGAAAAGGGAAGAGAGTACGTGCAAGGAAGAAAGAAGAGGGAAGAGAGAATGTGCTAGGCAGAGGGTACTCCTGTTGGGAGTATATATATCCATAAATTCATACTTCCTTTTCAACTTCCCATAGCACTAATACAATTCACATCGACAGTAATTAAAGAGCCTTTTAGGCTTCTTATTATATTCAGCCTTACAGTAATTAAATAGCCTTTTAGACTACCACCAACATAAAAAATCTTTTGGACTACTAACAGCAATAATTCAATTCAGATTAACAGTATAAAAAAATCTTTTGGAGTACCCATAGCAATAATTCGATTCAGATTAACAGTATAAAAAAATCTTTTGGAGTACCCATAGCAATAATTCGATTCAGATTAACAGCATAAAAAAATATTTTGAACTACCCATAGCAATAATTCGATTCAGATTAACATTAGAAATAAGCCTTTACAAAACAGAAAGCATCCATACCTCAACTATCTTTTGAAAAGATAACATCTGTCATAGCCTCTAGTGCTTTGGTTCTCTCTGCTGCAGCTTCCTCAGTAAGATGACTGGTTGGAGCATAGAGTAATTTACTATAGAGGTCCAGCATTTTAACCTTTGTTTGTTCTTGGGCTGCTTTAAGATTAAGCTTGGCTACTTCTAGTTTTTTGTTTGCCAAATTTTCCTGAATCTCTGCCATCTTGTCAGCCTTATTGCTTACTGAAATAAACTTGTCCAATTTCTGATCAATAGCAGAAATAGCTTCAGGTGCTGAACGTTTCCCATTACGTTCTTCTTTGGCCTTCTTATGCCCAACAGGACGCTGTTTTGGATCATCTTCGACATTTATGACGTTAATTGGGTTAGGAGTTACAGTCTTGTCCTTGTCATTGCTGGACTTCTTCACATATGCAGACCACTTCTTCTCATGTCGCAATATTCTCCATACATGGACCATAGTGAAAGGCTTGTCACTGTGTTCAGAGGCATACAACTGCAATGCTTGATCCATCTTTTGGTCATCACTCATGCCACTCTGATGTACTTTGGTAATTCTTGTATAGCAGCCATTGAATTCAGTGACTGGTTTCTTAATGCGGCTCCCAACGTAGCTTCAATTGGTTGCGGTTCCTCGTACGGTCACACTTTGTGGTGCTGTTGTAAGTAGAAGTGACATCTGATCAATATTGATCAGCCTTCCTATCATTTCCACTCGAATGTAGCAATAGGATGGCTACTCGAATGTACGTAACTACTCGACATATAATGACTGCATAGCTATTTCTACCTGCTTCATACAGTAGCACGCCAATCTTACTAGCATACTGACAACGAGGACTACTAATTAGCCGATGCTCTAAGTTCCACTCTTATCAACAAATCAAACATCACACATAACCAAAACAGATACATGAATTAGATAAGCTGTCATACCAATCAGAGCTTCCAGGAGGGGGACGAACACCAAAGGATGAGCCAAGAGATGGCCACCATGGACCGGCTCCATGAGTACCAATGGCAGGAAAACCACCAGTCGCAGGAGCACGAGGGGCCGGAAGACCGTCACCTCCCAAAGCAGCACCGACTTCTGGAGAAAGACTTGCTCGTGGAGCACCACTGCCGAATGGATCAACAGCTGTAGCGCCACTACCATCAACAGAACCTCCGCTTGCAGCAGCACCGGCGACTGAAGCCACGGCGGCCGATTCACTGGAGGCCCGATTGGATCTTGAGCGTCGCTTCTTTGATTCAGGGCGATTCATTCTTTTTGCACAGTCTGGAGCCAATTTCTTCCTCGGGGACTTGATATTGGAGGTGGATTTGAGCACTTCAAGTTGGATCTACGAACCCTAAAGAATGGGGATTATATGGAGGGACGATGCTGGAGACGGGCCTTGGCGCTGGATTTTGGAGGCGCGCGGGAGGATTCGCCGAGCGCGCCAAAGTTTCGCGCTCCTTTTGCCTCGCGCGGGAGAAACATGGGCGGAAGAAGCTAGCGCGCGCGGTAGGCATGGCGGCGGGGAGGCGGGCGCATTGGATCGAGATGACGAGGAAAACGCGGGGAAGAAACGAGCCGTCCGTCCCAACGCGAATAAAGATGGTTTCCTACGTCTTGGACTTAGTCGCCGACCCGGTGTCGTGCATGCGGCCCGGTGTCTACGTTTTTTCCTCTCTCTTCTTTGATTACCCTGCCGCATCATATTTTTCTTTGTTGGCACTTTAATTAATTTTATGGACATCAGCTGACATGGAGGGTTGGGAGTGCCCTTACTACCAGGTTGTAAGCCTATTACTCGGTATTTGTTGCTTACCTCTCCTACGGTGGCTACTACTAGGTAACAAGCAATCATTTATTGCTTACTACCTGGTCCTTGTTTAGTTCCAAACTTTGATAGTGTAAAGTTGTAAAGTTGGGACTTTGCCATAAATACGGTACTGTAGCATTTCGTTTGTATTTGTGAATAATTGTTCAAACATTGATTAATTAGGCTTAAAATGTTCGTCTCGCAAAGTAGAACAAAACTGTGTAATTAGTTTTTGATTTTATCTATATTTAGTACTCCATGCATATCCCGATATTTTGATGTGATGAGAATCTTTTTTTATTTGATGTGGAATTTAGGAACTAACCAAGACGCTGGTTTCTCATCCCATTGCTGGTTACTGCCTGGTCTCTCACTTGGATGGCGTTGGGTTTTGTGGCTCATCCAAGGTTTCTGACGTTGATCGGCAAGTAGGGTGGCAGATTTTGCCTGCCCCCGGCGTGCGTCTACAAGAGCGAGACTGCGACGGACGGGAGCGAGGTAACCTCCGTGGGAGGAATTGTTTCCGTTATTTCTGTTTGTTCCATGGTACTCCTTTCGGCTTTCTATGATATAAGGTGGCCATTTACTGTTCTATACATCTAATTTACTTACTTTCTTCATTTGAAAAAAAAATCACAATAGGGGTAAAATGGACTTTTTAGGAACCAAAAAGTGAAAAATCGTGATTCAAACTGTGCTACATGGACCTTTTCAACCAAAAAGATACTACTAGCTAGTCAGACAAGCCCAGGCCGGCCCATTACTAGCTAGCCAGTCAAGCCCAGCCCAGGCTTTACGGCTGCGCCTCCCGGACGCTGCGCCGCCGCCTCGACTCCTCCAGCTGCTTCTTTGCGGCGGCGGCCGAGGGAGAAGATGGCTGCGGCGATCAGGGTCCCCAAGACGCAACGCGCCAGGCGGGAGGTCCTCAAGCATGCGCCCAAGCTCGTAAGTTCCCCCCTTCTCTTCCCAAAACCTCGGCGCGCCGTCAAGCACAGTCCGTGGCTTCCACGGCCTTCGGTTTTTGCTGAAGATACCTTTCAATGTTCCGTTTTGGCAATCTAAACTCGCAAGGATATAGGGCTGAAATACCGCATCATATTTGTAGCGTTCTATAGATAGCTTATCTGGGGTGATTGCTGTTTGGCTTGAAAAATGCTCTGTTGCTACTGGATGGGCAGGTTCCCTGAGCTGGGTCATTAATTGCGCATGAATTATCTTAGAACAAACAGCACCGATGAGGCAATCTGGGATAACCTTTAGCAACTCTTGCTTTCTGTTCATATCCTGTCTTAGCTTTATGTATACCTATTTTCCGTTGCTAGCGATGGGACTATATATTGATAATAATCTTTAGTGACTGTAGCAGTGCGTTAAGTAATTGGAAATAAGGCGTGAGCTTTGGGCAGAGTGTGCAATGCACTGTGTTTTATATCTGAAAATTGCGTATAATTCCTGGTGTTATACTGTTATAGCTACCTAGTAGGCTGGCATAGGTATGGTTCTGCATATTTTGAACCTTGTGTGGTAACAAATCTGGAACTGAAAATGTCATATGTGTTTCTTTGTGACTGAATCTCACATCTGACTTGTGCTCTGATGATTTTACCAGGTTGAGACTGGCAAGAAGACGCTTATCCTCCATGGTACAAAGACTAGTGCTGTGTTGAACTCTGTGCTGTCAGATATCTACCACCTGAAGCGTGATAATGCCGTGAAGTACACCAAGAAGAACGACAACATTAGGCCGTTTGAAAGTGGTGGAGAATCTTCTCTGGAGTTTTTCTCCCTCAAGACAGACTGCAGCCTTATAGTGGTGAGTGATATCATCTGACTTGTTTTATAGTTTGTTATCTGGGTGCTTGGTGTGAAGAACCAGTTGTTTCCCTTGCAAGAGACATGACCCTGGATTCACTGGTGCTGTAATAATTCATGGTGTGCAGTAGAAGTAGAATATTTTGTTGGGCCCTATCATTGATTTCTGAGCAAAAGAGTAACATTTTTATTTCTGCTCTAAACTTCTAACTCTCAAGTCCTCTGTTCTCGAAATCTTAAACTTTTTGATTTACTGAATTGTCATATGATTATCCTCGTCCATGGTTTTCACCAATAATTTTTATTTGTTTTGCAGTATGGATCTCATTCAAAGAAGAGGCCCAACAATCTGATTTTGGGAAGGACATATGACCACCACATATATGACCTCGTTGAAGTAGGTGTTGAGAACTACAAATCGATGGGATCTTACGTTTATGATAAGAAGCTGGCACCAAAACTTGGATCAAAGCCTTTCTTTGCCTTCATAGGGGAACACTTTGAGAGTGCCGAAGAGCTGAAGCATTTGAAAGAAATGCTGCTTGATCTTTTCAGAGGAGAGGTGTGCCATTTTTGCAAATACAAGCTGACATTCAGGACAGAGATTAATCTCTTGAACTTCATAGTAAACTGCTGTTCCTGAATGCAGGTCATAGAGAATCTAAACCTTGCTGGTGTAGATCGGATCTATGTGTGCACAGCAATCTCTCCTACTACTGTCTACATGATGCACTGTGCTCTCCGTCTAAAAAGGTCAGGCACATCTATTCCTAGAATGGAGTTGGTTGAAGTTGGGCCTTCAATGGATCTGGTTGTAAGGAGACACAGACTTCCAGTTGAAAGTTTGAAGAAAGAAGCTATGAAGACTGCTGACCATGCTAAGAAGGTAAATCTGATGGAACTGTCTTTTATGATCCAGATTATTGTTGTCCTCTACTGCCAACTTTGGTTCCACTAGGGTTGAATAGCTAATGCCCTTGTCTTCTAGTTCTTGCTAAAATCTTCCTTAGTCGCCATGGTATTCACAATGATCATGAACCTTCTTGCAGGTGAAAAATGTCACCAAGGATCCAGTGCAGGGCAGGCTGGGCAAGGTCTACATGCCAGACCAGCAGGTTTGTTTGGATTTTGTTTTCACAACAATTGTAAAGGTCAAGTGATTTTGGAATGATAACCTGATTTATGGTTTTGACTGAATTCAGGTTGGAAAGTTGACCTTATCGAACGATGTAAAGGGACTGAAGAGGGAGCGCCGCGAGGCCAAGAAAAACAAGGATCACTCAAAGAAGCCAAAGGTCAACCCCGAGTAGAGAACAATGAAGTTTATTGTCTTGGATACAGTCAGACCATGGGTTTTTGCTTGCAACTGTTCCCAGTTGTGTTAGTCAAGTGGAAGTCACTTGTTAGATTGCTGGAAAGTACTTCCGCGCCATCTTCTTAGGCTAAAAAACTGTGTGTGGCTTTCACAACAATATTGTACACCGCAACCTCATCTAGTCATCTGTCAGACAGAAGTATGGAAATTTTGAGCAGTGATGGTATTTTACAATCATTGTTATCCCCTGAGATGATCGATGAGTCCTGTTCTCATGAAATGTCATCTCGATCCTGGATTGTGTCGTTATTACATCGTTTGGTTGTGAATGTTGGAAGCTGTTATAAATGTGCCGTCGCTACGTATTGCAATGCAAGGCCGCGAACTGTCGTTATGTTCTTTGCAGTGCAAGGCCTTCATCTAGAATTACTGTTACAGTGGTACAGCATGTTCTTGATCTTGGAGTGACGTACCCGGTCTTCGTAATATAACTAGAATCAACGCCCGGCGTTGCCGCGCTTTCACCAGCGTGAATACTGTAAATTGATTGATAAATTTAGAGACTGGTACTGGCTCATTTAGAGCTAAGTTGTTCTTGTTTGTTGAGTCTTGAGATTTATATTTCTCTGGGGATGATGGATGTACTGAAGTGCCGTTCTGAGATAATTGATCTTCATTACTATATATAGAAATCAACGTGCGATGATAAAAATGGTGATATGATCTGGTCATTTGGTTCTTATTTTCAACCTTCGGTTGAGAAAGGATTTGTTTAATATGAAGAGATTAAATTATATGATGTACATGTACGAAGTACTCGAAAGGGAAGAATATTAATCTGTCTGACGAAACTGAAGAAATGCCAATACTACTTGCAAGGGAAGAGATGGATTCGTTTCTGCTCAGCAGCTTCAGAGCCATGGTTGTGCTACCAGACGACTACTATGAGCCGGTACCTACCTATTGATAGCAGCAATCCCACAGGCTATGAGGGAAACCTTTAGCTGGTTGATTTAGCAGACAAGTTTACTCTGTGCTGCGTTCCATAGGCCAGCTTAGGAAAAATGTACCTATAAAGAATGCAAGATAATGCATTTTCACAACAACATGATAGTATATTTGATTCGTAGGTAGCGGGATAATATAGTTTTGATACAAAAGTTCTAGATCCATAGACTGTTCAGGAGGTACAACACGTCTTTGTGCTAGGGTAGAAGATGCAAACACAACAAAAGAGCGATTATGTGATAAATAACTACCAAGCTCCTGCTCAATCTACTTCATACTGACTCCTATATACAACAAAATTGTTAGCTCCATTCACTGATCTTCTAACTGGTGGATAGTAGTCTGGCTAACGGCGAAGTCCTGAAGTATGCAAATGGTTGTTCGTTCAGACCATCAGTGATAATACCTTGATGTCTTGGTAATCATGTAAACAAAAGTAGTTCAGATCTTATATTTATTTGCAATAGGTGAACAGAGATTTTTCGATTTTTCCTTGCCTTGCTGCTAATTTCAAATGTTGTAGACTCTGATCGATCAAAAGGCAACCTATCAAAATTGGAATTGCTGTATGTCACATTTGATGTATAATATATTTGTCGTGTGATATTGAATTTGAGCAAAAACACTACTTGTCATCTCAGTATTGATACTATTTATCTCCAATCGTATTATTCTTGGACATGTATGCTTTCGAAGCAATGCATGATCGTAGTAACAACATGATAGCAATATGCCAATACATGGTTAAAAAAAGATCTCACCCTGATATATTGAAAATTCAGATAATGTGTTACATGATCATTTTGATCTGCTTGACCAATTTGGCTTAGGCCTGTGCAGAAAAAACACTGCTATATTTGAAGGACTAAAAAGGACTAAAAAACACTGCTATATTAGACCCAAGTTGTAAGATTATTAGCTATAGGTAACAGTATGAAAACTACGCAGATGACGTACTGAGCCGATAGATAAAAAAAATTATGGATGGCTCAAAAAAAGTTATGGATGGCTCAAAAAAAGTTAACTATAAATATTTTGCTAAAGCCTAAATGTTTCCCTGCCCTTATTGTGTTGAACATAAAAGATTTGACTGCTTATAGGTACACAGCTATGAAGTAGCAAACCACATTTTTACAGCATCTCTTCTTTTTATGATATCAAGTTAAATATAAGTGTCCATAGTACAACCTAGAATCAATATGTTTAAGGAAAGCAGGGAACTAAACAAATGTATTGTCTTATCATATGGCACATTTGTTAGAACTGTTTGTGTCTTAATTTAAGATGGCAACGGGTACGTACCCGTTGGGTACTCCCATTCCATACCCGTACCCATCAAATACAAGTTTATCCGTTTTAGTACCCGCACCTGTATGCGGGTACAACAACTTACCCGTACCCGTCGGGTTTTTTCTACCCGTCGGGTAACCCGTACCCGATTGTACATTCACTAAGAAGTATAGAAATTATGAATATAATGATGATAGAAAGCACATATTAACAAATATGAGTAAATAAGCGTACGAGTGACAAACATTTACTAATTAGTAGTCTAATAAATCACTAGATTATGAGTTTATTATTGATATCAGGATTCGAATTAGCGCCGCCTGACCGTATTTCTCCTGAGTTGAAAGAAAAGATAGGAAATCTCTCTTTTCAGAGTTATCGTCCCAATAAAAAAAATATTCTTGTGATAGGCCCTGTTCCCGGTAAGAAATATAGTGAAATTGTCTTTCCTATTCTTTCTCCCGATCCCGCTACGAAAAAAGACGTTCATTTCTTAAAATATCCCATATATGTAGGGGAAACCGAGGAAGGGGACAGATCTAATCATTTGCTATCAAAGTACAAATTTATGACCTAATTACATATTATAAGCGGGTATATTTTACCCACGGGTAGGCGGGTATGGGTAGTTTGCACCCACACCCGCACCCGCACCCGCTTTACCAGATGGGTAGAGATTTGTGCCCATTACCACACCCGCGGGTGAAGATATCTTTCCATACCCGCTTTCTTATCGGGTAAAACCCATCGGGTATGCGGGTTTCGGGTACCCATTGCCATCTTGAGTCTTAATCCATGTGGTAGAGCCCAAGTCAAGTACAATCTTGATTAGCTTTATTGCAGTTCAGTAATTTAACTTTAAGTTAGTTATCAGCGTGTAAGTACCATGTAATATATCGGCCAAAATTGAACCAATTTGGAGTGATTAAGAGAGATACAATTTCTTCAACAACAGCTAGAAACAAGTTTAAGGCAGGCTACAAAGCACTCGTCATGTGCATTCCATGAGTCAGTACGCTGAAGCAACGGACCAGTACTGCAGGCTGCAAGCCTGTGTTAATGAGCAGCTGGAGTGGAAGCTCCTATCCCTTTTCTAATCATCATTTTCTTAAGCACTTACTTGAATATGTTATGAGTGCTGATAAAAATTTGTTTATGTTATTGATAATGGATAGGATGCTAATTTAATAAGCATACCTGACAATCATTAATTTAGAACCAATGCAAACAAGGTTCATAGCTAAGAAACTCACCATCTATTAGCTGTGGCTCTTGCTCCATTGCTTGCAGCCTGATTTTGAACTAATTGTTCTGTAGTCGACAAGAAGCACAGATGAAGCCAGGAGTGCTACAAGTGTAGACCGAGCATGTGTTGCAACTGTGAAGGGGTCCTGCTTTCACCCTTGACAAGAGCATGCCACAAATGAAGATAAGGACTCAGGTGTGCATTTCGTCGAACCTATTGTGAACACTTGCCGCGAGAGGGTGGCAGCGTGCGCAGCACACAACGCGATGGGGAGGCCGCCGTTGCAGACAGAGAAAGCATCTTCCAACCAATCGATGCGACGACTGCTTGTACCCAACAGCCACAGAAGTGCCACCATTGACCGCAGTTGCGGCCCCACGTGAGTCGAGATCGCCGACGCTGGTGCAGCCGCACTGGGCCGATCTCCCGACTTCGGGTGATCTCCACACTCAGCCTTGAACACGCGGTGGAGGAGAGTCACGGTGAGGAGCAGGGGAGGAGAAGTCCAGCCCAATTGGCGGTGGCCATGGAGGGGAGGAGCAGCCCCCCTCTCCCCTCTGTCGAACTTCTGGGTGAAAGCCCTGACCTTTTGGTTGGACAACGACTGCGCCTTTGGCGTGTCCCTCCCTTGAAGTGTTGTCTTGGAAGTTCTGTTGGCGCCCCCAGGCGAAGGCTGCCTGTTGTCCTCATGAAGGTTCTGCTCCTGCGTCTATTTGGGTTCTATCGTCCACCTCGTCTGGGTTGCTTAGGTCGTCATCTGGCGGATGCTTTGCTGCCCCCCTTCGCTTGGCGGATGCTTTGCCGCTGTGGTTGTGTTGCTCTGGCGGATGCTTTGCCGCCATGGTCATTTGGGTTCTCTTGTTGCTCTGGCGGATGCTTTGCCGCCGTGATTGCTCTGATGGGTTCGGGCGGATGCTTTGCCGTCGTGGTCGTCTCGGTTTGGGTGGATGCTTTGCCACCCTTCTGTTGTTCATCATCGGTTCGGACGGATGCTTTGCCGCCGTGTTCGTGCTGCTAGGTGGATGCTTTGCCACCGTTGTGACCTTTAGCGCCCATGGCGAGGCTATCTGTTTGCGGGTTCAGGAGTGTGGTCATCTCAAGGTTGTCGGGTTTGGGTGTGCTGGAGACTTGGTCGCTCGCTTCTAGTTGTTCTGGTGGCCACTTGTTTTCTGTCTGCTCCCCTCTGTTGAACTTCTGGGTGAAAGCCCTGACCTTTTGGTCGGACAACGACTGCGCCTTTGGCGTGTCCCTCCCTTGAAGCGTTGTCTTGGAAGTTCTGTTGGCGCCCCCAGGCGAAGGCTGCCTGTTGTCCTCGTGAAGGTTCTGCTCCTGCGTCTATTTGGGTTCTATCGTCCACCTCGTATGGGTTGCTTAGGTCGTCATCTGGCGGATGCTTTGCTGCCCCCCTTCGCTTGGCGGATGCTTTGCCGCTGTGGTTGTGTTGCTCTGGCGGATGCTTTGCCGCCGTGGTCATTTGGGTTCTCTTGTTGCTCTGGCGGATGCTTTGCCGCCGTGATTGCTCTGATGGGTTCGGGTGGATGCTTTGCCGCCGTGGTCGTCTCGGTTTGGGTGGATGCTTTGCCACCCCTGCTGTTGTTCATCATCAGTTCGGACGGATGCTTTGCCGCCGTGTTCGTGCTGCTAGGTGGATGCTTTGCCACCGTTGTGACCTTTAGCGCCCATGGCGAGGCTATCTGTTTGCGGGTTCAGGAGTGTGGTCGTCTCAAGGTTGTCGGGTTTGGGTGTGCTGGAGACTTCGTCGCTCGCTTCTAGTTGTTCTGGTGGCCGCTTGTTTTCTGTCCGTTTTTTAGTTTTTTCTTTATTTTTAGTCCTTTTTGCGCTTATGTAGGTCAACTACTGTTTGGCTTGAGACATGTACTGTCTGTAAATTGCTTTCTTCTTAATGAAATACGTGCTAAGACACGGTTGCGAAAGAAAAGGAGCAGCTGGGAGAGAGAAGACGAAGTCTCTCGAGGAGTTAGCTTCGGTGTTCGCTTTTAACGGCCCGATCAAAATCCGACGGCTGCAAGAACGAGCGACGTGGCTCGCTGAGGCGTGAGACAATCGCTTGATATGAACGCCGGTGGAGCTCGCTGAGGGGAGGAGAATCGCTTGCTTTTAACGGCCCAATCATTCTTTTTTTCGTAATATAGAGATCTGCTGCCGGTGGAGCTCATGCAATCACGAAACGGGTCTGGAAAGGAAAAAAAAGAATGATGGTCTGTTGTAGTGGAACTCTGGGCTAGAAGCGGGCCATGGTGCAGCGGCCTGTTATCCTCCCACCATTGGAAGCGGGCAGTGATCGCTGCTCTGTGAAGCCAGCCTCACGCCGTTCCTGCCACTCTAGGTCCAGAGAGGCCCATGGCCTTCGCCAAAGCCCCGTCGCCGGCCACTACTCAACTTGGAATGGGCAGGCCTGCTAAGGCAACACCACAGTCCCAGGCCCAGAGAGCACACCAAACATCCTCACCACCCTGATGCCCCCACTTGGGTGACAAGCCCACGCTACTGACCTCGGGGAGAGCAGGTGATTAGGACGAGTATTTAAGCTGGTGCTTAGCAGCTTAGTTAGGCGAGGTGGTGCTAAACAGTAAACAGTGGAAGCAGGTGGCTGACTTTTTGTAAGTGGGCCTCCTGTTCTTCTTTCTGATGTTTGACCTCTCTGCATTATTTTTCGGTTACGATTGAGCCGGCCATCGCCTCTTTCACGATGGTGTGTTTTGGCTCTAAGTTCTACTGCTGTGTGATTTCGATTTCCTTCTATTTTACTAGTTCTTCATACATCCTTTTCATCATCCTGTGTACTTCCCCAACAAGGTGGCATTTCTACATTGGACCAATATAATATGCACCATTAGTCTACTTTTGTCGCTTCTGGCCGGTATAGCATCATTTGAATGTGCGTGATTGATGCTCTAGCGAAAAATTATTGTTAAATCATGGCATTAATTTCCACGAATGCTAGAACACTCCTTGTACGACTTAGATGCACGTAACATTTATTTCCTTTGATCCGTCAAAACCAGCAGTCATATCTGAAGATTTACGTGTAGTTCATGAGGATCTATCTATGAACAGGGATTCAACTAAATTCCATTTATTTGTTCATGCATAACGCTTGGTGAGGGCCCATTTCTAGCACAAATTAGTTCACTTGAACATATGCACTGCTATCCAGACAAATAACGGCACGAATTTGGTTAAATATATACCTTAGGTACGTTTTTGTTTTCCTTCACTCCTCGAAATATTCCTAAAGTTGTAGTAAATGCGACTGTTTGACGTTCCTATGCACTGGGATCCACTGAAGCAACAACTGGTTGACAAAGTATTTCAACTGAAGTTCTGAACGACCCTGATGGAAGTAGTGCTTAAAAGTTAAAAGTGGGACATGCATCAGCTGGAATGATGAGTGAAACCGTGGGATCACTCAGCAATGGCTGTAGTACCGGGAGGGGATTTTCTACAGTACTCCAGAATAATTCTGGAACGTTCAAGATGAATATAATTGTTATATTTAATCATATGTTTTTATTTTAGAAAAAATAAGATAAATAGAGAAAATCAACCTAATATTAGATCTGACTGACATGCCTAACATGCATGATCTAACCTGACAAATGTGTGACAAACTTGGGAGAATAAAGATATGTGTAACCTTTATGTATGTATAATCCAAACAAGATATAATTTTTGCTAAGTGTGAACTTGCCAAGAAAATTATTGGTCAATTAAAATTCTGCATGCATGCAATCTTTTTTTCCCGTACAACTCACGTTCTCATCTGTAGGCGCAAACAAGAAATAAAATTGATTGAGAGATTCTTGTTTGAACAACTTAGCATTCTTGACACATTACGTGACTTGCCACACACTTGTTCTCATGAACAATCACCGTGTGCACAATTGAATCCTAATGAAATAGGGGATAGATTGATCACGGATGTTCAGATCCTAGATCCACGGAAGCAGCATGCATGCGTCAGTTGTTGTAATTAGATAGCAGTTATTTTTCATTTAATTAATTAGTTTATCTCTCTTTTGTTTCAAAAAAAAGTAATTGTTTTGTCCCTCCAATATTCAATGGCTCAGATTTATTTGAACTCTTACCTACTAAGCGGTAATCGGAGTACCTTAGCAATACCCGGTGTCATCGTTGATACAGAAGAAAGGGAACGATCTATGCCGTCTTCTCAATAGTGCATCATTATGTAATAATCATGATGTATTGCATTCATTCGGATGGCTTGCTGGCATTATAGATGGTCTGTTGGAAATTTGGTCACACTTGATTGGATGTCAGTCTCGAGTTTCCTCTTATAGACTGTACCCTACATGAGCTGTTTTGCTAGTGCCGTCTCCGATTCAGACAATGGAGAGCACAGTGTGACTCTGTCATAGGCTGGGATCTACCATGTCAACAATAAATAAAAGGTAAAGAAAAGAAAAAAAATGATAAGGTGTTGACAGCAACATTTAAACCGCGTGTAATTTTCGTAGAGGTGGTTAGTTGTGATTTCTCGATCATTCCTGTAAATATGCTTCAAAAGCGTCAGAAACTATGTACGTCAGAAACTAAAAACTGCGTTACTTCATGAATTCACCATGTACGTCAGCATCTAAAAAAATGAATTCACTATGTACACCAGTGCGCTATGTCATTTCTCTCCTTTTTCTTTCATGTTCCGGAACAACAACTACAGAAACTAAAGTTGTAGATGATATATGTGTCTTCCCCCTCTGATAAATTCAGTACGCACCTTGCAGTTTCTCTCTGACATTGTCATGACGGTGATGCCCCAACAGCTGTTCTTGTCGACACGCTACGTTCTGGGATAAGGCGATGGATGGAATTGAAGGGGGGATCAGGCAAGGCAGGGTTCCCAGACGCATGCAGGACATCATTTCTCGCATCATTTATCTGGAAAAAGTTTGCCCTGTTTTTTTGGTTGAAATAGACCGCGTGGAGCCCAAGGTTTGATACATGATATCACCATATCTTCCTCCGTTGTAATGTAGCAGTGCCGTGCTCTTGTGTGCTTGCAACTTTTGGAGGCCAAGTTGCAGAGAGCTCAGAACATGCTGCCAGCAGCCACTGCTGGGCTTATTTATCTGAAATTCTGAATTTGTTTATGTCTATAGCTATCCAGTTCAGCTAACTGCTGGCTCTCCCAAATAGTTAAGGATTCCCCCCTATCTGTCCTTGACTGCTGCTGCAGCCTGCATTGCGTGGCTTCTGCACTTTCTTGCTTTCTAGCAGTTTCATCGAGTTACGATTAACTGATTATATATATATTCCATTGCAGATGCTGCTTGTTTAGTTGCAATAATAAGATGCCAACGTTACACCAATGAACTAGCTAGTATATATATAAAGATGTTCATGGCAGGGTCTGGGGCGATGCCATGGCAGCATGTCGTCAGGTTGACGCCACGCCCATGTCAGCAGGGAAGACCGTTTGAACTCCGAGAGACTCCATCAGACGTTGCTACATGTCACGGTCAGGGCCGTCAGGAGGATCGCCCTTTGGTTCTCCAGCTGCCTCGATCGGCCGGCCGGGCCTCCCGTTGTGTAGTAGAGATAGGCGGCTTGCTCACGTTCTGACGACTGATAGATCTCTGACCATGACGGGTCTCGAACCATCCTGGTCATCCTGTTAGGCGTTTTGTTTGGTTCCTTGTGATTTTTCCATGGCAGGTTGTGGCGTTATCGTCGGCTTGTCTGTATCGATCGTCTGCCGACGGTAAGTGTAGCATTGTCATATTCAGATATAAGTTTTAACAGACAATAGTTTTAGACTACATGTACATATGCATTTGTGTATCTTTCATGCGATGCGTTGTTCTTTGTTTCGGGGCGGGAGGTTGGCTATATAATTTGGTGTCGACCAAAGTCCGATATATAAATGATCGACAGTCTGTACAAAGCCAACATAATTTGACGTACCGAATCCTCTGACTGAACTGTGCGTACAATCTACACCTGAAGGTGCGAGCGATTAATTAATATGATGATGAGGTCTCGCCCACAAAACGTATCAGGGCTTATCGTATACCTCCACACTTCACTGTACTACTCGACCTACCTGCCGACAATATTTTGTTTGGCCACATACTATTATTTTCTTGTGAAAAAAGGACACTTCACTGTAATCGCTAAGAGAATATAGCAAGTTTAATAAGCTTGTCCTGGATAGACAAAAATAGTAGACAAATGCTACAATAAGCTAGTCTCTTCTCTGCCTCTTTTTCTCCAATACGCAGGAGAGCTGCGTATCATTGTATTAAGAAGAAGCGGAAAAGTGTGTTCCAATTTACAAAACTCCGGTGGAATTTAAATTCACACCCACATCTGCAAAGCAGAAACAACCCATGGCCGAAGCCCAAGCCTACTCCTATTACACGCCAATCAAACAACCTAGATGCTTAGCTCCTGCTATCACAACCCAAGGGCAGGGCAGGAGCAACGCAGTGAAGGCATCGCTTCCTTAACTGCCTCGTAGTGACTAGCACGCATGTCCTCGGCGTACAACTTCTTGTAAGCCAGCTTTGCTTCAGCGTCCGGTGGTGCAGGACCAGCCGCCATACCATGCTTCTGGATCAGGATTACCGTCGCGCGCTGAGCAGTTGGGATCCTTGCTAGTGGCTGGTTTGCAATTAGCTCGCTCCTCTTGGGGAGCTCGCCAGCTTCAGGTCGTGCCTTCACTGCCCGCTTGGTCTTCACCGGCCTGGCCACCAGTGGCGTCATGATCTTTTTCTGAACGGCCTTGGTGAATGCAGAGAGCTTAGCGTCGTCGTCCATCTGCTCATCTTCTGCTTCTTGTCCCGGCGGCCCAGTCCCTGCCTCATCCGAAGTCGGTTGCTCACAGTCACGGGGTGCAAGGGCCTGCAGTGGTGGGTCCGTCGTGGGTCTCCCCACCGGTCCCAGCACTAGGCATTCCCCAAGAACCGCCGGGTCGTCCTTGTCCTTGCCCCCACTAGTCCACACAGCCATGGCCGCCTCCTCGCACATCGGGTCGAAGGCGAGGTCCCTGGGACACGCGTCACCAGGGTGCTCGCTCACCGGCGCCCACTGCTGTATCTTGACCAGACCGGACAGCTCCCCCGAAGAGGAACCGCCCATTGTCTTGGTAGGGTCCCGGCTGAGCACCTCTGTTGTCTCAGTTGGCGCTTTGCCAGTGTTTGAATTCGCTTTTGGAAAGTGCTTTTCTAGAGCGACAGCTACTACCGGTCGGTCAGGCTCTTTTGCAGGGCCGCTCGTGACGACCCTTTCCTTCGTTGTAGGTCCCATCGTAGTCTTCCGTCTCACCTCCGGCGTGGCGCCGCCGCCGCCGCCGTCGCCGGAGGGACAAGACGGTGGCCGAGGGGTGAAGTCCACCACGCGTCGCAAATGAATGTCAACCTGATATCCCAATGCCAGAACCCGGACGCGCGCAGCTTGATTGGTGCAGGTGATCAGAAAGCTCTCCGGTCGGAAAGGTGTGGCCTTCAGCACCTCCTCCTCCATGCCTGCAGAAGCCCTGATTGCTGCCTTAGCCTCGCCGGAGACACGTGCTTCCTCCAAGGCCATGTTTTCGTTGAACTCCACATAGTAGCAGTCCGGTTCCTTCTCCAGCGACATGCTGCGAGAGGGCACCGTTGACGTGCTAGTATGTGGTGTCGGCTGGTGCCGCGACGATGGAGGAGGCGTGCGGCTGTGAGTTGCAGCAACAGGGGGTGTGCGCCGCGGCGGCTCCACCTGAGTTGTGCCGGTCGCCTGGGGCTCCCGTCGCACATGTCCAAGTGGGGGGCGAGCTGCAACATCATCCCGACGAGCGTGAGGACTGTGACTCTTTACCGGAGGCGGCCGGCGAGGTCGAATGCACTCCCTGGCCAAATGACGGAAACCATGGCAACGCAAGCATTTGCGGGGTAGCCTGCAAGTAGCAACACGATGCGTGTAGGATAAACAATTTAGGCACCTTTCATCAAGCTCCGGAGGGATGCGTCGTGCCGGCGGCCGGGGGTCGACCCGGTTCCCCGCCTCGCGATGAAGCCGACGCCGCGTGGACCAGGAGATATACTCCTGAAATCCATCCTTGTCCGTCCAGCCGCGGAGGTGGTCCGCCGTGGGTGCAGGGCCAAGCCGCATAGCGATGTTGCGGCCTGGCCCCGGCGGCGCCGTCGAGGCGCCCCCCGCCCCCATGGAGGAGGAGGCCCGCACAGGTGCGAGCCTTACCGGTGGAGGTGGCTGTCGTTGGCGGACACGACGGGAAGGCCGACGTCGTCCCCGTCGCCCTCCTGCCACAGCTTCGGCCTCCCTCGCCCCCTCCGCCGCAGGAAGAGGCACAGGGGCGGGGCACGGGCTCCCCTCCACAGCAGGGGAAGAGGTTCCGCGGACGACATCCTTGTAGCTCGGCGAAGCGCACGACGGAGGTGGAGAAGCGCATGACGGAGGTGGTGAAGGACTGAACTCGTAGTCGACTTGCTCCGATTCCTCTCCACTCTCCAACGCCCAGGACCCGACGGGGCTGGAGAGGGAGAAGGGTCTCGCTGCCGGTGAGAGGTGCGAGGGGGAGCCGGTTGGGGCAGGCCGCGCAGGCGTCCAGAGGGGGATCTCGAATCCGGGTGGTGGCCCCTCGTCTAGTGGGGGGTTCTCCTCAGATCTCGTGGCCGCCGGGGCAGGGAGGAGAGCGTCGGAGACAGGGGAGGAGGAGGGAGGGGGCCAAGCAGGGGAGTGGGTTGGTCGCCGTTGTCGGAGTGGCTAGCGGCGAGCTGGGTTGGGGGGGAGCAGTGGCCGCCGGAGCCGCGGTGGCTGCCGGCGCGGGGGAGGGGGGGGGAGGGGGAGGGGGAGCCCCCCATGCCCCTGTATGCTGCCCTTCCCTTGACCGCTCCGCCCACCTCTTCTCTGCCTCTAAATATATTTTTTATTCGTGTGTGACCCATTTCCATAGAGAGAGGAGGAGCACCTGAGCGCATAGGCGAGCGTGCAAGCTTGGCCTTGGTTCTGGCGACCAGCAGCTCTCTCTCTTCCCTTCTCTCCTCCACCTCACCTGTCTGGCTGATGTGTCCCGCGTCAGCAACAACTGTGAAACTTGCTCTAATAGCCCCTACTCAGGCCTCTGCTTTTTTGAGTAGGGTTGTCCCTACTTTCTAGGGCATTGTTTTTTACATCAACTTCAACAATAGCCCCTACATGTGAGCTCCTACTTTAGTTATATTTAATGGGATCTAATGTCAGTGTTTATCTTTTCAACAGGTGAGGCCCGCGCTCTCTTCTCTATCGTCTCTTCCACGACCGCTTCCCGGCCGCATTCCCACCCACACCGCGTCGCCGGCCTCGCCGTGCCACCGGCCACGTGCCGCGCCGCTGCAGCCCGCCACCGGCGCGCTGCCCCCGGTCTCCCACTCGTCGCCCCGCCACCGGCGCGTGCTGCCCCGGGCCACCTGCGCGTCGATGTTGCGCTGCCGCCAGCCCTGGGCCTCCCGCGTGTTGCGCCATCGCTGCCTCGCTGGCCTCCACCGCACCACCACTGCTCTGCCCTTGCGTTGCACATCAAAATAAAAGTAGGGGCCTCCCTACACACCCATGGGAGAAGGGGCCGAACGAGAAAAAGTAGGTGCCTTCTTAGAGAGGAACCCTAGCAGGGACTCTAGTGGAGTGGGTTTTTTTTTGGTTCTCAGACACTCTAAGGGTTAAAGTAATATTTTTGGTAACTGCGGATGGAGAGAACTGGTATAGCACCCAAATATAATCAGCTGATATATGGATAATGCTGGTCTGGCTCAACTACTTTTAAGGTTCGCATGCAGTGGAAATGGAATCATGTGTGTGTTGCCGTGTTGGTGCCCATCGCCCTATATATATATATATATATATATATATATATATATATTGAACGTAATTCATCGGGCTATGATTGAGCTGGTACGTGCATGGATGGTAGCGAGTTCACGTGCAGCTAGCGACCAACCAGGGTTTAGGGCGTACGTGTAGTACGTTGGTCGACGGACGTGTCTCCTGATGATCTAGTTTTGTCATCCAACCTCGTGATCGAGGATGGCCGGGTTTATTTGTATCTTCGTTTCTACATGCTAGTTTATTCTGTGTGTTCTTCCATGCCACCTAGTTTTGTCGTCGATCATCCCTAACAAAATAATACGGTTAATAACTAGCAAGCTAGCGTCAGCAATGACGATGGTGTACTTCCCATAGCTAACCTTATAATTAATCTTTATTTTATATAACTATATTAATTAGCCTAAGGGATCTGTAAAGATTATATCATACAAATTTATTGCTACTGGATTCATGATTAAAAGCATTTCGTATGATGTTAAAATTGCAGTTCTGGACATTACTACAAATATATTAATAGTACAAGAGATACAATTAGCTCAAGGACGTGTTAAAATGGAGGGATTAATTATCTAAGAGATACTCTTAGTGGATCAGAGAGAATAAGACGCGGTTCAACGATGATAGCGGTACGCTAAAGGTTGTAATGAGGTATCTGTTCTATCATATATAATAATTTTCACTACCAGAATGATCGACATCTCCACCGGGTGGGAAACCCGGTGCAACTAATCCGAGGCTAAAGGGGTACCCCTTTAGCACCGGGTGCAGCCACGACCCGGTGCTAAAGGGCCTGCCCCGCAGCGCCTTTAGCAGGGCCTTTAGCACCGGGTCGTGGCTGCACCCGGTGCAAAAGGCCCCAGATTTCTTTTTTTTTTTGCTTTTTTCAGTAGCCATGCGTGCACGTCTATATACGTATATATTCTAATACGTGTATTCTAATGCGTATTCGGCCGACTCTATATTCATATTAGCTGACATTTCATCAAAATAGAAGACATATATATTACAAAAGTAGATATTCATGCATGTCAACTCGAGTTATATATATTTAAACTGTATTTTCTACTTAATTAAGATTGACGACTAGCTTGTTGGACTGTCCGGCACGTCCTCCAGTACTGGCGAGTAGAATTCTCCTCGGGGATTGACGACCTCGTCCCAGATCCATCCGACGAGCTGTTCTGCAATTGCGTCAATTCTTTCTAGCTCTAGGGACTCTTCCTTCAGGTTGAACATCTGTAATTTACAAATAATTGAAAGATATTTAATCCGCCGAGTTGGAGACAATAATTGTGCACTTAATAATAATGGAAATGTGTTTATTATTACGTACCATAATATGTTGTTGTATAAGCTTTTTATGTCCCCAATTCCACATGAAATCGCAAACATAGTATGCACATAAATTATTTCCCGGCCCCTGTTTGGCACACTGTCGACCAAAAGAAATTAAGTAAAATTCATATAATATATTAGCCGAGGCCTACATGTACAAATTACTTGCTTACCGGAAAGCCAATGTTCCATTTTAGTGTTTCATGTTAAATTCCCGAGTGTTCTTGACGAAATTGAATCCAGGCCCTGCGAACAAAAAAATTGAGTTAAGTCATTGCGAGTGTAAGGGGTGAATTAAGTTGGTGAAAATATACATCACCTTGTCATCATGTCCACGATGTTCTGTAGTTTTTCTTTTGGAGTGTGCAACGAATCAAAGACGTTCACGACACCCCGGTCAGGACACAATATTATTAGGAACCAGTGGAATCTGTGCACATGTATACATTATAATCAGAAATGAATTAGTACACAGACAGTATAAGAAGAAGCCTGTGTATGTACTCACTCGATGTTGTACGGGATTAGTATGGAGTCGCAGTAATTTTATTTCTTAATATACTTGTATAGGTTTAAATATGTTTCCTCAGGATTGTGCAGTATCATTGCTTCACTTATCCTTCGAGGATCAACGAAACCAACGTCATATATATTACCTCTCCGACATTTTTCAATCTCCATTCTGCATATGTTAAGTAATAAATAAAGCCCGCGTCAGCATAGATTGGAATTATTGTTTTCAAACTGTGAATTATAAGCAACAACAAAGTACTTACAGTGTCCAACAGGTGATCAAATCCACGTCCATGGCGTCGCGGTGGTACAACTCATATATATCCTTAAACCTCAACCACACCCAATCCTCGTCACCATTGTAGAAATCATGGTCCTTCACGCCTACTTTGATCATGCGCCGTTTATTCCTTCTTGATTCTTCCAAGTACCACTCATGGAATCGGCGCATCTTCGTCTGTAGCTTCCTCTCCATTTCAGGAGGGACCATAGTACCAATGCTTGGTCCTTGTGGGCCAGTCATGTGTCGCTGGAGTGATGCCTCTAGCATATAGATCTTCTTCCATCTTCTCCCATTTAGCGATGCTT
This sequence comes from Echinochloa phyllopogon, assembly GCA_033239725.1. Taxonomy (NCBI): domain Eukaryota; kingdom Viridiplantae; phylum Streptophyta; class Magnoliopsida; order Poales; family Poaceae; genus Echinochloa; species Echinochloa phyllopogon. The sequence goes on along the minus strand of BTCW01000010.1, from coordinate 11,659,377 downwards.
GCCTTGTAACCTCCCGAACCCATCTTATGAGAGTACTTCTTATTTGCGGCGTTTCCAGCGTTTCTAGCGCTAGCCGTTGCACCCTCTTCGGAGGTTTTGTACTCAATGAATGCTTCCCACTCGTCATTGGTGATCTTCTTATACTTCTCAGGATCCGGGGCCTCTCCGGTTTTGAGAAATTGCGAGTACAACTTCTTCTTGAAATCCTGAAACAGAACTGCCATCTTCTTCATTGTCCAATCCCTCAGTTCTGCTTCATGAGTGCTAGGCCAGTCGAATATTGCCTTTAATTCCCTCCATAGCATCTCCTTCTCCGTATCGGGGAGCACGTACTCCTCAGTGGGGTCCGTGGACTTCCATTTTCTGATACTAATGGGCACATTGTCCCTACAATTACCCCGCACTGAGATACAAATTTCTTGGCCACTTTTGGGGGCTCAACTGGCTCCCCGTCATCCTCCACTCGGGTGATGTGTAACTTGACATCCTTCAGCTTCTTCGTGGTCGATCATTTTGATTTCTTAGCTCGACTTGTAGAAGCAGAGGCGGCCTACACAAATTACATATATACGAGATGATATAGAGATGGTATACATAATTGACATGTACAGTACAAATTTATGTTATCTATATACACACCTGACTAGACGAGGGCTCGTTACCGGCCCCTTCAACATTTTCGGCCTGGACATTGGCGGCCCCTTCAACATTTTCGGCCCTTCCAATGATCCCCAACACATCATCCATGGACATTGGTTGGGTTACCATATTGAAAAGTTGATTCGCTAAGAACGTGTCGTTGTCCTCTTGAATGGGTGGGACAGGGGTGTTGTTGTCCTCTTGCATGGGTGGGACGGGGTTGTTGTTGTCCTCTTGCATGGGTGGGACGGGGTTGTTGTTGTCCGCCATCTATAGAATTAAAAATAATTGATAAAAAATATATACAAAGCATACATATTCCCAATATGATTCGCTAAGGGTTCGCTAAGGGGGGTCGGTGCGCGAAAAAACGGATTCGCTAAGGGGTTCGGGTGCGCGGTGGGTTCGGGTACATAGAATTTCCAATATACATTTAAATGAAGCATTTTCCAATATACATTTCAAACATATAACATTTCCAATATACATTTCAATGTAAATATCTCCAATACATTTAAATGAAGCATTTTCCAATATACATTTCAAACATATAACATTTCCAATATACATTTCAATGTAAATATCTCCAATACATTTAAATGAAGCATTTTCCAATATACATTTCAAACATATAACATTTCCAATATACATTTAAATGAAGCACATATATTTCTAATATACATAATTTTAAAAATAATTGATAAGAAATATATACATTTAAATGAAGCACATATATTTCTAATATACATAGAATTTCCAATATACATTTAAATGAAGCATTTCCAATATATATGAGGAATATCTGGGAGCCTCTTCAAGTCTTCAAATTGGCTAGGCCCATAACTTGACTATATTTACACAATTCTTTTGAATAAGACGAGCGGTCAAACTTGTGGTAAAAAGAGTCAAACAAACTATAATTTGGAACTTTATAATTCTATATGAACACTAATCACCTGTCAGGGAATCCATTGGAATTGAGAAATACCTAGGAAGGACAAAACAACTATAGCTCCTAAATCACACTCTTGAAGTGGTTTGGAAAACACCGAGATCTCCACTAAATCCTTGAAATTAGTTTTACCATTCCCATTTAGCAAAGATAGAACATTCAGATTTACAGCAGAGAAGAGCATATGAGTCAAAGCCCACATGCCACATAGCAGACTAAAAGCTCCAATCTTTTGACATTTCCTAATAAATTGCTGCACAAAACAATATACATCATCGATGAAATGGGATCAAGCTACATCATCGATCGCCACCATTGCCCATCGCCACCATTCCTCATTTACCTGCGCGGGGACGGCGGGCGCGGGGACGACGACGGCGGCGGGGACGACGGCCGGGCGGCGGCGGCGTGTGGGCGCGGGGACCACGGGTAGCGGCGGCGTGGGCGCAGGGACGACGGGCGCGGGGACGACGACGGCGGCGGGGACGACGACGGCGGCGGGGACGACGGGCGGCGGCGGCTGAGGAGACGAGGCGGCAGTTTCGATCTGAGACGAGGGCGAAATGAGGGAGGGGAGAGAAGTCCCCGGCCTATATAGGTCCGGGGCATTTAGCACCGGGTGCAGCCACGACCCGGTGCTAAAGGCCCTTTAGCACTGGGTCGTGGCTGCACCCGGTGCTAAATGCCTCCCCTTTAGCACCGGGTCTTCCCACCACCCGGTGCTAAAGGCCCTTTAGCACCGGGTCTTCTACACCCGGTGCTAAAGGGGGTAACTGTGCGCCAGACGAAGGCCTTTAGCACCGGGTGCAGCCACGACCCGGTGCTAAAGGCCCCCCTTTAGCACCGGGTCTTCTACACCCGGTGCTAAAGGCCCCCCAAATTTTCGTTTGGCGCCCTGTTTCCAAACCGGCCTTTAGCACCGGGGGCTACTATTTGGGAATCTTATAAATATAGTTTTTAATATATAGTTATTAATACTTGTTTTAATTTAGTTATTAATACCTATTAAAAATATATAATTAATAAGAAAATCTTATAAATTACTAGAAAATCAATATAAAACACTAGAAAATCTTATAAATTAATAGAAAATCTTATAAATTAATAGAAAATCTTATAAATTACTAGAAAATCTTATAAATTAATAGAAAATTTATAAATTACTAGAAAATCTTATAACTTACTAGGAAGAACTATATGACGCTTTGGCTCATCTTGTGATGGGTCCAATTGCTTACCCCCACCTTTCTTATCCGCCCCTTTCTTCGGTCTGCTAGCCATGTCCTTCACATAAAAAAACTTGTGTGACAGCTTTGCCCAGGACGAACGGTTCGTCTAGAAAGCCAATCTTGTTTAGGTCCACTAACGTCATTCCATAGTCCGCTTCAACTTTAACACCTCCTCCAGTCAGCTTCACCCATTGGCACTTGAACAGTGGGATCTTCAAAGGTCCGTACTCTAGTTCCCATATCTCCTCTATGATTCCATAGTATGAGTTTGTATTGCCATTGGTGTCTGTCGCGTCGATCCGGACACCACTGTTTTGGTTGGTGCTTTTCTTGTCCTGGGCTCTTGTGTAAAATGTATACCCATTGATGTCGTATCCTTGGAATGTCAAGATCGTGCTCGATGGACCTCTAGCTACAAAAGCTAGCTGCGCATCAATGCCCTCGACACCCATAAGACGTCTTCGCAACCAATCGGTGAAAGTACTATTGTGCAGACGTTGAATGAAGGCCGCAGACTTTGTTGAGTTTTCGTCCCTGAGAATCTGCATGTGCTCCTCGATGTACGGAGCAACTAAGGTTGATTGTTGCAAAACTGTGAGGTGCGCTTTACGAAATGTCTCAACGTCCTTGATCACCATCGATCTTCTCCCTAGTGTGCCCTTTCCACCAAGTCTCCCCTCGTGATGGGATTCGGGCACACCAATCGGCATAAGATCATCGACAAAGTCAACACAGAATTCAATGACCTCCTCTGTTTCGTATCCCTTAGCAATGCATCCTTCTGGACGAGAACGATTACGGACATACTTCTTTAGGACAGCGAAGAACCTCTCAAATGGGAACATGTTGTGTAGAAATACTGGGCCCAATATACGAATCTCTTTGACGAGGTGAACCAATAGATGTGTCATGATATTGAAGAAGGATGGTGGAAATATCATCTCAAAGCTGACAAGACATTGCACCACGTCGTTCTGTAGCTGATCTAAATGGTCTGGATTGATCACCTTCTGAGAAATTGCATTGAGGAATGCACATAGCTTCACAATGGCTTTCCGCACGTTAACTGGTAGCACACCCCTGAGTATGACGGGAAGCAGCTGTGTCATCAACACATGGCAGTCGTGAGACTTCAAGTTTGTGAACTTCTTCTCTTTCATATTTATTATTCCTTTAATATTGGAGGAGTAGCCAGACGGAACCTTGATACTGTTCAAGCATTCAAACATGCTTGCCTTCTCTTCTTTGCTGAGAGTGAAGCTGGCAGGACGCAAGTACTGGCGTCCTTTGTCTCTCTTTTCTGGATGTAGATCAGTCCGTTGCTTCAATCGTTTCAGATCCTGACGTGCTTCCAGTGTATCTTTTGGCTTCCCATAAGTACCCAGGAAGCTTATCAAGTTCACGCAAAGATTCTTCGTCAGATGCATCACATCAATCGCGTTACGGACCTCTAAACGTTGCCAATAAGGTAGCTCCCAAAAGATAGACTTCTTCTTCCACATCGCGGCACGACCATCCTCGCCCGTCGGAGCAGCCTGGCTTCCGTCTCCCTTGCCAAACACCACGTGTAGGTCCTTCACCATATCAAATAGCTCTTCTCCACTCCGGTGTCTCGGCTTTGTACGGCGGTCAGCATTCCCGCCAAAATGCGAACATTTCTTTCGTAGCTCATGCTTCGCCGGAAGGAATCGACGGTGACCCATGTACACAACTTTACGACAATGTTTCAAATACATGCTTTCGGTTTCCTCTAAACAGTGAGTGCATGCTTTATATCCTTTGTTTGATTGTCCTGATAGGTTACTTAGTGCAGGCCAGTCGTTGATGCTTATGAAAAGCAGTGCTCGAAGGTCAAACTGCTCCTGCTTGTCCTCATCCCACACGCTAACACCTTCATTCTTCCACAGCTGCAAAAGTTCGTCAACCAATGGTCTTAGGTACACATCAATGTCGTTGCCAGGTTGCTTTGGGCCTTCGATGAGCACTGGCATCATAATGAACTTCCGCTTCATGCAGAGCCAGGGGGGTAGGTTGTAGATACAAACAGTCACGGGCCAAGTGCTATGACTACTGCTCATTTTACCAAAAGGGTTCATGCCATCGGTACTTAAACCAAGCCTAACATTCCTCGCATCAGCATCAAACTCTGGGAATGCTCTGTCGATGTTCCTCCACTGGGATCCATCGGCGGGGTGTCTCAATATGCCATCCCGCTTACGTTCTTCTTTGTGCCAGCGCATCAGTTTGGCATGGTCTTTGTTCCTGAACAAACGCTTCAGACGGGGTATCAGAGGGAAATACCACATCACCTTCGCAGGGATTTTTTTCTTAGAACGCTCTCCCCCAACATCACCAGGGTCGTCCCGCCTGATCTTGTATCGTGCACAGGTGCAAACCAGACAACGATCCAAGTGTTCGTACTGTCCGCGATAGAGGATACAGTCATTAGGACATGCATGTATCTTCTGCACCTCCAAACCGAGAGGGCAAACAACACGTTTTGCTTGATACGTCGTCGATGGCAATTTGTTACCCTCTGGAAGAATCTTCTTTACGAGTTTCAGTAGCTCCTCGAAACCCTTATCAGTAACACCGTTTGCTGCCTTCCACTGCAGAAGTTCAAGTGTGCTACCCAACTTCTTTAGCCCCTCTTTGCAATCTGGGTACTGGTCAGTCTTGTGGTCCTGCAACATGCGCTGTATCTTTTTCAGTTCCTTATCATTGCCGTAGTCTTTCTCGGCATCACGCAACATTTGCCCGAGTCCATCAGTAGGTTCATTTTCCTGAGCAACATCTTCCTGAGCATCGCCTTCCCGAGCAACATCTTCCTCATCGGCATCACCCATTGCAGCATATGCAAAGGAACCGTAGTATTGAGCCAATAACGGAATGTCGTCATCGGCCTCGTCTTCTTCATCTTCATCCATTAGAATTCCTCTTTCACCGTGCTTCGTCCAAACAGAATAATTCCTCATGAAACCGTGCCTCATCAAATGCACCTGAAGACAACCTCTTTGTTTGTACGATTGTATATTTTTACAATGGGTGCATGGGCAGAACATGAAACCGGACGGCGTCCTGTTAGCCTCGACGGCATCGAGAAACGTCCTAAGGCCATCACGGAACGCCTGAGCGTGGGGGTCCCCGTACATCCATTGTCTATTCATCTGCATTATTAACCAATAACAAATATACAATACAATTTAAAGATAAAAAAATTTAATATATAAATAAATACAAATTATAATATATATTCCATTATATAAATAAATTTCTAAAACTACATTACTATATTCATTAAATATAACATTACTATAAGCCTTATAAGATTTATAAGATTTATAAGATTTTCTATTAATTTATAAGATTTTCTAGCATTTTATATTGATTTTCTAGTAATTTATAAGATTTTCTATTAATTTATAACATTTTCTAGCATTTTATATTGATTTTCTAGTAATTTATAAGATTTTCTAGTAATTTATAAGATTTTCTATTAATTTATAAGATTTTCTAGCATTTTATATTTATTTTCTAGTAATTTCTAAAACTACATTACTATAAGCCTTATAACTATTCACAAGTCATACAAAACAAAATACTAACTAGCTTGCCTTCTCTCTCCATTTAAAACACAACATGAACACTCTCTCCACCATGAACTCAAGCTCTCTCCTCTCTCTCCTCCAAGAACACAAGCTCTCTCTAGCTAGCTTTACTTTGATTCACAAATCCCTCTATTTCTAAATCATAGAAGGATTACAAGCTAAATAAAACATTAGAGAATGAAAGAGTGTACCTTGTAGTGCTCCTTAGATGAGTAGAATCTTCACAAATTTTGAAAAAAATTTGGGCAGCACCTCCCCTCCCACGGCCGAGCAGCATGAACACAACGCCTAAGTGTTCAGCTGGCTCGGGCGGGGGAGGAGGAAGCCCCTATATTCAAACACATTAGCACCGGGTCGTGGCAAGACCCGGTGCTAATGCGTACCCTTTAGCACCGGGTGCAGCCAGCAACCGGTGCTAAATGGCCTCGGGCCATTTAGCACCGGTTGCTGGCTGCACCCGGTGCTAAAGGGGGGGCATTAGCACCGGGTCTTGCCACGACCCGGTGCTAATGTGTCCGCCCTGACACATCCACGCGCCGCCCCCGCTCCTAGCCGTTGGACTCGGTGCTGAAGCCCCATCAGCACCGGGTCCAAAAATGGCCGAGGCGGAGGAGGCGGGCGGATGTGAAGGATTCTGGTAGTGTTTGGAAAAACCAAGACGTACAGTATATATGTAACTCTCATCTCGTGATATTTTTCCTATATAGGACGAGTTACATAGGTAGGTGTAGCTACACGTGCGTGTAGAATAGATTTTTCCTATATATATATATATATATATATATATATATAACGCTCTGTAATCCAATAATGCAGTAGCAGTGTCTCTGAACCTCTAGCTTTCCGTGACAATCAAAGGTCCAAGGGCGTTTTTGCGGTGACAAACGTCCACACGCGATGCCACCAAAGCGAGCAAGTAACCAGACCCCCACCATGTGCCCTAGACAGCGATTGTAGCTGGATTATTCATCCCCATCGCTATTGGCCATCGCCATATTGCTGCCATTGTTCATCGATGCACCAGCCGCGGCGCTGCTAGCACACAAACAAAGCAGCAACTTAACAGTGTTAGTTACAACAATATAATGTATATATATATATATATATATATATATATATGCCTCCACCTCCTCCCATGCCCCTCACCCTCTCATCATACACCTCACTCTTGCTCATCATCAGCTGCACGGCTTCGCCAACCCAACCCGAGAGCCACCCCAACCAACGCAGCTGCCTCAGCTTTTTGACGAGCAGTTGAGCTAGCTGAGTACAGTCACGGAGTGAGTTGTTGGATCACGTACTAGCTCCGATCGATCGATCGCCATGGGCAACTGCGTCCAGAGCAGCAGCAGTAGTGGTAGCCGCGGCGGTGCTGTCGCCGGAGATGGCCGCCTGTTCCTGGTGCAGCCGCAGAGGAGCGGCGGCGGCGGCAAGGACGAGGAAGAAGAGCAAGGCGCGTCGCCGGCGTCGGTGGTGAAGGTGAAGATGGTGCTGACCAAGGGCGAGCTGGGGTGGCTCGTGTCCCAGCTCAAGGCCGGCGACCGCCGCCTCGAGGACGTGCTCCACGAGATGGAGCGCAAGCGCGACGGCGGCAGTAGGGCCGCCGCCGGCGACGGGTGGCGGCCCAGCCTCGAGAGCATCGTCGAGTGCCCCGCGGAGACGGCGGAGGCCGCCGCCGCCAGCTCGGAGGACTAGCTAGCTTAGTCGGCAGCTGTCTTGAGTATTTCTTTTTCTTTCGCGTGAATTATCTCCTTCCAGGTTCTGGTTTCAGGTGGTTGAAAAATCTGTAGGATATATTATAGGTCAAGTAGTAATCAAGTTCATCGCTGAAGAGTGATGATTACTATAGCTAGTCGCCGTGCATTAGGGTAATCTAGGTGGTAATTAGCGTCCATCTGCCTAGTTCATGAGTCTGTTAATTAGCATTTTCAGCCTATGTTTCTTTCTGTAGTTTTATGTATATAGCTACCAATTAATCTACCATTAGGGGCGAGACACAATCACATGCATGCTTGCCGATTAAGAAGAGGGTGTACATACAGTCTAAACACTGTTTAAGCTAGGTACTCGATCCATGGTTGGTAGGAGTATTTTGTGACATGTAAAAGGTTTACCTTTATAAAACTGATGAAGTGCTTCTCGTCGATCAATTCTTTTAATCTCCTTTCTTGAAATTGTTCTGTATTTTTATCTTGCTCTGCTCCCGGCCGGCCAGTTCCTATATATACCGGAGAAAAGGTTATCTCGTGGCCCCTTCTTCTAACGCTTTGGTTACTACTGAGAGAGTTCAGCTGCCCTCGAGTACTACTACTGCCGGCGACTGCAGCACTGTTGTCATCCATACGTGTGCACGGATGAGTCGGATGACTCTGTAAATATTCACCAAAAAGTAAATTATATGCAAAAAACAACTTGTGCTGGCTACCTGTTTACCGACAGAACGAGAGTGTTACCTACTTACCCAGACGTCAAATCGGTGCCGAATTGACGGGAGGCCAAAAAATTGACGTGTTTGTAACTAACCTTGAGTTAATTAGGACCATGGGTATGTAAGCAAGATTCGCCGCAGGAGATGGGCAGATGGCCGACCGATTTCTCGATCACTTTTGGCAGCGTCAATATATGGTGACGACGACTGATCGGATAGGTCACGGAGACAAGCAAAAACAGGGACGCTTTTGTTTATTTATGTCTCGACGAACCCGCGATTTTGGTCGATGAATTTTTCTATATCTAAACTAATTTTTTGAATAAAATGAGTAGTTAAAAGTTAAAAAAATAACAATAGATAGTAATCTAGAACGAAGAGAGTAATTTCTTTTTCAAATCTTACATAATTTATAGAAAATCTCTAATATATAGGAGCACGCGTTCACTTTGCAGATGATAGTCATAGAGCTGAGCACCTATCATTGTTTACGAGGGTTCGTTTCCAAAGGAGGAGTATTTTTTCTCTAAAAAAAGTTAGTGCTGTGGGCCTATGGCCCAAACTGAACGAACCTTTGCTTCCCGTTGTTTTGAGGTAGTAGGCCCAATACCCCTATGACCCAGCGACAACAAAGCGCAATTTGCGGTGCTAAAAAAAAACGTAATTTGCCTACGTTTTTTCTTCTCAGCCGATTCGTCCGCCTCCTCGTCTCCGGTGCCCTCGCCAACGTTTGAGGATGGGGATCGGACGAATTAGCGGCATATATCCTGGCCAAGACAGGCCAACAGCCAAAGGGCTGATCCACTGATCCACCTTTTCTTTTTCTTTTTTCTCCTCTCTTTTTTTCCTTCTCTTCTTCTGCTGGCTTGGCCACTGGTTCCTGGTAAATAGCTCAGCTAGATACTCTCTCTGATGAGGATGATGACATAACACTCATACATATGTCCATAAGTGGTGCATGAGGTGGAGAAGAAGTAGACCAACAAGGTTTTCCAAGTTAAGAAGAAGGTCCGAGGCTAATCTACTTCGAGTCCCTAAGATGGAAGGCCAAAAAAACTCTAAGTTCGAGCCAACTTCGGAGTCTAGGAGCAGCTCACAGTAAATTGGACGCTCATATCGCATATGGAGGCCGATTGCGACGTACTTTATATGGATGGAAAGATAATTTCAAGGAGCTTTCAATGGCACCACCAGTCCCACCTCAAAATTCCTTGTGAGTCCTCGGGAATCGTCGAAACAAGTGGACGTCCAGTATCTGCCAAGGTGCTGTATCACCAATTTGTTGGGCCTTATTAAGCCCAAGTTGTGGGCGCCCCACCCCTGGTCGCTCCCAACCCTAGGACTCCCCTCCTCTCATAAATTCAGTAGCTGTCGCCTTAGAAACTTGTGTTTTGATTAGATTAATCTATCGAGAACAGTTTCGTCGTCATCGGTTTGTAGAACCCCAACTCTTGTGCTTAATCATTCATCTGCAGTTTATCACTTCCTATTGAGAGTTGCGTTCTTTCGAGCTCTTGCTTGTGTTCTTCGTTTTGCAGGCAGGGATTAGCCTTCTTGGCGAGGTCAACCGGATTGTGACATGATTGATAACCAGAGGAGTCGTGGTGCTAAGATTGCAGGGTTCGAGCTTGCTGACTTGAAGCCGGATCAGTGTGTTGCGCTCCATCGAAAACGAGTTATCCTTCACCTGACGGAAGTGATGGAGACTAGGGTGGCCCGATCTTCCAAGCATATAAAGAACGTCCAAAACCGAGCCCGTTTGCAACCTGGGCATCCAATTTAGCTCTGACTACTCCTGGACTCCGAGGTGGATTCGAACTTGAGTTTCTTTGGGCCTCCACCTTGGGGACTCGAATCGGATTAGCCTCGGGCCTTCTTCTTGACCTGGAAAACCTTGTTGGTCTCCTTCTTCCCCACCCCATGCACCACTCATGGACATGCATGGGTGCCATGTCCTCATCAGGAAGATCGACACCCTAGTCCACATCAAGTGATGTTCAGAGATAGGTTTACCGTCAGGTTCGCATCAGTTGTATCCCTTCATTGTTCAGTTTGTCCCATTGTTCTAAAACTACAGAAAATTACCCCACAAATATATTTATTCATTGTGTTTCCGCTGTCCTATAAACCCTTTGTGCCTCACAAATTTTCTTTTTAGATTACATTTCTGAATTTTAGTCCCACACTGTGTCGTTGTGTTCGTTGGTTTAATCGAGTCAAGATCTAGTGTTTGCTCTAGTCTCCTTGCTGTTTTGGTTGGCACTGTATCCCAATTTTATTTATATCCTGTATATGTGAGTAATCGGCAGCGAAATCCGGCCCGGGCCGCTATACCCACGAGCCGTCACCCGAACAGGCCTAGGTCCAACGGAGCAACAACCAATAAGGCTTAGGCCTAATTCAACCCAAAAGACTAGTCTAGGACAAGTTTAGGCTGGCGACATAGACTAGCTTGGGACTAATTTTTAGTTTTGCAATTTCTGAATCGAATTATTGCTAATCCTTGCTACTATATATTTGCCTCCCAAGATCCACATACATACTTCTGGTCAGTACAGTGAAGGATATTTACAATTTTGGTACTACTTCCTCACAAGTATCACGAACCAGCCACCGGTTGTCCCGTCCACCGCGTTGCATTGGTAAGAACCTTGTAAGAGCTTGGTAAGACGTGTGAGAGTGTGTATCCGCCAACACATATAATAGTTCAATAGATTTATTTTGATCAAAATCAAACAATAGTTTCTGTTTAATGTCTAAATTGCAGGAAATCATGGCACATATGTTTGTAGGGATAAAACAAAAGAAGAAACCACAACTACATGTAGCCGACAATCATCAAGGTATGAGAGGTAAAATTATCATACCAACCTACTCCGGATCTTATGATCGAGACAAATATGTTGATTGGGAGATAACTATAGAACATGTGTTCAATTCCCAGCTAGTTCCTGAGATACACACAGTTCAACAAGCTACAAGAGAGTTTAAGGATTTTGCCTTTATTTGGTGGTACGAGCTAGCTGCAACTAATGCTTTACCTAGTACATGGGAACAACTTAAAGAAGCAATGTGTGGTCATTTTATTCCTCTTTCTTATAAACATGTTTTTCTTAGAAAATGCAGCGCTAATTGCAGGACACTATGTCTGTTCAGGAATACTATAAATAGTTTCAAAAGTGCAAAATAAGTTGTGAAATTAATGAATATGTAGAAGCAACCGAGAATAGATTCTTGTATGGTCTTGGACCTGAAATTCAGAATATTCTTATTGATCACTCTTATAGTTCTCTTTCACAATTATTTGAACATGCTTGTATGGCTGAAAAACAACCTTTAGGTGATGATAATGTGTCAAAATTAATTGCACCTATTTGCCATGATGAGGTACAATATTTGGAGGAGGACACCATCACTTTTCTTGTCCCAAACATTTTGCAGCACGTACATAATGAAGAGGACCATACAATAGAACATGAACATGTAAAATTTTTAGGTAAAAGCTCTCTTGATGTGCTGAATTTGCCCTCCAATGATGCAAATAATGCTATACTAGAACCTTCTCTTGTATTACCTTTGTCACAAGTAGAGATGAAGCATGATACTTTTGATTTGAAGCAATATACATGCGCTGAAAATAATATTATTATACCGATTACTTGTGCACATGATAAACTGAAATTATTATCTTCTTTAAACACTTTGGGTTATGTTGAGTTTGATACTTTATGTGCTCTTAGTAGTTTAGAAGAGAAATTTAGATGTGCTGAGTTGCCATGGTTGTCTACTTATATATAACATTTTATTGGTAAATATAATTGTAAAGTAGAGTATATGGTGCATCGAGTCTATATTTGTGTAAATCTAAAATCTCATTTTTGATGTACAAGATTGTGATCAACTAGATTGTCCCTCTAGTTTTACTATAATGAATCGGGTTCACTCTCAAGAAGGGGAGCATTGTTGGCTGCTACCTATGTGTGCTAGTGCTGATTTTTCTTGCATTGAACAGATACTAGCAGTTGTGCAACCATCTATGCCCGCATTACATTTTGTTAGTGCTAATCATTTGCAGGATAGTTTTGAAAAAGATCATGTGCGTTTCGATCAAGGAGCCTACGTATTTACCGACAGTTCTATAGGAGAAGATACTTTGGGAGATTTGAAATATGGTAATGCCACTCCCCACAATATTATCAGTTCCTGTATTTTTCGCAACCTCGTATTTCTTCATGTTGTGCATGGCCATCTTAGAACACAAACGATGCTGAGGACGGCTTTTCATCAAGAGGGGAAGGATGATGAGGACATGACACCCATACATATGTCCATGAGTGGTGCATGGAGTGGAGAAGAAGTAGACCAACAATGTTTTTCAAGTCAAGAAGAAGGTCCGAGGCTAATCCGATTCGAGTCCCCAAGGTGGAGGCCCAAAGAAACTCAAGTTCGAGTCCACCTCGGAGTCCAGGAGCAGCCCGCAGTAAATTGGATGCTCAGATCGCATACGGAGGCCGATTGCGACGTTGATGGAAAGATAATTTCAAGGAGCTTCCAATGGCACCAGTCCCACATCAAAATTCCTTCTGAGTCCTCAAGAATCATTGAAACAAGTGGACATCCAGAATCTGTCAAGGTGCTGCATCACTAATTTGTTGGGCCTTATTAAGCCTAAGTTGTGGGCGCCCAACCCCTGGTCGCTCCCAACCCTAGGACACCCCTCCTCTCATAAATTGAGTAGCCGTCGCCTTAGAAACATGTGTTTTGCTTAGATTAATCTGTCGAGAACAGTTTCGTTGTCATCGGTTTGTAGAACACCAACTCTTGTGCTTAATCATTCATCTGCAGTTTTTCACTTCCTATTGAGAGCTACGTTCTTTCGAGTTCTTGCTTGTGTTCTTCGTTTCGCAGGCCGGGATTAGCCTTCTTGGTGAGGTCAACCGGATTGTGACACGATTGATAACCAGAGGAGTCATGGTGCTAAGATTGCAGGTTTCAAGTTTGCTAACTTGAAGCCGGATCAGTGTGTTACGCTCTGCCCAAAACAAGTTATCCTTCACCTGACGGAAGATCGACACCCTAGTCCACATCACTCTCTATCTTCAAATAAGACATTTAAATATTTAAATTTTATTCTCAAATTGTAAAACATCTCAGGTATATTTAAACAACTACTTATTTAATTATTCTCTAAACTAGCATAATGAGCTTGACTGATTGGGGATTAGTTAGAATATACACCTTATCTACATTTGCCATCAACACAATCAGACAACATAGCTGACCATGTAATAACTGAGTTATATGCATATTTTGCTAGTTTCTTAACTTGTCTCAAATTCTTAGGATGCTTTGTATTTCAAAACATAGAGAGTAGTATTTTAAGCCTCTCGGTGGCAATGGTGACTAATGGTGCTTTTGTCCCTCCATGACATCTCCGATGACGACAGTGATGGCGGAGTGTCTTCCCACTTGTGAGGTTTGTGTTTCTACCATATCTCAGGATCTTGGGTTAGTTCTTCAATCCCCTTTTTGGGTTCTTTAGTGTTCGTCGATTCGGGTCAGGGAGGCGACTGGTGGTGATGGATCCCAAGTTTGGCAACGAGGATATGGTCGATGGCCGTCTGATAATGCGTTCTACACTTCAAGCATGTGGCTAGTCATTTGCTATGCCACTCTTTTGGGCACATAAAAATGATGTTACTTTGTTCACATGGGTAGACTTCCTCCTGAGTGATCTTCTTTATTAATGGTGGCGACGGTAGGAAACCGAGCAGCAGCGGAGTCGGTCGACAACAAGACCTAGTGGAGGTTCTTCAAAAGGGTTACACGTTTTTTTTTCATTTTCTTTGGAGACTGTATGGAGGTGGATGTAAACTCACTTTTTATACAATAATAATCTAATCCATTATTCTAAAAAATAAATTGCTCACGTATTTTGGATTCGGATTTTCTAAAAATCTCTCAAGTAATATTTCTTTCCCTTGTTAATCGAGTTTTTCTATAAGTTGCATGCGCAGTACTACACGGGTACTGATGTTGTTAAGGCATTCCCAAACTAGAAACTACATATCATGTCATATGGATACAATAAGCATAAAACTATGTATCCAATAGATGATTTCTTGAAAATAAATTCTCATCCAATCATCTCTTTTTTATAGGTCCTCTCATAGATGTGGTTTACATGGGACACACACTAGTGGAGAACTCAACATCTACCGTCCACATTGATACTGAAGAGATTTTGATCCAGTACTAATATTAGTCTTAGTACCAGGTCTAAAGAGGGTGGTCTTAGTACCATGGAAAGAGGGTCGGCTCACAATCTTGTCAGAAGTGGGCCCAAGCCGACTGTCTCCCCTACTGGTGATGGGCCCATGGGTACCCACAATTAACACTGCTAGTGTTATAAATATAAGGATTCGGCCTTGGTTCCACATACATCAGAAGGAACAAGTTTCCAAAGTCCAAATATTAGGCTTAGTTTAGTTTGGGAATTAGGCTTAGAGTTGTCTTGGTAAGCTTGGGTCTAGCTTTTGTATCTTTTCCCTTGTTCGTAAGACTTTAATCTTCAATGGAAATATCTTCTTTATTATCTTCAATGTCGCATGCACATATGTATGCATGGTTGCTCTATTTATTTCTAGATTAAGTAGAGTTGTGTTTCATAATGCAAGCATGATGTTTGGGCTATGGGAATATAATTGATACTACCTATTGACAGTCACTAACTGATGAAATCTGATCATCAACATTATCAGAAACAAATGAGATCATGGCATCTTTTACATATATTTTATTCAAATAACGTAGTTTCACGAGTTTTGGAGACTATTTTAACACAAGAGCTAAACACTCAAGGACGGCTGCATGGACACATTGGACAACACATCGACCAAAGGAGAGGTCGCTTCACACGCCAGGCCCACATCGACCGACGGCCCACGTCGATTGATGCAGCCTAGGCACCAGACCGTCTCTCCCTTTGGCGGTTGCCGCAAACCAGCCATGCACACCCCAAGGGGGTTGATCCAAGGGCCACCTCACACCTATGGTCGGCAGACGTGGAGATGGGGCCAACCGCCACCATCTTGCACGTGTTGATTCTCCACCGCCTCTACAACTTAAAAACGAAGGGCTTGGGCCTCAGTTCTGAAAAGCACACAAGAAGAGATTTGTCCTTTATAAGTGCTTAGACTTAGTCTTAGCTTTGGGAATAGGCCTAGAAGTTGTGTTTCTCGAAGGTTTTCTGACAGTCTCGCTAAGATTTTGTATAAAGCTGTTGTATCTTAGTTACTTGGCAAGACTTTATTTTTAATGGAATTATCTTCCTTGTTATGTTCTATGTCTCATATCATATCTTATCCTTAGTTTACGAGTTATATACTTTGCATAGATTCTTTCATATGGTTGTGCCTAGGCCTTTTGATTTATATTAATGACATTGGCTCAATGCACCATGGTGTTGCTTTGCCTATCTCTAGGACAGGCAGAGTTGTATCCCTTAGTGCAAACATGGTTTTTGGACTATGGGGTATTATTGACAGTACCTTTACCCCATGGATTTGTAGAGGTAGACGTCAGGTGGTGACAGCTCTGTCCGTCCTTTCTAATCCTCCATGCCGGGATTATGTGTTATGCCTTTCGAGATAATACATCAAGCATTTCCTATGATTACTGAGTGTTCCTCTTGATACCTAGATATGCCTATCGAATATGCTTCTATGTTCTTCGCATTGTAAAGTATATATTCTTGTATGCTAGTACCTAATTGAAGGGGTAGGCTATGCTAGCGATAAACAAAATATTATACCACATTAACTAGGAACAACTGCTATCTTAGATCACGAGATTACCACTAGAAGCGCAGGTACAGAACTTGATGAAGCACGTCGGGCAATGCAGTCGATCACGTCCTCCTCTAAGACTTGTCCTTGTGCTCCAGATGCAACACGTCCAAGGTATCCACACGTACAGGGAGGAAGCGTCACGCCCCGAACTGCTAGGTCCGCGAGAGAAATGAAGGTGTGGACATGTGGATTTGGTGGCTGCCAACAAGAGGCATGGATTGACCTAATCTGTGTGCCCCACCCCTTCTTGTATAGGCATCCCTGATGGGCCCTGGGTCTGAGGCCCATTAGTACTTCTAAGCTTGGTTTAATTTAGATCCTATCCTCATTAGACTTCCAGCCCCTTAAGTGTGTGACCCTATACGTTCATGTATGCATAGACATGGCCCGAGTACTCCTACTGGGCCCATAGTTGACAACGGCCTCTAGCAAGACATGCCAACTGTTATACG
The DNA here is from genome assembly GCA_033239725.1 of Echinochloa phyllopogon. Lineage (NCBI taxonomy): Eukaryota > Viridiplantae > Streptophyta > Magnoliopsida > Poales > Poaceae > Echinochloa > Echinochloa phyllopogon. Next base: position 11,642,219 of record BTCW01000010.1, on the reverse strand, counting down.
TACGTGAAGATCATATTAGCAGAACCATCACATTCTCATATACATGCTATTGCCTTTGCCTCACGATATTTTGTCTAGCTCCAAGCTGACATCTCTTTCTCGACGTTATGGGTTGGAATCCCTTATAGGCTAACAATTAACCTTAGCATGACCATGTATTTCTTGATCTGATCCCTCAAGGCCCCCAGAGATATCTGTCTCTCAAATAGAGAGGGGCAAATCCCATATTGACTGACCATTCCTCACAGTATGCTTCCTGACAAACTCGAAAACCATCTTTATAACTACCCAGTTATAGAGTAGCGTTTGATAGTCCCTAAGCTGGTCAGCTAACATCTTGAGTACATACGACAATTTCAGGTCTAAGGACAAAGCATACATATTGTGTAAAGCGAGAACTACATACTATTTCTCATGTTGGGTCAATCCAGCCTCATATCATACCTGCGCCCGCATTGTTAGTTTGACATCTCCATGTCCATGACTTGTGAAACATAGTCATCAACTAATACATGTGTTACTCTAATTCTGACCAGGGAAAGTTGTAGAATAATTATACAAGCAAAAGAGTTTCACAAACAATTCACATAATTACCAATCAATACAAGTTGTCTTTCATGAATAATCAATAACACATAATGTAACATGGATACAACAAAATATGATCATCTCTATGATTACCTCTAGGGCATATTTCTAACAATAACATGACTAGGAACTGCATAGGATCCCTAGCTCCTCTTTCTATTGTCACCCCATCTAAGTTAGCCCTCTTAAGTGTCTGAGCCTTTCTGTGTGTCACACTACCTCTATCCCTATCTAGATAGTAGATATGTCCTTGATGCTACAAAATAGTGCACTGGTTAACAACCATGCGGACCAACTGCTTTCCCTGTGGAATAAAAAAAATATGATACTCTAAAATACTCCCAGACGAAATGCTACAATGTACTTATATGCGCTTGCTGAATATCTGTGACCATAAGAAATACCAACAGTACCTTTAACCACAGATTTGTAGATGTAGGCGACAGGTAATTACAACCCTGTTCGTCGTTGGTAATCCTCCACGTTCGGATTCAAATGTTAGGCCTGTAAAGTGTTTTGTTGGAGTAAAGAATCTTCCTGTTGACACCTCAAGATGCATGTCAACTATGTAAAGTATGCATGCTAGTATGCTAATAGATATCAATGATAAACAAATGCTTAAGGATCTCTTGCTCATTTCTCTGCCTTCTCAGAGTTCTAGAGCCGATTTCAAAGCTAGCTAGAGACCTTGTAATGATTTCAGAACTAGAGACCTTGTGATGATTTTTTTTGGATGAATAAGATCTCAAAAGAAAAGTTATGAATTACAAAGTTTTAGATCTTTTGACCTCTCCAATGTGGATATAAAGTTTATTTTCATCCAAGTTCAATAAAAAGTTATGAATTTATTTTGCCAGAGCTATTTCTAGGGGTGGGTGACTCTATCACCCGCCTCTATAAATTAATCATATTTGTTGGGCCAGGTCACCCCCGGTCTTCCCATGAAAATTGATTTTTAAGTGTGAGTCTTGTGCTACAATGTCAGTTCGTAGTAGGAGCAACTCATCTTTTGGTCCGTCCCAAAAAGAATTAGGGGGCGCTCTTACAAATCATTTTTATAGTAGTGTTTGTGACTTACTTTGTCATCAACGATACTTTAAGTATGCCTTTTTTGTATATTTGGACTAAACACTGCGAGAAAAAGTCAACTATGAATTGTATTGTAGCCACCCAGCTTCAAGTTCGATTCCTCAACTCAGCACATGTGTCCCATTTTCTTTGATTTACTTTAGGATATAACCAACGCTATTTTTTCAGTGGAACATGACATGCCCATTGACATCAATGCACCTACAGTGACTTTGTTAATCTCTATATCTACCAACCTAATATCTCGAAGATGCTCATAGGGATAGGATTTGCGTGCGTATAGTTTTAGGGGCGCGTGTGCGTGCATGCGAGCATCTGTATCTCTATTAGTCTTCTGAAAAAACTAAGGGCGCATGCTATTTTTAATTCACACTTAATTTATTGAAACAAATTCAAAAATATCATTATTTTTGGGATAGAGAGAGTGCATCTTTAGGTACATACTTTTTAGGAAAAAGTATAATTTATACCCTCCAACCATCATAGAAGTCTAATTTTCAACCATATATTATAAAACTAGACATCATATGTCATCGAACTATCGAAACCGTGCAAATTAAGACCCCTGGGTGTTTTTGATTTTCTTGAATTTTTTAAAAATTATTGAATCTTAAAAAATTCAAAACTAATTTAGTTCAAATCCAAAATTATCAAATTGGCAGTAAATTTTTTTTGCAAATGGAACATGTATGTTGTTCATATATTGCAAAACAACAATTTAAATAAATATATAATACGTATTACTAGAAGAATTAAAAATGAGGAACAAAAATAAATAATATTCAAATAACTACAAATACAACACCCACATATAGGTTTCATTTTTGGAATACTGGTTTCATATTTTTTTGAATTTAAAACGAATTTGTCATGGTTTTTTAATATTAAACCTTTTTTAAAATTTTCTAAATAAAAAGATTTGCATGGTGGTTTTATAATGGAAAGTTGAAAATCAGACTTCTATGATGATTGAAGGTTGTAAAATGTACTTTTCTCTACTTTTAATAGAGCATTAATTTTACAAAGTAGATTATATTGACTAGAAAACATATAGTATTGGATAGATGACTACCAAATATTGTAGTCTCAACTTTAAGAGAGGTGATCAAGGTGCACTGATAAAACAATGTCATCAACATCAACGTCCTGCATAACACTGTTCGAAAATGAACTCAGCATCGAGTCCCGTGTGTTAGTTATTAATGTGAACTGCTACATCATTCCGCGAATGTTTTCGATGTTCTAACAAAAGTCAGGGCTCGATCGGGGTCAGTTTGTGCTGTCCTGTCCACTACAATCTTAGACCAGCACGTGGGCCGGTACGTCTCTAAAATGTGTGGCGTTAGACTTGTTCAACAACAATCCACGTGGAATATTATGTAAACTAATCAGCTTTTTGCCTGACCATGGTAGGAAGAGGAAGAAGAGGGGTCTCGACCGTCGAAGATACTTATTACCACCCAGCAGCCAGTCCAGGATGGGAAGCCAACAGCCGGAGCGCCTTCGCCTACCATCACCATGATCCACGCCCACCGGTGCCGCCTATGTCCGGTTGTGGTACTAGGTCTAGGGCGCTCCCGGCACCAGCTCGAGACAAAAAGGAGCCAACGCGAGTAACTTACATCCCTGGCATTTCCAAGATGAAGGACAAAGTAGAGGAGAAGTGGCACCACCAAAAGGAGGAGCTGAAGGCAACATCGAAGAAAGTGATGCAAAAGGCTTCTTCGCTTTGCTCGGGAAACAAAGATAATAAGAAATGATAATAACTTCATATCTAGAGCAATTCTGTCTAGAGACCGATCAGATAGTGGTGGATGCACACCATAAAATCTTGAGCGTGCTAGCTGCATCAGTATGTAGCTAATTATTGATTGTTCTACTTTGTTTGTATGCGTGCTGCATGCGTGTGTCCATTCTTTATGCGCGCTGCGCTTGTTTGTAAGTGTATATACATATATGTGTGTCTTGTGAGCACCGAGCAGAACTGGTCAAGCAACTGTGTATACTCACACGTTTTTAAATATACAAAGAATCAAAGAAGTCCATTTTTTCCCTCATTGCTTGGGTCCGATTTCGGCCGATGTCTTTGACAATCAAAACTCTGGAACCGAATAAACATTGCCCTCTAGCTGGTTCGGAAGTAGGTGTTACCTATATATGTATTTTTAAAAATAATTAGAATCTTTTTTAATATCTAAAAGTTTTAACTAATTCATGTAAATCAAAAAAATATGTACTCCCTCCGTATCACAATTAGATGACGTTTAGGACAGCAACACGGTCTCCAAAACACAACTTTGACTCCTATTTTCTATAAAAAATATTTATTAGAAAGTTATATATGTATACTTTCATGAAAATAATTTTTAAGATAAATCTATTGATATGATTTTTACATTTCTAAACTCAACGGCTTAAAAGTTATTCATGATTTATATTTCCAAGGTTTGACCCAAACCTTGTCCAAAACGTCATCTAATTGTGATACAGAGGGAATACCAGGTACCAATTTTTTTTCTAAAATATATAATCTATCTACTAGTGTTCTATATAGAGTTATTTGAATCTAACTTGTTCTTGTTGATATTGTTTTAGGGGATCTAGTTCTCTCCATGTGTGATTACGTCATATCTGATAAAGGTTATGCCGACAATGTTGGTATCCACTATCCACCCTGCAGCTTCAAGCACTACAAGTATATGTGGCTTCATGTGGTGTTGTGAGAAAAAAAATAAAAAATAAAACACTGGAGCAGTTGGAAGCTCAAATCAAGCAGAACTGGATGTGATGAAGATGGCTCAAAGAATTGCAATGATAAATACACAAGACATGGTATATTACCTTAGTTTTTTTTTACTTCTATTACGTTGTGAGTATATGATTGAATGATGTGGTTTATGCATGTAAGGCGTTTTCATGATTGGTATGGCAGGTACAATGGCAAGGTAACACGTACTGCAAGTGAGGTGATTGCCTGATTGGTAAATACAAAATTGGGGTCTTCCAAACCTTGATGGAGTGTAGGAAATCAATATGTGAAATGTGTTAAAAGAAAACAAAACACAACTTTTAAAGTGTGGAAGGGTCCAAACACAAAAACACATATAAAGCTCAATACTGTTGTCATGTAACATGTCTAATCTCCATATACCATTTCAATACTTCACAAATATAGCCAAGTAATATTAATTGTATGTTTTCATTATTTAAGACAACAATAATTTCTTTTTTCATTTTAAATTAAATGTTTCAAATAATTTTTTTGGTCACTCACTTATTTATCAAATGGCTCTAAACTAATTATAATGGAGTTATACAAATGAGAAATAGTTTCCATTTAATACAAAGTCATCAAGATTAATTTAAAAATTACTAGCCCGTGAAGGCGCACGGTTTGATGAGCTAGGAGAATAGGTGAAGACATATATTGCCAGCATGTAAAGTAGTGTAGGTTGTTAATGTAAAGTTATGGAATGACTTGAATATTAATTCTTTGAATGTAGTGGTTGAAGCGTATGGAATGTAAAGTAACTAGGTGATACCCCGCGCGATGCTGCAGGAATTTTTTAAACAAAATTTTAAGGTAAAACTGAAAGTAGAGATATTAAGATGGTTATATGATAATATTCTTTTACAAACGACGTTATACATGATTTAAGGTGAAATTTGAAAGTAGAAACACTAATGTGATTGCATGGCAACATTCTTTTACAAATGACATTATGCATGAAAACATTTTTTTAAATGATTGATCATCTATGTATTTTTACTGTGGAAAATTTGTAGCATTATACTCGCAAAAACTAATAAATTCTATGTACAGATACTATTAGTCATAGAAAATTGATGAAAGACATAAATAAATGATCCTAGTGGATGGAGACGTGGCGTCTGATATAGTGCTTCATACTCCCTGAGTCCCAAAATAAGTGTTCTTTTAGAAAATTTAGTACAGATTGCTAGTCATGACAAATGACCACGTTCTCCCTCATTGGAACTATAAAAGTAGCATTAACTAATTATTTGATTGGTTATATGCGTTTCTGTATGCACTTTTGTATTAATATGTGCATACCTAAAAGTTAAATGAACATTCTTTGTGGAACAAAAATTGAATGTTGTACGGACACACTTATCTTGGGACGGAGGGAGTATATGACATTGATAGCTTGCGTGTTGAGAGAAATAAATTAATAATTTTTAGTGGGGTGCATCTATATAGGATATATAGATTCCAGGCCCTTTATCTTCCTATAAATGGGGTGGAAGTTGTAACTGTTGAGGGAAATAATTCAGATTACTCAGCTTAAGCAACGAAATCCATTTGATGTTATTTGCTAACTTTAGTGTATTTTTCACATTGTAGCAAGTCTTCGGCTTGCATTAACTTTAGTAGCGCAAGTTTGAAGGCCCAACTGTTGGCTACTGGATGAGTGGTCGGTTTTATTCCCCAGCAATCATGGTTGATTCATATTGATTTTAACATCATTTTCTCCTAATTTTCTTTGACGCCTTGAATGCTACGTCTCATCTAGAACTCTTGTGCTTATTAGCCTCCATCCAAGTCAAGGACATGGGAATGATTGCCAATTTATAATACGTACCCATTTTGAGAAACCAAACAAAAAACCACGACACAACTGATGCCATGGCCGCCGAACCAAACAAAAAAAATCACGGCACAACTGACGCCAAGGCAGCCGAGGCCGAGTTCGTAACCGCGTCGTCAACGCTGGACAGCTTGGAAATCGTGGTGGAGCGAAGGCTCCGCCAGCACGACGGCGGCAGGGCGGAAGCAGCTCGACGATGACCATCTTCCGCGTCCTGGCTACGAATGACAACGGGTCGGGTATGATGCGGGTAGAGTAAATATCCGCCCGCAACATATTGACTATCGGGTAAAATTCTATACCCGTATCATTACCTGCGGGTATTTTTTTTACCCATATCCGCGTTTATCGGGTAAATACCCATGGGTACCCGATGGGTACGAGTATTTTACGTTATAATTGGAAAAAAACATATGTCCGTATCATACCTGTGGGTGAAATTTCGTATTCGTACCGTTACCCGCGGGTATAAATTTTTACCCATACCCACGCCCATCGGGTACGATACCCCAGGTACCCATGGCCATAGGTAAGATTGCCATCCCTAGTCCCGGACCATGTTGGCGACGGAGATAGAGAGGAGAACACGAAGCTGACACGTGGATCCACTGTCATATGGCCAATTATAAACGGTTTCAATAGTTAGACGATCAAGCATATCCGGTTTTAAAGTTGGATGACAAAAATCAAACTCGCGTAATAATTAGATGGCCAAAAATGAATTTATTCCTTAAAGAAAAATAAAGCAATTTTAAAGTGTGGAAGGGTCCCAACACGAACACACGTATATAGCTTAACATTGTTGTCATGTAACATGTCTAATCTCTATATACCGTTTCACTTCTCCACAAATATAGCCATGTAGTATTAATTGTATGTTTTCATTATTTAAGAAAACAATAATTTCCTTTTCCATTTTAACTTAAATGTTTGAAATAATTTTTTGTCACACTTATTTATCGAATGGAAGACCGAGGCCGAGCTTTATAGATAAAACGAGTCAGGTACTGGGATATCTGTTTACAATAAAGCACAAGACCGCAAACTAAACCTAAATCCTAACAGATCCACAACGGGACCCCCAGGAGACACCCCAGAACAACACAGGGTTTCTTAAGGACGCACGTCTAGAAGGCCAAGAACCCATCAAAGACCGGCCGGAACGAGCCGCCCGTGGGGTCCAAAGCTTCGCAGCCGCAGAGGAGACCCCAAACAACGCCTTCGGGAAGGCAAAAGCGCCGAGCCAGCGCTAGCGTTCAATTTTCACCGAGGAGCCCCGTGCAACCGCCAAAGGAGGAGCCCGCAAGCAACGCCCCCAGCAGGAAAACCCGTTACCCGATCCAGCCCGCCAGACTGCAGCTTTCGTTAGCATACCGCCCCCAACACCGGAGGAACCAGCCCCCAACACAAACGCCCTTGCACACCACCTACGCGTCGCGACCACCGAAACTTTCCTGCAAGGTCCCATAAGAAACTAAAGCCACCACCAATTCTCAGGTAACTGAGGGCTACAGGCTCATCATCGACCGAGGTTCGCCCACCTCAATTGCGGGCAAACCCTAGCGATCTACAAGCGCATGGACCCGAAATCGCCCTCCTCTTGTAGGGCCAAACCCGGTGGATTCAGCAGAAGCGCGCCGCATTAGCCTTGCCGTATGGGAGCAGCAGCGCAACAGAAGCGATCCGAGAGAACATCACTGGGGAGACAACACGCCGGGGAAGCCAGAGCAGGACAAGCTCGTCCTCCCCTCTGTGAACCGCTGTCGGGCTGCAGCCCGGGGCGAGCACGAAGAGGGAGAGCATGGCCGGCGGCACGAAGGCCGCCACAGAGTGGCGCCCCAAGGGGCCCACCACTACAGACCGGAAGCCTGGCCGGCGTTGGAGACTTGGGGGGAGGCCGCCAATTCGTCGAGGAAGCAGGTGCCGCAGACGAAGTCTCCGCACCCTGCGGGGATCACCGAGCACGCCTCCGCCGCCCCATAACGGGGAACCCCCATCCCCCACCGGCCTCCCTTGCCGGCGTTGGGGGGACCGCGCGGGCCTTGACCGCTATGGCCGCTCTTGCGGCCGGAGCAGAGCCGGGGCGCCGTCAGAAGCGGAGGCGACGAGGGGCGGCTGGACGGCGAGCCATCCCCCAGATCTACGACGGGGGAGGAGGGCCCCGCCGCCGCCATCTCCGTGGCCGGCTAAGGCGAGGGCTGCAGCACGTTCAGGCAGCGGCGGAGCGGAGGGCGCGAGGGGGAGAGCTCGAGGCGTGAGGCGGCGGCGCTAGGGTTCGGCCCCGTCGCCTCTGGGAGAGAGGAGCAGGGCGTCCCCTACTTTCTCTTCTCCAAAGAGTTTCTTCTAGGCCCCCAATGGCTCTAAACTAAACATAATGGAGTTATACAAGTGAGAAATAGTTTCCATTTGATAGAAAGTCGTGAAGATTATTAGCTAGACTAATCAAATAGCTTAACTCTTTTTTTTGTGCGAATGGAGAACTCTTGTGCTTATTATCTAGACTCCATCGAAGTCAAGGTCTTCGGAATGATTGCAAATTTATAATCTGTACCCATTTTGAGAAACCAAACAAAAAAAATCACCACACAACTGACGACGCCATGGCAGCCGAGGCCGAGTTCGTAACCGCGCCGTCAACGCCGGATATCCTGGAAATCGTGGTGGAGCAGAGTCTCCGCCAGCACGACGACGGCGGGAGCAGCTTGACGATGACCATCTTCCGTGTCCCCGCCCACGTCCGCGACGCCAACAGGGATCTCTACGAGCCCCGCCTGGTGTCCATCGGTCCCTACTACCGCGGCCGGCCGGCCCTGCGCTCCATGGAGCAGCACAAGTGGAGGTACGCGCGCGAGCTCCTCGATAAGGAGCATCCGGAGATCTTTCTGGCCAAGTGCGTCAAAGCAGTCCGCGGCGTCGAGCAGCAGGCGCGGTCCTGCTACAGTGAGAGGACCGACATCTTCGCCGTCGCCGCCGTCGCTGTTGAGGGCAGACTGAGGGGCGATGGGGTGATCGAAGACGGGCAGTCCGGCTCCGGCGGTGGAGGCAATCCTGGCCCTGACGACTTCGGGGAGATGCTGCTGCTTGACGGCTGCTTCGTCCTGAATTTCTTCATCAAGTGGCACAACGAGGAGAAGGACGAGCTCTGCGACGTCGGCTGGGGGCTTCCCCTGCTCCAGTCTGACCTGCTGCTGCTGGAGAACCAGATCCCCTTCTTCGTGCTCGAGGCACTCTTCCGATTGGTATCCCCTGAGGCAGAGACGTGGCATCTCCGCAGTCTGATCCTTCCCCATTTGAGGCTCTACAAACCACTGTCGGCGACCGAGGAGGAAAGGGCGACCCAAGCCAAAGAGATCCACCATTTGCTCCACCACCTCTACGAGGCCATCGTCCCCAGCGCCGAGGAGATGGCGGCGGCGCCGGGAGCGGGAACGACGCCGCCACGGCCAGCGCCGCAGTGCGTGGTGGTCCGGCTGCGTCAGATGGGCGTCCGGGTAAGTAAGGCCGTGTCGGAAAGGTTCGCCTTCGTCCGCCGGAACATGCCTCAGCTGGCGCTGCCCCCGCGCTGGATGAGTCGTCTGTCCCTGCTCCACCAGGCCACCGCCGCATGCGCCTGGGTCAGCAAGTGCACGGCTCGGATGGGAAGAAGAAGAACGGCGGCGGCGGAGGCCGAGGCGCCGCCCATGGTGGTGCCGTCCGTGACCTTGCTCCGCGAGGCCGGCGTTCGGTTCGAGAGGAAGGCGTCGCCCCGGCACATGTTCGACGTCACGTTCGACGCGGCGGCGGGCGTCGTGAGCATGCCGCGGCTGGAGGTGGACCACGCCAACAGGCCGCTGCTCGTGAACCTCGCCGCGTTCGAGCAGACCCTGCGAGGCCGAGGCGTCGCCAACAAGCCGGTGTCGAGCTACACGGCGCTGGTGAGCTCCCTGGTGAGGACGGGCGCGGACGTGGAGCACCTGCAGAAGCGCGGCATCGTCGACTACCTCCTGGGCGGCGACGACGACGCGGCGGCCGAGTTCTTCCAGAAGCTCGGCGACTGCAGCAGCCTCGACTACGAGGACCACCACTTGGCCGCCATGTTCACGGAGCTGAGCCAGTACTACCACTCGAGCTGGCGCAGGCACAAGGCCAGGTTCCTGCGTGAGCACTGCAGCAGCCCGTGGGCGGTGCTCGCGCTCATCGTCGCCAGCTGTGCGTTCTGCTTCGCGCTCGTCAAATTCTCGACGACAATCTACGGCCTTACCCATCCTAATTGTCGCTGCTAGCGTTAGATCCATATATACATGTGTGGTGTATCATAAAAAAAAGACTATTAGACGATAATCTATACTAGAAAGATCGAGTTCTTTTAAAAACTTTTGCTACCAACTAAAACCGGGATATACCCTCACAATGGACCCATCTGAACTCACGTTGAATGAAAAAAAAAAATATTACGGAAGTTTTTTTTCGACAGAGCGAAAAACCCCGTGTGAGTTTACCCCTAACCCCCCATTTTTTTTCACCGGTGTTTTTTGCACCCATTTTTTTGGAAAGAAAAAATCGCATGTTTTTTTGAAAGAAAAACTCGGCTGTTTTTTTATCCCCTCCTTCGTATACGCCATCCCTCCAGCAAACCCTGGCGACGTGGCCGTGTCGAGGAACACTACAATGGGAAATGGGATTTAGAGAAAGGTTCTAGGGTTCTTCACCGATAACAATCCAAGCTATGCTTTCAACATTACAGCCGAGTCACACAATCTCCAACAAGCCGTGTTGGAAATATAGACAATATATTGATCAAAATCCGAACAGTATTAATCATGGCACGAACTAAATGTAGCATGCAACACTCTATTATACTAGTAACCATCAAGATCATCATGATTAACTCATAAAACATGATGTAGAAATAGATCTGAACACGGCGTACGTACAGTGAATGCGCTGGCGCAGCCATGGTGACGAGTGTTGAAGGAGCGACGTTCACGTTGTGGACGGAGCGCAACAATCGGCGCTGCAGACGACGAGCTCGTACAGCGCCGGACGTTGGCGGAAGACGAGCCGTGGCGATGATTTGGAGCAGTCGCGCGGAGTGCTTTCCAAAAACCTTATTCGCCCTCTCCCGGTGCAGGATCACAAGGACAAAGGGTTCTGGAGACCTGCTCTCCCGTTCGCCGGTGCACGCCGGCGATCGAGATGGAGTAGGACTAGAGCGGCGGCGTAGCAGTGAGAGAAGGCAGAAACCCTAGCTCGATTAGATGTATTTTGGCAGAAGCTGACGGGTCGATTATATAGGGAAGCGGTAGCCCACGATCCGTAGCCGACTTGATAGCCAAGGAAACCAAAAATTAAAACAGCAAAAGGAAACCATTCACGCAGACATCGTGCGCCCGCGCCCTTCACCCCGGCGAGGCGAGCGAGCGAGCGCGTGTGGAGCTTCCCTTCTCTCTCCACACACATAGCTTGGAGGAGTGGAGACAACTTCCATATTTAAGTTGGTCATCCCTCCTCTCAACTAGCAATGTGGGACTAAAGGTGGCACCCATCCACCACTTCCTCGTGCACATATGTGCCTTTGAGATTTATTTAGGAATTTAGGAATTTCTTCATGGGCTTTAATGGGCCAAGCCCCTAAATTCCATCGAGGCGATCCTCTCCACCGCCTGTACTTATATATATTGCCGTAAAACAAAAAGTGATCGCCTGCAGTGCATCAAGATCGATCACCTTGTTTGGAGACCATGGTGTTGATCGGTTTGAATGTGGAGGCACAACTAGACATGTTGTGGGCGAAGAACTCGATCTGGAATCGTTTCCCATAAAGCAGTGAGATTGTATGCCAAGGCGCGCTTTTCATGTTGACGATAGCGTGCCCTGCATTGAAGTGGAGAGGAACAGGAGATATCGGCAACAGAGTCTGCAGCAGGTGAAAGCTATCAAATGCACCTTCCTGTATAAATTTATAGGCAACAAAATGTTTACATGCATGAGTACGTGGTGGTGAGAGCCTTGCGCTAAACTCTAACAGATGCGCAGGCAATCCGTGCAGATATGATCCTTGGGGGTGTGGCATCATCAGTGGAAGAAATGCGTGCATTGTGCTCGTAGTAGACTCGTTATTAATTGTGCATGTTGAGAAGTCAGTTGTGGGGTAGAAAGAGGAGATGTGCCAAAGAAAATCAAATCATCTAGGAAAGAGAACAATTATAGAGACAGGTAATTGAATTTTTATTAACCTTCGCTCCAATTATTTTAGGTTTAAACCACCTTTTGCCGGTCATGGATGGATTTGACCGAATATACCTACCACTACCAGAATGATCGACATCTGCACCGGGTGGGAAAGCCCTTTAGCACCGGGTTTCCCACCCGGTGCAACTAATCCGAGGCTAAAGGGGTACCCCTTTAGCACCGGGTTGAATAACCGGTGCTAAAGGGTCCCTTTAGCACTGGGTGCAGCCACGACCCGGTGCTAAAGGGCTTGCCCCGCAGCGCCTTTAGCAGGGCCTTTAGCACCGGGTCGTGGCTGCACCCGGTGCTAAAGGGCCTGCCTTTAGCACCGGTTGCTGTCTGCAACCGGTGCTAAAGGCCCCGGATTTCTTTTTTTTTTTTGCTTTTTTCAGTAGCCATGCGTGCACGTCTATATACGTATATATTCTAATACATGTATTCTAATGCGTATTCGGCCGACTCTATATTCATACTAGCTGACATTTCATCAAAATAGAAGACATATATATTACAAAAGTAGATATTCATGCATGTCAACTCGAGTTATATATATTTAAACTGTATTTTCTACTTAATTAAGATTGACGACTAGCTTGTTGGACTGTCCGGCACGTCCTCCAGTACTGGCGAGTAGAATTCTCCTCGGGGATTGACGACCTCGTCCCAGATCCATCCGACGAGCTGTTCTGCAATTGCGTCAATTCTTTCTAGCTCTAGGGACTCTTCCTTCATGTTGAACATCTGTAATTTACAAATAATTGAAAGATATTTAATCCGCCGAGTTGGAGACAATAATTGTGCACTTAATAATAATGGAAATGTGTTTATTATTACGTACCATAATATCCTGTTGTGTAAGCTTTTTATGTCCCCAATTCCACATGAAATCGCAAACATAGTATGCACATAAATTATTTCCCGGCCCCTGTTTGGCACACTGTCGACCAAAAGAAATTAAGTAAAATTCATATAATATATTAGCCGAGGCCTACATGTACAAATTACTTGCTTACCGGAAAGCCAATGTTCCATTTTAGTGTTTCATGTTGAATTCCCGGGTGTTCTTGACGAAATTGAATCCAGGCCCTGCGAACAAAAAAATTGAGTTAAGTCATTGCGAGTGTAAGGGATGAATTAAGTAGGGGAAAATATACATCACCTTGTCATCATGTCCATGATGTTCTGTAGTTTTTCTTTTGGAGTGTGCAACGAATCAAAGATGTTCACGACACCCCGGTCAGGACACAATATTATTAGGAACCAGTGAAATCTGTGCACATGTATACATTATAATCAGAAATGAATTAGTACAGAGACAGTATAAGAAGAAGCCTGTGTATGTACTCACTCGATGTTGTACGGGATTAGTATGGAGTCGCAGTAATTTTGTTTCTTAATATACTTGTATAGGTTTCCATATGTTTCCTCAGGATTCATCAATATCATTTCTTCACTTATCCTTCGAGGATCAACGAAACCAACGTCATATATCCCGTATCTCCGACATTTTTGAATCTCCATTCTGCATATGTTAAGCAATAAATAAAGCCCGCGTCAGCATAGATTGGAATTATTGTTTTCAAACTGTGAATTATAAGCAACAACAAAGTACTTACAGTGTCCAAAAGGTGATCAAATCCACGTCCATGGCGTCGCGGTGGTACAACTCATATATATCCTTAAACCTCAGCCACACCCAATCCTCGTCACCATTGTAGAAATCATGGTCCTTCACGCCTACTTTGATCATGCGCCGTTTATTCCTTCTTGATTCTTCCAAGTATCACTCATGGAATCGGCGCATCTTCGTCTGTAGCTTCCTCTCCATTTCAGGAGGGACCATAGGCTCGCCAAGATTAAACGGCCACCTCAGCGTTGTGTTTACAGGCACCTCTTCTTCCTCCAGGACTTGCGCTCTGGTTAGTCCAGTCTCGGCCAATACTTGTTGCACGTTAAGCTCATCCAGAGATGGCAATGGACCCAAGGGCCGCTGAGGTTGCTGGCCGAGCTGAGGAACCTTTTTGGATGGGCCCGCCTCCTTATCTGCAGCCTTCCGCTTCCGGCGAGATTTCAGTAATGAGCGGTCATAGTCTGTTACTATTACTTCCTTCTGTTGACCCTTGCCCAAATTACCGAGGAATGACTTGACGACGGTGGGATCAAGCTTCGGCTCCGGCTCAAGTTTTTTCCTCCACTCGGCCATTTGCCTCTTTGTGTCTGCTTTGACCGAGGCTTCGAGCTCCTCTAGAGTTTTCTCACCCGCTCTTTTCTCTGGTGCGGGCTTCTCTTTGGTTTTCCGCGCCTTCTTCGCTGGTGGAGTGGGGGCAGAGGCTTTAGTGCGGCGTCCCCTCTTTGGCGGAGGGGGCGGAGACCTCCGCGGCGGAGGAGACGGAGACCTCTTTGGCGGAGGAGACGGAGACCTCTTCGGTGGAGGAGACGAAGACCTCTTTGGCGGAGGAGACGGGCTTGCATCAGGAGCTCCCGGAGAATCGTCATGATCCTGTGGATCTCTTGGAGGTGACGGGAGCTTGTTGGTAGCCGCAGGTGTACCGGGTATGACGACGTCTGCCTTGCTCCATAGAATGATGCAGTGAGAACACTGACCGAGTTTTGTTTCTCCGTCACCTCCGGGGATGTCAAGTTCCAAGTCTTCCCAGCTGGTGACGACTTGCTCCACCTCAACAGGTACGTAATCATGTGGAATGTCATTGCAGTGCCATTTTTGCCCTTCTTCCACACGTTTGGTCATACCGTATGCGACCTGATAAGTTAGTAGTCACAAAGAAAGTTAGTAAATGAATGGTATTTACGATGAAATGTATGCAGTATGAACTAAGGTCGCATACGTACCACCACAGCTAAGTTCTTCTGCCTGACGACAAGCTCGCACGCGGTCCGTTGAGTTATTTCATCCACGGTGTAACGGACCGCTTCGGCGGCCTGTGTGGAAGCGTGACTGCTTTGATATTATTGTTTAGGGCTAATAAGGGCCGCATGTTGGAGAGGTGCATGCTCTGTGGAACCGGTCCTGCCTGCGGCTTGTTGGAGAGGTTCACGCTCTGTGGAACCGGTCCCGCCTGTGGCTTGTTGTATCTGCAGCCATGCTACCTTCATCCGTCGCTCCATCTCTGACTCCATTTCTTGGAGCTTTGAGCCCTAGGCGGCAACCGTTTGCTCTAGGTCGCTCACCCTCTGCTCATATTCGGCCTTCTTCCTCGAACGGCTCCTATAGGTGGCGGCGTGCTCTTGGAAACCTTTCTTCCATGAGATGCTTGTGCCTACGCCGCGCGTCCGTCCAGGATGCTCCTTGTTCCCTAAGGCATAGGTTAGCTCATCTCTGTCTCTATCGGCAACAAATTCTCCCCTATCAGATGCCCTGAGGATATCGAGGAGACGTTGAGCTAGTTCTCGCAAGTCCTCGGGAAGAACCGCCGGGTCGTCCTTGTCCTTGCCCCCACTAGTCCACACAGCCATGGCCGCCTCCTCGCACATCGGGTCGAAGGCGAGGTCCCTGGGACACGCGTCACCAGGGTGCTCGCTCACCGGCGCCCACTGCTGTATCTTGACCAGACCGGACAGCTCCCCCGAAGAGGAACCGCCCATTGTCTTGGTAGGGTCCCGGCTGAGCACCTCTGTTGTCTCAGTTGGCGCTTTGCCAGTGTTTGAATTCGCTTTTGGAAAGTGCTTTTCTAGAGCGACAGCTACTACCGGTCGGTCAGGCTCTTTTGCAGGGCCGCTCGTGACGACCCTTTCCTTCGTTGTAGGTCCCATCGTAGTCTTCCGTCTCACCTCCGGCGTGGCGCCGCCGCCGCCGCCGTCGCCGGAGGGACAAGACGGTGGCCGAGGGGTGAAGTCCACCACGCGTCGCAAATGAATGTCAACCTGATATCCCAATGCCAGAACCCGGACGCGCGCAGCTTGATTGGTGCAGGTGATCAGAAAGCTCTCCGGTCGGAAAGGTGTGGCCTTCAGCACCTCCTCCTCCATGCCTGCAGAAGCCCTGATTGCTGCCTTAGCCTCGCCGGAGACACGTGCTTCCTCCAAGGCCATGTTTTCGTTGAACTCCACATAGTAGCAGTCCGGTTCCTTCTCCAGCGACATGCTGCGAGAGGGCACCGTTGACGTGCTAGTATGTGGTGTCGGCTGGTGCCGCGACGATGGAGGAGGCGTGCGGCTGTGAGTTGCAGCAACAGGGGGTGTGCGCCGCGGCGGCTCCACCTGAGTTGTGCCGGTCGCCTGGGGCTCCCGTCGCACATGTCCAAGTGGGGGGCGAGCTGCAACATCATCCCGACGAGCGTGAGGACTGTGACTCTTTACCGGAGGCGGCCGGCGAGGTCGAATGCACTCCCTGGCCAAATGACGGAAACCATGGCAACGCAAGCATTTGCGGGGTAGCCTGCAAGTAGCAACACGATGCGTGTAGGATAAACAATTTAGGCACCTTTCATCAAGCTCCGGAGGGATGCGTCGTGCCGGCGGCCGGGGGTCGACCCGGTTCCCCGCCTCGCGATGAAGCCGACGCCGCGTGGACCAGGAGATATACTCCTGAAATCCATCCTTGTCCGTCCGGCCGCGGAGGTGGTCCGCCGTGGGTGCAGGGCCAAGCCGCATAGCGATGTTGCGGCCTGGCCCCGGCGGCGCCGTCGAGGCGCCCCCCGCCCCCATGGAGGAGGAGGCCCGCACAGGTGCGAGCCTTACCGGTGGAGGTGGCTGTCGTTGGCGGACACGACGGGAAGGCCGACGTCGTCCCCGTCGCCCTCCTGCCACAGCTTCGGCCTCCCTCGCCCCCTCCGCCGCAGGAAGAGGCACAGGGGCGGGGCACGGGCTCCCCTCCACAGCAGGGGAAGAGGTTCCGCGGACGACATCCTTGTAGCTCGGCGAAGCGCACGACGGAGGTGGAGAAGCGCATGACGGAGGTGGTGAAGGACTGAACTCGTAGTCGACTTGCTCCGATTCCTCTCCACTCTCCAACGCCCAGGACCCGACGGGGCTGGAGAGGGAGAAGGGTCTCGCTGCCGGTGAGAGGTGCGAGGGGGAGCCGGTTGGGGCAGGCCGCGCAGGCGTCCAGAGGGGGATCTCGAATCCGGGTGGTGGCCCCTCGTCTAGTGGGGGGTTCTCCTCAGATCTCGTGGCCGCCGGGGCAGGGAGGAGAGCGTCGGAGACAGGGGAGGAGGAGGAGGGAGGGGGCCAAGCAGGGGAGTGGGTTGGTCGCCGTTGTCGGAGTGGCTAGCGGCGAGCTGGGTTGGGGGGGAGCAGTGGCCGCCGGAGCCGCGGTGGCTGCCGGCGCGGGGGAGGGGGGGGGAGGGGGAGGGGGAGCCCCCCATGCCCCTGTATGCTGCCCTTCCCTTGACCGCTCCGCCCACCTCTTCTCTGCCTCTAAATATATTTTTTATTCGTGTGTGACCCATTTCCATAGAGAGAGGAGGAGCACCTGAGCGCATAGGCGAGCGTGCAAGCTTGGCCTTGGTTCTGGCGACCAGCAGCTCTCTCTCTTCCCTTCTCTCCTCCACCTCACCTGTCTGGCTGATGTGTCCCGCGTCAGCAACAACTGTGAAACTTGCTCTAATAGCCCCTACTCAGGCCTCTGCTTTTTTGAGTAGGGTTGTCCCTACTTTCTAGGGCATTGTTTTTTACATCAACTTCAACAATAGCCCCTACATGTGAGCTCCTACTTTAGTTATATTTAATGGGATCTAATGTCAGTGTTTATCTTTTCAACAGGTGAGGCCCGCGCTCTCTTCTCTATCGTCTCTTCCACGACCGCTTCCCGGCCGCATTCCCACCCACACCGCGTCGCCGGCCTCGCCGTGCCACCGGCCACGTGCCGCGCCGCTGCAGCCCGCCACCGGCGCGCTGCCCCCGGTCTCCCACTCGTCGCCCCGCCACCGGCGCGTGCTGCCCCGGGCCACCTGCGCGTCGATGTTGCGCTGCCGCCAGCCCTGGGCCTCCCGCGTGTTGCGCCATCGCTGCCTCGCTGGCCTCCACCGCACCACCACTGCTCTGCCCTTGCGTTGCACATCAAAATAAAAGTAGGGGCCTCCCTACACACCCATGGGAGAAGGGGCCGAACGAGAAAAAGTAGGTGCCTTCTTAGAGAGGAACCCTAGCAGGGACTCTAGTGGAGTGGGTTTTTTTTTGGTTCTCAGACACTCTAAGGGTTAAAGTAATATTTTTGGTAACTGCGGATGGAGAGAACTGGTATAGCACCCAAATATAATCAGCTGATATATGGATAATGCTGGTCTGGCTCAACTACTTTTAAGGTTCGCATGCAGTGGAAATGGAATCATGTGTGTGTTGCCGTGTTGGTGCCCATCGCCCTATATATATATATATATATATATATATATATATATTGAACGTAATTCATCGGGCTATGATTGAGCTGGTACGTGCATGGATGGTAGCGAGTTCACGTGCAGCTAGCGACCAACCAGGGTTTAGGGCGTACGTGTAGTACGTTGGTCGACGGACGTGTCTCCTGATGATCTAGTTTTGTCATCCAACCTCGTGATCGAGGATGGCCGGGTTTATTTGTATCTTCGTTTCTACATGCTAGTTTATTCTGTGTGTTCTTCCATGCCACCTAGTTTTGTCGTCGATCATCCCTAACAAAATAATACGGTTAATAACTAGCAAGCTAGCGTCAGCAATGACGATGGTGTACTTCCCATAGCTAACCTTATAATTAATCTTTATTTTATATAACTATATTAATTAGCCTAAGGGATCTGTAAAGATTATATCATACAAATTTATTGCTACTGGATTCATGATTAAAAGCATTTCGTATGATGTTAAAATTGCAGTTCTGGACATTACTACAAATATATTAATAGTACAAGAGATACAATTAGCTCAAGGACGTGTTAAAATGGAGGGATTAATTATCTAAGAGATACTCTTAGTGGATCAGAGAGAATAAGACGCGGTTCAACGATGATAGCGGTACGCTAAAGGTTGTAATGAGGTATCTGTTCTATCATATATAATAATTTTCACTACCAGAATGATCGACATCTCCACCGGGTGGGAAAGCCCTTTAGCACCGGGTTTCCCACCCGGTGCAACTAATCCGAGGCTAAAGGGGTACCCCTTTAGCACCGGGTGCAGCCACGACCCGGTGCTAAAGGGCCTGCCCCGCAGCGCCTTTAGCAGGGCCTTTAGCACCGGGTCGTGGCTGCACCCGGTGCTAAAGGCCCCAGATTTCTTTTTTTTTTGCTTTTTTCAGTAGCCATGCGTGCACGTCTATATACGTATATATTCTAATACGTGTATTCTAATGCGTATTCGGCCGACTCTATATTCATATTAGCTGACATTTCATCAAAATAGAAGACATATATATTACAAAAGTAGATATTCATGCATGTCAACTCGAGTTATATATATTTAAACTGTATTTTCTACTTAATTAAGATTGACGACTAGCTTGTTGGACTGTCCGGCACGTCCTCCAGTACTGGCGAGTAGAATTCTCCTCGGGGATTGACGACCTCGTCCCAGATCCATCCGACGAGCTGTTCTGCAATTGCGTCAATTCTTTCTAGCTCTAGGGACTCTTCCTTCAGGTTGAACATCTGTAATTTACAAATAATTGAAAGATATTTAATCCGCCGAGTTGGAGACAATAATTGTGCACTTAATAATAATGGAAATGTGTTTATTATTACGTACCATAATATGTTGTTGTATAAGCTTTTTATGTCCCCAATTCCACATGAAATCGCAAACATAGTATGCACATAAATTATTTCCCGGCCCCTGTTTGGCACACTATCGACCAAAAGAAATTAAGTAAAATTCATATAATATATTAGCCGAGGCCTACATGTACAAATTACTTGCTTACCGGAAAGCCAATGTTCCATTTTAGTGTTTCATGTTGAATTCCCGAGTGTTCTTGACGAAATTGAATCCAGACCCTGCGAACAAAAAAATTGAGTTAAGTCATTGCGAGTGTAAGGGGTGAATTAAGTTGGGGAAAATATACATCACCTTGTCATCATGTCCACGATGTTCTGTAGTTTTTCTTTTGGAGTGTGCAACGAATCAAAGACGTTCACGACACCCCGGTCAGGACACAATATTATTAGGAACCAGTGGAATCTGTGCACATGTATACATTATAATCAGAAATGAATTAGTACACAGACAGTATAAGAAGAAGCCTGTGTATGTACTCACTCGATGTTGTACGGGATTAGTATGGAGTCGCAGTAATTTTATTTCTTAATATACTTGTATAGGTTTAAATATGTTTCCTCAGGATTGTGCAGTATCATTGCTTCACTTATCCTTCGAGGATCAACGAAACCAACGTCATATATATTATCTCTCCGACATTTTTCAATCTCCATTCTGCATATGTTAAGCAATAAATAAAGCCCGCGTCAGCATAGATTGGAATTATTGTTTTCAAACTGTGAATTATAAGCAACAACAAAGTACTTACAGTGTCCAACAGGTGATCAAATCCACGTCCATGGCGTCGCGGTGGTACAACTCATATATATCCTTAAACCTCAACCACACCCAATCCTCGTCACCATTGTAGAAATCATGGTCCTTCACGCCTACTTTGATCATGCGCCGTTTATTCCTTCTTGATTCTTCCAAGTACCACTCATGGAATCGGCGCATCTTCGTCTGTAGCTTCCTCTCCATTTCAGGAGGGACCATAGTACCAATGCTTGGTCCTTGTGGGCCAGTCATGTGTCGCTGGAGTGATGCCTCTAGCATATAGATCTTCTTCCATCTTCTCCCATTTAGCGATGCTTGCCTTGTAACCTCCCGAACCCATCTTATGAGAGTACTTCTTATTTGCGGCGTTTCCAGCGTTTCTAGCGCTAGCCGTTGCACCCTCTTCGGAGGTTTTGTACTCAATGAATGCTTCCCACTCGTCATTGGTGATCTTCTTATACTTCTCAGGATCCGGGGCCTCTCCGGTTTTGAGAAATTGCGAGTACAACTTCTTCTTGAAATCCTGAAACAGAACTGCCATCTTCTTCATTGTCCAATCCCTCAGTTCTGCTTCATGAGTGCTAGGCCAGTCGAATATTGCCTTTAATTCCCTCCATAGCATCTCCTTCTCCGTATCGGGGAGCACGTACTCCTCAGTGGGGTCCGTGAACTTCCATTTTCTGATACTAATGGGCACATTGTCCCGTACAATTACCCCGCACTGAGATACAAATTTCTTGGCCACTTTTGGGGGCTCAACTGGCTCCCCGTCATCCTCCACTCGGGTGATGTGTAACTTGACATCCTTCAGCTTCTTCGTGGTCGATCATTTTGATTTCTTAGCTCGACTTGTAGAAGCAGAGGCGGCCTACACAAATTACATATATACGAGATGATATAGAGATGGTATACATAATTGACATGTACAGTACAAATTTATGTTATCTATATACACACCTGACTAGACGAGGGCTCGTTACCGGCCCCTTCAACATTTTCGGCCTGGACATTGGCGGCCCCTTCAACATTTTCGGCCCTTCCAATGATCCCCAACACATCATCCATGGACATTGGTTGGGTTACCATATTGAAAAGTTGATTCGCTAAGAACGTGTTGTTGTCCTCTTGAATGGGTGGGACAGGGGTGTTGTTGTCCTCTTGCATGGGTGGGACGGGGTTGTTGTTGTCCGCCATCTATAGAATTAAAAATAATTGATAAAAAATATATACAAAGCATACATATTCCCAATATGATTCGCTAAGGGTTCGCTAAGGGGGGTCGGTGCGCGAAAAAACGGATTCGCTAAGGGGTTCGGGTGCGCGGTGGGTTCGGGTACATAGAATTTCCAATATACATTTAAATGAAGCATTTTCCAATATACATTTCAAACATATAACATTTCCAATATACATTTCAATGTAAATATCTCCAATACATTTAAATGAAGCATTTTCCATTATACATTTCAAACATATAACATTTCCAATATACATTTCAATGTAAATATCTCCAATACATTTAAATGGAGCATTTTCCAATATACATTTCAAACATATAACATTTCCAATATACATTTCAATGTAAATATCTCCAATACATTTAAATGGAGCATTTTCCAATATACATTTCAAACTTATAACATTTCCAATATACATTTCAATGTAAATATCTCCAATACATTTAAATGAAGCATTTTCCAGTATACATTTCAAACATATAACATTTCCAATATACATTTCAATGTAAATATCTCCAATACATTTAAATGAAGCATTTTCCAATATACATTTCAAACATATAACATTTCCAATATACATTTCCAATATAACATTTCCAATATACATTTCAATGTAATTTCTAATATTTTCAATGTATGTGCTTAGCGAACGCGTTCGGCTAAGCGCATTTGGTTAGCTAACCAAATGCGCATGGCCGAACACGTTCGCTAAGCAAATGTGCATGGCCGAGTGTTCGGCCATGCAACGGGTACCTGCACACACAAACACATGCACGGCACGAAGGCCGGCTCACAAACATTCACGCACGGCACGAAGGCCGGCTCACAAACATTTCACAGAGGCTCACCGTGCAGTGACGGGCGCGGCGGGCGACGGCGGCGAGGGGACGAGGAGCGGCGCGGGGACGAGGGGCGCCGGCGCGGGACGACGGGCGCGGGGACCACGGGTGGCGGCGGCGTGAGCGCGGGGACGACGACGGCGGCGGGGACGACAGGCATGCGCGGGGACGACGACGGCGGCGGGGACGACGGGCGGCGGCGCGGCGTGGGCGCGGGGACGACAGGCGGCGGCGGCGTGGGCGCGGGGACCACGGGCGGCGGCGGCGACGGGCGACGGCGACGGGCGGCGGTGGCTGAGGAGACGAGGGGGCACCGGCGGCGGTTTCGATCTGTGACGAATGAGGGCGAAGTGAGGGAGGGGAGAGAAGTCCCCGACCTATATAGGTCCGGGGCATTTAGCACCGGGTGCAGCCACGACCCGGTGCTAAAGGCCCTTTCGCACCGGGTCGTGGCTGCACCCGGTGCTAAAGGCCCCCCCTTTAGCACCGGGTCTTCCCACCGCCCGGTGCGAAAGGCCTTTTAGCACCGGGTCTTCTACACCCGGTGCTAAAGGGGGTAGCTTTGCGCCAGACGAAGGCCTTTAGCACCGGGTGCGGCCACGACCCGGTGCTAAAGGCCCCCCCTTTAGCACCGGGTCTTCTACACCCGGTGCTAAAAGCCGTAACTGGCGCCAAATGAAAATTGGGGGCCTTTAGCACCGGATTTTAGATCAACCTGGTGCTAAAGGCCCCAAATTTTCGTTTGGCGCCCAGTTTCCAAACCGGCCTTTAGCACCGGGGGCTACTGTTTGGGAATCTTATAAATATAGTTTTTAATATATAGTTGTTAATACTTGTTTTAATTCAGTTATTAATACCTATTAAAAATATATATTACATAAGAAAATCTTATAAATTACTAGAAAATCAATATAAAATTCTAGAAAATCTTATAAATTAATAGAAAATCTTATAAATTAATAGAAAATCTTATAAATTACTAGAAAATCTTATAAATTAATAGAAAATCTTATAAATTACCTGAAAATCTTATAACTTACTAGAAAATCTTATAAATTACTAGAAAATCTTATAAATTACAAAAATTGATAACTAAATGAAAGATTTTGGAACATTAAATGGTCTCAGATGAAAAAGTCATGAATACCAAAATTTCATATCTCATCAAGATCTACAATCTTTATTTAAGTCATTTTTGCATTTGAGAAAGTGGTAGTATACATTATTCATTAATCCTAGATTCACTCACATAGTTTCTAAAACTTTGTTAGAGACTTGTCAAATTTGTACTACATGTTATTACCCATTTTGAAAATGACAAAATGACCTAAATAAAGATTGTAGATCATGATGAAATATGAAACTTTGGTATTCATCACTTTTTCATTTGACATCACCTAGTGTGAAAAAAACCTTGGTTGTAGTTGTCATTTTTAATTCAAAATTTGGATTGTTCAAACACGAGAAGATTTTTCAAAATAATAACATTAATAAGTTTCATAACTTGATAGAGTATGATTTTAGGAATTTTTAGGAAGAAAAATGATCTTTTTTGAAGTTTGTACGAGGGAGAACGACTAGTTACAACTTTTATACAGAGATTAAAAAGAAAAATTGTTCATGTTCATCCAGTGACGTGGCTCGTGTGCGCCCGGTGACGTGGCCAGCTGCCGCACGGCCTCCGTGGCCAGGCCGGTCCGCGGCCCGGTCGTGGCCTTTAGCACCGGGTGCAGCCACGACCCGGTGCTAAAGGCCACGACCGGGCCCGTGACGTGGCTCGTGTGCGCCCGGTGACGTGGCCAGCTGCCGCACGGCCCCCGCGGCCCGGTCGTGGCCTTTAGCACCGGGTGCGGCCACGACCCGGTGCTAAAGGCCCTGTGCTAGAAAATCTTATAAATTACTAGAAAATCTTATAAATTACTAGAAAATCTTATAAATTAATAGAAAATCTTATAAATTACTAGAAAATCTTATAAATTACTAGAAAATCAATATAAAATGCTAGAAAATCTTATAAATTACTAGAAAATATTATAAATTACTAGAAAATCTTATAAATTACTAGAAAATCTTATAAATTACTAGAAAATCTTATAAATTACTAGAAAATCTTATAAATTACTAGAAAATCAATATAAAATACTAGAAAATCTTATAAATTACTAGAAAATATTATAAATTACTAGAAAATCTTATAAATTACTAGAAAATCTTATAAATTACTAGAAAATCTTATAAATTACTAGAAAATCTTATAAATTACTAGAAAATCTTATAAATTACTAGAAAATCAATATAAAATGCTAGAATTAATAAAAACAATCTTATAAATCAATAGAAAATCTTAGAACATAGGTGGAACATAAATGGAAATATAGTTATTACAAATTGGGTGGAACATAGTGCAATTAAATTACATGGCATCATCGTTTACTCGGACACTAATAAACTTCCTCTTTACAAATGTTCCTTGATTGTGATCAAATGCACCTGAAGACAACCTCTTTGTTTGTACGATTGTATATTTTTACAATGGGTGCATGGGCAGAACATGAAACCGGACGGCGTCCTGTTAGCCTCGGCGGCATCGAGAAACGTCCTAAGGCCATCACGGAACGCCTGAGCGTGGGGGTCCCCGTACATCCATTGTCTATTCATCTGCATTATTAACCAATAACAAATATACAATACAATTTAAAGATAAAAAAATTTAATATATAAATAAATACAAATTACAATATATATTCCATTATATAAATAAATTTCTAAAACTACATTACTATATTCATTAAATATAACATTACTATAAGCCTTATAAGATTTATAAGATTTTCTATTAATTTATAAGATTTTCTAGCATTTTATATTGATTTTCTAGTAATTTATAAGATTTTCTATTAATTTATAAGATTTTCTAGCATTTTATATTGATTTTCTAGTAATTTATAAGATTTTCTAGTAATTTATAAGATTTTCTAGTAATTTATAAGATTTTCTAGCATTTTATATTGATTTTCTAGTAATTTCTAAAACTACATTACTATAAGCCTTATAACTATTCACAAATCATACAAAACAAAATACTAACTAGCTTGCCTTCTCTCTCCATTTAAAACACAACATGAACACTCTCTCCACCATGAACTCAAGCTCTCGCCTCTCTCTCCTCCAAGAACACAAGCTCTCTCTAGCTAGCTTTACTTTGATTCACAAATCCCTCTATTTCTAAATCATAGAAGGATTACAAGCTAAATAAAACATTAGAGAATGAAAGAGTGTACCTTGTAGTGCTCCTTAGATGAGTAGAATCTTCACAAATTTTGAAAAAAATTTGGGCAGCACCTCCCCTCCCACGGCCGAACAGCATGAACACAGCGCCTAAGTGTTCAGCTGGCTCGGGCGGGGGAGGAGGAAGCCCCTATATTCAAACACATTAGCACCGGGTCGTGGCAAGACCCGGTGCTAATGTTCACCCTTTAGCACCGGGTGCAGCCACGACCCGGTGCTAAAGGCCTCGGGCACATTAGCACCGGGTCGTGGCTGCACCCGGTGCTAAAGGGTGAACATTAGCACCGGGTCTTGCCACGACCCGGTGCTAATGTGTCCGCCCTGACACACCTCCGCGCCGCCCCCGCTCCTAGCCGTTGGACCCGGTGCTGAATCCCCATCAGCACCGGGTCCAAAAATGGCCGAGGCGGAGGAGGCGGGCGGATGTGAAGCATTCTGGTAGTGTACATTTGTACACATATCTATACACAATTACCCCGTATTGCTAATAGACAATAGATTGGAGAGTTTTTCTCCATATAAATAAAGACCAACTATCTTAAAAATAAGGTGCCTCTAGATTTGAGAATACCTAAAGCTCTCTATACATGAGAGAGCGAATATAAAGTATTTTTAAAAGCGCTTCGTATGACTGGTTTGTTTATCATAGCCCACTCAAGTGACATTATTTTAGTACTTACGTGTCATCAATAAACGTGTGTGCCGCATGTGAGTTCTTGCTAGTTAGTTTAAGGATCGAGAGAAAGAAGTTTACCAAACAGCAAAGCAACCTTACGTTCGTTTAGGATATCAAATGATAGATCCTACTATGTTGGATTAATTGGGCCGGTCCTTGGCCCACTTTTAGTCACAATTAATCTAATAAGAATTAAAAGGATCCACTAGATAATGCTAGGAAGTTATTGACTTTAAACCCTTGCATGGGAAGGTAAATGTGATGGTAAAAGAGGATTTATGACTCATTAAAAGGCCATGTTTTTAAGTCGTTCGACTAATCGTGATTAGTCACGATTAGTCGACCTTATCGGTCTCCTGACGTCGAGTATGTCCACCGACTCAATTAGACTGACTAGAAAGTTGATCGTCCGATTAATAAGCGACTAATCATGATTAGTCATCCGATTATGTAAGGGACGACTAGCATTTTGATCGTGTTGGGCTGGTCTTGGGCTGGCCCGGTGGGAAATTGGCCCATTAGGTTTTAGGTATATATACGATTGTGCAAGTGTGAGGGTCAGCGGCCGCGGTGCTCTATGCCGGCGCTGTCACAACTCTGTGCGAGCCCCATCCGTTGTTGCTTGTCTATCCGCGACCATCCCATCCCTGCCGCAGCGGCCATCCTCCCGTCGTCGCATGATCCCGTTATTTCAGCCACAAGTGAGCAATGATGGTTAGTATACCTCCTTCATCTTGTTGTGTTACTACTTTCTAGTTAATCCTTGCTTTGTACTATATAATATATCAGTTATATATACACAGGACGACTAGGTCATCGACTAGGCTCGACTATTGAACCGATAAATGACTAATCAATTTATTGGTACCCTTACAACAAGAATCGATTATACGTTTTGAAAACATATCTTGACTCAATTAGAGCTGTTAATGAGAATTAATGACTCAATTAAACAACAAATTAGGTCTTGACCGTTACATGTAATAGATGACATTTATGTTCATCTGTTACTTGTAATTGATGATGCACATCAATAGCATCTAGGTTCAATGAACCACCATCTCCTAGCGCCTATATAAGAGGAGGTGCCCCTCCCCATGTGGAATGAGTGTGATACACCTCCGGTACTCTCCTTTCTCCCTCAATTGTTGCTGCTCGCTTTTGCATTCCCAACGCAAGCTCTGCGCACACATTGCTTGCGTGAGCAGGCCTCTGAACCTCCCTGCCTAGTGATCCTACTCGGGATAGGCAGGTGATAAGGTTTTTGGGGAGCGTACGACTACGCGACTGCTCGCTTCCACGTCTACTTCCCGGCGGTCGTCTTCGTCAAGATGAACGACTACTTCCCGGTGTTCATCGTCAATAACCTGAACGACTACTTCCCGGCATCCATCTTCGTTAAGCGAACGACTACATCCAGGAGGTCGTTCGTGGAACTCGATTGCATCGACTCTCCACTGCATCTGTACTTGTTGATGTTAGGTTGATCTCTCAGCTCACACGGCCCAAAGGTCGTGGGCCCCAACCCATGGTTGGTGGAGCCCTGTCACCCTGCGCTATAAAGAGAGGTGGGGGCCGCCGGCTCTACTCACGAGGTTGAACTCGAGCCGCCAGACCCACCGACAAACCAATCCGATCTAGGGTTAGCGCAGCCAGTGACGGGAAGATCCACCACCGCCGCCATCTGCCGCCATTCCAGGCCAAAGTCGGTGGCGACCAGAGGGCCGACGGGATCTACGACCGTGACACCGGCACTGCGCGTCGCTGCCTTGCGCAGACCGTCACCGACCGAACCTAAGATGGCTTCCTCCGCCGGAGGAGAAGGTATAACCTACACGTTGTTCATCTTGTTCTTGTCATGGTTCGTCATATTTTATCATCAAGATTCAAGTTTACCCTCCTAGATCTGTGACCAGTGATCTGTTATTTCTAACAATATCAGAGCTTCAAGAGACACGCTCGCGTGCGAATGATGGGCCCAGGGGCGCCAGCTGCACCAGTAGGCCGCGTCAGCGCAAAGGTGCGCAAGCGAGCCTGTGCTGCATGCGCGAGCTGCATGCACGCTGGGCCGCACAGCGCGTGAGCGCACGCATGCCCCTGGTTTGCAGGTTCACGTGCATGAGTAGGCCGAGAGTTATGGGCCAAAACAGACAGAACTGCATAGTAGCCATGTTTCAATGTTTTTTATTGTTTTTTCAGTCAAATTTTGCATAGAATTGAATAGTTTTTGGATAATTTTACCATTGTATAAATTAGAACCAAAGGGATAATTTCTTCAGAGAGTAAATAACAAAGTTTTGCTACTGTTCATGTGTATTTATTTAAAGTTTCCGCTGCATAGATGATTATTTTGACTTGTATTTAAATTTGAACCAAAGGGATAATTTAATTTCAAGTCACAGATAAAATTTCAGATTAATTGTAATATTTTTATTTTCTGACCAAAGTTGATAGTAACAATATTATAATTTTATAGATGTTTATCATTGCATTATTACTTTTTCTGCCCAAAGGTGTTGAAGTTTTAATGTAAAAGGCATTGTATCTTTTTAATTATATTGTTCTCACTTGATCTGATTTAATTTGAGCTGGGAGTGCCATGATGCTCTGCATCAAGGACATTCCGCTTTTGAAAGGAAACAACTACAATGAATGGTACAAGAAGCTAGATTTCTTCTTCACCATGACAGAGCTAGAATGGGTACTCTCCGCACCGGTTCCCACAGAGCCAGTGAAGCCAGTGAGAGGGGCAGATGTTGAAGATGCTGCTTGGCAGCAAACAGAGCATGCCTATACGGCAAGCAAACAGAAGTTTGACACTGATAATGCCAAATGGATCACTGCCAACAAGAAATGCTTGGCAGTGATAAAGAATACAATAGAGCCTGCCATTTTGGGGGCAATCACAGATTGTCACACTGTCGTTGAGTACCTTGAGAAACTAAAGAATCAGTATACTGGTTCTACAAAGACTTATGCTACTCAGTTGATTAAGCAAATGTTCACAGAAAAGTACTCAGGCGGTGGGATCAGAGAGCACATACATAGCATGATTCACATAAACAATAAGCTTAAGCCGATGGATGATGACTTGAAAGAGAGTACTATCCTCCACTTGGTTTTTGCTTCATTGCCTAACGAGTTTGAGAACTTCATTGTTAACTACAACGTCAATCCCGATAAATGGGATACAGAAAAGACTATTGCGATGTTGGCTCAAGAGGAGGAAAGGATTAAGGTAGCAGGGTGGTTCTATCAACTATGTGCAAAAGAAAAAGAATAACAATGCGTCTAACAACGCAAAAGGAAATCCCGCCTCCTCTAAGGGAAAAGGAATTCAACAACCCCAGCAGCACAGACCTAAGGATAGGCACTTCACAGTGGAGAAAGACTAGTGTCTCTACTGCAAAGACGAATGACACTACAAGAAAGATTGTCCCACCTACTTAAAGATGATCATGGAAAGGAAAGGTGAGAACATTATCTCATTTGTAAATGAATCTTTGTATATAGATTTATCGAAATCTACTTGGTGGATTGACTCAAGAGCAACAATTCATGTTGCAAATTCTTTATAGGGATTCCGTTCGACGAGAACCACTCAAAGAAATGAAAGGCACATTAAAGTCGCGAATGGAGTGGAGGCAGAAGTGGAGGCGGTGGGAGACCTTCTCTTGAAGCTCGACACTGGATTTGATTTATTTCTTAGCGATGTTTTTTATGTTCCTACTTTATAAGTGTGTCTCGTCTAGATGATGATGGATTTGGATGTCATTTTGGAAATGGTATGTGTGTAGTAGATCATAATGATACAGTTGCATCTATTTCTTTTAAGAGAAATGATCTTTATTTGTTATCACTACGTGAAAGTGTGAATTCTGTATGTGATGTGAATGCGCTTGTATCCCCACCTATAGCTCAATAGAAAACGAAAGAGAACTCAAGACACGTCGTTGAAATTATGGCATTGTCGCTTAGGCCATATTTCAAGGGGGAGAATAGAAAGGTTGGTTAAGAATGAAATACTTCCTCCTCTAGAGTTCTCAGATCTAGATAAATGTATTGATTGCATAAAAGAAAAATATGTAAAGACTACAAAGAAAACTACTAAACATAGCGCAGGTGTTTTAGAGCTAATTCTAATGGGGACTAGGGTTCCCAATCTTCCGTCAGGTGATGGATAACTCGTTTGGGGCGGAACGCTACACACCGATCCGGCTTCAAGTCAGCAACTCGAACCCTGC
This sequence comes from Echinochloa phyllopogon, assembly GCA_033239725.1. NCBI lineage: Eukaryota > Viridiplantae > Streptophyta > Magnoliopsida > Poales > Poaceae > Echinochloa > Echinochloa phyllopogon. The sequence goes on along the minus strand of BTCW01000010.1, from coordinate 11,610,974 downwards.
AATCGTAGCACAACGACTCCTCTGGTTATCAACCATGTCACAACCTGATTGACCTCGCTAGGAAGGCTAATCCCTGCCTGCGAAATGAAGAACACAAGCAAGAACTCGAAAGAAGCAGCTTTCAATATGAAGTGACACTGCAGATGTATGAATAAGATCAAAAGTTGGGGTTCTACAAACCGATAACGGCAAAACTATTCTCGACAGATTAATCTAAGCAAAACCCAAGTCTAAACAATGGAGGCTACTAAATTTAATAGTCTAGGGTTGAGCTTGGGTTGAGGGCGCGCCAGGGGGCATCCACAACATGGGCCGAGAGGCCCGACACGATACAAAGCCTGAAAAGGCCCAAACAGATGACACAACAACTTTTTATGGTCACACAGTATGATCCACAATCCTCTGGAGCTAGGACCAGAATGAAAAGAAGCGTCTCATCGTCACGATTCCAACGCATCCAAGAACGCCTTGTTTGGACGTCGTATGAAGGAGAAATTACAGTTGAAGCGCAGACATGTCGGCTGAAACCGAACCGAAGATGATGTCCAACATAACGACGACTTGTAACTTGGAGACGAGTCTGGCTCGTGTATGTGCAATGTTGTGATGTCCTCATCATCCTCCCCTTCTTGAATTGGAGTCGTCCTCGACTCCATCGCATCATCAAATTCCTGCAAAAGGTTAGCGGCAGGGGACTGCAAAGTACGAGACATAAAATAATTTGTAGCAACACACAAATTTCGATCTCGACCAAGCATTGTATAGCATGGAGCATCAGGGTTGTCACATAAAGCAGCAACAGCAGATGTAGTAGCAATAAAAGCACCTCCTTTTAATTTAATCCCTTTTGGTTTATCATCAGAAGATGCAACACTAGCAGATTTAGCACTATCTTTTTCAGCAAGCTCTCTAAAATGTTTCCTAATATCAGCAGGCGATAAAGAAAGCAAAGTAATTTTCTTATTCTTATGCATGAAAGTGTATGTATTAGTTCTACCATGGTGTGCAACATCATTATCAAATTTTCATGGTCTACCCAACAAAAGAGATGAAGCTTGCATCGGGACAACATCAAAATCATCATAATCATGATAAGAACCAATAGAAAATTGTATACGTGCCGATCTTATTACCTTAGCTTGACCACTACTATTCAACCATTCTAAGTGGTAGGAATTTGAAATGAGACGTGTTGGCAAGTTAAGCTTCTCTACCAAATCTGAACTCACCAAGTTGTTGCAACTCCCACTATCAATTATGGTGAGCACACGACAATCGTTGACGACGAGGAACATGTGGAATAAATTCTTGCGTTGGATCTTCTCCACGTCATCACGTTCCACCTGCGAACTCAATGTACGCTGGACAAGAACCAAACTATGTGTCACACCCAGATTTTCACAAAAACCCGAATGCGACCATATGTGTGCCCAGGAAGTCATAGTACACATATAGCGAACAAATATGATAAACAGAGAATATATGCTGGAATAAATTCTTCATTAAATAAAGTGTTTACATCAGAGTGCTTCATAAATGATCTAAACAATAACAGCGGAAGACTAATAAAACTCTCAACTAATGGAGCCGCAATCCACAGGGACTCTGACTGGGAGATCACAACTTAGTAGTACGGTAAATCTTCTGGAAACTCAGCAGCAGACTCATGCCCAGCCCAATCTGTTTACCCATCCAGGATTATGTTGAATAAAATGACAAGTGTAAGTAAACAATTACTTAGCAAGTATAGCACGGGTATGAAGGCTCAAAATAGGCTAGACACGGCTTAACTGCATTAGCATTTTTAGTTGGTTCATTTTAATATTAACCAAATTACTACAAGTGAATGAAACCCAGTTGTAACCCAATTAATAAAGTATAAGTGGCATTAAACATAAATAAACATCATCTTCTAATCAAAAAGGATCCAGGCCGCTCGTGACCCTGAGCAAGGCTATCATGATAGATTTTACACTAAGCAGAGGTTTCGCCCTTTACCCACCAGTCGCGTAAAAGTTCAAAAGAACTTTGCACCCAACCACACACATCAACACTTCCGAGGTGTGATTGCATAGGGATGCTACGAGGCTTTTCACAAGACACCCTAACAAGACAGTGGCCGCTAAGGTACAATAAGGTGGTGAGACTCTAGGCACCGAGATCGACGTACGCCTACGGAGTCACACCATAGGGGTGTCGATGGCATCCAGAGCGCAGGCATCACATGCAACAATGTGCAACGTGCGGAGTTCCCCGTCGCAGGGGCTCCCAACACGGGACTGGGTCTAACGAGACCTAGCCGACGGGGCTACCGTCCTCGGTGGAATCAAGAAACACCCCGTGCCTTACTACCCATAACGCCGTCGGCCCCACCGGTAACCACTGACAAGCTAGAGACGTACAAGTTACTTGACCAAGACCAGAGCCATAATAGTTCTAGCGGTGGCGACATGCTCCTAGGTTGCCGCTTTAAGAACCGAACCTTACGGAGATACACTGGAGCAAAGCACACAGCACATGCCCTAGCTCCCTAAACCATATTGCTAAAAAGCAAGTTTTATCATTAATGTTGAAGTGAACCATTAAGTCAAAATTAACAGTTAAATAAAGGTGACAGTAGCTGCGCATAGCAAAATCTACCCATATGCATAAACCCGGGATAATGAAAGGAATAGGGTATACAAAGATAAGTACAACCTTAATGGGACAACAATTTAGACACATGCATATGAAAGTAAATAAATGTAAAAGGTGGTGTTTAGGTAGCAAGGATTTTCCGTGCTATAACTTGCCTTCCTCGAAGGGCGGCTGCTGATGCTGCTGCTGTGGGTCCTGCTCCGGAAAGTCCTCCACGTACTCGAACTCCAAGGCGTACGGCTCTGTCGACAATTTATGTCGAGCACGTCTATCTGGGGGTATCCCAGGGAGTAGATTAGTGGGTCTCGCCTAGTTCTAGGAACGACAGTGCACGAACAACACAAAGATTTAGACAGGTTCGGGCCGCGAGTAGCGTAATAACCTACGTCCTGTGTGTTTGATTGTATTGTATGTGAGTTGAGTTGTTTTGAGGGGGTCCCTGCTCCTCCTTATATACCCGGGGAGCAGAGTTACAAATTGATTACAAAGACTACTCGTATCTGACCTGGATGGTTACATTAAGGTAATCTATCATGAATACGAGTAGTTCTACTACTTGACTACATCGTCCTATACCCTATTTGGCTAGTCCAAAGCAGTCGGGTCATAATTCTCCATATTGAGTAGTTTAATTCCTTAGATGAGTGGCCCTAGGGATCCTGGCCCCACAGGCTTACCGACTAGACACGAATCACCATACACGCAAGCACGCAAACCAATACATGCAAACAAATAATATTCTATTAGAACAGTACACCAAACAGTAAAAACAGTAAAAATAAAAGGTCCTAGAAATATTCTACGCTTCACTACGAACACATGAGCGCGAAAATCACACTAATTGGAGCTAAAACGAAAAAGATGTGTTTTCTAAGTTCTAGGGACCTGCTGGCAAGTTTTAAAAGGTTCCAGGGGCTTATTTTAAGAAAACCGAGGACCTAAACGTAATTAAGCGTTAAAACCCGAGGGCTAATGTGCAAAACCGACTAAAAAGGACGGTGGGTTATAATCTTTAAAAGTCCGGGGGGTTTTTCAAAAACACAGGGACCTAGGTGCAATTATTTTTGAACTGTGATGGAGCGCGGGTTGAATACCAGAAAGTTGGGGGGCTCTTTAGCAAAAATACCGGTGCTGACCGGTATGGGCTTGTTTGACTTCGGGGGCGTGGCTAACAAGGGCCATAGGATCTTGATCCTATGGCTCACATCGGATCAGGGGGGAGGGAGTTGCCGGCGACGACAGAGGGGGTGGCGGCGCTGCTCGGCCGAGGCGGAGGCTCGCCGGAGCAGAGCCGTTTCGACGCTCCGGGGCTTCAATTGGCACGGGACTTGTCCCAATGGGACCGGGGAGAGATGGCGAGCATGTCTAGGGGGTTCACGACGAGGGGAAAGGCGGCGGGGGCGGCCAACGGCGATGACCCGTGGCAGAGAGACTCCGGCGAGGTCGGGAGTGCGCTAGGAAGCTCAATTTGACATTTGGTTTGGCTCGGTGTAGGGTCGAGATGGCGGACTAGAGGGGGGGTGAATAGTCCTTTCTAAAACTTAACACACCGGCTAACCGAAACAAATGCGGAATTAAAACTATCGGTCTAATCAAGACTTCGCCCCTCTATCTATGTTCAATAGCACCTTATAAAAGATCCTAAACAAGCAACTAAGGCGCCGGGCTAGCACGAGCTCACCTAAATAATTCTAGGAGCAATGTCACACAAACCTATGCCACTAGTACTTCACACACCGGGGAGCTCCTACACAACTAGTAAGCAAAAGCACAAAGCCACTAAGCCCACTACAATGCTCAATGGACAAGACTACACAAGTCTAATCCAAAGGCTCAATTTACTTAGCTACACAAACTAAGCAAAGAGACTAATTAAGCTACATAAGCTAATTAGTCACAAGATCACTACTTCTAGCTACACAAGCAAGAAGACAACTGGCAAGCTACACAAGCCAACTAATTATGAGAGCAATGTTGGCACTTCTTACGATCCAATATCAGAATTGAGAATCCTGTTACTGGGATAAGGAGTGTTTCAGTGGTTTTCCTTATGGCTTAGTAAAATATAGAAATATTCTGCAAGCGCACAGAATCACCGCTGTAGCACTTCACCTGGGAGTATTCCGAGGTATCGTAATTTATATTTCCGCAGGGAAGCTTTGGCAAGATTACTAGTGAACAGATATTCGAGACTATCAGAGAAGGGTACACGACTAGACAAGACAGGGGATAACAGTATTGGATAGGAGTGGATATACCGGACACACAGCTCAATGGATACTCAGGTAAGGGAGAGAAGAGATAGATAGCTGGGAGGACAACGAGAAGAGATAGAGGACTCCTGGATTCTTTATCTACCTATGTCACTCTAGCTTAGAGATACAGCGGCTACAGAGCCAGCACTAGGAGATCTGGGATTATTCTAATGTCTTAGCATCGGGACAAGGGAACCGGTGAACACACAGAAAGGGACGAGAAGGGGTGCCACTATTTCCCAACTGGGGAATCCTATGGACCGAAACTAACGTGATGGGCTACGAAGACCGAAAGGGCTGTCACCACCTCCCGGCTACCACCTCCGTTGCGACGGGAATAAACTAAGGCCACCGACTAGTCTAGGAACCACTCCTACACTAGGCAACGACTACTTACTCTGCTAGCAAGAGCAAGCAACCTTGTTAATACTCTTGGTGACAATTCACCTCCAGTATCAAGCAAGATCGAAGAACCAGCCAAGACAAAGACTTAAACAAGACTACAAGCACTAGAACTATAACCTACTATAGTCTAAACAAGATATATTTGCTACTAGAATAAAGTAGAAGCAAGATATAAATGACAAAGGCAAAGTGATAAAGATAACTATATTGATAACTCGAAGTCTTACAAAAGGAAAAGTAAAAGATACAAGAGCTAATACCAGAGCTTCTGAAGACGACTCCGGAACCTCCGAGGCAAAGCTCGACTCAACTCTAACTCCCAACTAAACTATCCTAACTCTACTAGAATGAAAGTGGAAATGAGCTCCTTGGCTTGGTGTGTGTTTACAAGTGAAAGTGACCCTCTATTTATAGTTGCACAGGTCGGTTTGGGGCTGAGTAGCCGCCAAGGCATCCAGGGAATATCCCCCCTTGATTCGGGCGAGGAGAGGCGGTTCGGCCGAACCAGGGGGTTCGGCCGAACGTAGGATCCACCGACCTGGCCACCAAGGGCCAGGATGCACCCCTGGGAGGCGGTTGCCAGCCTGGGGGCGGTTCGGCCGAACCTGGCCCTTCGGCCGAACTGGGCTGGAGGCCCAGGCCTGCCTCCCTGCGCCGCCTTTGCCCTGTGGACCCTCTGGGCTGCCTCCTGCTGGTTGGCTTCGTGTTGATTTGGCCCAGGATGACGTGTTGGTGCTCCGGGATGGGTTGTCGGTCATCCATGTGGCGTTTACTTGTTGTCGCTTGGTCATCGTTGATGTGGACGACTCCCGGTGTCATGCACGGCTAAGGTGGATAACCGGCCGAACGGAGTCGTTCGGCCGATTCGGTCATTTTCGGCCCCAATAGCGCGTATTTGTCGTAGTTGTACCTGCACAAGTGTCACTCACCAAAACTCGTGGAACTTTATTAGAAATAAAACCTAAGTACATGGAATGTTGCATAAAACCTCATTTATTCCCGAGTATTGGTTGTCGGATTTGGGTTGTAACGACCGCCAACAAGCTCCCCCAAGCTTAGCTCTTTGCTCGTCCTCGAGCAAAGATATAAACTTAGGCTCAGTGGATCAGGAGTTGCTACAATGTCATTTCTTTTGCAGGTAAGTTATAAACAACTAGTCTTCAAAAATACTTGAATCATAGGCAAAGTTTCAAATCACCTTTTTACCTATGGGGCTTATAGCAATCTCCTTATCTTGGGCGGTTGAGAGGACGAACAGTTTAAACTCAGTTTTATTCCACTCTACTCTTTTCAGGATCTCATCTCAGAGTTTTTCATAAGTTTTGAAAACTACAAATTATTCCTCATTGGCACACTCAATCACTCAAGTGTATTTGAATCCTCACCAAAGGCTTGTGCCTTCTTTTCATCCTAACATCTAATATGGCTTTTTGTGTAGCTCAGGGACAAAGGATGAAGGCATGCATGCATCTTATATTTTGCTAAGTCAAAGACCGGATCTCAGAGGAGACAAATCACATCTTAAGATCGAGACGTGCACGTGTGTGGATATGAATGGAGTGGAATATGGTGGAATGGTGGAATGGAATATGGTGGAACTCCTTGGATGAATTTCCCTCTCCTTGATTTATTTTCGAGAACATGGGCTATCTTTTATTCTTATATTTTTGCCATGCCAATTGGCATGCTTTTCTTTTTCTCCTTCTCTTTGCCATGCTCTTTGGCATGCTTTTCTTTTTCTCTTATTTTTGCCATGCTTCTTTGGCATGCTTTTCTTTTTGCATAGCCCATGTCTCTATCAAGAATATTTGTAGAGGGAAATCATAGAACATGGAGCATTTATTTTTGTGGATGGATGATGGAAAATGTTTGCTAACTCCCAGTGTAGGAATTGCAAGTGAGAGGTGGTGTGTGTACGTGGGTCTCGATCTTTAAGAATATGAAAGCTTCACTCAAAGGTCACAACAATTTGACAAAGCTCACTAAGATAACAAGCAGCATGTGAGTAGAAATTTTCAACTAAGCTTATCATATGGCTCTGGTAGGTATTTTGACCAATGAGGAACTTGTTTCATTTTGAAAGCATAAATCTCTGAGATTTTCCCCGTACTAAAAGCAGAATAGAACTTAACCAAATTCTCACTATATCAATCCCCACAACAACTTAGACTTGGAATAAAGCATGTGCTCCCACAAGGTTTTTAGGATCATTTTTACTCATGCCAAATAACTCAAGCACAATCTAGCAACTAGTTGAAGCAAAGTACTTGCAAAATTAATGACAGAGCAACTATTCAACATTTCCAAGGTGAGAGGCATATGATTCATTCCATGCATAGTTGGGAGTTATTTTATTCAAGGGAAATATTGTTTAAGGGAAATATTTTTGGTATTTTCATTTTTTTTAAATGCAAACTAACATGAAGGGAAATGAAAGGGAAATTAAATGATCAAAGTGCTGGATAAATCGGGACATACCTGGTAGGGGTCCTCCCCCAAGCTTGGACTTTCACTGGTAGGGGTTGAGCCTTGAAAGGTACTGGCTCAGCTGTTCCGCTTGTTCATGGACGTCGTCCTGGATAGACGCCACCATCCCGCTATTCTCTTGATGGTACTGAGAATGGCGGACTAGCATGTCTTGAATCTCTCGGGTACGGTCGTCGATGAGCTCGACTCGGTCGGAGATGTAGGACAACTCCCGGCCGTAGTCGAAGCGTGCGGACTGTGAGTATCCGGGGTAATATGGCTGGGAGGCACTGTCGTACCATCCTCCATACCGACTCCCGGACCACTCAGAGTCCGTGTCCTGGCCATAGTCCCAGCGTCCTGAGGTGAAGTAGTTCGGCTCCTGATGCTGCCCGGAGCCTCCTGCTCCGGACGTCCCAGCGCCGGTGTACATGTCGTAGGTGGCCTCAAAAGCGGAAGTGTGTCGGTGTGGCATTTGTGGTGTATCTTCCAGTTCCTGTGAGGTGGCGAGCCCAACATCACGCCTGGCTCGTCCCCTCGTGACGGGTCCGTCACCTGCAACGCTGTGCCGAGCGGGCTCTCTCCAAGGTGGAGAATCGTCCGACTCGGTCCTCAACTGAAGAGTTAGTTTCGGCGTGGTATACAACCTTAGTGCTGCACAGGGCAAAGACACTTCAGTTGTATATCCATGGTAAATCATTGCCAGCGTTGCGTCAGGCGTCCACCGTATCATGTGGGCCTGCACGAAGTGCTCGGTATCCACGACGGAACGCGCTGTCTCGATGTACGTAAGCCGGGCGCCTTGAAGGACTCCCAGGTGGTTAGCGAGGTGAGTGACTAGAGAAGTCATCGCCATGCTACCCATACGAGAAATATGAGACAGCCAGTGACCAACCATGTCTTTCACAGGTGAATAGGGAATCTGCTTGACCATGGCAAAAAGAACCCGCAACTCGATGGTGTTGACAGGGCGCAAATCTGCCCGGGTGAATGTCATAGACACCCAACGATGCATGAAACGCAAAGTGGGGTTATGTATGCTGTTCGTGCGTGGCGCATGACAGTTGGTATCCCCCGAAATCTTTTTCCAAAATGCCACCCGGTCAAATCTTTTAAGCGCCTTGTTCGGGTCTAATGAACAACGGTTTGAAAATCCGAGACCCGAACTAAAATCGCTCCAAGAGCAGAAGAACTCTTGGTTGAAGAACCGAAAACGAATCCCCCCAGTTTCAGAAACCAAAGTCGAGAGGAATTCAAGGGTGAGCAGGTACAAACCTTCTTCGTTGATGTGCCAGAAATTCTCCCAGCCAATGGCCTGGAAGATTTCTGTAAACTCTACGTCCATCCCCGTGTCCCTGAGCAAATGTTGCTCAAACACACGGGTGTGCTCGAACTCCTTCAGCCGAAGCTCGTTGAAGGTGTTCCGCTCCCTTTCTGTTCTAAGGTTGATGTCAATCTCGCTCAGGAGCTGCCTGGCCGGGGGCGTGGCATGGCCCCATCCCGAGCCGGTTGCTCCGTACTCGTCCGTGTCCATCCGGCTCGAGCCTCGGGACGGAGCTGGGGAACTCCCAGCATCGTCCGATCGTCGGCCTAGCCAGGCGGAACGACGGAGCGAAGTGAAGAACTTCGACATGATTCCTGCAAAAGGTTAGTGCAACAACAACTACCCGAAGGACTGAATATATGTATGGTTAGCACAAGAAAATCAAGTCAGTCGTTCGAGATAGTTAGTCGTTCTTGCGGGGATGAAAACCACCACAAAAGTTAGTCGTTCTTGTGGGTGTCGGTGACCACCACAAAATCGTCCAGAAATTCAGCACAAAGATCACAATAAAAGCAAAATATTTTTGGGATTTTCTAGTGATGCAAGTGAACCAAAACTTGAACAAGAACCTTGGGAAGAACTTGAGCAAGCACTTGAGCAAAGAGGTGAGAGAGAGAGAGAGCTTCCTAGCAGAGTTTTCAGAATGTATGCGTGTGTGAGGCAAGCAAGGAAGCGAGGGGTTGCATTTATAGGCAGAGGGGGCAACGCAGGCTAGTTCGGCCGAAGTGCCTGGTTCGGCCGAACCAGTGCATTCGGCCGAACTGGCCCATGTGCCTCATGCGCAACCTGCCTCCCACCAGCACAAAAATCTTGAATTCGTGCAGCACTACGTCATGAAAATTTGGTGGTTTGTGTTAGGTGAGATGCAAATTTGACATGACCAAAGTGGACTTTAGTGGAGTCACCCCCATGCTGCCATGTTTGTGATAATTTGTGAGTGTGCAGCCATTTTTAGTGGGGTAGACATGTTTGTTGCTGGTTGGTGGTGATGGTAAATAATTGGAGATGTTCTAGAAGGGATGAAAATGATAAAAATTACCAATTACATCCACCCTAGGTAAAATTTCAGCATGCGTCCAATTATTTCTAACCAAGCTTGCAGAATTTTCTACTCTCTCTCAAATTAATTACTCAAGTGGTTCATTTATTTTGGAAAGGGAAACATGCAAATGCAATTGGAAATTTAAAAATTGGAAGGGAAATATGGGATACATATCGGTTTTCCTCGCGGCGAGAGCTCAGCTTTTAAGTCCGCGAGCGGGACTTCTCCTGTCTTCAGTTGCTCTTGTCATCATCCGGTCCCGGAGTGGACGACTCGGACGATGCAACCTTCTTCCGCCACATTTTCTTGTTCTTCTTCTTTGGTGTCGGTGGCGGTGGAATCGGTGTCTCTGGAGAATTCCAGAGGGCTTGTTCTTCCTCGTATTTCTTTACGAGGAAGTCCATTTCTTCTGTACTTGTCGGTTTTGTCGGCTCGTTCCAATTGAGTCGCTCACCACCGAGTATTTCCAGCTCTCCATTAATGATAGCCTTAAGGAAACACTCGGTGCTCCCCTGCTCCGGTGTGAGTGGTTCTGTCTTCTTTTCTTCCCGGGGTTGAAACTTGAAGTAAGTCAACCTTCCGTCGATACGGAACAAGATTTCTCTCGCATCCATATCGATCCTAGCCCGGGTGGTGTTCAAGAATGGTCGGCCCAACACAAGGGGAAACGAATGCTCGTTCCCCGTGTCGAGGACAACAAAGTCCACAGGGACATATCGTCCCCAGATCCGGATCGGTACATTCTCGATCACCCCCTCGGGGTAGCGGATGGTTGAGTCCGCAAGCTGTACCTGGGCAGTAGTAGGTGACAAAGTAGGGTAGCGTAATTTCTTAAATAATACCTTAGACATGATGTTGACGCTTGCCCCCAGATCACAGAGTGCATCATCAATGCGACCATTCCAGATCGTGCACTGAATGATGGGCACTCCGGGATCTTCCTTCCTATCCGGAGAGGTCTTGATGATCGCCCTTTTTGCAGCTCTCGGCAGGTAGGTCCATCTTGGTGTCAGCACTTGGATACATGCAACCTTTCCTGCGTGGTTAGTACGGAAGACACTACGAGACATCTTACCATGCCTGGTAGTGATGGAATTCACTGTTTCGATGGAAGGTTCGGGTTGCCCCGGAATCATCCCCGACTCAGTGACAGGAACAGCAGCAGCTAACTGAGCGATTTGAGTTTCTATCATTTTATTAAAGCTCAATTGACTTTTCATAACAGAAGAAAATGATTCCATCCTAGAGTCTATGCTTTCCATAGTTTTATCATTAGCAGCAAGCCTTTTATTGATGTTCTCAGTTATTTTCATCTGGCCAAACACAAGATCTCTAAGAGACTGATTATTGAAATTGCTGGAATTGAAATTGTTACCTTGTTGAGGCCTCTCAAAAGGGAGGTTTGGGCGCGGATTCCAGCCTTGGTTGTCGTAGTTGTTCGGTCGGTACCCGTTGTTGTTGGAGTTGTTGACGCAGTGGGCATCTTCTCGCGTTTCGGGGCAATCATTCCCCGAATGGCCAGTGTTCCCACAGACTTCGCAGGTCATGCGAGCGTCCATGGCTTTCACCGTTTCTTGAGCAGGGGCCTCCAGTTTCTTCATCAGGAGGTCCATCTTGGCAGCGAGCATGTCCAGAGCTTCAACTTGGTGAACTCCTCGGGTCTTTGGTTGAGTCCGATCATCGGACCAACCTTGGTTCTCGACCATCTTCTCTATGAGAGCCTTCACACGACTCTCCTCAAGAGAGAAGAACAAGCCTCCAGCAGCAGCATCCAGGTACTCACGGGCAGAATTTCTCAGCGCGTGATAGAAAGTTTGGATTATGAACCAACTCTGCATACCATGGTGAGGACAAGCAGAAATATAGTCCTGGAGGCGATCCCATGCCTCCGGGACTGTTTCATCTTTTAACTGCTGGAAACTAGCTATTTTGTTCCGGAGGGCGTTGGTTTTCCCAACCGGAAAGAATTTTAGCAAGAAAGCGCTAGTGCATTTATCCCAGGTATCTATTGCTTCGCGGTTAGCATAAAACCATTGTTTCGCCTTGCCTAATAATGAGAATGGAAATAAACGAAGGCGAATGGCATCGATACTTACTCCGCGGATGGTGAAGGTGTTGCAAATCTCCAGGAAATGCTGGAGATGAGCATTGGCATCTTCGTGTGGCTTGCCGCAGAATGGGCTAGCCTGTACCATGTTGATGAGGGCTGGCTTCAGCTCGAAGTTACCATCTCCGACTGGCGGAGCTGGTCCGACACGTACGTTCTCGCTTGATGGAGCGGAGAACTCACGAATCGTCTTAGTTGCCATCCTCGATGTAGCCTGGTCAACGACGGGAAGGACTGGGTTCGTCGAAAGGAGTTGCTTCTGAGGAGGTACAACACGGGGTCGTACTTTCCTCACAAGTGACTCCGGATGTTCTTGGAAGTTTGACGGTAGTTGGAAACCAGTCATGCACTGCTCTGTTCCACAAAGACTAACGAACAGAGCAAGGATAAACCCGCTTGAGTAGCGGTACTCAACTAAGATAGCTCAAGATAAAAGTTCAAAAATAATCTAGCCAAAGACTTCCCCGGCAACGGCGCCAGAAATGCTTGTTGGCACTTCTTACGATCCAATATCAGAATTGAGAATCCTGGTACTGGGGTAACGAGTGTTTCAGTGGTTTTCCTTATGGCTTAGTAAAATATAGAAATATTCTGCAAGCGCACAGAATCACCGCTGTAGCACTTCACCTGGGAGTATTCCGAGGTATCGTAATTTATATTTCCGCAGGGAAGCTTTGGCAAGATTACTAGTGAACAGATATTCGAGACTATCAGAGAAGGGTACACGACTAGACAAGATAGGGGATACGGTATTGGATAGGAGTGGATATACCGGACACACAGCTCAAGGGATACTCAGGTAAGGGAGAGAAGAGATAGATAGCTGGGAGGACAACAAGAAGAGATAGAGGACTCCTGGATTCTTTATCTACCTATGTCACTCTAGCTTAGAGATACAGCGGCTACAGAGCCAGCACTAGGAGATCTAGGATAACTCTAATGTCTTAGCATCGGGACAAGGGAACCGGTGAACACACAGAAAGGGATGAGAAGGGGTGCCACTATTTCCCAACTGGGGAATCCTACGGACCGGAACTAACGTGATGGGCTACGAAGACTGAAAGGGCTGTCACCACCTCCCGGCTACCACCTCTGTTGCGACGGGAATAAACTAAGGCCACCGACTAGTCTAGGAACCACTCCTAGACTAGGCAACGACTACTTACTCTGCTAGCAAGAGCAAGCAACCTTGTCAATACTCTTGGTGACAATTCACCTCCAGTATCAAGCAAGATCGAAGAACCAGCCAAGACAAAGACTTAAACAAGACTACAAGCACTAGAACTATAACTGACTATAGTCTAAACAAGATATATTTGCTACTAGAATAAAGTAGAAGCAAGATATAAATGACAAAGGCAAAGTGATAAAGATAACTATATTGATAACTCGAAGTCTTACAAAAGGAAAAGTAAAAGATACAAGAGCTAATACCAGAGCTTCTGAAGACGACTCCGGAACCTCCGAGGCAAAGCTCGACTCAACTCTAACTCCCAACTAAACTATCCTAACTCTACTAGAATGAAAGTGGAAATGAGCTCCTTGGCTTGGTGTGTGTTTACAATTGAAAGTGACCCTCTATTTATAGTTGCACAGGTCGGTTTGGCGCTGAGTAGCCGCCAAGGCATCCAGGGAATATCCCCCCTTGATTCGGGCGAGGAGAGGCGGTTCGGCCGAACCAGGGGGTTCGGCCGAACGTAGGATCCACCGACCTGGCCACCAAGGGCCAGGATGCACCCCTGGGAGGCGGTTGCCAGCCTGGGGGCAGTTCGGCCGAACCTGGCCCTTCGGCCGAACTGGGCTGGAGGCCCAGGTCTGCCTCCCTGCGCCGCCTTTGCCCTGTGGACCCTCTGGGCTACCTCCTGCTGGTTGGCTTCGTGTTGATTTGGCCCAGGATGACGTGTTGGTGCTCCGGGATGGGTTGTCGGTCATCCATGTGGCGTTTACTTGTTGTCGCTTGGTCATCGTTGATGTGGACGACTCCCGGTGGCATGCACGGCTAAGGAGGATAACTGGCCGAACGGAGTCGTTCGGCCGATTCGGTCATTTTCGGCCCCAATAGCGCGTATTTGTCGTAGTTGTACCTGCACAAGTGTCACTCACCAAAACTCGTGGAACTTTATTAGAAATAAAACCTAAGTACATGGAATGTTGCATAAAACCTCATTTATTCCCGAGTATTGGTGGTCGGATTTGGGTTGTAACGACCGCCAACAAGCAACCTCACAAGCACAAGATATATAAGGAAGTAAATACAATGCTTGTGATCAAGAAATGCAAACCACTGAGAAGAGTAGACAATGTTGACACGGTGATTTTTATCCCGAGGTTCACTTGTTTGCCACCAAGCTAATCCTCGTTGTGTCGACCAACACCTCGATGGTTCTTGGGCAAAGCTCTCAAGCCGCTGGCCACTCCAGGCACTCCAAGACACCACTCGCAAGTGAGGTAACTCAATGACACGCTCCACTAGAGTTGCTCGTCGCGATCCCCGTGGGGTGAGCACAATCCCCCTCACAAATCCTTCTCCGGAGCACCGCACAATCACCTTGCGTGCTTCGACGGAGCCTCAATCCACCAAGCCGTCTAGGAGGTGGCAACCTCCAAGAGTAACAAGCAAACCGACTTGCAACACGAACACCTAGTGCCACTCGATGCAATCTCTCAAAGCAATGCACTAGACTCGCACTCACTCACAATAGATTCGCAATCTAGCATGAACAAGTGAGTTAGTGGACTCCCAAGGCAAGCACTACCATGGGAAACACATTCCCAAGGTGCTCCACCTCTCCCAAGGCCCGGGCACCCTTCTATTTATAGAGGTGAGGGGAAAACTAGCTGTTACACACTTTTCTCGAGCTCTAACGGCTACGTCGGACTGTGCGAGGTCCATTCTCGGACTGTCCGCCATTCAAAAAACTAGCCGTTGAGATCCAAACGGTCAAAAACTCGTCATCCGTGGACTGTCCGACCTCGTCCGCGGACTGTCCGACCCCCTGGATCATCGAGAAACGTCTCTGTGAAAAACTGGGCGAATTTACGGGCTGTCTGACCCATTCCCGTGGACTGTCCAACCTATCCACGGACTGTCCGCCAATCAGATCGCGGACGGTCCGCCACTCTATTTTCAGCACAGCCGGCACTCGGTAAAACGCCCATAACTTTTAGCTCTGATGTCCAAATTAGGTGATCTTGGACTCTATGGGAAGCTCATTCAGAGGGCTATCCAACCCACCTGAAATCTTGACCCAAAATACGTTGGATCAAAACAGAATTGCAAACCAAGATCACACTAAGCCATAACCATCATCCAAACTTTAACCCCTTTGCAAATGTGCCAACTACATAAGTGTACCACCTTATGTGTGAGTGAGTTAGCATTTTCACAAACATTTCTCAAAGGGTTTTTCGCTCTCTTTACCACGCAACTCGATCTTAACAACATCGCAATGTTAGAGTGCTCAAGAGATCGACAGAGTGGGTCTTCTCATAGTGCACGTTCCACGGACAATCCGAGCCACGCCACGGACTGTCCGACATTCAGCTCATCCACTCATAAGTCAATGCAACGACTCGGAGGTCAGCGCTCAAAGGGTCCACATGTCAACACTCACCACGGATAGTCCGAGCCCACAGCACGGACTATCCGAGGGACGATCGAACACGCCGATCGGCCATCCGAACGGAATTTCCCGCATATTTTAATCTAATCTCACCACGGACTGTCCGAGGTGCCCACACGGATGGTCCGACACTTGGCTCAAAGTTCTCAAGTCTGTACTCAAGTCAACCCATGATTCACGGGCTGTCCGAGCCCTATCCACAGACTGTCCGACTCCCTGTCAGAACTTTGTTCTCTCAAAGATTTTCAACAACGTCTTTCACGAAGTTCGTCGCCACTCATCTAAATGCACAACATGCAAGTCAATGATCAAAGTGGCACTAGATGACCAAAATGCAAACAAGTTTTCCCCTCTTGATAGTACGGTCATCTATCCTAAACCCGGTCATAAACTTCTCTACTCACCTCTTACCGGTTAAATGAAATGCCTATTGGTTATACATCTGCCTTGCGCATTCCATTCCATCTTCTCCAATGTTGATGCAACACATGCACCAACATCATCACAAATGATATGATCCACTTCATATCATCATGCGACGTATTGGTTCATCGATCTTGACTTCACTTGCTCTCCACCGTTGCATCGGTCCATCGGCGCTAAGTCATTGCTCAAGCATCCCGCCACGCGGTCCAGCACTTAGCCTCTGACTTGCCCTTCACACTTGCAACCGGTCCATCAAGCCAAGTCTTGTCTTGATCTTCTCCTCTCAGTCACATGACTCCTTGTCATGACTCATATGCAATGAGCTTATTCATCACATAATTACCTGTGGACTAATCACCTGTGTATTTCACTTAAACACATATTAGTCCACCTAAGTTGTCACTCAATTACCAAAACCAAACAAGGACCTTCACTCGGGAGCATCAGGAGGTTATGGCAAACTCACCTTGCTAAGTGTAACACCCAAAAATTTCCTATTTAAAATTTATAGTAATTAATTGGTTTTTACTTAATTTGTTCATAATTAATGTAGGCTAAAAACAATATTTATGAATATTAAAATCAAATATAAGTTGTAGAAATATTTTTTGTTGCATTCATGCCGTTGCATTTAATTTTCGTAATGCTTGTGATTCAAATGAGGATTTAAATTTATTTAAATCCAAATTTGAATCACCTTGTTTGGAGTCTTAGAAAAGTTCTTCTCAATCGAGTTCACTTTTGCCCCCTAAACTTTTTCTCGGTCCGTTTTCTCCCCCTCTACTTCTCCCTCGACTTCAGCCCAGCCCCCTCCGTTTTTTTCCCCGGCCCAGCTTCCCCTCCCTCCCCACCTGGGCCTCACCCCGAGCCGGCCCAGCACTGCCCCCCCACTGGGCCGAACAAAGCCGGCCCAGCTCGCGCCGCTCGCCCCTTCCCTCTCTTTCCCCCACCGACAGGCGGGCCCCGCCTGTCATCTTTCCCTTCCTCCTCCCGCCGACGCATCCCCCCTCTTCGGCGCGAATTGTGCCCCGCCCGCCGGCCGAGTTGCCCCTTCCCCCGCGCCTGTGGGCCCGAAGGAGCACCCCTGTCACGATCCCCGCGCTTTCCTTCCCCAATCGACGTGCATTGCAAGGAAAGGTCCCTCCCTCAATGGAAGTTCCCGATCGTCGCCGCCACCGCCCGATCCCCGGGCTCGGTTGCCAAAGTTCGCCCTCCCTTGGGCTATTTAAACCACCCCCGTGCCCCCCTAAACCTCACCCAGCCCTCGCTAAGCACTCCCGAGCTTCCCCCTGCGCCCCTAGCGCCGCCGCCGCCCGGAGCTCACCACTGCCGCCGTCGATTTCCCCCACCATCGCCCCGGGACTCGTCGTGAACTACCGGAGGAGCTTCGCCACAGCTTGGGTAAGCTCCCGAGCCACTCGCCGACTTCTCCCTCGCTCTGTAGCAGCCGCGCGACCTCACCGGAGACGCTCCTCCGCCGTTCACCGACGGTAGCCTTCCCCACCACTCCTCCCTCGACTTGGTCACCATCAGTGAGCTCGCCATTCTCCCCTGGTCCCGTAGGACCAAGCCACGCTCGAAACCGAGCTCGCTAGCGCCAGTTAGCTTCACTCCGGCGACCCTCCGCCGTCGACAGCGAGCGCCGCCGCTTCCCCCTACCGCCGCCGACGAGTTCTCCCCCTGGATCCGTTCCCAGCCGTCAGATTCAAGATCGACGGCCCAGATCGGGACAGGACCCCAAGTCAAACCCGAGGAAAACGGTCAGCCGAGCCACTTTTGCTAAAGAGCCCCTCCACTTTTTAGTAATCAACCTGCGGTCCTGTTTAGTTCAAAAATAATTCCAGATAGGTCCTGTTTTTACTGAAAAACCCCCTGAGCTTTCAAGAATTAGAACCCGCCGTCCTTTTAGTCCTTTTTGCACGTTAGACCTTCGGTTTTTAAGCGTAATTACGTTTAGGTCCCTGGTTTTTCTCAAACTAGCCCTTGGAACTTTTAAAAACTTGCCAGCAGGTCCCTAGAACTTAGAAAAGCCATATCTTTTTCGTTTTAGCTCCGATTAGTGTGATTTTCGCGCTCATGTGTTCGTAGTGAAGCGCAGATTATTTCTAAAAGCTTTATTTGTACTGTTTCTACTGTTTGGTGTACTGTTCTAATAGATTATTATTTGTTTGCATGTATTGGTTTGCGTGCTCGCTTGTATGGTGATTCGTGTCCAGTCGGTGAGCCGTACGCGTTGGAGTTCGAGTACGTGGGGGACTTTCCGGAGCAGGACCCACAACAGCAGCAGCAGCCACCCTTTGAGGAAGGCAAGTTAGAGCACGGACAATCCTTGCTACCTACCCACTTTGTATTAAATTATTTCATACTTGCATGTGTCTAAATTGATGTACCATTAAGGTTGTACCTAGTTTTGACTATCATATCTTTGTTTACCTTGGGTCTTTGCATATGGGTAGAATCTTTGCTATGCGTAGCTACTGTCATTATTATTTAATTATTAATCTTGACTTAATGGTTCACTTTAACATTTATGATAAAACATGCTTTTTAGCAACTTGGTTTAGGGAGCTAGAGCATGTGCTTCGTGCTTTGCTCTAGTGTCTCTCCGTAAGGTCCGGTTCTTAAAGCGGCAACCCAGGAGCCTGTCGCCACCGCTAGAACTATTATGGCTCTGGTCTTGGTCAAGTAACTTGTACGTCTCTAGCTTGCCAGTGGTTACCGGAGTAGCTGTCGGCGTTATGGGAAACATGGGTGAGAGCATGTCTTGATCCACCGAGGATGGGTGATCCGTCGGCTATGCCCCCGTGAGGCACAGTCCCGTGCTGGGAGTCCCTGCGATGGGGAACTCCACACATTGCGCATTGTTGGGTGAGATGCCCGCGCTCTGGACGCCATTGACCCCCCCTATGGTGTGACTCCATAGGCGTACGTCAATCTCGGTGTCTGGGCCATGCTGCCTGTGTTGTACCATAATCGGCCACTGTCTTGTTAGGGTGTCTTGTGAAAAACCTCGTAGCGTCCATATGCGGTCACACCTCGGTAGTGTGATTTGTGAGGTCTGATCCACCTCCGCGTGGTTGGGTTTAAAGTTCGTATGAGCTTTTACGCGACTGGTGGGTAAAGGGCGAAACCTCTGCAGAGTGTAAAATCTATCATGATAGCCTTGCTCAGGGTCACGAGCGGCCTGGATCCTTTTTGATTAGAAGATGATGTTTATTTATGTTTAATGTCACTTATACTTTATTAATTGGGTTGCAACTGAGTTTCATTCACTTGTAGTAATTTGGTTAATGTTAAAATGAACCAACTAAAAATGCTAATGCAGTTAAGTCGTGTCTAGCCTATTTTTGAGCCTTCATACCCGTGCTATACTTGCTAAGTAATTGTTTACTTACACTTGCTATTTTATTCAATAAAATCCCGGATGGGTAAACAGATTGGGCTGGGCATGAGTGTGCTGCTGAGTTTCCAGAAGATTTACCGTACTACTGAGTTGTGATCTCCTAGTCATAGTCCCTGTGGATTGCGGCTCCATCAGTTGAGAGTTTTATTAGTCTTCTGCTGTCATTGTTTAGATCATTTATGAAGCACTTTGATGTAAACATTTTATTTAATGAAGAATTTATTCTGGCATATGTTCTCTATTTATCAAATTTGTTCGCTATATGTGTACTATGACTTCCTGGGCACACATATGGCCGCATTCGGGTTTTTGTGAAAATCCGGGTGTGACAGATTGGTATCAGAGCCGTGCTGACTGTAGGATCGCAGCCTAGCTAGAACGGTTGACAAATCTTAGGAGACCACCATGTCTGTTTTATGTCGTCTAGATTCACTTTTTCAAAACTTAAATCTAGATGAGTCTTGTGTGAATCATGTCTTTAGGTGCTTGAAATGCTTGTCATTATGCTTATGCTTGATTTGGATTTTTGTAATGATTGTGATGGGCGTAGACGCAAGTCTACTACCATCTAGATGTAGGACTAAGGTTTAAGGACTTTAGTGATTAAATAGAGGGGGTATTCATTTCTCTTGTTCTTTTTCTATTTAAGCTCTCCATCCTGACAAATTGATAAACCTCTGAATCCATCGGAGTTTTTATGAGAATTATTTATTGATGATAGATGGTGAACACAAGGAGCAACCCCGGTGTCAGCGGACTGCCACCACCACCTCCCACCATTGAGCAGATGATGCTCACGCAGACCCAGCTGGTGCAGCAGATGGCCCAGACTATGGCGATGATGCAGCAGAACCAGCAGAATCCGCCGCAACACAACCTGCCGCCCCATGACAAGAGGGGTGAATTCCTGAAGGGACGTCCTCCTACCTTTAGAAAGGCCACCGACCCCTGCAGGCTGATGATTGGCTCAAGGCGGTGGAGAGACAGCTCGACATCGCCCAGTGCAACGACCGGGAGAAGGTGCTGTACGCCGGAGGACAGCTCCAGGGACCGGCATTGGACTGGTGGGACTCGTACCAGTACGCTCACATCGACCGTACTCAGATCACCTGGCAGGAGTTCCGTAGCAGCTTCCGCTCCCACCACGTGCCCGAAGCTCTGATGACCCTGAAGAAGAAGGAGTTCCTGGCACTGAAATAGGAAGGGATGAGTGTCACCGCTTATCGTGACAAGTTCATCCAGTTGGCCCGCTATGCTCCGGAAGACGTGGACACCGACAAGAAGAAGCAGTCTAGGTTCCGTGATGGCTTGCAGGATGCTCTGCAGTACCAGCTGATGTGCACCAGGTTCCCCAACTTCCAGGAACTGGTGGACGGTGCTTTGAAGCTGGAACACAAGCGTCGTGAGATGGAGGAGAAGAAGAGGAAGTTCCAGGGCCAGCAGATCGGGAGCAGCAGTCGCCCCCGTTTTGTTCCTCTACAAGGCAGTCAGCAGATGGGAAGCCAGCAGCGCTTCTAGAGCCAGCAGGGCCCGTTCAACCGTGGCCAACACCAGCAGCGCCCCCAGTACCCTCAGGTGCCACAGCAGCAGCGTCCTCAGAACCAGCTGCAGAATGTCCCAGCTCAGCGCAACCCGGTGCAGCAAGGCCCCGTTCAGCGCCCCAACCCCGTCAACAACACGCCGGTGGGTCCCAGGGCGCGTTATCACTGTGGAGAGCAGGTGCACTATGCTAATGTCTGCCCCAAGAAGGTCCAAAACGCCAACCAGCAGGCCGAACAACAGCAGGCCAACCGGGGACCTCAGAACCCCGCCAGAGGCAAGGTCAACCACATGGGTGCTGAAACTGCAGAGGGAGCTACTAACGTGGTTGTGGGTACGTTCCTTGTCAACTCAACCCCCACAACTATTTTATTCGATTCTGGAGCTTCGCATGCTTTCATCTCTGCTGCATTCGAACACAAGAGCATGATGACCCTGCAACCCATGGGGAATCCTATGTTAGTTAGTTCACCTGGGGGAGAACAACGAGCCAGTTTACGCTGCACCAAGGTTATCATTACAATAAGGGGGTAGATTTTGAAGTATACCCCATAGTCCTGAATTCTCTTGGATTTGATCTAATCCTAGAAATGAGTTGGCTCGCCAAGTATAATGTTGTGATCCAGTGCTCCGAGAGGGCAGTGCAACTGGTGGCTAAAGGCGGCAGTAAAGTGGAGTACCGGGCAGCCCAGTCTTCCGACCAGTGCCAAGCCAACCAAGCTGAGGGTGCAGCTCCCGCCAACATCAGGGTGGTGAGCGAGTTCCCGGATGTATTCCTCGAGGAATTGCCAGGTATGCCCCCGGAACGTGAAGTTGAATTCATTATTGAACTAAAACCTGGCACTGCACCTATAGCTAAAAGGCCATATAGAATGGGAGTGAAGGAGCTGGAGAAATTGAAGGAAGAATTAAGCTCCTTGCTAGCCAAGGGGTATATTCATCCTAGTGCTTCACCATGGGGAGCACCAGTACTGTTCGTGGACAAGAAGGATGGGACACAGAGGATGTGTGTGGAATATCGAGCCCTCAACGAAGTGACCGTCAAGAACAAGTACCCGCTGCCAAGAATTGATGATTTGTTTGATCAGCTAAAGGGAGCTTGTGTGTTCTCCAAGATAGACCTTCGATCGGGTTATCATCAGATGAGGATCCGGTCGTCGGACATACCCAAGACGGCTTTCACTACTCGGTACGGGTTGTACGAGTTCACGGTTATGTCCTTTGGACTGACCAATGCTCCTGCATACTTCATGTACTTGATGAATAGTGTCTTCATGTACTACCTTGACAAGTTCATGGTGGTGTTCATTGATGACATACTGGTCTTCTCCAAGAATGAAGAAGAACATGAAGATCATTTGAGGATGGTGATGCAAAGACTCCGGGAACACAAGCTATATGCCAAGTTGAGCAAGTGTGAATTCTGGTTGAAGGAAGTGGCATTCTTGGGACACGTGCTGTCCAATGGAGGAGTAGCGGTTGATCCGAAGAAGGTTAATGATGTGTTGAGCTGGAACCCGCCTCGGGATGTCAGCGAGATCAGGAGTTTCCTTGGAATGGCCGGATATTATCGGCGTTTCATTGAAGGATTCTCCAAGATTTCTAAACCCATGACGGCGTTATTGGAGAAAAATGCCAAGTTCATCTGGACAAAAGAGTGCCAAACCAGCTTCAAAGAGTTGAAGAAGACGCTGACAACAGCACCTGTACTGGTATTGCCCGACATAGCCAAGAGCTTCTCCATCTACTGCGATGCATCCCGTCTAGGGTTGGGGTGTGTACTTATGCAGGAAGGGCGAGTCGTGGCATATGCATCAAGACAGTTGCGGAAGCATGAGCAGAACTATCCATCATCTCCCAATCTAAATATCCATCAGCATCATAATGCCCATAAAAAGATGGTATAGTAAATTTAATTTTGGCATAAGGGTCATCATTACCTTGATGACGTCGGTTCCTATTACCTCCCATACCTGTTGGATTTTTGCGAAGACGGCGATGACGTAGCTTCTCCGCTTGGGTCTTGATGGAATCAGGCTCGCCATCAGACCCATAGATAACATCATCATCGTCATCCTCATCATAGGGTTCCTCTTCTTTGGGCTTGGGGGGGTTGGACTCGAGTTGTTTAACCCTTGTTGTCAGCGTGGAGACTCACTTGTCCACACCCTCAATTGTGTGACAGGCAGCATTGACCTCCGTCATTAGCTTGCTCAACTCGTTCATGAAGAGGTCCTTCAGCTCATTCGTTACCTGCACCAACTGACTAGACAAAACAGGAACATCGTCTGGCATGGTTAGTGATCAACAAATGCCCTAGGAACTATGCGGTTTGCTTGGTGGAACCACACCCTCACACACGTCACGTCTTACCAAGTTCTTGCCAAGTTCTTACCAATGCAGGCAGTTAATGGTACAACCGGTGGCTGGTTTGTGATACCTATGAGGATGTAGTACCAAGATTGCAAAGGCTCTTCATTGTACTGACCTAAAGTAGTGTATGTGGAGCTTTGGGAATGCACAATATATAGAAAGGAGTAGCAAATAACGAATGCAGAATAGCAAAGTTCAATATGTAACCAAAGTACAAGTCGCAATTTTTGGCTTAGACGTGTCCTAGACGTAGCACAACAAGTTGGAACAAGAAACGATGGAAAAATCTCACAGAACAAGCAAAACAACACTCTATGCAATTGTTTTTAATCTTTTCAGCAATTCCCCTCCAAAACCTCCGGACTAGTAGGAATCACGAGTTTTTTTTATTTTTTCAACTATTTTTTTATATTTTTCTCTTAACAGGGCTACCAAAAGCTCCAAGCACACAAATTTGCACCCTTTTTTGAGGTGAGATGCAGCCTAGGGAAATTCAGAAACAAACACTGAAAACCCTAAAACAACTTGATCAATTTTTTCTTTATCTTCCTGATTTTTTTTGAATTTTCTGTCTCGGGAAAATAGGGCGAAGCCAGTTTGGGTCCCCTCACAATGGAGTCATGAAGCTGCTGTAAAAAATTGAGCCAAAACGGAGCACCGAGCGAAAAGTTATGCCCATTTTACTGAAGGTACCTCAAGTTATGGTTTTCGGGAGGCCCACGATATGGTTCTCTGGAGGCTCAATTCGGCAGGATGCGCGGCGGCGGTTAGGGTATGCAAGATGAACTAAGAAGGGCTGCGATGCAAGGCGATGGACACACAGCGGCTCACAACCTATCTAGGGCTTGCACGGCAGGAGTTCACACAAGGCGGCTAGAGAGGGCGAGCCGAGATATGGGGTGGCACGACTTGTAATCTGGTCACGGTGGAAGGGATAGCGGCGGAAACAAAACAAATCACACAATGGGCGATTGAACTACAACACGAACACGACTAAAACCAGCAACAAGACTCGACCACGGACACAAACTCAACCAAGCTGCAAAGGCTAAAAAGGTACTAGGACAGCGGAATACGATGAACAAACCAATTTTTTTGTAGGGCAATTTTCTTGACTATAGGACGAAGGCGAAAGGATGGATATACCTGACGGTAAACCTGTCTCTAGATACCACTTGATGGGGACTAGGGTTCCCGATCTTCCGCCAGGCGATAGATAACTCGTTTGGGGCGGAATTTAATAGTCTAGGGTCGAGCTGGGGTTGAGGGCGCGCCAGGGGGGCGTCCACAATATGCAACACCTTTTTATGGTCACACAGTATGATCCATGAATCGTTTGGAGCTAGGATCAGAACCAAAAGAAGCGTCTCGTCGTCACGATTCCAACGCATCCAAGAACGCCTTGTTTGGACGTCATATGAAGGAGAAATTACAGTTGAAGCGCAGACATGTCAGCTGAAACCGAACCGAAGATGATGTCCAACATGACGACGACTTGTAACTCGGAGATGAGTCCGGCTCATGCATGTGCAACGTGGTGATGTCCTCATCGAATTCACGCAGACATCTGTGGCCCATTCTCAGTTAAAAGTATAAATGGTTATGATTCGTTCATTACTTTCACATACGATTATTCCTGTTATGGATACAGTTATCCAATAAAACAAAAGTCAGAAGCGTTGGATAAATTTAAAATATTCAAGGCTGAAGTTGAAAATCAACTCAATTTAAATATTAAAATAGTACGTTCCGACCGTGGAGGGGAATACTATGGTCGGCACACCCCATATGGCCAAGTTCCTGGACCTTTTGCAAGGTTCCTAATGGAACAAGGTATAGAAGCCCAATATTTAATGCCGGGCGACCCTCGGCGGAATGGAGTAGCTAAAAGACACAATCGTACCCTTTTGGATATGGTGCGAAGTATGATAAGCTATTCCACACTTCCAATGAGTCTATGGATGGAGGCGTTAAAGACCGTCATCTATATTCTCAATAGAGTTCCCAGTAAAGCGGTGCCAAAAACACCGTATGAGCTGTGGACAGACAGAGTTCCTTCATTGAATCACCTACGGGTGTGGGGGAGTCCTGCTGAGGCAAAGATATTTAACCCAACTATTGGAAAACTAGATCCCAAAACAGTAAGTTGCTATTTTATTGGCTACAGAGAAATCAAAGGGATATCGTTTCTATTGTCCAGACAGATTCACAAAGTTTGTGGAAACGAGACATGCTGCCTTCCTTGAAGAAGAAATGATACGGGGGAGCGTGGTAGTTCGAAAGATTGATCTTGAGGAGAAGTGGGTGTACGCACCCAATCTGATGATTCAGGAGCCATTTTTCTCACTACCTGCTGAAGCTACACCGGGTGGTTCCTCTTGTGGCAACAATGAATGGAAACGTGGAACCTGTCCTTCAGGATCCTATAGATAATGTTACTGCAGGTCAGGGGGAGCATCAACATCCTCCAACAGAAAATGTTCTAAATGAAGAGGCCCCTAGAAAGTCTCAAAGAGAAAGAAGGTCAACCATTCCCGATGATTATGTAGTGTATAACATAGAAGAGTTTTGAATGGAGGATGATCCTATTTCATTCGAACAAGCCATGAGAAGCGAGAATTCATCCAAGTGGCTTGAGGCCATGGAAGATGAAATGAGATCAATGAGTACCAACCATGTTTGGGACCTAGAGGAAATTCCTAAAGGAGCAAAAATAGTAGGCTGCAAATGGGTCTACAAGACGAAACGTGACTCCAAAGGGAATGTAGAAAGATTCAAAGCGCGTCTCGTGGCATAAGGTTTTACACAAAAGGAAGGAATAGATTACAATGAGATTTTTTCTCCGGTCTCTTGTAAAGATTCTTTTAGAATAGTAATGGCATTGGTGGCACATTTCGATCTTCAATTGCACCAAATGGACGTAAAGACGCCATTCCTTAACGGGGATCTGGAAGAAAAAGTTTACATGGCACAACCCAAGGGTTTTGTTGTGGAAGGAAAAGAACATATGGGATGCCATCTAAAGAAATCCATCTATGGATTAAAGCAAGCTTCAAGGCAATGGTACTTGAAGTTTAACGAAACGATAAAGAGGTTTGGGTTTAATGAGAATGTTGAGGACAATTGCATCTATGCAAAGTTTAAGAAAGGAAAATATATTTTCCTTATCCTCTATGTGGATGATATTCTACTGGTGAGTAGCGATGTCAACCTATTATTGGAAACAAAGAAGTTCTTGTCCTCAAACTTCGATATGAAAGACCTTGGGGAAGCCTCATTCGTTTTGGGAATTGAGATTCTCCGAGATAGAAGAAATGGGGTATTGGGATTGTCACAACAGACATACCTAGAAAAGATCTTAGAAAAGTATTGTATGCATGCAAGTAAGCCTACTCCTGCTCCAATAGTCAAGGGCGGTAGATTTGGGGATTTTCAGAGTCCCCAAAACAAGTATGAGAAGGAACAAATGAAAGCAGTTCCGTATGCTTCAGCTGTCGGAAGCTTACAGTATGCACAAGTATGCACACGCCCTAACTTAGCCTTTGTCACTAATGTACTTGGCAGATATCAGAAAGATCCAGGACTAGAGCACTGAAAACTTGTAAAGAAAGCTTTACGCTATGTGAAAGGTACAAAAGGTCTCATGCTAACGTATAGAAGAACCGATTCCCTAGAGATAAAAGGGTATTGATTCAGATTTTGCGGGAGATGGAGATGACAGTAAGTCCACGACAGGTTACATCTTCATCCTCACAGGAGGAGCTATATCATGGAAAAGCTCAAAGCGATCAGTAACAGCAACATCAACGATGTATGCTGAATTTATAGCATGTTACGAGGCCTCCTGTCAAGTGGAGTGGCTAAAGAAATTCATACCAGGATTGAAAGTGGTAGACAGCATTGAAAGACCGCTAAAGATGTACTGTGATAACCAGCTATGCTCACAATAATAAGGAAAGTACGGCTACCAAGTCGATAAAGATAAGGTTTTATTATGTGAAAGATAGAATCCAGGATCACACCATAAGTCTCGAGCACATAAGAATAGAAGAGATGCTCGCGGATCCGCTAACGAAAGGCTTACCACCCAACGTGTTCAAGGAACACGTAGCCGGCATGGGAATGAGGTATAGCCTGTGATATCTGGATTATAAGGGCCCAAAAGATTAAAGAATCTATTTCTGAATAGAGGCGTGTATTGTAGCTATTGATTCTATCGACAATTGATCGTGACGATGAGATATACTCTGTACACAAATCTAGGATGAAATAAGGAAATAGTAAAAGTAAAAGAAAAGCGAATGTGAGATCAAAGGGGAGATTGTTAGGTTGATCTCTCAGCCCACACGGCCCAAAGGCCATGGGCC
Source organism: Echinochloa phyllopogon (assembly GCA_033239725.1). Classification (NCBI taxonomy): domain Eukaryota; kingdom Viridiplantae; phylum Streptophyta; class Magnoliopsida; order Poales; family Poaceae; genus Echinochloa; species Echinochloa phyllopogon. The sequence goes on along the minus strand of BTCW01000010.1, from coordinate 11,583,007 downwards.
TTGATCCGCGCCCTGATCGGGGGTGCCCAACCCAACCCATGGTTGGTGGGCCCCTGTCACCCTGCGCTATAAAGAGAGGTGGGGGCTGCCGGCTCTACTCACGAGGTTGAACTCGAGCTGCCAGACCCACCGACAAACAAATCCGATCTAGGGTTAGCGTAGCCAGTGACGAGAAGACCCGCCACCGCCGCCACGACGTCCACGCCGCCATCTGTCGCCGTTCCAGGCCAAAGCTGGTGGCGACCAGAGGGCCGACGAGTTCTTCGACCGCGACCATCGACACCGGCACTGTGCGTCGCTGCCTTGCGCAGATCATCACTGACCGAACCTGAGATGGCTTCCTCCACCGGAGGCGAAGGTATAACCTATACGTTGTTCATCTTGTTCTTGTCATGGTTCGTCATATTTTATCATCAAGATTCAAGTTTACCCTTCTAGATCTGTGACCAGTGATCCGTTATTTCTAACGGTTGAATCCAAGTTCTTTACTTTGTTTCTTTACCAGCCAAAATGTACCTTCACTGACATCGTCCCCGCTGCCTTCTGCTTCTCAGCACGTTCAGCACAACCATCGCCATCTCCGGGAGCAGCAGCGGTTGCGGCACGCCTTCAACTGTTCCATCGCGTCACAGAACAGTGGCGCGCAGGAGCTCTGCCGCGGGCTGTCCGGGTTGGGACCAAACAGTGTGGACTTGGCGGCAAGAGAGAGGCTTGCGGACGCGCCCATGAACAAAAGGCTCGACATCGTCATGTCATTGAAGGGCGTGAAGCAGTAGGAGGCACTGGTGACGCTGAGTTGGGACACCAGCGACAGCAGCCCTGCGCCCCTGCCCCATCCCAATCAGGTCGAGGAGTTGTCGATCCATGCTGCCGAGGTTGTCCTCACCGCACCCGAAGGTTACGCCCATGACGGTGGCGCCAGAGCCGAATGTGAACATGTCCGTGGTGAGGACGCCGTCGGTGGAGCAGTCATCGCCGACAACCGATCCTCACACCGCCGGCGATCTTGAGCTCACGGCAGGAGTTGGTGCTGAGCACGACATTTTGCGCAATGAGGTTGAGGAACTCGGTGTTGCGCGCCAATGGACGGTAGGTTCACGCCGCCGCCTCCACGACCTTCTCCTTCTCAGCCCGTGCAGCACAACCACTGCCATCTCCAGGAGCAGTAGCGGCCGCAACACTCCCGCACCACATCCTCACAACCATCGCGTTGCCGCATACTCACACCCATCGCGTCACGGAACGGTGGCGCGTAGGAGCTCCGCCGTGGGCTGGCCGGGTTGGGGCCGAACGGGGTGGACTTGGCGGCAAGCGAGATGCTCACGGACGCGCCCGTGAACAGAGGCGACAGAGCCGAATGTGAACGCCAAGGTCCAGAAGGTGATTGAAGTTTCCATGGTGGCGCTAGAGCCGAATGTGAACGCGTTCGTGGTGAGGACGCCGTCGGTGGAGCTGTCGTCGTCGTAGGAGAAGTAGTACACACAGCACGGTTTCGGCTCTGGCACCGACGCTGAGCAGCAGGAGGGCCTCCGGATGGGGAGCGCCTCCCAAAGATTGGAGCCGCAGGTCTTGTTGGCGTAGGTGGGCCGCCGCGTACAATGACATGGCTACGGGCAGGACCTTCAGCTTCGGCGACTGCGATGGGATCGGTGTTATCAGCACCGTCGCCGTGCACAACGCCAACGGCGTTGTATCGTCCTTCGTCGGCACACTCCACACCGGCAGATCGAACGCGGTTCGGAGCTCCGCGTGGGTCGTGGGGCCCTGGCGGCGGTGTCAAGCAGTATCCGGCCGGCGATGGCGAGCCAAAGAAGACAAGCATGGGGTCGCTCGCTCACCGGCAGCTGGACCCATTTGCTGGGATTCGATGGAAGCGTTGGATGGAGGATAGACGATTGAGATGGAGCAGGCGGGTAGTTGGGTGGATGGCCCCGAAATAGATGTTAGCTTCTCTAATTAGATGTTGTGTTCACTAAACCGATATCGAACTTATAAACAATATGAAAGATCATGAAATAGATGTAATAGTAAATAAATAGTTTGCGGCCATGGTCAACTGTAGCTTACGCCCTAACTTAGCCTTTGTCACTAATGTACTTGGCAGATATCAGAAAGATCCAGGACTAGAGCACTGAAAACTTGTAAAGAAAGCTTTACGCTATGTGAAAGGTACAAAAGGTCTCATGCTAACGTATAGAAGAACCGATTCCCTAGAGATAAAAGGGTATTGATTCAGATTTTGTGGGAGATGGAGATGACAGTAAGTCCACGATAGGTTACATCTTCATCCTCGCAGGAGGAGCTATATCGTGGAAAAGCTCAAAGCGATCAGTAACAGCAACATCAACGATGTATGCTGAATTTATAGCATGTTACGAGGCCTCCTATCAAGTGGAGTGGCTAAAGAAATTCATACCAGGATTGAAAGTGGTAGACAACATTGAAAGACCGCTAAAGATGTACTGTGATAACCAGCTATGCTCACAATAATAAGGAAAGTACGGCTACCAAGTCGATAAAGATAAGGTTTTATTATGTGAAAGATAGAATCCAGGATCACACCATAAGTCTCGAGCACATAAGAATAGAAGAGATGCTCGCGGATCCGCTAACGAAAGGCTTACCACCTAACGTGTTCAAGGAACATGTAGCCGGCATGGGAATGAGGTATAGCCTGTGATATCTGGATTATAAGGGCCCAAAAGATTAAAGAATCTATTTCTGAATAGAGGCGTGTATTGTAGCTATTGATTCTATCGACAATTGATCGTGACGATGAGATATACTCTGTACACAAATCTAGGATGAAATAAGGAAATAGTAAAAGTAAAACAAAAAGCGAATGTGAGATCAAAGGGGAGATTGTTAGGTTGATCTCTCAGCCCACACGGCCCAAAGGCCATGGGCCTTGATCCGCGCCCTGATCGGGGGTGCCCAACCCAACCCATGGTTGGTGGGCCCCTGTCACCCTGCGCTATAAAGAGAGGTGGGGGCTGCCGGCTCTACTCACGAGGTTGAACTCGAGCTGCCAGACCCACCGACAAACAAATCCGATCTAGGGTTAGCGTAGCCAGTGACGAGAAGACCCGCCACCGCCGCCACGACGTCCACGCCGCCATCTGCCGCCGTTCCAGTCCAAAGCTGGTGGCGACCAGAGGGCCGACGAGTTCTACGACCGCGACCATCGACACCGGCACTATGCGTCGCTGCCTTGCGCAGATCATCACTGACCGAACCTGAGATGGCTTCCTCCACCGGAGGCGAAGGTATAACCTATACGTTGTTCATCTTGTTCTTGTCATGGTTCGTCATATTTTATCATCAAGATTCAAGTTTACCCTTCTAGATCTGTGACCAGTGATCCGTTATTTCTAACGGTTGAATCCAAGTTCTTTACTTTGTTTCTTTACCAGCCAAAATGTACCTTCACTGACATCGTCCCCGCTGCCTTCTGCTTCTCAGCACGTTCAGCACAACCATCGCCATCTCCGGGAGCAGCAGCGGTCGCGGCACGCCTTCAACTGTTCCATCGCGTCACAGAACAGTGGCGCGCAGGAGCTCTGCCGCGGGCTGTCCGGGTTGGGACCAAACAGCGTGGACTTGGCGGCAAGAGAGAGGCTTGCGGACGCGCCCATGAACAAAGGGCTCGACATCGTCATGTCATTGAAGGGCGTGAAGCAGTAGGAGGCACTGGTGACGCTGAGTTGGGACACCAGCGACAGCAGCCCTGCGCCCCCGCCCCATCCCAATCAGGTCGAGGAGTTGTCGATCCATGCCGCCGAGGTTGTCCGCACCGCACCCGAAGGTTACGCCCATGACGGTGGCGCCAGAGCCGAATGTGAACATGTCCGTGGTGAGGACGCCGTCGGTGGAGCTGTCGTCGTCGTAGGAGAAGTAGTACACACAGCACGGTTCCGGCTCTGGCACCGACGCTGAGCAGCAGGAGGGCCTCCGGATGGGGAGCGCCTCCGAAAGATTGGAGCCGCAGGTCTTGTTGGCGTAGGTGGGCCGCCGCGTACAATGACATGGCTACGGGCAGGACCTTCAGCTTCGGCGACTGCGATGGGATCGGTGTTATCAGCACCGTCGCCGTGCACAACGCCAACGGCGTTGTATCGTCCTTCGTCGGCACACTCCGCACCGGCAGGTCGAACGCGGTTCGGAGCTCCGCGTGGGTCGTGGGGCCCTGGCGGCGGTGTCAAGCAGTATCCGGCCGGCGATGGCGAGCCAAAGAAGACAAGCATGGGGTCGCTCGCTCACCGGCAGCTGGACCCATTTGCTGGGATTCGATGGAAGCGTTGGATGGAGGATAGACGATTGAGATGGAGCAGGCGGGTAGTTGGGTGGATGGCCCCGAAATAGATGTTAGCTTCTCTAATTAGATGTTGTGCTCACTAAACCGATATCGAACTTATAAACAATATGAAAGATCACGAAATAGATGTAATAGTAAATAAATAGTTTGCGGCCATGGTCAACTGTAGCTTACTCCCAAAATAGATGTTTGTTTAGCCCACAAATAGATGTTATGATCTGAAATTGATGTCAGGGTCGCTCAATAGAATTCTTACCCCCCACCAAACAAGATGATGTTCTCCGAAAGAGCGCGGATAGGGGTAAGAGCGCATAGCTGGGCCGATTCGGTGGCCCGGCCGGCGCTCGGTGAGTCTAAGCTGGGCCAAATCAAGGGGCGGCGCGGGGTGCTGAGTAACACATGGGGCAACTCCAATAGACTGATTAAAAATAGAAAATATATAAAAAAATTAATATATATATATTAAAATATTTAAATCTATATCTAATTTCATCTTGAATACTTTCCACAATAAAAACATAAGATGAAGCCGACATGAATACATTTATCGTAAATGCATTATGCAAAGTATTCAAGACATGAATACGATAAATGTATTCATACGAGCTTTATTTTATGTTTTTATTGAGAAAAGTATTCAAGATGCATTTAAAAATTTTATGTGTGTTTATGTTTTTGGATATGTTTTCATTTTGCTAGAATTAAATTTAATTTTTTTAAAAAAAATTAGTCATCTTCACTAGTTTTAAATATTTTATTTAGATTTTTTGCATCTCAATCCATCTCTAAAACTTTTCTCATAATTTTTAGAAGCTTAGGAATATTTTTTATGGTTTAATAAGTATTTACAAGATTTATTTTCAATTTAAAAAAGCAAAACCACCTTGAAAACTGCTTAAAACCACAGTAGGTAAAGTGAACGGTTTTGAAAGTTGACGGAGGTAGTTCACCCGGTTTTCGAGTCTAGAGAGGAATGCTGGACTCGGCTCAGTGTCTAGGGAGGTAAAACAGACTTTTTCCTTCCCATTTCTAGACCGCCCACCCCTCTAATTTTTCCCTTGGACCGAGCCCAGCAACACCCCGCCGAACCCCTAAGCCCACCCTCCTTCCTGGGCCGGCAGCGCAGCTTCCCTCCCCTCTCCTCCCGCTGTCGCCGAAGGCGCCGAGCGCCTGGGCGCCAACGCCTCGCCCCTCTCTCTCTCTCTCGCTGCACCAGGGGCCCACCTGTCGGCGCCCTCTTCTCCCTTACCTGTGCTTCCGCAAGCAAGCGCCGCCGCCGCTCGGCTTGCCTCCGCCGCGAGCGCGCTCGCCCGGCCCCACCCCGCCTTAACTCCCCCGCCCGTTTCACCCTCCTCGCCCGCTCGCACCAATGGCGCGTAATGGCCATTAGCGGCTATCAAAGCCGCGACCGCCGCCGCCCAAATCCCGGCCACCCCTCGCTCTTCGCCGCCTACAAAACCACCCAGAACAGTGCCGCGCATCCCCTTTGCCCTCCTGCACCGCCACCCGAGCCACAGAACCGCCGCCGCCGCCGAATCGACCGCCCTCCGCCCGCCACGGTGAGCCGCCCTGCCCGCCACCCTCGATCTCCTCCGTGGCTCTGCTCCTCACTCCCCTTCTCCCTCTCTTGCACACGCAGGAAGAGCAGGACCCCTCCCCGACGCCAAGACGCGCGAGAACGAAGACCAGCCGCGCCCCCGACGAGCGCCCGGAGCACCGTCCGCCCCGCGCCGCCGATGACCCACCTCCGCCGCGAAATCGTCGACGATAAGCCCTGGATAGGTGCGCCGTCTCCTCCTCTCGCTCCAGGGCCAAACCGCGCGTGAAATGGTGGCTCCTAGGTCGAGATCGGCCGAACGCCGATGACCTCGCCGTCGGAATGGCGGCGCCGCCTTCGGTCGTCGTCGCCGGCAGTCAAAGCCGGGCGGCGCGCCCTTGGCCGTCCGATCTGCAACGGATGGCCAGCATCAAATCTCGCGACCGGTCAACACTAGGTCAAACCGGTCATTTGACCGTTTTGCACATAAGCCCCTGTAGAACCCTGGATTCGCGCGATCTGTTCACTGATTCTTAGCTAACTTCCCTGCTAGCCCCTGGAGTATATAAATAATTACGTATAGGCCCTGTCCACTATATTTAGAATATAAACCCTTGTATTTTAATGTTTTACAACATTTATTTACCGAGTCTTGTATATTTCACGTTATAGACCTTGCAACTTTCTGAAAATTATAAAAATGCCCTTGGTAATTTAATTAAAATGCAAAACCTATTTAATCTTTGTATAAAATACCTTGTTGATGTCATATATTGCTAATATGATGTCAAAAATTAGTTTATTTTATTCTGAAAATATTATAATCCTTGTTAATGCTAAAAATTAGTTTTAGCCTAAATAAATTCTTTTAGGTGTTAATAAAATTCTAAAAAATAGTTAAATCATGTTTTAGCTTGTAGCTTTTGCATCATAGCTCCATTTTAGTCCGTTCTTGTTGCGATGGTCCTCTTTTAGCGCGAGCTATCGTTTACAAGTGTAGTTTCACAATGATCATGTATTATAAAATTAAATTAAAAATTAAATTGCTTAATTTCCTTTCAATCAACTTTGTAAATAAAACATGTTATGTTTATACACCGGCTTTTGATAAATTCATGTTAATTTGAATAATGCCAACATAAATGTATTTTTAATTTGTAACTTGTTTAGTTCAACACGACAGTTTAAACAAATCGATTAAACTGCTTCACATGCTTTTAAATTCAAGTTAAATGTTAATTGATTTAATTCATATGCAATTTAAATAAAACTTGACTAGGCTTATCTATGCTTTTGAATTTAATATAATTTAAATTAATCTCAATTTCCACATATTTCTTAAAATAAAATGAGCACAATACCTAGTTTTTTTTCTTTCCTTTGATAACCTAAATAATGCGATAATTGTATCTTTTCCCGCGTAGCTCCGTTTTAAGCGCATCTCATGCTCTTGTGTTTGTCATAGCTAGTGTTAACTTATAGTACGCTTTTTCAAAACTATTTTATTCTTGCTTGGTGTATCGTTCTTAGTTGTGCATGTGAGTTATTTTCAGTTGATTTGTTTACGCTGAGGAACGCTTCTGAGCAGGGAGACTTTGGAAAAGAGGCAAGTGTCTTGATCATCTTGACTCTTGCGCCTTTATTATTTCTACATGTTGTCACCTTTTATTTATGCTTTCTTGCATTAGATGTCAATTTGCTGGGAATCCTATATAGGTTGTTTACTAGCTTTTTCATGACATTCCTTGAAGCCTTTAGTGGTACCTTTTTATGGGTAGCATATGCTTAGGTTGCTCAACCTGGGATGGATTATAATTAATTTTGATTAATGAATTATGCAACAATGGGTTTGGTAACCTTTTTTAGCAACCTGGAATCTTAGGAGGCTCAGGCAAGTTGGGTTTGATGCGAGGTTGTGAAGAGATTGGTTGTTGCCTGAGCCAAGGTCTTTTTGTAAGGATTGATCTGTGGTTGTGCTTTGTTTTATATTACAGTAGAGTTTTTTCAGATTAACAGTAGGGTTTTTCAGATTGACAGTAGAGTTTGTGCTTTTTTCAGATATTTATTCCTATCATTCATGACAATCACTGGTCCCTTGTTGTTGTTTCCACTGCCAAACAAGAGAAATATATCCTTGACTCCTGCCCAGGATACCACAAAGAGGTAGCCAAGGATGTTTTAACTCAACTGCAGAAGTATTTGAATAATAAACACATTGACATGTCTAACTACACTGAACCTGAGTAATCTGTTCAGCCTAAAAAAACAAGTAAGTGTTCAGCTCTACTAAATTATCTTATCAGTATACCTCGATTTTTGTGTTTATTGCTGAATGATCACTGCATTTATTTCAGTTACGATTGTGGCTTTCATGTTTTATTGTATATTGAAGAATTCATGAAGGAGAAGATGTATAGAATCAACAGAGTAAGCATTGATCCTTTTGTTCCTCAAAAGTGCAGGAAAAGTTATTTGTTCGATTTTGACCATTTAGCAAGCAGAACTAATTTGTGTGCCTCTAAAATGCAAAAAATGGTGTTGAAATTCAGAAAGCAGCTTTGCATGAATCTCCTGTACCATCCTTTGAACAGAATAAATCTTATGGAATTCAGAAAGAAGCTGGGTATTACATTGAAAAGAAAACTTCCTGGTATAATTGATATTACTATTGAAGGTCAGAGCCGTGAATCTGATAAGACTCCAGAGATCAGAGATGATAAGACTCCAGAGGATGATTCTGATGGTATGCCATTCACAAACGATGGTATGCCATTCACAGACGATTAACTACGTGGCGCCATGGCAACGAGGTGAAAGGGTTGGTACGTACCATGGTGACGAGTGTCACGCTCGGTTGTAAAGGAAAAAACCGATCGCACCCTTTTATGCATGCCCAGGATCAAAATTCATGCATAAAGTAACGTCATAAGTGAATAACAGAACAATATCAATTACAAAGCGTGTATTATTTACAAAATGACCAGAGGATCTTAAAGAAAATTACACATTCGTAAATCTAATCGTGACGGAGGGCTCCATAATCCACAGGAACGTCGACCGGGGGCACGCCAGCCTAGGACTCCAAGTCTTCATGAATGGCTCCTTCACCAAGTCTTCTCCATAGTAGCTCCTTTGTGACACTATCTGAGCACCAGCAGGGGGAGACACAGCAGGGGGTTCAAAGGAGAAGGGTGAGTACACCTGGAGGCGTGTACTCCGCAAGTGGAGGAAATATATGACATGTAGGGCTTATGAACAAGGAAGGCTATTTATGTGGACTGCAAAGCTCATATTTTAGTTAGTCAAGTTTTAATTAAACACCTAAGATTAATAATATTAAGGTTTCCCAAACCACATCCTACTTAAGGTTAAACCCACATATAACTAACCAAACCACAGTTAATCACCACTGTGATCCTCCCAACCAACCAACCAACCATGTGAGGGTCCAGGCCGCTCTTGACCGCGAGCACGACTGTTATAACAGTTTTACACTCTGCAGAGGTTGTACACTTTCACCATGAGTCATGTCAACACCATTTGCCAGGGGCCGCGGCCCACCTCACATTTCCGAGGTGTGAGTGCTACGCGGTGCACTAGGAGGCCTTTACAAAGGTTCACCAGCGCGGATTAATCGGGTTACGGCATGCCCTGGTTACCCAGCGATACCCGAGGTTCCTTGCCGAAATCTTGGGTACGCAGACCCTCATCCAGCCCAGACAGCTTAACCCCGACCACTGGTTGCCCCTAATTACTTAGCCAAGACCAGCGCCCATCTAGTTCTCATGGTTGTACTGTAAGTCCCGGGTGGTAGTCTCGGGTGGTCACTCCACAGATCAATCCTTACAAAAAGACCTTGGCTCAGGCATCAAACCCAACTTGCCTGAGCTTCCTAAGATTCCAGGTTGCTAAAAAAGGTTACCAAACCCATTGTTGCATAATTCATTAATCAAAATTAATTATAATTCATCCCAGGTTGAGCAACCTAAGCATATGCTACCCATAAAAAGGTACCACTAAAGGCTTCTAGGAATGTCATGAAAAAGCTAGTAAACAACCTATATAGGATTCCCAGCAAATTGACATCTAATGCAAGAAAGCATAAATAAAAGGTGACAACATGTAGAAATAATAAAGGCGCAAGAGTCAAGATGATCAAGACACTTGCCTCTTTTCCAAAGTCTCCCTGCTCAGAAGCGTTCCTCAGCGTAAACAAATCAACTGAAAATAACACACATGCACAACTAAGAACAATACACCAAGCAAGAATAAAATAGTTTTGAAAAAGCGTACTATAAGTTAACACTAGCTATGACAAACGCAAGAGCACGAGAGGCGCTTAAAACGGAGCTACGCTAGAAACGATACAATTATCGCATTATTTAGGTTATCAAAGGAAAGCAAAAAAACTAGGTATTGTGCTCATTTTATTTTAAGAAATATGTGCAAATTGAGATTAATTTAAATTATATTAAATTCAAAAGCCTAGATAAGCCTAGTCAAGTTTTATTTAAATTGCATATGAATTAAACCAATTTACATTTAACTTGAATTTAAAAGCATGTGAGACAGTCTAATCGATTTGTTTAAACTGTCGTGTTGAACTAAACAAGTTACAAATTAAAAATACATATATGTTGGCATTATTCAAATTAACACGAATTTATCAAAAGCCGGTGTATAAACCTAAACATGTTTTATTTACAAAGGTAATTGAAACGAAATTAAGCAATTTAATTTTTAATTTAATTTTATAAGACATGATCATCGTGAAACTACAGTTGTAAACGATAGCCCGTGCTAAAAGAGGATCATCGCAACAAGAACGGACTAAAACGGAGCTAGGAAGCAAAAGCTACAAGCTAAAATGTGATTTAACTATTTTTTAGAATTTTATTAACACCTAAAAGAATTTATTTAGGCTAAAACTAATTTTTAGCATTAACAAGGATTATAATATTTTCAGAATAAAATAAACTATTTTTTAAGAAGAGCCTATACAACTAACTGACACAAAGATGGATGATTCCAAAGGATCAGTATCACCTGAGCAGATTGTGTATGAAAAGACTATAAGTAACTCATGAAGGTGACCATCAGTATCACGAAGAACTAACTGACACTAAGATGGATGATTCCAAAGGATCAGTATCACCTGAGCAGACTGTGTATGAAAAGACTGATGATAAGACTCCAGAGGATGATTCTGATGGTATGCCATTCACAAACAATAGAGTATGGGGCTAAAGAGGATGGAGGTAACCCACCTGAGAGTGAAAAAAAAAGAAGAGCTTGTACAACCAACTGACACAAAGACATCTGACGAAGAGTCTAAAGGTAGTGAGCAGTTATCACCTGAGAAAAAGCATGGAGAACCAACTGACACAAAGACATCTGACGAAGAGTCAGTGAGCAGTTATCATCTGAGAAAGAGCAAGGTGGAGAAACAAAATCCTCAAATGAAAAAAAGAGGGACAAAAGCAACAAGTCCTCTCAGGATATGATTTCTCTGGTGCTTGGCAAGAGGTTGATACCTGTAAACACACATTATAACTCTCTTAGGAGGTTGCGAAAACACAAGTTTACGTCTGATAAGATCAATGATGAGATCTGCAAACATATCTTGAACTAGTAAGTGTTATCATGTTTTAAATTGACTGCTATCATGTTTTTTTAGCAATGATTCATTCCATCTCTTTGGATTGTGAAGCCATAATCTGCTACTTTACTTGGAAGATTCATATTCAGAGCATCTTCCTTTATATAATTATGAATATTTTCCTAACCTGAAACCCAAGGCTCATAACAGATTGAAACATTTCCATCAAATAATTTCCATTGCACAGCCTTGGCTAGAATACTTTTTACTTAAAGAATGGAGTCCCCATGTCCAGGACTTTTAACCATAAGTTGTATTAAATTGACTTCTATCATGTTTTAAGCTGTATTAAATTGACTGATATCATGTTTTTTTATTGGCAAAGCAATGAACAGGAGTTGTTAAGTTTGGGGGAGACTACCATGACTGGGGGTCAGCTGGAAAAGCACGTAAATGAAGGTGACAATGGTGATAAAGTTCTCAGAGCATTCATAACATGCTTCAATCGTGATGAAAAGTGCAATCAAGAGAAAACCACAGCCGTCATCCCGCCACATGCCGTATCCGAAGAGGGTAAACTCTCTGAAGTTGATGATGCAGGACTTATAGAAGAAATCAAAGCTCTAATCAAAGGCACCAAATCAAAAATGAGGAGGACATTCGTAAGTAGTGCAGTATTCTAATACAGATTTTTTTTCCTGGAACAATGATTACACTCAACATTCTGATAAATGTGTTTTTGCAGATATTTTTTCCTTTCTACAAGAATGAAGAATGGTGTGTAGTTTATGTCGATACGGATAGACTACCCATCGTCAAAAAACTGTTTTGCAAGACGTCAGCATTGAATACAGAAGCCAAATGCCGACTAGGACAATATATCATGCGCGGTGTACAGAAAGCCATGAAGGATTGCGGCTTCACGCCGAAAAACCATACTGAGTGTAGGTTCCAAGTTACTGCAACTGAACTCAAATTTTATTGAGAACACTTCTAAGAAAGACGACAATGACAAGAAACTAAAAAAGGGTGACAAGGTTAGTGTATTCGCCTCTTTACCTTGATAAGATGTACAAAAAATTCCACAGGACTGGCTGGAAACTTACAAGATTGTTTATTTTTTTCAATTTGCAGAATTGGCTGGAAACTTACAAGAAGTCGACAGTGGCATACCTTCTTTGTCACGCTGAAAATAAGGTGGAGTTGCCTCACGATATTGTGAAGTACAATCAATAGAAGTGAGGTGGTTGAGTCGTTAATGGGTCCAGTTATTTATGGCTGTGTTTTAAGACATGTATCACACTACTTGTATGGCTGTGTTTTAAGACATTTATCAGTCTACTTGTATGGCTTTATTCTCTGAAGCTAGCTGTTCCACTATTGCCGTTAGTAACAGGTGTTGCTTTTGTCTCTGCTCAGTGGGTCTGACGATGCTTCAACTGATTCATTTCATTCAGAGTTGCTGCAACTTTAATCAGTCTATAGTGTTGGGTTCCTAGCCCAGTGTTGAGTTCTAAATGATCGTGTTGTGTTCCTACCAAGTGTTTAGTTCCATCGGCCCATTTAGACCTTGTTGGGTTTGCAAAATCACCTTCGGGTACAAAGCTGAAAAAAATGCAGGCTTCACATGAGAAAGCATGCAAATTGAATACATGGTACCAACAATATCAGGCATCTTACACATCTGCTGAGCATGAAAAAGGATGAAGTATGTAGGGAAGTTGAGAGGTTTCTGTTGAGCCAGCTCCTCAAGTGGAGCACCCAAAGGAGCCTTTTTTAGATGAGTACACGCAGGAGGTTGACCAGTCAGATGTAGAGATGAAAAGACAAAATCATCAGAAAGGCATTGGATAAGAACTTGCATCACATCACCAAGTAACGTTTGTGGATTAGCTGAATGATGATGCAGGAAGGATAGTCATGATAAAAAGAAAGAAAGGCATGATGAGCTCCTCAGTGAAGGAGTAGATGAGGCCGACGGCTTACCCTGCTGCACATCACCAAGGGAGACGCAATGAGGGGAGGTAGGGCGCAGGGCCATGGTGTGATCTATCTTTGCTAGCTCGGCCTCGATTATCTCCTAGTGAAATTGCTTGATGGTCAGCACGGAGATTAACTACGTGGCGCCATGGCGACGAGGCGAAAGGGGGCGTACGTACCATGGTGACGAGGCGACAGGGTGGGCCACCCGTGCGCCACTGCCCCCGTGCGGATGGCATCCTTGAGGGCTAGGTGCATCAGGATGCGCTGTCGCAGGTCGTTGTCACACTCGGGTTTTCACAGAAACCCGAATGCTGCCCTATGTGTGCCCAGGAAGTCCACAGAACACATATAGCTTACAAAAATGGAAAAGCAGAGTACATATGCTCGAATAAAACATTTTACATCAGAGTTTACCTAAATAAAGCACAGCGGAAGTCTATGTTTTAACTCTCTCGACAGGTAGAGCCTCGAGTCCACAGGGACACCGACTGGTTGACCACAGCTCAGAAGTAATGGAAAATCCTCGGGAAACTCGGTAGCTGTCTCAATCACTGATCCATCTGTTACCCGTCCGGGATTTTGTTGAATAATGGCAAGTGTAAGTAAAACATTTACTTAGCAAGTATAACACGGGTACATGAAGGCTCAAAATAAGGCTAGACACGGCTGAACTGCTTTAGCACTTTTAGTTGGTTCATTTTATCATTAACCAAGTTACTACAAGTGAATGAAACCCAGTTGCAACCCAATTAATAAAGTATAAATGACATTAAGTATAAATAAACATCATCTTCTAATAAAAAAGGATCCAGGCCGCTCGTAACCCTGAGCAAGGCTATCATGATAGATTATACACTCCGCAGAGGTTTCGCCCTTTACCCACCAGTCGCGTAAAAGTTCAAAGGAACTTTGCACCCAACCACGCACATCAACACTTCCGAGGTGTGACTGCATAGGGACGCTACGAGGTTTTTCACAAGACACCCTAACAAAACAGTAGCCACTACGAGGGGAAAGGGGGGGAGGGTTAAGGTTGGGTTGGGTTTTGGTTGGGCTCGGCCCGTTTAGGGATTTTAGATTTCCTTTTTATTTTCAGAAATTGTTTTTCGTGCAAAGATAAATCTAGAAAATTCTAGATTAATCATTTAAGCCCCGAAAAATTCTCCGAAAATTCCCAAAATTTCCAGGAAAAATCCCCAAGGTAGAGTTGGACACTAGGAACTCAAATAAAATATTTGGAGCTCATGAAAAAGGTTTTAGCACCTTCCAAAAATTGGAACATGCTCTAGGAAAATTAGGAATAAATTCCAGAAAAGTCCGGAAAATTCCCAATAGGCTTCTAAACGCATTTTAGAAAACTTGCACACATAAAACCACTAAATGCAAGCCGGCATGAATGAAAAGCACACAACGTTAAACCTATATTGTTTTATTTTAATTTAGAAAAATTGTTTCCCCTGTACTAAATTCCCTGTAAATTAAATAAAGTTGAGAAAAATTTTAAAATTATTGGGAAATCTTTATTTAGTTAATCTTCAAAATCACATCCTGGAATCCAAAAATTTCAGGGTGTGACAGTCGTCCGGCAGCACCGAGATGTGGTCCTCATCCACACCCACCGCGTCGCGTCGATCCCCTTGCTCATCCACCCTCTGTATCTTCGCTCCGCCGCTACCGCCGCCAAAGTCGGTCGCCATTTCCTGCTAGTTCCCCGATTTCAAAGAAAACCTCTTGCTACACTAGACACTATGGAGGCTGACCCTGTGAAAGAGCTGCAGGAATCAAGCAAGTGACGAAACTCACAAAGCAACATGCGGCGTAGTACGTCGGGGGAGGGTTGGGCGCGGGGATGAGGAGGAGAGGGGATTGGACACCAGGAATGTGAAGGCGGGGCACCTGTTTGGGAAGGATAGGGGCACGGGCTGGACACTGGTGAAGCTAGGGCGTGGGGCTGAGTAGGAGAACGGCAAGGGCACGACGCTGGTGAAGGCGGGGCAACGTGTCAAGGAGAAGAGTGGCATGAGCACTGCACGCTAGTGAATGTAAAGGCCAAGGTGGGCGGGGTCGGGGACCCTTCCCTCATCAACATTAAGTTTCATGAGTTCATAGTGTTTATTCTAAAGGATAGTGTAAAGATCCATAGATCCATGTTGATTTTGGGTGGACCCACGGATCGAACTGCGTGTCACTTTTATCAGTTTATAGTGTTGGGTTCCTAGCCCAGTGTTGAGTTCTAAATGATCGTGTTGTGTTCCTACCAAGTGTTGAGTTCCATCGGCCCATGTTGAGTTTGTGAGGACCCATGGACCGAACCGCGTGTCAGTGTTGAATTTTGAAGGATCAACCTGTTGCGTTCCTACGAAGTGTTGGGTGGACACAAAATCAACTGTGTTGCGTTCTGAACTACCGTGGTGCGTTCCTCCCAAGTGTTGAGTTACAGGGGCCTCGTGAAAGGACTTGTAGGACCTACTAAGTGTTGTGTTCCTACAGACTCCTGAAAGTGACACGGGCCCATGGAACGTAACACTATCGTTTAGAACTCAACTCATTGGAGGAACCCAACACTATAACTCCTGAAAGTGACACGCAGTTCGGCCCGTGTGCCCATCTAACTCAACACTTAGCAGGAACGCAACACCATCTTATGAACTCAACACTGAACAGGAACGCTACACTGCAGACTCCTGAAAGTGACACGGGACATGGAACGTAACACCATAGTTCAGGACTCAACACTTAGAAGGAACCCAACACTATAACTCCAGAAAGTGACACGCGCTTTGGCCCGTGGGTCCTCCCAAAATAAACATGGGCCCATCGAACGTAACATTATCGTTCAGAACTCAACACTATAAACACATGAAAGTGACATGGGGTTCGGCCCATGGGTCCTCCCAAAATCAACATGGCCCCCTGAAACTCAACACGTTGGAGGAACCCAACACCATCGTTAAGAACTCAACACTGAGTAGGAACCCAACACTATAGAATCATGAAACTGACACGCCGTCTGGCCCGTGGGCCCTCCCTAAGTCAACACGGGCCCATGGAGCCCATCTAACTCAACACTTAGTAGGAACGCAACACCATAGTTTAGAACTCAACACTGAGCAGAAACACAACACTGTAGACTCCTGAAAGTGACACGGGACATGGAACGAACACTATCGTTCAGAACTCAACACTATAAACTCATGAAAGTGACACGGGGTTCGCCCCGTGGGTCCTTCAAAAATCAACATAGGCCCCTATTAATGTCACACCCGGATTTTCACAAAAACCTGAATGTGGCCATATGTGTGTCCAGGAAGTCAAAGTACACATATAGCGAACAAATATGATAAACAGAGAACATATGCTTGAATAAATTCTTGATTAAATAAAGTTTTACATCAGAGTGCATCATAAATAAACTAACCAAATACAGCGGAAGACTATAACTCTCAAACTAAATGGAGTCGTAATCCACAGGGACTCTGACTGGGAGATCGCAACTCAGTAGTACGGTAGATCTTCTGGAAACTCAGCAGCAGACTCATGCACAGCCCAATCTGTTTACCCATCTGGGATTTTGTTGAATAATAGCAAGTGTAAGTAAAACATTTACTTAGCAAGTATAGCATGGGTGTATGAAGGCTCAAAATAAGGCTAGACACGGCTTAACTGCATTAGCACTTTTAGTTGGTTCGTTTTAACATTATCCAAATTACTACAAGTGAATAAAACCCAGTTGCAACCCAATTAATAAAGTGTAAGTGACATTAAGCATAAATAAACATCATCTTCTAATCAAAAAGGATCCAGGCCGCTCTTGACCCTGAGCAAGGCTATCATGATAGATTTACACTCTACAGAGGTTTCGCCCTTTACCCACCGGTTGCGTAAAAGTTCAAAAGAACTATGCACCCAACCACGCACATCAACACTTCCGATGTGTAATTGCATAGGGACGCTACGAGGCTTTTCACAAGACACCCTAACAAGTCAATAGCCGCTAAGGTACAACAAGGTGGTGAGACTCTAGGCACCGAGATTGATTGACCCTCAGGGCGCAACGTGAGGGGGTCAATGGCGTCCGAAGCGCGGGCAACTCATGCCAACAACAAAAATAAAGAGCGCAACATGCGGAGTTCCCATACCATAGGGACTCCCAACACGGGACTGTGCCTAACGAGACATAGCCGACGGGGGCTACCGTCCTCGGTGGAATCAAGTTACACCCCGCGCCTTGCTTCCCATAACGCCGTCGGCCACTCCGGTAACCACTGACAAGCTAGAGACGTACAAGCTACTTAACCAAGACTAGAGCCATAATAGTTCTAGCAGTGGTGACAGGCTCCTGGGTTGCTGCTTTAAGAACCAGACCTTATGGAGGGACACTAGAGCAAAGCACGAAGCACATGCTCTAGCTCCCTAAACCAAGTTTCTAAAAAGAAAATTTTATCATTAATGTTGAAGTGAACCATTAAGTCAAAATTAACAGTTAAATAACGGTGATAGTAGCTGTACATAGCAATGCATAAACCTAAGGTAATCAAAGGACTGGATAATCAAACTAGGTACAACCTTAATGGTACATCAAATTAGACACATGCATTTATGAAATAATTTAATACAAGGTGAGTAGGTAGCAAGGATTGTCCGTGCTATAACTTTCCTTCCTCAAAGGGCGGTTGCTGCTGCTGTGAGTCCTGTCCCTGGAAGTCCTCCTCGTACTTGAAGTCCAACGCGAAGGGCTCACCAACTGGACACGAATCACCACACAAACATCCACACAAGCCAATACATGCAAACAAATAATATTCTATTAAAATAGTACACCAAACAATAGAAACAATATAAATAAAGTTTTTAGAGTTAATCTACGCCTCACTACGAACACATGAGCGCGAAAATCAAACTAATTGGAGCTAAAACGAAAAAGATGTGGCAAATCTAAGTCCTAGGGACCTGCTGGCAAGTTTTAAAAGTTTCCAGGGGTTTATTTGTGAAAAACCAGGGACCTATGCGTAATTATGCATTAAAACCCGAGGGTCAATGCGCAAAACTATAGATCTGGACCACGGGTTCTAATGATCAAAAGTACAGGGGATTTTCCATAAAATAAAAGGACCTATTCGTAATTATTCTCTACGGGCAGCGGACGGCGGGTTCTATTTCAAAACTTGCAGTGGCCTTTTCGCAAAGTAGCTCAGTTGACCGGTACTGACCCGTTTGACCGGGGCCTTGACCCGATCTGGGCGTCGATCTTGGATCGGACGGCTCGGGGGGAGGGGGGCTCGCCGGCGGTAGCAGGGGAAAGCGGCGGCGCTTCGCCGGAGTTCACTCGAACACGCGCTCCCGGCCACGGATTGGGAAAAGGCCAGGCCCTATGGACTTGGGGCGATATGGCGAGCTCAGTGGAGGGGCTCTCGTCGACGGCCGAGCCCCGACGGCGTCCGACGGCGGTGAGCCGAGGCGACCTACTCCGGTGAAGGAGGGAACGCGCATCACGGAGCATAAGAGCGGGAAAAGGAGGGCTTAGAGGGTTCCTCACCTTCACACGAAGCAAATGGGAGAGTCGGGAGGGGCGGAGCGGCACCGGAGAGGGACAATCGATGGCGGCGGCGAGCTTCGGGCGACGGCGGCGCTAAGCAAAGCGGGGGGGGGGGGGGAGGGGTGCTTCTGCCGGCTTGGGACTCGGTGGAGGTGCTCGGTGTGGGATGGGGCTCTGGGGTGAGCTTTTATAGCCCCGGGGCGGCATTGGCGTGCGTGCCACGCCGATAGGGCGGCGGCCGGCGGATCCACGCCTTCCAAGCGGGGAAAGCTTCTTGCCGTGCATGCGTTGGGCTAGGGAAGGAAGGGTATCGTGGGGAAGGGGCAGGGGAGCGTCTGGCGAGGCCCACGGGCGCAGGGGAGGGCGACTAGAGCGCGGCCGTGGTGGCGAGAAGGACGTCGGGGAAAAGGGGGAGCTCGGCGAGAGGAAGAAGGCGAGCCTGACGAGTGGGACCCCGGTGTCGGTGAGTGGGAGGGAAAGGAAACGGGCTGGCGAGCTGGGCTGGCTGATGGGCCGGCGGTGCTGTGCGGCCCAGGAGCGGGGGAAAGCGTTGGGTCGGGCCGAGCGCTAGCGAGGGGAGTTGGGTTGCGTTGGGAGGAAGAGTATGGGGAGCAGAAGTGGACCGGAGAAAGAGTCTAGGGAGCAAAAACAAACTCGACTAGATTAACTTTTCTAGGGATCAAACAAATGTAAATTAAATTTGAATTTAAACAAAATTTAAATTCCAATTTAACTTACTACAAAACAAAACTCAATGCAGCAGCATGAATGCAACAAAAATGTTTCTACAACTTATATTTGATTTTAATATTCATAAATAATTTAATTAACATATATTAATTATGAACAACTTAAATAAAAGCAAATAAATTACTAAAATTTTTAAAAGGCTATTTTTGGGTGTTACAGTTAACTCAACACCTTGGCGGAACACAACACCATCGTTCAGGACTCAACACTGAGAAGGAACCCAACACTATAACTCATGAAAGTGACACGGGACATCAAACGTAACACTACCGTTCAGAACTCAACACTATGAGGGTTCGCCCCGTGGGTCCTTCAAAAATCAACATGGGCCCTGAAACTCAACATCTTGGAGGAACACAACACCATAGTTTAGAACTCAACACGGAGAAGGAACCCAACACTATAGACTCATGAAAGTGACACGCCGTTCGGCCTGTGGGTCCTCCCTAAGTCAACACGGGCCCATAGAGCGTAACACTATCGTTCAGAACTTAACACTATAAACTGATGATGAAAGTGACACGCCGTTCGCCCGTGGGTCCTCCCAAAATCAACATGCGCCCATCTAACTCAAGACTTAGCAGGAACGCAACACCATCGTTTAGAACTCAACACTGAGCAGGAACGCAAGACTGTAGACTCTTGAAAGTGACACGGGGCATGGAACGCAACACTATCACTACCAGAATGATCAACATCTGCACCGGGTGGGAAAGCCCTTTAGCACCGGGTTTCCCACCCGGTGCAACTAATCCGAGGGTAAAGGGGTACCCCTTTAGCACCGGGTTGAATAACCGGTGCTAAAGGGTCCCTTTAGCACCGGGTGCAGCCGCGACCCGGTGCTAAAGGGCCTGCCCCGCAGCGCCTTTAGCAGGGCCTTTAGCACCGGGTCGTGGCTGCACCCGGTGCTAAAGGGCCTGCCTTTAGCACCGGTTGCTGTCTGCAACCGGTGCTAAAGGCCCCAGATTTCTTTTTTTTTTGCTTTTTTCAGTAGCCATGCATGCACGTCTATATACGTGTATATACGTATATATTCTAATACGTGTATTCTAATGCGTATTCGGCCGACTCTATATTCATATTAGCTGACATTTCATCAAAATAGAAGACATATATATTACAAAAGTAGATATTCATGCATGTCAACTCGAGTTATATATATTTAAACTGTATTTTCTACTTAATTAAGATTGACGACTAGCTTGTTGGACTGTCCGGCACATCCTCCAGTACTGGCGAGTGGAATTCTCCTCGGGGATTGACGACCTCGTCCCAGATCCATCCGACGAGTTGTTCTGTAATTGCGTCAATTCTTTCTAGCTCTAGTGTCTCTTCCTTCAGGCTAAACATCTATAATTTACAAATAATTGAAAGATATTTAATCCGCCCAGTTGGAGACAATAATTGTGCACTTAATAATAATGGAAATGTGTTTATTATTACGTACCATAATATCGTGTTTTTTAAGCTTTTTATGTCCCCAATTCCACATGTAATCGCAAACATAGTATGCACATAAATTATTTCCCTTCCCCTGTTTGGCACACTGTCGACCAAAAGAAATTAAGTAAAATTCATATAATATATTAGCCGAGGCCTACATGTACAAATTACTTGCTTACCGGAAAGCCAATGTTCCATTTTAGTGTTTCATGTTGAATACCCGGGTGTTCTTGACGAAATTGATTCCAGGCCCTGCGAACAAAAAAATTGAGTTAAGTCATTGCGAGTGTAAGGGGTGAATTAAGTAGGAGAAAATATACATCACCTTGTCATCATGTCCATGATGTTCTGTAGTTTTTCTTTTGGAGTGTGCAATGAATCAAAGACGTTCACGACACCCCGGTCAGGACACAATATTATTAGGAACCAGTGGAATTTGTATACATGTATACATTATAATCAGAAATGAAATAGTACACAGACAGTATAAGAAGAAGCCTGTGTATGTACTCACTCGATGTTGTACGGGATTAGTATGGAGTCGCAGTAATTTTGTTTCTTAATATACTTGTATAGGTTTCCATATGTTTCCTTAGGATTCATCATTATCATTTCTTCACTTATCCTTCGAGGATCCACGAAACCTATGTCATATATCCCGGATCTCCGACATTTTTGAATCTCCATTCTGCATATGTTAAGCAATAAATAAAGCCCGCGTCAGCATAGATTGGAATTATTGTTTTCAAACTGTGAATTATAAGCAACAACAAAGTACTTACAGTGTCCAACAGGTGATCAAATCCACGTCCATGGCGTCGTGGTGGTACAGCTCATATATATCCTTAAACCTCAGCCAGACCCAATCATCGTCACCATTGTAGAAATCATGGTCCTTCACGCCTACTTTGATCATGCGCCGTTTATTCCTTCTTGATTCTTCCAAGTACCACTCATGGAATCGGCACATCTTCGTCTGTAGCTTGCTCTCCATTTCAGGAGGGACCATAGGCTCGCCAAGCTTAAACAGCCACTTCAACGTTGTGTTTACAGGCACCTCTTCTTCCCCCAGGACTTGCGCTCTGGTTAGTCCAGTCTCGGCCATTACTCGTTGCACGTTAATCTCGTCCAGAGATGGCAATGGACCCAAGGGCCGCTGAGGTTGCTCGCCGAGCTGAGGAACCTTTTTGGATGGGCCCGCCTCCTTATCTGCAGCCTTCCGCTTCCGGCGAGATTTCAGTAATGAGCGGTCATAGTCTGTTACTATTACTTCCTTCTGTTGACCCTTGCTCAAATTACCGAGGAATGACTTGACGACAGTGGGATCAAGCTTCGGCTCTGGCTCAGGTTTTTTCCTCCACTCGGCCATTTGCCTCTTTGTGTCTGCTTTGACCGAGGCTTCGAGGTCCTCTAGAGTCTTCTCACCCGCTCTTTTCTCTGGTGCGGGCTTCTCTCTGGTTTTCCGCGCCTTCTTCCCTGGTGGAGTGGGGGCAGAGGCTTTAGTGCGGCGTCCCCTCTTCGGCGGAGGGGGCGGAGACCTCCGCGGCGGAGGAGACGGAGACCTCTTCGGCGGAGGAGACGGGCTTGCATCAGGAGCTCCCAGAGAATCGTCATGATCCGGTGGATCTCTTGGAGACGGTGGAGGTGACGGAGGCTTGTTGGTAGCCGCAGGTGTACCGGGTATGACGACGTCTGCCTTGCTCCAAAGAATGATGTAGTGAGAACACTGACCGAGTTTTGTTTCTCCGTCACCTCCGGGGATGTCAAGTTCCAAGTCTTCCCAGTTGGTGACGACTTGCTCCACCTCAACAGGTACGTAACCATGTGGAATGTCATTGCAGTGCCATTTTTGCCCTTCTTCCACACGTTTGGTCATATCATATGCGACCTGATAATTTAGTAGTCACAAAGAAAGTTAGTAAATGAATGGTATTTACGGTGAAATGTATGCAGTACGAACTAAGGTCGCATACGTACCACCACAGCTAAGTTCTTCTGCCTGACGACAAGCTCGCACGCGGTCCGTTGAGTTATTTCATCCACGGTGTAACGGACCGGTTCGGCGGCCTGTGTGGAAGCGTGACTGCTTTGATATTGTTGTGGAGGGCTAATAAGGGCCGCATCTTGGAGAGGTGCATGCTCTGTGGAACCGGTCCCGCCTGCGGCTTGTTGGAGAGGTGCATGCTCTGTGGAACCGGTCCCGCCTGTGGCTTGTTGTATCTGCAGCCATGCTACCTTCATCCGTCGCTCCATCTCTGACTCCATTTCTTGGAGCTTTGAGCCCTGGGCGGCAACCGTTTGCTCTAGGTCCCTCACCCTCTGCTCATATTCGGCCTTCTTCCTCGAACGGCTCCTATAGGTGGCGGCGTGCTCTTGGAAACCTTTCTTCCATGAGATGCTTGTGCCTACGCCGCGCGTCCGTCCAGGATGCTCCTTGTTCCCTAAGGCATAGGTTAGCTCATCTCTGTCTCTATCAGCAACAAATTCTCCCCTCTCAGATGCCCTGAGGATATCGAGGAGACGCTGAGCTAGTTCTCGCAAGTCCTCGGGAAAAACTAAGGAGCCGTCGATTGGGCTTAGGGTGCCTCCATGACCATAGTACCAATGCTTGGTCCTTGTGGGCCAGTCATGTGTCGCTGGAGTGATGCCTCTAGCATATAGATCTTCTTCCATCTTCTCCCATTTAGCGATGCTTGCCTTGTAACCTCCCGAACCCATCTTATGAGAGTACTTCTTATTTGCGGCGTTTCCAGCGTTTCTAGCGCTAGCCGTTGCACCCTCTTCGGAGGTTTTGTACTCAAGAAATGCTTCCCACTCGTCATCAGTGATCTTCTTATACTTCTCAGGATCCGGGGCCTCTCCGGTTTTGAGAAAATGCGAGTACAACTTCTTCTTGAAATCCTGAAACAGAACTGCCATCTTCTTCATTGTCCAATCCCTCAGGTCTGCTTCATGAGTGCTAGGCCAGTCGAATATTGCCTTTAATTCCCTCCATAGCATCTCCTTCTCTGTATCGAGGAGCACGTACTCCTCAGTGGGCTCCGTGGACTTCCATTTTCTGATACTAATGGGCACATTGTCCCGTACAATTACCCCGCACTGAGATACAAATTTCTTGGCCACTTTTGGGGGCTCAACTGGCTCCCCGTCATCCTCCACTCGGGTGATGTGTAACTTGACATCCTTCAGCTTCTTCGTGGTCGATCGTTTTGATTTCTTAGCTCGACTTGTAGAAGCAGAGGAGGCCTACACAAATTACATATATACGAGATGATATAGAGATGGTATACATAATTGACATGTACAGTACAAATTTATGTTATCTATATACACACCTGACTAGACGAGGGCTCGTTACCGGCCCCTTCAATAGTGCTGCCCTGGACACGTTCGCCCTGGACATTGGCGGCCCCTTCAACATTTTCGGCCCTTGCAACATTGTCGCCCTGGATATTGTCGTCCCTTCCAATGATCCCCAACACATCATCCATGGACATTGGTTGGGTTACAATATTGAAAAGTTGATTCACAAAGAACGTGTCGTTGTCCTCTTGCATGGGTGGGACAGGGGTGTTGTTGTCCTCTGTCCTCTTGCATGGGTGGGACAGGGTTGTTGTTTTCCGCCATCTATAGAATTAAAAATAATTGATAAGAAATATATACAAAGCATACATATTCCCAATATTTCTAACATTTTCGCTAAAGGGGTCGGTGCGTGAAAAACGGATTCGCCAAGGGGTTCGGGTGCGCGGTGTGAATTGATTCGCTAAGGGTTCGGGTACGTGATGCGAACGGGTTCGCTAAGGGGGTCGGTGCGCGAAAAACGGATTCGCTAAGGGGTTCGGGTGCGCGGTGGGTTCGGGTACGCCATAGAATTTCCGATAATAAACATTTTCGATAGTATACATTATACAAACATATAACATTTCCAATATACATTTAAATGAAGCACATATATTTCTAATATACATAGAATTAAAAATAATTGATAAGAAATATATACATTTAAATGAAGCACATATATTTCTAATATACATAGAATTTCCAATATACATTTAAATGAAGCATTTTCCAATATACATTTCAAACATATAACATTTCCAATATACATTTCAATGTAAATATCTCCAATACATTTAAATGAAGCACATATATTTCTAATATACATAGAATTTCCAATATACATTTAAATGAAGCATTTTCCAATATACATTTCAAACATATAACATTTCCAATATACATTTCAATGTAAATATCTCCAATACATTTAAATGAAGCATTTTCCAATATACATTTCAAACATATAACATTTCCAATATACATTTCAATGTAATTTCTAATATTTTCTAATATTTTCAATACATATAAAGCATATATATTTCTAATATTTCCAGTACAATGCATTTCCAATGTATGTGGTTAGCGAACGCGTTCGGCCAAGAGCATTTGGTTAGCGAACATGGCCGAACACGTTCGCTAAGCAAATGTGCAGTTCGGCCATGCAACGGGTACCTGCACACACAAACACGTACACGGCACGAAGGCCGGCTCACAAACATGCACGCACGGCACGAAGGCCGGCTTCACAGAGGCTCACCGTGACGGGCGCGGCGGGCGACGGCGGCGCGGGGACGAGCGGCGGCGGCGGCGAGGGGACGAACAGCGGCGCCGGCGCGGGGACGACGGGCGGCGCGGGGACGAGGGGCGCGGGCGCGGGGACGACGACGACGGCGGGGACGACGGGCGGCGGCGGCGTGGGCGCGGGGTACACGGGTGGCGGCGGCGTGGGCGCGGGGACGACGGGCGCGGGGACGACGACGGCGGCGGGGACCACGGGTGACCACGGCCGGGCGGCGGGGACGACGGGCGCGGGGACGACGACGGCGGCGGGGACGACGGGCGGCGGCGGCTGAGGAGACGAGGCGCCGGCGGTTTCGATCTGTGAGATGAGGGCGAAGTGAGGGAGGGGAGAGAAGTCCCCGGCCTATATAGGTCCCCCGTCTTTAGCACCGGGTCTGTACAGCACCCGGTGCTAAAGGCCCCCCCTTTAGCACCGGGTCTTCCCACCACCCGTTGCTAAAGGTACTTTAGCACCGGGTCTTCTACACCCGGTGCTAAAGGTCGTAACTGTGCGCCAGACTAAAATTGGTGGGGGCCTTTAGCACCGGGTGCAGCCACGACCCGGTGCTAAAGGCCCTTTAGCACCGGGTCTGTACAGCACCCGGTGCTAAATGCCCCCCCCCCCTTTAGCACCGGGTCTTCCCACCACCCGGTGCTAAAGGCCCTTTAGCACCGGGTCTTCTACAGCCGGTGCTAAAGGCCGTAACTGGCGCCAAACGAAAATTGGGGGCCTTTAGCACCGGATTTTAGATCAACCCGGTGCTAAAGGCCCCAAATTTTCGTTTGGCGCCAGTTTCCAAACCGGCCTTTAGCACCGGTGGCTACTATTTGGGAATCTTATAAATATAGTTTTTAATATATAGTTATTAATACTTGTTTTAATTCAGTTATTAATACCTATTAAAAATATATATTAAATAAGAAAATCTTATAAATTACTAGAAAATCAATATAAAATGCTAGAAAATCTTATAAATTAATAGAAAATCTTATAAATTACTAGAAAATCTATAAATTACTAGAAAATCAATATAAAATGCTAGAAAATCTTATAAATTAATAGAAAATCTTATAAATTACTAGAAAATCAATATAAAATGCTAGAAAATCTTATAAATTAATAGAAAATATTATAAATTACTAGATAATCTTATAAATTACTAGAAAATCAATATAAAATGCTAGAAAATCTTATAAATTAATAGAAAATCTTATAAATTACTAGAAAATCTTATAAATTACTAGAAAATCTTATAAATTACTAGAAAATCTTATAAAATGCTAGAAAATCAATATAAAATGCTAGAATTAATAAAAACAATCTTATAAATCAATAGAAAATCTTAGAACATAGGTGGAACATAAATGCAAATATAGTCATTACAAATTGGGTGGAACATAGTGCAATTAAATTACATGGCATCATCGTTTACTCGGACACTGATAAACTTCCTCTTTACAAATGTTCCTTGATTGTGATCACGCCGTAGATACGGTGTCTCCTCCGCCGCTAACAGGATGCTTGGGTCATCAGTCACTGAGAATGGAGGCCGGCCATCGAGCATATCATAATCTTCATCCGTCTTGTCCTCAACTCCTACGATTTTTCTCTTTCCAGGAAGAACTATATGACGCTTTGGCTCGTCTTGTGATGGGTCCAATTGCTTACCCCCACCTTTCTTATTCGCCCCTTTCTTCGGTCTGCTAGCCATGTCCTTCACATAAAAAACTTGTGTGACAGCTTTGGTCAGGACGAACGGTTCGTCTAGAAAGCCAATCTTGTTTAGGTCCACTAACGTCATTCCATAGTCCGCTTCAACTTTAACACCTCCTCCAGTCAGCTTCACCCATTGGCACTTGAACAGTGGGATCTTCAAAGGTCCGTACTCTAGTTCCCATATCTCCTCTATGATTGCATAGTATGAGTTTGTATTGCCATTGGTGTCTGTCGCGTCGATCCGGACACCACTGTTTTGGTTGGTGCTTTTCTTGTCCTGGGCTCTTGTGTAAAATGTATACCCAGTGATGTCGTATCCTTGGAATGTCAAGATCGTGCTCGATGGACCTCTAGCTATAAAAGCTAGCTGCGCATCAATGCCCTCGACACCCATAAGACGTCTTTGCAACCAATCGGCGAAAGTACTATTGTGCAGACGCTGAATGAAGGCCGCAGACTTTGTTGAGTTTTCGTCCCTGAGAATCTGCATGTTCTCCTCGATGTACGGAGCAACTAAGGTTGATTGTTGCACAACTGTGAGGTGCGCTTTACGAAATGTCTCAACGTCCTTGATCACCATCGATCTTCTCACTAGTGTGCCCTTTCCACCAAGTCTCCCCTCGTGATGGGATTCGGGCACACCAATCGGCATAAGATCGTCGACAAAGTCAACACAGAATTCAATGACCTCCTCTGTTTCGTATCCCTTAGCAATGCATCCTTCTGGACAGGAACGATTACGGACATACTTCTTTAGGACAGCGAAGAACCTCTCAAATGGGAACATGTTGTGTAGAAATACTGGGCCCAATATACGAATCTCTTTGACGAGGTGAACCAATAGATGTGTCATGATATTGAAGAAGGATGGTGGAAATATCATCTCAAAGCTGACAAGACATTGCACCACGTCGTTCTGTAGCTGATCTAAATAGTCTGGATTGATCACCTTCTGAGAAATTGCATTGAGGAATGCACATAGCTTCACAATGGCTTTCCGCACGTTAACTGGTAGCACACCCCTGAGTATGACGGGAAGCAGCTGTGTCATCAACACATGGCAATCGTGAGACTTCAGGTTTGTGAACTTCTTCTCTTTCATATTTATTATTCCCTTAATATTGGAGGAGTATCCAGACGGAACCTTGATACTGTTCAAGCATTCAAACATGCTTGCGTTCTCTTCTTTGCTGAGAGTGAAGCTGGCAGGACGCAAGTACTGGCGTCCTTTCTCTCACTTTTCTGGATGTAGATCAGTCCGTTGCTTCAATCGTTTCAGATCCTGACGTGCTTCCAGTGTATCTTTTGGCTTCCCATAAGTACCCAGGAAGCTTATCAAGTTCACGCAAAGATTTTTCGTCAGATGCATCACATCAATCGCGTTACGGACCTCTAAACGTTGCCAATAAGGTAGCTCCCAAAAGATAGACTTCTTCTTCCACATCGCGGCACGACCATCCTCGCCCGTCGGAGCAGCCTGGCTTCCGTCTCCCTTGCCAAACACCACGTGTAGGTCCTTCACCATATCAAATAGCTCTTCTCCACTCCGGTGTCTCAGCTTTGTACGGCGGTCAGCATTCCCGCCAAAATGCGCACATTTCTTTCGTAGCTCATGCTTCGCCGGAAGGAATCGACGGTGACCCATGTACACAACTTTACGACAATGTTTCAAATACATGCTTTCGGATTCCTCTAAACAGTGAGTGCATGCTTTATATCCTTTGTTTGATTGTCCTGATAGGTTACTTAGTGCAGGCCAGTCGTTGATGCTTATGAAAAGCAGTGCTCGAAGGTCAAACTGCTCCTGCTTGTCCTCATCCCACATGCTAACACCTTCATTCTTCCACAGCTGCAAAAGTTCGTCAACCAATGGTCTTAGGTACACATCAATGTCGTTGCCAGGTTGCTTTGGGCCTTCGATGAGCACTGGCATCATAATGAACTTCCGCTTCATGCAGAGCCAGGGGGGTAGGTTCTAGATACAAACAGTCACGGGCCAAGTTCTATGACTACTGCTCATTTCACCAAAAGGGTTCATGCCATCGGTACTTAAACCAAGCCTAACATTCCTCGCATCAGCATCAAACTCTGGGAATGCTCTGTCGATGTTCCTCCACTGGGATCCATCGGCGGGGTGTCTCAACATGCCATCCTGCTTACGTTCTTCTTTCTGCCAGCGCATCAGTTTGGCATGGTCTTTGTTCCTGAACAAACGCTTTAGACGGGGTATCAGAGGGAAATACCACATCACCTTCGCAGGGATTTTTTTCTTAGAACGCTCTCCCCCAACATCACCAGGGTCGTCCCGCCTGATCTTGTATCGTGCGCAGGTGCAAACCGGACAACAATCCAAGTGTTCGTACTGTCCGCGATAGAGGATACAGTCATTAGGACACGCATGTATCTTCTGCACCTCCAAACCGAGAGGGCAAACAACACGTTTTGCTTGATACGTCGTCGATGGCAATTTGTTACCCTCTGGAAGAATCTTCTTTACGAGTTTCAGTAGCTCCTCGAAACCCTTATCAGTAACACCATTTGCTGCCTTCCACTGCAGAAGTTCAAGTGTGCTACCCAACTTCTTTAGCCCCTCTTTGCAATCTGGGTACAGGTCAGTCTTGTGGTCCTGCAACATGCGCTGTATCTTTTTCAGTTCCTTATCATTGCCGCAGTCTTTCTCGGCATCACGCAACATTTGCCCGAGTCCATTAGTAGGTTCATTTTCCTGAGCAACATCTTCCTGAGCATCGCCTTCCCGAGCAACATCTTCCTCATCGGCATCACCCATTGCAGCATATGCAAAGGAACCGTAGTATTGAGCCAATAACGGAATGTCGTCATCGGCCTCGTCTTCTTCATCTTCATCCATTAGAATTCCTCTTTCACCGTGCTTCGTCCAAACAGAATAATTCCTCATGAAACCGTGACTCATCAAATGCACCTGAAGACAACCTCTTTGTTTGTACGATTGTATATTTTTACAATGGGTGCATGGGCAGAACATGAAACCGGACGGCGTCCTATTAGCCTCGGCGGCATCGAGAAACGTCCTAAGGCCATCACGGAACGCCTGAGCGTGGGGGTCCCCGTACATCCATTGTCTATTCATCTGCATTATTAACAAATAACAAATATACAATACAATTTAAAGATAAAAAAAATTTAATATATAAATAAATACAAATTATAATATATATTCCATTATATAAATAAATTTCTTAAACTACATTACTATATTCATTAAATAAATAAATATACCTTCCGTTAAATAAATAAATAACTATTCTACCTTTTAATAAATAACTAATAATATATATTTCATTAAATTAATAAATAACTATTCCAACTTTTAATAAATAAACCTCTCTAATAAATAAAATACATAAGCCTTATAACTATTCACAAGTCATACAAAACAAAATACTAACTAGCTTGCCTTCTCTCTCCATTTAAAACACAACATGGACACTCTCTCCACCATGAACTCAAGCTCTCTCCTCTCTCTCCTCCAAGAACACAAGCTCTCTCTAGCTAGCTTTACTTTGATTTACAAATCCCTCTATTTCTAAATCATAGAAGGATTACAAGCTAAATAAAACATTAGAGAATAAAAGAGTGTACCTTGTAGTGCTCCTTAGATGAGTAGAATCTTCACAAATTTTGAAAAAAATTTGGGCAGCACCTCCCCTCCCACGGCCGAGTAGCATGAACACAGCGCCTAAGTGTTCAGCTGGCTCGGGCGGGGGAGGAAGAAGCCCCTATATTCAAACACATTAGCACCGGGTCGTGGCAAGACCCGGTGCTAATGTGCACCCTTTAGCACCGGGTGCAGCCAGCAACCGGTGCGAAATGGCCTCGGCACATTAGCACCGGTTGCTGGCTGCACCCGGTGCTAAAGGGGGAGCATTAACACCGGGTCTTGCCACGACCCGGTGCTAATGTCTTCGCCCTGACACATCTTCGCGCCGCCCCCGCTCCTAGCCGTTGGACCCGGTGCTGAAGCCCCATCAGCACCGGGTCCAAAAATGGCCGAGGCGGAGGAGGCGGGCGGATGTGAAGCATTCTGGTAGTGTATCATTTAGAACTCAACACTATAAACTCATGAAAGTGACACGGGGTTCGCCCCGTGGGTCCTTCAAAAATCAACATGGGCCCCTGTTAACTCAACACCTTGGAGGAACGCAACACCATCGTTCAGAACTCAACACTGAGAAGGAACCCTACACTAAACACTAACCCTAAACCCGAAATCATACATTTTGCGCATTGAGTCACTAAAATTTACACCTTGGAATTCAAACACACATGATACATAACATAGTCTGCTACATTTCAACAAGTCCTACATTATTCATTGAGATAAAAAAAAGACTTGGTCTACTGTAGAAGCTCTGCAAGCGCTCAGCATTCACTGATAAAGCTCTTCAAGCTCTTACCTAAAAGACTGAATTGGCAATTCAGGATAGCCCCAAATACTTCAAGATTTCCTGAAAATAACAAAGTTAGGTTTCATCGAGTAATATTGAGCATTCTTCTTGATGACTGACATGAGACATATTAATAACGCTACCTTCTATGCTTTTATTGACAAGTAGTGAAAGTAGTCAGCCAGTCCGCCAACCACATGCAGTGCCATCGCCATAGTGTCCATCTAAGGGAGGACAATGAAATAAGTTCATGCAGGTTCCAGTAGCAGCAGACATAAGAGTATGGATTGAATTCACCAAAATTTGGACCATAGAAACTACCAGAACAAAGGCATTTTCCATCTCCTTTAAAAGACACTTATCCCCTGGTACCTCCAAAGTTTTTACCATTCTGATACACAGAAATAAATGGACCAATAAACTCATAGTAACTCTCCAATAATTTTCTAACTAACTAATTCCATTCAGAGAAAAAAAAACCTTGAAATGGCCTTTGACCTAGATAAGCAGGTTATCCAGGTAATGAACATATTTAGTCCAATCAAAGCTCGGAGCATCATCATTTGCGTCATATTTAATCCTTGAAATGCACTGCAAATAAAGGCATGAGATAAGACTAATCTGCATCATCGTCGTGGAGCAGGGTCACGGACGGCACCACCATCGGCGGCGCGGTTGCCGTCTGCGTGCTGCTGCGGTCCGTCTCCGTCGGCGTCACTGTTGCTCCGATGATGATCGGAGTCATCAGGTGGCCAGGAGCTTCCCGAACCAGGCGCTCACTTTGCACAGCAGGGTGAGCAGGGCCATGGAAGCCCGGCACCCGCGGCGTGTACGGAGCAAGAAACTCGGGCATGGCTTGGGCAATAGGCATGTATGGTAGCTGGAGTGGTATCATAACTATTAACAATTTTGACGGATTCGAATGCGTTTGGTTGCAGACTTGCTTGAACCAAGTAATATATTTTCCCTGCATTAGAACTTGTTTAGACAAAAAAATGTCAGAAACAAAAAAAGGCTAAGCACATCATGTAGTGTGCATATAGATTCTCAAATAATTCGTAAGAGAGTTTGAGATTGCTAACCACGCCTACCACGCGGTCTGATGGCACTAGTTGCACGATGACATATGAACGCTGCTAAACTCTTTTTACGGGCCGATGTGGTACAAGAAGAGAGAAAAAGAAAAAAAAACTATATATTTCTTGCTCGTGTCATCGTGTGCAGAACAATAGCCTGCGTCGTTGGAGAGTCCAACAGGCAACAGCCCAACACGCACATTTAGTAGGAAGGAACCTGTCGTACAATGCAAGACCAACATCCCAAAACAGGTGCCGCCCACCCGAGCCCGGGGTCCTATATGGCTTCCCGAAGTTTTTTTGGCGATGTGGCTTCTAATATTTGAGATTCGTGCGAGGTATATCGTCAATCCGATCCATCCATCGTCTTCTCCGCTCGGTTCGTGGACGGGGCGCCGCCGGCCTCGGGCAGTGGCCGACACTGCCCGAGGCCGGCGGAAGCGGCGGTGGCGGGGTCAAGGTTTCAGGGTTGCCGATTCCAATGGCCGCCGCCATAGAAAAGAAAACGAGGGGGAGGAGGGGAGGTCCAGCGGCGGCGGCGGCGGCTCGTCTGGTGGCAGAGGCGGGGCGGCGCGCGCCGCCGGCCGGGCGGTGACTAGTGGCGTGGGGGAGGAGGAGCCATCGGGTGAAGAAGGGCGGGGGCGGACGGTGGGCGGGCGGCGTGGCGGTGCTGCAGCCGCCGGCCGGGGCGGCGGCGGAAGGGGCGGGGGTGGGGTCGGAGCCGGCGCAAGGAAGAAGAAGGCCGCTGATGGGCTGTCATGGGATCTAAGCCATGGCGCCTATCTGGCTTCCGCAAGCCGGATAGGAGCCCCCGCCCAATCCTGGCCTACCATTGCTGCCCAAGTTTCTCCCCGCAAAACAAAAGAAAAAGAAAATAAAGGACTTGATGCAGGTTTCAGTCAAACTCAATCAAACCTCCAAAGAAGGATGGACACGCGTTGATATCGGTTAGTCACGTCAGGTACGCGCGAGCACGAGGGTTTACCGGTTTGATCCTTAAAAGAGGGCGTTCGCAGGTTTGTCAGTTTGGATCTCAAAACCGGATGTTGGCAGGTTCGCCGGTTTGGCCTCGAAACCAGGTGGCGACAAGTCGGAGGGCATGTGGCACCATCACAAAGCTTGCGCCGAGGCAAAGCAAAGTCGTGAAGGTATTTCATCAAAAAATGTCGTGAAGGTGTTAACCCTAAGGCATTTAAAAAAATCTGGACGATTTTAACCTAGAGGGATATTTGATTTGTATGCTTTATGTATGGATGTTTTGGTCATTTGTTGGACGCTTATATATACGAGGAGTGCCTGTTGGGGCAGCTAGGGATGAAAACGATTGGAAAAGATCGGAAGAAGGCTCCACCACTTTCACTTTCATATTTTTTTTAAAAATGAAAACGATACGATATTATCGAAAATGAGAATGGCGTCGGTATTCCGATAATATTGAAAACGATCGAAATCCATCAAAACGATATTTGGAAAACGGTAAACACATCAAGCTGTAAAACATGGCAATAATCCTCTTATCTAATCTATCTCATGCGATAAATACTAACGATTTATGTTAATCCCCCCTATATAGTCACATACATGTTACACAGTAATAAAGCATGCATAGTGACATACTTGCTTATGTGGCAATGTACCGGGCAGATTGGCGCTCGTGAAAACTTGGAAATCCGATAATTACCGACGGTAGAATACCAATTAAATACGATATTTTTCAAAAACGATCGAAACACGCTAGAATTGTTTTCGTTTTCGTTTTCTCGATAACCGTTAACGTTTTTGTTTAGACCTTAAATTCGGCAAAATCTCGGAAACGATTATCGATAATCGAAAATTATCGTTTTCGTTTTCATCCCTAGGGGCATCCAATCTCTTGAGTTCTCTTCGGTAATGGCTCTTATTTTGTCATCTTTGAGTGGAGAGGATTTTAAGTGATCTACTTGCCATCTTAGTTTGATTCGTGCTAGGAGTGGCTTGTAACCGAACCTGATGAAGTAATCCAAAGATCAATTTCATGCTCAAGTTTGTCTCCCCCTCCAAAGATCTGAAATTTATCATTTTCGGGATTTTTTGAGGTATTTTTGAGGATATTTCATTCTTTGTGATTCGGTTGAAATTCATAAAATTTGTTGGGCGATTTTGTTTCTGGGATCCTTGTGAGGAACTTTGATATGATTACCTCCGAATCCCTCACGGATTTGGCATGAATTTAAAGGTTTCCTGAATTTATTTTTCATGGCTTGTTCTTCGGTTCGTCATAAAATTCATCATGCTTACTTTAGTTTTCTTAGATCTACTTTCTAGATCTATTAGCACTTGAGGTTGTGCTGCTATAGCTCAAGTTTCGTGCAAATCCATCGAAACTTGAGGGAGGACTTTTCGTTTGAAGTCGAGCGTTTTCCTTGTGTTCTTCTTGTTCGTGCTTTGTTCTTCAGCTGCTCGGGTGCGCACCGTGGACGCGGTGCAGCAGGCTAGGGCAGAGCGGGGGCTCCTATGTGGCTAGTGGAAGCTACATAGGAGATATAGCTTAGGCCCATTACCGGTCCAGTTCCCTAGCCTCCCACCCGCTCCGCCGAATCTTCCCCAACCCCGGCCGGCGGCGCCGACGCCGCCTTGCCGCGACACCCTCCGTCCACCCTCCGTCGCCTCATCCCACGCTCCCGCCCAAGACCTAGCCCGACCGCCGGTGGCACTCCGCCGCCTCGCCGCCCGCTTGCACACCGCAGCCCACCGCCGGTCGATTCCTTCCAACACCTTCTTTCTTCTTTGGGTCTAGCAGCCATTGGAGACCTCCTTCCCACCCTCAGCCCCAGAAACCTGAACCCTAACGCTGCCGCCTCGACCACCACCGGCGGCCGGCGGCACCGTCGCTGCCGGGCCACATCCGCCCAGCTCCCACCCCTTCGTCGACTCTTGCATCTCTGACCTTGATCTCGTCGACGCGGGAGAGGTCGTCACAAGCCAGCGACGGCGGCGACCGATGTAGCACAAGGAGCGAGGGAGAACGAGCGGGGGAGAAGAAGCTTATCCGACGGCTGACCATGGGCGCACGAATCCACATTGGAATCCAAGTGGCCAAAAAACTTCCGGAAGCCACGCAAGAATCTCGGGGCAGAGCGGGGGCGCCTATATGGCGCACTGAAGCCACTTAAGGGTGCTGGCTTCCGGCCCATTGGGCCCACACCTTCTTCTTCCTCTCGCCGCACTGCCCCGTCGCCGCCCCTTCCACCGCCCGCCCGGCGTCCACCCCTGTCGCGCCGACCCGCCCTTCCTAACCCGATACCTTGCCGCCCCCGCCGCCGGTCACTGGCCCACCGCCCGTTCATCCCCGCCCAACCAGTGGCGCTCCCGCTCCGCCTCACCTCCACCGCCAGCCGAGCCGCCACCGCCACCGGTCCTCCGCCGCCCCCGTACCCTTTCTTCTCTAGGTCCGGCGACCATTGGAGGCCCCACCCGGCAACCCCGAAGCCCTAACCCTAACCTCCACTGCTGCCGCCGGCTTCGGCTACCACCCGCGGCCGGCGGCGCCCTCGCCACCGAGCCGCCCCTGCCCGGCTCCCGCCCCTCCACCCTCGCCTTCGAGCAACCGCGTGGGGACGAAGGAGATCGTGCGGCCCCTATTGGCCGCACGAATCTCCAACACCGGAAGCTAACTAGCTTCGGTGGCTTCCGGAAGCCATATAGGTTTTCCGGGGCAGAGCAGCCTGGGGGCTCCTATGTGGCTTCCGTGCACCAGATAAGCACGATGGCTTAGAAGCCCAATAAGGCCCAAAACAAATTACTACTAGCACTGTGCGTGAGCGTCGAAATATAATACTAACTATATCCGATTTTTTCGTTCCATTAACAGAGTTAGATTCAGTGTTGCTAACCACGTCTGACCCCAAAGAAGTATCAAACATTTGAAAAGACTAGATTGAACATTTTGGAAATAGTGTATCAACATTTAAAAATAGTAGATTCAACATTTTTTAGAAACACATATCAACATTTTAGAAAAATACATACTCAACATTTTTCACAACATATTTCAATATTTTATTAGAATACATTCAACATTTAACAACACCTGCATCTTTTTTTTAAAAAAATTATTGTCCCTTCTCCGGCGATGGCAGAGTCACGTAGCAATAGCAATCATGGTGGACGGACCTAGCAGTAACGATATGCATCAGTGGGAGTAGCGGTGGATGCCCTAGCAGCCACGACTCGGTGCAGTGGCTTGTGGCGGCGCTCACAACAGCAGTGGTCACACGACGGCACTCACAACAGCAGTGTTCACACGACGGGTAGGCACAGCAGTAGCGACCATCACGATGGGGAAAAATGAAACAGGGAGGCAGCGGTGACGGGATAGACACCAGTAGCGATGGGCGCAACATGAGCGGTAGCGGCAGCAACTATGAGGGTGGGCAGCACACGCGCGGACGCGGTGAGGTGGAGGGAAGCGACGGCGGCGGTGACGATGCGGAGCTGGGGAGGTGCAAGTGAGGAAGACATCTTAGGGATAAGAACGCATGTACGGATCTCAGATACCGGAAGTTAGGTGGGAAAAAAACTTCCGGAAGGATCCCGGGAGCAGCCTGCGGCAGGCCCAGGCGGGGCACGCGCATGCAGCGCTAGCGGCCCAGCTGAGCGAGCAAGCCGGTGCGCCAGCAGCGCAGCTCACGCCGCTCCTTCAGCTCAGCGCCCAGCCCAGAAGAGGCGTCTGCAGCAGCAGGCCCGAGGAGCTCAGCTGGCGCGTGCAGCCCAGCGGCGGCGGTGCGCGTGAGCGGCCCGGGGGCCAGCAGTGCAAGCTGCAGCGCACAGCAGGCCCAGCAGCGGTGCAGCAGCACAGACCCGTGCAGGTAAGCAGAGGAGCAACAGCTCTACTGTCTATTCGTTTAAAAGCACTGATTTGCTAAATGTCGTTATCTAGCTACAGGCTCAAGTGATTAGTTAATCATTCTTGCTCAGTTAGTTGAGCTACAATAATTATTTGTAGGCTTGGTAATTGCCCGAGTGCTCTCGGTTAATGCTTGTATATATGCATATTTAGTTCAATTCTCTTGGATGCTTGTTATGATGATAAATTATACGAATGTTGAGCTTAATTTTTTCGTATTTAATTAGTGCTCTTGTAATCATTTTGCTTCCAAGATACTTTAAAAAACTTATAGACATTTCTAGGGTGAGCTAGTCACTAATTGGTTGCGTCATCTTAGTGAGTAGAAGAAATATTTTTGGGCGTAATTGAGACATAGGTCACGTTTCTCGACGAGAATTTTTAAGCTCCCATTCACCCTCACTCTTGTTGTCATTTTGGTCCTTGAGTTTCCAATAGAATGATGATGATGATGACACGTAGAACAAGGAAGGCAGAGAAGATCCTAACGTTCCCATCAATCCTCCCTGCTGGTCACCCTGATCGTGTCCCGTAAGTTGTTTTGTTTCCTGGTTACCATATACTCCGTATATATGCGTCTATCAATCAGCTGCTAACTAACTAGCTAGCTAGCTAGCATTTGGGCCGGATATGATGCATGCAGATGAGAACAACATGGGGGTCAGTGCTGAGTGCTCGAATGCGTTCCCAAGGTGCGTGGATGTGTGTATGTGTATAAGTCCGGGTTTGTGCAAGAAACTGGGTTTACCCCGCGGCAATAATGCGTGTGGCTTGGTTGCTCCTGCTGCGACCAGTAGAATATGTGATAATCATCGAGCTGCACGAATGGACACGGATGAATAATTAGTGTTTCACTCTTTCTTCCTTTCCTGGGTTGTCTCTGATGCTGAACACGGGAACAGCAACGCAGTGCTATATATATCCTATCATGTTGCTGGTGGAGTTTCTCTTGTTTCTTGTCACATTGAAGTTTACAAGCAATGCTAGTCGTTGTTAGATCGAGGTTGGTTGTATATAAATACTCCAGTACTATACATCCTATGGAAGCCATTGGTGGGTGTATCAGAATTTGAAAAATCCAGGGTAGGATCATTGGACTTCTTTCAAGATCAGTAAAACTAAAATTGTAGGCTCAGCTAGGAGTCAGTACAATCTCTAATCTTGCGTGATACCCAGCACGTACATGACATGGATCTAAACCTAACACTAGCGCTCTAGCAGTGACGACAGTCCGGATGGGCAAGTCCATAGATGCTCGTCGAGAACTTGACAAGCGCAAAGCAGAACGCACAGCCGGCGACGACGAGCGCCAGCACCGCCCACGGGCTGCTGCAGTGGTCGCGCAGGAACTTGGCCTTGTGCCTGCGCCAGCTCGAGTGGTAGTATCGGCTCAGCTCCGCGAACATGGCGGCGAAGTGGTGGTCCTCGTAGTCCAGGCTGCTGCAGTCGCCCAGCTGCTGGAAGAACCTGGCCGCCGCGTCGCCGTCGCTGTCGCCGGAGCTGGACAGGAGGTTGTCGACGATGCCACGCTTCTGCAGGTGCTCCACGTCCGCGCCCGTCCGCACCAGGGACCCCACCAGCGCCGCGTAGCTCGACAGCAGCCTGCCGCCGCCGCCGGCGGCGGGTGGCATCGTCTGCTCGAACGCGACGAGGTTCACGAGCTGCGCCTTGGTGGCGTAGTCGACGGCCACCGTCGGCATCCGCAGCATGCCCCTCGCCGCGTCGAACGCGACGTCGAACATGTGCCGTGGCGCCGCCGCCTTCTCGAACCCGACGCCGGCGTCGCGGAGCAGGGTCACGGACGGCACCACCATGGGCGGCGCGGTTGCCGTCTGCGTGCTGCTGCGGTCGGTCTCCGTCGGCGCCGCCGCCGTCACGGCTGCTCCGATGATCGGAGCCAGGAGCTTCCCGAACCAGGCGCTCACTTTGCACAGCAGGGTGAGCAGGGCCATGGACGCGGAGCGCTTCATCCAGCCCGGCACCCGCGGCGTGTACGGGACGAGGACGAACGTTTCCGGCACGCCGGCTATCTTCAACAGGCCGCCCATCTGAGGCAGCCGGACCTCGTACTCCGGCGGCGACTGCGTTTGCGGCGTCGAGGCCGAGGCGGGGGAGGCCGCCAGCTCCTCGGCGCTGGGCACGAAGACCTCGTAGTAGAGGTGCAGCAGGTGGTGGATCTCGTGGGCTCGGGTCGGCACCATGCCGTCGTCCAGAACTTGTCTGCAGAATGCCGAGTCCTCGAGCTTGAAAACCTGAACGATCAGCGTGAGGAGACCCAACTTAGTCGCCTCCGGGGTCAGCGCGAGGAAGAGCGCCTCGAGCACGAAGAAGGGGATCTGGTTCTCCATTAGCAGCAGGTCGGAGAGCAGCAAGGGGAGCCCCCAGCCGACGTCGCAGAGCCTGTCGGGCTCTCTCAGATGCCACTTGATGAAGAACTGGAGGACGAAGCAGCCGTCGAGGAGCAGCATCTCCGCGAAGCCGCCGGGGGCGGCCGTATCATCGGCTTGCCGGGACTGCCCGTCCCCGTTCTCCCCCTGAACGCCGGCGGTGGCGGCGAAGATGTCGGTCTGCTCGCTGTAGCAGCGGCGCGCCCGGTGCTCGACGGCGCGGACTGCTCTGACGCAGTCGGCGGAGGAAGCCGCCGGGTACAGGGCGAGCAGCTCGCGGAGGCACCTCCACTTGTGCTGCTCCATGGCGCGCAGCGCCGGCCGGCCGCGGTAGTAGGGGCCGATGGACACCAGGCGGGGCTCGTAGAGATCCCTGTTGGCGTCGCGGACGTGGGCGGGGACGCGGAAGATGGTCATCGTCGAGCTGCTACCGCCCTCGCCGCCGTCGTGCTGGCGGAGCCTTCGCTCCACCACGATTTCCAAGCTGTCCGGCGTTGACGGCGGGGTTACGAACTCGGCCTCGGTTCCCATGGCGTGAGCTGTCATGGTTTTTTTTTGGTTTGTCAAATGGGCACAGCACGTATACTCCGTAGTAACTTAACATCAGCAAAGAGTTGACTTGCAGTCTTGGACACACTTAGCAGTCTAGCTTAGCAGTTAGCACGGGAGGTCTCTCGATGAGAAGTAGCAAAAGCTGTAAACAATGAGTCATTTCTACTGACCATCAAGCGATAACACCTGTTCTAACATCAGAGGTGCCAAATGGAATGGTACTTGATGTATCATATATTTGTTACTTAGCTTGAACACGTACTAGCTAGCTCAACCCTCACTGGAACCGGAAATTGCCAATTTTCACTACTTACAGGTAAAAAGACCACAGCTAGAAATGATTTCTACCGATGGCTTTCTTAAGGAACAATCGCTGGTAGAACACACATCAAAATACTGTCATGTAGCTCTCCGCGTTGGCTCCATGGACCCAATTAGGCCGGGGCGAGGTGACCTAGCACACCGCATTACATGATCCTATGTCAACCGCAATGACTACTGCTGTTAGTTGTTGCCGGGCCCATGGGAGTCCCATGATGGGACAGTGTGGTAGCGGCCAATAGAAATCCAAAGCTGGTTCCGCTGTGTCTTCTCCATTTCTTTTCATTCTTTATTCTTCCTCCTTGTTCCTCTCTAACCCCCTCGGACCTTGGTGGTCAAGCTGGTACCATTCGTTGTGGTTAGCTGAGGCATATATACCCAGCTGGGAAACCCAACAACTCGGACTTCGCTTGACCTATCCAGTGAACTAATTTTGCCAATATGTAACAGCAACAGCTGAACCAGCTGTGCCAATACGTGAAGATAATAGCCGTCGTTTTGCTACGGCGCGGACGATGCTATATGAGCTTGTGTGTGGAGACCTATTATTGGTTTGTATTTTTGAAGGATCGAAATTGCGACAAGAGAGGGAGGAGTGAATGAGAGCCGATAAAAATTTCTTCTCGAAACTCGGCCTATGTCCCACAATCACTACCCAATGATTCCTCACGAGCTTGCCAAGGTAGCGTAGTCACAACGGAACTACCAACCCTAGGAACAAGCTAAGATGAAGAACAAAGCGGAAGCCCAACTCGAGAAGCAAAGAGGATCAGCTGTCTGCCAGGCCTGGCCGGACTGTCCGCACATAGAGCTCGGACTGTCCGTGAGGCGGGCAGACTGTCCGACAAATGAGGACGG
The DNA here is from genome assembly GCA_033239725.1 of Echinochloa phyllopogon. Taxonomy (NCBI): domain Eukaryota; kingdom Viridiplantae; phylum Streptophyta; class Magnoliopsida; order Poales; family Poaceae; genus Echinochloa; species Echinochloa phyllopogon. Next base: position 11,541,001 of record BTCW01000010.1, on the reverse strand, counting down.
ACTGTCCGTAAAATCAACTTCAATCTCCAGAAACTTTGGGTCCTATACCGACTGTCCTACGGACTGTCCGCCCGTGTCGCGGACCATCCGAGAAAACACTTAGCCAAAACGGGAAAAACTCTAACAAGCAAACAAGCCACAGACCGTCCGCCAATCACATGCGGACTATCTGAGACCCTCGCGGATTGTCCGAGACTCCAAGTTGGACTGTCCGAAAAACCCGACGGACGAACAGGAAGAACAGCTACCGTAAACCGCGGGTCAAATCTCCCAAATCCATAACCGGATCTTCCAAACGGCTAGAGCTCTTGAGACGAAACTTTGGGGAGATGAGAAGCAACCCAAGGGGATGCTATGCCCCAAAAATCTCGGCCTCTAGCTCCCTACAACACGAGAAATCGCGGATCACATGGAAGAACACCCCAACCACGAGTTCACCCCCAAAAACTTCAAATCTAGACCAAATCCCGACGTTTGAGGGGTCAAGATCATCCACAAAGAGGCACAAGGCACTCACCCATGATCCCCACAAAGAAATCCGAGAGGAAACGACCTAGAAACGATGAATCAAACCAAGCACGAAAATAGCACAAAATGAACTCGTGAAGGAAGACAAGCAAATTATCTCTAGAACAAATCTTTCATACAACCGGAGGTCACGATCTATACAACGGTGGCTAACCTACACCCTTCATCCACCCACTGAGATTACTCGATCTGCGCTTGGCTAGCCTACCAGAAGAAAGAACAAATAAACTAGGGTTTCGAACAGATACCTTGCCATCCCCTCCACCTCCTATTTATATTGAGTCATCTGGTGGGGGGAAAAGACCACACTACCCCTACACACTAAACCTAAGATACATACTCCTCAGGGGCAATCTTGGAACTCGAAGATATTTCCTCTGGCTGGGTACGCCGTCCATCCGGCCTTGCTTCCCTCCGACACAAGCTCCAGGATCCCGCCGTGTGTCCTCCGCTTCGAAGCCTCCCGAACGCGCCCGGATCACCGTCTCCATCACGTTGGGCCTTCGGGCTCGGTTTTGAGGCCTAAACCGAGAAACCCTCCTCTGATGGTTTTGTGGCCCGACCATCAAACCCCGCGTACAAGCTTTGGTTGTTAGCCGCTACCTTGCACCGGCTCAATCCACGACACTGTCTTGCTCTTCTTGCACCATGCCAACCGCACTTGATCCCGTCTGGCCACCGGGTCCCTCGAACCAAGCCAACTTATCTCTCAACTCCTCGAAGGCCACTCTGGCTAAGACCTTTCGCGCTTGTTCTTCACCTGTACCAACGCAAACCGAGTCACATAGAACACCTGCAATACTAGGCCAAGAGTCAGTCCAACACAACGTTGTCAATCACTCATCACACTGAGAAGCGACCATCCACTGGTCCTCGGACACACCTGGTCCTCATTTTTTTACCAGAGAACAAAAACCACCGGTGAAATCACAAACCACATTCCATTCCTCCATCATCCATCCCCCCCAAAGGAGAGGTGCGCCTCCTTTTTATAGGGAGTTACAACACTTTCGGTTTACAACTTTACCCTGCCCTCCTGACCCTACCTTACCTATGACCCGCTATTTAACTATAATTTTATTCGAGGGCATTGGGGTAATTTCCATACATAACGTCATTCACCGGACCTCTGAACGTAGGTCACCCTGCTTCATTACATTTGACCTGTTCTAGCTTGATTTCTACCCCTCTTCTCAGGATCCGAAGGTGTCCCCGCAATCAGGTTTCTTGAACCAAATGCCTCGTTACCTTCGCTGGTGACAGAAGTTCTTCTAAAGCTGGTCTTTATCAAAAAGGTGCCTTATTACCTTCAATTCCCTACCTTCGTTGGTGATCACTTTGCCGATTTACAACTCTTCACGACCCAAAGGTCGCAGCACAAGTTTCTCTAGATTGTTAATGCAAATACCACATTCGATTCTCCCTAGATGGAGCTCAGCACTTGAATCTTCTTTCTTTGATTCGTGTAACAATTCCAAAGGTTAGACCTGCTGAAAATTCATCCCCCCAACACCCATGGCTCGATCTCAACATGCCCTGAGCCATTTGCATGCAACACTTGGTGGGATTGGCCAATCAGCTGAACTCCAATCCGCTCCTCTGAATTGCTATTTGTGCTGGTGGAATATTGAGCGACACGTCAGCATAATTTTTTACCGATTAGACCGTTGAAGTCAACAGTCAACATGTGTGAAGTTGATGCGTAAGCCGCAGTTTGTCACCTTCTCCGATGCGCCAACGCGTACGCTTGAAGTTAATTCGAAATGGCCCGCGCACATGAAGCGCTTCATTGGTCTAACCAAAGGCCCGTATCGTATAGTTATATGTATGTTCTCCTTCGCCCTAGTCTCCCTCTGCTCAATCGATCTACACACGTTTCTTATCTTGATCTCGCCAGAAAAGCTTGTCTCTCTCTCCTCCGCTGCACACACACGTGCTACTCCCTCTCCCCCCTCAGATGGCAATCACTAGAGCTCTTGCACCACCAGCTGAGATCCCGGAGCAGTTGTACATGTCACGGCGCATATTCCTCCAACTCGACGCGTGGAATGACGACCAGGACAGAGTCTTTGTGACGTAAGTACATAGGGACAGCTGTGAGCTCCTTTATCATGGAGACCATCTGCTTGACCAATGAACTCGGGAGGTACAGCGCCTTCATCATTACGAGAGATGAAGGGGCGATGATCAGGACCGCCATTTGCTATTCGTGAAGGTCTATGATTCAGCTACCGTTGACAAGCACTACATCAACTAGAAATTTTTTTGGAACATGTAGTCTGAAGCATAATTTTTTGGACTGTATAAATATCATCTACTAGAAAATTGAGCTGAAGACATGGAGAACATACCGTGTTTCCATCTAAAACATCGAATATTCTTAATTCGGTTTAGTTACTTGACCAATTATTCATCTCACTAGGCATGTCCACATCAAGGTGAGCATACAGTACGCGTACAAGCAGACCTGGCACACTCGACTAAATTAAACACACATTCTCGCAGCATAGTCGGCAAGCTGCTGACTTTCAGACAGCATTGCTATAATTCGTCTCACTTAATTTTGTCTTTGATTCCCTGGAAAATCGAAGAGACCTTGTGGTTCAACACCTTCTCAATTCTATCCTTCATCTCACCAGCCTTCTGGTTCACCGCCGCCTTCGTTTTGTCCTTGATCCCCGGGGCCTTTGGCTGCGATGACGACTGCCCCGGATGAACTGGCCGACAGGGAATGGGGACGCCAGGGATGCTATATACTGGCCTTACCTTGTATTTGTTTGGAACCGGTGCCGGTTGCCTCTTGCCGGTACCTCCTCCTCCAGCCATGGCCTGGGGAAAACCTGAATTAATGAATTTATACACCACGCAACAATTAGATGACCTATCGGGCAGGAAAAAGAGAGAAATCTTTGCAGCTGTATTGTTGCTTGATATGGCAGATCTAGTTACCTGCTTGTCCATTAAGGGAGAACATCTGAAGCTTAGCAGAAATGGAACCAGCAATTTGATCGTATAAATGCTGCTCTCTAGCTTAGACTTCGGATCCCGGCATGCAGCTTAGCTTATATTACGGCACACTCCTCCCATGTACATCTATATATATATATCGTCTGTCTTGTATGAACTTCGAGTGAGGTGAGAAGCAACTTCCTTGTATTCTTTTTCTCTCTCCTCTTGACAAAGTCTAAGTCAATGCAAGGAAATGTGCAAGTGTACAACCGGTGAGGATAGGGCTTCAGAATGCCAGCCCACGCGCTGCCCTAATGAAATGCTCGGTGGACAGGACGATACAATGACCCCAATTTTTATATCGTAAATAGAAGATTGAAACAATCATCAAGCTGAGAGGTACTCCGTATAATACAGCCGTGCATTGTACCTAACACATGCAGAACGTTGACCATGACACAGGTACACAGTGGGTGCGCCCTATTTTTTTCCCATAACATGATATATATACTCCCTGATCTCTAGTGATAAGTATCTAGTACTAGCATTTTTGGTTGAGTGCAGTGTCAGTCAGTCTGTATTTGGACCACCTCTGTAACTGAAACTAGCTAGCGTCAGTGATGACAGAACAGTTGCATAGTTAATCTATCCTTCTGCATACATTAATATATATAAGATGCAACATGCTCAATTTGCATAAAAATGTGATGTGTACAAACCATCATTGCATTGTTTTACATATATATATCACCATGAAAGTATGAAACTTAACATTGTATACTGCCTCTCAGCCCACAGCGTTCATGAACCTAAGATTAATAAGCGTGTCTATCCCACTATCCCCGTGGGAAATGAAACTACGGGGCTGTTTAGATGCAGTCCTGAGCCAATTGCGCTCTGGCCGCGATCCTAGCCCAGGCTCACGAAATCAAGCGCCTGGGTCAGCTGCCTGGCACAGGACAGCTTTATCAGGCTGCATCCAAACATGTGTTCTACGACTAGCACCGCAGGAAACCGGACGGCAAAGACAAAAAATACTCGGGAACTCTTTGCCGAGTGTAAAGGTCTCACGGTAAATTGGGTGACGGCAAAGGCGGCCTTTGCCGAGTGTTTTTTTATCGGGCACTCGGCAAAGTCTTTGTCGAGTGCCAGTTCAGACACTCGGTAAAATAAAGCACTAACAGACGGCCGCGGACGACTGCTAGGTTTCAACGGAGGCTTTGTCAAGTGTCAGGGTCCCACACTTGACAATGCCAAGTGTCAGAGGCCCACACTCGACAAACAAGTGGGTTTGCTATGGGTTGCCCACTTGTTTGCCGAGTGCGTTGGCTTTAACACTCGGCAAAGTCTCAATGTTTGCCGAGTGTTAAGGCAAAAACACTCGGCAAACAGTCCACGCTCGGCAAAGGCTGTTCCAAAAATGACAGAAACTGCCTGTTTACCGAGTGTTAATGCCAAAACACTCGGCAAACAGACCCACACTCGGCAAAGCGGCCAATCTACCCCTATTTTTATTCATTTATCGCGTTAAAAGGACCCCCTCAAAACAAACATTACATGCAGTTCATATATATATATATATATAACCTTCCACAACCATTAATCCGCAGTAAACATCACAGGCAGTTCGACAAACATATATAAGTCACTAAACCATCCAAACGTTCGCAGGTACACCATTTGTAATGACACAAAGCCACCAATATTCACAAACGTTCACAAATGGCACCAACTCACTGAGGAGCGGGTCCAAACAGCGATCTAACCGCCCGCGCCGCAATGTCTTCATCTTGAGGGCCGTCATTTGACGCCGCCGAACCAGGAGCCTGCCCAAAAGAGATTTTCCATTTGTGATACAAGATTTACGATAGGAATGAGTTGTGAAATGAAATTATAAGGTTCTCAAGTGACTCACGAGAGAAATGAGAACACGTGGTGGAGGCGGGGGTGGCATCACCGGCGGCGGACCTTCACCCACCCGCGCACCAATGGTCTGCATGTAGGCATACATCTGCTGCTGCCACTGCTCCATCTCCTCAATCTTCCTCTGTTTCTCAGCCTCCACCTCCTGCATCCGCTGCACCTGCAACTACAGGTGCTCCCATCTTTGCGTCTCTTCATCCAACTGAGTCTGCAATATTCAATTAGAATGTTACAATACATTACAAACGTAGGTAAACTGCACGTACGATGAGCAAAACAGAAATAACCTGTAGTGCTTGCATCCCGAAGTGTGAACCGGAAAGAGGTTGGCGGATGGCCGGGGAAGAGCCCGTGCTCCTAGCTCGAATCTGGGAGAGTGTGGGGGTAGCGGCCGCATCGATGGTGCTGTCGCCGATCAAGTACCGCCCATGCTTCTTTCCTCCTCCCGCCCTCATGACCACTTCTCCATCAATGTCGTGGGCGGTCGGATCGAAGTCTTGCCCATGGACCTCCCTCGCCACCTCTGTGTATGCAGTGAGGCGACTGTGGACGCTGGCGTTGCTGTATGCCGAGGGCGGGTCCTCCGGGTTGTACTGGACGTCGGAGGTCGCCTTGCCCTTGTGGGCCAAAGCAAACGCCATGAACTGGTTGCAAGGCGCACCATCATGTGATGACGACTGGGAAAATAAACAATAAGAGTAAGATTAGTAATTATACAGAACTGAGTGAGCAAATTTAGAAATGAATCAGCGTACCCATTTTGCCCGATACTCGACGAGGCTAAGGCTGCCCTGATGGTGTGGTACACCTGGCATCAGCAAACGCCGCTCCCGGCAAAGAGTGTGCTGCTCCTCCCACTCGGGGCTGACCCACTTGTCCACTATCACCTCCCAACACCAGGGATGTGTGGCGCACCACCACGGAATCTCCCACAAGACATCAAGTGTACGACATATAACAAGATTGAATTCAAGATTGTATCGACATATAACAAGATTTAATTCAAAGTACTTAAAATATAATCGATTTTCATACCGCCATATATTGCTCCCGGATCAACCTCATTTGTCTTACGGGATGTTTCTTCACGGAGATTTTGAGTGCAGCATAATAATCAATGATGGCCTGGACGCATGACTCGTAGTGTAAGTCCTTCACAAGCTTCACACAGGCTGTATGTGCCACAACAGCCGCCCTCGCCTCCTCTCCCGGGGCGCATGTGTAAAAGTCCTCCATATATACGCGATGTATCCAGTGATTATTTGTAGATTGTTCAATCAATGTGATGTGTTGAGCAATGTAGTGCAACGAATACTTATCCACAGCTCGGCCTTTACCCGCTCAGCCTTATTGGCGAACCTCCTACCTTCCCGATCCTCCGCATCGGGAGCGGCGACGTAGTGGTCAAAGGTGTAGGCTGGCTCCTCCCTGCCGCCAATCTGAACCAGACTCGGAAACAACTCCCTACATAGAAGACCCGGGATGCCGTTGACTTTGCGGTCGTGTGCAACGCCCGGGGTGACAACGACCCAACTCCTGGCCAAGTGATTAAGATAAATTGTTAGTTCATATTGTGATTTTCAACATATGAAATGGATAAGGTACTTATAACATCTAAAATTACTTACCTTTTGCCAACGGGTGCAACTACAGGGCGATGCTCCATGGGTATCGGTCGCTTCGGGAGTTGTGAGGGATCTCGTTGCCAAAGGGCTGATAACTCAGAGGAGGTGGACCCCTATGCTGCCTCCCCGTCCTCGGCCCTGTGCTCCTCGGCCCCGTGCTCCTCAGCCCCATGCTCCTAGGCCCCGTGTTGCTCGTCCTCGCACTCCTCTTCCTCCGTGGCCCGTCGGTCCTCCGCCGAAGGAACAAACTCCTCCTCGGACGAAGACGATGAAGGTACAGGGGTCCGCTGTCGCCTATTGCCTCGCCCCCTGCCTCGGCCCTTCTTTCGCCCCCTGCCCTTGCCACCAGACGACTCAGCTGCATCGGACCCTCCATCTTTAAGCCTGCGGTAGAGCGACATGACGTTCCTCATTGCACCGCCCCCACCCACCATCTTGGTTAAATCACCTGCAATCAACAAAAACATACATTTATTAGAAAGAGATGTAATATATAAAAAATATGAATCAACATAAATTATTAGAAAGAGATGTAATATATAAAAAATATGAGCCAACATAAATTATTAGAAAGAGAGACAATATATACAAAAGCTCGTACATTTATTAGAAATAATCATCTGGATCAATGGCTGCATCATCACTATCATACATTTCGAGATGTTCATGCTCGTCCTCCAAAGGAGGAGGAATGTCATCGTCATTGTCATTGCCTAATTGTAATCGCTCTAGTAACTCCAAGTCCTTGGCATTCTGAACCACATCTCTAGTGTCCTCGTCAACAAACATTTTTGAGTCTAAATCCATTCCGACCGCTTGGGTTAAGTCTATCTCATAAGGCCCTTCTAGCCCATTTTCTTGGAAGAACTCTCCATCATAGGTGTTTGGATCTATGTTATAATCTTCATTGTTTGGGACTGGTAGTTTACCACGTGGCGACACTTTGTATACAACATCCCAACCCTCAAGACTTTTGTCCTTTTTGCACGGGTATGATAAATAATAAACTTGGGTGGTCTGTTGAGCCACAATATAGACATCGTCTCCTGGTAAGATAGATGACTGTTTAATTTCGACTAGCCCCAGATTAGGGGTCCGTCTCACCACAGAGGGATCAAACCAATGACATTTGAAGATAACTGGATTAAGAGGTTTGATTCCACCAAAATTAATTTCGTATATTTCTTAGTCTCCCATAGTAATCGACCCCATCAAGGCCTGGAGTATAGACTCCATTATTTGTGGTCCTTCGATTAGGCATCCTCTGCTCATGACTTGTGCGAAAACGATAACCATTCACGTCATATGCGGTAAAAGAGCTGACTTTGTACGTACAACCATCGACAACCTGTCTCAACTCAGCACTCATAGACCCATTGGATTGACCCTTCCGTTTGAACCAAGAAATGAAATCAGGGTTGGAATTTCCCGCGCCCTGTCTAAGAAGGTTATCAACTTCATGTGGGGTAGGATCCCTCCTATTACGCCAGAATTGCTGAAGAAATTCCCTGTATGGACGAGAAACAAGAATGTTGGATGCAGAATAGTGACTAGGTACTCGAGACCAAGTTTGTTGTGAACTTACCGTATGTACGGCTCAACTTCGGATAGGTTGGTGAGCACATATAGCATGACAGCCCGCCACTCTGCATTTGTCAAGTTTTTGTTGGTGCCTTCACTTGCACTTCCCAGCTGCCCTCGGAAAAGGCTGAGGTTCGATTCAACTTCACCAACATTGTAACGAGGCGGTGGATTGTGCACGCTAGGAAGGTTGTCAGCATAGTATTTTGTTGTGAAGTTTGACACCTCCTCTAGAATGTATGCCTCTGCAATAGAAGCTTCAATTTTGCATTTATTTTTGCATTTAGTTCGAAGAAATTTTTGACATCTCTCAATTGGATAGCATCAACGGTTCTGCACAGCCCCCCCGTTCATGCCTCATACGGAAGGTGCAAAATCATATGCTGCATCGGGTTGAAAAACCCGGTGGAAATATCTTCTCCAACTTGCATAGCAACACTGGTGCAAGCTTTTCCATTTCTGCAATCACAGTCTTGGATACCTCCTTAGCACAAAGCTGGCGGAAGAAATTTCTCAACTCTACAAGCACTAGCCAGATATGCTCGGGGACATAGCCTCGAACCATGACCAGAAGAAGCCGCTCAAGCCATATGTGGTAGTCATGACTCTTGAGCCTGTTGATTCGCAGAGTAGATAAGTTCACCCCCTTCTTCAAATTCGCTGCGTACCCATTAGGGAACTTTAACTTTTCGAACCAACGTAGCACTTCCTTCCTTTGGTCCCTCGTGAGGACGAAATCAGCCTTAGGTTTTTTCCATGTTTTGCCGTCCCTGGGAGGCGGTATCTCTAGCTTCGGTCGATTGCATATCTGCTTCTGATCCACTCTAGACTTGACATTGTTTTTGGTTTTATCAGGAATTTCCATGATTGTACCCCCAAAGTGCCTCAGCAAGATTTTTTTCGGTGTGCATTACATCAATGTTGTGTGGAAGCAAGAGATCTTGCATGTACGGGAGCTTCCACAAGCCCAACTTATGAGTACAGGCATGTTGCTCACCATATCCCACAAAAGCACCATCCTCCCCGACCTCGAGAGCATCTAACTGTGCACAAACCTCCGCACCTGTCATCAGCTCTGGTGCAGGGTCTTCAGCCCTAACACCTTTCGTGAAGTTCTTGATATCTCGTCTGAATGAGTGGTCAAGAGGGAGAAATTGACGATTTTAATCAAAGCATGAATATTTGCCACCCTTCGTCAACCAGATAAACTTCAGAGATGCCTTACATATTGGACATGGGAACTTCCCGTGAACACACCAGCCGCAGAATATCCCATATGCCGGCATGTCGTGCAGGGAGTACTGGTAAAATACATGCCTTTTGAAGTTTGTTTTTGTAGCTCGGTCGTATGTCCATACACCTTCCTTCCAAGCACGGTCCAAATCATCAATGTGAGGCTCCATATACACACTCATCTTTTTCCCGGGTAATTAGGAATAATTAACGACAAAAATATGTTCTGTCGTTGAAAGAGGACGCCAGGAGGGGAGATTGAGAGGGATCACGAACATGGGCCAACAAGAGTATGGGGCAGCCGTCATTCCATAAGGATTGAACCCATCTGTTGCCAACGCAACACGTACATTCCGAGCCTCTTGAGCCTTGTCATGATGAATCGCATCAAAGTGTTTCCATGCTTCACCATCGGATGGATGTACGAGCTTATCAGGATTGTATCGACGTCCACTCTTGTGTCATGTCATCTGTTTCGCGGAGTCCTCGGTCATGTAAAGCCGTTGGATCCTCGGTATAGGTGGAAGGTACCGTAGGATAATCATGGAGATTGTACTTTGGTTCTTTTTCCCATCACCACCGACTACCTCCACGAATCTAGATGCCTCGCACTTTGGACAGTGCTTTGCTTCCGCATATTCTTTCCTAAATAAGATGCAGCCATTCGGACAGGCATGTATCTTCTGATATGGCATCTTAAGTGCATTAAGAAGTTTTTGTGCTGCGTACATGTTCTTGGGCAGAATGTGACCTTCCGGAATCAGGCCACCAAAAAGTGTCAGGATGACATCAAAGGCGTCTCGACCCAAGCTAAACTGCAACTTGACGGCCAACAGATGTGCAACAGCATCCAATTGAGAAACCTTAGTATGTGAGTGAAGGGGTTGTTGTGCCGTTGACAACATGTCATAGTAAGCCTTTGCAGTGGCCTCCGGCTCCTCCTCCCTAGGTCCATCGTTGAAGTGTGCTTCTCCACAGTCATCTAACATGTCCCCTACCCCGACATCATCATCAAAAGCCTAGATGCGCTGCCTCACGACCTCGTCTCTCACACGATCCACGGCCTCACCATGACGCGTCCATAGGGTATAGTTCTCCGTAAATCCATTCCTGATGAGATGTTTACCCATGACCTCTTGTGTTTGGCGCTTACGGTTCTCACAAACCGCACATGGACAGAAAGTGGAAAGCGCCCCTTTCGCATTGGCAAAAGCTTGCTTCAAGAACGCATCAGTCTTGACAATCCATTCATCTGTACACTCACCTTTACTTGATCAGCCAGTGTACATCCACTCACAGTCATCCATCCCTTTACATATCACGGGTAATAAATTATAATAATGAAATGCATCTACCGGATGCCTATATGTCTAATAGGTCAAGATAGGTCCTAATCCCACCCGAGAATGTGTAGAGGGGTTAGTTTCCATGCTCTACTCGTATCCGAGACAGAATTTCAGCAGCACCTCCCCGTTGTTCTCCAAATACACGTCCAATTACGGAGATTGTGTATTCGGAGAACAACATGGAGATGATGCCGAAACTCAGCCTCGGATACAAGTAGAGCATGGAAACTACCCATCTACACATCCTCGAGCTGTCCAAAAAACGTGGACCATTCGAAACAGATACGGTTAGACATATGCAAAGATTCGCATATTCACAACCGTATCTCTTTCAAACGGGAGACGCCTAACTAGGTTACGTGACCTACGAACACAATATGGAAAGATCTTTGACGTTCTCACCTATAGGCTCGATGACAGGCGAGTCGGGGACGCTCGTGTCGGTGCAGGCGGTGGAGAACGGCGTGAGGCAGATCAACAAGCCGAAGATGGTGCAAGACTCTCCCTGGAATAAAAACAAAATTTTGTCAAATAAAAATTTCGGCAGCACCTCCCCTGCACGTGGAGGTTTCTGAAACCCCATCCTGCAAAAAAAACGGCACGAAGGTCGACAACCACATGCATTGTCCAAATTTTTGACCAAGATTGAAAATATGCTAGCATTCCTTGATAAATCAAATTTCAATCATCCATTCCTATATATATATAAGCATCAGTGCATTTAGCGCTACAAGCAGGAGGGGGAGCGGGACGTGACGGACCTGCTGGAGGACGACGTCGGCGGGAAGACGGGAGGGCGTCAGCGTCGCCGTCGGGCTCGTCGGGGCCGGAGGGCGACCGGGGCGGAGGCCGGCGTCGGCGTCGGGCTCGTCGGGGCCGCAGGGCGGAGGCCGGCCGGGGCGGGGCGGCAGCGGCGCGTGGCGGGGCGAGGCGAGGCGGCGACGGCGCGGGGACGAGAACGGCGGGAACGGCGGCTGCGGCGGGGCGGGGCGGGGCCGGGCAGCGGCGGCCTGGGGCGGGCGGGGCGAAGGCCGGGCGGGCGGGGCGAGGCGGCGCCGGCGGCAGCGGGCGGGGGCACTCGGCAAAAGGCATCTTTGCCGAGTGTAGCACTCAGCAAAAAGTTTTCAGGCCCATAATTTTAAGCAAATTTTTTTAAATTTGTTCAAATACAAATCAAAGTATCTGATGAAATACATTCAGCAATGCACATTTTATGCTTCTATGAATTGTTTTCATTATTTCATGCATACATAGCTCATTGTTCCTTCGGACCTTTCATTATTTCATGCAGAGATAGTCGCAAAAATAATTAAAATTATCAAATGGGTCCGAAAAATTGTGATAACTTCACATGAAGTAATCTATGTTGTCTACTGCCTATGAAAAAAGTTATGAGCTCAAACTCCAATTCAACTTTCACTTCGACTCGAAAGCCAGCCGTATCCTTCTCAACTCTATGAAACTTCTTCGGAGATGCTCTGATTTGTATGGGCCGTACATGAAAAACTTTTCGTAAACGTCTCAACTTTTTACCACAGCCTCCACATAAGATATTATGAGGTTTTGCCAAATCTTATGGAGAGAAGAAAAAGTTTGGAGCCTAAAATCTTTTTACGAAAAGAAACAGTCTAGGCTTTGCCGAGTGTTTCCAGGAAAACACTCGGCAAAGTGGTGCTTTGCCGAGTGTATCCATGGAAACACTCGGCAAAGCCATTGTTTGCCGAATGCTAGGGCCAAGCACTCGGCAAAGCCACCAGCCAAAAACTCTCAAACTCAGAATTTTTAAATATTTTGAGTATGAATTTCAAGTTTTTTCAAAGTTTTTGCCGAGCACCACAGCGATACACTCGGTAAAGAGTCATATGCCAAACGGCCGTTGGCGGCCGTGCCACGTGTTGGGCATGTGCCACCTCTTTACCGAGTGTCAGGTGTTAGACACTCGGCAAAGAGCTAACGTCCCTAACGGCCTCGAACTGCCGTTGGCGGCCATGGCACGTGTAGCACACGTGCATGGGCTTTGCCGAGTGTCTTGGGTCCGACACTCGGCAAAACCGTGGATGTGCCGAGTGTTTCCTCTTTGCCGAGTGGATTTGTCTGTCACACTCGGCAAACACTTGGATTAGCCGAGTGTCTCTTTTCTGCTTTGCCGAGTGCCCGATGGACTGCACTCGACAAAGACTTTGACACTCGGCATATACGGGGTTTCCCTAGTCTTTATTTGCTTAAAAATTGTTGAATAAATCTTCATCAATTGTTCAAAACCACCTTGTATTGTGGCGGTCATGGTGTGAGGATTGAGGGTACTCTGTCATGTGTGATGTCATCATTAATTTTCAAAACTTCGGCCCTTGTAGCCGAATAAAAAATATGGCTTAAAACTGAATAAGAAGCAACAAGGCTCGATAATAAATTATTAGCTTAATTAACCATCAAACACTTTCCTAAGAAAATTTAACCTTCCGCACATGTTCTGTTTTTGTTCCAGATTAGATCCAACATTTTGTAAAAGTTTAATCAAAATATAAAATATGAATCAATGTTTTGAAAAAAAAACATATTCAACATTTTTCTAGCCTATTTCAACATCTCAAAAAGATAGATTCAATATTTTTCAAATGAAAAATCAGCATTTTAGAAAATACTCTTTGAAATTTCGTCTTCTTCATTGTAGTTATCGGTAGTGGCAGAGGCAGTGTGCAAACACAACCGTGTATCGAGTGGCGGCATAGGGGGGGTGGAGGTGGCGATATTAGAGACAGCGCATGGCGTGCACAAGCCGTGGTGGTAGGATCGACGCGCATGAGAAAGGGGAGCCATGGCGGCGGCTTCGGGCCGACACATGGCTCGTAGTGGTGAGGGCAGACGTGGTATATGGTGCGTGCAAGAAGGAAGAAATGTAGCATTATTAGGGTTAAGGAAGGTGTAGGAGGATCTAATGGATGAGTGTGTAGTACGAATTTCAAACAAAGTAGCAAAAAGGACTTCGGAAAGCTACATACAATTCCCCTCTCCCCTTGTTCGACAGCTCATGAGTCGTGACAGCATTCTTGGGCCTGGGCCATCCGCTTCCGCTCAGCTGTCTGTCTATAGCAAACTAATTTTGCGAAAGTTCTTTTATTTAGCACCAATAATCCACGGCATCAGGTTTAGGAGAATGCTAGTTTGCAGGTGCACCAAATGTTTTGTTTATCTAAGATGTAGGTATGAGGAAGCGAGAGCCTAGCTCAACTGGTTAAGGTCAGAGGTGTTGTTGTGCATTCTAATAACCACTCAAGTTTAAGTCAATTCAAATTTGAATCAGATGTATATTTTCTTCTTAATAATGAAAAACTGCCCGCCTAGTTCCTTGTTGGCTCACATTTTTTTTTCAGTGTGTAGGGTATGTAATTTTAAAATTATATATACTCTGTGTTACAAAGCGTGTTGTGCCAAACCTCCTAACTTTTACTATAATTTAGAAACATCCATTTGGAGTGGCCGTGTACAATTGGTATAGTTGGGTTTTAATTGAAAGAACGCTTTTCATATCTATCAGTGTCAATAGCATACAAATTTTGTTCAGGTACAAATTTTGTCAATAGCATCCATTTGGACGAGTAAGTTTTTTAGCTGGTGAAAAGAGTAACCTCCAAACAGTGAAAACCCTGAAATTATTGTTTTTGTTTGATGTCGCTAATCAATCAATGCACTTTCCCCATGGACCCAAAACGTGGGAAAATTTTGAATGGGAATTATTTCAATTCTATTGGATCGTTATAGTATATATATATATATATATATATATATAGATAGATAGATAGATAGATAGATAGATAGATAGATAGATAGATAGATAGATAGATAGATAGATAGATAGATAGATATCATTTGATCAAGCCTATTTACCAAAAAGAAATATGTTCTTTAGAAGGTACTCAGCTGATGAATGTTCATCATGCTAGTGCTTAAATAATGTCAATGGATTAACTTGTTCTGCTATGCCATCGATATCATAGAACTTCGAAATATTTAGTTTCTACAAGGATACCAATATTCTGTTAAGCAAGCAGTAAACTTTACAACAAAAATTGAAGTCTCATTTTAATATTTTTGAGAACTACATATGCTTACCAGTATTAATTTTGTTCAGAGGTATTTTCATTTTGTTGATCGATGGTGATAAATAAATGAATTATTGCAACATCAATATAGTACTATAAAATAATAATATATATTCATATGCATACAAGTTCAAAAATATTTTCTGAAGTTGAATTTGTTCAGAACAAATTTGTGTTATTTCTCTGTCAGTTCCCTCCATAAACCTTTCAGTAATGAATATTATTAGTTTCCCGTTTGAAGCAGTAATTTGTTGTCATGCATATGTGTCCCATCGGTACATAATATGAGTACGTTTTTCATTGCCCAAACAGGGATATTGGGGTTGCGTTGCGCACTGGCAATAAGGCCTCGTTAGTTCCCCAATCGGCAATAAATGCGCTTAAATGCGCACGGTAACATTTCATTTGTATGTGTAAAAAATTATCCAAAGATTAATTAATTAGGCTCAAAATGTTCATCTCGCAGAATACAACAAAACTGTGAAATTAGTTTTTGATTTCATCTATATTTAGTACTCCATGCATGCTATGACATTTTGATGTGATGAGAATCTTCTTTTTACATAGTGAACTTTAGGAGTAGAATTTGGGATCTAAACAAGGCCTAAGTATGGAAGTATCACAGGGAAGAATGTTGCGCACAGGCCACTACGGGAAACCGGGTCTTTGCCAAATGTTATTTGGTCTTGGCAAAATCAAATAACATCAGCAAAACCTTTGCCACTCGGCATGTCGGGTGACAGTAAAGTCGTCTTTGTCGAGTGTTTTTCGTCGGACACTCGGCAAACATTTTCTCAAAAAATTAAAGAAAAAGAATAACGCCGACACTCGGCAAATATTTTCTCGAAAAATAAAAAAAATCCACCCAGCAGCGCCGCCGCGTCGGCCGTGCCCTGCCGCTCGCCCGCACATCGACCGGACGCGCCAAGCCGGCCGCCCGCGCCGCCCACGCTCGAGCTGCTCGTGCCGCCCAGACGCCCGATCACGCGCCGCCCCGCCGCCCGCGCCGCCCACGCTCGATCTGCCTGTGCCGCCCATCCGCCCGACCGCCTGCTGCCCCGCCGCCGGCCACCCAGCCCACGCACGCTCCGGCCGCGCCGCGCCCCGGCCGCCCAGCCGCCCCGCCGCGCACCGCCCGGCCGGCCGCCGACCGGGGCCAGCCGCCGGGCTGCGCCCTATGTGAGAGGGAGAGAGAGAGGAGAGAGGTAGAAGAAAGAGGCCGGCAGTTTTATTTACATGTGAGAGGGAGCAATCCATTTGACCAGTCATGGACCAATGAGAGGCCACGATTTCAAAGGTATGGATCCCTGATGTGACGCTTGTGTTTTCTTAGTACACTCGTAACGTAATTTTAGATGGCTAAACAACTTCAAATGAAAAGGTTGTAAACTATAAACTTTTTTTATCTTTTTGAGACCTACAACTTTGATATGGAACATATTTATATCTGAGGTCATTTAAAAATTTTAAAAAATTAATATTTCAAATTAGATACATTATAAGGATATTTTAAAGTACTAAATAATCTCAAATTAAAAAGTTGTAAGCTAGAAAATTTTACGTCTTTTGGAGATCTACAACTTTGATATATAACTTATTTACATTAGAGGTCATTTGAAAAGTTTGAAATTTCAAATTTGATAATTTATAATAATATTTTGAGTTATTAAACAATCTCGAATACAAAAGTTGTCAACTACAAAGTTTTATATTTCGTCGAGGTCTATAACTTTTGTATAAAGTTTTTTCTCATATGAGATCATATAAAAAATTTTGTATTCAAAACATACATCCACTAACCATCTAATATACAATCACACATACACTTCTTGTGAGATGTTTCGATTTTATAAACATCCTTATGACAAAATGTGCGAAATGTTCTCAACTTTTTATCACAACCTCTATATGTGATACCAACACTTCATGACAAATTTCATGGTTTTTAGACTTAATTTGCTTGTTTTAGAATTTAAAATTATTTAGACTCACATTTTTTGCCGAGTGTCAAAGAAAATACACTTGGCAAACAAGCTCTTTACCGAGTGCCTAAAAAAATACTCGGCAAACAACAAGCATATAATTTTTCTACTTCTTATATTTTATTATTTGAATCACTTGCGGTTTAAAAATAAAAAAAAACTTAATTCTTTGCCGAGTGTATTTTTTTATACTCGGTAAACAACATGCATATAATATCTCTACTCCTTGTATTTTATTATTTGAATCACTTGCGGTTCATAAACGAAAAGGACTTAATTCTTTGCCGAGTGTCAACTATAATACACTCGGCAAAAACTTCTTTGTCGAGTGTATTTTTTTGACACTCGGCAAACAAGCCATTTGCCGAGTGTATTATTTTGACATTCGGCAAAGAAACCCTTTGCCAAGTGTATTTTTTCCCTAGTGTTTCTTTTTTTACACTCGGTGAAGGGGTTGTTTGCCGAGTGCCCGAGAAAATACTCGGCAAAGATTAATGCACTGGACAAATATGGGTTTTTCCGTAGTGGGCACAGTGAAGACGTACCGGAAACGCTTATAAACATTATGAGGACTGCTAAATAAAACAATTTAGAAACATAAACAACAGAGGAAATTGATCCACCAATTAACCACCGTACCCAAAATTACAAGTGCCTGTCATCTTCTCCACTGACAGATTACATATCGTTCAATCTAGCTACATGGAAAACTTGAGGAGTTCAGCGGTCTCGCCGCCAAGGTAATGGAGAGGCAGCCTCTGCAGCGTAGACGCGTTCATTCCCATCAT
Source organism: Echinochloa phyllopogon (assembly GCA_033239725.1). Classification (NCBI taxonomy): domain Eukaryota; kingdom Viridiplantae; phylum Streptophyta; class Magnoliopsida; order Poales; family Poaceae; genus Echinochloa; species Echinochloa phyllopogon. The sequence goes on along the minus strand of BTCW01000010.1, from coordinate 11,522,946 downwards.
CTGCTGCTGCTGATAATGGTGAGGCATTATTCCTACGGCTGCTCCGCCGAACTTGCCATGGAAGAGCTGGTCAAGGTTCTGATGCGACGCCAGCAGCTTGTCGAGGATAGACCAGTCGGCGGCGGCACCGACGAAGCGGTCACCGCCGTTCATCGGCATGTCGCCGCCGGCAGTGCCACAGGATGCCGTCAGCTTCACCATGTTGTCGAGCGGGTTCTTCACGGCGACGGCCGGTGCGCCGGACATAAACCCGGGGGCGCCCAGCGGCGGCGGCGCCTCCGCGCTGGTGAGGTGTGGGAGGTGCATGGAGGGGTCGAAGGCCGGGAAGCCGCCGCCGTGCATGAGCTGGTGGAGGCCGTGCTTCTGGTCCACCAGCGGCGTTGCACCGCCGGGGGAGTGGAAGGACTGGAGCTCGTCGTCCTCCGGCGCCGCCGCCATGCCGGCCACCTGTTGGTCGAACTCGAAGCCTCTCTGGATGCTCTTCTTCTTGAAAACCCTACACACCACCCATCCATCCTCCTGCATCACATGTTTCAACAACCACACCATTAACCGATCTGTTGTGAATACTGTCATATATATGCACGTACACGTACTGCATGAAATTAAAGGTTACGAGTTGTGTGCTCAATTAGTACTTACAGTGATAGGAACATCAACGTTATCATCGTCGAGGCGGTACTCGTGCATGATCCAGTCGGTCTTCTTGCCGTGGGGTGCCCTGCCGGTGTAGAACACCAGCGTCTTCCTCAGGCCAATCTTTCTCCCAGCGTTGCCGAGGAAGATAGCTTTGTCCCGGCCTGTCGCCTTCCAGAACCCGGCCGTCGTGGCCCGGTTCGTGCGCGTCCCGGTTGGGTACTTCTTGTCCTTGTGGCTGAAGAAGTACCACTCATCCTGAGGCCCCGTCCCAATCCTGCACCGATCTGCACAAATCCGCCACATGAATATATATAGATCTGATGAATTAGCAGCGCATTAATTAGGTTCATGTTTTTTATGTGTGCATTATATCAAAAAATATTGGTTGATCTGAATTCGGCAGTTACCGTTGAGGTCCCATGGCTCAAGCTTGTTGAGGTCGATCTCCCTTATGACATCAAGATCTATGGGCTCATAAGCGACCTTCTTCTTCAGGTAGTAGTAGAGGAGCTCCTCGTCGGTCGGGTGGAACCGGAAGCCCGGAGGCACTGTCAGTGGAGGGCAGCTCGGATGCATGCTTCTTCACCTGAGAAATCACGCCACAAGTTTGCTCAAATAAAGCTTCAACATCAATCTTTATATAAGTTTCCAACACTGAAACAAAAGTATATGCACACACCTTGGAAAGGCACCTTCCCTTGACTTTGCTTGGTTGTGCTCAGCTTGCAAGAACAACAGCCTAGAGACAAAAGCAGGAGATATCCAAGATGGGTGTGAAAGCTTGTACTTGTGATGCTGCAGGAGTGAAGATTGTATGAGTTATATATAAAGAAGAAGGGAGGGGGGTAGGACTGGGAACTTGCGGGATAATGTGGGTTCTCACCAAAAACAAAGCTGGGCTATAAAATATCTATTATAGCCAGTAGGGACTATGGGAGTTAGCTGTGAAATCCTGTAGGGTGGATATATGGTGCTAAGTATAGTGAGTGTTTGCATATTGTCATGGCCGGTTTTGGATGTACTGAAGGAAAGAAGGAGGGTTGTCTCTGGACTAGGGAACCCTGCCACAAAAATGGCCTCAGAAGGAGCAATGGGATGTCTCCATCTGCAAATAGCTTCGGAGCATGATCTTTTGCAAATATAACCTCGCAACCAATGGTTTATTAATCGCTAATAACTGCGCACTTCCCATAAACATCTTCGCAATGCCTCTATGAAATTTTAAGTATACCTTGGAGGGCTTATGTGTGTAATAATGCTTAGTGAATGAAAACAAGATTTGGGTCGTCATTTGACCACCCGTGTGGGAGTCAGAGAATTAACCTACGTTACTGGCTCCCATTCCTTTATTCCACATTCCGTTTCTATTCCCCTTCTAATCCTTACACATGCTGCCTTATTTTATCACTAGCTAGACTAAGTTTTGTTAGTCTTTCAAGTGACGACTGGATTGCATTGATTGTCACATAATTTACGTGTCCCGAGTATAGATCTATCATCACTACTGTAGAGCAAAATTTTCAAATATCCGCCAATCCCTCACTTGGCGCTTGGTATATATGTATCTGATCTCAAATTAAATTCATACATGGTATTATATTTGACAAGCTTGCAATGGGTCATTTGATATTTTTCATTGTTGTTGAAATAAAGCACATTTATATAGGTTCACACTGTGGCATGCCTCCTAGCAATGTAATGTGTTTCAGCTTATATTAACTTTGAACAATTTTCTACAGTACTAAATAAGTGCATTGTTATCAAGGTATTTTAGGTAGACTTAATGAAAGTAATCTGATGCTATAGGCGTTTGGTGCATTTTTTCCTATAAACTTGAATAAATTAGAGAAGTTTTTCAAACAAACATTAGAGAAGTTTTGACTTAGAACTAAACTAATTAAAACGCCTTATATTTTTGGAACAAAGGGGGTATAAAACGAAGGACGACAGAGCTGGCTGTGTTCCAAAATTATTATATTTACTTCCCAAAAAGAAGTAAAACAAGCAATAACCGCACATTTTTCTAGACATGACCATCTAGTGCAGTGTGTGTGACAGAGAGACAGACAATCATAGGAAAAGTGAAAATTTTCATGCATGCGTTGATGAGATTCCAGATTTGCTTGTGTTGTTGGCAAGCTTGCATTTTTCTAAGGTTACAGTGGAACAGTGCCCATATATACTAGTGCTTGCAACAGTGCAAATGTGCAATACTTCCAATATGTGCGCCGCGCCGGTGGTTACGTTGTTTGCTGTGAAGGCTGAGCGTGCAGCCAACAGAGAACAAAATAACAACATGCCTCTGCTTGAAAGAAAAAAACATATTTTTTCTTGACAATTCCTAAAATCTTTTTTTGATCAGTCTTTTTACTCAGTAGTACTGGTAGCTAGTACCTCTTTAAAAACTGTACATTATATTAGTTTCTTTCGTAGAATCGAGATCATTAACTCAATCGATCATGAGCTTGCTTGTGTGTTAAGCTGTTGACTGGCCGGCCGCAGCACACAGTAGTGCACAGCAACTTGCAGTGTGCTACTACTGCAGCTTATTCCTCCTGCACCCTCGAGCTCCAGCTCAGGATACACGCTCGTACTGAAAAACCGCTGCCACTAGCCTTGTAGCACCCCCAACAACTGAGTCTCCAGCACTTGTCACGGCACGATGTCATCGCCGGCGCCGACGCACCGCCACCGTGCCATACCGGATGGTTGCAGCCTTGCCCTTGCAGGTGAATAATGCACATATAGCAGACGATGCTCAGCCAATAGTAGTCAGGATCCCATCCGATTGTGCACCCCTGGATAACACAGAGAACAGAAAAACATTCAGGTGCTGCTTTTGCGCAGCAGCCGGTCCCGGTCGATCCGGCCACCGCACGCGCCGCCGCCGGCCGGTCGCCGGAAAAGTTGGATTGGATCAATGCGTGGCCATTAACTGGCATGCAGGTCGCCGGCGATCCCGGCTTGATCAGTCGTTCGTGCGTGCGTGCATGCATACAAATTAAGTCAATCGATCACATTATTGAGGATATGCTGTATGATCGACAAGCTAGGCAGGGAATGGAGGAATGGTATTATCTTTATTTGATTTGTCGCTGTCGTTCGTTCTGATCAGGCCGGGATGCGAGAGAGAGATGCATGGAATGGAAGACTAGAAGAGGCGCGGCAGGAGGCCCTGGAACTCGGGGCGTGGCACGGGAGTGTTGTTGCAGCTGCATGACTGCACGTGCGCGCGCCGCGCGCTGGTCAGCTTGTATCCCGGCCGGGCCCTCACTTCGAGGGATACCGCTCGTACTAGTTAGCCACGGTCTACATCAAGCAAATTCTGAATTATGTTGTACCCATAAATGTGTGAGCTAAAGATCGGACAGAAACTGCTGCTCATATGCAGCCATTTTTTTTTCCAAGCACAGGCACAAGCATCAGTGGATACAACACAAGGAACCTAAGCAACTGATAATACATATCACCTCCGTTCTTAAATATATGTCGTTTAGGACAAACTATTTAGTTCAAAAATGAACTAATTTGCTTATCATAAACGTCATATATTTAAGAATGGAGGGAGTATAAGCTTAGTTGTGGTATAGTTCATCATCAATAAAAATTTGATAGTATAACAAACGAGAAAATATCAATTGGTTTCTAGCTTACCATGCATGTATGCAGCAGATGAAACCAACCCAAAAGTTTGAAGAGTTTACCCCCCGGTTATAAAATATGCAGCGGTTTATATATACGGAGTATGATTGTCTAACTAAAATCAGCCATTCGAAAATTTGACTGCATTTTCCCTTACTCGCCGTGTTGAGTTTGAATGTTTGGAAGTAACATGAGTGGATTTGTCTTGAAAATTAAAATGCTTTTATAAAATATAAAGTTGCTTTCTACATATATATATATATATATTATAAAATGGTACTCCATATTTGTTTGGAATGGTATATATGTAAAAATATAGCAACTTATAATACTTTTATATTATTACAACGTTATAATGCTACATTTTTCATATGTCTATCTTCATAGCTGCAGGAAGCTATTTATATTATAATAATTATGGTTCTAATGTGTCCTCATGCCAGCTCCCAATAATAATAGTTTTGCATGGATAATCCATTATCTATGTCAGTTCTATATATTGAGAGCCGGCATGGATAACATCCGGATTATCCATGTTAACCATATATAGATCGAGTCGGCGTGGATGATTTTCCATCTTTGTAATTCAAATTCCAGATTGTATCCGAAATTCTGTAAATTTTGTATTTGGTACGGGAAAGAATTCCAACACTTGTGTAGTTTGATGGATACGAGAACACCTAGTAAGACAGCAGTGTAGGTATTTGCACCTGAATTATTTATCATAATCCTTCATGTTGTGATTTTGTGTGCACTCGTTGTTTAGTTAACACTGAGCTGCTCCAAATTCCATCCTTACAGTCTAGCTTTTATACAATTTTTTAATTCCATAATTAGCAGGTGAGATTGATCACTAGCCAGAGGGATTCTCACGCTATCTAATGCATGAGCTCTCACTGCGGGTGACAGCACATTTGCCGTGCCACTCGACAAAGAGTGTAAAACACTTAGTAAAAGCTTTCATGATTCTGAATTATTCAGATAATTGGTATGTTTTGGATAGTCTTTATCAAAATATCATCTAATAAGAGCTCAGTTTTCTTTCACGTACTATACTACACTCTCCTTGTCAATTGTCATGAGCATTGATACTTCTTTGCGAGACCTTGGGCCCTGGCCTTAGCATGTATAAAATATACACATGCAACTGCACTTCAGACATCAGAGCACTGTTTTGTTCGTTCCCAAATTATTCCACGTACCCACAACAGCTCAAAGCATTGTTCCTTCCCGAATTAGTCCATCTTCATCCAGATAACTAGTCATGTGTCGTTGCACTGACTTCCTTCTGTGTACACGTACTGTTCCTACCAGAGGTGATGTAACATTCGAACAGATTGCAAGTAGACAAATTACAGTTCATAGCAGCAGGTTCGTCGAGGATAGAGCCAAGGTTCTCTTTTCCGATATTCTCTCCTGCCACCCCATTCGTGTGTGCGATGGGCTCGACTTTTATATAGTCTTTTGTCCCCTTGACCCGTGGACACACGCTCACACGTTGGTTACAACTTACTACAAACAACGAGCTATTCTTGCAATCTTTATGCGTCAGTGTGTGTATGCATCTGAACATCTCGTCAGTTTACAACGAAAACTAGCCGCTAAGCCGGCCATTTAGTTTGACCACATAGTTTAATTCGTCATGATCACAGGAACTTATATAGTAGATGTGATTCAGGAAGATCTAGCGCGCGGCTGGTCAATAGTCATGGATCGCAAGTAAAGGGTTTGTGGGACCATGCCTATAGTTCGTACGGGTGAATATCTTAATCTATGTATGGTTAGTACTTTTTTCTTGTGAGAGGCTAGAGTAGTGGTACAATATTAGTTATATATTACTTTTAATTGCGCAGCTTGGTCGGCTGTTTTCATGGGATGATGTTGGAAAAATTTTCTCCAGCCTGTAAATATCATGCATTTCAATTGACATTTGTCAAGATATGGTTGTTCCAGCATGTATTTTGGATCAATGTGTACACTGTACATCAGGGCCACAAACCTTTTTTTAAATAGTTTAGCAGAAACCGATGAAAAGATATCAATGTTCTTTTAGGAAAAAGAGAGCTTTATTAATTACGTAGTACTCAAAAGTAGAATTACAATCCTAAATTGTTCAACACATGCAAGAGCTTGCAAACGCTCAAGGCTTGGTTCACTTTGCAGATTGTGCAAGCTCATGAATTCGAATGACGCCAGTTTTGGTCTTTTCACATGTTTAACCGTGATATTCAAAAGGTTATCACCCACTTCTGGTGCCTCCCAGCCTGATTATGAAACTCAGGCGTGAACAATGACTATGGGGCTTTGTCAGCAACGGTTACATTCAGGGGCCGAGCTTAGCGTGAGGATTAAATAGGGGGCCATGGCCCCCTGCCCAACTTAATTTGCTACTATATATATAAACAGTAAAGTTATTATTGTACGTTCTTTTTTGTGCGGGCATGTAAGTTATTATTGTACATTCATATTTAATGCTCAAGTATATGGACCGGCCCCTTAACCTCTGGTCAAGCTCCGCTTGTGTTTACATTCAGTCTCCAATACGGCCCTCTGGCAAGCAAGTGAAACATCAGTCAGCGGCTAGGATGAGTCTCTCCCAGCATTTGCGGGTGCTTCAACTTCCTCAGCATCCTTCCATGCAGTAAGAACCACACTCCACTCTCTGATAATAACACACCCAGACCAGCTGCTCCATCAGACAGATCAAATTAAATGCACCATCAACACATTTATTATCTCAACTTATCTATCCAAAACAACTTTTAAATTTGCGACGGCTGCCTATAACATTAAACAGTTAATATATACTCCCTACATATGATAGTAGATGACGTTTAGGACAACGATACGGTCTCCAAAACGTAACTTTGACTTCTTATTTTTATAAAAATATGTATTAAAAATAATATATTCATACTTTTATAAAAAAATATTTTTAAGACAAATCTATTCATTTGGTTTTCACATTTCCAAACTCAATAACTTAAAAGTTATTTATGATTTATATTCTCAATGTTTGACTAAAAACTTATCCAAAACTTCATCTAATACCAATATAGAGAGAGTACGGTGAAAAGTCGAAAACCTTGATTCAGGATTATTTTCCCCAACGCAACAGACAGTACCGTTACTGATCGATGAACAGTGGCAAGGGGGCAGCTGTTCCTTCGTGCATGCAGGGGCGGACCCAGAAACTGATCGGGAGTGGGGCTGATAAAGCTTATTAGAGCATTAGAATATTTTTCCTCTTAAATACTCCGTATCTGACTAATTTTTATAGATCTCTATTGGTTTCTGGGACTTGGACCCGGGCTGCAGCCCAGGCAGCCCGGGGCGTAGGTCCGCCACTTTTTGCATGTAATCATGGGATCCATCGCTGCACACGCTTGCACATAACACTGCACCTGCACGTACGTCAACTAATTACGGCGATGCGTCGTGCAAAAGCTAGCATCACGGCACACGTACACGTAGTATCATCGGCATCGCGTGTAGTAGATCCCTGCCGTGTGTTCTTAGCCTCGACGCCTGCGCCACGCCCACACTAAATAATTAGCACAGTCGCCGGCCGGTCTGCTCGTACGCCTCGAGATCGCCGGCTCGTTGTACGTACGTTTGGAGAGCTAGGGTTTCGTTTCTGCTGACGCATACAGCATTGTATCTTGAGAACAAAGCAACATCCTGCCTGCTCTGCTGTGTGGCTCTCTCGCTCTCGCTCTGATCGATGCGTTGCTCCGTAGGATTCGATCGAGGCCGGGAAGAACATTAACAACCCTTTTTGCATGGCATGCATGCGTCAATGGTATTGAGTGAATTCCACTCAAAGAAGGATTCCATGTTCGTTTTTTTTTTATTTTAAGGGAAGTCGCCAAGCGAGAGTGTAAGCCCAGTTGTACACTTGTACGTACAAGTGTGTATGCTCCCGGACTCCCTAGGGCCTTCATGGGCCACCAAGACCCAAACCGAAATATATATGCGGCCTTTGACAGTTGGGCCCAAACAAATCAATCACCCAAACTGAAATGTGCGGCCTTTATGCTTTATGGATGATAAGCCCATCTTTGTTGCTTGTAGAACCATTTCGAAAAACTTCATATTACCTCTGAAAAAGTCTATTTTACATCTCTCACGTTTGGCAAAAGTTCGTTTTTCGTCCTCAACGTGAAAAACCAGGAATCTTGCATCCCTCAACTCTTCAAAACCGTGCATTTTACTTCCTCGGCGGTTTCGATGGCAGTTTCGCTGACGTGGCGGCGGTTTCGCTGACGTGGCACGCTGACATGGCGTGCTTAAAATGGCTGAAACTTTGAAAAATCATATAAAATCATAAAAAAGATAAAAAGATAAATCCATTTTTTAGCTTCCTCACGAGCATCTTTACACAGTGGAGTCATTTATTTACATGTTTGATATTATTTTCTAGTAGAAATAAAATAGGCAAGAAAAATATGCCATAGAACTTGTAAAATGCATAGTAAATATTTGAAAAATTATAAAAGAGTAAATACAACTCATGTGTGCCTCTGGTGAGTGTGTACCCGACTCCCTACGGCCTTCATGCACCAAACCGAAATATATATGCGGCCTTTGACAGTTTGTCCCAAACAAATTAATGACCCAAACTGAAATGTGCGGCCTTTAGGGATGATAAGCCCATCTTTGTTGCTTGTAGTACCATTTCGAAAAACTTCATGTTACCTCCCTCAACTATCGAGTACGTCGCTTTTCCTCCCTCAACTGCAAATCCAGACATAAACATCCCTAATCTCATAATCCGATTTTTTTCCTTACTAAGTAGTTTTAAAGGCCATTAAAAATCCTAATATCTGGGTTATTCTTAGAAAATTTGTTTGCGATCAAAACATATTTTTAAAAAAAATCATGCCCTATCTTCTAGTGCTTAGTATAAATTATTTAAATCTTTTATGCCTTGCCGTGCCCGCTCCTGCCACTCTCGACACTCACGCCTGCTCCTCCAAAAGATTTAGCAAAAGAAACAGGAGCAAATTTTAGCTAAAAAATCAAATCATAAAGATGTATTTTAGAAAAAAAATATATGAAAATGGACTCTTTCCAAACCCATTTTGACAGGTGATTTCCAGTGGTATCTTTCACTCCACTCAGGGGGGAATTCAACCACTTACCACCTAACTATAATGAAACAATTTTAATACTGATGGAAAAGGAGCGTTTCTCGGGACATGCAAGTATAACCTCCCCTATATTATGTGTAATAACCTCTTTTGCAAGCCTCGATTACATCTAAAAAGAAGATATTACAGTATGATACAAAATACACGCTCAAAATTAACTGCTACATATGTAATTGATCCATAGTTCCATACTACAAAAACCAACTATATATTTACATCTCGTGCTCATTCCACATTACTGAACCCATAGTTGACAAGAAAATATAATAACAAACCATGAGAACACCTAGCTAGTAGCTATTCCAGATCCATATCATTGAATTGTGTAACATAAGCGAAGGCGAGCAAAGAAAATGCCAGTACACTTATAACAAATACTGCAGTGGATTTGCACGGATGGGTTTGTCGCCTAACAAGAGCCACAGCCTCCTTTTGAGCGTTCTTAGCAGCATTATCCAGTTCCATACTTGGGCAAGTAAGATAACCAAAGAGAAGTCCAGAAATTGTTGCCCCGAGATGTGCCCTGCAATTAATTAAAACACGAAAATGTTAATAAGGTTTGAAGCCATTAGTTTCTGAAGCAATAGATGGTTAGGAAGGCGAAGCATATAGGTGCTACTCGCCTAATCCCTCTGTCCTAAGTCAAACTATTTCAGTTTGACTGAGTTTATAGAGAAAAAATATCAATATTTATAACACAAAATATGTATTACTATAGAAATGTATTTCATGATGAATCAACTTATTTAAGTTGCTACATATGTATATAAAGATTGGTCAAAAAAACTTGACATGGTTTGACTTACGACAAAGCTAGAAGTGGGCTCGTTTTGAATCGGAGGGGGCACAATATAGTTCTGCGTAATTCAGCTCCTCTACTACCTTAGATTGTATTACGGATCCTTAAATACCTAACATTGTTCTTGAAAAATAAGGCTGACTGATGCTAGGACAAAATACCGTATAGCCCTAACCTTGTTAAGATGGAAAAGACTATTGTGGCCTACTGTCGTCCCAGTTAGAAACATGATAAGATAAAATAAGATAAAATTACATCAAAAAGTTAGGACAATTCATGAACAATCTAAAAAGTAAAAGGGAATACTCACTGGTTCCATTCAATTTTCTGGGCAACATTAGTGGCCCAATATACACTAATTGTGATGGCAATAGTTGCATCCATTGTATGAGGTTATTCTCAGACTAATTGGACTAAATAAAATATAAAGAAGTTCTATCTATAAATAATGTTATTATCAGACTAATTGGGACAGATCAAAGTGGTAGAGGTTCTTTAATCATAAAGTGAACTTAAAATAACTCAAGATGTTGTTTCATAAGAAAATCAACAACGCAATGACATTACCAGTTGTCAATTCTCCCGAAAATGCTCAGTAAGAAGCTCAAAGCGGCAGCTATTACAGCCTGCCAATACATACTTTCGGAAACATCCTTGTCAACGAATTGCTTGTTTTGACTCTGATACACCAGCCATGCTCCAATTAGAGAAAATACTGGGCCCTGGTTTGAGTTTAAGGAAGGAACATTAGTGTCTTCAAGATATATTGTTTTCTGTTAGCAACATGCTGTACTGCTATAACCATTCTAACATTTTACCTAAAACAAAAGCAAGTTAATTACGCAAATATGACGTAATAAACCACCTGGAAGTGACTTGTCTCCAGAAAGAAAACTTTGTTTCGAAAGATCCTAACAGTAGAACCGAATATTGGATAGAAAGTTTAATCTGATTTCTGTAAATTGTATACCTTAAAGTTTTTGAAAATATATTATAGATTATTTTTATTTCCTACTTTTGTTCAAAAGAATAAATGTCAAGATAGGGATTACAGTGATGAATGATAAAGAAACCATATGGACTTTTTTTTTCATCTAATACGGTATATACCAGGTCAGGGTGCAACTTACTGTGCCACAAACAGTTGTCTCTGTAGTGTGAACAAAACTTGTCAAATTACCACAGATTCCTCCAAGTATGTATATAAGAAAAAATGTCATTTGACCATATGCTCTGCATACTCGAGGTCCAAATGTAAGCAACACCCAACAACCAAGGACTACATGTAAGAAACCAGAGTGCTGCAGAAATCAATTACAGAAATAGTTGAAATAAGCTGAGTGGGTTACATTGCTGCTTAAATGACAGAGAATGACTAGCGTCAAAAACTAAAATGAAAAAAGCAGTTGTAAATTATTTGATCGTGATGTGCAACCTTTAGATCGTTAGCCCTCCACAACTTTGATTCTTTCGTATAAACATGCAGCTAAATGGTTCTGCAGGGAGTAAATTTGTAGATGCATTTCCTACTCCATAATTAGTATAGGACCCAATGTTGTGAGTTGTACTGACAGTATGTCTACTTCTGGTTGGATTCTATGGCTCAAGTGGTAGAAGGAATAGTTCTAGTTGTTGCAATCTGCAAGGTATATCTATGATTATCTTATAAAAATGAGTAGTGTTGGAAAAGGAAAGCTACAAGACCAGATACAGTACCTTGGGAAATGGAAACAGATCTGCAGTTTTGCACAGAAAGTTTAACTCCCAACTTGTGACATTTTAGAGTAACATGGTTGGGTTACATGAATAAAATGGATAAATGGCATTTGAATATATAGATATCATAAATATCCAATCAAAGCAATTATGAGATAACTGAACCTCTTTTCTAGTCAAGGACTAATCCACTAGTTGACATGGCATCCTAGTACCTTAATTTTGTATTGATATGGCATTCTGGATAGCAGTGCATGCACTGAATAACAAAATAAAATAAAACATGTGTGCTAATTTTTTGTTATCTCCAGCAGTTCGAGAAAATCTGAAGTCCTATGCTTACTAACATAGAATAAGTTCAATCTGATCTTTCGCACAGCAGCTTTAAGTAAAGTACTGCTGTAGCTTAGGAACCACAAAATGTATATTGCAGCTTTTGCTGCAGCATTCTGTGTCTAGCTTTTGCCTTTCAAGAATTATTGAATTAACATATTGCAAACTGTAGGTAAGCAAGGAAAATTTTGTGATACTTCATCTAGCATAGAGATAGAAGCAATACCAGGCACATTGGTGTTAGTAGTCTCCACCACTCCCCTGAAAGTATTAAGTTGTTTATCTTGGCACCATACAACAAAGGGAGAGACAAATATTCATTTTCAGGACTTCTCACTGGACTTGCTATTTCGAATAACAGAACTGCAATATTAATACCAGCCAATAAGTTTCTGCATTATTTCAGAGTTCAAAAGTTAGCTGACAAAATGTGGCAACATGTAAAATGTTTATAACTTCTGCTAAACTTTGCAGAGGGACATGCATGTTAGACTGGAAGGACCTCGAAAGGTTAACAAAACCAACAAGAATAAGCTCGTACATTGGACTTTTTTTTTTGTAGCCTGAGAGTTTTCTCCCAGTTTTGTTTGTCACAACTTTTTGGGCATACGCATGTAGTTATTTTTTTATTAATATCACAATTTGAACAACTCAACCAAATCCGTATGACAAAATTGATTCCATATTAAATTTGGGAACCGAGAAATTGGCACAACAAAAGCAAGAACCTTTTCAAGGTAGAAGTGTGTAAGTCTGTGTGTTAAGTAGACATTAAGAAAGCCCACATATAAATCAGCTTTGGTTTTCTGAGCCCTTGATGTTAGAACATATTCCTCACATAATTCCATTTCTTGATCTTCCCATTAATTCAACTTTAATGTCAATTGTAGAAGATGGTGGTATTAGACTTTACTTTACACATGATAGAGTGCATGATAGTGATACTATGTTTCTGAAATCACCAAATTTTGAAAGACACATAACTTCAGCTAATCTAAATTTTCCATTTCCTTATGATACAATACGAGCAATCTGGCAGTTCCAACTTTTATCTTCAGTGCTGAATAGTTACACCATGTTGGCTATTGTGGTTGGACAGAAATGAGATCAGATTCAGCATGGTTAGAATACAGGAAATGGTAAGGAAAAAAACTTACGTCAAACAGAAACTGGACATTTCATCATCTGTATGCATGTCCAGAAAACTCTTTTCATCAAATATCAAGTACTCCTTGTAATCTTCAATGACAGTATTGCGATAATGCTTGGTACCTAAAGTAACATAGTTCATTTTAATAAGCAAGTTTTGGTGGCCATACATCTGTGCTAATTGCCAAGTCAAGTGACTTTACCTGTGTTTCCTCTGTTGAACTGTACCTGCAATGAGTCTACCCTGTTCTTCAAACTGGAATTATCATCAGAAATGATTGCATCAACTTCATTTGAGGATGATGGGCCATTTTCGTGTTTCTTCTTCTGAGTCAAAATGCACAGCTGCTGTGCGAGATTGAGTTTAGAAAAATATGATTCCAATGCCCTCAGTTGATTTCCTTCTTTCCTTTGAGATGGACCAGAAACAATCTCATCGTCCTGATGAGAAAATCTGGAGCTGCAACTCTCATCATCTTTATTGTGCACCTTGACAATAACATACTGTCTTGCCTTTGGCTGTAACATTGACTTCAATGAATGACAAATGAAAGTGTCATCCTTCCCAAATTGGACAGCATGTCGGGAATTGTGATTCTTGGGACTATTAGATCTTAATGACAACCTCTCTGGTGCAACTATTGCATGTGCCATATGTTCACAGGATATTGGTTTCCATTTAACCACCCCTAGGCCAGCCATTAGATGCCTGAAATTTCAGAAGTGTTAGTGTTCGTCAATTGTGCCAGGACAGAGCAGAGCAGAAACGCCTCGGCCAAGATGTACTGCAGTCAACATCTGTATCACTATATGTACTCATGCAGGTGTGCAAGGCAGCGCCGTTGGTGTCTAGGTGAGGTGGTGATAGATTAGTGGTGGTGTCGCCAGTCACCGGCCGTGGCCGGAGCTCGCCGACACGGAGGCCACAGCTGCAGCGCATGCACAAATGAACATGTAGGTATTGCTAATTACTATCGTTGCACCCCCAGCTCCAGGAGCCTTACTGCCTTACCACCAAGTTGCTCGCCCTGGTGATTGGTGAATAGCGTAGTAGGTCACCTACTGTAGGTGGCAACTGGTTGGTGAGGCCGAGTCCAGGGGCCGCTTGTTGCAGTCCGGCCCTGACTGGCGGCGGTCATGCGCGCGCGGCCGAGGACCAGGCCGCGCCCCAGAGAGAGAGCGGCCGTATCCTGGAGGATCAGAGGCACCCGGGATCTGCGGCGGTGAGAGCAGGACGAGGGAGGAAGTGGGCCCGGGAGGAATTTTGAGGCCCCTGGACAAGGACTCCATGGCGATCCGAGGAAAAGGAGGCGAGAGCACGAGGGGCCAGGGCGAGGGGATAAGGATGCCGCGGTCGTCGTGTGGCCGCTCGAGCTCGGCAGTCGGCGGCAGCCACGCGGCGCGGAAAACACCACCGCCCGCGCTGGCCAGTGGGGGGAGGAAGGTGAAGCTGACCATTGGGACCCACAGTGAATATAATACCCGAACTAATAAATATCTCATGTCCTTTCCCGGATGAAAACTACTTGGAAGTGTAATTTATTGGCACCTTAAATAATAATATTCTAAAAATATGCTGTTTTATATTGACAGAGTAACATATTATAAAAATGTTTTATTATGAATTTAATAATATCCATCTTTTGTTATCAATCTATATAAAATTTTAAATAGTCGTAGTCAAAATTTATAAAAATAAAAATCTGTAATGAGTTTATATTCCTGGCCGGACGAAGTACCTTTAGAAAAGCTCACGAATTTCTGGCAACTTTTCTTGTACCTCTGAGAATTTCTTTGATGTAGTTTCACCACTATGGCTATATATCACATGTTTTGATCAAAAGGAATATGAATTTCTTGTCGTTAAAAATTCCATTTAATGCAGGCTTTAAATCAATTCCCAAACCTTTGGAAAAATTCATTTACATATAATATAAAATATACATGAATTACACATGAAAACCTCGTTCAACCTATTTTGAAATTTATATGACGGCCCATTCAAGACAATGAATATCACCAAAAAAATGTGCGCTAAAATCTCCCAGCATGCAACCAAATCAAACAAGAGCAGGAATAATCAAGTGAGAAACAAACAAACTCGATCAAGAGGCTGCCAAGCATATCTAAAAGTAGAGGCCTAGGCTAGCCAAGCAATCAGGCAGAGCCATCCAACTGATCGAAACAAAGCTTGGGTATAGCTAGTGGCACAAACAATCCCGATGATGGAAAATTAGCTAGAGCGCTACCTTTACTTGCATGCATCGGCCTCTTGCTCGCGTGAAGTGACGAGAGGTGGAAGAAGCTGCGGAGGAGCAACCCGGCTTATATAGGATGTATGTATCCGGACGGATATCTTGGCTTGGCTACAACTTGGGCTGCTGCTGCAAACGCTAAGCACACGGACGAGACGTCGAGATTAGTGGCTGTGGTGGTAGGGTAGGCCTTGGTGCTGAACGTACTACTGTGTGTGTGTGGTCATGGAGAGTGATTGCAGTCTAGTGAGAGCGATGGTCGATGGATGGGGTGTGGCCGCCGATAAGCCCAGATGCATGCCCAATGGCAAATGGTTATACTGATTCTTGTGGGTCATGCCGAGGAAAGCGGCAGTTGGAGGCTTGAGGAGCACCCGTATCAGAAGACAGAACTGCTACATACAGTACCTGGGTAGCATTTGTGGACCTGCGAGATAGGAGTTCTTCTCTTCCTGTCCCAGCAAGAACAGATGCTGACAGGGGTTTAGGAAATTAATTAATGTTCAGATCGAACTGGTCCCTTCATTGAAAGTCATTTTTGACATTTATTACTAGCTCAAGGCGCGCAGAACTTTGGTTGATGTAACTATTTATTACTATAGGTGGGAATTTGACTTGTATATATGGAATTGGCCTGTTAGGGAAATTTTATATGCTATAAAATTATATATTTTTTATGGTAGCTTTATTAGCGTCAATTTTGGACGAAATACTCCCTCTCGTCGTTTCTAAGTGACATTCTTTTTCTTTGCGAGGACAAGAGAGTTTTATTTATTGAGAACTCAAAAGGTAAGTTACAATCCCGAGCAATAAGTTGCTCGACACATAGTGGAGCCGTTTTTTCCAATTGTGCAAGCTCATGAGCTACACCATTACACACTCTTCTCTTATGGACCGCCACCATTAATTCTAGCAATCTATCGCCAGTGTCGAGGGCTTCTTCATGAATCATGATAAACTCGTGTCCTGAACGTTCGCCTCCATGTTTCACTTTCACCAGAGCATGGAGACGCAGGAGCTGCAATCGGATTCAGGAGTTCACTTCAGGTGGTACCAATCCTTCGCGACACGCCAGAGCTTCTATCACTTCCTTTCTCAACATACTTCCACGCCGTCAGCTGAACATCACCTTTATGATTTCTGATGATTACTCCCAGGCCTCCCTCTCCTGTGCTATCATTAAAGGCTCCATCAACGTCGATTTTCAGCCAGTCTTCTTCTGGTGGTTGCCATACAGATCGAACGCTCTTTCACCTCGGTTCTCACTGCAACCTAAGATTCACAAACAGGTTTTTTCTTCCGAAGGAAAAGCTGGGAGTCGATGAGGGAGCCAGGCTGTTGCTGCTTAAATGGGCCAAGCCTGATTCGGCTACGTACAAGGCCCACAAGCCGAGCGCGTGTTCGACAAGTGTGAGCAAATAGGCCAGTGCTGTGACCGACCCATGACACGCCTAATTTTGTCCTTTTTCTTTCAGAAGGGCCCATGCGACTTCCTGGGCCTGTTCGTTTCTATTTGGAAAAAGTCCATTCCACACCCCTCAAATATCGACGTCGTCCGATTTTCAACCCTTAACCGCGAAACCAGATATTAGACACCCTTCGACATTTCAAACCATCAAATTTACACAATTTGATGGTTTTAATGGCAGTTTTCGTTGACGTGGCGCCACATTTTTCGTCCCACGTGGCGCCACTTCAGCCATGAGGGACATAAATTGATCCGCTTTGATAGTTCACGGGAAACTAGACTTTATCAAAAAAATGACATAAAAATATTTTTTCTTAGAAAACAAATATAATTAAAAATACTAAAATCTAATTCAGTCTTAGAAAATCAATATAATTTATTTTAGCTCAGAAAAATATATAATCAATTTTATATTTTAGAAAACTTTTATAAAATAGACTAATTTTTATAAAATATAAAATAGTTTTATATTTTTAAGCTAAAACAAATTTTTTTATTAATTTTCTAAACCTAAAAAGTATTGTACTATTTTTAATTACATATGTTTTCTAAGAAAAAATATTTTCTATAATATTTTTTATAAAGTTTAGTTGACCTCTCGAACTATCAAAACAGACTAATTTACCGCCTTATGGCTGACATGACACCACATAGGACGGCAAATGTGTTGTCACATCAGCGAAAACCACCGTTAAAACCACTGAATGGTGTAAATTGGACAGTTTGAAAAGTTAAATGGTGTCGAATATCAGGTTTTACGGTTGAGGGTTGAAAATCGAACAATGTTGATAGTTGAAGGGTGTGGAATGAACATTTTTTCGCCTGAGAATAGAATGAGCATTTAGCGGGCTGGCCTGCTAAATCGGACTTTCTGTGCTGCCCAATGTACCAAGGCAGCAGCCCAGGCCGGGCCCAAAATCTATGCCTCATGTGGCTTGGAAAACCTATATGACTTCTAGAAGTTTTTTAACTACATAGTTTTCATTTTTGAAGATTTACACGATTGAGAATGTAGATTTTTCGGATGTGCAATCGGTTCACAATTTGGATTTTTCGGATGTGCAATCGGTTCACAATTTGCGGACAGAGAGCGGATAGACATGTGTCAACGGCGGAGTGGAGGTGGTAACGGGAAACTCATTTGTTTTTCAAACTTCAAATACGATTTTCTTATAAATTGTTAATTTTTTTTCAAATCCGTTTGAACCACCATATTATTTAGAATTAATGCAACAAAATAAGATCCAATATGAGTATATTTTTATTTTATATGAGTATATTTTAAAATAAATATTTTTATGTGCTATCTCAACAATTTGAATAACTATGTCAACATCTTGGATATATTGATTCAATATTTCCACACAAAATATTGATCTAGCTTATCCAAATTGTTGAACTAAATTTATAAAAATATGTAAAACATTGACTACATTAATTCAATACTTTATGGAAAAAAATACTAAAATGGTATAATCCGAACGTTGAATCATTGTTTTAGAATATTGACTACAATATTGTATATCTTATTGTATATTATTAGCTATTAGCTAGAGATAATTAGAAGCACGAAGAAAGAAAAAAAACACAGGTATTATCTCTACTGCTGCATGTGCTAGTAACAAACAAAGCCATGCGCTGTATTCAAGAGCGGATGAATTTGTGGATCGTCACCAAACAAAATAACCATCAATGTGGGCTTAATAAATAACATGCAGGGTATTTGCGCTTTATATGGGCTTCAAAGCTACGAAGCTTAATTGGCTTCCGGAAATCATGAAGGAGCCCCGCGTGTCTGGGCTAGCTCGGGGGTTTTGGACATCTATTAGGTGTTTCACTGCCGGAGCTACATCCATTAGTCCCAAGAGCGAGGACTAAGGCCTTGTTCAGATCCCTAAATTTAGTAGGCCAAATTTGGGAGTACGATGTCACTTCGTAATCATTGCGTTACTGTAGCATTTCGTTTGTATGTGTAAAAAATTATCCAAAAATTGATTAATTAGGCTCAAAATGTTCGTCTCGCAAAGTACAATAAAATTGTGCAATTAGTTTTTGATTTCATCTACATTTAGTACTCCATGCATGTTATGACATTTTGATGTGATGAGAATCTTTTTTTTTGAACTTTAGGGGTAGAATTTGGGATCTAAACAAGACCTAAACTTGTTCAGAAGTACTATGTATGCTGACGATTTGGACATGCGAAATAATAGAAAAGGAGACTCAGGGCGACTTGAACACCATTATCTAGCCACAATCACGGATCACCATGTGACGAACCGATCGATATGGATCTGGATAACTCTGCATGCCACTGTTTATTGAGCCCTAAGAGCATCTGCAGCCGGATGACTAAATAGGCCTCTATTCCTTCTTTTAGTCACCCGGGTGAAAAAAAGACTCCAATCGGGCCCCTAAACGGGCTACCATTTTGTGGAGGCGACCAAATTTTGGTCTAGAGTCCCTAGAACTGGAGGCCCTCTATTCCCACCCGACGCTTTTTTTTTGTCCTCTTTCCCCTCTCCTCTGATTCGCTCGTGACACAGGGACCTCGCGGTCGCGGCTCCCGTGCCGGCTGCTGCCACCACCATCCCGCCTCGCCGTCGCCGGAGATCCTCACTCGCTGCCGGTAGACTCCCTACCATGGACGGATCCGCCCCTCTAGGGGACAGACGGACAGCTTGGGGCACCGATAGCGACGGGCCGAGCCGGATCAGGCCGCCACCGCGCCTGGCTGGGCCGCCGCTGCCTCGCGGCATCTCCGGCGACGGGCGCCCTCCCTGGCCGGCCGCGCCTACCTCGGCATCCAAGAAACATCAGTCGACATTCGTGGCACTCACACTGCCGGCAGGTCCTCGTTCCGGCGGCGTCCTATCTTGCCCTTACCACGACACCGGGGTCGATCCCCGACATGCTCCGCCCACGCCGCCGCCGCGGCCGCCTCACCGCCCCGCCGGTCGGGCGCCGCGCGTCGGGCCTTCTCGTCTGCTCCGGTTGCGGCTGCGGCGCGGCCACGGCGAGGCCGTCCTTGCCCGACAGGATGGCCTCGAGGCGGGCGTGGTTGCAGCTGCTGGGAGCCTGAGCGGCTCCCGGCCCTGGAACGCGGCCGCGGTGGCCTCGTCGCTCCGCGCCCGCCGGTGCCGCAGCCCACCGCCGGCCGTGAGCAGACAGGAGCAGCACGAGTTGGGGAGAGACGAACGAGTCGGGAGAGAGACGGGCCTACTAGTCAGATGGATGGAGGCCCTGTTTAGCCACTTGGGTTGAAGCACACCTCTCATTTGGCCCTCTAAATTTTTAAAATTGACCCTCAAAATGAAATATAGTGGCCCATTTTTTTGTCACTCCACTGGAGTTGCTCTAACCAACCCATTAGTAGTTGACAACGAATCACAGTCTCCAGTCGTCTGTTTTCCATCTACATTTGCCGTGCGCCCACACCGTCGAATTCTGAGTTGGCCAATGTATATAATCCATTTCTTTACGACCCGGCCGCTCTCGACGGTCTCGTCGTCTGGTATCTGATCCGGCCAGCCTCTGGTTGGAGCTGCGGCATTCGATCCAACCGGTTTTTATTACACTAAGAGTATTATTTACCACTAGACCATGGTGATCTATATATTTACCACCTTCTTCTTCACACTGTCAACAGCCGAAAACTCCCCCTAAACTCAGTGGTCGGTCAGAGCTCGCCAGCTAGCCGGCCTCTGCTTCAAGATCCAGTCGCGCCACGGGGTTGGTTCGAGAGCGAAGCCTTCAAAGGCTGGGACTGGAAGGACGTCGCCATCTGGCCGGGCCGCGGCCGCCCTCGCCGTCGGCGGCCTCGTCGCCGTCCTCGTCGTCGCCTTCGCCGTCGTCTACCCGCCCAAGGCCACCGCCGACGACGCCGCGCTGGCGCTGGCGCCGGAATCCACCACCGCCGTCTCCTACAACGTCAGCGCCACGGTGTCGCTGCGGAACCGCAACATGTACCGGGCCATCCGCTACGGCGCCCCCTGGCCGTGGCCTTCTCCTTCAACTGCTCCCGCTTCGACGACTCGGCCACCGTCCCGGGCTTCCTCCACGCGGCGCGGACGGCGGCCACGTTCCGCGTCGCCGTGGGCGGCGTGTCGCGGCCGGTGAAGCTCTCCGGCGCCGGCGTCAGGGAGTTCAGGGTGGAGAACGCGACGGGGATTTTCGACGTGGAGCTCAGGCTGGACACAGTGACGCAGTACAAAGGGCGCAAGGCCAAGTGCCCGCTCGTGGTCGTGTGCCCGCTCAAGCTGCAGCTCGCAGACCCGGACGTCGCCGCCACCGCGTATCAGAAGACCAAGTGCACCATCGTCCGGGTGCTGATGATGGACGCTGATGCTAGCACCTAGGCCCCTGCTGGCTGCAGCTGTTGAGTTGAGTAGCAAGATCCTCTTTAATTTTTACCGCAGAGATTGCTGTTCTGTTACTTCTGTATGGTTTGAGGATGATTTCCTGTATGTCCAGGACTGATGAATGATGATGTCTCGATTTGAGGGTTTATTTAGGTCAATGATTTTCATGCGATGCCTTTTGGAATTTCCAGCAACTTTAGTTTGTGTTCTTGTGCTCTTTCTTTCCTTCTTGTATACAAGTCTGTCAAGCTATTTAGAAATGATTACGTAGATTTGAGTATAAAAATGAGATTACTTGAACAAACAACTAAGCTCAATTAATAAAATTGAAGTTTTTCTGACCGTGAAAGAAGGAAGAATAAGGAGAAAGAGAAGAGCCTCTTTTAAGCTCCGAGGCCAGATCCGCAGCTCTACATACCAACAGTACCCTTTTTTGTTTACATTAAATGCTGACATGGCAATATTCGTTGCAAAATGAGATTGTGAGTGTTGAGGAAGGAAATCCAAAATGCCTAGACTAAGGCCCCGTTTGTTTCATCCACGCTAAACTTTAGCGCCGTCACATCGGATATACATGTGTTAATTAAGAGTATTAAATATAAATTAATTTAAAAACCCATTACATAAACGAGGAGTAATTTATGAGACGAATCTATTAAGCCTAATTACACCATGATTAGACAATGTAATGCTACAGTAAACGTATGATAATTATGCATTAGTTATAGCAAAATTTATCTTGTTAGGTTCGTCTCGCAAAATAGACGTGACTTATGTAATTGGTTTATAATTAGTTTATGTTTAATACATCTGATTATCATTTATTTAAAACGCTAAACTTTAGCACATGTATCCAAACACCACCTAACTGCAACGAGGAGCTAAGGGAGGAGTCCCACGCCACTGCCAAGCAACCCTCCACCCAAACCCTATCTAGCCAGCTGGCGACGGTAACCCCTTACGTGTTTCCTTCCTACTCCCTCTCACCTTTATCTTATACCTCATGTCCATGGTTGTCCAGGGTGCTCTTTGACACTAGTGTGGGCCACCTTCAACCTCTCTTCAAGCATATTTGACCCGGATATATGCCTTGCCGGACATGGGGCCACCGCTGCCACCTTTGTTTATGCCGCTGCCCTGACTTCGTCGTGTGTCTAGGTAGTTCCAGCTCAGGATCCAAGAGGCTGGCGGTGATCATTGTCAGGAACCGCCGTTGCCTATCTTCTCTTTTGTGAAGCAGCACGTAACTCCCACCGCCTCCAATTACTTTGGTCGTTTTGGTGCCTTGTCGTTGGTGTTGTTCTTGGCCGTAGGGCCGTCATGCCTATCTTTTGTGCCAGTGATGGGAGTCCTTAGGTCTATAAATAACACTCTTGATTTTCTTGCCCCCCCCCCCCCCCCCCCCCCCCCGGTTGGCTCGCACAGTGGCGACACCCTCGGACATCATGCACCTTTGTTGGAGGTATGTAATGATTATAACCTTATTTTCTTAGGTGAAAACACCTAGTCTGGGTGGTCATATGGGTGATGGCTACCCACTTTTGTGTGTTGTGTTTTTCAAGGTGTCGCCTCTAAGAAGTGCACCGTGATGTTATTGCCATCAACATGGCCATTTTGAGGTGGCCGCTCTCTCATCTCAGCTTAGGCGGGGGCTTGTTGATCCCTTGGCAAGGATGGGACTTCACGCTCGGTGGTTCTTCATTGTTTAATTAAAGCCTGTCATAGTCTCTTGAGTTGTTTGTCCGGCGGGTTACCTTTGGTTGTGTTTCCTTTTTAAACTTTTCATCACATCGACATCACATCAAAACATTAAATATAGCAAATGGCGCATGTATGGAGCATTAAATGTAGATAAATAAAAAAAATTAAATGCATAGTTTTGATGTACACGACGAGACAAATCTTTTGAGCCTAGTTAGATCATGGTAGGACAACAATTACCACAAACAAACGAAAAGTGATACAGTGCTACAGCGTCCAATGTGAACCTTTTCACCCATTTTCATGAATCTAAACACAGCCTTTGTTTTTGAGATTGTATTGTTTTGTCGTGGTTCCTGTAGTGTGTGGTGGCCTTGACTACACGCGTTGTTATATTCTAATTCTTCTTAGAAAAAAAATCAGACAAACTAAACGAATAAATACTAAAGAAGGAGATCGAAAGGAGCTGGTTTCAAGATTGCACTTTCTCAATCATGCAGAAAGCGCGACCGTGCAGAAAGCAGGAATAATCCTCCTCTTGACAGGGAGATGCATCAGTCACATTCGGATAAAGCGCTTGTTTAGCTGCCTGCAAAGACGGTCAATACTAGGATTATTCACACACCCAGTAATAAGTTGACTGCCAAGATACAAAGAGCTACCCCGCGGAACCTACCCACTGCAGCCTGCAGGCAAAAGGTTTGACTCGCGTGTTTGACAGTGTGCAAGCGTGACTTCCGATCCTATCGATTCGTCGTTTGAAATATTCAGAAGACACTTCTTCGGAAATGTAGTAGTGCTAGTATACCGGATTGCGGCTCTGCTCGCCGTCTGCCACCTGTTAAAATTTTCTCCTGGACGGGAAGGGAGAAGACTGGAACGGTGAAAAGCTTGATATAAGCCTAGCTAATATATATCATCCATTCCATGTCTAAGGCTGGTGTTGATCGAAAGTAAACTGCTAGGCCATCTTTCCGTCAGTTTAGACATTTGAGTGCAATTATGTTTGGTGCATGTACTTGTCTTATTTCTCGGACCTTGGATGCTCCATTGTCAAGTGCTGATCTATTGAACGAACAAGGCTTGCGCATTTGAAAACTCTACTATTGACCGTTGACGTACTTCCGGCCAGAGAAGATGATAATAATCCTGCAGAACTAGAGTTGCAGCTCGCGATATCACGAACCTAGGAAAGAGGCAAGGACGCATTGTGTGGAAGCTCTAAGCGAAGCCCGAGTTCGAGTAACGGTCATTTTTTATCGTAACATTAGATTATTTCTTTATACATGCATCATTTATTTTATTTGTGACTTATTTTTTTATCACATGTATAATTTACTTATATATATTTAGACTAAATTTTAATAAAATAAATAGTCAGATATTATAAAAAAGAGTTAATAACAATTCGAAAAGGAGAAAATAGTAAATGACCTATTATTACCATGATACGGTGCTCGCTACCTCGCGCGCGTACGTAATAATTGAGATGACCGACGACCATTTCGTTGCTCCTGCACCATGGAGTTGCCACCTGTCGATCTGACTGATAGCTGCTAGATAGAGTCAGCGCTAGCAATACGTACGAAAAGAATACCCGAATACATGCACGTGCTACCGTCACCGGAAATGCACAGTGCTCGCGCCGGCGCACGCGCGCGTGCTAGCGAAGCATCCCCTGTTCCATCACTCTGTACATACGCCATGCCCGGGCCCATGTGGCAGTGTCCTTCACATTGGCTCATGCGGGTGCCGTGCAGCTTCCCGCACGAGCGCTCTCGTCTCGACCACACGCTCGGCCGCGGCCTCGGCCAGTCGGATGCGAATGCGATCCGTCCCCAAAAGCTGACCGTTGCCGCTTCCTCTCCTCTTCTCTCACTCACTGTCACTGACTCCTACTTGTAACTTGTATGTATCCTTGGCTTGCTACGACCGGAACTGTGATGACCAGTCATCAGTCAAACCTTGCCTGCAACCGCGGTCGACAGGACACAGCATCGCTACGACCAAGGCACCGTCGTCTCACTGCGACGCTGGGCCCACTGCTTTTGAGCTGACGACGTATCACTGAATTGACAAAGGTTTCTCGAGCCCTGTAACCTCCAAACCCCAGCCTATAAATAGGGACCAAAAGGCAAAAGGTTTTCTTCACAAAGCCAGCGTGCCTAGCTCTTAGCTCCCTCCCCGCTTCACGCCACAAGCCCGGCCGGCCACGAAAGCTACGGACAAGGTACGGCCACGACGTCGAGCAGCGAAGCGAGAAGCGCCATGGACAGGCAGCACCACATCGCCGGCGGCGGCGTCAGGGTCACCTACATCGAGACGCAGTTCGTCACCTCCGACGCCGCCGGCTTCAAGGACCTCGTGCAGCGACTCACCGGCAGGTCCCCCACCGGCGCCGCGCCTGCTCCGGCTGCGCCGCACAGGCCGCACGCGTGCGTCGCAGGAGAGGGCAGGAGGACAACTGCTGCCGGAACTGGCCTGCAAGGCTACCGGTACGGGCAGGCGGCGGGCGGGGTGCGCCCGGCGGCCGTCGCCAGCCGCGCGCCGCCGTGCTACGAGGACCTACTGCTCGGCATGGACAACTTCTCCGACCTTTTCTACGTCGGTGCCAGTGAGCAGCAGCGCCATGGCCTCACTGGTGGTTACAGCGATTTCCTGTATTGATCGGAGCACGGACATAATCGGATTCTTTTCCCCTATTCTTTGATATGGAGATTGGCTTGGTGACAGCGAATGATGTACAAACTAGTTTAGCTATTCAATTCATTCATTTCGTTCATTTTTTTGACGCAACAGAATGTACCCTTCTTTTTTTTGCCAACTGGGTTCGATTTATATTCATACAGAAGCATCCTTCGATTCAAAACACGCACGCAAAGCGTCCCTAACATTAGAGAGACACGTACCTGAATCAAAATAAAACTACGACCTTATCTAAGGAGCTTTCTGGAGAAGCGAAAGCTAGAAAAAGCTCCCTCAAACCGGGGGTCGCTTCTGTAAACATACATAAGCTCCAAAAGCGAACGAATACGCTACATCCGAAGACATGACGTGAGCAGAGGGTAGCTTCCCGAGCTTTTGCCCATCAGCTGCCATACCGCATTGCCTGCCACCCCACCTCTCCCTTCCTCGCGGCCCACTTCCGCCCGTCCCATCCATCTCCCCTTCCCTCCGCCTGCCGCCGTTCTTCCTCTCCACGACAGTGGACGCTGCACCGAGCTCCATTAATAATGTCTGATGAAAAGTGTTTTAGAAAAAAGCTCCTCCAAATATATATGGTTAGCTTCTCTGACAAACAGCTTCCCAAGGAATCAAGTGAAGCTTGGAGCTTTTGGAGAAGTTTAAGCTCCCTCAACCTAGGCCTACGTCAAAGTCCTTGCAGAAGCTCCTATACATGCATTCCACGTCTCCGGCCAAATCACTAGAATGGTCCACCACCTTGTCAGAGCTCAGCGGTCGAAAGCACCGATGAAGGAGCCTCTTCTGACCGATCCTTGAAATCATCCTATAAGGCAAGTAGACAACACACGGAGATCCTTATTGATACAACTAATAACAACGTTGAATAGACATCGGCCACCATTCACTTGGGTACAAAGGGGATCAAATTCGGTGCTACCATGTCCAACCAAGATGAAATCAGTAAGCTAGAAAGTGAATCCAATGCCGAAGAAACAAAATCTGCCCACACAAAATGACACCCGCCCAAAAAAGGTACAAATCCTGTTAGGAATGTGATCTTCCTGTTAAGGAAACCAACATATTAGTAAACCGCTTAAACCACCTAAACATAATTATCTCATGATTAAGGTAATTAATCACGATTTGGGTGTAATTGGTGGGCCCAAATTAGTTTCCATCTAAAGGCAATGCCCTACCCTCACAACACTATAAGTTTGAGGGGTGGCTAGTTTCTAATCACGTCATTAAGTCAGTCTCATGATTAGCCACCATCAATCCGGTTGCTAAGGGTGCCGGAGGGGAGCAGAAGTTCTTGCCCACGTCAGGAGCAGTGCCGCTGGCGCCCGGAGGGACGCCGCTACCCTGCTACGACCGCTACATCAATATGAACGACTACGTCCTCTACGGTCCGAGCGTCTGAGATGGCGTCTGCTAACGCTGGTAATGATTAGATGAGTTTTCCGCATTAGATATTCATTATGTGTAGGTTACATAAAGATCCTGTGGTTAATGTATTGCTTACGTCAATAGGCAATTTCTATCTAATCCTCTTCCAACCCTGCTAGCTGCCACAAACATAATAAGGAAGGTAATAAACCTCCTAGCCAAGTTGGCAGAGCATGCGTGTGAGAGGTAACGACGGCACTAAAGATATATTGGAGTCGGTTAGTGTTCCACCTATACTATTAGATTACATTGTTCCTTCAAACAATTTTGGAAACAAAAAGTAATCATGGGTATGACTATTATCTAAATTTGGATTGTTGCCTTAACCAAGACGTGATTCACATAATGTAATCAACTCAGCATAAGAAAAACACATTCCGTTGCACATCTAGCATGCTCCCATCCAGTTAGATGGAATGCCAACATCTAAACTGACTTACTTAGAGCGACTCTAGCAATAGCCCTAAATCAGACCGTCTAAATGCTAAATAGGGTCTCAAAATTTGCTTCAATTCTAGCAATAATCTGCAATGGATATAGAGCTCTTAGAGACCTCCAAGAATAGAGGATGGAGGAGAAAATTTAGAGACCTCCACATAATAGAGTCCAGTAGAGGGTTTGTTGGATTGTATTTTTTTAGTTTAGACCCTCTAAATTTAGAGTAAGAGGTTATCGAGAGGGTCTGTTGAAGTTGCTCTTAGTACCTTCTTTTAAGGGGCAAGAAGCCAAGTTCAAGGATTCTAGAGGTTGATTTGCTCTGTGAATCTGAATCCATATATAGAGCTAAACCTGACGTTGCAGGGTGCAGCTTGCATTGGCCATGACGACTGTTCAAACAAAGGCATAGTACGTATTTTCCAAATGTTCCAAAACGATTGTGAGGAGCAAACCTTATCCCTAAAATAGAAGTTCTCGTACTGAGAATGATTTTTGGTATATGTTAGAGATATTCTTTTAAGACAACCTTTGACGCTCATCCGAGCTCCCCCTACCGGAAAGGCCTTCGTCTGCACCGGTTGGGAAGGACCTTTAGCTTCGGTTTTCCAACTGTTCCCCCTACCGGAAAGGCCTTCATCTGCACCGGTTGGGAAGGACCTTTAGCTTCGGTTTTTTAACCGGTGCGGATCTTCCGGTGCTAAAGGTAACCGGTGCTAAAGGTATCTATTCGCTAAAAAATATGTGTGTTGTTGCGGGGATTCAAACTCATGACCTCTTGGCTCACGCGTACCCACCTAACCATCTCAACTACGTAGCACATGTGATGAAATAGAATATGTTTTTCTTTTGAAGTACTATGCAACACCCCTTTAGCACCGGGTTCGTAATACCAACCGGTGCTAAAGAGTCCCCGGGGCACCCCAATTTTACACCCGGTGTTAATATTATATTAGCACCGGATTTTAAGTGCATCGAGGTATATGAGAGGGACGGATACGAAGATATCCAGTAGTCCGCACGAGCCGCTGACCACCTATGCAATCCCCTAAAGTTGACCACCGTTGCCTCACTGTCAGTGACTCGGCTCCTTTGCTGTGAGCCTGTGATTAAACAGACGACTCTTTTTCAAAAAAAAAGACGACAGGTCAAACGCCTCAACTTACTCGCTACTACCAACTCGTGCGCCGCATTCGCACGTGCTGATCGAGTAAGCCTCGTCAGCGCCTTTTACTTCCCCAAGCTAGTGTCACTTTCCATTCAGCGGACCGCAACTTATTGCGAAAAAGTAGCCTACCAGAAGCTTAGAACAGGTCTCCGGTCTCCCAAGCAGCAACCCAAAATATTCCAAAGTAGCCCAAACAGAAGGCTCTCCGATCCATATATAGCCCGGATCTGAGGCACACAAGGCACCAGGCGGCAGCCTTCCCTTCTCCGAAGCCAGGTTGCAAGCTAGGGGGAGGCTCACGACGGAGCACGCTGCCAATATACTAGGCCGCGCCATACGAGTATACGACGACGCTGAGTAGTGAAGGAAGAACTAAGAAGAGCGTGAAGGCGGCGGCGGCGGCGTCAAGGTCACCTACTACATCGAGACGCGCGGTTATCACCTCCGACGCCGGCAGGTCCCCCGCCGCCGCCGCCGCGCCAGCTCTCCGGAGGCGCTGTGCGTGGAGGAACTGCACGGGATGGACGAAGAGGGCTCAATAATGCTGGTTACAGAGATTTACTATACTGATCGACAAACACCGTAACACGGCCATTATCGAAAGATCGAGATTGGATTCTTTTTGCGAGATGGGGCGGGGATTTGCTTAGTAGTTAGTAACAAGATAAACTGTATACAAACCTGTTTACGTGCAAATGCAACCATTCAATTCCTTTATTCATTTTCATTTTTAGTAACCATCAAGAACGCACGTGCGACACATACGTTTAACGTATATAAAATAAGATTGTATAACAGATAGTTAGCCGAAAATCGTGGTGGTTATGAACTCGATGATTCTATACTACGACAAAAGTAAATTGTATTATGCAAGTTAAAACACGCAAGTCAATTAAAACTAGTCTCGGTGGTGTTTGATGGTCATTAAATTACATTAGCAATTTTGCTGATTTAGCAAGATCATTATTACGAAAGATAACAGAAGAATTTCATCCCTATAATACTTAGTAAGCATGGTTACCAATATAGCAGTTTTGGTAATGAAATGAAACTGTACATGAAAAAGTATCATATGACAAAGAGATCCTCTGTTCCCCTCATCTTGCATTTATATTCTATCAGGCACCGCTAGCTAGTATATAGGGGTAGTATTTCAATGACTGATGGGCCAAAGTTTGACGAAAAGAAAACCTGATAGATGGGGTTGCTAGAAGGCCGGGGTAATATTTTAATGATTGATGGATCTGTTGTTTGTTAAAATTTTTGAATCTTTATAGTATAGATGCGTGTATATACGTAGTTATATGTATTCATTCCCTTGTTAGAGTCGAAGTACATGGCAAAGTTTAATTTGGAAGTGTAAAATATAATGTTGCCTCCGACTGAAGAAATATTCTCAGTTCATGCTTGAAACTGGACTGGCTCGACCAAGATTCGATTCGAATATGCGTGTAGCCAGCATCTTTTGCTTATCTACTACATGCAAAATGAGTACCCGGTCACACGCTGGTTTCTTTTCGCTTTGTCATATGCTTCCTCAATTTTTAAATACTCCTTTCATATCTGATCGACAAACACTGTACCACGGCCATTATCGAAAGATCGAGATTGGATTCTTTTTGCCTCATCTCTGAGACGGGGCCGGGATTTGCTTAGTGACAAGATGAACCGTATACAAACCTGTTTTCGTACAAATGCAACCATTCAATTCCTTTATTCATTTTTTAACTAGCAAGGACACATGTGTAACACACACGTTTAACATAAAATAAGATTGCATAGCAGATAGTTGACCGGAGATCATGTTGGTTATGAACTCGATGATTCTATAATACGACAAAAGTAAATTGCATTATACAAGTTAAAACACGCAAGTTAATTAAAACTAGTCTCGGTGGTGTTTGATGGTCATTAAGTTACATTAGCAATTTTGACGACTTGGCAATATCATTATTACGAAAGATAACAGAAAAATTTCATCCATATGATACTTAGTAAGCATGGTTACCAACATAGTAGTTTTGGTAATGAAATGAAACTGTGCATGAAGAAATATCTAATGATAATATGACAAAGAGAAAGATGATACTCTGTTCCCCCTCCTATTTAGTGTTCGCACTGCTAACCTATTCATCTTGCATTTATATTCTATCAGACACTACTAGCTAGTATATAGGGGTAGTGTTTTAATGACTGATGGGTCAGTCGGACGTCAAAAATTTGACGAAAAGAAAACCTGATATATGGGGTCACTAGAAGGGGTAATATTTTAATGATTGTGAATCTTTGTAGATCTGTCATAGTATATATATAATATTTGCACCAGATTTCAATCTAGGTGCGTAACTTTTTTCATGTTTGGCAACAATCCCGTCTGAAGGCACATCGTCGTTAGTGCTGTCTGAGAAACCTTTCAGAGTTAGAACCCCTTCTGGTAGGAATCACGTGTACTTTCCAAACGACACAAGGAGGAAGGGGGAGCTGGCATATTGTCACATCCGGTTTTTCACGAAAACCCGAATGTGGTCATATGTGTGCCCAGGAAGTCAAAGTACACATATAGCGAACAAATATGATAAACAGAGAACATATGTTTGAATAAATTCTTCATTAAATAAAGTCTTACATCAGAATGCTTCATAAATAAATTAACCAATAACAACGGAAGACTAATAAACTCTCAAACTAATGGAGCTGTAATCCACAGGGACTCTGACTGGGAGATCACAACTCAGTAGTACGGCAAATCTTCTGGAAACTCAGCAGCAAACTCATACACAGCCCAATCTGTTTACCCATCCAGGATTTTGTTGAATAAATGACAAGTGTAAGTAAATAATTACTTAGCAAGTATAGCACGGTATGAAGGCTCAAAATAAGGCTAGACACGGCTTAACTGCATTAGCATTTTTAGTTGGTTCATTTTAACATTAACCAAATTACTTCAAGTGGATAAAACCTAGTTGCAACCCAATTAATAAAGTATAAATGACATTAAGCATAAATAAACATCATCTTCTAATAAAAAGGATCCATGCCGCTCGTGACCCTGAGCAAGGCTATCATGATAGATTTTACACTCTGCAGAGGTTTCGCCCTTTACCCACCAGTCGCGTAAAAACTCAAACGAACTTTAAACCCAACCACGCGGAGGTGGATCAGACCTCACAAATCACACTTTTGAGGTGTGATCGCATAGGGACGCTACGAGACTTTTCACAAGACATCCTAACAAGACAATGGCCGATTATGGTACAACACAGGCATCATGGCCCAGGCACCGAGATTGACGTACGCCTACGGAGTCACACCGTAGGGGGGTCAATGGCGTCCAGAGCGCGGACATCGCACCCAACAGTGCGCAACGTGTGGAGTTCCCCATCACAGGGACTCCCAGCACGGGACTGTGCCTCACGGGGGCATAGCCGACGGATCACCCGTCCTCAGTGGATCAAGACATACTCTCACCCATGTTTTCCATAACGCCGTCGGCCACTCCGGTAACCCTTGACAAGCTAGAGACGTACAAGCTACTTGACCAAGACCAGAGCCATAATAGTTCTAGCAGTGGCGTCAGGCTCCTGGGTTGCCGCTTTAAGAACCGGACCTTATGGAGAGACACTAGAGCAAAGCACGAAGCACATGTTCTAGTTCCTTAAACCAAGTTGCTAAAAAGCAAGTTTTATCATTAATGTTGAAGTGAACCATTAAGTCAGAATTAACAGTTAAATAATGGTGATCATAGCTGCGCATAGCAAAGATTCTACCCATAAGCATGAACCCAAGGTAATCAAAGGACAGGATAATCAAAACTAGGTACAACCTTAAAGGTACATCAATTTAGACACATGCATGTATGAAATAATTTATTACAAAGTGGGTAGGTAGCAAGGATTGTCCGTGCTATAACTTGCCTTCGTCAAAAGGCGGCTGCTGCTGCTGTGAGTCCTGTCCCTGGAAGTCCTCCTCATACTCGAAGTCCAACGCAAAAAGCTCACCGACTGGACACGAATCACCATACAAACATGCACGAAAGCCAATACATGCAAACAAATAATAATATATTAGAATAGTACACCAAACAATAGAAACAATACAAATAAAGCTTTTAGAAATATTCTACGCTTCACTGCGAACACATGAGCGCAAAAATCACACTAATCGGAGCTAAAACGGAAAAGATACGGGTTTTCTAAGTTCTAGGGACCTGCTGGTAAGTTTTCAAAAGTTCCAGGGGCTTATTTGTGAAAAACCAGCGGCTAAAACATAATTATACTTAAAACTATAGGGGGCTATGCGTAAAAACACCTAGCCAGGACTGCGGGTTCTATTATTAAATAGATCAGGGGGTTATTCGTTAAAAACATGACCTAAGTGTAATTACTTTGAACTGGGGCTGGAGCGCGGGTTGATTTCCAAAAAGTGAAGGGGCTCTTTAGCAAATGTGGCTCAGCTGACCGGTACGCGCTGGGTTTGACTCAGGCGCGGGCGGATCTGGACCGTTGGATGGAGATCCAGTGGCAGGGGGGAGTCGGGTCACCGGCGAGGGTTATGCGCGGCGGCGCCGCCGGTTCCCGCGGCGGGGGCTCGCCGGAGTTCACTCGAACTCGAGCTCCCGGCCATGGATTTGGATGAGATCAAGCCCCACGGACTCTGTGGAGCATGGCGATCCCAATTAGGGTGTTCAAGTCAAGGGGGAAGGCGGTGGAGGTGGCGTGCGATGGTGGATCGTGGCGGCGGAGCTCCGGCGAGTGTGCGCGCGCTGCTAGGAGGCGAGAGAGGGAGCGGGGAGTGGCCAGGGAGGTCCCTTACCGCAGCGCGGAGCTGGCAGGGGCGTCAGGAGGGTCGAAGCGGCGGCGAGTCGGCGAGTCGACGACGGCCGGCGGAGCTCCGAGCTATAGCGGCGGCGCTAGCGAGCTCGGGGTCACTGGGGGCTTGGGGAGCTCGGGTGGGGGTTTGTTGAGGGCTGGGGGTCTGGTGGAGCGGCTTAAATAGGGCCGGGGGGGGGGGGGGGCGTTGGGCGTGCGGATCCCGAGGATCAGCGGCGGCTGTGCGAGGGATCGGGAGTTCCCAAGTAGGGACCCGCTTTTCTTGCGCGCGTGGAGCCAAGGATGGAAGGGGAGCGCGGAGATGGTTCGGCGAAGCTGCCTGGGTGAGTCACGGGCGCGGGAAGGTGCCAGCGCGGCCGGGCGGACCGGCGAGATGTGCACCGGGGGAGGAGGTGGCTCGGGCGCGGGGAAGGGGAAAGGACTGACAGGCGGGGCCCGCCTGTCGGTGGAAGGAGAGAGGGGGCGTGGGACGAGTGGGGATAGGCCCCGCGGGAGATGCGGGCCGGCTTGGGGGGGGGAGGGAGAGGGGGGCTGGGCCGGACTAGGGAGAAAGTAGAGGGAGCTAAGGCGAACCAGGGAAAAGTTCAGGGAGCAAAAACGAACTCGGCCGTTTTAACTTTTCTAAGGATTCAAACAAATGCAAATTAAATTCGAATTTAGACAGAATTTAAATTCCAACTTAACTTGTTATCAAACAAAACATAGTGCAGCAGCATGAATGCAATTAAAAATATTTCTACAACTTATATTTGATTTTAATATTCACAAATAATTCAATTAACCTATATTAATTATGAACAATTAAAATAAAAGCCAATAAGTTACTAAAAATTTTAAATAGTCTATTTTGGGTGTTACACATATTTTTGCACATAGAGAACGAGAGTTATGTTAAATTCAAAATTACTGTTGCTATAAAATCTTTGAGAAATGTGATACATTGTAGTCGATGAAATTTAGAAAAGTTCATAAATCTCACCTGCAAGTTGTGGGGAGTTTTTTATTGCGAACTTATCATAGATCAGTTGGTAAAGTTTTTTTTAGTGGAACCTAATCACCAGGGTTGGAGTCCTTAACTCGGCATTGGTATCATATTTTCCTAAATGTAACCAGCATGGTAGGTGACATGCCGTCGATAGTGAGAAATCTGTGGTGACTTCATCAATCTTTACCTCTGCCGTTTTAGTCTCTCGGAGCCGCTCGTAGGGGTAGGGTTTGCGTGTATGGATTCATATGGGTGAGTGTGCATGTCTGTGAACGTCTGTGTCTGTACTGATTTATCACAAAATCTGTATTCCTTCCGGCTACATTAACCATTGATGTGCTACTTTGATACGTTTTTGCACAAATCATACAAAGTTTTCTCTCTATGGCCGTGTTTCTTTCCCTTTGAAAATATTTTTTCAAAGGAAATTTCGTATGCATGGAGTATTAAATGAAGTCTATTTGTAAAACCTTTTTAGAGATGGGTGTAACTTTACGCTACGAATCTAACGAGCCTAATTAGTTCATGATTTACTACAGTAATGCTACAGTAATCCTCCTCTAATCGTGCGGTCAGAGGCCTCGTTAGATAGGTCTTGTGAATTAGTCCAAGATTGTGAAGGTAATTTTATAAATTGACTTCATTTAATACACTTAATTATTGGTCAAACGGGGTGGAAAATTTTTTCCACCCCAAAGAAACACGGCCTATACATTTTTGGCGTGTAATTGTGCACTGAGCCTATATAGATGGTCAAAAACATGCCTAGGTTTAACTTATTGAACCCCTCCTAGCTTGCAAGCTGTCTGCCTTGCACCATGCGGCCGGGTTCCGCACGAGCGGCTTGACCATCGCCAAAAGCTGACCTGCTGTGGTCTCACGTACCGTGACTCCTGTCTCCTCGCTGACTTGCTGTGAGCATGTGGCCACACAGACGACGAGTCAAAGGTCTCAACTTATGCCTCATTTAGATGCAAATTTAGGGGTTAAATTTGGCTCAAAGACGTCACTTCGTCATAAATGCGCTACCGTAGTATTTCGTTTGTATTTGTAAAAAATTATCTAAATATTGATTAATTAGACTCAAAATATTTATCTCGCAAAGTACCATAAAAATGTACAATTAGTTTTTGATTTCATCTATATTTAGTACTCCATGCATGTGCCGATATTTTGATGCAACGTGAATCTTCTTTTTATTCGGTGGAATTTGGGGTAGAATTTGGGAATTGGTTGGTGTCGTACGCCGTAACCGCACGACCTGAGTAGCAGGCCACCTTAATAAGCATCATGCAAGGCTCCAGCGCTTTTTAGCCCCACACGTCACTCTCAAGAATTATTCTCTTCAACGCCCGCCGCCGCTTGCAAACCTACCAGAAACTCGGAACAGCAGGTCGATGCCCCCTTGATGATCCAAGCTAGCCGCAATCATCCCATCCTATAAATAGTTTACGAAGCAGGCTTTCCACCAACAAATACCATTACCATCACCCAGCGTTGAGTTGTTACAAGGAATGGAAGATTTAGAATCATGGACAAGCAGCGCATCGGCGGCGGCGTCAAGGTCACCTACATCGTGACGCAGTACGTCACCTCCGACGAGGCCGGCTTCAAGGACCTCGTGCAGCGCCTCACCGGCAGGTCCCCCGCCGCAGACGACGAACCCGGGCCGCAACCGAAACGCTACCATTATGACCCGGCGCGCGAGGTGCGGCGCCCGGCGGTCGTCAGCCGCGCGGCGCCGTGCCTGGAGGAGCTTCTTCATCCCGAGATGGACGACTTCTCCGAACTGTTCTATGTCGGGGCCAGCGAACAGCGGCACCACGGGTTCAACGGCTATTACAGCGGCTTCACATGCTGATGATCGATGTAGCAGGGCCATGATCGATAGAAATTATATATGTATTTCTTTTTTTTCAGCTCTTTGTTTGAGACACGTGTATTGGCTTCGTAATTATGTACGAATTACATGCAACCAATCAATTCATGTATTACAGTGTGTATATATAGTATATACCTTTTGGATGTGTGCTTTTCTTTGTTGTGTTGACATTCGTTTGTAAGAATTATGGACTGATACATTCTCAGTTGAGGATGACTGAAGCCGAATATAAACTTTCTATCATCTAAAAAAAATATGTAGTATGTACCTGTTCCCTGCTTTGTTCAATTGATTTATTCTTTTTAGTTAGTTTGGAAGTAAAAGATAATGTTGGCCCAGAAATAAAAATACTCTACGATCAAGCCTTAAACTGGACCGCCGCGTCCAAGGTTTGATGCAAGGATCAGGTTAATACGCGACGGGTCACGCGACCATCACGTCTTCTTCCTTAACGTTGGCACTTCTTACGATCTAATATCAGGATTGAGAATCCTGGTACTGGGGTAAGGAGTGTTTTAGTGGTTTTCCTTATGGCTTAGTAAAATATATAAATATTCTGCAAGCGTACAGAATCACCGCTGTAGCACTTCACCTGGGAGTATCCCGAGGTATCGTAATTTATATTTCCACAGGGAAGCTTTGGTAAGAGTACTAGTAAACAGATATTCAAGACTATCAGAGAAAGGTACATAACTAAACAAGACAGGGGATAACGATATTGGATAGGAGTGGATATACCGTGACACACAGCTCAAGGGAGACTCAGGTAAGAGAGAGAAGGTATAGATAGCTGGGAGGACAACGAGAAGAGATAGAGGATTCCTATGGACTTTATCTGTCTATGTCACTCGGGCTTAGAGATACAGCGGCTAAAGAGCCAGCACTGGAAGGTCTGGGTTAACTCTAATGTCTTAGCATCGGGACAATGGACACCAGTGACACGCAGAAAGGGATGAGAAGGGGTGCCACCAGCTCCACACTGGGGGATCCTATAGGCCGAGACTAACGATGTGGATTACAAAGACCGTATAGGGCTGTCACCACCTAACGGCTACCACACGTTCGTTGAATCAGGGGCAAACCAAGGCCACTGACTAGTCTGGGTACCACACCCACACTAACCAACGACTACTTACTTCACTAGCAAAAGCAAGCAACCCGTCAATACCCCCGGTGACAGTCCACCGGAAAATATTGAGCTAAGTCGAAGAACCAGCTAAGACAAAGACTTAAACAATAACTAGAAGCACTAGAACTAGAACCGACTATAGTCTAAACACGATATAGATGTAACTAGAATAAAGTAGAAGCAAGCTATAAATGACAAAGGCAAGATGATAAAGATAATTATATTGATAACTCAAGTCTTGCAAAAGGAAAAGGAAAAGATACAAGAGCTTATACCAGAGCTTTTGAAGACGACTCCAGAACCTCCGAGGCAAAGCTCGACTCGACTCTAACTCCCAACTAAACTATCCTAACTCTACTAGAGAGAAGTGGAAATGAAAGCTCCTTGGCTTGGTGTGTGTTGAAATGAGCCGTGGACACCTCCATTTATAGCACCAAAGGGCGGTTGAGTGGAGTAACCGCCACGGGACGTTGTGGCGATTACCGGCCAGTTCGGCCGAACTGGATGGGTTCAGCCGAACGTTGGATTCAACCGCCTTAACCTTCTACGGCCTTGATGCATCCCTGGAGGCAGTTTTGGGTGCTGGGGGCGGTTCGGCCGAAGCCCTACAGTTCGGCCGAACTGGGCTTCTGGCCCAGGGCCGCCCCCGTGCACCGCCTCTGCTTCCTGGGCCTCCTGGCTAGCTTGTCCTTGTGTTCTTCGGTGAATTTGGTCCATGGAATGACGTGGTGGGAGTCTACGTGGCTTGCACAGTCATCGCATCGTCATCGCTGACGTGGACGACACCTCGTGTGATTGCATGATGGTTAAGGGGGTGGTTCGTTCGGAAACCGGAAGGTTTCGGCCGAACCGGAGTTTTACCCCCCTTAACGGGCTTTTTCCGACTCGATCCCTGCAAATGAGACACTCACAAAAACTCGTTGAACTTTATTAGAAGTAAAAGCTAAATGCATGAAATGTTACATAAAACCTCTTTTATTCCCGTAACGACCGCCAACAAGCTCCCCCAAGCTTAGACCTTTGCTCGTCCTCGAGCAAAGATAGAAACTTAGGCTCGGTGGATCAGGAGTTGCTACAATGTCATTATTTTGCAGGTAATCTTTATACTCAACTAACACTTTAAGGTATTTGAATTTTTCAGCAAAGTGACCAATTACCTTCTTACCTATGGGGCTTCTAGCAAACTCCTTGCCTTGGGCGGTTGAAAGGTAGAACAGTTTAACTCAGTTTTATTCCATTCCTACTCTTTTCAGGATCCCACCACGGAGTTTTCAAATTTTTTGAAAATTAAAGCTTAGTTCCTCAAAGGCACACTCAATCACTCAAGTGGTATTTGTATCCTCACCAAAGGCTTTGCCTTCTTTCATTCTAACTCTACTAAAGCTTTTTGTGTGGATCTTACAGGACGGATGGATGAAAGCCTACTTGCATTCTAGAATTTTGCTAAGTCAAAGACTGGACCTAAGGAGAAACCAATCATATCTTTAGATCGAGAAATGCAAGTGTATGGATGTGTGGAGTGGAAAGTGGAAATTGGTGGAAACTCCTTGGGAATGATTCTTCCTCTTTTTGAATTTATTTTTCGAGAACATGGGCTATCTTTTTTTTCTTTCTTTTTTTGCCATGCTTTCTTGAGCATGCTTTTCTTTTTCTAATATTTTTGCCATGTCTTTTGACATGCTCATATTTTTCTCATATTTTTGCCATGCTACTTAGCATGCTTTTCCTCTTTTTCTTTTTGCATAGCCCATGCCTCTACTCAAAGATATTCAGAGAGGGAATCTTGGAGCATTTATTTTTTGTGGATGGTGGATGGAAAATATTTGCTAACTTCCAGTGTAGGAATTGCAAGTGAGAGGTGGTGTGTATGTGAATCTCGATCTTTGAAGCATGAAAGGTTCCTCACTAAGGTCATAACAATTTGACAAAGCTCACTAAAATGACAAGCAGCATATGTATGAAGGTTTTTCAACTAACTTATCATATGGCTTTGGATAGGCATTTTGAACCAATGAGGAACTTCATTTGAATATTTTTGAAAATGAAGCATCCGAGATTTTCACCTTACTAAGAGCAGAAATAAAACTCAACCAAATCTCACTATATCAATCCTCACAACAACTTAGACTTAGAATAAGCATATGCTCCCACAACGATTTTTTTTCAGGTTTTATCATCACTCATGCCAATTAAATTCAAGTACCAATAAAGCAATTAATTAAGCACAAGATACTTGCAAAATAAATGACAGAGCAACTATTCATCATTTCCAAAATGAGAGGCATATGTTTCATTCATGCATAGTCCGGGAGTTGATTTTATTCAAGATTTAAAGCAAATATTTCTTTGGTCTTTTCTTTTATTTAAACAGGAATTGAAATGAAGGGAAATGAAAGCAAACGAAATTACTGCTGAGCTGGAACGGGTCGGGCATACCTTCGCGGGGATTCTCCCCCCCCCCCCCAAGCTTGCTTGACGACATCACTGGTACGGTCGGAAGTTCGAGAAGTAATTGTTCATTGTCTCAAACTGCTCCCTTTGTTCATACCTTTGGGATTTCAGCATAGAGCTGTTCTCCTGAAGGTAGCGAGTGTGCTGGGCCAAAGTCCCTTCAATGTCCCGGGTGCGAGCATCGATGAGATCCACTCGATCGGAAATATAGGATAATTCCCGATCAATGTATGCCCCGGTTGGCGTGGTATACCGTTCGGACTGAGAGAATCCTGGGTTATAGGGTGGATAGTAGGTACTATCGAACCCATAACCCTGGGAAAATTCAGAGCCTGAACTCTGAGCATAGTCCCAGCGGCCCGAGGCAAAGTACTCCGGACCTTGGGGATATCCAGAGCCTCCTGCTCCTGATGTCCCAGCGCCGGTGTACTGCTCATAGGCCTCCTCAAAAGTAGAAGTGTGGTGGTGCGGTTCTTGAGGTGAATCCGTCTGTCCCTATACAGTGGCCAGACCAGCGTCTCTTCTGGCCCGCCCTCGGGTAACTGTCCCTGTGCCTGTAACACTGTGGCGGGCTGGCTCTCTCCTGGGGGGAGAGTCTTCCGAACCCGCCCTTAGCTGAAGGGTCAGTTTTCGAGCGGCATACAACCTAAGTTCCAGGCAAGGTAACGGAACTTCAGTTTTATGGCCACGATAAGTCATAACGAGGCTCCCATCGAACGCCTTACGTATCATGTGGCCTTGCACAAAGTGCTCGGCATCCACGACAGGACGTTCTATCTCGATGTATGATAGCTGGGCATTGTCAAGAATGCTTACCCAGGTAGCGAGGTGAGTAACTAAAGAAGTCATTGCCACACTCCCAACACGAGGGGGCATATAAATCCAATGGGCAACCAAGTCTTGAACAGGCGAGACTGGAATCTTTTTAGTCATAGCATAAAGCAAACGCAACTCCACTGTGTTAACGGGACGCAAATCCGACCGAGGGAACACCGTCATAGCCAGCCACCGATGCATGAAACGCAAGGTGGGGTTATGAATGTCATTTGTACGGGGAGCCGTACATCTAGTGTTCCCGGAAATTTTGTGCCAAAAGTCATCTCTACTAAACTTTTTCAAAGATTTAGTGGGCTCTAAAGAACAGCGACGATTAAAACCCAAAGCCACACTAAAATCCCTCCAAGAGCAAGAATACTCTTGGTTAAAAAGTCGAAAGCGAATACCCTCCTTTTCAGAAACGAGTGTGCATAAAAAATCAAGGGAAAGGAGGCGCGAACCTGGTTCCGTGATCTGCCAGAAGTTCTCCCACCCAATGGCGTGGAAAACCTCAAGAAACTCGTCGACCATCCCCGTCTTTACGAGCAGGTCATGCTCATAAATTCGGGTATGTTCGAATTCCTTCATGCGCAGCAAAGCAAATGCTTCTTGCTCGCGGGTCGTCCTGAGGATGATGTCTTCCTCGCTCAGGAGCCTTCGAACTGAGCTAGAGGCATAGCCTCCGCCTATGTTCGATGCTCCTGTCTCATCCATCTCCATCGGAGCCGATGCGTTGGATGGTGTCGGTGAACTACCGGCATCATCACCGCTTGAACGATGGCTCAACCGGCTGGACCTTTAGAATAGCCACGACATGTTCCCTGCAAAAGTTTAGTGCACACAACGATACCCGAAGGACTGAAATTATGAGGTTAGCACAATGAAGGTAAGTCAGTCGTTCGAGGGTTAATCGTTCTTGCAGGGATTTGACACCTCCACAAAAAGGTTAGTCGTTCTTGTGGGTGTCGGAAACCTCCACAAACACATTCAAGTTTCAGCAGCAAAATCGGAAGCAGATATTTTTGTGTTTTTCTTAATGCAAGTGAATCAAACTTGAGCAAGAAAAAAGAGACAAAGCTTGAGAGCAAGCTAGAGCAAGAACATGAGAGGGAGAGAGAGCTCCTGGGAAAATGTATGCAACAAGGAGTGGTGCAAGAAGCAAGCACTTGGGGCAGCATTTATAGGCCGAGGGGAGGCAGGCCTGGTTCGGCCGAACCAGGGCAGTGCTGCCAGCACGCCATGTGAGTGCTGGTGCTCCCCCTTTGCTTCATGTGCAGGCAAATTTTAGTGGCCAACATTGATGTATGGTCATTTGAGTGGAAGTTAGTGCAAAGATGCTCATTTTGACATGACCAAAGTGGACAAATTATTGGTGTCACTCCCATGCTGCCATGTTTGTGATAATTGGTGAGTGTGCAGCCATGTGGAGTGGGGTAAACATGTTTTATGCTGGTTGGTGATGATGGTAAATGTAACATTCATGATGTTTAAGAAGGACAAAACCAACTTAATGCCTAATCAAGATCTTGAGATAGTTAGGAAGTACACAAGTCAAAATTTTCAAACTAAAGAAGGTTAGCAAAAAGGTCAAGTCAAGATTCAAATTTGGATGAAATTTGGTCAAATTGGACAAACAAGTGAAATAGGCCAAGTCAAAAAGGAAATGCTAGCTTGGGGTAAATTAAAAGCTCTTGGGCCAAAGACATGTCTATAGGTTTAAATTGGAGAATTCAAGTTAAAATTCAATACCTTGAATTTCACCCAAAAATCAGTGACAATGTGTCATCTTGGAGCTAGAGGTCTAAGAAAAATTTCAAATAAACTTTGGTCAAGAACTAGTGAAACAGAAACTAGAAACCCTCTACTACACCAAGGACTACTTCATGATCAGGAAAAGAAGTGTTTACAAATTTAATTGAAGGCTCAAAGATTGGATCCTACAGTTTCTCTGAATAAGCATGAGCTGCTCAGACTGAACCTAAAGTTCAAAAAAAATTTGTCGATCTTTAGAGCCTTATGCCTTTTGAATCTTTGAGTTTTGGACCCAACTTGCTTAACATGATTTGAAGCCCTATATTCCAGCTGCAAGTTTGGTTCAAGCATCATCCAAACTTTACATATGAAATCAGAAGAAAAATGAAGGGGATGTTGGGCCGGAAAAACACGACAAGCAGAGCAGAGCAGAGGAGCGTCGGGCGGTCACGGCAGCGCCGCCGCGGATTGCACCGCCCTTAACCGTCGGCCAGCTTCAACCCTGCCACGCGCCAGCACCCAAGCAAGACAGCCTACACGCGGTGAAACGAGATAACTACGGTGAGAATTCAAATAAGTACCGAGCCGTCGCCAAGTTGTTCTCCACCACCGCCATTCGCGCTCACCATCACCGCCGTCGCTGCCTCGCGCTTAAATTCGTCGCCGTCGTTGCGTCGCCGGTCGATTCCACCCACCCATCACACCACCGCCACCCCAGCTACGCCCCCGACCCGCTCGAGTCCAGCCACCAGCCCCACCGACGCTGTACGCCGTCGCCTTCTACCTCCGGCCGCCGCCGACCCTTTTCCAAGGTGAGCTCGAGGGGAGCTATCCTCGCGCCTTTTTCATATCAATTCCAGGACGTAGTTTAGCTCCTAGTATTCATGCGAAGCTGTAGGGACAGTGCCAAGCTCTTGTTCTTGGTCCTGTTGGCCGGAACGCGCGCGTCACCGCAGAGCACCGCCGCGCCATGGCCACGACCGTGGGGAGCTAAGCTCGAGCCAC
The DNA here is from genome assembly GCA_033239725.1 of Echinochloa phyllopogon. NCBI lineage: Eukaryota > Viridiplantae > Streptophyta > Magnoliopsida > Poales > Poaceae > Echinochloa > Echinochloa phyllopogon. The sequence continues at coordinate 11,479,147 of BTCW01000010.1, read as the reverse complement.
CAAGCACAGCTTGCTGCTAGCACACCTTCTTTAGGAAGTTTAGGCGATGCTTTTAAGCCAGCTAGGATAGTACCAAGGCTCGCCGTCGCACCTGAACACCGGCGCCGCCGCTAACCGTACCAGCGCCATGGCCGCCGTCGAGGGGAGCCTTACTCCGGCTTAGTAGAGCATCTTGATGTTAGTGCATCATGTAGAGCACGCTCCAGTGAAGCTCTAACGCCAGACCAAGTCGCCAGACTCGCCACCGTTGAACCGGCCGGCGAACTCAAGCAGAGCGCCGCCGCTGCCGCCGTCGCGCATCCTTATCAGGTCACCTTTGCTAGGGGTTTGACCCATGGGAGTGCTCGTCGTGCCGAGCTGATGCTATTGGAGCACTTCCCGTCGCCGGAGACCTCGCCGCCGGCGAGATTGAGCCGGCCGACCGCCGCTGGGTCGGTTTAAGGTCGGGAGGACTTGTTTGCGAAGATTTATTCTTCGCAGGGGGTTTTGTGCTAAGTTATCTGAGTTAACTGTTCTCTTTTGATTAAAAATGCTAAAACCTTGTTTATTTCACTATAATTTATTTAGGTATCCGAAAATTATGAAACTAATTTTGTTAGCCTTGTTAGATTTTTCTCTGCACATGAAAAATGATAACTTTTGCAAAGGTAGAAATAAAAAGTTAAGTTATTTTAGTGTGTTTCTTTAAAGCATTTACATAAATCTATAGAGTTTCTACCTAAATAAAAATATGGAAAAGACTTTTATTTCTTATTAAACATAAATTACAATATTCAAGATAATATTATTTATAACATGAAAATAATTCAAGAAATTCTTTTAAAGGTTTCTAAAACAATTTTAATGGGTCTAAATTCAGGAAAAATCCTTATAAGGATTAGTTATGTGTTTTTATTTGTTGGCTTGCAACTTTATCATGAAGGAAAGTTGTATAGCTAGCTTTTCTAAACTTTTGCACCTTGCTTTCATGGCATATAGATACCGAGTTTGAGGAGCCTGAGTTCATCGAACTCCAACCAGAAGAAACCCAGGAGTTTGAGGAGGTCATCGTAGTGGAGCAAGAGCCTGAAGCCCCTACTAACGATACTAACCCCCCTACTGATCCAGGCAAGCACCGGAGCATCTACACCTATTATTTTATCTATTATTTCATGTGTCCAAACTATTTTAGTACTTGCATTAAGTTCAGGTATTGCAATAAAACCTCTTGATTGCATGACCACCTTGATTAAGGATATCTTTGCCACCTCTTCAAAAAGATCCCTCAAACTGGCTTAATCAAGCTTAGTGAGTTCTACCAATACAATCTTAGGATCAATCACGGTGATAATCACATAAAATTTTGAAGTTACACTATCTGAGTTGGGCGAGGATTTATGAAGGCTTTGTTTATGATTGAACTTATAGGCTAGCCTCGTCCAACTATAAAAGTTTGGTCAAGGACTCAGTAGTTGTTGACTAGAGGTCAAGTTTTGAACGTACTAATCACATACTGGAAGAATGGGGCCAGTAAACTGATGTAACTCAGTTACACCGGAATTGGAACTATGGCTTGCCCAGTCGGAGAGAGGCAGTAGGCGGGAGTGTAGTCTGAAACTCATAAGTGGGTCAGGCCAGACGTGGGGCCGCTTATGGGGATGCACTTCCGGACCCTGGCAAGGATAGTTTCGATCTCTGGAAGTAATTTGAGCGAAAGGTTGCCGCGTGTGGTTCGACAGTTCGCGCATGTGTCGTGTGATTAGGTCTTTGCCCTGCAGGATGTAAAATTGGTCATGACCGTCGCACTTCTCGATATGAATACCGCTTGATCACCGATGAACAATATAGTAAGAGCATGAGGAGCAAAGCTAAGAAATTTTATGGATTATCATATAGGATCTTGGTTGTGAAATGTTGTTTTCTTTCTAACTTAGAATTGAAGGATTCAACTACAACATAATTAAGAATCTTGAAAATATAAGGACTGACTCTAGTAAGCCTTTTTGCAAAACATCGATGCCAGTCCACTATAAAGCCTTGCATACTGGAGTCTTGTTTATTTCTTATTCGAAATTGGCGGGTAAGCCTTGTTGAGTACCCTCGTACTCAAGATACTACAATTGTTGCAGAGGAAAAGGTGGATCAGGCTTAAGGGTCTCAGGAAGACCAAGAGACACGAAGGGTCTACGTGTTCTCTTGACGCAGATGTTTTGTTGAAAACTTAGGCCCTTACCACTTTAGCTTTTGTTAAGGCTGTTTACTTTAAAACTCTGAGGACCATTTTTACTCTTAGAAGTACACTTCAGTTTGTAATAACTAGTACTCTTGTATATTTTTGTAAAGTTTGTAATGTCGGTTGAAAGCTTCCTGTGCAAGTGATCCTGTATGCATGGAGTTGTGCTCAGTAAGTGGTGTTTCAGGTACCTGTGGGTACCTGACGGATGCCGGGTTTACACTGTTTCATATGCATTAAGTCCTCGACTGTCATGGGATAGTGACTAGTGCATCTGAACAAGTTTAAGCTAAAACGGTTCTGCCACAGCTGGTATCAGAGCCATGCATTAGGGAATCGACAGACATTACGGTTTTCAAAACCTTTTAAGACCCTAATTTACTAAGAAAATTAGTTGGGTGGCGTTAATCTAGCGAAGGTTTCTTTATATGGACCTTCTGTAAGAATTTACGAATTTTTAGTATGCACAATGTTTAAGAGTTCCATAAGGCAATGTTATGGAACATAGAAATCTGTGCCATTAGGTAGATGTTGATGGCCAGAGTGAATACGTTGTACGACGTATGCATCGTTGTTCATGCAACGAAGAACGCATGGGCGCCATTTCTATAGCAAATGGTGATGTATGGTTTTCTGCAGGTACTAACCACGAATCGAGTAGAGTACGATTTCCTATATTGGAGAAGAGCGTATGCGATGCCACCAAAAAGTCTAACTATGTGTATGAACGAAAGTCTGGCCGTAGGTGACGCTTTCATGCAAAATGCATTGCATCATCTTTAAAAAGTGTTTGGTTTTGGGTTTGGTGAGAGGCGTTGATGCTAATAATTTGTACTCTGTATATCTAAACCAGATGGCTAGTTCAAGCAACCCCCGTGCTACTTTTGACGAGTCTGGGTGGCTACATAGTGATTTTCTTGAGAAGCCAGGTTTTCCTTCACTACTCTGGCAGGTCTTACAGGAGTTAGGTTGTAAGGAGCCCCCTCAGTATGTGGGAAAAGAAATCGTGGATTCCTACAAGTATGAGTGCATAGTTTACTTGTACTTGCCAGCCAATGAGAAGTATCCCGAGTGGTCAACTACCTACTTCCAGTTTACGGGAGCAGAGTTTAGCGACGCTATCCAGTCAGTTGCATTAGAGGCACTTACCACTGTTTGTGACAAGTATAAACTGGATATTAGCACTACCACAGCCAGATACTTTCCCATTAGAGATCCTAAGGATACAGTCTGGAACCGTCGGGTGAAGGCCCTAGAAAGGTCCACTAGGATAGAGCATAACCTAGTGTTGGCCACCTCAGTGCAATACATGAAGGCTATGTATGAGTTGCACAAGGACCAGACTTTTGACTACCATGTGGGCAAGAATATCATAGCGGAAGCCAATGCGAAGGAGCACAACCTGAAGAAGGAGTTCAGAACAAGCCAGGATTCTCTCAAGAACCTTCGTAGGCAGCTTGGTGAAGCCCAAGACTTGGTAGATGTCAAGAACCAAACTACTGAGATGCTTAGAGAAACCTTGGAAAAAGAGATTAAGAGCCTAAACACCGAGCGCAAGGTGCAGCTAGACCAAATTCTAGGAATGGAAGTCACTATTGAAGAACTCCAGGAGCAGTTGAATGCGGGCCATCCAGAAGATCCACCCCAGGCACCTGCTCAGGCACAGGGAGGAGAAGGGTTCGATGTAGATATGGAGAAGCCTCATTCTCCTGTAGTGGAAGCAGGAATTGAAGAAGAAGGGCTTAATGGGTTTGTTCCTGCCGAGGCTTGGCACCCACATGAAAATGTTGGATGGATTTCTGATGAGAGTAGTACTGAGGAAGAAATAGAGATAGAAGAGCCTATGGAGGTGAACGAAGATGAAGAAGAAGAGCCCACAGAAATTCAGGGAGAGTCAGGCCTTGACTCCAGGGATGCTGAGTTAGGAAGTCAGGGAGACGAGAATGAGATCACCTCTACCTATCATGCACCAGGACATGTCTTGATGTCTGTGGATGAGGCAAAGCTACGGGCTGCTATGGATAGGTTAGGCTTAAACAGTCAGGATTTGGGGTTGTACCCTTATGGAGGGTACTAGCTAGAAAGAGGAATAAAGTCGGTTATGAGAGTCTTTTCTTTAAGCTTGTACAATGAATAATGGCATCTGTACCTTTTTGTTATGACTTGTGTATAAGTTGTTCAGTTATGGTAGTTTTGGTTGGCAGAAAACGGGTGTTTGTAATAAAGGTCTGTTAACATCTTGATGTACCGAGCTGAATAAAGACTATGTTGTATTTATGTGAAAGTCATCTTGTTCGAAGTATGGATATAAGATTGTTTTACTTTTCAGCTTATGCTAAAAGTTTACAGTTAAGTATAGGTAAGTGGGAAGGATGGCATAGATTTTGACATAGTTTTGTTCCATTTTGTAGAAGATGAGTCAATCAGGCTCTGGACAGCCCCAGGGCGGCAGGGGAAGCAATGAGGCGGATCTCCCTGAGCCCCCTAGCTTGGCCAGTGTTCTGGCTGGGTTAGCAGAGAGTGTGGCCCAGAATCATGAGACTAATGCTCGAATGCTGGAGATCTTTGCTCAAGCATTCCCGGCCGGAACGTGTCATAGACAAGAGCCAGAAGTTGGGGTCTCATATGCCACGTTCCTAAAAGTAGACCCACCAATCTTCACCCAAGCAAAGCATCCACTGGAAGCGGATGAATGGCTTCGAACATTAGAGCATAAGTTTCATGCAATACCCCGCTGTACGGAAATCCAGAAGGCAGAATACGCCGCCCTGCAACTGCAAGGTCCTGCAGTCACCTGGTGGGCAAGTTATGTAGCCAGGCAACCCATGGGCAAGGAAATCACCTGGACCGAGTTCAAGGAGGCGTTTCACGACCATTTTGTGCCTGATGGATTGATGGAAATCAAGCTGGGAGAATTCCTGAACCTGCGTCAGGGTAACCGGAGTATCCTTGATTATACAAAAACTTTTGAGCATCTAGCCCAGTACGGACCCGAACATGTTGATACTGACAAGAAGGTACGATGTTACTATCGAGGGCTGAACGAGAAGATGCAAGACAAGCTGTCCACCACCGTCTTTAATGAATATAAGGTGCTTGTTAGCATTGCTATACGTGTTGAAGAAAAGATGATGGCTCTGGAAAATTCCTTGAAGCGAAGGACCCCACCTGCGGGAGCCATGGGCAATGTTCCGCAGAGAGCAAGAGTAGTGTATCGGACGCCGGCTAGGCCTACTTTCAGGCCTCCTCAACAGCAACAAGGGATGGCAAGGCCACCCTATAATGCTCTGCGTCCTGCTGCTCCCCAGAATTCAGGAAGCCGTAATAATGCCGGACCATCCAATCAGCAACCATGCTATAATTGCGAATGTCCTGGACATTTTGCTCGCGACTGCAAGTTCCCTAGGCAAGCGGGAAATTTTAAGGTGCCTGCACCCGCACCAGCTCCAGGCTTGAACTCGAGGTTTGTCAAGAAGAAGCTGCTGAACACTATGACCGAACGGGTTCATTTTATGAATGTTGAAGAAATCCCGGAAGGAGAACCAGTGCTAGCGGGTATGTTTTCTATCAACAACCATCCAGCAGTGGTTTTATTTGATTCCGGTGCCATGCATACCTTTATCAGTAAATGTTTCGTTTTAAAGCATCGGTTAGAGATACGAGATTTAGACACTCAATATGCGATCCATGCCCCCGGTGCTATTCAAACTACTTATCAGGTCGCCCGCCAAGTAACTTAGACTTTGGTGGGAACAAGGTCATCGTGAATCCCTTGATCCTTGAAAACCAAGGGATTGACCTTATTTTAGGAATGAATTGGATGAAGCAACAAAAGGTATTGACTGATGTGAACAATCGAATCCTGCAACTTAAGGAGTTGGGGAATGAGTCATTTTCTATCCAACTGCCAGAACATGAAAGGTTTAACCAGGCAGTGAACAAAATTGAGGCCATAGATCTCAAAGATATTCCAGTAGTATCCAAATATCCAGACGTATGCCCAGAAGATTTACATGGATTACCACCAGATAGGGCTGTGGAGTTCAGCATTGATTTGGAACCTGGAACGGCTCCAACATCTAGAAGGTCTTATCGTATGCCGCCAAAAGAATTGGCAGAGTTAAAAACTCAGCTGCAAGAATTGTTGGACAAAGGTTTTATTAGGCCTAGTTCCTCTCCATGGGGATGCCCAGCAATCTTCGTCAAAAAGAAGGATCACACACTACGGTTGTGTGTGGATTACCATCCTCTGAATGCGGTAACAATCAAGAATAAGTATCCATTGCCCCGTATTGATCTTCTTTTTGATCAACTAGTTGGAGCTAAGGTCTTTTCCAAGATTGATCTTAGATCTAGCTACCATCAAATCAAGATCAAAGCCGAAGATATACCCAAGACTGCTTTCTCCACCCGCTACGGGTTATACGAGTATGTGGTGATGTCGTTCAGGCTAACCAATGCCCCAGCACACTTCATGTATTTGATGAATTCCGTCTTCATGCCGGAATTGGATAAGTTTGTGGTGGTATTTATCGACGAAATTTTGATATACTCTCCAAATAAAAAAGAGCACGCAAAGCATCTCCGGGTTGTTCTCGAAAGATTGCGGGAACATAAATTATATGCAAAATTGAGCAAATGTGAGTTCTAGTTAAAAGAAGTTCCATTTTTGGGACATATCTTATCACCAGAAGGTGTGGCCATAGATCCAGAGAAGGTCCAAGATGTCCTAAATTGGAAGCCACCAACCACCGTGCACGAAGTAATGAGTTTTCTGGGGTTAGCCGGTTATTACCGCCGATTTATCCCAAATTTCTCCCGGATAGCAAAACCAATATCAGAGTTAGTAAAGAAGGAAGTTAAGTTTGAATGGACTCCAGAAAGAGATGAGGCGTTCAACTTATTGAAGAAGCTTTTAACTACCGCTCCAATCTTAACGCAACCCAAATTGGAGAAGCCCTTTGATGTATATTGTGATGCCTTGGGAAAGGGTTTAGGCTGTGTTTTGATGCAAGAGGGCAGGGTAATTGCGTATGCCTCTCGACAACTTCGACCTCATGAAGAAAATTACCCTACTCATGATTTGGAGTTAGCAGCCGTGGTCCATGCTTTAAAGATTTGGCGACACTATCTTTTGGGAATTGTCTGCCATATTTATACAGATCATAAGAGCCTCAAGTACATATTTACTCAAAGTAAGTTAAATATGAGACAACGAAGATGGTTGGAGTTAATCAAGGACTACAATCGAGAAATTCATTATCACCCCGGGAAGGCTAATGTGGTAGCAGATGCTCTCAGCCGAAAGGCACACTGCAATTGTATTACCACTCAACATTGGGAGGCAATCTTATGTCGAGAAATGGAGAAGATGAACATGACCATGGTCGCACAAGGTACCTTAACTAATTTGGTTATCAACTCAAGTTTGCGGGATCAGATTATTGAAGCTCAGTCAAGAGATCAAGGTATGAACCAAATTAGGCAGAGAATGGCCAAAGGAGAGAAATTATGTTTCCACCAAGATGAAAAAGGAGTGCTATATTTCAAAGATAGGATTGTTGTGCCTAAGAATGCAAATGTGAGGAAGCAAATTTTAGAAGAAGCTCATACATCCAAATTCTCTATTAATCCTGGAAGCAACAAGATGTATCATGATTTAAGGCAAAGATTTTGGTGGACTAGGATGAAGAGAGAAATAGCTCGCTACGTCTCTGAATGTGACATATGTCAGAGAGTCAAGGCAATTCATCAGAAGACATTTGGACTCCTGCAACCATTGTCAATCCCTCAATGGAAGTGGGAAGATATATCTATGGATTTTATTGTAGGCTTACCCACAACGTCCAAGGGATATAACTCTATCTGGGTAATCATTGATCGGCTTACCAAGTCAGCACATTTTCTACCAGTCAAGGTAGTTTATACAGTAAAATAGTACACAGAGTTATATATGAATAGAATAGTATCTCTGCATGGAATACCCAAAACCATAACTTCAGATAGAGGATCTCAGTTTGTTTCTCGATTTTGGGAACAACTGCATGAGGTTATGGGTACCACATTGATAAGAAGCTCGGCATATCACCCCCAAACTGGAGGACAGACAGAAAGAGTCAACCAAATTCTTGAAGATATGTTGCGAGCTTGTGTCCTCACTTTCTCCAAAAAGTGGGACGAATGTTTACCATTGGCGGAGTTCTCTTACAACAATAGTTATCAAGAGAGCATTAGAATGGCACCATTTGAAGCTTTATACGGGAAGCGGTGTAGAACTCCTCAGAATTGGTCTGAAACGGGGGAAAGGGCGATCTTTGGACCTGACCTTGCCAAGGAAACCGAAGAAAGGGTTCGTATAATTCAAGCCCACATGAAAGCAGCACAATCCCGACAAAAGAATTATGCCGACCGCCGCAGGCAGCCACTAGCTTTCAATGTCGGAGATTTCGTCTACTTGAAAGTGTCCCCTATGAAGGGAGTATAACGGTTTGGAGTTAGAGGGAAGTTAACTCCACAATATATCGGACCATTTCAAATCCTGGAACAGCGTGGTCCGGTAGCTTACAAATTGGCACTCCCAATTCACCTATCCACTATACATGATGTGTTTCATGTCTCGCAACTCAGGAAATGCCTAAGGGTACCAGAAGAAGTAATCGAAGATCAAGACATTCAAATAGAACCCGACCTAACCTACGAACAGAAACCTATAAAGGTTTTGGATCAAAATACTAGAGATACTCGAAGGCACAGTATCAAATTTTATAAAGTACAATGGAACAATCACACGGAAGACGAAGCTACTTGGGAGCAAGAAAGCTACTTAGCATCCAAGTATCTATAGTTCTTGAAGGAGTTTGTAGTTTTAGAAGCGTTGTAAGATGCTGGGGGATCAAGAGAACAACCATACCACTGTACTTTAATAGAAACCAGTGATGGTCCTGTGTATGATACATTTTCCTTTCCACTTCATCAGCCATATGTCCGTTCATAGGGAATCTCGGGACGAGATTCTTTTAAGGGGGAAGGGCTGTAACATTCATGATGTTTAAGAAGGACAAAACCAACTTAATGCCTAATCAAGATCTTGAGATAGTTAGGAAGTACACAAGTCAAAATTTTCAAACTAAAGAAGTTTAGCAAAAAGGTCAAGTCAAGATTCAAATTTAGATGAAATTTGGTCAAATTGGACAAACAATTGAAATAGGCCAAGTCAAAAAGGAAATGCTAGCTTGGGGTAAATTAAAAGCTCTTGGGCCAAAGACATGTCTACAGGTTTAACTTGGAGAATTCAAGTTAAAATTCAATACCTTAAATTTCACCCAAAAATCGGTGACAATGTTTCATCTTGGAGCTAGAGGTCTAAGAAAAATTTCAAATAAACTTTGGTCAAGAACTAGTGAAACAGAAACTAGAAACCCTCTACTACACCAAGGACTACTTCATGATCAGGAAAAGAAGTGTTTACAAATTTAATTGAAGGCTCAAAGATTGGATCCTGCAGTTTCTCTGAATAAGCATGAGCTGCTGAGACTGAACCTAAAGTTCAAAAAAAAATTTGTCGATCTTTAGAGCCTTATGCCTTTTGAATCTTTGAGTTTTGGACCCAACTTGCTTAACAAGATTTGAAGCCCTATATTCCAGCTGCAAGTTTGGTTCAAGCATCATCCAAACTTTACATATGAAATCAGAAGAAAAACGAAGGGGATGTTGGGCCGGAAAAACACGACAAGCAGAGCAGAGCAGAGGAGCGTCGGGCGGTCACGGCAGCTGTCGGTGTTTAGAAATCGTGGTCCTGACACCAACCAGAAATGCACTGTGTTCCCTCCCTTGATGATTGATGCAGAAGATAACACGAGACACGGATTTATCCTGGTTCCAGTCAGAAGACCATACTTAAAGCAAGGTGGTGTGTGCGATGTATTATTCTTCACCAGACTGCAAGTAGTAGGGGGTACAAGCAGGTTGGGACGAGAGGCTAGACCTTCGAGTCCCGAATGATTGAGGCAGGGTGCCAATATCGTGATCTTTTCCGAGTGTATATGGATTCTTTTTTCTCTTTTTTCTTTTTCATTCTGCTCGATCACCCCCTCCTTTTATAGGCCAAGGAGGAGGGGTTACAGGAGCGTGTTGCTGCTTAGGCATAGTTGTCGTACAGTAGTAGGAGTGGCGTTGAGCGTGCTTCTCTGTCCTTGTTTGCTGCAGTCGATTCTTGTACTGGTGATGACGTCGATGAGTGGTCTTGATGATCCGAGGTGTCCTTTGTGTGATAATGGCTCGTCCGTACACTACCTCGAGGGTCTCCCATGCCTGCGCACAGCTTATTCTATGGGAAATCGCTATGGGAGTCGGTGGCACAGGGAGTTAGAGTGACCTGGCCCTGTTCGCACGGCGGCGACATGTCCGCACAGCGCCGGGGTTGGTCGCATAATGCTCGGAATGGCCCGCCATACCTCTGTCGTCCTGTGCTCTTCTCCCACTGTGTGGTCAAGGGTCTCTCCGTCCGACGGAGGTCTTCGAGTCGTCGGAGTTGGCAGCATATAAGCTCGGGAGTGACGGGCTCTGTTCGCACAGTGCCGGCCTGTCCGCACAGGGCCTCGGTTGGCAGCATAGTGACGGGAGTTGGTGGATACGATGGGAGGGGTCGTGGCCGTCAGGGCAGTATGGCAAGAAATCTGCCTTTTGACTTTGGAGGCACGGTGGCAGAGGGCGCCATTTAATGTTCGTCGAAGCGAGGGTCTCGACCGAGGCGGAGCTTTCCCCATTCCGTGGGTTGCTCGAGGCTCGGTCCCCAGGCCTCGACCGAAGCGGAGATTTTGGTTCGCGTCGAGGCACGCCGCGGGGCGTCTTGGCTGGGCCTTCAGTTGTTGCTGGGCCACGGGCCTTAACTTTCGTTTCTTTTTCTGGTTACTTGGATAAGATTAATGTTCACTGGGCGGTTATTCCCTAGGTTTGGGTACCCCTAATGATTGCCCCCAACAGCAGCGCTGCCGCGGATTGCACCGCCCTTGACCGTCGGCCAGCTTCAACCCTGCCACGCGCTAGCGCCCAAGCAAGACAGCCTACACACGGTGAAACGAGATAACTACGGTGAGAATTCAAATAAGTACCGAGCCGTCGCCAAGTTGTTCTCCACCACCGCCATTCGCGCTCACCATCACCGCCGTCGCTGCCTAACGCTTAAATTCATCGCCGTTGTTGCGTCACCGGTCGATTCCACCCACCCATCGCACCACCGCCACCCCAGCTATGCCCTCGACCCACTCGAGTCCAGCCACCAGCCTCACCGACGATGTACGCCGTCGTCTTCTACCTCCGGCCGTCGCCGACCCTTTTCCAAGGTGAGCTCGAGGGGAGCTATCCTCGCGCCTTTTTCATCTCAATTTCAGGCCATAGTTTAGCTCCTAGTATCCATGCGAAGCTGTAGGGACAGCGCCAAGCTCTTGTTCTTGGTCCTGTTGGCCAGAACGCGTGCGTCGCCGCAGAGCACCGCCGCGCCATGGCCACGACCGTGGGGAGCTATGCTCCAGCCACCAAGCACAGCTTGCTGCTAGCACACCTTCTTTAGGAAGTGTAGGCGATGCTTTTAAGCCAGCTAGGATAGTACCAAGGCTGACCATCGCACCTGAACACCGGCGCCGCCGCTATCCGTACCAGCGCCATGGCCGCCGTCGAGGGGAGCCTTACTCTGGCTTAGTAGAGCATCTTGATGTTAGTGCATCATGTAGAGCACGCTCCAGTGAAGCTCTAGCGCCAGACCAAGTCGCCAGACTCGCCGCCATTGAACCGGCCGGCGAACTCAAGCAGAGCGCCGCCGCTGCCGCCGTCGCGCATCCTTATCCGGTCACCTTTGCTAGGGGTTTGACCCATTGGAATGCTCGTCGTGCCGAGCTGATGCTATTGGAGCACTTCCGTCGCCGGAGACCTCGCCGCCGGCGAGATTGAGCCGGCCGACCGCCGCCTGGGTCGGTTTAAGGTCGGGAGGACTTGTTTGCGAAGATTTATTCTTCGCAGGGGGTTTTGTGCTAAGTTATCTGAGTTAACTGTTCTCTTTTGATTAAAAATGCTAAAACCTTGTTTATTTCACTATAATTTATTTAGGTATCCGAAAATTATGAAACTAATTTTGTTAGCCTTGTTAGATTTTTCTCTGCACATGAAAAATGATAACTTTTGCAAAGGTAGAAATAAAAAGTTAAGTTATTTTAGTGTGTTTCTTTAAAGCATTTACATAAATCTATAGAGTTTCTACCTACATAAAAATATGGAAAAGACTTTTATTTCTTATTAAACATAAATTACAATATTCAAGATAATATTATTTATAACATGAAAATAATTCAAGAAATTCTTTTAAAGGTTTCTAAAACAATTTTAATGGGTCTAAATTCAGGAAAAATCCTTATAAGGATTAGTTAGGTGTTTTTATTTGTTGGCTTGCAACTTTATCGTGAAGGAAAGTTGTATAGCTAGCTTTTCTAAACTTTTGCACCTTGCATTCATGGAATATAGATACCGAGTTTGAGGAGCCTGAGTTCATCGAACTCCAACCAGAAGAAACCTAGGAGTTCGAGGAGGTCATCGTAGTGGAGCAAGAGCCTAAAGCCCCTACTGACGATACTAACCCCCCTACTGATCCAGGCAAGCACCGGAGCATCTACACCTATTATTTTATCTATTATTTCATGTGTCCAAGCTATTTTAGTACTTGCATTAAGTTCAGGTATTGCAATAAAACCTCTTGATTGCATGACCACCTTGATTAAGGATATCTTTGCCACCTCTTCAAAAAGATCCATCAAACTGGCTTAGTCAAGCTTAGTGAGTTCTACCGATACAATCTTAGGACCAATCACGGTGATAATCACATAAAATTTTGAAGTTAGACTATTTGAGTTGGGCGAGGATTTATGAAGGCTTTATTTATGATTGAACTTATAGGCTAGCCTCGTCCAACTATAAAAGTTTGGTCAAGGACTCAGTAGTTGTCGACCAGAGGTCACGTTTTGAACGTACTAATCACATACTGGAAGAATGGGGCCCGTAAACTGATGTAACTCAGTTACACCGGAATTGGAACTATGGCTTGCCCAGTCGGAGAGAGGCAGTAGGCGGGAGTGTAGTCTGAAACTCATAAGTGGGTCAGGCCAGACGTGGGGCCGCTTATGGGGATGCACTTCCGGACCCTGGCAAGGATAGTTTCGATCTCTGGTAGTAATTTGAGCGTCGCTTGTCGCCACCGTCAGGACGGCCACCGCCCCTCGATCCCTCCTTCTAGGTCCGTCAGTGGTGGATCTCCCCAGCAACCTCCGGCTTCTAACTCCGGCCGCTAACCCGGTCGGTGACAACGCGTGAGGTGTGGCGCAACGGGAACACGCGCCGGTCGTCGAGCGGTAGCGCTATAAACTTAACGTTGATGCAAACATGCATGCAACCAGAATGTTTTGCTCTACACGCAAAATGTCCTCTGTTAGCTGCTCAGTTACTTCAAAACACATGTTGATTTCTTTCCGCTTGAGCATATATATAATACATTAGGACATATCATTGACAAACATACAGTTCCCTAACTCCTTGTGGAACCTTACTGCCCAACCATGACCCTAGCCTCCACACTCGGCAGCAATGTGTGCTTGTGTTGTAATCGTTAACAATACCTTTTTAGTACTATTATAGTGGTGTTATTGGTTTAATTTTTGTACTAACCCACCACTTGGCACTTGATTATATTTGCATACCTATTGTACTTTGGACCGCATTGCAAAATAATATGAATACGATATAAATATGTGGCTTTTCCACAAGAATGGTCTGGCTCTAGACTTCGGACGATCGGATGCAAGGGCACAAGAGAAAAAAGAGCACAAGAGGGTCCAAGAACCCCCGGGGCCGATCAGCCCAAGGACCCTAGTCCAATCGGCCTAAGCGCTTTCATGCCCAATGGTGTCTAGATTCAACGTACGTTCATTCCATAAGACTAGGGCCTAAGCATTCTAAGATTTGGCAAGTTGAGCTTGGCATCAAGATCCATTCGAGTCCAAATAAATCAGCAAGGTAGATCTACATGCAAGTCAGAAAAGACCTTAATAAGATTTGAGGAGCATTGGCGACGAAGGTGAGCATACGAGGGTCAGTCGGCCTACACACCCTTGGCCGATGACCTAGAGCATTCCTTCACTGATCGCCTTGCCTTTTAAACCATGGCCATCATCGGGCAAAACTTGCCCCCACCTTCGTGGACATTTGCATCCATCCACTAGAACTCAATGAAAGAGATGAAGATCCACCAAAGGGAGTTGAGGGTAGTTATAATTCTTCAAAGTTGTTTAGGAGATGGCTTTAAATAGGCTAGACCCTAGCAACTATATCCTCTTTGCGTGGTGGTGCTATATTGTGGAATTTAGGAGTAGTAGCAGATCATAGACGGTATGTACTCGGAAGTGATGATCTAATACATCTATTGTGTGCAATATTTTTCATGGCATCTGATTGTTAGCGACTCGATGCCTTATTTTATATTTTCTACTATCATGAATATGCTTGTTCCTTGTCTTATTTTGGATTACACTATCTAGCATGCTTTACGTGATCACAGTTATTAGATCTAGTATGTTAACACTTTATGATAGCTAGACACATTCATTCTAGGCCATGCGACCTTGGAACCTCTCGCACAGAACAATTGGATCGTGATAGGATCCCAGTGCCTAGTAGGGAAGTTAGTACTCAGTAGGTAGACCGTGGGTGTTAGTTTAAAGATTGCTTTTAGTGAGATGAATAATATGCTTGCTTGTTGGCTAGACTACAACTAGAAGATGTTTGGCTCTCGTTACCCTTAGTTTTGTTATCTCATGTGTATTCATGAATGTGATCAACCTATCTTCATATGATTCATCTTTATATCAATTTTTTCTCCTATATGCAATATTTTTTATTTTAGGATTGATATACTGTTGACACCGTTTTTTGCACCGGTGGTCAAAGATATGGTCAAAAGGAGGCAAGCCAATAAACCCGACGGTTGAAGTCGATGCTAAGGAGGTAGCCGATGGAAGCCTGTGTAATGAAGCCGATGTGCTCGAAGCCAACTTCCTATTGTGTAATGAAGCAGATCTACTCAGATACGATTTCCTATTGTAATCTAGTAGGTTTAGATTGAAACCGATTTGTAAACCCTACACCGTCGGCCTATATAAGGTGGTCTAGGGAAATCCCTTGAGGAGACCCATCCATTGTAACAAAAAATCTCACCCTAGCTTCCTGAATCTTTGTCGAGCACAAGCAATACAAACACCAACCTGTCTAAATTTTGTTTCATGCGTCACCTTCAAGGTACTCAACTCGGCGATCCTCCTCCTACAAATCTACCACTTGGGTATCCCCAGGTGGATTGCCGGTGATGGACTATGCATGGTCCTAGTGTTGATGACTGCCCCAGCAACGACGACCTCGACAAGGCATACCATAGCCATGCGATTGCACCTTGACAAGAACTACACCAACAAGGAGGTGGTAGAGGCCAAGTTCAAGCAAATCTCTAAGGCATACTAGGTTGCCACCTCTCCCTCACCCGCCATTTTTCGTTCCAATTTACCTTCTATTTGCAAGCATTGTTGTGTCATTTGTTGGCTATGATGTTTTGATCTATTGACTATGTGGTTTATGCCAACACATAAAATCCACAAACCCTTGTCAGTTAACTCAGCAATTAGGAAGTAATTCAATAGTACCATTTGAACCCATGCCATCAAAACTGCAAAAAATTAAAATTACGATATTCGCATATTAAAGAAATATCAGCTATGAAGCAAGAACAATTGTTGCATGCTTAAAATTAGGCCTTCTGTCAATTTTAATTCTAGCTAATTGATTTGACGCATTGATTATGTGCACAATCAAATTTATTGTTACACTTTCTGGTCTGCAGTTTCCTGATACTATAACGCAAGAGCACTAGATTGTTTTTCATATTCAAATGTATATGTTTAACAATATTACACCATGCTCCATTCTAGTCATCCTTGCAAACCCTAGCCATTAAAGTAAGTTAACAAAGCAATTCATTTTAGCCTCTGATTTGTACAAATAAAGGTTGGCTACTACAATCCTATATGTTATATATTCCATACTAGAAACGAATACATAAAAATATACAACTTTATCTTTCAATAACTACTGCCGAGATATTCCAAAAGTCTAAAGCTTAATACTAACCTAATACTCCAATTTTCCCCAAGAAAGAAAAATATCATAACTATCTTTTCAAAATAGTGAGGAAACTTATTTGCACAAGTACCACTGGCTCACTCCAGATTGGCGTTGCCGCTCCAGGGATTTTTTTAATGCTATTTGATACGAGATTTCAAAAATCTTCTCAACACTGAACAACAATGTTCAATAATTCGATAGCAATAAAGTAAAATGTACTTCCTCCATCCCTAAATATAAACATTTGTAGAACATTTTAAGAAGCAAGGAAAAAATGGGCAATTCACTGATACTTCAGTACAAAGATTCTACTATGTGCTCCTCCTTCGTTTGCCTATATTTATAAAAAGAGGCACAATCAAACCTTTTGGTTGATCTTGAATTTATGCTCCCAAATGATCATTGACATATCTAGCTACTTTAAATAAATATATCTATCATACTTTTCTATATGCTATATTTGCTTCATCCTTTTTTGTAGTATTATTATTGATGTTTATATAAGAATCATCAAGTCGTATAAGTTGATTGAATCTTTCATTTGCATTGTCTCAAAATCACAATGATAAGATTTGATATCTTTTCAAATCGAAAAATGTTGTGCAATATTTTATTGCATTCTAAATTTTATAATATTTCTTTATTGTTGCTTCTTTTAATGTTGATAGAGCTTATATAGTATTTGCAACATTTTGCATTCGTTGAACCCTATATTATTTACAAGTAAAATAAATCTTAGATACTCATTTTTTATTTATGAATCTATATTAAATAAAGGTTAACATATATTGCTAATTCTATATATATGTGGTGTGCTCTTTTGATTATATAGTATTGTTATTTTTTTCTTTATATGTTTAGTGAAATTTAAATACATCCACAATAAAATCTTGAGCATTGATTTATTATCCATAATAAAATCTTGAGCATTGATGTTGAACTTATATTCTATGACATTAATAAATCCTTTGAGTTGAAATATTGCTTTGGTGTTGTATTTGCTTGCCTTTGAATTATTGATAATGTTTGTAGTATAGAGAAGAAATCTTTGTAATTTGTTGAACCTTGCATTTATATTTTCTCGTGCATAATCTCAGTCTGAAAATTGAATTTTAGGATGTTATAGTTCCTTTTTATGTTCAAATTAATACTTTTAGGGGTTCACATATTTCAGCATAAAAATTAAAATTATTCAACTATAATCATAAATTTCAGAAAAGATTCAACAATTTCATCGACTATACAACAATTTCATCCAGAAACGTGTACTACTTCAACGATCAGGTCAAAAGATTCACATTTAGAGACAAACACTTCAACCGTTTCCAATGATCACATCCAGATCTGGAGAGCACACACAAAGAAAATATTTCAAAAAAGTCTAAGCTGGTGTAATGGATGCCTCATTAAAAATCTATTTAGGTAAAACTTATACATTGTGAAAAAACACTTGATAGAAAAATAGAGTGCAGCCCTGCTCAATCAATACTTAAGTTTAATTGTTCAATATTACATCTTCGTATATATACAATTACACATTTGAATCATGACCAAGTTAAATATGTACAAAACTAGCTTCAAGTCTCTTGTCCCCCACCATATGTTGAATTCTTACTTCACCAGCTTCCGATTCCTTGATGTAGAATATCATCCCAGCATTTCAGGGGTTACCGCTACTCCTCATTACTCTACCACTTAGACTAAATGTAGACTTTGATGATATGGTAGAAATAAGGACATAAAAAACATATTTTTAGCTAATATTGAATGAACCGGTATATACGTAAGTTTGTGCTCGTACCACCAGTTTAAAGATGTTGACAATGTCGCTATCCAAATAGGAAACCAACACTTGCAGACGTTCTTCTAGATAGAAAAAAATGTACCAGAACAAGAACTAGCTCCAAAATCACCAGGAGGCCAATCAACAAAAAATTGAACCTAAGCACGGTTTTTTTTGCTGCCTAGTCCTTTGAAATCTCCCCGCACGAACCGTTTGACCACCTATGCAAATGCAATCCCATAAAGTTGACCGTTGCCTCACTGTCGATAAGTTGCTTCTCTCTCCTTGGCTCCTTGCTGTGATTAGACAGACGAGAGACGACCAGTCAAATACCTCAACTTTCTTGCTACCAACTCGTGTGGCGAATTCGCACCACCTGAATAAGCCTCCTCAGCACCTTTTAATTTAGCCACAAGTGTCACTCTCTATTCAGCTACCGCAACTTGCAAAGAACTTTCAGAATCTCAGAACGCATGCAGCACATCGCCGGCGGCGGCGTCAACCCGCCACCTACATCGAGAGATTCGAGACGCAGTTCGTCACCTCCGACGCCGCCCGCTTCAACGACCTCGCGCAACGCCTCACTGGCAGTGGCAGGTCCTCCACCGGCGCCGGCGCTGCCCGCCAGCTCCAGCGATGCCGCATAGACCGAGAGCGTGCTGCCGGAGCCGGGCCGCGCGCCGCTACCGGCCGGGTGTACGTGTGGAGGAGCTGCACGGGATTGACGACGAGTTCATTGGCCTGTTCGACGTCGGTGCCAGCAAACAGCGACAACACGGGCACAATGGGGATTACAGCGATTTCCCATACTGATCGACGTACGGGCATTATTGAAAGAGATTGGTTTCTTTAATTTTGGTCTATTCCTTTTAGACGGGATTTGTCTTACCATGTACAAACCTGTTTGCGTGCAACTAGTTTCCGTTTTAGTATAGTGTGTATATATGAACTTGTTCCCTTGTCAGAGTACAGTACTCCTCGGCAAAGTTCGGAAGTAAAAGATAATGTTGGCTCTGAAGAAATATTCTTAGGTCCTAAAGCAGCATCTTTTGCTTATTTGCTACTTGCAACTATGCAAACGAGTACTGAGTTACACGCTACTTTCTTTTCGCTCGAGTATACTCCCGTAATTTTAAATATATAACGCTTAGAATAAAATAAGACTCTATTTGGATCTATCCCAACTAAAAATTAGCTATGCTAATTTATAGTGGTTTATTTTAGTTGGCTAAAGAGTACCTAGCTAAACTTTAGCGGGTGGTGTTTGGATCCATCAGCTAATTGATGAATTAATTGGACTATCCTACCCTTTATTAATTATGGACAGAGCAATATGATAGTGGAAAATTTCTATAAATAGGTGGGGATATTTTGGTCTTTGAACTCGTTTAGCTGGGTTTAGCTAGGTTCAACCAGCTAAAATAATTATGCACCTTTTGATGAGGACATGACACCCATACATATGTCCATTAGGGGTACATAGGGTGGAGAAGAAGGAGACCAACGAGGTTTTCTAAGTCAAGAAGAAGCCCAAGGCTAATCCGATTCGAGTCCCCAAGGTGGAGGCCCAAAGACACTCAAGTTCGAGTCCGCCTTGGAGTCCAGGAGCAGTCCGCACTAAATTCGTCGTCCAGGTCGCATACCGGCTCGGGTTTTGACGTTCTATATATGCTTGGAAAACTAAGGAGATAAGCTTTCTAATGGCACCGGTCCCACCTCAAAATTCGTTCTGAGTCATCGGGAATCGTCGAAAAAAGTGGACGTCCAGAATCTGTCAAGGTGCTGCGCCGCCATCTTTTGGGCTGTTGGCCCGTGTATCATATTGGGGTCCATTATAAACGTGGTTAGGGGGTTATGCACGCCCCAACCCTCATATAATCAGTAGCCGCCGCCACATTAGGGTTTGGGTTTTGCTTAGATTAATCTGTCGAGAACAGTTTCGCCGTCATCGGTTTGTAGAACCCCAACTATCGTGCTTAATCATACATCTGCAGTTTGTCACTTCCTGTTGAGTTCTGCGTTCTTTCGAGTTCTTGCTTGTGTTCTTCGTTTCGCGGGCAGGGATTAGCCTTCTTGGTTAGGTCAACCGGGTTGTGACACGGTTGATAACAAGAGGAGTCGTGGTGCTAAGATTGCAGGGTTCGAGTTTGCTGACTTGAAGCCGGATCGGTGTGTCGTGCTCCACCCAAAACGAGTTATCCTTCACCTGACGGAAGATCGGGCACCCTAGTTCCCATCACCTTTTGGTCTGCAGCTAAAATTTAGTTAAGTTTTAGCTGCCCCGTTTGGATCCTTATAGAGCATCTCTGAGAGACTTTTTATATCTTTTCTCACTTATAAAAATAGAGATTTTGGTAAAATACAATCTCCAGCAGCCCTTCAATTGAATATCCAAATATAGATATCCTATATTCCGGATTTCTCGCTAGCCAAAGATGGCGAGAGAGATGACTCTCTAGACTGCGCATAAGATATAGAAAAGCTGTTGAAAATTAAAAGGAGATAGAAAATAATTTTAACTTGGATCCAAATAGAGCCTAATTATATTTGTTTAGTTCTCAACAAAAGTCTTTGCATCCAAGGATTTGGGTCATGACTTCTCGTGCGAGTATCGGGAAGAGGTAGTTGGCAATTAGGTAGGTTTGTTTGAGTGGGTGAGTCTGGCATTGCCTGCACAGGCACCGGAAAAAGGAGTTTAGTTTTCTTGCCCCCATTTCGATGAGATTTCTTACGGTACTCATACTACGCTAAAATATTGTTTAAAATGACAAATACAAAAATATCGACGGCTGAGATTTATATATAGGGAGCATTACCGAAGATTTCACCTATATTATAGGTAGTATATGTTAGTAGTATAAATAGTATAGAGATATTATGGATAAAAAACATAAATTTCATCACTATTATATTTTTTTACATATTGGCACAAAGTTATAATATTATCGACGCCCAAAAGATCAAAATAATTACTAAATTATCCTTAAAATTTGACGATCTTCTCTGTACTAGTATACTATTAAGTATTAGTATGGAGCGCTGTAAAAAAAGCTCCACTCGATTTCTTGGAGCTGCGCGAGTAAGTTTTTCCTCACTAAAACTGGTGAGCCAAAATGACTCTCCACCAAGAGTAAGGCAAGGCTTGCAAGTCAAAGGCTCAAAGTGAGGCTAGACAATGCTCTCTTTGACAGCCAAAGTCGGTTCTACTAGCCAAGCATGATATAAGGATGATGGCCATCCGGCAACTTCCAGCAGCATAGGCTATATATACACAAACTGAGGCAGAGCCGGGACCCGTGTTGGCCGTGCTGTAGCATGGGTCCAGCCCAGCACATCTCAAACAAATCTATATATTTTCTTAATTAAAAGCACTGGAATTAGGTTACAATTTAGCTAATTTAGCACCTATTATTGGATTTAGCCTGGGGTACAAGCCATTTCTAGCTCCACCACTGTACACAAACATCGGACTTTATATACTAGTCAAACATCTGTGTATACCGACCCGGTCCATGAGATTGAGAAAAGTTTGAAGAAAACACAACCGCAAGTTATTTTGTCCAAATCTCACACATAGAAAAAGCTTTATTTGTTTTTATCTTCCCCGGACTACATCGACCATCTATGTGGCACTTGCTATGGCATCGCACAAATACTACGACTATTTGTCCATTTTTGGCCCATAATTATGCATTGAGGCTGTTAATATCACATATAGTTAATTACTCCCTCCGTTCTAAAATGTAGTTCGTTTGACTTTTTAGCCTCAAGTTTGACCACTCGTCTTATTCAAAAAATTTATAAAAATATAGTCAGATTTAAGACATTTATGAAGATTTTATATTAATAAAGCAAACCACCATAAAAAATATGATAATTTGTATAAAAATTTGAATAAGACGAGTGGTCAAACTTGAGATAAAAAAAATCAAACGACCTACATTTTGAAACGGATGGAGTACTTATTTGTATTCCAAACTTGAAAACTGTATCGATAGCAAGTTGTTCCGCCCGACTCCCGAGTGGCTTGACCATCTCTACGATCGTCAAAAGCTGACCGTGGTCTCACTGTCACTGACTCCTCTATCCTTGCTGTCATGCTGTGAGCATGTGGTCACACAGACGACGAGTCAAAGACCTCAACTTAGTTGCTATCGAACGCCGTACCCGCACGACCTGAGTACCAGGTCACCTTAAGCATGTCGAGCTTTGCATGATGCTTGCACTCTCCAAGCATGTCACTCTCCAAGAATTATTCTCTTCAACGCCAGCACGCAGCCTGCAAACCTGCCAAAAACTGGGAACAAGTCTATATAATATACCTCGATCCAAGTCGCAATCCCATGCTATAAATATAGTCGCAAAGCACACGCTGTCCACCAACGTACTCCTACAGGATTCGCCAAAAAAGAAAAGAGACGTACTCCTATCGGGGCCATACCCAGCGTCGTTGTTGAGTAGCTAAGGAAGAAGAAGCGCCATGGACAAGCAGAAGCAGCACATCGGCGGCGGCGTCAAGATCACCTACATCGAGACGCAGTTCGTCACCTCCGACGAAGCCGGCTTCAAGGACCTGGTGCAGCGCCTCACCGGCAGGTCCCCCGCCGCCGCCGCGCCAGCTCCGGCGGCGGTGCCGCACAGGCCGCTCGCGCGCCGCGTACAAGAGGGCAGGGCAGCCGCTGCCGAACCTAGGCTGCAAGGCTACCATTACCCGGCGCGTGATGCGGTGCGCCGCCCGGCAGCCGTCGTCAGCCGCGCGCCGCCGTGCCTGGAGGAGCTGCACGAAATGGACGGCTTCTCCGAACTGTTCTGTGTCGGCGCCGGTGAACGGAATCACGGGGTTAATAATGGTTATTATAGCGATTTCCCATACTATGGATGTACGACCATGATCGATACAGATGCAAATTGTTGCCCTACACGTACTCTTTGAGACGGGTAATGGCTTTGTGACAAGATGATATATAATTGTGTAAAGAGTTAACGTACAGACATTCAGTTCATTACGTGCGTACATGTACTTGTCCAATTGATTTATTCGTTTTTAGTTTGCTTGGAAGTAAGAGATAATGTAGCCCTAAAAGGATTATACTCTGAGGTCAAGCCTGAAACCGAACTGCCTCGACCAAAGGTCTGATTCAAGCATGCATGCAACCAGCATCTTTTGCTACACGCTGTTTCTTTTCGTTGAGCATATTTTTTTTAAACGAACAACACTAGATTGTGCTTGTTTCATTGATAGAGAAAGAAAGTTACGGGCCGGCTAACCGGTTATGTACATAAGATTACTCTCGCATAACTATTGACGCTAGATCTTTCGCCCCTGCCGTAATCCAGGCGTCGGCTTGTTGCTTGACCTTTTTTATCAGCTCAGGCGCGCCTGTCTCAACATGCCTGAAGATACGCGCATTGCGTTCTTTCCAGAGCTCTCACATAATTAGCATGTCAATGCTCGCTTTGGCTTTGTAGGGAATGGCAGATGGGGTGAAGAAGTTAGCCCACAATTGTCCCGCCGTTTCGCTATGCCTCCACTCTTGCAGGCGTAGGTCTGGCTGCGCCACCCAGTCCGCGACCAGGTTCCAAACGCGCTTCGTGTATCTGCACTGCGCTAACAAGTGGTGTGCTGACTCGTCGGTTTGGCGGCATAGAGGGCATGATGGGCAATGCCTCCATTCTCTCCTCGTGAGTCTACCGGAAGTCCATACTCGATTTTGTGTGATTAGCCACGTGAACAGTTTGCATTTTGGTGGTGCCCATGTTTTTCAAATGTTGTTGGCTCCCTGGGATCTGGTGCATCCAATGAATTGTGCCTTGTATGCTGAAGCTGCCGAGTATGCTCCCGACGCGGTTAGCTTCCATCGGATCTAGTCCTCCTGGTTGCTCACGAGCTGTACATTTCGCAGGAGGTTCCACATCTTTATATACTCTTGCAAGTGCTCTACTGTGAGGCCCGGCTAGAGTCGCAAATCATATATCCACGTGTTGTCTTGAAGCGCATTTGCCACTGTTCTGTTTTTCTGTCTTGATATTTGGAAGAGTTTTGGAGCCAGGTCTTTGGGTCGGAATCCTTGAAGCCACCCGGAGTACGAGAAGCTTGTTTGCTTTCCGTCCCCTAAGGTAATTGTCGTGCAAGCCGCGAAGAGTAGGCGGTCAATGTCATCGCACGGGAGTCCTGTTCCTACCCATGCTTTCTACGGCGATGTCCATTCTTGCCATAGCCATCTGAGGCGTAGGGCCCTTGCAAAACGACCAAGGTCATGCAGCCCGAGTCCTCCATTTTTCTTTGGTAAGCACGTTCTGATCTAGTTGACTTTGCATTTCCCGCATGTCAGTTGCTCGTCACCCGCCCATAGGAAGCGCTTTCGTTTTTTTATCTCCTCAAGGGCTTCGTTTGCCACCTTTAGGACCGTCACTAGGTAAACCGGTTGCGAAGTTAGAACTGATTTGACAAGGCAAGTGCGGCCACCTTGTGTGAGGTTTTTGCCGTACCATCCCGATACTGTTGATGCCAATTTATCCATGAGAGGCTGGAAGTCGATTTTCTTCAGACGTATTACGGTTAGAGGGAGGCCAAGGTACTTAATGGGGAAGCTTGCTCTAACTGCAGGTAGCTCCTCGAAAACACCGTTTATGTCAATGGCGCCGCAGCTGATAGGTGTGATGCTTGTTTTTGTAGGTTCGTGTTTAGGCCGGTGGCGTTGCCAAACGCTTGAAGGATTTCTTTTATGTTGTGGACGTCTTTCATAGTGGGCTTCACAAATACTGTCGCATCATCGGCATACATGGAAATCCTGAAGCGCACCATTCGCCCCCAAGCTTGCTTAGAAGGCCGAGATCTGTGGCCTTGGACAAAAGCCGTTGTAAAGGGTCAATTGCTAGGATAAACAACAGTGGTGAAAGGGGGTCGCCTTGGCGCAAACCACGCCCATGCCTGATAGGTTCGGTGGGTATCCCATTTAGTAGAATTTTAGATGTGGATGTATTTAAGGATGACGCAATCCAGTTCCTCCATCTCTGCGGAAAGCTATGGCAATGAAGCAAGTCCAGCAGATTGTCCCAGCATACCGAGTCAAACGCTTTGGAGATATCAAGTTTCATGAGTAGCGCTGACGTTTTGCTTCTGCGGAATTTCTGTACTATATTCCGGACGTAGAGGAAGTTATCATGTATGCTCCTTCCCTTGATAAAGGTGCTTTGACAGTGCGATACAAGATCATTCATGTGCGGAGCCAGCCTGAGGGCAAGTATTTTGCTGATTATTTTTGCCACCACGTGGATGAGACTGATAGGCCTGTAGTCTTGGATGGTTTCCGCACCTTCTTTCTTGGGGATTAGAACAACTTACGCCATGTTTAGCAGATTAAGATCGGCACACCTCATGTTGTAGGAGTTTACTGCTGCCATTATGTCAGGCTTGATTGTTACCCAGCATGCTTTGCAAAACAGTCCAGTGAAGCCGTCCGGCCCTGGGGCCTTGTCGCTCGGCAGTTGTTTAATGGTTGCCATGACCTCTTGTTCGGAAAAGGGTGCGTCGACTGCAATAAGGTCGAGGGCCGGCACTTGAATTGCCTCCCAGTTGAGGTCGGTCACTTTTGGTGGCAGAGTTGCCATGACATCCGAGAAGTGATTGTTAATAATGTTCGTCTTGTCAGGGTGGGAGATTGCCCACCTTGGTCCTTCCCGAAGCCGCTTAATGAAGTTCTTCCTCCTTCTCGCATTTACCTTGAGGTGGAAAAATTTTGTATTAGCGTTGTCCTCGCGCAAATAGGAAATTCTTGAGCATTGTTTTTTACGTGCCTTCTCAATTGCTGCCCATCCCAATATTCTTCTTTTAAGTTTTAATCGCAGCCGCCGCTCTTCCTCGGAGAGCTGTCTTTGCTCTTGGGCGATGTTGAAGCGGAGGATTACTTCCTGCGCCATGTGTAGCTTGAGTGTTCTGCTCCACTTCCTGAGCGCTTTGCCCGTAATGAATAGCTCGTGCCCAAGCCTGTGAAAGGGCTCTGTGTGCGTGGTTGGTGTTGTCCATGCCTCCCAGACAATCTCCTAGAAACACAGGAGTATTGTCCAAAAATTCTCGAATTTGAAGCTGGTCGACCGATGTGGGCCCGACATGCGGGCAAGAAGGAGTGGACAGTGATAAGAGTGCGAGGAAGACAGGGCGTGTAGGGCATGGTCATCATAAGTGAGATCCCAGTCTTGATTGCAAAAGAATCTGTCCAGCCTGACCAGGGTAGGCATTCGTCGCTCGTTGCTCCAGGTGTATTTTCTATTTTGTAGGTGAATTTCTTTTACTTCACAGAAGTTCAGGGCAGCTCGGAAGCTCCGCATGAGTTGAAGGTTTAGATTGCGGTTGTTCTTGTCTCGCGCTCTGTAGATGACATTGAAGTCTCCTATCAGAAGCCATTTGGTGCCACTTTGCGGTTTTAGCTGTCATAGGGGCTGCAGGAAGATTTCCTTCTCTGGCCTTCACGTCGGCCCGTATACCACAGTGAGTAGAAAGGAGGTGGAGGCGTCTTGTGGCATTACGGTAGCGTTGAGGGAGTAGCGGCCAATTCTGAAGCCTTGCAGATCAACGGCCATGTCATTCCAAAGGACAAGGATGCCGCCTCCTGTGCCGATCGCCGGTTTGAAAGAATAGCAATTGAGTCGGTACGCTCCCAGGAAGCATGCTAGATCGTCGTCCACGTGCGATAGTTTTGTTTCTTGAAGGCAGACTATGTGGCATTGTGATGCGGCGATGGTCTCGTGGACTACCAGGCAGCGGTCTGCCGAATTGAGACCTCGTACATTCCAGCAGAGTATATCAAAGTTGGCTTCTGACATTCCGAACGGTTGAGACGCCTGTGGTGTCGATGACATTGTCGACAGTTGTTTTAGCAGTGAGGATGCAGATGTCGTTTGTTGGCGGCAGCGGAGGTGGCATTCGTTGATGCATAGGAGGTTGCTCGGGATGGCCGTCCATGCCCACAAGTCAATGTGCCTCGTGTCGGTGGGCTGGACGAGGTCGGTGTTGATGCACTGAAGCGAGCATTTGTTGTCAATGATGCACTCGACGATGTCCGGCGTCTAGGCATGGTCGGGATGCCGTCGAGGTAGAGGCACACTTGGAAGAAGATACACATGCAGAGAGAGTTGGAGAGGATGCGCCAGCGGTGCAGGCAAATCTCAATGTCGTTGCCCCTGAACTTGCCCCGGCGTCGCGCGGCGTTGCAGTGGTCGGCGCTCTCGAAGCGGATGAGGAATGGCTCCGGTTGATTGACAGTGATGATGATCTCCCCTCCCATGGAGCTGCATCTCATGGCGGATGAGGTCCTCGACTTCCTTGGCCCCGTTGCCCAGCGGAAGGTGCATCGCCTAAGGCACCAGGGCGCAGCTCTCCCACTCGTGAGCCTCACGCTCAAGATTGAACGAGTTGGGGACGAAGACCGTCTCCTCCTCAGGGCGCGTGTGCGGGTCGCCCAACGCCATCGTCGCAATGCCCTGCCTCGGCGTCGACGGAGGTGGAGGAGGAGGTGGCGGCGGCGGTGGAGGAGGCGGTGGTGGCAGTAGTGGAGGAGGCGGCGGCGGAGGGGGGTGGTGGTGGTGGCAGGGTCGACTGCTTCGGGTGGTACTGAGGCCGCGACTGAGGTGCCGGTTTGTGGCGGGCAGTTTGGGCGCGGGGGCAGGTCCTCTCCTTGTGTCCCGAGCGGCAACAATGGAAGCAGCCGACCAGGTCGCGGTAGGCAGCAGCTCGATGGTCTCTGACAAGGCAGTTGAAGCACCTGCCCGCGGTAGCGCGATTGAAGGCTTCCAATGCCCTGGTCGGTGGCCGTGCAGTCCGCCATGAATAGGCGTTGTGTCGCCCGTCGTGTCGGGGCAGCCCGGACGGCGCACGGCGCAGGGTACGCCGCCCACGCCCACGCACAGAGGTCCAGCCTGCCTCCTCTGTCGTGTCAACCTTGGCTGGCCGCCTGCCATGCCCATCTTGAGTGAATGCTTCTGCAGGGGAGCGGCCACGCGGTGGTGGAGTGAATGCGCCTGCGGGGGAGCGGCCGCGTGGTGGAGTGAATGCACCTGCGGGGGAGCAGCCTCGCCCCTGGTCTTCAGCTTTTCAGCCCGGTGGAATAAATGCGCTGGACGCTCTCGATCTGCCACGGCGGACGGCCTCCGTGTACGAAGGGGGGCGATTTGTCTTCAGGAGTGGTGGATCCGGCAGTCCCGCGTCCGGATCCGGCGTCTCCGCCACGCAGTCGACAGAATCGAGGCGAGGTCGACCATGGCGCGGCAGCGGCAGCGGCGAGTCGAGGAAGAACTGCTCCCAGTCACTCCGCTGCATGTTGGTGTGAGGCGGCTGGGACCGTGGGAGTGGGGCTGGTGTGGGTGGCTGTCAACTGACGGGGGGCTTGACGCAGCCGGGCTGGACACCGGTGCCCGGCGACGACGGGGGTGGGTGGGGTCCGGGTCTCTCATCAGCGTCCCTCTCATAGCATATATATGACCGTGGGAGTGGGGCTGGTGTGAGTGAAATGCATTGCACAGGCCATTAAACTTGCACTAATTTCTCATATAAATCACTTAACTCTATATGAGGCATCGTCAAACTCGTACATTTGTTCACCGGAAGGCCCTTTTTAGCCGGGTCTCATTGCTTCCCCTCCTAAAGTTTTTTTCTTGAAACATTTTCATTTTCACCGGGCCAAATCAAAACTGCCGCCAAATCAAAACTAGCCGGGCATCCTCCATGCTCTTCCACTCCCATGTTTTCTTTTGAGAAAAATCGGTACAGACGCAGAGACTCACACGCACGCACACTCACACCTACCCTATGAATAGGGATGAAAACGATCCGAAGAAGGCTCCACCACTTTCACTTTTATATTGTTTTCTCGAAAACAAAAAAGATACGATACGATATTATTGGAAGAGAACGGCATCGGTATTCCAATAATTTCAAAACAATATTTGAAAAACGGTAAACACGTCAAGCCGTAAAACATGGCAATAATCCTCTAACCTGACCTATCTCATACGACAAATACTGACGATTTATGTTAATTCCGCCCTACATAGTCACATACATGTTACACAGCAATAAAGCATGCATAGTGGCATACTTGCTTATGTAGCAATGTACCGGGCTAATTGGTGCCTGTGGGAACTTAGAAATCCGATAATTACCGATGGTAGAATACCGATTAAATATGATATTTTTTTCGAAAACGATCGGAAAACACTAGAATCGTTTTTGTTTTCATTTTCTCGACAACTGTTATCGTTTTCATTTAGACCTTAAATTCGGCAAAATCTCAGAAACGATTCTTGATAATTGGAAATTATTGTTTTTGTTTTCATCCCTACCTATGAATACACTTACGCTAATCCAACCTCTATGAGCACCTCCGAGAGCCTGCTTTCAACAAGAACGTCATCTACCACTGAAAGAAAAGCATCGGTTAATTCCTAAAATAAATCTAGGAAAATATGACACATATGCCGAGTCAAGGACTTGAACCCAGGTGGGCAGGTTCCATAACAAGAAACCTCATACTTATTGGCCAGGTGAGTAGGCGCATGAATATGACGGGTGTTGCGACTCGCCATCATATATTTGGAATGAAATTCTTCTGAATTTTACATAAAAAAGATGCAGGCAACTAAAGGATCTATGCAAGTTTCAGCTGCTTTCAAATGGATATGCATGTCCTTGGTGGGCACAATTTTTGTACCCAAAAGACCAGGCTATGCACAAGGTGGATTTTTTTACAACAAAAAAAAACCCAACCCAACATGACCCAACCATGTGGTTAAGCTCAGGCCAAAAAAATCTTGCCTAGTAATCGGGTCGGGTACAAGACGTATGAATAAATTATAGGTCTGTGCATGTAATCTTTTAAATTCCGAAGAGGGTGTGCATAGCGTTCTTAAGTTTCTACCCCTCTCCTCTTTTTAATACAATGATATACATCTCTTCTATGTTTTCGTGAAAATACTAGATTTTTTAGCCTCAATCCCAGAATCTAGTGCTTACATGTTCAAAAAAGGAACTATGCTAAACAACCATAAAAGTTAGATGATGAGCCATGTATTGTTTGCAAGTTAAGTGACTGCACTTATATTGTTGTGCTAGTTTAGTGATGCGCTATACATTTTACTCCATATAAAATAGTACGCTAGTACATATCATTGAATAACATACATGATTCAGTTCTGTGACTTTATTATCCTTGGATGGTGTTCAACATTATGACTCCAATACTAAATGTAGATCTTTTAAGGGCTGAATAATAAGGTTCAATATGTAGCAACAAAGATAAATGCACTTCCTTCGTCTTTAACTATAAGACTAGCCATATGATATAACTTAATATCCATATAAATAGAGATATCAATTGTGGTTGTTGTTAATAACTCCACTCTATAATATAACTATTTCTAGGCCAACTTAATGAACGAGGAAAAAATTCATGGTCTTTACTAAACAGTCGATCAACTTACAGCTTATGTTTACTATTAATGTAGGATATATGTTGACCTAATCCTTACTATTAATACCCACAAAAAAATATTTACTATTAATGGTAGGATTTAACTAAATCACATTGCACATGTGGCAACGTAAGTAAATTGCATTATGCAAGTTACAACACGCAAGTCAATTAAAGCTAGTCTCGATGGTGTTTGATGGTTATTAAGTTACATTATCAATTTTGTTGACTTGGCAATATCATTATTAGGAAAGACAACAGAAGAATTTCATCCCTATGATACTTGGTAATGAAAAGAAACTATGTCCGGAGAAGGATGTAATAATAATATGACAAAGAGATTCCCCTCCTATTTAGTGTTCGCACTACTAACCTATTTATCTTGCATTTATATTCTATCAGTCACGAACATTATAAAACCTTGTGAGATCAAATAGTTTTCTTTACTAGTTTTGTATTTCTTCGAGTTGTATTTGTTTGCCTTTGAACTATTGTTAATTTTTCTAATGTTGAGAAGAAATCTTTGTCATTTATTGAACATTAAGTTTATATTTTCACATATATAATGTCAATATTAATTTGTGGGATGTCATGGTACAATTTCTCTTCTCATGTATTCTTATTTATTTGAGTTGTATACATTGGTTATTTTTTTAATACTAGTAGTTAATTTCAAAATCCAACTTATTTATTCCATAAGGTTCATCCTAACTAGAGATGGTATACTTCCACCATTCTAAGTTACCATCTAATGTTGATTTTGCTCATGACATTTGACCATTCATCTTATTTAAAAAATTAGTGCAAATACAGAAAAATGTAATAACTCATGCTTAAAAAACATTCACTACTACAAAACTTCACATCAGTCCTCCACATATATACCAAAAAAATATTAGATCCAGTACTAAAGGTGAAGACCCTCTAGTACCATGTGATACCATCACACAAACAATACTAATGTGTGTTTTGGCACTAATACAGGGTGGTACTAAAAAGTTAGTACCGGTTTTTATTACCACCTCGTACTAACGGGTCCAGCGTGTATTTAAAAGGAAAATATCTCTCACCTAAGTTAAGTCGGTTATGTAGGTCTAATGGTTAAGAAATTATACGCCGAAAAATCCTATGACTTGTGGAGGCCTCCTGATAATTTAAAATATGTTTTCAAGCTTTTCCCTTTTATCAATCCTACCAGTTGTGGAGCCTCCCACAATTTAAAATATTTTAAAGAAAAATAAATAGCGCACATAAAATCAAAGAAAATGGAACGAGTAGACGAAATACCGTGGGAATCTGCTGCCTCGATGTAGCTAGCGACCCTTCATGCTTACTTGATTGATCCTTGTAATATACACTATAGGCGTGATTGGTTGGTTGCGTTGGTTCCTAGCCAGGCTAGGACAGGCCTGTCTTCACCATGCTAAATTAATGCAACTTGTTGTTGTTTGGTTCAGCTGGCTTATGATGGTAGCCTGGATTGCAAAGCTTTTGATTATTTGAGTGCATAGTGTGATATGGTGACCTTGCATTGGGTGAAGGTGAAGTTACCATCGTATTCATCTGTCTCCTTCTCCACCCATCAAGATAATCATGTTTGTGAAGAGAAAAAATAACTATGAACTAGCATAAAAAAGACCGCATCTAGGAGAAAGACACTAGCAAAAAAATAGATAGATCACCAATACAAGAAAAAATGAACAGCACATACAACATTGACACCATCGTTGCAGTTCCGAAGATCAATTCTCCTTATTATGTGTGCAAGCGTGAACAAACTATCATGCCCTTTCTACGGATCGACACCAACCACCACTATTGCTCCTCTGGATTATTCTATCTCCACATTCCAAGCCGAGAAGGAGGCCTGAAGCTTATCCGGTTCGAGACGCCTAGGTGGAGGCCCAAAACAAATCAAGTTCAAGTCCACTTCGGAGTCTAGGAGCAGCACACACTAAATTCGTCGCCCAGGTCGCATACGGGCTCGGTTTTTGACGTTCTACATATGCATGGAAAGATAAGGAGATAAACTTTCTAATGGCTCTGGTCCCATATCAAAATTCCCTCTGAGTCAATAGGAATCGTGAAAACAATATAACATTCAGAATCTGTCACGGTGCTGCGCCATTGTATTTTGGACCATTGGGCCATGTATTGTGTTAGAGCCCATAAGGGGGCGCCCCCTCCAACCCTAGCACGTCCCTTTAGGCTATATAAACTCAGTAGCCTCCAACCCTAGCACGCCCCCTGCCTCCAACTTCACCGTCCAACTTGGTACTAATTAATTTTAGTTAAAAAATTAGTAGTATTTTGATTCGGTCCTAATAGAGCCTGATCCTTAAAATTTATCTATACTATAAGGATCCGGTAGAATTGAAAGTTTTGTTACCTAAAAAAACCCCCACCCCTCACAAAGTCGCCACCTGTCAGGCTTTTTTGTGGACTCAAAAATTGCAGAACCAAATTTGTATTGAGGACTGGGTGAGTCAATCTCTTCTAATTTTGTTTTGTCACCAAGGTTTTTTTACCCGCTATACCCATCTCTTTCCTAATTATAAAACAAGCAAGGTTTGGTAGTTCTCCTTTGCGTGCCGACAAATAATTCATTCACAACCAGAGCTCGAGATCCAATGGTGTCAGCGCCGCCTCGCCACTGTGGCCTTCACCCCGCCGCCACCAGACTCTTCCCAGCTGTCAGCGCTACCGCTGGCGGAAGCGCGCGGTCTCTGTAAAGAACCACCCAATTTGCACTCAATTTAAAGGAATCGTCGAACGTTACAATAAAATGAGAGCTAACACGTGCTCATCTTTCAACGTATCATGTGTTAACCCACGTCTAAAGGACATGTAATCAAACCCAATTCACTTAAAGCGAGAGTAAACCCGGTAGTCCCGGTATGTGGTCACAACATGCCCAAGATCAAGCACACATACCGTTTACAAATTTCTCATCACCTCATGAACCATAAAGGGCAAATTTTAGACATTACAAGAGTTCAACAATTAAGTTTACAAGTTCAACATAGAGGAGTTCAAATCTGAAATTTAAATGAAATGGCTCCAAAATACAAGTTTTGGGCCCTCCAACAAGGACAAATCATGACATTAGGTGAAAGATTCCTAACAACGACCTCTTAACAAAGATATTAAATCGCAGCGGAAAGGAGGTAATCAACGGTGTTGTTGCCCAAGAACACCATCGATGCAAGCATTGGCCGCTCGAACTACTCATCATTGACGTTGTGCTCGGTGGGATAGAAGTGGCCAAACACAACTTAGGTAACCGTAGCACCATGAGTAAAAAAAGGTACTCGCAAGACTTACGCAATATATATAAGCAAGGATTATGCATATGGATGTAGCAAGGAATGAGGCTTCAAGGTTAAGTAAATTTTGTAAAAGCCTATCTCATCCTAGCCTTAGTTTTCAACCATTAGCAAGTGAAATAACACCCTATGGACAGCTAGCAAGTTTTATTAATCTTGCCCAAACCCACCACAAATTTTAGTGATTTATCATGAGCAACATCATATAAACATAGAGCATGAACATAGGAACATGTAACATAATCAACCGGTAAGATAACGAAGAATCCGATGTTTTGAACTTGTTCATCACCGAGAGCGCGGCAATTCAAATTGATTTAACCTTGCAAGGGTGTACTTATTTTATCCACACAACACGAGGACTATGCGGCTAACCCACCCAGCCAAAGGTGGACAAGGGGTACTCATGACAACCCTTCCCAAAGAGCCCTGAACTTTTGAGAACACGCCTAGCTTATGCGGAGGACACCTAGGTCCACCGGGGACACCCCTAGGTTCCTCTACAAAGTCCAACAACCACATATCTCGGACCGTGCCCCAAATGAACAAGACACCTAAGATAATGGGCTCATCCTTACCATTATTTGGATATGTGGTAGCACGAAAAAAGGTGCTCAAAACGATGTCATCCACGGACGGGCCTTAATCGACTCAAGCGGTTGTATGTCACCGAGACTCCTTTCTCGTGACCCTACAATCCGCCCCAAGTCTCGTAACCAACTTTTAACCTCATGTTCCATTATTTACAGATTATTTGCAGATGCAGTAACAAGGATACAACGTGCCTGGCTGAAGCTTGAAGTTGTTGGCGCCTTTTCTCTCGGTGTTTTGCAAGGACTTGCAAGTTGCAAAGGTGAGCTTAGTCTCGCTACTTGGTACATTCTATGTTTTAATTTAGTATATGCTGGATTTACATATTTACCAGAAGGTCCTAGGCAGTAGATGGTGCATATGCTTCTTTTCTTATCTTCCGTCCTAAATTATATTTGTGCTTAACTGATGTTGAATTGTATGTTCTGAATTCCATCTTTGTTTATACCATCTGTTCCATGACATGCATGGTTAGGAGCCTGTAGCAGAACTTTGATTTTTAGTTTGTTTCACGCAATGGTGTTTCTGACATGTTGTATATGGTACTGTGATTGTATTTAGCATGAGTACATTGAGTACTGTTTGATAGATTACAATTTATGGTGTAGATGTGTAGTTGAGGGCAGGGGATCAAAATATGTTTAACCAATTCAGATTTAATTCTTCCAGTTTTTATAAGCTTTTAGTAGTGAAGTCCATGCTGTACATTACAAGATCCACGCATAATCAGAATGAACCAACCTGAATTGGAAAAGGTCCTATTAGATCGCCAAGTTGGTCAGTGTACATTGATTAAAATGTCAAATCCATGAAAAAAATGATAGATCCCCATCAACAGAAAAGGAAATGTTAAGTTTTTTTTTCTACTCATGGGAACATTTATTTCTGTGATTTGTAATTATCAGGAAAAACACAAACTGCAATATATGTTTTGCCTTATTGGTTTTAGCAAGACTAGAATTGTTTGACAACACCCTATTCCCCTGTTTCCTTTTCTGCTGGCATTGACATAGCAGAAGTGCCAGCGACCTGAGCTTGGTTTTTGAAGAGGCTTTCAGTGCTAACATCAGAAAGGGAGGCTGGATCGAATGCACACAGAACTGTTGGTCGGCGCTGGGGTGAAGGCAGTAGCTGTGATTCTATCGTCCAAATGCTCTTCAAGTGGTAACAGCACTGCAATGCAGGCTTTCGTCTGTCCTAGGGATCCTGATACAGGGATTGTGGAGGTGCTAATGGGAGAGTTTACTCAAGTGATATGCCCCAAGGGAATGTAACTGTGTAGCTGGCGGCACTCGGATTGTCTTTTTATAGTGGCTTTACCTCTGTAATGATCGAAGTGACAAGTTGTATTGAGATAGCGTCCAGCGATTTTGCTGGATCGAATGAATAATTCATTGTATTTTATATATACGAGCGTTGTCGCTTTAGGGATCAACAAAATGAGCCATATGTGTGAGACATTTGCCATGGATTTCAGATTTTGAAGAATTTTGACTGCTTTCATACTCTTTTTTGTTTTTTACTGACAATATCAATTATTTCAATTGTTGCTAATATTATAGGGTGCGCAAAGTGCGCCTCTTGTTCTAGTCCTAACTAAATGGCAACCGGATATGTGCTTTGATCTGGTGCCTGGAGAGAAAACAAAATAAATTAAAAGAACCGCTAGCCACTGGTTGACAGTGGCGATTCTGCGACGACACGTTTAATTCGGGAGTGATATTTAAATAAAAAAATATTTTAGAGTGATATTAAATAATAGGAGCACATGTGGATGGCAAAGACAGTGTATAAAATTCTTGTAATTTATTAAAGTTGGAAGTGGATAAAAATAATTATGACATGGACCGTATGTTTTGGATATTGGTTAATTTTTAATGTGTATAATGTAAATTATTGATTACTGAATCTAAAATAAATCTTTATTGTATGTGCATTTTTTATAAATAAAAAAATATTTTTGATAGATTTTTTAAAATATATAATTTGGTTTACTATATTTTTAAAAATTACTATGTTTCTAAAAACACGTGTGTGTCGCACGTGCACGACTACTAATAGTACAAAATTTAGGTATGCCACCGCCATATCCACCCGCGCCCGCGAAGAACTATGTGTGGCTCCTCCCGACGTTGACGCCGCCGCTGCCCCCTCCCGTGATTGTCTCCGCCCACCACGACCACCATTCTTCGCTTTTGGCTCCACCGGTGAGGCTCAATCGAGCTCAAGCATGACTGAATCAAGCTCCGGTGAGGCACAGGGTCGTCAGGAGACCCATGGTGGCGGACTGGCAAAGGGGATGCAGGGCTCGTGGTGAGAAGATGTAGAGCGCAAGGAGGTAAGTTGAACGGAAGCCTTTTCCCCACGGAAGCCTGTGCAGGCAACATAAACTGAAAACGGAGGAGATTTGCTTTTCCAGCAACGCAGGTACCATGCCTTTTGCATTGCATAAGCCTAGTTAAAGCTTAGTAGAGGCAACCAAACAACACAATCTTGCACAATGCAAGCCTGGTTAGGGTGTTATGCACCCTGCAAATCACTGCCTATGTCTTTCATATATCTTGTTTGGGCAGGTTTAATTATCAATCACTGTTGAGACAGGCAGACAGCCCATGAAATGTCATAAATCATGTTCTCCCTCCGGTTTGGTAAAGGAGGTCGTTTACGACAAGGTTTGAGTCAAACATTGGGAATATAAATCATGAATAACATTTAAGTCGTTGAGTTTGGAAATATGAAGATTATATAAATGGATTGGTCTTGAAAAAATACTTTCATAAGAATATACATATATAATTTTTCAAAAAATATTTTTATAGAAAGAGAGATGTCAAAGTTGTGCTTTGGTGACCATGTCGCTGTCCTAAACGACCTCCTTTACCAAACCAGAGGGAGTATGTATATATATATATAAAGGAAGCCGTTTAGGACAAGGTTTGAGTCAAACTTTGAGAATATAAATCATGAATAACTTTTAAGTTGTTGAGTTTGAAATTATAAAGCTATATGAATAGATTTATTTTGAAAAATACTTTCATAAAAATATACATGTATCACTTTTTGATAAATATTTTATAAAAAAAAGAAATCAAAGTTGTGTTTTGAGGACCGTATCACTGTTCTAAATGACTTTCTTTACCATCACGGAGGGAGCACCGCTTAAAAGATTCATTTATTCCTTACTGCTTTTAGTAAACACCGTAGTGGTCCTGACTACTGAAATGTGTCATACTCCGTACAATTTAAATCTTTTTGAAGATAATGTTCAACAGTTGTGGTACCACACCACTCATTCGCGGGCTCACATTCCGCCGTGTTTAGTTTCTGAATTTTACGCGTAAATTCCACTATATCAAAAGAAGATTTCCATCACATCAAAATGTCGACACATGTATGAAGTACTAAATATAGATGAAATCAAAAATTAATTGTACAGTTTTGTTGTACTTTACAAGACGAACATTTTGAGTCTAATTAATCAATATTTGGACAAACATTTTGAGCCTAATTAATTAATATTTGGACAATTATTCACAGATACAAACGAAATGCTACAGTAGCGTCAAAATGTCGACACATGTATAAAGTATTAAATGTAGATGAAATCAAAAATTAATTGCACAGTTTTGTTGTACTCTACGAGACGAACATTTTGAGCCTAACTAATCAATGTTTGAACAATTATTCACGAATACAAACGAAATGCTACATTGACGCAATGATTACAAAACCCGGTGTCCTCAATTTGAAAACTAAATAAGGGCTCAGTTTTTGGCAAACTTTTCCCCTTTCCGCTGCCCTTCTCCAGGATTTTCGCTATCGTTTCTCCGGTCTCTTAACGGTTCTGACTTGTGAACCCCACGGCTCCGGGCCGCACGAGCGAGCTTGACCGCCTACCTATCCAGTCCCCAAAAGTTGACCGTTGCCTGCATGCATCCCCTCCTCCTAGTACCTTCTAACCCTGGCTGCGACCGGTCAAACGCCTCAACTTGCTCGCTGCCACTCTCGGCGGGGCCGCATGACCGAGCCCCCTATCTCACCGCCATGCGGGCCCCACTATCGTTTAGCCCCACATGTCACTGTCCAACAAGCGTTCGGCGCCTGCCACTTGCAAACCCACTAGAAAGAAATTCAGGATAGAATAGAATAGGTCTCTCCATCCACAAGCCAGGCCCACCCCCCAGTTCTTTCTTCTTCCTCCATCCTATAAATACAGCCCATAAGGGCGGCTCAGTCCTCGCCAACACCTACGACCAGTACAACGCCCAGCTCTTGCTCAGCCAGCTCTCCTCCTCCTCCACGCGAGCCAGCCAGGTCGCAAGCTGAAGCAGCACAAGGCGCAGCACGCAGCCACGTCGAGTCGAGTACGTAGCAGCGGCGATAAAACATGGACGGCGTCAAGGTCACCTACATCGAGACGCAGTTCGTCACCTCCGACGCCGCCGGCTTCAAGGACCTCGTGCAGCGCCTCACCGGCAGGTCCCCCGCCGCCGCCGCGCCGGCTCCGGCCGCGGCGCACAGGCCGCGCGCGTGCCGCGCCTCCGCGGCCGGACAGCAGGGATACTACTACCGCGCGTCGTCGCCGGCGGCGCTCGCCGGTGACGGCCGCCTCTCGCCGCCGTGCCTGGATGAGGCGCGCGGCGCCGGCGACTTCTCCGGCATGCTGCACGGCAGCGTCAGCTAAGACGCACAATTTTATTACAGCGATTATTATTTTCCCTGTTGATCGTGGGACATGATCGATCGAGATTGTACAAATAATCTCTACGTGTCTCCGACTCCAATTGTATGGTCTGTAGTATAGTATGCCTGTACTTCTTTGTACCCGTGTCTCAGACTTTCAGTAATATATTTCTTGGCAAGTTCAGAACGAAACGAAAACGAACTTCTTTGTACCCGTGTCTCAGACTTTCGGTAATAGTATTGCAAAGTTCCAAAATCCGAAAACGACTCTGAAATTGAACTGCTTCCAATTGCATTCAAACATACAACTTGCATAAAAACAGATATCAGACATTCGCATCATTCTTTCAAATCAGAGGTGATATATTTATGGATAATAAACTGACAGCAGCATAGCACGCATATGTGCTATTTCGCTACAAATTTGAGTATAAAAATCAACCTCATCTCAAGTTACCAGCAGATCAGAACTGTAATTCATCTCAAGAAAATAGATCAACTCATGAGATTGATGATTCCCATATCAAGACAATAGATCCACTCCTGAGATTTGACCTTATCATACCCCAAAGAGGAGGGATTCAATGAAGTACTCTACACCTATCAATAAACCAAGGACCCCGCCTAATGCTTCCCGGTTTGTTTAGTCGGCGCACCTTAGTGAAATCAAAGTGCTCATCCTCGGTCAACATATTTTACAGCTGATAACCACTTAACCAGAGTGTGAAGTAAAGCCGATGCTGTTTCCTAGCTACATACAAATATCGTAACATCACTGCTACGAGCTCAAAACTTCATTAGATTGCGTGGTTACATTGAGCATTCGTCGATCTTGCTTTTGGTCAGCTGAAACGCTGGAATCACCCAGGTTCCGCAGCAGCACTGCATACCAGCCCAGTTGAATTGTCCCAGACGAGCTTTGCATCCCATGCAAAAGAGCTTATTCACAACATATCCTTCTTCCACTGCAAATAGTAGAAAGAAATATCAGAGGTTTATGCCTACTGACGAATGTTCCGAAATGGTAAAACCATCACAAATGGAAATATGAGGAA
Organism: Echinochloa phyllopogon; assembly: GCA_033239725.1. Lineage (NCBI taxonomy): Eukaryota > Viridiplantae > Streptophyta > Magnoliopsida > Poales > Poaceae > Echinochloa > Echinochloa phyllopogon. The sequence goes on along the minus strand of BTCW01000010.1, from coordinate 11,438,825 downwards.
CTCACCAGTTTGCATCCACTTCATCGGTTCCACATAGATGCATGGACATTCAGGTTTCTTGTCATCATCATCTGCATTGGAGTGTTTGCCTCTGTTGAAGCACTTCCCACCAGCACCTACTTCATGGGTAACAACAAATTCTTGAGTTGCAAGCATTCTCCGACATTTTTTGCAGCGGTAAATAACACCTGGATCAGAAGTTTGCTTTTCTGTGTTATCATCAGATACTGCAGATGTCTCTTGGCATGTTTCTGTAGGCTTTTCTTTAACCTCCGATTCTGCCTCCGAATCAGCTTGCTTGTCTGGGATGATATCAGTTTCCACCACTGTGTCATGACATGTTTCCATTGTCTCTTGATTGATCTCGGATCCTTGAAGCTCATCAATTTCCTTCCCTGGGTTAACATCATTTTCCACAGGTTTTTGATTGACCTCTGGTCCTGGATTCTGTTGAACTACCAGTTCTGGCATCTGGCTGGTTTCCATCTCCTTTAAACCACATAATCAGTTGAACGAAATTTACATGCTCACATGACAGAACCATATGATACATAAGATAAATTAACTTACCATGTTGTTTAAACTTGAAACTAAAGCCTCCATAAGTGTACTGGAAACTGATTGGATGTTCCTGACACCTGCAGTGTTCACGGACAGATAATAAGAGATCATGAATAGCACTGGTAACATTTAAAGCAAAAAAGTTCCTTACATACTGCAAATTAAACAAAAAATATATAAAGACATAACTGCTAACATATAGTTCACGTATGCTCATATGGTTTTGGAAACCTAATATTCATCTATCCTGAGCATCATTTGCAGTAAAGGACGTGATCTATAGCAAATACATTCCATAACTAGCAGAAGCACAGTCCATATTGTTTTGTGATTTGGCTGAAACTCATCATGACATTGTGGGTTGTGACAATCCCATGAATGTTACATATCCTCGGAAATAGTTCTGACAATTAACCACAATTCTGACAATTGAAGTTTTCATGCAGCAAAGCCAAGTACAGTTAGTATTTTGACTTAAACCAAGAACAAGAAACTTAGCAATAACAAGGATTTTATGAAACTGTACACCTCCAGGTAGACAGTAAACTATTTAATACTACTGTCAATTTAACCAGTCAGATTTGTCACCGCAAGGGCTTAAAAAATAAACATAGGCCCTTGTTAGTTCAATAGCCTGAAGTCCTAACTCCTAAACAACATAAGTTGGACAGGAACTACAAGTTGGACAGCTACAATAGGCGAGAATTAATAAAACCCACAAGACCTTGAACAACCTGGTCAATCTCTCAAATCCACATACAATTCTTTCAACACCATTGCTGATGCAGGGAATTTTGGTTGAAAATGTCTTTTAAAAAATGGCCACACTATATAACTCACAGCTACATTTCATCAGGCTTATACGGCATAGGTCATCTAAGCCCCAATGTCCAGTTGAATCATCGCGCAAATTAAACCCACATTTTCTTGTACCACTAAATTCTGAGAAACCAAACAAGACAAGCAGTTAGTTTGCATATACAAACCAAAGTAGCTACGCCAAATGGTTCCTTCTAGTGGATTCAGATTGTCCCAATCACACCCTGAATCATGGAGTCTCCAACAGACTCTGAAGCAGTGCAGGGTTCTATGTCGGTTGTTCAGGATTTCCGAAGTTACCCATCCCCAAAACCCAACCACAAGACACAGGGCCAAGCATAGCGCGCGACATGTGGTGATCAGTTTTCTGGAAAGTAATTAACACCCGCACCATGGATCCCTGTCCTTAGGGCATCAGCTTGCAGTCTGACAACCATCGATTTTGCGCGCCCTAACGAACAAGCAGCAGCCTAATCGAACCGAACTGGAGCCATGGACGGATGGAAGCAAATACGCGGCTATGATGCGCATGAACACAGGATTGAACCGATTGCCCACGGCGACTGAAAGGCCTCCAGAAAACCCGCAATTTGAGAGGAGGGGGCAATCCGTCGAGCAAGTTAGGGTTCCTTACCAACGGTATAAATCAATCACAGGTGCGGGCGGGTTCGTCCACTCCACGCCAATCCGAAACCAAAGGAGGGCGGAGGAGGAGCGCGGCGAGTCGACGACGGCGACGGGAGTGCGAGGGGCGATGCGGGGAGAGGGGAAGAGGACGGCGCCGTCTGCTACTCTGCCATATAAACGGACATACTAACAGCCGTGTTCGTATATAAAAGAGGATAATTCGAAATCGTTTTTCTTTCCTCTCCATTACCCTGATTGATTGAGATGCGAATTTAGTAGATATTAGAAAGAAATTAAGAGTATAGAATTTGAATACGAGCATCAGCATACTCCGCTTCTAATTCTTATATATTAATACAGTGCGTGTTATTAGGAGTTAAAACTACATACAGGTTCACGTACATACGAGTACACTCATCTTTACCTCAAAAAAATCCCAATATAAAAAGGAGGGGAAAAGAAGAATATGTTCTGATGTGTAGATACAATTGGCTATAACTGAGGATTATTACCTCACAAGTCTTTCAGATTTGTAAAATCCTTGGACGACACTGACAAAATGGTACCTTACAAGTGATAGATCCATTTAAATATAACGAATTAAGCTTACATAAAGTCGAAAAAAAAATCATCAAGAAAAACTTGCACTTGACAAACGTGATAAAGTTTATACAATACTAGAACATAATCCATACGTCATATTGTATATAATAATATTTTCATAGGCTTTTTCGGTCCATGTATACAAAATCTGAAGAATGGGGAAACAATTGTCCAGAAAGGCATAAACAATGGCACATGTTCTTAGCTACTCAAAATGGGGGGAAATATCATATTACTGGACTAACTCTTTTTCAAAAGCGCATTCTAGTCACCAAAGGATCGTTCATAAAAAAAAAGAGAAGATCTCACTAACTTTTTCTTGTCGCACCCGAGGTCCAACGAGCAAAACCAAAACATGCAGCAGCCTGGATGTGTATCAGGGTGTCTTTTTCGCTAATTGACCAGCAACTCAGGATATCCATCAGAGGTAAGAACAGATTGCAAAAACACTAAAAGATCGCAAGCAAGAAAGAGCAAAGTAACTGAAGTTTTGGGATTCTGTTCATAGAAGAGCCAATTCCTTGGTGCCACCGAAAATTTTTTGGCTCTTTATGTAAGCATGTTTTTCTTCAGCATCTAGTAAACTCTTCCATTCATTGCAGATAATACATATCATTTGGTTGCTTGAATACTTTGACTACAATACTAAAAAGATTTGACAATTTATATTGAAGACTATATTTAGCCATAAAGTCTGGGCAGGTCTAGTACAGCAGTTATTTTGAAGACTATATTTAGCCATAAAGTCTGGGCACATCTAGTACAGCAGGTCTAGACTACATTCGCTCCTACTGAGAGTCCAACTCAGGACCTGAGGAGTGCTGATGATACCATCTGACCACTCCAGTTAGAGGCCCTTTCGCTTCATACAATACTATACACCTTCCGTTGGACATGAGTAACACGTCTCCAAACAACAGTACCAATACCAGCTCTCATTTGCCTCAAGCTCCACATCTTCTTGAAAGTCAACAAATATGCCGATTTGCCTGTGCTGGAGCGCCCACCTAAATAACTATAACAAATAGTTCTGGTATGACAAAAGGGGAAAAAACATTGTTATTTGTAAAGAAGTTTATTCGATTGGTGGACTTACTGGTGGCATGACAAGATATCATATTTCTGCTTAAGAGCACCACCACAGCACCTCAGAGATCATCTTTCACCTTCCATAAGGAACATTTGTAATAACTAGCTAAGAGTGGGCCTCTTCATACTCGGTTCCTACAGCAAGTCAGCATCTGGAAAACAGAAATAAAGACAGAGAACAGTAAATAAAAGAGCAAAAGACATAAACTTGGAAACAAATGAATTCATTTTCTGTTGCTTCTTAGATTTTCTAATAGAATGATCAGACAAAATCATTATTTCTCTGTGAAATCCAGACAAAATCACGTCTTTGATGAGCAATTCTAATCATCAATTTCAATAGCAGTGCAACAGTTACAGGCATCAAAATTTTATATTTTGACACTAACTCTCACAACATTGAATGGTACTATTTCTATGTGATGAATCAATAGATCTTTCCTACAGTATGCATTACTAATTAAGCAGAACATGCATTTCTAATGGATTACATTCCTGACTCCATTATGATATATTTCCCAAAGAGTTTGTTAACATGGTTATCTAATTTGCATAGCAAGCAACATCAACAGACCTAACTTTGAAGCACTCAAAACCTGGAATGGAAATATGGAATCAGACAGTAAATTCAAGTAACACTACACATTCTCTATATTACAAAAAGACCTAACGCAAATTCATAGTGTGGCTTGCGGTATGTCAGTGCCTTCGGACGTCGAATTGTCGGAAGCGGTGAGGAACTGAGGATTAAAGGACCCAGAAAACTACACCTTCTGTGACCAGGAGCTGGAAACTGCTTATGCTTCATGCGGCTACACTCAACAGGTTTGCAGTACAGTTCGCTGGCAGCGGGAGCGCATGCACTAGACTGGTGGCTGCAGTTGCGGAAGGGACTCAGAAGCGTCAGTGCCACTGTTTCAACTGAAGTTTCATGCTTGTTCCATGGAGAATTTGGAAGGAAAGGAACACTTGGGTGCTTAACCAGACAAAGGCCATTACCCCCCAGGTTGTGGAGGGGATCCTTTTAGAGGGTGGTCTTTGATTGCAGGCAGGAGCAAATTACCTGGCGGGGATCAGAGACCGTGCAAACGCCACGGTAGCCATGGCGCATAGCGATGCGATCATGCGATTGTCTGATCCTTGTCCCGCATTATGGATGTCCTAGTTTACCGTACAAGTCGTTGCATGCAATCCAATGTGTGTGCACCTTTTCAGGCCTTAATTGTAAACTCAACTCAAATCAATTCTTCTTACTACAAAGATATGCAGCTCTCCTGCATATTCTCAAAATAAGGTGTTCTAGAAAATCTATGCAAAATATTTTTCCTTACAAAATATTACTCAGAAAGGTAGAAGAAAAAGTTGTGCCACAAAATGTGCTATAAAAACCATTATCCAGGGGCAGCATACATATAATGGTTCCATGGTGTAGTGGTTATCACTCCAGACTTTGAATCTGGCAACCTGGGTTCAAATCCCGGTGGGACCTACTTTCTTTTTGATAAAAAGAGAATTGGTGATAGGCACTCAAAAGGTCCAACCTTTTAAAACATACATTTTGTATTTCTCTTGTTCACTTCATTCCGGTATTTAGTTAGGAAGGAGCGAAAGGTAGAAAGGCATGCTAAATGGCCTCGCAGCTTTCATCATGCAGCTAGGTTTGGGATGGAGGGGATACAAGTTGCACACAATATGGAATGGGATTAGGGCAGCTTAGCCAGACAGCAACAACAGACATGTGACAAAAAGAGGGAGATAAGAAGGTTAGGCGATTCCTTTTGTTTTCATCCTACAGCTGCGCTTGACACCTACTTTTTCAGCTTTTCTTAACATAAAAAGATAATTTGTGATATTGCCACTCAAAAGATCCAATCTTTTGGAGCATCCCATCGGCTTTCCCTGGTTCATTTTAATGCCATTCGCTCATTCAGAAAGCTTTTCATCATTTGTTCGGGTATTATCATGCTTAATGAGCTTGGGATGAGAATGCAGTAGGAACCAGTGAGCGGTAGATTGGAAGGGATTTGTAGCCTCGCATCCTACAGGAGGGATTAAGGAGGAGGTGATAGGAGTTGAGCACAATATATAATAGGGACAGAAAGCGAGAGAGGAAATAATAGAGTTGGCTAATTCTCATGATATTCAATGTAGCTATTTCCATGTGTCAAACTACTTCTCTATATATTACTGATTAGTAAAGGAAGTTTGACACACCATGCATCTCTGAATGGTGCGAGTATTATGCAGATGTCTCTCACTCATGCATTAATATTGTATTTCTCAATCAATCCACTACATGATACATCTAATTGATAAGGTCACGCATCATTAACATATTCTTGAAAGACTCACAATCTGGAACAGGAAAAAAGGTGAAAATGAATGCAAGTCCGCATTTCAAAAAATGAATGCAAGTCCAGCACATTCATGCTAAAACCTAAGAGGCTGAATGCAGACATGGCAAGGAATGATTTAAAAGGGAAAATTGGAGGGCAATAGCCCCCTTTATGGAATTGATACCAGAAATTTTAGTCATATGCAAAAGAGTTATAGTTCTGTGAAATTAACTAAAAAATAAAACATTCCGTTGAGGGAAATTGGCCCTTTCCTCATATTTGGTTACTGAACACCACTCAAAATAAAGCAGCAAGGTGCATCAGTTAAAATATAGAAAATAGTTTATTCCTTGGGAACGACCAGCAAAAGCAAACAGTAGTGCTATGATAAATATATTATCTAGGGAGAACAGATATAAGATGGTTCCATGGTGTAGTGGTTATCACTCCAGACTTTGAATCTGGCAACCTGGGTTCGAATCCCGGTGGGACCTACATTCTTTTTGATGAAAAGAGAACTGGTGATACATACATAAAAGGTCCAATCTTTTGAAAAATATAATCATATTTATCGGGTTCACTTCATTCCGGTATTTAGAAGGTGCGAGAGGTAGATAGGCATGCTTAATGGCCTCACAGCTTTCATCCTGCAGCTGGGTTTGAGATGGAGGGGATATGTTGCACAAATATGGAATGACCGAATGGAAATAGGACAGCTTGGCCAGACAGAAACAATAGACATGTGACAGAAAGAGGGAGATAAGAAAGTTAGGTAATTCCTTTTGTTTCTTCCTGAAAACAAAATAAAACGATGCTATGGAGATGTGCCATGATAAATATATTATCTAGGGACAACAAACATGAAATGGTTCCATGGTGTAGTGGTTATCACTCCAGACTTTGAATCTGGCAACCTGGGTTCGAATCCCGGTGGGACCTACATTCTTTTGATAAAAAGAGAATTAAGATATGTACTCAACAGACCTAACCTTTTGAAAAAAAATACAATTCTGTCTCTATAGTCCACTTCATTCTGGTATTTAATCTATTGCATGTTTTATGAGCCTGGTATCGAGAAGATGCTACATAGGAGCGAGAGGTAGATAGGCATGGTTTGACGGCCTTGCCCCTTTCAACCTGCAACTGGGGTTGGGATGTAAGGGATAGGATTGCACATAATAATGAACCGGAATTGGACAGCTTGGCTGGAGAGAAATGACATACATGTGACAGAAAAAGGGAGATAAGTTGGGTGATTCCTTTGTTTTCTTCCTCAGAAAATCTTGTCCTATTAATTACAGATGGACTTAGGAAACTTTGGGAGTATATCAGTAAAGGGAAAGTTCAAACAAAATAAAGGTTCGGCACTGCAAGATACAGGAATCAATAAAAGAAGCGGTGCATCTAAAGCCTGACATGAATTATGTCGGCTGACAACACCAAAAATAGGCGCCATAACAGGTATACAGGACATGCCTAGAGCACAACAGCTAGCAGCTATCCTATCAAATAAGCATCAGAAATTACCTAGCATGTTAAACTTTGAGCAGCGCCCGACGAACCCACGAGCCCAGAAGGCACGCTCGGCATCGCTCACAACACCGCAATCTGTAAAAACGATGGATCCTATCAATGAGACAACCCTGGTAGCATAACTTTATTAATCTTGAATCATCAACTGCATAATGTTAATAAAGCAAAACCCTCACAAACAATGGGTCGGCAGTTGATTTCTAGGTTGAGATGTGGCCGAAATCAGCGTCCAGTTTGACACTGCAGGCTAGACGTTGGGATTGCTACTAGCGGCCAACATGCAGTGGAGAACACCACGGGCAAGCAGTAGCCAGCCGCCCCATAAAGCGGCGGCGCCATTGTACGACACATAGACCGAGGCTGTGAAAGCCACAATGCTCGGCTTCATAAAAGTGGTGGAAGCAGCATGGGCAGTGAAAGGTGGGTGATGGAGGACGCCGTCGCGTGGTGTAGGGTTTGGAATTTGGACTTTGGAGGAATGGTGATGAAATGGAGGTGATGATGGTGAACGGCTCATAAAGAATATTGAGCCACTAGTAGTTGTAATTTCGTGGAATTGATCCCAGAAATTGTAGCTCCTTGATAGTCAGCCGCAAAAAGTTGTAGTTCTACGAAATTAACGGAGGGAAATTGCACCCTCATTGAATTCACTTCCCGAACACCGCTCAATAAAGCAGGAAGGTGCATCAGTTAAAATATAGAACTTCTCTTATTCTTGCGTGATTTATTGGGAACAGCTAGCAAAAAGAAAGTGGTGCTATGGAGATGGTCCTATGATAAATATATTATCTAGGGACAACACACATGAAATGGTTCCATGGTGTAGTGGTTATCACTCCAGACTTTGAATCTGGCAACCTGGGTTCGAATCCCGGTGGGATCTACTTTCTTTTGGTAAAATGAGAATTAGGATATGTACTCAAAAGACCTAACCTTTTCGAAAATACAATTATGCTTCTCTAGTTCACTTCATTCTGGTATTTAATTTGTTGCATGTATTCTGAGCCAGAGATAGAGAAGACACTATGTAAGAGTGAGTAGTAGATAGGCATGGTTTAATGGCCCTGCCCCTTTCGACCAGCAACTACATGTGACAGAAAATGTTGGCTGGAGAGAAATGACATACATGTTACAGAAAAGGGGAGAAAATGAAGTTGGGAGATTCCTTTTGTTTTCTTCTCTGAAAAATCTTGACCTAGTAGTTACAGATGTATTTAGCAAACTTTGCTAGGGAAAATACAGTAGTTGTTAAATGATAGGCTGAAACTAAGCTAAATGAAATTATAGGAGACCTCACAACCCTAGTCACCTAGTTGTTGCTTTGCGCCCTGCAACATGTCACACATGGAAACAACAGAAATTATGGCCTGCAACAGTAGCAACAGCAGGCATGTAATGTATTAAATCACTAAATACGAGTCAAAGGGAACACTATAATAGATAAAAGGAATTCCAGAGAAAGCGTGTGCACGTGATGTCGAGATCTCTAATTAGAAAGTAATTAGCATAATGCATTAACCAAATGCTTGACCATTTCGATATATTCCTTAAACAAGCTCTCCAAAATTCAGTCCAAATACCACAATCCATGCAATGAGATGAAACTTACCATCCCCTAAACTTATCAAAGAATAGAACCCTCTTCGAATATGCGATAAAAAAAATGGGATGAAGCAACGGATAGATTCAATAGAGACAAGGTCAAGGACACAGGACAGTGTCAAGGAAGGTTGTTCTACAGCACAACACCACCAGCCTGAAGGCATAGGCATTTATGTCAGCATTCTGGCCTCTTTTTTGCAGATCACGCATCAAAAATTCGTAATTTTGTAGTGCTTTGCAGACCATGTTGCATAGAATGTTCCTAATTGTCTTATGTTTGACAGATTATGTTGCATAGACCGATCCTAATTTTGTCACCCAAGTTAAGCAGTTTTGAATATATTCCTGGGAGTTTACGTAGACAAACTTCCAAATTTCCAACCATTTCTGGCACAATCACAAAGATTAGTTACTGGTGGTCAATCAACCGAAAGAGAAATGATATAATCGTACAAGGAAGCATCTAAAAATTATTGTTCCTTTTAGTATATGAGTAAATGAAGGGCGGGCTTGGTGCAGCGGTAGAGCCTACCGTCTGTAACCGGAAGGTCCCGGGTTCAAGCCCCAGCCTCTGCACATTTGTGCGGGTAAGGTTTCGGCGCTATTACAACCCTTCCCCAGACCCCGCACGGTGCGGGAAGCCTACGGCACTGGGTACGCCCTTAGTATATGAGTAAATGGAAAGTTCAAACAAAACAAAGGTTCAGCACTATGAGATACAGGAATCAATAAAACAAGCAGTGCATCTAAAGCCCGACATGAAATATGCCGGCATGACGACACCAAAAGTAGCCGACATACCAGGTATACAGGACATGCCTAGAGCACAACTGCTAGCTGCTATAATATCAAATTTACTCAGCATGTTAAATTTTGAGCAGCATCCAACGAATCCACAAATCCAGGCAGGCACAGTACAATCAGAGCTCAGCAACACCCAGAACACCCCAATCTGTAAAGACGATGGATTCTATCAATGAGATAACCCTGCTAGCACAACTTTATCAATCCGGAATACTAACTGCATAATGTGAATAAAGTGAAACCCTCCCAGGCATTGGGTTGGCAGATTAAACTGGACTCAGCAAAAGGTCGTCCGTCGACCACCAGGTTGAGATGTGGCCAATATGGGTGCCAGACAACAGAGGTCATGGAGGATCACATCGGCGACGAGATCTACACTGTAGGCTAGACATTGGGGATGGCGACCAGCAGCCTCTGTGCATCGGAGCACGCCATGGACAAGCAGCAGCTGGCCGTCACCTAAAGCGGCGCACTACACATAGAACGAGGCCATGAAAGGAATGACACTCGCCTTCGCAAGAAAGGAGGAAGCGTCATGGGCAGGGAAAGGTTGGTGAAGGAGGAGCCATCGTAGCGTAGGTTTTCGACTTTGGACTTTGGAGGAATCGGTGATAACATGGAGGTGCTTCTGGTGAACAGCACAAGCAGATGGTTGAAGCCACTAGTTGTTGTAGTTTTGTGGAATTGATCCAAGAAATTGCAGCTTTTTAATAGTTCTAGTTCTGTGAAATAACCTAAAAAATAAGACATTATACTAGAGGGAAATTGCCTCGTCCATCGAAATCACTTCCTGAACACCACTCAATACAGGAAGAAGGTTCATCAGTTAAAATATAGTGATTATCTTATTCCTTACACGAATTATTGAGAACGGCTAGCAAAAGAAACAAGAAATGGTGCTATGGAGATGGTCCTATGATAAATATATTATCTAGGGACAACATACATGAAATGGTTCCATGGTGTAGTGGTTATCACTCCAGACTTTGAATCTGACAACCTGGGTTCGAATCCCGGTGGGACCTACTTTCTTTTGATAAAAAAAGAGAATATCGATGTGGACCCAAAAGACCCAACCTTTTGAAAAATAAAATTAGGTTTCTCTGGCTCACTTCATTCTGGTATTGAATTTATTGCATGTTTTATGAGCCTGGGATAGAGAAGGCGCTGTGTAGGAGTGAGAGATAGTTAGGCGTGTTTTAATGGCCTTGCCCCTTTTAACCTGCAACTAAGTATCAAAAAAAAAACTGCAGCTACATGTGACAGAAAAAGTTGGCTGGAGAGAAATGACATACATGTGACAGAATAAGGGACAAAAGAAAATTGGATGATTCCTTTTGTTTTCTTCCTCTGAGAAAAAATAGCATCCTACTAATTACAGATGGATTTAGCAAACTTTGCTAAAGAAAATACAGAAGCAGTCAAATGATATTAGCCGCCATAACAGGTATACAGGACATGCCTATCAAAAAGCACAACAGCTAGCTGCTATCCTATCAAATAAGCATCAGAAATTACCTAGCATGTTGAATTTTGAGCAGCGCCTGACGAATCCTATAGCTCAGCAGGCACATTACAATCAGAGTTCGACATCGCCCAGAGCAATGCAATCTGTAAAGATGATGGATCATATCAATAAGACAACTCTGGTAGCACAACTTTATCAATCCTTAAGCAACTGCATAACATTAATATAGCAAAACCCTCACAGGCAATGGGTTGGCAGATTAAATTGGAGTTGGCAAGAGGTAGGTGGTCAACCACCAGGTTGAGATGTGCCAAAATGGGTGCCCGACAGGAGAGATCGTTGAGGACCACATAAGTGGTGAGATCGACGCCCCAGGCTAGACATTAGGGATAGCGACCAGCGGCCTCCACACCGCAGAGCACACCATGAACAAGCAGCAGCAGGTGGTCCCGTAAAGCGGCCAGACCATTGTATGCCACAGAGAGAGAGGCCGTGAAATGCATGTCATTTGCCTTCAAAAAGACGAGGCGGAAGCACCATGGGCGGTGAAAGGTGGGTGAATGAGGACGCCATTGCGCGGCAAAGTGTCTGGACTTTAGAGGAAGCGGTGACGAAATGGAGGTGTATGGTGAACAAGCCATGCGGAATATTGAAACCACTAGTAGTTGTAGTTTGGTAGAATTGATCCCAGACAGTCAGGCACAGAAAGTTGTAGTTCTGTGAAATCAACTCAAAAATAAAACATAAATTGGAGCCCTTCGATCAAATTCAATAATTGAACACCGCTCAATATAGAAGGAAGGTGCATCGATTAAAACAAAGAAATTAGCTTACTTCATGCACAATTTATTGGTAACAGCTAGCAAACAAACACGAAATGGTGCTATGGAGACGTCCTATGATAAATATATTATCTAGGGATAACACACATGAAATGGTTCCATGGTGTAGTGGTTATCACTCCAGACTTTGAATCTGGCAACCTGGGTTCGAATCCCTGTGGGACCTACTTTATTTTGATAAAAAGAGAATACAACCTTTTTGAACATGTACTCAAAAGACCCAACCTTTTTGAAGAATACAATTATGTTTCTCTGGTACACTTCATGCAGGTATTTAGTCTATTGCATGTTTTATGAGCTTGGGATAGAGAAGGCGCTGTGTAGGAGCGAGAAGCATGGTTGGCCTTGCCCCTTTCAACCTGCAACTACACATGACAGAAAAAATTGTCTGGAGAGAAATGACATACATGTGACAGAAAAAGGGAGATAGAAAGTTGGGTGATTCCTTTTGTTTTCTTCCTTTGAGAAAATTTCATCCTACTAATTACAGTTGGATTTAGCAAACTTTGCTAGGGAAAATACAGGAGTAGTTAAATAATAGGTTGGAACTAAGCTAAATGAGAATTATACTAGATCTCACAACCATAGGCAACTTAGTTGTTGCTTTGCACCCTGAAACATGTCCCACATGGAGACAAAAGTTGTGCCATGCAACAGCAGGCATGTAATATATTGAATCACTTCACTAAATTTTAAACAAAGGAAACCTTAGAATATATAAAAGGAATTCCTGAGACAACATGAGAAACCGTGTGTATATGATACCTAAGAAGCATTAAAAAGTAATAAGCATATCATCTATCAGGGAAAGAATCAAGGAGCTACAAGCATTGTGACAATACATAATGCATTAACTAAATGCTTGACCATTTCAATATTTTCTTTGAACATGCCACCCAAAATCTTACAGTCACAGATACCACAATCCACGAATGAGATGAAACTTACCACCTCCTAAGTGTATACAAAGAATAGAACCCCACCAATATGTGCTAACAAAAAAAGGGAATGGGCAATGGATAGATGGAAGGGAGGCAAGGTCAAGGACGGTGTCAAAGAAGGTTGTTGTACAGCACATCGCCAGCAGCCTGAAGGCATAGGCATTTGTGTCAGCAACTCTGGCCTCTGTTTTGCAGAGAACATTCCAAATTTTGAGATGTTTCGCAGAACAAGTTGCATACAACATTCCAAAATTTGTAATGTTTCGCAGACCAAGTTGCATAGAACCTTCCTAATTCTGTTACATTTTGCAGACCATGTTGCATAGACCATTCCTAATTTTGTTACCAAGTTAAGCAATTTTGAATATATTCCTGGGAATTCAAAGGAGAAAACAAAAACAGCCTTAACAGGTAGACATGCACATGCCTAGAGCACAATAGCCATCCTATCAAATAAGGATAAAAAATAAGTAGCTACCTAGCATGTTGAACTTTTGAGCAGCCCCCGACAAACCCACAAGCTTGACAGACAACGTAGAATCAGAGCTCGGCATCGCCCAAAGCACCGCAATCTGTGAAGGCGATGGATCCTGTCAATGAGGCAACCCAGGTAGCACAACTCTACCAACCCTGAACGCTCGATTGCACAAACACTCACGACCAATGAAGCTCGATTGCACAAACACTCACGAGCAATGGGTCGGCAGATCAAACCGGACACGGCAAGGGGTCGGCGGTCGGGCACCGTGCTTGAGATGTGGCCCAAAATGGGCGCCCACCCCATGGAGGGCCGCACCTGCGGCGAGATCGACGCAGCGGACTAGACGTCCGGGACGGCCGCCAGCGACCTCCGCGCGGCGGAGCACGCCGTGGGAAGGCAGCGGTTGGTCGCCCCCTAAAGCGGCGGCGCCATTGGATGCCGCAGAGAGCGAGGCCGCAAAAACCACGGCGCTCGAATTTGTGAGAGAGGAGGCGGAGGCGCCATGGGCGGTGAAGGGGTGGCCGTGGGAGGACGCCGTCGCGCGGCGACCGGTGGACTTCGAGGAGGAAGGCGGCCAGAATTGGTGGAGGAGATATGACCATGGAGAGAGAATGAATGGCCGCCGTTGACGAGCCGCTCTGGCCGTTTCGATCCGTCTTCACTTCGGCCCAACAGGCTCGCTCGACTGTTGGGCTGGCCTGCGTTTCAGCCCACGATATCTCCGCGCGCCAGTAGAGAGAGAGAGAGAGATCTGGGAAGAAGAAGAAGAGTCCCACGTGTGCGGATGAGATGGGCTCGCACGGATTCTCATGTGCGACGTCGCCGTCTTCGTGTCGTGCCGCTGCTTCCCGCTCGCACTCGGTGAGTCGATGACGCCCCAGAACCACGGCGGCACGGTCTCCTCGATCCCATCCGCTCTTTCCCACGTGTCAGCCACTCCCGACACGCGTCGCGCTCCGGCGCCACGGCGATCAAACCCCGCGGCCGCCCAGCGCCAATATTATAAGCCACCCGACGATCACGCTACATGCTCATCACCAAGCCGAAGCCAATAGTACCAGCGATCATCTCACGCGACATCGTTCAACACAGCAACCAAGCTCGCAATGGCGTCGCAGCAACAGCCCAGGAAGCAGGCCACCGCCAAGGGCCAGGAACAACAAGGCCAGGCGATGAACCTGGAGGAGATCGGCAAGTACCGCGCCGAGGCGCAGCAGCGGTCGGCGGACGCCATCCGCGCCGCCGAGGAGCGCTTCAACAAGGCCAACAGCAACCAGCCGCGCGGCACCAGCGCCACCGGGGTCTCGTACCAGGAGACCACGACGCAGCCTGCGGCGGCGAAGCAGGCAGAGAGCCAGGGCCATGGCGCGGGTCACGGCACCGAAGCCAAGCAGTGGCTGGCGGACGCCGCCGCCGACGCCAGAGAGCGGTGCAACAAGGCCATGGGCACCAGCCCGGCCGCCGCCCACGCGCCGGCCAGCGGGGCTCCACACCAGCAGACCACGAAGGAGGAGGAGGATGGCCATGGCCATGACCAAGCCCGCGGCCATCTGACGAGGCAGCAGGAGATAGGAAAGCACGGCAGCGAGGAGCACAAGAGGTCGGCGGCGGAGGCCGCGCGCACCGCCGTGGAGAAGCACGACAGAGGCGAGGAGACCGGCACGACCTTGCAACAGGGCGTTAAGGACAAGGCCACGCGCGCGGCTGGCACGACGGCGGACTACGCCGCGGCCAAGGACGCCGGCGCGCGCGGCGCACATGCCGCGGCGGAGAAGACCCAGGAGGCCACGGAGACGGCGGCGGACCGCACCAAGCAAGCGGCCGCAAAGGCGAAGGACGCCACGGCCGGCGCGGCCGGGGCGGCGGCGGAGTACGCGAGGAAGGCGGCGGCGAAGGCCAAGGACGTGACGGTGAGCACCGGCGGGACGGCCGCGGAGTACGCGAGGCAGGCGGCGGCGAAGGGCAAGGACGTGACGGTGAGCACGGGCGGGACAGCGGCGGAGTACGCCAGGGCCGCGGCGGAGAAGGCGAAGGAGGCGGCGGTGGCGACGGCGAGGACTACGGCCGGGTACACGCAGCAGGCGGCGGCGAAGGCGACGGAGGTGACGGCGGACACGGCGCGCAGGGTGGCGGAGTACGCGAGGGAGAAGGCGGAGCAGGGCAAGGAGCGCGCCGCCGGCGCCGCCGACCAGGCAGAGGAGCCGGGCGGCGACGCGGCCGGGCGGGCGGAGGAGTCAGCGTCGGAGACGGCGGCGAAGGCCCGCGACATGGCCGGACAGCAGAAGGACAGGGCCAGGGATACGACCGGCGACGTGGCGCGCAGGGCGTGGGGCACCGCCGAGCAGGCTAAGGAGAAGGTGAAGGATGTGACGGAATCCATGGTTGAGAAGTCGAGCGACGCGGCTGGGCGCGCCAAGGACATGGCGATGGGCGCCGGCGGCGGCATGGCGCAGAGGTCCAGGGACACCGCCACCGAGGCCAGGGAGAAGACGAAGGACACCGCGTCACGCGCGGAGCACAAGGCATGGGAAGTGAAGGACAGCGCGTCGGAGACCGGCAAGGCCGCCGGCGCCGCCGGCGGCGGCGTGACGAAGGCGAAGGTACGTGCGCGCTCTTGGGAGCCGCCACTTGTGTTTGATGCGGCATCTGTTGAAGTGTGTGTACGTAGCTGACGGCACAGTTGTGATGACGCAGGGCGGCGGCGATGAGGGAACGACGGTGGTCGGCGATGTCCTGGAGGCGTTGGGCGCGGCGGTGGTCGGGCTGGCGCAGCACACCAAGGGCCTCGTCGCCGGCGAGGAGGAGCTTGTTCCAGGCGAAGGCGATGAGGGAAAGGTCGCCGGAGGAGCCAAGGAAGAGAAACGCAAGGTCGCTTGATGGAGCCGTTCGTTGCTCTACTTCTGGATTTGTCGGTGTTTGGGTTCAGCGTGTACTGGTTTCGCGACACGTTCAGATGCGTAGTGGTAGAATAACGTTTTTGGTGTACGTACGTGGCCTGTCAGTGTGATCGTGTGCGTGATGTACTGGTGCAACGATGCTGCCATCGCATCAACCTGGTATATGTTCTTATGTGTATGTATATATTTTGTACTAGTTTTCGATGCGGACGAGGTAGGAAACTATAATAATTTTGAACTTGGACTAGCAAAATGCACGTACTACCAACGTACGGTTAAATAGTTATCTTACGTATAGTTTTTACTTTTCCAATATTTTCATTGCACTGAATGGGTTTTCATGTATTTAGATTTTTTTTCTTAATATATTTTTTCTTTTAAATACACATTACATCTCTATTATCTGTGTCAACCGCAAATAAGATGTGTGGATAAGGCTAATCTTTGTAACTACCAGTTTATTCGAGCACCACGAGCAGAAATTATCGCTCTATTCGTTTGGCTATGGTTGGTGTTGATTTGTTCTGAGAGAAAAGTATCGATGGCTGGTGGTTGATTTGTTCTAAGAGAAAAGTACCGGCGGCTGATAAGCTAGGCGTATAGAGAAGGGGACGGGACCGCCAAATTTTATCTTAGCATTACATAACCATTTTTCTACACTTAGGACGGGTACATTGTTACACGTCAGCGGTCTCATAGGTCGTCTCATGCAGTGTCACGTAGGATTTTTGCTGATGTGGAGGAGAGAGAGCGAGGTGAGAGAAAGAGGTCGTTGCTTCGTGAAACAACCGCTCATAAACTAAATTTTAGAACTATGAGACAACTCCTCCACCATTATATGAGTTTTATTGTCATGCAACCAATAGTATTTCTTTATTTTTCTATAAATTAAGGGATATTGTATTACAACGAGACAGCCAAAACAATAACTCATTGTATAGGTTGTCTGATAAGTCGTCTCAAGATTATATGTCACTGCATGAGACCGACTATTAGACGATACCAATGTACCTGCCCTTATATGCATGCTCATGAAAGACCGCAGAATTTTAGTAGCCTTCATGGTATATAATAATAATAATAATAATAATAATAATAATAATAATAATGATAATAATTAGCTCTGGCCGGCTGGTGGCTGGTGCTGGTTTGTGCTGAGAGAAAAATATGGCTGGTGACTGGTGCTGATTTATTCTAAGAGAAATTTACTGCTGGCTGGTGGCTGATGAGCCAAACGAACAGAGCAGCTCCGAGTGGCACGATAGATAGGAGGCTTGCCAGTGCCCTTGCACACAGAGGGCACATGAGGCGCACAGCTCCGATAGGCGGACGAACGAAGGAATACAATACGGACACGTCAAAGGTGGACTCACGTGCAGTGAAACAAAGGATTAAATGGATTGCATGTCAATTTTGAAAATATCAAGGATTTATTCGTAAAATTATGACATAATGTTGAATCAATCCTTGCTTTAGTGTTATATATATAACAGGTAGAGATAGAGACACGGCTAACCAATGGAATAAAAGGTTATAGGAAAAGATATAATAAGCTTATATATGCAATCTATTTCCGCTTAGACCATCTCCGATCCAAGTCTCCCAGTACATCGACGGATCTTTCGTGCTTGTCAGGAGAGTTGTTTTCACACAATATTATTGTCCTAATCTATTATATTAAAATAATAACGTTAAAAGGAGCCACCACGTTCACAGAGAGCCTAGAAATTCTCATATTAATAAAAAAAAGAATATACACCATCAGATTTTATAAGATCCAATATTCTAGATTAATTCAAATAGTATATATCACTAAAAAATATAAATTATGAAGATCTAATGGCCTAGATTAATCAAATGATCACATATCAAATATGATAAAAGATATTATGTTACTACTAAAGCACATAAAAGATATGCATATATAATAAAAAATATAGATAAGAAAAAATATACTAGTAATGAGGATATACAACTCTTTGTTTCTCATATCATCTATGTTCTTTCCAAAGAAAAAACAATGACGAGTAGACATATACCAACAAAATTAGTACTTGATTTTGTTTTCTTTCTATAAGGACACTATATAGAGACAAACGGGGCCACTTTAACCGATTCTATTGGCCAGTTTAACAAGAAGTCAAAATCATAATAAACCAACAACAAGAAGAGAGGCTAAAGCTTTCAACACCAAATCTGCATGTCGTGTCCACTATTGCTAGGGCGGCTCGCTGCTGCTAGCGAGGCTCTACCCAACACCACTCTGCATTTCCACCAGCGATGCTCCGCATGCCATTGGCTCCACACGTGCCATCCACCGAGCCGAAGTCATGTTGCTCGCACCCACGCCTCACCAAACTGCCATGGCAGCACCACGCAACCCACACCTAGCGAGCCACATGTACCTCAGTTGTGTCCACGTTGCCTAGCGAGATGCGGTGGCGCCCATGACCTATTAGGTCGCCTGCACCGCTTCCTCAAGCCATGACTATACCGATCGCACACCTGGCCATGCCCGCGCCAGTCACACTGCCTAGGCACCACTCGCGGTTACGTTGCTGGCCAGCTCGCCACCTGCACACATGCATCGAGTGAGAGAGGGGGGACAGAGGCTAAGAGAAACAGATTAAGATGAGAGAACATGAGAGGAGCAAAGAAGATATACGGTAGAGAGCAGTGGAGGACCGTGAAGGAAAATACAGGGGGAACCATTTTAAGCTGATCGATAAACATAGTTTGGAACCACCAAAATAATTTTGGGTTAGTAAGCAACCGCTCTACCTAACTACCAAAGGCATGAATTTATCGGGGGCTTCACAAAATTTAGTTGGCCAAGGGGGGCCTGGAACCCAGTTTCGTCTTCACTGGGTTCCGCCCCTGGTAGAGAGGGAGAAATGGTTGCACATGGGATCCATGCCAAAAAAGTTCAAATTAACACCTCCACCTCTACCTAGCAATTGATTTGGTGTGGGCTCATAGGGTAGGTAACACCCAAAATTGCCTATTTAAAATTTTTAGTAAATAATTGGCATTTATTTAATTTGTTCATAATTAATATAAGATAAATGAATTATTTATGAAATTAAAATCAAATATAAGTTGTAGAAACATTTTTGTTGCGTTCATGCTGTTGCATTTAATTTTTGTATTGCTTGTGATTCAAAAGAGAATTTAAATTCAAATTTGAATCATTTTTGCTCCCTGGACTTTCTCCTTCGGTCGCTTTTGCTCCCCCTCTCTTTCTTCCTTAGCCAGCCCGACGTATCAGTCAGCCCGACATCCCTCCTCCCTTCGCGTGCGCTCGGCCCAGCTCCACTTCCCCTCTTCCCTCCCACTTGGGCCTTCTCGCCGAGCTGGCCCACTCCCCCTTGCGCCAGCCCAGCGCGCGACGCTCTCCCCCACGCACTCCAGCGACCGATGGGCGGGGCCTACCGTTGAACTTTCCTTCTACCTCCCGCCATCCCTGCGCTCGAGCCAGCTCACCACAGCGCCGCGCCTACGCCCGCCATCTTCGCGCCGGTGGATCACCCCCGAAGCTTCCCCGCCGCTCCTTTCCCTTCTTGCACTGCGCCCCCCTTGGAAAGTCCACTCCCCGCATGGGAAGTGATCTTCCCCCATGGCAACTCCGAGCCGGCGGCCGCCGCTCCAATCCGCGCACGGACGCCTAGGGCAACCCCTCCCCGGCCTATAAAAGCAAGCCTTCCCGCACCCCAATGCCCCACCAAGCCACCCTCGAGTGCACGAGCCCCCCCCCCCCCACGACAGCCCTCCCCTCGCTCCAAGCTCGAGCACCGCCGCCTGAGCTCCGGCCGCCGCCGTTTTCCTCCCCCGACGCTGCTCCGGTCGAATCACCGCACGGAGGTGAGCATCGTCCCCGGCTATTGTTTGTTCGCTCCCTCACTCTCTAGGCCGCTGCGCACGCTTGCCGTCGATGACCGACCGCCGACCGTCGTTGAGAGCCCTCCTGCACTGTTTCCCCCTCGACGTGCTCTAACCCAACGTGTTCCCCATGCCGCCCCGGAGCTTTGGAGCCAAACTGCGTGGCCAATGAAGCCCCCTAGCGCCGGAACGGCTTTACGCCGGCGAGCCCTCACCGCGCCCAACAGTAGCGCCGCCACTTCCCCTGTCCCCGCCGGCCGTCTCACCCCTGAGCCAATCTAGACCGTCGGATCTAGATCGGACGACCCCGATCCGCCCAAGCCCCGGGTCAAACAAATGCATACCGGTCAACCAAGGCGGTTTTGCAAAAGAGCCCCTCCAAGATCTAAAATCAACCCGTAGTCCATCGTAGTTTAAAAGTATTTGCATTTAGGTCCTGAATTTAACAGAAAACCCCCTGTCCTTTTTAAATATAGAACCCGCCGTCCTTTTAGTCCTTTTTGCACGTTAGACCTTCGATTTTAAAGCGTAATTACATATAGGTCCCTGGTTTCTTCAAAATAAGCCCCTAGAAACTTTTAAAACTTGCCAGCAAGTCCCTAGAACTTAGAAAACCCATATCTTTTCCGTTTTAGCTCCGATTAGTGTGATTTTCGCGCTCATGTGTTCGTAGTGAAGCGTAGAATATATCTAGAACCTTTATTTGTATTGTTTCTACTGTTTGGTGTACTGTTCTAATAGAATATTATTTGTTTGCATGTATTGGTTTGCGTGCTCGCTTGTATGGTGATTCGTGTCCAGTCGGTGAGCCGTACGCTTTGGAGTTCGAGTACGTGGAGGACTTTCCGGAGCAGGACCCACAGTAGCAGCAGCAGCCGCCCTTCGAGGAAGGCAAGTTATAGCACTGACAATCCTTGCTACCTAAACACACTTTATACATTTACTTTCATATGCATGTGTCTAATTTGATGTCCTATTAAGGTTGTACCTAGTTTGTTTACTCCTATCCTTTGATTACCTTGGGTTTATGCATATGGGTAGATTTTGCTAGGCGCGGCTAGTGTCACCATTATTTAACTATTAATTTTGACTTAATGGTTCACTTCAACATAATGATAGAACTTGCTTTTTAGCAACTCGGTTTAGGGAGCTAGAGCATGTGCTTCGTGCTTTGCTCTAGTGTCTCTCCGTAAGGTCCGGTTCTTAAAGCGGCAACCCAGAAGCCTGTCGCCACCGCTAGAACTATTATGGCTACGGTCTTGGTCAAGTAACTTGTACGTCTATAGCTTGCCAGTGGTTACCGGTGGGGCCGACGGCGTTATGGGAAGTAAGGCACGGGGTGTTTCTTGATTCCACCGAGGACGGTAGCCCCGTCGGCTAGGTCTCGTTAGACCCAGTCCCGTGTTGGGAGTCCCTACAACGGGGAACTCTGCACGTTGCGCATTGTTGGGTGCGATGCCCGCGCTCTGAACGCCATCGACCCCCCTATGGTGTGACTAGAGTCTCACCACCTTATTGTACCTTAGCGGCCACTGTCTTGTTAGGGTGTCTTGTGAAAAACCTCGTAGCGTCCCTATGCAATCACACCTCAGAAGTCTTGAGGTGCGTGGTTGGGTGCAAAGTTCTTTTGAACTTTTACGCGACTGGTGGGTAAAGGGCGAAACCTCCGCAAAGTGTAAATCTATCATGATAGCCTTGCTCAGGGTCACGAGCGGCCTGGATCCTTTTTGATTAGAAGGTAATGTTTATTTATGCTTAATGTCATTTATACTTATTTAATTGGGTTACAACTGTGATTCATTCAATCTAGTAACTTGGATAACGATAAAATGAACCAACTAAAAGTGCTAATGCAGTTAAGCCGTGTCTATCCTTATTTTGAGCCTTCATACACCCGTGCTATACTTGTTAAGTAATTGTTTACTTACACTTGCTATTTTATTCAACAAAATCCCGGATGGGTAAACAGATTGGGCTGGGCATGAGTCTGCTGCTGAGTTTCCAGAAGATTTACCGTATTACTGAGTTGTGATCTCCCAGTTAGAGTCCCTGTGGATTGTGGCTCCATTAATTGAGAGTTTTCTTAGTCTTCCGCTGCTATTGTTTAGATCATTTATGAAGCACTCTGATGTAAACATTTTATTCAATGAAGAATTTATTCCAGCATATGTTCTCTGTTTATCATATTTGTTCGCTATATGTGTACTATGACTTCCTGGGCACACATATGGCCGCATTCGAGTTTTTGTGAAAATCCGGGTGTGAGAGATTGGTATCAGAGCCGTGCTGACTGTAGGATCGCTGCCTAGCTAGAACGGTTGACAAATCTTAGGATACCACCATGATTATGTTGTATGTCGTTTAGTTCCACTTTTTCAAAACTTAAATCTAGTCAAGTCTTGTGTGAATCATGTCTTTAGGTGCCTGAAATTATTGTCATTATGCTTATGCTTGATTTGGATTTTTGTAATGATTGTGATGGGTGTAGACGCAAGTCTTCTACCATCCAGATGTAGGACTAAGGTTTAAGGACTTTAGTGATTAAATAGAGGGGGGTATTCATTTCTCTTGCTCTTTTTCTATTTAAGCCCTCCATCATAACAAATTGGTAAACCTCTGAAGCCATAACCATCGGAGTTTTTATGAGAATTATTTATTGATGATAGATGGTGAACACAAGGAGCAACCCGGTGCCAGCGGACTGCCGCCACCACCTCCCACCATTCAGCAGATGATGCTCACGCAGACCCAGCTGATGCAGCAGATGGCCCAGATGATGGCGATGATGCAGCAGAACCAGCAGAATCCGCCGCAGCACAACATGCCGCCCCATGACAAGAGCGGTGAATTCCTGAAGGGACGTCCTCCTACCTTCAGCAAGGCCACCGACCCCCCTGCAGGCTGATGATTGGCTCAAGGCGGTGGAGAGACAGATCGACATCGCCCTGTGCAACGACCAGGAGAAGGTGTTGTACACCGGAGGACAGCTCCAGGGACCGGCACTGGACTGGTGTGACTCGTACCACTACGCTCACATCGATCGTACTCAGATCACCTGGCAGGAGTTCCGCAGCAGCTTCCGCTCCCACCACGTGCCAGAAGCCCCGATGACCCTGAAGAAGAAGGAGTTCCTGGCACTGAAGCAAGAAGGGATGAGTGTCACCGCCTACCGTGACAAGTTCCTCGAGTTGGCCTGTTATGCTCCGGAGCACGTGGACACCGACAAGAAGAAGCAGTCCAGGTTCCGTGACGGCTTGCAGGATGCACTGCAGTACCAGCTGATGTGCACCAGGTTCCCCAACTTCTAGTAACTAGTGGACGGTGCTTTGATGCTGGAACACAAGCACCGTGAGATGGAGGAGAAGAAGAGGAAGTTCTAGGGCCAGCAAATCGGGAGCAGTAGTCGCCCCCGTTTCGTTCCTCCTCAGGGCAGTCAGCAGATGGGAGGCCAGCAGCGCTTCCAGAGTCAGCAGGGCCTGTTCAACCGTGGCCAGCACCAGCAGCGCCCCCAGTACCCCCAGGCGACACAGCAACAGCGTCCTCAGAACCAGCTGCAGAATGCTCCAGCTCAGCACAACCCGGTGCAACAAGGCCCCGTTCAGCGCCCCAACCCCGTCAACAACACGCCAGTGGCCCCCAGAGTGTGCTATCACTGTGGAAAGCAGGGGCACTATGCCAATGTCTGCCCCAAGAAGACCCAGAATGCCGCCGGCCAGAACAACAATTAGAGGACTGGTCTACCGCAGAATCAGCAGCAGGGTCAGGCCAACCGTGCTCCGCAGAACCCCGCCAGAGGAAAGCTCAACCACACTGGGGCGGAGACCGTTGAGGGAGCTACTGATGTGGTAGTGGGTACGTTCCCTGTCAACTCCACCCCTGCGACTATTTTGTTCGATTCTGGAGCTTCGCATGCTTTCATATCTGCTGCATTTGTGAAAAAGAACTTAGTGGCATTACTGCCCATGAAGAATGCTATGCTAGTTAGCTCACCAGGAGGGGAACAACGCGCCACTCTACGCTGTCCCCATGTCACTGTCACTATAAGGGGGGTAGACTTCGAGGCACGCCCGATCGTCCTGGAGTCTATTGGTTTCGACCTGATTCTGGGTATGAGTTGGCTAGCCAGATATGATGCAGTGATCCAGTGCGCCAGGAGGACTGTATAACTGACGGCAACATCCGAAGATAAGGTGGAGTATCAGGCAGCCAGTCCATTGGAGCATAATCAAGTCAATCAAGCTGATGGTGCAGCTCCCATCAACATCAGGGTAGTGAGCGAGTTCCCGGCTATGTTTCCTTAGGAATTGTCAGGTATGCCCCGGAACGTGAAGTTGAATTCATTATTGAACTAAAACCTGGCACTGCTCTTATAGCTAAAAGGCCATATAGAATGGGAGTGAAGGAACTGGAGAAAATGAAGGAGGAACTAAGCTCCTTGCTAGCCAAGGGGTATATTCATCCTAGTGCTTCACCATGGGGAGCACCAATACTGTTTGTGGACAAGAAGGATGGGACACAGAGGATGTGTGTGGACTATCGAGCCCTCAACGAAGTGACCGTCAAGAACAAGTACCCACTGCCAAGGATTGATGATTTGTTTGATCAGCTGAAGGGAGCTTGTGTGTTCTCCAAGATAGACCTTTGATCGGGTTATCATCAAATGAGGATCCGGTCGTCAGACATACCCAAGACGGCTTTCACTACTCTGTATGGGTTGTACGAGTTCACGGTTATGTCCTTTGGACTGACCAATGCTCCTGCATACTTCATGTACTTGATGAATAGTGTCTTTATGGACTACCTTGACAAGTTCGTGGTAGTGTTCATTGATGACATACTGGTCTTCTCCAAGAATGAAGAGGAACATGAAGCTCATTTGAGGATGGTGATGCAGAGACTTCAGGAACATCAGCTATATGCCAAGTTGAGCAAGTGTGAGTTCGGGTTGAAGGAAGTGGCATTCTTGGGACATGTGCTGTCCAATGGAGGAGTAGCAGTTGATCCGAAGAAGGTTAATGATGTGTTGAGCTGGAACCCGCCTCGGGATGTCAGCAAGATCAGGAGTTTCCTTGGAATGGCCGGATATTATCGACGGTTCATTGAAGGATTCTCCAAGATTGCTAAACCCATGACGGCGTTATTGGAGAAAAATGCCAAGTTCATCTGGACAGAGGAGTGCCAAACCAGCTTCGAAGAATTGAAGAAGAGGCTGACAACATCACCTGTACTGGTATTGCCCGACATAGCCAAGAGCTTCTCCATCTACTGCGATGCATCCCGTCTAGGACTGAGGTGTGTACTTATGCAGGAAGGGAGAGTCGTGGCATACGCATCAAGACAGTTGCAGAAGCATGAGCAGAACTATCTGACACATGATTTGGAGTTGGCAGCTGTGGTGCATGCTTTGAAGATTTTGAGGTATTACCTGATTGGGCACAAGTGTGACATCTACACTGATCACAAGAGCCTGAAGTATGTCTTCACTCAGTCAGAGCTGAATATGAGGCCACGCCGATGGTTGGACTTGATCAAGGACTATGATCTAGAGATCCACTACCACCCTGGCAAGGCTAACTTGGTGGCAGATGCTCTGAGTAGGAGAAGCTATGTGAACAGGATCACCGGCCATTGTGTGCCTGAAGAACTCAGCCGGGAATTTGAGAAGATGAGTCTGGGGTTCGTGACCAGCATCACAGAGATGACGGTAGAACCAACTCTTGAACAGGAGATCCAGAAAGGGCAACTTGGTGATGAAAAGATCAAGGAGATTGTGGAAAATGTTGCCCTAGGAAAGGCCCCTTGTTTTCAAGTGGATAAACAAGGAACCTTATGGCATGGGAAAATGATATGTGTGCCCGATATAGCGCAGATCAAGGACACAATCTTAAGAGAAGCGCATGATTCGGCATACTCGATCCACCCAGGAAGCACCAAGATGTACCAAGACATGAAGGAAAGATTCTGGTGGTACGGATTGAAGCGGGATGTGGCGACACATGTGGCGCTATGTGACACTTGTCAGAGAGTTAAGGCTGAACATCAGAGACCAGCCGGATTACTCCAGCCCTTGAAGATACCGGAATGGAAATGGGAAGAAGTTGGCATGGACTTCATCACTGGTCTACCCCGCACACAGCGAGGATTTGACTCCATCTGGGTGATTGTGGACCGCTTGACTAAAGTAGCCCACTTTCTTCCAGTGAAGACCACCTTGTCACACCCGGATTTACACAGAAACCCGAATGCTTCTATATGTGTGCCCAGGAAGTCCACAGAACACATATAGATAACAAATATGATAAACAGAGTACATATGCTCGAATAAAATGGTTTTACATCAGAGTTTGGCTAAAATAACTAAATAACACAGCGGAAGACTATTTATTAACTCTCTCTCTAAACGAAGACGAAGACGAAGCCGAAATCCATAATCCACAGGGACTCTGACTGGTTGAGCACAGCTAGTAGAATGGCAGATCTTCAGGAAACTCAATAGCAGCAGTACCATCTAATCCATCTGTTACCCATCCGGGATTTTGTTGAATGGCAAGTGTAAGTAATTGTCTTACTTAGCAAATACAACACGGGTAATGAAGGCTTAAAAGAAAGGCTTGACACGGCTGTACTGCATTAGCAATTTTAGTTGATTCATTTTAACATAAACCAAAATCACTACAATTATGTGAATCCCAGTTGAAACCCAATTAATATAGTAGAAGTAATCATTAAACAATAATAAACATCAACTTCTAATCAAAAAGGATCCAGGCCGCTCTTGACCCTGAGCAAGGCTATCATGATAGATTATACACTCTGCAGAGGTTTCGCCCTTTACCCACCAGTCGCGTAAAAGTTCAAAGGAACTTTGCACCCAACCACGCACATCAACACTTCCGAGGTGTGACTGCATAGGGACGCTACGAGGCTTTTCACAAGACACCCTAACAAAACAATAGCCGTTATGGTACAACCTAGGCAGCATGACCCGAGGCACCGAGACTGACTTACGCCCGTGCCGCAGCACGAGGGGGTCAATGGCGTCCAATCGCAGAAAAGTAATGCAGAAACAGAACTAAATAGCGCAACGTGCAGAACCCCCGCCAAACGGAAGCTCCTACACGGGACTGTGCCTCACGAGGGCAAAGCCAACGGAAACCCGTCCTCGGTGGATCAAACCATACTCTCACCCATGCTTCCCATAACGCCGGTGGCCCACCGGTAACCACTGTTGAATTAGAGCCGTACAAGTTACTTGTCCAAGACCAGAGCCATTATAGTTCCGGCGGTGGCGACAGGTTCCTGGGTTGCCGCTTTAAGAACCAGTCCTTACGGAGAGACACTAGGGCCAAGCATGAAACATACGCCCTAGCTCCCTGATCCATGTTGCTAAAAAGCAAATTTTAATATTAACATTGAAGTGAACCATTAAGTCAAGATTAACAGTTAAACATTGGTGACAGTAGCGGCGCTTAGCATAGGTCTACCCAAATGCAAAAACCCAGGGTAATCAAGGTATAGGATAAACAAAACTAGGAACAACCTTAATAGGAACAATTTAGACACATGCATATGCAGTAATTATTGTAAAGGTGTGTATAGGTAGCAAGGATTGTCCGTGTTGTACTTGCCTTCGTCCAACTGCTGCTGTTGCTCTTGCTGCTGCTGTTGGTCTTGCTCCTCGTAACCCTCGAACTCAAACGTGTACGGCTCACCGACTGGACTCATACATCAACACACAAGCATCCATACAAACCAGTACATGCAAACAATATTAATCTATTAGAACAGTACACCAATCAATAAAAACAGATCAAAAGAAGGCTTAGAAACTAATCTACGCTTCGCTACGAACACGTGAGCGCGAGAATCACTCAAATCGGAGCTAAAACGAAGAAGTTATGGCTTTTCTAAGGTTCAGGGACTTGCTGGCAAAGTTTTAAAAGTTCCAGGGGCTTATTTGCAAAAACTCAGGGGCTAAAACATAATTTTATATAAAAACAGGAGGGTTTATTTGCAATTTGACCAAAGCAGGACCTCGGGCACTATTTTTAAATAAGTCAGGGGGTTTTCTGTAAAAATCAGGACTTAATTGTAATTATTTTTGAATAGATTTGGACTGCGGGTTAATTTTGAAAAAGGACAGGGGTTCTTTTGAAAAACGGCTCGGCTGACTGGGGGTTGACCGGTATGGTCAACTTTGACCCCGGGGTTGAACTCGATCTGGGTCGTCTAACGCGGTTTGGACGGCCTAGATTAGATCGGGGAGAGGTGAGGGTCGCCGGCGGGGGGGAATTGCGGCGGCGAGCGGCGGCGCTTCGCCGGCATTGCTCGAAATCGAGCTAGGGGG
The DNA here is from genome assembly GCA_033239725.1 of Echinochloa phyllopogon. Taxonomy (NCBI): domain Eukaryota; kingdom Viridiplantae; phylum Streptophyta; class Magnoliopsida; order Poales; family Poaceae; genus Echinochloa; species Echinochloa phyllopogon. The sequence goes on along the minus strand of BTCW01000010.1, from coordinate 11,409,996 downwards.
CTCGGTTTGAAGCGTGGCCGGGCGCAGTCGACTCGGGGTGACGCGGGGAGACGGGTGGGGGTGTTCTCGTCGGCGGGGAAGCGGCGGAGCGAGCTCGCGGCGGGCTATGGCGGCGGCGGCGCTCGGCTGCGTCGGTGAAGAGCGGCGGCGGCGCTACGGAGCACAAATCGGGGCGGGACTTGGTGCTACAGGCGCGCGGGGTCACGGCGAGTCGAGGGAAGGGGCTCTCGTCGGCGGAGACGCGACAGCGGCGGCCGACGACGACGAGCAGGAGCGGCGGAGCTCGGGCGTTAATGGCGACGGGTCTACGGTGCGCGGAACAGAGCGAGATCGGGCTTGGGAGCGAGCTTACCACCTGGCGGATCTTCCCCGGCGGTTGAATCGACCGGAGCGACGGCGAGACGGCGGATCAACGGCGGCGGGTTCTCGGGCGGCGGAAGAATCGGCGGCGGCCGCGCGAGGAGCGAGAGCGAGGAGATTTGACGGCGCAAATTGGGGGGGTTAGGGGCGGCACGGCCGGGGCTTTTATGGCGCGGCCGAAGGAAAAGTCCTGGCGAACCTCGGCGGGGGCGCCGTGCCTCGGCCGGACTCGGTCGCGTGACGTGGCCGAGGGGGACTCCGTCGCGAGGTCGGGGATGACCTGACTCGCGGGCCCCTCGGGTCAGCGGCTGGGAGTTGGGGCGCTGCGGAGCCGCGTTGGGCTGGCTTGCTGGGCCGCTAGGTGGGCCAAGCGGAGCGAGGGGGACTGGCGCGGTCGGAGCAGGCTGGGGAAGGGAGCAGGCGGGCCGCGGCTGGCGGGCGGGCTGGGCTGCTAGCGGGGCGCGGGAGCTGGAGCGAGCAGGCCGGCAGCGGGCCAAAAGCGGAGAAGGGGGGAAAAGGAAAAGAGGCTGGGCCGGCTGGAGAAGAAAATTGGAGGGGCAAGTTCGGCCGGGGAAAAAGTTAAAGGTGGAAAAACGGACTCGGGCCGCAGAAACTTTTCTGGAGCTCCAAACGAGACGATTCAAATTTGAATTTAAACAAAATTTAAATTCCAACTGAACCACACACAAACAAAACACAATGCAGTCGGCATGAATGCAACAAAAATGTTTCTATCCTTATATTTAATTTTATTTCTCATAAATAATTTTATTTTCCTAGATAAATATGAGCATAAAATTAAATAAAAACAATTTAATTACTAAATTTTTAAAATAGGCATTTTTAGGGTGTTACACACCTACACCGGAGCCAGACTGGCAGAGCTATACATAGAGAGGATTGTATGCTTGCATGGAGTCCCGAAGCGGATAGTGTCTGACCGTGGTACTCAGTTCACTTCACACTTCTGGCAGAAGCTACATGAGTCTATGGACACTAAGCTGCATTTCAGCTCACCTTATCACCCCCAGACAGATGGACAGACAGAGCGAACTAATCAGATTCTGGAGGACATGTTGAGAGCATGTGCACTGCAGTATGGTGTTAGCTGGGACAAGAGCTTACCCTATGCGGAATTCTTGTACAACAACAGCTCTCAGAATAGTCTGCAGATGGCACCGTTTGAGGCTTTGTATGGCAGGAAGTGCAGAACACCACTGTTCTGGAATCAGACTGGAGAGAGTCAAGTCTTTGGGCCTGAGATACTCAGAGATGCAGAACGCCAAGTGCAAGTGACCAGGCAGAACTTAAAGGTGGCACAGTCCAGGCAGAAGAGTTATGCTGATGTCAGACGGAGGGATCTCAGTTTTAAGGTTGGAGATTTCGTGTACCTCAAGGTGTGTCCGATGAGGGGCGTGAAGAGGTTCAATGTCAAGGGCAAGCTAGCACCTCGATACATCGGACCTTTTCAGATACTTGAAAGGAAAGGTGAAGTGGCATATCAGTTGAGACTACCCGAGAGATTGGCCGGTGCGCACGATGTGTTCCATGTGTCACAGCTAAAGAAATGTTTGCGGGTGCCTGAAGAGCAGATCCCGATAGATGAGCTGAATGTGCAAGAGGATCTCACTTATGAGGAGTATCTAGTCAGGATTCTGGAGGTGTCTGAGAGGGTGACAAGAAACAAAGTCATCCGGATGTGCAAAGTACAGTGGAGCCGACACTGAGAGGATGAAGCCACTTGGGAACGGGAGGAAGATCTCAAGACCGACTACCCGCAGCTCTTCGCACCTACTTCCGAATCTTGAGGACGAGATTCATCTTAAGGGGGGTAGGTTTGTAACACCCAAAAATTGCCTATTTAAAATTTTTAGTAAATAATTGGCATTTATTTAATTTGTTCATAATTAATATAGGATAAATGAATTATTTATGAAATTAAAATCAAATATAAGTTGTAGAAACATTTTTGTTGCATTCATGCTGTTGCATTTAATTTTTGTATTGCTTGTGATTCAAAAGAGAATTTAAATTCAAATTTGAATAATTTTTGCCCCCTGGACTTTCTCCTTCGGTCGCTTTTGCTCCCCCTCTCTTTCTTCCTTAGCCAGCCCGACGCGTCAGTCAGCCCGGCATGCCTCCTCCCTTCGCGTGCGCTCGGCCCAGCTCCACTTCCCCTCTTCCCTCCCACTTGGGTCTTCTCGCCGAGCCGGCCCACTCCCCCTTGCGCCAGCCCAGCGCGCGACGCTCTCCCCCACGCACTCCAGCGACCGATAGGCGGGGCCTACCGTTGGACTTTCCTTCTACCTCCCGCCATCCCCGCGCTCAAGCCAGCTCACCATAGCACCACGCCTACGCCCGCCATCTTCGCGCCGATGGATCACCCCCGAAGCTTCCCCGCCGCTCCTTTCCCTTCTTGCACTGCGCCCCCCTTGGAAAGTCCACTCCCCGCATGGGAAGTGATCTTCCCCCATGGCAACTCTGAGCCGGCGGCCGCCGCTCCAATCCGCGCACGGACGCCTAGGGCAACCCCTCCCCGGCCTATAAAAGCAAGCCTTCCCGCACCCCAATGCCCCACCAAGCCACCCTCGAGCTCCCGAGCCCCCCCCCCCCACGACAGCCCTCCCCTCGCTCCAAGCTCGAGCGCCGCCGCCTGAGCTCCGGCCGCCGCCGTTTTCCTCCCCCGACGCTGCTCCGGTCGAATCAACCGCGCCAGGAGCACCGCACGGAGGTGAGCATTGTCCCCGGCTATTGTTTGTTCGCTCCCTCACTCTCTAGGCCGCTGTGCACGCTTGCCGTCGATGACCGACCGCCGACCGCCATCGAGAGCCCTCCTGCACTGTTTCCCCCTTGACGTGCTCTAACCCAACGTGTTCCCCATGCCGCCCCGGAGCTTTGGAGCCAAACCGCGCGGCCAATGAAGCCCTCTAGCGCCTGAACGGCTTTACGCCGGTGAGCCCTCGCCGCGCCCAACAGTAGCGCCGCCACTTCCCCTGTCCCCGCCGGCCGTCTCACCCCTTAGCCAATCTAGACCGTCGGATCTAGATCGAACGACCCCGATCCGCCCAAGCCCCGGGTCAAACAAATGCATACCGGTCAACCAAGGCGGTTTTGCAAAAGAGCCCCTCAAAGATCTAAAATCAACCCGCAGTCCATCGTAGTTTAAAAGTATTTGTATTTAGGTCCTGAATTTAACAGAAAACCCCCTGTCCTTTTTAAATATAGAACCCGCCGTCCTTTTAGTCCTTTTTGCACGTTAGACCTTCGGTTTTAAAGCGTAATTACATATAGGTCCCTGGTTTCTTCAAAATAAACCGCTGGAAACTTTTAAAACTTGCCAACAGGTCCCTAGAACTTAGAAAACCCATATCTTTTCCGTTTTAGCTCCGATTAGTGTGATTTTTGCGCTCATGTGTTCGTAGTGAAACGTAGAATATTTCTAGAACCTTTATTTGTATTGTTTCTACTGTTTGGTGTACTGTTCTAATAGAATATTATTTGTTTGCATGTATTTGTTTGCGTGCTCGCTTGTATGGTGATTCGTGTCCATTCGGTGAGCCGTACGCTTTGGAGTTCGAGTACGTGGAGGACTTTCCAGAGCAGGACCCACAGTAGCAGCAGCAGCAGCCGTCCTTCGAGGAAGGCAAGTTATAGCACGGACAATCCTTGCTACCTAAACACACTTTATACATTTACTTTCATATGCATGTGTATAATTTGATGTCCTATTAAGGTTGTACCTAGTTTGTTTACTCCTATCCTTTGATTACCTTGGGTTTAAGCATATGGGTAGATTTTGCTAGGCGCAGCTAGTGTCACCATTATTTAACTGTTAATTTTGACTTAATGGTTCACTTCAACATAATGATAGAACTTGCTTTTTAGCAACTTGGTTTAGGGAGCTAGAGCATGTGCTTCGTGCTTTGCTCTAGTGTCTCTCCGTAAGGTCCGGTTCTTAAAGCGGCAACCTAGGAGCCTGTCGCCACCACTAGAACTATTATGGCTCTGGTCTTGGTCAAGTAACTTGTACGTCTCTAGCTTGCCACTGGTTACCGGTGGGGCCGACGGCGTTATGGGAAGTAAGGCACGGGGTGTTTCTTGATTCCACCGAGGACGGTAGCCCCGTCGGCTAGGTCTCGTTAGACCCAGTCCCGTGTTGGGAGTCCCTGCAACGGGGAACTCCGCACGTTACGCATTGTTGGGTGCGATGCCCGCGCTCTGGGCGTCATCGACCCCCCTATGGTGTGACTCCGTAGGCGTACGTCGATCTCGGTGCCTAGAGTCTCACCACCTTATTGTACCTTAGCGACCACTGTCTTGTTAGGGTGTCTTGTGAAAAATCTCGTAGCGTCCCTATGCAATCACACCTCGGAAGTGTCGATGTGCGTGGTTGGGTGCAAAGTTCTTTTGAACTTTTACGCGACTGGTGGGTAAAAGGCGAAACCTCTGCAGAGTGTAAATCTATCATGATAGTCTTGCTCAGGGTCACGAGCGGCCTGGATCCTTTTTTATTAGAAGATGATGTTTATTTATGCTTAATGTCATTTATACTTATTTAATTGGGTTACAACTTGGATTGATTCAATGTAGTTGCTAAGTAATTGTTTACTTACACTTGCTGTTTTATTCAACAAAATCCCGGATGGGTAAACAGATTGGGCTGGGCATGAATCTGCTGCTGAGTTTCCAGAAGATTTACCGTACTACTGAGTTGTGATCTCCCAGTCAGAGTCCCTGTGGATTGCGGCTCCATTAGTTGAGAGTTTTCTTAGTCTTCCGCTGCTATTGTTTAGATCATTTATGAAGCACTCTGATGTAAACATTTTATTTAATGAAGAATTTATTCCAGCATATGTTCTCTGTTTATCATATTTGTTCGCTATATGTGTACTATGACTTCCTGAGCACACATATGGCCGTATTCGGGTTTTTGTGAAAATCCGGGTGTGACAGGGTAAGCCGCTCGTACAAATCGTGATGAATTATAGGGATACGTAGTGTTTGAAAAGAATGGATAAAGCTCATCATCCGATGTCAGGGATGCATCTTCAATGTTCAGGGCATGGCAGACAAACCTATTTCCCAGCAAAAGCATGAAAGGTAGAGAAATAGCACAAAGAGGCAATAGGCTTAAGACAATATAGAGTATACATGCATGAGGCTATAGCATATAGAGATTGGAGGACAAACAAAAAGCTACAAATTTTATACATTGAATCACTCAATAGATCTTTCATTAAAGATGTAAACCTCACGCAATTTCATAAAATATATTCGTGTCAAAGATATAAATTTTATATTAATTTTAAAAATAAGTTTTTATTTAAGGTTTCTCTTTTTTGAATTCAAAAATATGATTGATAAAAGACAAATAGACAACATACAACTTAATTTGGGCTATTTGAGAAAATAAATACATTATTAAAAAAATATTTCTATTTGTCTTTAAGTAATAGAAAAATAAAAGTTAGTTACAAAACTAGGTACCGCGCAAATTACGTGGGCCACCTTGCTAGTCCAACTAATATTCTCGTTCTAGTTCACCTAATTTATTAAAATAGCTCCAACTTGCTTTTAAAGCATCTCCATAAGCCCTTCTTTTCCCAGTCCACAATGTATTGGAGAGTTGATGCAAAAAAAATGCTTCGATAAAAAACAATATATTTCACTTTTGTAATTAATTATTCTAATTACTTATTGAGACAAACAAATAATTCATCCTAACTCTCCCTCCAACAAAATAGTTGGGACAAGATTATTAGAGAATGGTAAAATTAACTCAATGGAGAAACTGCTATAGATGCTTATATTTAGAGAGAATTAAGTGGATTATTAGGTTGTCTTAATAATTAATGAAAAATGTAAAATATAATACTATTTGGAAAAGTTTCATTGTTTCAAGTTACCACCTCAATACCTCAAGTATGGATAACCCTCTAAAATATATTTTTATCCGTTTTACACCCCCAACTATCTCAATCGGTTTAGTTTACCCTTTTATAAGATTTCTCTTTTTTGTTTCTACATGCATACATGTTGTTTTGAGTTGATATTTTGTGGTATAACAGAGAGGATCATAAATTATATTTAAAAAATATATTACGATGTTTTTGATCATTAGTTTGATAGGCTATGATATGTAATATTAAATTAATTATATGAAACAGAATTTAATGAGAATAATAATGAAATTTTTATATAATATTTTTGAAAAATACTATATGTGGGTCTCTATCATCCCAAAAATTTTAAACTTAAAACATCACTTGTGCATGGATAAATAAAAAAAATCTTCTAAAGGGGTAAATTGAACTGATTGAGATAGTTGTTGTGTAAAACATACCAAAACATACTTTAGGGGGTTATGCGGACTTTGTTCATACTTGAGGGTAGTAATTTAGACTTTTTCCTTAAGATTTTGTGGGAATACTATTTTTCCACCAATTCTCCAAATACAATAGTTGGATTGCAGAATGGGGATCTAAAGATGCTCTTATTCTTATTAGTCTTATATTGATCACACTTTACTTAATCTTTTCTTTATTGTAAAAATAGATTACTCCCATTTTTAGATTAGAGTATATTGCACCCACCATACAACAAGTTGTATGGTTGTATCATGTTAGTCCAACAAAATGTAAAATATGCAAACAGGTGCGTGAACTTGTTAAGGCATGTAGGCTCCTAATTGAGTTTTGGTAATTAATGACAACCCTTGTGGACTAACAACTTCATTTGAGATAATGAGAATAGGTTAGTCTCGAGAGTTGGAATGAGCTTCAGAGAGACGGTGTATCAATAGCATGTGTGCTTTGGATCTTGGAAGCTCAAGGCAAAGGTATATGATAGGGCTTTTAAATTTGACCGGTCATGTGGTGATTAGAGGATGAAATATGACAGGGTTGATAGGATAGATAGCCGTACTATCAAGAGGGATCAACTTCGTTGGTTCGATGAAATATTAATGCCACAATGGTCTTTGATTTGCATGTAGTGCATTTAGAATTTGTGATGCCTAACTTGGAAGAGGGCACATTGTAAATCTGATGGAAAACCAGCCCTGTCATGGCTGGTGGACCGTCCGAGGCCCTCGGGCGGACGGTCCGCGGGATTTTGATTTTACTTTCTACATACAAATCATGTGGAAATTCCGTTCGGCGGAGTCCGAACGGACCGCGGACGGTCCGCGGATGGAACGCGGACGGTGCGCGGACTGTGCTGACTTTGGGCCCATGTGCGTTGACTTGAGCTGGCGCTAGGTGTTTTCGCGGACGGTCCGAGGTGGAGCCGCGGACGGTCCGTAAATTAACTCAAGTTCACACAAAGAGCGTTTTCACATTTCCAGAGGGGTAAACTGTCCGGCCTTGCTCTGGTGGACTGTCCGTGGTGATCGCGGACGGTCCGCGGGTGCCTGGCAGACGGTCCGCCAGACCTCAACGGTCACCTCTGACACATGACTGACAGCCAATATAGCCGTTGTAATTTAGACGCGGACGATCCGCGCGGGTCGTGCGGACGGTCCGCGGTGCACGATTTTGAACGGGGTTTACACATAACGGCTAGTTCCGAAGTGGGGGCTATAAATACTCACACCCCGCGGGCATGTGAGCTCTCTTGGCACTTTGGAAAGCTTGAAACACATTCTAGAGCCCTTGTTCTCCTCTCCCTCACTCACTTGCTTTGAGATTGCATTTCTTTGTGAGATTGAGAGCTTCTAGTGCATTGCATCAAGGATTTGATCATTGTGGCACTAGGATTTCATTGAGCTTGTGGTTGATTTGTTACTCTTGGAGGTTGCCGCCACCTAGCCGGCTTGGAGCTCGTGATTCCATCGAGCACTTCAAGAAGATTGTGAAGTTGCCGTGGAAGTTGGTTGTGAGAGGTCATTGTGCTCACCTCGCCGGAGCGGTGAAGAGCAACTCTAGTGGAATCGAGATTTGGAGTGGTTCTTTGGTTCTAACCGGCTCATACATCAAGTGGAGACTTGATAGAGGAGCGGTTGAACATTGAATCCATCTTAACGTGGATTAGGGGTGACCGGCAAGTCATCGATACCACGGGATAAGTTCTTGTGTCACTTGTTCTTATTGCTTGCTCATTGTCTTGATTATTTACTTGAAACAAAGTAATTTCATAGAGATTGACTCTTATCTTGTCACCCTAGGCTGCAAAATCATCAACATAGGCTTAGAGTAGCTAGATATTTAATTCTCCTTGTGGTTCTAATTAAATTTCTCTAGTGTTGTGATTGAAGTTTTTAAAACCGCATATTCACCCCCTCTAGTCGATAATCCTAGATCCTACAACTTGTCAGACGTGTGCACGTATAGTCATATTTATGGTATTGTGCGTATTTTGCCATGGTGATAGGCTACATGGTCTTAATTTAGATTGCACGTGTTGATTTTAAAGAGTTAGAGGACAAAAAATTATGTTAGAGCATCTCTAAAAGTTCATAAAAAAGTCCTAGAACAGTAATTTTAGAAACTTGCTAAAATTATTGGGAACAAAAAACACCCCTCTACTAGCAGTTCCCAATAATTAGTTTGAAAAACAATTAAACATATGCCATGTCACCTATTTGTGGGTCAACCTTCTGGTTTTTCCGTGAAAACTGCCCAACGCCATTTTTTTTTTGCCTCACGTGGCTTCTCTTGCGGGAGAAAAAAAGGGCGGAACAAAAAAAATGATTGTGACAGTGGATTGGGAGTGTGGAGGTGTTGGTATATTTGGCTCCAAATAGCTCAGGTTTTAGGTTCGTGGAAAAATAGGACATAAGATTGGACAACTTTTGGATAACTCTTTTTTAGTTTCACTTCCGAAACTAATTATTGGGTAGGATTATTGGACACTCTTAGAGATGCTCTTACTATCCACAATAGTTAACAAATTCTCGGCATTTTTTTGACCGAAGTCAGCAAGGGATTCCCCTACCTATTTTTTATTTCAAACCCAGTTAATTCGCTCCCACAAGGAGTTGAACCTAGGTCTGCTCCGTGCTACTCAGGTGTTCTAACCACTAGACTAGAGGCCATTTTGCAAAACACTAATTTTATTTTTTATTTCAAGCATTTTATGATTCTTGATGGTTGCACATATGCGTAGTATAGTATAATGCGTAAACTAGTTGGGACTGAAACACTGGATTGCTTGGGCTTTGATCTGACGTGATATTTACCATGATACTCCATGTGAAACAATAATTAATTTAGAAATCAGGAACTATAGAAACACATTGTTGTAGCCCTTTTAATGCACTACATTGCAATACATGTCACTGATTTTTTTAGTATTCTAATCTCGCTCAGTGTTGATCCACTTGGATCATAGCATGTTATCATGGTAAAATACTCTCTATAACATACATGTGACTATACATGCACACATTTGACAAGTTCATATGTATATTTGCATGTTTTGCAACTTGTTGTACTAAAATGATACGATCATACAAGTTATTGTATGGTGGGTGCAATTTACTCTTTAGATTAATAAACAAAAATACATTACATATGTGATTTTAGTCTCCATTTCATTTCATAAGCCACAAAAGTATGTTACGAGTCAAATCTATAATTACTACCTCCTTATCGTCTTATTTGATATCCGTTAGTTTTATTTGGCATTGCTAGTTTAAAAATAAACTAACCAGTGTCCAATATTTAAGTTGGGAGTGAGTAGCCCAAAAAAGAAAATTATAATACAAACATTATAACTATAATAAAAACTATTATAATCATATTTGAATGTATTTTCTTACGGATATAACTTTTTCGAGTATAAGATATTTCTTTTGTAGTTTGTTGGTACTGCTACCTACAATTGCTCACACATCGGCAACACTAATCCAAGGCCTTCTCCAGACTTTATAAAAAATATCTCTGGAAGAGTGTTAATAAGTTATTCTCTATAAGTAATGTTATAAGGTGAGCCCGATAACATTTTCATAGAGACTTGCTTTGGTAAACTACTTGTCCATCTCCCTAGTATTTAATTCCGGTAGAATTTCATTATATTTGCGAGAGTTGTTTTAGTAAACTACCAATGATCATCACCCTAGTATTCCATTCCTCATGTCTCTTCCATTCGAACTCTAGTCTAACCCTTTTCATATCACATATAATTCAAACTATTATGTTTCTACCATGGATTTTTAAATTAATACTTTTAAAATTTACATATAAAATTAATTTGTGCTAGAATTGAACCAAATTACATTAATTAGTAATACCATATGGTTTATCTAACCACAAAAGACTATGAAAACATGATTCACTAAATTGTTCAAACATGGAGCATCACAAATGGATAACACGCTTTGTTTTTGTGTTAAGTGCTAGACATATTACTAAATTAATTATATCTTTATAGTCTTTTGAATGTATTTGACGGAGGATGATGTGAAGTGAAAAATTTATTGAAATATTTTTTATAAAATGAGTTAGATGAAATAACATTTGCAAATAGTATGATATATCATTTAACCTAGTGTAATAAGCACATATTAATTATGTCCAAAATATTTATTAATTTTCACGATAGTAGACAGACACTAAAATATTTTTTTCTCTGAATTCACTTTCAATTTGTATTGTCAAATCCATTAATGTACCCAATAACAGTTAATCGAAACACACAGGTGATGTCTGGAATATTTATTGATTTTTTACATTAGTAGGCAGACTCCAAAATATTGTTTCTCTAAATTAACTTTTCATTTGCAGTGAATTCCATTAATGTAACCAATATCATTTAATCGAAGCTTGGTTAATCAATATATAGTCTATGTATTTGTCTATCACAAACTACTACTAAGACTAATAGATAGTTCTCACGGCCAAAATTAATCACATATTACCAAAAAGATTTTTAAGTAGCTCACAATTTATATCACCTAAAACAATTTAAAATCTCATTAGACAACATATACTAGTAAGGTAAATAGCAAACCGAGTAGGAACAATAGCACTTCCATTGAACAATCACAAATAATTGTAGTAACAAAGATAGATCCGGGTTTGCTTACAATATACCCTAGATTCTCATCCGTGCACCACGTACACTATGAGAGAGAAGGATCTTTGTAGATATAAAGACATGCACTAAGGTTAGTAGCCTGATTAGTTATCACGATTCCTAGAAGATAGCGCCACCCCTTCGCTTTGGAGGAGAACCTCGATAGAAACACACGATAAAAATCCAATTTGAGCGATACATCGGACGACACCTAGGTCATATGACTTCTAGGCTGCGTCAATCGAGACTCTTATCTTTTATTTTCACAACAGTGGCTCTTTCTAGACCTGACAGGACGTAAGCGCGAAGAAAGTAAGTCTTGCCTATTGGTATCTTTATTAGAAAGGTCATAATTCATGAAGCTTATTTTAAAAATATATATCTTACAGAATTACATATGTTATTCAGCCTTGTCTTTTAAGATAGATGAGGCATTAAGCTGATTGAACTAATTTAGTGATCCGTAATGTAGAGACAATTAACTAGTTTCCCTCTTAAAACTACTAACAAAAAGTGCAGCCTACCTATCGGTCGATTCGATGCAAACAAATGCTGGCAAGGAATAAGAGGACTTTCGCTACCACCCCTTGATGGAGGACACTAAGAGGTAGAACGGACCAACAAAGAAGACGGACTCTGACTCAGGAACAGAAATAAGCTGAGGATTGCAGATCCAGCGACGGAGCAGCAGCCACCAAAGATGGAGAGCCAAGGAACGCAAACTGGCACAAGAAGCTGGAGCCGGAACAAAGGTGAATTGCCTATGGCTCGTTCTGATCGATTACTGCAGTCTTGAATTTCTGGCAGCTGATGCCCCCTAAAAATAATAATGCGAGGGTAAGTCTCCAGAGTAGTTTCCTAGAAATTTGTTCTTGATGTAACACTAACACGTATACTTCTCCTTCTCTTGTCCTTGTCAACTGCTAGCTAGGGAAAGCAGTGGACAGTAGACTTGACCGATGACCCATCTGAGAGGGTACCTCATTTGTCCAGCCGGAGGTAACACGGTAAGACCAGCTAAAAGCTACCCCTCAGGTCGACGGTGTACGCACTCCTCGTCGGATTCGTCTATGAACATCGAATCTAAGTCCAGACAAACACTGCTACAAGCTTCTCCCGTTCACGATGGCCAAGCCCGTCCTTCTTCTCTCCCTACTCCTCATCCCCTTCTTCCTCGCTTCCAATTCTGGTGCTGCACGGCCCCACGACGCCGAGCTCCGAACCCTCTTGACCATCAAGAGGGATTGGGGCAACCCTGCTGCACTCAGCTCATGGAAGAACAACAGTAGTAGCAATTCCACTGCCTCTGCTTCTTCCCCTCACTGTGAATGGGCTGGGGTTACTTGCAACGACAACGGCCAAGTGACCTCCCTCTCCTTCCAAAATTTCAACATATCCAATCCGATCCCAGCCTCCATTTGCAGCCTCAAGAACCTGGCATATCTAGACCTATCCTACAACAACCTCACCGGCGAGTTCCCGGCTGCAGCTCTCTACGCCTGCTCGGCACTTCACTACCTCGACCTGTCGAACAATATCTTCTCCGGCGTCCTCCCAGCTGACATCAACAAGCTGTCGCCAGGGATGGAGCACCTCAACCTGTCAAGCAATGGTTTCAGCGGCAGTGTGCCGTTGGCGATTGCTGCCGGGTTCCCCAAGCTCAAGTCGCTGGTTCTGGACACTAATGGCTTCAACGGGAGCTACCCAGGTGCCGCCATCGGCAAGCTCACCAAGCTCGAGACACTAACTCTGGCAACAAACCCCTTTCTGCCAGGCCCCATACCTGATGATTTCGGCAAGTTGAAGAAACTGGAGACGCTGTGGCTATCAGAGATGAACCTGACTGGTGGCATCCCCAACACACTCTCGTCCCTCACTGAGCTGACCATGTTGGCTTTGTACGAGAATAAGCTTGAAGGCGAAATCCCGGCGTGGGTTTGGAAGCTTCACAAGCTTGAGTTCCTGTACCTCTACGCGAACAGCTTCACCGGCAGGATCGGGCCGCAGATCACCGCCGTCAGCATGCGCGAGCTCGACCTGTCGGTGAACAGGCTCACCGGGCCGATATCGGACTCCATCGGCAACATGAAGAACTTGACATTGCTCTACTTGTACTACAACAACATAAACGGCACGATTCCGGCGAGCATCGGGCTGCTCCCGAAGCTCACTGACATCCGGCTATTCAACAACATGCTCTCCGGCAACCTCCCGCCGGAGCTCGGGAAGCACTCGCCGCTGGGAAACTTTGAGGTGAGCAACAACCTGCTCTCCGGCGAGCTCCCGGACACCCTCTGCTTCAACAAGAAGCTCTACGACATCGTGGTGTTCAACAACAGCTTCTCCGGCGAGTTCCCGGCGGTCCTTGGGGATTGCGACACTATAGACAACATCATGCTGCAGGACAACCACTTCACCGACGAGTTCCCGGAGAAGGTATGGTGAGCGTTCCCCAAGCTAACAACCGTCATGATACAGAACAATGACTTCACTGGCACTCTGCCCAGTGTGGTATCCTCAAAAATCTCACTGATCGAGATGGGGAACAATCGGTTCTCCGGTGAGGTGCCATCATCCGCGCCGGGGCTGCAGAGCTTCGCGGCGGAGAACAACCAGTTCTCCGGCGCGCTGCCGGCGAACATGTCGGGGTTCGGCAACCTCACCGATCTGAACCTCGCGGGGAACCGGATACCTGGTCAGATTCCACCTTCTATCAGATCAATGGGGAGGCTTAACTACCTAAATCTCAGCAGCAACCAGATAACAGGAGAGATCCCCGTGGAGATCGGATTGCTCCCGGTGCTCGCCATGCTCGACCTCTCCAACAACAAGCTCATCGGTGGCATCCCAGAGGACTTCAACAATAACCATTTCTCCTTCCTGAATCTCTCGTCCAATCAGCTCAGCGGAGAGGTACCAGCCTCACTACAAATCCCGGCGTACTATTTCTCCTTCCTCGGCAACGATGCCTTGTGCGCCGAATCAAACTCCGGCCTACTTCTACACGCGTGCTCCGACGGTGGAGGCCATAATTCTAGGAGTAAGATCATCATCTTAGTTGCAGTCTCCAGCTTTGCTCTACTCGGCTTCCTTGCTGTTGGTGTTGCGTTGATCATCTACCGGCGCAAGAAAGGCCGGCAGGATGTTACGTCGTGGAAGATGACACCATTCCGAGCTCTGGATTTCACCGAGCATGACATAATCAGCAACATCAGGGAGGAGAATTTGATCGGCAGGGGCGGGTCAGGGAAGGTCTACCGCATCCATCTCGGCGCCCAGAAAGCAGCAGGGAAAGGCGGCGGCGACGAGCCTGCTACCGGCCGCTCGACGGTGGCCGTCAAGAAGATCGGGAACGCCGGGAAGCCGGACTCCAACCTCGACAAGGAGTTCGAAGCGGAGGTGGCGGCGCTAGGCGGCCTCCGCCACGGCAACATCGTCGAGCTCCTCTGCTGCATCTCCGGCGACGACACGAAGCTGCTCGTCTACGAGCACATGGAGAACGGGAGCCTAGACCGGTGGCTTGATCACCACCGGCGGCGCAAGCACGCGCCGCCGCTGGACTGGCCCACCAGGCTGGGAATCGCCGTCGACGTCGCCAGGGGCCTCAGCTACATGCACCACGGCTTCACGAGGCCGGTCATCCACCGCGACGTCAAGTGCAGCAACATCCTGCTCGATGACGCGTTCAGGGCCAAGATCGCCGACTTCGGGCTCGCCCGGATCCTCGCCAGGTCCGGCGAGTCCGAGCCGGCGTCGGGCGTCTGCGGAACGTTCGGCTACATCGCTCCAGGTCATAATCTATATATATACATATAACATATATAATATATATAATATCTTCCCCGGCAAACCACACGACGAGAACGTTGTTGAGAGTTTTTCATGTGCGAACTTGTGGCTGCAGAGTACGTGAGCAGGGCGAAGGTGAGCGAGAAGGTGGACGTGTACAGCTATGGTGTGGTGCTGCTGGAGCTCGCGACGGGGCGAGGGCCGCAGGACGGCGGCACGGAGTCCGGCAGCTGCCTGGCGAAGTGGGCGTCGAAGCGATACAAGCAGAGCGGCGGCGGCGGCGGCGCGTGCGTGGACCTGATCGACGGGGAGATCCAGGACACCGCGTACCTGGACGAGATGGTGGCGATGTTCGAGCTCGGGGTGGCCTGCACCGGTGAGGACCCGGCGTCGAGGCCGACGATGAGCGAGGTGCTCCACCGGCTCGCCCAGTGCGGCCGGAGTCAGGTGGACATTGACGTTGACGACGACGACGAGTACTACTCTGCCAAAGACTCGTGTGACGATGATGATTCGTTGGAGTGTATGGTATGACGTGGCCTTAGGAGCCAGTCTTGCAAATTGCAATCGCTATCTGGCTGTCCGTTACTACCATGCATGCATTGTCGGCTCCTCCCTCCGTCCCTTAATATTTATTGTCCAAAAAATATAGTTATAAAAAAATACAGATTTTTAGAAACAGTTATTTAGAGACAGAGGAGTACATCTAACTTCGAAAGGAAACGTATGTAGTATGGAGGTCATTAATCAAGACGTCAACGGTCAACCTGTGTTTCCGAGCTCGGGTCGCAGTGAGCGGAAGACTGAAAAGCAAAGATGCTTCCATACTGACGATTAACATAAATACATCCATTAATTTAAGGTATATTTGATGGGGACTTTTATTTTCAAAAGTAGAACTTTGACTGCCTTACAATATACTTGTCGGTGTTGACTTCTAATCTAGACTCTAACTATTTTTATTTAAAAAATTATGTAAGTATCATTTATTTTAGAGTAAATTCCTTATTTGACCCTAAAATAAAACTCAGTTCTTTCTTGGCTTTGAATTTTTCCGTTCTCTATTTCACACTGATTTTTCACTTTATTCCTTATTTGATATTTTTGTTACTTTGAAAGGTTAAACCGGACGAAACGTCCTCCAAATCACCTCAAAAATTCATAGAATATTTTCTAACAATATAACAAATAGACATGAACATATGATATTCAAAACAATACATTCACCTTTATAGTTTTAAAGTTAAAATTCACCAAACTAGACCATTTTAAAAACTAATCTAAATTCACCAAACTGACTTCTAAATGTCAAATAAAGAATGAAATTTAGAAGTCAGTGTCAAATAGAGGGGGAAAAACTTTTCAGGGTAAAAAAAGGAGTCGGTATTTGTTTTAGTGTCAAATAATAATTTTCCTCTTTATTTTATCTGTGAATAAATGTACTTTAAACATAACTCATCTTTTTTAGTTTTTTAATAAGATAAATAGCCAAATGTTGTGCGGAAAAGTCCATAATGATAAATATTTCGATACGGAAGGAGCATATATACATACTACCTTACTACGAATCGGCACCATCTTAAAATTACTAAGGATAGAAATTTATTGGCTAAATTTATAGATACTAGACGTGCATATAATGTGATTGGTTGTCTATCAAAACTTGTATTCCGTACTTAAGATTTGACTTCAATCGATGGGATTTTCGTTGGAAGGAATCCAAGGCCCACCTGGCCACCACCCGCTCCGGCCCTCTTCTCCCCTGGGACCGTGGCCCGTGTTCAAACTATACAAATGCGCGGCACGGGAGAGGGTTAGCCCAAATGCAAACCAGGCCAACCTTCTATGCCGGCCCAGCCGCAGCCCGGTTACAGACCCACGGTTGAACCATGTAAATCGTAGTAATTTTTTTTTGGATCCTGTACACCACGGACACGGAGTACTGCATACCAGATACCAGTACACTACTACGTATATAATTTTCTTTTCTATTTTCCTTTACACTTAGGAAAGGAACGGGAAAAAAAGAAAAAATTAGCAAGTAAGTATGCGACTGAGGTGCCTCGATCCAAGCCAAAAGACAGATGCATTGTTTAGTTCCCGGATTTCACTCCAAATTTCACCGTAAAAAAAGTGATTTTCGTCACATTAAAATATCGACACATACTACTAAATATTAATAAAATCAAAAACTAATTGTACAGTTTTGTTATACTTCATGAGACAGAATATTTTAAGCCTAAGCATTGCTCCAGTTGTAATGTGGCACGCATCTCAAGGCGCCTGCTCGGAGACCATGTCGTCCTCGGCGTTCGTTCGTGCGCCGGGCCGAAGCAGGCGTTGAATTTGACTGGCAAACAGCATACGGTCGTGACACCCTACCGAGAAGATGTACGTACGTGCACAGCTACCACCCCAACGTCGCTCGTGACACTGCCTCTCTCAACTTGCAACTGTAAAATCGCACGTACTTCAAATTTGCCAAAAACAAATGCGTGCCACATGTTGAAACGGTGGTTGTGAAAGTTCGTGTCATCGAAATGTACCTGAAGCCACCTTTTATATGTTAGATAACATTGATCGTACAGGGAACAGTGCCTTTGGAGAGGGAATGATTTCTCAAAAAAGGAGAGAATTTAGCAGCTTGGTCTATGGTGGCTCTGCCAAAAATGAAAGGTGGCCTAGGTGTCCTGAATTTAAGGCTACAGAACGAAGCTCTGTTGCTTAAGCAATTACATAAATTCTATGGTAAGCTGGACATCCCCTGAGTCAATCTCATATGGTCCACATATTACATGGACAAAGTGCCTCATGGAACCAAAGAAATGGGCTCTTTTTGGTGGAAGGATATTTTGAGATTAAACAATCTTTACAGGGGAGTAGCAAGATGTTCTCTAGGGGACGATACAACTGTGCTTTTTTGGGAAGACCTGTGGAGGCCTAACATATTAGCTGACCTATTTCCAAGACTTTTCTCCTATGCCTCTAACAAATTTGTCTCAGTTAAAAAGGTGATCCAAGCTGTGGAGCTAGATTCTCTATTCGCCTTGCCATTATCCCAGGAAGCATATCAGGAATTACAAGAGCTTCGAGTGTATCTTGAACAGATTCCCTACAACCCACGTAAAAAGGATCATTGGTCCTTTATTTGGGGCAATGCTAGCTACAGTTCAGGCAGATTCTATAACTATGTACTCTCAGGAATCCCAGCAGAGCAGACCTTCGGCTGGATATGGAAAACAGAATGTATTCCTAGAGTTAAATTTTTCGCTTGGCTATTATTGGTGGATCGTCTAAACACAAAGGAGATTATGCGAATAAGGCACAGGCAAATCCAGACAGGTCCAAATTGTGCATTATGTCAAGCAAATGTCGAAGAAAATAGAGATCATTTGTTTTTCGACTGTCCTTTTGCCAGCAGTTGTTGGAACAAGTTACATATTTACTGGAATTTGTCGCTGGACATTCACGAAAGAATTAAAGTGGCACGTCAGGCAGCTCCACATGATTTTTTCATGGTTATATTCATCATTGCCACGTGGGAGATCTGGAAGATGCGAAACATGACCATTTTTTACGGTGCTCGTCCCTCCATCCAACAATGGTGTTCAAACTTTAAAGATCAAGTACTTCTACAGCTAATTCGTTTTCGTGAAGACCATAGGGCTACCATCACCATCTGGCTGGATCTTTTGTAATTTCTGTTTGTTTCGTTCTGCTTTTGTATAGTCTCTTGCCTAGATTTAGTTTTTCCCTGATCTTGTCGCCCCTTCTGTACATTCTCTGTAAGTTGGTTCCTTTCTCCTTTTTAATACATTGTTGTGGGAACTCCCCCACACTTTCAGTTCAAAAAAACTAATAATATGTTAGCGTTAGCTCACTGTACGTATCTAGTCTTGAGTTCGAATTCTGTACTGTATTGTTGCCTTGAACTTGAAGTACGTTAAATTATTGAACGGATACGTAGTTGTCCATTAGCTAAGAGTCTAAGACGTGGGCTTATCGGGTGATACCGTATCATGCATAGAAGTAGAGTTGGCATACCTAATAGATGGGTGTTCGCTTGGGAAACGAGAGTGTGGTAAAAAAGAATGTCATTCTAGAATTTAAATTTTATGCTTCGAGAAAATAGCATCCTATGTTCAAATCTTATGCATGTAAAATCTGATATGCTAAATTTATACATAAATGATGAAAATATATTTTCTCTATTTTTATATGCAAACTCAATTAATAAAGGAACGCATTTTTTCATATATATATTCTTAAATTGCCTGAAAATTTTAAAAATATATTATTTTTCATATATCTATTTATTCATGTGTATTCACGTTAACCCCTCGGAGCGAGTTTCATTTGTCCCAACTCTCAATCCTTCGAGCCAATACTTTATAAACAAGGCCATCTTCTAAAAAGAAAATCCCAACCCTTCCATTAGTCCATACCATACCTCTACAGGCTCTACCACCGTCAGTTCCCCACCGTTACGCTCTAAATGCTGTACACAGATCTTTTTCATAACCTGAATCCTGGGCCTTGTTTAGTTCCCAACTTTAGTATGTTAAAGTTGGGACTTTATCACTATAGCATTTCGTTTGTATTTATGAATAATTGTTCAAACATTGATTAATTAGGCTCAAAATGGTCGTCTCGTAAAGTATAACAAAACTGTGCAATTAGTTTTTGATTTTATCTACATTTAGTACTTGACATTTTGATGTGATGAAAATCTTCTTTTTGTATAGTTGAATTTGGGGTAGAATTAGGGAACTAAACGAGGCCCTGATCTCGTCCTTTTTTCAACGAAAGAAAAACCGAACTTTGTAAGTTGACTCATGACCTGTACGCACTGTGCGTCCGTACACTGGCGGATGCACATTGGGGCAAGCTGGGGCAGTTGCCCCAGCTAAAAATCGAAGAGTACAGTTGTCGAAGAGCTAAAAATCGAAGAGCTAGAGGTTCTTAGAACTTTGTTAGTGGTATGTATATTCTTATCATGTTAAGTTGTTAACCACCACTTGAGTTGAATCATGTGATCACTTTACTATTACTTGCTACTTGCTAATTATGTCTATATCCAATTTACAGGTTCATCTATATATTACTTTTTTTTGCATTTTACTATGTATTGGTGCGAGAACCATCAATTTTTCTACAAATTTGAGGTAATATCTCAACTTCGCTTTAAAATTGTGCGATTACAATGTATGGATGCAAATGCGATGTGAATTGCAATGTGCTTGATTTCGGTTCAGTCGACCATTAAAAGTTCGCCCCAGCTAGTTTTTTTTCCTAGCTACGCCACTACGTCCGTACGTAGCACGCGGGTGCCTCGATCCAAGTCAAAATGGGTTTACATCTGGTTGCAGCAGATTTTCTTTTTAATCATCTTGCTGCATCAACTTGCACGCAGATCTCTAGGCAGTGCTAATATACTGTACATACTGCCGGTCCAGTGTGCAGACCCCATCCATGTTGCCCGAATGCTCGCTCGTGATACGGCCTATTGCAAGTTACGACAGGATAAATATTGCACGTTGGGAGTGTTGGACAGACCGTGGATAAACTGTTGAACGGCTTCCCAGAGCCCAACCATGCTAAAAACATGTTTTTTTATAATAAAATTTGAATGAAGCCATGTTGAAAATTGTGAAGCACCAAGCTGTGGAGCATCCCTTCTGGAATCTGGGCTACTAGGTCCTCAGTTCCTCTGTCTCTTCTGATGCAAAAGTTTCAATTTTATCACAGATCTGGAAGGATTGAGTTTGTTGTGTTTGAGCATCTAAAATTGCAGTGCAACTGGCTCTACTTGTTGGACACCGCTATCTCTATTTCACAACATTATCCCAGTCCGCATAAAAATGACACTAGAATATGTTAAAGTAGATCATTCCTGTCCTAGTTTTATAGGTTAATATGAGTATATCGAATTGATATCTACCTAATGAGTGCTAGTTTCATAACGTTAAACCTTCTAGATTTCCAAAATGAACAAATATTATGAAACAGATACATACCAAGTCTTCGTGAATGTGGACAGGTTCTTCTCCGTCTCCTATTTGCCGCCATCGCATTCCATTTCCACCGTAGTTTGAACGGCTTGTTGGTTGAAAAGTACAAACGTAATGCAAATTGGCCGTGCTTGCTTCCTTAACACCCAAGAGACGATTTCTTTACAACTCAAAACGAGCAGCTAGGGTCTAGGATCACTTGAAAAGGCGAAAAATAGGGCTCGTGGGCTGCTAACCCACGTGGTAATGGGATAAACAAATCTTGCAACAGATCAGCTCCAGTACATTGGTTTCAACTCCCACCTGCATGCACTATTCTCAAATCCTGTGTTTCTTTGGAGGTGAAATTTTTTTTTCATCTCGTCTGACCAATAATTAAAGGTATTAAATAAAGTCAGTTTACAAAACTATATTCACAACCCCGGGTTAATTCACGAGACAAATCTAATGAGGCCTTTGACCGCACGATTAAAGGATGGTTACTGTAGCATTACTGTAGTAAATTATGGACTAATTAGGCTCGTTATATTCGTCGCGCAAAGTTACACTCATCCCTAAAAAGGTTTTGCAAATAGACTTAAGATTTCTTCTAGAAATTTTTTTTTCGGAGGAAAGAAACATGGCCCTCGTTGCGAGTTCTTTTTTTTATTACAGACTCTTCTCCGTGCTAGAAGCCTAGAACCAAACCACGTTCACTGCAAAGATAGTTGTTGGCACTATTCTGATTGTTTACAGCTAAAAATGTAGCTTACATGTTTGTGTTCATACTCGTCCACACACACAGCTCATCCATCTCTGTACTACGATGCACACCATGTTCAAACAAAAGCTTGAGTACAAGAATAGCAAAACTGGCACATCTTTTACTCAGAATCAGAAGCTGCTCAAGCAGACAGTCTGTATCACATTTCCGGGACACAAACACAATATACATGATCACTTGTGCATTACATTTTTCATATTTATACCCTCTGTCGAATCAAGAAATGAGGCCTTTGAAGCCCCCCTATCCCACCTTTGTACCCCCACCGAAATGAATTCAATCAAATGGAGATGTACATGTATGCAAACATTGGAACTGTATGGAAGAACTACTTTCCCCGCTCCATTTTTTCAGTGCGCTACTTTGATACACTCTACAACAGGAGTGGCATGCTCACGATGACTGGATGATCGGTTGATCCGCAAAAGGGCCATACAGCCAGCCTTTAGCAATATGGCGGTAAGCAGCCTCTGTCAAGTGAATGCCATCCCAGCTCCAATGGGTTGTCGGATCAGCACATGCTGTTGCACCAGGCTCACCACATTTGGCTGTGACATTGAAGTTGTAAGCAGCTTTCTCAGGAGTCGATGGGGCCCCACAACACGCCCTAGGCAGTTGCTTGGCAAAACCTGTATGAAAAAAAGTATGTTAGGTTCCCGCATTAAGATCAAAGGAGTGATGCTTGAAACAAAGGTGTCTTCATTTGAATCAACAATAACATCTGCCTCCTTTTTCTCTGGCAGTTGAGGCAGGAAACCTGTCTCTGTCAGTGAATTCATGCCAAATAAAGTACAAGATCTAGCTACGAAACAGAAGTTCATGAAAACAGACATGTCATCGTTCTAGATCCTGATGGTTGCTATCCTCTTTTTTTCTGTTATTTATTTTTTATTAAAAAATATATAAGGTTAAAAGCAAAACAGAGGTTCACTGTCAGCAAGAAAAGAAAGCAACAGCTAGAAATAAAAGTGATCACCCAAAACGATGGCTCAGCTAACTGAGCAATTTCTAGATGTTTGTACTTGCCGCAACAAGGACTTGTTAAATTTGTAATTCGGCTTGCTTAGAAAGTGGAGCAGCAAAAGTAAGAACACTAGGTGTTCACTAGGTTATTTAATTGCAACAGTTCGTAGACACGTTTTCCATTATGAAATGTCTATCTTAACAACATGACAAGTAAAATCTTCTAATGAGATTTTAATACCAAAAAACTGTGGGTACCATTCATAGAGTATGCATGCTTCTCACACTAGCTAGTTCAGCTCATAACAGAACGTTGTAAAAGTATCAGTGGTTAAACCATCATGTGAAAAGGAACAGGGTTGTTGTGACTACTAATTTTATTTTAACAAGGTAAGAGAGCCACTGCAGTTTAAGTTATCATCCATAATTAGACCGCCTTAAGGAAAAAGTTGGGCTTCCTAGCATATAGTGTAACCTGTAGTCCAACCATCCTCCTGCAAGCCCCAAGTGACAACTATTACTGGGAAGCACTACCATTCAGGTGGAATCTCATTTCCATTGAAAAGGCCTCCACAGACAACTATTACTGGGAAGCACTCAAAGGCTCAAACAAAGTGTACTAATAGCAATGGTAGCTTATAGTCTCTTTACAGACTAGATACAGAATCCAAACGAGAAAAGTGTGAGTACCTTTGCTTTCACGATACTCTTGACTATTAAGCTGGCCCAACTGATTTTGAACTCAGGAATTTTGTACTGACCATTCGAAACATCATTTATATATTATGCAATCTGCTACTAGAGAACGTCAAAGGCATCTCTACCAAGATCTAATCCATTTAAGTATAATATGTTGTGTCCTCCAAGGTGAACAGTATGGCAAGTTGAGTCAACAAAAGCATCTAAGAAAAAAATTAAGAATAATCAAGATCAAGAGTTTGGGAACTCACCAAACTTCTCAGGCTGAAGCATGAACTGGATAACTGGCGTGTAGTAATCGCCATATATGATCCTCACATTGGGATGCTTAGCCCGGAGCTTCTCAAGCATGGCCTTGAGATGGGCATTGTGCACCCAGGAGAATGTGTTGAACCGGCGGACACACCCGCTGCGTTCACCATATCCATCTTTCGGTTCCTCGAGCATGTTTAAGTACACCGGGAAGCAACCGGTGGGCATGACACCAGGGACAATCAGATCCACCGCCCCTTCGGCAATCAGTGCCTGCACCACACACAAAGAATTGCAGTTGTGAACCACTTTCCCTGACAATCAGCATTGAACAATACACATCAAACAGAAGCAAGCAATACCTCAACACCTTCGGCGATGCCCTGGATGACATCCGGCATGAACTTGTAGGCCTCCGTAATGCCCTTCCCAGCGAAGAGGGGCGCATTGTAGTCGTTGCCGCCAAACTCACCCACCACGAACAGCGCTTTGGCAAAGAACTTCTTGCATTCTACACAGAGGAAAGCATCAATCGAACCAAGATTCACTTGAAATTTCCCAATTCCTCCCATCACCCATCACCGTCGGTACAGCTAAAAGCTACAAAAGGTGAGATTTTTAAGATTCTCTTACCCTGGGTGGAGTTGCAGAAGAAGGGCTTGAGATCGCGGAACCACTGGATTTGCGTCATGAGCGCGCCGGAGTTCCAGATGACGTCGCCGAGCCCCTTGGCCACGAAGTATGGCGTGTCCAGCGCGGTGGCGCCGGTGATGGCGAAGTTGGCGCCGTACGTGAAGGTGGCGTTCTTGGCCTTGGACGGCGGCAGCAGCGGCAGGCCGAACTCTTGCGCTGCAGGGTAAGCAAAAATGCCCAAGGAAACCCGTCAGCCACTCCAAATCTAGGAGGAATCCCCCCGAATTAACCCGAGGTGACCCCGAACGCGAGATAGGCGGGCCGTACCGAGGTGGTCGATGACGAGGCGACCGTCGGAGCAGCGGCCGGTGGGCTTGCCGAAGTAGGTCTGGCCGTAGGGCAGGCGCGCGGTGGCGAGGATCTCCGGCGTGCCGTTCTGGATGAGGTTGCCGGCGTCGGCCAGCGAGTCCCCGAAGTTGAAGAGCGCGTAGTACTTCCCCTTGGCCGCCGCCTCCCCCGACTCCTCCGCCGCCGCGGCCGCCGCCACGAGAACCACCGCCACCGCCGCGAGCATAGCGCCCCTTCTTCCCATCGCCGCCGGCCCGCCCCCTGGCTGGCTCCCCTAGTTTCTTGGATCTCCGGAGGGCGGAGCGGAATGGAGAAGGCGGAGTCTTGGAGAGGGGGAGCGGGGTGGGAGCTAGGTAGCTATCGGCGGTCGGGTGGGGGAGTTCTTGTAGGAGAGGAGAGGGAAAGGGAGGGGAGGAGGAAGGAAGGGGTTGGTGGTGGTGGAAGTGGTGGCTGCTGCGGCGTTTTCTTGGGCGCTTTGGCTTCCTTCCTCTTCGGTGCTGTGGATGCGTGCGGTGGCGTGGCTCACTCGGTGTTTGGCGGATTAAAATTTAGTTAGGCGTGGGGAGTTATTGCGGAGGTGTGGGAAATTGGGGAGATGGAGAAGAAGTGGGGAGGAAGGTGACGAGAGGTCTGGAGATGGGGAAGAAGAGGGTAGTGATCTTCGGTCGAGTGAACAGCGACTAATGTTTTCGTAAGGAACAAAAGTGGACAACACGGTTTGACTTTGGGAGTGTTTTGCGGCTCCCAGTCCATTTTCCGGCTTAAATGCGTTGGACTTTGGAGCTCCAACCTAACCAGACAAGGAAACAAAATCACCGTTTGGAAGAAGCATGTGTAGGTGATATTTGGAAGTGAAGAAATGTATAAAAGAGAAATAGGAATGGAAAAAAATACAGTGGGAAAGGCGTAGTACAATATTTGGAAGTGTAAGAAATGTATAATAAAAGAGAAATAGGAATGGAAAAAATACAGTGGGAAAGGCGTAGTACAAAATAGTGGGAAAAAACATATTGCTAAGATATAGTAAGGAAAACATAAGAAGATGTGTCTTGAAGTCATGCATTGGAAATACGAGAGTATGAGATGATATGAGATGATATACTTTCTCCTTTTGCTTTTATAAAGATTTAGATATTACAAACTTTGACCAATAATTTAAATAATAAAATTTATTTTTTATAGCGCTAATTTAAAAATTGTTAGATTTGTAACAAAAAGTATTGGCTAATTATTATAAATTTATAATATAATATAAGATAAATAAATGATTAAAGTGTAATTTAGAAGACCATGTCAAGTCAAGTTGTGCCTTATAAAAACAAAAAGGATGGAGTAATATTTGCTGAGGGAGTATTCAAAGTCACTATCCTAGCTGACCAAAGGTCCCACTGGTTAAGAAATACTAGAAGTGGCAAAATGATTACATGTTGTACATTGTTTTGGGATTCACTGTTCATATTTCATTCATTGCTCATTGGAACCGACAAAAACTTGGAAGAAGCGTGGGTAGATCATATTGGAAATGTAACAAATGAATAAAAGAGAAATGGGAATGGGAAAAAAGATATGGTGGAAAGGGGTGTAAATAAATTAGTGGCAAAACATTTTTCTAAGATATATAAGGAAAACATAAGAAAATGTGTCTTAAAGTCATGCATTGGAAATAAGTGGTACGAAATAAAATATTGATAGAACAAAATATTGAGAAAATTAAGATACCTATTCAAAGTCACTATCCTAGCTGAATAGAGGTCCCACTGGTTAAAAAATTAAAAGTGTCAAAATCATTAGATGCTGTATTCTTATGGGATTTATTATTGTTCATGTTCTATTCATAAATTGCCCATGGATACCCACTTAAAATGGTTTATGCTTTGAGGACCATCCCACTTAAATCCCTAGTTCAGACCACACAAATATATATGAATCCTTTCTTTAAAACCTTCAAACCTTTTTATGCTCCTTAGGAAATCATAAGGAAATTAAATTTTGTATGGGAATCATGCATTTGAAATACGAGAATAAAAAGAACATTATATTGGTAGAAGAAAATATTAGGGAAACAAGATACCATTCAAAGTCGCTATCCAATGGATCTAGCTAACCTGAGGTGCCATGGTCGTCACAAAACAGAACTGACAACCTGATAAATTGTAGTACGTATTTAATTAAGACAAGTTTCCACAAATCAAACAAACTGTTGGATATGTTCCAAATTCACATCCACGATATAGGCCAGGCTTGGGCCAGAGCGAAGCGGAGGCCCATTGTGCTGTGGTTTCTCTCAGAAAGTGCACAGTTTAGTCCCACCTTGGTAACACAACCAAGTACGGGCGCGTGATCTGCCTATATATATATAAGCATATGTAGACGGTAGGGTAAGACAAGACAAGACAAGGCAAGACAGATAACTCATGTATCATCCCTACCTGTAAACTCTCCTCAATAGTGATCGTCTTCCGTGGTTTTTTCCCGCAAGGGTTTTTCCACGTTAAATCGTGTCTCGTGTTCGATCTTGTTTTCCGCATTATTTGCTAACAAGTGGTATCAGAGCTTGGTACGAGATCACATGAAAAAAAAATTAATTTGGGTTTCGTCCCTGTTTATCGCGCGCCGCCAGCCGGATCAATCCGCGATTGGCTACCTCGTGCAAGACTCGTCAACGTGGAGTTTAAGACGGAATCTGATTCCGTATTTGCCAGATGCTGCAGACCAATCTACGAGAAGCTACCAGAAGGTTTTCTCAGCTTTGCTGAACGTACACGGAGTTGTACACAATGCTGCAGGTTATTGCTAGGTTCACACGGTAACATACCTAGATTATTACTGCAGATTATTTTCTTCTGGTTATTTCTTTCATATGGCTTCGATGATACGTGATTTCCACTGCTGAGATATATTGAGATTTTGAGGAGATGTTGGGATTATTATCGGATCACTTTGAGTTAATTCACCTTGATGTTTTGACAACATCGTTCATGCCAGCCTAGTGGTTTTCTTTTACTCCAATGGAGTTGGTTAATTAAAAGCGAAGGTTTTGCTCTGAATTGAGTTCGAGGTGGAGGATTCCAAGTGCAACAGAGGAAGTTTTGTTTGACTAAATACTACAGTGTTTTGTATTGCGGAAGCAGTACGTTTATTGCTGTCTTTGCTCGTGTTGAGGGATTTAGTCAAAGTTACTGCATAGATACTACAACGTTTTGTACTAGCACTCAGTACGTTTGTTGTTCAAGGTGGAGACGTCCGCTCAGGTCTATTGCAGAAGTTTATACCGTTGGTTGCACATTTATGCCTACATCTGAACCGTGTTTGAATGGAGCAGTAATTGAGTTCTTCACTGGATATTTATTTAATACCACAGGTGATATTGCGACTTTATGTCGTTTAATGATTGAGCATTATTGCCATTTATTTTTCCGAGGCCAGTTGCACAGACTCAGATTTTTGCTGGGATTATGAATTTGTTGAAGGCCCAGATTGTTCGTCTGCTTTGTTGATAGCTGTGTGTGTTTGAACCTATTGGTTATTTGCTCAAGTGTTGGGAGAATACTCAAGTGATCTTATTTGTCCGATGGACATTGGTATTCAAGATTTGAATATGGAGGTTTATTATTCGTCTACATGATGGAATTTGTCTCAAGGTGGAGTTTGTTGGATATGTTCCAAATTCACATCCACGATATAGGCCAGGCTTGGGCCAGAGCGAAGCGAAGGCCCATTGTGCTGTGGTTTCTCTCAGAAAGTGCACAGTTTAGTCCCACCTTGGTAACACAACCAAGTACAGGCGCGTGATCTGCCTATATATATGTAAGCCTATGTAGACGGTAGGGTAAGACAAGACAAGACAAGGCAAGACAGATAACCCATGTATCATCCCTACCTGTAAACTCTCCTCAATAGTGATCGTCTTCCGTGGTTTTTTCCCGCAAGGGTTTTTCCACGTTAAATCGTGTCTCGTGTTCGATCTTGTTTTCCGCATTATTTGCTAACACAAACTGGAGAGTTCTGGGCGAGAGGCCAATCCATTATCGAGTTCGGTTGCATTGTATTTGGCCAACACGTTCTGATTGGTCAAGGAGCTCTGGTAACATTACACTTCGTTGCTCTAACTTCTGTTAGTCTGACAAAAACAATTTCTGCTTTCTGTTCTCCACAGCAAAGTAATAAGTAACACTGGCCACAGCATTCTTTCTTTGCAGTGGTCAAATCTAATCACATTCAGCACCAACCAATCGAAAAGAGGCTACCAATACAACGTGCTACCAAACACGAAAACAAACAGTTCTTTTTGGAAATGAAAAGGCACACAGCTACTACCAAAAAAAAACAGTGACAGTTCACGAAAAGGATTTTAAAACACGCCACACTCGATGAGTCAAGAGCAAGTTTTGTCGGTTGAAACATTTTTAGGTGAGGCGATTCTTTCCCAGCTACCAGCATATATGCATCCACTACTCTCCCGTAACATGGGCCCAAGGCCACCGAGTCAGCCACATTATAGAATACCGAAAGATTATTTAGTCCCATGTGAGAGATCATTTGATGTAATCTCAGCGTCCAAATTAAATCCTCTTCATACGCAGTAGTGGTTTGGTGAGGGGTCAGCAGCCTGCACCGAACCCGTCCAAACCGAGTTGGTCCAACCATAAAAAAAAACGTTGTTGTCTCTGGTCGTTAGCAAATGCACGTCGAGTTTTTTTTTTTCCTTTTTCCTTTTCATTTTTTCCCCTATTGGTGCTTCCATGTGCAGCTCTTTTTCGTTGTTTTGGTTGTTGCAGGATGAATAAAGCTAGTACGAAGAACCTAATCTGGTAGCAGCTAGTAGCAGATAGCAGTGGCGTGGCCAAAATGATTGAGGCATGAAGCCGGCGGCTATGGAAAGGCACGGGAGAAGATGTGGCAGATTGTGAGACAGATATCGAAGCGGCGGCAACCTTTTTGGGAGTCTCTGCAGGTTGAGGATGCATATATGACCATGGTATGTATATATGCGGCACATACATGGATGGAAGGAGAACTTTTTTCTCAAAAAAAAAAGATGGAAGGAGAAACTTTGGAACCTTCGCTAGCTGGCATGAAAAGTTTCTCGATCGTATCTTCCTGCTGTTCTGATTTGTTCTGAATTGGGGCTTGACCTCTATACGTACATGTGATTCTCAATGAAATTGTTCGCTAGCTGGCATGAAAAGTTTCTCATACGTACTTGCTGATGGCGAATCAATCGCTAATGAGTAGTACGTGAAGAAACTGGGCCGGAAGCAATGTGAAGAAACGGGAATGCGAGCCACAACGTTACAGCTCCTTGCAACAGGGTATAGATCGAATCCACAGCAGAAATTCAGAATGCATGTATGCATGTGCAGACCTATCCATATCTTTGGACGGTTCTGCATTTTGCCTTGGCATTTTTCTTCGGCACCATAATACCCGGCCGGCCGGCCCCGTAACAACAGGCCACAAGAAGCTTCCTGTTTCCCGAATAATCCAAGGCATGTGACAAGATATATTAGCATCCCAATAATGCTCCCACCACGTTTCTCAAGAGGGCACGCTCATCTGCGTTTTCTGCGTGTAAATAAGCTAGCACTAGCAGGGTACTATAGCTTGCAACAATAGCTAGTCCTAGGCTATCATCGTTTGAGCATATAAATGGAGACGAATCGTGCTGGTTGGCTTCGAGCCTTCGACCCAAATTCAGCATCGTCAGTCCCCCAGTTGATTCTACAGGAACCTCATTTTTCTTCTAAGATCAACCACCTGAATTATGTTATTAAAAAAACCACCTGAATTATCAAAAAAAGAAAAGATCAACCAACTGCCATGTTCGAGCAGTTGCAGGCTTGCAGCCCAGCCTTTACGCATATTCATCACACCAAACAGTTCCTGCATACATACGCAAGTCGCCAGCCGCCTCGATGGACCAAAAGCAAAAGGCACAAAGGCACAAGAGATCGAGCATATTATCTGAAAAACGAATCAGATTCAGGGGTACCAATACCAACGAGCCATCATGACCGGGGCAGGGAGCCTCCCTGCTACCCACCCAGAATGCTCAAGCATCATCCTATCAATGCAACGAAAAAGATGGCTTGTCGTCAATGCATGCAGCACTCGATCACCTTCCTACATGCTGCAACCGACATGGCTAAACATGATTAAGCTGCCGCTAATGTGTACACAGGCTACTTAAAATACAGCGGCCGGGGTTTTCCTAAGCCAGACAAGGTAAACCTGTAGCAGATTCTTACGGAGCCATTATTGTCATGTCCAATACAAATTAGACAGTTGCGTACTGTCTACTCGAGCAACTGCTGAACCTGCAAATGAAAACAAGGTAACCCACGTTACAATAGAAATGACCACCGAAAAATAGTGGAAACATTGTACAAGAAAGCTCAATACATAAATCAGCTGGTGGAAAAGATTATCCTGCTAGGAATGATCCAACGATCCACTCTCTAAGATGTACATGAAAATGACAGGCTAGTCCACCTCTGGAGACACAAAATATGGTTTGAGACAACTGTCGAGATGTTGACACGAAATGTTAAGATGTGCAGACACTTGCTCGGGGTATATGGTAGACAACAATTGCCACACCTAAAAAATGACAGTAATAGACTAATAATCTTTCTAAATATATGCACTATGTAAGTAATAAAATAACGACATCGATTACACAGATATCTAAATATATGCTTTGCTAAGCAAAACTCAATTCTTAATCACTGCTATCCATGAAAACGTACATCTTATTCAAATCGCAATGTTGACACTTCAGACCCTACATGGCTGCTGGCAGGTGTGCAAATATATATCTTATCTGGCGGTAGAAGAGATTGGTCATCTCCAGATTAATTTGTAACATTAGCCCAGTGCGATTGATGCGTTGTGTTGTGCTCGGAATCTGATTACTAGCTAACGTACCAGGATCTGTGTCAACTACAAACCTGCAGTAGGATTTTGAGGCTGTGGTGGCAAAAACAAAAGGCCAGCAAACCCAAAAACTAGGAAGGAATCGAAAGCCATTTGCATTACGTTGGGGCTACCCCCCTCCCCCGCGTCGCTCCCGTAGGCGACACGGGGGGCTCTCATCGCGCCGCCGCCGGCCGGCCGTCTCTCCCTCCCTTCCTCCCCCTCGCCGTCGCCTGAGCTAGGGGCCGGAAGTCGGGCACCTCACGAGGAGGGCGGCGGCGGGGCGGCGTCACGGGGTCCACGGCGCAGACGCCGTGCGGGCGGCGCATCTCCGCTGCGGGAGCGGCTCCGGTGAGCCGGAGGCCAGATCCACTCCCCCCGAGAGCGGATCCGGTGAGCCGGAGGCCAGATCTACTCCCCCCGCTGGCGGATCTGCGACGTGGGCTCGTCGTCCGGCAGGGCAGGGAGGTGCTCCGCGCGGCAAGGAGATGAGGCGGCCAGAGCGTGTGGCCTGGGCGGCCGACGGGCAGGCGAGGCATGGACAGGGCCGGCCCGGGCCCGGGACGAGGCAAAAATCAGGGGCCATTTGTTTAAGAATACCTAAATTTTAGTAATATAAGATAAAAAGTAAAATGTGAAGGCTAATTACCTCCTGCTACCTCTGTTTTTAAATATATGCCGTTTATTACAAGCTATTTCTAAATGACGTATATTTAAGAATGGACGGAGTACTTTATAATTACATATGATATATTTCTAAACATGGAAATAATTTAGTAGAGGTAATATGATTATTTGTGTGGTTCTTTACAAGAAAAATATCCAAATTTTGTGATAGAAGCATATATATATATATATATATATATATATATATATATATATATATATATAACCTATAGTCTATGCCGCTATTCTATGGTCACTTTGAGTTACTATAATTACTATAGGTGGTTATATTAGATTTCTTGATTGAAGAATAAATGTTTAAGCTATTGTTTTTTGCTTTCCTTGTTCATGCGTAGATTTAATCCATAGGAATTTGACAACTGCGTTTAATTATCATACACACCAGAGCCGTAGTGCCGCCGGATAAAGCTAGACTGTCTGTTCTCATCATCTCTCACTTATACACAAAATGGGCCAGAGCTAATCTTACGACAATACTGTACTGCCGTAGTGTCGTTCTCATAAATTCACACGCCAGATAAAGCTAGACTGTCCGTTCTCATCATCTCTTATCTAATCTCCTAATCAAGCTACGCAATACTCATACTCCGTATACCACTAGTAGCATGCATCACACGATGGGGCCCCTTGCTCCCGGGGGCCCTGGGCGGCCGCCCCGCTCGCCCTGCCCCAGGGCCGGCACTGGGCATGGCGTGGGGGCAGGGAGCCACGGCGGCCGGAGCACGTGGCCGCAGGGAGCCGCGGCGGCGGGCCGGCGCGAGCTGCAGCTGGCCAGGCGCGCGACCGTAGGAGTGGGTGGCGGCCCGGGGCCTGCCCTGCACGCGGTGGCGGTTGGCGGCCGGCGAGCGGGACCGGCGGCGGCGAGGCCTGCAGCGCGCGGTGCGGGGCCGCGCACGGGCGGCGGCGGCACGGAGCAGCAGAGGAGATGCGGCACGACATGCGGAATTACATGCGGAGGTGTCGCTCGGGTGGGGTGGTTGCGGCGGTGATGCCAATCCTGCTGCACCGCGCGCGTGCAGGGCGGGTTGGATGCTCTGGGCGAAAGCCCTTGCTAGCTTCTTGCTGACGGATGGCGGTGTCGTCCTTGAACGTCGCTTTCCCTCTTGGGGGTGTCATCGTGGAGCTACAACCTCGTTGCACGAGATCTCTGGGTGAAAACCATGTCCAGCTTCTGGATGAGCGATGGTGGCGCCATTGGCATCATGCCCTCCTTGGAGGCGTCGTCTCTAGAGATCCCGCGGGGTTGGCAGCACGAGCGGTCCACCATCGTTGGCGACCCCGACCGGTGTTGGCAATCCCGTCGTGGGGCATGCATAAGGGTGATCGCCCCCTCCCGCCGAGGCGTCTATCTTCTTGTTGGTGGCCAAGGGTCGTCGCTTGGTTGCCGTTCGACTGCTCGCAGCGGACCACGACGGCGGACGTTGCCTAACAATAGTCAGTGCGGTGTGGGATTGCGTCGGAAGACGGAGCTTGCGGCAACGGCAATGGGAGATGACTCGGCCTGGAGTGGATCGCGGCGGTATGTTCGGCAACCTATCCGGTGCGGTCCAACGTCGAAAGATGGCGCAGACGACAACCTTGGTCTACTGGTTTGAAGGCAGCGGCTTCGTGTGGAAGGGAGCAACGTGGTGAAGTCGAACCACGGCGGCAGTCCGGTTGCTTTGGTTAAGATTCTTTGGAGAAGGGGCAACCTTGCTCGCTATCTTGACAACAATACAAGGAACGAGTCCGAAGCATGGAGTTGTGTCGGATGTGGCGAGGCCCCCGCGTACGAGAGAGGAGGCGTCCAACGGCGGGCGAGGCGAGGCCCCTGCGCGTTGTGTTTGCTCGGACTCGGTGTTTTCATCCCGTCGGATAGGTCCTGCTTTGTTGCAACGTCCAACGAAGGCGTCTGCCTCCTTTGTTTCTCTACCAAGCGTCGGATCACGTCGGAGGTTTGATGACTGCAAGGGTGCGGCATGTGGGTGGGAGTTGCGACGGGTCTTCTCCGCGGTCGTCTTCGTGTGTAGGATTGCGGCTGTGCCGGTGAGCGGTTGTGAGTGGTACCCCGCGTTGATGTCCCAATCCAACCGGGCGAGTACAATTTCTTTTTTCTTTCTTTTGTGTTTTCCTGGCTATGGCCTCCCTGGGTCGTAGACTTGTATTTTTTCTGCTATATCAATGAAACACGCACCGTCTTGTGCAGTTCGTTCAAAAAAAACTAGGAAGAGATTATTTTTGAAAAGTCATCATAACATCAAACAGAACCTTAGTGGGACATCCTCACAAAGTTTGCTTAAAGAAAATTTCAGATCCTCACAAACAGAATCTTTATGATGCCAGAGCCTGTTTTGTGACTTTAAGCAAACTTTAACCTGCTATTCATAAGTATCTGAAATGTCCGCTTTTGTTAAAGTTTGCTTAAAAAATTATGATGCCCATTTCCCACAAAAAAGAAAGTCTGGTTCTAACATTTCGGGCCCTTTATTTATGCACAGACATTTAATAATACTGATTATTTCAATTGCAGTAATACCCATATATCTTGTTTTAAAAAACACCAGCATCTAGTTAGGTGGTGGTGGAGCACTATAAGCGGCAATTAAACGGCCGCATAGTCAACAATTAGAGTAGGAATAAGCATCTTCATCTTTTACATTTCTTTTAGTTATATGTACTGATTCAGAAAAGCTACTGGCTTGGTTTGCTTGGAATTCTATCAACTCGCTTACTCTTTTTCTCATTTTTTTTCATCATATACCATTTTCATCTCTAGAAACATGCACAAATCATTTCACAGATGTGTGCTCTAATTAATTTAGGCAAAAGATATAAGCCCCTAGATTTCATTCAGTAGCCGAACAGAAACTGTAACAGCAACAGAGAAGAATCCACATGTTTTGTAACGGCGTAACTCAGGGAACTGGATTATATCAAGTAATCTTGCCGTTAACGTTAATCAGGTTTAGATAGAGAGGATGAATGAATGGATATATGATTCATCAGTTTAAGGTTTAAACTACAGAGACAAGATGGGCTTTTCACCCTTGGAGCTCAGGCGAACCGCCGCGGCGATCGAGCACCGCACCGGCGACGCCACAAGCATCCCCGCAGATGCGCGCAGCCTGGTCATGGCCAGTACAAGTCAGAAGGGGGGAAATGGTCAAGTGGCCCACTGGAGCACACAGGCATGAATGACGAGGGGATGGCTTCGGTCACATAACTTGGGCTGGGCCAGTTCATGTTTGATGGTGGGCACATGGGCTTGGTCATTAGCAAGCCTCCTAATAGACTAGCTAGGGGCCCATGAGATTTGAGGCCCGGGACAACTACGATAAAAGCACATGGAGGATCTGTGAAGTGATGCCACAGCCCAGCGAGTGTGTCTGGGTGTCACTGGATGCCAGCCCATGCTCTCTCAATAAGTTCTTGTGTAGATCCTAAATTTGGTAGGCCAAATTTGAGTGTGTCACTTCGTAATCATTGCGTCACTGTAGCATTTCGTTTGTATTTGTAAAAAATTGTACAAACATTGATTAATTAGGCTCAAAATATTCGTCTCACAAAGTACAATAAAACTGTGTAATTAATTTTTGATTTCATCTACATTTAGTACTCCATGCATGCTATGATATTTTGATGTGATGGTAATCTTCTTTTTGTATAGTGAAATTTGGGATCGAAACAAGGCCTATGTAAAGCCACTGCATGTCTGGATAGTTCTCTAGGATAAGGGTTCAGGGAATGTTCAATGATGCAGCTAGTTACATGCATTTATCGTATATTCATCTAATGTAGTGGATTTTCTTTTTTTTTTCTTGGATGATACTGGCTGGACATGGCTATTTTTTTTGATACTTCTGGACATGGCTATTGAGGTTCTAATATCAATATAACTTCAGAATTCAGATTGAACCAATCCCTTTTTTGCTTAGATTGACGATTCAGTTGATGGGCTTGTTTGCTCAAGCACGAAGGACGTGGTTCTCACGAGGTGACGAGGATGTTGACTGAAATAAACTAAATTTGTTGCGGTACGATGAGAATTTCTGAATTAGAACTGAACTTTGCTAGATAATCTAATTGTAGGACCAAATGAAGCGTCGTCCGGACGTGGGCGCTACCAGTTGCCACACTCCGTTGACAAAATTTGACAACATGGAGAACCTATTGGCAACCAGTAAGTTGCACGATGACACCTGGACGTCACACATTCAGAAAACAAAATAGCTAATTAGCAACGCTCAAAGTCCAGTTCGACAGCCATCATTTCCAACGAAAGATCAAGAGGAATAAGTTCAGCGAGAAGTACACTCTCATCAGACACAGGCATGCAGCGGACAGATCAGTTAGCTAGTGATGCTGAGGATTGGGTCCTCCAGGGCTGAGCCTCTTTGAGCTCTCGAACACCTCCTGGGGCTGGTCGGTGGTGGCGGCGGCGCCATTCGTGGTCGTCATGCTCGCCGCCGAAGCCTGCGCCTGGCCGACAACCATGGCGGCGGCATCCTCAGCCGGGCGACACTGGATGGGGCAGCGGTCGGAGATGGGAGCGGGCAAGGAGGCAGCGACAGCGACGAGGAGGACGCAGATGCAGAGACACACGATTAGCTTCATGATCGCTCGCTTCACTGAGCTTGATTGGTTAATGGCTGCTAGGCTTGCTGCTCCGCGCCTACAAGTTGGATGGATGGAGACACCTATTTATAGGCAAGCCGTTTCAGTTGGTGCTGACCGTTGAAACATCGAAATTCCAATTCTCCGCACCAAATTTAGCGGCGGAGAAATTAGCTAGTAGTAGTAGCAAATAAAAGACAATAACAGCTATATATGTTTCGAAGAAAAAAAAATAAAGACTAATAAAAATGTTGGGACAGCTATATATATTGAGATTGCTAGAACTTAGCACATAGGGGAAGACCCATACCATAGGGATTTCACCGAAATCTTAGAGGCATATTCATCTCTTAAAGAGCAAGTGCTGTTTATTTGATATTCTGAATTCCTTCAAAACTCCTTTACAAGTCGTACACTCCAAATAAAGGGCCTGGTTGTTCAAAGGTTAAGCAAACATGTTTATCTTCTGACGACAACCTGCACTAACACGCAATAGAGCTTATGCTCGTTTTGACTCTTCTGCGTCGTTTTGTAAGAAACCACTTTCCTTTGTGGAAAGAAAATGTAAGTGCTCCTTCTGAGTTTTAACATTGAGCTTGACAATTATAGGTCAAAGCAAAAAAGCATGAAACTTTTCATACCTTTTATTACTTCCAATTAGTTGCACCACACGCCTTACATCGTAATTGTTGGATTTACTAAAATTACCCACTCTGTTTCAAATTGTTTCTTTAAGACAAGGTTTTGATTATCGATTATTTTATTAATTTGTCATCATGATTATAAGTATTTTATAATAATAATCTAATACACCAAGTCAGTGTCACAAACAATTAGAATGGGGTAATTGTCGATCAAAGTCTTATCCAAACAAAATAAACGCACCTAGCTTAAAATTACAAATGGAGAGAATATATTGGTTTATAAGTTTATGCCAAAGAATCAGAACATAAACACTCATAATAAATATATGAATTAGCATAGATCACTAACAGGGGCAGGGACTTGGTATGGCTTCAAAGTTATCCCTTCTTAAAATGAAAAAAAATAGAAGCCTTGCATTCAGTTAACACTACCAGAATCCTTCACATCCGCCCGCCTCCTCCGCCTCGGCCATTTTTGGACCCGGTGCTGATGGGGCTTCAGCACCGGGTCCAACGGCTAGGAGCGGGGGCGGCGCGTGGATGTGTCAGGGCGGACACATTAGCACCGGGTCGTGGCAAGACCCGGTGCTAATGCGCCCCCTTTAGCACCGGGTGCAGCCAGCAACCGGTGCTAA
Organism: Echinochloa phyllopogon; assembly: GCA_033239725.1. NCBI lineage: Eukaryota > Viridiplantae > Streptophyta > Magnoliopsida > Poales > Poaceae > Echinochloa > Echinochloa phyllopogon. Next base: position 11,371,688 of record BTCW01000010.1, on the reverse strand, counting down.
TGTGCCGAGGCCATTTCGCACCGGTTGCTGGCTGCACCCGGTGCTAAAGGGTGCACATTAGCACCGTGTATTGCCACGACCCGGTGCTAATGTGTTTGAATATAGGGGCTTCTTCCTCCCCCGGCCGAGCCAGCTGAACACTTAGGCGCTGTGTTCATGCTGCTCGGCCGTGGGAGGGGAGGTGCTGCCCAAATTTTTTTCAAAATTTGTGAAGATTCTACTCATCTAAGGAGCACTACAAGGTACACTCTTTCATTCTCTAATGTTTTATTTAGCTTGTAATCCTTCTATGATTTAGAAATAGAGGGATTTGTGAATCAAAGTAAAGCTAGCTAGAGAGAGCTTGTGTTCTTGGAGGAGAGAGAGGAGAGAGCTTGAGTTCATGGTGGAGAGAGTGTTCATGTTGTGTTTTAAATGGAGAGAGAAGGCAAGCTAGTTAGTATTTTGTTTTGTATGACTTGTGAATAGTTATAAGGCTTATAGTAATGTAGTTTTAGAAATTACTAGAAAATCAATATAAAATGCTAGAAAGTCTTATAAATTAATAGAAAATCTTATAAATTACTAGAAAATCTTATAAATTACTAGAAAATCTTATAAATTACTAGAAAATCAATATAAAATGCTAGAAAATCTTATAAATTAATAGAAAATCTTATAAATTACTAGAAAATCAATATAAAATGATAGAAAATCTTATAAATTAATAGAAAATCTTATAAATCTTATAAGGCTTATAGTAATGTTATATTTAATGAATATAGTAATGTAGTTTTAGAAATTTATTTATATAATGGAATATATATTATAATTTGTATTTATTTATATATTAAATTTTTTATCTTTAAATTGTATTGTATATTTGTTATTGGTTAATAATGTAGATGAATAGACAATGGATGTACGGGGACCCCCACGCTCAGGCGTTCCGTGATGGCCTTAGGACGTTTCTCGATGCCGCCGAGGCTAACAGGACGCCGTCCGGTTTCATGTTCTGCCCATGCACCCATTGTAAAAATATACAATCGTACAAACAAAGAGGTTGTCTTCAGGTGCATTTGATGAGGCACGGTTTCATGAGGAATTATTCTGTTTGGACGAAGCACGGTGAAAGAGGAATTCTAATGGATGAAGATGAAGAAGACGAGGCCGATGATGACATTCCGTTATTGGCTCAATACTACGGTTCCTTTGCATATGCTGCAATGGGTGATGCCGATGAGGAAGATGTTGCTCGGGAAGGCGATGCTCAAGAAGATGTTGCTCAGGAAAATGAACCTACTGATGGACTCGGGCAAATGTTGCGTGATGCCGAGAAAGACTGCGGCAATGATAAGGAACTGAAAAAGATACAACGCATGTGGACTTCTGCAGTGGAAGGCACACTGACCTGTACCCAGATTGCAAAGAGGGGCTAAAGAAGTTGGGTAGCACACTTGAACTTCTGCAGTGGAAGGCAGCAAATGGTGTTACTGATAAGGGTTTCGAGGAGCTACTGAAACTCATAAAGAAGATTCTTCCAGAGGGTAACAAATTACCATTGACGACGTATCAAGCAAAACGTGTTGTTTGCCCTCTCGGTTTGGAGGTGCAGAAGATACATGCATGTCCTAATGACTGTATACTCTATCGCGGACAGTACGAACACTTGGATCGTTGTCCGGTTTGCACCTGCGCACGATACAAGATCAGGCGGGACGACCCTGGTGATGTTGGGGGAGAGCGTTCTAAGAAAAAAAATCCCTGCGAAGGTGATGTGGTATTTCCCTCTGATACCCCGTCTGAAGCATTTGTTCAGGAACAAAGACCATGCCAAACTGATGCGCTGGCACAAAGAAGAACGTAAGCAGGATGGCATGTTATGCACCCCGCCGATGGATCCCAGTGGAGGAACATCGACATAGCATTCCCAGAGTTTGATGCTGATGCGAGGAATGTTAGGCTTGGTTTAAGTACCGATGACATGAACCCTTTTGGTGAAATGAGCAGTAGTCATAGCACTTGGCCCATGACTGTTTGTATCTACAACCTACCCCCTGGCTCTGCATGAAGCGGAAGTTCATTATGATACCAGTGCTCATCGAAGGCCCAAAGCAACCTGGCAACGACATTGATGTGTACCTAAGACCATTGGTTGACGAACTTTTGCAGCTGTGGAAGAATGAAGGTGTTAGCATGTGGGATGAGGACAAGCAGGAGCAGTTTGACCTTCGAGCACTGCTTTTCATAAGCATCAACGACTGGCCTGCACTAAGTAACCTATCAGGACAATCAAACAAAGGATATAAAGCATGCACTCACTGTTTAGAGGAAACCGAAAGCATGTATTTGAAACATTGTCGTAAAGTTGTGTACATGGGTCACCGTCGATTCCTTCCGGCGAAGCATGAGCTACGAAAGAAATGTGCGCATTTTGGCGGGAATGCTGACCGCCGTACAAAGCCGAGACACCGGAGTGGAGAAGAGCTATTTGATATGGTGAAGGACCTACACGTGGTGTTTGGCAAGGGAGACGGAAGCCAGGCTGCTCCGACGGGCGAGGATGGTCGTGTCGCGATGTGGAAGAAGAAGTCTATCTTTTGGGAGCTACCTTATTGGCAACGTTTAGAGGTCCGTAACGCGATTGATGTGATGCATCTGACGAAGAATCTTTGCATGAACTTGATAAGCTTCTTGGGTACTTATGGGAAGCCAAAAGATACACTGGAAGCACGTCAGGATCTGAAACGATTGAAGCAACGGACTGATCTACATCCAGAAAAGAGAGACAAAGGACGCCAGTACTTGCATCCTGCCAGCTTCACTCTCAGCAAAGAAGAGAAGGCAAGCATGTTTGAATGCTTGAACAGTATCAAGGTTCCGTCTGGCTACTCCTCTAATATTAAGGGAATAATAAATATGAAAGAGAAGAAGTTCACAAACCTGAAGTCTCACGACTGCCATGTGTTGATGACACAGCTGCTTCCCGTCATACTCAGGGGTGTGCTACCAGTTAACGTGCGGAAAGCCATTGTGAAGCTATGTGCATTCCTCAATGCAATTTCTCAGAAGGTGATCAATCCAGACCATTTAGATCAGCTACAGAACGACGTGGTGCAATGTCTTGTCAGCTTTGAGATGATATTTCCACCATCCTTCTTCAATATCATGACACATCTATTGGTTCACCTCGTCAAAGAGATTCGTATATTGGGCCCAGTATTTCTACACAACATGTTCCCATTTGAGAGGTTCTTCGCTGTCCTAAAGAAGTATGTCCGTAATCGTTCTCGTCTAGAAGGATGCATTGCTAAGGGATACGAAACGGAGGAGGTCATTGAATTCTGTGTTGACTTTGTCGACGATCTTATGCCGATTGGTGTGCCCGAATCCCATCACGAGGGGAGACTTGGTGGAAAGGGCACACTAGGGAGAAGATCGATGGTGATCAAGGACGTTGAGACATTTCGTAAAGCGCACCTCACAGTTTTGCAACAATCAACCTTAGTTGCTCCGTACATCGAGGAGCACATGCAGATTCTCAGGGACGAAAACTCAACAAAGTCTGCGGCCTTCATTCAGCGTCTGCACAATAGTACTTTCGCCGATTGGATGCGAAGACGTCTTATGGGTGTCGAGGGCATTGATGCGCAGCTAGCTTTTGTAGCTAGAGGTCCATCGAGCACGATCTTGACGTTCCAAGGATGCGACATCAATGGGTATACATTTTACACAAGAGCCCAGGAAAAGAAAAGCACCAACCAAAACAGTGGTGTCCGGATCGACGCGACAGACACCAATGGCAATACAAAATCATACTATGGAATCATAGAGGAGATATGGGAATTAGAGTACGGACCTTTGAAGATCCCAATGTTCAAGTGCCAATGGGTGAAGCTGACTGGAGGAGGTGTTAAAGTTGAAGCGGACTATGGAATGGCGTTAGTGGACCTAAACAAGATTGGCTTTCTAGACGAACCGTTCGTCCTGGGCAAAGCTGTCACACAAGTTTTTTATGTGAAGGACATGGCTAGCAGACCGAAGAAAGGGACGGATAATAAAGGTGGGGGTAAGCAATTGGACCCATCACAAGACGAGCCAAAGCGTCATATAGTTCTTCCTGGAAAGAGAAAAATCGTAGGAGTTGATGACAAGATGGATGAAGATTATGATATGCTCGATGGCCGGCCTCCATTCTCAGTGGTTGATGACCCAAGCATCCTGTTAGCGGCGGAGGAGACACTGTATCTACGGCGTGATCACAATCAAGGAACATTTGTAAAGAGGAAGTTTATTAGTGTCCGAGTAAACGATGATGCCATGTAATTTAATTGCACTATGTTCCACCCAATTTGTAATAACTATATTTGCATTTATGTTCCACCTATGTTCTAAGATTTTCTATTGATTTATAAGATTGTTTTTATTAATTCTAGCATTTTATATTGATTTTCTAGTAATTTATAAGATTTTCTAGTAATTTATAAGATTTTCTAGTAATTTATAAGATTTTCTATCATTTTATATTGATTTTCTAGTAATTTATAAGATTTTCTATTAATTTATAAGATTTTCTAGCATTTTATATTGATTTTCTAGTAATTTATAAGATTTTCTAGTAATTTATAATATTTTCTATTAATTTATAAGATTTTCTATTAATTTATATGATTTTCTAGCATTTTATATTGATTTTCTAGAAATTTATAAGATTTTCTATTAATTTATAAGATTTTCTAGTAATTTATAATATTTTCTATTAATTTATAAGATTTTCTGTTAATTTATAAGATTTTCTAGCATTTTATATTGATTTTGGAAACTGGGCGCCAAACGAAAATTTGGGGCTTTAGCACCGGGTTGATCTAAAATCCGGTGCTAAAGGCCCCCAATTTTCGTTTGGCGCCAGTTACGGCCTTTAGCACCGGGTGTAGAAGACCCGGTGCTAAAGGTCCTTTAGCACCGGGTGGTGGAAAGACCCGGTGCTAAAGGGCCTTTAGCACCATGCCGTGGCTGCACCCGGTGCTAAAGGCCTTCGTGTGGCGCACAGTTACGGCCGTGCGGCAACTGGCCACGTCACTAGATGAACAAGAACAATTTTTCTTTTTAATCTCTGTATAAAAGTTGTAACTAGTCGTTCTCCTTCGTACAAACTTCAAAAAAGATCATTTTTCTTCCTAAAAATTCCTAAAATCATACTCTATCAAGTTATGAAACTTATTAATGTTATTATTTTGAAAAATCTTCTCGTGTGAGACTGTTTGAACAATCCAAATTTTGAATTAAAAATGACAACTACAACCAAGGTTTTTTTCACACTAGGTGATGTCAAATGAAAACGTGATGAATACCAAAGTTTCATATTTCATCATGATCTACAATCTTTATTTAGGTCATTTTGTCATTTTCAAAATGGGTAATAACATGTAGTACAAATTTGACAAATCTCTAACAAAGTTTTAGAAACTATGCCAGTGAATCTAGGATTAATGAACAATGTATACTACCACTTTCTCAAATGCAAAAATGACTTAAATAAAGATTGTAGATCTTGATGAGATATGAAATTTTGGTATTCATGACTTTTTCATCTGAGACCATTTAATGTTCCAAAATCTTTCATTTAGTTATCAATTTTTGTAATTTATAAGATTTTCTAGAAATTTATAAGATTTTCTAGTAATTTATAAGATTTTCTGGTAAGTTATAAGATTTTCTAGTAATTTATAAGATTTTCTATTAATTTATAAGATTTTCTAGTAATTTATAAGATTTTCTATTAATTTATAAGATTTTCTATTAATTTATAAGATTTTCTAGAATTTTATATTGATTTTCTAGTAATTTATAAGATTTTCTTATTTAATATATATTTTTAATAGGTATTAATAACTGAATTAAAACAAGTATTAATAACTATATATTAAAAACTATATTTATAAGATTCCCAAATAGTAGCCCCCGGTGCTAAAGGCCGGTTTGGAAAGTGGGCGCCAAACGAAAATTTGGGGCCTTTAGCACCGGGTCGGTCTAAAATCCTGTGCTAAAGGCCCCCAATTTTCGTTTGGCGCCAGTTACGGCCTTTAGCACCGGGTGTAGAAGACTCGGTGCTAAAGGTCCTTTAGCACCGGGTGGTGGGAAGACCCGGTGCTAAAGGGGAGGCCTTTAGCACCGGGTGCTGTATAGACCCGGTGCTAAAGGGCCTTTAGCACTGGGCCGTGGCTGCACCCGGTGCTAAAGGCCTTCGTATCGAGCACAATTACGACCTTTAGCACCGGGTGTACAAGACCCGGTGCTAAAGGGATTTTAGCACCGGGTGGTGGGAAGACCCGGTGCTAAAGGGGGGGGGCCTTTAGCACCGGGTGCTGTATAGACCCGGTGCTAAAGGGCCTTTAGCACCGGGTTGTGGCTGCACCCGGTGCTAAATGCCCCGGACCTATATAGGTCGGGGACTTCTCTCCCCTCCCTCACTTCGCCCTCATTCCTCCCAGATCGAAACCGCCGCCGGTGCCCCCTCGTCTCCTCAGCCGCCGCCGCCCGTCGCCGTCGCCCGTCGCCGCCGCCACCCGTGGTCCCCGCGTCCACGCCGCCGCCGCCTGTCGTCCCCACGCCCACGCCGCGCCGCCGCCCTCGTCCCGGGCCGCGCCGCCGTCCCCGCGCCCGTCGGTCGTCCCCGCGCGCCCGTCGGTCGTCCCCGCCGCCGTCGTCGTCCCCGCCGCCGTCGTCGTCCCTGCGCCCGTCGTCCCCGCGCCGGCGCCCCTCGTCCCCGCGCCGCCCGTCGTCCCCGCGCCGGTGCCGCTCCTCGTCCCCTCGCCGCCGCCGCCGCTCGTCCCCGCGCCGCCGTCGCCCGCCGCCCATCACGCGGTGAGCCTCTGTGAAGCCGGCCTTCGTGCCGTGCGTGCATGTTTGTGAGCCGGCCTTCGTGCCGTGTACGTGTTTGTGTGTGCAGGTACCCGTTGCATGGCCGAACACGTTCGGCCATGCACATTTGCTTAGCGAACGTGTTCGGCCATGCGCATTTGGTTAGCGAACCGAACGCGTTCGCTAAGCACAGACATTGAAAATATTAGAAATGACATTGAAATGTATATTGGAAATGTTATATTGGAAATGTTATATGTTTGAAATGTATATTGGAAAATGCTTCATTTAAATGTATTGGAGATATTTACATTGAAATGTATATTGGAAATGTTATATGTTTGAAATGTATATTGGAAAATGCTTCATTTAAATGTATATTGGAAATTCTATGTATATTAGAAATATATGTGCTTCATTTAAATGTATATATTTCTTATCAATTATTTTTAATTCTATGTATATTAGAAATATATGTGCTTCATTTAAATGTATTGGAGATATTTACATTGAAATGTATATTGGAAATGTTATATGTTTGAAATGTATATTGGAAAATGCTTCATTTAAATGTACATTGGAAATTCTATGTATATTAGAAATATATGTGCTTCATTTAAATGTATATATTTCTTATCAATTATTTTTAAAATTATGTATATTAGAAATATATGTGCTTCATTTAAATGTATATTGGAAATGTTATATGTTTGTATAATGTATACTATCGAAAATGTTTATTATCGGAAATTCTATGGCGTACCCGAACCCACCGCGCACCCGAACCCCTTAGCGAATCCGTTTTTCGCGCACCGACCCCCTTCGCGAACCCTTAGCGAATCAATTCACACCGCGCACCCGAACCCCTTAGCGAATCCATTTTTCACGCACCGACCCCCTTAGCGAAAATGTTAGAAATATTGGGAATATGTATGCTTTGTATATATTTCTTATCAATTATTTTTAATTCTATAGATGGCCGACAACAACAACCCCGTCCCACCCATGCAAGAGGACAACAACACCCCTGTCCCACCCATGCAAGAGGACAACGACACGTTCTTTGCGAATCAACTTTTCAATATTGTAACCCAACCAATGTCCATGGATGATGTGTTGGGGATCATTGGAAGGGACGACAATATCCAGGGCGACAATGTTGCAAGGGCCGAAAATGTTGAAGGGGCCGCCAATGTCCAGGGCGAACGTGTCCAGGGCAGCACTATTGAAGGGGCCGGTAACGAGCCCTCGTCTAGTCAGGTGTGTATATAGATAACATAAATTTGTACTGTATATGTCAATTATGTATACCATCTCTATATCATCTCGTATATATGTAATTTGTGTAGGCCGCCTCTGCTAAGAAATCAAAACGATCGACCACGAAGAAGCTGAAGGATGTCAAGTTACACATCACCCGAGTGGAGGATGACTGGGAGCCAGTTGAGCCCCCAAAAGTGGCCAAGAAATTTATATCTCAGTGCGGGGTAATTGTACAGGACAATGTGCCCATTAGTATCAGAAAATGGAAGTCCACGGACCCCACTGAGGAGTACGTGCTCCCCGATACAGAGAAGGAGATGCTATGGAGGGAATTAAAGGCAGTATTCGACTGGCCTAGCACTCATGAAGCAGAACTGAGGGATTGGACAATGAAGAAGATGACAGTTCTGTTTCAGGATTTCAAGAAGAAGTTGTACTCGCATTTTCTCAAAACCGGAGAGGCCCCGGATCCTGAGAAGTATAAGAAGATCACTGATGACGAGTGGGAAGCATTCCTTGAGTACAAAACCTCCGAAGAGGGTGCAACGGCTAGCGCTAGAAACGCCGGAAACGCCGCAAATAAGAAGTACTCTCATAAGATGGGTTCGGGAGGTTACAAGGCAAGCATCGCTAAATGGGAGAAGATGGAAGAAGATCTATATGCTAGAGGCATCACTCCAGCGACACATGACTGGCCCACAAGGACCAAGCATTGGTACTATGGTCATGGAGGCACCCTAAGCCCAATCGACGGCTCCTTAGTTTTTCCCGAGGACTTGCGAGAACTAGCTCAGCGTCTCCTCGATATCCTCAGGGCATCTGAGAGGGGAGAATTTGTTGCTGATAGAGACAGAGATGAGCTAACCTATGCCTTAGGGAACAAGGAGCATCCTAGACGGACGCGCGGCGTAGGCACAAGCATCTCATGGAAGAAAGGTTTCCAAGAGCACGCCGCCACCTATAGGAGCCGTTCGAGGAAGAAGGCCGAATATGAGCAGAGGGTGAGGGACCTAGAGCAAACGGTTGCCGCCCAGGGCTCAAAGCTCCAAGAAATGGAGTCAGAGATGGAGCGACGGATGAAGGTAGCATGGCTGCAGATACAACAAGCCATAGGCGGGACCGGTTCCACAGAGCCTGCACCTCTCCAATAAGCCGTAGGCGGGACCGGTTCCACAGAGCATGCACCTCTCCAAGATGCGGCCCTTATTAGCCCTCCACAACAATATCAAAGCAGTCACGCTTCCACACAGGCCACCGAAGCGGTCCGTTACACCGTGGATGAAATAACTCAACGGACCGCGTGCGAGCTTGTCGTCAGGCAGAAGAACTTAGCTGTGGTGGTACGTATGCGACCTTAGTTCGTACTGCATACATTTCACCGTAAATACCATTCGTTTACTAACTTTCTTTGTGACTACTGACTTATCAGGTCGCATACGGTATGACCAAACGTGTGGAAGAAGGGCAAAAATGGCACTGCAATGACATTCCACATGGTTACGTACCTGTTGAGGTGGAGCAAGTCGTCACCAACTGGGAAGACTTGGAACTTGACATCCCCGGAGGTGACGGAGAAACAAAACTCGGTCAGTGTTCTCACTGCATCATTCTATGGAGCAAGGCAGACGTCGTCATACCCGGTACACCTGCGGCTACCAACAAGCCTCCGTCACCTCCAAGAGATCCACCGGATCATGACGATTCTCCGGGAGCTCCTGATGCAAGCCCGTCTCCTCCGCCGAAGAGGTCTCCGTCTCCTCCGCCGAAGAGGTCTCCGTCTCCTCCGCCGAAGAGGGGACGCCGCACTAAAGCCTCTGCCCCCACTCCACCAGCGAAGAAGGCGCGAAAAACCAGAGAGAAGCCCGCACCAGAGAAAAGAGCGGGTGAGAAGACTCTAGAGGAGCTCAAAGCCTCGGTCAAAGCAGACACAAAGAGGCAAATGGCCGAGTGGAGGAAAAAACCTGAGCCGGAGCCGAAGCTTGATCCCACCGTCGTCAAGTCATTCCTCGGTAATTTGAGCAAGGGTCAACAGAAGGAAGTAATAGTAACAGACTATGACCGCTCATTACTGAAATCTCACCGGAAGCGGAAGGCTGCAGATAAGGAGGCGGGCCCATCCAAAAAGGTTCCTCAGCTCCGCCAGCAACCTCAGCGGCCCTTGGGTCCATTGCCATCTCTGGACGAGCTTAACGTGCAACGAGTAATGGCCGAGACTGGACTAACCAGAGCGCAAGTCCTGGGGGAAGAAGAGGTGCCTGTAAACACAACGCTGAAGTGGCCGTTTAAGCTTGGTGAGCCTATGGTCCCTCCTGAAATGGAGAGCAAGCTACAGACGAAGATGCGCCGATTCCATGAGTGGTACTTGGAAGAATCAAGAAGGAATAAACGGCGCATGATCAAAGTAGGCGTGAAGGACCATGATTTCTACGATGGTGACGAGGATTGGGTCTGGCTAAGGTTTAAGGATATATATGAGCTGTACCACCGCGACGCCATGGACGTGGATTTGATCACCTGTTGGACACTGTAAGTACTTTGTTGTTGCTTATAATTCACAGTTTGAAAACAATAATTCCAATCTATGCTGACGCGGGCTTTATTTATTGCTTAACATATGCATAATGGAGATTCAAAAATGTCGGAGATCCGGGATATATGACGTTGGTTTCGTGGATCCTCGAAGGATAAGTGAAAATATGATATTTATGAATCCCGAGGAAACATATGGAAACCTATACAAGTACATTAAGAAACAAAATTACTGCGACTCCATACTAATCCCGTACAACATCGAGTGAGTACATACACAAGCTTCTTCTTATACTGTTTGTGTACTATTTCATTTCTGATTATAATGTATACATGTATACAGATTCCACTGGTTCCTAATAATATTGTGTCCTGACCGGGGTGTCGTGAACGTCTTTGATTCATTGCACACTCCAAAAGAAAAACTACAGAACATCATGGACATGATGACAAGGTGATGTATATTTTCCCCTACTTAATTCATCCCTTACACTCGCAATGACTTAACTCAATTTTTTTGTTCGCAGGGCCTGGATTCAATTTCGTCAAGAACACCCGGGTATTCAACATGAAACACTAAAATGGAACATTGGCTTTCCGGTAAGCAAGTAATTTGTACATGTAGGCCTCGACTAATATATTATATGAATTTTACTTAATTTCTTTTGGTCAACAGTGTGCCAAACAGGGGCCGGGAAATAATTTATGTGCATACTATGTTTGCGATTACATGTGGAATTGGGGACATAAAAAGCTTACACAACACGATATTATGGTACGCAATAATAAACACATTTCCATTATTATTAAGTGCACAATTATTGTCCCCAACTCGGCGGATTAAATATCTTTCAATTATTTGTAAATTATAGATGTTGAACCTGAAGGAAGAGTCCCTAGAGCTAGAAAGAATTGACGCAATTGTAGAATAGCTCGTCGGATGGATCTGGGACGAGGTCGTCAATCCCCGAGGAGAATTCCACTCGCCAATACTGGAGGACGTGCCGGACAGTCCAACAAGCTAGTCGTCAATCTTAATTAAGTAGAAAATACAGTTTAAATATATATAACTCGAGTTGACATGCATGAATATCTACTTTTGTAATATATATGTCTTCTATTTTGATGAAATGTCAGGTAATATGAATATAGAGTCGGCCGAATACGCATTAGAATACACGTATTAGAATATATACGTATATAGACGTGCATGCATGGCTACTGAAAAAAGCAAAAAAAAAAAAAGAAATCCGGAGCCTTTAGCACTGGTTGCAGACAGCAACCGGTGCTAAAGGCAGGCCCTTTAGCACCGGGTGCAGCCACGACCCGGTGCTGGGCAGGCCTTTTAGCACCGGGTCGTGGCTGCACCCGGTGCTAAAGGGACCCTTTAGCACCGGTTATTCAATCCGGTGCTAAAGGGGTACCCCTTTAGCCTCGGATTAGTTGCACCGGGTGGGAAACCCGGTGCTAAAGGGCTTTCCCACCCGGTGCAGATGTTGATCATTCTGGTAGTGTAAGGAGGAGGGGAGCACCCAGGTTTAAGCATGATCGCTCACGATGCTCAACATTGTTCGGTGTTCTTAAAACACAACTGCCCTCTCATTTACCATCTATTTAGAATGTAATAAAAAGACCGCAGTATTTAGAGTGAGACTTCCCCTTTTCTCTTGCATTCTTCAGGTGTCATCATCGAACGAGCAGTGCTTTTCATTTATTTGCAGCTGACGTGAGATGATGGCACTTAAGAGTGAGACATACCTGCCAAAACCGACAGAAAACCTAACCGAAGGGCCAATTATCTGGGGCAAATGGTTTATTTTTCTGAAACGATATCTGTGGCTGATATGATGAACACGATGATCACATATCCAAATTGAGGATTTTTCAAATCTATAAGCACCGTCAAATATAATGGAACACGAGTCAAAGCCCTACCCGATTCGGTCGTTTGTGCAGCTGCCATGTCATCCTGCATTAGCACATACGTGTCTTATCCCATGAATAAAAATGGCAGTACGATCGCCATTGTCCTATGTTTCATTGGAGCAACATAAATAGTCCCGGTAACAATTGTCTTCAAGTACACATGCACATTTAACTAACCAAAGTGTTAGGGGATTTGCTATTTGTTTACTAGATCCAGATTTGCTATTCGGCTAGCTCATGGTCGATCAGATTAGGTTGCTATATATTTTGTTAACGTTCACCAGATCACACATCGATTCCTGATCTACTGAGTAGTGGCTGGAGAAAAGCTATGGTCGTGGTAGGCTCCAGTGCAATGCAAGTGAGCGCGGCGATCTGCAAGAGCACTTCTGTACTTGGATGCATGCTTCTGACCTTTGAATACGCCAGAGGCTGGAGTTGTATTCTATAGCCACTAACGAGACAAAAGCAAGGATTTTATTCCATTAACTGAAAAAAAGAGAGGCAAGAGTTGTATTGTGAGAGCACATAGCAAGCACACCGTTGGATATCGTTCACCAGTGGATCTCAAGTGCATATATCTCAATGCTAGTCGTTGCTAGTGCAGTTCCAGCTTAGCGGTTGGATATCGTTCACCGGTGGAGCTCAAGTGTATGTATATGCTCAATGATAGTGCAGTTCCAGCTTGCTCTGCATTTGTAAGAAAATGCTCTAGAAAAGCATACACTTGTCTGAAGAAAAAGAAAAGTATTGGCAAATTCATATTTGCATGGATTTCCCCAAGAAATGCAACAGTACATAGGACCTTAGAGTTGGGGAGTTTTTTTTTTCAAGCACAATGGCAGTGTAGTCCCCCTCCAACAGACTAGCACGTTAATACACTTAGGAGATTCCATGAAACGATCAGTTTAAGACACACAAGCAAAGAACGAGCAGGCCCTATGGAGATCAAGATAGCATCATGACACTTAAAGGAAAATGCGAGGATTCCTTTCTTTTGCAACACAAAAATACTAACAATCACGGAGAGCAGAAACCACGCGACTCCTACAGCCCTACAGGAGCACTTTAAATGTTTATACTCCCTCCGGTATCGTATTAGAAGTCCTTTTGGATAAGGTTTGAGTCAAACATTGGAAATATAAATCATGAATAACATTTAAGTCGTTGAGTTTGGAAATATGAAAATCATATAAATAGATTGGTCTTAAAAATTACTTTCATAAAAATATACATATATAACTTTTCAAAAAATATTTTTGTAGAAAAGTGGAGTCAAAGTTGTGCTTTGGTGACTGTGTCGCTGTCCTAAATGACTTCTAATACGATACCGGAGGGAGTATATGGAAATCTAAATAAATTAACAATCCGAAAATAGTGAGGAAATTGACTAAAAATCTTACTTGCAAATTGCAATACAACGCGCACGGACTCTCTCTGTGTTCGCCCTCCCAATTGCCTAACTCTTGATTTCGACGAGTTGCGGCCACAGTTTTTTATGACCGGCGGCTCCCGCCCGGCAAACAACGACTACCTCCTTTCGGAGATCCTCCTCCGCCTACCCTCGGCGTTTTCGGAGATCCTCCTCCGCCTACCCCCGGCGGCTCCCGCGCGGCCAAGTCACAATGATGAAAACTTCCATGAAAAAGGTATGATTGAAGTCATGTCTAGCCAATTTTATCATTTGAAAGAAAGGAGCATCCATTTGCCACTGAATTCCAATAGTTTCCCAGCTTTCCATGGCAAAATGACAGTTAAAGAATAAGTGGAAGGTGGTTTCTTCTCTCTGAGCTGGGCACATGACACAATTGTAGTTATTGCATTCGAGTTTGTATCTTTTTCTTTTTAGCATATTTCTAGTGTTGAGTCTGTCCATTAGGAGTAACCATGAGAAAACTCTCAACTTGTTGCAGCATCTGGAGCTCCAAATCCATAGGAAAGGTTTTGGTGGTTGTATTCCTTTGTGAAGATACTTGTAGTAATTGTTGGTTGTGTATCTTTTTGACCCAGATATATTGCCATCGGTCTTTGTCTTCTTGTCCAATTTGAATACTCTGTACAATTTCCTGCGGTTCTTGGTATTCCTCATATGCCTGTTCTGATAGTGGTAAATGGAAGTGTGATGCCAAATCTGTTGTTGAGAGAAAGTCCTCTACTGAGATCTTTTGATTTTTTACAAATGTGAAGAGTCTTGAAAGTTTCTCATGGAGAAGGAGATCATTACAGATGTCCACCCAAACCAGTACAATAGTACCACTGCCAATTGTGCATTTGGCTATTCCTCTAAATTTGTCACATAGATGGAGAAGGTCCTTCCACCAGGAAGAGCCTTTGTTTACAGAAGCATGTGGGATATGACCTTGTGAGTAGTGTGAGTGCCATATCATGTTTACCCAAGGAGTATCATTTTTGTTGTAAAACTTGTGTAGATGTTTTAACAACAGAGCTTCATTTTGAGATCTAAGATCAACTACTCCCAAACCACCTTTGTCCTTTGGTTTAGTCACCTTTGGGCATGCTGCCAGTGACTTGTCTTTTGCATTGGCATCAGACCCCCTCCATAGGCAATGTCTTCTAGCTCTATCGATGAAGTTCAGGACAACAACTGGAATCTTTAAGCTATACATGGCATAAGTTGGCAAAGAAGATATAACAGAATTTACCAACTGAAGTCTTCCAGCTTGTGTTAAAAAAAGCAGAAGTTGATGTCAGTCTTCATTCGGTTTTGTCCATCAGTGGCATATAATCTTCAATCCTAGGCTTGGTTGTTCCCATAGGTAGACCAAGGTATGTGAAGGGGAAGGTTCCAAGTTGACATCCAAAAGTGCTTGAGAGAATTACAGCTTGCTCTTGAGATAGGTTCAAAGGAATCATCTGGGATTTTGAATAATTAACTTTTAATCCAGTCGACTTAGTGAAGGATTGCAGTAGACCTTCTCAACAAAAGAGTTCCCTTTGGCTTGCTTTCATTACTAGGGTCTGCACTGATGAGGAGAGAGAAAAGACCTTCATTGTGAGCTTTATTAACAATGCATTGCATCTGCCAATACAAATAGGAGAGGTGAAAAGGGGTCTCCTTGTCTTACCCCTCTGATGCATTGAAATTGTTTCACAGGTACACCGTTTAGCAAAACTGAAGTGGATCCACTGGCCAAAATCCTTTGCACCCAATTAATCCAAATGGGGCTGAAACCCAATCTCTCCATCATCTTCTAAATTGTAGCATGTTCAATAGTGTCAAATGCTTTTTCAAAGTCCAATTTTAAGATACCTAGCTCTTTTCTTGATTGTTGACATTGGTGTATATATTCAAAGGCCCATACTAGGCAATCTTGAATTGTTCTGGCTTTTATGAAACCATATTGATTTTTGTGGATGAGAGGTATGATTATAGCTTGAAGCCTGTCTGCCATTAACTTTGTTATCAACTTGAGCAGTGAATTTAGGAGTGAAATTGGTCTAAAATCATTAGGGGAGATAGGGTTGTTGTTTTTTGGAATGAGTGTGATGAAAGAATTGTTGATGGCTTGCAGACTTACTTCTCCAGAGAAAAAAATCATTGCATAGTTGATATATGCCTTCTTTAATAATATGCCAGCATTTTTTGAAGAACATGCCATTGAAACCATCTGATCCAGGAGCTTTATCCGTCGGCATTTGCTTTACAACATTATCAATTTCTTCGTTGGTGAATGACGTTGAAATCTGGGCCAATCCCTCATGATTCAGAACCATTTCATCAAGGTTGTATTGCATTTCAGGGTTGATTGTGCTTCCCATTCTTGTTCTGAAATTTTCCAATAAAAGAGCTGCTTTTTCAAAATGGTCATAAATGACCCTTCCATCCTGGGTTTCTAGACTTGCGATGGTATTGTGCCTATATCTCTCTGTGGCTGCAGCATGAAATTTTTTTGTATTTTCATCCCCAAATTTTGTCCATCTGACAGTGTATGGTTTCTTCCAATATTCTTGTTTATATTTTAGCAGGGAAATAATGTGTTTCTTGAGGATGATTCTGAAATTCCTTTCCTGAACGAAAAGTTGTCTTTGCTGTTCTAGCTTGTCTAGGACAGAAAGAACGTCATTGTATTGCAAGATTAAATTGTTGGTTTTTGAAATCCCTTTGCTCCACTTTTTCAGAACTCTTCTCAGCAATTTGAACTTGGATGTTGCCTTGGTTACACTATTAGTTGCCCTAACTTCTGAGTTCCATGTATTTTGCACAATCTCAAAGAAGTATGGCTGGTTAACCCAGAAATTTTCAAACCGAAAAACATCTGCTTTAGGTATATCTGTATCAATTTTACCATGCAAGGGATATTATCAGAAATTGGTTTCGACAAAGGGAGCCAGAGAGTGTTTGGGTAATTATTAATCCAATTTGTAGAAGTGAGACACTAACCAATCTGTTCTAACAGTGGATCTTCTTGCATATTGCTCTAAGTAAACTTTCTTCCTTTTAAAGGTATTTCCTGCAGTCCCAAGTTTCTTATGATCTTATTGAAGATGAACACACCATTTAAGTTCCCACCTGATTTGTTCCTGCCAGCCAGTGATCTGTAGAAGTTGAAGTCTCCCATAAACATCCAATTTGAGTCATCTTGGATTTCTAAGTCATTTAGTCAATTAACAAAATCATCCCTTTCAATTCCCTGACATGGGCCATACACATTGGTAAGCATCCAAGTGTCATTGTTGTGGTTGGAGGTGAACTTGATAGTTATTGCAAATCTCAGGTTATGAATAATCTATCCAGAGAAAATTGAATTGTTCCATCCAATGAGAATCCCACCAGAGTTGCCTTGAGAGGGAGTGTAAGCAAACTGATCAAATCTCTTCAGTGCAAATTTTATGATAAAAGAACGTTCAGAAAGTTCTCTTTTGGTTTATTGTATGCAGTACACAACACAATTGCTCGCATCTAACTTGAGTCTAATGGCATTTTATTTATCTTCAGAGTTGATTCCTCTAATGTTCCAATTGAGATCATTAAAACTGAATAAGTATGTTCTCAAACTACAATTCCTAAGGAAAGCAGGAATAGATTGTCCGCTACCCTTTTGAATCGGTCAGTAAAGAATAAAATGCTCGGCATAATTGCTACGGCCAAAAACAGTTGAACCCAAGCAGGTCACAAAGATATAAGAAAGAAAGGTGGGAGCATAACATCTTAACCAGGGCAAAGGTCTGACAGAAATACGATAACAAAATCTTGAGAGGTAGCACCGATCTAAAGCAGAGAAAAAGAGTTGGAGATCACACCAGCAGCACCAACCAAGTTTAACAAAGTGATACAAGATAGAAGTAGGGCATTCCTTACTGCAAGGGGCTAAAGTAATTGAACTATTCATTGGTCACTGTTTGTTTCTTGCTACCACTCCCATCGTCCTGCAACATGGTTTGGTCTTCTTCACTTGCTAGGAGTAGCTCTATGGTGGCCTCCGAAGGAGAAATGCCACATCTGTTGATAGCAACATTCTGAATTGAACCAGTGCTTATTTCTGGAAAAGGTGTTGGGCCTTCAATATCTGCCAATCCAGGGAATTCCTCAGTACGAGTTGGGGCAGGAATCAATATCTTGCCACTGAGTTCCTTTGGGCTAATCACTTTCCTGTTTCTGTTCCCTTTAGAGCCTTTACCTTCAGTTGACTCAAGGATGTTCCTATTTTTATATCCTTTGTTTTTCTTGCTAAGCCTGTAGCTCCTTCTGAGTGACTTCCCTGATATCTTATCATTCAGAGAAGAGGCTTTCCTTTTCTTACTGAGCTTGACTGAAACATTGTTATTTCCAGTGCTGGGAGAGGAGGATCCTGCTTCTCTTGTTCATTCATAATGCTTTTCTTTCTTGTTCTAACATAGAAGTTCGTAATAGGATGCGCTGAGAAAGCAAACCGCCCTTCATTGGAATTATTAATCATGTTTGCCATATTCTCCCTTTGAGGTTGTTCCTGAATTGGATTTGAAGTGATCATTTCCCTAGTATTTTTGTGCTTGAGAACTTGTTCTGTTGGTCTTGCTAGGAACTGAATAGACTGAATGCTGCTTCTCATCATGTTGAACTTGATCATAAGGGTGTCAAAAAGAACACTTTGTTTTAATTGTTGACCTTGGTTCTGCTGCAGATTCTAGATAAGAGGCTTCAGGCTATTAGCAAACATGTGAGCCCATTCTGGCACCATGTTGTTAGAAACAAAAGGGCAGCTTTCAGTGATATTGTTCGGTTGCTGACTTCCCTATCTCTATGTCCTTCAGTTTGCCATCTGAACTTTTTCCCATTTCCACTATGGTTCTGTTTACTTGTGTCCGCTCTCTTGGGTCATCTAGTGGCATTTTCTCTTTTCCAAGTGCTTGAGTTCCAGGGATCAATTATGTTGGCTGCAGCGCGCCCGCCACCGCCGTAACGCCCCCCTCCTCGGCCTCTTCGCCAAGGACTTACGCGTCTTCTCCCTCGCCAATCCAGCTAACCGTGCTGCCCTGCTCCGCTTCTCCTTCACCCCTACCATGGATCCTCCCGACCGTATCCCGGGCCACCGCTTCTCCGGGAAGGTCGATGATGTCGACTACTGCAAAATCCTTGGCTGCCGCCATGGCCTCGTCCTTTTCTTCAACCGGAATCAGCACCAGGTCCTAGTGTGGGACCCCTTCACCCGCGAGCAACACCGCATAACCGTTCCCCCAGGGTTCAGTGACGGTGGTCATGGACACGCGTCAGTATTCCATGGGGCGGTGCTCGGCGCTCCCTGCAACGATGGTGGTCATTCGACCACCTTCCTGGTGGTTTTGGTGGGCCCGACGATGAAATTACGCGGTCGTTTGCCTGCGTTTACTCATCAGAGACTGGCATATGGGGCAATCCATGGTTCCTTTGGAAGAGCCCAGCACTCTGGTTGGGTGTTGCCTTTACTGGCTGCTTGGTGGTGGTTCAGTGGGTATACTTGAGCTTGATCTGGATAGGCAGTGTCTAGCTGTTATAGATTTGCCATTGGATATCTCATCCTCATCGTGCAGGTATGTCCGCTCGTGCTGTATTATGCCAGCAGAAGGTGGTGGGCTTGGCTTGCTGTACCTGTCAGATTACAGCTTCAGCGCCGAATTATGGAAGAGGAAGACAGGTTCTGATGGTGTTGCTCAATGGGTGCTGGGAAGAACTATTGAGCTGGACAAGCTTCTTCCACTGAGTGCTGAGGGAATTTATTACTCGGCATATGTTTTGTTCGTAGGGACCAGTATTGGGGCCTTCATGATCCAGCTAGAATCAAAGCAAAAGATACCTTTCAAAATGCTAGCCGTCGATGATGGCCATCCATTTGCAAGTATCTATACACCATGCACACCATACTTCTATATTCACTACCGAAAATCTGACCTTTGCCGAGTATCCGAACCTTTGCCGAGTGTATTCTTTCGGGCACTCACCTAAAGAAAAAACGCTCGGCAAAGATGAGTGTTTGCCGAAGAATGTATTTTGTCTTGCACTCGGTAAAGACGAGAGTTTGCCGATTTTTTTTTTACACTCGGCAAAGAATTAAGTGTTTTTTTCTCTTCCAACCTCAATTTTTTTTACTCTCCACATACAACATGTGTTACTCCATGTTAAAATTTGGTATATTTTTGTATTTGTTTGCTATATTTAATTAATTATATTTCAAGTAATTTTTTGAATCAAGTCAAATTTGAACTGCAAGTGGTTCAAATAATAGAATACAATGAGTAGAAAAAATATATTCATGTTATTTAGCGCAGTTTGAGGCCTTACCCATGAAATAAAAAGAAATTTCGAACATCTTGTTCAAGAAATATGACCACCCGTGAAAGGGCATGTAGTCTAGTGGTTAGAACACTGAGTAGCACCCAGCAGACCGAGGTTTGGCTCCCTGTGGGAGTGAATTAACTAGGTTTGAAATAAAATAATATAAAAAATAGGTTGGGGCTTCTCTCGCTGACTTCGGTAAAAACAGAAATATGGCCACTAACGTGGTTCCGAATGATTTTTAAATTTTAAAAAAAGTAGATGAAGTTTGAAAATTATGAGATTTACCATGATGTGATGTTATAACAAGTGGATGCTCTGATAAAAAGTTGCGAATATTTCGCATATTTTGTCAATAATAATGTTTACAGAATTGAAACATCTCGTAAGAAGTATACGTGTGATTGTATATGAGAGAGTTAGTAGATGTATTTTCTTAATACAAACTTTTTTATATGATCTCATATGAAAAATATACCAAAGTCGTACACCTCTATAAAATCTAAAACTTTGTAGTTGATAACTTTTGTATTTGAGATTGTTTAATACCTTAAAATATTATTATAAGTTATCTAATTTAAAATTTAAAATTTCAAAAATTTTAAATGACCTCGACCTTGAATAAGTTATATATGAAAGTTGTACATATCAATAAAATCTAAAATTTTATAGTTGACAACTTTTTAATTTGATAATATTTAATACTTTAAAATATTCAAAAAATGTATCAATTTTGAAATCTTGAATTTTTAAAATTTTTAAATGACATCGGATGTAATTAGATTTTAAATCAAAATTGTAGTTCTCGAAGAGATATAAAAGTTTGTAGTTTATAACTTTTTTATTGAAAATTATTTAACCATCCAAAATTTTGTTATAAGCACACATAGAAAACACAAGTGCCAATCCATCCACCACATCAAAATTGCGGCCTCTCATTGGTCCAAAATTGGCCATGCGGATCCCCCTCTCCCGTGCAATTGAAATCCACCGCTCTCTCCCCCCTCTTCCTCATCTCTCTCGTCTCTCTCCCTCTCAGCTGTGGGCGGCGGCGTGGCCGGGCAGGTGGACAGCACAGCGCGGCCTGGCGGGACGCGGCCCCGGCGCGGCCACGGTGCGGCCGAGCGCGGCCCAGGTGGGCGGGCGGCCGGGTGACGGGCGCGGGCGCGAGCGCTTGTGGCCGGCAGTGCTGTGGAGAATGTTTTTATTTTTTAAAACATTGTGCACTCGGCAAAGCCTCCGGCAATGTCTTTATCGAGTGCCCGACAAAAAACACTCGGTAAAGCCCGTCACTGACTTTACTGAGTGCTCTACACCGAGGGTGGCACTTGATAAAGTTTTTGCGGAGTGTTATACACTATTTGTCAAGTGGCTCCGTCACTCGGCAACTCTACTGTCTCCCGCAGCGATTGCTGGTTTAACGTTACCTTTCATGCTTGTTAAGTTGACGATGGAATGCTTTTCAACTTTCACATCTTTAGGTGCTAACAGCTGGTAACTTGTAACACCCTAAAATTCATCACAATTAAATTATAGCAACTCTCTGAAATTTTCTAGGATTTATTAAGGCTTAAATAAATTTTCTAGGATTTAATTGGAATTTCTAGCCTTTTATCAAT
Organism: Echinochloa phyllopogon; assembly: GCA_033239725.1. NCBI lineage: Eukaryota > Viridiplantae > Streptophyta > Magnoliopsida > Poales > Poaceae > Echinochloa > Echinochloa phyllopogon. The sequence continues at coordinate 11,349,761 of BTCW01000010.1, read as the reverse complement.
TTAAATATCATATTAAATAATTATTTTAGTCAAAATAAGTTTTTGTTGCATTCATGCTGGTGCATATATTTTTGGTTGCTAGTAAATCTAAGTTGGAATTTAAATTCTGTTTAAATTCGAATTTGATTTGCTTTTGTTTGAATATTAGAATAGTTGTTTTCTGTCGAGTTCGTTTTCGCCCCTCCAACTCTTGGCCCGGTCCAAGTTTGCCCCCTCTACTTTCTTTCCTTTCCTCGGCCGATTTCTTTCCTCGGCCCAGCTTCCTTGCGGCCCGTTGCCCTTTTGGCCCAGCGCCGGCCCGCTCCACTTCTCCCCCATCTCTCTCTCTCGCCGATAGGTGGGACCCACCTGTTGGGTCCGTCTTCCCCGACTGGGACTCTGTCCCGAGTCCGTTCCGCCGCAAGGCCGGTTCCCCGGGCCTATAAATCACGGCCGCCGCCTCCGTTTCCCCTCCAACCCAACCGAGCCGCAACCCTAGCCGCTCGAGCGCCGCCATTGCCGAGCTCCGCGTCGCCGTCGCCGATTCGCGTCGTCGCCGCCGCTCCTTCGACCAGAACGGCTCCAGGAGGTTCGCCTTGAAGCCCCGAACCTCTTCTTCGTGTTCTTGCTCGGATTTTTGCCGCGCTCCGTGCTAACATCACTCACCGCCGATCTAGCAGAGCCGCCGTCCGCCATTCATCGCCGCCGGTCGCCGTCGAAGCTCCAAGCTCGTCAAGAACCCCTGGGGTGAGCTCGCCGTCCTCCCCTCTCTCTCCTCGACTTAGTCCGGTCGTGTTTGGTGGTCTGTAGCGCGCTATCGCGTTAGCTCCGGCGATGTTCCGCCGCGGGAACGGGCGGCGCCGCCGCAGGTGTCGTCGCCGACGTCTTCCCCTCCGTCCGATCTAATCCCGGCCGTCGGATCGAGATCCAACGAACCACGTCAGCCCGAGCCTTCAGTCAAACCAGACCCGTACCGGTCAGCGCTGGCTGTTTTGCAAAGAAGCCCTTCAAGTTTTCAAAATCAACCCGCGGTCCAGCTTAGTTCAAAATAAATTACGTTTAGGTCCTTTTTCTTCTGTTTTAGCCCCTGCAAGTTTTGTCTTTTTACATGAAAACCCTCGAGTTTTTATATAAAATTATGTTTTAGCCCTCAAATTTTCGCAGTTAAGCCCCTAGAACTTTTAAAACTTTGCCAGCAAGCCCCTGAACCTTAGAAAAGCCATATCTTTTGCGTTTTAACTCCGATTTTAGTGATTCTCGCGCTCACGCGTTCGTTGTAACGAGTAGAATAGTTTTGTGCTGTTGTTTTCTTCTGTTGGAATTATTTATTGTACTGTTTCTTATTTGTGGTATTGTTTCCTTGCATGTGAATGTGTGATGCGATTAGGAAACGACCAGTTCGAGGATTTCTCTGAAGAACCAACTGTTGGAGAAGGATTTGAGAAGCAACAGAGTTGGGAAGAAGGCAAGTGTATTATGTCATGCAAATGTCCTAATAATTATTAATTTCACCACCCGTGCATGAGTCTTAATTTGATGGGTTCCTATTTAAGGATTTGCCTAGCCACTATATTTTCTTGTCCCTGAAACTGGGTTACTTAATTAATTTTGATGGTAGATGATGCTTAGTTTGCTCAACTGTGATTGGTTAAATGAACCCCTACTCTATGTTTCATATACTCTTTTAAGTAATTAATTGGCAAGATCATATATTTTTAATTAGAACATGGAGAACCACCCAGGAAAACAGTACAACCATAAGTACCATATGGCTCTGGTCTTGGCTAACTAATTAGGGACTTTAGTGGATGGTAACCTTACCCGAAAGGGGCAAGAGGCGCGGCGGTTGACGGGGTATAGCTCGGTCCTCTTGAGCTGTGGGCTTTGGTAAGAGACAGATCTCATTAGGGAGGGTTATGCTTTGCTTCTGAACCGGAAACCTTAGCGGGTTACTATTTACTAAGGAATCTTTGTAAAGGCCTCGTAGCGTCCCTATGCGGTCACACCTCGGTAGTGTGATTTAAGAGGATTGGCCCCCTCGGCATGGTTGGGTTTAAAGTTCTTTTGAACTTTTACGTGGCTTATGGTGAAAGTGTACAACATCTGCAGAGTGTAAAACTGTTATAACAGCCGTGCTCATGGTCAAGAGCGGCCTGGACCCTTACATGATAATCAAACTCGAACATGATCTAAATCGTGGTTATATGAATATGTTGGGAATATGACATTCATTAATTTGTGGGTGGTATATACTTTCACTTGCTAGTAAATAGTTGCTTAATAAAACTTGACCAACTAAAAGTGCTTACTGCAGTATGGTCAGCCAACCTTTTTGCCTTAGCCTTGTATGTCATATTACATTTGCTGAGTACGTCATGTGCTCATGCTTGTTTTCTTTCTTTCTTTTAATGCATCAACTACACCCGGAATGCTGCTCAGATTGGGAGAATTTTGAGGATTTCACTACTGATTTTGAGGAGTTCTAGGCGAGTCTCCCCCAGTCAATGCCTGTGGAGATGGAGTCACTTTTGCTTCGTTAGATGAACGTTTATTTAAGTCTTCCGCTATGACATTTGAGTCAACTCTGAGATTGTAATAAATGCACTATAATACTCTTTCGTTATGCATGGTTACAAGCCCCATCCTTGGGCCTGATTGGCTTAACATGGGCGGGCTCTCGCAAGAATGAGTTGTTCGGCATGAATAAATGTGGCCCTATTCTCTCCTTTTCCGCCGTCACTTACGCCAACGGCGAACTGCCTTCCCCTGGCGGCCAGGCCAAATGAGTGGCGGCGAGGGTTTGCCGACCGGCGGCCGCCGCCGCAGGTCCCCGGCGCCGGCGCCCCCGCTGGATAACGACGATCTTCTCTCAGATATCCTCCTCCGCCTACCCCCGACGCCGTCCTCCCTGCCCCGCGCCTCCCTCGTCTGCAAGCGCTGGCGCCGCCTCATCTCCGACCGCGCCTTCCTCCGCCGCTTCCGCGCCCGCCACCGCCGCAACGCTCCACTCCTCGGTTTCTTCACCAACGGAGAAAGCAGCGTCTCCTTCACCTCTACCCTGGAGCCGCCTGACCGTCTCCCGCGCGAGCGCTTCTCCTTGGAGATCAAGGGCAAATGGCGAATCCTCGGCTGCCGCCATGGCCTCGTCCTTATCCTCAACCAAACGGATCGCCAGTTGCTGGTGTGGGAACCCGTCACCGGCGATCTGAGCAGATTAGCCTTTCCCCCGGAGTTCGGTAATGGTGGGAGCGCGGTGGCCCTCAACGGGGCGGTGCTTCGCGCTGCCGGCGACGTCGACGCGGGTGAGGACCATTCGATCCCTTTCCTGGTGGCCTTGGTAGGCAGCGACCAAGCATGTACACGGGCGTTTGCATGTGTGTACTCATCGGAGACTGGCGTATGGGGCAATCTTATCTCAACCATGGTTCACAATTCCGGCCGGAATTTCGCGGAAAACCCGAAATTTCGGCTTTTTCGCTGGGTACCGGAACAGAAAAAATCCTCCGGAATTTTGTTTTTTAGTGCCAATTTAATTATTTTTTTAAAAAGAAAATGCTACATTACCCAAAATTCACCCGAAATTCCCGGAATTCCCGGAATTTCGATTTTTTCGCTCGGTCCCGAATTTTTTTTTCTACCGGAATTAAAAACCTTGATCTCAACAGCGTGCTCATCCATGGTTCCTGTGCGCATTCCCAGTACTCTGGTTGGAAGTTCTCTCTACTGGTGGCTTGGTCGGAATTCGATGGGTATCCTCGTGTTTGATCTGAATAGACAGTGCCTAGTGGTGATAGGTGTGCCATCGAATATACAATCCTGCTGCAATTTCAGCCACTGCGTTGTGCCTGCTGAGGGTGGTGCCCTCAGCTTCCTCTGCCTGTCAGGCTACAGCGCCCAATTATGGACGAGGAAGACAGACTCTGATGGTAGTACTGGATGGGTGCTAGGAAGAACTATTGAGCTGGATAAGCTTCTTCCTCTGAATCAAGAGGACAAAACTCCGCCATTCATCTTTGGGTTCACTGAGGAGGGTAATATTACTTATCTTGTGACTAATGCTGGTGTCTTCATGGTCCAGCTAGAGTCAGCGCAGTTTAAGAAACCTTTCGAACTGTCAATTATTGATGTGTATCATCCATTAACAAGTGTTTATACAGCAGGTAACATCATACTGGACAACCCGGATGTAACACTTAAGTCTTCTATTTTCATGTACTTGCTGATGGAGTGTTTTTCATTTTTTAGTGCTAAATTAACAATTTGAGCCTATGATGCTTTCTATGAACACAACAGTTGGCTACTTCTTTCATGATTAGTAGAACTGAAATATTGTTGCTTGTCTATTGCTTCATGCAAGAATTTTCTTGCAGTAATACTTCCATGTGCATAGCTGTAGCTGACTTTATTTTGCAACCTGAGATATTGAAAGGCCAAACGAGTAACATAACCCAATAGCACAGTAGGGAAGGGTATTCGATACTTCTTTCCTCCTATAGCTACCAGCATTTCCACAATAGTGACATGGCTTGATCTTTGTGAACAATAGTTCAATTTTATCACCTATTCAGGAGCCGGTATATGGTTTTTATTTTTTCTGAATGTATTCATTATCAATAATCATTATCAATTTTGTTGCCAGATGATCTTATTAATTTAGGTGTATTTATTGATATATCTGATCAAGATGATAAGCAACAAGCATCAGAACAACTCTACTTTCACGTTTTTTCTGATCAGTCAAGTAGTCTCAATCTGTACATGATCATCATCATAAGATGGATGATAAGCTTACTGTTTTGGAAATATACTTTGCATGATCATCATCATGCGTTTATGTTTTTCTGATTAGTAGTCTCAATCTGTACATGATCATCATCATGCGTTTATGTTTTTCTATTTCTAATAGGCTAGCGTAAGTACATTATCTTTCTCAAATTATATATATGAATTCATCTGCACATATATTTTTTGCCACCTCATATTTATCTGGTTTTATATATTAGTATCATTCAATTTTTTTTATTTCTTATACTCATAGGTACGGGCATTGGTGGTGGACATGATGGAGCTGAACTGTTGCACAATACATAGATGACTGTCCGGTTAGATGTGCTAGCATAATGTGTTTAAACAGGTGATTAATATTATTATGCTTTGCATTTACATTGAGCTATATGGTCTCCTTTTTGTCTTTTTAAAAATGCCCTCTCTTTATCTACCATCTCTAAAAGAATCAAATTCTAAGAGACCCCTCCATAATCCTGTCTGCAACTCTTCTGCCCTGTTGTTTTGTATCTCCCATCATCATGCATAGCAGGCTGCTTCCTGGCTCTTTTCTTTATGGCTGGTGTCCTCATCGATTCATCCCAATTCCCATGCTCAGCAGCTCTCTGTTCGCTTCATCATGTCTACCTTCACCCATCTCCATTCTGTTTTAGCTAAGTGTTCTACTTCCACCCCCTTATTCTAGATCTGCTGTTTTGGTCTCCCTTACTTTAATCTGCCTTGCTTCCAGTTTTCCTCCTTAATTGTCTGATACTTAGTGTTGGCTCTTGCAGCTCTCTGATGGTGGATGTTGTAGGACCCTTTTCCCTATTTGCACATAAGTTTGTACCTTCTCATAGTTTTTTGTGGGAAGAACCAGTTGGCTTCATTATTTATAAGCGTTTGCAGCATCGCAATTTTTCACATCAAAGAAGGTGCTCTCATGTTTAATAATATCATAGTTTTGTGTGTTTTACTAATTAATGATAAATAGTAAAGGTCAAGTTTTGCTTTGATACTTTGGAAGTATAAAAGAAGACTAGTTTCTGTTTTGGGACCTCAAAATGTCAATCAGTAAGTGGAACTGTGGAACTATCCCATTGAGGGAACTGAGTGAATGACCTTGAAAGATCCAATCTGAAATGCATGGTCAGCTCATCCCTGAATTTTTACTGACTTAGAGCTCTTGGTAACTCATTTGTTCTTAAAATTTATAAAATGGTATGTCTATGAATTGGTACATATCTCAGCTTTTTCTACCTGTGTGCTTCTGATGCTCGTTGAACAGTGTATTACATATGATTCAATGAGCTAGGCTTAGTTATTTTCCCTACTCAGGGCATCGAATCACTTATCTTTAAGTAGGTACTGAGATGAGATGTTGCCAAAAACTTGATAACATGCCAACAATAGAATTTGAAGGCACTGCAGTACAACTTAAGTGTTCTTCAATTGGTATCCTCTGTTTCTAGATGGCAACTTTCTGTCTAATGATGATAAGATGATTCATATTCGCAGCTAATGTTGTTGTCTGTTCCCTACTTGTACAATTGTGCTAATTGGTGTTGGTGATGATTTTATTATCTAGCAGGCATCAGGAGTTGTGTTCTGGCTGCCGAGAAGCATAAATGTCGTGTTGCTATGGGTTCCTCTCTATTTCTTATGCTAGCTTGTGATTGTGGCGCCATGGTACATGCTGAAATTGACCTTCAGATGCCGCATGTATTGGTCAGTATGGAGTCACTGGATTGAAGTTTTGAACATCGAACTCAGTCCCTCGGTTTGCTATGCTCGAGACAATTGTAAAAATTGGCACTCTTCTCACTCCATGAACAAGTCTGGGTCTGTTTTTCCCGGGGCCCAGGTGAATCGCAAAGATAACTCGCGCATTATAAATAATTATTAGTGTCGTACATCTAAAAATGATTGTCGTTCCTAAAAACTATGGTACGAGGGTACCACTGTGTATATATTATTTAAACAACCAATTGTAACATTTTTAGATGCGGACATAGAGCGGGGAACTGGCGTTTTGTGTAAATGTAGGGTTTCAAAGATGGGTAATTTTGCTCCTGGATACTAGAGAAGTATAAAATTGACCACAAGACCACTCAATCTTGTCTTTGTTGGAGGACACTTTTCATTTGTGTCAATTTACAGGCGCTGGCAGGTGGCTGGTGCTGGTCTGTGCTGAGCGAAAAATACTGGTGGCTGGTGCTGACTTGTGCTGAGAGAAAAGTACTGGTGACTGATAAGTCGGTGAAAATATTATTTATAGGCTTATGGACTGTCAAAAGTTAATTTTACCCTTAATAACACGGGTTCACAACTCAGTTTTCTCCTCACCTCTCTTTTCTTCTCCGCTGCTTGCTTCTAACTAACTTCTCGCACACCGCCATGCTCCGCCCGAGGTCCCCACGGTCAACCTCGGTACCAGCGCACGTACACCGGAGCCGTCACCGGTTTGGTGGGAGATTTGTATTAGCCACAACGTCATCGGTCGGCGATGTGTACCAAGCCAGCGAGGGCATCCACGGGCTACTTCGTGTGGTGATACGCTCGAATCAAAGCGTGAGAAATAAAAAGAATGTGTGGGGTCCATTTTAACAAGGAAAAATGATTTCTCGTGCTATTCCTCTCCTCTAATCAAGAAATAAATATTTTATTAGATTTAGTGTCCATCAGCTAATTGCCACACTTATCTATGAGTAAAGATTGAATTGAACGATGTCAATTGAGAGTGACATTGAACGGTGTCCTACAACAAAATTACCCTTCAAAGATTGATTCAACGATATGCTTGGAAGGATAAAAGGATCTTACGGGGTGATCTGAGCGAGCGAATGAGAAAGGGTAGATCTGTCTGCTTGTTTCATTAGGCATTGATGTGGCAAGTACACGTTGTAGCTTGGTTAATTTGTAGACTTGTAGCCCAGGAGACCTTGAAGATGTACATACTACATGTGTGTGTATATATATAGTATGTAAATACTTAGCCCAGAGAGATTCCCGGGCCATCCGCCCATACTGCGCGTCGGGGAGCGACGCGTGCCCATGCTCGGCACGCGGCGGCCATCGGCAGGTGCCGTCCGCCCTGCGCGCTGGTGAGGCAGCGGGACTCACACGGACAGCAGATGAGCATGCGTGCCGTCCTTGCCGGACTCGCTGGACTCCGCCTCCTCCCCGCACCCTGCGCCACCTCCCCGTCCTCACCGCCCTCTGCGGCCCCTCCGCCGCCCCCTCCCCGCCCTCCGCCCCCCCCCCTCTTGGCCCCTTCGCCGCCCCTTACGCGCCCCCTGGACAGCCCCGACGGCCGGCCAGGACGGCGACGCCGCGGCAGCGACGGCGAACCGCGTGCTCACGGTCCGTGGCCGCGTGCTCACGCTCGCCGAGGGCGGCGCCGTCGTGGACACGACCTGCGTGCCCGCGCTGGTCACCATTCCCGGAGGGTGCTCCCGCGGCGGGCGGCGGCGGCGCGGTACTCCTGCGGCGGCCGGCGGCGGCTCCTCCCGCGGCGGTGCGCCTCCCATGGCGGGCGGTGGCGGCTCCTCCCGCGGCGGCGTGCGGCTCCATGCGGGCGGCGGCGGCTCCTCTCGCGGACCCCCTTGCCTCCCCCACTTTCTCGCGTCGCCCGCCACCATCTGCAGTCTGGATGCGTCTGTGCCTTACGTGAGAGACCTGACGCGGTGGGAAACGGCATCAGCCTTGTGCGGGGAACAAATAGGACGCCACTCAATCGCCGTCGTCTCTACACAAACCGACGGTTTGTTCTCCTCCGCCTCCCCTCGCACCAGTCGATCCCCGCGTTGCTGTTACCACGCCGCCGCAGCTCAACACGACGGCCATTCTCCTCCGTGCCACACGCTGTCGCCGGAATATCCGACCCACGACCTGTGAAGATGGCGGAGCAGCAGAGACGTCCTTGCCGGCGGCGTCAGCCTCCTCCACCCCCCCCCCCCCCCCCCCCCCCCCTAACCGGCTCCTAGCCTTAGATTGAGGTCGCGGCTTGCCTGCGCATGAGGTTTCTGATCGACACATGGATGCGGCCGCCGGTGTGCCTTACAGGTGTGCTGTTAATCTGTTATGCTACCTGACTCGGGGTGCCTCGGGGCAGCGGCGCCCCGGCAAAATTGGAGGCCCAGTTCAAAACTCAAAGTGGAGGCCTATATCTAGTACCAAAACAAAAAAAAACTAATGACAAATATCGATCAACCGTAGTACTTATATTACAAAATAATAAGTATGTAGCAGCATAGACCAATGTAAGAATTATACCTGTTATACAATTATCACTTGAAAAGCGATATTTTTTTAGCATTCTTCGAAATGAAATCTTCAATAATATATTCATAGTCGATCTTCTCCAGCAAGCCGCTCTCAAGTGCTATTAACGCTAGTGCGTTAAGTCTTTCTTGTGTCATTACAGTTGTCAAGTAGGTCTTCAATAGCTTCAATTTAGAAAAGCTCCGCTCTGCCGATGCAACAGTCACCGGAATAGTCAATAGAATTCTGTATGCAATGGTTGCATTGGGAAAACAATCATGTCGCTTCAAAAAATTTAGAATTTCGACCGGACTTTTATTTTCTTGTGGAAGAAAATCTTGAAGAAAAATCAACTCCACGTAAAGGTCATCAGCATCTGTTGACGTAAAATCCGCACCTCACGCCAAGCACACAGCAAGCCGAATTAGCTAGCTTTACACATGGCCCGAGCGTTTGAATCCGAAAGCGTGCCAGTCAATTTTCCTGAAAACTGACAAAGGGAGAAAAGATGTTCAAATAACACCTGGAACGTGCCAGGTAATACCAGACAGTTCCATAATTGCGGTTACGGAGCCAGTTTCGAACGACATATAGCTATAGAAAAAGCTATCTGTCAGCAGTTAAAGCATCATTCGGCAATCGGCAAAGCACGCAGGAAGCGCACTGCCGAATGCGTGACGTAAACATGACGAAAGATCGATATTCGACTGAATAAACATTGTGACGTATATTCATAACCGATTAACGGGAAACAGAGCATGATAGATAAATAAAAGGGCGAAAACATGACCATAATTTCATAATAAACAAGAATGCATAGACTAAAAGCACTAGTCTACCGCATGTCTAGGTACTTTTCAACCCGTCGAGAATGAAACAAGCAAGTTAATCCACCGCATGATACGACTTGCTTGGAATCACACCGCCAACCAAGAATAGATCAATCCACCGCATGATACACTCTAATCGTGGAAGGCTAAAAGCATTCTTTATTTAAAAACAAAACTGTGAACATGTTTCACTCGTGGCGATACTACCGAATACAGCCATATAGCCGAATCGGGTTCCATGAAGAAGGAACATGCTTCGTTGATGATGATAGGTCCATCAGATCGAATCGAATTCTAATCCACCGGATGATTAGCTCTAAGACGACCCAAAAACCTGCATCCACCGCATGATACCCGGTTCTGTCAAGATCTACACAAGACCAACGAGCTTGAACCTGCAACACGTGGCAATCTAGATTGACTTCGAATTCGGCTATGGAAACGCAGTGCATTATGAGCTGGAACCGAATCTAATCAACCTAGACTGGGCAAAAGAGTGTTGTAATGAATTAAACAAAAAGGTAAAATCCAGAGCAACACATGGTAACTTAATGGATCTATCAGATCTTGCCAAAATCCAATAGAACCGATAACTTGTTCCAAGCTAAAACTTAGCCCACCGCATGGCTCATGATCTAACAATGGAACCTTCCTGAACCAAAGCCTAAATCCACCGCATGATACTAGGCATGGTGCAGGGTTGCCGGTACTTACGGAGGTCGACGGATCGATGATTCCTCTCGAAGAACTCGACGACTCGACTAAAGGACTCGAAGTTGGCACGGGGCCGGTTTGTTGTATGATTGATTGATATCCTTTACAATTACCACGGGTTTATATTTATACCCAGGTTTCGACACGACTCCTAATCGATTACGATTACATTATTTATTTCCTAAAAAAAATAAACGCCGGGGCACCGTATCCGTCTTGCATTCCAAGTTAAATCAGCCTTTTCCTTATACTTGATCCACGTCATCACGCGTCCCCGAATACCTTTTGCGAAACAGTTCTCTTGCCGAATGACGATGCATTCCCGACCGCAGAACGTCTTTACCGAATGCTCTAGGAAAAAACTCCTTCGCCGAATGATATCTTTTCAACGAATCCGGCCCACATGTCAGCTTCTTCCTGGTGCCAATTTTTGGTGTCAACACATGCCCCTTCAATTTCGGGATAAAAGATAATTTTATCTCGGAATTGACCAGAAGCACTCAACATTCCCAAGTTAGTTCTGCTCGACACCCGCTTCTCCTTTTGAATCTTTAGAGCTCTCGTCCGGATCCGAACCCTAGGTTATCGACTTCCAAGATTCAATCTTCAAATGGCGAACCAAGATTTTGCCCTCCAGGTAAGCTTCAATCCCCTCAAGCACATTCGGTATTCTTCTTTCGATTTGCATTTTAAATTTCCTCTCATCTCTTTCCATTCTTGATAGGCACTAGCTGCCGAAATCCTTATCCCCGTTGAGGAAAAAGCTCCATCCTACTTCCTCGGCCCTGTAGGGAATTCAGATCCTTCCGAACTCATCGCGGCTGAATCTCAGAGGGTTCCTTTCAAGATTTCATTAACAAAATCTCATGAGTGGCAAGACGCCTTCAAGAACTGGCCTTTGCCCCCAATTGCCGGCTGGAGAAATTGGTACAAAAGGATATCTGATGACAAAAGCCCCCAAACACAGAACTGGGACCATCTGCGTATTTCTCATTGCCTGGAGCTGTCACTAGCCGAAACACCAAAGAACGAGAACCTTCTGATTACAGGTTGCCATTTTTGGTCCAATGGTGCAAATGCTTTTCTCTTCGGTCATGGCCCAATGTCTCCTACTTTGGCCGATGTCTATATGATGACCGGCCTGAACGTTACAGGAACTGTATATCCATATGACCACAAAGGTTCCTCCAAGCAGACAGGAGTAAAAACAGGGGTTGGATACAAGAGATACATCCAGAACCATATGTCTGATGGCCCTCTGACTGATGTCGAATATAGAGCCTTCCTGAACATGTGGCTATGCAGATCAGTCTTCTGTGGCAAAGCCAATGAGCCAACCCTGAATCATATCGTGATGGCTGAAGAGCTGGCTGCCGGAAAACTCATTCCACTTGGGAAATACCTCCTGGGAAGTGTCTACCATATGCTCAATCAAACCACCCACCTGATGTATACCAGCAAGAAAATCCCCTGTGTCAATGGTCCTTGGTGGTTTGTCCAAATGTGGCTGCAGTTGTACATGCATCAAATCGTCGCTATTGATTTCAACAGCCGAGACTTTCCTTCAATTAATTACAAAGAAGGAGAAACCCGGAGAACCAAAGGTTGTCAAACCTATGGAGAAGCTGCCTCCACTGTATCTATCAACAAGAACATCGGTGAACTGTTTGAGCTCTTCTTCAAAGGCTTTGCTCATCCTCTTTGGTTCCCATATCTGGACAATGACAACCTCACTCTTCCTTGCGAATTCAGCTTTGAAACTGGATGCACTGATGTACAATCTATAGCGATCTTCAATGCCTTCATCCAGCCCTGCATCCTGCCAGCCGAATTCTGTGGAGGAAGGCTGGTTCAAAGCACTTATGAATACTATCAGCCAAACATGATGGCTAGACAGTTGGGATGTGGCCAAGTGCCCCCTAGGCTATTTCTTCACGAATTTCTCAAGCCTAGGGAGATTGTCAAGGATTCCACAGAGACAAGAAGGATTTTTACTTATAAATGCTGCAGAACTATCTATGCACCTGATCCTTTTGTGCCAATAATATCTGCCCATCCTTCTTTCACTCTCTGGTGGCAAGAACTCCATGATCATATCTTCAACATGCCAATCCATCCCTTCTGCTTCGAGTTAATGCCCGATTATCAGCCAACTTCAGAGGTAATACGCTTATCCCTTCATCTGTCTCAATAATATTAACCCCGATTGATTCTGATTCTGTCATTTTGCAGGATATAACACCTGCCCCTCTTGCCAGGGCGATATTGTACAAAGCTGCAGGCCCAATATCTGCTTTGGGGCACCAATCTCCTACCTTGGCTCAACTGATGGCTAGACATGCTTCTCTAGATCTAATACTTACTAGACCATCATCTGTCAAGAGGAAAACCCTTTCTTTAACTGCTCCCTTAGTTGTAAAGAAGAAAAGAACAAGCAGCAAAAAAGTTATCAAGGTCAGAGCCTTCTTCCTTTGACCATAATGCCATTGGTATTTTGCTCAGCTTTATCTCTTCTTGGTTTCAGATCAGAGAACAGCAACTAGCAATCAGTACAGATCTTGCCGATGCTTCATTGATTGGTAAAATTCCACCACTTCATCCTCTTAACTTCTTTTTCATCGGCACTCATCCCTTGTTAACTGCAGAACAATCCTCAATGGATCCAATCTTGGAGAGCTCTTCTTCTCATCACGATTCATCTTTAGCTTTGCAACCTCTTCCTCAATCAGAAGCATTATCTTCACCAAGAAATCTTCCAGCTTCTCCTCAGCAAGATACACAGAATCTTTCCATTGAGCCTGAGAGGCTTCCTTCTCCCATTCAGGAAGTCAGGAACGAGGTAAACATAATCATTCAACTTTCTCTACTCTTTTATTCAGCAGATTATTACTAATTCGGCAAGAACTATCTTTCAGGAGAAATCCATTTCATCATCCAGCTATTCTTTTGCTGTGGATGACTTGGTTGCCGAACAAGAGGAGGAAACATCTTCTGGCCAAACTCTGTCAGAAGAAAATCAAACAAAGCTGAAAGATATCCTTGCTTTGCTGCGCAAGAGTATCCAAGATCAAGTCAAAGATGCCGATCTCTTAAGGGATGTACTGGAATCCATTGACCAAGAACTCCCTGATGATATCAAAACTTCTTTGGAACCAATTTCTCATTTGGATCAGCAATACGCTGCAGTAAAGCAGGCTCTAAAAAACCAATCTTCTCAACCAGCTCTAGAACAGAGGAGATCCACAGCCAAACAATCTGTGAAAGACCTGCATACTCAAGCTCAGAACAGCAAAGAATTACTGACCAAATTGGAATCTGAACTTGAAAAGAAGAAGGTCAGAAAAGCTGCACTTGAAGCCGAATTGAGAGATCTATCGGCCAAAATTGAAGCTGATGAGAAGAAGATAGTTGAGCTTCCCAAATTAACAGAGAAGATACGAAAGGAAGCTTCAGCAGCTCTGAACGAAGAAAAACAACTCAAGGCAAAGCTTGCTGCTCTGGCTAGAACCCAAGAAGCTGACAAAAACTTATTAGAGAGCATTAGCAATATGATATCAGATGCTAAAAATGTAATCTCAAAGTACTTGGGCTTGTAATTGTAACAAACAGTCGATAGCCGAATGCTTTATCAATCCTGCAATCTTGCCATTTCTTATCTCTTTTTTTTTATTGTGGACAACTCATTCGGCGAAGCTGGCTATAACAGTGTCAGACCCGAAAACGCTTCAAACACGACATAGCCGAATCTCATTCAGTCAAAACTGAATACGACTCGGTAAGAATCCCAAACGACATGGAAATCGATCGGTTGGAAAATCTTTTCCACCTTCCGAACTCCTTGGGATATGCACCACAATCTTCGGCCACGATCTCTTCGTTAGTTCCATAAATAAGAACCTTGAGCGCTCCTAATCTTTTATCAAATCCTCCGTCTTCCAAGCTTTCTGTTAGCCTGAGCCCCCTCTTCTTCGAGCACAGTAATCTTCAGAAAACCCCAATGACCAACAACAGCGGAAGACGCCCGGCCGTCGACGAAGCTGAAGGGAGCCGCGCCAGTGCTCGTCGGAGGTGATGACTGTCTGCCTCTCCTTATCCTTTCCTCCAGATTTTGCCTTATTCTCAACTTTCTTTGTGTTTTCAGGCTCATCCAATGGAACCCCGTTACTGCCTTGACTGCGGCTCCGGCTGCAGCGGGTGATTCTTCGGAGTCATCTAGCCGATCCCCCAGGCCCAACTGGGATCTGCGCTACTCAGATAGCGATGCCCGCCGATTCAAGCAGGAACGTGACGACACTCGGCATGAGCTGGAGGTCATCTCCAAACAAGCCGGGATCGCAGATCTAGAGTGGCAACACCAGCGCAAGCAGCTGCTCGAGACCATCGATAGTAATTTCTGCGGTTCGCTTAACTTCAATCTGACCTTGGACTAACCCGCCGTTGCTTCGTAATCCTACAGATCGCGACGCCGAACTCGATCAGCTGAAGACATTGGTTGAGTCTTTGGCAAACAAGGTGAATGCTCCTGGGGACACGCCAGAAGCTCGCCTCGGTGCAGTGGCAGGCCGTATCGATGAGGTGGCCTTACACGGCGTCCGTCTGGGCACTGCCGCAGGCCTAGTCGCCATGTCGACGCACACTGGCACTGACTATTCCAGGCTACCGCCCGGCTTTGCCAATGGCAATCCGGAGGAGATCGGCGATATTGAGGCCTCCATAGATCGCCTTGATGCTCATGGCGTCGCCATTGCCGATTCCATTCATCCCCAGTCTGTTCTGAACAGGTTGTTCCATTAGTTTGTACTAGGGATTATGGAATTTCGGCAATAAAACTTATCTTTTGCAGTCTTTTTTGTGATAACTTGGTCAAACTCATGATGCAAAATATTTGTACTAAGGGCAATACATTCTGGTATTGGCCATTTTCCTTCTGTTGGCATTTGTTCTGAAGGCGGCTCCTTCCCGAATGCCGGCTGTTTCAGTTGTCCTGGCATTGAATATTTCAATCAACGATCAACCTCAACACTAGGATAATATTTCTTCAAGTATCTCCCATTGATAGCAGCAGTAAACTCCTCTCCTAGCAAAGTTTTCAGGACATATGCATTTCCAGGCACGCATCTGACCACTCTGAAAGGACCTTCCCAATTTGGAGACCATTTACCGAATGCACTGTATTTAGTTTCAATCGGTAATATTGCTTTCCAAACTAAATCACCTTCTGCAAATTGCTTGACTTTCACCTTCTTGTTGTAATATTTAGCAACTCGCATTTTATTTTTCTCAACATTTTCCAAGGCCCTGAGACGAATCATATGCAAATCTTCTAATTCATCCATCATTAAATCATTATAATCTTTAGAACTTAAATCTTTCTGCAACTTTATTCTCCTTGAGTCTAATTGCATCTCCCATGGCAAGATAGCATGATGTCCATATACCAATTCATAAGGAGACGTATGTGTAGCCCCATGTGGAGCCATTCGGTAAGCCCATAAAGCCTCATTTAATACCGAATGCCACTTTCTTGGCTTCTGATCAATCTTCTTCTGTATAATTTTAATCATAATCTTGTTAGAAGCCTCTGCCTGACCATTAGCTTGGGCATAATAAGGAGAAGAATTCAACAATTTGATGCCTGTACTTTCAGCAAAATTTCTAAACTCTGAGGATGTAAACTGAGTTCCTTGATCTGTGGTGATTGTTTGAGGAATTCCAAATCTGTAAATGATATGTTCTTTAACAAATTCAACCATATTCTCTGATGTCACCTTCTTTAATGGAATCACCTCAACCCACTTAGTAAAATAATCGGTTGCTAAAAGCATAAACTTATGCCCCTTGCTAGATGGAGGATTTATTTGGCCAATCAAATCTATTCCCCACCCTCTGAATGGCCAGGGCTTGATAATAGGATTCAGAACTGATGCTGGAACTCTCTGAATGTTTCCAAATCTCTGGCAATCTTGGCATCCCTTGTAATATTCAAAGCAGTCTTCTAGCATTGTGGGCCAATAGTACCCAGTTCTCCTAATAACCCATTTCATTCGGTAAGCCGATTGATGTGCTCCACACAGCCCATCATGCACTTCACTTATCAGCCTTTTTGCTTCTTCTTGATTTAAGCAATGTAACAGCACCCCATCCAAGGATTTATAATATAAATTATCATCAAGAAGAACAAACTTTAAAGCTTTATACCTGAGCTTTCTAGAAACCTTTCGGGATGGATTCTCCAGATAATCAACAATTTCTTTTCTCCAATCATCTTCTGCCAGATTACTCCCGAAAGCATATACATCATTAGCAAAAACTTCTTGAAGCTCTTTATAACCCGAAGCACTTTGAGCTAATCTGTTCGCCTCTCCATTGTCTCTCCTAGGAATATGCCGCAGAATTACTGACTGAAACTCCTTTAAGATTTGCTTGCATTCCTCATAGTAATTCCTTAAGATATCGTTTCTGCACTCATATTCGCCATTTAGTTGCCTTATGACTAATTCTGAATCCCCAAAAATTTTAACTGCAATGGCCTTTGCTTCTCTCAAGTATTGAAGTCCTCTGAGTAACGCCTCATACTCGGCTTGATTATTAGTGACAGTAGGTTGAATAGGAATAGCAAATTCAAATACCTCTCCTCTTGGCGAAATTAACAAAATACCTACTCCACCACCTTTGTCACATGAAGATCCATCGAAGAATAATACCCAAGGAGTAATTTCAAGCAAATTAGTTGATGAATCGCGATGTTCAGTAATGAAGTCGGCAATAATCTGTCCTTTAACAGCTTTTGCCGATTCAAACCTTAACTCAAATTCAGACAAAGCTAAAATCCATTTGCCAATCCTTCCGTTCAAAATCGGCATAGACAACATGTGCTTTATCACATCAAATTTTGAATACACAATGCATTCGGCATGTAGCAAGTAGTGCCGAAATTTTGTACAGGAGTAGTAAACACATAAACAAAGTTTCTCGGTAGCCGAATACCTCGTTTCGGGATCAAGCAATTTCCGGCTAAGGTATGCAACTACCCTTTCCTTTCCCTCAAATTCTTGTATGAGGGCCGATCCAATAGTTTGGGCATCGGCCGCCACGTACAACTTAAAAGGCTTGTTTAGCTGTGGAGGTACCAATACTGGTGGTTCTTTCATGTATTCCTTGATCTCATCGAAAGCCTTTTGTTGTTCGTCACCCCATATAAACTTCTGATCCTTCTTGACTTTTAGCAGTGAAGAGAAAGGCAACACCTTTTGTGATAAGTTTGATACGAATCTTCTTACGAAATTGATCTTGCCAAGTAATGACTGTAATTCCTTAAGATTAGTTGGAGGAACAACTTCATCAATGGTTTTCATACTTTTCTCGCCAACTCCTATTCCTCCTTCATGCACCAGAAATCCCAGAAATTCTCCTGCCGAAACTCCAAAAGCACATTTATTTGGGTTCATCTTGAGCCCATGTTTCCTAGTGCACTCTAGAGTTTTCCTTATGTCGGCCAAATGTGCTTCATGATCCAATGACTTAATCACAATATCATCAATATATATCTCCACAATCTTGCCGATCAACTCATGAAAAATATAATTCATGGCTCTCTGATAAGTTGCACCAGCATTCTTCAAACCAAACGTCATGACAACCCATTCAAACAACCCTATATGTCCTGGACATCTGAAAGCTGTTTTCGCTATATCTTCCAATGCCATAAAAATTTGATTGTACCCTGCATTACCATCCATGAAACTAATCACTTTATATCCAGCAGCAGCATCAACCAACGAGTCAGCAATAGGCATTGGATATCCATCCATGGGTGTAGCTCTGTTCAGATCTCTAAAGTCTATGCAAACTCTCATCTTCCCATTTTTCTTGTACACAGGAACAATATTAGAGATCCATTCTGCATATCTGCATGGCCGAATAAAATTTGCTGCTATTAATCTTTCCACTTCTTTCTTCACATCGGTCAACACTTCATCTTTGTAGATTTTCCGGGGTGGTTGCTTGTAAGGTTTATAACCAGGCTTGATCGGCAATCGATGCTCAACAATGGAACGATCTAAACCAGGCATCTCCGAATAATCCCAAGCAAAGCAATCTTTGTATTCTTTCAACAACTCAATCAACTTTTCTCTGAAAACTGAATCCAAGTTAGCACTGATGAATATCGGCCTTGGTTTGTCACCATCTCCAATGTCTACTTCTTCTAATTTATCAGCCGACACAAATCCACGTCCTAGCTTCCCATCAGTCCCATCGATTGGATTATCCATTAAAAATTACTAAAAGAGCCGACTGCTTCGATCGGCTGTTGATCACTGCTGACTGGCTCAACAGGACCCTCTCCCCAGTCCTTACCTGAGAAACAATCTATGCCTTGATATTCCCAGAAGGCTGGTTCCACATTAGCCACGCTAATTGAATCATCTGCTGGGACAATTTCCACTTCATCATCTATCCACTGAATAAGCTGCTGATGCATAGTAGATGGAATACAGCAATTCGCATGGATCCAATCCCTTCCAAGTAGCAAGCTGTATGCCCCTTTGCCTTCAATAACAAAGAAGGTTGTAAGCAGAATCTTAGATCCAATCATCAGATCTACATGTACACATCCTTTGGTGTCCGAAGGATTCCCAGCAAAATCATTCAAAACTATGCTTGTTGGCGCTAAATCTCCAGGGCTCATGCCAAGTTTCCTGAATGTATTGTATGGCATCACATTAACAGCAGCTCCACCATCAACAAACATCTTCGTCAGTGGCTTTCCATTGACATATCCTCTTAAGTACAGTGGCTTCATGTGCCGATTCTGGACTGGCTTCTCGAAAATAGCTTGCTTATTCAATACCAATTGTGCCGTTAACCCACATCGCTCGGCTTCATCCACTTCTGACAATATCTCTTCTTGTACAATTTGATTAGCTGGAGCCATAAATTCATTCGGCAAGAAAC
This sequence comes from Echinochloa phyllopogon, assembly GCA_033239725.1. Lineage (NCBI taxonomy): Eukaryota > Viridiplantae > Streptophyta > Magnoliopsida > Poales > Poaceae > Echinochloa > Echinochloa phyllopogon. Next base: position 11,330,256 of record BTCW01000010.1, on the reverse strand, counting down.
ATACCATGCATGTAGGAGCCGAATGACCCGATTCGTCAGGTTTGTCTTTTGGACGCCATATCGATCTCATCCTGGTTCCTGCTCGCTTCAACTCTTGATTCCTCAGACGTTGGACTCTTCTCTTCTGGCTCTTTCTTAAACCAGGTGGACACCACTGTCCTTTTTGCCAGACATACTCACGATCTTCTTCTTCATGGTCAATCCATCTATGATCAGCATGTCTTTTCCTTGGTTGATCATCATTCTTATATATTTCTAAACGCCGATCATCACTAGGATGTATCCTTCCAATTCTTTCGTGGACGGATCGGCGACTGGCAACATTTTGCCTATGTTCGACATACCCATTATTGCATTCAGGACAGTTATTCCATGTAGGCAGCTTTAAACCCTTGTTCCAACAATGTCTGAAGAAGACACAATCCCAATGTGCACGTTCTTGTTCTCGGACATATTCCTCTTGTTCTTCCTCATACCTTTTTTCTTCGCACCTTCTCTTCTCCTCCTCGTACTCATGTCTCTGGTAGTGCTCTTTTTCTTGCTGACACTGCCACTTATTGAGGAGAATGCGCGATGTGACTCTGGGTTTAGCAGATTTCCCAATTTCAAATCGGCTATTCGGGAAACGAGGCTTTTCCTCGCGAATCTGTTCGATCGTGATTTGCCGATTAGGATCGACTGAGCCATTCTACTTCGCTTCCTTCGACGTCAGGACTCTCATCTTTCCCTTTTCTCCAGATTCGGCAACACTCACCATATTGATTGAGAACCCAATCATGTTCTGAGGAAACGGGTTATTGTCCAACTTCATCTTATTGTCGAATTTCAGATGCCCTTCTTGGATAGCTTTCTGAATCCTCACTCTAAAAACCCTGCATTCATTGATGGAATGAGAATTTCTATCATGGAATCCACAGTACCTTTTATCTTTCACTCCATCAGGCCGAAGCATAGAATGCCCCTCTGGTAGCTTGATCCGGCCTTCTTTTACAAGATAGTCAAACAATTTATCCGCCTTAGTTACATCAAAATCATAGGTGCCCTTATTCTGTTTAATCCACTTCTGATTCACCATGATTGGTTCTTTACCCCACACTATCTCTGCTGCGGCTATCTCCTCGCTATCTTCATACTCATCTCCTTGATCTGCTCTTTCAAGGAATTGGTTATAGATGTCAGCTACATCATTATGTTTAGCAAATCTGGCATCTTTCTTGAAACCATATGCCTGGTTACTCATTAAGGCCAATCTGTGTGACAACTGGCCCAGATCATCGAACTCCATTCCGAATAGCTTTTCCCGAATGGTAGGCAGCATGCCAGCTACAGCCATACCAGCTAGCTGGTCATCAGGTATGTTCAGAGAAAAGCACATGCTCTTTGTTTCCCTAAATCTCCTGAGGAACTTCGTAGGTGTCTCATTATTCCTCTGCCTTAAGCTGGTCAAATCAACCAACTTTTTCTCGGTACTGCCAATGTAGTAATGAGCATGGAATTTCTGCTCCAGGTCTTTCCAAGTACAAATTGACTGAGCAGGCAAAGAAGCAAACCATGTAAAAGCTGGACCCGTCAGCGACAAAGGAAAGTATCTGATTCTGAAAGCCTCATCTGCTGAAGCTTCTCCAAGCTGCATCAAATATCGAGCTATATGTTCTACAGTGCTAGTATCATCTTGTCCTGAGAACTTAGTGAACTCTGTAGGCACCTTGACTCTATTCGGCAATGATACCCTTTGGTACCATTCTGGGAAAGGAGACGAGTACATGTACCCCTGATTTTTAGGCTTCAGACCGAATTGATTTTGCAATACATCGGTCATTTTTTGCACCATGAGGTCAATATTGGTATCTTGATTCCCTGGTCTCCCAGCAGGCATCCTTGTAGTACCAACATACCCGGGATTCGGGAGAGCGTCGATAGCATTGTAATCCATGAACTCTGAATATCCGTTCCCATACACATCCCTTTGCAGCCTGTTGTTCAGAGGGGATATCTTGTAAGCAGAAGCAGGTAGATTTCCCGTGGTGCCGAATGCCATATCACCATATGTACGAGGTTTCGGAAATGCATGCTGAAGCTCTTGCTGAATCGGCTGTCCATTCGCGTCTTTGGTTCCAGAAGCTTCAGTTTCTTCAGTACCTTTACCATGACGTTTTGGAACCGATGCTTGAACATTGAAATATGTCGGGCCATCAAGTTGTCCATGCGCTTGCTCAAAAGGCTTATCCACGTGTTGACCAAAGATGTTGACCAGTATGAGCCGAAAACTGTTCAGGAATGCAGCATTATGATTGGTCATTGTTTCTCCTAAAGCCTTGTACAACAAGCTAGAGAACTTCTCCCTTTCTTCATCTTCAGTAAGATCAGATTGTCCCGGCAAAAGAACTCTTGGCAGATCTGACTTGAGAAACGGTGCACCACTCCTGTTCTTAGCAAAAGACAGCAAGCATTTCTTGATGAACTGATCTGCAGCAGTCTTCACCATTTGTTGATGTTCATCAGATAATTCTTCGAAAGTGACATCCAGAATGTCTTTTAATTCAGGCATCTTCGAAGCTTGTTGTGTCCCACCAGGCGTGCCAAAAAGTGTGTTGACGTAAAATCCGCACCTCACGCCAAGCACACAGCAAGCCGAATTAGCTAGCTTTACACGTGGCCCGAGCGTTTGAATCCGAAAGCGTGCCAGTCAATTTTCCTGAAAACTGACAAAGGGAGAAAAGATGTTCAAATAACACCTGGAACGTGCCAGGTAATACCAGACAGTTCCATAATTGCGGTTACGGAGCCAGTTTCGAACGACATATAGCTATAGAAAAAGCTATCTGTCAGCAGTTAAAGCATCATTCGGCAATCGGCAAAGCACGCAGGAAGCGCACTGCCGAATGCGTGACGTAAACATGACGAAAGATCGGTATTCGACTGAATAAACATTGTGACGTATATTCATAACCGATTAACGGGAAACAGAGCATGATAGATAAATAAAAGGGCGAAAACATGACCATAATTTCATAATAAACAAGAATGCATAGACTAAAAGCACTAGTCTACCGCATGTCTAGGTACTTTTCAACCCGTCGAGCATGAAACAAGCAAGTTAATCCACCGCATGATACGACTTGCTTGGAATCACACCGCCAACCAAGAATAGATCAATCCACCGCATGATACACTCTAATCGTGGAAGGCTAAAAGCATTCTTTATTTAAAAACAAAACTGTGAACATGTTTCACTCGTGGCGATACTACCGAATACAGCCATATAGCCGAATCGGGTTCCATGAAGAAGGAACATGCTTCGTTGATGATGATAGGTCCATCAGATCGAATCGAATTCTAATCCACCGGATGATTAGCTCTAAGACGACCCAAAAACCTGCATCCACCGCATGATACCCGGTTCTGTCAAGATCTACACAAGACCAACGAGCTTGAACCCGCAACACGTGGCAATCTAGATTGACTTCGAATTCGGCTATGGAAACGCAGTGCATTATGAGCTGGAACCGAATCTAATCAACCTAGACTGGGCAAAAGAGTGTTGTAATGAATTAAACAAAAAGGTAAAATCCAGAGCAACACATGGTAACTTAATGGATCTATCAGATCTTGCCAAAATCCAATAGAACCGATAACTTGTTCCAAGCTAAAACTTAGCCCACCGCATGGCTCATGATCTAACAATGGAACCTTCCTAAACCAAAGCCTAAATCCACCGCATGATACTAGGCATGGTGCAGGGTTGCCGGTACTTACGGAGGTCGACGGATCGATGATTCCTCTCGAAGAACTCGACGACTCGACTAAAGGACTCGAAGTTGGCACGGGGCCGGTTTGTTGTATGATTGATTGATATCCTTTACAATTACCACGGGTTTATATTTATACCCAGGTTTCGACACGACTCCTAATCGATTACGATTACATTATTTATTTCCTAAAAAAAATAAACGCCGGGGCACCGTATCCGTCTTGCATTCCAAGTTAAATCAGCCTTTTCCTTATACTTGATCCACGTCATCACGCGCCCCCGAATACCTTTTGCGAAACAGTTCTCTTGCCGAATGACGATGCATTCCCGACCGCAGAACGTCTTTACCGAATGCTCTAGGAAAAAACTCCTTCGCCGAATGATATCTTTTCAACGAATCCGGCCCACATGTCAGCTTCTTCCTGGTGCCAATTTTTGGTGTCAACAGCATCAATATCAGATCGTCCATCTCGTTCAAGTGCAGCCCCAAGATTCTGACAATAAGATTTTAAGCTGTTATTATCCAGAGAACGCAATGCATCAGAAGTGAATAAGAAACTAAATCTTTTCTTGTAACCTTGATACTGTTTAAATCTTGTAGTAAGAGAGGAAATAGCTTGATCCATAATTGGTACAAAATATTCACGCCTAAATAATTCCTCTGGAGATACTGTGGTGTCATTTGAGTCATCCGGGTTCTCATCAAAATGCCTCTTTCTTTTAATTTTTCTTTTTTTCTGAAATGATGTACCAATATCCATGTTGAGTGCAATTTCTTTAGCTGCCTCCATTGCTTTTGACAAACCAGTTTCTCTGTACTGCTTGAAAAATGATATCAGCCCCTGCACTTTCTCAATAGCAACATCAATTAGCATGTCCTTCGATTGCAATTCTTTGCTTACTAGGTTAACAGCATATAATATGTCATACCAAATGATTATTGACACTAAAAACTCATACTCTCCGAGTTCATTTTTTGCTAAACATTTAGCCTCACTACTTGACAAAGGATCATTATCACTATCTGCTGCTTTAAGTAGAGCCTCTCGAATATCAGCACACTGAAACCGAATAGCTTTAACACTATCGACACGACTCTCCCATCTAGTAGATGACACACATTTCAGAGTAAATCCAGTTATGTTATCTTTCAAAATCTGCCATTTCTTAGTAGATTTAGCAAATGTTGTGTAGATACGTTGGATGATTCCAAAAAAAATCTTTGCCATTACCACAATTCTTGGCCATATCACAAAGTGTCAAATTAAGGCTATGACAGCCACAAGCAGAATAGAATGCTCTAGGATTTATATCCAGAAGTTTCTTTTGCACACCTTGATGTTTGCCTTTCATATTTGACGCATTATCATAGCCTTGTCCTCTGACATTATCTATATCAAGACCAAGATTCTTTAGTTCTTCTTCTAGTACATCAAAAATTCCTTGACCAGTTGTATCATTTATCTCCAAAAATCCTATAAATGCTTCTTCAACACGAACAGGACATGAAGATGAATCCACATACCTTATAATTAAAGACATTTGTTCTTGGTGGCCTGCATCAGGAGTACAATCTAATATGATAGAGAAATATTTTGCTTCCTTGATTTTCTTAATAATTTCAGATTTAATAGCAGAACCAAGCAAATGTATCAACTCATTTTGAATCCTTGGGCCAAGATAATGAACATTTGTTTCATCATTTGTAATCCGACGGACATGCTCCTGAATAACTGGATCAAATTCAGCCAACATTTCTATCAGCCCCAAAAAATTCCCATTATTGTCATCATATAGTTTGCTATTATGACCACGAAATGCAAGATTATGTTTGCCAAGAAATTTTACAATGGCCACTATTTTGAATAGAACTTTTCTCCAATGTTCCTTTTCCTTCTCAAGCTGTCGCTGAGCAACTTTATCAATAGTTTGGTCCTTTTGCAATCTATTACGCAAATCATACCAAGCTGTCATATTCAAAACATGATCTTTACTTGTCTCATGCTCTCTCAGTCTTTCACTAAGATGTACCCAATCATTGAATCCACAACTGGCCAAATTACCTTTTCCATGCCCTTTACTGAATATTTTACAACTAAAACAAAACACTTTGTCAAGTTCTTTGGAATACACAAGCCAATCTCTATCACACTCCTCTCCATTTGATAGAATTCTAGTATAGAATAATGCAGAAAATCTTCTAGAATATCTATCCCTGGGACCTTTTTGAATTGATAAATCTCTTTTAGGACCCTTTTCTGCTAAGATATCAATCTGTTTAGGATCTAGGGAATCCCAATATCTTGGATCAAAAATATCAAGCTGAAAAGAAACATCATCAACATTTACAGCATGAGAACTATCGATGTTATCCGGAACTTGCTCAACAATATTTTCTATCTCTGGCTGATCATCACTAGGATTAGGAGCATCGACATTGTCTATATCTTGTTCGGTGTCGTGCCCAGCTGTATCATTATTGGGAGAAGAAACTTGTGGTTCTCTAATAACAAATCTCTCCATAGATCCTTTCAGAGATTGAGTCAATTCCTCATTTCTTTGCTTTTTCTTACGCTTTTGATGGCCCAATTCAAATTTTCTAATCCGATTTGAAGAAGACATGACTAGCAAGTTGGAACAATTACACTAAATTAATTTGGGTATAAAAACAATGCATATAGATTAACTAGATAAAATAGAGACTAGGCAAGGAATTTACCGGACAATCTCCGTCTCCGATCTGGGTCTAGATGGCGACGAGGTCTTGTAAATAACGGCGACTAGCGAGCGGCGAGGGCGAGGCGGCTCTGGCTGGAAGTCGATCCGTCGAGGACTCCAGGCAGCAGGCAACGAAGGGTTACGTAAAAAAATAGGAGTGGCCGGGGGCCTCACAAGGATGGAAAGTGGAAGGAAGTCACGATCGTGACTTTGCTGTAGGCAGGCCAAGTTTTGGGCTGTAGAAGATACAACTAAGTGATTTTCTAATTGAAATAAAGCCCATGATTATTATATATACCTATAAAACTTGTAAATTTGGAGGCCCATAGTTTTTGGAGGCCCTGTTCGATTGCACAGCCCGCACGGGCCCATGGACGCCCCTGCTCGGGGTGCCATTGTTACCACGGGTAATCTCTGCTTTTCCTTTTTTTCTATTTCTCTGAAAATACATTTTTCTTTCCCTGCAAAATAGAGATGGAAATCAAGGGATTACTAGAATATCTTTTTCCATCTCCTGATACCAGTAATTTCACCGTCCATGCATCTTATCCATCGTCTCAAGATACCAGTAACTAATTTCGTCGTCCATGCATCTTACCAATGGTGAACCTTGGATAGTGAATGTCAACAGTACTATCTACTTTCTATTTCTTTATTAAAATGGTCGCGCTTCATATGCAAGGGGCTATGCAATAATTTTCATGGACAACACAACTAGCTACTTTCTATTTCTTTATTAAAATGGTCTCGCTTCATATGCAAGGGGCTTTGAAATGATTTTCATGGACGACAGGCCTCTGTATTACTGTATATGATTGTATATGTACATGTACATTGTGTGGCTCTTTCCATATTTTACAGATTATACGTTCTTATAGACCTTTGAAAGTGCATCTAGGCATTTAATCAATTTTGGTGAATAATGATAATAGAAATTTGGATATTATGCGTTCAATAAGATGTGCAGGTGTAAATCAAAAAGGAAAGAAAAAGAAATGAGAAAGGAAGGTGCCCAATTCTTATCTCTTGATGGTAGATGCTATTGAAGATTTTAAATATCCTTTTCGGTTTGAATTTGAGTATAGGATCACCGTACTATCAAGAGGGACAAGTAATCGCAAAATCATGTGACTTTGATGCTCAATCCTTATCCACAAACCTATCCCCAAAGCCATTGCACTCTAAAACATACATTTTCATTTTGTGCAGTTGTGCACCAGAAATTTACCGAAAATTTCCGCTGTTCACCGGAAATTTCCGGTGACCACCGTAGATTTCAGCTGTTGAGCGCCCGTTGACTTCTCACCGGAAATTTTCGGTGTTTGGCGGAAATTTCTGACACATGCGACGAAAATTTCCGGTGATCTTGTCGGAAATTTCCGGTATAACTCGCCCCAACGGTCACATTTATGAGAGAGCTATAAATACCCATTCTCACTCTTCATTACCGCTCTCTTGACCCATTTGACGAACCCTAACCTCTCCCAAGCTTCCAAGAGCTCTCCCAACACTCCTTGCTTCGATTTCCAAGTGTGTTGTAGTGTGTTGGTTGAGGGACTTGAGCTTAGTGATTCAAGTTTTGTTCTCCATTCTCTTGAGCATCAAGTCGGTGATTCTTCGGTAGCTTTGTTTGTTACTCTTGGGGATTCATCCCCTAGACGGTTAGGTGTTGCCGAGAGCATCCAAGCAAGCTTGTGGATTTGCCTCGGAAGTTTGTATTACCCATCCTTTGTGGATTGACTAGTAAGTTAACTTAGCTCCTTTATGGTGACTAAATGGAGGAAAGTGGCTTGGAGTTGATAAGCTCGCCTTTCGTAGGCCCTCAACGGAGACGTAGCTTCCTTTGTGGAAGTGAACTTCGGGTTAAATCTCGTGTCTTCGTTGTGATAATTGTTCTTCGTGTTCATCTAGTTCATCGTGTTCTTGCTAGCTATTTCACTCGTTTGTCTCAATCTATTCATTGGTGAAGTTTTAGCTGTTAGTAAAGGTTCTAAAGGGTAACTTACTTCCATAACGACATATTGATTCATATAGATTTGTTGTTGTTGCTCTTATTCATCTTGTGATTTAATTCTCGAGCAGTCACCGGACATTTCTGGTAGTAGGCAGAAATTTCCGGTAGTTTAGCGGAAATTTTCGGTGGCTACCGGAAATTACGGTTCATCTAACATTTCGCGAAGTTATTTTTGATATTTTTGAGTTGCGCCTATTCACCCCCTTCTAGGCCTAGTGTTGATCCTTTCAATTGGTATCAGAGCCTAATCCCTTGATTAAGGCTTAACCGCTAAGGGAAAAAACTATGGCTACTTTGGGGGAGAACTCCGGTGTCGGTGCTATCGCCCTCAAGGAAGATCCTCCGTTGATCGTTGACACAAGCTCAAGCGATGATGATCTTGCGATAAGCGACGTAGATGAAAGCTTGAATGAAGAAGAAAAGAAGAAGAAGAGAAGAGAGACGATTAAGAAGAAGATTCAAGAGAAAGCCGAGAAGAAAGCTCAAAAACTTCTCAAGAAGAAGTTGAAAGAAAAATGCGTTCTCGAAGGACTCCACTCCGTATCTCACACATATGGGACTACATCTTATAACAAATATCTTGATCCTACTAGTCTTAATTTCTAATCGGTTTCTATGGGCAAAGTACCCAAATTCAATGGGGTTGACTATGCCCGTTGGAGCGATGACATGAAAATGTATTTATATGGTCTTCACCCTTCTCTTTGGACCATTGTGAATATAGGTGTTGACAAGAATGCCAAGCCAAGTCGTGAACAAGATCATGACTTCTTCCGCAACGCTCAAGCTGTGATTGTGCTTAGAAGTGCTCTAAGTCCATATGAGTACAACAAGATTAGAGGAATTGAGGTTGCAAAGGACCTATGGGACACTCTTCAATTGTCTCATGAAGGGACAGAAGTGGTCAATGAAGACAAGATTGATCTACTCCAAGGAGAACTTGAAGCCTTTGTCATGAAGAAGGACGAAACTCTACAAGAGATGTATGATCGATTGAAGCTTCTTGTCACGGAGATTCGCATGCTTGGTAGCAAGGATTGGGATGAGCACAAAGTGACCAAGAAGATGCTTAGAGTCTATGCTCCGAAGAACCCAATGCTTGCCACCATGATTAGAGACAAGAGCAACTTCAAGAAAATGTTACCTATGGAGTTGTTCAACAAGTTGCAATATCATGAGATGAACAACTTGGACGTAGCCAAGTCAATGGAGTCAAATGAAGTCAAGACCATAGCCCTCAAGGCCGAACCAAGCAAGAAAATTGAGACAAATGAAAAGTCTTCTCAATCTAAGAAGAAGGAAGACTCAAGTGAAAATGATAGCACCGATGAAGAAACCGCTATGATGGTGAAGAACTTCAAGAGGTTCATGAAGACCAAGGGTGACAAGAGGTCATTCTCTCAAAGAAGATGCTATGAATGTGGGGAGAAAGGGCATTACATTGCTGATTGTCCTCGCAAGAAGAATGACAAAGAAGACAAGAAGTCAAACGACAAGAACCTTGATAAGGAGAAGAGGTACAAGGAGAAGAGTCAAGAGTACAAGAAGAAGTTTGGAAGTGCTCATGTTGGTTAAGGATGGGATTCTTCTAGTGATAACTCAGATGATGAAGAAGTGGCAACCCTTGCCATTCAAGTCCCCAGACCAACACCTAGACTCTTCAACAACTATCAAGATAGTGATGATGAAGCTCCCATGTGCCTCATGGCCCAAGGGACAAAGGTACTAGACTTCACCCCATCCCTTTCATCCACCATCTTGACATCTAGAAATATAGAAAATGACCTAGATAAAGAGGAAGCCGAACATGAAAAGAACATGATAAAGAAGTTTGGCAAAGAAGGCTACAAACAAATTAAAAAATTAGTAGAGAAATTGGAGAAACGGAAAGAGACTCTTGATAGGCAAGAAGAATTGCTCATCCTTGAAAAGGAGAGAAACCTTGCTCTTGAAGAAACTCTAGTTGAGGAAAAGATTAAGGTTGAGAAATTGACAAGTGACTTGTCGCTTGCCAATGACTCACTTGAGAGGATGTCTAAGGACTTGTTCTTGGTAAATGACTCTCTAGCCAACCTAAAGAATGCTCAAAGTGAACTTCAAGAAATGCATTTAAGCCTAGAGGTCAAATATAAAGACCTAGAAGCTAACTTTAGTACTCTTTGGGAAAGCACCAAGGTTGACTCTAAGACAACTCTTGATTCCAATGTCTCTACTAGTGAATGTTGCTCAAGATGCTATAAATTTGATGTAAATGCTTATGCTACTAACCTTTCCAAGCTAGAAGAGAGAGTCAAAGCTAAAGATGTTAAGATTCTAGAATTGACCAAGGCAATTGGCAAAGACAAGGCTAAAGGTAAGAGTGAATTTGAGACCCATCCGACATATAAAGCCGGAAGATATCCTAGTATCAAGGATGGGCTCGGATTCACTAGAGGAGGAAAGACAAATGGCACTAGGATGTTGAGAGGCCATGAAGTGCCAAGGTTCACCAAGGGTGCAAACCTTGGAGACTTGATGAACATTGCTCATGGTGTGATGGTTAACACCATCGAAGGTGCCAAGAGCTCAACCAAGATCAAGAAAGAAGAAAAGATCATTGAGCACAAGCCATCTCCCAACTATACCATTGACTACACGGTTGTGTGGGATCACAATGGGAAGATGGTGGTAAAGTATGTGGGTGCTCATGCAAAGAAAATGATGAGCAGTGTTTTGGTGCCTAAGATTTCTAAAGCTAACGCTCAAGGACCCAATCTCTTTTGGGTACCTAAGTCCAAAGATTAAACTTGTTTTGTAGGCATATTCCTCCGGTGGACCCTCATGGTTGCTTGATATGGATGTTCAAATCATATGACCGGAGAGAAGAATATGTTTGCAAAGTTGAAGGAATATGACTCACCTATTGAAAAGATCACCTTCGGTGACAATAATCATGGTGATGTGATTGGTCAAGGTGAAGTTGCTATCTCACAAGACTCATCTCTTTCCAATGTTTATCTAGTTGATTCTTTGTGATACAATTTCTTGTCGGTATCACAACTTTGTGACAAAGGCTACAATTGTCTCTTTACTAATGAGGGTGTGAGCATCCTTAGAAGGGAGGATTCCTCTATTGCTTTTACGGGTCAACTTAAGGGAAAACTTTATTTAGTTAATTTCACAACAAATAAAGTGGAACCGAAGACTTGTTTAATGGCAAAAACTAGCTTGGGTTGGCTTTGGCATCGCCGGCTAGCTCATGTTGGGATAAGGAACTTGGCCAAACTTCAAAAGGATGAACACATTCTAGGACTAACAAATGTTGTCTTTGAGAAAGATAGGTTGTGTAGTGCTTATCAAGCCGGTAAGCAAGTTGGAGCTCCTCATCCTCCCACAAACATATTGACTAGCTCAAGACCTTTGAAATTGCCCCACATGGATTTATTTGGGCCAATTGCTTATATAAGCATTGGTGGAAACAAGTATGGACTTGTCATTGTGGATGATTTTTCTCGGTTTACATGGGTTTTCATTCTACAAGACAAGAGTGAAGCTCAAGGGGTTATCAATAAATTCATTAGAAGAGCCCAAAACGAGTTTGAGTTGAAGGTCAAAAGAATAAGAAGTGATAATGGGACGTAGTTCAAGAATCTCAATGTTGAGGAATTTCTTGATGAAGAAGGCATCAAGCATGAGCTCTCAGCTCCGTACACACCTCAACAAAATGGCATTGTTGAGAGAAAGAACCGGACCTTAATTGAAATGGCAAGAACAATGCTTGATGAATACAAGACTCCGAATATTTTTTGGGCCGAGGCGATTAACACGGCTTGCCATGCTACCAATCGCCTCTATCTTCAAAAGTACTTGGGCAAGACTCCGTATGAGATCTTCACCGGCAACAAACCTAAGGTGCATTACTTTCGAGTCTTTGGTTGCAAATGTTACATTCTTAACAAGAGGACCAAAAGCTCAAAGTTTGCACCAAAGGTTGATGAAGGTTTTCTACTTGGTTATGGTACTAACGAACACGACTATCGTGTCTTCAACAAAACCACCGGTTGTGTTGAGGTCACGGTAGATGTGAAATTTGATGAATCAAACGGCTCTCAAGTAGAGCAAGTTGTGAATGACCTTGTAGATGAAGAGCCACCAAGTCAAGCTATCAAAAAAATGAGTTTAGGTGAAGTGAAACCTCAAGAGCCCCAAGTAGAAGATGATGAGCAAGACCAAGTCTCGGAAATCATGTTTAACATTGATCCATCAACATGATCAACAAGAGTGGAACCACCAAGTTCTTCGCAAATCAAGTTCAAGAGTATGGTGACGATCATGATCATGGCAACGATCAAGGTGGAGCTCAAGGTGATGAAACTCAAGGTGACGAGTCTCACAATGAAGAAGATGATGATGGACCTAATCAACGTCAATCAACATTTTCCCACCCAAGAGTTCATCAAAGCGTCCAACGGGATCATCCCGTAGATAACATTCTAGGGAGCATCCAAAGAGGGGTAACCACTCGTTCTCGTTTAGCAAATTTTTGTGGATGTTACTCGTTTGTTTCCTCTTTGGAGCCTCTCAAGGTAGAAGAAGCTCTTGGCGATGCGGATTGGGTCATTGCAATGCAAGAAGAGTTAAACAACTTCACAAGAAATGAAGTTTGGGAATTGGTCCCAAGACCCAAGCAAAATGTAATTGGCACCAAGTGGGTTTTCCGGAACAAGCAAGATGAAAATGGGATTGTCACAAGAAACAAGGCAAGATTGGTTGCTCAAGGTTTCACTCAAATTGAAGGCCTTGACTTTGGTGAAACTTATGCTCCGGTGGCAAGGCTTGAATCAATTCGTATTCTACTAGCCTATGCCTCACATCACAATTTCAAGCTATATCAAATGGATGTGAATAGTGCATTTTTGAATGGACCTCTCTCCGAGTTGGTATATGTGGAGCAACCACCGGGCTTTGAAGACCCCAAGCATCCCGACTACGTCTACAAGCTCCATAAGGCGCTCTATGGGCTCAAGCAAGCCCCAAGAGCATGGTATGAATGCCTTAAGGAATTTCTTCTCAAGAATGACTTTGTAATGGGTAAAGCGGATTCTACAATCTTTACTAGAAAAATAGACAAGGATTTGTTTGTTTGTCAAATTTATGTTGATGATATTATCTTTGGTTCTACTAATGAAAAGTTTTGTGAAGAATATAGTAGGATCATGACCAAGAGATTTGAAATGTCAATGATGGGGGAATTGAAATTCTTTCTTGGCTTTCAAATCAAGCAAATGAAGCATGGGACTTTCATATGTCAAACAAAGTACACAAATGATATGCTCAAGAAGTTTGACATGGCCCATGCAAGCCTATCAAGACACCAATGCCCGTGAATGGTCATATTGATCTCAATGAGGAAGGAAAATTCGTCGATCAAAAGGTATATCGCTCCATGATTGGCTCTTTGCTTTATCTTTGTGCATCTAGGCCCGATATAATGCTTAGTGTGTGCATGTGTGCAAGATTTCAAGCCAATCCAAAGGAATGTCATTTAATGGCTGTTAAAAGAATCTTTAGATATCTAGTGCATACTCTGAACCTTGGCTTGTGGTATCCCAAGGGCTCCACTTTTGATTTACTTGGCTATTCCGATTCGGGCTATGTCGGTTGCAAGGTAGATCGAAAGAGTACAACGGAGACTTGCCAATTTCTTGGTCGGTCTTTGATGTCTTGGAGCTCTAAGAAACAAAATTCCGTTGCGCTATCCACTGTCGAGGCCGAGTATGTTGCAGCTGGTGCTTGTTGTGCTCAACTACTTTGGATGAGACAAACCTTGAATGATTTTGGTTGTGAGTACAAAAATATTCCACTTCTTTGTGACAATGAGAGTGCCATTAAACTTGCAAATAACCCTATCCAACACTCTAGAACCAAGCACATTGACATAAGACATCATTTTCTTAGAGATCATGAAGCCAAAGGAGATATAGCTCTAAGCCATGTTAGAACCGATAAATAATTAGCCGATATCTTCACCAAACCCCTTGATGAGCAAAGGTTTTGTTCCTTGAGGAGTGAGCTAAATATCTTAGATTCTCGTAACTTGGCTTGACATGTTGCACATGGTTGAGTGATTGTAGTATAGGTCTTTGAAATAAAGGTTTTTCAAAATTGGATGTGTTTTTGATATTTCAAAAGATTTGGATTTTGATCCTTTGATCCCGTCTACTCAAGTGTGACCATTGTTCTTCATGCTTGTTTGTGGCTGGTCACACTCTGAGGAGATATCTAGTTTTGTGGCACACATATCTATCTCTATCTTGTGACTAAATGTCTTAAATCGCTCAAAATTCGCTTATGCTGGGGTTTATCGGAAATCTCCGATGAATGGCGGAAATTTCCGGTAAATGCGACGGAAATTTCCGGTATTCATCAGAAATTTACGACAGACCGCGTTCACTTTAATCTCCATCGGAAATTTCTGGTAATTTGGCGGAAATTTCCGGTGATTCATCGGAAATTTCCGGCGGCTCGCAGGACATAACTCTCACTTAAACCTAGTCTCGAGCCCATCTCTCTCATATCTCATATCTCACGCCGCCGACGCCTCTCTCTCGACTCGACTCCCTTGGCGATTTGGCTCTCCCTCCACTAAAAACCTCCAATAGTTGGTGTATTGCTTCGTCAAGAACTCATTCGGATCGAGGGAATCCTTCTTCATCGTCCTCCCTTGCTCGTTCTTCAAGTTTGAAGGTTTTGAAGGTATTCAATCATGGTTCTCCAGCTCAAACCCTAGAGTTCTTCAAATAGATGTTCATGCTCATGTTCCTCAAGTCATTCGTGATGCCTCCCTATGGATGAAGTGATTTGGATAGAAAGTTTTTGTGAGTTTTGTCATGAACTATGTCACCAAAAACTAGGGTTGCCCGATCTCCTTTTCTAGGTCTTTGTAGATGATTTTTCTGTGCAAAACTTATTCTATCCTACCTACATTGCCTAGATCTTCAATCACATCAGCTATCATTGCGTATTTGCTAGGCTATGAGAATCGAAGATTCAATTTCTGCCGGTCGGAAATTTTCGGTAATTTTCGGTGAATTTAGCGGAAATTTCTGACAGACAGAAACTAAATCCTCGCTTCTCATAACTTATTAAATGCTACATCCTTTTTTGTGGTCACATACGTCACACACTATCATTTGCTCATCTACATGCCTTTGTCATGGATCCAAGTGACCCAAATGCTACGAAGAAGATTGTGACAGATATTGTACTTCAAAGGAGGAAAAAGGCTCGATTTCATTCCACTACCTCCAATGCATACACCACCTCATCTCCACCATCTGAAGATGATGACACTCGTAAAAATCCAGTTGAATCTATTCCAACGATGACTCGTAAAAGCAGGGGCACGCAAAGCAACTGGTAGGGCTCAACCTCCTCGTGCTGCCCGAACTCCACAAGCTCCTCAAACTGCAAATGTGGCACGTGGTGGGGAACTTCCTCCTCGCCGCAGCAAGGCACAACCCATTCGTGGAAAAGGGAAGGGTAAACAAGGTGGCAGCTCCTCTCGGTCACAACCAAATGTTGAGATAGATGAAGAAGAAGATGATGAACCGACCGAGGCTCAAGTTCGTGCAGCTGCCTCGAGAGGCTTTGATGATCCAAATCGACAGAAGCTTGATTGTCCTCACACTCCTCCAAGGATTGCAATCAACAATGATGGATACACTCGAGTAAGTGTGATGCCCCAGAAGCGTCCTCCTTTGACCGGAATTGGTGGTGTAACTCCAAGGTTGCCCATCAATTACCGCAAGCAAGTAGTTGAATGTCGCAAAATGAGACATGAGGAGTGCCCACTCATTTTTGTTAAGGACGCCTCTCTTGACTATCGATTTCACACTCAGTTTAATGCGGACTTCTACTTCTCCGTGCTTCTTTCCTGCTCCGAGCCACTAGTTGACATGCAATGGATTGATTGGGAATATATGAAGAATAGTCATCATCCGACTTGGGATCTAGTGATTGATATTTGCAAAGAAAAGGGAGTGTATGACTTAATGAGTTTTCAATATGATTGGAATGAGGAGATTGTCCTTCAGTTTTATGCCATTCTCTATCATCACTCAAACAAGAAGACAATCTATTGGATGATGGAAGGAACTTGGTATGAGGCCGCTTTCAAGGATTTTGCTCACCTTCTTGGTTTTGGACGTGCTGATTGGGAGAAGCCCTCCGTGTTCAATGCTCGTACTTTGTACAATGATGAGATTCAGTTCATGTATGAAGAAGGAACCGTAGCCGATGGATACATCACTCACTTGCAGCCTTTCTTTCACTACATGAACAAGATTCTTCGGGCTACTCTCACTATCAAGAAAGGAGATGGTTCGTCCGTTCTTGGCCACACAAGAAATCTTCTTGCTCGTCTTTGTCCCGATGGTGATGACTTTAGCATTTCGGACTTCATTTGGAATGAGATCATCGAGGGCGCTTCGGATTCCGAGCGTTGTCTTCCATATGCTCCCTATGTGATGTATCTCATTGAGACCACCACCAAGACAAATTTCCCCAAGGATCACTCTCATAAGCGTCTTCGAGTCATGAAAAAGAGAGGGCCTGCTCCTCCTCCTCCTAGGACCACAAGAAGATCCAAAAATCCTCCTCATGCTGAATCTTCTAGAGCTACTTCAACTAGGATGGCCGGTGCTTCTCGTGCCACTCATGCTCCACCGCCTCCTCGCCCCAAGAAAAACAATGTGATGAGAGCTTTCCAGGCCCTTTTTCAGCTTTGCAAGCATAATGCCATTGAGATTAACAAGAATCAAAAGGGAATCAAAGAGCTCCAAGCTCATGCTGGTCTTCCTCACTCACCCATTCGTGAGCTCCCCGTGTTTGAGGACCCATGGTCAAATTTTGAACGAGATGAAGAGGGTCCTTCTAGTCCTCCTCCTGCTGCTCCATCTCGTCGCTCTCGTCGTGCTTCCACTCGCTATGTTGACGACGATGAGACCGAAGAAGAAGAGGAGACCTATAGGGGAGATGGAGTCTACACCGACGATGATGATGACGGTGCTGCTGATGATGATGAGGCCACTCCTTGATGATATTGATCTGCTCCGACATGTTCTTCTTCTTTTCCTTTTTGGTGGTTGATGCCAAAGGGGGAGAATGAATTCATCACATCGTCTTGTATCTTAAATTTCCATGCTTATGTGCTACTGAACTATGTCTATGTGTGAACCTTGTAAACTCTTAAAACTTCTATTTATCTATTTTGGTTGTGCTAGAACTTGATAAAATAGGCTGTGGTGACTTGTTCTTTTTCTGCCTCGAGGTTTACCGGAAATTTCCGGTAACTGGCGGAAATTTCCGGCAAATGCGACGGAAATTTCCGCTAGTTCCATCAGAAATTTCCGGTAATGGTGCTGTGTACCTTCTTTTTGTTATTAGTGCTATATCATGTCATATGCATCATGTTATTTTCTTCTTTCTGAGCCATTGTATGCAATTTTTCTTGAGAAGTTCTTGCAAAATATGTGCATAAGCATTTGAGGCTTCTAAAAGTTGAACATGCACATATTTAGGGGGAGCCTCTTGAAATTTACTGGATACAATACTTGATGACTATTGATATCTTGTGAGACCAAATTTGTATTGTCATCAATCACCAAAAAGGGGGAGATTGAAAGTGCATCTAGGCATTTAATCAATTTTGGTGATTAATGATAATAGAAATTTGGATATTATGCGTTCAATAAGATGTGCAGGTGTAAATCAAAAAGGAAAGAAAAAGAAATGAGAAAGGAAGGTGCCCAATTCTTATCTCTTGATGGTAGATGCTATTGAAGATTTTAAATATCCTTTTCGGTTTGAATTTGAGTATAGGATCACCGTACTATCAAGAGGGACAAGTAATCGCAAAATCATGTGACTTTGATGCTCAATCCTTATCCACAAACCTATCCCCAAAGCCACTGCACTCCAAAACATACAATTTCATTTTGTGAAATTGTGCACCGGAAATTCCGCTGTTCACCGGAAATTTCCGGTGACCACCGTAGATTTCAGCTGTTGAGCGCCCGTTGACTTCTCACCGGAAATTTCCGGTGTTTGGTGGAAATTTCCGACATATGCAATGGAAATTTCCGGTGATCTTGTCGGAAATTTCCGATATAACTCGCCCAACGGTCACATTTATGAGAGAGCTATAAATACCCATTCTCACTCTTCATTACTGCTCTCTTGACTCATTTGACGAACCCTAACCTCTCCCAAGCTTCCAAGAGCTCTCCCATAACTCCTTGCTTCGATTTCCAAGTGTGTTGTACTGTGTTGGTTGAGGGACTTGAGCCTAGTGATTCAAGTTTCGTTCTCCATTCTCTTGAGCATCAAGTCGGTGATTCTTCGGTAGCTTTGTTTGTTACTCTTGGGGATTCATCCCCTAGACGGTTAGGCGTTGCCGAGAGAATCCAAGCAAGCTTGTGGATTTGCCTCGGAAGTTTGTATTACCCATCCTTCGTGGATTGACTAGTAAGTTAACTTAGCTCCTTTGTGGTGACTAAGTGGAGGAAAGTGGCTTGGAGTTGATAAGCCCGCCTTTCGTAGGCCCTCAACGGAGACGTAGCTTCCTTTGTGGAAGTGAACTTCGGGTTAAATCTTGTGTCTTCGTTGTGATCATTGTTCTTCGTGTTCATCTAGTTCATCGTGTTCTTGCTAGCTATTTCACTCGTTTGTCTCGATCTATTCATTGGTGAAGTTCTAGCCGTTAGTAAAGGTTCTAAAGGGTAACTTACTTCCATAACAACATATTGATTCATATAGATTTGTTGTTGTTGCTCTTATTCATCTTGTGATTTAATTCTCGAGCAGTCACCGGACATTTCCGGTAGTAGGCGGAAATTTCCGGTAGTTTAGCGGAAATTTCCGGTGGCTACCCGAAATTACGGTTCATCTAACATTTCGCGAAGTTATTTTTGATAATTTTCAGTTGCGCCTATTCACCCCCCCCCCCTCTAGGCCTAGTGTTGATCCTTTCATCCTTGATGTTTTTAGCTGATTGCACCTACCCTTTTCATACATATGCATCCTTATGTCATGTCCTCTACTTTGTTTCTTATGTCCAGGAGGTGAAGCCATGATTTTTTTTTATTTCACTAGCCACAAATGTGATTCATTCAAGTGCGAGGCAGGAAAAAAAAGGCAGGCAACCTTTTCTTCAATGTTTCAAGATATAGTTAAGTACGAAGTTCCTTTCCTGTATGGTGCAAATCTTTCTGATCCATCCATGGTTCTCATTCTAACATATGGTGAATGTGCGGCTTGGCAGATCTTAATCGGTTCATTATCTAACTGATCTGATTGACATGAGTTTAGGCACTTTAATTATTATTTTTGCCTATAGCTTCATTCAGAAACTAACATGTTCATCAACTACAAATAGCTCATGTTCATAAACACATTACTTATTAGGTGTACCCTTGGAGTGTTGTTATTAAAAGAACAAAATAATTATTTTCCAAATTTAAAATTAGCTGTACCAAAGTAGTAATTTACACATTATTAGTTTTCTGTACGATGTTGGTTGTTACTTCATGTATGTTGAGTTCTCCTTGAGACGGCGAGATATTTGTTTCCCTAAACTAAAATATGTATGTTCAGTTTGTCTAAACTTGGAATTTAGTGTAGTTGAATTTAGTTTAGTTTTAGAGTTAATAATTTCCTTTATGTATATGTTGAGTTTGACTTGAGACAACAAGGTTATTTGTTTCTCTAGAATAGCATAACGAAGATACACACAAATGATGTTACAAATAATGAACTGAGTAGTCGGTTGTATTTTTGTATAAAGGTTGGGATGCTCTATAATATTTGCTTAGAATTTTCTTAGAACCCTTATGTGCTCCATACATTCATCTTTATAGTTCCCTAAAAAACAAGCTCTGTTCTTAATCACTTTATGTGCTAACCCAGGTTCTCAAACAGGTTTTGGGTAGACCTAAAATACTAACCTGCCAAATTCATACTTTTACATGTTGCAGGATCCATATCCATCGCTTCACGGAGAGGTAGATAGTACCTTACATTCTATACTCCTAATGTGTTATATACTCCATTCTGTATTCTACTGTCATTCATCTTTGATAACCCTTTTTGTATTTACATTTCAGATGTTCATCTTCCTTGGTTCATTAACTGTAGAGCTATTAATATGTTGTACCGAACTGAAAGCTTGGACGAATAATCCGGAGAATAAAAAAAGGTATGATGCAATGTAGTGTAGTAATTTTTATTTCAATTGGTCTTTCTACATTATTCTCCCTGCAGAAATGCGAATGATATAATTGATTTGTCATTCAATGAGTAGGTTTATCTGAACTCTGAATTTCAATCTTAATCACTTTGTTGTGAGAAAATAAGATGCAAACAATCTTGAGTGGTTCATGGAATCACTTATTTTCTAATGAGCTACTAACAGGGCTTTGTTTTGTCCTCACTAGCCCCATGTAGACAAATCCATTACTCTGAAATTTCCACCATTTAGAAAAAAAATTCGGTACGTAATAGCTGCATTAGTTTGATGAAAAACGTACAAAAAACAACAATGTGCAGGATGGATAGCTCCTGACTTGCACCACCTCTACATACATATTTACTTTGCAGCCTTGGTGGTTACATAGTCTCAACCATACGTGCTAGCAGGTCACCACCTAACATCAATGTTTTATGCAGTTGACTTCTCTCATTACTAGCATCATGCCCTGTACTTCCACTTACAGTGTTTCGTTTCCATTTTTGAATATGTCGCCACATCTTTCTTCATGGATTGCTACTCCACATGTGCAGAGTTATGAAGGAATTCAGTTTCAAAGGTTTAAGCATGAAGCTAAATGAAGTATAATGTGCTGACCCAGAAAACTGATCTGCTAACTCCATTACGAGACATAGCTTTGGAGGTACCAGTCCTGCACAAGCCGTTGAACAAAGGTAACTTACAACTCATAATAAATAGATAAACTTTTCCATGACTTGCCTGACTTGGTTTACATGGCTGATGTATTAATGTGGTTACCTTTATAAATATCACATAGAGGTTTAAGAACCAAGCCTCAAGGTTTTGGAAACAATCCTAAAAAGAGGTTTTCAAAAACAAAGTGTTATTAGAGTTAAATTTGTGTTCTTTCATGATGTCATCAAAGAGAGTGCCACTGCTTCTGTTTTGATGTTCAGGTGACAAGAGCGCTAAAGATTATGTATCCTAATACAGATAACTAGGTTTTATGGCCATAAGTACATTTTCACATTCTCTGTATTACATTGATTTCAGCAGAGGCAGAAAAACATCTTTATTTTATGGTCTAATTCCATAGCTATTTCTTTATTGTTAAACATATGAAGGATGGCGCACACCAGCTGTTAGATCTCCTATTCACAAGTTCAATAACAATAACCATGCTTCTATTAGGTTATACAAGCATTATAAATCAGGGCTCGACGCTTTTTCCTTTGAAAGGCCTTTCATGGTCGCACTAGACAATTGATTGCAAGAGCATGACTGTTGTTGTAATTAATGTAATATTTTCAGTTATTCAACTGATTTTTAGCCACATGAGCCATCATGCTTTGGATGCACTGACTGTACTTGCGCTAGGTATACAAAAAGGTAGCTGATTATATAAAAATCAAGTCCAATTTTCTTATTCCAACCGCTTGCTCAGTTGCTCTACCTCTTTACTCTATAAATATCTCTAAAGCTTTGGGTGGTACAATACTGTCCTGTATATAGAGAAAAACGGATCAGCGCCGCATGCAGCATACGGGCGCGGCAACGCGCGCCAGTCCTCCTAGTATGTATTTGGTGCCCTTCTAATTTGGGGACCGGGGTGGTCGCCCTTGATCAATACAATACAGGGCCGCATCTTTCTCACGATCAGTCTGCCAGACGAAATCAGATTTCCTTTAGCACCTGAACCAAAAGCAAGTTTCCCATTCCTACCGCGAAATCCAACATCCACACTTTTAATTGACTGCATGTTCGACTCCGAGGTGGTTCCACTGCTTTTGAATTGCTCTCAACATCATTTGCTCTCCCAGTACTGCCAGCAATTTCAAAAACATTATAAGGGCAGTTCCAACCCATATTTTTTTGGAGTAGTTTCTATGTTGCTATATTACCGAGACACCAATTGAAGATCTATCCTTCCCAATGCATAATTTCTATCTACAACATATTTTAATGACTTCATACGTCCACCATAAACACAGATTGCACTAGTGTAGAAAGGGGCATTAGTCAACTCATAACTTCTTGCATGGTCTCAGGCACACCCACCTAGCCACTCCAACTATGCAGTACACGTGATAAAAGGTGGGATATTTTCTCTTTATGGTAACCCGTGAAGCACTTTTACTCGGGACTAAAGACCATTTAGTCTCGGTTGGAGTCACCAACCGGGACTAAAAGCCACCCTTTTAGTCCCGGGTGCAACCACCATCCGGGACTAAAGGTTGAGACCCCTTTAGTCCCGGTTGGAGGCTCCAACCGAGACTAAAGAGGCATTTTTAGTCTCGGTTGGAGTTTCCAACCGGGACTAAAAGTCCTTCTTGGACCTAAAAAATTGCGAACCGGGACTAAAGGCCTATTATCTCGGGTCAAAATTTAACCGGAACTAAGGGTAAGTACAGTGGTGGAGACAGTTGTTGTCCTTTTGACATAAACAGACAGCTGAATAGACAACTTATACAATGGGCTGTCTGTTTGTCTGTCTATATGATAATTAATTCATCATTTGACACACAAACTCATTATGATCTAGTGCACAATTGATATTTGTAGTTGTTTTTGTTGTATGCATCAGATAATTAAAATACATACAAATTTGTGGCTAACAAGTGAGGCCTGTGCCCCCAACCTTATCCACTCCTCCTCTCTCTCTCTCACCACGCTCTTCCCTTTCCTTCTCTCTCTCCAACCACGCTCTTCTCCTCCTCCTCTCTCTCTCTCCATCTCCGGCGAGGCCCCTGCGGTGGGGCTCCCCAGCACGGCCGGCGAGGCCCCCGCGTCGGGGCTGCGGCGTGCGGCCGACGGCCCCGCGGCGGGCGTTCCTGCGCGCCAACTCCCCCTTCCCCAGCTGGTTCGCCTGCTCCCAGTCCGGCTCCAGTGGCGTCTCCCTCGCGGGCGCCGCCGGGTTCGCCGCCTGCCCTCCCGGCGTGCAGAGCGAGCGCCACGTTGGCGGTGAGTCGGTGGCGGTGAGCGAGGCCCCGCGGCGAGGGGCTGCAGCCCCAGCGCGGTCGGCGAGGCCCCCGCGGTGGGGCGGCGGCGTGCGGCCGGCATGCTCCCGCGGCGGGCGTTCCCGCGCAAAAATCCCTCGCGCGCATGGGATCTGCAGGAGCCATCGACGAGCGGCAGCGGAGTGTACAACGCGAGCGAGAGGAGCGATTTGCATCGGAGCTTGAGCTCATGCCGTAGACGAATGAGACGCCGGCCTCGCCTCGATCCGATCGCACGGGGGGTTTCTGCAAAAATCTCTTGCATGGCGACGGTAGTCGGCGGCCGTTGTACTTGCCCTAAAGATAGGGGATGGAAAGTCATTTTCCCACTAGTGTTGGTCAGCTGTGGCTAGCAGCCGTTTAGTCATCCTGCTGCCATGGTACTTATGCTCCACATAGTCCACAATACATTGCAAGGCTCAAATAAACCATAGATAAATCATATGAAGCCATCGTGACATTAGTCGAGTGCAGAATACATAGTACTATAATTTAGGTAGCGATGCCATGATAACTCTAGCCACCAGTGCACAGCAAGTCTATTGCAACGACATGTGCACAGCAACTCCATGTCAACGTCCATCCTCCAAGCGCACAGAAACTCCCCCGTCAACTCCAGCCACTAGGAACAGAGCAACTCCATGTCAACTCTAGGTACACAGCAACTCCACATCCCGCTACAAGGGAAAAATGATATATTCAATTGTCAAAAGTTAGTAATGGCACATTTGTATATCACAAAAAAACTAAACTATAATTATCTTCAAATGAAAATTAGACTTCAAATGATGCACATTCACCTAATTATTTTTATTTCCAAATTTCTCCCAAATATGTTCAATCAAATTTAATTGAAGCTTTGAGAAATTAAAAACGATCATGAATAATGGCATTTCTTTTTATCACTTGTTCCATCTCGAAGTTAGATCTTTGAGAAATTGTAGCTTGCAGTGGGATATTTGGCAAATGTATATGGCTGTTGAATCTGAGAGCTTCATAAACCCACCAAGAAACACCCTGAAGAAAATAAAAGAAACAATTTCAATCAACACGCTCGTCACTTGACTGATAATAAAAAGGTTGAACTTGCTTGCTGCAATACAGTTGTCCTACGGTACACCAAAAGAATGTTGACGCAAACAAATTAATCCACGCCGTACCATTCATATCTTCCAGGAGATGAATCCAATCGGGAAGGACCCCACCAAGAGATGATGCAGGCCAAAAAACAAGAACAGGATGAGCACCAGCAGGAGGCCCCTTGCCTGCAGAAGCAGCGCGTCCACCGCCGACCAGAGCCTTTGTGACTGCAGAAGCATCAGCCGATCTGGGGCCTGAGGTCGGTGGACCTATGTAGTGCTGAAGGATGGAATCGAGCTCGCAAGTAGTAGAGAAATTGATGTAGTCCTCTTATCCTCCGGGCAGAAAATTGGAGCAGGAAAGGATTTGTGAGGGAGATAAGAGGGAAACTGAACGAGGAAAGTTTGGGTTGCAGCATCGCGCGCGTGGGAGGAGTGACTCGCAGCGGCGGAGCGAGGAAGGTGCGCACCGGATCTGAGGAGGGAGGAAAACGATGATGGAAACGAAGGGGTCGCCCCCAACGCATTTTGGATGGTTTCTACGCGCTTTGGTGCACGAGCCGACTCGGTTTCTCTCCTGAGGGCACGCACAAACGCGAGACAGCTGCTGTCTTTTTCCGTCCACGACAGCGCATGCATCCGACGTGTCCGTGATTAAATGAAGAGCGAGAGTGTTGCCGTTGTCTCGTTCGTCGACGGCATGTGCCGAAGCGAAACGACGACCCCCAACATGCGTTGTACCAGCTGATGTGGCTCCTCGACGGCAGCACGGATCCGGTGCGCGGGGGCGCACATGAGCGCGGGGATTTCCTTTTCGCGGCAACGCAGCGCGTGCAATCCTCCCCAAATCCCCCGCTCGCGCTTAATCTTCC
This sequence comes from Echinochloa phyllopogon, assembly GCA_033239725.1. Classification (NCBI taxonomy): domain Eukaryota; kingdom Viridiplantae; phylum Streptophyta; class Magnoliopsida; order Poales; family Poaceae; genus Echinochloa; species Echinochloa phyllopogon. The sequence continues at coordinate 11,304,579 of BTCW01000010.1, read as the reverse complement.
GCAAATTCCCTGCTTGCGCGCCTTGCTCCGCCCACAAATAGCCCCATCTTCTCCAACAAATGCGAAACCCTAGCGGCAGCGGAGTCCACCATGCGAAAGGAGGAGAAGCTTGCGGCGGAGGCGGCACAAGAGCGGAGAACTGCTGCAGTGCCAACGCGGAAGGGAGCTGCAGCGGTGCGAAAAGCAACGGCGGCAGCGCAGATGCGTAAGGCCAAGGGGGGAGTTGCGGCGGCGCCGGACCAGAGGGGTTCGAGCCGCGCAGCGCCTGTGCCTGAGCAGACCGGCGCTGGTGGATCTCCTTCACCGACATTCACTGACGGCAACTGCTTCTTCAACGGCACAGGCAATTTCTTCGCCGACTGTCTCTCAACCATGGATGCTACCTCAATTTTCAGATCCAGCAATATGGTACATCATTCATCCTCAATTTTTTGTTTACTGTAGCAGTGTATAATAGTGTAGGAGCCTAGGTTTAGTTGCTATTTATCTGATAACAGAGTATAGGCAATTATCTCAGTCTAGATGCCCTAGATTATGCAATTTACAAATTGAGACTGGTATTCAGTAAGCTGGTTTGATATTGAGTTAAAATTTATCTCATGGGTCAGTTAAAGCATAGGCACTACCTTTAGTGATATGATATTTAGTAAGTTGTATTGCTATTTATTCAAAAATGTGACTGAAGAAATAAAATGGATGACATATGGAGGAAATAAATTGAAGAATGGTCTTTTTGGTAGTTGTTTTATCCAGGAGCTTGTCCAGTAACTCCAGGATTGTATATGCAGTTTGTGAATAAAATGGATGACATATGGAATGTTTTTAACAGCCTTGTGCAATCAATGGCAGCTATTCTTACAGTGAACAAACTTTTTACAGGGATAAAGATCCCACACCTCATTGTGGCTTCACAAACCTCATCCAGCCTCATTTATCTCAACCTCATGGTGGCTTCACAAACTTTTAGTACGCCCCATTCAAGCCGCCGCGGGCTATGGAAGATATGCCATCAGATGAATTTACAACTCCTCTTTCATCAACAGAAACTGTTACTGTCGACAGCGGGGATGAGGTACCTAGGACTGAGAAGCGTATCCTTTGGACTCAAGAAGAAGATGTCGGGCTGGTGAGTATCAGTTCAAAGTAACGTTATTTTCAGCACCCACTGCTTCTATTTCAGGAAGACAAATGTTTAGTTGAGATAAATGTTTCTTGATGCTATTACAGATGAGCTCGTGGCTGCACAATTCAACGGACCCAAGCATCGGTGCCGATAGAAAGAATGAGCAGTACTGGTACGATGTTGTTGAGACGTACAACGAGACTACACCAAGTCATAGGAAGAGGAACACCAAGAAAGTGAAGGACCGTTGGCACAAGATAAATAAATGGACAGACCTCTTCCATAATGCTTGGTTGAAAGCTCGAAGAATTTATACTAGTGGTTATAGTGATCAGATGTGGATTGAGAAGGCCCATGTATTCTACATAGAAGACAACAAACTTCTAAAGCTTGGGGGGCATTTTGTGTTGATGGATGTGTGGCACACTGTTAGAACTGAGGCAAAGTGGATAACATACAACAAGGGGCTAAAAGAACAACGTAAAAGAAAGAGTTCAGATAAGGAGAAGGAGAGGGCATTGAACACATAGATGTTGAGGAACCTGAAGAACGCCCAAGGCCAATGGGGCAAAAAAAGCTAAACAGGCAGCACGTGATAAAAAGGCAAATAGAAAGGATTTGGATAGGGAAATTGAGGAGTTGGACAAATTTGGTAAAATCCAGTCTGAAGAACATGCGAACCGGCTGAAAGTACTGGAAGTGCAACAGAAGCTATCATCTGATAAGATCGAACAAGGGCCTGTTCGCTTGAACTTCTTTCGGCTTCTTTTGGCTGGCTTTTTTTTGTGTGTTGGCTTTAAGCGCTGCTTCAGGCTGCAGCAGCCAACAGTATCTGTAGCTAGTCACAAAAGCTAGAACCGCAAAGCATCAATGTGGGGGACGGTCGTAAGGGGGTCCCCCAACCTTAGAGATAATCACCCCAGAAAAAACGCAAACAGTCATAACTAGCATCTTGACGAACCAGAAAGGGGCCCAAAACACACAAAGACCACGGCCCATCATCATCCGGCGGCCCGTTCGAGACCCCCCGAAAGTGTCCCGATGCGCGCTCCATCTCCGTCTCGATCAAGGGTGCCGACCCGCCTCGAGCGAACAGCGAACCACGCCTCGATCGAGGCTCCCGCAGTCAAACCCCGCACGACCCTCTACTCCAGAAACTCCGCCTCGCTCGAGGCTTTCCTTCAACCCGCCGCACGAGGACACCCGTCTGTTCCACTGGCAGGCTCATTCAATGCTCAAACGCTGCCACGGGATGCCAAAGTCAAAAGGCAAATCATGGGCCATCACGCACAGATGATACGACTTGGATCATGTCTGCCAACGCCGGTCATTGTGCGGCTATTCCCAACACTGTGCGTGACTGCGAGGTCCTGTGCCGTCAACTCCTGTCACTATGTCGGCCTGCGAGGCCCTGTGCGGACCTGTGCTGCTGACTCCGGCGCTCCTGTGCTGCCAACCCCCGTACTAACCCCGTGGCAAAGCCCTCGATAAGGCAAAGGAGAACCCTCGAACGGGTGTACGGGCGACGACTGGGCGTGGACATCGGTCAACACAACCCCTCGAAGACAGTCCGGGACAAGCACAGGGACACGTACTTTCTACAGGAGTCGCCACGTCACCCGCTAGGATCCACAAGGACGGAAACCACGCCCAACGTCATGCTCCCTAGTGCTCGATAACTGTAGAGTCCACTAAGTAAAGTTGTATCTCTACCCCTCCTTGAACTATAAAAGGAGAAGGTAGACCCCCGGCAATGGAGAGACGAGGGACGACAACAACAGAACCGCAGCAATAGACGATAAGCCAGCAACGAGAACACCACCACCTCCATCTGATACGCAAGGGACTTGGAGGCTTCACCTCCTCTCCCACTTTGCTTGTAATCCCCTGCTACGAGCACTCCGGTGCGAAGTAATACAGTACGTGCACCTCCCTTGCTGGACGTACGGCCCCGCAGCCGGAACCAGGATAAATCTCGTGCCATTGTGTTATCTTTTGCACCAACCATCGAGAGAGCGGGCGCATCGCGTTCGTTCTAGTTAGTGTCGGGTAGCCGATCCGGACACTGACAATCAACGATTCAAAAATAGCGGAAATTGTTAAGCATTATCTTTTAAACACAAACCCAACATTTTAGTATTATTCTTTTAAATTTATTAATCATAACATGACAACGGTTACAATTCAATTAGAGAAAAAACCAAATGGCACCAACCAGTTTAGATTAAGCATAAATCAGATGAGTGCAAAACTGCATACCAATGATGAGTTGACCTCCCAAATCCTAACTATGTCATGATATGGACAAAAAAAATCTTAGAGCAGCACATTTTGTAGGATAAAAAAGAGCTTAGAGAAAATGTAATAAACTAAAGATATATTCCATGCTTTTGCTGGCTGAACAGTGGGCTGTTAAGCCAGCCCAACAGCCGCTGTACAAGAAGCCAAAAAAAGCCAAATTTAGTTGAAGCGAACAGGCTCAAAGCTTTCCCATCTTGCATCAAAGGAGCAAAAGGAGACAGCAAAGGTGCAAAGGGAGGCAAGAAAACTTGAAGTTGAAGCTAGAATGTTTGAGACTTATAACCGCCTTCTTTTAGTTGATGTAGCATTGATGTCCGATGAAGAAAAGGTAGAACATGCAAAAACAATGAAGTGTTTGAAGAAGAAATTATTTGCTGATTATAATTGAGGTGAGTGTTTCTGTGAGCTAGAGGAATATTTAGAAAGAACCCTGAATTTAGTTGAAGAGTCTAATACCTTGCACTGAATTCCAAAGTCTAACATTGGTGTTGTATGATCCATACTTTGCAGGTGATGAAATGACAACAAGTGGTGTGAGCAAGTAGTGTCCTGAAGGTGTCCTGTTCATTTTTTTTATCTTTGCATCTAGATGTTGGACCCTAAAGTATTGAATAGTCTTTGCTATTGAATAGTGCTTGCCTATTGAATAGTTCTTATTGGAAATGTAACCTGATTTGGACTTTTATTTTAGCCCTTGTTTAGATCCCAAATTTCACCCCCAAATTCCACTATGCAAAAAGAAGATTCCTTCACATCAAAATGTCGGCACATGCATGGAGTACTAAATGTAGATGAAATCAAAAACTAATTGCACAGTTTTGTTGTACTTTGTGAGACGAACATTTTGAGCCTAATTAATCAATGTTTGGACAATTTTTCACAAAGACAAAAGAAATGCTACATTGACACATTTATGGCGAAGTGACATCTTTGGGCCAAATTTGGCCCTTTGCATCTAAACAAGGCCTTAGACGAGTGAACCGAGCCCTTGTTTAGATGCAAATTAGGGGGATGGGGAATTGGAAGAAAGATGTCACTTCGCCATAAATGCGCCACTGTAGCATTTCGTTTGTATTCATGAAAAATTGTCCAAAAATTGATTAATTAGGTTCAAAATGTTCGTCTCGCCGAGTACAATAAAACTATGCAATTAGTTTTTGATTTCATATACATTTAGTACTCCATGTGCCCACATTTTGATGTGATGGGAATCTTCTTTTTGCATAGTGAACTTTGGGGTTGCTTTTTGGAACTAAACAAGGTCTTCCCAAGTTCCACCCCCAAAGTTCAATATGCAAAAAGAAGATTCCCATCACATCAAAATATCGGCACATGCATGGAGTACTAAATGTAGATGAAATCAATAACTGATTGCACAGTTTTGTTGTACTCTGCGAGACGAACATTTTGAGCCTAATTAATCAATTTTTGGACAATTTTTCAGAAATACAAACGAAACGCTACAGTTCGCACGCACTACGAGGGGTCAAATTTAGGGTGCAAATTTTGCATCTAAACAAGGGTTGAGCCCAAGTTTAGATCTCAAATTCTACCTCCAAATTCTACTACGCAAAAAGAAGATTCACATCACATCAAAATATCGGCACATGCATGAAGTAGTAAATGTAGATGAAATCAAAAACTAATTGCACAGTTTTGTTGTTCTTTGCGAGACGAACATTTTGAGCCTAATTAATCAATGTTTGGACAACTTTTTACAAATATAAATGAAATGCTATAGTGCCACATTTATATCGTTTTGCAAAGTTTTGACACGGCAGTCTGCTGATATTGGAATTTTAATATATACCTTGCTTGTGTGAACTGACATTGGAGTGTGAATGCGTGTATCAGTTACCACCGAAAAGGACTGATCAATTCCTGCCACTTATGTCTATTGATGAATGCATATAGGCAGTGTTTCTTTGCTTTTTAGCAAAAAAAATTCAAAGGAAATCATGAAGTATTAAATAAAGTTTATTTACAAAATCTTTTAGAGATGAGTGTAACTTTGCGCGACGAATCTAATGAGCATAATTAACCCATGATTTACTACGGTAATTAGTCCAAGGTTGTGAAAGTAGTTTTGTAAACTGACTTTATTTAATACCCTTAATTATTGGTCTGTCCGTAAAAAAATTTCCACCACCAAAGAAACACGGCCATAGAGGTTGTATGCTTGTATCAGCATGTATCAGGTTCCATCTATTTTCCATATTGGTTGTGTTTAGTTCCTCCCAACTTTCTAAACTTTCCATCACATCGACGTCACAAAGAAACATTAAATATAGCAAATGACGCATGTATGGAGCATTAAATGTAGGTAAATAAAAAACTAATTGCATAGTTTTGATGTACACGACGAGACGAATCTTTTGAGCCTAGTTAGGTTATGGTATGGCAACAATTACCAGAAACACACGAAAAGTGCTACAATGCGCTACAGTGTCCGATGTGCCCCTTTTCACCCCTTTTCACGGATCTAAACACATGCTGCGTTTAGATCTGTGAAAAGTTGGTTGAATTCGTTTGGCTTATCAGCTACTAGCCAGCGGTACTTTTCTCTCAGAACAAATCAGCACCAGCCAGCCAGCAGTATTTTTCTCTCAGCACAAACCAGCACCAGCCACCAGCCACCAGCCAGCTGAACACCGATGAAATGTTCAGTAGAAGATTTCGGATGAATAAGCATTTGTTCCTTCGAATTGCTAGAGCTCTCGGTGCTTAGGATTCTTTTTTTACCCGAAGAGTGGATGCAACTGATCGAGATGGCCACTCTCCTCTTCAAAAGTGTACTGTAGCTATTCGAATGCTAGGATATGGCACGCCGGCTGACCAACTTGATGAGGTTTTGAAGATTGCCACGAGCACGTCTTTGGAGTGCTTAGGGAAATTTGTCGAAGGGGTAATTGAATGCTTTGGTGTCGAGTACCTCCGCCCTCTGAGAAGTGATGAACTAGAAAGGATTCTACAACAGAATGAGTCTAGTGGCTTTTCAGGCATGATAGGAAGTATTGATTGTATGCATGGGGCATGGAAGAGTTGTTCAAAAGGTTGGGCGGGCATGTTTACTCGTAGTAACAAAGGTGTTCCTACTATGATTGTTTACTCGTGGTGACAAAGATGTTCCTACTATGATCCTCGAAGGGGTAGCATCACACGATCTTCGCATATGGCATGTTTTTTTGTACCGTCGGATCCTATAATGATATCAATGTGTTGAACAAGTCACCACTATTCATTGATTCTGGGCCTTGTTTAGTTTCTAACTTTAGCATATCAAAGTTGTCATTCTGTCATTAATGCGCCACTGTAACATTTCGTTTGTATTTGTGAATAATTATCCAAACATTGATTAATTAGGCTCAAAATGTTCGTCTTGCAAAGTACAATAAAACTGTACAATTAGTTTTTTATTTCATCTATATTTAGTATTCCATGTACCAATATTTTGATGTGATCAGAATCTTCTTTTTATCAGTGAAATTTAGGTGCAAAGCAGGGGAACTAAACCAAGGCCCTGTTGCCACATCTGTCTACATAAACTTGGAGGGTGGGCCTGCCCTAACCGTGTGATAATTTGAAATTTCCCGTGTGAACGCCACGACTTGCGCAGAAAACTCCCATGTCCCCATGCAGCCTGACACATGCAGGTCACTTGTTTGACCGGCCTCTGCCACCGACAAATGCACGGAGATAGTAGATTTGGGGGTCAAAATTTTCGGGGCCAAATTTAAGTCAAATATGTCACTTCATCATAAATGCTATAGCATTTCGTTTGTATTTATGAAAAATTGTTCAAACGTTGATTAATTAGGCTAAAAATATTCATCTCGTAAATTACAACAAAATTATACAATTAATTTTTAATTTCATCTATATTAGTACTCCATGTATGTGCCGATATTTTGATGTGATGAAATTTTTTTATAGTTAATTTTGGGGTGAAATTTGGATCTAAACAAGGACGTACTAGTGATCCACAGTGTGTCCGAGTTCACCACCGACAGCTAGCTCTACTTTATCTTTAAAAAAAAACAGCTAGCTCTACTTTGAACCAGTCCACTCCACACCTTCAGCCGCCTGCTCACGAGAAGACAGATCAAGCTAGTAATGGTTTGGGCTAAGCTTGTTTAGTTTCTAAATTTGGGGTGGAATTTGGCCCTTGTAGTGCGTGCGCCACTTTAGTATATTATTTGTATGTGTGAAAAATTGTCCAAAAATTGATTAATTAGGCTCAAAATATTGGTCTCACAGAGTACAACAAAACTGTGTAATTAATTTTTGATTCCATCTACATTTAGTACTCCATGTATGTTATAATATTTTGATGTGATGGGAATCTTCTTTTTGCATAGTGAACTTTAGGAATAGAATTTGGGATGTAAATAAGGCGTTAAATCGGTTGAGTTCTTAGACCGTTACCACACCGCTTTTGAAGCTGGTAATGTCTTACACACATGAGCTCAGCATAAAGCCATAAAGGCCATGTTTCTTTGTATAAGTAAATTTTTTTTCGAGAATCTTACGTGTATGAAGTATTAAATAAAGTCTATTTATAAAATCTTTTTAAGGATGAGTGTAACTTTACGCAACGAATCTAATAAGCCTAATTAACCCATGATTTATTACAGTAACGTTGCAGTAACCATCATCTAGTCATTTGGTTAGATGCCTCATTAGATAGGTATCGTGAATTAACCCGGAGGTTTTATATGTAGTTTTGTAAACTGACTTTATTTAATACCCTTAATTAGTGGTCAATCGTGTTCGCTAAAAATTTTTACGCACAAAGAAACACGACGAAAATGTTTCTGAGATCGTTCTCTTTTTTTTAAAAAAAATAAAGGGCAGGAGCACTGCCATATTATTTAAGAAGGTAGCAAAGTTACATCACGCGCTGAAGCGAAAGACCATCACCACCACCATCCAAACAACGCACGCAAGTAACACACACGACAAAACGCTACACCACCACTGCCTGGGAGAGGAGTCAAAGGTTAGCCACCACAAACTGTGCCGTCGTCACCAACGTTGTGCCACGCTAAAAGGCGCAGCCCGCTGCAATCCTAAGCGGGACCTCGAACACTTCCGTCGTGGGCTATCACCCTCGAACCGCACCCACATAGTCGTCGAAGCCCCTGCTCCAGTGATACGTCAGTAGAGGGCACCAATGAAGACCACTGATCCTGGCCACTCTGCGTGGTGGCCTCACCTCACCCACCGCCTCAACTCCTCTGCTAAGGACTCAGATGCATGAGAACCAATATGAGAGCGAAACCGTCGCCCAACCGACACCGGAAACTCCCCCGCGTCATGTACGCCAGCCCAAGACCTCCAGCATCCATGGATCCTCAGGACCTTCCTGCCGGTACGGACAACACCACCAACCAACCACCACCACCAAGACAAGTCGGGTCTCCAATGCGGCGCCTCCAGGGAGGGCACGACGCCAAAAGCGCCGCCGTCGCGGGGGTTTCACCCTCGAGATTCTCATGCAATGGAACTTGGTGTCTCGCAATGGTGCCCCCAACAGGGAGAACGACACCACAAGGGCGCCGCCACCATCGCCACCGGCGTTGCCGGTGAAGGCTTTCGCTCGGTTTGACACCATGCCTGCTTCCTTGGGGATCCCGCTACCTTGACCCACTCAGCGGCGTGGCATGAAGAGTGGCTTGAGAGGGAACCGTCGAGACCATGTGGCCGTGTCGCCCGCCGCGCAACCTAGGCGCGGGGAGCCGCGCGCCAGACATCCCCACCACACCCAGGATGCAGGGAGCCACTCGCCGTGCCGGCCTCGTCGCCGGTCCGTGCGCCCCGGCCACCGGATTGGCCAGCCCGTGCTCGTCGCCACCAAGCCGGCCCCGGCGGCTCCAGCATGCCAACCGCGGCCATCCCAACCCGCACAGTCGCCGTCGTCGCCCTCTAGCCCGCACCAGCCGCCGTCGTTGTTGCCATCACTGCGCCGGCCGCCGCCCACACACAGGCGCGCCCCCCTCGCCGCGCAGCCATGGATCTGGCCGGGGCGTTGCTGGATCTGTGGCCTCCCGCTCCCGCCGCCGCATAGGGCCGCCACGCCGGCGAACAAGCTCTAGGGAGCGAGGCGGCCATGCCCGCGATGGACCACCGGAGGAGGAGAGGAGGAGCCACGCCGCCACCTTCCTCACAAGCCGCCCGAGCTTCCCGGCGACCCGCTCGGGCGGCGGCGCGGCTAGAAGTCCAAGGCTTGAGGACGGCGGTGGCTAGGGTTCGTGGGGCGCGCGCGCCGCCCGTGTCGGGACGACGCGCCCGCGTGGGGAGTTTTTCCTTTTTCCGCTATCGAGTCCTAGATTTGACGTTGGGATGCTGGGCTGATCGAGCCCGATGATGCTAGGATGTTTGGTTGCGACCCTGGAGTCGAACTGCCTCGGCGGAGGCCTGCCTGTAACTTGCCAACAACCTGTTTGGATGCAATCCTGACTACGAACGAAGCTGCCTGGCCGCTAATCAAATGCTAAGCATTCAAAGATGGGTCCTACACTATGATGTCTTGTGTTTAGCCTCGCCATCTCTAGTTGCAAACAGTGAAAGTGATATGAAATATGATACTTAGCGGTTTTGAAGAAATTGTTATTGATTCATGATGTTTACGCATCGAGATTCTTCTACCAATTTTTTATAGAAGATTCTTTTTATTCTTCTATAATATATGAGTAGTTGGTGAATCAGATACTATAATTATATATATATCATAAAATACATTTATCCAAAATCTAGAAGGAGAGCCCCTCCATTTAGAATTTTTTGTGCATACAAGGGATTAAGTGCTGCTAGAAAAGAAAAGGACAAAGAGGGAAGAAAAGTAATAGCTCCAATGATGAGTGGCAGCGGGTTAGGGTTCGGTGTTTACATGTGCCCCAGATTTAGAGGGAGCTCCGGGGAGCCGGCTAGCTCGGCGACAGTGGCGGATCAAGGGCGGTAAGACCGGGCGGCAATGGCGCCACCGGCCCGGGGCGATAGGAGACAACGCTGGGCGGTACGTGTCGAGGACGTGGACAGCTCGGTGCCCGACGAAACCGGATAAGAGGAGGGTAGGGTTGGAGAGGTTGCTAGAGATAAAGAAGATGACCATGGTGACGGCGGTGGTGGCTGCGCATCTTCTCAGGTCTGGACAAAGAGGAGGGGAGGAGGAAAGGGAAGGGGTGGAAGGCATGTGGTCCTCACTGCCATTGGAGGCGGCGCTGGTGAGGAGGCGGATGACTGTGCTGATGGATCCAGTGGCGGTGCAAAGGGGGCAGGCCGTCGTAGTGGTTAAGGAAGGGCGGGGTGGAAGTGGTGGGGCGTTTGGTGAGCGACGCGACGGCAAGTGACGGAAAGTGGGTGAGGCTGGCCGGGCTGAGGCCCCCAAGTGGATAAGAAGTGGGATACGAGGCAGACTAAAGGGAGAGCGTCCCGGTAGCTGCCTTTATTTATATTTTGTAATTTTCTATTCATTAGCATTTTGGACTCATACATCATTTTTCACATTTGTCTCGCCGGGCAAAAACTACTTTCCAGATTACTCTCGAGCAATATTTTTCTCATATAGACTGTCCAGGCCTCCAACCAAACAACGAGTGCCAAGACCCATCGTCGTGAGGATTATTCTCGATGTTCTCGTCGTGGTTTTGCGATATCTTCACCCATCCTGATAGACCTGTGATCTTATTCTGGAGGCATATGCTTAAAGATGCTTCTGCTACGTAAATATGTCCATCATCTGTATTGAAACAACCAACTGTTTACGAGTCATCGCATTACGAGGAGATACTAAGCTGCAATACCTAAGTAAGGAATCGGGTTATCCCGCGACCGGTCACGCGATAGAGGACGGCGCCACCCCCGTATCGTCTCCCCCGCGTCGTTGTCTTCTCCCCCACCGGCAACTTCCGTCGCTCGGCTCCGGCGGCCGAGGCCGCCTCCACCCCCGCCCGCCGCCACGGCCACGCTAACCCGTCGGCGCCACCTCCTCCGCCCCCACCGTCTCCTCTGCCCTCGGCGGAGGCGGCGCCGCCGCCTCGCTGCCGCCTCCGCCGCCACGCTAATCCGTCGGGCTTCCGTCGTCTCCTCTCCTCCATCTCCGCCCCCGCCGCCACCACCGCTCATCGGGGTTCCTCCACCACCGCTCGGCCCTCCGCCCGGCGGCTGTCGCCCCTGCCGAGCCGACCGCTGCCTCCAACCCCTCCTCTAGATCCGCCGGCGCCGGATCTCCCCGGACAACCCCGCCCCTCTAACCCCGGCCCATAACCTGGGTGGCGCCGGCGCTGGAGAAGCCGGGTCGCGCGCTCCGAACGCGCTTTAGACTTAGCGTTAAGGAAGAGGATCTCAAATCTTTGCGCAGTTGTGATCGGTTATCACTGGTTTAATATGAATGAGTTTTCATAAAGAAGATGCAATATATCTATGCCCGCACGGCCATGCAGAAATCTGTCAAGCAAGAAGCGACCTCACCGCACATGCAACTGGGCTCCCTGCTAGCTGCACATCTCCAGGCAACTGCGCACACCAGCCTGCTGCTCATCGATCTTTTCCGGTCAACACGTACTGAAAAGTACAGCTGGCTTCCTTGTGTCTTGCCTATAAATAAATGTGCATGCGCCCAAAGTTAAGCAATGCACTTATGCACCAAACGCAAGATTACGCGCCATCGTCCAAGCTTACAGCCTTACATCTCTCCCCTACCGTAAATTAAGACCATGGTCACCTTCGTAGCTCGCCGGAGCCAGCCCCATCTGGTGGCGCCGGCACGGCCGACGCCACGCGAGACGAAGACCCTCTCCGACATGGACGACCACCCCGCACTACCAGAATCCTTCACATCCGCCCGCCTCCTCCGCCTCGGCCATTTTTGGACCCGGTGCTGATGGGGCTTCAGCACCGGGTCTAACGGCTAGGAGCGGGGGCGGCGCTGCGGGGTGTCATGGCGGACACATTAGCACCGGGTCGTGGCAAGACCCGGTGCTAATGCGCCCCCTTTAGCACCGGGTGCAGCCAGCAACCGGTGCTAATGTGCCGAGGCCATTTCGCACCGGTTGCTGGCTGCACCCGGTGCTAAAGTGTGCACATTAGCACCGGGTCTTGCCACGGCCCGGTGCTAATGTCTCCCCCGGCCGAGCCAGCTGAACACTTAGGCGCTGTGTTCATGCTGCTCGGCCGTCACCGGGCGCACACGAGCCACGTCACTGGATGAACAAGAACAATTTTTCTTTTTAATCTCTGTATAAAAGTTGTAACTAGTCGTTCTCCCTCGTACAAACTTCAAAAAAGATCATTTTTCTTCCTAAAAATTCCTAAAATCATACTCTATCAAGTTATGAAACTTATTAATGTTATTATTTTGAAAAATCTTCTCGTGTTTGAACAATCCAAATTTTGAATTAAAAATGAGAACTACAACCAAGGTTTTTTTCACACTAGGTGATGTCAAATGAAAAAGTGATGAATACCAAAGTTTCATATTTCATCATGATCTACAATCTTTATTTAGGTCATTTTGTCATTTTCAAAATGGGTCATAACATGTAGTACAAATTTGACAAGTCTCTAACAAAGTTTTAGAAACTATGTGAGTGAATCTAGGATTAATGAACAATGTATACTACCACTTTCTCAAATGCAAAAATGACTTAAATAAAGATTGTAGATCTTGATGAGATATGAAATTTTACTATTCATGACTTTTTCATCTGAGACCATTTAATGTTCCAAAATCTTTGATTTAGTTATCAATTTTTGTAATTTATAAGATTTTCTAGTAATTTATAAGATTTTCTAATAAGTTATAAGATTTTCTAGTAAGTTATAAGATTTCTAGTAAGTTATAAGATTTTCTATTAATTTATAAGATTTTCTAGTAATTTATAAGATTTTCTATTAATTTATAAGATTTTCTAGTAAGTTATAAGATTTTCTAGTAAGTTATAAGATTTTCTAGTAATTTATAAGATTTTCTTATTTAATATATATTTTTAATAGGTATTAATAACTAAATTAAAACAAGTATTAATAACTATATATTAAAAACTATATTTATAAGATTCCCAAATAGTAGCCACCGGTGCTAAAGGCCGGTTTGGAAACTGGCGCCAAACGAAAATTTGGGGCCTTTAGCACCGGGTTGATCTAAAATCCGGTGCTAAAGGCTCCCAATTTTCATTTGGCGCCAGTTACGGCCTTTTAGCACCGGGTGGTGGGAAGGCCCGGTGCTAAAGGGCCTTTAGCACCGGGTGGTGGGAAGGCCCGGTGCTAAAGGGGGGCCTTTAGCACCGGGTCGTGGCTGCACCCGGTGCTAAATGCCCCGGCTCTATATAGCCTCGCGCCGGCCCCCGCTCCCGCAGCACTTCGTCTTCCCCCAAACCGCCGGCCCTCCTCCTCGCCTCGCCCCCTTCTCTTCTTTTCTTCTCCCTTCCTCTTCTCACTTCGTTTCTTGGTTCCCTGCAGGCACGCAAGAAGGCAGGCTGGTTGGCGCGCTGGCTGCTGGGCGGCGCAAGAAGCCGCGCTCGTGCTGGTGGGTCTTGTGCTCGTGGTTGAAATTGAAATGCTGAGTGTTGAATCTTGAGTCTTGTAATGAAGGTGCTCGTGGTTGAAATTGAAATGCTGAGTGTTGAATCTTGAGTCTTGTAATGAAGGTGCTCGTGGTTGAAATTGAAATGCTGAGTGTTGAATCTTGAGTCTTGTAATTAAATTTCTCTGTTGGATCTCTAATGTTGTAATCCAATCCCTATTAGATCTTGGATATTGTAATACAATTTGAGCTATCTACTCATCTCTTTCTTTCTCCTCTTATTTATCGGTCATCATCTTCTTTCCTTTTCTGTTCTTGAAGAACAAGAACAAAAACAAAAGTACATTCATGGCGTCTGGAAAAAAATAAAAAAAAATCTAAGCCCTTTAGCACCGGGTGCAGCCACGACCCGGTGCTAAAGGCCCTGCTAAAGGCGCTGCAGGGCAGGCCCTTTAGCACCGGGTCGTGGCTGCACCCGGTGCTAAAGGGACCCTTTAGCACCGGTTATTCAACCCGGTGCTAAAGGGGTACCCCTTTAGCCTCGATTTAGTTGCACCGGGTGGGAAACCCGGTGCTAAAGGGCTTTCCCACCCGGTGCAGATATTGATGATTCTGGTAGTGCCGGCAACCGGGCGTACGTCCCCTTGGTCGAGTTCTTCGTCCGCGACGCAACCGGAGACGATAAAGATGGCCGCGGCCCGGAGGACCCGGCGATGGCCGTCAGGGCGGCGCTGGCCGAGGCTCTCGTGTACTACTACCCCCTCGCCGGCCTAATGCGGGAGACCGCCGGGGGCAAGCTGGTGGTGGACTGCACCGGAGAAGGCGTGCCGTTCGTGGAGGCCGACGCCGCCGTGCGGCTCCAGGAGCTCGGCGCGCCGCTGCTGCCGCCGTACCCGTGCGTCGAAGAGCTGCTCTGCGACGGCGCCGGCGACAGCCACGTCGTCATCGGCAAGCCCATCGTCTTCGTCCAGGTAGCTAACATGGCGGAGATGTTTGCTTATCATCAAGAACGTACGTAATACCAAGCTCCAGCCTCGTAAAAAAATTTGCTTAATTTTTGTTTGGTGATGTTCATGCGTGAAGGTGACACGGTTCCGATGTGGAGGATTCGCGATTGGTCTCCGGATCAACCACTGCATCGCCGACGGCTTCGGCATGATCCAGTTCCTCCGAGCCGTCGCCGACGTGGCGCGCGGCGAGAGCGCTCCGGCGGTGCTGCCGGTGTGGGAGCGCCACCTACTCATGGCCCGCGCGCCGCCGAGCACCGCCCACGTGCACCGGAAGCTGACTTCGTTCCTCAAGGACCCCGCCGCTGCTGCCGCCGCGCCGCCGCCGGCGGCGAGAAGAATGGTGTGCCGGTGCTTCCTCTTCGGCCCGGCGGAGATCTCCGCGCTGCGACGCCGCGTCGCGGGGGACGACGACGGCGACGTCGCGGCGGCATCGTGCACGCGGTTCGAGCTGCTGACGGCGGCGATCTGGCGGTGCCGGGCGGCGGCGTGGGGCCTGGCCGGCGACCGGCGCGTCGTCCTTGTCTTCGCCGAGAACGCGCGCCGGAGGTGGGGGCGGGTGGTCCCGCGCGGGTACTACGGCAACGCGCTCGTGTTCCACGTCGCGGACGCCGCCGCTGGCGAGCTCCGCGGCGCGCCGCTCGGCCGCGCCGTCGCGCTCGTGCGGGACGCCAAGGCGGACGCGAGCGGGGAGCACCTGAGGTCCACCGCGGACTTCATGGCGGCGATGCGCGCGATGCCACCGGCGGCGTACCACGAGGAGACCTACATGGTGTCGGACTGGACGCGGCTCGGCGAGGACGAGGTGGACTTCGGGTGGGCCAGGCGGGTCGCCGGCGGCGTCGCGATGTCGCCGTCGCCACTGGTGAGCTTCAACGCCAGGTGCGTGAACTCGGATGGGGACGAGTCGGTCGTTGTGACGATGCAGCTGCCGGAGGCAGTGATGGAGAGGTTTGAGGAGGAGATTGCGATTTGGCTAAAGAATTAAAGACTGACAATATTTGGGCCCTTTGGCTCTCACAAGCAATCCTAGAAGTGATTCTCCGTTATCGTCGTTCGGTGAAAAACAACTCCAGGAGCTGTTTGGAGCTCTACCAAAGGGGGGCCTTGGTATTATTCGGATTACATGTATTGTACCTTAATGTTGTACTTTATTATATATAGAGCGGTGAAGTGTGTCTTGGCCCTTGTTTAGTTTCAAAGTTTGGACACCCAAACTTTTAAAAACACCATAAAATGAGACATTGTAGCATTTCGTTTGTATTTATGAATAAGATCATGTTTGGTTCCATGGATTAAAGCTTTAGTCCCGTCACATCGAATGGAAAAATGTTAATTAGAAGTATTAAATATAGATTAATTAAAAATACATTACATAAACGAGGATTAATTTACAATACGAATCTATTAATCCTAATTAGTCCATGATTAGACAATATAATGCTACAGTAATAATTTGATAATTATGTACTAATTATAGGTTAATTAAGCTTGTTAGGTTGGTCTCGCGGAGTATATATGACTTATGCAATTAGTTTTATAATTAGTTTTTGTTTAATGCTTCTAATTGTTACTTATTGGAGAGACTAAACTTTGGTCATTAGGATCCATACACACCCTAATTGTCGAAACATTGATTAATTAGGCTCAAAATGTTCGTCTCGCAAAGTACAACAATACTATGCAATTAGTTTTTAATTTGATCTACATTTAGTACTCCATACATGTGTCGATATTTTGATGTGATGGGAATCTTCTTTTTGCATAGTAGAATTTGGAGGTGGAATTTCGGAACTAAATAAGGCATTGGAATAAACGGCAACCTGCATCGAACCCTTTTAAAAACGGGGACTTGCCATTACTTAAGCATAGATTAGCTAAAAGACTCTAATTTACTGATTTAGCTACTCTTAAAAATAGATGAGTAATCCAATAGATTCCGTAAATATGGCTAGTGGGTAGACTAGCTAAAATTAGCTAGCGAATGAGGTGGATGGAGAGCCAGTAAATTTGGAGGGTCATTTACAGAGTCTGTTGGAAACGTTTTTTCTCTAACAATAGCTAAATTTAACTCTACACAATGATTTGGCTTGTCTCTAAATATTTATTTTAGTTTTATTTTAAGTCTAATTCTAATATTGACTATATTTATTATTAAAAAATATCAGCATATATAATATCTAGTTAGTTCCATTGTTGAATGGCCAAGGTTAGTTCTCCCGCAGACATTGCCCTGAGGCTGCTCGCACCGGCTCACGCGACCCCACACGGTACGCGCCACCTGGCGTGCATGCCGTGCGGTCAGTGTTTCGCGAGCTGCAGCGGCGAACGCGAACCGGGGCGCTACGCGCTAAACGCGGCCGCCGCTCGGTAAATAGAGAGATAGAGAAAGGGAGACGGTAACGGGCACGTCAGTGTCGGCCCCACCTCCGCCATTGCTTCCCCGCCGTGCTAGCCCCCGGCCGCCGCTCCCCCCCCCACCCCCCCTCGCCGCTCGGAGCCGCCACGCGGAGATTGGCGCCAGGGGAGGGGACGGCCGCCGCGGCCCGCAGCGGCGACGAGCAGGGGAGGGGAGGGGAGCCGCTGGAGCAGGAGGGATGAGGTCGCCGGCGCCGCGCTGCCGCACCACCGAGCCGCCGCGCCACCCCACCGCCGTGGCGAGCACGCAGCAGAGGAAGCAGTAGCGACACTTGCCCCCGTGTGCTCGCCCCCGTCCCGCCACGCGCTCGGAGCCACCACCACGCGCTCGTAGCTTGACAGGCTTCCCACGCCGCCGACGCCGCCCGGCCTCACGTCCTCCGAGCCCGTCGCGGTTGCGCGCAAGGGAGGGGATGGGGATGTGGCGCGGGGTCTCCTCGCCACCGCCGGGACGCAGGGAGGGGAGGTGGTGGGGAGGGGAGACGGGCAGTGCGGGCGAGGCTCCTGCGCGTGGCCTCCCGCGAGCCGTGCAGCCCGCGCCGGCCACCGCCGCCCGCGCTCGCCGCCGCTGGAGGGAGGGGAGGGGCCGGCGTGGCGGGAGTGGGGGACGGGAGAGGGTGGCGCGGCGCCGGAGGGAGGAGGAAGTGAGGGGGCGGTGAGGAGATGGGGAGGCGGGGCGTCGGCGGTGGAGGCGGAGCGGGTGGGGGCGGGGGAGGCGGAGAGCACGGGAGAGAGAGGGAGGGGAGAGGATAGAGAAGAGAGAGGGGGAGAGGGGAGTTGGTTAAAAAATTGTTATTGGTGGGTCCCGTGTGGTGGTGGTTGATATAGAGAGTGAGATAGAGTTTGAACGAGTGCGGAAGAAAGTGATATAGAGTAGAGAATCTCGATGACCAGGATAGAATATTTTCTTTTAGAGGGTAGAGTCTCGGGGAACCAGTGCGAGCAGCCTGAGCGGCTGAGCAGAGATACACGTTATGTCTTCCTATTCAAATAACAGCGTCCAAGTTGTAATCCAACAAATCCGCTGAAAATAACGAACAAATGAATAATACAGCACCGTCTCACCAACTAAAATTTGTCGCTAAAGATGCATATCCTTCAAAGTTATACTAAAGTGAGAAGTTTAATTGTCTGGTGGTTTTAATGACAATTGTGGATAACAAGACAATTACCAGGTTAACAAACTTTTTGCTAACTTCGTGGGAGATTTAAATGAACAATAGTTTAAATGTGCCTAGAATGTCTAGCTTGTATTTAGATACAAATTTGAATCCTTAAACATCTTATATTATAGAATGGAAGGAATAGCTAAAAAACTAAAATACAGAAAGCCAGTTTTTCAGCCAAAACCTAAAAGGTACAGCTCAAACAAACATAGCTAAGTGCACTGTATATAAGTTCTTCCTTGAAGAAGGCCTTCCATCTGACCAGAGATAGATCGGCATCATTGAAAATGATTGCATCTTTATGACACCTGATGCTTCGACAGGCAACAATTAGGACTGAGAATTTAAATTGGACGATCTATACAATATACATTACCATATACTAGTAGAGAATGTACCTTTCATTCCCCTTCATTTGTCCCGGTTAAATTTTAATCCGAGACAAATATAACTTTTAGTCCCGATTCACATTTTTTATGATTCCGGATGACCTTTAATCACGGTTGGAAACACCAACCGGGACTAAAGGGTGACTTTTAGTCCCGGTTGGTGTTACCACCTGGGACAAAAGGTCCTCCACGAGTTAATTTAAAAGGAAATGCACCCAGGAGTGTACCACATGTGCTCTGTAGGTGAGATGGTAAGAAAGACAACGCGCGAGGTAAGAGGTCCCTGGTTCGGATCCCTAAAACCGCACACGTATATTTACGCGTGAAAATTCACGTGACTTGTAACTTCTCCTCGAATGCAGGTTCCTTCTCGCCCGACCTGAGCCACAACGATGGCTCAGGTCAGATCGGTCAAGCCGGATTGGTTCTGGGCCTCGCTCGACTCCTCTTCCTCCTAGGCCTAGCGAAGAATCGTGGGTTGGGCCTTGGTCAGGTTCCTCTTCTTGTCTTCGACACCCAATTATGCAAGGGGAAGGTTCTGATGGTGTTGCTCAATGGGTTCTGGGAACAACTATTGAGCTGGACAAGCTTCTTTCAGTGAGTTCTAAGGAAATTTGTTACCCAAGGATAATTGGGGTCGCTGAGGAGGACAATGTTTTGTCGGTACTCGGTAGGGACCAATGTTGGGGCCTTCATGATCCAGCTAGAATCAATGCAAAAGATACCTTTCAAAATGCTGACCGTTGATGATGGCTATCCATTTGCAAGTATCTATACAACAGGTACACCATACTGCTTCTATATTGCTGGTTTAACATTATCTTTTGATGATGGAATGCTTTTCAACTTTCACATCTTTGGGTGCTAACAGCTGCTAACTAACAATATAAATTCACATCGCATCAATTATCATTTGTTCCTCTACAGCTACTTACAGATAGCTAAGTTGGATTGTTGGTTTCCGCGAACATAATAGTTTGAAATTCATTTAAGAATAGGTAGAATTGCCATATGTAGCATCTCGTGGTGCATAGTTGTAATAGACCTAACCAATAGTCTAAAAAACAGCACATTTGGGAAGCTAAACGAATTACATTCTTTCATGTGTACTTTTTATCCTTGTTTATATTATTATGCCATCAAAATGATCTAGTTTGATTTTTATCAAATAATTGTTAGATTAATCGGGGCTTGGCCCATTTAAGTCTCAATTAATCAAAGAATTAAAGGTCCACTAATAAATGCTAGGGAATTAAATCCCGGATGGAGAGTCAACGGGAATCCTAACCAACTTAAATAGTGGACCAACTGTGTACCACTTGTGAAGTTGGTAAAAGGAGAAGGGAGTGCCACACGCGCGCGCGCTCGCTCGCCTCGTCGAGCCGTGACCGAGGCCGAGGCCGAGGCCGGCCGTGGCCGTGACGAGCCGCTCGGCGTGTGCCGTGTGATGAACCTTTTGCCACAAATGACATTGATTGAGTCTTAAACGTTACCAGTAACTGTCGATATGATGGCTGAGAGTAACTGATGACGTTTAATAGCATTATTGGTCTGACTAGTAACTGACGTCATTATGGCCATTGCTGCCTTCAAGCAGTGTCCAGGTTCATCCCCCCTCCTCCTCTGGTCGCCTATATAAGAGGGGCTCTCTCCCATAGCCAGAACACACAAGCAGACTCTCCCTCTCTGGTACTCCTTTCAGGAGACCTCTCTCTTCTCCCTGTTTTTGTTATTGTTTCAGGAGCATTGTTATTGTTGTGGTAGCCCGGACCACTTTGCTGCAAAGTGTCCGCACCGCAAGGACAAGAACAATGGTGGCAATGGTGGCAGTGCCAACATGGTTGTTAGTGAGACTGGTGGAACGTCGGGGTACGGTAATCTTTTACCTACAGTTCTTTCAGTATGTCATTCACCCGATTGGTGGATTGACACTGGTGCTAATATTCATGTTTGTGCTGATATTTCCTTGTTTGCTTCTTACTAGGCAGATGAGTCTTCCTCCGTGTTGATGGGGAACAGATCACATGCGCGTGCTCTTGGTGCTGGTTCGGTCGATCTAAAGCTTACTTCGGGAAAGACCGTTCGACTGAAGAACGTGCAGCATGTCCCCACCATCAAAAAGAACTTAGTCAGCGGGTCTCTTCTGTGTAGAGACGGCTTTAAGTTAGTATTTGAATCCAATAAATGTGTAATCTCTAAATTTGGAAGTTTTATTGGAAAAGGTTATTATAGCGGAGGCTTGTTCCGCTTTTCTTTGTCAGACAATTGTAATAAAGTTGTGAACCATGCTGCAAACGTTAATACTGAATCTAATGTTTGGCATTCGCGACTCTGTCATGTTAATTTTGGTTGTATGATGCGTCTTGCAAACCTGAGCTTAATTCCGAGATTCACCTTAGTCAAAAATTCTAAGTGTCATGTGTGTGTTGAATCAAAACAACCTCGCGAGCCTCATTTCGCGGCTGAGGCGAGGAACTTGGCACCTCTAGACTTAATTCATTCTGATCTATGCGAGATGAATGGTGTGTTGACAAAAGGTGGTAAAAAGCACTTCATGACTTTAATAGATGATTCTACTAGATTTTGCTACATTTATTTGTTGAAGTCTATAGATGAAGCGTTACAGTATTTTAAAATCTATAAAGCTGAGGTAGAAAATCAACTTGAGAGAAAAATCAAAAGAGTTAGGTCTGATCGCGGTGGAGAGTATTTTTCTAATGTATTCACTACGTTCTGTGAGGAACATGGAATAATTCATGAGAGGACACCTTCCTACTCACATCAGTCAAATGGGGTAGCCGAAAGAAAGAACCGCACTCTGACTGACTTGGTTAATGCCATGTTGGATACAGCGGGACTTTCCAAGGAATGTTGGGGTAAGGCTATATTGACTCCATGTCATGTCCTGAATCGTGTTCCTATAAAGAACAAAGAGATAACACCATTCGAGGAATGGAAATAGAAAAAGCTAACCCTTTCATACTTACGGACTTGGGGATGTTTGGCCAAAGTGAATGTGCCCATAACCAAGAAAAGTAAATTGGGACCTAAGACTGTTGATTGTGTCTTTCTTGGTTATGCTTTTCAAAGTGTAGGTTATAGATTTTTAATAGTAAAATCTGGAGTACCTGACATGCATGTTGGTACAATTATGGAGTCCAGGGACGCTACATTCTTTGAGGACATTTTTTCTATGAAAGAGGAAGCTAGCACGTCTAGTCATGAACTGTCTATTAATAAAGAACCTAGAGAACATGTTGTTTCGATAGAACACAATGAACACACACATGTGGAAAATCCTGAGGAGGATGACAGTGAAGCTCTCAGAAGGAGCAAGAGACAGAGGACTGCAAAGTCCTTTGGTGATGATTTCATTGTGTACCTCGTGGATGACACCCCTAGAACCATTGAAGAGGCATATTCTTCTCCAGATGCTGACTATTGAAAGGAAGCAGTTCGGAGTGAGATGGACTCTATTATGTCTAATGGTACTTGGGAAGTCGTGGAACGTCCGTATGGGTGCAAACCTGTAGGATGTAAGTGGGTGTTCAAGAAAAAGCTTAGGCCTGATGGTACTGTTCAGAAGTACAAGGCAAGGCTAGTGGCTAAGGGATATACTCAGAAAGAAGGAGAGGACTTCTTTGACACTTACTCGCCGGTTGCCCGATTGACCACCATTCGAGTACTGCTCTCTCTGGCAGCTTCCCATGGTCTTCTCGTTCATCAGATGGACGTTAAGACAGCTTTCCTAAATGGAGAGTTGGAGGAAGAGATCTACATGGATCAGCCAGAAGGTTTTGTAGTGGAAGGTCAAGAAGGAATGGTGTGTAAGTTGATAAAGTCTTTTTATGGCCTTAAGCAAGCTCCTAAGCAGTGGCATGAGAAGTTCGACAGAACTTTAACGTCAGTTGGCTTTCTTGTGAACGAAGCCGACAAGTGTGTACTATCGCTATGGTGGGGGCGAAGGAGTGATCTTGTGCCTGTATGTAGATGACATACTGATATTTGGGACAAGCCTTAATGTGATTAAGGAAGTCAAAGAGTTTTTGTCTCAGAGTTTTGAGATGAAAGATTTGGGAGAGGCTGATGTGATCCTAAACATTAAGCTAGTAAGAGAAGGTGATGGTGGGGTAGTTCTCATACAATCCCACTATGTGGAGAAGGTCTTGAGTCGTTTCGGTTATAATGACTGCAAGCTAGCTCCAACACCTTATGATGCTAGTAAAATATTACGGAAGAACAAAAGAATAATGAGAGATCAGCTGAGATACTCCCAGATCATTGGTTCACTGATGTACCTAGCCAGCGCTACTAGACCCGATATCGCGTTCGCTGTGAGCAAACTGAGCCAGTTTGTGTCAAATCCGGGAGATGCTCATTGGGAAGCTCTTGAACGGGTAATGCGCTTTCTGAAAGGTACTGTGGACTATGGAATTCACTATACCGGGTACCCTAGAGTACTGGAGGGTTACAGTGATTCAAACTGGATATCCGATGCATATGAGATTAAAGCCACAAGTGGATATGTTTTCACACTTGGAGGTGGCGCTGTCTCCTAGAAGTCTTGCAAGCAGACCATCTTAACGAGGTCAACTATGGAGGAAGAACTCACTGCATTGGACACCGCCACTGTTGAGGCCGAATGGCTTCGTGATCTCCTTATGGATTTGCCGGTAGTTGAGAAACCGATACCGGCTATCCTCATGAACTGTGTAATCAAACTGTGATTGTCAAGGTGAACAGTTCAAAGGATAACATGAAGTCCTCTAGGCATGTAAAGAGGCAGCTGAAATCTGTCAGGAAAATGAGAAACTCCGGAGTGATAGCCTTGGACTACATCCAAACGGCTAAGAACCTGGCAGATCAATTCACAAAGGGTCTTTCACGTAACGTGATAGACAATGCATCCAGGGAATTGGGCTTGAGACCCATGTGTGTTACTCAGTAGTGGTAACCTGTCCTATGTGATCGGAGATCCCGTGAATTAGGATGGTGAAACAAGCTACTGTTTAACTGAGAGAAGAGAACCTTTGAAAAGGGCTCATTCCGATGGAGGTGCATTTCTCTTCTAAGTCTGTATGGCAGGTTGGTGAAAACCTTAATGTGATCCGAGTGGCTCAATGAGGGCAAATATGTTGACCTACAGAACATCTCAAAGGATTGCACCTATATAGGTTCGATTGCTACTCACAATCTATGAGATAGGGTGATCTCTATATACCCATGAATGGCACGGAGTATGACTTATACACTCCAACCCGAGGGCATGCTTATAGCAGCCTAGTACTGGCAAAGGGGCTCCAGTCTCGCTTGTTTGCACAAAACTGTCAATTCAAGGCACAGTCCATTGGTCAATTGTGAATAAGTGTAGCTCTTGCCCCAGGTGGATGTTCAACTTAACAGTCCCCGCCATGAGGCCAGTATATCAAAACAACAGTTGAGTCGAGAGTATTTTCTTGTGTACCTTGAAATTCTTGGTGGGGATTGTTAGATTAATTGGGCCTTGGCCATTTAAGTCTCAATTAATCAAAGAATTAAAGGTCCACTAATAAATGCTAGGGAATTAAATCCCGGATGGAGAGTCAACGGAAATCCTAACCAACTTAAATAGTGGACCAATTGTGGACCACTTGTGAAGTTGGTAAAAGGAGAAGGGCGTGCCACACGCGCGCGCGCGCTCGCTCACCTCGCTGAGCCGGGCCGAGGCCGTGGCCGTGGCTGTGGCCGTGTCGAGTTGAGTCGATTCGAGACGTGACGTGACGTGACGAGCCGCTCTGCGTGTGCTGTGTGATGAACCTTTTGCCACAAATGACATTGATTGGGTCTTAAACGTTACCAGTAACTGCTGATTTGATGGCTGAGAGTAACTGATGACGTTTAATGGCATTATTGGTCTGACCAGTAACTGACGTCATTATGGCCATTACTGCCTCCAAGCAGTGTCCAGATTCATCCCCCTCCTCCTCTGGTCGCCTATATAAGAGGGGCTCTCTCCCATAGCCAGAACACACAAGCAGACTCTCCCTCTCTGGTACTCGTTTCAGGAGATCTCTCTCTTCTCCCTGTTTTTCCTGCTCTCTTGCATTCCCAACGCAAGCTTTGCGCGCACTCTGCTTGCGTGAGCAGTTGCCTCCGAACCTCCCCGCCAAGTGATCCTGCTCGGGATAGGCAGGCGATAAGGTTTTTGGGGAGCGTACGAGTACGCGCCTGCTCGCTGCTGTGAACGACTACTTCCCGGTGGCTAACTTCATCATCCGTTCGACTACTTCCTGGTGGCCGGTTTCGTCGACCTATACTACTACTTCCTGGTGGCCAACTTCGTCAACTCGAATGACTACTTCCTGGTGGCCGTCTTCCTCACGTGAACAACTACGTCCCGGTGACCGTTCGAGGGACTCCACTGCATCCACTCGCCACTGCACCGAATCAGATCGACTACTTCGAGCAAGGCCAGTCGAGGATGGTTAACACTATTCCTCCAGTTGGTGACGGCGCATCCGGTGCCTCCGGTACCGGCCCCGCCTTTGGGTACATCCTGAACATCATTTTGTTCTGTTTTCGGTTTCTCATGTAGTTCATGTTATTTAGGAGATTTAACTTGAACACTCCCACATGTTATGTTACCACTGGATCACTCATTATTGTCATGAATTTGTTGTTAATTTCTGGAATTAAAATATATATCGAATGATGCCTAAATTTCTAACAATAATAACAGCCACCTTCCGTGCCCTTTCTAACAATAATAACAGCCACCTTCCGTGCCCCGTGTTGAAGGCCCTACTGCAACTTTGTCTTATCCTCTAATATGAGTTTTTTTTTTGCAGCTATGGATAAGCATATATTTAGCAACTTCTAACTAAAAGTTATGATAAACAGTGCTAGTCAAAGTTTATTGTGTATATTAACAAACTAGTGTCTACTTGGGCCCAAGAAAGTATCAATAAGTGTATATATCATTTGGGTGGATTGAGTGTATGACTTTGGTTGGAAGCTCCAACTCCATGCATCACCCTTTGCTTGAAGTTTTGATACATTTACATATATACTCCTTGTTAGCGTAACTAATTAGGGCAAGGGCAATGCTTACGAACCAGGTAGTCTTTACGTGTGGACCCCACAACAGTGGGTGTTTGTTAATGTCCGCCCTCACAGTGCTATGGACCGCATAAAATTTTTAACGTGGGACCGATGTAGTAAAAAAATAGCTCCTCGTCAACTTCCTCGTGGCCTTGGCGCGAGAAGCTTCCGTTCCCCACCCCGTGAACCTTATCGCTTCAGTGCTACCGATTTGGATCCCCTACCACCGAATCCGCAAGCAATCTGGCCTCATCTCCTGCTCCGGCGTATTCTACGGCGTGCATCGTCACTCCTAGATCCATCCCTGTGAGTTGCGCTAGCTGCATAGCCTGCGGTCCCAGATGTGAAGCCAAGGCAGCGGCGAGCAGGCATGACGGACGGACGGCCACGACAGCGATGAGCGCGTCGGCGGTTAGCCGGCCACGGGAGCGTCGATGCTGTGGCGGGTGGACGGCCGCAACTGCGAGCAGGCAGTAGGCGGCCGGCCGGCCACGGGGCGACGAGCGCATGGGCGGTTCGCCGGCCACTGGAGCGGTTCGCCGTACGAATTAGCAGGCAACGTCTCCTCGCGGCTCGCGCACGATGCAAAGGAGCAGCAGGTAATCATCTCGTGCCTTCCATCTAGGTGATTTACTAATTCGGTTGGCCTTCTA
The DNA here is from genome assembly GCA_033239725.1 of Echinochloa phyllopogon. Lineage (NCBI taxonomy): Eukaryota > Viridiplantae > Streptophyta > Magnoliopsida > Poales > Poaceae > Echinochloa > Echinochloa phyllopogon. The sequence continues at coordinate 11,277,920 of BTCW01000010.1, read as the reverse complement.
TGTGGTTGGTGTCAAGATTGCCGCGCTGGAGGCATATCCCTGATGTACTTTTTTGCTTTTAGTTGTAAAAATGAGAATAATTTACGATGCAGTCAAAGGGACTTGTGCTTAGTAATTCATAGAAAAGAGGATCTGAGTTAGGACCCATGTTTATATACTTTGAGACAATGGAACAGACATTTTCAATCTTTATTGAGTGCATGAATACAAACTGGTAGAGTACAAGGTTGGCAGCAAAAACAAAATAGACTAGTAAAGAACTGAATCGATAAGAAAAAGATAAACTCTAAACTTGCTGGCCACCAGATTTTTGCCATATGTGCTCCATTAAATTTTCCTTGAGCTGACGATGGGCTTGCCGATCACGAATTTCTCTATTTTTCTCTAGGACATCTGCAAATCCATAGATTGGTCCTTGTGCAAGTCGTGCCGATTGCTGTTGAACTCATTAGCTATATCATTCCAAAAATATTCTCCCTTCTTGCCATTTCCTTTAACAGAATCAACTGAGTTGTTTAACCAAGCAAAAAGTAACCTTAGATTTTTCTTCTTCTGTCCAATTGATGCGCTGTGCTCTCCCCATGGGAAGAAGTGTTGGCAGCAGGACCGATAGAGCTGCCATATTGTGGCATAAAGGTTGCTCTATTGCTCGCTGCTCCCACACCTGAGTCGGTGACTGCACCAAGTTTTCTTGTAAGTGGTAACCTTGTAAGTTGGCTGCTCCCCAATTTGCGTGATGTTGAAGTCCTTGAAATCGTGGAGGAGAATGGCTATATGGTGGGAAGTTGGCTGGGCCACCAAATGAGTAGAAATTATGAAAATATTGTGGGTTGAAGCTTTGGGGGAACTGAGTTGAGGGAAAATTGTTATGAAATTGTTGGGGAGGGGAGCTTTGTCCTGGCTCAAGGGGATTTGAGGGTTCATCATTTTTGTTTCTGAAATTTTTGTCGGAGGAATCCATCTCTAGAATGAGCTAATGTGCATGCATTTGTTTTGGAGGCACCAACATATGGAGCTCAACTATGTATTTGTAGGCCGCAGCATGTGAAGAGGGAAGCCAGCAGCCAACGGCCGCAACTGGAGAGGGAAGCCAGCAACAACTATTTGTCCAACGGCTCTCTGCCTATCCGTGCTCAACCGTTTTATTTTTTATATTGATATGTAAACAGTGAACTCAAAAAGTAATATAGTTTATTCCTTGTGGCCGGTCCATAGCCATATGGACTACTTTTGTCATCATTACTATATAGACCGCTTGTACAATGTATATGGGCAGTCCACAAGGCTGCATTAATTGCATAAGGACCACTTTTTCTACGCATTGCTGGTGCCTTAGTGATTAGTTTTAAACATTTTTATAAATTCCTATGAAACACAAATTGTATTAAGTGATTCTATAGGCTAGAGGGCAATCCGGTATGGGCCGTGCCTTTTGGCCCCCATTTTCAATATAATGGATCTCAAGTGAGGAGAATCATCACCCTGTTGACCGTAAAAAGAATATAGTTAGGTGGTGTAGTTAGGCCCTGTTCGTCTGATCGGTGGCTGCTGCTGATTTGTTCTGAGAGAAAAGTACTGGTGACTGATTTATTCTGAGAGAAAAGTATTGCTGGCTAGTGGCTGATAAGCCAAACAAACAGGGCAATGTCCAAAGCGAATCACTAGTCTTTAATAGCCCCTTGCTATTGGGATCAGATGTAGCAAAAACTCGAGAATTCTAGGTCTGTTATGTGTTTTTTGATGTTGTTTTTAAGACTAGACCGGTGGGGTAAGACTGCCCCACGGCTTTTCATTAACAACAAGAAACCTTCTCTCACGCTAGGAAAACCCCCAACCTCGGCTTTGCCGGTGAGGGAATTTTCTTTAAAACCAGCCCCGTAAATTCGCTTCCGCGAGGATTTGAACTCGGATCTACTGGGTGTTACTCAAGCTCTCCAACCACTAGGCTAGAGGCCCTTTCATGATGTTGTTTTTTGAGTAATAATAAAGTTCTGATGACTCAGATTCCGAGAGTTAGGTATAAGTTTCATGGTCCTACAATGGTGAAGCTAATGTTTATCGTTTGGACAACCATAAACACACTGATTTTCTGATGATATTCTTTGTCTTGCACGCATCTAGAGTTGTGTCCCTGCTGGCTAGACTCATAAATGGCCTAATGGTACCAGTTTCTCCATTTGTTCCGCTAACCTGCAATGCTGTGTCACAGTCCATGTGTGAATTGACCTTTGGATGTATTGGTCATGTTTCGTTGGATTTCTAAAAAAATCTCAAGGGAATCTTTGCATGCACGAAGTATTAAATAAAGTCTATTTACAAAACCTTTTTAGAGATGAGTGTAACTTTGCGCGATAAATCTAATTAGCCTAATTAACCCACGATTTACTATAGTAATGCTACAGTACCATCATCTAATCGTGCGGTTAAAGACTAGGTCTCGCGAATTAATACGGAGTTATGAAGATAGTTTTTTAAACTGATTTTATTTAATATTTTTAATTAGTGGTCAAATGTGGAGGTAAAAAATTTCACCCTCAATAAAACACAGCCATTATGTATTGGTCTGCTTGGCTGTGAAGCCGAGTCACCTGAACCGGTTGATCAATTACGTTAGTCCTCCCTTTATATTTTTGTCAATTGGCATGATGGTACAGCGGCATGCTTTGGCTAGTACCACTGTGTTAACTGAAGTACCATCGGTTTTTCCTTTACTTGTGTCCTCCGAGTAAGCAAGTTTAATTGCAGCCTCGCTGGTCAGCTTAGGCCAGTCTCACTGGGAGTTTCATGGATAATAAATTGACTGTCATATCAGCATTTTTGATGATGTGTCACTGTATTAATGAAGAGAGAGGTGAAATGAGTTTCATGGTGATGAAACTTCATGTACACGGTTACCTAGACAGTTTGTGTCTTGCATGTGACCTAGGAAACAACAATTGATGAAACTATGCATTGAAATGGAGGTGTTTCATCCTAATTTCAAACACTCGTAGATTATATGTCATTCTAGGTAATTGTGTCTACGAGAGACTGACCTTATGACCTGTGGACCTGGCAGGCAGTATGCATGCACCGCTGATTCCTGATGCTGCTTGATTTTTTTTTTTGCATCTTTTGAGTTTCTTTTGTGTCTGATGACATCTGCTGTATGCCTGAATGTTATTGGGTATCAACAATCATTTGAGTACAAATTAAGCACAACCCCAGGATCCGACGGTTGAAATGACCTGTATGGGAAACTCATACTAATGGCTGAAACATTTGTCTAGGCCGTATGGAAGATAACTTTATATCGTTCGTGACAGATATCTCCATCGTTTTGGTTTTAGTAATGAGCTGTTCCTGTGGTCCTGCCAGGATGCTGGGTCAACATGATCGATTCTGATTCAATTCACCTGTTAAACTGAAACATATAAATTACAATTTTGAGACATTTAATTTTTTACAAGAATGATATCGGAGTTTCAACTCAATACCTCTCCAACTCCAACTTTTGCCTATCATCAGTTTCCAAATGAAAATTATATGATTCAACCGAAAATTTTTGAAGTATCAGGCTCTGTTTGGCAAATACCGGAGAGTTGATTCTCTGCTGATTCTGTGAAAGGATTATCTAAAATGAACTAAAAGACTAGGAGCTGAAAAAAGGTAACTTATTCTATGGAGTGATTCTCCCTCTTGATTCTGAGAGTTTAGGCTAGAGAATCACTTTCAGCCACGTAATCACTCCCACAAAAAATTAGAATCAGATAAAACTTTACCAAACAAGTCCTCGATCATTTAGTTTTCCACAGAGCATAATTGTTTTAAAGACTTCTGAACTAGAAGTAGCCTTGAACTAAACAGACCGATGCTCTATCCTTATTGAATTTCTAGTGCATTGACTGGATTTTGGAGTTCGCCAACCTCTCCCACCATTCCACTTGGTTTGCCAACTATAAATGTTTAAAAGATACTGATAGTTATAATTTTAAACGTTTGTTTGTGTTCATGTTCAAAATAATGTTCCTAGTTTTTCACTGGAAATTATAGGAAATTTTATAGATGTACAATAATTTTTCATGGAGAAAATTTTATTAATATGACAGTATTTTCTAACATCAACCATTCATCATTCGTATTGAGTGGTCAAGTAAAAAAGGCAACTAAAATATTATAAAACAACCTACATTTGGATCAGAGTATTTTTGCAGTGTACCATGCATTATTTCTACTTCTGAAACTTTACTCTCGTAGACTGATTGCAATTGTATCAATGAATCAATGGGTACAGTCAGAGAATAGAAGAAGGAAAAAAATCATTGGGATTTGTGAAGCAATTCCCGTTTATAAAGTTGGGTGCAGGGTGCTATCATCTTCTAACCTTGGCCAGTTGGCCCTGAGTTTTTTCTTTGAAGCCCTAACCACGGGCCTGATTGTTTTTGAAGCCCTAACCTTGGGCCTGATTTTTTTTGAAGCCCTAACTGTAACAACCCTAAAAATACCTATAGGTCTTGTTGAGTGCAAAAATTCGAATCTAAAAATTTTTGGTGGAATTGTGTGCATGCAAACAAACACATAAGAGTGTCTTCTATTTGCTTCCTAAATTCCTAGGCAATTTAAATTTGAAATTTAAAATCAATTTGAAGTGCTAAGGATGAAATAGTGTGATTTGGATTTATTTGGATTTATTTAGATTTTTGGTTGGTTTGAATTCAAATTCTAGATTTGAATTCAAACTCTAATTAACCAAACTAATTCCCAAATCCTATAACTGTTCGTGGGCCAATTTTTTCCCGAAGCTCAAGTCCAGTTAACACCCTCCAACTCTTTACCCGAGCCAGCAAACCAACCAGCCCGCTCGGCCTTTCGGCCCAACAGCAGCCCATCTTCTTCCCCCGCCGCGTCCCCGCCGCGTCGTCCATCTCACCCACTGACAGGCGGGCCCCGCCTGTCACCCGCCTGTCAGCCTTCTTCTTCTCCCTCGTGTCATCGTCCTCCTCTCGCCGCTCTCTCTCTCTTCCGCGGCCGCGCGCCCGTGACCCAACCACCCGAGCCCCTGTGCGGCCCGACGCGATTGCGCCGCGTGTCCGCGAGTTCCTGGCCACCCCAATCTCGTCGTCCGTGCCTAGGGAACCCTAGCCTAGCGCCTATAAAACCCGCCGCCGGCCACATCTCCCTGTTCAAGCCGCAGCCGCCCCATTGGGGTACCCAATCTCCAATTCGAGAAGGGGAGAGGGGAAGGGAGTACCAGAGGAGGAGTAGTGAAGGAGGAGAGGGAGAAGAGGGAAGCCGGAGCACCTTCTCCACGACGCCGCTGAAGCTCGGATCGCCGCCGTCCGTGGAGCCGCCGAGGAGAAGCCGAACCAGGGACGGGAGGAAGCGCACAAGCATCACCGAGCCACGACGAATCTTCCCCGAGCTGCAGCGTACCTCGACGTGACCCCTAGGTGAGCCACCGCGATTTCCCCCTTTCTTCTCTGTCTCCGGCCGAATTCCGCCGCCGCCGCCGATGCTAGCCCCTGGGACCCGACCTTCGTGTCGTGGCCATCTTCTTCTGCAGGAACCCGTCGCCGCTGTCGCACCTGCAGACCGCCGTCGCCTTTAACCCGCAGCCGAGGCCCGCCGCGGCCGAGCTCTGCTCGCCGTGCGCGCGAACGCCGAGGCCATGCGCGGCCGTGGGCGACCACGAGCCCGCGCATGCGCACCCAGGAGCGTCCCAGCAGTCGCTGGAGCCGCACGCGCGCGAGCCTAACTAAACCGAGCACCGTTGCACGCGAAAACCGGGTCACCGTCGTAGCTCGCCGGCGTCCATGGCCGAGCCGCCGCTGTTCGCGTCGGGAGGGCCCAACCGAACCCAATCCGCGCACTTGTTCACCCCGTCCGTGACCACCGAACCCTAGCCATGCTGTTCCGACCATCCTAGGCCCGAGCCGACCTCGTTTCCGGCAAGTTCGCCGTCGGCCTTCGCCGCCGGTCGCGCTCCAGTGCGCGCCACGCGTGCGCTGCGTCGCGCCGTGGCCACGCCACACGCCGGACCACACCCGCATGCCACACAGCCGGCCACAGAAAATCCCGGTTCGGCCACACCTGGATCCCATGCACCCGGCTCACGTGAACCCATCTCACGGTTCACGGTGGACTTGGTCCACCAGAGCAGCACCAGCAGCCACCCCCTTCGTGGGCCTATTGTGCGCGTTTAAGTCTGTTTAACCCCCTTGAACTCTTCCGGCCCAGTCGCTTTCAGCCCAAATCCAGCCCAACCATCGTTTAATTCTTTTTCCTTTTTCTTTTAGCCGCGCTGACACATGGGGCCCACCTGTCATACTCTGCGAGTCACTGACACATGGGGCCCACTGACCAGTGTTGACCCGCTGACCGTTGACCGTTGACCCCGTTGACCGTTGACCGGTCAACGCTGACGTCAACAGGGCCCACTGCTGACGTCATCCTAGGCAGACCCCACTGCTGACGTCAGCATGACGTCATGCTGACGTCAGCAGGCTAATTTCTGTCTGTTTTTCTTTTTCGGAAATTATTTAATATTTTCAGAAAATGATTTAAACTTCAAAAATTAATAATAAATCAACCGTAGCTCAGAAAAATATGAAACCAGTTTCTATATTTTTCTAAAATCATGATCTACGCGTTAGTGTAGAGTTTGGTGTTATTTGAGTCTTCTTTCGTCGCTGTTTTAGTGTTTCTTTGCTAGTAGTCACATCTTATTTTATTTTCACGCAACCCTAGGAGCTCCGGAGAGTTAGGAGGAGCCGGACCACTACAACAACTGCTTTGACGAGGACGAAAACCTTTGCCCAGGTTCACGCCCGACCATTCTCTGAAATACCTATTAGACATGCAACTAGTATGCTAGCGCTTTACTTTACTCGCATGATAAACCTGCACTGCCTTTGTTATTATCTTGTTACCTTGCTACCTACTACTCACTTTATGAAATATGCTATGCTATGCATGTGTTGGGATGGTTGTGATTGATCCTCTTGGCGTGAGCTGTGGGTGGTTTGGGAGGAGTAGTGCAGCTAGGCGGTGTAAGCGAGTAATAACAACTCGATCGTTGATCGAGGTGCTGAGGGGCTGCACTCGGGCAGTCCCTATGGGGTACCTGTTGCGGGTACATGGTTACTTGGGGATTGGTACTCGGGGAGTACTTGAGGAGTTTGGGCGGCAATACCTGTTATGGGTGCCGATTGCGGACCGTTGCGGCGGATCGCTTGTGATGCAGATACTCGCTTTACCAAACAATTAAGGACCGAGTCGTGCCCCCACTTTGGACTTGGGAAATACCGTGCTCACCATCTACCCTGTATGGGGAGGGTTCCAGCAAGCCTACTCTAGTGCGGCGCCGAGACTGTAGGAGAATCGAGCATGATATGTGTAGGGGGGATTCGTTGCGGCGTAATCTCCCTGATTTAGCACGGCCCCCGACTGGCCCCGGTGGGAAGGTTTCACGACCCTGGGGCAGATGTTAGATCGGATGTTTCCCGAGCCCAGGGAGACAGGATTGGCGCCGTTACTGTTTAGGGTCTTTGCTGTGGGCTGTGTCTCAGGTTGGTTGCGGACTAGCCTTGCAGCCCGGATGGATTCCTGGAGTGCCACCTCTGCAGAGTGTAAACTATACGTATAGCCGTGTCCACGGTTACGGACGACCCATTTCTGAGAAGCCCCGGCTAGCATGGGAATCTGCTTTCTTACCTCATCCTTGATTTGGGTTATGAGAGATTGGTCCAGCTGAGGCTGTTGAGACAAGGTGGGGAGGGAGCTCACCGAGTCGACTAGTGAGTGAAAGGTGTTGGTGGATGATGTTTTGCGGGAACCTGCTGTGGCAGGACGAGCCCGATGGGAAAATGTGAGGCTGATGGGTGGTTTTGGGAGTGGATGTGTGTGTGTGAGAAGGAGTTGGTGATGAGTTGAATATTGGGTTATTACTGCAACTTGCATAAGAAAACCCTGGCTAAATCCTTGATTATTTCTGTACCCTAGAATAGGCCACTTTAAAGTTTGCATCATATTATGGTTGGTGACGTGGACCTGTCCCATTTCCTTGGGGACAGACTTTGGGTTCTCAGGTGAAGACCCCGACCACGAGTTCAACCAGGACGGGTGGTACGACTGAAGGGTGTGCGCTACGCTCAAGGATGCCTGTGGAGGAGTGGACCCTGTTGTTCTAGCTACCGCTGCGCAGATGTTTCTTATTGTCGATTTAGACCAGAGGGCTTGTACCAGACGCTTTGTCTTTATATATGTCATGTAATGAATCTTTTATCGTTGTATGGATGTGATATTCGACTGAGATGAGTTCTGTACGAAATAGCTGCTATTCCTGGGACTATCTCGAGGGTACAGGGAGTCGGGTTCTCGTCGGTGAGAATCCGGTTCGTCACACTAACCTTGGGCCTGATTGCCTTAACGTGGGCGGGCTCTCGCAAGAATGAGTTGTTCGGCATGAATAAATGTGGCCCTATTCTCTCCTTTTCCGCCGTCACTTACGCCAACGGCGAACTGCCTTGCCCTGGCGGCCAGGGCAAATTTGTGGTGGCGAGGGTTTGCCGACCGGCGGCCGCCGCCGCAGGTCCCCGGCGCCGGCGCCCCCGCTGGACAACGACGACCTTCTCTCAGATATCCTCCTCCGCCTACCCCCGAAGCCGTCCTCCCTGCCCCGCGCCTCCCTCGTCTGCAAGCGCTAGCGCCGCCTCGTCTCCGACCGCGCCTTCCTCCGCCGCTTCCGCGCCCGCCGCCGCCGCAACGCTCCACTCCTCGGTTTCTTCACCAACGGAGAAAGAAGCGTCTCCTTCACCTCTACCCTGGAGCCGCTGACCGTCTCCCGCGCGAGCACTTCTCCTTGGAGATCAAGGGCAAATGGCGAATCCTCGGCTGCCGCCATGGCCTCGTCCTTATCCTCAACCAGATGGATCGCCAGTTGCTGGTGTGGGAACCCGTCACCGGCGATCTGAGCAGATTAGCCTTTCCCCCGGAGTTCGGTAATGGTGGGAGCGCGGTGGCCCTCAACGGGGCGGTGCTTCGCGCTGCCGGCGACGTCGACGCGGGTGAGGACCATTCGATCCCTTTCCTGGTGGCCTTGGTAGGCAGCGACCAAGCATGTACACGGGCGTTCGCATGTGTACTCATCGGAGACTGGCGTATGGGGCAATCTTATCTCAACAGCGTGCTCATCCATGGTTCCTGTGCGCATTCCCAGTACTCTGGTTGGAAGTTCTCTTTACTGGTGGCTTGGTCGGAATTCGATGGGTATCCTCGTGTTTGATCTGAATAGACAGTGCCTAGTGGTGATAGGTGTGCCATCGAATATACAATCCTGCTGCAATTTCAGCCACTGCGTTGTGCCTGCTGAGGGTGGTGCCCTCAGCTTCCTCTGCCTGTCAGGCTACAGCGCCCAATTATGGACGAGGAAGACAGACTCTGATGGTAGTACTGGATGGGTGCTAGGAAGAACTATTGAGCTGGATAAGCTTCTTCCTCTGAATCAAGAGGACAAAACTCCGCCATTCATCTTTGGGTTCACTGAGGAGGGTAATATTACTTATCTTGTGACTAATGCTGGTGTCTTCATGGTCCAGCTAGAGTCAGCGCAGTTTAAGAAACCTTTCGAACTGTCAATTATTGATGTGTATCATCCATTCACAAGTGTTTATACAGCAGGTAACAGCATACTGGACAACCCAGATGTAACAACATAAGTCTTCTATTTTCATGTACTTGCTGATGGAGCGTTTTTCATTTTTTAGTGCTAAATTAACAATTTGAGCCTATGATGCTTTCTATGAAGTATGAACACAACGGTTGGTTACTTCTTTCATGATTAGTAGAACTGAAATTTATTGTTGCTTGTCTATTGCTTCATGCAAAAATTTTCTTGCAGTAATACTTCCATGTGCATAGCTGTAGCTGACTTTATTTTGCATCCCGAGATATTGAAAGCCCAAACGAGTAACATAACCCAATAGCACAGTAGGGAAGGGTATTTGATACTTCTTTCCTCCTAAAGCTACCAGCATTTCCACAATAGTGACATGGCTTGATCTTTGTGAGTGTTTTCTAGTCGTCCGCGATTAGTCGTCCTAGTCGGCACTGAGGCGACTAGGTAAACCCCGAATAGTCGGACTTATCGCGATTAATCGTCCGATCAGCACCTTATCAGTGCCATGGCGACTAGGTTCGATTAGACGATCATATAACATTGCTTTGTGAACAATAGTTCAATTTTATCACCTATTCAGGAGCCGGTAGATGGTTTTTATTTTTTCTGAATGTATTCATTATCAATAATCATTATCAATTTTGTTGCCAGAGGATCTTATTAGTTTGGGTGTATTTATTGACATACCTGATCAAGATGACACGCAACAAGCATAAGAACAACTCTACCTTCACTTTTTCTCTGATCAGTCAAGTAGTCTCAATCTGTACATGATCATCATGATAAGATAGATGATAAGCTTACTGTTTTGAAAATATACTTTGTATGACCTTAGATGCGTTTATGTTTTTCTATTTCTAATAGTCTACCGTAAGTATGTTACCTTTCTCAAATTATATATGAGAATTCATCTGCACATATATTTTTTGCCACATCATATTTATCTGGTTTTATGTATTAGTATCATTCAATTTTTTTATTTCTTAGGCTCATAGGTACGGGCATTGGTGGTGGACATGATGGAGCTGAACTGTTGCACAATACATAGATGACTGTCCGATTAGATGTGCTAGCATAATGCGTTTAAACAGGTGATTAATATTATTATGCTTTGCATTTACGTTGAGCTATATGATCTCCTTTTTTCTTTTTAAAAATGCCCTCTCTTCTTCTACCATCTCTGAAAGAATCAAATTCTAAGAGACCACTCCATAATCCTGTCTGCAACTCTTCTGCCCTGTTGTTTTCTATCTCCCATCATCATGCATAGCAGGCTGCTTCCTGGCTCTTTTCTTTATGGCTGGCGTCCTCATCGATTCATCCCAATTCCCATGCTCAGCAGCTCTCTGTTCGCTTCATCATGTCTACCTTCAACCATCTCCATTCTGTTTTAGCTAGGTGTTCTACTTCCACCCCCTTATTCTAGATCTGCTGTTTTGGTCTCCCTTACTTTAATCTGCCTTGCTTCCAGTTTTCCTCCTTAATTGTCTGGTACTTAGTGCTAGCTCTTGCAGCTTCTCAGATGGTGGATGTTGTAGGACCATTTTCCCTTTTTGCACATAAGTTTGTACCTTCTCATAGTTTTTTGCGGGAAGAACCATTTGGCTTCATTATTTATAAGCGTTTGCAGCATCGCAATTTTTCACAACAAAGAAGGTGCTCTCATGTTTCATAATATCAGAGTTTTGTGTTTTTTACTAATTAATGATAAATAGTAAAGGTCACGTTTTGCTTGATACTTTGGAAGTATAAAAGAAGACTAGTTTCTGTTTTGGGACCTCAAAATGTGAATCAGTAAGTGGAACTATCCCATTGAGGGAACTGAGTGAATGACCTTGAAAGATGCAATCTGAATTGCATGGTCAGTGCTTGATGCTTTACCTGATTTTTTAGACTTAGAGCTCTTGGTAACTCATTTGTTCTTAAAATTTATAAAAAGGTATGTCTATGAACTAGTACATGTCTCAGCTTTTTTCTACCCGTGCCTCTGATGCTCGTTGAACAGTGTATTACATATGATTCAATGAGCTAAGCGGTTTAGTTATTTTCCCTACTCAGGGCATTGAATCACTTATCTTTAAGTAGCTACTGAGATCAGATGTTGCCAAAAACTTGATGACATGCCAACAATAGAAGTACAACTTAAGTGTTCTTCAATTGCTATCCTCTGTTTCTAGATGGCAGCTTTTTGTCTAATGATGATAAGGTGATTCATATTCGCAGCTAATGTTGTTGTCTGTTCCCTACCTATACAATTGTGCTAATTGGTGTTGGTGATGATTTTATTATCTAGCAGGCATCAGGAGTTGTGTTCTGGCTGCCGAGAAGCATAAATGTCGTGTTGCTATGCTAGCTTGCGACTGTGGTGCCATGTTACATGCTGAAATTGACCTTCAGATGCAGCATGTATTGGTCAGTATGGAGTCACTGGATTGAAGTTGTGATCATCGATCGCAGTCCCTCGGTTTTCTATGCTCTTAAGAGGAAAGGTTAATAATAGAGACAACTGATATAAGAGGTTATATCTTGTCTACACATTACTACGTAATAGTAGTCTGTTACTTGTCTACACATTACTACTTTTTTACTATTTATTATCTTCTCTTTCCTATTCATTCTCACATCTCCTCTCGTTTGGCCCACCCCTACATAGGAACATGTGTCGAGATTGTTGCTTTCATGAGAGCCAAACTCTCTTCTTTCTCCTTCTTTCTTTCCTCCAAGGCGAATCTGAAATCCGATGCCCTATGACCCTATTGAACACAAATATCAAACTATGTATTTACCAATTGCGAAGATAACCCGTGCATTTATTTGATGAAAAAAGCTTGATAGGTGGGGTCGCTATGAGGAATAGTGTTTTAATGATTGGTGGGTCTGTAATGCACGTGTGACACATTTATAATAGAAAACAAGATTGCATAACGGATAATTGATCGGAGACCGTATTGGTTACAAACTCGAGATTCTATACTACGGCGGAGAGCTTGACAAAAGAAGGGATAGTATTTCAATGACTGGTGGGTCCGTCGGCTGACAAGTGGGGGCATAGAAGGGGTAATGTTTAAATTATTTGTGGACCATTTGGTCGTCGAAAGTTTTGGATCTTTATAGTATATAATAATAGTATAGATTTGGTTGGTGGGTACGTGGGGTGGGTAAAGAAATTTCAGGGTGAAAACGAAGTAAACTTTTTAGAAACATTGTTTTTTCTTGTTTGTGAAAACTTTCTATATACTAGCAAAGGCACGTGTGTGCACGTACATGTATAAAATAAATCACATGTAACATATAAAATATACACATCTAAAATATACAAAAATTGTGACATTTTGTTTTTAGGAAGTTTGAAATCAATAAAATGTGTGGTAATAAATGAGCAATAACAGATATTTCAACTTTCGTGCTTGCAACAATAATTGATTACCACAGTTGATTCGAATCAATTTATTACCTTCATGTCTAGTTGTCCACTACCGTATTTTCGAATCAATTTATTACCTTCATGTCTAGTTGTCCACTACCGTATTTCGTGCTTAAGCTGACTCTGGATTTCAGTGAAGATAGCTTCATTTTTCTTCGTGCTTGCAACAGTAATGGCCTACGCACAACATAAGTGACCATTCAGCCATGAAAAATATATATTCACAATAGTGTAATCTACATTACTACAATCACTATCTAAAAGATAAGATTGACAAAGAAACATGACATCACAACAAAAACAAAGATCTACATAAAATAGGACGCGCGATGCAATTAACATCAAACAACATTAAGAACAAAAACCAAATGTAAACTTCAGAAATGGTAAAAATATATCTCACATATGATTTTCACTTATCTTCTAAAAAATTACAAAATGTCAGTTTTAGAAATGAGAATTAAAAGTGTGCAGCGTATGCAACTTGTATTCGTGGTGGAGAACGACCGCTCGCGGTCATCGTCATCGACGCCGGCCCCCTCGCCATAGTGACCGTCGCGCCCAGGTGCTTGGCGAGGTCTTCCTTGAGGAGGGTGATCTGGTGGCACACCTCCGTCATGGTCGACCGCGCTGACGGTGAGTGCTGCATGGACTTGAACCCGAGGTCGGTCAGCTCGACCATCACATCCGCTATGAGCCTCTCATCTGCCACTGCCGACGCCGCGTCCGCCAGCCACAACTTTGCCGACGTCGTGCGGGTAGTGTTGTTTCACCCAATTGTGCAGCGTCAGACCCTCCTGGAAGATCACATCCGTCGGCCTCTTCCCCGTGATCAGCTTGAGAAGCATCACTCCGAAGCTGTACACATCTCCCTGCGTCGATGGGTGACCTCCCAATCCGCACTTTGAACCAAGAACAGAACACAAGCAAATGTTAAGCAAATCTAAAAATGCCACATCGCTTATATAAATTAATAAACTTTGTGAGTGTAAATACATGGATGCACGCACGGACTGTACCTGGTGTGATGTAGCCGACCGAGCCTTGTAACAATTCGGTTATGGAGTCGCACTGATCACCCAAGCCGTCGATGTCATCGACAAAGTCGTTGTCATCGCCGACGTCCTTGAATAGCCGCGCGATGCCGAAGTCAACCACGACGATGGTCATGTCGTCGTCGAGGACGACGTTGCTGGGCTTGAGGTCGATGTGCACGACGCAGACCGGCGTTGTGGTGCAGGTACGGGAGCCCCCTTGGCGACGTCGCCGGTGATGGACACCAGCTGCGCGAGTCCCATGCCATGGCCGCGCCCACCGTCGGGCTAAGATAGGCGGCTCTCGAGGCTGCCCTTGGGCATTAGCGGGAGCACGAACGCGTGGAAACCCGGCTAGCTGCATGACGTGACCACGCGCACCAGGTTCCAGTGGCGCGTTCGGCGTAGCTCATGGCACTCCCACTTGAAGCTCCGAGAGACCTCGCCGGCGCCGCCGCCCTTCGGGTCGAGCACCTTGACGGCGACGCGCGTGCCGTCGTGGAGCGTGGCCTCGTACACGCACCCGAATCCCCGGGCAGATGATGCTCGACGGGTCGAAGCACGGCGTCGCCTCGGCGAGCTCCCCGTGCGACACTCTAGGTGGTAGTCCATGTCCCCACCACCGGCTCGTCGGCGTCAGCCATCAGCAGCGTCGAGCGGCACAAGTCGCGGCTCACCTCCGCTCCCGCTGAAGATGGCCAACGCGAACACGGCCACCGTGATCACCATGGGAAACAACTTCACTCCACTCTTTTTTTTCTTACCGCTGCGTCTCCTACCTGCCCACCGTACCCGCTTGTGATTTAGGAAACTCACGCATAATCTTTCGTGCCCTGCATCGCACGCCGCCTCCATGATCCAGATCCGCCGCAGCCTCAACACCCCCGAACACACTAATCGGTCGCATCGTCGTCAACCTCGCCGCCGAGACGCGCATGGATAAATTGCGACGTCGTCTGGAACGACGAAGCAATCGACGCAAGCCTTTGTTCCTCAGCACCCGTGCCCGGCCTGCGCAACTCGTCTTCGATCGAAATCGAAGCAATCAGTCAAGCCCGTTCCTCGGGCACCGCCGCGCGCCCAACATGAAGCTTCTTTCCGCCGTCGTTTGCGCCCTGCTCCTCCTGCTTAATGGTATGTTCGTTCTAGCTACTTGTTTTCTCACGATGTGCTAGATTCATCATTGTCATCAAGTAGGCCAATCAAAGCGCACATCGATTGATCAAGGGCGGCGCCGGGCTGATTGACGCCTGCCTTGCCTTGGCCATCGTCGCTGTCGTGGTCTGCCGGAGCCGCTCGACCGACGTGCCGGCGAGGGTCCAGAGAGCCACGCACGTGGTGCTCGCCCATGCTGGAGTTCTAATCCTCTCTGCCATCCGGGACAGCAGCAACATGGCGTTGCGCCTGGAGGAGACGGAGACGAAGTTACTGCACATGGAGGAAATCTTGCATACGTGACCGATCTTGTCTGGCCATGCAACCGTATAATCTTGTTTTAGGTTGATTTTATAGTCTGTCGGGAGTTTTTACATACCAATTAGCAAGGCATCCAAGCACTAAAAGAATGTCCAATGAATGTGCACACTTTATGTCACCTAAATGAGATCCTGATTTCCATTCACTAAAAGAAATGAATTGAAAATTAAATTTTCAAACACCACATGCTTCTCAAAGAAATAGTAAATGAATAAGAAAATTACCCAGCTCCTTTCTTCCCATGTAACCAATGAGCTCATTCAATATAAACCGCAGGACATTCATTTCTTGGCAAAATATAATAAGCTATTTTGTGGTTTGGGCACGTGTCAACATGTGCGTCAACTTTGGCCACAAAATAGATGCATATTACAAGTGCCATCCAAACAGATATCTATAGATTGGGTATAAACACCGGCCTTTTAACAGATTGATGATATGTTTTCTACAACATGAAAAAGAAGTAGAGTTATAACAAATATTAAACATACTAACCAACAAAATGTTTAATAATTTATCAAAAACCATATTTAACATATTAAACCATCTATCCTTGAAGATGAAACAAGTTTACCCAATGGTCTATGGACAATCAATGCTAGCTTTGTCACAGCCAAAAGTAAAGGCATCAGGGACACTGAAGGAACTCACCGTGTTCTGAAATCCGAGGAATCCATGCTCCTTGTTCTTGTTCATGGTGTACTTGTCGGCGTTGATCACGACATCCACGAGCCACCAGGTGGTGACATCTTCAAGCTTCGTCGGGACAATCTCCGTCTCCATCACGATCTGCGCCCACACGATCTCCTTCCCGGCCATAGCCTCGACGAGCTTGAACCGCTTGTCCTCCCCCATCGTACCCGGACCACTCCACGTGGAAGTGCTTGGCCAGCGTCGGCCACAGCTGCTTCCACTTGACCCCGTTGGTGAAGTTGAAGGCGTTGTTCTTACCGTTGGGCTCCAGGGCCGCCCAGAGCGCGTGCTCGACGATGAACTCCGCGTCGGAGGCGTCGCTGAATCCCTCCCAGGCGAGACGGGACCCGGGCCAGCGGAGCGCGATGCCCTCCTTGCGACAGATGGCGGCGTAGACGCAGAGGCTGGCAACAACATTCCTGGAGGTGCGCGGGTAGAGGCCGAAGATGGTGTTGGGGCAGTGCACGGACCAGGTGATGGCGGCGTCGTCGGAGCGGGAAGCGGTGAGCTCGTCGAGGAGGGCGTCCTTGAGGTCCTCGGAGCAGGGGCGCATGGCAGCGGGGACGCCCGTCAGGGGCTCAAGCGAGTCGATGGAGTTCTCGCGGCTGATCTGGAGGCAGACGTGGACGAGCGCCGGGTAGCTGGGGACGACGATGGAGAGGACGTTGCGGAGCACGGCGCAGTTGGCCTCGAGGGACGGGGAGCAGGCGTCGTAGAAGAGGTGGGTGATGTCGGTGATGGGCGCGAGAGCCTGGGCCACGGCGGCGGGATCGGCGAGGTCGAGCTCGAGGTGGACGACGTCCCTGGACGCGACTTGGTGGGGAAGGTCTCGAAGGAATTCGGAAATAAAAAGGTGAGATTCAGAGGAGGAAAAATGCTTTCCTAATAAAATCAAAGTGGGTACAAAAACATGGGTGAAAAAAAATGGAAGCTAGACGTGACCTCACACGGGGTTTTTCGCTCTACCAAAAAAAAACTTTCGCAATATTTTCTTTTTTCCCTGCATCATGGGTCCAAGTGGATCCGACGTGAGGGGTATGGGGGTTTTTCGTTGGTAACAGATATTTTCAAAAGAACTCGATCCTTTTGGTATAGATTTTTCATGGTTAGGCATGACATATGAGTCCTCTATGAGGGGTGAATAAAAATTATTTAGGTGATAAGTGTTTTAAAAAATGAATTCTTATAGTATAGATTAATGGCTTGATTTCGCTGACAAGGTTCGTTCTTCCGCAGACATTTAGCAGTCGTTTTGCATAAAACCAAAAATCCTAGGTTTAGAGAAAATAAACAAAGTTTTTAGAAAAAAAACAGACTAAAACATATTTATCCGGAGCAGTTTTTACAAAACTAGAGATCCAAACAAAAGCCGTGGCCCGTGATTTTGGGTCCTGTGTTTCGTAATTGGCATATGCTTGCGTGGGACTGGATATGTAGGAACCCCTAGGGCCCGTGTTTTCATCCATGACTAACAAAGTAGTAAACATATTTTACCCGCAAAAAAAAGCATACTAGTAAACATATTTGACCTTGCATGTATTGGTCAGCTCGGCTGTGCAGCGGTCGTGTAATTAATCGATCTATCGGTCGTCTTCCTTCCTGTTTTGCGAATTTTCCGTGGGCATCAGTCGATTTGCATCATCTATTTTTCTTGCATTTGGGCCTGGAATGGGCTATCGACGCTTCGGCTCGCGCGGCTCCGTCCGGCAACAGTAGAAGCTTTCGGTTTCCCGATTCCCCGCCGTTTGAGAATCGAAAGCAAGAGAGACACGTGGTGCTAGGATGCTAAACGGCCCTAGATTTTATACTCATCGAGCTTAACTAATACTAGTAAATTTTTAGTTAAAATTAACTAGAACAAAGTTAGATTATAGAGATATAAGGGCCATGATCTATTTTCACCCCCTACCTAGTGCCCATGGTGGAGAAGCACAGCATGTATGGTTTGGAACTTGCTACTGTACAGGTGAAGAACAGCCACCTTACGCGCGTGAAATACTTTATTACTACTAGTCAGCTGCATATCTCTTCCTTGTGGCTTTTACTATATGGATTCATTAATTAGTTTTACCTCGATTTCCATGCCATGTTCCTCGGGGTGGAGGCTAATCTACCCTCTATTATTATTCTAAGACAAACAAATTCTTCAGCTTCAATCCATTGCAGGCAACGAAACTTTGGAGAACATATGCATAAGCATACTCTTATGATCCATGGCGGAAGCATTGCCGTCGCTGAGCCCTCTCATCATGAGCCTGATCAGGAACGCGGTCGCATTTATTGGCGCTGCCATCACTGTTGTTGGCCGAGCACAATCAGCTTGATCAGTTTGATTAAAAGAACACCCCGTTTTCCTCTTCCCTCCGCGCTTCGTACGTTTGGGGCGCGCGTCGCGCAGCCCGAGCTCGGCAGCGTCTTTTTTTTTTAAAAAGGTAATGCTTGGACTGGACGTCCGTCCGATGGACGGACGCCTATCCATTCCACGTTTATTTATTACGGGTTTTCTCTCCTCGTTTCACCTCCCCATTCTCAAATCGTGAGGCCGCTGCTGCCCGTTCCTTCGTACGCGCTGCCGCCGTCGCTCGGGTCCTCCGTGCTCCCGCGCCGCCGCCGGCCCTCCGTCCGCCTCCTCCATGCACCACCGCTGATGATGCCGCCCGCGTCTGCTCCTCCCACTACCAGAATGATCAACATCTGCACCGGGTGGGAAAGCCCTTTAGCACCGGGTTTCCCACCCGGTGCAACTAATCCGAGGCTAAAGGGGTACCCCTTTAGCACCGGGTTGAATAACCGGTGCTAAAGGGGCCCTTTAGCACCGGGTGCAGCCACGACCCGGTGCTAAAGGGCCTGCCCCGCAGCGCCGGTAGCAGGGCCTTTAGCACCGGGTCGTGGCTGCACCCGGTGCTAAAGGGCTTAGATTTTTTTTTATTTTTTTCCAGACGCCATGAATGTACTTTTGTTTTTGTTCTTGTTCTTCAAGAACAGAAAAGGAAAGAAGATGATGACCGATAAATAAGAGGAGAAAGAAAGAGATGAGTAGATAGCTCAAATTATATTACAATATCCAAGATCTAATAGGGATTGGATTACAACGTTAGAGATCCAACAGAGAAATTTAATTACAAGACTCAAGATTCAACACTCAGCATTTCAATTTCAACCACGAGCACCTTCATTACAAGACTCAAGATTCAACACTCAGCATTTCAATTTCAACCACGAGCACCTTCATTACAAGACTCAAGATTCAACACTCAGCATTTCAATTTCAACCACGAGCACAAGACCCACCAGCACGAGCGCGGCTTCTTGCGCCGCCCAGCAGCCAGCGCGCCAACCAGCCTGCCTTCTTGCGTGCCTGCAGGGGAACCAAGAAACGAAGTGAGAAGAGGAAGGGAGAAGAAAAGAAGAGAAGGGGGCGAGGCGAGGAGGAGGGCCGGCGGTTTGGGGGAAGACGAAGTGCTGCGGGAGCGCGGGCCGGCGCGAGGCTATATAGAGTCGGGGCATTTAGCACCGGGTGCAGCCACGACCCGGTGCTAAAGGCCCCCCTTTTGCACCGGGCCTTCCCACCACCCGGTGCTAAAGGCCCTTTAGCACCGGGTCTGGCACACCCGGTGCTAAAAGGCCGTAACTGGCGCCAAATGAAAATTGGGGGCCTTTAGCACCGGATTTTAGATCAACCCGGTGCTAAAGGCCCCAAATTTTCGTTTGGCGCCAGTTTCCAAACCGGCCTTTAGCACCGGTGGCTACTATTTGGGAATCTTATAAATATAGTTTTTAATATATAGTTATTAATACTTGTTTTAATTCAGTTATTAATACCTATTAAAAATATATATTAAATAAGAAAATCTTATAAATTACTAGAAAATCTTATAACTTACTAGAAAATCTTATAACTTACTAGAAAATCTTATAAATTAATAGAAAATCTTATAAATTACTAGAAAATCTTATAAATTAATAGAAAATCTTATAACTTACTAGAAATCTTATAACTTACTAGAAAATGGTCTCAGATGAAAAAGTCATGAATAGTAAAATTTCATATCTCATCAAGATCTACAATCTTTATTTAAGTCATTTTTGCATTTGAGAAAGTGGTAGTATACATTGTTCATTAATCCTAGATTCACTCACATAGTTTCTAAAACTTTGTTAGAGACTTGTCAAATGTGTACTACATGTTTTGACCCATTTTGAAAATGACAAAATGACCTAAATAAAGATTGTAGATCATGATGAAATATGAAACTTTGGTATTCATCACTTTTTCATTTGACATCACCTAGTGTGAAAAAAACCTTGGTTGTAGTTCTCATTTTTAATTCAAAATTTGGATTGTTCAAACACGAGAAGATTTTTCAAAATAATAACATTAATAAGTTTCATAACTTGATAGAGTATGATTTTAGGAATTTTTAGGAAGAAAAATGATCTTTTTTGAAGTTTGTACGAGGGAGAACGACTAGTTACAACTTTTATACAGAGATTAAAAAGAAAAATTGTTCTTGTTCATCCAGTGACGTGGCTCGTGTGCGCCCGGTGACGGCCGAGCAGCATGAACACAGCGCCTAAGTGTTCAGCTGGCTCGGCCGGGGGAGACATTAGCACCGGGCCGTGGCAAGACCCGGTGCTAATGTGCACACTTTAGCACCGGGTGCAGCCAGCAACCGGTGCGAAATGGCCTCGGCACATTAGCACCGGTTGCTGGCTGCACCCGGTGCTAAAGGGGGCGCATTAGCACCGGGTCTTGCCACGACCCGGTGCTAATGTGTCCGCCATGACACCCCGCAGCGCCGCCCCCGCTCCTAGCCGTTAGACCCGGTGCTGAAGCCCCATCAGCACCGGGTCCAAAAATGGCCGAGGCGGAGGAGGCGGGCGGATGTGAAGGATTCTGGTAGTGTCCGTGGGCGCCGCCCTGTGAGCCGACGCCGACGCGGTCGCCCCGCGCGCCGCCGCCCCACGTCTGCTCCTCCATGCCGACGTTGTGCTCCTTTGCGGGCCGCCCCTCCGCCGCCGCTGTCTCTCCTCCATGAGCTCCTCCGTCGTCGCGTCGAGCTCCTCCGCAGCGAGGTCGTCCGGTCGCCATGTGACGCAGGGTGGCCGTGGCGCGGTCGGGGCGCGAGCTACGCCCCCGACGCCCCTGGGCGGTGCTCGTCGGTGGGTTGCTGGTCGCAGGCCGCCGTTCCCCGCGGCGTCCCCCGCGCTGGCCCCAGAGGAGCTCCAGACAACATTCATGACGTGCAACAGGTAGGTTTTGATACATGTTGGTAGGGTTTGCTCCATGTTGTAAGAGCATGTTTTATGTGTTTCGGATGTTTCAGAAAAAATATTGCAACTGTTTGATGAGAATGTTGCAAAACTAGATCTGGGATGTTCTAGGGTTTCGCTCCATGTTGCAATAGCATGTTTCACTTGTTTCGGATGTTTCAGAAGTATGTTGCAACTGTTTAATGTGAATATTGCAAAAATAGATCTGGGATGTTGCGATGTTGCATATGTTTCGCATGCATGTTGCAGGTGTTTCATCCGAACGTTGCATTTTCATTGGAAATTGTTTGACTATTGTGCGCGTGGTAGAGTCGTGGGCATGTGTTTCTAGTGTTGCAAACGATGACTATTTATGTTGCAGATACTATTGTTTGATGTTGCATACGCTATTCTTGGGTGTTGCAAAAATTTAATATGTTGCATACAATATCATATCCATGTTGCGGCGGGATTTTTTTCTGTGCTACAGTAAGGTCGGTTATAAATACTTGGCTGTGATTGTGCCACGTCACCCTCTTTTTTTTCCTCTGTTCTACTCTCGTGCGTACGTGAATGCTTGGCTGTTATTGGTCCACGTCACCGTCCGATATTTGCGCCCAGATCGGACGTCCGGGCGCTGGTGCAACCGTTTAAAAAAATAGCTCGACAGCTTCTGGACGGAGGGATTCTGGATGACCGGTGGGCCATAGTCCTCGTGGGCCTACGTTCGGTGGCAGGGCTCGATTAGCTGGGCCGTGTTTTTTGAGCGGCACGGGTATTAAATAAAGTCAGTTTACAAAACTACCTTTACAACATTAGATTATTTTGCGAGACCTATCTAATGAGATCTTTAGCATTACTGTAGCAAAACCTAGATTAATTAGGTCCATTAGATTCGTCGGGCAAAGTTACACCCGTCTCTAAAAAGTTTTGCAAATATATTTCATTTAGTACTTCATGCAGAAAAGATTTCTTTTACAAATTTTTGGTCGGAAGGAAAGAAACACGGCCTTGCTGCCGAGGGCCGGGCGTGGAAAAAGCCTGTGCGTCGCGCCTGCGATAGGCCGCTGGGTGGTAGGCCCACACCTGCAATGGCCCCACTTGACGGTGGGTGAACTCGAGCTCCAGATGGTGCGGCCGAGGAGGAAAGGGTGCGAGGCCTGTGGTCCTCCGCCACCCCTGCTCGATTCTGACGAGGGCCCCGTCGGAATAGTTGCACGGGGTGGGCGAGCCGCTGCGTCTGTTCGCCGGCCCTGTAGCGCCCGACGCTACTGCACTGTGGGCCTGCGATTGTGGTGGCCCCGGTTGGCAGTGGGGTGCATCTGCTTGTGCATGGTGGCAGCGATGAGGAGAGGAGGGGGCGACGCGCTCCATGGCTCCGCTGCCAGGTCCATGCAGGCGTGCCGCCTCTTCCGCCAGCCCCTCAGATCAACCCCAGGCTGCGCCGCGCGGCATGGGATCGGTTAGGCGAGGACGGAGCAGGCGGCCAGGACGGACGGCCAGTCCCGTCGGCGCGTCCTCCCGAGCTTCGATTCCCGCAACGGTTGGAGTCGAGATAAGTCCCCCACCCCACCCCCACGTCTTCCCCCCACCTCTTTTCTCCTTCCTCCCGCCCTGGCTACGAACCTCCCGCCTCCCGTTTCTCCGTCGCAAATCACTGCATGCGGATATGTGAGCTCTGCCTCTTTGTGCCCTCCTCTTTTCAGCTGCTTTGGATCTGCCGTGTCTTGACCTGATCCGCCGGTTCTTGCTCTTGCTCTTCCGGTGCAGGTGCAGAAGCGGCCATGGATACGGTGACCTAGGCTTTGGTACAACCAATTGTAGGAAGGTGGTTCAGCTAATTTTAGTTTGATCCTTCCTTTGTTTGATCCGATGCCGTAGATATTAACTGAGTGCATCTATTTCTTTTTCTATTTCTGCAGTGAGCTTATTGGATTACGTCAGTAGGATCTCAAGGTGAGTTCTACCTTCTGCAGACCTTGTCAGTTGTTTACGTCAGTAGGATCTGTGCCTTTCATAAATAAAACGACATTGTGATGGCATCTTGTGTTTTTTCTTACGCCTGCAGCAGGATTCTTCGATTTGAGCAGCAGCATCTCAAGGTGTGTTTGTCCCTCCTCTGTTGCTCTTCATATGTTTGCAGTTGCCCTGGATTAGTGAGGAAAAAATGAGAGCTGAGGCTTATTATTACGCCTTGCTTTCTCTATACAGCATGGTTGTTTCCTTTTTAGTCTGGATGCGATCTTGTTTAGGATGTTTGTTGGGTGCATTTTTATAGGTACATGCTATGTTTGTAGATTATTCTAGTTGTTTCCTTTATCCTGATTGTTTAGGATGTATGTTAGTTACTTTATCCTGCCATCTTGCATTGTTGCTTGCTGTATCGAGCATGTGGGCCTTATTTGCTATGTGATTTGATATTGATGTGCCTTTGATCTGAATGTACGTGATTATGTTCTTCCTTGTTCCTCGACCTTCTCTTGCTGAAGGAGGATTGCCGTCGGGTTGTTTCTGCTTTCTGCTTTCTGTGTGCTGCGGGCTTGCCAATGTCAGTTTGCTCTTCCTTTTTCCGTTTCATGCACTGTGTTTGTCCTGCTGTATATATATGTACAGCATAGTTATGCGGACACCCTCTCTCTAAAACTCTCTGCTTCCCTGCCTTTTATTTATAATACATATACCTTTCTGGTTCAATTTGTGGTATTGTGGTGACATTATTTCTATTGTTGTTTCTTTTTGTGTCCTCCTTTGCTGTTCGGTGTTGATTGTGGCCGTTATGTGCTGTGCTGGGAAGAATGTGTGTCATTCTTTGATGTTTGGTGTTGATTGTGGTCCTTCTATGTTGTGCTGGCTGTTTAGTGATGGCTGGGTCTCCGGGCTGGGTCTTCTAGAGATGGCAGTGGTGGCAGTGACATTGGTGCAGCCACCCCTGATTAGAACAGGAAATTAGCTATTCTAATTGTTGTGTAAGTTTGCTTAAAGAGAGTGATATTTTGGGAATTGATGATGCGCCCATTTTGTTTGCATTATTACTCATCATTTGTCACCAAAAATCCTGCAGCGTTTGTTATAAAATCTGAATGTTTGTCACAAAGACCATATGTCGGCAAATGAATATTTATTGCTTGTAGACATAATACTTTAACCTAACACCTTTTGAATAAACGAAGCTATGGTTGACAGCAGATTCTTTAGTGACCTATTACGCCTGAACCATTAGCAATACACTTGCCAACATGGCATAACAAGCAGTAATATGAATAAACGTGTAGCTAATCTGAATCTTTGACCATGGTTTGATGCTATTAGTGCCTCTTGGACTATGTTAAGATGCCGAATGAAGAAATATACCATTATTGTTGTCTACCGCAACTTTGACATTCAAGTAGCACATCATTTGTTAGTTGTTGCTGCATCTCCATGACACATGCTTGACATTAAACTATTATCCTTTTACGGTCCAAGCAGGGATGCATGAGCAGTGAAGCTCATGTTGATTTTGTATCTACCAGTCGTGGCCGACTTTTGTGTGCCCTTCGTCTCCAGTGAGAAGAGGCCAACTATGTAGCATGATGATTATTTTTTTTACTTTCAGTTTGTATTCAAAGTTACCAGCAAGGTTGTTGGGTAGCTATGTATACTTGTTGCATGTAAATTTATGATGCTCGGATGTGCTCTAATATGCTTCAAATGTCGGATACACACCTGATGGATAGAATAGATTGGTGATCTGATATGCTGTAATATTGATGATTGAGATGCGAGATAGACACCTGATGGCTAGGATAGTTTGACGCTCGGTTGGGCTGTAATATTCATGATTCAAATGCCAGATAGATCTGAAGGATCAAAATGACGACCAGAGAGAGGGGGAGTGAATGGGAGCCGATAAAAATTTCTTCTCGAAACTCGGCCTATATCCCAAAATCACTACCCAAGAGATCCTCACAAGCTTGTCAAGGTAGCATAGTCACAACGGACCTACCAACTCTAGGAACAAGCTCGAATGAGATAGAAAGCGGAAGCACAATTCAAGAAGCGAAACCAAACGCTATCTGCCTGGGCCCCGACGGACTGTCCGCACGGTGTTCGTGGACTGTCCGGGGACCTGGCGGACTGTCCGACAAAGAAGAACGGACCGTCCGTAAAATCAACTTGAATCTCCAGAAACTTTGGGTCCTATACGGACTGTCCTAGGGACCATCCGCCAGTGTCGTGGACTGTCCGAGTTGGTCACGCGGACCTTCCGTGAAAACACTTAGCCAAAACGAGAAAAACTCAGATGAGCAGCCAACCCTCGGACCGTCCGCCAATCACATGCGGAGTGTCCGGGAACCCTGCGGACCGTCCGGCAAACCCAGTCGGACTGTCCGAGAAACCCGACGAACGAACAGGAAGAACAGCTACAGTAACCCGCGGGTCAAACCTCCCAAATCCATCACTGGATCTCCCAAACGGCTAGAGCTCTTGAAGCGAAACTTTGGGGAGATGTGAAGTAACTCAAGAGGATGCTATGCCCCAAAAATCTTAGCCTCTAACTCCCTACAACACGAGGAATCGCGGATCTCACGGAAGAACACTCTCACCATGAGTTCATCACAAAAACTTCAAATCTAGACCAAATCCCGGCGTTTGAGGGGTCAAGATCATCCACAAAGAGGCACAAGGCACTCACCCATGATCCCCACAAAGAAATCCGAGAGGAAACAGCCTATAAACGATGAATCGAACCAAGAACGAAAATAGCACAAAATGAAGTCGGGAAGGAAGACAACCAAATCATCTCTAGATCAAATCTTCCATACAACCAGAGGTCACGATCTATACAACGGTGGCTAACCTCCACCCTTCATCCATCCGCTAAGATTACTCGATCTGCACTTGGCTAGCCTACCAGAAAAGAGAGCAAATGAACTAGGGTTTCGAACAGATAACTTACCATCCCCTCCACCTCCTATTTATATTGAGTCATCTGGTGGGGGGAAAAGACCACACTACCCCTACACTCTAAGCCTAAGATACATACCCCTCAGGGGCAATCTTGGAACTCTGAGATATTTCCTCCGGCTGGGCACGCCGTCCATCCGGCCTTGCTTCCCTCCGACGCAAGCTCCAGGATCTCGCCGCGTGTCCACCGCTTCAAAGCTTCCCGAACGCGCCCGGATCACCGTCTCTGTCACGTTGGGCCTTCGGGCT
Source organism: Echinochloa phyllopogon (assembly GCA_033239725.1). Classification (NCBI taxonomy): domain Eukaryota; kingdom Viridiplantae; phylum Streptophyta; class Magnoliopsida; order Poales; family Poaceae; genus Echinochloa; species Echinochloa phyllopogon. The sequence continues at coordinate 11,251,189 of BTCW01000010.1, read as the reverse complement.
CGGTTTTGAGGCCCAAACCGAGAAACCCTCCTCCGATGGTTTTGTGGCCCAACCATCAAAACTGGTGTACAAGCTTCGGTTGTTAGTCACTACCTTGCATCGGCTCAGTCCATGACGTCGTCTTGCTCTTCTTGCACCATGCCGACCGCACTCGATCTCGTCTGGCTATCGGGTCCCTCGAACCAAGCCTACTTGTCTCTCCACTCCTCGGAGGCCACTATGGATAAGACCTTTCACGCTTGTTCTTCACCTGCACCAACGCAAACCGAGTCGCATCGAACGCCTGCAATACTAGGCCAAGAGTCAGTCCAACACCACGTTATCAATCACTCATCACACTGGGAAGCGACCATCCACCGGTCCTCGGACAAGCCAAGAGTCAGTCCAACACCACGTTGTCAATCACTCATCACACTGGGAAGCGACCATCCACCGGTCCTCGAACACACCTAGTCCTTAATCTCCCCCTTGATGAGTGCATTGACAACACACCTCACAATTTCGGATATGAAAAGGAAAACAGAAAAGAAAAAGAAAAGAAGGCTCAAACAAGTGACTCAAAGCAAAGAACAAGCCGAAACCAAGTCACTTGAAATAGAAAGTCTCGGTCCCCTATGACAAGGGCAACGGCTCAACACAACCGAGACCAACATGCTCCAAATGCCAACCCCTCAAGAAGAGGCAGAAAGGGCTCAACATCATCGGCAAAAGGAGCAAAGCGAATCCAAATCAGGAACACGAGAAGCTCCCCCTGCACAAAAGCAGACTCCCCCTGAACAAATGCATGCAAGCTCAAGTTCTCCCCCTGAACTGAGTATCCCTCTAATGTAAAGCCATGCACACAGATTCTCTCTTTTTTGCAGATTCTCCCCTGTTTACCATACAAGTTCTCCCCCTTGTTGCCAATGCATGAATCAAGGCTAATATGCAGACAATTCAACCTAGAGCTTCTCAAATATACAATGAGCACTATAAAATGCTACACAAGTGCAAATGAGCAAGCAAGATAGTCCAAGGTTCTGTACAAGCATTGCCAACAAGATTTATGATTGTATAAGCATATGGCCAATTAGTTTCCAAGTTCAACAAGTTTTTCAAGAATTCATCACCTCATGAGCAAAATGACAACTTCAAGCCAAAATGAACTAAATCATGCAACGATCATCCCAGGTCACCAATTCAAGTTAAAAGATCATTGCAAACACCCAAGGCCTATCTCATGTCATGTCAAAGCCACCGAGCCATGTGTCTACTTCTAAACAGAGACTTCTCTTGGTAGACAACATGCAACGGTTTAGCACCCAAAATTATACACATAATAGCATATTTGACATGTTTAACACATTTTTCAACCACAAGCACTTCATTTTTCAGATTTTGAATTATGGTACATGAAGTGCCTTTGCGGCAAAAAGAAGCTTATGCTTCTCCACAAGATAAACAATAGGCTAAACATTTGCAATGATAGAATGATCTTTGACCCATTTAGCAAGAATAGGATATCCTAGAACAACCTAAGCATGAGAAAGAATTTAGGCTTGATCTAAGCATGGAAAGCATTTGCTCATGGGTGAGATCGGGTTTAACATTTCAAAATCATATTTGCAAGCTCATTATGAATATACAGTGAATCAATCAAGAGCATAGCAAACCATCACCAAAGGACTACACACATGTCCACTAGCTCAAGTGTAGCAGATTATAGCATTCAATCCATATGGGAGAAGCTCATCCTAAAATGCATGAAAATAAATATGTACAAATGCAAGACCTATGATACAGATGCAAATGTAGAATGTACATAGTATACATATGCTACAAGGAACCCCAAAAACCAACTCAAAGAGGACAACAAACTCCAAGCTCTCCTCGCAAGCGGGCAAAGGTAGCTTGATCAAGTGGTTTTGTAAAAATGTCAGCTAGCTGGTTTTGGGTGGAGACATAGGATAGTTCAATGTGACCTTTCTCAACGTGATCTCTCAGAAAGTGGTACCTCACTTCAATGTGTTTGGTTTTGGAATGCAGCACAGGGTTCTTAGCTACACTAATGGCACTAGTGCTATCACATAGAAGTGGAACTCGAGAGAAGCTTAGACCAAAGTCACTCAGGGTGTATGTGATCCATAGGAGCTGGGAGCAGCAGCTAGCAGCAGCAACATATTCGGCTTCAGTGGTAGATTGTGCAACACTAGACTGCTTGCGAGAAGACCAAGAGACCAAAGAAGAACCAAGAAACTGACACTGACCCGAGGTAGACTTGCGGTCCAACCGACACCCAGCGAAATCAGCATCGGAAAAACCGTGAAGACTGAGTGTCGAGGAGGCAGAATACCAAAGACCCAAATCAGGAGTGTATTTCAAGTACCTGAAGATTCTCTTGACAGCCTGCCGATGCGAAGTCCTCGGTGAAGCTTGAAAATGAGCGCACAAACACACACTGAACTGTATGTCTGGCCTCGTTGCCGTCAAGTAGAGGAGGGAGCCGATCATGCTCCGATACTCCTTCTGGTCCACTGGATCACCATCTTCGTCAGCATCCAACGCCGTAGTTGTACCCATCGGTGTCGATATTCGCTTGGAGTCATTCGTGTCGAACTTCTTCAGCAAGTCCTTCGTGTACTTCGCTTGATGCACAAATGTCCCATCCTTGACTTGCTTGATCTGCAATCCGAGGAAGAACTGCAGCTCTCCCATCATTGACATCTCGAATTCCCTGCTCATATCTTCAAAAAATTCTCCACAAGTGCATTAGACGAGCCACCAAAGATAATGTCATCCACGTATATCTGGACAATCAGGATGTCACTACCAGCACGAAGCAAGAACAGGGTCTTATCTACTGTGCCCATCACAAACCCCTTACTTAACAAGAACCCTCGCAGTCTACCATACCACGCTCTAGATGCTTGTTTTAGACCATAGAGAGCTCGATGGAGCTTGTACAATCGGTGTGGGTACTTCTCACTCTCAAACCCCGGTGGTTGCCTCACATACACTACTTCTTCTATTAACCCATTTAGAAAATCACTCTTCACATCCATTTGGTGCAATTTGAATCCTTTAGCAACAGCAAATGCTAGAAGAATTCGAATTGCCTCCAAACGGGCTACAGGAGCAAATGTCTCCTCATAGTCAATTCCCTCTTTCTGTGTAAAGCCCTAGGCAACCAACCTAGCTTTGTTTCTCACAACCTCACCACTCTCACCCTGTTTGTTCTTCCAAACCCATTTGGTTCCTATAGGATGGCAATTTGGTGGAGGCTCAACTAGTTCCCACACCTCATTCCTCTCAAAGTTTTCAAGCTCTTCGTGCATAGCATTAACCCAGTTTGCATCAGATAAAGCATGTCTAATATCTTTGGGCTCCAAAGACGCGACAAATGCAGAATGAGCAAATTGAGAGTTGTTTCTTGACCTTGACCTTGTAGTGCGCTCGTCGAAATCTCCTATGATGCTTGAGGGTGGATGCCTAGCTTGAATGTGTCTTGGTGCCTCACGCCTTGAAATCTCCTCGCCCTCAGCAACTGCTTCCACTCGACCTCCAGGACCTTGTGTTGATGTGGAAGTGGGGGATGGACCATCGTCAATCGTAGTCGTCGTAGTGGAGGTAGTAGGTACACGTGTCGTAGGAGGCACACCATCTCCATCGTCATATTCACCATCATCCGCTTGCTCGTCCTCGAAGATTGTCTGTCCCATTTCTTCATCACCTGCATACTCAAAAACAGTCGAGCTACACGGAATCGTCTCGTCGAATGTAACTTCGCAAGTCTCCATGATTTGGTTAGAGTCAAGGTTGAGCACACGATATGCTCTAGAGTGATTAGCATAGCCAAGAAAAATACCATCATGAGATCGAGACTCGAATTTGTCTAGGTTTCCTTTCTTAAGAATGAAGCACTTGCAACCGAAGACTCGAAAATGACTCACCTTGGGGGGGTCTCCCATGAAAGATCTCATAGCAAGTCTTCTTCTTGAATGTACGAAGGAAAATCCAATTTGAGACATAGCAAGCGGTGCTCACCGCCTCGGCCCAATATCTCCTAGGAGTCCTATGCTCATCAAGCATCGTCCTAGCCATCTCACAAAGAGTCAGATTCTTCCTCTCCACAACACCATTCTGACAAGCGACATAAGGCGAGAAAACTGATGTTCAAGACCTTGATCATGACAAAAGGCTTCAAAACGAGGGTTCTTAAATTCCGTGTCATTGTCACTGCGGATAGCTCGCATGGCATTACCATTACGTTCATTTTTCAACCTCAAGATCAAGTCTCGAAAGAACCCAAAAGCCTCATCCTTAGATGCCAAGAAAAACACCCAAGCATAGTGAGAATAGTCGTCCACTATCACAAGGACATACCACTTCCCACCAACTGAGCAAACGCGAGCTGGACCAACCAAGTCCATATGAAGAAGCTCCCCGGGACGCTCAGTCATCACCTTATCCAAAGGTGGATGAGAAGTGGCGACCATTTTCCCATGCCTACAAGGAGCACACACCAAATCCTTCTCATACCGAAGCTTGGGCAATCCTCGGATAAGGTCAAGACTGCTCAAACGAGAGAGCAAGTCAAAGCTCAAATGACCCAACCTCCTATGCCACTTTCAAAGCTCGAAAGAGGAACCAACCACTAGACAGCGAGAGGGACCGAAAGACCTCGAGAAATCAGCACGGAAAACTTGACCCTCGGGAATGATCATGCACACAAGGTCACCTCGAGAATCAAAAATCCGAGAAGAACCACTCACAAAGCAAACCTCAAAACCCTCATCAAGCAACTGAGAGACAGAGAGCAAATTAAAACCAAGCGACTTGGCGAGAGCAACACGCTTCAACGCAAACTTCTCACTTACCTGAATATCTCCCTCTGAAAGCACTCTTCCCTTACCATTATCCCCAAAGGTGATGTGGTGCCTTGTTTTCACCGGGGTGAGGCTTGAGAACCACCTTCGATCTCCGGTCATGTGACGAGAGCAACCGGAGTCGATCAACCATGACCTACTCAAGCCTCCCACTACCTGCAAAATCAGAGGCGAGTGCGGAAGTGAGCAAACGACTCAACACTGAGGTTACAACAAAATGAGTCAAACCAGTGCCGAGCCATCTGCTCAAAAGAGGGGTTAGCAAAATCTACTCTACCACCATCAGCAAAAGGTGGGAACCTATCACGCCTCACAAGCGGAGCTCTATCATGTCTAATCGGAGGAGCACCACGCGGGGGAAAGCGTGGCCTGAACTCCCTCCGAGCACCAAAGCTACGATCGTTCCACCCAAACTCGTACTGACCACGAGGAGGGGGGCGCCTAGCAAACTCACCACGTCCAAACCCAAAAGGACCACCTGCAACACTACGAGCACCTCCTCTAGGCATAGGTGCACGAGGCTCAGGCATGGTATGAGAAGAGCGGTACTTGTCCCGGTTACCCATCTCTCTTTCTCTCCTCACTTCTCTCTTCTTCCTGAAGCAGATTTCCTCCTTGTGACCATCCCTACCACAAAACCCACAGTGGTAGCGAACTGGCTTTGGCTTTGGAGCTTCTTTTGATGGAGGCATCTCACTTAGCTTGAGACCACTCGATACTCCCACAAAGTTCACTTTCTTTTGGAAGTTGTTGGTTTGGGGAGGGAACATTGGAGGATCAGGGGTAGTATCAAGTTTGTTCTTCAAGTGGTTGGGTTTGGGATCAAAAGTGTTCTTGGCTGGGGTAGTTTGTGGAGGAATTGGCACACTCTCACACCACACACCCTCACTCTCACACACCTTCTCCGATCCAAGCCCACGACTATCAGCTCGCCTAAACTGAGCTATCATCATACCAAGTTGGGGCTCATGACCAGACAACCAACCCAAACACTTACGCAACTCATCATTCTCATCCTGCAGACGGTGAGTTGAATGCTCAAGTTCAAGAATCTTCAAAGCATTTACATCACAACTAGAACAAGCATGAGTAGCAGAAGATTTCAAAGAACTTTCAAGGCACTTGATCCTAGCATGAGATTCATCCAATTTAGCATGCAAGACAGGACAAGAAGTGCAAGCTCCTAGCAAGGCAGATCTAGATTTCAACTCATCAAGTTCAACTTGGAGCATATCAAATTCTTCCAGTTTAGTCATGCGTTTCTTCTTATATTCAACCAACTCATTCATCACATGCTCACGATTTATGCATTCAGACTCATCAGGAACAACAGAGACAACTTTCAAAGCATCGATCTCAACTTGAGAAGCAGCAAGTAAAGACTTAAGTTTTACCACTTTCTCCTCAGACACACCAAGCAAAGACCTAAACTCCCTCTTCTCCTTGTTGGTCTTTCTAAGAACATCATCACGGTTGTCAAGTAAGGCATTCAACCTATCAATCTTCGCTAGCAAGAAGTTTGGATCACGGTTTACCTCATCTTCAGAGTCTTGAGTCCGAATCTTCTCCTTCACTCTTCTTGCCATCGGTGCTGTGTGCCGTGGTACAGAAGCCACCAGAAGCCGCACACGCCAACCCATTGAAGTTCTTGCTTGAGTGACTCCGGCGTCGACCTTGATCCCCATCCTCGCTGCTTGAGCTCGATGAAGTGTAGCTGGAACTCGTGTCGACGTGTGAGCGTCTCATAGCTATCGAACTCCATAGTGGCCTCAACCTTCGCACCCCACATAGATCTATCCAAGTAGTGCAACAGCTTCAAGGCTCTATCATGATCTGAGTAAGGGAGGTCAGTGATATTGGCTTGCATGTTGTTCACTATCACTATAAACCTCTGAAACATGGCATCAATTGACTCACAGGGCAAATGAGTGAAATTCTCATACTCCCTCTGGTAAGTCGAAAAGAGCCTAGCCTTAACTGCACCATCACCACCATGAGCAACTTCCAATTTTTTCTACATCTTACACGCAAGCTGCTCTTCGATGACACGATTGAATTTATGCTCGTCAAGCGCTTTGAACAAGTAATCAACTGCCTTTGCATTTGCCTCAAACTTATCCTTATCAACTTGGGTCGCTCTTGCAGCAGGGATGGTATAGGTATTATCAAGAGTGATATCCCATATCAATTGTCCCTTGCCGCGGAGAAACGCACCCATCCGAACCGACCACATCTGGTAATTCTTCCCATCGAAGAAAGGAGGACCCGAACCCTTTCCTGAGTACGCCATCTTTGGATCTTAAGACTGGTTAGAATCACAAAGATCCATAACCGGCTCTGATACCAATTGAAGGATCGAAATGGCGACCAGAGAGGGGGAGTGAATGGGAGCCGATAAAAATTTCTTCTCGAAACTCGGCCTATAACCCAAAATCACTACCCAAGAGATCCTCACAAGCTTGTCAAGATAGCGTAGTCACAACGTACCAACCAACCTTAGGAACAAGCTCGAATGAGATAGAAAGCGGAAGCACAATTCAAGAAGCGAAACCAAACGCTATCTGTCTGGGCCCCGACGGACTGTCCGCAAGGTGTTTGCGGACAGTCCGGAGACCTGGCGGACTATCCGACAGAGAAGAACAGACCGTCTATAAAATCAACTTGAATCTCTAGAAACTATGGGTCCTATACGGACTGTCCTACGAACCGTCCGCCAGTGTCATGAACTGTCCGAGGTGATCACGCGGACCGTCCGTGAAAACACTTAGCCAAAACGAGAAAAACTCAGATGAGCAGCCAACCCTCGGACCGTCCGCCAATCACATGCGGACTGTCCGGGAACCCTGCGGACCGTCCGGTAAACCCAGTTGGACTGTCCGAGAAACCCGACGGACGAACAGGAAGAACAGCTACAGTAACCCGCGGGTCAAACTTCCCAAATCCATCACCAGATCTCCCAAATGGCTAGAGCTCTTGAAGCAAAACTTTGGGGAGATGTGAAGCAACTCAAGAGGATGCTATGCCCCAAAAATCTCAGCCTCTAACTCCCTACAACACGAGGAATCGTGGATCTCACGGAAGAACACTCTCACCATGAGTTCATCACAAAAACTTCAAATCTAGACCAAATCCCGACGTTTGAGGGGTCAAGATCATCCACAAAGAGGCACAAGGCACTCACCCATGATCCCCACAAAGAAATCCGAGAGGAAACGACCTAGAAACGATGAATCGAGCCAAGAACGAAAATAGCACAAAATGAACTCGGGAAGGAAGACAAGCAAATCATCTCTAGATCAAATCTTCCATACACGAGAGGTCACAATCTATACAACGGTGGCTAACCTCCACCCTTCATCCACCTGCTAAGATTACTCGATCTGCACTTGGCTAGCCTACCAGAAAAGAGAGCAAATGAACTAGGGTTTCGAACAGATAACTTGCCATCCCCTCCACCTCCTATTTATATTGAGTCATCTGGTGGGGGAAAAAGACCACACTACCCCTACACTCTAAGCCTAAGATACATACCCCTCAGGGGCAATCTTGGAACTCTGAGATATTTCCTCCGGCTGTGCACGCCGTCCATCTGGCCTTGCTTCCCTCCAACGCAAGCTCTAGGATCTCACCACGTGTCCACCGCTTCGAAGCTTCCCGAACGCGCCCGGATCACCGTCTCCGTCACGTTGGGCCTTCGGGCTCGGTTTTGAGGCCCAAACCGAGAAACCCTCCTCCGATGGTTTTGTGGCCCAACCATCAAACCTCGCGTACAAGCTTCGGTTGTTAGCCGCTACCTTGCAACGGCTCAGTCCACGACGTCGTCTTGCTCTTCTTGCACCATGCCGACCGCACTCGATCTCGTCTGGCTACCGGGTCCCTCGAACCAAGCCTACTTGTCTCTCCACTCCTCGCAGGCCACTCTGGCTAAGACCTTTCGCGCTTGTTCTTCACCTGCACCAATGCAAACCGAGTCACATCAAACAACCACAATACTAGTCCAAGAGTAAGTCCAACACCACGTTGTCAATCACTCATCACACTGGGAAGCAACCATCCACCGGTCCTCGAACACACCTGGTCCTCAAGATCCTATGTTGCCATGTTGATGATGTGCTTCTACCGGGAGTGGTGATTCGGATGTGATGGTTTTGTATTGAATCTATCTTATATCATGATATAGTTTCTCGACTTTTATTGCTTTATGATTACTTCATTTAATTGTTCAAACAGTAGGGCCCGCATCACGCCAAATGTTCTAGTAACAATAAAACGGTACCCATTGCTTTGCATGTATGTGGTCAACTATATCATCAAGATTTTTTTTATCTTTTCGCTGATGCTAGAAAAAACATTTGTGCATGTTCAATATTAATATAAAAAATTATTAGAAAAAGAGATTAAGATAAGAAAAGGGGCGGATACATGATGTTACTTGCATAAAACTATCCACATTGTCGCACCCTAAAATTGCCATTTTGGGTTGTGAATAGATAAAATTAAATAAAATAAATGATTTACGAAATTTTCTAAAATTTTAAAGCTTTAATTGGTTCGTTATCAATTTAGATAGAGAAATAAAATTTTATAAGTTTTTGAATCAATTTGTGAGGGTTGTTGCATTCATGCTGAGTGCGTAGTGTTTCATTTAAAAAAGAATTTAAATTATTTCTTAAAATACGATCTAGTATGTTAATCACTATCTTTTCCTTGAGCCCTATATTTATCAATCTATTTGTTGTTTCACACCAATCCCTCCTTGCTAGCTTGTCCATTCCCGGATGACCACTATATTTTTCTTCTTATTACGTGTGAGCTGGAACCTTTTATCTTGCCATTTTCCATGTACAGTAAAACCGGTTGGCCCTTAACCTTCTGTTAGTAATCAAGGCCTTAACCCATTGAGCTAATCTTTTCTCTGTCTCTCTCTTCTTAATACACGCATGGCCTAACCGTCTTCTCCTCTCCTTCCATCACGTCAATGGGCTCCTCGTTGCTCCGGAGCCTCTCCTCCTCGCCGTGGCCTGCGGCCGGGCGTGGGGCCTGGCCGCGGTGCGGCTAGCTGTGGAAGGCGGAGGCCAGGCCTGAGACTGACCGCGGGTGAGAGTGCATGGTGTGGACGCTGTGTCGCGGAGAGGCTACTTAAGCCATGTATTCCTGTGTGTAAGTTTGAGCCGAGTCCACCGAATAAATAGGCCAAGATACAACCGACTTCGTGGCCGCGGTGTTCGTTGTCGGAAAATTTCTTGTGTCCATCGTCTCCCTCGCCGGCGCTGTGTGAGTGAGTGTGAGAGAGTTTTCTGGGCGGTTCCAACAATTGGTACGCACACGAACGCGAGAGGGAGCTTAGCGCCATGCATAGACTTAAGGTTTTCCGACGACGAACACCGCGGCCGCACTGACGGCCTGTATCTTGACTATTGTTTCATTGCTTCACTCGGCTCAAACTTACACACAGGATACATGGCTTAAGTAGCCTCTCCGCGACACAGCGCCCACACCATGCACTCCGCCGATCACGCGCACCTACGCGTTCTCCTGTAACCCGGCCGTCTCCATGTTGAGCCACAAACTTCGTAAGAACCGGTCTCCAGCTGATCCAGACTTGCATGCGCTTCTCTCGCCACCGGCTTCTGACTCGCCCACCCCTGCAACTACCAGCACGCGCCAACACGTCGTGCTCGACCTGACCTTGACACGACGAGCACCAACTCATGCATGGACCTGGTACTCTACAGATCGACTATAACACATGCTAACAAACTAAGCCTGAACCCATGCACGCACACACGCGCAACTAACAAGCTAACGGACTCATCTGAACACACGCACACACGCGACGGACACAACTATGTCAAGATTATTCCAACAGCAATGTGGTAGTGGTCCATGTGGAAATTGACCTTCGATATAGCATGTATCCGTCAGCTCAACTGTGAAGCACTGAAGCGTACTCATTGGGATCAATTGTTGAGTCTGAGGGCTTAACTCAATTTTCTAAAGTTTTCGAAACATTAGTGAATTGGCAGCAGGGCAAGGTGACTTGCTTGGACTGGTACAGGAATGTTGACTCTGTTAGCCTGTTTGCAGATTATTACCTTCAGTTGTTCATTTGCTGATGTCTTTTGAGCCGAGCGCGGGTGTGCTGGCAGATGTTTGTTCTCTTTGGTACTCTTCTTTTTTGTGCAAAAGCTCAATTCCAAACAGTTGGTATGCTGGATTTTAGACAGCACATCTTCCCTGTATCCACTGGTATACTGAGTTCGTTCTTTGCTTTCAATCTTGGAGACCCTGGTTGTCTTGTTTACATTCATAGTTTCATGGTTTCATTTGTTCAGGGCTTCGGTGCGTTATTTTGTTTCCATGATTTGGTTAGCATAACATTGAATTGCCCATATTATGGTACTGAGCCAGCGACATCTGAGTAAAATGCAGAGGTTGCTGTATGTTTATTGGACAAAAAGGTTATTTCCGCACTGGAATTTTATTGATTTGCATTGCTCGGTAGTTCGCTCACAGTTTCACAGTGACAGATCAGGAACTTGTGGCATAAATAGAAAGACCAGGGACGGACCTGTACCACGTATAGATACAGATCAACTGCATAATGTTGTGGCAAAGGTTCAGGAGATCGATGACCTGCTGCTGGCAATGCAAAAAAAAGGTCTCCATTCCATTCCATTCCAGCAGATTTCAGAGTATTGAAAAGAGAATATATGCAGAGATGAGAAACAGGTGTTCTTCTTTTATACAGTGTGTGTACATACATATATAATTGGGAGGCAAGAAGCAAGCGAATTTATACGCCCTCTGACAACGAACGCAGGAACGCAATGCTACGATGAACTCATCACAGGACGCCGGTGAGCGCCGCTGCTGCCGGTACCGGAGCCCCCCTTACGCCTTCCACCACGGGTCCTCGCCGGTCCTGAAGTCGGTCTCCACCCACGGGACGAAGAGCACCTTGCCGTCGTCCACGTCGGCGTGCACCAAGGCCAGCGACTGTTTTTTTTTCACAAGAAAGATGGAGCAATTCAATCCAGGTCAGTTCACAGTTCACCCAATGCATATATGTATCATTCAGGCAGCTATAGAGGAAAATCAAATGTAAAGTTCGTATGTTTGAATTGATTGATAATTACCAGTGGCGCCGGGCCACGGACGACCCTGCCCTGGTTGTTGTACTGGGACCCGTGGCATGGGCAGATGAACTTGTTCTCGGCGCTGTTCCATGGCACGACGCACCCCAGGTGGGTGCAGACGGCGTTGATGCCGTAGGTGGCCAGCGTCTTGTCCTGCTCCACCACCAGGTAGGTCGGGTCGCCCCTGAGCCCCTGCGCCAGCGTGCGGTCGTTGGGGCCGTGCGTGTTGAGCCAGTCCTCCACCTTGATGTCGTTGCCCAGCTTGTCCTTGGCGTACGTCCCGCCGCCGGAGCCGCCGGACCTGCAGAGACCAATCAATCGGAGCGCTGTTCGTCAGCCGTCTCGCCGGAGAAAGAACGAGACAGGATGCTGGCGGCAGCAGCGGCGCGCGCGAGAGTAGAAAGCTGACTGACCCGGCGGGGACGAAGAAGGCGCCGTAGGGGACGACCATGCCGACGGTGGGCAGCGAGATGGCGCCGAGGAGGAGGAGGTTCATCAGCTTCCGCTTCTCCATGTCGGGGACGCGGTCGGCGGAGATGCTGCTCGCCGCCTGGCACGTGATGCTGCTCCGCTGGGCGCGCTCCCGGCCCAGGCCCAGGCCCTTCACCGGCTTGGCCAGCGACGAAGCGCCGCGGGGCCGGCAGAGCTGTGCCATTGCAGCAGGCACGGAGAACAGACATGTTTGTGATTACAAGGAAAGATCAATCGAGCAGGGAATGTGTAGCAAAATCTGTGTTCTATTTATAAATAAAGCAGTAGGCTCCAGTTGATGCAAAGGACCAGAATCAATCAGGTGAAATCGATACTAGTGCTACTCCATTACTTTGCAGACAGGTAGAGCTCAGCTCATGTTCGTAGTGCAAAGATGATGAAAGACATGGGACAGGCATTCTCGGCCAAAATCACAGCACTGGGGAAGAAGAGAAGGGAGCGGTTGGGTCACCTGGGTGGGGTTGGCGGCGGTGGAGAGCGCCGTGGAGGCCGCCATGGCTGCAGCCAAGCAGGGGAGGATCGGGTTGCTGGTGATGGTCGGGCCGAGGCGAGGCCTTGTGTTCGCTGGCGTCCACAGGCTTGCGGATGAGCCCGGGGGCTATATGTGTGCCGGGTGGAGAGGAAGGCGGCCGGTGATTGGTTGATGCGCAGCCACCGGGCCGCGACGACCACATGTTGCGAGGGGCGGCGCGCGGCTGTGTGTGGCACGCGCAAGCACTGTGACGGCCTTATCAGTAGCCTGCTGCTACCTTGCTATGGGGAGATCTCTCTTGGCTTCGTGGCGAAATGGCAACACGTATCTTCTTGGGTCCTGTTTGGCAGCTGGGTGAACGTGGCTCGCACAAGGCTTCTGCATTTTTTGGTTCTGGTTTTGGCTCAGGGTCTGGGGCTAGAGTCCACTGCAGATCCGGCCCGGCCTGGCCATGCCTAGATTTTTTTTGGCTCTGGGTTTGTGGGAGGATACTTGTTTCCAGCTCACACGGGCCGTTCTTGCTAAATCCATGTCTCTATGTATGTTCTTTTTTTTTTTGTTGGGAAAGATCGTGTCGTCGGATTCTGATTGGAAAAATTGGGAATTCTATACTTCGCACGCACGAATCACGACGCGTGTAGCACGAATTGTCACACGCCCCTTACCTCCCCGCTCGCGCTGATGGCATGGTTGTGTCGTCTTTCCCGTTTCAAAAAAAAACAAGAAGTTTTCCTTGCCTTTGCCATGCCCTCTGTTAGTGCGATGTACTCCCTTCGTACCGGTAAACAAGCCGTTAGGACAACAATCCGGTCCTTCAAAACACAACTTTAACTTTCTATTGTTATAAAAATATTTATTGAAAAGTGATACATATATGTTTTTATAAAAGTATTTTTTTAAATAAATCTATTTATATAACTTTATAATTTTAAACTCAATGACTTAAAAATTATTCATTATTTATATTTTTAAAGTTTAACTCAAATCTTATTTTAAACGGCTTTTTTATTAATACGTTGGAGGGAGTACACCTGTGATGCGCTACCGTTGAGCGCACTGTGTGTGAACGTTTTTTTTTTACCAGGTAACGTGCCCGTGCGTTGCTACGGACAACAAACTATTTATAGTACAATATAAAAAAGACAAAACAACAATAATGAAAATCAACGCAAGCATACATACCTCTTTTATGTTGTAAGAACCTCCTTGTATACAATGTTCTTTGTGAACGTGCCCGTGTATGGCGCGGGATTTTTCTTCTTATCTATCTTTGACCTTTTCTTCGTATTCTTTCTGGTACTATTTTTATCCATCTTGTCAGCCAGTTTAGTCTTCTTTTCCTCATCATCGTCTTGCTCCACCCTATTAGGAGGCTGTGCTAGGACCTTTACGTTTGATCTGGCGGTGGCTCTGGATAGAGCAACATAGAGCTGACCATGTGAGAACACCGGTTCACGCAAATACATGCCGATATTAGGGATAGTCTGCCCTTGTGCTTTGTTGACGGTCATGGCAAAGCTGAGCCTAACAGGGAATTGTTTGCGCTTAAACTGGAATGGAAACATCTCATCATCGGAGGGGCATAATGGTATACGAGGCAAGAAAACCCTTTTTCCAGCATGTTGTCCCAATACGATTTCTGCGTCGATGGTATTTCTTCGGAACCCCCGAACCACCAACCTTGTTCCATTGCAAAGCCCGTTAGCTGGGTCAATGTTACGAAGTAGTATGATTGGGCAACCGATCTTAAGCTTTAAAACATGTGGGGGTAGCCCGTTGGGGGTTAAAGTGTTAAGGAACTCAGAGGGGTAGTAGTTACGTGGATCATCTATAGCGGCATCAAAACGGTGATACATGACCTCCCCACCTCGGAATCTATCTATCATCTTCATATTGATCTCATCCACCCAGTCGTTGCGTGTAGACAGTATGGCTCTTGAGCTGATATAGCTTGTGTTTAGCAAGTTCTCATCAAGACGTGGAAAGATGCATTCGATCAATGTATCAAGGTCGTGTTGTGATGACCTAGTGTATGGCACACATATCTCGTCTGGAAGACGTACATCCCCATCAGCATTAACTTCCTCTGTACCACAACCGATCCGCAATAGATAGTCCGCAAACCATGGGTCATTCTTTGCGTGCATGTTGCAAACCAGCTTTAGATGCCGCATCGAATCCCAAAGGTACGACCTCCTCAATGATGCATCAATAATCTGTGCCCTCGACCCCTTTCGAACAACATGAAGGACTTGCCTAAATTCTCCACTGAACACAACAGTCTTCCCACCGAAGGACGTCTCAGGCCGATCCATGATATCACGTAGGCTGTTGTCTAGCGCCTCCACCGCTTGCCTCTTCGTCATAGAAGCCTCATCCCAGTTTATGAGAGAGGCTTGTCGCAGCAGCTTAGCAGTGCCACTCTGCTTGGTAAAGCTACAACAGCTGCCTTCCTCGATTGTAAGGGGTATCTTAAAACACGAGTGGGCAGTTCTCCCACCAGGCATTATTGATGCCGCGACACCAGATGTAGTTGTTGCCACCGCCAGCTTGTCCTGACTACGGACATTCGCAAGCAAAGCCCTGTACAAGAAGGTCTTTCCGGTGCCACCAGGTCCATCCACAAAGAATAGTCCACCCTGATTGTTGTTGATGGCAGCCATTATCTCATCATACGCAACCCTCTGTTCCTCATTGAGAGACTCCGATAGTGCGACATCATCAGCATTGTGCTTGACATTTGCCTCCTCGAATATCTCTCGAGGAATTCCGCTAGCGTTATCATACGCTTCATCGATAGCAGGAATGAAGCTATGTCCTTGCCCATCGACTGAAGCATGTCCCTAATGTCGATCAAGACCATATGTTGCACAAGTTCTTGGACGGATTGTTGCGACGGTAGTCCTCTGACATTGCCTCCATGTGTTTCTGCTATAATCCAAACACATCGCTCGGCTCACAGAATACTAATATCGTTGCAAAAAGTCGTCGGAGCGAAGATGGCATCTGATATTCAGATGCCTCGGCGAGGCAATCGTCCAACGTGTTGTCTTCCTCGATTAGGCCCCTTCTCTCTGCAGCTTCACGGAACGTAGGCAGAACCACCCCATCGACTGTCCTCAAATGAACATATGATGTAGGGCCAACAACGTGGTTAAGGAGGACGCGGAGATAGTAACGCTCTCCCTCGGCAGGGTTGGCCGAGACGACCCTGCCGACCTGGCCTTCATCCGATGCTCGTACTCTACGTTGCCAAGCTTTACCTTCACTATCAGAATGCCAAGTATAATACTGAGGAATGTCACGGTACAATATACCACAGACTCTCTCATCCTGCCTATTTAACTCAAAATATGCTGTAAGCATTGACTCATCAGCGCCCGGCCGATTGACAACATGTTTAATTTTATGTCTACGGTCGTATGTTACCATGTGCTGATATGGTAAATGAAGCTGCAGCTGCTGTACAGGAGGAAAGTTTTTGCTTAGGTCAAAGCCATATATCCTCCATAATGCTTCTGGTGGGGTCACCCACCGAGCATCTCTAAATTGTTGGATCTCATCAATGTTCCCCTTGTCATCAGGCCTGTCGCCCTCCCTCATTGCCACAGATGCACGATCATGACCCTTATATATGTACTTGAACAAGTACTTAACAGATTTAATGCTCCCACATGCCTCGACATTTATGTGACAGTTGAAATGACGCAATATATACGGGTTGTAAGGTATGACCCATTGATTGTCCAAAATCTGACCTCGGACCCTTTCCTTACGCCCATCATCACGTCGTCTATAGATAGGGTATGAATCCTTGCCATGTGAGGTATCCTCGCAGAAAGGGCATGGATAGTGGTTCTTGCATGATGAGCGTCCCTTGGTACACGGACAATTTGGATTCAGATGTCCGCAAGGACCATGCATCATATGTTTGGTGACCATCCTATATAGCTCGGGGTACTTATTCTCGTCAGGGAGCTCAGCAGAGATAAGAAAGTCATACTGTTCGGGACATGTTAGCTTGTATTTTCTTTTCATGATTAACAACCAGTGGGCATGCGGTAAACCCCTCTTTTGGAACTCCACGACATATACGAAAGCCTTAACCTTGCCAAGGATCTCTTTCTTTATCAACTGGTGCTTCAGCTCCAGTAGTTTCGCTCTAAAGACGCGGGCGATGAGATCTGGACGGTCTTGAGCTGTCTGACCAGGATAGAGTTCATTCTTGATCTCATCCCAATTTGGGTTGCACGTCATCGTAAGGAAAATGTCCGGTTTACCATACCTACGCACCAGGGCCATTGCATCCATGTATCAACGCCTCATATCCCGAGGACCGCCGATGAACGACGTACAAAGAACAGTCCGCTTGCCAACAGCATCACCCCGCCCTTCTCCTGCATGCAAGCTGTCAACAAGGCCTTGATATAGATCAACCTTTATATCGTCCTGGTGGTTTCGGATGTAGTCAAGACGAGAGCTCTCAATCTTTATGTACGTGTCAACTGCAAACTGCTGGAAGAGACGCTTGCCATGGAGGATTAGATTGAATATTCCAGGCCGCATTTGAAATTTGTAGCAGCAGTAGTCACGTACAGATACACACTTATATCCAGTCTGGCCTGCATAGAGACCGTGCAAAAATTAATGTAATAACTGATAGCACTAAAACTAAAATGAAGTGCAATAAGCATGAAAATAAATTGCGTTACCTAGATCATCACTACTTTCTCCCTTTTTCTTTTTTGCACGGTTCGCCGCTGCTTTCTCAACATCGTCCATTGTGACACCAACTTTGGGGATTTTGTTGTGCCACCCGAGCTCACCCCTAGGAAAGAAGAGTGGGTACGAGAGCGCATCATAGCACCCCTGGTATGATCTAATACCATGTATAGATCTATCTTTCCCTTCGAGGAGAACACTATGATCAAATTGTCCTCGGCGTTCGCTCCTCTCAATCCAAACAGCAGCAACCTCAGATGTGATGGGCACATTATAGACTCTCTGGTCTAACCGCTGGTCTAGATTGAGTTCAATCGTGTAATCCTCAATATGCTCAATTTGACCCAGAGGCCTAAGTTGTTCGGAGTATGGGTTTCCACGCATGATGTGGACCAATGTCTCGATGACCTCCTTGTCCCTTTGCTCGCACTCTTTACGGCACTTGCGGTACCGATGCTCGAGAGATGGGTCATCATCATGGAAATAAAGCTCCAGATGTCTTGGCTCGATGCCATCTTCCTTACCAAATCCACGTATGTTGTGGTAGATCTGTCCATGGGCGCGGAATGTGTACACACCACTGTCCCTAATGTTGGTCGTCACACGGTCCAAGTGGCAGTACAACGAAGTGAATGAGAAATGGCCATTGAAGAACCTAATTTTTGCACGGAAGTGCCTAGCATTAGCGTCTGAACTTGACCATAGTTTCATAAGTTCCGGTGGTGTGTCTGGGGTGTGTAGTTGTATCTTTCCACCGCGACAACAGAAACCTGGAGACTCTTTCCAAAATTTCTTGGCCCCACAGTGCTTGCAGTCATCCGCAGGTGGCAGCTTGTGTGTTTCTGAAGGGACATTGGCATAGACCTTCTCATAAGGATCTGGCACAACCTGTGAGTGCGGATCATCATCTACCATGTTAGGACCATCCTCAATGTCATCCTCTTCCTCTGCATCTTACAATTCATACATGGATGTGTTAGGTGGCTATTAAAAAAATATACGTCAATTATTACAAGCATAAGTCGTCTGTACCTTGACCGGCAAAAAGCCATCCCTCGTCCTCCTCCTCGTCCTCCTCAAACACGATGTCCTCATCACCATCTGTTCAATGAGTGTAACATGTGTGATTATAATGCAATATGCTCTAGAAATCATTTCACTACACATGAAGAAATCAATGTTGTTACCATCCTCCAACATTGTTTGTTGTGTCTGAGCACTTAGATCCGGTTGAGGTCTTTTCTTGGGCATGCCTGTTTAAGATAATAAGAAAGTTTGTTAATAAACCACACAATCATTCATATATTATGATGAACCAATAGTAGAAAAAAATTACCGTCTTCAGCAATGGATGGTTGTGAACATGGTGTATTGCAAGAATCATTCATGGGTGCCGATGTAGTAGCATCAATTTCTACATCACCTATATATTGATAAAAAAATACAAAGACATTTATATAAAAAATACAAAAGCAACACAAAATGGTAGCAAATTGTGAAAGAAAAAAATGAATGATAGAATTAATATTGGTAAATTACCGTTGTTAATATCTCGTGAGTCCGCATCGGTATGTGTATCTCTCTTTGCTTTTCGTCCTATGGTTGACTCAAACAAATTATTTCATCGGTTTTGTAGAGAGTTCCTCTCACCAGGTGTCACATGATGTCTACATGTTGAGTGATGAGCAGTTGCTACTGGCGGTTCGACTTTAGAGTCAGCACCATCGGACGTCTGGATGTAAACAGGCGACCCATGGCAAAAAGGAACAGTCATAGAATCAATCATCCTACCTGCAAAAGACTCTTCAGAAGGGAATATAAGCTTAGGGGTCCATTGAGGGTTCTCCATGGCGATCGATGCTGGATGCAAGTTGTTTGCCCGGAACTCCTTAACCGTCTTTTTGTATGCTCTCTTCGACTGAACAATGGCTGGCGTATTATTCCAAACTCTTTGTTGTTCACGCCTTGCCTCTATCTCTTCTGGTGTCTCTTTGCAACGTCTTTTTTTAAGGCATTCTTTTCATCCTCGGACATTTGTGCGCGAAAAGCAGCAACTCGGGCTCTCTCCCAATCACGTCTAATTGCCTTTTTGTCTAACACTTGTGGGGTTGCATTTGAACCGCTTGTGTTAGAAACTGGAAACAAGGAGGATAAGCAAGTTTTAATTCAATAGTATTGTTACTAACAAATTTAACTGTCGTGATAACCGCATCACTCGCAATACCTGTATCATTTATATTCAGCTGGATGGGTACACTGTGATCTGTAGGATCAACATTTTCTTTAAGTGTTGTTTCCTCTTTCCTTCTCACACAAGTTTCACGACGTTTTTTTACCGCTACATATTGAAATTAAATCAATAGCTATAAAAAGTGATCACTGTATATAGTAAATTCCTACATAAATAAACAATACCATTAGACAATTGTTTAGCCTCGCCTCGCTTCCTGCTCTTTTCCTTTTTCTGTGCATATTGGACCCTATTCTTTTCCTTTTTCTGTTCTTCTATCAATTTTGCATATTGGACCCTGTTCTTTTCCTTTTTCTGCTCTTTAGTCAATGCTGCGTATCGAGCCCTTTCCCGCTGCCTCTTATGTTCTTTAGGATCAAGAACTTGGTTGCCAAGTGAGTCTAATATAAAACAACAAAACAACAACATTAGCTAGATGTCAGATGACTTTATTTATGCGATTTAAAATGCTATGCACCTGTGTTGCTAGAGTTGGTGACTTCACCAAAAGGTTGACAGTCCTCGTTACCCTTCATGGGTCCCATAGATTGTGTTCTGCCAGACACCACGCCCACCCGATAGAACCAATGAATTGTTAATAGATGACAGGTTGTTGTATTAAAAAGATTTATTCTATAGGTGGTGTAACCATCCCAAGACCTACTATGTCTTAATTCAAGCACCAACATGGAAATCCATATATGTGGACTGAAATCAACTATTAATATAACCAGGAGGTCATATTCAAATTGCATGGTTCATGACTGTAGCAAATGTCGGTACCTGGTATTGATGGCAAAAGAAGCACGTCCTCAACTTATTGCAAGCCTTTAAACCTGGTTCAGTTCAGCTTTAGAAATAGATAACAATAAAAAAAGAAATAAACTGAGGACCTGTCACTTGATGAAAATGGCAACCCTTAATAACACGGAAATAAGAAAAAGACTGACGTGTGTAATGGTTAAATCAGAGACAATATGCACATTGTCACTTGATATAAAAAATAGTTTAACCTTCTACTTCTATATGAGACCAGCATATAGTATCGAATAAAATTAGTTTAACCTTCTACACAATGTTGTATCAAGCTTTAATCACCTGGTTTATGATTGGAAAACATTAGATTCAGAGCTTTAACTATGTAGATTCAGAGGTTACATGTAGAAGTCCCTCCTACCTCTAAAACAGATGGATCGGAAGTTTCCACGGAACAATCCCAAAACTATAGGCATCAACATTACTATCATAGGTCCTGTGACGGATCATTTCCATGCAAATAGAAAAAAATAGGACCAAACACCAACTCATTTACTATATACACACAGTATAACACTAAATTGTTGTTAAAAAATGCAAATTACAGAAGCAACAGTCTGCTAGTGAGGCAATGGTAAGTTGAACACTCGTCTCCCATTTGATCTTTTTGTAAGCAAAAACATATAGACAATGCATACAAAAGGAAACATCTTTTCACTATTTTTATTGTTAGTATAGTCACCTGTCGCCCCTCCTCCGATGTGGGTAAAATAGATGCAAGTGTGCAACATCAGCAACAGTTTTGTACCAAGATAAATCACTCTGTCTCTCGTTCCTCACACCTTCTAATAACCAGATCCATAAAAACTTGGGCCATAGCAATGCATTGGTTAATGATCCTGTTATTGAAAACTCCACTGTGAGCAGTGTAGATAAGATCAGAACTGATCTTATACGCACCTGGAGGACACGAGACGAAGAACCCTTGTGCACAGCGTCTCCACCGGTCGGTCCTACGTCAGGATCTACAATAGAGCAATACAAGGAAAGATTATAAAGAGATGTAGCAATAAAGAGTAGTACATGGCAAAGAAGTATTTTGGTATAGAAAAATACAATACTAAGCTGCAAGAAAATAGCTGAAAATAAATACTAAATAAAATTCCATGCTGAACATTTATGGAAATTTAACGAACTCCATGACTCTCCCTTAGTTCTTTTCAGCAGTGGGATAACAATAAGCCACCAAAGATATGAAGTCAATCGGCATGACCTCTATGTAGAATAGAAGAACAGATAAATGGTGCATACACTTCTCATCCAGCTTCACCTTCTTCACTCCTGTCTGTTCCTGATGAACCGTCTGCTTTGTCCTGTCCAAAAAAACATTGGAAGTAAATTAAACTTAAGTTTACCAACACAGTCGGAATTTGCATTTGCCTAAGCTTTAGTAGTGCTATTGGAAAATCCTAAATCCTTACTACATATTTGTTTCAAAATTAACTTCATAACTCTACCATGCAACCTGCTCTGATTCAATCTTTTTGGATAGATAGTACTAACGTCTAAGTGGCCACTGGTCAACCTACTTCTGTACTCATTTATGACTCTCTGAATGCCAGTTGTGAAATCGAATATCTAGGATCTGTATAGCATAAAAGAAACATTATTCTAGTGTATTGCAACTATAGGACATCAAGATGAACTACAAGCTAAAAGTTCTAGTAATTACAATGAGGATATACTAATGATAAACTAAATAGATATCTCTAGAGTCTGGACAGCACCAATTAGCAAAACTGATTGTGGCAAAACATTAACTCTGGTGCATCCCCTCTACTTGAGCAATTCATGTCTAATTCACTAATCAGTTCATCATGGAAGCAATCAACTCATCCACCCACCCGACCAATCAATCAAATGAATTGGTGCAAGACTCCTGAAGCCAAATTATAAGTAATGAACCCATTCTTTCAATGGGGCAGGAGAAGAAGCTACCTGAATTGGTTGCGGGAGAGAACTTATTACCACATTTTCTATGGGGGGAGAACAAGCTACCTAGAACATATACATGCACATCTAAAAATTTAAGTCCAGCTACCTAGACCAAGCTGCTAGGCCTCTTAGCAAATCCAAATTTGGAGCTCATATGGATGAGTGACCACAAATCATGACCGGATGGAATTTTAAAAAAATGATTCAAGCGCTAATGCAAGTAATGAAAACAAAGGTTTGTTTATCCGGTATATGAATAACTATTTTAGTTACTGATCAGTGTTCGTCCTCTGACAACAATTTCCTCCGGTGCATAGAGGTCATGAAAATGGTGCACACATTGATGCAGGTAATCAAATTCAACATGCATAAATGGAGGACAAACCTCTGACCAATCAAAATCCAAAAAACATTGGAAGTAAATTAAACTTAAGTTTACCAACACAGTCGGAATTTGCATTTGCCTAAGCATAAGTAGTGCTATTGGAAAATCCTGAATCCTAACTACATATTTGTTTCAAAATTAACTTCATAACTCTACCATGCAACCTGCTCTGATTCAATCTTTTTGGATAGATAGTACTAACGTCTAACTGGCCACTGGTCAACCTACTTCTGTACTCATTTATGACTCTCTGAATGCCAGTTGTGAAATCGAATATCTAGGATCTGTATAGCATAAAAGAAACATTATTCTAGTGTATTGCAACTATAAGACATCAAGATGAACTACAAGCTAAAAGTTCTAGTAATTACAATGAGGATATACTAATGATAAACTAAACAGATATCTCTAGAGTCTGGACAGCACCAATTAGCAAAACTGATTGTGGCAAAACATTAACTCTGGTGCATCCCCTCTACTTGAGCAATTCATGTCTAATTCACTAATCAGTTCATCATGGAAGCAATCAACTCATCCACCCACCCGACCAATCAATCAAATGAATTGGTGCAAGACTCCTGAAGCCAAATTATAAGTAATGAACCCATTCTTTCAATGGGGCAGGAGAAGAAGCTACCTGAATTGGTTGCGGGAGAGAACTTATTACCACATTTTCTATGGGGGGAGAACAAGCTACCTAGAACATATACATGCACATCTAAAAATTTAAGTCCAGCTACCTAGACCAAGCTGCTAGGCCTCTTAGCAAATCCAAATTTGGAGCTCATATGGATGAGTGACCACAAATCATGACTGGATGGAATTTTAAAAAAAATGATTCAAGCGCTAATGCAAGTAATGAAAACAAAGGTTTGTTTATCCGGTATATGAATAATTATTTTAGTTACTGATCAGTGTTCGTCCTCTGACAACAATTTCCTCCGGTGCATAGAGGTCATGAAAATGGTGCACACATTGATGCAGGTAATCAAATTCAACATGCATAAATGGAGGACAAACCTCTGACCAGTCAAAATCCATGATTTTGCAGATTTGGGAATAGCGGATGTTGAATTCGGCTAGGGATTCAACAATCCACGGCGAATTGAAACACACGGACACCTAAAATATGCTGATAACTGCAGAAATCACCAGCACCTATGCTGGGATTCGAGTAAATTGTACACAAGGAACCACATGCTCCGATCGGAAGGGGAACCACGAATCGAGATTGATCGGCATGAGGATAGAAGGGCACCTTTGCGCCGGCGGGGAATCATCGGTGATTCATCCGAACAAATCCATGGCCCACCCGAGATGGATAGGAAGCCGCCACCGAGAAGAACGAGCGTGTCCAATCTAGGCGAACGGTAGAAACTGGCAACGAGCTCGACCCTCTTGTCCCACGCCCGTGTCGTCGGGGGCGTGGGGAATCGGGATGTCGAGGGAGACGCACCCAACGCCGGACCTGGCCACGGCCGCACCTTGCGACGGCCCCTCTCCACCCACGACGGTTATTGTGACGTCGGGTAGGCCGGGGTCCGAGCGGGAGAGGGCGAGGGGCGGCGACACAACAGGAGGGGGGCGGCGAGGTGCGGTGGCGGCGGAGGTCGCTTGGGGCAGGCGGGCGAGGCTCGCTGGGGAAGGCAGGCGAGGCGGCGGCGGCGGACCGCGGGCGAGCAAGGTGCAGGCGCGAAGGGGCAGAGCGGGAGCGCGGCGGGGAGGCGGAGCGCGGTGGGGCGGAGGGGCGCGGGAAGTGGAGGCGGCGGCGCGGGTGGGCGAGGTGGCGCGGAGGTCTCTGGGTGCGGGCGGGTGGAGCTCGCTGGGGAAGGCAGGCGAGGGCGCGAGGCAGCAGTTGCCGAGTTGAGGCCTAGAGGGCACGGAAGTCGCTGGGGTTGGGGCGGACGGCGGTTGCCGAGGAGGTGCACGGGAGTCGCGGGGCAGAGAGGGTCACGGGGCCGGGAATCGGCAGAGGAGGAATTTTCTGCGTACACCATTCACCTCTCCGTTTTTATTAGGAGCAGAGAAAGGGTTGTGGTGGGTTGCGCTGCTTGACTTTGGGCCGACCACTTGCGCACGGTGGGCTAACGTCCTGGCTAAGTCCACGCGGCAGAAACGTACAGAAGTAGGGCCTTGATTCTGCCACACGAACAATTAAGGCCCATTTCGATAGGCCCATTGCGCACGGTGGGCATGATTCTGTGACACGAACAATTAAGGCCCATTCCAATAGATACACGCCAAGAAAGGAGGCCCATTTTGACAGATTCAGCCATTGAGGGCTTTTTCAAAAAAATTGGATCATCTGTCATGGCCCAAAACGAATGGATGAAGTACTGCTATCTGCTTTGCTTGGAACAGAACCACAAATTCTTCTTTTTGACGGGAACCACTGTTTTCTGTGGGAACGCGGATGGTTTTTATTCCAGTAGAGCTCAATGCATTGGGGGGCACGGACCAACGGGCGTCCCGGTCACGAGCTTCAACCTTTTCCAGCAAATCATGAAGGGGTCCCAAGATCGGAGGTGGTTCAGGTAGCAGGTGTGACCAACCGGCACCCTATTTTGACAATCCAGCTTCAACCATCTATCATCAAAGTGCGAGATGTAATGCAGGGAGGTCTCTGCTGTGAGCTCCAGTGTTCTGAGCATCTAGGCCTAGTTCATAGTCACATCCTGAAACAGTTTGACATTGACGAGCTCGAAAACTTTGGCGTTTTATCCATGGAACAGTTCGCACTCACTGCAGGATGGTCAAGAGCAGAGCAAAGAAACAGAGCCAACAATGTGCCAAGCTCAATTCGATCTTTTTATGTCTTACAAATTCAGCTCAATTGTCCCAATCCTATTCCTAACTATGAATTACAAAGAATCCACCCCACGAATCAACCAGCACGCAATTGAATCGGTTCCGCGTCCAGGAGGAATGGAAGAGAGAAAAAAAATTGAAGAATGCCGATGTGCCATTGCCGTCTCCCGGAGCCGGCGGCGGCGCTATCTGAACGCCTTCCTGAGCGAGTACCTCCCCTGCTTCAGGGCGGATCCATCGGGAGCGCTAGCGCCCGCGCTCATGCCCTCCGGCAGCTTCGCGTCAGCGAGAGCCGGTGGAGGCCGACACGGGGCGGCGAGGAGGAAGAGGCCCGTGATGTCGCGGAGCGGCGGCCGCCTCCGCGCGGCCTTGCCCCCCGTGCCTGGCCTCTTCATCATCGTCTGCCTCTTGACGGCGATGCCGCGCGCGGCCGCGGGCGGCGCGTTCTCCTTGTCGCCGCCGCCGAGGTTGAGGACGGCCATCTGGGATTGGATGGATGGATCCTCTTTTGTCTACGGAGGGAGCTCGCCGGCAACCGGCAGTGGATGCCGTGATGTTGCGGCGGAGAGGGTGGGATGTGATGGATGAGCAGGAGGCGGCGCCTCGTTGGTATTTGTAATTGGATCCGGGGGACGGAGGTGGGAGGAGAGGCCGTGCCGCCATGGCGCCATTGCTCTGAAATTTTGGGGCTTTGGAGGTTTGCGATGGAGGGAGTTTTCGGGGATCTTGGAAGCCGAGGGCGGCGTGTGTGTTTCAGATTTGGATTCGAGCGTGGAGGCCGGCGGCTGCGAGGAGTCGAATATGGTGGGTTCCCGGGTCCCCCGAGCGAGAGAGGGAGGCAGCAAAAGGTTTCCATTTTCGGTGCGGCGGGTGGCGCCTCGATGTGGACAATAATCTGATTGCTTTTGACGTCCCGATAATGGCTTCACATCCTTGACTATGTTCTGCCGCCTCTTCTGCTTCTGAGCGACTCCTTTCTTTTTATATTTGGTCAGGAGTTCTTCAAAGCTCGGCCTTATTTTTTCTTTAGAATTCTCATACTGACCGGTCAGACCGGTCCTACAACCAGTCAGATCGATTTGTGCAGAACCGGCGCCTTTGTTCCTGTCTTGCCCTTCAAGTGTTCGAATCTTCAATGTGAATCGAGGGTCCTTTTCTGATGATAACTTTGCAACTTTCTTTGAACTCGTAGGCCTTTCTTCACCGATTATCATATTTTTTTCCTTTAGCCTTTTCGGCTTGATCCGGCCGAATTAACACTTTTAGATTCATCAATTCAAGTATATGCACAGGAAAATGGTTTTTATCGATTTGCATTGTATCAATAAACAATCGTCCTTCATTTATGGCCGATTGCATTTGCCTACGGAAGACGTTGCAATCATTAGTAGCATGAGAACAAGTATTATAAAATTTGCAATAAGCTCGCCATTTCAACTCATCTATTCCTGGTATAGTATAAGAAAATTTTATTTTCCCAACCTTTGCTAGCTCATCAAAGATCCTGTCACACTTAGATACATCAAAAGTAAATTTAACTTCTTCATGCCGATCTTTGCGAATCGGCTTGAGAGAAGCACAAGTGCTAGGCTTATCTTTAGATGACCATACGAATTCAGCAGCATAAACCTCCTTACCCTCATCGTATGAAGAATCACAATCTAGAACATGCACACCAAAACGACCGGGTTTAGGTTTATAATCCTTACTTCGGCTTTCATGAGCCAAAGCTCTTTGCAACACTTGATAATGGTTAGAAACTCATAGCCTTATAATTTTTCTTTAATATGAAATCTCAAACCATTAAGACACAATTCAGCAAGATCCTTTTCAGATCTAATCAAACTATAACATCGGTTTTTTGTATCTCTAAATCTTCTAATATATTCAGAAACAGGCTCATCACTCTTTTGCGTAACCGATGTTAAATGAAAAAGTCTCAATTCATTGTCACTATTGTAAAAATGCTCATGGAATTTTTTCTCTAATTGAGACCATGTATGAATAGAATTAGGAGATAATGCTGAAAACTATGAGAAAGCAGTGCCAAATAATGACAAAGGGAACATTCTGATTTTTAAATGATCAAGACTACCATGAATACCTATTTGTGCATTAAATTGGCTAACATGCTCCCATGTAGTTCTACTATCCTCCCCAGTGAATTTAGTAAATTCTGGCACCTTAAAATTTTGAGGATATGGTATAGCATCAAAACTCTCAGGGTATGGTTTTTAACACACTAGAGTTTTGTCTTTAAGTTCTACACCGAAAGTTTCTTTAAACATAATAGCCAAATCCTTTTTATATTTTTCAAGCATTTGATTGTAATAAGGATCATTTGGCTTTTGTACACTAAGGTTAATACTATTCGGCACATGATGTGGTACCTGGTTCGGCTGTACATACGGTGGTTGCTGCAAATAACCACTATTTGGCACTGTACCATATGAATAACCTGAACTCTGGGGAGGCATATGATACGTCATAGTCGTATATGGAGGAACACAATAACCAGCAAATCCATTTGTTCGGCTAAAATCAGCCTGAACGGGAGGCATACTAGTAATTGGTTCAGGAGATGACTGGTAAGTAACTAAAGCACCGGAACCGGTTAAACCGGCTGAAGCCGGTCCTCCATAACCAGTCTGACCGGTTTGTGCAACTGGTCTGACCGCATTGTTTATAATGTATTGTCCTGGAGCCTTTTGAGTTTTGACCTTCAAAATAGTTCATCGGCACGCCAAATTGAGGCATGTGTACTGCCGATGATTCAGGAGGAATAACATTACTTTGTGAAGTACCAGCAACATCAAACTTAGGAGCATTACTATCATTGGCCAAAGGTTGCTTTCCTAATGAACTATCAATCATGTTTTGGACAGTAGCAAACATTTATCTTTGACCATCGACCAATAAGGGATTAATTTGCTCCAAAGTAGCGGGTGCTACTGCGGTACTCAGATTGACTTTTACTCCATCTGTTCCAAAATGTAGGTCATTTGACTTTTTTGACCTCAAGTTTGACCACTCGTTTTATTCAAATTTTTGTGCAAATTATCATATTTTTATGGTGGTTTGCTTTCATAAATGTCTTAAATCTGACTATATTTTCACAAATTTTTTGAATAAGATGAGTGGTCAAACTTGAGGCTAAAAAAGTCAAACGACTTACATTTTGGAACGGAGGGAGTACCTTAGTTTGCTCGTCCTCGCTTGAAACGATGACTACCTCCTTGTCCTTGGAGATGTCACCCTTCCAATTTTTGGAGAAGTGAGATAAGAACCATCGACATGCTTCTTCATCTTTCGTTGCTTTGCGTCGTGCTTCCTCCTCTTCACGCTCCTTCATGAAGGCTTCATAAACTTGACGATCCTCGACAGACAATTCATCAATAGTCGGTCTAGAGATATTATTAAGATCAACTTCACTCGGTTTTGGTAGATTCACCATAGCAGCAGATCCCTTCGCTTTCTTCCCCAGCGGAGTCGCCAGAAAGTACGTTGACACAGAATCGTGCCAACACACTACCGTTGCCCTGGGCAAAACTGGTCAGACCGGTTTTAGA
Organism: Echinochloa phyllopogon; assembly: GCA_033239725.1. NCBI lineage: Eukaryota > Viridiplantae > Streptophyta > Magnoliopsida > Poales > Poaceae > Echinochloa > Echinochloa phyllopogon. Next base: position 11,221,756 of record BTCW01000010.1, on the reverse strand, counting down.
AACCGGTCAGACCTCTTTTAGCAGACAAATGGTGAAAACCTAGAAACTCGAGCTCGGAAGGGACCCCGTCGGAGCTTGAGGATCTAGGGTTGTTCTAAGGTAGGCAGGCCACCTAGAACGTCCTCAAACATCGTCGAGACGAGAGAGGAACATCATGTACAGGGATTGGAAAAAGCTAGGGTTTGGAGATAAAAAGTAATGCAAAACAGTAGATAGATAAATGTTTTTGATCGATTGGATTCCCTCTCAATCGGCCTTAGCCTTTATATTTATAGGCCGGGGAAGTCGTACCCTTCAAGAGTTGGTTACAATATGAAAAATATCACGAAACCCTAAACCTACTCAAATTACAGATCAAAACCGGTCTGACCCGGTTTGGCAAACCGGTCAGACCGGTTTACCCTGTCCAATGCCAATTTTGGCTATCAACAGTGGTTACCACCTAATGTTCACGCGCTAGGGTTCAAATCATAGTGCATGCCTTTTAGGCTTTTACACGTAGACTTGTGTTTTTTTATAACAAAATTTTTGTGCCTGTTTTATAACAAACGCTAGGCTCCACCAAAGCTGCGGCGAGCGAATCTAATCCAAACAATGTTAAGGGCAGGTACATTGCTACACGTCAGCAGTCTCATAGGTCGTCTCATGCAGTGTCATGTAGGATTTTTACTGATGTGGAGGAGATGGAGTGAGGTGAGAGAAAGAGGTCGTTGCTTCGCGAAACAACCGTCTCATGAGCTAAATTTTAGGACTATGAGATAACTCCTCCACCATTGTATGAGTTTTATTACCACGCAACCAATAATATTTCTTTATTTTTCCATAAATTAAGGGATATTATATTACTACGAGACAGTCAAAACAACAACTCATTATATAGGTTGTTTGATAAGTCGTCTCAAGATTACGTGTCACTGTATGAGACCGCATATTAAACGACACTAATGTACCTGTCCTGAGGAGTTTTGTTGTTTTATACATGCCCGGTACCTAGATTTGCTTGGCACTAAGCATTCTGCAAGTGCAAGCAAAGCAAACAATTGGTCTGACGATGTTCGGCAGAACAGATGGAAGCCGACCAAACAAGCCATAATTGCTAACGTCTGCCATGATTTTATTTTTTTACAAACGACTTGATTAATGTTAGTTCATCAAATTGGTTTGGCATACTCTAGCTAGTTTAGGAATGTCATGTCATGTATTTCTTAGTCATTGACACGTGGGACCGTACTAAGTGTAAAAGGAATCTTTCAACAACACGTAGCTACCCAAACTTCCACCCAAAATTTTACTATATAAAAAGTCCTATCAGATCACGTCAAATCTCTATCCTCATGCATGGGGCATTAAATGAAGGTAAATAAAAAAACTAATTACATAACTTTGATGTACACGACGAGACGAATCTTTTGAGCAGGACAACAATTACCAAAAAAAAGTGCTACAGTACGCTACAATATTCGATGTGACTTTTCGACCGTACTTTTCAAGGGATCTAAACACGGCCTAATTTGGTTAAACTTGTTCAGTCTTAAATGTGCCGAAGTGTGGCAAGATTTGGCTTCAAACCAAACACGCACTACAGATATGTTTATGTATAGTAAAGAAAAGTATACCTGCGGATGTATACGTGGTGCTGCGGTGCACATGTGGTCTATGTAATCCGGGGGAAAGCTTCAAACTAAGTGGAAATTAAACTAAAAAATGTCTATTATATGGATGCATTGGTTCAGGGTTGCTTCTTACCCTTTTCTGGTGGAGGTCAATGCCTAGTAGGTGAATGAAACGAGACTGGAAAGTCACATAAGTGGTGTCGCATCCACGAGCACAAAGTGGAGAGAAAAGCAGCAGATTGGACATTGGTCGAAATACTACCCCAAAAGGAAGGATATAGTGTAACATATTGGACATTATTGGTCGAAGTACTGCCCCAACAGAGGAAGGAGATAGTCTAACAGAGGAGGGAAATCTTTCTTACGTTCAATTGAAATGGACTTCTTACCTCATCGTACTGTCCAAGATGTTGACTTCGTTTTGACATTATTGAACTTTTTTAATCTATACTATAAGGAGAATTAGATTTAAAAACGCTTCTCACCAAGATTAGGTCCGCCCCCACCTCACAGAGGACCCGTCTGTCATGAAAAAAGGACTACGAAAGGGGAGGGGGAGACCCATTTCGTCGCCCTTCGGAAGAGAATTCCCCCCCGAAACACAGACCTTTTTCACCTAAATCGGTTCCACCTAAATCTACCCACGCGTCCTTTATGTTGCCATATTTAATATGTATAATCTTAGCAAGTTTTCAAATATATGGTAGTTGATGATTATGTTTGGATTTAAGTCCAATCTGTTATCATAATTAATATGTATAATTTGAGTATGTTTTTAAACAGACGATAGATTTCCATAATTAATATATATAATCTGAGCAAGTTTTCAGATATATGATAGTTGATGATTACGTTTGAATTTAAGTCCAATGTGTTGCCATAGTTAATATGTACAATCTGAGCAAGTTTTCAAACATATGATAGGTTTCCTTAGTTGATGATTGTGTCCGGATTGAAATCTAATAATTACCATACTAGACTATCCAAATTTAATATATACAATCTGAGGAGGTTTTCAAACATATGATATGTTTCCTTAGTTGATGATTGTGTCTAAATTGAAGTCATAATTATCATACTAGACTAGCTAGGACTTATATAAATCACGCCAACCAGCCGTCACTTCTCATTATCCCCCATCAACATGTGGTTGTTCCACAAATCCTCCAGCAGAGAGATCTGCCGCTCCGCCATCACCTGCGTCCGTCGGCTCAACACATATGTGCACCTGCACGCCGGAGCGTCTCCAGCGTCGGAGGCCGTACTACAGGGCGTCTTGCATGATGGATAGAGGCAAGAATGCCGGCGCCGTCGACAGCGATACAACAACATCGGACGAGGAGGACAACGAGGTCAGAACCAGCAGTTTCGCCATGTCCGACGTGATGAAGAGCCCTGCGGCGGCGGCGTTGAGCCGGCGCGAGAGGTACTACCTGGTGGCGTGCAAGCAGATGGTGGGGTTGTTTGCGATGGTATGGGTGAGTCGAAGTTGGTGCCGCACGTCGGCCATGTCAGGTTCTCCTGCGTCGGCCACGGTATCATGGGATACTAGACTAGATAGTTTGATGAACTTGTTTATAGGATGAACTTATTACGTCGACCGGGGCACATGCAACTATCGAACTGATTTAATTAGTTGTTAGATCCGCATGTTTACGTAATTTGCGGCATTGTTTGGATGTGTTTTTTTCGGCAGCTCATACTTCATTTCTGAACATATATACAATACGTATGCTGTCATATATACATCATGGTCAAAAACAATTTGCCAGTATACTTGTAAAACTGGCGTATATGATTACGTTTAGATTAAAGCCCAATAATTTTATATTTTCTTTTTATTTTTGTAGTGTACAATACGGTAAGTTTTGCTTGCGATGCCGCGCCCTTTATGTTGCCATATTTAATATGTATAATCTGACCGAGTTTTCAAATAGATGATAGTTGATGATTATGTTCGGATTTAAGTCCAATAATTTTACATTTCCTTTCCATTTTTGCAGTGTACAATATGGTAAGTTCTGCTTGCAATGCCGCTCCCTTTATATTGCCATATTTAATATGTATAATCTCAGCAAGTTTTTAAATAGATGGTAGTTGATGATTACATTTTGATTTAAGTCCAATAATTTTACATTTCCTTTCCATTTTTGCAGTGTATAATATGATAAGTTCTGCTTACAATGCCGCGTCCTTTATATTGTCATATTTAATCTATATATATAGTCTAAACAAGTTTTCAAATAGATTGTAGTTAATGATTATGTTTGGATTTAAGTCCAATAATTTATATTTTCTATCTATTTTTGCAGTGTACAATATTGTAAGTTCCGCTTGCGATGCCGCGTCTTTTATGTTGCTATATTTAATATATATAATGAGCAAGTTTTCAAATATATGGTAGTTGATTATTATGTTTAGATTTAAATCTAATAATTTTATATTTCGTTTCTATTTTTGCAGTGTATAATATGGTAATTTCTCCTTGCAACGCCGCTCCCTTTATGTTGCCATATTTAATATGTATAATCTGACCAAGTTTTCAAATAGATGATAGTTGATGATTATGTTTGGATTTCAGTCCAATAATTTTACATTTCCTTTCCATTTTTGTAGTGTACAATATTGTAAGTTCTGCTTGCAATGCCGCTCCCTTTATGTTGCCATATTTAATATGTATAATTTGAGCAAATTTTTAAATAGATGGTAGTTGATGATTACATTTGGATTTAAGTCCAATAATTTTACATTTCCTTTCTATTTTTGCAGTGTACAATATGGTAAGTTCTGCTTACGATGCCGCGTCCTTTATATTGTCATATTTAATATGCATTATCTAAGCAAGTTTTCAAATAGACGGTAGTTGATGATTACGTCCGGATTTATGTCCAATAATTTTACATTTCCTTTCCATTATTGCAGTGTACAATATGGTAAGTTCTGTTTGCGATGCCGCACCCTTTACGTTGCCATATTTAATATGTATAATCTGATTAATTTTTCATATAGATGGCAGTTGATGATTATGTTTGGATTTAACCCCAATAATTTTACATTTCCTTTCCATTTTTGTAGTGTACAATATGGTAAGTTCTCCTTGCAATGTCGCTCCCTTTATGTTGCCATATTTGATATGTATAATCTGAGAAAGTTTTTAAATAGATAGTATTTGATGATTATATTTGGATTGAAGTCCAATAATTTTACATTTTCCAAGTTCTGCTTGCGATGTCACGCCTTTTATATTACCATATATAATATGTATAATATGAGCAAGTTTTTAAATATATGGTAGTTGATGATTACGTTTGGATTTAGTCCAATAATTTTACATTTTTTTCATTTTTGTAGCGTACAATATGGTAAGTTCAGCTTGCAATGTCGCGCCCTTTATGTTGCCATATTTAATATGCATTATCTAAGCAAGTTTTCAAATAGACGGTAGTTGATGATTACGTCCGGATTTATGTCCAATAATTTTACATTTCCTTTCCATTATTGCAGTGTACAATATGGTAAGTTCTGCTTGCGATGCCTCACCCTTTACGTTGCCATATTTAATATGTATAATCTGATTAATTTTTCATATAGATGGCAGTTGATGATTATGTTTGGATTTAACCCCAATAATTTTACATTTCCTTTCCATTTTTGCAGTGTACAATATGGTAAGTTCTCCTTGCAATGTCGCTCCCTTTATGTTGCCATATTTGATATGTATAATCTGAGAAAGTTTTTAAATAGATAGTATTTGATGATTATATTTGGATTGAAGTCCAATAATTTTACATTTTCCAAGTTCTGCTTGCGATGTCACGCCTTTTATATTACCATATATAATATGTATAATATGTGCAAGTTTTTAAATATATGGTAGTTGATGATTACGTTTGGATTTAGTCCAATAATTTTACATTTTTTTCATTTTTGTAGCGTACAATATGGTAAGTTCAGCTTGCAATGTCGCGCCCTTTATGTTGCCATATTTAATATGCATTATCTAAGCAAGTTTTCAAATAGACGGTAATTGATGATTACGTCCGGATTTAAGTTCAATAATTTTACATTTCCTTTCCATTATTGCAGTGTACAATATGGTAAGTTCTGCTTGCGATGCCGCACCCTTTACGTTGCCATATTTAATATGTATAATCTGAGCAATTTTTCAAATAGATGGTAGTTGATGATTATGTTTGGATTTAACTCTAATAATTTTACATTTCCTTTCCATTTTTGCAGTGTAAAATATGGTAAATTCTGCTTGCAATGTCGTATCCTTAATATTGCCATATTTAGTATATATAGCCTAATTAAGTTTTTAAATAGATGGTAGTTAATGATTACGTTTGAATTTAAGTCCAATAATTTTACATTTCCTTTCCATTTTTGCAGTGTACAATATGGCAAGTTCTGTAGATATGACTATTTTCACCTGCTTCCAAATAGTTATTTGGATCTTCATCACACAATGGTACCTCCTCCTCTGGAAGTCTATGAGTTAGAGTAGATGTGCCAATTGCACGTTTGGTCTCTATTTTATATTGTCGTTTGGAACATTTCGGTCTCGAATATTTACTTATTTGCCTTTGCAATATTTACTTATATTTATATATTATAGTATACACTTGAGTTCGATATTTTGTCCATTATTCTCTTTTTTCGGTTTCACTGATTTGACGTAGTGCTGAAACAGTTGATTACTGGACCACTGAAAGGTGAGCTCCAAGCGAATGTTTGTGAGTTTGTGATTCCATTTTGTGCATTCGCAAAAAAGAGAAGAAGCGTTGAGCATAAAGTTTATAGAACTTGTACCGTGTGTCTTGCAAATTAAACATTTTCTTTAAATTACAATCAACTTTCTATTGAATTCAAGATTTTTTCCATACCCTTTTTAAAACATAGGCACGTGCATACCAACTAGTGATAAGGTAAACGCTGGAGTTAAATCAGCACTTGATGAAGAAGATAACGTATTCCATCACGCTTCACCCTTGCCGTGTGGCCAAGGTATTGAGCCATTATTATTGCGAGGTATCAGAAAAATATCGTCGGACTTGAGTGGTATAGGTAGGAATGAAAAAAGCAAGCGAGCTGCCAATGAGTAGATTAGGTCACAACTTAGTCATTTGTATCCTATTTTCATTTCTTTAAAACATAGATTGATTTAGGTCGACTCAGTGAGTTAGAAAAAAAAACTTGCATCTATATGCACAAGGGCCTTCTATCCTATCTAGAATTGTACTGTAAAAAAGGAGATATCTGAAATTCTAGATAGCAATCCAAAGTATGTTTTCTGGATGGACGCGAGTTGGAATCGAAGTCTCTAACTTGGCGTTTTGGGATTGAAAACAATGCAGAATTCTAAAATTTTAGTATATAGTAAAAATGTTTAATGTTCTTATTCTTTTTTATTTAGTTTCCAATCTGAAACGTTCTAGTTCATAGATACATCATTTAGGTCTAGTTTCCATTATGGTCGGCTTCTCATGCATTTCTCTTGAAATGTCCCCAGTTAGTTAAGCATCTCTTATGACAAAAAATACTTTTTTAATTAGTAACAATTTCTTATAACAACTTACTAGCTACCATGGCAAAACCCAACACATGCACCACCACACCACATGTTACCGTCTCAAACTTATCTTTAATTCAAACGAAGGAAAGAGAAAACATTTTCAAAATTTAAGTTCACCTATCTATGTTTGTCCTAAACTGATCTTTTTTTTTATCTTTGATTTTCAATTTCGAGAATTTTATATAGGTTAACAACACAAGATTGGCATTACGTACTACATATTATATTACATATCAGTATATATAACATCGGGAGAAAATTACTTATCCAACTAATGTGGACCCATCGCAAAACACAATCCAGCCAAAATAATTTGTGGCCTTAGATAACCTAGCAATAGGATACTCTCGGGTCCCATTGTCCTTGGTGCGTACAAAGGCTGTTTGTCGATAATTGCTCAAGAGTATCCTATGCCGTACACTATGTTAAACAAACACTTGATGTCGCTGTGACTGTGCTGCTGATGCCTCAATCTCATCGATCTGGCCACAAGTGAACGAGACAATAAACAAATTCATCAGGCAGGGGTATTGCAATAATGTCCCCTTCCGCCGGGCATTCCACCTGATTATGCAGGATACAGCTATCTAACTGGTTGGTTAACAAATCCAGTTAATTGTGCAGGTTTTGATTGATGAGCCACGGGATCTGAGTAATTAAGATGAAACCACGACTCTGGGCTCAATTGATGATCCAGAAAAGGTTTGGGGAACAAGTGAACAACCATTGACCTGGATGCTTTCTGGAACAGAGAATGAGTCATAACAAACCTGGCAGACTTTTTTCACAAGAAAAGAAGTGTTCCTCGAAAAATTGTCGTAAAATGCTAATTAGCATTATAGTAGAGTGATTTCAGAGAACGAAGCTTTTCACTGACAAACAATGCACAATCGGAATTACATGCCATTGCCATGGTTCAGACATTGTTCATCCCAATACAAGAAATTTTGACACCAAAATTATGTACCCATGGAGCCTACCTACAGCCAATCATCCATCATCGACTCTATTCGAGGGAGAAGGAGAGACAGAAGATTGAGAACGAAACGCAAAACAGCTACCTACCTTTGCAGTGGCAGCGCTGTGCCCGCGCTATAATTGGCTCTCCAGGTCCGGCTGCCGGCGGGAGGTCCCCGCCGCCGCCTTGGCTCCGGCCTTGGGCGCCTGCTCCGGCGGCGGCAGCGCGGGGCGCGCGCGGCAGACGGGGCAGGTGGCACGCGCGCAGAGCCAGGCGTCGACGCAGGCGACGTGGAACGCGTGCCGGCACCCGGGCAGTGCGCGCACCGCGTCGCCGTCCTGCATGGTGCTCAGGCACACCGCGCACTCCATCGGCGACTCGCCGCCGTGCGCGCCCGCCTTGAACCTGAGGACTGGCATGGCCGCCAGCGCCGCCTTGTCCATCCCGGCGGCGGGCCTCTTCCGCGCCGGCAGCCCCGCGCCGGAGTCCGTCCGGTGCACGCCGTCGCGGCCGCTCCAGCGCACGTACAGGTAGTTCATGTACAGGATCACCCCGTACAGCACCAGGCACACCGCCGTGAACGCGCCCACCAGCTCCAGCGTCGCGCCGGAGCTGCAGCAACCGCCGCGCCCCGGCGGCGGCGGCGGCGTCCCGGTCGCATCCGCCGTGGACATTCCACTAATAAAGCAAAGCACAGAGCAAAAGCACGGCGTCGTGGCGCGCGTTTCTTGGGTCAAGCTCGCTGGTCGCCGGAGTGGAGCGAGAAGAGAATTGTTATGGGATTTGGGGAGTAATGGTGGGGCTCGGATTGGTGGTCTGGAATGATCAGGAGGCTTCTATAGCAGTGGATCGTGGTTACGCAAGAGATTTGGGTGAGGTTTAGCGATTAGTTAATTGGGGTTTGGTGTGCTCATCGGTTGGTAATGGTCACTGCTCAGGGAAGGAGAAAACAAAGGGAGCGCGGGCTTTTGTTGCCACGAATGGTGCGGTCGCGTACGATGCTGCCATCCCGTTAATGGGTTGGAGTGGCAGTGAGCACACGGATTAGGATCCGGAAAAAAAGGAACATAGATTTGGAGCTAAAGGTTGACCTGATCATTGATAGCTGGGCATAATAACCTAGTGGATTATCTTTAATTAGAGCATCTCCAACCGTACCAAAAAATACTTTCAATAATTAGTTTTAGGAATGAAGGTGAAAAATGTGCTTCAATAGTTGTCTAATATGGGTCCCAATTTTTTCCATGCCCAATACTAATCTTGAGCCAAATTTACCTTTCCTTTTAGCACTCCCAATCCCACGAAACAAACTGCCGAAAAAAAAATCCCAAATTGTTGTTCACGGAGGGGAAAATCTACTGTTGGACCCACATATGAATGATGTGACAACAATTAATTCATTTCTGGGACTAATTTTTTAGGAACTGTCGGAAGGGTGGATATTTTCTGTGTCCAATAATTTTTGATAAGGTCCCAAAATTAGTGTATTATGACTTTATTTTTTTGTCACTCTTGGAGAGATGCTCTTACATTCTGTTTTTTTTTCTTGTAAGTGTGTGTGTATTTTGGGGTGAGTGAATGAGGCTGAGGGTCTTGGGGAAGCTTTTTTTAGACTATGATTTACTTTCTATTTCTAAAAACTGTTATGATTACTACTTTCTAGTTTCTATATATCCAGTATGGTAAATTGTACTTGACTAGTGTATTTATCCATATGTATTGTTTTCAAGATCATGAATTTTAGAGTGTCAGCACTTGTACTAGTAAAAAAAAACAAAGAAAGAAGGTCTGCCATATCAAAGGCGTAATGAGTAAAAAAAACAAAGAAAGAAGGTCTGCCATATCAAAGGCGTAATGATGCGAATTGATCATAGAGCATTTGGTAAGGTTTTTTTACGGTGAAACCTACTTACTTGGGTTCGAGTCCTCGACTCGGCACATATGTCACGTTTTTCTGAATTTATTTCAGAAATTAACCGGCGTTATTCTTTCAATGGTAGGCGACGTCCAATTGACAGCGAAGAGCTTGTGGCGATTTCGTGCATTTCAATATTGGATCTGTCGGTCCAGTCTCTCGGAGGTGCTCATAGCGATAGGGTTAGCGTACGTGAGGTGCTCATAGCGATAGGGTTAGCGTACGTGAGGTGCTCATAGGGATAGGGTTAACGTACGTATTTATAGAGGTGAGTGTGCGTGCGTGCGAGCGTCTACGTCTGTATCGGTCTTCATAGAAAAGGCGTAATGATGACTGTGGAATTAATACTTATCACAAAACTGAATTAAATTCTTAAGAATCTTGAATAATACATTACTCTAAACATGCCTGTCCACTACAAGATTGATAATATTCGCCGACAGTTTATTTATGAGTGGCGGCCCAAGTGGCTAATGGTTTCTATCTCTAGTGTATTCTGTATCGTTTCAACAGTTTTAGAGAAAAACACAAACTCATTCTAATCCTTTGTAATGGTCGAAGAACAGGCTCACTAAGGGGTGATAAGGGACTTTGATATTTTTAAAATCATATCAGTGAAATATTGTAGTCATCGTAACGTTTCTGGATCTATCTTTACAATCTCAGCGGCGGCGCCTCCGGATTCTTCATTCTGTTGAAGTGGACTCGTGGAATTGTACAGATTTGCCAAGATTGCAAGAAACGAAGAAATGGGGCAAAATTATTTGAGTGATGATGGGGACAAGCTGGGAATTAGGCAGAACTGGGCCAGATGCATCCAGAGCAAGTGGACAATAACATGATGCCTATCCACAAGGAATGAACAAATCATGACCAGTACCTGCTCAGGGTCTCTGATTGTCTGGAACTGGTCTCCAAAGGTAAAAGGTGAGGCTGAAAACTACTGACAGAGATATGAAATATAATTCTACAGTTCTACTGTGCTCAAAAATCTGCGCGAGGAAATATCATGTGCCACAACATGACAACAACTCAGGTACAGTACAAGATGGTTTTAGGAAAATTCTGAATGAGAGGAACAAGGGATAATATTTTGGCCATTTTCGTTTGTCTGAATTTTGTTCTCCCCCGATGTCCTTTCGCGCAAGTTGTGCGTTCAATTCAGCTAATATAAAATAACCGGTAGTCCTGCCATTGTGCACCAGATTAATGTATTTTTGGGCCAATAAGATGGGAGAGAAGGCAAACAAAAAGATGACAAACGTTTCATCTATTCAATAATATCTTGAAACATGGCACATGACATGTTGCATTATCCTGCTTGTGATTATAATTTTAGAATTTCACGCAATATCTTGTTGACTATATACAACATGGATCGATTATCTATCTGTTCTTATATATGCATTGGCTAAAATAATTATGCAAATTTTATAGATGATGGTGAAGGCTAGATGTTCGCGCTTTTATTCTTTCTTTTTTGGCAAGGGATAGATGTTGGCGCATATGGAAAATATAGAATGAGATTGTGGAGTAAGATCTCCTCTAATGAATGAGTAGTTATTTGTTCTTCAACCTCTTAAGATAGGATGTTATTATGTTGGGACATTTCTCCTGGTTTTTTTTTGATAAAGGGGCAAAATTATCGTAGCCATTGTACGGACCAACTATGCACAAGGGCAGCATCTTTTTGCTAGATATTTGTAACATCAAATGTATTTCACATTTCACAGTGGCGGTTGAATGTTTAGTAGCCGTACTATATATCTGTTTTAGTGGCATCTTTTTGTATCTGTAGTCGTCCTCGCAGTTGTTAGATATGCTGCATTTCATACATGCTACACATTGATCTGATGTAGTGATTCGCTCGGCAAAGTTGATCTTTATTTTTAGATGGACGACATTGAATTTGGATCTTGTACTTTTGAAAACGGAATTCCAAACCCATTCCTTATTGGTAATGGAATATAAATGAGACAAATTTACAGTGATAGAGACAAGCTGCCTCGAAAGGCCAAGTTCAATTGCCTTCTTTCTTTCTACGCAGACATGGATCTACTTATGATCGATCAATTCTAGGTTTCATTCTCTGCACGTAAGCTGTCGCATCTCAAGAGTTATTTTTATACGATGGAGACACAACTAATGGCGTGCAGGTATACGTGGCGTCGAAACTCGCAGCACAAATGGATCAGGTTTGGATAGCGACCCGAAGTGTAGGATGTGGTCATGTGGAATAAGGAGGCTATCAACCAACGGTTGCATTTTATCTTCAGTGGGTTTAATTTTAGATACCGGTCACGTTTCAGCGAGGCTTGTTCCAGAGAGTTCCTTGGGGTTTTGTATATGTGGTATGATGTAAGCGTAAAAATTCCAAGCACAATTTAGCGGGTTTTCAAGCGTTTAACTTAACGTGCATCTCTCTTGCTAGCTAGTTGCAATTATATTTCAGAAAAAAAGATAATCAAAGCTTAATTCTCCAAGCCAGGTTTTGGCCTCGGCCTCTATTTTAATTTAAATACATGATGATCTCAGTCGGATCACCGTGGCCCCCCTGCTATAGCGTGCTGCCCATGCCCATCAGCTCCTTGCCGCGGCCATGCTGAGATGGAGCATGCATGGAGGAATGGAGCCAACTGGGCGGCGAATTGACGCTGGTACTGGGCATGGAGGGAGGGGGATGGGGGTGTTATCTGAGAGAAACATGATCGGGAGTTGCGGACGCTAGTCTTTTTATTTACCTTTCTATATATATTAGTTGAAAGAATCTTTCAGCCCGTTCGTTTGGCTTATTAACAGCCAGTCAGCAGTATTTTTCTCTCTGCACAAACCACCACCAGCCACCGGCCAGCCAGCAGTGTTTTTCTCTCGGCACAAATCAGCACCTGTCACCAGCCAGCCGAACAGGGTTAAGTTATCAAAATACAAAGTTTGGCCATTTACAGGACCAGAGGCTACAGTAGCCCCGCGTCACATGAACGCTAAGCATCAAGGCTCCTCTACTACCTTGGTTGGATCGTCTTTCTCTCTAACGAAGACGTGCCAGATGGGATTCAAACTCAGGCCGCTCACTCCAACACTGGAGCTGCTAGCCACCTAGGACTCCTCCCGCTTCCAGGCAGACACGCGAGAAAAATACGAGAAAATGCAAAGAGTAAGGATATATAAAAAAACTAGAAATTGAAGGACTTGTTTGGAAGGGTTTTGGATTTTTTTTTTGAAATGGCTTTAGCTTGAACTTTGACCAAGTAGACTTTTTAGTGAAGCTAAGAAGCCATATGAAAAAAAATTTGGGAAATCTTTTTCTGGGTAAGTTGAGGGGCACTTCAATGTTTGAGGGAGGATAGGCTAGTGAAACTACCTTTGTCCTTCCTTTTAGTATAAGTCGTTTAGGAAGTGACACCAACATCGTGTCGGCTTTAGTTGTAAAGGTTCACTTTGCAGATTTTTATCACTAGAGTACCATGAAAACATCAAGTGCATATGCGTGAGCTGAAAACGATCTCTCGTCTTGTTTCCCATGTAAAGCCTCTGGAAGCTTCTCCAACGTATGTATTGACGCTTTAATTCAAATTTACTCAAGCTTATTGACCGAAAAACGAAATTTGGTCGAAAACTTCTAACCCCTGCTCCTGACACATATGTGTAATGTTGCAACATTCACAAGTAGTTTGCCAGGACACGACTGCAAACCCACGGCGAACGCTCTGTATCGATCACAAGCTTAAAACCATATATGCTGATACACAGCCCATGGGTTTACTTGTACTAAACAAATGTCTAAATCCATCTATCAAGTCACATCATATGGTCCTTTCTCTTTTCAGGACATCACCAGCTATTTAATTCCCTGTCTGGAGGACAAATATGCTTCTATATTGATATTGCAAATATGACAACATTATAATGCTGTGTTTGGATCCTGGGGACTAAAGTTTAGTCCCTCAAATAAGTGACAATTAGTAGCACTAAACATAAATTAATTATAAAACTAATTACATAAGTCATATCTACTCCGTGAGACAAGCCTAATTAACCTATAATTAGTACATAATTATCAAATTATTACTGTAGTATTATATTGTCTAATCATGGACTAATTAGGCTTAATAGATTCGTATCGTAAGTTAGTCCTGGATTATGTAATGCATTTTGTAATTAATCTATATTTAATACTTCTAATTAGCATTCTTTCATTCGATGTGACGGGACTAAAACTTTAGTTAGGGGAACCAAACACCCCCTAATTGTAACAAGACAATTCTGAATATGTGTACAGTGTAGAGTTAGTTATGCACATATCGATAATGAACATATATTTTGTTTTGGTTCCACATGTTTGCAAGTGTTTTCCTTTGCTTCTACACACTGCAAACTGAGTTGTTCAGGTTTTGTTAGTACAACCTGTCCATTCAGATTAAGTGCCAATGTGTAAAGGACACTATCCTTTTAGTGGTAGAAAATATGACCGATAATTTCGTCTGTTTTAAGATTGACCAATTCAATCTCTCAAAAGTGTTCATAGGGATAGAATATACATGCTTGTATTTTTAAGACCGAGTGTATGTGAATTTTACGTAAGCTTGATCTTTATTTTATATTGAAACATGCTTATTCAAATCCAAAAAACTATCATATCATGGGAGGGAATTCAAAACAAACAATCTCATGTTTTTATTTTTTTTCTAAACTGAGAATTAAGAAAACCGTCAACTGTCAAAATCTGGAAAGTTTGAAGGGAAAAAATATCATCTATTTGTCACTAGAGGGAGTAGCATATTTCCACGTTTTCTGCAACGCTCAATGCGCAAAGTAAAAAGACAACAGATGGGTAAAATGCCCGTGTTGGAGGGGAAAAAAAGGCGAAATCAAACGCTCAAAAGCAAAAGCCCGTGTCTACTAAACCCAGGCCACTAGGGCGTAGCGCATGGCGTGGCCCAGACTGCGGCGCCTCACCAACCAACAAGAAAACAAAGCACCCCGCCGCCGGGCCGCCCGGCCATGTCGTCCTACGGCCCCGCCGCCGCTGCGGTGGACGCGTTGGAATCCGCCGCCGTCGGCAGCTACCGCGTCTGCGACACGGTGGTGCTCGTCTGCCTCGCCTGTGCCTCCGGCCTCATCGTCTTCACGGTGGCCGTCTGCCTCCGGCGCGCCGTCGCCAACGGGTACGCGGCCGCCGCCATGGGCGCGAACGGCGCCGGGGCCGGTGCCGCCATCGGAAGGGGCCGGCGCGGGCTGGCGCCGTCCGCGCTGTCGGCGATCCCCATGCTCGCGTACCGGAGGGGCGCCGGCGCCGGCGCCGGGTGGGCGCAGTGCGCGATCTGCCTCGCCGTGGTGCGGGACGGCGAGACGGTGCGGCTACTGCCGGCGTGCGGGCACCTGTTCCACGTCGAGTGCATCGACCTGTGGCTGCGCTCCCACGCCACGTGCCCGCTCTGCCGGCGCGACGTCGGCGAGGCGGCGGTCGCCGAGAAAGTTTGAGATCGCCGCCGGCCGAACTGGGACCTGACATGATGTTGACATGTCACATGTCAGTGCTTGTGCATGCTAGCTAGGGAGCTAGGTGTAGTTTCACTTTGATGCTAGAATTAAAGGATTTTTTCCAGCTATCAGATGGGGGAAACTTATCTTTTTGTGATGCAATTGGTTTTGCGATTTTTATAGTCTGCAATCATGGATGCAAGATGCACATTGAAATACTATTAAACTGGTGTCATGGTCAGGAGACTTTGCAATGAACTCTGATAAGGAATTGGATTAGATTGGAGTGTAAAAAAAATACAGGATGATGATGAGATGGTGGCAACGTTGGTCAACTTTGGAAGGATATTGTAAGGATTCTATATCTATCGTAAGAACAATAATTTTACTTCTGTCATGCCTCCTGAATTCACGGTAGCCAATGAGAAATGATATGTGAAATGGATACTTCTTTCTACATGTCCATTCGTGACATCTGTGAATCTGTGATGTCCTCATCTAGAACTTACTTGTATGCTTGTAAGTTGTCTCATGGTGTCATCTCTAATGGCCCAATATACCACATCTCGGTCGTAATAAATATATACTCTTTCCCTCTATCCATGTGAGGTGTATTTTTAGGAGAAAGTCTCCCAGGTAGATTTTGATCTATAATTTATCTTCTAATATATTCAATTGTTACAAAATCATCTCCATCCTTAAATTCCTTTGAATAGGAAACTGATGATGAAACTTTTGTGAACTAAATACATACATATTTTGACTATTTGTTGGTGAAAATCGGTAACATTTGACTTTCCCAAATTAAAATACGTCTCACATTGTAAGATAGAGGGAATATCATGTTTACTAAAAATACTGGAGCCTGGAACTTGATGTTTTCTTTCTTTTTTGGGAGAGGGTACTAAAATTTTCAAGCTTAAGTCGAATTTCGATTTTTAGTGAAAAATTTAAGTGTCTTGGTGGGCCTGACAGGCCCCTGCCTACCGCTGTTGCCTCTGCCCTGCTAAATAACTGTTACAAATAAAAATGCTGAGAACCTTGTGTTATGGACTTTACAAGAGAATGTTCTGAAGACTTAGGTGTCCTCAACGACCTCCATGAGGGACGATTTTGCTAGCTGACTGGATATTAATCCAACGTGGAATGGAAAAAGAGAGGTGAGACGGCTCAGTGGGGCCGGCAGCACGTTTGAAGAAGAAATAGTATTTTTTTCTCTCTCCCCGATGTCCAACTCACCTGTTGAAATCTCCAGTGCCTCTGGAGACGCCCTTACGTGTCTAAGCGCAAAAAAGCACGATGAGACTTTTGTGCTGGCAGACCAAAAGATCTCAAATTTTCGAGGCAAACTATAAATGGACCACTGCCTAAAATATCTTGTGTCATTGTTACATATTTGCTGTCACTGTTAGGTAGTCCTTTCAGTCTGATAGAGCAGCTTATGCAGAATCTCAAGCTAGCTGTGGGCTCGAGAGTAAATCATGTGGGCAGGGCCAACCCCTCCGATCCATCAAAATTCCCAACTGTCAAGTATTCATTAGACAGTGACACCAATATCTAAGAAAGATATTTCAGAAAGAAGAAAGCAAATCTCATATAGGAACTTTGCCCTTCGATCTAAATTCTGGTACCACCATTCTATGATGCACATGCATTAACTAAAGTTGGCTTAGATGATTTTTTAGCATGGTTTTATGCCGAGTGGATACTATAATGTGGTGGTGGAAGCACTATGATACAATGCCACCTACTAGAGTTTAAATTTTGATGCTTCTAATGTGTTTATTTGTAGGCATTGATAGACCTATAGTCGCAGATGCATGTGTAAGCGCAATGCGTGTTTGTGTGCATCACCTTGTAATCACACAGACACACACAAAAAAAGAAAAGAAAAGAAAGGAACATCATCTTACATAACACCTTCAACAAACTCTAAGAACAAAAGTCAAAGGATTCTCTCAAACAAAGCAAGGTTTAAGACAAGACATTGCCTTTCCGTGTTCGTTTTGATTTAGTAGTCAATGCACACTATTTTAATATATAGTGAGAGAAACGAAGATGGGCAGATCAAAATTTAATCTGTGATAGTCTTGCCACTCTCTAATATGGAAATGCTAGTATCTTTTTTTATGGATCGTGACATTGACAAAGGCTAAAAATATGAAACTCCTACTATATGTGCATTATTTGAGCAATTGTTGAGCCTAACAATCAATTTCCGTAAAGTGAATTATTCTGCTACAAAGAATATGAACATGAAAATCAGTATTCACATTGCTTGTATGTCTAATGGTCGATTACCCTTTTTGATACATGGAAATACCTATGGATCAATTTCCATAGAGTGAGTTATTCTGCTACAAAGAATAAGAACATGAAAATTAGTATCTATATAACTTATATAGATGCACACCACTAAAAGTTATTAATTTTATTTCTCTCAGCATGTAAGCTATCCACATCATATATGAACCCACTATATCAGACGCCACATCACCATCCACTGGGACCATCTATTTGTGTGTTCCATCAATTTTCTATGACTAATAGCATCCGTGCATGCAATTTATTAGTCTTTGCGAGTACAACGCTACAAAATTTTCATAGTAGAAATACATGGATGATCAATCATTTAAGAGTCATTCTCTCTTAACAAATGAACATGTTTTTATGTATAATGTCGTTTGCAAAAGAATATTGCCATGCAATCATCTTAGTGTTTCTACTTTCAAATTTTACCTTACAATTATGTATAATGTCATTTGCAAAAGAATATTGTCATGCAATCACCTTAATGTTTCTACTTTTAATTTCACCTTAAAATTTTGTTTAAGAAATTTCCACAGCATTGCGCGCACCTAGTTCACATTGTTTGTATGTCAAATGGTTGATTACCCTTTTTGATACATGGGAATATCTATGGACCTTAACAAAATAAATACAAGGGACAGAAAAAATGATGGAAGAAAAGATTAAACAACTGACTTGTGGTCTCAAAAACTTAGTTTGAAAGGAAAGCATCTACCATATGCAGTAAGACTAGTCATACTAATATGGCCGTGAGTAGTCTCACTATGTTTATGCTACCATAATAATGAAAATCCCTAAGATAATATTAACCAATTTGAATAGTTACTGGTCTAATTGTAGATGAATGATGAGCATACAAAGAAATATGATGTGGTAAATGGATGTGTTATGTATACCAAGAGATGAAGGCATTTGGCCATTGTCATATTCAAAGACCTTTTTATATTAAAAAGAATGAGTACTCAAAAAATATATTTTCAAGCAAATAAATAATAATGGGTATGGCAAACACTAATTTAAATAAATACCTAAACACAAAATAAAAATGTTTTGGTCCTCAATTTTGGGCCAACGGGCCGGGACCACTTCAGAAGCTCTACTTTTCAAGTACAATGAGAAGATCCGACGTTTGGGCCAACGGGATCACTCAAGTTCTATTATTCTCAAGTACTTGAGAAGTTTCATGGGCCGTTCCAAATTGGCTGATCACAGGAGCCCAAACATATATTGGGCCCGGAGATTATGCCCACTTCCTGATCTAACAATCTGACACAATAATTTCTACTTTCTACTATATATGTGTATTTTTCACTCATGATGCTAAACTAACATACAGCCGCATTAGTCTCTGTCACTGGTTTTGTCAAAGCTCAGCAAATTAAAGGCGCATTGTTAATCAGAAGGTGGCTGCCTACTTGGAGCAAGAGCCAGCCGGCCGTCGAACATCCTTAAACAATGCAGCCGTTATGCGTAGTGCAAACGGAAAGAATGACATGAACTTAGATCTCGAAAGATTTCTGACGCACCTGAGTTATCCGTGCGTGGAGATTCCATTCGGTGGCCGAGTTATCCATGACGCACATACGACATCATGAACGCAAGAACAGGCAAGATACACGCACGGGGAGGTGAATTTGACCTTCCCGTGTTGTGCACTCGCAGGAAGCTTTTCTTTTTTTTTGAGTAGAACGCGGGAAGTTTTTTTTATTATGATTTGACCAACTCGGATTTGTGAGGTGTAGCCGTGCTGCAATTCACAGTGGCCTTGCTTCCATCTTTGGAATTCAGTTCTCTGAATAATTTCAGTCGCAGTTTATTAATTGGGCAAACTGAAAAGTACTAGTTCAGAACTTCGGATCAAATTCAGAATAAGTAACCCCTGAAACAAAAGAGAAATATACCCATCAAATTCGATCAAGCAAGAAATTTGGTCCTTTGTGATTGCCGATTCTTTGACCAAACAAAACCAAAATAATTTGTGATCTAGGCTACCTATCCCATTTCATACCACATTATAGTGGATTACAGACTCGGAAGTCAAGTCAATATACCGCGGGCAAACAAGCTGCTCCGCAGGGTATATTATTCTCATCGTCTAAACAAATTAAAATTTCCTTATTATGATAGAATACTAATCTGCTGTTATCCTTCATCACATCCATGAACTTCAACGCGAAACAAATATAAACATTTCGCACAACTTGTGCGGCTTATATATAGCCATATCACCAAGCAAAGTTCAGCACTCCAGGAATCTAAGCGGCACCATCCACAGGCGACCATAGCGCTATCTCCCAAACAAAATCAGCTGCCTGCACTGTGCGGCCGAACCGAAGCTACGGCCTCAAGTGAGCCATGTCGCTGTCGTCCAACACCAACGCGCTGCCCTACTCGACGGACAAGGGCGGGTACAGCACCCACGACACGCTCGTCCTCCTCGGCATCGGCTTCTGCGCCACCGCCGTCTCCATCATCATCATAGTGCTCTGCGAGTGCCTGTGCTGCCGCCGCCGCCGCGCGGGTGGCACGGTGGTGTACGTGGCGGCGCGGCCGTTCTTCCTGCACGGCGACGCGGACGGCGGCGGGCTGAGCCCCTCCGCCGTGGCCGCGCTGCCGTCGTTCGTGTTCCGCAGGGGCCTGGCGCTAGGCGGCGGCGGCTCCAGCCGCGGCGAGGGCAGCGGCGGCGGCAGCGGCAGCGGGCGCGGGTGGGCGCAGTGCGCGGTGTGCCTGAGCCTGGTGCAGGAGGGGGAGGTGGTGCGGCGGCTGCCGGCGTGCATGCACCTGTTCCACGTCTGCTGCATCGACATGTGGCTCCGCTCCCACTCCACGTGTCCTCTATGTAGGGCCACCGTGGAGCCTACCAAGGAGGCGTCGTTAAAGGGGCAGGCGCCGCCGGTGTAATGCAAGCAAGCATCACAGTTACTCGGTGAAAATGCGCAGTTCACACTTCAGAGAGGTGCTTGTTCGGTTAATCCCCGCGTGAGAGGGAACCGAGGGGATCGAGGGGGATCGGATCCCAAGTGATTTATATGGAAACAAATCTCACTCAATCCCCTCCAATCCCTTCTATTTGAGGATTAAACGAACAAGGTCTCAGGATTTTGAGTACTAAGCTAGGATGTAATATATATGTGTATAGTTTGGTGTAAAGGTTTGTTTTGAATTGGAACATGGGTTTTCCTAAACAATATCAGGGTTGAACTGAACAATCTTTTTTTGGGCTATATGTACATTGTAATTATGCAAAAGGTTGGAAGTGTTCTAAAGATAGTTGTATTTGTATACTTGTTTTCGATAAAAGCTTACTTTTACTAAATTTTTTTTGCGAAATACTAAAAATATATTGATGATGTTTGGGGTGTAACATAATGCCTGACCATGCCATTTTTAACTTGTTTTAGTCTCGACACTACCATTTCTGATCCCATTTGCATGCCCCAACTTTGTGAGATTAGTGTTTTGGAAGTGGTGATCCCAACGATGATGAAAGAGTTAGAAGCTTGAAATGGTCAGGCCACTCTGTGGTTGGTTCTTGAGATTGACCTGTAACAGCATAATCCATAAATAATCTTCAGAGTCAATGAACTGTTTTAATTTTTCATCTTCTCGTAATATAGTGAAGAGCACATCAACATCAATGGAAATAATGAGCATCTATCCGATGATCTCATTGTTTCCCTTAGGCAGAACAGTTGAAATTTTTTCGTGCACTAGATGAAATTCACAGGGACGTAAGCAAATGTGCATAAATTTTGTGTTGATTGGCTTATTGCAGTCATCTGTCAACTTCACGGGACTGTCTCGGATAAAGGTGCAGACGTGCAGTTAGTTCCAAATACTCTTACTGTGGGATTGAAACGGTTACCGAACTACTTCAATCCCTGTAATCCGAACAAGCCCGCGAATGTTGCACCATTGTCTTATAAAGACGCTGCTGCAACCAATTACAGATGTTTTTATGAAAGTGTTTTTAGGTTTTATAGAACTCATTCCTCAAGTAATAAATCCATGAGAAATGAAAAATCTCACTGCTCACGAGTCATGACAACAATGTAAATAGTAAGTTGATTTAAGTCTCAAACAACTAATAAACTGAAAACAATGTTCGGTGATCAAGATCATCATCGGGCCAGTTATGCTATGCATGCAGCAACTTGATGGGCTTCATGATCTAAAATATCGTGAACGTCCATGTAAGGTTTGACCCAACTATAGTAGCGATGCACTTAGCGGCATACACTACTGGACCTGACCACCCAAAAAGGCACCAAAACTAACAACTGGCCCATCAAAGTTTTGGTGGCCCATAAAAAAACTACACTGCTTTATTGCGTAGTTCCTCCGTTCAGAAAAGAAGACACTCTAGATTCACAATTTGACTAAAAAATAAGTCATTCTGCTATATTTAGTAGGTGTATATGCATGCAAGAACCAATTAGTGTTAAATATGACTAATAATTAGGGACAATCAATGTCATTTTACTTTCTTGTTAATCTGTCCTAAAATGACTAGAATGACTTTTTTTTAGGACGGAGGGAGTACATCTTCGAGAAATTAAGAGCCTGATTGGTTGGATTTCAATTTTTGCCCAGCCAAATCTATGGCTCACCAAAATCAGGGCTTGCCAAATTAGGGCAAAAAAATCTTGGTATTCAATTGGTTTAGTACCAAAATATAACAACCAATTGTCAGTAGCTCGGAGTCCTAGTGCTGAAGATGGGCCGAGAGTCTCTGGTGCTCAGATAATTGGAGGACAAGAAGCCCATGACGTGCCAGCCATTGTTTGGGCCCATCCCATGTAATACTCTTACATATACTAGGATCAGATTAGAGAGAGAGAGGCATCGATTGATTTGTAAAACACATAACACTGTTTTTCTTTCTGAAGCCAATAGAGTTGTCCTCTGTTTTTCCCTCCGCTGCCTCTATTCTTCTCCTCTCCTGTCTCTGTCTTCCTCGATTCCCAATCCGGTTCGTCTGTTCCTTTCCTACTACCCGCTACTAACAATGGTATTCAGAGCCATTCAAATTCCTTGGACTTTTTTCCACTGTTGTTCTTCATCGCCACGACGCCATGGCTCTCGACGCCAAGCTCATCCTCGATGCCCTCAACAAGCACTTCGATGAGCTAGACGCTAAGATGGATCGGTGGTTCAGCGCTGAGGATTCCAAGTGGAGCCGATGGCTCACTTCCAGTGGTGACGCCGTTCCCGTCGAGGAGGTCGCAGACGAGCTGCCTACTGCGGTGGCGGCGCCGACCACTTCTCCTCCCACTACTTCATCTGCTGCAGCCTCCGCCATGACATTCAACGACACCATCCCCGCTGGTCCCTGCAGCGAGCATTCCACGACGCAGCACATCAGTGCCGAGGACGACGTCAACACTACTCCGCCCACAAGATGTTCGACACCGTGTTGCAACCATAAAGCGCGTGTGTCTGTGTACCTGACGACGTCCCCATCGGCGCCACCACAACCTACGCTTCAGCCAGCCCCACCACAGGACGTCAGCTTGGCCATTGTCATCAACTCTGTTGGGCTCGCCGATGAAACACACACCAGGCTGAGCAAACCACGGTGTCCTGCAGTGACCTCCATGGATGCTCAAGTGGTGTTTGGTGAAATGCAGCAAAGGTATATTACCAGCTTTATCCCTGCTTATTTGGTGGGTGTAGTTCTGTTCGGTAATTCCATCGAGGTGTTGGAGGGCATGACAAGTCGGAGTACACTAACATTAGGTCCATCACCTATTTGTGTGTTTGACAAAGAACAATGGGTACCTCCTCTATTCATTGTGCTTTCTAAAACCATTCAGCTTGACTTTAGTTTATGCCTGCCATTCAGTAATTGGGTTACTGTACAGCAAAAACCACCATGGCCACCACCTACGAAGTAGGTTATGCAAAGCACTGATATTCAACTCAGACCATCACCTTGGCCATCCTTTGGTTGTCATACAATTGCTGTGCAATTGGAGGGCTTATGGTCACTAGTGCTTAGTTGTTTAGAGAGCAAAGGCAGGACGAGTTTACTTGGGATCAGTTGGTTTCATATGCTCTGCTACTGTGTTAGTAACATCTCTTGGCCTGCATCTTCATGGGTCCGCTGGATGGGAGAAGAACCAACAGTCACCACAAGTTTGCAGATATTGTGGCTGGGATACACAAGTGGAGCCAAATTAGTGGTATTCAGTGAAAGTGCTTGTCAAGCCCTTGCCTTGATATGGAGTTTAAGCTTGGTTTGATACGTCGCGTTATTTGTTTCACAACATACCTGGGAAGACATATTGGTGATAAATGCACATGGTTTTCATATGTCCTAGATAGCAGGTTTCATACTGAAAATTCACAGTTGTTTCTCTGATGTGGTATTTCATGAACCATCATTTATATCTTGGCAAGGTTTGGCATGCATGTCTTTGACCAGTTCAGGAAATATTCTACTACTGGATCATGTTTTTTCTCCATTGGCTATGTATCTATTCATTCAGTCCAGCAGCAGTGTGTTTTGTAATGGTTTGGCTACAGCTCAACAATTGATATCAGGCAGTCAGAAATGCAAGCTCATATTCAGATACAGATGCTATGTGCTTTGGATTGAGAAGACTTACCTATCATTTCTCAAGACAAGAGGGTGGCCGGTATCAATTCAGTGCCTATCTAATTTACATTAGCCAAAATCTATGTATAATGATATTAATGAGATTCTTCCAATTAAGTGTGGTATGGCAAGTTTCAGTGCTGTGAAACTAGCAGTTGTTTGGGCTAAACAGGATATTTTCAAGACAAAATCCAAAAGCCCAACTGTCAAATTCAAGATGAAAGAGGTGTCGATCCTTGAGTTTTACATAATTTTTATACTGATGACTACAGTCCATTGTCATCGGTATGTGATGAACATCCTGACCGCCTATCCTAGCTCTGAACTGAATTATGTTATGCTGTTGCATTGCTTTCATCTAAAAGATCCAAGAGCATGTGTCATGATGGGAAGCAGTGTTCTCTGTTGTTCTGACCTTGGATTTCAACCAAAGCAGCACACGCGCATCCTTCAGTTTTTATATCTTCATGGTGCCATATGCCTGGTGCTATAATCCTTTTGTATTTTATCAACTTTCTTTGGACCCAATTGCAAGTGACAGGAAGGCTCTATCCTCTGATCACAGAATTTGCCTTCAGCTCACAAAGGCTTCTGGTACTAGCTAATTTTCTCATGGGGATCAAGATCAGGTACATGACAAGCATCAAATACTTACAAGCTCCATGGGATCCCGACACAATTAATATTTTCTATCGGCTTGAGGGCAAGCCGAATTTTGAGAAGGGGAGAATGTCAGGTATGTGTGGATGGATATACAGCTTGATAGGGCCATACGGCCAGGTGCCAGCCAAAGCCATATTTGGGCCATGCACGAGCAAGAGAACAAGCAGAAGGCGTAGAGCTACTAGTGCCTTGTCACACCCAGATTTACACAGAAACCCGAATACGGTCATATGTGTGCCCAGAAAGTCACAATACACATATAGCAAACAAATATGATAAACAGAGAACACATGCTCGAATAAATACTTGAATAAATAGAGTTTTACATCAGAGTGCAACAAAAATAAACTAACCAATACAGCGGAAGACTAATAACTCTCAACTAAGCGAAGCCGCAACTCAGGGTCACGAGCGGCCTGGATCCTTTTTGATTAGAAGATGATGTTTATTTGTGCTTAATGTCACTTATACTTCACTAATTGGGTTGCAACTGAGTTTCATTCACTTGTAATAACTTGGATAACGTTAAAACAAACCAACTAAAAGTGCTAATGTAGTTAAGCCGTGTCTAGCCTTATTTTGAGCCTTCATACACCCGTGCTATACTTGCTAAGTAAATGTTTACTTACACTTGCTATTATTCAACAAAATCCTGGATGGGTAACAGATTGGGCTGTGCATGAGTCTGCTGCTGAGTTTCCAGAAGATCTACCGTACTACTGAGTTGCGTTCTCCCAGAGACTCTTCTGGTAGATCTTCTGGAAACTCAGCAGCAGACTCATGCACAGCCCAATTTGTTACCCATCCAGGATTTTGTTGAATAATAACAAGTGTAAGTAAACATTTACTTAGCAAGTATATCACAGGTGTATGAAGGCTCAAAATAAGGCTAGACACGGCTTAACTGCATTAGCACTTTTAGTTGGTTAGTTTTAACGTTATTCAAGTTATTACAAGTGAATGAAACCTAGTTGCAACCCAATTAGTGAAGTATAAGTGACATTAAGCACAAATAAACATCATCTTCTAATAAAAAAGGATCCAGGCCGCTCGTGACCCTGAGCAAGGCTATCATGATAGATTTACACTCTGTAGAGGTTTCGCCCTTTACCCACCAGTCACGCAGAAGCTCATAAGAACTTTAAACCCAACCATGCACATCAACACTTCCGAGGTGTGACTGCATAGGGACGCTACGAGGCTGTTCACAAGACACCCTAATAAGACAGTAGCCGCTAGCTTAACAAGACGGTGAGACTCTAGGCACCGAGATTGACTGACGCTCAGGGCGCAACGTGAGGGGGTCAATGGCGCCCAGAGCGCAGGCTACGCAAGCCAACCAATGCGCAACATGTGGAGTTCCAACGTGAGGACTCCCAACACGGGACTGTGCCTAACGAGACATAGCCAACGGATATACTGTCCTCGGTGGATCAAGAAACACCCTTTCACCTTGTTTCCACTAACGTCGTTGGCCCATCGGTAACTACTGTCAAGCTAGAGCCGTACATGCTACTCGACCAAGACCAGAGCCATAATAGTTCTAGCGGTGGTGACAGGCTCCTGGGTTACCGCTTTAAGAACCGGACCTTACGGAGAGACACTAGAACAAAGCACAAGGCACATGTTCTAGCACCCTAAACCAAGTTGCTAAAAAGCAAGTTTTATCATTAATGTTAAAGTGAACCATTAAGTCAAGATTAACAATTAAACAGTGGTGATAGTAGCTGCACATAGCAAAAATTTTACCCATATGCATAAACCCAAGGTAAACAAGGACATGATATTCAAGACTAGGTACAGCCTTAAAGGTACATCAATTTAGACACATGCATGTATAAAATAATTTATTACAAAGTGGGTAGGTAGCAAGGATTGTCCGTGCTATAACTTGCTAAGTAAATGTTTTACTTACACTTGTCATTATTCAACAAAATCCCGGATGGGTAACAGATGGAGTAAATGAGTCTGCTGCTACTGAGTTTCTTGAGGATCTTCTATACTTCTGAGATGTGGTCAACCAGTCGGTGTCCCTGTCGACTTGAGGCTCTACTTGTCGAGAGAGTTAATACATAGACTTCCGCTGTATTTTATTTAGGTAAACTCTGATGTAAACTATTTTATTCGAGCATATGTACTCTGATTTCCATATTTGTAAGTTGTATGTATTCTGTGGACATCCTAGGCACACATATGACAACATTCAGGTTTCTCTATAAATCTGGGTGTGACATGCCTGTGTGCACGTACTCGGTCCCGGCCCATGTAACAACTCTATATAGAGTTCTGATGGAGAAGAGAAGGGGTAGACAAGCGAAGCCAAGAAGCAAATCTGAAGTCATGTCATTAAACCGATGATCTAGCTCTATGGTGATAGCATCTATAGCTGCATGGAATGTATCAACACAGAAAAAATATTCTTGAGTGGTGTTATTTCTCCGCCTTTTTCTTGACCGGCCCCATCTTGATACAGCTTCATCCATATTTGGTACTAGAATATCATTTTTATTGCAAAAGGTTTTTGACATCTTCAAATAATGGCTCCCAACCATGAGCCCTCAAGTTGATCAAGCATGATTGCACATCTGTAACCAAAGACATGGCTTGAACAATATTTTGATGTTTCCTTTGTAATAGAAGTGACAAATCATTTGCAATGCGAAGAATTTGCATCATCATCTTCATGATGAACACAAAGCTAAATGACTCCATTATCTGCACCAAACCTCCTGCTCTAGATGGATTACGCCGATCCGCGTGCACAATTTCTAGCACTATTATGACTGCATCCCACATAGATTCAATACGAGCTAAAGTCATATAATGAGAGCCCCATCTTGTATCTCCCGGTTTGGCCAATGATGTTTCTTGATTCTTCCCTCTTCCTGACAATATATCTCCACTCTGTAACCTAGCCAATAAATTTCTACGTTGTTGATCAACCAATATGTCCATCCTCTTACATGATGAACTAATGGAGTTCACAATCAAGGTCACATATTCAAAGAAATCCTCAATAGAAGAACAACATCTTGAGACAACAACAACTACCGACTGCAACCGGTGAGCAAAACAATGCATATAGAAGACATACAGGTTTTCATCACGGATCAGCTTTTGAACCCCATTAAATTCTCCTTTCATATTAGAAGCCCCATCATACCATTGCCCTCGTAATTTTGCAATAAGTAGACCATGCTTATGAAGCATCTCAACCAATGCTTTCTTTAGTGCTTCTGCTGTTGTTTCCTTGACATGCTTGATACCCAAAAATCTTTCAATGACTTCTCCCTTGTTTATATACCTATAGAGAAATAGGGCAAATATTTTAGTTAATAAAAAATGCAAATTATCTGTCACATAATGGAAATAGTCAAATAATTACCTCACAACAACAACCATTTGCTCTTTGATTGATATGTCACGAGATTCATCAACAAGGATAGAAAAGAGGCCATCACCCATCTCTTTCTTTATTGCCCTACTAACCCCCTATGCACATTCCTTTGCAAGCTCCTTTTGAATTGCAAGTCATTTGGGCATTTTTAGGACATAACTCATCAAATGCAATGTTTACTTCATCTTTCCTTTCTTTGTACCAATCAAGCATTTCTAGAAAATTACCCTTATTCATGGAACGGACACATTCATCATGTCCACAAAACGGTTCACCTTGCAGTGCAAGATAACTTACAATTCCCAAAGATGTATCCAAACTGGTTTCATACTTGACTAGTGATTCTTTGCTATAGGTTGTAACCTTATGTTTTAGACTTGATCTTTGATTTTTGAAATCTTCACATGCTGTCTTTGCTTGATTGTGGATACTCTTGGCACCAACAACATGAAGAGGAAATGTTTTATTAGGAATTGTATAGCTAATTGTAGCTTACCTTGTATAGCTGATATGATTAGCTTGTATTAGGATTGTTTCCTTGTAAGACAAGCCATATTGGCTATATATATGAGAGGTCACCCCCCTATTTGGGTGTGGTGTTTTCTCCCTATCCTGTCTCTCTACATGGTATCGCGAGTCCGCCCCCCCCGATTCAATTTCCTTCCGCTAAACCCACCCGTCGCCGCCGCCAGGCCGTGACGAACCTCCCTACACCGAGCATTGCCTCGGTTGCCCCCTACAGCCGCCATCTTCGGCTGCAGTTCCACCCGCCTCGCTGCTGCCGCCGTCTTTTCTGGCAGTAATTCTCTGCCTTCCCCTTCTCCGATCCCATCTGCTACGCATGGGCTCTGCCATGACATCCACCAGCACGGGACAGCAGCCCCTCTTCCCCAGGGACTCAGGGCGACGCTGTCGGACCTCTCTTCGTGCACCCCTTCGCCTCCGTCAACGTCAAGCACCATATGCCGACCACCTTGGAGATGAAGGGCGGCAACTTCAGCAAGTGGTCCGCGCACTTCCTCACCATGTGCAGTAAGTTCGGTGTGCTTTCCCACATTGACGGCTCTGCTCCGCCCCGCGCCGCTGATCCTGCATGGCAGCAGGCGGATTGCTGCGTTAGGAGTTGGATCTTCGACTCTGTCGCCGAGGCCGTGCTTGACATGGCCATGGATGGCACCACCCAGACCGCTCACCAGCTTTGGGCGGCCATCGATGGCCTCTTCCAAGCGAACAAGGCGCAGCGGGCCATCTTCCTGAGCCACGAATTCCATTCGCTTACTCAGGGAGATGACTCAATTGATAACTACTGCCTCCACGTGAAGACGATCGCCGATAAGCTCTGCGATGCCGATCATCCCGTCTCCGAGCCCACCCTCGTCCTCAATCTGCTCCGCGGGTTGAAGGAGGACTTCGTCACCACTGCCGACCACATCGCCGCCACCAGCCTCACCCTCTCCTACACGCGTGACCAGCTCACCCTCATGGAGCCGCACCTCGCCAACAGGAAGAAGGTCACCGCCGCTGCCCTCATCGCCGCCCCTGCTCCTTCCTGGGGCACCTCTGGGTGCCGCGGCCAACAGTAGCCACAGCAGCAGCAGCCGCCGCGCAGCGATGGCCAGCGGCACAACTTCAAGAAGGGCGGGCGGAAGCCGAACGGTGGCGGCGGCTACGCCGGCGGAAACGGCGACGCGCCCGACGGATTTGGCGGTGGCGGCTTCGAAGGGGGGCAGGCGCGCGCCCCCTTCCCCACTGGGCCCTGGGTTTGTGTTAACCCAGGGGGGCAGCAGTGGGCCAGCGCTGGTGGGCCGCCAGCCCTAGTGCTATTCTCCTGGCCTGCTGGGCCCGGCTCCACAGCAGGCCCACACCGCCTTCGCGCCTCTACAGTATTCGCTAGGCCCCTTCGCTGCACCGCCGGCCCAGGCCCAGACATGGGATCAGGCCGGGCTGATTACGACCCTCTAGCAGATGTCTGTCCAGGGGTCTTCTCCCTGGGTGATGGACTCCGATGCCTCCTCCCACATGACGTCCTCGGATTGTATACTCCTCAAACGTCTTCCCACCTCCATTTCTTCCATTTTAGTAGGCAATGGTACTAGTATCCCAGGTACGTCTCACGACCACTCCCTTTTGTCCACCACAACGTCCACTTTTGCACTCAATAACGTCCTTGTCGTTCCCTCGATAGTCTAGAATTTACTTTCTATTCGTCAGTTTACTCGCAACAAGCACTGTTCCATTGAGTTTAATGCTTTTGGTTTTTCTGTAAAGGACATTCCGACGGGGTGCGTGATTCTTCACTGCAATAGCGACGATGATCTATACACCTTGCAGCCTTCCACCCCCACTGCGTCTGTACTTGTCGCCGCCTCCCGCTCCCTGTGGCACCAGCGTCTCGGCCACCCGGCTCCAGCAGCAGTAGCTCGATTAAATAAAAATAGTTTACTGTCATGTAATAAAGCAGGTTGCTCGCTTTGCCATTCCTGTCAGCTTTGCAAGCACACACGTCTGCCCTTTACTTTGTATAGTTCGCATACTGCTTGACCTTTTGAGCTTGTTCACTGTGATGTTTGGACCTCACCAGTGTCTACTATTTCTGGTTTTTTATATTACCTGGTGATTTTGGACGATTTTACTCACTTCTGCTGGACATTCCCCATCAGACGCAAGTCTGATGTCCATTAGACTATTGTTAATTTTGTCGCTTACATTCATACTCACTTTGGTCTTCCCGTTAAGTGTTTTAAGGCTGATAATGGCACAGAATTCATCAACAATGCCACATCCACCTTTCTGGCAGCCCATGGCACTCTGTTACGTCTTTCGTGTTCGTATACTTCTGCACAAAACGGCAAGGCCGAGCGTGTTCTTCGTACACTCAAGAACTCCGTGCGCACGCTCCTGCTCCATGTGTCCATGCCCGCCTCATATTGGGCCGAGGCCATTGCGGCCGCCTGCTACCTGCTCAACAGGCGCCCCTCGTCCTCCATACAGAGTGAAGTCCCCTATACACGTCTGAACCATGAGTCGCCCAGCTATGATCACCTGCGAGTCTTTGGGTGCCTCTGCTGCCCCAATCTCTAGGCCACTTCTGCACATAAGCTGGCTCCCCGTTCTGCAGCCTGCGTGTTCCTCGGGTAACCTACAGCTCACAAGGGATATCACTGCCTCGACTTGTCCACCCGACACATCATTATATCTTGCCACATCATTTTCGACGAGTCTCGTTTTCCCTTTGCGGATGTTCCACCTGTTTCAGCCCCTTCATCCCTTGATTTCCTAGCTGATGATACTATGGATACAATGTCTTGTTCTACTAACCCTGCAGCTCATCCTTCGACGCTAGTGGTCGCTCCGTTCCCAGCGAACATCGAGCAGCCGCCCCTCTCCTCTGGGCCTACCAGACTGGGCGGGTGTGGTCCCGTGCCCTCGCCAGTTCCTCTATCTTCGGGCGGCCCTAGCCTTGTGCCCCTGCCAGGATCCCTCCCGACGCCACCGGCGGCCCCTTGGGACGTCACTGCACCGATGCTCGTCTACACTCGTCACCCTCGAGCGTCCGCGCCACCTCCTGCGCCGCCGGCACTCGCCCCTGTACCTGCTGCCGCCCCGAAACCCTCCCGACCAGTGAATCGTACACAGTCCGGGGTGATTTCCCGCGTGCAGTACAAGGGCCTTGCTGCCATTGTGCCGTCGCCAGTTCCATCGAACTATCGCAGTGGGCTGGCTGATCCAAACTGGCGCGCCGCCATGGCCGATGAGTTCAAGTCCCTGATGGACAACGGCACCTAGCGTCTCGTTCCACGCACCCTGGTGCCAACGTCATCTCCGGGAAGTGGATCTTCAAGCATAAGTACCACTCCGACGGTACTCTTGCTCGGCACAAGGCGCGCTGGGTCATCCGCGGCATCGACTACGATGAGACTTTCAGCCCGGTGGTCAAACTGGCGACCATCCGGGCTGTCCTCAGCATCGCCACCTCCCACGCGTGGCCCATTCACCAGCTTGACGTGAAGAACGCCTTTTTCATGGTCACCTCGACAAGACTGTCTACTGCCAGCAGCCGCTGGCTTCATCGACCCCACCGCTCCAGACTACGTCTGCCACCTGCAGAAGTCCTTGTATGGACTCAAGCAGGCGCCGCAATCATGGTACCAGCGTTTCGCCTCCTTCATTCGTCAGCTCGGCTTCGTTGCCTCGACTTCTGACACGTCGCTTTTTGTGCTCAAAGAGGCCACCAGCATCGCCTACCTACTGCTCTACATCGATGACATCATCTTGACTGCCTCGTCCTCGACTCTGCTTCAGCATATCATGGCCAAACTCGCCTCTGAGTTCACCATGACTGACCTCGGCGAACTGCACCACTTCCTCGGCATCTCCGTCACACGCTCTACCGACGACATGTTCCTGTCCAAGCGACAGGTTTCCATGGACCTTCTCCAGTGTGCCGGGATGGCTGAGTGTCACTCTACAGCGACCCCTGTGGACACTCATGCCAAGCTCTCGGCGTCTGACGGTTCCCCGCTGTCGGCCTTCGACAGTTCCGACAACATGAGTCTGGTGGGTGCTCTCCAGGACCTCACCCTAACTCGACCTGACTTGGCGTATGCAGTCTAGCAGGTGTGCCTCTTCATGCATGACCCTCGCGAGCCTCACCTCGCGCTGGTCAATCTCATCCTCCGCTATGTGAAGGGCACGCTCTCCTCCGGCCTTCACATCAGCACCAGCTCCGTGGACAGCCTCACAGCCTAATCCAACACAGATTGGGCAGGCTGTCCAGACTCCCGACGCTCGACCTCCGGCTTCTGCGTGTTCCTCGGTGACAACCTGATCCCTCCTGGTCCTCAAAGCGACAGACCACGGTGTCCAGGTCCAGCACTGAGGCCGAGTAACGCGCTGTCGCTCACGCCGTTGCCGAATGCTGCTGGATCCGACAGCTTCTTCAGGAGCTTCACGTTCCACTCGCTTCCGCCACAGTTGTCTACTGCGACGACGTAAGCGCTGATTATATGACAGCCAATCCCATCCACCACCGTTGCACGAAGCACATCGAGATCAACATTCACTTCGTCTGCGAGAAGGTGGCAGTTGGACAGGTCCGGGTTCTACATGTCCCCTCTGCCCATCAGTTCGCGGACATCATGACCAAGGGCCTTCCATTATATCTCTTCACGGAGTTTCGGTTCAGTCTTTGCGTCTGCACTCCTCCCGCTGCGACTGCGGGCGGGTATTAGGAATTGTATAGCTAATTGTAGCTTACCTTGTATAGCTGATATGATTACCTTGTACTAGGATTGTTTCCTTGTAACACAAGCCATATTGGCTATATATATGAGAGGTCACCCACCTGTTTTGGTGTGGTGTTTTCCCCCTATCCTGTCTCTCTACAGTTTTGTATGCATTCTTCCAAGTATTATATCCCTCTTTGGTGAAGGTAGTATAACCAAATTTTTCATCCACATGATCTTGCCTAAAAAGAAAGCAATAGAAGCAATAACCTGCATCTTTCGCCACACTATATTCCAGCCAAGGATGTTTTGTGTACCATGTTTCACAAAATTTTCTATCAAAATAGTCACGAGGATAATCATGACCAACTAGATGAGTTGGACCCTTTTCCACATAAGCCAATCTAACTTTATCTCTGATGTTGGGATGAAAATCATCAATTGGAATCCGAAGCCCTGGATCAGGCTCAATTTGGTTTGAGTTCATCTCTTCAATCAACCCATCCCCTTCCCCTGGACGCTGATCACCAAGATGAATTTCCTCTTCATTCTCTGCCTCTTTTTCTTGTTGTCCAGCAGCGTTATCTACAGGCAGAGCTGGGTTGGTGCTGGTAATGCTAAATGCTTTGGCAAAAATAGTCTTCAAATCTGTATAAAAAATCACAGGACAAAAAAGCAAATAATAAATTAATAATTGAACTATTGATTATTGAACCTATAGGTTAATACATGGGACATGACTGATGCCTACATGGCTACATCTGTATGTATCAGTGTGAATCTACAATGCTAATTTCTGAAATAAAAATACCTTTCATCACATATCTGCTCTTCTTCTTTGGTGCCATTGTTCCACGCGGTCAGGGCATCACTGCGTCAAGCAGAGCCGCAACCGCTGTCACCACCGGGCGACGGCCACCGCGTCCATGTAGAGTCATCGCACCATCCGTCGGCAACCGCGTCTAGGTCCTGAACTCCCGATGCCTGATCAGATTTGAAAAGGAAGAGACGACAGACAAAGACACAGATGCAAATGAGCATACGAGTCCATCCACATTCTGTACGCGTGATCATGCCTAGCTTCCCTCCCCTCCGTGCTCCATTCTGGGCTTCTGGTGATGACTGACGAGGCCCATCAATTGGAGGCGTGGAGCGGAGCCCATCAGGCAACAAACGCAGGCTGGCATGCTCATTGGTATGTATATCATGCACTGCACGTGTATGTATATTATAGATATATTCATTTTTTTATTTTTTAGGTATGGCGGCCACCAACCTTGCCACATACCTGCCTCCGCCACTGGAGGTTGGTGGTCATGAGGATGTGCAGGTCCTCAACGAAAGCTTGGGTTGGTTCTCGATCATTTGCTGGCAATGACGGTGCTTTATTTGGGCATCATTTTTCTTCTTGAAAGTGTTGTCGTGGGGACCTCATCATCTAGGGACATTTCTAGGTAAAACCAAAGAACTTGCTCGCTGTTTTGGATGGCGACAGTGTCTTGACGTTGTTTTCCTCTTGGGGCGCCATTTTGGAGTCCTTGGGATGACGACACTAGTGTCGGCATTGAGCGATGGTGGTGCTCAATTTGTTTTCAGTGTGCTTGAAGGAAGTTGTTATTCGTGGCAGAGATCAAGTCAGTACAGTTTTAGTACCAGGTAGCTAACTAATGTGAGGTGTTTGTTGATGGACAAGGAGCAATGCAAGGTTGAAACAAGGGCATTGAAAAACTTTGAAGCTTAGTTTTTCTAGCATTTTTTCTTAGTCTCTTTTGTATCATGGTAATTGGTACCACCTCTGTTCGATAACATACATCATTCTGACAGCAAGTTCCAGCAAGTTCTGCTTGCTCCCTCTCTCCCAAAATTTGTCCTAAAAAAGTTATTTTACCCCTATTTAGTACTCCCTCCATCCCAAAATAAGTTTTCATTTCGAAAATTTAAAACATATTGATGAGGACATCCTCTACTATTACCCGCTGGCAAAGACACAATAAAGTTGTAGTCGGGCGGCGACCGTGTGAGCCTCTGAATAATCCCACCTTGCTTATCTAGGGAGGAGGAAGTCACCTTAAAAGGGAGAGCCACCCTTCCCTTATCAGACTAGTCTTTTGGGGTGATTGAGTCTTTCCCCGAGGGGTGCGCCAGAGTGCGGTGCTAAGATTGCCGAGGCGCAACAAGAGGCCCTAGTGGCGTTGTAGCCGGATCGGTGCGTCGTATTTTCGGCTGCTGGTGCTAAGACTGCCGAGGCGCACCAGGAGGCCCTAGTGGCGTTGTTGCCGGGTCGGTGTGTCGGGCTTTTCATCCTATCCAACCTGGGCCGGACTTATCACATATTACTAGTCATGACAAATGACCATGTTACCCCTCATTAGAACTATAAAAGTAGTATTAACTAATTATTTGATTGTCTTTATGTGTTTATCTCTGCACTTTTGTATTAATGTGTGCATCCCTAAAAGCTAAATGGACACTCTTTGTGGGACAAAATTTGAATGCTATATGGACACTTATTTTGGGAGGGGGGAGTCTATGCCATGCATATGGAACAATGAGCTAGTGCCAAATAGGGCTAATGAATAACAATATGGTCATTTTACCTTTTAATAATATATCATAAAGTTTCTAAAATGTTATTTTTTGATAGGGAAGGAGTAAATATAAAACACCAATTGGAAACATCATTTATTTCCACGTTTGCTGATGTGGCATGCAATTAAAGATGAGATAGATAGATAGATAGATAGATATATAAAGATACAACTTGGGTTCAATATCCATAACTAATAATCCGTGCTCATGTTTTAAGTTCACTCTCATAAACACAAGCACACAGAACAATTAATTGTCTTAGTACTCTAGAAAACAAAAATATGATAGAATGCATTGTAAGATTTGTTTCTATATATCAATTTAATGGCATTCTAGTCGCATGTCAATCTTGAATATAACAACTTGATACGAAGTATTGGAATTAGTCTAACTATTCTGTCAACCTGTGTTTCTACGTGGGCTAGAACCAAGTATGAATAAATTTGTGACCCATAATTAATCAAAAATTCTTATTTTGCTCTATTTTTGTTCACAAATACTCTATGTTGTTCGACCCACATTTATAGTTGTTTTCCCTTTGCAGTGCATCATCTTGTTTCTTCAATTCGTGTTTAATAGAAACATTAGTGTAATTTACTTCAACTATTATTGTGGTGTTGGGTAACGATGGATGCTACGCTAGCTCACACAAAAACTCGTTCACCCAAAATAGGAACAACAGCAGTTATAGATCACAGATTGTTACCACTAGACGCGCAGTTGCAGCGGAAGCCGTCTCGATGTAGACGAACGCGTCGAAGTGGCAGTGCAGTGCAGTTGCTTACGTCCGTCTGGTCCTGCACGTGCGGTTCGTCCTTGTGCTCCAAGCGCAGCACCTCCGAGGTATCCACATGTACGAGGATTGAAACGTCGCGCACCGGACTGCTAGGTCCGCGAGCACGATGGGGAGAAAAGCAACTATTGCTTGGAAGTCATATCTTTCTCAGGAGGGGTTTGGTCTCTATTTATTTGGATGAAATTCTCCACACCATATTCCATTAGCAATATGGGACTAATAAATAAAGCACCCCTTCCCCTGGTAATGGGCTTCACAACATTTGTGGCCCATTAAGACTAGTGGATCGAATCCAGTTGTCTCTTGGGCATATTCCCAACAATCTCCCACTTGCACTAGAGACAATCTCATAAGCAAGTTTTCAATGTTCCAAACCTCTTAAGTGTGTGACCCTATGGGTTCACGTACACATAGACATGGTTCGAGTACTCCTACTCGTTCCAATAGTTGATAGCGGCCTCTAGCAAGACGTGACAACTCCCATGAATACGTAAAGATCATATCAGACGAACCACCACAACATCACGTACAAGCTATTCCCTTTGCCTCACGATATTTGGTCTAACTCCAAGTAAGACCTCCCTTTCTCGAATCTGTGAGTCGGATCCTTCAAGAGGTTAACACTTAACCTAGCACGGCCATGCATTTCTTGATCCGATCACTCGAGGGGCCCAGAGATATCTCTCTCGTATAGAGAGGGGCAAATCCCATCTTGATTGACCATGCCTCACAGCATGCTTCCTGACAAACCCGAAAACCACCTTTATAACTACCCAGTTACGGTGCAGCGTTTGGTAGTCCCTAAGTAGGTCAATTCACATCTTGAGTACATACGACAATCTCAGGTCTAAGGACAAAGCATATGCGTTGTGAAGAAGAGATAAACAAGTCTCAAACTGGGTCAGTCCAGCCCCATGTCATACATGTGCCCACATTATTAGTTTGACATCTCCATGTCCATGACTTGTGAAACATAGTCATCAACTAATACATGTGCTAATCAAATTAGGGACAATCCTTTTGAATAACCATACAAGTATTGAGTTTCACAAACAATTCACATAATTGCTAATCATATACAAGTTGACTTTCATGGATATTCAATAAATAAACAATATGTCATAGATACAAAACATTGTCCACTCACACTGGAGCTAATCTAAATGATATCTAATACCCATAGCTCTCGTGTGTGATTCATGTTTAGGCCGTGGAAGAGCCTTTGTCAAAGGATCAGCAATATTCAAATCCGTATGTATTTTGCATATCTTTATCTCACCACGTCTAACGAACTCTCGAATGAGGTGAAACTTCCGTAGTACATGTTTGTTTTTTTGGTGATTCCTCGGCTCCTTAGCCTGTGCAATTGCCCCATTGTTGTCACAGTAGAGTTCCAATGGGCTAGATGCATTGGGAAACACACCAAGCTCAATGAGAAACTTCCTCATCCAAACACCTTCCTTCGCCGCTTCCGAAGCTGCGATGTACTCTGCTTCCGTTGTAGAATCAGCCACAGTATCTTGCTTAGAACTTTTCCAGCTTACAGCACCACCGTTTATTGTGAACACAAATCCTGATTGCGACTTTGAATCGTCTGGATCAGTTTGGAAACTAGCATCAGTGTAACCCTTTACAATGAGCTCTTCCTCACCTCCATAGACTAGGAACACATCTTTAGTCCTTCTAAAGTACTTAAGAATGTTTTTCACCGCTGTCCAATGACTTTCACCTGGATTAGTCTGGTGTCTGCTCGTAACACTTAGAGCATATGAGACATCTGGACGAGTACTTATCATGGCGTACATGATGGATCCAATTGCTGAAGCATAAGGAACCTTACTCATGCGCTCCCGCTCATCAGTCGTCGTAGGACACTGAGTCTTGCTGAGGTGTATGCCATGTGACATAGGCAAGAACCCTTTCTTGGACTGTTCCATGCTGAACCGATTCAGCACCTTGTCAATATAAGTATCTTGACTTAATCCTATAAGCCTCCTTGATCTATCCCTATAGATCCTTATGCCCAGAATGTATGCAGCTTCCCCTAAGTCCTTCATAGAAAAACTATTTTTCAGCGAAGTCTTAACGGATTCTAGCATAGGAATATCATTCCCAATCAACAATATGTCATCCACATACAAGATTAGAAATACAACAGAGCTCCCACTTTCCTTCTTGTAAACACAAGCCTCTTCTTCATTCTGCCGGAAGTCAAACCCTTTGACTACCTCATCAAAACGAAGGTTCCAACTCCGAGATGCTTGCTTTAATCCATAGATTGATTTCTGAAGCTTGCAAATTTTTCCAGCATTAGTTGGATTGACAAAACCTTCTGGTTGTATCATGTATACATCCTCCTCTAGGTTCCCATTGAGGAAAGCTGTTTTGACATCCATTTGCCATATCTCATAATCGAAATACGCAGCTATTGCTAGAATGATCCGGATAGATTTAAGCATCGCTACTGGAGAGAATGTCTCGTCGTAGTCAACTCCTTAAACTTGTCGAAAACCTTTTGCAACAAGTCGTGCTTTATAGACGTTAACATTTCCATCTACATCTCTCTTTCTCTTAAAGATCCATTTGCACTCGATGGGTCTCACACCATCAGGCGGGTCAACTAAGTTCCAAACTTGATTTTTCCCCATGGAATCTATCTCGGATCTCATGGCACTTTGCCATTTCTCGGAATCTGGGTCCATCATAGCTTCCGCATAGGTCCTAGGCTCATCGTTGTCCATCAACAATATGTCGCGCTCTCCCGTAACTAGGAGATTCATTTTCTGTGTAGCGCGACGTGGCCTTTCCGACCTTCGTGGTTGTGGCGGTTCTTCTCTTACCACAGGTGCCTCAACTCATTCTGCTACATCAGCATCACTCGTAAAGTCTTGCCTCATAGGCTCATCTCGAATTTCTTCAAGATACACCTTCTGTCTACTTTTCTCGCTGTTGAGAAACTCTTTCTCCAAGAAAACACCGTTCCTAGCGACAAACACTTTGCCCTCTGATCGGTTGTAGAAATAATATCCAATTGTTTCCTTTGGATATCCCACGAATATGCACTTGTCCGATTTTGGTGTAAGCTTGTCCGACTGAAGTCGCTTGACATATGCATCACAACCCCAAATTTTCAGAAAAGACAAACTGGGAGTCTTGCCAGTCCATATCTCATATGGTGTCTTCTCCACG
This sequence comes from Echinochloa phyllopogon, assembly GCA_033239725.1. Taxonomy (NCBI): domain Eukaryota; kingdom Viridiplantae; phylum Streptophyta; class Magnoliopsida; order Poales; family Poaceae; genus Echinochloa; species Echinochloa phyllopogon. Next base: position 11,181,444 of record BTCW01000010.1, on the reverse strand, counting down.
GACTTAGATGGTACCCTATTTAGTGTGAAAGCTGCTGTTTCTAGAGCGTAACCCCAAAATGATAACGGTAGATCTGACTGGCTCATCATTGATCGCACCATGTCTAACAAGGTTCGATTACGTCGCTCGGACACACCGTTCCTCTGAGGTGTTCCTGGTGGCGTTAGCTGTGGAACAATTCCGCAACTCTTTAGATGAGTGCTAAACTCGTGGCTCAAATATTCGCCTCCACGATCTGATCGCAAGGCTTTAATTTTCTTACCACGCTGATTTTCAACTTCATTCTGAAACTCTTTGAACTTTTCAAAAGTCTCTGACTTGTGCTTCATTAAGTAGACATAGCCATATCTACTAAAATCATCAGTGAAAGTTATGAAGTACTGAAATCCACCTCGAGCTGTCGTGCTCATTGGTCCACATACATCAGTATGTATGAGTTCCAACAAGTCTTGCGCCCTCTCAGGAAAACCTGTGAAAGGTGCCTTGGTCATCTTGCCTAGCAAACAAGCTTCGCACGTCTCGTATGATTCAAAATCAAACGAAGTTAAAAATCCATCAGAATGGAGCTTCTTCATGCGCTTCTCACTTATATGACCCAAACGACAATGCCACATATAGGTAGGATTCAAATCATTTAGCCGAGGCCTTTTAGCAATTATATTACATATAGGTGAATCATCAAGATTTAAAATGAACAACCCATTCACAATGGATGCAAGAGCCACAAACATGCCATTCTTTGAGATCACACAACCATTGTCTTTACTCGCGAATGTATAACCATCCTTCATCAAACATGAGGGAGATACAATGTTTCGACTCAAACTAGGAACAAAATAACAATTATTCAATTCCATGATAAATCCTGACGGAAGGTGGAGTTGCATCGTCCCGACGGTCAAAGCAGCAACTCTTGCATTATTGCCCACTCCGAAATCAACTTCGCCTCTTCCCATGCTTCTACTTCTTATTAGTCCCTGCATCGAATTGCAAATATGAGCAACCGATCCGGTATCAAATACCCAGGAATTAATAGAAGATTCAGCGAGAAAAATGTCTGTAATATTAATGTCAAGTGTACCTGATGCGGAAGTACTCTTACTACCGCCTTTCTTCAGAGAAGCCAGGTACTTCTTGCAATTCCTCTTCCAGTGACCAAGTTCCTTACAATAAAAGCACTCCTCTTTTTCTGCAGCTGGTCCAGACTCAGTCTGGGGCGTTGAGCTTGGCTGAGAGATCATATCTTTAGCCTTGCCCTTCTTTTTCTTCCAAGATTTGCCCTTCTTCTTGAAGTTAGGCCTGTTTCGGATGGCCATCACATGGCTGCTGCTAGCGCTTTTCTTGATGTCAGCCTCTGCTGTCTTGAGCATGCCACACAACTCATTCAATCCCTTCTCCGCCCCATGCATATGGTAGTTCGAAATGAAGTTCCCAAAGCTAGGCGGAAGTGATGCTAGAATAAAATCAGTGGCTAACTCTGGGCCAAGTGGGAAGCCTAGCTTCTCCAACCTCTGTGAGTAACCAACCATCTTGATCACATGTGGCCCTACAGCTGCGCCTTCTGCTAACTTGGTTTCCACAAAGGCCTTTGAGACATTGAACCTTTCAGTCCTGGCCTGAGTTTGGAACATGTCCTTAAGCGCCTCGATCATATCGTGCGCCTCATGGTTTGTCTCAAACTGCATCTGCAGCTCGGGTTCCATGCAAGCAAGCATAAGGCAGCTCACTTCAAGATTGACATCACATGCCTTCTTGTAAGCATTTTTCTCAGCAAGGGTTGCGTTATCATCAGGCTCAACTGGTAATGGGGTGTCTAAAACATCTTCCTTTTTCTCAGCCCTGAGAACAATTCTAAGGTTTCGGATCCAATCCGCATAATTTGTTCCATTCAACTTATCCTTCTCAAGGATCGAACGCAAAGAAAACGGTGTGCTAGGTGCCATTGATCTACAACAGAAAATAATGCAAAAATACTAAGACAATATATCTATGACAGAGCAAAATACATTAAACAATTTAACGGAATTTACTCCCACTAAAATCAATATCCCTCCATTGATACTTAGTGATTCAGGATCCACAACTAACAAGTCGACTAGTGAGCTTTAGCATCACCGCTAGAAGACATGGTAGATCGGTAAGCAACTTTCGCTAATCATATCACATATGACTCCTGTTGTTGGTTGACATCTCTATGTCTCGGCGTCCAACCTTTATATCCCAAGGTCCTTAACCGTTAAGATGACCTTGTTTAAGTTAACCAACCCTTTATGCGAGTAAGTATCCGATACAAACCCATCTAGTCAAGGAAAACTAGTGGCACCCTAATTTCATAGACCCACCACTAATTGTACAAGATGTGTGATGGTGCAAGATTTAGTTGGGAGGACATTCAAAACTTAAACATTTCTGAGGGATCGTTTTCAAAATTTTAATTTCGCCGGACTGTCCGACGTTCCCTGCGGACCGTCCGCCGCTTCCTTGCGGACTGTCCGACCTGTTCTGGCGGACCGTCCGACCCTCTGGAACGCTGGAAAACGCTTCTGTCAAAATTCCGACCGAATTTACGGACCGTCCGCCGCTCTTTCGCGGACCGTCCGCCGTTCTTGCGCGGACCGTCTGCCGTTTTCCCCGGACTGTCCGATTCGCTCCGCGGACTGTCCGACCAGCTCTTGCGGACCGTTCGACCCTCTGGAACGCTAGATAACGTCTCTGTAAGATTCTTGACCGAATTTACGGACCGTCCGCCGTTCTCTCGCGGACCGTCCGCCGCTCTCTCGCGGACCGTCCGCCGTTATCGCTACCGTCAATATACCTAAATTCGATCCGACCAATCACATTGATCTATATTTCACCATGCCTGGGTTTACGTGTATCACGTAACTCCGGTGGCGGAATTCCGACCGGTAGGAGTAATTCGTTACACTACCATCATAGTGGATCCAGTCAACACTGTCGTATATCGACATGCGACGCGGTCATTGATCTAAGTTCGATTCGACCAATCCAATTGATCTATATCTCACCATGCCTGGGTTTACATATATCACTTAACTCCGATGGCGGAATTCCGACCGGTAGGAGTAATTCGTTACACTCCCATCATAGTGGAGATTACAAACTGATCAGAGACTAATCTACATCCAAGCATATCTCTATATGCATATATCCGAATCTATAACGAAACAGCTACGGCTCTGATACCACTGTTGGGTAACGATGGATGCTACGCTAGCTCACACAAAAACTCGTTCACCCAAAATAGGAACAGCAGCAGTTATAGATCACAGATTGTTACCACTAGACGCGCAGTTGCAGCGGAAGCCGTCTCGATGTAGACGAACGCGTCGAAGTGGCAGTGCAGTGCAGTTGCTTACGTCCGTCTGGTCCTGCACGTGCGGTTCGTCCTTGTGCTCCAAGCGCAGCACCTCCGAGGTATCCACACGTACGAGGATTGAAACGTCGCGCACCGGACTGCTAGGTCCGCGAGCACGATGGGGAGAAAAGCAACTATTGCTTGGAAGTCATATCTTTCTCAGGAGGGGTTTGGTCTCTATTTATTTGGATGAAATTCTCCACACCATATTCCATTAGCAATATGGGACTAATAAATAAAGCACCCCTTCCCCTGGTAATGGGCTTCACAACATTTGTGGCCCATTAAGACTAGTGGATCGAATCCAGTTGTCTCTTGGGCATATTCCCAACATGTGGGCCATGTGTGATGTGCTGTGACTTAGTGATTCTAGATTTTTGGGCTTTCTATTTTGATATAATTATGTAACATTCCATATGTTAAATCAGAACTCTAGTGCTTATTGTATCTCTTAATCAAAACTCTCTTTTGTATTTTATTGGAAATATTGATTCAAGATCCTATGACGATCTTCTAGTTATCACAATGGAATAAAGATGCGTTCGTAGCAAGCACAACACACTCAACATTTTGAATTTTCTCTATCGAACAAGTATGAGTCTAGTAGAAGTATGATTATTTTTTTAAAAAGGGTGCATACTATTAACTACTAATGTAGATTTATGATAATGTATCCGTCAAAATATATTACTTTATCTAAAGTAGCAACTAACTTAATTTATTGCTATAGATTATTAGTGTTATTAAAATACATTGTTAGTAGAGTAAAACATGTAATGGGGTGTCACTAAGTCCATGAACTTCGAAAGTGCATTTGTGGATCCATATACTTTTTAAATTGTTCACCATAAGTCAATAAACCTCCATGTGGGCACATAATGATGACATGGCATGCTCAGTGCACATCACCCCTTACATCCTCTCTCTCTCTCTCTCTCTCTCTCTCTCTCTCTCTCGGGGAGGATAGGACCCCTCCCTTGAAATTGCAGTGCCTTGCCCTCGGCCGAGGAAGCAAAACCACCACTTGTGCCATGGATTTCTAACCATCCACTTTGGCCACCAGCCGTCTGTGGCAGTGCAAGCACATCACCCACAACTTTCTTGGTAAAATGCGATAGATAGACAAAAAAAAGAGAGATGGGTGAGGAGATACCTAGTCAACGTGTCATTTCATCACTAGGTGTCCACATGGAGGAGTATTGACATGAGGTGAACAACTTCAAAAGTTTATGGACCTAGAAATGTCCCTTCATGGTTCATGGATCCAAGTGACACCTCTTTACAAGGTAATGGACCTATAGTGCACTCTACTCTTGTTAGTATCATGCCTATTTGATTCATCAATGAAACTTTTTTTGATGATGTTATTAACTTTTGTATCTCTCTTTTTGTATTTTGTGAGAGATATTAATTTTAGGCATATAGTGCAGTTTCAGTTAAGAACTTATGATAATGGAATAAATTGGTGTACTAACCTGCTAAATTATTTGTCTAGCCTGTCACCAAGGTGTGAAAAAGAAATTGTCGATACTTAATGTTTTAGTAGTTGAGCATTAGCAATGGTATAAAATTATGCAGTGCATTGGAATAATTTGCAACTAATCACCATGAAATTAATCACTTATGTTCAGAATCATTCTACTTCAATTCATATCAAAATGACAAATTTCAGGTGCATATGCATTTCAAGTTTTTTAATTTCATATCAATAAACTATAGCGAGTTTGATTTTTAACTTTTATGTAGATGTATAACAACATCAACCCAAGCATGTCTACCAAGTTTTTTAAAAAATAATGCTTTAAGATATATTTTTTTGACAAATTTTATTATTTTATGGAAATGTTGTACAATGAAGGAAATACAAATTGATAGAGAAAATTAAAATCTTGAATCTCATAGTGCATTTGTTTAGAAAATTACTGTTCAAAATTCAAGTTGCAAGGGATTAGGGTGAATTAATGAGAAAAATGCTTAACACCAAGCCAACTAATACGAATGTTTGGTGACCTTTGTGCATACAATTAGTTTAGCACAAGCTCACAATAGAATGTGAGATGTAAGTTTTCTTCAAAGTATTCCTTGGATTGACAATTGATTATACCTAAAATTTGCTATTTTGCCTGATGAATAAATATAACCTAAACTATTATTTTATATTAAGATAAGAACATGTATAAACATGAAGATATAAATGACATACAAGTATAGAGTAAAGAAGTAAAAACCAACTTGTTTATATATATTTATAGGATGAGGAGTTGAGTTTCTATCCCCCTGAGACACGATGACATACAACATCAATACTTACATCATCATTTATTTCCTCAACTGCTAACTCACTACACATTCTATGCCCTATCACAATCCAACATCTTTATACATTACATGTGTCTATCGGACCATTGTTAAAGTATGGTATTTAGTAGCATCTACTAGGTGCATTCATAACGGTTGTCCACATGACAAGCTCTGATAATTAGTATAGTCTACTATGTATATGTATCAAGTGGGGATCCATATGATATATTAGGTTCAGTCTTAGCATCTACTCGGTTTATCTACTGTATAAGATCCAAATGAAAAATCATAATCACCATATTTACACAAAACATGATATATAGACTAAACATGAATTATACAAAGATAAAATAAACATCAAAGATAGAAGATATATATAGGTTACAAAACTCGATATGCCACCATCATATATTTCATAGAGATGCAACATTTCCTTGAACCATGCTAAAGAACAAGCCTAGTTAGGTCACTAGCTGTAACAACCCTAAAATTCCTATAGGCTTTGTTGAGTGCAAAAATGCGAATTTAAAAATTTTTGGTGGAATTGTGTGCATGCAAACAAACATATAAGAGTGTCTTCTATTTGCTCCCTGAATTCTTAGGCAATTTAAATTCAAATTTAAAATCAATTTGAAGTGCTAAGGATGAAATAGTGTGATTTGGATTTATTTGGATTTATTTGGATTTTTGGTTGGTTTGAATTCAAATTCTAGATTTGAATTCAAACTCTAATTGACTAAACTAATTTCCAAATCTCATTCCTGTTCGTGGGCCGTTTTCCCGCAGCCAAGTCCATCTTTCGCCCTTCAACTTCTTTTCCGAGCCAGCAACCCAATCGGCCCAGCCGGCCTTTCGGCCCAGCTCGGCCCAAGCCGTCCGCCGCGTCGCCGCCGCGTCCGCCTTCACTCGCTGACCGCCGGGCCCCGCTTGTCAGCCATCTTCTTCCTCCCCCGCGTCTTCTTCCTCCCCGCGCCGCGCCTCTCTCTCTCTCCCGAGCGCGCCCGTGACCCAACCACCCGAGCTCCGTGCGGCCCGTCCGATGCGCGCCGCGTGTCCACAGCTGCTCGAGCTCCCCATCTCGCCGTCCGTGCCCGCCGAACCCTAGCCCTAGCGCCTATAAAACCCGCCGCCGGCCGTCTTCTTCCCCAAGCCGCGCCGCCCTTCGGGGTTCCTTCCAGATCCAGTTCGTGGGAGGGGAGGTGTAGGAGAGGGGTGGGGAAGGTCCTGGAGCAGTCGGAGCAAGAGGAGGAGAGCCGGAGCGCCTTCCCCGCATCGCCGCCGCCGAAGCCATCGCCGCCGTCCGTGGACTCGCCGACGAGGAGCCGGACCAGGGACGAGAGGAAGCGCACGAGCATCGCCGAACCACGACGAGTCTACCCCGAGCTGCAGCGTACCTCTACGTGACCCTAGGTGAGCTAACCGCGTTCGCCCCCTTCTTCTCTGTTTCCGGCGGAGCGCCGCCGCTCGTGCTCGCCGTGCCAAGCCAAGCCCCTGTGAGCCAGCCTTCGTGCTGTGCGTGTCTTCTGCAGGAACCCAACGCCGCTGTCGCACCCGCATCCCGCCGACGCTTGTTCCCCGCAGCCGAGGCCCGCCGCGGCCGAGCCTTGCTCGCCCCGCGCGCGAACGCCGAGGCCGTGTCGCGGCCACGAGCGTGCTAGCCGAACCCGAATCGAGCGCAGTTGAGCCAAAACCCGAGCCGCCGTCGTGCTCGCCGGCGCACATGGCCGTGTCGCCGCCGTCGCACGTCGGGAAGCCCCAATCCGAACCCAGCCATGGCCTTTTTCCCCTCGAGCGTGTTCGCCTAACCCTAGCGAAGCTGTTCCAGCCATCCTAGACCCGAGCCGAGCCTTCTCCGGCCAGCTCCGCCGCCGACCGTCGCCGCCGGTCGCGCTCCGGGGCGCGCCGCGCGTGCACTGCGTCGCGCCGTGGCGAGGCCACCCCTTCGTGGGCCGAATGTTCACCTTTAAGTCTGTTTAACACCCCTGAACTCTTCCGGCCCATTCGCTTTCGGCCCAGTTCCAGCCCAGCCATCGTTTATTCTTTTTCCTTTTTCTTTTAACAGCGCTGACGTATGGGACCCACCTGTCATACTCTGTGAGTCGCTGACACATGGGACCCACTGACCAGAGTTGACCGCTGACCGTTGACCGTTGACCCCGTTGACCGTTGACCCCGTTGACCGTTGACCGGTCAACGCTGACGTCAGCAGGGCCCACTGCTGACGTCATCCTAGGCGGACCCCACTGCTGACGTCAGCATGACGTCATGCTGACGTCATCAGGCTAATTATTTGTCTGTTTTCTTTTTCGGTAATTATTTAATACTTTCAGAAAATGATTTAAACTTCAAAAATTAATAATAAATCAACCGTAGCTCAGAAAAATATGAAACCATTTTCTATATTTTTCTAAAATCATGATCTACGCGTTAGTGTAGAGTTTGGTGTTATTTGAGTCTTCTTTCGTCGCTGTTTTAGTGTTTCTTTGCTAGTAGCCGCGTCTTATTTTCTTTCCGCGCCCCTAGGAGCTCCGGAGAGTCAGGAGGAGCCGGACTACTACAACAACTGCTTTGACGAGGACGAAGACCTTTGCCCAGGTTCACGCCCGACCATCTCTGAAATACCTATTAGACATGCAAACTAGTATGCTAGCGCTTTACTTTACTCGCATGATAAACCTGCACTGCCTTTGTTATTATCCTGTTACCTTGCTACCTACTACTCACTTTATAAATATGCTATGCTATGCATGTGTTGGGATGGTTGTGATTGATCCTCTTGGCGTGAGTTGTGGGTGGTTTGGGAGGAGTAGTGCAGCTAGGCGGTGTAAGCGAGTAAATAACAACTCGATCGTTGATCGAGGTGCTGAGGGGCTGCACTCGGGCAGTCCCTATGGGGTACCTGTTGCGGGTACATGGTTACTGGTTACTTGGGGTTGGTACTCGGTGAGTACCTGAGGAGTTTGGGCGGCAATACCTGTTATGGGTGCCGATTGCGGACCGTTGCGGCGGATCGCTTGTGATGCAGATACTCGCTTTACCGAACAATTAAGGACCGAGTCGTGCCCCCACTTCGGACTTGGGATTTACCGTGCTCACCATCTACCCAGTATGGGGAGGGTTCCAGCAAGCCTACTCTAGTGCGGCGCCGAGACTGTAGGAGAATCGAGTTTGATATGTGTAGGGGGGATTCATTGCGGCGTAATCTCCCTGATTTACCACGGCCCCCGACTGGCCCCGGTGGGAAGGTTTCACGACCCTGGGGCAGATGTTAGATCAGATGTTTCCCGAGCCCAGGGAGACAGGATTGGCGCCGTTACTGTTTAGGGTCTTTGCTGTGGGCTGCGTCTCAGGTTGGTTGCGGACTAGCCTTGCAGCTCGGATGGATTCCTGGAGTGCCACCTCTGCAGAGTGTAAACTATACGTATAGCCGTGTCCACGGTTACGGACGACCCATTTCTGAGAAGCCCCGGCTAGCATGGGAAACTGCTTTCTTACCTCATCCTTGATTCGGGTTATGAGAGATTGGTCCAGCTGAGGCTGTTGAGACGAGGTGGGGAGGGAGCTCACCGAGTCGATTAGTGAGTGAAAGGCGCTGGTGGAAAATGTTTTGCGGGAACCTGCCGTGGCAGGACGAGCCCGATGGGAATATGTGAGGCTGATGGTTGGTTTTGGGGAGTGGAGGTGTATGTGTGTGAGCAGGAGTTGGTGTCGAGATGAAATTGGGTTATTGCTGCTGCTTGCATAAGAAAACCCTGGCTTAAACCTTGATTAATTCTTTATCCTTAGATTAAGCCACTTTAAAGCTTGCATCATATTATGGTTGGTGACGTGGACCTGTCCCATTTCCTTGGGGACAGACTTTGGGTTCTCAGGTGAAGACCCCGACCGCGAGTTCAACCAGGACGGGTGGTACGACTGAAGGGTGTGCGCTGCGCTCAAGGATGCCTGTGGAGGAGTGGACCCAGTTGTTCTAGCTACCGCTGCGCAGATGTTTCTTATTGTCGTTTTAGCCCAGAGGGCTTGTATCCTGTCGCTTTGTCTTTATATGAGTCATGTAATGAATCTTTTATCGTTGTATGGATGTGATATTCGACTGAGATGAGTTCTGTACGAGATAGCTGCTATTCCTGGGACTATCTCAAGGGTACAGGGAGTCGGGTTCTCGTTGGTGAGAATCCGGTTCGTCACAGTTGGTATCAGAGCCATACTTGACCGTAGCACGTAACCCATAGAACGGAAACCTAGGACAGAAGCTCTAACTGAGTCCTCTATTTTATATGAAACCCCTTGGACTATTTGAAAACTATATAAGTACATCTCATCTATTTGCAAAACTTTTACCCTTACCTTACCTTACTAACTTGCTAACTTACTAACAACCCACTAACTGTCTGGCAGATGGAAGGAAGATCAGCAGATGAACGACGAGAGATCAGGACCACCGGAGCAGACTGTGGAGGTTTGACAGTGCTACTGAGGGAGGTGCTGCGTACAGTGGGAATAGATGTGGATAACATCTTCTACGAGGGATGGACCTACGGACCTGGTGAGGGAGTACACACCCGGTTGCAGATGGTAGTACCCAACATCCCTGGACGACCAAGGTCACTGATGCTACGAGCAGCTACCAGCGAGAGCACTTTCAGTCGGGCAGTGCAGACTATAGCTATGAGGATACTCCGACTTGCCACACTTGTGTACCAGAGTCAGCTCAGCCACACTTGTTTCCGGTACCTACCGCGAGCTCTTGAAGATCCGACGGACAGAGACGCAGTCAGCTTGCAGGCTCACGCAGCAGACCGAGAGCGGAACGTGACTCTGCGGACCTCAGTTCAGTGCATGATAGAGCAAGAATACTTGAACATTGGCTTAGAAGAGAAAGTTGCCAAGCTGAAAGAGAGGGTATGGAAGCAAGACCTCCAGCTGATGGAGAAGGACAACAGGATCGCCTTACTTGAGGAACAACTCAGAGCTAAAACAAGGGAAGTCAGAATCTTGAACCACGAAGCTCGAAACAACAGGCAGTTGGCAGGACTGATCCGAGCAACTCACCATGCTCGAGATGTTCGCCTGGAAGATCAACTCACAGAAAAAGACAAGGAACTAGCAGCCAAGGAAGAAGAGATAGAAGGTCTGAAGGAAGAAGTATACTGGTTGGACAGTCTCAACTCAGAACTCCAGGAAGAGGTGGATAGCTACAAGGAGAAGAGTGGACGAAACTACCAGCTGATGAAGTACCTGAGTCTTCAACAGATTATGGCAAAGGATGAAGCTCGAAGGACCCTTAGTAGTTGGGTAAGATCAGACAGGAAGAGAGTGGCAGAAATGATCACAGTGAACCAAGGACTACCAGAAGAACGCAGAGTTGAACCCAGGACAGAGAACTACAGAGTCTCACCAAGCCGAGTTGAGCCGATACCGCCACCTGAGGCTCGAACCTTTACTCCCGAGATGACAAGACTGAGACAAGAATTGGCACACTTAGAGAAGCAGTTGACAGAACCTGAGATGGACATAGTGAGGTTGGCAGCGCGCCTCACGGACACCCACCAGGACAACAGGCAGTGATCAAGCAGCAGACAGAGACTGAGGCTGTGAGGTTGGCAGCGCGCCTCACAAGCACATTCAGCAGTATGAGACAGATGCAGTAGGCAGTATCAGCAGATGTCAGCAGTTGATGAGAGTTGTATCTATCTTCAAGGGTAGATGTTTAGACTTAGTCAATCATGACCACCTTTTGGCTCAGCCACGATGTAGCATTCGCTTAGATGTACTAATCCTCAAGGTTTCAGGAGCTGGCCTCGGGATAGTACACGTGTCTAGGGTGTAATGCTGTAATGATTGTTCGATCTTATTGGCTGTTCTTGCAGTTTTATTGTTGTTCGTCTTGAGTGTACTTTAGTGTTGAGTCTATTTCATGTGTGCAGCTCCTACTCTAGATGCGCTAACCTAACCATTACCGACCGCCACTAAATCTGCTTTATGAAAATACAGCAAGATGTCGATCCGAAGATCCAACCGTCTGCTTGCACGTTTTGAGGAAGCTGAGCAAGAAGAGGCAGCTATGGCAGTAAGAGGCAGAGGATGTGTCAGAGGTCGTGGTTGTGGAAGAGCAGCAGTTGCAGTTAGAGGCAGAGGTCGTGGACGCGCAGCAGGCGTGCTCCAGCCCGAGAACAACGCACCAGGAGAAGAACAGGAAGTGGAAATGGAAGAACCAGCAGTGGAACCTCAGCAGAACCAGCAGAACAACCAGCAACCACCGCCACCGCCTAACTTGGCAGAAGTGATGACTACTCAGACACAGCTGATGCAACAGATGGCACAGGCCAATACTCAGGTGATGCAAGCTATGCAACAGATGCAGGGAAACCAGAACCAGAACCGTCAGGGACACCGTGAGGAAGACCTACAAAGGAAGATTGAACGGTTCATCAGGCTGAAAGCACCCACCTTCGACTACTCGGACGAACCACTCGATGCACACGACTGGTTGCGTACCATCGAGACGAAGCTGGACCTGACAGACTACACTGAAGAGGAATGTGTGGCCCTTGCGGCACACCAACTTGAAGGAGCAGCGAAAGCGTGGTGGGAGAGCTACTGTGACTCTCACGCAAACCCAGCTCAGATCACCTGGCAAGAGTTTTGTGAAGCTTTCAAGGAGTACCACATACCAGAACAAGTCATGGTGCATAAAGCAATGGAATTCAGGACAATGACCCAAGGAAGTTTGTCTGTAGCTGAGTACGCTCGACACTTTGCTAAGATGTCAAGGTACGCTCCTGAAGACGTCAACACTGAGAAGAAGAAGCAGTTTTGGTTCCAGCGTGGTTTACACAGAGGTCTGAGGATAGCACTCGCAGCGAGTTCACACAGGTCACTCAGAGAGCTGATTGACAGGGCTATCGCAGTTGAGAAGGAAAGAGTGGGACTTGAAGATACCTGGCGAGAGAAGAAAAGAAAGGCTGAACAGTTGCACAACCACCGGCTAAGTCAGAGGCCAAGGAGTGGCCAGAGCAACATGCTCAGGAAAAGCTTTCAGCAGAGCAACAACCAAGGAAGCTCAGGGTTCAACAGAAACAGCTACCAGGGTAACCGAGGCAGTAACAGCAACAGTTTTGGCAGCAGAGGTAACAACTACAACAGCTTTGGTAACAGAAACAACAACTACTCAAGTCAGGGAAACCCCAACTGGAAGCCGAACAACACACCCAGGATTGGTGGAGGGACCGCAGTGGTCTGTTTTGCTTGTGGAAAGCCCGGTCACAAGTCTTTTGACTGTCCGGAGAAGAAGAACAAACAAACCCCAGCCAAGGCACCGGCACCTGGAGGACAGGACAGGCAGCCAGCAACAGCGCAGAGAGGACGCCTCAACCACTTGACAGAGGAAGAAGCCGAGGACGCTCCCGACGTTGTGCTCGGTGAGTTTTTAGTAAATGGCATTCCAGCTTTGATATTGTTTGACTCTGGAGCAACTGGATCTTATATCTCGACAAAGTTTGTGAGAGAGCAGTCACCCCCGACAATACCTAAAGCTAGACCTATAGTCACTACTTCTCCCTTAGGAGAGCTTAGGTGCACTTTAGAGTGCCCCGCAGTTAGACTGATGATAGGAGGCCAGGAGTTCGAAGGGAACTTGACAGTCCTGGAATCGGAGGGAATTGACGTGATACTAGGAATGGATTGGCTTACAGAGCACAAAGGAATAATCAGTTGCTCACCCAGAACAGTTGAGTTGACACACCCTGGCGGAGTCAAAGTAACAGCAGAGCCACAAAGAAGAACAGGGAAGAGATCCAGAACATGTATTCTGAGACAGTTGGTATACTCCATTGAGAAACAGACGATCGAAGAAGTACCTGTAGTGTGTGAGTACCCGGACGTGTTTCCCGAGGATCTACCAGGACTACCACCAGACCGAGACGTAGAGTTCATAATTGAACTGCAACCAGGCACAGGGCCTATTGCCAAGAGGCCGTACAGAATGTCAGTAGAGGAACTGGAGGAACTCAAGAAGCAGCTGAAAGAGATGCTTGGAAGTGGTGTGATTCGACCAAGTGCATCCCCCTGGGGATCGCCAGTGTTGTTTGTGAAGAAGAAAGATGGATCAATGCGCATGTGCGTAGACTATCGATCCCTGAACGCAGTGACGATCAAGAACAAGTACCCATTACCTCGAATTGATGACTTGCTGGATCAGCTGAAGAAAGCCAAATACTTCAGTAAGATTGATCTGAGATCGGGATACCACCAGATGAAGATTAGAGAAGGTGACATTCCCAAGACAGCTTTTGTGACTCGGTACGGACAGTACGAGTTCACCGTTGTGTCTTTTGGATTGACCAACGCACCTGCTTACTTCATGAACATGATGAACAAGGTATTCATGGAGGAACTAGACAAGTTCGTAGTGGTGTTCATTGACGACATACTAGTTTACTCAGAAACATCCGAAGAACATGAGAAGCATCTGAGGATTGTACTAGAGAGGCTGAGACAGCATCAACTCTACGGAAAGTTCAGCAAGTGTGAATTTTGGTTAGAGAAAGTAGCCTTTTTGGGTCACGTGTTGACAGCTGAGGGCGTAGAAGTCGACCCAGAAAAGATTGAGGCAGTGGCAGAATGGAAGCAGCCGAAGAGTGTCACGGAAATCCGAAACTTTCTGGGATTGGCAGGATACTATAGAAGATTCATTGAGAATTTCTCCAAGATTGCCAAGCCAATGACCGAACTACTCAAGAACAATGTCCCATTCGAGTGGACGGACAAATGTGAAAGGAGTTTCCAAGAACTCAAGCACAAACTCACTACAACTCCAGTATTGACCCTACCAGATATTCGCAAAGATTTCGTAGTCTACTGTGATGCTTCAAGACAAGGTTTGGGATGTGTTCTGATGCAAGAGGGCAAGGTTGTTGCCTATGCATCAAGGCAGCTGAGGAAACATGAGGAAAACTACCCCACGCACGACTTGGAACTGGCAGCAGTGGTACATGCATTGAAGATCTGGAGGCACTATCTGATTGGCAACAAATGCGATATCTACACAGATCACAAAAGTTTGAAGTATTTCTTCACCCAATCTGAACTGAACATGAGACAAAGAAGATGGTTAGAACTGATCAAAGATTATGATTTGGAGATACACTACCATCCTGGCAAAGCTAATGTCGTGGCAGATGCCTTGAGTCGAAAGAGTTATTGCAACAACTTGATGATAGAAGAAAGTCAGCCAGAACTAGCAAAGGAATTATACATGATGAGACTTGAGCTAGTAGAAGAAGGAAAACCCCAGGAAATGAGAGTGAAGTATAACCTAGGAGACCGTATCAAAGAAGCACAAGGAAAGTGTCCAGAAATCCAAGAAGTAAAAGAGGATATTCAACGAGGAGTAGCACCTAACTTCCGGATAGATGAAGCAGGGACAGTATGGCTGAAAGACCGTATCTGTGTACCACAGGATGAGGAAATCAGGAGATCAATTCTCTCAGAAGCTCACGAGTCCAAGTACTCAATACACCCAGGATGCACTAAGATGTATCAGGATCTGAAGGATAAATTTTGGTGGAAGAAAATGAGAGAGGACATAGCAGAGTATGTAGCCAAGTGCGACTCTTGTCGAAGAATCAAAGCAGAACATCAAAGACCAGCAGGACTGCTGAAACCACTGGAAATTCCAATGTGGAAATGGGAAGATATCAGCATGGACTTCATAGTTGGCCTACCCCGCACTCAGAAAGGAAATGATGCCATATGGGTCGTAGTTGATCGATTGACGAAGGTAGCTCACTTTATACCTGTCAAAAGCACACACTCAGTAAGCAAACTAGCAGAGCTATACATAGACAACATTCTTAAGCTGCATGGGGCACCAAGAAGCATTGTGTCAGACAGAGGACCCCAATTCACAGCTCAATTCTGGCAAAGCCTACATCAAGCCATCGGGACAACCTTGGAGTATAGCACAGCTTACCACCCTCAAACAGATGGACAGACTGAAAGAGTGAACCAAGTTCTTGAAGATTTGTTGAGAGCATGTGTTCTAGCTTACAGCACAGACTGGGAGAAGAGTCTATCTTACGCAGAATTCTCCTATAACAACAGTTACCAGGCCAGCCTACAAATGTCACCCTTTGAGGCATTATATGGCAGAAAATGCAGGACACCTCTAATGTGGTCAGAGGTGGGAGAACGAACATTCTTTGGACCTGACATGATTGTAGAGGCAGAGGAAAATGTGGCCAAGATCCGAGAGCACCTGAAGGCAGCTCAGAGCAGACAAAAGAGCTATGCAGATAAAAGGAGACGAGATCTGGAGTTCGAAGTAGGAGACTTCGTTTACCTGAAAGTGTCACCCCTCAGAGGGCACAAGAGATTCCAAGCGAAAGGAAAACTAGCACCCCGTTTTGTTGGACCATACCAGATACTGGAGAGAGTAGGAAAGCTAGCCTACAAGCTAGACCTACCAGAGGAACTAGCGGGAGTACACCCAGTGTTCCATGTATCTCAGCTGAGAAAGTGTTTGAGAGTACCAGAACATGAGATCAAAACAGAGGCATTAGACCTACAAGACACCTTGGAGTACCTGGAGTACCCAGAGAGGATACTAGACAGAGCAGTCAAAGAGACCAGAAGCACCGCTATCCCGTTTTGCAAAGTGCAGTGGAGCAATCATTCAGAAAGGGAAGCCACTTGGGAAAAGGAGTCAGTGCTGAAGGAGAAATACCCCCACTTGCTTAAACCATAGGTAATCACAAATCTCGAGGACGAGATTCTTGTGAGGGGGGGAGACTGTAACAACCCTAAAATTCCTATAGGCTTTGTTGAGTGCAAAAATGCGAATTTAAAAATTTTTGGTGGAATTGTGTGCATGCAAACAAACATATAAGAGTGTCTTCTATTTGCTCCCTGAATTCTTAAGCAATTTAAATTCAAATTTAAAATCAATTTGAAGTGCTAAGGATGAAATAGTGTGATTTGGATTTATTTGGATTTATTTGGATTTTTGGTTGGTTTGAATTCAAATTCTAGATTTGAATTCAAACTCTAATTGACTAAACTAATTTCCAAATCTCATTCCTGTTCGTAGGCCGTTTTCCCGCAGCCAAGTCCATCTTTCGCCCTTCAACTTCTTTTCCGAGCCAGCAACCCAATCGGCCCAGCCGGCCTTTCGGCCCAGCTCGGCCCAAGCCGTCCGCCGCGTCGCCGCCGCGTCCGCCTTCACTCGCTGACCGCCGGGCCCCGCTTGTCAGCCATCTTCTTCCTCCCCCGCGTCTTCTTCCTCCCCGCGCCGCGCCTCTCTCTCTCTCCCGAGCGCGCCCGTGACCCAACCACCCGAGCTCCGTGCGGCCCGTCCGATGCGCGCCTCGTGTCCGCAGCTGCTCGAGCTCCCCATCTCGCCGTCCGTGCCAGCCGAACCCTAGCCCTAGCGCCTATAAAACCCGCCGCCGGCCGTCTTCTTCCCCAAGCCGCGCCGCCCTTCGGGGTTCCTTCCAGATCCAGTTCGTGGGAGGGGAGGTGTAGGAGAGGGGTGGGGAAGGTCCTAGAGCAGTCGGAGCAAGAGGAGGAGAGCCGGAGCGCCTTCCCCGCATCGCCGCCGCCGAAGCCATCGCCGCCGTCCGTGGACTCGCCGACGAGGAGCCGGACCAGGGACGAGAGGAAGCGCACGAGCATCGCCGAACCACGACGAGTCTACCCCGAGCTGCAGCGTACCTCTACGTGACCCTAGGTGAGCTAACCGCGTTCGCCCCCTTCTTCTCTGTTTCCGGCGGAGCGCCGCCGCTCGTGCTCGCCGTGCCAAGCCAAGCCCCTGTGAGCCAGCCTTCGTGCTGTGCGTGTCTTCTGCAGGAACCCAACGCCGCTGTCGCACCCGCATCCCGCCGACGCTTGTTCCCCGCAGCCGAGGCCCGCCGCGGCCGAGCCTTGCTCGCCCCGCGCGCGAACGCCGAGGCCGTGTCGCGGCCACGAGCGTGCTAGCCGAACCCGAATCGAGCGCAGTTGAGCCAAAACCCGAGCTGCCGTCGTGCTCGCCGGCGCACATGGCCGTGTCGCCGCCGTCGCACGTCGGGAAGCCCCAATCCGAACCCAGCCATGGCCTTTTTCCCCTCGAGCGTGTTCGCCTAACCCTAGCGAAGCTGTTCCAGCCATCCTAGACCCGAGCCGAGCCTTCTCCGGCCAGTTCCGCCGCCGACCGTCGCCGCCGGTCGCGCTCCGGGGCGCGCCGCGCGTGCACTGCGTCGCGCCGTGGCGAGGCCACCCCTTCGTGGGCCGAATGTTCACCTTTAAGTCTGTTTAACACCCCTGAACTCTTCCGGCCCATTCGCTTTCGGCCCAGTTCCAGCCCAGCCATCGTTTATTCTTTTTCCTTTTTCTTTTAACAGCGCTGACGTATGGGACCCACCTGTCATACTCTGTGAGTCGCTGACACATGGGACCCACTGACCAGAGTTGACCGCTGACCGTTGACCGTTGACCCCGTTGACCGTTGACCCCGTTGACCGTTGACCGGTCAACGCTGACGTCAGCAGGGCCCACTGCTGACGTCATCCTAGGCGGACCCCACTGCTGACGTCAGCATGACGTCATGCTGACGTCATCAGGCTAATTATTTGTCTGTTTTCTTTTTCGGTAATTATTTAATACTTTCAGAAAATGATTTAAACTTCAAAAATTAATAATAAATCAACCGTAGCTCAGAAAAATATGAAACCAGTTTCTATATTTTTCTAAAATCATGATCTACGCGTTAGTGTAGAGTTTGGTGTTATTTGAGTCTTCTTTCGTCGCTGTTTTAGTGTTTCTTTGCTAGTAGCCGCGTCTTATTTTCTTTCCGCGCCCCTAGGAGCTCCGGAGAGTCAGGAGGAGCCGGACTACTACAACAACTGCTTTGACGAGGACGAAGACCTTTGCCCAGGTTCACGCCCGACCATCTCTGAAATACCTATTAGACATGCAAACTAGTATGCTAGCGCTTTACTTTACTCGCATGATAAACCTGCACTGCCTTTGTTATTATCCTGTTACCTTGCTACCTACTACTCACTTTATAAATATGCTATGCTATGCATGTGTTGGGATGGTTGTGATTGATCCTCTTGGCGTGAGTTGTGGGTGGTTTGGGAGGAGTAGTGCAGCTAGGCGGTGTAAGCGAGTAAATAACAACTCGATCGTTGATCGAGGTGCTGAGGGGCTGCACTCGGGCAGTCCCTATGGGGTACCTGTTGCGGGTACATGGTTACTGGTTACTTGGGGTTGGTACTCGGTGAGTACCTGAGGAGTTTGGGCGGCAATACCTGTTATGGGTGCCGATTGCGGACCGTTGCGGCGGATCGCTTGTGATGCAGATACTCGCTTTACCGAACAATTAAGGACCGAGTCGTGCCCCCACTTCGGACTTGGGATTTACCGTGCTCACCATCTACCCAGTATGGGGAGGGTTCCAGCAAGCCTACTCTAGTGCGGCGCCGAGACTGTAGGAGAATCGAGTTTGATATGTGTAGGGGGGATTCGTTGCGGCATAATCTCCCTGATTTACCACGGCCCCCGACTGGCCCCGGTGGGAAGGTTTCACGACCCTGGGGCAGATGTTAGATCAGATGTTTCCCGAGCCCAGGGAGACAGGATTGGCGCCGTTACTGTTTAGGGTCTTTGCTGTGGGCTGCGTCTCAGGTTGGTTGCGGACTAGCCTTGCAGCTCGGATGGATTCCTGGAGTGCCACCTCTGCAGAGTGTAAACTATACGTATAGCCGTGTCCACGGTTACGGACGACCCATTTCTGAGAAGCCCCGGCTAGCATGGGAAACTGCTTTCTTACCTCATCCTTGATTCGGGTTATGAGAGATTGGTCCAGCTGAGGCTGTTGAGACGAGGTGGGGAGGGAGCTCACCGAGTCGATTAGTGAGTGAAAGGCGCTGGTGGAAAATGTTTTGCGGGAACCTGCCGTGGCAGGACGAGCCCGATGGGAATATGTGAGGCTGATGGTTGGTTTTGGGGAGTGGAGGTGTATGTGTGTGAGCAGGAGTTGGTGTCGAGATGAAATTGGGTTATTGCTGCTGCTTGCATAAGAAAACCCTGGCTTAAACCTTGATTAATTCTTTATCCTTAGATTAAGCCACTTTAAAGCTTGCATCATATTATGGTTGGTGACGTGGACCTGTCCCATTTCCTTGGGGACAGACTTTGGGTTCTCAGGTGAAGACCCCGACCGCGAGTTCAACCAGGACGGGTGGTACGACTGAAGGGTGTGCGCTGCGCTCAAGGATGCCTGTGGAGGAGTGGACCCAGTTGTTCTAGCTACCGCTGCGCAGATGTTTCTTATTGTCGTTTTAGCCCAGAGGGCTTGTATCCTGTCGCTTTGTCTTTATATGAGTCATGTAATGAATCTTTTATCGTTGTATGGATGTGATATTCGACTGAGATGAGTTCTGTACGAGATAGCTGCTATTCCTGGGACTATCTCAAGGGTACAGGGAGTCGGGTTCTCGTTGGTGAGAATCCGGTTCGTCACACTAGCCTATCCTAGACTACAAACACTTGGGTGCAGTAAATTTGTTTTGAGATGTTTTCATTTAATTTTCCTATTTCTGACTAAGGAGGGGGAGGGTCATAATTATGCTACACAAAAGTGGCTCCATGTAAGATAGAAATGAGTTGGGCGAAGGACCAGGTTGGGCCATCCAACGAGCTGAAATACATCCCGTTACCACTCGCTTCCCGCTTCCTCCGCCACATCGCGTCCGCTGGCCCTGCTCTGCCCATGCCTCAATTTGCAAAGCCAAGCAAGCTTTGGTTCGCATCCTTTCTCCCACCTCGGCCATTCCTTTTTATCGAAGTTGCGTGTTGAGACATCCATCGGAGAGATCAATTCAGAGGCTGCAAGGTCAATTGCAGCTGTGGGATACGGGTACTACTGGGCTCACATCTAACAGGGTTGTGAGCCGACTTAGAGGTGGCCCACAAGGAATCTCCTACTTTAACAAGTTTGATGAACGCTCAGCTAGCTCTATTCCGGGTATCTTGGTATATCCATACAAATCTACTCGGATACAATTTGTTATTGTAATCTAGGAGGTTTAGATTCAAACCAACTTGTAAACCCTAGACCGTCAGCCTATATAAGGCGGCCTAGGTCAACCCATTGAGGGAAAACCCATCCATTGTAACCATAAAGCTGGCCATAGCATCCTGAAGCTTTGCCGAGCCCAAGCAATACAAAAACCACCCGACACAGGACATAGGGTATTATACCTCTGGGTCTCCTGAACATGTCTAAATCTTGTTTCCTGTGTCACCTTCATGCTACTCAACACGACGATTCCCCTCCTACAAATCTACCATTCGGGTATCCCCGGTGGATTGCCGGTCCTAATGTCTGATAGCAGCACCAACACAGTACATGGAAGAGCTCAGTCCATGGATGACTACGAGGTCGATTGCATCAGCAACACGGTCGATTTGAGCAAAGGGGGAGGGTTGACTGGGCAGGCGAGAAACTCCATGTGGTGTGGAAAAGATAGATTTGGTAGCTGGAAATGCAAGATTCAGCAAGAAAATAAAGGCTAATTTGAGCAGCCACGAAGTCAATTTGGGAGACCATGTGCTTGATCTGGGCGCATCTAGCTCAATCCATCAGCAGGCGCATTGGTGGCCTATGTCTTGTCGAGGTAGTGGGGGTCAGAGGCTCGGAGCAGGGACCTCTATCAACAGGGGCAGCGGCAGGGAAAGGAATTAGGGAAGGGGACGCAGATGCACACGAGGCAGATCTCAGAGCAGCAGCAGCACGCGGGGATAGAACTGCAGGAGGAGCAGCCAGATGAGAGGATAAGAGAAGGGCGGCGAGCTGAGCGACGTTTTCTGTTTTCATTACCTGAATGAACCAAACAATCGCAGCTTTTTGTTACATTTTATCAGCGGTATTGGTTCCGTTAACGTTTACGTTTACATACTCCTAACCAAACAACACCTTATAGATACTCCGTAGATGAGTGCTGGGAGCAGTGGACACCAAATAAATTGCCTCTAGGCCGCACAGTCGCGCATGCCAAGCGGCGGCCACGGCGTGCGTGCGATTCCAGTGGCCGGCGTCTGTACGCCCTCTTGAGTGTTGAGCACGTCACGGCGACGGCGTCGCGCTCTCAATATAATTCCCCCGTGCGGTAAGTCAGTAATAACACCCTTACTCCACGAATCATTCGTTAACATAAAGTAATAACATACGCGTTGTAAGTGACAAGAACACGTACAGGTTCAATAGCTGAATGCTCCTTTATTGAATTCGACCTCAAAAAGTTGACCAAACTTAGCTGCAGCAGTGGCACGCTAAATCCTCGCGTCCAATCCCCAAGCCGAACACTATAAATTGCCGCGAAAACCTTCGTTCATGGCGGCAGCGCGCCAGCGCAAAAGGAAGAAGTTGACTAAGCTACGTAGAAGCAAGTAATAAGCACGAGGGAATCAGCTTGGCACGCTCTCAGCGATCGCCATGCTAAGCTCGTACCCGAGGCACCAGCTCCAGGCGAGCTCCGTCGACGGCGACGAGGACATCGAGATCGAAGGCTACAACCCCTTGTACGGCATCGCCGTCGTCTGCCTGTCCATCTTCCTCTTTTGCGTGCTCGCCGCCTCCGTCAGAGTCTGGAAGGCGCTCACCTTCACCGCCGCGGCCGCTCTGGTGCTCGGCGTCGCCGGCTGCTTCGCGCCCAAGGGGTGGTTCCGTGCGAGCGGGCGGGGCGCGAGCGCGGCGGCGGAGCTGGTCGTCGTCACGGTCACGGCGCGCGCCGCGCGGCCGCCAGGCTACCCGTGCGCTCAAGTGGACTCGCCACCGCCGGCGTTCGCGTTCCGGCGCCTGCTGGAGGCGGCTGGCGGCGCGGGGGGCGAGCCTGCGGCGGCAGCGGCCGCGGCGAGCGGCGTGGTGTGCTCGGTGTGCCTGGAGGACGTGCGCGGCGGCGAGATGGTGCGGCAGGTGCCGGCGTGCAGGCACGTTTTCGACGTGGGGTGCATCGACATGTGGCTGCACTCGCACCGGACGTGCCCGATGTGCCGCTGCGTCGTCTCGCCGGTGGCTAAGGTGACGACGAAAGACGCTGCGGCCGAGGCGGAGGCGGCGCCGGCGTCGCCTGAGAATCACGAGTTGTCGCCGGTGTAATTACCAAGCAAAGCATACTAGTATATAGATGTGTATATATGTTATCATGTATGTGTGCTACGTACTGTGCAAGGTTCTCTAATTTGCCTTGATGGTTTGGAATAGAAAATGAGAGATGGTATCTGATCCTGCAATCAATCGGTAACTAGAATGTTGCTGCAGTGGTATATGTTTCTTATAAATTCTAATCCATGTACATTAAGGAATTCGTTCTGTATGAGCCCGTCTATCTGTTAGTGTTTTGCAGACAACCGCCTATTTTTATTGCTGGTCTAAAGATTCCTTTTTTTTTGGGAAATTTGGTGCTCGAAAGAAAAGATGGCTCGTGAAGGCTGCGATCACGGCGCTGCCGACATTCGTGTGTGTGCACACGCTTAATGGCGGAGAGGACCGTGACGGCGGCGATCTGGAGGCCAGGATTGGCTGCAAGCCGTGATTGGTGTGCGTTTGCGTCGAGGACATCCTGGCCGGCGAGATACGGCACCCAATTGCCTGTATGCAACACGTGGGACTAAGACGGTAAGACGATCTAGATTTTATACTAAAAAATTTAAGTATCAAGCTCAATTAGAGTCGGATCTTAATCCTACTAATTTTTGAGATAAAATTATCTAAGATTATAAATGAGACATAAGGGCTATGATCTATTTTCATCGCTGCGTGGGATGCACAGTAGCTGCCAAAGCGGTGGCCGCTTCTCGATCCTGCAGTACAAGCACAGCCGCAGAGGCAGAACCGTCGTGTGAGGATAGATTCCACTATTTTGAGATTCGTGTGAATTGGATGAACGAACGTGATGGACGCGGAACGGTCAGCTGACTGCAGTCGAGAGGTGCACATGGACAGCTGTCCCCACGCGACTGGTAACATGCATGTAGCGGATCGGAATGACTTCATTTAGAATTTGATCTTTGAATTCATTTTTCTCTTAAATTATAGATTATTTTTCAAATCCGTTTGAACCATGATATTAGTTACAATTTCTGCAATAAAAGAAGCTCCAATTTAGATATATTTTATATTTTTGTTAGTGTTTTAAATCAACATTTCCAGTAAACTAGTTCAACATTTTTGTTATGCGCTGTTTCAACATTCTATGCGAGAACTATTAAAATAGTTTTTCAAAAATATTAATTGTTAGGTTTGAATAAATATTGAATCCAGTCCAACACTAGAAATGTACTGCTTCAACATTTTTCAGATGGTGTCTCAACCTTTGTAATATACTATTCAACATTCTTTTAAAAAATGTTGAATTAGTTTTCTAAGTGTTGAACCAATAATTTTAAAATATTGAATCGAGTTGATAAAAAATATTCAATCTGGTATCGCATGAAACTGTTAGAGGCTAATAGAATTCCACGCTACAAAAAATATTCAAATACTGTTACATACGCGGCTTCATATGTAATAGAATAGAAAAGTCAAATTATAGAAATACACATACATGAGTAACTAACAATAGTACTAGTGTATTTTGGGCCTTATTGGGCCTCAAAGCCATGTCGTTTATATAGCACATGGAAGACATATAGGAGGCCCCGTTGCTGCCTGCCCCGCCGTGCTTAGGTGCTTTCGGCTCTGCTCCCCCTCGCGCTTGAAACCTATAGCACACAGAACAAGAACGGGAAGAACAACACCAGAGCACCCACGCAACAAACGAAAAGTCCTCCCTCAAATCATCATGGTTTTACATGAATCTTGAGCCATAGAGTGACAACCCCAAGGGCTAATAGATGTACAAAGTAGATCCAAAAAAACTCAAGTAACCATGATAAATTTTGGGACAACAGAAGAGCACCACAATGAGCAAGTTTGAAAAATCTTCAAAATCGAGCCAAATCCGTGAGGGGTTCTTAGGGAAAACGCATCAAGTTGTTCACAAAGATCCTAGCAACAAAAACCCCCAACAAATTTCTTGGAGTTCGCACTGAATCGGAAGGAACGAAAAATCCCTAAAAATAGCTCTGAACATCCAAAAAAACAAAGAACACAAACCATTTGAGTAACCACTTCGATTAAATGATGAGGACAACATCTGTACAAGGCTAGAAAGCCACACACATCCTCCAACTCTTGTAGGAATTTGAGACAAAGAGTAATCAGCCCCTCCTACCTCTTGTCCACTCTCACATGAAGCCCTATCCTAGCCTCACAACAATAAAATGAAATTAGGGTTTTCAAGATTTTGCTCCCCAAACAGACCATTGTATATATAGGTCCGACATAAAGATGAAATTACCCCTACCAATACTACTAGGATAATTACCTACGCAGGGGCATTTTGCTCTAGTTTTTCCTCGGGCATCGGATGGCCGTGGACCCTTTGCGATATTGCTTCTCATTGACGCAAGCTTCACGATGGTACCACGTGTCCTCCGATCCACGTCATCCTCCCCTGGTTTTACGGTGAAACCGGGAAACCTGCGGACGCTTCTAGATGCGCCTCCGGGTAACCGCCACACCAAGTCTCCATGGACCCTTGATCTTCAACTGCACAATATAGATTACCCATGACCCCACGGAAACTCTTCAGGCCCCTTGGTCCAAGCCTCGCTTGACCTTCACCGCATTTTGCCGTCTGCCATGCTGCATTCAACATCTGCACATCACAAGCCAAAAGGTGCATAATTTCGCACCATGGTTGTCAATCACTCATGATACAATAGTGACCACCATTGATCTCTCAATAGGTGGCCACGTAAATTTGTATAATATTTTAATTTAAAAATGAACATTGTGCCACATTTGTCATTTTAAAGGAAAGCTTGCCTGCCAAAAGTTCACTTGAAATCCCAATTTAGCCCAGCCCATGGCCCAATGGTGCAATTTCTACCACAATCCCTCATTATTATTGTTTTTTTGAACAACTGGCCCTCATTATTATTGTCTCCATGTGTCTAGTGTCTACCAGAAGGAATGAAAATTTCTTAGCGTCAACTATTTTTGTTTTGCTTTTAGTCAAATTTTGTTGCCATTCAATCGACCTTAAGAGCTGGGCCTACACTTCCATGTACTATCGCTTATGGATTGTATGTTTTGGTTTGTGGGATGTGACTCAGTTTTTTCGTTGGAATAGTTGAACTGCTCGATAAGAAACATCTATTAGAATTAGAATCCATTCAAAGCATCTTCTTTATCATTAACATGGAAGTTTACATGAAAGTTTCCACCATATATTCTATCTTAGGTAAATCTCAATGGAGTTTTATGGTATTAAATTGTATACCATATCAGCAAATTTGCTGACTTAGCAGGCAGGCTTGTTATAAGGAGAGAGAAGCAGGGAATTTTGTGGATGAGAGGAGTTTGATCCTCATAAAATCCATCTAGCTCATTTACCATTTCGTAGCATTGGAATTATAACATGAAACCGTGCACTAAGACTGGTGTTAATGATACTTCGATATAAAAAACCCAAACTTTACTATGATTATGATATCTCACAATTAAAAAAACACCAGAACATGGTTCTAAGCTCATGTGTTGCTAGGGCATCATTTTCGCCCCCATTAATACGCTCTCCATTCACTCAACTCTTTCTCTTCGTCGCCTACTGAAGAATTGCCGTCCTCATCAACCATAGGGTCCTTTGTTGCCCTTGTCATCTATCTTGGAAGTGCCTGATAACTCCTTCACATCCACTATGAAATAAATATCATGCAAATATTTTCCAAAATTGGTATTTTCCAAACATCCACTTCCAATGCTCAACTCAACCAAAGTTCGCCAGCATTATGTTTAAAATAGATAATACCAATTTAATATGCTGATGTACTAGAGACATGTTCCATGATAATGTGTGTCAGTGGACTTCTGTGTATGTACTCATTTTGCAAAAATAAAGAGACGGGAGTATGAGGAGCAAATATCGACAACCAATTTTAGCTAATATTTTCCATGCTTTGTTCTACTTGGATTTTATTGATGTCAAAATTTGTGTACCCACATTTTCTGGCGAGACAAAATGGAATGATGATGTGTCGTATTTCAATTGGATAAAATTTTGATTGGGAGCTAAACAGAGGTTGTTAAGTAGATGCTCGAAAAAAGGTTTGTTCTGTGGTTCTCCACATGCTGCTAGAGAAGCAACACTTTTAACTTCTATTCCAATTAGGCCTGGCTAATTATTCTTTGTACTTTCGAAAATACCACATAAATATTTTGATCTTTGAAAACAGCTAATAATGTTTTGTATTGATGACATTAGTCCTTCCATTATTCACAAACCCTTTATTATACATAGAATGGACTGAAAGTATGTCATTCTCTGATGCATGTTCCATCTTAAAAGGTGTTTGGTGTTAGTAAGCTAGACATTTGCAGCTTGACCTTGCTATCAAGTGATTCAATTTCCACAAATTATATTCAATATACGCTCTTCTAGAATGGACATGTATTGGCATATTATATTGTTCAAGACAGGAGCTGATGGTGCATTATTTTTTTTCATACTCGACTGTGAATATATGGGTCTATCCGTGTGTCAATCGATGGAGGTAATGCTGGAACAAATTTTACTGTAACAATTAAGTCCAGAGAGTGACAACAAAAAAAGATGGGAGACCTAGAGTGCGGTCACGTGGTCAGAAAAAAAAATCAGGGGAGAGACAACCTGTCGAGTGGAAAAAGGGCAAAAAGGAGATAGTGAAAGATGTAAACCTGCTTAATGAAATGAACATGACCTCTTCTCGATGCGCTCCTCAGCCTTGTCATCGTTTCAAGTAACAATCGAGGCTAATGAATCTGCTCTCCATCCTATAAATTACAGTCCAACATTGTACCGATCCGAGCACTAATTCGGCAGGAAGCAGAGTACATGGCGTCGAGGTGGGGTGCCAAGACGGTTGGCCCAACCTTGCCATCAGCGTGGCTCGACAACTCCGACCCCAACAACGCATCCTACGGCTTGAATCTTCATGCCCCAATCAGGGGCGAATCTAGAGCATCGAGGACCCGAGTGCACACTTGTAATAAACATCTACGTCTAACGTATAGAATGACAAAAAATACTTAACAAAATGACAAATCTGGTAGAACATGTCTACATAGCAACTGGCAAAATACATAATTAAGTTGAGTCCTTGATGAGACGATAATAGCCTATAAAAAAGTGCAAAGTAGATGGTTTAACATAAATAGAAATTTTTGGACTCACAAATTAGAAAATGATAGAAATGAAAGAAACATATTACCTCTTAATATTTTCGATTTCCCATTTTTCTAAATCGATCAACAATAGCTTCATTTGTAACTTTCATCATTTTTTCTTTCTCCACATAGCAAATGATACTTTTGCTCAAGAACTCTTCACCCATACGGTTGCGCAACTGTGTTTTAATAATTTTCATGGCTGAAAAGCACCTCTCAACTATAGCAGTGGCGACAGGTAATACAAGTACTAGCTTTAATAGCCGATAAACCAAATGATAAGTAATATGTTTCCTTGTTTCTACCATTTTTTGAGAAAGCTCAGCAATGGTCTGTATGTTGGCAAATCTGTCATCATGACGCACATCATCAATGTAAAGGAAAAGTTCAGCATTAAGATCCCTCAACTCCACATGATCAAAGTCATTAGAATATAATTTAGCTAGGCTTATTAAACTGTCCACATTGAAATCATCAAATGAATCTCTTGGATTGAATGCAGCCGAGCATACAAGCAATTGTGAGGTAGTCTCATCGAAGCGACTATCAAGCTCTCGTATCAACCAATCAACAACTTCGTTAAAACATTCGACTTTAAAATGATGTTTGTTGGTAATTCCAATTTTTTTCCTTGGTTTAGTTGGATCAATGTAGGCCTCATCCATTTCCAACTTGTAAATATCTTGTTTATCACAAAACTCATAGACTTCACCAAGTACTTTCTCCCAATCATCTCTTCTAAACTTATCCAAATGATTTCTAGTAGATCTCACACAGTTAACAACATTCACAATATCTTGATATTTCTGTTGCAATGCCATTGACAGGGTATTTGTGATGGTGGGAACGGTCAACATGAGATGCAAATATGTTACACCTGGATTTTCACAAAAACCCAAATGCGACCATATGTGTGCCCAGAAAGTCATAATACACATATAGCAAACAAATATGATAAACAGAGAACATATGCTTGAATAAATTCTTCATTAAATAAAGTTTTACATCAGAGTGCTTCATAAATAAACTAACCAATAACAGCGGAAGACTAATAAACTCTCAAACTAATGGAGCCGCAATCCACAGGGACTCTGACTAGGGGATCACAACTCAGTAGTACGGCAAATCTTCTGGAAACTCAGCAGTAGACTCATGCCCAGCCCAATCTGTTTACCCGTATGGGATTTTGTTGAATAAATGACAAGTGTAAGTAAACAATTACTTAGCAAGTATAGCACGGTATGAATGCTCAAAATAAGGCTAGACACGGCTTAACTGCATTAGCATTTTTAGTTGGTTAATTTTAACATTATCCAAGTTACTACAGTGAATGAAACCCAGTTGCAACCAAATTAATAAAGTATAAGTGACATTAAACATAAATAAACATTATCTTCTAATCAAAAAGGATCCAGGCCGCTCGTGACCCTGAGCAAGGCTATCATGATAGATTTTACACTCTGCAGAGGTTTCGCCCTTTACCCACCGGTCGCGTAAAAGTTCAAAAGAACTTTGCACCCAACCACGCACATCAACACTTCCGAGGTGTGATTGCATAGGGACGCTATACGAGGTCTTTCACAAGACACCCTAACAAGACAGTGACCGCTAAGGTACAATAAGGTGGTGCGACTCTAGGCACCGAGACTTAGTGTAACAACCCTAAAATTCCTATAGGATTTGTTGAGTGCCAAAATTTCGGATTTAAAAAAATTTTTGGTGAAATTGTGTGCATGCAAACAAACATATAAGAGTGTCTTCTATTTGCTCCCTAAATTCTTAGGCAATTTAAATTCAAATTTAAAATCAATTTGAAGTGCTAAGGATAAAATAGTGTGATTTGGATTTATTTGGATTTTTGGTTGGTTTGAATTCAAATTCTAGATTTGAATTCAAACTCTAATTGACTAAACTAATTTCCAATCCTTCTAACTGTTCGTGGGCCGAATTCCCGAAGCTAAAGTCCAAGAAACCACCTTCAACTCTTTCCCCGAGCCAGCGAACCAAGCAGCCCGGCCGGCCTTTCGGCCCAGCAGCGGCCCATCTTTCTCCCCGCCGCGTCGACTCCGCGTCGCCGCCTCTCTTTCACTGACCGCCGGACCCCACCTGTCAGCTTTACCTCTCTCCTCGCGTCGTCTTCCTCCTCGCGCCGCGCCTCTCTCTCTCAAGCGCGATCGCCCGTGACTCCAACCACCCGAGCCGTGGCGGCCCGTCGCGATCGCGACGCGTGGCCCAGGCACGGACGCCAAGCCACCCTAGCCGTCCAAGCCCGAACCCTAGATCAGCCGCCGCCCTATAAATCACCCCCGCCGGCCTTCTCCCTGTTCAAGCCGCCGCAGCCCCATGGGGGTTTCTAGATCCAGTTCGAGGGGGGAGATAGTGGGAGGGGGTTACGAGGGAGCCAGTGGAGGGGAAGCCGAGGGAAGAAGAGAAGCCGGTCGCCTTCCCCGCATCGCCGCCGAGAACCGGAGCGCCGCCGCTCGTGAAGCCGCCGACCCCGAGCCGGACCAGGGACGAGAGGAAGCGCACGAGCACCGCCGGACAGCGTCGAGCCTCCCCCGAGCTGCAGCGTACGACGACGTGACCCCTAGGTGACCCACCGCGTTTCGACCCCTTTCTCCTCTGTCTCCGGCGATTTCCGCCGCCGCCGCCGCTACCAGCCTCTGGGACCCGACCATCGAGTCGTGGCCGTCGTCTTCTGCAGGTCCCCGTCGCCGCTGAACCCTCTCGCAGCCCGCCGACGCTTGTTTTCCGCAGCCGAGGCCCGCCGCGGCCGAGCTCTGCTCGTCGTGCGCGCGAACGCCGAGGCCACGCGTGGCCGTGGGCGACCACGTGCCCGCGCGTGTGCACCTAGCCGTGCCCCAGCAGTCGCTGGAGACCACGAGCGCGCAAGCCAACCCAAACCAAGCACCGTTGCGTGCAAAAACTGAGCCGCCGTCGTGCTCGCCGGCGTTCCTGGCCGTGTCGCCGCCGCTCGCGTCGGGAAGGCCCAATCCGAACCCAATCCAAGCCTTGTTCACCCTGTGCGTGTTCGTCTAACCCTAGCGAAGCCAACCCGGCCGATCTTGAGCCCAGCCGAGCTGTTTCCGGCGATAACCGCCGACGTCCGTCGTCGCCACACGCAGGACCACACCAAGTCGCCACACGCGCACCCACAGAAGATCCCAGTTCGGCCACACCTAGATCCCGTGCACCCGGCTCACGTGGACCCATCTCACGGTTCACGGTGGACTCAGTCCACCAGGCCAGACCCAGCAGCCACCCCTTCGTGGGCCGAATGCTCGCGATTAAGTCTGTTTAACCCCCTTGAACTCTTCCGGCCCAATCGCTTTCGGCCCAATTCCAGCCCAGCCATCGTTTATTCTTTTTCTTTTCTTTTTAACAGCGCTGATGTATGGGACCCACCTGTCATACTCTACGAGTCACTGACACATGGGGCCCACTGACCAGAGTTGACCCGCTGACCGTTGACCGTTGACTCCGTTGACCGGTCAACGCTGACGTCAGCAGGGCCCACTGCTGACGTCATCCTAGGCGGACCCCACTGCTGACGTCAGCATGACGTCATGCTGACGTCAGCAGGCTAATTTCTGTCTGTTTTCTTTTGTCGGAAATCATTTAATATTTTCAGAAAATGATTTAAACTTCGAAAATTAATAATAAATCAACCGTAGCTCAGAAAAATATGAAACCAGTTTCTATATTTTTCTAAAATCATGATCTACGCGTTAGTGTAGAGTTTGGTGTTATTTGAGTCTTCTTTCGTCGCTGTCTTAGTGTTTCTTTGCTAGTAGTCGCGTCTTATTTTATTTTCGCGCAACCCCTAGGAGCTCCGGAGAGTCAGGAGGAGCCGGACTGCTACAACAACTGCTTTGACGAGGACGAAGACCTTTGCCCAGGTTCACGCCCGACCATCTCTGAAATACCTATTAGACATGCAACTAGTATGCTAGCGCTTTACTTTACTCGCATGATAAACCTGCACTGCCTTTGTTAATATCCTATTACCTTGCTACCTACTACTCACTTTATAAATATGCTATGCTAAGCATGTGTTGGGATGGTTGTGATTGATCCTCTTGGCGTGAGTTGTGGGTGGTTTGGGAGGAGTAGTGCAGCTAGGTGGTGTAAGCGAGTAATAACAACTCGATCGTTGATCGAGGTGCTGAGGGGCTGCACTCGGGCAGTCCCTATGGGGTACCTGTTGCGGGTACATGGTTACTGGTTACTTGGGGATGGGTACTCGGTGAGTACCTGAGGAGTTTGGGCGGCAATACCTGTTATGGGTGCCGATTGCGGACCGTTGCGGCGGATCGCTTGTGATGCAGATACTCGCTTTACCGAACAATTAAGGACCGAGTCGTGCCCCCACTTTGGACTTGGGAAATACCGTGCTCACCATCTACCCAGTATGGGGAGGGTTCCAGCAAGCCTACTCTAGTGCGGCGCCGAGACTGTAGGAGAATCGAGTTTGATATGTGTAGGGGGGATTCGTTGCGGCGTAATCTCCCTGATTTACCACGGCCCCCGACTGGCCCCGGTGGGAAGGTTTCACGACTCTGGGGCAGATGTTAGATCGGATGTTTCCCGAGCCCAGGGAGACAGGATTGGCGCCGCTACTATTTAGGGTCTTTGCTGTGGGCTGTGTCTCAGGTTGGTTGCGGACTAGCCTTGCAGCCCGGATGGATTCCTGGAGTGCCACCTCTGCAGAGTGTAAACTATACGTATAGCCGTGTCCACGGTTACGGACGACCCATTTCTGAGAAGCCCCGGCTAGCATGGGAAACTGCTTTCTTACCTCATCCTTGATTCGGGTTAAGAGAGATTGGTCCAGCTGAGGCTGTTGAGACGAGGTGGGGAGGGAGCTCACCGAGTCGACTAGCGAGTGAAAGGTGTTGGTGGATAATGATTTGCGGGAGCCTGCCGTGGCAGGACGAGCCCGATGGGAAAATGTGAGGCTGACGGTTGGTTTTGGGGAGTGGATGTGCGTGTGTGAGCAGGAGTTGGCGATGAGATGAAATTGGGTTATTGCTGCTGCTTGCATAAGAAAACCCTGGCTTAAACCTTGTTTATTTCTATATCCTTAGAATAGGCCACCTTTAAAGCTTGCATCATATTATGGTTGGTGACGTGGACCTGTCCCATTTCCTTGGGGACAGACTTTGGGTTCTCAGGTGAAGACCCCGACCACGAGTTCAACCAGGACGGGTGGTACGACTGAAGGGTGTGCGCTACGCTCAAGGATGCCTGTGGAGGAGTGGACCCAGTCGCTCTAGCTACCGCTGCGCAGATGTTTCTTATTGTCGTTTTAGCCCAGAGGGCTTGTATCAGACGCTTTGTCTTTATATAAGTCATGTAATGAATCTTTTATCGTTGTATGGATGTGATATTCGACTGAGATGAGTTCTGTACGAGATAGCTGCTATTCCTGGGACTATCTCAAGGGTACAGGGAGTCGGGTTCTCGTCGGTGAGAATCCGGTTCGTCACAATTGGTATCAGAGCCATACTTGACCGTAGCGCGTAACCCATAGAACGGAAACTTAGGACAGAAGCTCTAACTGAGTCCTCTATTCTATATGAAACCCCTTGGACTATTTGAAAACTATATATAAGTACACCTCATCTATTTACAAAATTTTTACCCTTACCTTACCTTACTAACTTGCTAACTTACTAACAACCCACTAACTGTCTGGCAGATGGAAGGAAGATCAGCAGATGAACGACGGGAGATCAGGACCACCGGAGCAGACTGTGGAGGTTTGGCAGTGCTACTGAGGGAAGTGCTGCGTACAGTGGGGATAGATGTGGACAACGTCTTTTACGAGGGACGGACCTACAGACCTGGAGAGGGAGTACACACCCGGTTGCAGATGGTTGTACCCAACATCCCTGGACGACCAAGGTCACTGATGCTACGAGCAGCTACCAGCGAGAGCACTTTCAGTCGGGCAGTGCAGACTATATCTATGAGGATACTCCGACTTGCCACACTTGTGTACCAGAGTCAGCTCAGCCACACTCGTTTCCGGTACCTACCGCGAGCTCTTGAAGATCCAACTGACAGAGACGCAGTCAGCTTGCAGGCTCACGCAGCAGACCGAGAGCGGAACGTGACCCTACGGACCTCAGTTCAGTGCATGATAGAGCAGGAGTACTTGAACATTGGCCTAGAAGAGAAAGTTGCCAAGCTGAAAGAGAAGGTATGGAAGCAAGACCTCCAGCTGATGGAGAAGGACAACAGGATCTCCTTACTTGAGGAGCAACTCAGAGCTAAAACAAGGGAAGTCAGGAACTTGGAGTACGAAGCTCGCAACAACAGGCAGTTGGCAGGACTGATCCGAGCCACTCACCATGCTCGAGATGTCCGCCTGGAAGATCAGCTCACAGAAAAAGACAAGGAACTGGCAACCAAGGAAGAAGAGATAGAAGGTCTGAAGGAAGAAGTATACTGGTTGGACAGTCTCAACTCAGAACTCCAGGAAGAGGTGGATAGCTACAAGGAGAAGAGTGGACGGAACTACCAGCTGATGAAGTACCTGAGTCTTCAACAGATTATGGCAAAGGATGAAGCTCGAAGAACCCTGAGTAGTTGGGTAAGATCAGACAGGAAGAGGGTAGCAGAAATGATCACAGTGAACCAAGGACTACCAGAAGAATGCAGAGTTGAACCCAGGACAGAGAGCTACAGAGTTTCACCAAGCCGAGTTGAGCCGATATCACCACCTGAGGCTCAAACCCTTACTCCCGAGATGACAAGACTGAGACAAGAACTGGCACATTTAGAGAAGCAATTGACAGAACCTGAGATGGACATAGAGAGGTTGGCAGCGCGCCTCACGGACACCCACCAAGACAACAGGCAGTGATCAAGCAGCAGACAGAGACTGAGGCTGTGAGGTTGGCAGCGCGCCTCACAGGCACCTTCAGCAGTAAGAGACAGATGCAGTAGACAGTATCAGCAGATGACAGCAGTTGATGAGAGTTGTATCTATCATCATGAGTAGATGTTTAGACTTAGTAGATCATGACCACCTTTTGGCTCAGCCACGATGTAGCATTCGCTTAGATGTACTAATCCTCAAGGTTCCAGGAGCTGGCCTCGGGATAGTACTCATGTCTAGGGTGTAATGCTGTAATGATTGATCGATCTTTTTGGCTGTTCTTGCGGTTTTATTGATGTTCATCTTGAGTGTACTTTAGTGTTGAGTCAGTTTCTTGTGTGCAGCTCCTACTCTAGTTACGCTAACCTAACCCTTACCGACCGCCACTAAATCTGCTTTATGAAAAATACAGCAAGATGTCGATCCGAAGATCCAACCGACTGCTAGCACGTTTTGAGGAAGCTGAGCAAGAAGAGGCAGCAATGGCAGTTAGAGGCAGAGGACGTGTCAGAGGTCGTGGTCGCGGAAGAGCAGCAGTTGCAGATGGAGGCAGGGGTCGTGGACGCGCAGCAGGCGTGCTCCAGCCCGAGAACAACGCACCAGGAGAAGAACAAGAAGTGGAAATGGAAGAACCAGCAGTGGAACCTCAGCAGAACCAGCAGAACAACCAGCAACCACCGCCACCGCCTAACTTGGCAGAAGTGATGACTACTCAGACACAGCTGATGCAACAGATGGCACAGGCCAACACACAGATGATGCAAGCTATGCAACAGATGCAGGGAAACCAGAACCAGAACCGTTAGGGACACCGTGAGGAAGACCTACAAAGGAAGATTGAGCGGTTCATCAGGCTGAAAGCACCCACCTTCGACTACTCGCACGAACCACTCGATGCACACGACTGGTTGCGTACCATCGAGACGAAGCTGGACCTGACAGACTACACTGAAGAGGAATGTGTGGCCCTTGCGGCGCACCAACTTGAAGGAGCAGCAAAAGCGTGGTGGGAGAGCTACTGTGACTCTCACGCGAACCCAGCTCAGATCACCTGGCTAGAGTTTTGTGAAGCTTTCAAGGAGTACCACATTCCAGAACAAGTCATGGTGCATAAAGCAATGGAATTCAGGACAATGACCCAAGGAAGTTTGTCTGTAGCTGAGTACGCTAGACACTCTGCTAAGATGTCAAGGTACGCTCCTGAAGACGTCAACACTGAGAAGAAGAAGCAGTTTTGGTTCCAGCGTGGTTTACACAGAGGTCTGAGGACATCACTCGCAGCGAGTTCACACAGGTCACTAAGAGAGCTGATTGACAGGGCTATCGCAGTTGAAAAGGAAAGGGTGGGACTTGAAGATACCTGGCGAGAGAAGAAAAGAAAGGCTGAACAATTGCACAACCACAGACTAAGTCAAAGACCGAGGAGTGGCCAGAGCAACATGCTCAGGAGAAGCTTTCAGCAGAGCAACAACCAAGGAAGCTCAGTGTTCAACAGAAACAGCTACCAGGGTAACCGAAGCAGTAACAGCAACAGTTTTGGCAGCAGAGGGAACAACTACAACAGCTTTGGTAACAGAAACAACAGCTACTCAAGTCAGGGAAACCCCAACTGGAAGCCGAACAACACACCCAGAGTTGGTGGAGGGACCACAGTGGTCTGTTTTGTTTGTGGGAAGCCCGGTCACAAGTCCTTTGACTGTCCGGAGAAGAAGAACAAACAAACCCCAGCCAAGGCACCGGCACCTGGAGGACAAGACAGGCAACCAACTTCAGTACAGAGGGGACGCCTCAACCACTTGACAGAGGAAGAAGCCGAGGACGCTCCCGACGTTGTGCTCGGTGAGTTTTTAGTAAATGGCATTCCAGCTTTGATATTGTTTGACTCTGGAGCAACTGGATCTTATATCTCGACAAAGTTTGTAAGAGAGCAGTCACCCCCGACAATACCTAAAGCGAGACCTATAGTCACTACATCTCCCTTAGGAGAGCTTAGGTGCACTTTAGAGTGCCCCGCAGTTAGACTGATGATAGGAGGCCAGGAGTTCGAAGGAAACTTGACAGTCCTGGAATCGGATGGAATTGACGTGATACTGGGAATGGATTGGCTTACAGAACACAAAGGAATAATCAGTTGCTCACCCAGAACAGTTGAGTTGACACACCCTAGCGGAGTCAAAGTAACAGCAGAGCCACAAAGAAGAACAGGGAAGAGATCCAGAACATGTATTCTGAGACAGTTGGTATACTCCATTGAGAAACAGACAATCGAAGAAGTACCTGTAGTATGTGAGTACCCGGACGTGTTTCCCGAAGAACTACCAGGATTACCACCTGACCGAGACATAGAGTTCATAATCGAACTGCAACCAGGCACAGGGCCTATTGCCAAGAGGCCGTACAGAATGTCAGTGGAGGAACTGGAGGAACTCAAGAAGCAGCTGAAAGAGATGCTTGAAAGTGGTGTGATTCGACCAAGTGCATCCCCCTGGGGATCGCCAGTGTTGTTTGTGAAGAAGAAAGATGGGTCAATGCGCATGTGCGTAGACTATCGATCCTTGAACGCAGTGACGATCAAGAACAAGTACCCATTACCTCGAATTGATGACTTGCTAGATCAGTTGAAGAAAGCCAAATACTTCAGTAAGATTGATCTGAGATCGGGATACCACCAAATGAAGATTAGAGAAGGTGACATTCCCAAGACAGCTTTTGTGACTCGGTACGGGCAGTACGAGTTCACCGTTGTGTCCTTTGGATTGACCAACGCACCTGCTTACTTCATGAACATGATGAACAAGGTATTCATGGAGGAACTAGACAAGTTCGTGGTGGTGTTCATTGATGACATACTAGTTTACTCAGAAACAGCCGAAGAGCATGAGAAGCATCTGAGGATTGTACTAGAGAGGCTGAGGCAGCATCAACTCTACGGAAAGTTTAGCAAATGTGAATTTTGGCTGGAGAAAGTAGCCTTTTTGGGTCACGTGTTGACAGCTGAGGGCGTAGCAGTCGACCCAGAAAAGATTGAGGTAGTAGCAGAATGGAAGAAGCCGAAGAGTGTCACGGAGATCAGGAGCTTTCTGGGATTGGCAAGATACTATAGAAGATTCATTGAGAACTTCTCCAAGATTGCCAAGCCAATGACCGAACTACTCAAGAACAATGTCCCATTCGAGTGGACGGACAAATGTGAAAGAAGTTTCCAAGAACTCAAGCACAAACTCACTACAACTCCAGTATTGACCCTACCAGATATTCGCAAAGATTTCGTAGTCTACTGCGATGCTTCAAGACAAGGTTTGGGATGTGTTCTGATGCAAGAGGGCAAGGTTGTTGCTTATGCATCAAGACAGCTGAGGAAACATGAGGAAAACTATCCCACGCACGACTTGGAACTGGCAGCAGTGGTACATGCATTGAAGATCTGGAGGCACTATCTGATTGGCAACAAGTGCGATATCTACACAGATCACAAAAGTTTGAAGTATTTCTTCACCCAATCTGAACTGAACATGAGGCAAAGGAGATGGTTAGAACTGATCAAAGATTATGATCTGGAGATACACTACCATCCTGGCAAAGCTAATGTCGTGGCAGATGCCTTAAGTCGAAAGAGTTATTGCAACAACTTGATGATAGCAGAAAGTCAGCCAGCACTAGCGAAAGAGTTGTACATGCTGAAACTCGAGCTAGTAAAAGAAGGAAAACCCCAGGAAATGCGGGTGGAATACGACCTAGGAGACCGTATCAAAGAAGCTCAAGGGAAGTGTCCAGAAATCCAGGAAGTAAGAGAGGATATTCAACGAGGAGTAGCACCTGACTTCCGGATTGATGAAGCAGGGACAGTATGGCTGAAAGACCGTATCTGTGTACCACAGGACGAGGGAATCAGGAGAACAATTCTCATAGAAGCTCACGAGTCCAAGTACTCGATACACCCAGGATGCACTAAGATGTATCAGGATCTGAAGGATAAATTCTGGTGGAAGAAAATGAGAGATGACATAGCAGAGTATGTAGCCAAGTGCGACTCTTGTCGAAGAATCAAAGCAGAACATCAAAGACCAGCAGGACTGCTGAAACCACTAGAAATTCCAATGTGGAAGTGGGAAGATATCGGCATGGACTTCGTAGATGGCCTACCCCGCACTCAGAAAGGAAATGATGCCATATGGGTCATAGTTGATCGATTGACGAAAGTAGCCCACTTTATACCCGTCAAAAGCACACACTCAGTAAGCAAACTAGCAGAGCTGTACATAGACAACATCCTCAAGCTGCATGGGGCACCAAAAAGTATTGTGTCAGACAGAGGACCCCAATTCACAGCTCAATTCTGGCAGAGCCTACATCAAGCCATCGGAACAACCTTGGAGTATAGCACAGCTTACCACCCTCAGACCGATGGGCAGACCGAAAGAGTGAACCAGGTTCTCGAAGATTTGTTAAGGGCTTGTGTTCTAGCTTACAGCACAGGCTGGGAGAAGAGTCTATCATATGCAGAATTCTCCTATAACAACAGTTACCAGGCCAGCCTGCAGATGTCACCCTTTGAAGCATTATATGGCAGAAAATGCAGAACACCTCTAATGTGGTCAGAGGTGGGAGAACGAACATTCTTTGGACCTGACATGATTGTTGAGGCAGAAGAAAATGTGGCCAAGATCCGAGAGCACCTGAAGGCAGCTCAGAGCCGACAAAAGAGCTATGCAGATAAAAGGAGACGAGATCTGGAGTTCGAAATAGGAGACTTCGTCTACCTGAAAGTGTCACCCCTCAGAGGGCATAAGAGATTCCAAGTGAAAGGGAAACTAGCACCCCGTTTTGTTGGACCATACCAGATACTGGAGAGAGTAGGAAAGCTAGCCTACAAGCTAGACCTACCAGAGGAACTAGCGGGAGTACACCCAGTGTTCCATGTATCTCAGCTGAGAAAGTGTCTGAGAGTACCAGAACATGAGATCAAAACAGAAGCACTAGACCTACAAGACACCTTGGAGTACCTGGAGTACCCAGAGAGGATACTAGACAGAGCAGTCAAAGAGACCAGAAGCACAGCTATCCCGTTTTGCAAAGTACAGTGGAGCAACCACTCAGAGAGCCAAGCCACTTGGGAAAAGGAGTCAGTGCTGAAAGAGAAATACCCCCACTTGTTTAAACCATAGGTAATCACAAATCTCGAGGACGAGATTCATGTGAGGGGGGGAGACTGTAACAACCCTAAAATTCCTATAGGATTTGTTGAGTGCCAAAATTTCGGATTTAAAAAAATTTTTGGTGAAATTGTGTGCATGCAAACAAACATATAAGAGTGTCTTCTATTTACTCCCTAAATTTTTAGGCAATTTAAATTCAAATTTAAAATCAATTTGAAGTGCTAAGGATAAAATAGTGTGATTTGGATTTATTTGGATTTTTGGTTGGTTTGAATTCAAATTCTAGATTTGAATTCAAACTCTAATTGACTAAACTAATTTCCAATCATTCTAACTGTTCGTGGGCCGAATTCCCGAAGCTAAAGTCCAAGAAACCACCTTCAACTCTTTCCCCGAGCCAGCGAACCAAGCAGCCCGGCCGGCCTTTCGGCCCAGCAGCGGCCCATCTTTCTCCCCGCCGCGTCGACTCCGCGTCGCCGCCTCTCTCTCACTGACCGCCGGACCCCACCTGTCAGCTTTACCTCTCTCCTCGCGTCGTCTTCCTCCTCGCGCCGCGCCTCTCTCTCTCACGCGCGATCGCCCGTGACTCCAACCACCCGAGCCGTGGCGGCCCGTCGCGATCGCGACGCGTGGCCCTGGCACGGACGCCAAGCCACCCTAGCCGTCCAAGCCTGAACCCTAGATCAGCCGCCGCCCTATAAATCACCCCCGCCGGCCTTCTCCCTGTTCAAGCCGCCGCAGCCCCGTGGGGGTTTCTAGATCCAGTTCGAGGGGGGAGATAGTGGGAGAGGGTTACGAGGGAGCCAGTGGAGGGGAAGCCGAGGGAAGAAGAGAAGCCGGTCGCCTTCCCCGCATCGCCGCCGAGAATCGGAGCGCCGCCGCTCGTGAAGCCGCCGACCCCGAGCCGGACCAGGGACGAGAGGAAGCACACGAGCACCGCCGGACTGCGTCGAGCCTCCCCCGAGCTGCAGCGTACGACGACGTGACCCCTAGGTGAGCCACCACGTTTCGCCCCCTTTCTCCTCTGTCTCCGGCGATTTCCGCCGCCGCCGCCGCTACCATCCTCTGGGACCCGACCATCGAGTCGTGGCCGTCGTCTTCTGCAGGTCCCCGTCGCCGCTGAACCCTCTCGCAGCCCGTCGACGCTTGTTTTCCACAGCCGAGGCCCGCCGCGGCCGAGCTCTGCTCGCCGTGCGCGCGAACGCCGAGGCCACGCGTGGCCGTGGGCGACCACGTGCCCGCGCGTGTGC
The DNA here is from genome assembly GCA_033239725.1 of Echinochloa phyllopogon. NCBI lineage: Eukaryota > Viridiplantae > Streptophyta > Magnoliopsida > Poales > Poaceae > Echinochloa > Echinochloa phyllopogon. The sequence continues at coordinate 11,140,181 of BTCW01000010.1, read as the reverse complement.
ACCTAGCCGTGCCCCAGCAGTCGCTGGAGACCACGAGCGCGCAAGCCAACCCAAACCAAGCACCGTTGCGTGCAAAAACCGAGCCGCCGTCGTGCTCGCCGGCGTTCATGGCCGTGTCGCCGCCGCTCGCGTCGGGAAGGCCCAATCCGAACCCAATCCAAGCCTTGTTCACCCTGTGCGTGTTCGTCTAACCCTAGCGAAGCCAACCCGGCCGATCTTGAGCCCAGCCAAGCTGTTTCCGGCGATAACCGCCGACGTCCGTCGTCGCCGGCGCGTTCCACTGCGCACCGCGCGCGCGTCGCGTCGCGCCGTGGCCATGCCACGCGCAGGACCACACCAAGTCGCCACACGCGCACCCACAGAAGATCCCAGTTCGGCCACACCTAGATCCCGTGCACCCGGCTCACGTGGACCCATCTCACGGTTCACGGTGGACTCAGTCCACCAGGCCAGACCCAGCAGCCACCCCTTCGTGGGCCGAATGCTCGCGATTAAGTCTGTTTAACCCCCTTGAACTCTTCCGGCCCAATCGCTTTCGGCCCAATTCCAGCCCAGCCATCGTTTATTCTTTTTCTTTTCTTTTTAACAGCGCTGATGTATGGGACCCACCTGTCATACTCTACGAGTCACTGACACATGGGGCCCACTGACCAGAGTTGACCCACTGACCGTTGACCGTTGACCCCGTTGACCGTTGACCGGTCAACGCTGACGTCAGCAGGGGCCACTGCTGACGTCATCCTAGGCGGACCCCACTGCTGACGTCAGCATGACGTCATGCTGACGTCAGCAGGCTAATTTCTGTCTGTTTTCTTTTTTCGGAAATCATTTAATATTTTCAGAAAATGATTTAAACTTCGAAAATTAATAATAAATCAACCGTAGCTCAGAAAAATATGAAACCAGTTTCTATATTTTTCTAAAATCATGATCTACGCGTTAGTGTAGAGTTTGGTGTTATTTGAGTCTTCTTTCGTCGCTGTCTTAGTGTTTCTTTGCTAGTAGTCGCGTCTTATTTTATTTTCGCGCAACCCCTAGGAGCTCCGGAGAGTCAGGAGGAGCCGGACTGCTACAACAACTGCTTTGACGAGGACGAAGACCTTTGCCCAGGTTCACGCCCTACCATCTCTGAAATACCTATTAGACATGCAACTAGTATGCTAGCGCTTTACTTTACTCGCATGATAAACCTGCACTGCCTTTGTTAATATCCTATTACCTTGCTACCTACTACTCACTTTATAAATATGCTATGCTATGCATGTGTTGGGATGGTTGTGATTGATCCTCTTGGCGTGAGTTGTGGGTGGTTTGGGAGGAGTAGTGCAGCTAGGCGGTGTAAGCGAGTAATAACAACTCGATCGTTGATCGAGGTGCTGAGGGGCTGCACTCGGGCAGTCCCTATGGGGTACCTGTTGCGGGTACATGGTTACTTGGGGATTGGTACTCGGGGAGTACTTGAGGAGTTTGGGCGGCAATACCTGTTATGGGTGCCGATTGCGGACCGTTGCGGCGGATCGCTTGTGATGCAGATACTCGCTTTACCGAACAATTAAGGACCGAGTCGTGCCCCCACTTTGGACTTGGGAAATACCGTGCTCACCATCTACCCAGTATGGGGAGGGTTCCAGCAAGCCTACTCTAGTGCGGCACCGAGACTGTAGGAGAATCGAGTTTGATATGTGTAGGGGGGATTCGTTGCGGCGTAATCTCCCTGATTTACCACGGCCCTCGACTGGCCCCGGTGGGAAGGTTTCACGACCCTGGGGCAGATGTTAGATCGAATGTTTCCCGAGCCCAGGGAGACAGGATTGGCGCCGCTACTGTTTAGGGTCTTTGCTGTGGGCTGTGTCTCAGGTTGGTTGCGGACTAGCCTTGCAGCCCGGATGGATTCCTGGAGTGCCACCTCTGCAGAGTGTAAACTATACGTATAGCCGTATCCACGGTTACGGACGACCCATTTCTGAGAAGCCCCGGCTAGCATGGGAAACTGCTTTCTTACCTCATCCTTGATTCGGGTTAAGAGAGATTGGTCCAGTTGAGGCTGTTGAGACGAGGTGGGGAGGGAGCTCACCGAGTCGACTAGCGAGTGAAAGGTGTTGGTGGATAATGATTTGCGGGAACCTGCCGTGGCAGGACGAGCCCGATGGGAAAATGTGAGGCTGACGGTTGGTTTTGGGGAGTGGATGTGTGTGTGTGAGCAGGAGTTGGCGATGAGATGAAATTGGGTCATTGCTGCTGCTTGCATAAGAAAACCCTGGCTTAAACCTTGTTTATTTCTATATCCTTAGAATAGGCCACCTTTAAAGCTTGCATCATATTATGGTTGGTGACGTGGACCTGTCCCATTTCCTTGGGGACAGACTTTGGGTTCTCAGGTGAAGACCCCGACCACGAGTTCAACCAGGACGGGTGGTACGACTGAAGGGTGTGCGCTACGCTCAAGGATGCCAGTGGAGGAGTGGACCCAGTCGCTCTAGCTACCGCTGCGCAGATGTTTCTTATTGTCGTTTTAGCCCAGAGGGCTTGTATCAGACGCTTTGTCTTTATATAAGTCATGTAATAAATCTTTTATCGTTGTATGGATGTGATATTTGACTGAGATGAGTTCTGTACGAGATAGCTGCTATTCCTGGGACTATCTCAAGGGTACAGAGAGTCGGGTTCTCGTCGGTGAGAATCCGGTTCGTCACACTCAGGGCGCAACGTGAGGGGGTCAATGGCGTCTGAAGCGAGGGCAACTCACGCCAACAACAAAATAAAGATCGCAACATGCGGAGCTCCCATACCACAGGGGCTCCCAATACGGGATTGTGCCTAATGAGACATAGCCGACGGGGCTACCGTCCTTGGTGGAATCAAGAAACACCTCGCGCCTTACTTCCCATAACGCCGTCGGCCCCACCGGTAACCACTGGCAAGCTAGAGACGTACAAGATACTTAACCAAGACCAGAGCCATAATAGTTCTAGCGGTGGCGATAGGCTCCTGGGTTGCCGCTTTAAGAACCAGATCTTATGGAGAGACACTAGAGTAAAGCACATAGCACATGCTCTAGTTCCCTAAATCATGTTGCTAAAAAGCTAGTTTTAACATTATTGTTGAAGTGAACCATTAAGTCAAAATTAACAGTTAAATAATGGTGATAGTAGCCGCGCATAGCAAAATCTACCCATATGCATAAACCCAAGGTAAACGAGGAACATGGTATCCAAACTAGGTACAACCTTAATAGGACATCAATTTAGACACATGCTTATGAATGTAAATGAATATAAATGGTGTGTATAGGTAGCAAGGATTGTCCGTGCTATAACTTGCCTTCCTTGAAGTGCTGCTGCAAGTCCTGCTCCGGAAAGTCCTCACCGAACTCGAACTCCAAAGAGAACGGCTCACCGACTGGACACGAATCACCATACAAGCATGCACGCAAGCCAATACATGCAAACAAATAATATTCTATTAGAATAGTACACCAAATAGTAGAAACAGTACAAATAAATCTATTAGAAATAATCTACGCTTCACTACGAACACATGAGCGCAAAAATCACACTAATCGGAGCTAAAACGGAAAAGATATGGCAAATCTAAGATCTAGGGACCTGCTGGCAAGTTTTAAAAGTTTCTAGGGGCTTATTTGTGAAAAACCAGGGGCTAAAACATAATTTTGTATTAAAACCCGAGGACCTACGCGTAAAACTAACCCTAAAGGACGGCGGGTTCTATTATCTAAAAGGTCAGGGGGTTTTCCATAAAATACAGGACCTAACTGTAATTATTTTCAAAGGGGGGTGGACTGCGGGTTAATTCCAAATCTTGGAGGGACCTTGCTGCAAAACCGTGGGGGCTGACCGGTAATGTTTGACTTGGGCGCGGGCGGATGTGGGCCGTTGGATCAACATCTAGCGGCTCAAATTGGATCAGGGAGGGGTGACCGGCGAGAACAAGGGCAGCGGCGGCGCCGCTCTCCTGCGCGGCGGCGCATCGCTGGAGCAGAGGCGATCTCGAGCTCCCGGCCGCCATTCGCGACACGGCTTCGACCTACGGGTGCGGGGCGACATGGCGAGTGCGTCTAGGGGGTTCCCGGTGAGGGAGTGGCGGCGTGGGCGACGTGCATCGGCGGCCGGCGGCCGGCCATCTCCGTCGAGGGGGAAGGAGTGTGCGGGGTGCACGAGAGGGGGCGTGGGAGGGCTTGGCGCGGTGCTTACCACGCGAAGAAGGTCGGGGCGGGGTCAAATCGGCGATAGCGACGTCGGAGGAGGGAGCTCGTCGGCGGCGGCGCTCGGGTTGGGGAGAAACCGGCGGCGCTATGCGGAGAGGAGGCTCTGGGACTCGAGGACTCAATGCGAGGGCGGGGTGAAGCATTGGGGAGAGCCTCGGCGTGCGCGTGTGAACCGCGGCGGCCGGCGGTGGATCGAGCCTTCCAAGCTAGGAAATCACCTTCCATGCCGGGCACGCGGACGAAGAAGGAAAGGTAAGCGTGGGGAGGGTTCGGCGAAGGTGCTTGGGTGGGCCACGGGAGAGGAAGGGCGCTGGGCGGCTGGCCGACGCGGCGGTGATTGCGCCGGGGCGGGAAGTAGCGGGAGAGCCCGACAGGTGGGGTCCCCCTATCAGCGAGTGGGAGAGGGGAGGGGGAAGCTGGGCCGGGCGGAGATGTTGGGCCGGCTCAGGGGAGAGGGCCCGGGTGGGGGGGGGGTGAGTGCGAGTTGGGCCGGGGGGAGAAATGGAGAGGGGCTGGGCTAGACTAGGGAGAAATAGAGGGAGTGCAAGTGAGCCAAAGAGAAAGTTTGAGGGGCAAAAGTGGACTCGGCTTGAATTAATTTTTCTGGGATTCAAACAAATGCAAATTAAATTCGAATTTAAACAGAATTTAAATTCCAATTTAACTTACTATCAAACAAAACTCGGTGCAACAACATGAATGCAACAAAATTGTTTCTACAACTTATATTTGATTTTAATATTCATAAATAATTCAATTAACCTATATTAATTATGAACAAATTAAATAAAAGTCAGTAAATTACTAAAATTTTTAAATAGGCTAGTTTTGGGTGTTACAAAATAGAATACAAATTCAAAAGACTGGAAGTACACAAGAACACCCCTTGCTTTGCCATCCTTGTCTTCTTTTTCCACAAATTCTAGCACTTTGATAATTGTTTGGAACAAGTTAACTAAGCTTCTAAGCGATTTATAGTGAGAACTCCAACAGGTATCTCCGGATCGATGTAGACATTGTTCTTGATTCAATCATGTCCCATTTCTAAGTAATCCACAAAACAAGGCCTTGCTAACTTCTTTGAGATTGATATCTCGAATCATGTCCCTGTCCCTTCTTTTTGAAGAACCACCCACCACATTCAGTAAGGTAGAACTCTTGCTAACAAATTCTGCAATGCATGTATGCTTTCTAGCAACAGCTACAACCACTAGTTGAAGTTGATGAGCAAAGCAATGGACATAATATGCACTACTATTTTCTCTCATGATCAATGATTTTAAACCATTGAACTCACCTCGTATATTGCTAGCACCATCATATCCTTGGCCTCTTACTTGCTTCAAGCTCAGTTTAAATCCAACAAACAAAGAATCAATACATGACTTGAGATTAGCAGAAGTTGTATCTTTCACATGAACAAGCCCAACAAAGCTCTCCTTGACAAGCCCACATATATCAACATATCTCAACACCACTGCCATTTGCTCTTTGCAAGAGACATCTCTAGACTCATAACTAGCAGGCAGAATACATCTTGCCCAATATCTTCAAGGATAGAATGTAAAATCTCATCTGCAAAACACTTTATGATTTCTTTTTGTATATCAGAACATACCAAAAGACTATTGTCTGCAGCATCAACTGTCACTGCCTTGGCTAAAGATGCATCATGCTTGGCTAAGCAATCGTATACTTCCCTATAATTCCCTTTGTTCAAGGATGTCTTTGACTCATCATGTCCTTGAAAAGGCAATCCTTGCCTGAGTAGCAATCTGACAGTATCAATTGCGCCATTAAGCCGAACAAAATATGCATTCTTAGAAATCTCATGGTGGTTATGCAAAGCCACATCAATACGTTGTTTTCTTCTCAACAAAACCTCACAATTTTTCACTGCAACATTGTGAGGGCTGCCAACATCACCAACATGCTCCTTTAATCTTTCTTTATTGTTCCAAGAATTCCAACGATCAACAACAAACGACTTGTACCCAGCCGCCTTCTTAGAAGGCTCTCTAAACAAGAAACAAGTAAAGCAATAGGCTCTATCGGTAGACTTACTGTACTCAAGCCAATTTCCAAATTCATCAAACCATTCGGGATTAAACCTTCTACTTTTCTCCCCAATCTGAGTTGATGGAAAATTAAGAGTGCAAGGTTGACAAGGCCCATTTACCAAGTACCTTCTTCTTACTGATTCTCTAAGATTAGGATGATAAGCACGTATTTCTTTCCTTTTGCCCGGATTAAATTGGATCTCCTCCTCCCAATTGATATCTTCCGGAGCTTGCGGACCTAGAAAAGTAACATTGTTGTTCTGTTGCTGAGAATTACCAACATTGTTAGCATCATCCGGGGCTTTCCTTTTCAACAATCTTTCCATAAATTACGTGCCATTACATATATTTAAAAATCATTGTTACATTTATGTCCTGTGATCACCATCAAGATGAAAATAAAGGGGAAAAAGAAACTGATGACTTACTTGACATGATTTTTTTACGAGTTAAATACCTGGTCCTCAAGTCTCGGCAAATTCTTTAGACCTTCTTTTCAATATGCAAAACTAGAACCCCAATTACAAACCCTAACAATATAATTCATTTGAATATAGGGGAATCGGTAATCAATCAGTTGAAACACTACACTACCAGAATCCTTCACATCCGCCCGCCTCCTCCTCGGCCATTTTTGGACCCGGTGCTGATGGGGCTTCAGCACCGGGTCCAACGGCTAGGAGCGGGGGCGGCGCGGAGGTGTGTCCGGGCGGACACATTAGCACCGGGTCGTGGCACGACCCGGTGCTAATGTTCACCCTTTAGCACCGGGTGCAGCCACGACCCGGTGCTAAAGGCCTCGGGCACATTAGCACCGGGTCGTGGCTGCACCCGGTGCTAAAGGGTGAACATTAGCACCGGGTCTTGCCACGACCCGGTGCTAATGTGTTTGAATATAGGGGCTTCCCCTCCCCCGCCCGAGCCAGCTGAACACTTAGGCGCTGTGTTCATGCTGCTCGGCCGTGGGAGGGGAGGTGCTGCCCAAATTTTTTTCAAAATTTGTGAAGAATCTACTTATCTAAGAAGCACTACAAGGTACACTCTTTCATTCTCTAATGTTTTATTTAGCTTGTAATCCTTCTATGATTTAGAAATAGAGGGATTTGTGAATCAAAGTAAAGCTAGCTAGAGAGAGATTGTGTTCTTGGAGGAGAGAGAGGAGAGAGCTTGAGTTCATGGTGGAGAGAGTGTTCATGCATGTTGTGTTTTAAATGGAGAGAGAAGGCAAGCTAGTTAGTATTTTGTTTTGTATGACTTGTGAATAGTTGTAAGGCTTATAGTAATGTGGTTTTAGAAATTACTAGAAAATCAATATAAAATGCTAGAAAATCTTATAAATTACTAGAAAATCTTATAAATTACTAGAAAATCTTATAAATTACTAGAAAATCAATATAAAATGCTAGAAAATCTTATAAATTAATAGAAAATCTTATAAATTACTAGAAAATCAATATAAAATGCTATAAAATCTTATAAATTAATAGAAAATCTTATAAATTAATAGAAAATCTTATAAATTACTAGAAAATCAATATAAAATGCTAGAAAATCTTATAAATTAATAGAAAATCTTATAAATCTTATAAATCTTATAAGGCTTATAGTAATGTTATATTTAATGAATATAGTAATGTAGTTTTAGAAATTTATTTATATAATGGAATATATATTATAATTTGTATTTATTTATATATTAATTTTTTTTATCTTTAAATTGTATTGTATATTTGTTATTGGTTAATAATGCAGATGAATAGACAATGGATGTACGGGGACCCCCACGCTCAGGCCTTCCGTGATGGCCTTAGGACGTTTCTCGATGCCGCCGAGGCTAACAGGACGCCGTCCGGTTTCATGTTCTGCCCATGCACCCATTGTAAAAATATACAATCGTACAAACAAAGAGGTTGTCTTCAAGTGCATTTGATGAGGCACGGTTTCATGAGGAATTATTCTGTTTGGACGAAGCACGGTGAAAGAGGAATTCTAATGGATGAAGATGAAGAAGACGAGGCCGATGACGACATTCCGTTATTGGCTCAATACTACGGTTCCTTTGCATATGCTGCAATGGGTGATGCCGATGAGGAAGATGTTGCTCGGGAAGGCGATGCTCAGGAAGATGTTGCTCAGGAAAATGAACCTACTGATGGGCTCGGGCAAATGTTGCGTGATGCCGAGAAAGACTGCGGCAATGATAAGGATATAAAAAAGATACAGCGCATGTTGCAGGACCACAAGACTGACCTGTACCCAGATTGCAAAGAGGGGCTAAAGAAGTTGGGTAGCACACTTGAACTTCTGCAGTGGAAGGCAGCAAATGGTGTTACTGATAAGGGTTTCGAGGAGCTACTGAAACTCGTAAAGAAGATTCTTCCAGAGGGTAACACATTGCCATCGACAACGTATCAAGCAAAACGTGTTGTTTGCCCTCTCGGTTTGGAGGTGCAGAAGATACATGCGTGTCCTAATGACTGTATCCTCTATCGCGGACAGTACGAACACTTGGATCGTTGTCCGGTTTGCACCTGCGCGCGATACAAAATCAGGCGGGACGACCCTGGTGATGTTGGGGGAGAGCGTTCTAAGAAAAAAATCCCTGCGAAGGTGATGTGGTATTTCCCTCTGATACCCCGTCTGAAGCGTTTGTTCAGGAACAAAGACCATGCCAAACTGATGTGCTGGCACAAAGAAGAACGTAAGCAGGATGGCATGTTGAGACACCCCGCCGATGGATCCCAGTGGAGGAACATCGACAGAGCATTCCCAGAGTTTGATGCTGATGCGAGGAATGTTAGGCTTGGTTTAAGTACCGATGGCATGAACCCTTTTGGTGAAATGAGCAGTAGTCATAGCACTTGGCCCGTGACTGTTTGTATCTACAACCTACCCCCCTGGCTCTGCATGAAGCGGAAGTTCATTATGATGCCAGTGCTCATCGAAGGCCCAAAGCAACCTGGCAACGACATTGATGTGTACCTAAGACCATTGGTTGACGAACTTTTGCAGCTGTGGAAGAATGAAGGTGTTAGCGTGTGGGATGAGGACAAGCAGGAGCAGTTTGACCTTCGAGCACTGCTTTTCATAAGCATCAACGACTGGCCTGCACTAAGTAACCTATCAGGACAATCAAACAAAGGATATAAAGCATGCACTCACTGTTTAGAGGAAACCGAAAGCATGTATTTGAAACATTGTCGTAAAGTTGTGTACATGGGTCACCGTCGATTCCTTCCGGCGAAGCATGAGCTACGAAAGAAATGTGCGCATTTTGGCGGGAATGCTGACCGCCGTACAAAGCCGAGACACCGGAGTGGAGAAGAGCTATTTGATATGGTGAAGGACCTACACGTGGTGTTTGGCAAGGGAGACGGAAGCCAGGCTGCTCCGACGGGCGAGGATGGTCGTGCCGCGATGTGGAAGAAGAAGTCTATCTTTTGGGAGCTACCTTATTGGCAACGTTTAGAGGTCCGTAACGCGATTGATGTGATGCATCTGACGAAGAATCTTTGCGTGAACTTGATAAGCTTCCTGGGTACTTATGGGAAGCCAAAAGATACACTGGAAGCACGTCAGGATCTGAAACGATTGAAGCAACGGACTGATCTACATCCAGAAAAGAGAGACAAAGGACGCCAGTACTTGCATCCTGCCAGCTTCACTCTCAGCAAAGAAGAGAAGGCAAGCATGTTTGAATGCTTGAACAGTATCAAGGTTCCGTCTGGCTACTCCTCCAATATTAAGGGAATAATAAATATGAAAGAGAAGAAGTTCACAAACCTGAAGTCTCACGACTGCCATGTGTTGATGACACAGCTGCTTCCCGTCATACTCAGGGGTGTGCTACCAGTAAACGTGCGGAAAGCCATTGTGAAGCTATGTGCATTCCTCAATGCAATTTCTCAGAAGGTGATCAATCCAGACCACTTAGATCAGCTACAGAACGACGTGGTGCAATGTCTTGTCAGCTTTGAGATGATATTTCCACCATCCTTCTTCAATATCATGACACATCTATTGGTTCACCTCGTCAAAGAGATTCGTATATTGGGCCCAGTATTTCTACACAACATGTTCCCATTTGAGAGGTTCTTCGCTGTCCTAAAGAAGTATGTCCGTAATCGTTCTCGTCCAGAAGGATGCATTGCTAAGGGATACGAAACGGAGGAGGTCATTGAATTCTGTGTTGACTTTGTCGACGATCTTATGCCGATTGGTGTGCCCGAATCCCATCACGAGGGGAGACTTGGTGGAAAGGGCACACTAGGGAGAAGATCGATGGTGATCAAGGACGTTGAGACATTTCGTAAAGCGCACCTCACAGTTTTGCAACAATCAACCTTAGTTGCTCCGTACATCGAGGAGCACATGCAGATTCTCAGGGACGAAAACTCAACAAAGTCTGCGGCCTTCATTCAGCGTCTGCACAATAGTACTTTCGCCGATTGGTTGCGAAGACGTCTTATGGGTGTCGAGGGCATTGATGCGCAGCTAGCTTTTGTAGCTAGAGGTCCATCGAGCACGATCTTGACATTCCAAGGATACGACATCAATGGGTATACATTTTACACAAGAGCCCAGGACAAGAAAAGCACCAACCAAAACAGTGGTGTCCGGATCGACGCGACAGACACCAATGGCAATACAAACTCATACTATGGAGTCATAGAGGAGATATGGGAACTAGAGTACGGACCTTTGAAGATCCCACTGTTCAAGTGCCAATGGGTGAAGCTGACTGGAGGAGGTGTTAAAGTTGAAGCGGACTATGGAATGACGTTAGTGGACCTAAACAAGATTGGCTTTCTAGACGAACCGTTCGTCCTGGCCAAAGCTGTCACACAAGTTTTTTATGTGAAGGACATGGCTAGCAGACCGAAGAAAGGGGCGGATAAGAAAGGTGGGGGTAAGCAATTGGACCCATCACAAGACGAGCCAAAGCGTCATATAGTTCTTCCTGGAAAGAGAAAAATCGTAGGAGTTGAGGACAAGACGGATGAAGATTATGATATGCTCGATGGCCGGCCTCCATTCTCAGTGGCTGATGACCCAAGCATCCTGTTAGCGGCGGAGGAGACACCGTATCTACGGCGTGATCACAATCAAGGAACATTTGTAAAGAGGAAGTTTATTAGTGTCCGAGTAAACGATGATGCCATGTAATTTCTATTGATTTATAGGATTTTCTAACATTTTATATTGATTTTCTAGTAATTTATAAGATTTTCTAGTAATTTATAAGATTTTCTAGCATTTTATATTGATTTTCTAGCATTTTATATTGATTTTCTATTAATTTATAAGAGTTTCTATTAATTTATAAGATTTTCTAGCATTTTATATTGATTTTCTAGTAATTTATAAGATTTTCTAGTAATTTATAAGATTTTCTAGCATTTTATATTGATTTTCTAGCATTTTATATTGATTTTCTATTAATTTATAAGAGTTTATATTAATTTATAAGATTTTCTAGCATTTTATATTGATTTTCTAGTAATTTATAAGATTTTCTAGTAATTTATAAGATTTTCTAGCATTTTATATTGATTTTCTAGCATTTTATACTGATTTTCTATTAATTTATAAGATTTAGGCCTTTAGCACCGGGTCGTGGCTGCACCCGGTGCTAAAGGCAACGACCGCGGCTGGCCACGTCACCGGGCGCACACGAGCCACGTCACTGGCCCGGTCGTGGCCTTTAGCACCGGGTCGTGGCTGCACCCGGTGCTAAAGGCCACGACCGGGCCGCGGGGGCCGTGCGGCGGCCGGCCACGTCACCGGGCGCACGCGAGCCACGTCACTGGCCCGGTCGTGGCCTTTAGCACCGGGTCGTGGCTGCACCCGGTGCTAAAGGCCACGCTGCGGCGGGGCCAAAGACCGGCCTGGCCACGGAGGCCGTGCGAGAGCTGGCCACGTCACCGGGCCACGTCACTGGATGAACAAGAACAATTTTTCTTTTTAATCTCTGTATAAAAGTTGTAACTAGTCGTTCTCCCTCGTACAAACTTCAAAAAAGATCATTTTTCTTCCTAAAAATTCCTAAAATCATACTCTATCAGGTTATGAAACATATTAATGTTATTATTTTGAAAAATCTTCTCGTGTTTGAACAATCCAAATTTTGAATTAAAAATGACACCTACAACCAAGGTTTTTTTCACACTAGGTGATGTCAAATGAAAAAGTGATGAATACCAAAGTTTCATATTTCATCATTATCTACAATCTTTATTTAGGTCATTTTGTCATTTTCAAAATGGGTAATAACATGTAGTAGAAATTTGACAAGTCTCTAACAAAGTTTTGGAAACTATGCGAGTGAATCTAGGATTAATGAACAATGTACACTACCACTTTCTCAAATGCAAAAATGACTTAAATAAAGATTGTAGATCTTGATGAGATATGAAATTTTGGTATTCATGACTTTTTCATCTGAGACCGTTTAATGTTCCAAAATCTTTCATTTAGTTATCAATTTTTGTAATTTATAAGATTTTCTAGTAATTTATAAGATTTTCTAGTAATTTATAAGATTTTCTAGTAAGTTATAAGATTTTCTAGTAATTTATAAGATTTTCTATTAATTTATAAGATTTTCTATTAATTTACAGGATTTTCTAGTAATTTAAAAGATTTTCTATTAATTTATAAGATTTTCTAGTAATTTATAAGATTTTCTAGCATTTTATATTGATTTTCTAGTAATGTATAAGATTTTCTTTTTTAATATATATTTTTAATAGGTATTAATAACTGAATTAAAACAAGTATTAATAACTATACATTAAAAACTATATTTATAAGATTCCCAAATAGTAGCCCCCGGTGCTAAAGGCCCGTTTGGAAACTGGGCGCCAAACGAAAAGTTGGGGCCTTTAGCACCGGGTTGATCTAAAATCCGGTGCTAAAGGCCCCCAATTTTCGTTTGGCGCCAGTTACGGGGCCTTTAGCACCGGGTGTAGAAGACCCGGTGCGAAAGGGGGGCCTTTAGCACCGGGTCGTGGCTGCACCCGGTGCTAAAGGCCTCAGTCTGGCGCACAGTTACGGCCTTTCGCACCGGGTGTAGAAGACCCGGTGCTAAAGGCCCTTTCGCACCGGGTGGTGGGAAGACCCGGTGCGAAAGGGGGGGCATTTAGCACCGGGTGCAGCAACGACCCGGTGCGAAAGGGCCTTTAGCACCGGGTCGTGGCTGCACCCGGTGCTAAATGCCCCGGACCTATATAGGCCGGGGACTTCTCTCCCCTTCCTCACTTCGCCCTCATTCGTCACAGATCGAAACCGCCGCCGGTGCCCCCTCGTCTCCTCAGCCGCCGCCGCCCGTCGCCGTCGCCCGTCGCCGTCGCCGCCGCCGCCCGTGGTCCCCGCGTTCACGCCGCCGCCGCCTGTCGTCCCCGCGCCCACGCCGCGCCGCCGCCCGTCGTCCCCGCCGCCATTGTCGTCCCCGCGCGCGCCTGTCGTCCCCGCCGCCGCTCGTCCCCGCGCCGCTCGTCCCCGCGCCGCCGTCGCCCGCCGCCCATCACTGTGAGCTTCTGTGAACACTCTTGATCTCTGTGTAACAGGTGGACTGGCCTAAATGATGGTTGAGGATTTGTAACTTTGAAACGCCTGATAGCATAGATGCCATTTTCTTGTATTTTTGGATCATGCCGTGCTATCTGTATTGGAGATATTTACATTGAAATGTATATTGGAAATGTTATATGTTTGAAATGTATATTGGAAAATGCATCATTTAAATGTATTGGAGATATTTACATTGAAATGTATATTGGAAATGTTATATGTTTGAAATGTATATTGGAAAATGCATCATTTAAATGTATTGGAGATATTTACATTGAAATGTATATTGGAAATGTTATATGTTTGAAATGTATATTGGAAAATGCTTCATTTAAATGTATTGGAGATATTTACATTGAAATGTATATTGGAAATGTTATATGTTTGAAATGTATATTGGAAAATGCTTCATTTAAATGTATATTGGAAATTCTATGTATATTAGAAATATATGTGCTTCATTTAAATGTATATTGGAAATGTTATATGTTTGTATAATGTATACTATCGAAAATGTTTATTATCGGAAATTCTATGGCGTACCCGAACCCATCGCGCACCCGAACCCCTTAGCGAATCCGTTTTTCGCGCACCGACCCCCTTAGCGAACCCTTAGCGAATCAATTCACACCGCGCACCCGAACAACAACAACAACAACGTCCCACCCGAATCAATTCTTACCAATTGTTTTTAATTCTATAGATGGCGGACAACAACAACAACGTCCCACCCATGCAAGAGGACAACAACACCCCTGTCCCACCCATGCAAGAGGACAACAACACCCCTGTCCCACCCATGCAAGAGGACAACGACACGTTCTTTGCGAATCAACTTTTCAATATTGTAACCCAACCAATGTCGATGGATGATGTGTTGGGCATCATTGGAAGGGACGACAATGTCCAGGGCGACAATGTTGCAAGGGACGAAACTATTGAAGGAGCCGGTAGCGCGCCCTCGTCTAGTCAGGTGTGTATATAGATAACATAAATTTGTACTGTACATGTCAATTATGTATACCATCTCTATATCATCTCGTATATATGTAATTTGTGTAGGCCGCCTCTGCTAAGAAATCAAAACGATCGACCACGAAGAAGCTGAAGGATGTCAAGTTACACATCACCCGAGTGGAGGATGACGGGGAGCCAGTTGAGCCCCCAAAAGTGGCCAAGAAATTTGTATCTCAGTGCGGGGTAATTGTACGGGACAATGTGCCCATTAGTATCAGAAAATGGAAGTCCACGGACCCCACTGAGGAGTACGTGCTCCCCGATACAGAGAAGGAGATGCTATGGAGGGAATTAAAGGCAATATTCGACTGGCCTAGCACTCATGAAGCAGAACTGAGGGATTGGACAATGAAGAAGATGGCAGTTCTGTTTCAGGATTTCAAGAAGAAGTTGTACTCGCAATTTCTCAAAACCGGAGAGGCCCCGGATCCTGAGAAGTATAAGAAGATCACCAATGATGAGTGGGAAGCATTCATTGAGTACAAAACCTCCGAAGAGGGTGCAACGGCTAGCGCTAGAAACGCTGGAAACGCCGCAAATAAGAAGTACTCGCATAAGATGGGTTCGGGAGGTTACAAGGCAAGCATCGCTAAATGGGAGAAGATGGAAGAAGATCTATATGCTAGAGGCATCACTCCAGCGACACATGACTGGCCCACAAGGACCAAGCATTGGTACTATGGTCATGGAGGCACCCTGAGCCCAATCGACGGCTCCTTAGTTTTTCCCGAGGACTTGCGAGAACTAGCTCAGCGTCTCCTCGATATCCTCAGGGCATCTGATAGGGGAGAATTTGTTGCCGATAGAGACAGAGATGAGCTAACCTATGCCTTAGGGAACAAGGAGCATCCTGGACGGACGCGCGGCGTAGGCACAAGCGTCTCATGGAAGAAAGGTTTCCAAGAGAACGCCGCCACCTATAGGAGCCGTTCGAGGAAGAAGGCCGAATATGAGCAGAGGGTAAGGGACCTAGAGCAAACGGTTGCCGCCCAGGGCTCAAAGCTCCAAGAAATGGAGTCAGAGATGGAGCGACGGATGAAGGTAGCATGGCTGCAGATACAACAAGCCACAGGCGGGACCGGTTCCACAGAGCCTGCACCTCTCCAACAAGCCACAGGCGGGACCGGTTCCACAGAGCATGCACCTCTCCAAGATGCGGCCCTTATTAGCCCTCCACAGCAATATCAAAGCAGTCACGCTTCCACACAGGCCGCCGAAGCGGTCCGTTACACCGTGGATGAAATAACTCAACGGACCGCGTGCGAGCTTGTCGTCAGGCAGAAGAACTTAGCTGTGGTGGTACGTATGCGACCTTAGTTCATACTGCATACATTTCACCGTAAATACCATTCATTTACTAACTTTCTTTGTGACTACTAACTTATCAGGTCGCATACGGTATGACCAAACGTGTGGAAGAAGGGCAAAAATGGCACTGCAATGACATTCCACATGGTTACGTACCTGTTGAGGTGGAGCAAGTCGTCACCAGCTGGGAAGACTTGGAACTTGACATCCCCGGAGGTGACGGAGAAACAAAACTCGGTCAGTGTTCTCACTGCATCATTCTATGGAGTAAGGCAGACATCGTTATACCCGATACACCTGCGGCTACCAACAAGCCCCCGTCACCTCCAAGAGATCCACAGGATCATGACGATTCTCCGGGAGCTCCTGATGCAAGCCCGTCTCCTCCGCCAAAGAGGTCTCCGTCTCCTCCGCCGAAGAGGTCTCCGTCTCCTCCGCCGAAGAGGGGACGCCGCACTAAAGCCTCTGCCCCCACTCCACCAGCGAAGAAGGCGCGAAAAACTAGAGAGAAGCCCGCACCAGAGAAAAGAGCGGGCGAGAAGACTCTAGAGGAGCTCGAAGCCTCGGTAAAAGCAGACATAAAGAGGCAAATGGCCGAGTGGAGGAGAAAACCTGAGGCGGAGCCGAAGCTTGATCCCACCATCGTGAAGTCATTCCTCGGTAATTTGAGCAAGGGTCAACAGAAGGAAGTAATAGTAACAGACTATGACCGCTCATTACTGAAATCTCGCCGGAAACGGAAGGCTGCGGATAAGGAGGCGGGCCCATCCAAAAAGGTTCCTCAACTCGGCCAGCAACCTCAGCGTCCCTTGGGTCCATTGCCATCTCTGGACGAGCTTAACATTCAACGAGTAATGGCCGAGACTGGACTAACCAGAGCGCAAGTCCTGGGGGAAGCAGATGTGCCAGTAAACACAACGCTGAAGTGGCCGTTTAAGCTTGGCGAGCCTATGGTCCCTCCTGAAATGGAGAGGAAGCTACAAACGAAGATGCGCCGATTCCATGACTGGTATTTGGAAGAATCAAGAAGGAATAAACGGCGCATGATAAAAGTAGGCGTGAAGGACCAAGACTTCTACAATGGTGACGCGGATTTTGTCTGGCTCAGGTTTAATGATATATATGAGCTGTACCACCGCGACGCCATGGACGTGGATTTGATCACATGTTGGACATTGTAAGTACTTTGTTGTTGCTTATAATTCACAGTTTGAAAACAATAATTCCAATCTATGTTGACGCGGGCTTTATTTATTGCTTAACATATGCAGAATGGAGATTCAAAAATGTCGCAGAGACAATATATATGACGTTGGTTTCGTTGACCCTCGAAGGATAAGTGAAGAAATGATAATGCACAATCCTGAGGAAACATATTTAAACCTATACAAATATATCAAGAAACAAAATTACTGTGACTCCATACTAATCCCGTACAACATCGAGTGAGTACATTCACAGCCTTCTTCTTATACTGTCTGTGTAACAATTCATTTCTGATTATAATGTATACATGTGCACAGATTCCACTGGTTCCTAATTATATTGTGTCCTGATCGGGGTGTCGTGAACGTCTTTGATTCATTGCACACCCCAAAAGAAAAACTACAGAACATCATGGACATGATGGCAAGGTGATGTATATTTTCCCCTACTTAATCCACCCCTTCCACTCGCAATGACTTAACTCAATTTTTTTGTTCGCAGGGCCTGGATTCAATTTCGTACAGAACACACGGGTATACAACATGAAACACTAAAATGGAACATTGGCTTTCCGGTAAGCAAGTAATTTGTACATGTAGGCATCGACTAATATATTATATGAATTTTACTAGATTTCTTTTGGTCGACAGTGTGCCAAACAGGGACCGGGAAATAATTTATGTGCATACTATGTGTGCGACTACATGTGGAATTGGGGACATAAAAAGCTCACACAACGCGATATTATGGTACGTAATAATAAAGACATTTCCATTATTATTAAGTGCACAATTATTGTCTCCAACTCGACGGATTAAATGTCTTTCAAATATTTTTAAATTATAGATGTTCAACCTGAAGGAAGAGTCCCTAGAGATAGAAAGAATTGACGCAATTGCAGAACAGCTCGTCGGATGGATCTGGGATGAGGTCGTCAATCCCCGAGGAGAATTCCACTCGCCAATACTGGAGGACGTGCCGGACAGTCCAACGAGAGCTAGCTAGTCGTCAATCTTAATTATGTAGAAAATACAGTTTAAATATATATAACTCGAGTTGACATGCATGAATATCTACTTTTGTAATATATATGTCTTCTATTTTGATGAAATGTCAGCTAGTATGAATATAGAGTCGGCCGAATACGCATTAGAATACACGTATTAGAATATATACGTATATAGACGTGCACGCATGGCTACTGAAAAAAGCAAAAAAAAAAAAGAAATCCGGGGTCTTTAGCACCGGTTTCAGGCAGCAACCGGTGCTAAAGGCAGGCCCTTTAGCACCGGGTGCAGCCACGACCCGGTGCTAAAGGCCCTGCTACCGGCGCTGCGGGGCAGGCCCTTTAGCACCGGGTCGTGGCTGCACCCGGTGCTAAAGGGCCCCTTTAGCACCGGTTATTCAACCCGGTGCTAAAGGGGTACCCCTTTAGCACCGGATTAGTTGCACCGGGTGGGAAACCCGGTGCTAAAGGGCTTTCCCACCCGGTGCAGATGTCGATCATTCTGGTAGTGCTATCTTATTGTGTCAGAATAAATTAATTTGCACTAAAATTGGTCAAGAAATATTTTTATACCATCCAAATGCAGAAAAGGGGAGGGGACGTGGATGGAGGGCCTGAGCCTGATGCCGCAACCTGCAACTGCAATCAGCGATTCCTGGTGGATAAGGCGTGCTGCCGACCTGCTGTCTGCCGAGCCATGTTAAGCGCCTGAGCGGTGAGCCGGTGGCCAGCGATCACGGCAAGCAGGGTGCGCCGTGCCCCTTGCAGTGCCTCCACTCCATCGCTCCCGTCTTCCGCCGTTCTACGATTTGGGGATGCCGGGCAGCTGGGCGTTTTGCGCGAGAGACGCGTCTTTTCGTTTTCCCTCTTTCTTGGATTCTTGGTCTCTCCGAGACTCGACGCAATTTTAGGTGGGCAGTAGCTGTTGCCTGTTGGGCACTTGGGCTGCACGTAAGCGATTTGGCTTTCATGAGCTGCTTGCAGCCTGCTGGGCAGCTGAAGGTGGTGCACGTATTTTTTTCTAGGGAGTGCACAAGAGGTGAAAATCTGATGCTAATTACTGAAATCTAAAATTTTCCCTGGTGCATGTGCACTCGGCAGGCTGAACGTGGCGTCGCCCCTAGCCCCAATGACGGCTGAGTGTAGGGCCTGGCTTGACGAGAGGCCCCCTCGCTCTGTCGTGTTCATCTCCTTTGGTAGCCTCGCCACGCCCAGCTTGGTTCAGATAGCCGAGGTGGCTGGAGGGCTGTGCAACAGTGGAAAGGCCTTCCTTTGGGTTGTCAGAGCCTCGGAGACCTGGAAGATACCCAAAACCTTTGTCGAGAAGGTGAGGGAGAGGGGTCTCATCGTGACATTGAGCCCACAGCTAGAGGTGCTTGCGCATGACGCTGTTGGGTGCTTCGTGACACATTGTGGGTGGAACTCGGCTTTAGAAGGATTAGGGATTGGTGTGCCAATGGTAGCGATACCACGTTGGTCAGATCAGCCGATGAACGCCAAGTATATTGAAGATGTGTGGCAAGTTGGTGTGAGGGTGCAATGGAACTCTGAAGGGTTGGTGATGAAGGAGGAGGTGGAGAGGTGTGTGATGGAAGTGATGGAAGGAGGAATGAGCAAAGAATACAGGAAGAATGCTATGAGTTGGAGAGAGAAAGCAAAGATGGCTATGAGGGGAGGTGGTAGCTCAGACCATAACATCATGGACTTTCTGGGTAAACTTGGATTGAAACGGTAATATTGCTAGTGTAAGTACAACAGGAGAATAAACGTGTCACCAAGATATATTTTAATTTGGGAATTTATACCCTGTAATAGTTTGATGTGCACTCTGGTAGTTTATCGTTTATAGTCTTTGCTTGTTGCGCTTCTCTATTGCATTGGTAGCTATTTGTCTGATGTATTATTCCATGTGTATCAATTGCAAGTGGTTCAGCTATATCATTTGCTGTGCTTAAATTGCAAGCAATTATGTTAACAATCAAAGACATGTTTGATAACTTGCAATTTGTGGATTCAGTATATATACCCATGCAACAAAAAAGAACGTAACGGTATATCATCGTTGTCCCTGACATTTTCTTGTGTGACAATGCCACTTCACAGGGGCGGAGCTAGAGCAAACTTGAGGGGGGTGCAGCCGTGCAACACTTCCATTTCAATTAAAGATATTCAAAAGATCATCTCAATACAAAAATTTTTTAAGGCACATAATCTGAAATAAAAGAGCAAAATTACAGCAGCAATGAAGTTGTCAATAATGTTTACCGATCACCAAATGACCAAAATATGAACTATAGTGAGTGATAGCATGCCACAAATCACAATCACGAACAAAAGGCATATGATATTTGCAAATCTATGATCCAACCTGAAAAATCCTCTCTGCATGAAGAAAGGAGAAGGAACAGTTCAATTTCATGTAAAGAAACTATATAATGATTCATTGCAAAAGTGAAAACAGATGAATTACCTTTTGTCACACCCAGATTTACACAGAAACCCGAATGCGGCCATATGTGTGCCCAGGAAGACAGAGTACACATATAGCGAACAAATATGATAAAACGATAACATATGCTTAAATAAATTCTTGAATAAATAGAGTTTTACATCAGACTGCATCATAAATAAACTAACAAAATACAGCGGAAGACTAATAACTCTCAAACTAGCGGAGCCGCAATCCACAGGGACTCTGACCGGGAGAATCACAACTCAGTAGTATGGCAAATCTTCTGGAAACTCAGCAGCGGACTCATGCACAGCCCAATCTATTTACCCATCTGGCATTTTGTTGAATAAATGACAAGTGTAAGTAAAACATTTACTTAGCAAGTATAGAACGGGTATATGAAGGCTCAAAGTAAGGCTAGACACGGCTGAACTGCATTAGCAATTTTAGTTGGTTCGTTTTAACTTTATCCAAGTTACTATAAGTGAATGAAACCCAGTTGCAATCCAATTAATAAAGTATAAGTGACATTAACCATAAATAAACATCATCTTCTAATAAAAAAGTATCCAGGCGGGTCTAACCCTGAGCAAGGCTATCATGATAGATTTACACTCTACAGAGGTTTCGCCCTTTACCCACCAGTCGCGTAAAAGCTCAAACGAACTTTAAACCCAACCACGCGGAGGTGGATCAGACCTCACAAATCACACTACCGAGGTGTGACCGCATAGGGACGCTACGAGGTTTTTCACAAGACACCCTATCAAGACAATGGCCGATTATGGTACAGCACAGGCAGCATGGCCCAGGCACCGAGATTGACGTACGCCTACGGAGTCACACCATAGGGGGGTCAATGGCGTCCAGAGCGCGGGCATCACATCCATCAATGCACAACGTGTGGAGTTCCCCATCGCAGGGACTCCCAGCACGGGACTGCGCCTCACGGGGGCATAGCCGACGGATCACCCGTCCTCGGTGGATCAAGACATACTCCCACCCATGTTTCCCATAACGCCGTCGGCCACTCCGGTAACCACTAGCAAGCAAGAGACGTATAAGTTACTTGACCAAGACCAGAGCCATAATAGTTCTAGTGGTGGCGACAGGCTCCTGGGTTGCCGCTTTAAGAACCGGACCTTAGGGAGAGATACTGGAGCAAAGCACACAGCACATGCCCCAGTTTCCTAAACCATGTTGCTAAAAAGAAAGTTTTATCATTAATGTTGTAGTGAACCATTAAGTCAAAATTTACAGTTAAATAATGGTGATAGTAGCCGCACATAGCAAAGATTCTACCCATATGCAAAAACCCAAGGTAAACAAGTATAGGATAAACAAGACTACGTACAGCCTTAATGGTACATCAAATTAGACACATGCATGTATGAAATAATTTAATACAAGTGGGTAGGTAGCAAGGATTTTCCGTGCTATAACTTGCGAAGGGAACGCGAGGCGGGCGGGCACAGAGGCGCTCCGGGCTGGCGGAGGCATTTGGGCCAGGAAAGGAGGAGAATGGAGGGAGGGGAGGGCGATGGGCCGGGGGAAAGTTGGGGGGGGCAAGATTGAACTCAGGGCTTAGGAACTTTTCTAGAAGCCAATCAAATGCAAATTCAAATTGAATTTAAATTAGATTTAAATCCCAATTGAATTGCTCACAACTAATACTCAATGCAGCAGCATGAATGCAACATAAATTGTTTCTACACTTATATTTAATTTTAATATTCACAAATAATTCATTTAGCCTATATTAATTATGAACAAATTAAATAAAAGCCAATAAATTACTAAAAATTTTAAATAGGCTATTTTGGGTGTTACGCCTTTTAGAGTTCATATTTATGTCCTTTTCCTTCCATGTTCATGAAACGATGAATCACTGCATCATTGGTAAGTCTTTTAAATAATTCTTTCTCCACATAGCAAATATTTGTATAATTGTACTTTGGGTTAATTTCCCATAATAACGAGGCTATTTTTTCGTTTTTGTCCAATATGCAAAATTTATGAATATACACAATGGCCTATTGGGTTAGTTATTTTTACAGTACCAATGGTGGGTAATTTTATTTTTTCTCTTATTAATGTGGTAACTCCTAACATTGAGACTTGTTTTAGTGCCTAGATGCTGAAACGATAGACTTTGGGTCATGTTTTAACAGTGGCCATGGTCGGTAATTTATACATGAGTATACAATTGCTTTTGGGTTTAATATTTTAATGGATGTGGTGGGTAATTTTGTTTGTGTTTTTTATTGATTAACGTTGTATTGTCTAGATCTTATGAGCAGGCATGGATGCTCCTTTTGTAGGCAAAACACTAAGACATTAGATTCGTGGGCTTTTAAGAGTGAACGTGAAGGCTGATTCTGTTGTCAAAATACTAGATAATAGATGTTTTTAGACAATGTTATTGAGGATACCTCACATCATATATTTAATCAAATAAAGTGATTGTTTTGACAAGTAGAAATATGTATTTATTGGTTTACGACCCCGTGGGTCTGATTGGAACGTCCCGTGCCGAGAACAGTGTGTAAAAAAGAAATCAGAATGCTCCAACCTGTTGCCATCTTGCTGTTCTTTTCTCCATTGAAATTGAAGCTATATCAGACCGTTGCCATATTTATTGTTCTGTCCCCATTGCGGTAATATGTGCAAGCCGTTGTCATTGCCATCTCTATGTATTGCTCACCCCATTCCAAGTTTATCTTCTTCCTTGGTGTGCACCTGGGAGCTAGGAAGACCAGAGGACATGTGCAAGTCATTGCTTCAGAGAGCCTTGACAATAAGGTTTCTTGACTCCACTGCCCACTCAACAATACAAATATCGCATCTTTTTTGTTCTGCATAATATGTCTCCAACAAAAAAACCGAACAACATATCACCTAATTTTAAACAAATAATTTCAAATTTAAGGCCGGACCAACCGCATCAGCAACAACCGAGAACAAAACAAACGAAACGAATACCGCAGCCTCCTTTTTCCTCCACAAACATGCACTGCGACATGCCCGAAACTGCGGCCGTTGCCTGGTAATCAGAGGAGACAAAACCTGAAAACCTTGTGCCCAGACCGCGCGCCCGCTCGCAGAGTCACAGTGGCAGTTCCAAAAGCGATCAGGCACTATCCTTTCCCGGCCTCAATCCCGCCGGCGCCCAGTCTATTTCTTGCCGCGGCCACCGTGCAACCATGGCAAGGCAAACCCTGTCCCATTCGCGTGCCAGGACACGGAGATCGACGGCATACTCATGAGCAGCGGCAGCACGATCATGATGATCCCCACCGTGAGCTCGGCCGCAGGCGGTGGCGACCACGACGACGACGACGTCGAGTGCCGGGCCTGCTACGGCGTCGTGGTGGCCTTCGTGTCTCTGCTCCTGTTCTGCGTCCTCGCCGCCACGGCCGGCGTCGTCAAGGCCTGCGCCGTCACCGGCTTCGCCGTGGTGTTCTTCGCCGTGATCGGCTGGCTGGTGCCCGCCGGCGCCTCGACAAGGGGGGAAGGCGCCACGGGCGCACGGCGAGCCGACGGCGCCGCGGCTGCGTCGGCGCTGCGGCGGGCCGGGCGGGCCTGCCGGCTCGTTGGCGCGACGGCGGTCGACGTGCCGCCGGCGTTCGCGTACGAGTGCCCCGCCGCCGATGGCGAGGGCGGCGGCAAGCCCGGCGGCAGCGCGCTGTGCGCCGTGTGCCTGGAGGACGTGCAGCACGGCGAGGCGGTGCGGCGGCTGCCGGCGTGCGGGCACCTGTTCCACAAGGACTGCGTCGACATGTGGCTGCACTCGCACACGACGTGCCCGCTGTGCCGGTGCGACCTGATCTCGCAGCGGAAGCGCGCTGAAAAAATTGCGCCGGCGGCGGCGTCGTCGTCGGCAGATGAGTTGCCGCCGGTGTAGTTTTCCTTTACCAAATTTCTGGATGGTTTTGTGATAGAATACATTGTCCAGCACATTATTGCGGACCAAATAGTTTGTCTCATGTGATTTGTATATATTCTTACTTATGTGGGTACATTGTTCATATAGGAAATTTAGCCCTGACGAGTGTTGACATAGATACAGGGATCGTTTCTCAAGACGACAGTCTCAAAATTATGAATACAATTTGTAATAGCCAATGATATTGTAATCGATCAGCAGGTGCATAATGTTGTTCCAATAGACTGAATCACAAAAAAATTACTTCTTACCAGCCAAAAGAATAAACTATCGTTATAGACTTAGAAGCTTTATCAAATTCGTTGTAGGCTCGTGCTCATGGACATTTTAAGATGCAAAAGCAATTTGCGTAGCGAGGGAATTTGTTGGCCTTGAAGATCATCCAATTTGCAACAGTAATCTGAAAGCAACAACTAACAGTGAAAAATGTAAACTTATGCGGCCGGACAAACCAGGCAACTTAAGGATAGCAATTAAAATTAAAAAAGAAGCAACTTGCAGATAGTGAAAAATCGCTAACGTATACATCATGTCTACAGTTTCGAAGAAACATATTGAATTACTCCTGAGTGCCCAGTCGCTTTCGATTTTGACCTCTCGACTCTGCAAGATCGAGGCGGCCGGAACATAGACACCTTTGCTTCGTGTAATCAATCATTAGTCAACGAGCCATTGACGGACGTGTATAGATAAGATCTTTGGCCAACAAAAATAATATATGAGATCAGATAAAAGCGGGCAGAATCTAAATCAAAGCTGAAATCAATCCACCGAAACTGCGGCCACCAATACCTCGGGCCCAAACCTGCAGCGCTCGCCGCCGGGGATTAGACGGAGAACGCGGCCGGCGCGCCGTGGAGACCAAGCACCAGCACCACCCGCCTATTTCTTGCCGCCATGGCAACCTCGCGTCGCGACGCCGCCGCACATGCGTGCATCCCTGTTTTTTTCTGTGATGGCTTCGCATTTCCATCTACGGATGCTCAACACAGACCGCCGCCGGCCGCCGCCGCCGCCGCCGCCGAGCCTCCGCGTCGACGACGGCTCCCTCGCCTGCTACGGCATCGTCGTCGCCACCGCGTCGCTGCTGCTGTTCACCATCCTCGCCGCCACGGTCAGCATCGTCAAGGCGTGCGCGCTAGCCGGCGCGGCCGCCGTGGTGTTCGGCGCCGCCGGATGCGTCTCGCGGGCGTGCGCGGACGGCGACGGGGCGGCCCCCACGCTGCCGACGACGGCGGCGTGCGGGCTGGTGGGCGCGGCAATCGACGCTCTGCCGGCGTTCGTGTACGAGCGTCCCGGACCTGGAGCGGGCGGCGCGGACGGGAGCAGCAAGGCCGGGAGGCGCGCGCTGTGCCCGGTGTGCCTGGAGGACGTCGAGGCCGGCGAGATGGTGCGGCGGCTGCCGGCGTGCAGGCACCTGTTCCACGTTGCGTGCATCGACATGTGGCTGCACTCGCACGCCACGTGCCCGCTGTGCCGGTGCCAAGTGTCGCCGGAGCAAGTTGGTGGGAAGCTCACGGCGGCGGCAGATCCACCGGATGACGCGCCGCCGGTGTGATTTCACTCAGGGAAGAAGGTCGTGTCATGACTGCTAGCGGATTTGGTCGTCGATTTTGCATCGATCCTGCAACGAATTCTTCCCTAAGCAGAAATTTGTGTATAAATTGTGTGTGAATCCATCAAAAGCTATGTTCAACTGATGCTCGAATAGATAATGACATTTCTTGTCATAAATTTAGAGATGTTTAGATTCATGACTAAATTTTAGTCAGCTAAAAATTAACTACAATCATTGATATGAGAGGGCTAAAAATTAACTAACTCTTCATCTAAATTTTATCTCCAAAACTAATTAATAAGGACTAATTTTAGATCATGAAATCTAAAAGTTTAAATTATTGTGCATTCAGCGTACTCTCTCTGCTTGCTTTTATAAACTCAATCTCAGTGTGCAAGTTTCATTACATATTTACCAAAACAGGGAACTAGGCGATCGAACCTGACGAGTTCTACGAGTTTTATGGGCGTGAACTCCTCTCTCATCCCATAAAACTTTCCTTCTCTCTATATAAAAATCCTACCATATCAGCAGATTTAATGTCATGAAACTAGCTATAAACCCTCATTGAGACTAGCCTATAGCGAACTAATTAATGAGAACTAATTTTTTAGATCATGACAGCTAAAAGTTTAAATTATTGCACATCAAGTATACCCCTATGTTTGCTTTTTATAAGGTGTGACATGATTCGACACAGTCTTGTAATAAGTTACACTTTAATCATTCATCTACCTTATATTATATTGTTTATAAACTTATGATCATTAGAAAACACATTTGATTACAAATCTAACCATACCAAGTTTGCATTATAAAAATTAAAAATTATTAAGTAAATTATTGGTCAAATATTATAAAGTTTGAATCTTCATATATCTACCTGTATTACGTAAATAAAAATGAAGACAATATTTAATAGACGCAACGTGGGTCGGATAAACTTAAAATATTGCGGAAATTCTCATTCTATAAGACAATTAGGCATGTCTCGGTGCATAGTTTCACTGCACAGATAAAACTACTCCCACATGACATGAAACTCTCGATTCTTTTTTTTTAATTTAGTGTCATAATATTCTTTATGAAACCGACTAAGACGGGACATATTTATTAGGGCGTGACCGGGTGTTGACACCGGATTTTGTCGATAAATCTAATGTAATTTGAATTACGAAGTAATCAGCTGTTGGCCTGTATGGGCCGGATAATGATATGCAGGCTAGTTGGTAAAGTCATGTGAGAAGAGAAAAGAAAGCAACGTGATCAACACCGTGGCCGGATTATTTTATTGGTATTAATGGAGAAAGGCAAACGGAGTGCGTACTTGCAAATGGTGCCATAATTATTTGGTTTAATCTGGCCGGATAATCAGGTGATTAGCATGCAAGACATTTAAAAAAAAGGCAAGGCATCGGCTGGCAGTGCATGTCAAAGGTAATCAGAATAAATCAGTCGGTGAAGCTAATAAAACGCAGTACGTGTGGAGATAGGCTTTGTGTGATTTGGCGGTAAGAAAATATATTTAAAGAAAGTGTAGGTAAGAGAAGATAGGCCAGCACGTACATGCACAAGGAGATGATTAAAATAAAGAAAGCAAGGCTGCCGTATAAGGAGGGGTCCAGAATAATTACACATGTTGATTAATATTTGCGCCGACGGATCGGCGAGAAGCTTCATTAGTAAGGATTCTATGGAAGTAAATTGGAGTCCATCTATCTTAATATTAGCTTCTTTAGATATTTCTGTTTTAGCAAGTTTGATGTGCCGTGATTGGCTAAGAGTCATTAGTCTAGTTTATAAAGATGTACTCCCAT
This sequence comes from Echinochloa phyllopogon, assembly GCA_033239725.1. Taxonomy (NCBI): domain Eukaryota; kingdom Viridiplantae; phylum Streptophyta; class Magnoliopsida; order Poales; family Poaceae; genus Echinochloa; species Echinochloa phyllopogon. The sequence continues at coordinate 11,112,014 of BTCW01000010.1, read as the reverse complement.
CCACTGTAAAGGTTTTATCCCTGGATCAATCAAAATAATTACTTTCTCAAGTACCTTTACTTTTTCGTACTAGTGACTTCGCCTTAGTTGCAGTAGATTTTCTCTCTCTCGACAAATACTTCGATCCAAGCAGGGTTGCATCGCTTGACCTCCGGCTTGATAGTAAGTTCTTTTGTCAACTTTTACCTGGTGCCCTCTAGGCTTTAAATACCGGACGTATCGTTGTGGTTTCATCTAGATCTTCTAAGAGTTATCGAGTAAATTAGGTCTTTGATCTAATTTATTCATCAATTTATCGAATGTACGGTAGAATCGATCTAGGGCCGTCGCTGTAGGCTTCTCTTGTTTGTTTATGTTTATGTTCATAGTTATCAATAATTACTAGTTCTTGATAGATTATTTATTTAATTCTTTTAAGTTTTAGCTGTTATCACAATTTATCCGGTCTATTTATAAGCTCTTTGTTGGCTTCAAGCTTTTAAGCGCATAGCCGATCTAGACTTGGATTTCGATTTTAAACTACGCATCGGCTGATTATACCGATATGATCCCAGGAGGACAGTTCAAAATCAGCCGATCTGTGAATTTTACGTTTGCAATCCCTTATCAATTATAGGTCAAATTGACTGGCATGTCACGCACACCATAAGCACGCCGATTTACAAGCTCTTCATTAGACTAAAGCAAATTTCTGAGGCATATAGTTCACCGCTGGATTTTTACGTCAACACTGGGAAATTAGGGGGCATGTGAAACAATTAAACGGGAGATAAATAGTATATGTATTTGTTGTAGTATACTGGTTGATCCTCTCCATCTCTTCTCCATTGGGCGTTGGCCCCTAGTGCTGTTAGCCTTTTAGAGCAGGTTTAATAGTTGAGACAACCACTTGGCTGTGAAATTATCTAAATCGGACAAGTTTAGAGACTAAGGCCGTCTGCAATGGTTGAGCTAGCATTCTAGATCTTATTTTGTGAATCTTATATAAGAGATAGTAAAAAACAAAATATCTAATGGTTTATCTCTTGACATATTTTTCAAAGTGTTATGGGTCTTACATCTCATTCTCATCAATAAAACATAGGGCCGAATTTTCAAATAATCTCTTTATGAGCTATTTCTTGAACAAGAGATAATACACTCTCTGTTCTCATCTTCTCTCGTTTCCACCTCATGTAAAATCTATATAGAGATATACGGAGGAGCTGAGTATGAGCTAGCTGAGTCATGCTTATTGGAGGAGACCTAATTTGTACAACAACTAGCTCTTCACGTACCCGATTCATAATATTTAACTACATTAGATCTATATCTCATCCTTCACTACCTGTGGGTTTCGCTTGCTCTTTCCTCTAGCAAGTCCAGTAAGGCCTTGTTCGGTTCCTCAGATTTATTCTAGGTGGAATGATAGACACAAAAAAATATTTATAATATAACAATAAGAGACCGGGATTCATTCCGAGTCGGGAACGAAAAAGGCTCATAATATACACAACGAGAGACCGGGAATCAATCAATACGTCGAGAGGTATGGAATTAATCCCGATCTCTTGTTGTACATATTATGAGCCCTTTTTATTTCTGACCCGGAATGAATCCCGGTCTCTTATTGTATCCATTATAAATATCTTTTTATGTCTATCATTCCACCTAAAATAAATCCGAGGGAACCGAACAAGGCCTAAATGTATTTGGTATTCCTGTAAGCTGCGTTCAGCTAGTCACCGAATAGAGCGCCAAGCTCACGCATCTCTCTCCTTTAGGTCATCATCAAATATAGCGTGTCTCGCTATTCGATAATTATTGAACGTTAAGTTTATAGCGTGTTGGGTCGCGCGGACGTGCTTGCGTGCGACCCACTCGCGTCGCCGCGCACCGCTGCCGGAGCCGAAGAAGGAGGTTCCGGGATTACCTGGGGGGCCTCCGATCGCCGGCGGACCTACAAGGAGGGATGGGGGGCGATGGCCGGCCCAGCGGGGGCGACGGGCTGGGCGGCGGAGGACCCTTGATGGGTGGTACCGGCGACGGGGGAGGAGACGGCGGCATCGGTGGATTAGCAGTCGGTGGATTAGCGTGGCGGCAACGGTAGACGGCGACGGAGGCGGCGCGGCGCCGCCGAAACCAAGGGTGGAGGAGATGGCGATGGAAGGGTTAGTGTGGAGACGGGCATTGGACGGCGGCGGAGGCGGCTCGACCGCTGGAGCCGGAGGCGGAGGATGCAGTGGGGGCGAAGAGACGAGGAGGATGATGGGGTCGCGCGGTCTACGGGTCGTGTTGGCCTTGCATTTTGCTCTGTTGGTGTCGGGCCGCCACTCTTGAGCAGCGAGCCACGCGTCCGTCAGATGGAAAATCATTGCGGTCAGGCCCGTCGCCCGTCCGTATGGGATCAGAGAGAGAGAGACTGGGCCAATTCTGGGCTAAAAGGTTGAATTGGACTTTAGAAATATATAACTGAAACGAAGCCCACACCATAATAATAGATAGCGTACTTGGTCTAACCAAGGCCTGGGTACCCTGTATGATCGCACAGCCCGTCCCGGCCCAAGCGACCGAATGTGTTTGGTTGGTTGGAACCAACTTTTTTGACGATTTCTTGTAAAAAAAAGTAAGAGAATGACGCCAAAGCGTGTGGTTATATGCATCCCATGTAAATATAATCGTTGAGTTGAATCAAAATTATAAGGGCTATGATATCATATAAATGCGGGTTACAAGTCTTTCGGTGCCTCTCGCTTCTTCGCCTACAACATAGTTATTAGGACTGAAACTAGACATCAAATCACTCATGTGCTCATTTTATGTTCTTTCTGTGAAAGACTAGTACTATGTTCATAATGCACGTACACTCCCCTACCTATATGAGCACATCTGATCGATAAATGCTGAGATTGACAAAATCACCATAGAGACGCGGTTAAATTCTAGAATAAATCCAAAACAATACAACACTAGAGCTGAGTTGGGGACTGAAACTCTAGTGACCAGGTTTGACCATGATAAACTTTACCGATTGACATACGATTAGTTTACGAGGTTCTTGGTTCAGTGGTCTGACCGGTTGAACCACGGGTTGAAATAGGTCTAAGTTTTCATCTAAAATACAAGTCTTGATGTAGACCATAGTTAATTAGTTCACAAGCTAGAAGCCCTACAACTTAAGCCACGTGACCTCTGTCAGTGGTCGAACCGCGACTCCAAAGCCAGTTTTTACCGGTCGAACTGCCGGTCTAGTTGGTTAGGTTCTCAGCCACTGCTTGCTCATTCATGGAAACGTGTTTCTAGCGTCCGCCTGTTTCTAATAAACAGTATAAAAATTCTGAACAAATGCTTATGACCGTCCATTGTGCATATGAATAACAAATCAACTCAGCCAGAGTATATAGAACATAGTTGTAAATTTCATTCCGGTACCGGCCGGAATGGCCGGAATGCCCCGTTCCGGTGTCTAAACCGGTATAGAAGGGCTGAAATCCCGTACCGGGTCAAATACCGGTCAATACCGGTCAATCCCGGTCAAATACCGGTCAATACCGGTCAATTCCGGTCAATACCGGGTCAATACCGGTCAATACCGGGTCAAACGCTTGTTCCGCTCATTTCGGTACCGGGCTAAAACCAAATGACGCCTCGTTCAATATGTGAGTTTGGTAAAAAACTAAAAATATCAGTGTGATGAAGCATAATTATGCCGTAAGTATATATTTATATGAATATTTATGTATATATACATTCATATATTTTTAATATAATAAAGTCCGGAACGGTACACCGGTATCGGCCGGTACCGGAATGTTCCATTCTAAGAGAAAAACGGAATGACCTCCAGAATGGAATTTACAAGTTTGATATAGAAACCGTCAGGGCTCCTTTGGGAGCGCCAGACCCCGCGGGGATCCCGGACTTTTCCCTGGGCAAGCCTCCCGCGCGGAAATCGGCCACGGGCCAAAATTTCCTCGCATTTGGCAGCCCGTACCGCGGGGCCGAGCAACCCCGTTTCCTGCGATTTCCCCGGCGCGGCTCCTCCCGACCTCGAGGGTCCGGACGCCGCCGCCCCGTGCCGATCCACGAGCGACGCGAGTCTTCGCTCCGTCGCCGCTCCTCCTCCCCGTCCGGCGTCCGCGCCTCGCTCCCCGGCCAGCGCCGCCGCCGCTCCGCCTCCCGGTTCCTACTCTCTCCGCTCCGTCGCGGCTCCTCCTCCCCGTCCACGCTCTGCTCCCCGGCCAGCGGCCCAGCGCCGCCGCCGCTCCGCCTCCTTTCCCCCTCTGATTTGTGTCTTGTTCCGTTGTTGCATCTCGATCTGGCTGTTGCTCCCAATATGGTTATTGATCTGAACAGATTCTCCATGTTTGTAGATTGAATCCTCTGAATCACTAGCTCGATAGCACATAGCATCGTGGTCATTAGCTATCTCTGCATGTCTTCTTGATGTGTGAACTTGCTCCGTGCATATGATGATCTCTTTATGCATTACACATAGACATTTCATTAGTACTTAGTACAGAAAAGTAGTACTCAGTGCAAACAAAACAAACTCTCAATGAACCAAAGCCTAAAAATCCCCACCAATTCATATTCAAGCACACTATATCGGTGCATTTCTTGTTTTCTAAACTAGTGCCTTTTCTAATTGTCATACTGTATCATGTCTAGTTAATTTTCAGTGAGGAACTGAGGAATAGTTAATTTCTTGTCAGTCTATCTTGTATTGGGAGATTATGTTCAAGATTTGGCAATTTATTTAAGAATTTTGGTTTGGATCTTGTAAGCTGTCAGTTAGCCATTCCTTAGAAACAGAGATGCAAAGTAGTGGTGGAGATGCAAAGTCATTCCTTACTCTGTATTTTTAATGGTGATTTCGTTTTATTTAGGTTTTGTTTAGGCTTTGACTGTAATTTGGCAATAAAAATGGGGTTTTCTGTGGTTAGCAGTAAAATATAGAGCTGTATTGAAAATTTTGATGATCTTCAATGTCTCTCAAGTTATATGTGAAGGTGGTGAGTATAAATCATTTCTCTGTATTTGACCTCTACACGTTTGTTGGTTGATTCATTTGATTTCTGTGCCTTGGCCGACATGTAGGATTTCTTAGTTTGAATTCCTAACGGTAGGATTTCTTAGTTTGAATTCTTATGTGCCTTGACTGTAGGACTTGCACTAATCTCCTATCTGAGAACTAATGTCTGATTATTGATTTAACTGGCAATTGCAGATGTCTTAGGAAGGTGGGAAGCTGCACCTCAACGATTTCTCAGTTATTTGCTTCTGACCCCAGATCTCAGATCAGGTTTTAGTAAGAAAATAGCTTGATTCTTCATCGGAATCGATAGATGTAGAAAAATATTCATGCTGAACTTCTGACCATTCATGTGTAGATTTGACTAGCAGTAGGTGATCAAGGCTGTTGTATGTGTACCATTGGCCTTTTTGCTAACAATTCTTTTCACCTTTACGGAGTAGAATGTTGCATGTGTACCTTACATATTCCATTTCTTTCTGGAGTGTCATGCTTACTTTATTTCAAAAGAAGCCACCTTCAGCTGCAGAGATTTTAAGCCAACTGTCTAGGAGTAGCATACAGAGTTTTAGACCATCCTAAATTAGTGCTGGGAAGTTTTAGGTCTATCATTTCATTACTCTTTTGTTGTATTGGGAGTACATTTCATTCTAATCAGCGTTTATGTGAAAACAGGTCTATCCTGTTCTGTAATGGATTCATTTTGTCACAACATGACATGCATATGAACAACTGCATATTTGAGAATTCCTGTTTGAGAATTCCTGCTTGTATCATGTGTCTGTCATGCATATATAGATCATGCATGTTCTGTGCTGAATATGCTGGGATTCCTATGGTTAGCTCAGGAAATTAATAAGCTAGCCTAGTGTTTTAAACCCATCCGAAACTGTTTCATTTGTGATTAATTGTAGTGAGCAAGAGGGACCTGATATGATAAACATATAAAATCCAGATTTTTTTTCAGGTTTGAGTGATATGGGGAGCTTGAAGAGGAGAAACTGTTGAGGGAAGGACCTTTGCTTCTTTTTGCAGCTGAGTAGCTGCTTAAAAAACATCTATTCCTTTTGTCTTGCGTTAGCTTGTCTGAAGCTTATGTATGTCGTGATGTTTATTCATATAATTATATTATTCATAAGGTCAGGGTGAGTGTTCTTGATGTTTATTTATATATTGTACTATTATTTTGTGGTGAATGAGTTGCAAAAAGGCTTGATGACATTGCCGCTGATATTGTATGCCTGCAAAAAAGCTCGAAGATTTAGTCTTGTATGCGATCGAAATGGCTTTGCTTTGTGTCGTGCTGATATTGTATTATATTATTCACAGCCGGACAGTGACGCGAGTGGAGTGCATGCGTGTTCTACCGGGGTTTGTCTATTTCTGTTCCCAAACAGCAACGCGGGGAGGGAGGCGGGGCTGCCCCGCGCGGGAGGGGGACGGGGCTGTCACGGAAAAATCCCCGTGCGGGGGAATCTGCCCGGGGCTGGTACGCCCGGTGCTTCCAAAGGAGCCCTCATTGTTGTGCTCGGTAATCGTTGCTTCCTCTGTACGAAAATACAAAAACAATTCAAACTCGCGACGACTTTTGAGCCGCGTCCTAGCGATGAGCTTGAAAAAAACCACACGGTTTCAACTGATCAGGCCTGCCATTTCGCGGGCGCCGCGAGTGACGACCTCGGGAATTTTTCGTGCTCTTTACTCTGTTCATCCTATCACGCACACACCGGGCCACCAGCAAAATACGAGTACCCTCATCGAGCGCCCGCCGCCCGTGAAGAAGCATCCGGCCAGGATTGCAGCTGGTAGGCCTCCGCCGCTGCAGCCAGCCATGGACTGCTGCTTCCGCGTGTACATGCTGGCCATCGCCAACACGGTGGCCGTCTTGGGCGGCGCAGGGTTCCTCGTCTACTACGTGCTCGTCGCGATGGCGCGGTCCTCCCACTCCGGCAGCACGGCCGGCATCGTCGTGGTCTCCGTCTTCATCGCCTTCTGCGGCGCCTTCTTCCTGTGCGCCGCGTCGCGGGAGGCGCTCCTGTGGTTCTTGCGCGGGATCCGATGGCTGCTCTGTGATCTTACTTGCCGGTGCGCGCTCGCGGCGTGCGCCAAGCTTCGGCGTCCCAACGGCGGCGGCGGCGGCGGCGGCAGGGCGTTGCCAGAGCACACAGTGGTGCAGAGTCGAGGTCGTGGAATGAACCCTCCTCCCCGGGATCGCACGGTGCGCGGCGGCGTGGCACGGGTGGCCACCGCCGGCGCTTCCGATATCCCTGCGTACGAGCACCGGGTTCGCGGCGGCGCGGCCAGTTAATGGTGCGTCGTCCGAGTGCGCGGTGTGCCTCGGCGAGGTGGAGGTGGGGGAGATGGTGAAGCGGCTGCCGGCGTGCCTGCACATGTTCCACCAGCAGTGCGTTGACAGATGGCTGAGCGACCGCTCCTCGTGCCCGGTCTTCGCGCCGCTGGCGGCGCAAATGGTGTTGGTTTCTTCGTTCATTTGTTTTCTTTTTCTCTTTTCTTACGCTGTGGTCGGAAAGTTAAAAGTCGTGCAATCCATACATCTCTGTCTAATACTAAGGTGGTGTTTGAATTCGAGCGCTAAAATTTAGCGCTTTAAATAAATGATAATTAGATGTATTAAACATAAACTAATTATAAAATTAATTACATAAGTCATGTCTATTTCGCGAGACGAACCTAACAAACCTAATTTTACTATAATTAATACATAATTACCATACGTTTACTGTAGCATTATATTGTCTAATCATGGTGTAATTAGGTTTAATAGATTCGTCTAGTAAATTACTCCTCGTTTATGTAATGAGTTTTTAAATTAATCTATATTTAATACTCCTAATTAACATATTTATATCCGATGTGACGGCGTTAAAGTTTAGCACGTGAGAAACAAACGGTGCCTAAAACGAGGATATATTATAATTTTATAAAAACACCTCTAATATTTATAAAAAATTAACCACCATCCTTTAGTGTATTATACTTTTTCTATATCTATATATATACTGATACTAAAGCACGGAAGTAATCTTCGTGCGTTCTTCATATGTCTGTGAATTGGTAACTGAGACAGAATCATGCGTCCGTCAAGATAAAACTCTCGAACTTCTTACTCTACACGTCCTGCAGCTGGGCCGTCTATGGCCCACGCACGCATGTTAGTCGAAAGCACACAACCGTGTATGTGCCGCGGCTGCACCGGATAGCATTGGTTAATTACGCCGACTCGGGATATTTAATTATCTGCCGCTTCTTTTAGGAAAACAATACTATCCGTTGAGTGGTAGACGACGTACACGTTGACAATGAGGTATCTGCTGCGACTTCATCAATCTTAAAACATTCGTGGTGACTTCAACAATATATCTTAAAATTTGTTGGTCCAATCTCCCGAAGATGCTCATGGCAGTATATTTGTATTATTGTTTCGAAAAAATATATTATGCTCAAATGCTATGGATTTTGTACAACACGTAACAATCCATTTAGTTTTCAATGAAAAACATAATATCATAGAAATAAAAACTTTTTTAATAAAAAATAACACGTGTAGTATTTAACCGTAGCAACACACGGGCACTCTGCTAGGTAGTATTAAGCAAGGATTGATTCAGCGGTACGTCATAATTTTGAATAAACACCTCTAATATTTGCTCACATCCCGTCGTCGTCCCGCCATCGTTCCAAAACACGACTCTACCGAGAATATCTCCTTTTGTCATGCTCCTAACAAGACACCAAATTTTCGGCGTCCATGACTATTGTGCATCTTCGTTTGTGAAGTCCCCTTTACTAGTAGCAACACATGGGCATTAAGCTACCCGCAGTGCCTCATCTCCTCTCGTCGTCCTGCACTGCCGCACACCCCCCTTCTTTTCTCATGTCGATCGCATCCCTGCCGTCCGTTTCCAGGCGCAACGTATACCGAGGATTTCTCATTTGTCTTGGTCCCCTTCGCTCATGAAGTCCCCTTGATCCATACCAATGCATGGGCATTTATCTACCTGCAGTACCTCATCTACTCTCGCCCGTCATGCACCGCCACACCCCTTCATCTTCACACGTCGCTCGCATCCCTGTCGTGTTGACTCATCGTCCTTACGGGCGCAACGTCTACCGAGGATCTCTCTTTTTTTGACGAAACCGTAGGGAAGGCCCTACTGGATCTTTTTCTTTTTTATAAAATGAATATATACAAATATACATTGGGGAGCCTTAGGCTCAAAGGAAAAATGCAAAAAAGGAATCAATGGAAACTACTCAACCAAGACTGTAAAGAGGCTTTCAAGGAGGGTTTTGCCCCGTAAGTACACCAATTCAATTCCTCCTTGAAGAAGGCCTTCCACCTATCCAGAGATGTATTGGCCACATAAAAAATGATTGCATTTCTGTGACACCCATATGCTCCAGCATTCAACAATTAATATTTCTCTGAATATCTTAGACCCAAAAAGATGATGAGCATATAGGACCATATCAGTCAGTGGCAAATTGAAGTTCCATGAAATACCCACCATTTACCAACAGCTTTGACTCGATACGAATTGCCGGCATCCATGCCTCACACTCGCCTTCGCTTACAGAGTCCCTATGGGATCAGGATCCCTAGGGCAACTCATTTATGGGAATAAACTACTCGGTTATGGTAAGTTTGGCCCAACTACTCCAAACCAGTCGTCTATGGATCATGTAACCGACTTGTAACTCTGCTCACCGGATATATAAGGCGGAGCAGGGACCCCTCCAAAACAACTCAACTCTCATACACAATACAATCAGGCATACAGGACGTAGGGTATTACGTAATTTGCGGTCCGAACCTGTCTAAATCTTTGTGTCGTGTGTGTACCATCATTCCTAGAACTCGGCGAGACCCACGAAATCTGCTCTCTGAGGTACCCTAGATAGGTACTCGGTAGTTAAACACCGACATCTGGTGCCCCATGGTGGTTTCTTCTGGCCATCAGCCAAGGTGGACGTAGAAGGCATCGTCAAGAGGTGCCAAGGCTGCCAGTTCTTGGCTCAACAAGTTCATGTCCCAGCTCATGAACTTAATACTATCCCCTTATCTTGGCCCTTCGCTTGTTGGGGCCTTGATCTCGTGGGACCTCTTACTAAAGCCCTGGTGGTTTCGAGTGGCTCATCGTAGCCATCGACAAGTTCACCAAGTGGATCGAAGCTCAGCCGTTGGTTCAAGCAAAGGCGAGTAACATAATCAAATTCATTGATGGAACTATCCAGCGATACGGCGTCCCCAATAACTTCATCACAGACTTGGGATCAGTTTTCACCAGTGAAGAATTCCAAGATCACTGCGACAAGTACAAGATCGAAATTAATTATGCTTCGATCGCTCACCCGCGCGCCAATGGACAAGTTGAGAAGGCCAACGACTTGTTGCTACTAGGGTTAAAGCCCAGACTATATAAACCCCTGAAGAAATACTATGTCAAGTGGACCAAGGAATTACCTACAGTACTCTAGGGGCTATGCACTAAGCCTAGTCATGCTACTGGGCAGTCACCCTACTTTCTAGTCTACGGCCCTGAAGCAGTTCTACCCGCTGATATCCTTTGGGGGGCTCCACGACTGGAAAATTACGACGAACAACTCGCCCAACAAGAGGGATTCCAAGATGTTGATGGCATCAAAGAAGCACGAGTAGCGGCTCTTATATAGAATACACGATATCTCCAAGGCCTACGGCGTTATCATCAACGTTTCGTCCAGCTTCATTCCTTTGTCATAGGAGACTTGGTTCTGCTGGGAAGGTCTGTTTATTGTAAAACAAATTACTGGGGCTGGAACCTATCCCCTCCAAACTCAAGAAGGTGAAGACTTGCCAAACACGTGGAATATTTAACACTTGCAGAAATTCTACCCGTAAAATGGGGTTATATAAAATTCTCCGATGTACACTCCAATGATTACAAATCAATAAAGATGATTTTCCCCTGCCAACTACAAGTTGCAGTGTGTTTTTTATCTACTCTACAAAAGAACTCTCACTAGAGAGGCCCTGTGTAAGCTTGCCTGTCAATAGACACTAGTCGGGACACAAGCCTAGTGTAGTTTTACTTTACTCAAAGGGACCACGACTGCTTTGTATGAAAGTGGCGCTAAGCCTTAGAAGTCTTGGATGAGCTGCCCCGACCCATACATGGTTGTAGGTGCTAGTCTCGCTTCCTTTGTTGCCTTGCTTTCATTAGAAAGCTTGAGGAATTTCTGTTGTATTACAATTACACTAGATCCCTCTATTCTCGCACTACAAGAACTCATTAGAGTCCAATCCTAAACGTGCCTTGCGTACACTAGCATCAATTCTTTGCAAAAAACGCACAATTTAAACTACTACAAGTAGTACTTTCGGCTTGCACTAGTAGTCTATCCTATCTTAACAAGACTAAAACAACTATGTTTGCTTTAGCTGACTAATCAAGAAACACTACGACTATGAGTTGGGATACTACAAGTACCCAAAGTGCACATTGCAAAGAGTACTTAACCAATAGCAATCCTAAAGCAATCACTTCACAAAGTAGTGAATAAAAGACTACTTAACAAGTAGCAGATTTTATGGACTACTAGAAGTAAACATGGCAGACTGCTTAACCGTAGCAATATTACAACACAATGTTAATAATGTTTTTCTATTACTCTAATGAGTCAATGAATCGATCAGCAACAGGCTCGGTTTCCACAACTAAAGCCTCATACTCTTCCAAGGTGCCTCCAGCGGGTAGCTCGACTACTTCCAGCTTGACTTCTGGATTGTGCGCCTTGACCATGGCTAGCAGCCGGTTGATGCAGTCCTTCATGGTGCTCTTGAGGAAGTTAGTAATTTGATCTGGTACCATGCTGATGCGTTCCAAGAACGTCTGGTTGCTTGTTTCCATACCTTTTGGAGTTACCATCTCTACAATCGGTAGTATGACATTTTCTATTGCCTTCTTTTCTGCCTGCAGATCCTCTACTTTCTCCTGCTTGGTTTGTTGACCCCCTAGAGCCTCCACAATGGCTTTTTCCATATCCACTTGAATTTTCTACTCTTTGGCACATTCTTCTTCTTTTTGCTCTACTAGCCTTTCCAGGTGAGTGCATTCTTCAGTTTTGGATTGTGCAGGTTGTACCAACATGTGCTGGTACTCCGTTCTTCCTTCAACTCCTTTTTCAACCCTACATAAAAAACGGGGGTTGATTAGTAAATAGCTTTCTAGTGATTACTTCATTGTCAGATTAAACATTTGACATTACTTACTAGTATTTTCTTTCACCAACGAGCGGTTGTGGGTGTCTAGCCTGGACCTCTCATCATCACCAAGGCCTTCAAGCTATTTGTGGATATTGTTAATTATCTGTTGGTTATCTAACCGAGTCTTCTTGCACGCTTCAAAAGCTGCGGCCAGATCCTCCTCAAGCTTCTTGACACGTGCTTCTAGGTTGGCATTGCTGGGTTGTTGTAGTTTTTCTACCAAAGCCTGCATTTGATAATATAATCATTATTGACTACTTTCTGGTAGTTTAACTATTTACAAGTCAAGTGTCCTCACCGGGGCCGCTTTCAGATGTTTCTTGAGTTGTGGAGCTTCACTCTCAGGGGTTTCTTTAGCAACTTCAATCTATAAGATGGTTATATGGTTGTTCGTAAGACTACTTTGGTATAATATTTATAAATAAGCTTTTAAACAAGGCTACTTACATTTTTGGGAGTCTCTTCCCTTGTTTGCAGAGTACTTTTGCCAACATCCATGTTGCGCCTCTCTATTTCGTCTGTTTTGCCAGTCTGCGGTTTTTGCAGGTCACACATCATGGTGGTCACAAATAGTGGCCATGGTATAAGAATTGGTGGACCAGATTGTACATACTGAGCAATTGGACATACCTCTACATTGGTCGGGATGATCTGTACTTCCTCAGGAGCGGCTGGTGGAGTAGAGCTTGCCTCGGGTACCATTAGAATAGCTGCTGGGTTTTCTTCTGGAGCCTTGTTCAAATCAAGCATATTGTCTTCTATAGCAGCAGCGCTCGAATTGACGTCCATGGTAGCAGGAGATTTCTCTTTCTCCTTCTCCAGGTCTGCTACACCGGCTGCTTTGGCGGCTTTATCCAGTTCAGCTTCGACAAGTGGTTCTTCAATGACTTGCTCCTATTCTGTTGCAGTGGGTGGTTGTTCAACACCTTTTCCCGCTTATGTGCCGGCATGCGGTTGTTGATCCACTTCGTTGGTTTGCATTGCTGTCAAGAATGCTTTAGCTGGTGACCTTTCATGAAACAAGTGACATAATTACTCAATGACTACTTGAATTTATGAACATACAAGGCTCAAGCGACTACTTTACTTACTCTACAAGAGGTGTTGCTTTTGGCTTGAAACTAAACTTCTTTAGCTTCGTGATGCCCATCTTTGAGCCGGTAGTGCTTCCTGTTGTACCACTTGCCATGACACTAGTCGTGGATGAGCTTTGGGGTACTGTGATCAATTTGGATATCTTGATCAGTTGGGATTCATCAGCACCAGGGACAAAACCTCTCGACGGAGTCTCCGAACGTGATCAGACGGACCTTTTCCTTTTCACTCCTGCAAGGATTGCTGGAGGTTCTCTTGAGCACTCTAGTTTGAAAGTACCCTATAGGATTTTCAGTGATGGCATCGACTTGTTAGGAATTTCTACTCCTATGGTGTGATAATCTTCGATAATTACTAGGTTGGGTACAAGGGACTCACACTTGGGGTCCTCCTGGTCCGAGGGATGTGTAGCCGTATCTTCATCAGAATCAGCTACAACTTCATCTTCAACACCGGCTCTTGTGTCAACATTTGCTTCAGCAATTTGACTTTTCTCCGAGGAACTCTTGCTTAAGTCTTCACACTCCTCGTGGGTGAGCCCACCGACTGGTTCATCGTTATCTTCATTAGAAAGCTACATCAAGACAACCACTCGGATGAGCAGTGTTATTTCAAGATTATTGACGAAACAAGGCATAAGATTACTTACGGGGCTTGAGGTCTTGCCCTTCGAGTATTCTCCAATTAGGACAGGCTTCCCTGATATACCAGTAAAAATATGAGACAATCGCATTAGCACTTTCTCGTCTGCAATTTCTTCGGGTACCATTCTTGAGGGATCTGAGCTTCCCTCGTAGTCGTACCCTAGATTCACACGCTCCTGAAGTGGTTGCACCCTTCGCTTTAAAAAGCTGAATGCAATCCCTATTCCAGTGAGGCCCTTTTTCTTCAACGCATGCACTCGCTTTAAAAAGCAGGTACATCCTTGGCTTCTTCGGCGCTGGGTTTGGTGTACCAGTTGCTTAAGTCTTTTGGGTACCATCCATCTTTCACTGGACATCTCTTTGCATGGTTTCCTGCTATATTAAAAATACATAGGAGAAGATTAGTGTATGCACAAGTAATTCCTAACAGGAATAAAAATAGTTGATTTAGACAACTTACCGATGATAAACCAGCCGGACTTCCAGTCTCCACATGAATCCTTAATTGGCATATCAAATCATTGATCTTTCATTTTCTGACGGAATTGAATACCAGCTCCATCGACTACTTCTGTCCTTTGGAAGTTGGGTTGGGGTTTGATATGGTACAGAGTGCAGAACAGAGCGAGATCTGGTTTAATTCCAAGAAATGCCTCATAGGCGTGGACAAAGACAAAGATGTACAAAATCCCATTGGGATTAAGATGGTGGAGTTGCAGCTTATAGAAATCAAGAAGTTCTCGGAAGAATGAAGAAATAGGCAAACCAACCCCACGCTCACAAAACGAGAGAAATATGGGTATTTCATTGTTATTTTTAGTGGAAAACTGCAGATTGAAGCAAGATTTCCATTCAAGTGTTTGTTGCGATAGGAGCAAACCTTGGGACACTAGGCCATTAAGATCATCCTCTGAGGAATTACAGAACTTCCAAGCATTAGCGAGCGAAGGATGAGTCTTGAAGTTGGGCTTTGTGTTTGGATCTACCAATGATGGCTTCTTCCTTGTGGTCTTCCTCTCCGGTGCCTTGGCAGATCTGATGTCTTCAGTATTCTTCACGGCAGCTTTCTTCTGACCCATGGCAGCTGAGCGTGTCACTACCTTGGATTTTTCTCGCATTAATCGATTGGGAAGTGGTGGTGCGATGCACTAAGGTTGCGCAAGCTTGGGGGCTACAAGCTCGAGGGCTGCGCAGGCACGGGGGCTATCAGCTCTAAGCTCAGGAAGAAGATCGATTGTGGTGCACTAAGCAGATGGAAACGAGCAAGGTCGAACCTCGAGATTTATAATAAGCGGCTAGGGTTACTGTACGCAACAGTGCTGTGGCACATCACATTCCACCATCAGGACCGGTTTTTTAAGGATAACCTTCCTAACTAACCACCAATGACGGAATCTTCGGATGATTCAAGATTTGTGCATATTTTTAAAGATTTCCTTGATCTTTAAACCAAAGATATTTGCTTTAAAGCTCGGGGGCTGCTAGCGGATAATCCGAGATTTGATTTTTCTGAGATTTAAGGCATAAGTCACGCGAAGACCTTTGACTGGTTTTAACAGAACTACTTGAAGCTCAGGGGCTATACCCAATGGGTGAACCTACTCGGTGCACACCATTGAACCTACTCAAGTTAAAGACTGAAGATTGTTTTGAACCTTCGGCTACTTAAAAGTAGTTGAAGGCTCTGGGGCTACACTCATTTGGTGCATCAAAGATGCACTCTAGTGGAAACTACTCGACATAAAAAGAAAAGAGCGTCGCTTGTGGGACCATGATCCCTAGGGCCACTCATTTATGAGAATAAACTACTCGGCTATGGGAAGTTTGGCCCAACTACTCCAAACCAGTCGGCTACGGAGAAAGAAGGTGTAGTTGATTGGGAGAAGTAGTCATGTACTATTAGAAGACTCCCCAAAGTACCCTGTTATAGTACTCCTTGTTGTATACGACTAGATCATATAACCGACTTGTAACTCTGCTCCACGGATATATAAGGCGGAGCAGGGACCCCTCCAAAACAACTCAACCCTCATACACAATACAATCAGGCATACAAGACGTAGGGTATTACGCAATTTGCGGCCCGAACCTGTCTAAATCTTTGTGTCGTGTGTGCACCATCGTTCCTAGAACTCGGCGAGACCCACGAAATCTACTCTCTGAGATACCCTAGATAGGTACTCGATAGTTAAACACCAAAAGTGGACCTGGCGGTAGGACAGTGCCTCCCTGGTGGTTCTGCTTTCACATTGAAGGCAGTAAGACCTTTCCCACTACTAGTGGGAAGCTATAAATAGAATAGAAGGACAACATGTAAGGGGATTGGATCCCAGAGACTGAGAGCAATATATTGAGAACCACCCCATACAAGACGTAGGGTGTTTTGCTCCATAGCGGCCCGAAACTATCTAAATCCTTTTGCCTCCTTTTCCGCTACACTGATATGAGTTCATTGCGTGTTACACCCCCGGCCGAATATCTAAATGGGGTCCCCTTGAATCCCTGCTAGTGGTACTCACTATGGGATATTGATCCCTAAGTACCCTCATGAAAGAAGACCGAGTCCTAGTAGAACTACTCGTGTACTCCTACAAAGACTCCCACATTGTAACCGACTAGGAGACTAGCCATGTAACCTTGCCCCCTGGGATATATAAAGAAGGGCAGGGATCCCTAGTTCGGTAGACTAAGACTAGACTAAGTAGAAGAGAAGACCAGGCTACACAACTCAACTGGTTGGTGTCAAAATCACAGGTGAACACCAAATAGGTAAATATGAAGAACTTTTCTATCTTTTTTTTCAATTCCCCCCTAATTGTGTACAAGATCCGCCTTTTATACTGACGCCTCAACTTCCGGAATACTCTCAATACCCCCGACTCACGCCTTACATGCCTACCTCTATTAGACAACAACATGTGGTATTGAGGTAATTTTACATGAGAAAACAAAGCCAACTTGGCTACGCAACCACACACGATCCACGCCGCCTTGCACCTTGTCTTGTTTTCATGGCCGATTTGTCCTCTAGTCGAGTGCCACCTTTTCTTTTGGCATGACCTTTCCTGACGCGCGCCCGCTTGGAGTTGAAGGCATCTGCTCGGGAACTCTCCGCGCAGCACTTACCTTCTCTTCGGTACGCTTCTATCAACGCCAATCGCCCGGGCTCCACTTCTCTGTGGTCTGACGCCACCTTGTTCTAAAGTGCAACCTTTCTTGAATCGTGCTTGCCTAGCACAGGGAGCACATGTTCACCATTACTCCGCATAAGGTTGGGATCCTTTCTTGAATACGACCGTATTGATAACCTTGTCGTTTTCATCCGACGAGCACCTGGTTTTTGGCTGTGCTTTAGGAACGTTCCCGCAACATGCTCTCAATCAAAGTGACGTCCTTTCCTGTTGCGAGATAATGCAAGACCTTTTCCGAGTCGATGCCTGGAGAATTACCTTGATGCTAAAAATAATCCCCAACAAAACTCATACACAAAGCAATACAACATACAAGACGTAGGGTATTACACACAATGCGGAACGAACCTATCTAAATCCTTGCCTCGTGTGTGCACCATCATTCCTAAAAACTCGACGAGACCCATGGTAATCTACTACTGAGGTACCCTAGGCAGGTACTCGGTCATTAAATACCGACATCTGGTGCCCACCGTGCAGCAACTCGTTGCAAGCTCGACAAGAGGCGCGATGGGATGAACAACCCTCACCCGCGACAATGAGGAAGGCGTGACCCTCGTCTTCAGCGCTTGGACCTTCATGGCCCTAGGCAAGGGCAGGTTCGCAAGCTACCTTGCGGATTGCCGAGGCCAGCCTCGATGACGGCGACTCCACCAGAGCCGCTTCATGATCTCATCGACCAACTCAACGAGAAAAAACTCTCGACTCCGACCTCAACTCCGACTTCGACTTCGACTCCAGCCTCAACTTTGAATTTGACTTCGACTCTGACCCGGGTTCATCAAGTCGAGTCCGGATTTGGGGCTGGTCATCTCCAGGACACCAGGAGGACTGCACCAGCATACGAACGACAACCTCGACTAGTAGGCTCGACCCGAAACCACTCGGGAATGAGTCCCGCAAGATTCACCGACAATCACCTCATCGCGCGCGACGACTACTTCGACTATGACGCGAATCAAGCTAAGTCATATTCAATAATTATTTTCTTCATAATAATTTTTTTGTCTTATTTTACACATGCTTGGCCATGTGCCAACTAATTTTTGGGTACGTCCTTCAACAAAAATAGTTCTCGAGGGCTATACCATCGCTAACTATGGAGCATGCCACGTTAGCCCACGTATTTGGTAATTCATATTACGTAGGGCGCTTAACCCACAAACTTGGTACTCTGAGTTACGCAGGGCTCGGCCCACAAACTTGGTACACCGACTTCTGTAGGGTTCTTAGCCCGCGAACTTGGTACATCGAATTACATAGGGCTCTCGAAGGCTATAGCTGCGGATTCAAGAATCATTGCTGATGGGTGCAAACCCTCGCGCAATCTCTCCCACAGGAGAAAGTCCTTACCGACTACTTTATTATTTCTCTCCACTCTTAATGACCATCACCGCTCAGTAGCATGAACCTTAATTCATGAGACTTCGGCTCCTTCGCAACTCCTACGCACCTACACATCTAAAAAGACACAAGTATCCGCATTATGGGCTATGGTTAAGTGGAACAAGTGTTTCAACGTAACGCATGTACTAGTTCGGCAGTGGTTTCTAGAATAAACATATACAATTTATTAATGGGATATCCATCATTCTGCTTTATGCAATACATATGAAAAACAATTGCCATTCAATGTAATGCATGGGTGGTAGTTGGTTCTTGTCGGATACGAAGTCTTAACTATCATCCAATGTAATGCATGGGTGGTAGTTGGTTCTTGTCTAATACAAAGTCTTAACTATCATTCAATGTAATGCATGGGTTGTTGCTGGTTCTTGTCGGATACGAAGTCTTAACTATCATTCAATGTAATGCATGGTGGTAGTTGGTTCTTGTTGGATACGAAGTCTTAACTATCATTCAATGTAATGCATGGGTGGTTGTTGGTTCTTGTCGGATACGAAGTCTTAACTATCATTCAATCTAATGCATGCATGGTAGTTGGTTCTTGTCTGATACAAAGTCTTAACTATCATTCAATATAATGCATGGGTGGTCATTGGTTCTTGTCGGATACGAAGTCTTAACTATCATTCTATGTAATGCATGAGTGGTAGTTGGTTCTTGTCAGATACGAAGACTTAACTATCATTCAATGTAATGCATGGGTGGTTGTTGGTTCTTGTCAGATACAAAGTCTTTGGTTGGATGACAACTGTATGTTTCAGTGGGTGACAAGATTCAGGCACTATAAAACTAGACGTCCAAAGAGGAAACAAGAACTAACAATCATTGAGTGACAAAGTATTGTGCTAGAGTGACCCCATTCAAAGCCATGATTCATTCCTCGTCATTCACAGAGGACTCCTCCGCCTTCGAGGTGGTCAGCAACAACTCCTCTACCTATGAGGAGCCTAGCAAACACTCCCCCGCCCCCAAGGTGCTCATTAACGACTCCTCCACTTATGTGGTGCTTGACAACCATTCCTCTGTCATGCTCAACAATGACTCCTTCGACTCCGAGGTGCTCAGTAGCAACTCCTCATTCTCTGAGGTGCTTAGCAAATATTCCTCTGCCTCCAAGGTGCTCAACAACGACTCTTGCGTTGTGCTCAACAACAACTCCTCCGCCTCCGAGGTGCTCAACAACGACTCCTTCGCCTCTGTGGTGCTCATCAACGACTCCTCCGTGGTGCTCAACAACCACTCCTCCTCCTCCGAGGTCCTCAGCAATGACTCCTCCACCTCCAAGGTGCTCAACAATGACTCTTCTGCCTCCAAGGTGCTGGCGAATGACGATATGCTAGGTGAGATTATTAGGCGCCTTCACTGCCCAACCTGCCTCGTTAATGCCACACTCTCCAACAAGCATTGGTACCACAATGCCTCCCAAGAAGCCACCATCAGTGCCTTCCGTTCACGACAGTCCCCCCAGCTACTCGGGATCTACATCTCTGGTGATGCTCTCTCTCTCAGCCCGAGTTCGTCTCGTTCCCTGATGCATCAAATCCGGAGCTCGGGGTTGCACTCCGTCATGGTAAATTTGGTTTTAATAACTTGGGCACAATCCTGATTAGCGTTTGGGATTGCCGCAATGATCGCGTCCTCTATGGATCTGCTGATTCCATCAACCTCGCCCTTGTGCCCGCTGTGCGAACCCCATTGCGTGGACACACTGTCGTGCTCCCACCGCAACCGTCCACCACGTGGCCCAACTGTCCTCATGCCATGCTCCTCCCTGATGACGCCGGTGATGAATCCTTATGCTACCGTGTCGACATAGGCAGCAGGGGTCGGGTGGTCTATGCTAGGGTATTTAACCTACGGGATGGCTTCTGGACCATCAATTGTGTAGCTTTGGCTAATGTTGATCGATCCCCGCAAGAGATCCTCAAGATGACTGTACTCATGCGTGGCAAGATCTACATGCTGACCGCTGCAGCATACATCCTCGTGCTCGATCTGGCCACCGCTAGCTTCTCCACTATCAATCTCCCAGAAGGCGTGGAATTTGAGTATTCAGGCAACCTTGCCCCTTGCCGTGGAGATGACTCTATTCTGTACCTATTCCACGTGAAGGAAGATAAGCTCACGGTTTGGTTCCAGAAGATGAATGACCGTGCCGGCATGTGGGTAGGCATGGATACCATTCCACTACACGACACATGTGGGCATCTCATAGAGCAGGGTTGGGAGCTGGCAGAAGGGGAGTCGGCCATTGTGTCAGTGGTGGGAGTTGGAGACAACGCCGAGTTCGTGTTCTTGGAGTTCGAAGAAGCAGGCGTCATTGTGTACTTGCAGCTCAGCAGCAGGAGCGTGAAGGTGGTGTACCAGAGGCATCCAGACAATGATTTCTCTATGCGTGTTTTTCCCCTCATGATGGTCTTTCCCCCCTTCTTTCCAAGACTAGTTGCACATGAAGGTCAAGGACAGCATCAAGAGTAGCCACCCCTGTAGAATAAGGTGCTTGCCATCTGCACCTTCGTAGAGTTCATATTACTTGCTTTAAATTGAATAAGGTAGTTCACAGATTCAGGAGGCAGACAATCGAGCAGCGTTGTGAGTCTTTTGTTGTTCTCTACTAGGTACAACTTTGCTTTAATTTGCTTCTCCTTAAGACTCCATATGCACAAGTATTGTATCTTGGTTTGTGTTTCCTAATTTGGCTAGTCCGTGCTCAGCTTTGAAGCTACAGTTTTGTTGATTCGCCCTTTCAATTCAAAAGTTCATACCGAATTATACATGTGGTGTACACGACTTAGAATTGAATTAGCTTGTTGTGCAAAGGCCCATTACTATTAAATGTCTGACAATTAGCTAGTTGTTATGTGGCCATGCAAGCCATATAAATGGATGAAAAAAAATTCCCGTGTAGGAGGGCCGCAAACTTTTCTCGGTGCAGCCCCACGCCTGTGTGCGCCGCGTGGAAAACCGAAGAATGGGACACACACGACCAAGGAAAAGCCACAGACGGTTCGGCTTGGACGATAGACGCAACTCTTCCCCTATACCTGTTGCTGCCCCACGAGGCCACGATCCAGTGCCTCTGACACCCATCACCTGGCATTGCCGTGTCCTCCTTGTCCTTGAGGCCTGCAGCTGAGATCACAGGCGCGACAACCTATTACCGAAGCGACTGCAGTCCCTGAACCACGTGGCCAGGGTCGCAACGACAGACGAGCGGGCGCATGAGGTGTCACAGCAGGCGACAAAACGAGTTAGGAGCACATGCATGTAGTGGCCAGCCCAGAAGAAAGTATAGGTACATATATAATAAATTAGACATGCTCACCTGACTTGCATGTAAGGTTGTTTGAAATAAGAAGAGTCATAGAACTAAAACCAATCGTCTAAATTAGATTTCACCATTATATCTTTTATGATAACATCTTGAAAACAAGATCATAGTTAACTCTGTTTGGACGATTTTGTTTTTATGAACTTTTTTTATATAGGTAGAACATTTTTTTCCTATTCCATCCTTATACTTTAACAACCGGAACAAATGATTCTTTTCTACGAATAAAAAGACTAAATTGTACGCACAAATAATTAAACATTAAGAACCAATTAGCCTATGAAGTGAAAAAAGGCTAAAAGCGTCAACAAATTATTATACCTGGAGAACAAAAGCGTCCACATAACAAACAAAATATTGTTACAGGTGAACAATTAACCCACAAAAGTTAAAAACTAATAGAAAAGGAGCGGAAAAATGTGAACCACCAAATTAACACCATGAACAAATTGTTCTACATGATGAACAAACGTTATCCGGAACAAATTAAATATACACACATGGTGAACATATTAGTATGAAAAAGAAAGAATAAAAATTAGAAACAATGAAAGAATAGGTAGAAATAAAAATATGAATAACTAATTTAGCATCGCAAACAAGTTGTTCTAAATGATAAACAAACATTATCACATCATGAAAATACTAAATATGCACACGTGGGGAACATATTAGTATAAAAAAGAAAATCAAAAATGAAAAATAGATAAAATATATTCAAAAGAATAACATTATTTAAAAAAATAAAAAGGGAATGTAAAATAAAAGGAGAAAGGAAAGGAAAAGAAAACAAAAAAAATACAATTGGATCACAACTGGGCTAAATCGCATTATCGTGTAGCAGGCCAAAATTGCCACCGCCCCGACACATAGTTGTGGCAGGGATGAGCGACCAACCCAAGTTGGAAGTTGTGGCCTTGTGTTATTGGCCAGCAAGTCCACTTGCTATTCCATCTGAATACCACACGTGAGTGAGCCTAGAGCAGAAGATTTTACAATTGGGCCATATGGTGGAGCAGCATACGAGAAGCTCAATTATAGTATATTTGGCTTTGCTTTTAACATTTTATTATTATTTGACCATTAACCTAAAATATGTTTATATAGAATTAAAATTAGTTACATGCATTGAACGTCTATTTTTGTAATGTTCAAATGACATAAACAATAGGAAGCTTCAATGAGCAAAATAACAAAAGAAACAAAGAAATGTTCACTTAAAACATAGAATATTCCAAAAGATGTTTTACATTGCAAATAAATGAGTTTGCATGGACAATAAATTAGCATTGTGAACAAAATAAGTCTACAAAGTGAACAAGACGGTGCCACATGCGAGTAAATTGTTCTATACATAGAACAAAGCATAAAAATCGCAAAGCAAATTATTCTTATACGTCTAGAAAGTGAATAAAGTATTGTATACAAAGAAGGAAGCATACGAATCATGAGCAAATTATTCTTACAAGTAGGCTATCTAATTTAAAAATCTAACAAATAAATTAATGTTACAAACAATTAAGACAAAAAAATGAACAAAGCAGCTCCAAGCGGTGAACAAATTGTTCGACATGGAAAAAGAAATAGTTTCACATTACCAACAAATTATTCTTATAGATGAACAACATATTTCCACATGGAGAACATATTAGTATAAAAAGTAAATAAATCTATATGCATGTTATCTAGTAAAAATCTGAAGTAAAAAGTAATCATAAACAAGTAAAAGAAAAAGAAAAGTTACAATTAGCAAAAAATTAAATAAGGAATAAAAAGAGAAAAATAGGGATGCAATGAATATAAAAGAGAAAACAAATCCAAAATATCTAGATGATTAAAAAAGAATGCAATGAATAGAAAAAAATAGAAAAAAGAAGAGGAAAGAAAAAAGAAAACAAAAGTGCATCCAGCTGCTTCTTGTGCAATGCAGCCTTCTCATCGTGCGACAAAATTGCTTGCCACGTTTCTATGGACCGGAATCACCTCTGCAGCCCAAGCACAATTTCTTTGGGCGGTACGTGGCCCTCTTATTACCGTTCGACGACCAAGGCCGTGCTGACCACATGGGTGGTTGCTGGTATATATATAGAGCAGTAGAGGTTCCCGTGGTTTGGTTCCCATGGGGAAGGGGGGAGGGTGGGTAATGCCAAAACCACCTTGAGGTCGGCTGGTGCTTTGTTGGCCTCCAGGGTCCATTCAAAGCTATCTGCTTTTTTTAGGAGCTTGAAGAAGGGCAGACCCATTTATACTAACTTGCTTATAAAATGGCTTAGGGCCACCATCATGCGTGTGAGTTTCATGACTTCCTTTTTACATGTTGGTTGGGATAGTCTGCATAAGGCCACAATTTTGGTCGGGTTGCCATGTTCTCTTACCACGAAGCCCAAAATTTTTCCCAACGGGACGCCAAAGACCCATTTGGCCAAGTTGAGCGTCCATCTAAAACACCGAAGGTTGTTGAAGGATTCTTGCAAGTCGGCTATAAGGGTGTTGGGGCTTTCTCTCGGATCAACACACTGTTGCTGAGTTGTTGCAAGAGTTCAGCGAGTCGGACGGCCTTGCCGTCACACTCGTACGAAGTCTTGACGTCTCCTCGGATATTGAGGACACCCTTTGGGGCTAGCATTTTGAGTACCTGATACATGTTGTTTGGGATGGTCATGAAGCAGGCCAGCATAGGTCGCCCGAAATGGCGTGGTAGGAACTGTGCAAGTCAGCTACTTCAAAATGGATGTGCTCAGTTCTATAGTTGTCAGGCGTGTCGAAAGTGACTTTAAGGACGACCCTTCCTATCGGGTAGGAGGCCTTTACTGGAATGATGCCGAACAATGGGTCTTGAGCTTGTTGTAGTCACGCATAATCGACACCCATGTTGGGTCTTCAGCTTGTTGGGTGCTGATGAAGATGATATTTAGGGCCCTTCCCCCGTCCATGAGGATTTTAGTCAGTCGGACCCTATCTACCACTAGGTTGACCACGAGTCGATAGGAGCTAGGTTTCAAAAGGTGGATCTAGTGGTCGACTAGGGAGAAGATGATGGGCAATTCAACTAGCGTAGGGGCTTGATAGGTCTGGTGCTGATCATGTTGATTTCCCGGGTGTGCAACTTCTACATCCTTTTGTCGGGGAAGGCGCTGAGTCCTCCAATGATGATGTTGACCTATCAGCCAACACATTGGAATTCACAGTTGGCATTGTCTTGCTGGGCTTGCTACTCTGGTTCAGGTTGGTGATCTTCACTGCAGTGGTGTCGGTCGTTGTGAAGGTAGCTGCCGTCTCTGTACTACTTGTTGTCGCGACGGTCGGAACCATGGTAGTTGTTGAATAGTGGCTTCTCGGGAGCCGGGGAACCCCCGATCTCTCGTCACAGGACGTGGCACTCCTTGAATGTGTGCTTTGCGTCTTTGGGGAGTGGACACGGTGCATCCAGGCGGGCAAGTTCTTCTGGGAGGAATCTTGACTAAACCCTGGGTTCTCCCTCATTTCTCCCTCGGTGATCGCCACCAGGGGTTAAGGCCTACTTTGTCGGCTGTAGGTCGGTTTGCTACATTTTGGGTCAGCGCTGGGTCGGTCGTTGTCGTTGTGTCACCTATACCTTGTTCCGAACTAGGTTTGCTCGACATCATCAGCCTGAGATTCCAATTCCACTACTTCCATCATCTCCCCAACTATCTTGGGGTCGACTTTGAATATAGTGCGGTAGAAGGAGGCATCAAAGAGACCACGTCGGAAAACATCAATGATGTCATGCTCTTTGATGTCTACAAGTTTGTTGCAATTATCAAAAAAGCGGTTGGTGTACGTGCGCAAACTTTTGCTTATGTGGTGTTTGCCCAGATCCAGATCGAATCTGGATCAAGGTCTGGTGTAGGTTGCTTGGTAGTTCTAGGTGAAATCTTTGCAGAGGTCAGTCCATGTGTCAATGGAGTCTCTGGGAGTCCCGAGAGCCAGAGTAGGGCTCCCTTGCCTAACATCATAGGGAAGTAGGCGGGCGCTTGGTCAGTGTTGCCTTGGGCGGCCATGACCGTGGTGGAGTATGTTTTCAACCAGAGTTTCGAGTCAGAGCGACTATCGGAATTGTCTATAGGGCTAGATTGACAGAGTCGGGCCACTGGATGGCGCGAAGCCTAGCGGTGAAGGCCGAGAACCCATCGTATTCGTGATCTTCATTGCCTGTGCCGTTTCTTGGGATGTGGGGTCAGCCATCATGGTGGCGTGGCTGATTATTGCGGGGCGAGCCATAATGTCTGTTGTATCGCTCATGCTCTAATAGTTTAAGCATGGCACGACGGTCGTCCTCATAGTAGTTGCTGCTGCTGTTGTTGGGTTGTGCATCTCTCTGGTCTGGCCGGTCGTAGTCTTTATCGTAGCCTGCGCAACGCTCTAGTTTAGCCGTGTATCACTCTCTATGGCGGTTGTCTAGGTCAGCATGCATGTCACGCTCCCATCTGTTTGTGGAGCGGGCAGAATTAGATCTTCCAGACACGGATCTGGAGTATAGGGACCTCTTGACCTGCTGTTGCGCAGCCTCGAGGCATGGCTTGATGTGTTCCAACTCCGGAAGTCAGAGGGTGTATGAGTTCTGCAAAGGCGACGATGATGTTGGCCTGCGGCGTACGGAACCTTGTGCTCTGTTGAAGGCGCATTCCAGGTTGCGTGGATCTACGCGATCAGGGGCGAATCTAGAGCATCGAGGACCCGAGTGCACAATTGTAAAAACATCTACATCTAACATATAGAATGACAAAAAATACTTAACAAAATGACAAATCTGGTAGAACATGTCTACATAGCAACTGGCAAAATACATAATTAAGCTGAGTCCTTGATGAGACGATAATAGCCTATAAAAAAGTGCAAAGTAGATGGTTTAATATTAATAGAAATTTTTGGACTCACAAATTAGAAAATGATGGAAATGAAAGAAATAGATTACCTCTTAATATTTTCGATTTCCCATTTTTCTAAATCGATCAACAATAGCTTCATTTGTAACTTTCATTATTTTTTCTTTCTCCACATAGCAAATGATACTATTGCTCAAGAACTCTTCACCCATACGGTTGCGCAACTGTGTTTTAATAATTTTCATGGCTGAAAAGCACGTCTCAACTATAGCAGTGGCGACAGGTAATACAAGTACTAGCTTTAACAGCCGATAAACCAAATGATAAGTAATACGTTTCCTTGTTTCTACCATTTTTTGAGAAAGCTCAGCAATGGTCTGTATGTTGGCAAATCTGTCATCATGACGCACATCATCAATGTAAAGGAAAAGTTCAGCATTAAGATCCTTCAATTCCACATAATCAAAGTCATTAGAATATAATTTAGCTAGGCTTATTAAACTGTCCACATTGAAATCATCAAATGAATCTCTTGGATTGAATGCAGCTGAGCATACAAGCAATTGTGAGGTAGTCTCATCGAAGCGACTATCAAGCTCTCGTATCAACCAATCAACAACTTCGTTAAAACATTGGAAAAAGTCTACTTCACCCCCTAACCTATGAGGGGTGGAACACATCACCCCCTAACCTATGAAAGTGAATTTTTTACCCCCCGAACTTTGTAAAACCGGATAAATCACCCCCGAAGCATTTTAAAAAATCATAATAAATCACAGAAAAATCATAAAATGGAAAATCAAATTGTGATGGACTCCAAATGAGTAGATCTACGCAGTGAACATATAATAGGGTATCCTTTAGTACATTTTTTATAGCTATGAAGAAAAACATAGATCTAACGTTACCGAAAAAAATGTACTAAAACATTTTGTATTATATGTTCACTGCGTAGAACTACTAATTTGAAGTCCAACACAATTTGATTTTCCATTTTATGATTTTTTTGTGATTTATTATGATTTTTCAAAACTGCTTCAGGGGGTGATTTGTCCGGTTTTAGAAAGTTCAAGGGGTAAAAAATCCACTTTCATAGGTTAGGGGTGATGTGTTCCACCCCTCATAGGTTAGGGGGTGAAGTAGACTTTTTCCTTAAAACATTTGACTTTAAAATGATGTTTGTTGGTAATTCCTGTTTTTTTCCTTGGTTTAGTTGGATCAATGTAGGCCTCATCCATTTCCAACTTGGAATTATCTTGTTTATCACAAAACTCATAGACTTCACCAAGTACTTTCTCCCAATCATCTCTTCTAAACTTATCCAAATGATTTCTAGTAGATCTCACACAGTTAACAACATTCACAATATCTTGATATTTCTGTTGCAATGCCATTGACAGGGTATTTGTGATGGTGAGAACGGTCAACATGAGATGCAAATATGTCACACCCGGATTTTTACAAAAACCCGAATGCGGCCATATGTGTGCCCAGGAAGTCATAGTACACATATAGCAAACAAATATGATAAACAGAGAACATATGCTTGAATAAATTCTTCATTAAATAAAGTTTTACATCAGAGTGCTTCATAAATAAACTAACCAATAACAACGGAACACTAATAAACTCTCAAACTAATGGAGCCGCAATCCACAGGGACTCTGACTGAGGGATCACAACTCAGTAGTACGACAAATCTTCTGTAAACTCAGCAGCAGACTCATGCCCAGCCCAATCTGTTTACCCGTATGAGATTTTGTTGAATAAATGACAAGTGTAAGTAAACAATTACTTAGCAAGTATAGCACGGTATGAATGCTCAAAATAAGGCTAGACACGGCTTAACTGCATTAGCATTTTTAGTTGGTTCATTTTAACATTATCCAAGTTACTACAGTGAATGAAACCCAGTTACAACCCAATTAATAAAGTATAAGTGACATTAAACATAAATAAACATCATCTTCTAATCAAAAAGGATTCAGGCCGCTCGTGACCCTGAGCAAGGCTGTCATTATAGATTTTACACTCTACAGAGGTTTCGCCCTTTACCCACCAGTCGCGTAAAAGTTCAAAAGAACTTTGCACCCAACCACGCACATCAACACTTCTGAGGTGTGATTGCATAGGGACGCTATACGAGGTCCTTCACAAGACACCCTAACAGCACAGTGGCCGCTAAGGTACAATAAGGTGGTGAGACTCTAGGCATCGAGATTGACTGACCCTCAGGGCGCAACGTGAGGGGGTCAATGGCATCCGAAGCACGGGCAACTCATGCCAACAATAAAAATAAAGAGCGCAACGTGCGGAGCTCCTGTACCACAGGGGCTCCCAATACGGGACTGTGCCTAACGTGACAGAGCCGACGGGGCTACCGTCCTTGGTAGAATCAAGAAACACCTCGCGCCTTACTTTCCAAAACGTCGTCGGCCCCACCGGTAACCACTGGCAAGCTAGAGACGTACAAGCTACTTAACCAAGACCAGAGCCATAATACTTCTAGCGGTGGCGACAGGCTCCTGGGTTGCCGCTTTAAGAACCAGACCTTATGGAGAGACACTAGAGCAAAGCACACAACACATGCTCTAGTTCCCTAAACCATGTTGCTAAAAAGCAAGTTTTAACATTATTGTTGAAGTGAACCATTAAGTCAAAATTAACAGTTAAATAATGGTGATAGTAGCCATGCATAGCAAAATCTACCCATATACATAAACCCAAGGTAAACGAGGAACATGGTATACAAACTAGGTACAACCTTAATAGGACATCAATTTATACACATACTTATGAAAGTAAATTAATATAAATGGTGTGTATAGGTAGCAAGGATTGTCCGTGCTATAACTTGCCTTCCTTGAAGTGTTGCTGCTGCTAGTCCTGCTCTGAAAAGTCCTCACCGAACTCAAACTCCAAAGCGAACGGCTCACCGACTGGACACGAATCTCCATACAAGCATGCATGCAAGACAATACATGCAAACAAATAATATTCTATTATAACAGTACACCAAACAGTAGAAACAGTACAAATAAAGATTTTAGAAATAATCTATGCTTCACTACGAACACATGAGCGCAAAAATCACACTAATCGGAGCTAAAATGGAAAAGATATGGCAAATCTAAGATCTAGGGACTGCTGGCAAGTTTTAAAAGTTTCCAGGGGCTTATTTGTGAAAAACCAGGGGCTAAGACATAATGTTGTATTAAAACCCGAGGGCCTACGCGTAAAACTAACCCTAAAGGATGGCGAGTTCTATTATTAAAAAGGTCAGGGGGTTTTCCATAAAATACAGGACCTAACTGTAATTATTTTCAACAGGGGGGGTGAACTGCGGGTTAATTCCAAATCTTGGAGGGACCTTGCTGCAAAACCGCAGGGGCTGACCGGTATGGCTAATGTTTGACTTGGGCGTGGGCGGATGTGGGCCGTTGGATCAACATCTAGCGGCTCAGATTGGATTAGGGAGGGGCGACCGGCGGGAACAGGGGCAGCGGCGGCGCCGCTCTCCTGCGTGGCGGCGCATTGCCGGAGCCGAGGCGATCTCGAGCTCCCGCCCGCCATTTGCGACATGGCTTCGACCTACGGGTGCGGGGCGACGTGGCGAGTGCGTCTAGGGGGTTCTCGGCGAGGTAGTGGCGGTGTGGGCGACGTGCATTGGCGGCTGGCGGTCGACCATCTCCGGCGAGGGGGATGGAGTGTGCGGGGTGCGCGAGAGGGGGCGTGGGAGGGCTTGGCGCAGTGCTTACCACGCGAAGAAGGTCGGGGCGGGGTCGAATCGGCGATAGCGGCGTCGGAGGAGGGAGCTCGTCGGCGGCAGGGGAGGCTTTGGGGAGAAAATGGCGGCACTATGCGGAGGGGAGGCTTTGGGCTCGAGAACTCAAGGCGAGGGCGGGGTGAAACATTGGGGAGCGTGGGGCTGGGCTTATATAGGCCCGGGGGAAGCCTCGGCGTGCGCGTGTGGACCGGGGCGGCCGGCGGTGGATTGGAGCCTTCCAAGCCAGGAAATCACCTTCCATGCCGGGCGCGCGGACGAATAAGGAAAGATGAGCGTGGGAAGGGTTCGGCGAAGGTGCTTGGGTGGGCCACGGGCGCGGGAAGGGCGCTGAGCGGCCGGCGGACGCAGCGGTGATTGCGCCGGGGCAGGGGAAGCGTCGGGCGGGAAGTAGGGGGAGATCCCGACAGGTGGGTCCCCCTGTGAGCGAGTGGGAGAGGGGAGGGGGAAGCTGGGCCGGGCAGAGCTGTTGGGCCGGCTCGGGGGAGAGGGCCCGAGTGGGGGGGTGGTGAGTGTGAGTTGGGCCGGTGGGAGAAATGGAGAGGGCCTGGGCTGGACTGGGGAGAAATAGAGGGAGTGCAAGTGAGCCAAAGAGAAAGTTTGAGGGGTAAAAGTGGACTCGGCTTGAATTAACTTTTCTAGAATTCAAACAAATGCAAATTAAATTTGAATTCAAACAGAATTTAAATTCCAATTTAACTTACTATCAAACAAAACTGAGTGCAACAACATGAGTGCAACAAAAATGTTTCTACAACTTATATTTGATTTTAATATTCATAAATAATTCAATTAACCTATATTAATTATGAACAAATTAAATAAAAGTCAATAAATTACTAAAAAATTTAAATAGGCTAGTTTTGGGTGTTACAAAATAGAATACAAATTCAAAAGACTGGAAGTACACAAGAACACCCCTTGCTTTGCCATCCTTGTCTTCCTTTTCCACAAATTCTAGCACTTTGATAATTGTTTGGAACAAGTTAACTAAGCTTCTAAGAGATTTATAGTGAGAACTCCAATGGGTATCTCCAGATGGATGCAGACATTGTTCTTGATTCAATCATGTCCCAGTTTTAAGTAATCCACAACACAAGGCCTTGCTAACTTCTTTGAGATTGATATCTCGAATCATGTCCCTTCTCTTTGAAGAACCACCCACCACATTCAGTAAGGTAGAAATCTTGCTAACAAATTCTGCAATGCTTGTATGCTTTCTAGCAACAGCTACAACCACTAGTTGAAGTTGATGAGCAAAGCAATGGACATAATATGCCTACTATTTTATCTCATGATCAATGATTTTAAACCATTGAACTCACCTCGCATATTGCTAGCACCATAATATCCTTGGCCTCTTACTTGCTTCAAGCTCAGTTTAAATCCAGCAAACAACGAATCAATACATGACTTGAGATTAGCAGAAATTGTATCTTTCACATGAACAAGCCCAACAAAGCTCTCCTTGACAAGCCCACATTTATCAACATATCTCAACACCACTGCCATTTGCTCTTTGCAAGAGACATCTCTAGACTCATAACTAGCAGGCAGAATACATCTCGCCCAATATCTTCAAGGATAGAATGTAAAATCTCATCTGCAAAACACTTAATGATTTCTTTTTGTATATCAAAACATACCAAAAGACTATTGTCTGCAGCATCATCTGTCACTGCCTTGGCTAAAGATGCATCATGCTTGGCTAAGCAATCGTATACTTCCCTATAATTCCCTTTGTTCAAGGATGTCTTTGACTCATCATGACCTTGAAAAGGAAATCCTTGCCTAAGTAGCAATCTGACAGTATCAATTGCGCCATTAAGCCGAACAAAATATGCATTCTTAGAAATCTCATGCTGGTCATGCAAAGCCACATCAGTATGTTGTTTTCTTCTCAACAAAACCTCACAATTTTTCACTGCAACATTGTGAGGGCTGCCAACATCACCAACATGCTCCTTAAATCTTTCTTTATTGTTCCAAGAATGCCAACCATCAACAACAAACGACTTATACCCAGCCGCCTTCTTAGAAGGCTCTCTAAACAAGAAACAAGTAAAACAATAGGCTCTATCGGTAGACTCACTGTACTCAAGCCAATTTCCAAATTCATCAAACCATTCGGGATTAAACCTTCTACTTTTCTCCCCAATCTGAGTTGATGGAAAATTAAGAGTGCAAGGTTGACAAGGCCCATTTACCAAGTACCTTCTTCTTACTGATTCTCTAAGATTAGGATGATAAGCACGTATTTCTTTCATTTTGCCCGGATTAAATTGGATCTCCTCCTCCCAATTGATATCTTCCGGAGCTTGCGGACCTAGAAAAGTAACATTGTTGTTCTGTTGCTGAGAATTACCAACATTGTTAGCATCATTCGGGGCTTTCCTTTTCAACAATCTTTCCATAAAATTACGTGCCATTACATATATTTAAAAATCATTGTTACATTTATGTCCTGTGATCACCATCGAGATGAAAATAAAGGGGAAAAAGAAACTGATGACTTACTTGACATGATTTTTTTACGAGTTAAATACCTGGTCCTCAAGTCTAGGCAAATTCTTTAGACCTTCTTTTCAATATGCAAAACTAGAACCCCAATTACAAACCCTAACAATATAATTCATTTGAATATAGGGGAATCGGTAATCAATCAGTTGAAACACTATCTTATTGTGTCAGAACAAATTAATTTGCACTAAAATTGGTCAAGAAATATTTTTATACCATCCAGATGCAGAAAAGGGGAGGGGACGTGGATAGAGGGCCTGAGCCTGATGCCTTAATTTGATTCCGCAACCTGCAACTGCAATCAGCGATTCCTGCTGGATAAGGCGTGCTGCCGACCTGCTGTCTGCCGAGCCGTGGTAAGCGCCTGAGCGGTGAGCCGGTGGCCAGCGATCATGGCAAGCAGGGTGCGCCATGCCCCGTGTAGTGCCTCCGCTCCATCGCTCCCGTCTTCCGCCGTTCTACGATTTGGGGATGCCGGGCAGCTGGGCGTTTTGCGCGAGAGACGCGTCTTTTCGTTTTCCCTCTTTCTTGGACTCTTGGTCTCTCCGTGACTTGACACAATTTTAGGCGAGAGGTAACTGTGGGCAGTAGTTGTTGCCCTGTTGGGCACTTGGGCTGTTTGGGCTGCACGTAAGCAATTTGGCTTTCATGAGCTGCTTGCAGCCTGCTGGGCAGCTGAAGGTGGTGCACGTATTTTTTTCTAGGGAGTGCACAAGAGGTGAAAATCCGATGCTAATTACTGAAATCTAAAATTTTGCCTGGTGCATGTGCACTCGGCAGGCTGAACGTGGCGTCGCCCCTATACGCGGTTGAACAGCAGGTTGCCCCGCCGGTCTTGGTCGATTACTTCTAGTGTCACGCCATGATTGTTGCGAGCTCCGGCCGGTGCGTTGATCTCTTGCTATTGGCGCCGCTCCCTGTCTTGGTTGCGCTGCACGCGGAGTGCTACGACGGATTCAGTCTCTCCCTTCTGGGTCGGTTGATCATCAGAGACAAAAACTTCACGCTCTGGAGGTGTGGTGTAGCTTGATTCATCATTTTATTGGGTTTGAGTCGGCGGGAGTACTATGATGGCGATCTGGAACTCGCCATAGTTAGGGAACTGGGTGGTTTTGGGTGGGTTCTCATATTCCAGTTGGAGTAGGCGGGGCAGCGTTGGTGAGCCTGACTGGGAGTTGGCTTATGAGGTCGCTTAGTGTTGCCTCTGAGAGGGCGATGCACTCAGCGAGGGTGTTGTTGACGTGATCTAACCCAACGATGATCTTGTTGCGTGGTGGGACTCGACGTCGAGGCAATAGATCTGGGATCCGGTCCTGGATATGAAGCTGCTCGACCTACTGCAGGAGCGGGTGGACGATCGGAGGCGCAACCCCTGAGCCTGTCAAGGCGGATTCAGTCGGCGTTGAGCCAGCACGGCTAGGTGAGCCGGCACCGCTACTGTTTGAGGTGGAGTGGCATTCGGCAAAGAAGTTGATGCCGTTCAGGTGTTTGGGGTTGGCGTCCACTCTTGCTGGGAAGATGACGTTGGGTTGATCTGGCATTGATCTTATTGTGGAAGACTCTGCGATTACCCCTACCTGGCACACCAACTATCGGATTTTAAGACCGGCAATCTAGAAGGGGATACCCAAGTGGTAGATTTGTAGGCAATGGGATCACGGGGTTAACATGCTCGACATAACACAAGATGCAAGGTTTACCTAGGTTTAGGCTACATGGAGGTATAATACCCTACGTCCTATATTTTGTGTGGTTTGTATTGGTTGTGTTCGATAAAGCTTCAGGAATCTATGGCAAACTTTATCGGTACACCACGGGAAAGAATCTTGTGTCCCCTAGGGGATGACCTATGCCACTTTATATAATCCGATAGCCTAGGGTTTATAAGTCGGTTTAGATCTAAAACCTACTAGATTACATTAATAAAATCAATCCAACTATACTACAACAAATACTCCTCGATATCCAGGTACAATACGTCTATCGGGTTACATGCCTTGGTAGTCGCACCATCATCAAAATCGTTCAGCTAATCGGTGTTTCCTTGTGGGCCACATGAGGGACAGCCCACAACCCTGTCTGAACTGAGCCGAGGCCGGCTTTCACCCTTACTAGTGATGGGCCCAGGGCTACCTGTATCCCACAGTAATAGTTTCTGGTGCTTAAATAAATCTAGAAAATTCCTGATAAACCATTTAAGTCATGAAAATTCCAAAAATCTCGGGAAAATCCCAGAGATGGAGTTGGACATGAGGGATCCAAATAAACTATTCAGAGCCCTTGAAAAAGTTTGTAGCACTTTCCAAAGATTGGAATTTTCTCTAGAGAAACAAAAATAAATTCTAGAAAAATCTGAAAATTTACTACTAGGCTTCTAAATGCATACATTGCACACATAAAAGCACTAATGCATCAGGAATGAATGGGAACCACATATTTTTCTATAACATATGCCATTTTAATTTAATTTGGAAAATAATTATTTCTTTGTACTAAGTCCCTGTTAATTATATAAACCATGGAAAAATTTAAGAAAATCATTGATTTAACTTGTACTACAAATCACATCCTAAATCTCAGAAATTTTAGGGTGTGACAAATTGGTTATCAACTTCATAGAACTAAATCATGTTATATATCAATATGATGTAATTGAGATGCGATGTATAAATGATTATGAAGGGGAATCTCAAAGGACATCGACGACATCTATAAATAAAATCTTTGATAAATATTATTAGGTACAAGTTAAATCATTTACAACTACATAATTTAAATAATGATGAGGACATCCCAACACTATTTCATGTATCTCAAGGGAGTGGCCATGTAACACATGACATCATTCTAGAAGCTCCCAAAATTACGTGAACCAAGTGTAAATTACACGAAGTCATTGAAAGAAGTTAGAACAAGAGGTGAACTAATTCCTAGACGAAATTAACTTCTACACATATGAGAATGTTATACTACCTAAATGTCCTACATTGGTTGTTCTTAGGTTCAAACATGAAGAGAAGGATTCTACTTTACATATATATGAACTTGAACACAAGGAATGGACTAATAAGGAGCCAAAGTTCACTTTGGAGAGTTCGGACAACATCCTGATCCGTTCGGACATGCAGATTGAATTCACTATACCTATTGATTCCTAAAGGCCCTGGAAGCCCCCAATTACTTGATGGAACACTTATCAAGTCTATTTTTCAATGCAACAAATCATGGTACTTATTATACATGGTTGGAAAGCTTATGAAGTCCACTTTCCAACCTAATAAACTTCTTATTGTTTAGACTTCCCAATAAGTAGTAATGGTCATTTTAGCGATCACTGCTAGAAGATGGACATACAGGCGAGAACTAAAGGAACCATCATGAATGCTTCACTAGTTGGCCTTCCACCTTCCAACGTGGCTATTTCAGTTCATACCTACATAGAAGGGTTGTTCCTAGTATAAATATTACATATATGTTTCTGTAAAAAAAATCTTTTGATCATTTGATAAGCCCGTATGGTTTCACAACCGAGCTGAGTGTCTTACACACACCTTTGTTCTTCCTTGTTCTTCTTGGACTTATGAAGAAGATCTCGGTCCCCTAATTTGTGCTCTAGGCTTCAGGGCCTTTTGTGTGGATTAGACCCGGATTGTGATTCTGTGGTCGTTCAGAGATCGAGTGGAAGTCCTCATGGTTTTGGTGTCTTTCTTCTCGTCGCTTGGTCGCATCCAACCTTGGCAGATATAAAGCTAGTTATCACTTGGCTTTTAACAGCTAGTTACCCTCTGTTCGCAACAAGTTATCCTTTGTTCAAAGACCTATCATGAAGATCGGGCCACCCCCAAGGAGGTTCCTATCAATTACTGTGTATAGAGTGATATTTGAAAGCACATAAAAGTCGCACATGTTAGACTAAAGTGGATATTAGAAAACCTACATATAATTTGGTTGTAATTCAAATGGCAAGAATCGGACCAAAAAAGGCATGAACTTAAATGCGTCGTAGCCAAAAAATTGTCCAAGACAACGGGTCTAAAAAACAGGCCTAACATGGGCTAAACCCATAACACTTTGGGACTGTAATTTGGCCGGTTTAGCATACAATAGATTGCTAGGCTTTCATAATGATTGAAAACATGCGTCACGAAATAATGACCAAATAAGAATCCTAAGAAATTTAAGACAAAAACTGTTTTAGATCAAACACCTTTTATTATGCATGTGATGACTAATATTCGTCACGTGAGATATGATGAAATTTATATTTTTGTGATATAAATGAAATGCCTATCTATCATAATATTTTTTTGAAGGGTGATAAATTTTGGTATTGGAATTGCATACACTGACACTGGATTGTCTGGTACACACACACACACACACACACACACACAAGACCATCACTGTGGATGCCAATACCAGCAGCGGTAATAGTTGGCAACCCAGCCAACAGCGCTCATCGAGGTATGCTTTTAGAGGAGTAGCGTGAATATGAAATCGTATTGTGGATTTTTGAACAGATGTAATTGAAGGTAGTGTATATGCGGTAGTGGTTTCTAGCTACCAAGCTGGTTATTCATAATTTATTTGGATGACAGCTGCCAGTACCATTGGGAGATATGAAACCATTGTGCAACCAAAAATACCATGAGTGATCCCTTCCCCCAAACGATGATGCTTTCCCCGCTATTTGCTGAGGATGAGGATGAATCCTATTTCTCCAAGGTGCTCACTGACAACAACATGCTAGGTGAGATTCTTCAACACCTCCACTGCCCAACCTGTATCGTTCGTGCCATACTCCCCAGTGGGCAGTAGTACTGTACTACAATGCCTCCCAAGAAGTCACTATTATGTCCGCAGCATTCACTCACAGCAATTAACTCACTTATTTAGGACATACTGTTAGACTCACAGGATCAACTAGGAGTAGATCGATGGGATGTCTCTTTGACATTGATGTAAAAGATGATTTTCTTTGTGTGTGTATTTGCACTGCGATAAACTAGTAAATGAAACATGTACCTTTTAATCGCTCCTACTGGTTCTGTCGATGTAGATCTGCTCTAGGCAGCGACGCGCAGTGTAGACCGAGGCGGCGGAGCTTCCCGACCTCACGATCGGGCGTTAGGGTTAGAGGCGGCTGCTTCAGACCTCTTGTCTTGGTGGCTTCCGCATCCCTAATATAGTGCTGCGCGACGGGGGCCTGCAACCCTAATGGGTTGGGCTCCCCCGATCAGGGAGCAGATCATGGACCCAGTTGGCCAAGGCCAACTGATGGAGATCAACACTAACACCTACATCTCCATTGATGACTTCTCCTTGCCGGAGTTCATAGCGCACACGCACACACGAATATTGGTAGAGAATAGAATTATTTCCATGGTGAGAGGTAAGGTTGCCGGGATACTCAAATTCTACTACTTTTGGTAGATCAACAATGATAAATCCCGCGGTGGTCATCAGATCTAGTGTGATGATGTATCCTGCCATGGTCAGCATGTAACTTCCGCGCATGAGGAGAGTCATTTTGAGGATGTCTTGTGGTAACCTAGCGAAATTAGCCAAAGTTGAGCAGTGGATGGTCCACGAGCAAAACCCTTGCATAGACCATATACGATCGGTCCCTGTTGCTAACATTGACGTGGTAGCATGAGGTGTCATCACTGGCATCATCAGGGAGGAGCATGGCATGAGGGCACCCAGGCCAGGTGGTGGACGACTGTGTTGGCAGTAGAACCACGTGTCCCCACAACAGTGTCTACACAATAGGGACAAAGACGAGGTTGAAAGACTCACTTAATCCGTAGAGGACACGGAGTCACGGACATTGCGGCAATCCCAAACACTCAAGAGAACGTGTCTAAGCCACTGAACCAAAGTTACAAAGTGCAGCTCTGGACTTGAGGCATCAGGCAGCTGGACAAACTCCAGTTTGGAGAAGTCGTCACTACTAATGGTAAAGCTTATGGTATGAGATCAAGATATACGTGGAAGGACGTGTGCATTAAGGTTTCCCCTTCTTTATGAATTATTTGGATGACAGCCAACATAGCAAACACAGTGAGCCGATGCAGAAAAATGAAAAGAGCTTATGTGTCAAACACTGGCCTTAGGGGCAACATGTGTCATCGATGTTGGGCATGATTTGAGGGACGAAAATTCCGTGCATGCAAATTGCGCTCGGTGTAGCTACACCATTGATTTGTGACACGTTCGCCCGCATGTTCTGACAAGCACGTAGCTTTGGCTCCTATGGGAGGAAGGCTATACTTGACTCCTCCGTGAGCCGCGCCTATGCTCGCGCGGCTCGCCGTGCTTTTGGGACAGCCGTTGGTGGGAACGATGCTCTAAGGATCCGAGCCTAGCTTTCCATGAAAACGCCTCAAAGCTGGAGCCATGTGCGTGTCACATAATGCAGATGAACGCATGTTACAAATCATGGGTGGACGGACGCATGTCACAAATCTGCGGTGGATAGACGCGTGTGTGACAAATCTTGGGTGGGCACATGATGTTGATGGATGTGTGCCACAAATCTAGGGTGGCCGGACGTGTCACAAATCTTGGGTGGGCCTGAAAGTCAAATTCTCGTGGTCGTTACATGATGCAAATGGACGCGTGTAATAAATCTTGGGTGAACAGACGCGTGTCACAAATCTAGGGTGTGCCTGACGCGTGTAATTCCGTTTCTAAACCTTATAAAATACACGTGGCATATTTATTGTCCACGTGGACCTCCATCTCTCTTTTATTCCACTCTTTCTCATTCTCATCCTCTCTCATAGGCCAGGCGCAGCTACGAGCACCGCCGCTGGCTAAGGCAAGAGCGACTCCACGTGGCTAAGCCCACACCAGCAGCGGGAGGCCCGGGAGGATGTGGGCAGCCGTCAGCGAGGCGGTCGACACGGCAACGAGGACGAAGATTAGCAAGTTTATGGATCAGATTTTGCATTTTGCGAGTTTATGAACCGGAACGACGCGTGCCTACAAGTTTAAGGACCAACGATGGACTTTACTCTTCCTAGAATAAGCATATACAATTTATTAATGGGATATCCACTATTCTGCTTTATGCAATACATATGACAAACAACTGCCTGTAATGCATGGACGATAGTTGGTTCTTGTCGGATATGAAGGATTTTGTTGGATGACAACTGTATGTGCTGGTTGGCGACAAGATTCGGGTACTATAAAACTAGACGCCCTAAGAGGAAACAAGAGCACAAAATAATTGGGCGACCAAAAATTGTTCTAGAGTGACCCCTTCCGACGCCATGATGCATTCCTCTTCGTTCACGAAGGACTCCTCCGCCTTCGAAATCAGCACAAGTACTAGAGATTTATTAGTACGGAGTAGTAGAGATAGAACCAGTAGGGGTCAGCTCCTCCTGTTCTTTCAAAAAAAAAAGTTAGTAGAGAGACCCACGAATATTGTAAGGAGGCATTTGGATTTGAATGGCCTGTGTATAAACTGTGTTGATGAGGCACTTGGGTTGGGATCATCTGACATCTGATAAATTAGAAAAAGAAAGGAAGACAACCTCACAGTCACTATACACATCCTATCCATGGACAAAAATGAGTGAAGCAAAAGAAAAATAAGATAGCCGGTTGATATACAAAGTTTGAATACTCGGGATTATGTGACTCTGGAATTCTGATGGTCACAAATAGGTTGTCACTCATCATGACAAAGGGTTAAGAAATTGTTCTCCCTGCAGTGCAAGTCGATCTGTGCGTTCACCACTTTTAATGTAACATTAGCAATTGTTACTGTAATTTCCAATATCAACACAAGTGTACTACTTATAATAATATTTCTAAAACAATAAGTCGCCGTAGAACATATACAGTTTTTTTTTTTGAAGCGTAGAACATATACAGTTGACCCGTAGCAGACACGAAATCAGCGGGCCCAGCCAGAATATAATACAGCATCATCTATTTTGCTTAGTTGGCTTTGTGATTATTTCTTCCACTGGACAAGGAGGAAGATACTTGCACGCGGATTCTGCCCCCAGAAAAAAAAATAGCACGCGGCTTCTGAATATCCCCATTGCCATTTCGTGAGCCCAAATGAGCAAAACACTCGCAAATTCCCTAGTAGTTTCTGTGCATCTACTTGTCCTATTATCATCTTATAATTATCATGCCCATGCCCATACGCCGGTGAAGAAGGTGATAGATCCGCTGCCGAGAGAGCCATGGACTGCTGCTTCCGCGTGTACGGCCTGATCATTGCCAACACGGTGTGCGTCGGCGGCACGGCCTTCCTCGTCTTCGCGCTCGTCAAGCTCGCGCGGACGCCGCACAGCGCCGGCGGCATCGTCGTCGTCTCCATCTTCCTCGTCATCTGGCTCGTCGTCAACGCCAGCATATACCCGGCCTTCTGCGGCTCGCTCTTCCCGTGGTCCGCGCTGGGTCGGTGCCTCCGGGCGCCACTCAGCGCCGCCCTCTGGCTGCTCTGCCTGCCGGCGAGGTGCGCGCGCGCCGCCCGTCGTCGCGCCGGTGGCGCGGCGGGTGGCTTGCCGCAGTTTGTGGTGCCTAGTCAAAGTCATAGCATCCGCGTGCTTCCCCGGGAGCCGCCCGTGGGTGCCGCAGCCGCCTTCGACATCCCGGCGTACGAGCAGCCGGACGACGACGCGCGGCGCGGCGGCTCGTCGGACTGCTGCTCGGTTTGCCTTGGCAAAGTGGAGAAGGGGGAGATGGTGAAGCGGCTGCCGGCGTGCCTGCACATGTTCCACCAGGAGTGCATTGACCCGTGGCTACGCAACCACTCCACTTGCCCGGTCTGCCGGTGCAACGTCTTCGCGCCGCTGCTGGATCAAATAGTATGACGTTCTTCTCGTGGCGCACAACCAAAAGC
Source organism: Echinochloa phyllopogon (assembly GCA_033239725.1). Lineage (NCBI taxonomy): Eukaryota > Viridiplantae > Streptophyta > Magnoliopsida > Poales > Poaceae > Echinochloa > Echinochloa phyllopogon. The sequence goes on along the minus strand of BTCW01000010.1, from coordinate 11,070,042 downwards.
TGGATCGATCATCCAGGATTTTTTTGATCGGTCTGTAGCCTTAATTTGTTATTGTACGTACTATACGGTGATCTGCGGAATGTACTGTTAGTTTATTTTTTGTTCTGTATGTATATGTATAGGCACCTGAGAAAAAAGTATAAAAGGAGGGATGATACGTTTCTTCAAAGAAAAGATTTTAGGGTCCTAGTTTTATAGTCTCGCTCCAATTTGATACTTCATTCTTTCGGCCTTGTTTTAATATGAATTCTGGTTAGAGGTTTGGTTGTGGGTCAAGTACGTCGATTGAGTTTTTGGAGTTGGAATTTAAAGATAGACTCCATAATGTCAATTTCAGATCTATTTCTGTCTTGTCAGCAATGGGAAACACGGAGCAGACAATTTCCCTTTCCTTTCAGACGCTCAAACCTGCCCTGCCCCCATCACCAGCACCTGAACTCATTCCAAAAACACAACATGCTTCTCCGGATGCGCTCATCCCATCTCCATACATGGAATCGGGTCTTATTCCCATGGAATCGGATTTGGATAGCGATTTTACCGTATTTTATTCAAATGTGAATACAGATTCGGATGCTCTCCATACGATGATATAAAACAGATGGCTCGAATTTAGATACACATTTAGATATTTAATTGTCTTATGTGATAGCAATTAGCATGTATCAATTTGCTTTATCGAAAGCTTTGGAAAACAATAATACTATAAAATATATAAGTAGAGATTAAGTATAATATATCAAGACACTCGTATAATGAGTGGTTTCTTTCTTGGACCCCAAATTTTTTTTGTTCCTTACTTGACACTGAATTGAACTTTTGTTTCTTTTTCGACACTCCCATCCGTTCCATCAGTTGACTCCCATGAATAGGAATTCGTGGATGCTTCTAATCTCATTTCTTAACCAAAATAACCTACACCTCAAAAATCCATGAATCCTTTTGTATTTATACAACACATGGCAATGAACATACTTTTCACTAAAAGAAACATTGAGCATTTAAAATGTCCAAACCAAAATTCACCAAATTTATAGAGAATGAGCATACTTCAAAAAATTGTGTAAAATTACCTAATTTTCGTTCTACCTGATGAAGTAAGCATTATTCATCACAAGTTGCAATGAGAAATTTAAATTATTTAAAATTAACTATATTTTATTAGATAACTAAAAAAATTCTCTATGTGACTTATGATGAATAATAGTTTTATAAAGTAGTTCATCATGCAACAGTAATACTATTTATTTTTGTACAATTTTTGGAAGTATGTTTATGCCCAAAAAATTTGGATAATCTTGAAACATAGCATGAAAGAGTAAATTACACCCACCATACAACAACTTGACAGATGGGTGCAAATTAGTCTAATAACTTGTAAAATGCTCAATTTAGTGTAATAACTTGACATGTGGGTGCAAATTGATCCAATTACTTGTAAAATGCTCACTTTAGTACAATAATTTTGCAAATTGGTGCATCCATAGTACAAATATTACAACAACAACGTATTTGCTAATGCTGGGTCATAATAGAAAGTATATTCATGTCAAAGTAAATTATTATGCATTATTTAGCATTCATATTTGTGTTGCGATGGTAATGTATTTGGCTAAAATAAGAATCTTAATGTTTAAAAAATTAATGTTATGTCTTTAAATTAATTATTTTGATATAGTGATTTAATTTTGATTAAAATATTTAATTTTATACTCGATATTGATAAGTTCACCCTCGCTTGTTTTCTACGTATTTGATTATATGCACTGTTCAACTAAAAAAGAAACCAATGTGGAAATAAATATTTTGAAATCATCCTGTACTTCTTTAGAAGGGAAAAAGGAGCTAAAAGAACATACACAAACATGCTTTCTATAGAATTACTGAACATATGAGCAGAAGCGTAAAAAACAAAGGTTCTAAAGTCTCTCTTATGTACTTCAGTCTTTCAATAATTCTAATGGTGTCATTCTATAATTTGCTTGAATTTTAACTAATGAATAAATAAGTTGTACATGGTTGAGAATCAACAACCTAATAGAAAAAATATAAGAATTATTCATAGGCTCATCTACTATCCTTAATACATTGTCGTTGTAAAGTTTGCAATGTAAATGCATCGGTTTGCCAAATTATTATACTAAATTTAAACATTTTTATACGTTGTTGGACTAATTTGCACCCATATGTCAAGTTATTATACCCATTTGAGCATTTTATAAGTTTTTGATCAATTTGCACCCACCTGTCAAGTTTTTGTACTAAACTGGGCATTTTACAAGTTGTTGGATGAATTTACACCCACCTGTCAAGTTGTTGTATGGTGCATGCAATTTACTCTTTATGAAAATAGGTTCATTTCCATATGTAGTATAACATCCAACAAAGTTTCATGAATTTTGGTGGAAAAAGTCTACTTCACCCCTAACCTATGAGGGGTGGAACACATCACCACCTAACCTATGAAAGTGGATTTTTTACCCCCTGAACTTTCTAAAACCGGACAAATCACCCCCTGAAGCAGTTTTGAAAAATCATAATAAATCACAGAAAAATTATAAAATAAAAAATTAAATTGTGTTGGACTCCAAATGAGTAGATCTACGCAGTGAATATATAATATGATATGTTTTAGTACATTTTTTTACAGCTATGAAGAAAAGCATAGATCTAAAGTTACAGAAAAATGTACTAAAGCATTCTGTATTATATGTTCACTGCGTAGAACTACTAATTTGAAGTCCAACACAATTTGATTTTTCATTTTATGATTTTTCTCTGATTTATTATGATTTTTAAAATCTGCTTTAGAGGGTGATTTGTCCGGTTTTAGAAAGTTCAGGGGTAAAAAATCTATTTTCATAGGTTGGGGAGTGATGTGTTCCACCCCTCATAGATTGGGGGGTGAAGTAGACTTTTTCCAATTTTGGTGATCTATAGGTCATTCTGGTTAACAGATGGAACGAACGGGAGTGTCGAAAAAGGATTAAAGATCAACACATTGTCAAATAAAGGACATGAATTATTTTAGGATCAAAATGGAACGACCCATATGACTGACAAATAAATAATTTTCTCAATTAAGATAATCATTGAGATAAATTATTGAGGAGCAACTAGTACTTTTCATGTCAATGCCTTGGTGGCATGTTTCACTAGACAAAAATACAAATTTGTAAGGAATGTCGGGGGACCAACAATCAGCGCATAATTTTCTCTGGCAAAATAGGCATTTCCATCGCTGAACTTTGTACTATAGGTTAAGTTCGTCCCTCAACTTTTTCAAAAGGGTCAATCTAGTCTCTCAACTCTCTTTGTTGGGTCAAACTAGTACTTATGTTGATGTAGCGTTGCATGCTGGTCTGGTATTAAAGAGAAATGTTGTTTGCCCATTACATAAAACACAACTAGCTGCCTCTTCGCATGGCGAGGTGACAGAGATGCGTCCGGAGCCACTGCCTCCCCCTATGCACGATTTATTCACATCATTCACTTCACTAAAACAAGCACACATAAACAATCATAGTCTCCTCTTCTGGCAACAAAAGATCGACTTCCTACTTTCTTTGTGGCACCACCACACACACACGACACATTTAGGCATAAACTCACAAGTCATAATATGTGGGTATGGTAGGTAATTAATATAGGCCATGCTGATTAACTTTCTTGATTAGTCCCTCTGTACGGTATCTCTATGTCAACCTATATGGTGGCAGGAGCACTTGATATGATTTTTAAAATGCTCTACAACTGCTTTTCTTCCAAGTAAATGACATAAATTGCACTATAAATTAAAATAAGAATGGTTGAAGTCAAACCATCAATTTAGCTCTATACTAACTAGTCTTGTTTAACTGTTATATATACTACTGCTCAGGAGCTCATCGAGAAGGCAATAAGATCCGTCCCCTCCAAACCAAGGGCAAAAGAGACATTTCTCATTGATCACAGGCCATCATGCAACGGTACATTAGCACAGGGACTAGTTTGATAAGAAAAATTAGAGTTGAGGGACGAGATTGACCCTTTTAAAAGTTAAGGGACGAACTTGACCCATAGCGTAAAGTTCAGAGACCCGAATGCCTATTTTGCATTTTCCCTCTCACGCGCGTGAATCGACACCATCACACGCATTAAATTTCGCCCAATGATATTTTACCCGGTGCTTCATTCCTAACCCCTCATATCAGATGGAGTAAGACACCACATCTCCCGGCTCCCTATAGCGCTCCACCCTAATTCTCTTTACCACCGCCGCCGCCGCCGCCAATGCCACCCCACCTCCGCCGCCTCACTCTCGTCCCCACCATTAGCCCCAAAACATGCATAGCCGCACTCCCCTTCCGCTGTGCCCACCCCAGATGCCAAGCTATGTTTGCCCCCCAAGCCATGCATAGCCGCAATCCCCGTCTGCTCCTCCCCGCGCATGCTGCCCCCAAGTCGTGCTTGGCCTCAATCCCCTTAGGCTGCCCCCACCCCTGTTGTGCCCATGCCCGGCTCCCTGCAACGCTCCACTCTAATACTCTTTACCGCCATCACTGCCGCCGCCGCCAGCGCCACCCCACCCCACCCCACCGCCGCCGCCTCACTCCCGCCCCCACCACCGGCCCCCAAGACATGCATAGTCGAAATTCCTCCCGCTGTGCCACCCAGATGCGAAGCTGTGCATGCCCCCCAAGCCATACATGGCTGCAATCCCCTTCCGCTGCTCCGCCGCGCATGCTGCCCCAAGCCGTGCTTGGTCGCGATCCCCTTCTGCTGCCCCCCCCCCCCCCCTGCTGCCAAGCCAGGTGTAGTACCATGCTCCCACTGCCTCGGCCCAGCCTTGCTAAGGCCCAATAAGAGACCAGAAAAAGGCCCAGTTAATGAGAATGAGAAAACGAGTACTCGGCCTCTGGCCGCAAGGCCCTATCTCGCCGTTAGAATTTTGCCTCCATCGTTTGGTCTCCTGCAATCTCGTTTATCGTTTGGTCTCCTGCTATCACCTCCCAGCAGCCAGCAACCTACCATGCATTGCTTGCCGATTCGATAGAAGAAGGAAACAAGCAGAACCGTCACCGTGTGTGCGTCTGTGCCGCAGGTCCGCAGCCAGAAGTCTCCAACTATATCGTCAAAATTATCTCTGGTTGCAATGTAAGCCACCATGTGTTTAATTCTAGGGTTCTGTTATCTTTTTTTAGAGATCAATACTTCATTTCTTGCTGATTACTCACATCAATTTTGCCCAGGATTATTGTGATTTTTTATTCCAAGATTTAGGACTTCTCTTTGCTATTCCTGTTCTCAGTTCTGTAGGCGAGCCAGTACATTCAGATAAAGTAAGCAAAAGTTTGTAATTAATATTGCTTCTTTTTTAGGACGTTTCTTAGCTGAACTTTTAATAATAAGTGGTAGTTCCAATTATTATTCAGGTACTGGAGATGGAAAGATACTATTAAAAAAATTAGTGACTTTAGAGAGTTCAAGTGGACCAGCATGTTTTTTCTAACATGGAGAAATTTGTACACTAACAAATTTCCCCATGTTAGAGTGACCCCAACACACACACACACACTGACACGCACAAAGAAATAAACAAACAATCACCATGTTAGAGTGAATCTCCGTCCCCCTCCCAAGCAATGATGCTTTCCCCACCGTTTGCCAAGGATGACTCCTCTGCATCGAAGGTGGTCAATAATGGTGTCCTAGGTGAGATTCTTGGGAAGGAGGATGACACAACATCATGAAAGGAAGAACACGTATGGTAAAATCATTGTTTGGGTGCTTCTAGTATGGGACCTTCACCGCTCTGCTCTTGAGATGCATGTATACAATGGATCCACTTTCTTCGCACTCCAAGAACACGACCTCGGCCTCCTCCCCTTTGGTTCCTATCCCTTCTCTACTAGATGATCACATGTCCTTCATGGGGAAATAGTGTCTCTGAATAGCCACTTACCAGTTTTGCTTCTAGAATCACCGTGGCCATTCATTGTCTAGAGCCAGACGGTAAGCTTGTCTTCCTTCACGTGGAAGAGGTAGAGAATAGAATCATTTCACTAGTAGAGAATGGACTTTCCATCCTTTATATTTGTCCCAGGTAACTTTTGGTCCGAGACTAATATCTCATTTAGTCCTGGTTGTAACCTACATGAGTCTTGGACACTTAAGTCCCTGTTGGGGGGCTCAACCCAGGACTAAAAAGGTCTCATACATTAGTCCCGTGTGGTGCCACCACCCGGGACTAAAGGTCACCATTTTAGTCTCGGTTGGGGGCTCAACCTGAGACTAAAACCCCTTGAGTCCCGGTTGGAGCCACCAACTCGAACTAAAGGGCTCTCCACGGGTTACTATAAATGACAAGCATCCCACTTTGAGTCGCATGTACTATGTAGGTGGGATGGTTAGAATGAAGGCTGTATGCGAGGCAAGATAAGAGGTTGTGGGTTTGAATCCCACATAGGACACAATATTGGCTTCGGCTATGGGCTAAGTTGCAACGAAGTGAACAAGACCAGGAAATCTTGATCTCGGTCGGCCGAAACTTGGAGATGGCTACCCTTCGCTTCTTTTCTTCTCATGGATGGACTTTTGGTTTACGGCTTGATGTTTGATTTTTTTGTGTGTGTGGTTTTGATGCATGCTCGAGTAGCATGAAACTATGATGTGTAATAATGTTGGTTTGATCCTCCCATTCAGGGAAGGTGAAGCCGGAATAATTTCCTTTATCTAAAATTTTTTTAGATGTCCGGGCTTTGCACCCGGGACTAAAGTTGTGTTCCCATGGTAAGAGTTAAGGTTGTCAAGATACTCAAATTCTACTACTTCTGGTAGATCGACAATGGAAAATCCCACGGTGGTCATCAGATCTAGTGTGATGATGTATCCTGCCATGGTCAGCATGTAACTTGCCGTGGTAGCATGAGGTGTCATCACTGGCGTCTTCAGGGAGGAGCTTGGATCAGAGCACCTGGTCCAGGTGGTGGGCGACTATGGTGAGAGCATGTGTCCCCACAACAGGATCTGCATAGCAGGGACAAAGACGAGGTTGAAGGACTCACTAAATCTATAGAGGACATGAACATTGCGGCAATCCCAAACACTCAACGAGGACTCACTAAATCTATAGAGGACATGAACATTGCGACAATACCAAACACTTAACAAGAACGTGTCCAAGCCACCGAATCAAAGTTACCATGACAGAGTGCAGCTCTGGAGTTGAGGCATTTGGAAGCCGCAGAAGCTCCGGTTTGGAGAAGTCGGCACTACTAGTGATGCATGTGGATCCCAAGTAGGACCGTTGTGTGTGTGTGTGTGTGTGTGTGTGTGTGTGTGAACAACGGTGAGTGTTGTGAACTCCTGGGGACGTAGGTCCTAAGTAGGCTGGTGAGTTGATTGTTGTGAGTGAAAGCTGCAGACAAACGCATTGTGACTTCTTGGGAGGTGTTGTAGTACCAGTCCCACTAGAGAGTATGGCACAAACCACACAAGTTGGGTAGTGGAGGCGTTGAAGAATCTCACCTAGCATGTTGTTGTTAGTGAGCACCTTGGAGGAATAGGAGTCGTCCTCATCCTCCGCAAATAGTGGGGAAAGCATCATCATTTGGGGGAAGGGATCACTCATGGTATTTTTGGTTGCTCAATGGATTCTTATCACCCAACAGCACTAGGCACTGGCAGCTGTCATCCAAATAAATTAGAGTCAATTCACTCGGTACCAAAGAAATTTGTTTGGCTTCTCTTGGTGCCATATTTTTTTAAAAATAATTCCATCAGCACCATAGACATAAATTTTTATTCCTTCAGTGCCACATCTGTCATTAAACTGTTATCTTGCTGTTAAGTGGGCAGAGAAAAGACCCATTTTCCCTTGTGTTTGAACTTAGTAAAAAATTGCCTCTTTTCCTTGCATGCCATAGCAGGTTCCATTACTTTATCAGACTTAAATTTTGTAAAATTTGGTATTTTTGTGCAGTACACCAGGAGTACAAATCCAACAATTTGAACAGCAAAGATGCCATAACATTTTGAACAATAAAGATGACATAACCAGCTTTTAATCAAATAAATTTTACATGTAACCACAAAGTAAGATACATCACATATTAAAATACCAGATGAGTACCAAAGTAACATGTCATAGCATAAGCCATATGAGTATCAAGTTTCTCATCATGCCACATGAGTTCATCAACAGCCAAGAGGGATTTGAGGCTGCCATCCTGTACTGTGAAGATTGTTGACGGCCTCCATGTGGGCTCGCATGCAGGTGCCCCACGAGGACCCCCGCCTAGCCGCTCTGTGTGTGGGGCTCTCCTGTGCTGCCCTCGCACGGACTCTTGTGCTGGCCCCGCGCGGGTCTTTTTGCCTGACCATGCCACAAGCCGCCCCACCTGGTGCCCTGGTCATTCGTGTGCGCTCACCGCCGCCTGGGAGCTTGGGTTTCGCTGCGGGAGAGGAGATCGAGAGTTTGGAGAACCAGATGGGGAAGGTATAAGATGCCGTGAGGGTACAAATGTGATTTCACCTGATGCAAGTGGATCAAACGGATGTGGCACTGAGGGAATAAAAATTAATATCTATGACACCGAGGGAATTGAGAGAAGCCAAGCAAATTTCTATGGTACCGAGAGAATTGACTCAATAAATTATGCATATCCAGCTTGGTACCTAGAAACCACTACCGCATATACACTACCTTCAATTACATCTGTTCCACAATCTACGATATGATTTCATATTCACGTCACTCATCTAAAAGCATACCTCGATGAGTAAGCACCTCGGTTAGCTGCGCTTGGCAACTATTATCGCTGCTCGTATTGGCATCCACAGTGATGATCTTGTGTGTGAAAGCCACATTGATGATCTTTGTGTGAAAGCCACAATGTGGATGATTATAATACTAATGGAAAGGCACTAGATAATCCTAAATGGATGTGTATTAGGAAAAAAAAGATAAATCCTAGATTGTCTCAATTTGGTGGACAACTCATTACAGATAATAATAGCCAGTGTATCCATTATGTTTTTTAAAAGAATACTCACATATGCTATTATAAAAATAGTCTATAATGTAACTTTAAATATATATATCTAAATTAGATACCTTTGATATTATAAAATATACCCTAAAGTACGTAACCTTGTAATCTTTATCTAAATTACTCACCTATACCGTTACAAAAAATAATCTAAAATAACCCTTAAAAATTATCTAAATTACCCGCATCCATTATTGTTGAAAAATATCATACAGTATAACTCCTATACCTGCATCTAAACTACCTACATTTGTTAATACAAATATTTTTCTATATATGTATCTAAAGTACCTACGTTTGTTAATATAAATATTCCAGAGTAACTAATTCTATATTACCTGACATGTCGCCATGAAGACCATATATACATGTACCTAGGAAACTAATGATTCATTCCAAATACATATATGGAGGTGCAACGCCATGTGTAAAAAGAACTATCAATACTACATGGATAAAAAATTATATTAGTCTTCCAAGCTACGAGTATTATTTTTTATTAATTTTTAGTTTCTCCCAAAACAATTAGTAAATGTTGGAACATGGATGATTGATTGACTAGTGCCAAATAAATAGATATATCTATTATCAATTATATTAATATATTATTGTTAAAATAAAACAAGAGGGCCGAGAAATTACCATGCTAATAAAAATGAGAATAATATAGACTGATCTAATGGTCTAGGCTAAACTAAAGAGTCCATGTCGAATAAATAACATTGTAATTTCTCTTGCCAGTACCGGAATTGATAATAAAAGTAGGAATGCTGCCACTAGAACAATATGGCTCTTTGTTAGCATAAAGAGTTATAAGATTAGTGGTCATAATAATAGTTAAGATTTATTCTTTTGCGGTTTAATAGTTAAGATTTTTTTGATATTGCTGCCAATAATGTCAAAGTTGGGAACGGGAGGAGGCTCGTGTGGCTAACAGCTTCAAGGGTGGAGCTTGCGGCCCGAGTTCAAATCCCGTCGGGTTCGTCTTCGCTAGAGTGGAAGGCGGGGCTTGCCTCTGGTGCCTAGCGTCTAATGATGCAGGGGCTACTCTAACCTCTGACCCCTATAATAATGTCAAAGTCAATTCCATTTTAGATAGGTATGCCTCTACAAGCGACAATATTTTTGGATCGTTTATGCCGATATGAAACCAATCTTATAAGACCGTAAGACCGACGGGTACAATACCATACCAGTTGCAGCATGCAGACCTATCGTTGAATCATCGGATGAAAAGAGGTGAGAAAAATATGTAATAGTTTATATATACGTAACATATGACCATATACGTGGATGCCATGATGAAGATTTACCACTGGTCATAATGCTGATGTCATACAACTAGAGGACTTTTATAACTTACCAAAGCAGATAGGGTAACCAAAGAAGATCTAGTGAATGTGGTGAGATTAACTGCAAAACCTATTGAGATTATTCCTCGACTAAATTGTGTGTCGAGTATCACATCACTATCTAATGCGACTAGGAACTTCTAGAGATCGAAGGGAGATGAGTTAGAAGGCAATTCAATAGGAGCGGCAGAATAGCCAGATAGGGAGGGGCACAATAACATGAACCCATAGCATTAATTACCATGCGACATGGCACATATGTCGGCCATGAAGATAAGATAAATATGCCGAGGCATAACATTATCATGTTGTCTAGCATGGAAGCGGGTGTAAATTTGCATCCTTGAGGAGAATCAATAGAGGAAGAGACAGAAATAAAGCCTAGAAGAGACAGAAATCGATTTTCATATAAGGAAGAAGATGACCGAAGACACAGAAATCATGATACTTCTTGAGGACATATTCAATTTTAGAATCAAAAGGATTTGCATATAGAAGTATAGAAACAAGAAATGGAACAAAAAACTATGAAAATAAGTAAAGTTAAGGATCCAAAATGAGTCCAAGCTAACAAAAGATTAAGTGAAATAGGTATTGTAGCTTGTGAGATGTATAAATAAAGACAAATGCTTTCAACAAAACAATATAACTAGCTCAGTACGTAGTTAGACTTTCATATTTATTCAGAAGAAAAAACATAAACAAGGACTCATGTAAAATCAGATTCATAATGACTAAATTTTAAATTGAAATCATGAGAAATAATACATAAAAATTAAGGGACACCAGCGATGGAACAAGGGATTTAATTTGCAAGAGTACAAATTTAAGTAAAACATAAAATATACTTTATGCGGTCTTCTCTTAATTTCTCAGTTTTGTCGAAACTGAGGGACACTAATTAATAACAACTAATTGGCTTGGAGGATGCACTAGCATCATCACTATGATGAAATGACGTATGCAACTATATTTGTTAGATTCATCAAGGCAAACCAGAAATTATTGTATTGATGGATTGTAAATTTGTGATGTCTTAATTGAACAATCCTAAAATATGAAATAAAAAATCTAGCCGCGCAAATTGCCAGGCTATGCTATGTTGCTAGTTGAGATTCAAACTAAAATAGCGACGAAGGCACCAAAGCGAAGAAGGTACATGCAGAGAATCCTGGAATTTTAAATGGACGCAAACCGTCTGCTGAGGATGTGTATCAAACATCTGACTCAAACAAATTATGGCTAACTATTAGATTCTTTTGCTTTGAAAATGGCTGTTTCCTCTACACGAACCAAACTGTCTTTTCTTCTTTTTTTTTGAGTCGCACGAAGCAAACCGTCGACTCGGAGAAAAAACACGGTTTCAACTTCAACCCATCTCTCTCCAATGCCATTTCGCGGGAACTGGGAGCAAGGACCTCGGAAATTCCCACGGCTCGTCATATCATCATCCTGGCACGCGCACCCGCCACTGAAATTTTACTAGAGTGGTCGCGAGGCAAGCAGCTCACCGGCCTTCAGCATCCCGGCTAAAGGGGGGATCTATCGGTGCGCCGTGCCGCCGTGCGCGCGGCAGCCATGGACGACTGCTTCGTCCGCGTGTTCGGGCTCGCCATCGCCAACACGCTGTGCATCGGCGGCGCGGGCCTCCTCATCAACTCGCTCGTCCGCCGGGCGCGGATGCCCCACCGCACCAGCGACATGGTCACGCTCTCCCTCTTCTTCGTCTTCTGGGTCGGCATCAGCGCCTGCGTCTACCCGGCCTTCTGTGGCGCGCTCTTCCCGTGGTCGGCGGTGGGCCGGGTCCTGGCGGCGCCGCTGCGCACACTGCTCTGGTGCCTGCGCGGCGCCGCGTGGCTGCTCCGGCTGCCCTGCCGGTGGTGGTGCGCGCGCACGGCGCGGGAGGGACTAATAAGCAGCAGAGGCGGCGGCGCTCCGGGCGCTCTGCCGCAGTTCGTGGTGCGAGGACGACAGGGCCATGGCATCTACGTGCTGGACCGGGAGGCGCCGGTGCGCGGTGGGGCGCGGGTGGTCGCCGTCGACGGCATCCCGGCGTACGAGCTGCAGCGGGACGCGAAGCGGACGGAGCCGGACGGCCCGCCGGAGTGCGCGGTGTGTCTCGGCGAGGTGGAGGACGGGGAGATGGTGAAGCGGATGCCGGGGTGCCTCCACTTGTTCCACCAGCAGTGCATTGACCCGTGGCTGCGCGACCACTCTACATGCCCGGTCTGCCGGTACAACGTCCTCAAGCCGATGCCGGAGAACCAAGTAGTATGACGACGAGGTCCTTCATATCTCTTGGTACTTTGGTAGCGAGAGACACAGGGTGAGTCTCCGCTCACTGACATATGGACCTGAATATAGAGTCTCCCAGTGGAATTGAAAAGAGGCTGACTATATATGTAAGATGTAAATGCAAATCGATGCGGATAATAGTTGGATTTTTTATTTTCTATTGATTTTCTATGCAATATGTGAACTGCTGACAAACATGAGCTGATTTTGTTGAAAAGCCTTTTCAGCAATCAAATCAATGAAATGGTGCAACCGTACCAGAAATTATATCAGTGCGGGCCACTGCATGATCAGGCCAACCGATTGAGAGAGGATGTTTGTAAGTTTGTTGGGTGTCAATGTCTCAATCGCAATCAACCGCTGGTTAGGAAAGACCCTCTCATGAATATGTGCATGTCAGAACATCTATTGTTTGTTGCGTAGGATGTTGGAGTTGTACTCGCGCAGTGGTGCTACTGTAGCATAAAACACATTTGGAGCCTTTGTATTTTTCACTTGCAACCATTAAAGATACATACATATATGATCATGATCAATTGAGCCAACAAGAAGGTAGAACTGCAACTGTTTGGTACCGTTGCTATCAGATCATCACCTTCTCTACAATGCTACGCGCGACGACCATTGACTTGTGAGGCATTATTATATTCGGAAGACTTGGAGTCTTGTGCATGAAAAAGCACACGGTTTCCACCTTCTCCATTGCGGTTTTTTCATGTCGCAAGCACAGCTGACTTTCGAAGCCCACACGGGAATATCCTCTACTCTTCAAAATTAATCATTATTAGTGAAGTGCTTTTTTTTCAAGAGTGCTTTATTTATTAACGAAGAGTGTTGATCATAATAATCATGGTTGATGAACACATAGAGTGATGATAGAGGGGCCTGTGCAAACGGCATATGGTACCATCAACATTGCTATCATAATGTCATTTAACTCGCCAACAACACACACAAGCTAATCTATATCTCCTATATAGAAGCACCCCACTACAAAGCATTGATTTCTATTTCTCTCAAACCTCAGCGAGCCACATCATTCATATTGTTTTAACCATCTCATTGTTTTCTCAGCCCCTCTTCTTTACTCTGGACCTTGGCTGATCAAGAGCTCCCCTCTACTTTACTCAGAACCTTAGCAGATCAAGAGCCTCTTCTTTACTCAGCACCTTGGCAGATCAAGACACCACCACAGCTAATGGCATTAATCCTCCATCAATCATCCATTTCCCACTCCTAAAATTTGAAGCATCACACTCCATTGGGCACCCTGCTGGTATGCAATTCATCTCCTCCTTTCGATTCACTCAGGGTATGCCCTTCATCTCCTCATTTGGATTCACTCAGGTTCTTCGATCGATTATTTTGTGCATTGCCATTCATCTGCTCCTATCGATTCACTCAGGGTATACCATTCATCTCATCATTTGGATTCACTCAGGTTCTTCGATCGATTATTTTATTCATTGTTGCCATTTCAAACTTTCCCATGGTTTCATGCACGCAACATGTTTGATCTATTGCCAAACCATACTGAATTTTCTCTGCAAATCCGTAGGTTGATGGTTTCACCTCTGAAAATAGCAAGAGAGCATTGGCCTCCATGAGTCATTCAGGTAACAAACTGTGCTCTAAGGGGGTGTTTGGTTCCCCGGACTAAAATTTTAGTCCCGTCATATCGAATGGAAGAATGCTAATTAAAAGTATTAAATATAGATTAATTACAAAATGCATTACATAAGCAAGGACTAATTTACGATACGAATCTATTAAGCCTAATTAGGCCATGATTAGACAATATAATGTTACAGTAATAATTTGATAATTATGTACTAATTATAGGTTAATTAGGCTTGTTAGGTTCGTCTCGCGGAGTAGATATGACTTATGTAATTAGTTTTATAATTAGTTTATGTTTAATACTACTAATGGTCACTTATTTGAGGGACTAAACTTTAGTCCCTAGGATCCAAACACAGCCTAACTTTGTTCTTATTCTATTAGTTTTGGCAATTAATTATTGTGTGGGCATCCTTACTTTCGGCAACCAATCAGTTTTTCCCTTATTTTGTTACCTCTAGTTTTACATGAAATTGGTGTCCCACATTTAAAATTCTAAGAATAAGTAGAATAGATGTTGGGGAGAGTTCTTCGCGTTCTTCACTTGGTCATGTTCTCGCTCCTCAAGTTGATCGTGATACTGCTTGTGAGAACCGACATAGATGTAGAGCACGAATGGATGGTACTGGAAGCACGGGTTGCTTTGGACCAATTTGTACTCCTTGCTACATTTTCATATACATGGGATCACCTCCTTCAGACTCTGTGGTCATACAATCTGCTCAACCATCAACATTCGCACAACCTACTGATCCCCAAACCGGTAAAGATTTCATGCTATCATCCTCCCTATCGAATTTGGAATTTCTACAAACCTCATATATCTCCTTTACTTGCAGCTATGCCAACCTTAACTCTTTCTCTGCTGCATCAAATAATCATAAAAAAATTACACAAAATATCCCGCGGCAATGCGTGGGGAATTCACCTAGTACTATATATATATATATATGAAAATTCCTTTCTACATGCGCATGTAGCTACCTTCACCTGTGTATCTCATGTTAGAAGACATGTATGGCCCAATGAATAGTATGTACATGTAGTATGTACATATATATATATATATATATATATATATATATATATTGTCCTTCAACCGCACACAACACCCAGCCAAATTAAAGGCTAGTTATAGTGTTGTCCTTGAGAATTTTGTCATTTCCCGCCCTGTGTACTTCACCACTAAACTTTAGTCATGCCATGGCCATGAATTTCCCATACATTGAGAGGGTTAGAGGGATCTAAGGTATCTCTCTCCCTTATGATGGAGGTGAAGATTCAATCTTTACTCAATGCACCTTACGACTTGCTTTTGATCTCACCTGAAAGCTACTTTTATATAGCAAACATCTTACAGAGTAGCATCTCTGGTAATCCTAAAATACGCTCTTCAATAATTCGGGACTCTACGCCAATCTTAGGTGTAAGGACTTTACTATGGGTGACATTACAAGACTCATCAACAGCACAAAGCATTCATACTGTCTCAAAGTGGGTCAATTCAACGCCATGTACCCAACACATGTGTATATTGTTTGTGATGTATTCTGTACCTCTTTGACCCCTAAAACATGGTCAACCACCCAACACATGCATTCTAGCTTATCTCTTCATCACAGTTCCCTACAATGGATAGAAGCTGATGGTCGAATTTTAGCAGTGTCAATATATTTGCATCATGGAGTTTCACTAACGAATCATGCATTCACTAATCACATATAACAACAATGCCATGGAGCATATCGCTGAAATATGCAAATCACACGACATCACATGATGTCATCAACCTATGACTGCCACCAGAGCATATATACATCAATAATGGCTTCCAACTTACCCTAGAGTCAACTATTCCAGCATGTAACACCCTAGTTTAAATCTCCTAAGAATCAAGGACAAGAAGTTGGAGATCCAAGCACCACAACACCAACAATTTGTTTCATTACATAAGAGGAGGTGACACAAATTAATGAGATGTTGTGGATCCTATGAAGAAGTCCATGGTCATTCAAATACATAATTTTCCTTTATATGTCCCAAAGGCTATAACATAGGACCTCTCATGTATGATCTTAACATCGTTGTGCCCTTGAAAACCCAAATCGTTTTTATCAATTGGCTGCATCAAAGACCGAGAATCGATCCAAACACAAAGTTAGGGAAGGTACATTTTTACACCTCAGTAGTCGTTAGGTTGTCTCATGTAGTGCTACGTAGAATTTTTTACTGATGTGGACGAGAGAGAGCGATGTGAGAGGAGTTCATTGTTTCGCAAAATAACTGCCTCACGAGCTAAATTTTAGGACTATGAGACAAGCTCCACTATTGTACGTTTTGTTGCTATGCAACCAATAATATTTTTCTACTTCCCACAAATTAAGGGATATTGTATTACTACAAGACAACCAAAAAATACCTATTGTCTGATAATTTATCTCAAGATTATGTGTCACTGCATAAGACCGTTTATTAGACGACATCAATGTACTTGTCCTCATAACGTTGGATATGCATGTTGCACGTGTACGAATACTAGAATAAAAACATTTCTAATATCATATTTATTCGTGCTCCTATAATTGTGTTAAAATTTCGAATCCAGCTCACAGGCATAGATAGTCCCAGAGCTGGCCTCCAACAAAATGCCTAGGTGCTCATGATCCTCTTAGCATGTTGGTTACCTAGCTCCGGCTCCTCGGTGTGCACAACACCAATCCGTTTTTTGCTGTTCGACTGTTCTCTCATATAGTCATGGACTCATGGTCAGCTACTGACCACAACGATTGTCATTCTAGATTGGATGATATGGATATAGATAAATCAAACTTTCACTAATTGCATATTTTTTAGACTCTTCGATTTCATTTTGCATGGGAAGTATTGGGAATACCCAACTCTAAAATTCTGGCCCCGCCGGTGGCCGTGTCTTCCACCTCGTCAAGCGCCCGCAGACGGGCGCCCCCGCCACCTTCTTTGCCGTGTTCGTCGTCTTCTTCACCACCGCCTGCCTCGTCCTCTGCTGCCGCGCGCTTCTACGCGGAGCTCAAGCGCCCGCCCTGGCCACGCTGGCTCGCCGCGGCGCCGGCGGCGATGAGACAACGGCGGGGGACGCTGTCGATGCACGATGCCCTCCAGCGCCGGTGAGGATGGTCCGCGTACATACAGGCCACCCTCGCCGGGGCCCGCATCGATCCCGAGCTACCGGCACTGCAACGACAGCGCTGTGGGCTACGAGGTGTGCCTGGGCGAGGTGGAGAAAGGGGAGACGGCGCGGTGGCTGCCGGCGTGCAAGCACTTGTTCCACATGGAGTGCATCGACGTGCGGCTGAGCTCGCACGCGACGTGCAGTGCCCGGGCGGTTAGCCGGCGCGGCGTGACGGTGGCGCTCGAACGGCCGCCGGAGGTAGTCGTGGTCATTGACATCGGATCGGAGCTGTTCATGCGCGGCCCGGAGTGACGATGCCGGCTCAGCCCCGGCATGATCTTCGCGGACCAGGCGGCCAGGCTGAGTTGGGGTTCCTGCGGGGTTGTTGTTAACGGCTTAACGCCTAGGTGATGTGTCTAGTACGTACGCTGCTGTGTATTGTCTGGATGATGACCGTTGACATATACAAAACACAATAGTGATATGGTATATCATACTTTTATTTTGGGTATTATTAATTTATTATTGGTACTCCTAAGAAAGACTGAGCCCAAGAGGTCTATTGAAGCTTAAGAACATGGCTTTGCCATCCAATGATTGTGTAGCATGGGAAGACAGGAGGAAACGAACCATCCTTTGCCGAGGAGGCGAGTGCTGGTGGATATATGCTGCAGCTGTTTGTGGCAACGTCAGATGATCCATGTACTCTGCAACCCTTCAGGGATCAGCTTGGACTTTCTTTATCAATGAAATCCTCTTCACGAGGAGCCGGGCTATATATATGGATGACGCGTAATCTTCACATGAATTCAACAAGACTGAGAATATCAACAGAACATTTTGTAGAGAGTTTGCCTGAGTTGTATTCAGCCCAAAAAAAACAGCTACCATCACAAATGAAAACAAAGGGTGGAGGCTCATATTTAACTTTTTTTTAAATGTTTCTTTTTCCATTTCCAAGTGAAAACCCTGTACAGCTTTCCTTCTTTTTCTTCATAAAACACTCTCCAACTATCATATGCATCTGATTTTCAACCTTCTACTATAAAACCGGACATCATAGGCATCTAACTGTTGAAATTGTGCAAACTAGGACTCCTGGTGGTTTCAATGCTAGTCTTCGTTTTTCCGTATTTTTCAAAAAGTTAAAATTTTCAAATTCAGAGCTAATATATTTTAAATCAAAAAATCATCAAATTCGTGGGACTCAAAAAATTATAAAAATATAACATGTATATTGGTGCTCTATTGTAAAACAATAATTTAAATAAACAATAAGTATGACTAGAAGCAGTAAAATAAGGAAAAAAATAAATAAGATCCAAATAGCTCGCAATGGAGCACCAACGTATAGGTTATATTTTCAGAATTTCATGGTACTGGTTTCATATTTTTTTAATTTTAATTGAATTAATCAAGATTTGTTAATTAAACTATTTCTTAAATAAATAAATAAAAATCAGAAACCACCTCCGAAACCATCCAAGGGTCTAAATTTGCACGGTGAAAGTTGTTTGTACTATGATGTTTGTAAAAAATTAGACTTATGTGATGATTGGAGGTTGTAAAAAGAGATTTTTCCTCATTTTAATAACCTCTCCTATTTCTTCAAAAAGAAATAAAGTCAATTTTTGATCTAAAATTATATACTACCTCCGTCTTTTTTTATTTGACGCTCGGACCAACAACATTAGCCTATATATTCTTAGTACAACCATCCTGTCCAAAATGTCATTTACTCTAAATGGAGTGAGTAGAATAAAATCAACTTGAGGAGCAGAATATAATATGGATATTGAACAGATTTTTTAGATGGAATAAAATAATAATTGATTGATATATAGGTTGATAGAAATGGTTGATTAACTCGAGAAGCAATAGTCTTTGTTTTTGCTTAAAAACTCATGTTTTTTTCATGAACAAACATTTAGTACACTACATTATAGGAACTAAAACATAGTTTACTTAATGTTTAGGTAGTCCTCGGTAACTTTTATAAGTTCAGATTTTTTTCACCTTTTAGCTTGTTTTTTATCGATTCTTGTACTCATGTAATCGTAGCAGCGAGTATTCTTTTATTTCTCCAAAATATATCATGAAAAGATACATAGAATAACATGCACGGGCATATTTATTATTATAACTAATAGCATGATATCAGAAAACAATACAGCAAGGCAAAGATGCGCATCCGGTGCATGATATCCGTAAAAAAGGATATCTCAAATTCGTCTGTCTGCCTCTAACAACCCTTCGTTGCCTCGGTTTGGCCGCTGCTCGTTGCCGCCCATAATAGTCTATATTTTGGAGCGGTCAAATTGTGCCATGTGTCCTGATCTTGGGCGTTGGTTGTCGCCCACAGTTTTGACTAGGATTACCAAATGCCCTAGCTTTGTTGATAGAGAGTTGGACCTAAATATAAATAGTGAAAGTAATTAGTTCGAATCCCCTCAAAAAACATGATCACCGAAAGACGGTAAATGTAATATTTGTGCTAGTTCTCAACGTTTCTTGTCAGTTTCAAACGAAGGCCTTGTTTAGTTCCCAAATTTGGGAGTTTGGGGTCTCTTCGTAATCATTGCGTCACTATAGCATTTCGTTTGTATGTGCGAAAAATTGTCCAAAAATTGATTAATTAGGCTCAAAATGTTCGTCTCGCAGAATACAACAAAACTGTGCAATTAGTTTTTTATTTCATCTACATTTAGTATTCCATGCATGTTATGATATTTTGATGTGATGGTGAATCTTCTTTTTGCATAGTAAATTTGAGAGTTGTTTTTTGGAACTAAACGAGGCCCAATAATGTTGAAGCAGCGGCCTGCCAGAACAAAGTCTGGAAAAACCACAGGGTGACGCGGCTTTAATCGTGTCATTAAATTGCCATTTTGGGTGCAGAGAAGGGGAGCGATTTCAGATATTCCGCCATATAATAAGTTTTTCTCCAGTTCTAACCTCTTATATATATCAAGAACTTGCACACCCGCCACTAAACTAAAGTAGAAGGTTGCTAGACAACCATTTCAGCGTAGCGTATCTGGAGCCACCGCGCGCGGCAACCATGGGCTGCTGCTTAGACCTCTTCTTGCTGGTCTTCCTCAACACGGCGTGCTTCGGCGGCACGGGCTACCTGATCTACACGCTCGTCCTGCTCGTCCGGACGACGCAGAGCGTCGGCTGCATCGTGCTGATCTCCGTCTTCCTCCTCTTTTGGCTAGTCTTCGTCGCCAGAATCTACCCCTCCTACTGCGTCGGCCTCCTCTCAAGCTCCGGCGACCACAGCGGCTGCATGGCCTCTGTCCTCCAAGCTCTGGGGGTCGTGGAGGACTCGCCGCAATCCGCCGCACGAGGCCCACCTCACGATGACATGGAGGACCTGGAGCTGGATGAGCCGCCGGGCCTCCGCGGGGCGCGGGCGGCCGCAGCCGCCGCCGGCATCCCGGCGTACGAGCACGAGGGCGCGGCGGACGTGTGCGCGGTGTGCCTGGACGAGGTGCTGGACGGGGAGATGGTGAAGCGGCTGCCGATGTGCCTGCACGTGTTCCACCAGCAGTGCATCGACCCATGGATCTTGAGCAGCAAGTTGACATGCCCGGTTTGCCGGTGCGCCGACGTGGCGCCGCAGCCGGCGGAGATGGTGTGAGGTCTCGCCGCTTGTTCTCCGGTTGTTGACGGCTGTCGACGATAGATGATACCGGAAAACGTAAACTGAAAGTATGAATAAGTGACTGCAAAGTGTGCCGTGTTTGTTTTATCACAGTTCTGAGACATATACAGCGCGGTTGGGTTTTGTTGGATCCGATAATTAATGAAATGTTCAGTTGATGATTTTGTTTGTAATTGCTAATTGTGTTACATTGTTGGAGACGATGTGTAGTGCAAGAGTGCAAGGCCGCATCATGTTGTTCTTTCTCTTCCTCAACTGCACCGCCATATGAATGCAGTCCACACTCTCCAAATCTAAATACATTGGTTTAATAAAATTTAGGTGAGGACTTTTCGTCTCTTAGTGACATAAAAAAATCTCGATATGCACCATGCGGCTTGCTGGTCATAATGGTGCTGACGTAGGTGTACAAGCGGCGAAAGGGGGCGCGGTTTGGTGATACGACCGATTATGTAGTGAGCCTACGTAGGCATATGGTGGGTGGTAGAGATAGATTGAATTGCGGCTATGGAAGTGCCTGCGCCGCGTGTTGCACAACCAGTGCATCGGGCGGCCTAAGGGTTGCGTGGTCAATAGATGGGCCCAGTGTCTGCGGTAAGTTGCCAAGTGAGACATGGCCTTGCCACGTGCTTCTAGTAGAAATGATTAGGTTGCACGGCCAATCAATATATTATAGGTGAGAAGATATAATGACCTCTTGTCACCCTACAAAAGGTGATAAGTGAGATGTCGTCTTGCCACGTGCTACCAACATAAAATAATATGACCTTTGCAGCCAGGCTCAGAGTGTATAATAACATCGTGCCACTCAAATGTATTATAATAAAAACTAAAATTATCCCGACAGCTCAACCCCACACTCTACCAGCAATATTTTTTTTTCCAACGAACTAAACTGAAGAGTTAAATTTGTAGTCATAATTCTAGGGGTGGCCGCGAGTCACAATGTACATTGGAATATTACCGTTGTTCTGTTACTTGCCCGGTCCTCACTATGGTAAGACCAAATATGAATTATGGGATCGGGATCCAAATAAACTCTCGGCCCTTTGATCCTTAAATATATATATCAAATAGAATTCGATTTCAAGACCTCTGGTTCTTGAATTGGACGTTGTGTCGTCGGGATCCAAATAGACACCTTTCGATAATTCACCACTACTTTTTATATTTGTCATATTGATATGCTACCACAAAAAGTTTGCAGAGGTCGACGATAGATGATACCGGAAAACCTAAACTGAAAGTATGAATAAGTGACTGCAAAGTGCAAAGTGTGCCGTGTTTGTTTTATCACAGTTCTGAGACGTGTGCAGCTCGATTGGGTTTTGTAGGATCCGATAATTAATGAAATGTTCAGTTGATGATTTTGTTTGTAATTGCTAATTGTGTTACATTGTTGGAGACGATGTGTACTGCAAGAGTGCAAGGCCGCATCATGTTGTTCTTTCTCTTCCTCAACTGCACCGGCATATGAATGCAGTCCACACTCTCCAAATCTAAATACATTGGTTTAATAAATTCAGGTGGGGACTTTTCGTCTCCCGGTGACACATAAAAAAAATCTCGATATGCACCGTGCGGCTTGCTGGTCATAATAGTACTGACGTAGGTATACAAGCGGTGAAAGGGGGCGCGGCTCGGCGATACGACCGATTATGTGGTGAGCATGTGCAGGCATGGTGGGTGGTAGAGATAGATTGAATTACGGCTACGGAAGTGCCCGCGCTGCGTGTTGCACCACCAGTGCATTGGGTGCCCTAAGGGTTGCGTGGCCAATAGATGGGCCCAGTGTATGCGGCAAGTTGCCAAGCGAGACATCGCCTTGCCACGTGCTGCTAGTGGAAATAATTAGGCTGCATGGCCAATCAAAATAATATAGGTGAGAACATATAATGACATATTGTTACCCTACAAAAGGTGACAAGTGAGATGTCGTCTCGCCACGTGCTACCAACACAAAATAACATGACCTTAATTTACAGCCAGGCTCAGAGATCAGAGTGTATAATAACACATCGTGCCACTCAAATGTATTATAAAGACTAAAATTATCCCGACAGCAAGATTTTTTTTCCAACGAACTAAACTCAAGAGTTGAAGTTGTAGTAATAATTCTGGGGGTGGCCGCGAGTCACAATGTACATTGGAGTATTACCGTTGTTCTGTTGCTTGCCCGGTCCTAACTATGGTAAGACCAAATATCAATTATGGGATCGGGATCCAAATAAACTCTCGGCCCTTTGACCGTTGAATATATATATATCAAATAGAATTCGATTTCAAGACCTCTGGTTCTTGAATTGGACGTTGTGACTCGGGATCCAAATAGACACCTTTCGACAATTCACCACTACTTTTTATATTTGTCATATTGATAGGCTACTACAAAAGGTTTGCAAAGGCAAATGATAGTTGATTAATTTTTTTAACTAAATAACTATGAGCAATTAAAGATAGCTTAGTCAGTCGAATTTGAACAAGGAAATTGTGGGTGAGAGGGGTAAGACCTACCCATATATATTTAGTGCCAAGGTGAGAGACAGCGAGAGGAGGTGAGGTATTATAGTTTGATTAATACCAATGTGTTGCTCTGAGTGAAGGGGACTTCGTAAGAGAAGGCGATTCCACATCGATGAGGAGCACGACAAAAAGAGATCCACGTTAGACGTTACGTCCGGAAGGACAACGAGTCAACACGACAGGAATACGAGCGACGTGAGAAGATGAAGGGGTGCGTGCGGCGGTGCAGGACGTTAAGAGATGAGGTATTGCGGGTAGATAAATGCATATGCATTGGGAGATTTCATGAGCAAATGTGCACGGGAGTCACCCCCCCCTATTCCCAATCCAATGAGAAGGAATACAAATGAGAAATCCTCGGTATAGGTATACGCTGCGTCTAGAAACCACGGTGTAGACGCAAGCGACGTGAGAAGACGAAGTGATACTTGCGGCGGTGCAGGACGATGAGAGAAGATGTGACATTGTGGATAGACTAATGTTCATGCGTTGTTACGGGTAAAGTGGATTTCGTGAGCGAAAACGTACAAGAGCCATGGACGCGGCTAATTCTGCATCTGGTTAGGAGCGTAACAAAAGAAGATATCTTCGGTAGACGATGATGCAAGTGATGTGAGAAGATAATTAAAGAGGTGGTGCAATGATGCGGGATGACGAGAGGAGATGAGGTATTGTGTGTTGGTACATGATACATCACGTTTTTTAAAAAAAATACAACATACTAAATGGTGATGAGTTGATTTCTATAAATATTAAAGTTTTTTTTAAAATTATGGCGTACCACTGAATCAATCTTTACTTTAGTACTAGGTAGAGATAAATATTACAGGTGGTTGTATAGTATGGAGTTTAGGTAGATTAATGGAGCATTCGTTTTTTAGCAGTGCAGTTTGTAGAAAAAATCCACCCTTGACTGATCGGGTTCCTACGTCACTGACTGATGGGCCGCACGTCCACTGGGCCTGCACGTCAGTGACCACGCCACGATGTAGTTACGTCCGATGATCTCCTCCCCCATTGATTTTGAGTGGGTCAAGAGGACGCTGCCACGGGCCAAACTATAATGTGGGTGTCGCAGTTGAAGGTTGTAAGTGGGCAAGGCAACGATTATTGCATACGGAGTAAGAACAGGTAGTTTGCCATTATTATTCCAAGTTGTCCAGACCTCAAGACACTATGATTTTTTACGAAGCTGGTACATAGCCTGAACTTTTCTGAATTTGTATGATGATGTTATTAGTACTTCGCTTTACAACGATTCTGTACTATATATAGTACAATTTTAAGTTAAAACTTTCCGACAGAAATGGGTTGCTATCTTCCCGTTATCAACAAAATTACATTATGAAAACATGATTCGTTCTGACATCAACAAAAAATATAACGGATCTTCAAACACACTGGAGTTATTAGTACCACACAAAAACCTCCATCTATGTTCCATTGTATTCTCCATTATATTAATTATGTTACAACAAACATCAAAGAACTTATATTGCCAATTCAAATCAAATGAATCGATCTACCAAAATAGTAAACACTTGTTGTAACTATAGAATATAAATTGGGAAAACTTGTCAGTTCAGATAACCCATCTTGTAATAAAAATGCAGGGAATTTGTATAAGGGATCTAGACTTGCAGCTGTCGCTGGTTTCTAAAACATAATACACCATCAAAGAAATGCAATTTGCCTCATAAAGATACGAGAACGATCGAGCTCGCTCACAGCTCAGCCAAGTCAAGTCAACTGTTTCAATTGGTTCCTTGGTAGTACGTCGTTCGTTGTTGCTATATCGGTTGGTACGGATTAAAAAGCAGAAAAAACATACTACATTATCGGGTACAACCACTTTGCTATTTATGTTGCTGATCATATCTCGATTGCCATCTATACAGCCTAGCTAATAACATCCTCGGATCGAGATCATCATGGGTTGCTGCGGCATCCGCGTGTCCGGGCTGGCCATCGCCAACACGCTGTGCTTCGGTGCCACGGCGGCAATCCTCACGTCCACGCTCGTGTGGGTCGCGGTGAAGGCCGGCAGCAAGTTCGCCGCCGCCGCGGTCGTCGTCTTCCTCTTCGTCTGGTTCTGCGCCGGGTGCACGGCCTACCTCGCCTTCTGCCGCACGTTCCACCGGGCGCCGGAGCCGGAACTCTCCACGATCCGGCGTTGCATCCACGGCAGCGACAAAGCCGCTCCGTTGCCAATATTCATGGTGCAAAGACAAGGCCACGGCATCGCCGTGCTCGCCCGGGAGCCGCCTGCGTTCGGCGGGGCACGGGTAGCCCCCGCCGACATCTTCACATGCTACGAGCAGCCGCAAGGTTTGCCATTCGTGAAGTGCTCGGTGTGCAAGGAAGAAGTGTGATATGCATGGGCAAGGTGGTGCGGCAGCCGGCGTAGTATGAGGTTCTTCTCGTCCTAATACTACACGTTATTTCGTGGTGAGATTGAGGAAACTCCAAGCTGAAACAGTAGTACATCTCTCTGTAATTAAGTGTGTGAAAACTGGTGATCTGCGAGTGTAAGCATTGGGCACATGTTGTATATATATCTGATCACATATTTAGAAGAAGTCAGAAGTGGCACAAAAGTACTGATGCACAATAATGTGCAAAACCTGACAAAATGACCTGTGAACAATGCATGACATGTATATATGAGAAATGCCATTTATCTGTATATATTTCATGGAAAAAATATGTCAGATTATTCGCAATGTTTCTGCGTGCCTTAGAAAGAAACAATACACCGGTAGTGAAATAGAATGTTCTAGGTAGGCATACAATATTCTTAAATATCAATGTTATTCCATCTAAGCAAAAAATTATTCCAAGAGGGAAATAAAATTTTCAACTAGATAAATAAAAAATCTTTCAAATTCATTTCACTCTTTTCATCATAAGATATGGATCGGATGAATCCGAACTGCTGGATTTTAACCCGATGGTCTAAATAAATATATAGTCCAGGCAAATAATGTTTCAAAGAACACTGATGAACCATAGCACATTCTGTTGTGTTGTTTGGTCAAGCTTTTCATCTTCTAGACCATAATCTGACCTTATCTGTAGTTCTTCACCATTGAACCTTAACCAACGCATGATATATGTCTACTCATATATACTGCATTATCTTCTATTTAAAACTTTTGCTACTAGACAACACAACTAACCATGATTGAGTGGCATATGGTTAACTAAATTTTTGCTACTAGACAACACAATGATTGAATAGCATGGCTGACTACTCAAAAGAATTGTTCCATAGCCGCATAAGGATAGGATCTTTTAAAAGCCATCAAGAAAAACTGATGAAAAATAAATTATTTGGATATGTTTTGGGAAAATTGATGAAAATCCTGACCCCGATTTGGAGTTAGCCAAACACAGCATGGAAGTAAACAAAGATGATAGGATTTGTTTTGAACATGTAAACCTTCAAACTGAACCCCAAGTCCCATAATGTAACCTAAGTCGTTGATGGAGGAGTATTTGAAACACTTTAGTGACTCAATAAGGCGTATCACTAAGTGAGAGCCTCAACGTGAACTAAGGAGGAGATTCTGTAGAACACTTTAGTGACTCAATAAGGCATATCACTAAGTGAGAACCTCAACATGAACTAACTAGGAGATTCAACTCCTCTACACCACGGGAAAAAAACCGATTGTCTAGTATCCTTTAATAACTTTACATTCCATATTTTATACTTGCACTTATTTTTTAATTTAGCTTCTCGCAATATATTATCTAGGGTGCCTTTAGTCTTAGTGTTTTCGTTTGATCACTAGGATCACTTCATATTAGCATGCCCTACCACTCTGTGTCATCCGTGGGCAGCTCGGGCTGAAACCCATGCACCTCCTCCCGCCGCCACCTACCTCCACTCCACCCTGCCTCGCCGACGCCCGAGCTTGCCGCCGGAAGCCTGGCCGGCTGCAAGGATGGCGGCGGTAAGATCTCCCATTTCCCCTACTCCTTTTTTTATTTTCTCTTCAGCTTTCTTTCCCCCTCGATCTCCCGGTAGCCATGGCCGCTGTGGCTTGCCGGCGGCGGTCTCTCGGCGCCTGGGCTTGGGGGTGGCTGGATCCGGCACCTCCTTGCCCGGATCCGGTGTCCCTACCCTGCCACAAGGCTCCCTCTCGCGGATCGACGCGGGGCGGCCTTTTGGTGGAGTGGATGGCATCCGGGGACGGCAACGGCGCTTGTCCTAGTGCAGCAGTGTCTGCGGCCTTGCACGGCTGCGGTGGCGCGTGTCGTCCCTATGCCGCTCGGGCGGTGAAGGACGTTGGTGGGTGACATTGCCTTCCTAGCACGGCACCCAGGCACAGCCGCGTTGACGTGCACCCGGAGGCAGCAATGTAGCAGTGTTGGTGAACGTTCTTCCCGGCGCAGTATGGGGACGCCCATGGCGTGTGTGGTGGCGTTTGGTGGCAGTGAGGATGCCTGCGTTCGCCACCGACGACCAGCGACGGAGGCTAAAGCGCATGTGGCATGACAAGGGTAGGCCGGGGCGGGGGGTTGCCCTCGAGGTTTGGGGTAATGACGAAAGCCTAGCCCATTCTACGGGCTGAGGACAGCGATGCCCTCGGGCGCTGTTCACTTCCTTGGAAGCGTCCTTCAATCGCTCCTTTCTTCTAGCGCAACCTGTTTTTCTAGGGTGCAAACCCTGACCCTTGGGTCGGGCGATGGCGGCGCCCTTCATTGGCGTCACATCCCTCCCTGGAGGCATCATCTTGAATGCGGCTGCCGGTGAGGTCTCTTTTTAGAAAAAAAACATTAAAAATAGAAAAAAGAAAAAAGATTATTGGTGACCGAGGTGGTGTTGTGGCGATGGCGACGTGCTGGTGTAGAGGTCCATGTCTATGATGATGTCCTAATCCGACCGGCCAGAGTTTGTACATTGAGATGAGTTGAATTTAGAGTGGGTTTAAGTGGTGTGGTGCATTGGAATTAAGGTATGAGTCGAGTGGTGTGGTTGTGTTGACGTTCCAATCCAATCAGCTGATGTTGTTCTTTGTTGTTCCGTCTAGTCTGGGCTTATTCTTCTTTTTAAGATAATGCTCTCCTGCTTGATTCGTTTCAAAAAAATAGTTGATCCTTGTAACATTGTTTTTAGCATGGACAACTATAGGTTTGGGCAACATCAGAATAGGTTAAGGTTTTCATATTTACAATTGTTTTTAGAAAAATCCCGAAGCAGTCACTCTCCCCCTCTTTGATCCATCCATTCTTTTCAACCTAGAGCCGTGTGTCGTCGCCGCGTCAAGAGCTGCAGCGACCCAAGCCAGAGCCAACATGCTGAACCACACCTCACTACCAGAGAACCTCACATCCGCACCGGTTGGGAATGGGCTTTAGCACCGGATTTCCAACCGGTGCTAAACTTCCGGTGCTAAATGGGGTACCCTTTAGCACCGGGTAGCATAACCGGTGCTAAAGGGGGCCTTTAGCACCGGTTCTAAACACCAACCGGTGCTAAAGGCCCTGCCAACACAGCAGGGATAGGAGGGCCTTTAGCACCGGTTGGTGTCTACAACCGGTGCTAAAGGGCCTGGATTTCTTTTTTTTTTGTTACTTTTTGCAGCCGCCATGCATGTACGTTTATATATGAATTATGATACGTATTCAAATATGTATTCAGCTGTCGTGCATGTAGTACTATATATTCATATTAGCTAGACATAAAATCAAAATAGAAGATATATATATTATAATTTAGATATCCAACTAGAGTTATATATTTGAACTGTATATTACAACTTAAAAAATCCGACTAGAGGAACGACTTGACGGCACATCCTCCAGGGGGAGATGGAATTCTCCATGGGGATTAACGACCTCGTCACAAATCCATCCAATGAGCTGTTCTGCAATTGTGTCTATTCTCTCTTGATCGAGTCTATCAAATCCATCCAATTTACAAATAATTGGAAATATTAAATCCGTGGAATTGAAGACAACAATTGTGTAATTAATAATCATTTAATATAAAATAAATGCTTTACTTACAAATACAAATATCCGTCTATTTTTAAATAATCATTTATTATAAAACAAAGTGTTTTTCTTATTAATACAAACATAGTAATTATTAAATGAAGCCCTATATTTCTAAATAATCATTTATTATAAAACAAAGTGATTTACTTATTAATTCAAATTTAATAATATTATTATTATAAATGAATCCCATTATCATTAAATGAAGCCGTATATTTCTAAATAATATCATTTATTACAAAATCAAGTGCTTTTCCTACAAATATAGTAAATATATCAAATTAAAACCTGAAAATGTGTTACGTAACATAACATCATGGTGGGTCATCTTTTTCGTCGACCAATTGAGCATGTTATCACAAACATAGTATGCACATAGATTATTTCCCGACCTCTGTTGGCGACACTGTCTATCAAAAAATAAAGTTAAGTAAAATTCATATAATAGGTTAGCGGAGACCTACACATAAAATTACTTGCTTACCGGAAAGCCAGTCTTCCATGTGAGTGTTTCATGGATTATACTAGGGTTATCTTGACGAAATTGATCCCACGCCATGTGAACCAAAAAGTTGTGTTAAATCATTGTGAGTGTAAGGGCAGAATTGAGTTAAATGGGAAAATATATGTCAACTTGTAAACATGTCAATGATGTTCTGGTAAGGATATGTTGGAGACTTCAACGAATCAAAGACGTGGACGATACCTGGATCAGGACACACTATGATTAGGATCCAGTGAAAATTGTATACAAGTATACATTATAATGAAAAATAAAATTGAACGGCAATAGTATGGAGTCCATAAAATTTTGTATAGGCTCTATAAGTAGATACATGTATAGGCACTCACCCGAAGTTGTACGGCAATAGTATGGAGTCGCAATAATTTTGTTTTTGGAGATACTCGTATAAATTTTGATATGTTTCCTATGGATTCATCAAAATCATTTTGTCACTTATCTTTGTCAGGTCCATGTAACCAATGTCAAATATTCCTTCCCTCCGACATCTTTGAATCTCCATTCTGCATTGTCAAGCAATAAAGGGCGCGTCAGCATATATTAAATTTTTTTTCAAGTGTCAAATGTAAATGAGAACAAAGCACTTGCAATACCCAACAGGTGACCAAAGACACGTCCATGGCGTCTTGGTGGTACACCTCATATATATCCCTGAACTCCAACCAGAGCGTTTCCTCGTCATTGAAGAAATCTTGGTCCTTTACGCGAACTCCAAACATGCGCCTTTTGCTTCTTAATTGTTCCAGATACCACTGATGGAATCGGCGCATCTTTGTTTGTAGCTTGCTCTCCATTTCTGGACCGACCAAAGGCTGGCCAAGCTTAAATGGCCACTTGAACGATGTGCTCAGAGAGATTTCTTTTTGTCCCGTGATTTCCTCTCGAGAGAGTCCTGTCTCGGCCATTTGTCGTTTCAAATCGTACTCAGATGCCAACTGAGGCAACGACTGCTGAGGTTGGTTGCCGAGCTGAGCAACAGGTTTGGACGCCGCCGCCTTCCTCTTCCCTTGAGATTTCAGTAATGAGCGGTCATAGTCTGATACTTGTGCCCTCTTCTGTTGTCCCCTGGTCAAATTTTGGAGGAAGGATTTTGCTGTGGCGGGGTCAATCTTCGGCACTGATTGTTTTCTCGTGAAAAGTTGCATCTTTACGTCTTCTTTAACAGAGGCATCGTGCTCTTCTTGAGTCTTCTCATAAGCTTTTTTCGGTGGTGCAGGCTTCTCTTTGACTTTCTGTGGCTTCTTCTGTGGTGGAGGGGCCAAGCTAGACAATTTAGAGCGCTTCTTTGGTTCAGGCTTCTGCGGTGGAGGAGACGGAGACAGAGACTTCCCCTGCTGTCAAAAGTCTGTTTCAAGTAAAAAATTCATTGGATTTGCAATGTTCCGGTATAACGAAAAAAATATTCTAACAGTAAAGTATAATGTTTCAAGTAGACAAATAAAATGTTTCAATTTTATTTCACTTTTTCATCAGAGAGGGATGAGTCAAAAGTGTTTGATTTTAATTCAATGGTCTGGCAAGTGACAAATTAACTCACTAAATCTATCGAAGGTTAGATAGATGATAGTTCAATCAAATATTTCTAAGAACCCTGATGAACACTTGCACGTTCTGTCGTTTTCCTTGGAAGCTTTGATCTTCTATTGCCATGAGTAATATGACTTTGTGTGCAGTTCTTCACCATCGAACCCTGCCCAACGCATGATATTTGACTAGTCATATTGCATTATACTCTTTCAATTTTTAAAGTTTTATTACTAGACAAAACCATGATTTAATGATATGGTTAATTACTCAAAAAATTTGTACTCCTACAGCATATAAGAACACAACTTGAAAAAGAACATCAAGAAAAATTGATGAAAAATACATTATTTGGATAATTATTAGGAAAAATGGACGAAAATTCAGACCACAGTTCGGAGTTAGCGAAACGTCAAGGAAGTCAACAGAGATAGAATAGGATTTTTTTTTTGAACATCATGACATGCTCATTCCCTCATATGTATATGTATATCAGGGGCGAGGTTATTCCAAAGAACCAGAAAGGTCGTACAAGTACATTGATCTGGTTTAAACGTCATATTTGTCTCAAAAACAAACATTCGGAATTCTCCCTAGGCTCCAAGTTTCCAACTACGACTTCCGAGCGAGCTACAGGGGCTTAAGTAACCTGTTCCTGACAGTCCGTTATTATCATTGTATCTCTCTCGTCTTTAAGAGTAAAATGCATGAAACTCAGCATCAATTTTCACCTGAATGACTTAAGTTGCAAAGGTACACGATGGATCATCAAACTTGCGTCCTTATTTGCCGGAGGTCTTTTTATACGTCACACATGATACGTGTGAGGGCTAGGGGATTAGCTCAAGCTAGTTACGTCGCTAAGAGTTAGGAGCACAAGTCACTCAAATACGAGAGATGTGCATCTGATTCACCGAGTTCACGTCTTTGAAATATATTAAAATCATGAATCAGAGTCTCACACTAAAACAAACTATTTGAAAGTTAGCAGCATATATAAAATTTTGAGTTTATCATCCTAGCCATACCGTCTAACAAACACTACCGGATTCCCCTAGCCCTCACGGCAAAGACCATATTACATACAGCAAAAGCTGTACGCCGGCCGGCAAAGTCGAATTTACCGTGCTTTTTATCGCGCACACGACAAATCTTTGTCGAGTGTCAGATCTGGTCCACGGCAAATGCCTGTTTCCTGGGCACCAAAACGACGTTTTTTCTGCTAAATCGCGCGCTAGGCGGCCGACGGGATTCGAACACGCGACCTCTCTCTTACGCGTGACCTCCTCTACCACTATATCATACTCTCACATGTAACTAGATATGGTTCTGATTCCTACCATATTATACTAAAGTGGGAATAAATTACTTATTTGAGACCCTAAACGATTTCAAATTAAAAAGTTATCAACTACAAAGTTTCATAACTTTTTGAAATCTACAAGTCTTATTTTGGTAGTTTCTCCATCCGATGTCGTTTATAAATTTTAAATTTTAAATTTGAGAATATTTAAACTTAGTTTTCGTTGACTAGATACTTTCAAATGAAAAAGTTGTCAACTACGAAGTTTCATAACTTATTGTGATCTACTACTCTTATTTTGACTGTTTTTCATCCGAGGTCGTTTGAAAAACTCAAATTTCAAATTTTGAGAACTACAAACTTACTTTTTATTAGTTAAATAAATTCAAATTAAAAAGTTTTAAACTACAAAGTTGTATAACATCTGAAGATCTACAACTTTGATATATATATATATCATTTTTTCATCCGATGTAGTGAGAGTAATATTGTTCACAAGTCTTATAGATCTCTCTTATAGTTTTAGGAAACTCTACGAAAGATATAGATTTTATAAACAATATTCATATGAATTTGTCAAATGAAAAATGACCAAATCAAAAGTCCTACATCTTGAGAAGTTATACAACTTTGTAGTTCAACACTTTTTGATTTGAATTAATTTACTACTTCAAAATATAGTTTTAATTATAACTTTGCCGAGTGTTATAAAAACCATCGGTAAACATTTTCTTTGCTGAGTGTATTTCCAAAAGCACTCGGCAAATATTTTCTTTATCGAGTGTATTTTTTTGACACTCAGCAAAGATTTTCTTTGCCGAGTGCATTTTAAAAAACACTCAGCAAAGTAATCTTTGCCGTGTGTTTTTTTGTTGGCACACGGCAAACCTTATATTTGTCGTGTGTCTGAAAAAAGCACACGGCAAATAGTCAGGCACACGACAAATAAGGATTTTTCGGTAGTGCAAATTGAATTCGATAGTAAAGTTCATGCATTCTGTTGGCATCCAAACGTGTGTCATTCTCTATAATTTGCAGCCCCGATCAACGATCATCTGTCCTAAGTCCTAACTAATGGAGTTCATTAGCTTACTATTCTATTTTGTATTGTGGTGCCAATCCGCACAGTTCTATCCTTCGAGGTACCATTGTCATGATTCAACAGAAAAAAGATTTGTTTGTCACTGCTGCCATTGCCAAACGCCCTAACCCGATGGTAGGATTAGGGAGCTAATAAAGGGGTTGCGACGAGGGCACGAGTAGCTGGTGTTGTCTGCCTTGACATGTACGGAGACCGGGGTGGGAAAGCTTGTGATCATCGCCAAGCACACAACTCACTCTTAAGCTCTTTTAAGGACACGTACAACCATGTAGACAGTAGACCATAGTCACAAAGTTCCTGGGTCGATTGGGTCGAGAAACGGGATCGAGGGTCGATGCTTTATGAAATTATGGTACGGAGGGGTATACCTCTTTGAGACGAAAATTCACAACATGGTACGTGAACCCAGGAGTGTCGGGTCGATGACCCCGGAACGAGGTATAGAAGAGTCAAGGAAAACAAAGAAAAGGAAGAAAGTATGAAAGAAAAGGGCTAGATGGGCTACCAATTACTATGCTTTACATCACGTTGGAGCTACCAATTACTGTGCTTTACATCTATGTTGCAACATGGTGCATGCCTCATGTTGGAGCTTCTCCATGGCAACCTCCGGGACCTTGATCCAGAGTTCATGACCCTACGGGGTGGGGGCGACAATCCAACGAAAATTGGGACGATGACCCATGGTTACCCGACCCACAAATTGGGACGACGTTCCCGGTCGAGGAACGTGCCACCGACCCAGTTTCCTGTTACTATGATTAAGACACACAAATAACTAAATAGATAGCTTTGTCTATTTTGTTCTTTGTGTATAATAATTAATATATACTATGGTTACTGTTGTTTTATAAAAGAGCATGGGTCAAAGCAGTATACGAGACAGTAGACAGCAACACTCTCTTTTCTTATTAAATGATGATCACATCAGTTCATTTGGCTTACGTAGATCCAAACAGCTACTGTCTAACTATTGTATATGCCCCCTGATTAACTGTTGTACATGCCCTGACGACAAATCACCCGCATAATTTATACGCTCATAATAACGGAAGGTCAATATGAGGGCCTAATCACAACTACTAAAATTAGAAGGCAAGTACAATCACAGACGTAAGTCTTTTTTGTGCCTATTGTATAAACTAGCTAGACTTGATAACTACATGTGCATAGCTACTCCGTGCATCTCCGTAGTTAAAAAGAGCAAGGGGGAAGAGAAAACAAGATGTACAACTCACACAAACCCACAAAGGTCCTCGATCCAAATAAGTTCATGCGTCAGATGCCACATCCATCTGCCAAGCATGCAAACAAATCCATTATTTGCCGCGCGCTGCTTATAACAAACTTATCGGCGTATCCGCCCGTCCGTACATACGTACGAAGAGTTGATGAGTTTTCGACTCACCTGAGGCCACCACTTCCACCAGTAGTTGATCATCAAATCAAGCTTGGCATGTCGGAGTCCGGCGAGCCGGAAACCTGCTGCCGGTGGAGCTGCAACTTCATCGTGGCGCACGCCGTCTTGGCCACCGGGTTCATCACCGCGCCCGTGGCCGTCCTCCAAATACTCCGGCGTCCGCACTCCGGCGCCGCCGCCACCTTCTTCTCCATGTTCTCCATCTTCTGTGCCGCCATCAGCTCCATCCTCTGCTGCCGCTTCTACACCGAGCTCAAGCGCCCGCCCTGGCCGCGCTGGCTCTCTGCCTCGGCGTCCGGTGCGCAGCAGCTGGACGGCGGCGGCGGCGGCGCCGGCGACGAATCGGCAAGGGAGATGTCGCACGTTCTCCGCCGGCACCACGAGCTGCCGGTGAGGGCGCGCCTGGAGATGCAAGCCGCCCTGGCGACGGACCGCGTCCCGAGCTACGAGCACCGAGACGGCGCCATGGACTGCGCGGTGTGCCTGGGTGAGGTGGAGAAGGGGGAGACGGTGCGGCGGCTGCCGGCGTGCCGGCACGTGTTCCACAGGGAGTGCATCGACGAGTGGCTGCGCGCGCACGCCACGTGCCCGGTCTGCCGGAGCGGCGTGCTGCCGGAGCGGCCGCCGGAGGTATTGGTGAACGTCGAAGCGGTCAATGTGCAGCCCGGCCTGAGGATCCCAGCCCGGGGCCACATTATGATCCCGGGCCAGTCAGATCTCAGGTTGTGGTCTGGGCCGGCGTCACGCCTCAATTAATAACTTGTGGAGCATAGTAGATATATTTTTTGTATGGAATGTATAGATTGAGAGGTGTAAATGCATTCGTGCTTTCGTTTCAAGGAACCATGATGTTGATCACTCTTGCTTTGACTAAAGCTTCTTGCCTCCAATATGATGCCGAGGCCACTTATTAGTTTAGGATTTTTATTTTGATATCCCGATGAGTCCCTCGTCATGGAGATACACTAGGCCCGCTTATATAAACCGTGCGCGAATGAAACAGGACTGAAACTCAAACCTTTGCCAAAACTTATCAGTCGGTTCTATCACCTTGCTTATGCATTTTTTTAGGACGGCGTATGTTGCACTAGGACGGGCGTGTAATTCGTGCCTACTAAATTGTTCTCAAACAAAGCCGTGCTGAAATGGACTGCAATCCAGCTTACCTCAGCGCCGTCTGGATCACCCTCGCGGCCTGGGCCGTCCACAATCATCTCCTCGGCGCGTCGCCGAAGGCACCACTCAACATCGCATTCGACGTCCTCCTGGCCGGTGCTATTCCTGGTGACGTGCCGACCTTCCTCCGTGCCCGTCGACGGCAGTGGCGCCGCTGGTAGCAGTCAGACCGTTCGGTCACACGACTACACGAGCATGGCGGCGACGCCGGCGGAGGAGATCGAGGGGGATTGATCAATAATTCATTTGTTTTTTGTATAAACTACACATCGGCAATATGTCAATATAGCTTTTTTTACAAAATAAACTGATAGGAGAGCTTCCTGTTACATTAAAAGACAGGATAGCTTGATAGGATAAACAAAAAATGTACAATCTTACAGTACTGCACAAAGAAACAAAGAATAAAGAGAATAGAACAGGCCCGCAAAAAAAATATAGAACAGGAATAAATATTTTTTATCCGTTGGAGTATATAGTTTTTATGTATAGTATCTATATGACATGAAAGTATAGAAACTACACGTTTTTGTGTTTTGAGTTAAGATTGCCCTTATATGATCATTAGTTACTAATATTTTTGCTATGTACGTGATCATTTGGGGTGGGACCGATGCAGCATGCCGGTGGGACTGTACGTGGGAGGCGGGGGAGCAGCGACAAGGGCGTGAGGTACACAGAGGCATGAAAACAAGCTCAAGGTGCTGCATCAACCGTCAATTTATGGCCACAGCAGGTTGACTGAATTTCTTCTAGAGAAATTAAGACGGCTTGCTATACATTTCCCACATTTTTTCTATACTGTTTTCTTATATTGTCAAATCAGGCATATTGCTCTTTTATTTCCGACGAGGCAATGCCTATTTCTTCCTCAAGTGAACATTCTCTCACACTGAACAGCAGCAGACCCAAAAATGGCTCCAATCAGTAAGAGTAACATGATCATTTCATTGTCTTGCTATAATCTGTTATAAAATTTTAAGCTGATTATATTTAGATGGAGGAAATACACCTAGAGCAATTAATTTGCATAATAAGACATTTACTATTATAGCAGGTGAAAACTACTAAAATGATTACAATTGTTTGATTTTGAATCCAATGGCCACGGAGTGGACCGAAGTTTTTTTAAAAAAAATCAGACGGCTGCCTCTGCATCTCCCATATTTTTCCTACACACTTTTCTTACGTTGTTAAACCTGGAACAGTACTCTGTAGCTACACTAATGAC
This sequence comes from Echinochloa phyllopogon, assembly GCA_033239725.1. Classification (NCBI taxonomy): domain Eukaryota; kingdom Viridiplantae; phylum Streptophyta; class Magnoliopsida; order Poales; family Poaceae; genus Echinochloa; species Echinochloa phyllopogon. The sequence goes on along the minus strand of BTCW01000010.1, from coordinate 11,032,117 downwards.
GCAATGCTTAGTGTTTCTTCCTCAAATCAATATTCTCCTACACTGAACTGCGGGCCTGCAACGGAAGGGCACATTTTTCTCTAGTTATAAGTCAACCACACATGCTATCTCGTTCAATCTTTTACACTCAGCAGAAACAAGTTTGTCCTTTTCGCACTAGCCAGCTCCATGATCAAGTTGTTGGCACAAGATCCATCAGCTGGCTGGGTGCCTGGTTTCTTGCGTCGTATCTCGATCAGGATCCTTTTATTCGCGTTATATTTGATCCTGGAGATACTAAAGCACATGAACACATGTGGTGTGGTGAGGTTCCTCAGTCAACCATCGACTTTCGTACGGTCACTGACATGAACTAGTACTAAACTACTGATTTCTACCCCTACAATACCTTCAGAGCTCTTGCAGTTATGCATTAGGCCTCGTTTAGTTTCTAACTTTGGCATTCTAAAGTAATGTTTTACCATTAATACGTCACTGTAGCATTTCGTTTGTATTTGTAAATAATTATCCAAACATTGATTAATTAGGCTCAAAATGTTCGTCTCGCAAAGTACAACAAAACTGTGTAATTAGTTTTTAATTTCATCTACATTTAGTACTCCATGCATATGCCGGCATTTTTACGTGATGGAAATCTTTTTTTATAGTGGAATTGGGGGAAAGTTGGGTAACTAAACAAACAAGGCCTTAATTTTTGACTCCCGGAGCTTCTCAAGGAGTCAGACAAAGGTAATCCATCCCCTGACCCCTCCGCACCTCATTTCATCTTACTGCTGGGAATTTCCATACTGAATTCTTCAGTTTCTCCTACAGGGCACATCGATGGAGGCCACAGGCAAGATCATCATCTGCTTGCTGTTGAATCTTGGCTTGTTCTTGCTATGCCTCTCCGCCGCCGTCTCCTCCAACCCATCGTTCTATTCAAGCATGTCGAAAGGACCCATCCATCACGACTACACCCGCTTCCCCGACGTCAAGCGCCACTGCCAATCCGTGCTCTCCTCGTCCGCGGACCTCGGCGCTGACGCCGGCGGCGCCGGCGTCCGGATGCACCAGCTATCCTTCATGAATGGCGACTGGAGCCAGGACGTCGGCCAAGCTCCCCTTCTTCCCTTCCATGGAAGCTACGCCGATACGGCGGCGCCTGGCCCTGAATTGCTTGAAGCGGTTCCCCTTGCGTCCTTCATGCTCACCCACACGGACATGGCGCCACGGCGAGGGGCTCGAACCGCCTTCAACGTCAGCGAGATTCTCAGCTTCACCATCACCCGCAACTGCTGCTGCTCGTACATGGAACCGCGCGCGTCGCCGGAGTTCGAGCTCCGGCAAGGGGTCGCCAAGCTCCATGTCCATCTCCAAGGTGTGTACACCGAGACAGGGCCGTCATTGAGCGGTGACGACGGCGGCGGCGGCGGCGAGAGGGTGCTGTGTATGGTCGGGGACGCGGTCCTCCCCATGCGCGGCGGCAACAGCAGGGACCCATGGGACTGGGCCAAGAACCGTGGCGCCGGCGCCGGCGACAGCAGCTTCGAGCCGCCGGTCGTGGCCGACGGCAACATCCTGCTGGTGCTGCGGTACCCGACGACGCAGACCCTGACGACTCGCGCCGTGCGCGGCGAGATGGTGAGCACGCGCGCCGAGTCCGACGGCGCCTACTTCGACACCGTCCGCCTGGTGTCGCAGCTCGGCGGCGGGTACGACTCCGGTTACCGATTCCAACCAGAAGACGCGGAGCTTGACACCAGCGCCGGGTGCAGCGACGGCACGCTTGACGGCGGCCACGCCATGGAGGACATGGAGTACCTGAACAGGGGCAGCGGCTCTGTCTGCGACATTGTCTACCAGTCCGCTCCCGTGAACCAAGTGATGGAAGTGATCCCAAACTGGGATTGCAAGGGGACCGACGCGTTCTGCAGCCGGTTCGGGCCGTTCAAGGCCAGCCGCCCCGCCACGAGCGCCATGGAGGACAAGGCGTTCACGCGTTCCGCCATCGTGGTGCAGGGCCTCCAGTGCGAGCCGGCGTCCGTCGCCGGCGGCGCGGCGGCCGCGAGGGTGGCGGCGGTGTTCCGCTTCGTGCCGCCGTGGGAGCACCAGCCCACGGCGGCGAGCCGGACCGGACTGAGCGGCACGACCCTGTCGGCCGAGGGCGTGTGGACCGCGTCCACAGGGCGGCTCTGCATGGCGGCCTGCCTCGGCGTCGGCGCCGGCAACGAAGCATGCCGCTACCGTGTGACCCTATCAGTCCGTACGACGTTCTCGACGACTCGGCGCGGTAACATCGTCGGAGAGATAACCGCCATGGATGGGAGCCACCCTCCTCTGCTGTTCCAGCAGCGCGTGAACCCCAGGTTTGGCCGGTACGGGCCATCGGCGTCGCTGCGCATGTCTTACAACTACACCAAGGTCGAGCAGGCTCGGGAGCTCCGGCTCTGGGGCAGTGAAGCAGCTGGGTTTCGCGGGAGCTTCGTAGGGAAGTCACTGCTCGGCTATCAGAGCGTCGCCGGCGCCGCCGATGACATGGTGAGCCTCTCCAGCCTCGCCGACAACCTTAACTTTCAGTTTTGCGTGGTGAAGCCGAAGCCGCCGTTTGTGCCGGAATGGATTGAGGAGACGATGTTTGAGCTCCAGATACTGTCTATCGGCACCCTCGTCGGGAGCTACCCTCCCCAATTTCAGGGCAGGTTTAGCATGTGGATTGAACTACTTGGTAGAATTCAGGTTGCAAGCGGGGCGGGTTGCGGCTGCCCGCCCCGCGTTCGCGCAAGCTGCAAGCTTTATCGCGGGCACATGCGGCTGCTCGCGTAGCGCCGCTTAGTTTCGGCGGACTTTGCGGCAGCCCGCCAGCGTCCGCTTCGCCGCCGCCTGTCACGAGCATCATCAGCTGCTACCGCGCCGCCGCCGCTCTTCGCCGAGGATTCCACGCGCAGCAGACGAAGCCATTCACGGACGAAGAATTCCGCGCGCTGATGCGCGGCCACTGCGATCCGTTGTTGTTCTCCAAGGATCATCTCCATTCGCAGCTATTGTTTTCAGATGAAACCCTCCCGCTGCAGGCGCTGCTGTTCCATCTCCAGACGCCGCCGCTCTCCTTGGACAGTGTTCTCCACGCGCCGATCTCTGAGGATGACGTGAACCTCCTGGCGCTGATGATCTTCGACGAGGAGATCCAGGTGCTCTGCGCCGCGCAGCAGGTGTCGGAGCTGTCGTCCGCCGGGTTGCGCTCGGACGAGCTGGCCGGCGAGAAGAGCTTCTCGATTCTTTTTCTCACGATCCAGACATCGTCTCTCTTCCCCCTTCGTTTGTTTTTTTTTTTTTTGCAGGCTCTGCGGCGCCGGCGGCTCTCGCGGGTTGGCCGCGTAGACCCGCTTCACCAATGCGGGTTGATTTGCGGTCAGATATGCGGTGCGGGTTTTCCCAGCGGGCTCGCGGCAAAACCCGCCCCGCCTGCAACCTGAGGTAGAATAATAATCCATGGCGTGGAGAAGCAGCAGCAGGTACTGAACGTGTCTGCGGAGCTCACGGCGTCGAGGAATTTCTTCACTTCGATTCCGGTGATGTCGCTGGAGGGCGTGTATAATCCAGAGGATGGGCGGATGCACCTGATCGGGTGCCGGAGCGTGCATGCGCCATGGCGAGTCTTGTCGAAGATGAGAGACCTTGAAGACGGTATGGACTGCTCCGTTGAGGTGACGGTGGAGTACCCGCCGACGACGACGCGGTGGCTGGTGATGATCAGCCAGACGGCGTGGGTCTCCATCGCCAGCGCGAGGGAGGAAGACGACCCGCTGCACTTTGCCAGGTCGGAGATCCGCACGATTCCCATCGTATATCGTGACCTGCGGTGGGACGCGCTGATAAAGCCGATTCTAGATGGGCTTCTCTGCATCACCGTGCTGTCGGCTGTTAAAATATTTCTTACGCCCGTTCTGTTTCTTCATTTGTTCGGTTAGCTAGTTAAGAGCATGAAGGCTAACTAAATTTGTAACCCACAGCTAACTAAAAATTGCTAGTTTTTTTTTGTCTTCTAGTTTAGTTTCTAACAGAATACACATGCAGATACTTTGCAAACCCTATTCGGTAACGTTGTAATGTGGTTATCCTTCGATATGTGTATGACTGAAATCCTAGCTTCAATATGTTGAATTTGTCTACTGCAAAACTACAAGCGCATACTTTATTTTTTTTAAAATGGGTGCCTTCATCAAACTAATATTTTATATATATATATGATAATGTATCATCCAAAATGTGTAAATCTATCTCAAACATAAATTAACATAATTTATAGTCATAGGAGTATTATTTAAAAGTACACTCGAGGACTACTTTCATGATTATTAAACAACCGTTACTTTCATTCTCTTTGTATTTTCTAAAGATATTTAATCTAATTCCCCGAGTTCACCTTTAGTTAATAATGGAATAAATAGGTGCTTTATCCTTCCCAATATTCTGAATCTTCCCCATCAAACAATTATTAGTATAGTTGTATATTTTTATTTTTATAAAAAATAAATGCTCCCAATTAAACTATTAATGTAGATATGTTATAAAGTTTAACTGAAAATATATAAATTTGTCTAAAGTGACGATAAACTCATTGACATGGAGTATTAATATTATTGAAATACATTCTAAATTTATGGTACTATTTATTAATACCATTAGTGGTATTATTATCATAATTAATTATAAAAAATGTGGGTAATTTAGATATAAATTTACTGAATTACTAAATATTGTGTTATGTGATGCTAGAGGTATGTGATGATAGAGGAGCATAAGAAGAAAAAAGATATAATTTTCAATTATTATTATAATATATGTAGATAATTTAGATCTAGATTATATCATAATGACATAGGTGGATGCGTATGCTGACACCAAGCAACATGGTACTCCCTTTGTCGTAAATTATAGTTCATTTTGGTTTTCTTAGATATTCATATATTTTGTTGTCCACCTAGATATATAATATGTCAAGATACATTGTATAATCTATGTATCCAGAAAAGTCAAAACAACCTATAATTTGGAACAGAGGGAGTAGCAATATATTATCTTAATACCAGGTTGGCTGAGAGGGTCTAAAGATTACCACGTTAATCAAAAAAAGAAAATATATACTGTTGATATAAGGCAATCACCACCAAAGATAACAGGCATCATTCAGATGGATATGTCTTGCTTTTTAATAAGAAAAATAGATGCCTAACTGGCCGAGGTTGAAACTTTTAGAAGGGAGTAACAACGATGTATTTGCAGCATATTGGTGATGTGATCTAGCACAAAACAACTCGAGATCGATGTTTAGCACCGCTGCCCATCCTTAACAAGATGCAGGTAACGCTATATGAGAGAAGACGACAAACATCCTTGGGAGCAGAGCCGCGAGAGAGGAGACGAGAGCGCTCCACTCCATATTTTTCAACTCCACTCCAAAAACTTCACGGTGGAGTAACTGCACTGGAGCACCCTTTTACCACATCCAACAAATCCAACATACTAGGGTAAGCCTCCATTTCCCCGAAGTTGGCTGCTCCAAAGTTTGGTAGAGTTGGGATATTTGGAGGGAGTCCACAACATGGAGCTAAAAACATGAGGTGAAGCGGTCCCAAAACTGTTTAAAAAAAGGCTACATTTTGCAAGCACAACAAATAAATTTGTTGACGCATGTTGGGGAGCATTTTTGCGAAAGGTCACCATCGGTCGAGATGTGAAGAGAAGCAACAAAACAACAGTGGAAAGGTGCGCGTATATATCCGCGAGGGTTTGCAATTTGTGCCCCATCAATGGAAAGGTGCCCGTTTTCAGGTCCTGCAGGAAGGGTGTGGCGACCAAACAGGAACTGGCAGCCTCCAGAAAGGTGTACGCAAGATAAGGTGAGCACCGTCAAGAGAATGTGCTAAGTTTCAGGTGCTCAAGGACGGAGCGGGCACCTATTTGCGGGATGGTAGCAGCTGCAGATGGGAGGAAAACAAGAGAAGGTGCCGGGCGGCATGATCCTCGTGTTCAGAAGACAACCAATTTGAACTAGTGCTCTTGTAAGAAATTACTAAGATGCCCTTTAGATGTATCAGATAGGTAATGACATTTTTCATGTGACTAAAGGGTATCACCAGTAATTTCTTTGTAAACGCCTCAACTATAAATATGGGCTTTTGTACTCAATGGAGGGAGAGATATATGAAAATGAAATTGAGCTTTGGTACTGCTTGGTTGTGACCTGTGACTCACACACCAACAACGCAGGTTCACAATTCTTGATGCCAAAAAGGGTGCATCAGTTGTGGAATGAGGAGTCTCACTGAGGAGAGAGAAGGGAGAGTTTCATATTATGTGAGAGGAGTTTCATCCCCAAGAAACTCTTCTAACTCGGTTACATAGTTTCTAGTCTGGGTAACTGTGCAATGAAACTATGCACTGGGGCTGGGCCTGACAAAAACCAAAGAGCATGCCCCCAATTGTCATTAAAGGTTCCATTTGAATTCAAAATTAAATTTTGATTATCATGTGAGGAAGACACTTACCTACTCCCTCTATTCCACAAAAGAAGACACTTTAGGTCTCCCCTAAGTCAAACTTTTTCGATTTGACCAAATTTATAGCAAAATTTATTTATGACATCAAATAATTATATTATGAAAATATATTTTATCATGAATCTATTGGTACTTATTTGGTATTATAAATACTAATAATTTTTTAAATAAACTTGGTCAAACTTGAGAGAGTTTGAATTAGAACAGACGTAAAGTGTCTTCTTTTTTGAGACGCAAGGAGTAGATCTTCTTTTGAATGTCCAAGAATAATTTATCACCAAAACAAAAAATATACGTACCCTACAATTTCAAAAAATTATATTCAAGCTAAACCTACAAAAGATTTTTATATTAGGTCATTAAATACAAGAATATGTTTTTACACAAGTTATTCTTAGGTCATTAAATACAAGAATATGTTTTTACACAAGTTATTCTCTTTTCTCCTAATCATGGTCCCAATAGAATAGGCAACGCAAGATGACGAATGTTTTGATTAAATAAGAGGAAATTGTTTATTTGACACTAAAACAAATATCGATTCCTTTTTTGGCCCATGGAAAGTTTTTTCTCCTCTATTTGACACCAACTTCTAAATTCCATTTCTTATTTGATATTTCTATCACTTCCATTAGTCAAGTTTGGCGAAGCGACCTCGAAATAACCTTCAAAATTCGTGGAACTTTTTCTAATGATATAGCATATGGATATGAACGTGTTTTATTTAAAAGGACACATCTACCTTTATGCTTTTAAAATAAAAAATTAGACTATCTTTAAAACTAATATGTATTTTATGGCATAAAAATACTTTCAAAAAATTGTGGAAAATAACAATTGTTAATCATATGTAATGTGGTAGTTTATAAAATTATTTTCTGATATAAGTTACATATAGAATTGGGAAGAACATGGTATTTGAGAAATTTTAGATGAAACTCATAATTATCTATTTAACTTATGATGGAAAATAATTTTATAAACTATTGTATCCTATATGATTCTGATATAAGTTACATATAGAATTGGGAAGAACATGGTATTTGAGAAATTTTAGATGAAACTCATAATTATCTATTTAAATTATGATGGAAAATAATTTTATAAACTATTGTATCCTATATGACAAATATTAGTTATCTTTTCTTAATTTTTTAAAGTATTTTAATGCCATAAAATTTAGATTAGCTTTTAAAAAGGTCTAATTTGGTGAATTTTATGTTTAAAGCTATAAATGTACATGTATTGTTTTGAATAACGTATGTTCGTGTCTATTTATTATATTGTTAGAAAAGTTCTATAAATTTTTGAGGTGATTTGGAGGACGTTTCGTCTAACTTAACTTTTGAAAGTGATGAAAATATCAAATAAAAAGTAAAGTTAAAAGTCAGTGTCAAATAGAGAAAAAAAATTAGGGCCAAGAAAGAAACATGTTTATTTTAGGATCAAATAAGAAATCCTAGATATGAAACCGGGCGCAGTCCAAGAATAACCGTGGTATCCACGTCAGTTAAAAATATTTACGCCGTCTGATCATTGATCTACATGCTTCTGATTGACCGAGAACTCCACGGTATGATGAAGAAAATATCTACGCTCCGAAGAGTCCAGATTCCCAAGTCCAAACCCCTCTCCTCTGCCCGTACGACAGGCCTTCCCTTTCTCGTCTCTCGTCTTCATTGGCTCATCGCCCAGGGACAGCTCCCCCCCTCCTCTTTTCCTGCGGCAATCACCACCGCCTACATTCCCAAAGTATGCTGACCATGCTCCCTCCTTCCTTGCGCTAGGCCAGCCTTCCTTCCCAATTACCATGGCATATTTACCCAGCCATCTCCTTCCTTCTGTTGTGACAGACTTAGGGATGGTAAGCCGTAGCAGCAGGCAGCCACGGACGTGCCCGGTCCATGTGAGGGATAGTGCTGCTCCGCTGGTCCCCTTGTTCTCTAGCTCGCTCTGGCTCGCTCTGATCTATGTTCTCTAGCTCGCTCTGATCTATCTTATTTCTTGTGCTCCATGAAGATCTCCTCGCCCCATTACTGTTGCCTACAAGATGTTCGACGGAATGCTCCAATGACGATGTAGTTTTTGGAGTAGCGAAAGAAAGGAGGTGTCCAGCCTTAGTGGCAACGGCAAAGGAACCAGTTGTGCTGGCATGCCTTGTAGGCTTTGGGTAGTCCATGGGCGAGCAACAACCCCCGGACACGCAGAGGATGAGAGCGAGAGGTTGTGGGCAGCGCATATGCTTTGGGTAGCAGATGACGTCAGTCAAAGGTGAATCCTATCCATCCATTAATTGTTTCTTCAACTTAATTCTTATCGTCTAATCTTTAAAAAGGGACCACTGGATATCGTTTTCATGAAATACCTCTTAATGTTGTTTAGGAAGCAGTGTGGGTGTATTGGTTTGTAGTTCTAATTTGAACATCTGAATTGACTTCAGTGTTTGGGGAAAATATTTGGGAAACACTTTAGTGATTCCGGGCAGAATATATCCTTAGAGAAAGCAACATCTATGAACTACCATTATTTAGGCTTCTAAGGTACACACCCCAGTCCACCAGCTTGCACAACTTGCACTGTCAAGATCTATCTCAAAATATCTCCATATTATTTTCTGTTTATGGATTTCATAGGTTTTGTTAACTCTGACATGCTGCCTTAAAGATGTCCTAAACTCAGGTACTCAGCAAAACTCCATCACCTAGCTTTTTTTCCCACCTAGTTGCAATATTATATGCATAATGGAGACCCTCGAGATGTGAAGCAATTTATTTTAACTTGCCAGGTTGGAATATTTCCAGGTCGATTTTTTAGTTAGTAGAATTCAAATGAAATGCTCCAAATGTTTATACTAAATAAGGTTGTCTCGCCCAAACCAGTGCAAACGTGATGAAAGATTGTAATACTAGATCGGTCAATTGTGAATTTTGAATCATTTCTGTAGGCTGCCACTCATCCGTAATTATTTTGGAACAAGTATTTTGTGATTTCGTAGGAAGTCTTCTCTGCATGTTTGTTAGGATATGAGCGAGGATTGGAGAAGAGAATTGGTGGGAAGGGCTAGAACAGCGAAGAACTGGTAGGGAGGCGGACCGAGGAATCGTATTAAGGGGAATAGTTTGTTACAATTCTGTTCGTAATCCGCTCACGCAGGAGCTCTCTCTCTCTCAAATACTCTCATGCCTAGCGCACACACATTATTGGACCCAATCTGGGCCGAACATCTTGGGATTGGGCCTCGCCTTCCTCTTGCCTCCGCCGTCAGTGTCGGGCTCCAATGCGGAGTCCTGACTTGGGCCGCTTGGGTCGGGGCTGTTACCTGGGTTGGTAACACTCCCACTTCCTTGACTGCCTGCTTGACCCCAAGCAGGCGCTCTTGGAAATCTTTGCTTCAGAGCTTGCTCATCCTCCCATGTAGCCAGTGAAGAAGGAGAACCAGACCAATAAACAAGTACTTGAGTGACAGCCTCATTACCTCTTGTGATCAGTCTGCGTTGGATAATATGCAAAGGAAACTGCAGATGAGAAGCATCAGAAGGGAGCTCAGACGATACCTGTTGACTGGTTCCAGGTGCCTTTTTCAGTTGAGAGACATGAAATACTGGATGAATAGAACTGGTGACAGGCAACTGAAGTTTATATGCCACCGAACCAATCTTCTCCAGAATAACATAAGGGCCAAAGAACTTGAATGACAACTTGTTGTTCGATCTGTGAATGACTGAAGATTGCACATATGGTTGTAATTTGAGGTAAACTGACTCACCCACTGAAAAGTGACGTTCACTTCTATGTTTGTCCGCTTGAGATTTCATACGCAGTTGTGCTCTCAACAAGTGTTGCTTAAGTAATTCTGTCATTAAGTTGCGATGCTCAAGCCAATCTGTCAGTTCTGTAGCAGGAGCTGTGGTCAATGGAACTATGCCAAAGTGATTGGGTGGGTGACCATACAATGCTTCAAATGGTATAGTATTGAGAGAAGTGTGGTAACAAGTGTTGTACCAAAACTCTGACAGTGAAAGCCACTGTGTCCACTGAGAAGGACAAGCGTGAACAAAACAGCGTAAATAAGTCTCCAAACACTAATTGACACGTTCTGTCTGACCGTCTGTTTGAGGATGGTATGCGGAACTCATCTTCAGCTTAGTACCCAATAACTTGAATAGTTCTTGCCACAAGGCACTTGTGAATATTCTGTCCCGGTTAGTGATAATGGACAAAGGCATGCCATGTAATTTGTAGATATTGTGCATGAATGCTTGAGCAACGGTCAAAGCAGTAAACAGATGAGTAAGTGGTATGAAATGAGCATACCGAGAAAATTTGTCCACCACTACCAAAATGCAGTTAGAAGACTTGGATTTGGGTAAGCCCTCTATGAAATCCATGGTGATCATTTGCCAAGCATGGTCAGGCAGTGACAGGGGTTGAAATAATCCAGGATATCTGGCGCGGTCAGGTTTAGCTTGTTGACAGATTGTACATTTGTGTACCCAGTCCTTAATCATAGACTTCATTTTAGGCCAATAGAAGAGTCTTTTGATTCGAGAGTAAGTGACTGGAAATCCAGAGTGACCCCCAATAGCACTATCATGAAGGGCAGTAAAGACTTTTGTGTGAAATGCAGAAAGGGATCCCAACCAGATACGACCTTTGTACCTGATAACACCTTCACATAAGGAGCAATGACCAACAGGAGTAGCCAAAGCTAATTTCTACAACAACAGCTGAGCTTGGTCATCTTGGGCATAAGCCTCTGTCAACTCAGTTAACCATTGTGGAACAACAGTAGGAACAGACAGGAGCTGGGTTGGAGGAGCAGGATGTCTAGAAAGAGCATCAGCAGCAGTATTCTCCACTCCCTTTTTATACAGAACCTTGTATTGAAACCCCAGAAGTTTGGTAAAAACTTTCTGCTGCCAAGCTGTGTGTAGCCTCTGAGTGTTGAGTTGGATCAAACTCTTCTGATCAGTATAGATAAAGAACTCAGAAAACTGCAAATAAGACCTCCATTGATCAATAGCCAGTATAATGGCCATATATTCTTTTTCATATGTGGAAAGACCTTGTGTCTTGGGTCCTAAAGCTTTGCTGACAAAAGCCAATGGATGCCCGTTCTGTGTCAAGACAGCTCCAATGCCAACAGCACAGGCATCAGTTTCCACACAAAATGTTTGTGAAAAATCAGGTAAGGCCAACATAGGTGTTGTTACCAAAGCTTGTTTCAACAGTTGAAAAGCATTTTCAGCTTCAGAAGTCCAAACAAATACCACATTCTTGCATAACAGATTAGTCAAAGGCTTGCTGATAATACCATAATGTTTCACAAACTTTCTATAGTAACCAGAAAGACCCAAAAAACTCCTTAACTCTTTCACTAAGTAGGAGAAGGCCAAGCTTGGATAGCAGCAATTTTGGATGGATCAGTGGCTACTCCAGACTCACTAATAACATGTCCCAAATAAGCTATACTTCTTTGTGCAAAAGTACACTTGCTGGGTTTAACCTTCCACCCATCTTGAAGCAACAACATAAAAACCTGCTCAATATGCTGAAGATGTAATTCCAGGGAAGTGCTGTAAATAAGAATATCATCCAAGAATACCAAAACACACTTCCTGAGTAATGGTGCTAAAGTGCCATTCATTGCTGCTTGAAAAGTGCCTGGGCCACCAGTTACTCCAAATGGCATGACAAGGAACTCATATTGACCAGAATGAGTAGAAAAGGCAGTCTTGTACTGATCTCCAATTTTTAACAAGATCTGATGAAAGCCTGATCTAAGATCTAATTTGGTGAACCAACTAGCGTGAGACAACTCATCCAAGAATTCATCTATAATAGGAAGTGGATATTTGCCTTTGACAGTGAGAGCATTTAAAAACCTATAGTCAACACAAAAACGCCAAGTACCATCTTTCTTCTTTGTCATAACCACTGAGGAAGAAAAAGAACTTGTACTAGGCCTAATAATGCCCTCTTGGAGCATTTTTGCTATCTGAACCTCTATCTCTGTCTTAAGAGCTGGTGAATAACTATATGGTCTGATGACAAATGGTTGAGCACCAGCAATAAGAGGTATACTATGATCACAGGGTCTTGATGGCGGTAAACCTTTTGGCTCCTCAAAGATAGCACCATATTTGTCAATGAGGATTTGATTAGGAGGAAGAATTTCTGATGAAACAGGATCTTCATTGATGACTTGAAGTTCTACCAGTGTAAGGTCATACTCCACAGGCAATTCCCCTTGCAATCTTACTAATGAAGACTTGTAAGGAATGAGTATCCACTTTTGTGCCCAATGAACTTGCATTGGTGAAAACTGTTCCAACCAGTCCATACCAACAATCATGTCATAAAATTGCAGTGGAAGGACCTTTAAGGTGGACTGAAATTCACATTGTTGAACAGACCAGGTACTGTCAGGAAATTCAGTATCACATACCAACTGTGAACCATTAGCAACTTGGACAGTAATTGGATGCCGAATTGGAGAGCTACCCACCAACTGTGAAGCCAGCTTCTGACTGATGAATGTATGAGAGCTCCCTGAATCAATCAGAATCAAAATTGGGTGGTGTTGAATTTGACCATGAAGCTTGAGAGTTTTCAGAGGTTGACAGCTTGAAACGGCCTCCTTCGACAGAGTGACATTCAGCTCAGCACACTCAGGATCAGGCAAAGAAACTGCATCCATTTCTGTTTGAAGTAATTCCCAGATTTCCTGAACAACATGAAGGTGAACTTGCTGAGCACAAGAATGGTTACGAGACCACTTTTCACCACACTTATAGCAGAGACCTCTAGCTTTTCTGTAAGCCATCAGAGTCTTCAATTTGTCCTGCTCAACTGAAGCTTTGTCACCAGGGAATGTCTTGTTGTCAGGAGCTGAAATGCCTGAATTCAAGGGCTTGTCCTTGGTAGGAGGGGGTGTCAAGGGGTGAGGACCTTTGACAGCACCAGCAACATAAGGAGAATATCCAGATTTCTTGACCTCTTTCAATTTTGAGGTATCCAACACTTCTTCCTGCAAGGAAGCCAACTCACAGGCAGTATCTAGATCTTTTGGGCGATGTAAAAGGACACTAGACTTTAAATCAGCACGAAGACCATCAATAAATTTCATAGTATAATGCTTAGGATCAATAGGAGACTCATAAGCGGCTAGCTGATCTATCAATTCAGCAAACTGAGTAATATACTCAGAAATAGTGCCAGTTTGTCTAATGTGCAGCATCTGTCTAATGAGAAATTCATGCTCATCTTTGCCAAACCTATCCATCAGCAGGGTAGCAAATTGCTCCCAAGTACCAGCTAAGACCCGGGCCTCAACAGACTGAAGCCAGAAAGCTGCGGAGTCTTTGCACATGAAAGTAGCAAAACGCACCCAAGTATCTGGGGGAACATTGTACATCTCAAAATAATTCACGCATCTGGATAACCATAGTTTGGGATTTTCAACCCAAAACGTAGGGAAATCCAACTTGGGCAAACGCACAGGAGGAACGCGAGAGCTCGAATTATCTGGGCGATCATCATCAAAAGAGAAAGTGCGTGAAGGAGATTTGCTGGGAAACGTACTCTTGACCGGGATATGAGCATGGGTGAACACCGCCCCAAACTCCTGATCCCGGTGATGGTTGTCGACGCGGTGCCCAGTGGGGCCGTCAGCGATGGATCCGGCAGATGGGTCGCCAACGAGGGACGCTCCAGCAACCCAGGTGCGGTTGCGGAACACGCGAGAACCACTCGATCCAGATGCTTGTTGAGCTTGTTGACCTCCAGCTTCAAATCCTCAACCGCAGCATCAACTTGGGGACGCCAGGACTCGAATGTTGTGGTCGCCGTCTTCAGATTATCTTCCAGAGCTTGAACACGTTCCTCGCGGTTGGTCTCACTCTCGAGGAATCGATGCTCCCATTTGGTGTCGAAATCCATAAATCGCTGCTGGATCTCGTCCAGAATCAACTTCATATTGGGATCCATGGCACCTTTACGGCGTTGGAAGCGAGTGTAGTGATGGTGGGAAGTTGGTAGATCCAGAATCGAATGAAACTGATACAAAATTGTTAGGATATGAGCGAGGATTGGAGAAGAGAATTGGGGGGAAGGGCTAGAACAGCGAAGAACTGGTAGGGAAGCGACGGAGGAATCTTATTAAGGGGAATAGTTTGTTACAATTCTGTTCGTAATCCGCTTACGCAGGAGCTCTCTCTCAAATACTCTCATGCCTAGCGCGCACACATTACTGGATCCAATCTGGGCCAAACATCTTGGGATTGGGCCTCGCCTTCCTCTTGCCTCCGTCGTCAGTGTCGGGCTCCAATGCGGAGTCCTGACTTGGGCCGCTTGGGCCGGGGCTGTTACCTGGGTTGGTAACAATGTTTTTTGTAGTATTCAAGCCCAAGCTATACTAAGAGATTTTTTCATACTTAAATTTCTCAAGTCATATTTTGTTGCATCCGCCTTTTTAAACTTCAGTGACCACATTGTCACATACATTTTATTTTGGAACTCCACGATCTGGACGTCACCTTCAGCTTTCAGCTTAATCAAAACCTACTCTAATAACATTTTTTTTGTGATACTAACAGGAACCAGTCTACCTGATGATGAGTTGATGACGAAGTTTTTTTTTTTTGAGAACAGAGTTGATGACGAAGTTGTAGTGCACCATATGGACTATGGAGAGGTTGTTGCAGTGACATGTGCGCTGGGAGCTACCGAAGTGGTTTAACTGCAGTATCAGTCTTGGGTCATATTGCCGTCATCGAGCTGCTTGTTGGAGGTGCTAATTTTTTTGCTCCCAGGATCTATGGTTCTCGATTTAATCCCTTATTGTATATTTTATTTTTTTTCTTTTGCTTGATCCACATGGCACAGAGATATACCTTCGTGAGTTATATGATAGATTAGCTTTATAAACTCCAGAAACTTCTCCAATTCATTGGCTTATATAGTAGTTCTTGACTTCTTTCCAAATTGTTGTGATCATAACAAAAGAAATAGAGCTCTACGGTACCTTATGGTATATGGTATAGAGAATGGGTAATATAGTAATTGGACATAAATATATTAACTAAGCATACTTCTTCTCGTTCTTAACGGCGGCGTGCATCACCGACCCGAGACCCATTCCACCGGTGTGCCTCGACTATCGACCCGAGACATATGATCGAATAAAAATTAAAATATATCTAAATTACAGTGATGTCATTTAGATTTTTTTTCAATAATACCATTATACTACTATACTACTCACTATATACTACCTATACCACTGATCAACGTTAGACTAGTATACAATTATTCTCAATCGTCGGATGTTTATATACTAGTCCTTTAAATTAGTGGTATAAGGTACCGTAAAAGAGCTCAAGAAATAAACAAATACCAGTTTCTTAATTTAAATGCTACTTTTCCTATGTCATAATAAGCTTCACTAATAGAAGCCATCATCAATGTATCACAACAACAGCAGGCTTGCAACCTTCGCGCGAGGGGCGCGCGCTAACTACTAGTTTACTCATTAAACAAAGGTACTTCAAAGAAAACTAAAATGCTAGCAACCGACGCAATTTGGCCGGACCACCTTGCTAGTTTCGCAATCCTTTTTTTTTGAAAGCCTAGTTTCGCAATCCTTAGTAGACGTGCTGTCCGTCCCCATTGCCCAACCGACGATCTTGTAGTTCCAGCGCTGCTGCACAAAAACCGCCAGAGCGAGCACGAAGCCCACGGCGGGAACCACCACGGCGCCGGCCTTTGCGTACAAGTCCATGGCATCATGGCGCGCCTCGTAGTACATGTTGACGACGGGTGGCCGGAGGTAGCCGTAGACATGTGGCAGCAGCCACACCGCGGTAACGCCGGCGTAGTACCTCCCCGCGAGAGGCTTGCAGTTCACGCGCCAGAGCGCATTGCCGACGACCTGCGGCAGCAAGAACCACTCCTTCACGACGCCGGCGTACCGCTCGACGACGGCGGCCCGCGTGCGGACATGCGACGGCGGCATCCCCATCCCCTGCTGTTCGCCGTAGATCTCCCTGGGTGGATGCGCCGCCGGCGTGCTCATCAGCCAGTGCACGGCGAGGACGAAGAGGAGGCCGGCCAAGTGCACGCCGGAGCTGCACAGGAGCACGCCGCCGTCGCCGGGGACGCGCCCTGGCTCCAGCGGCGTTCGCGCCCGCGCCCGGGCCCTCGATCGCCACACCTTCTGGGCGAGCCGCGCCGTCAGGAGCAGCGCCGCCAGGGTGAGCGCCTTGACGGAGCAGTCCATGTCCCAGCCCAGACGGCGGTCAGGGTCACCGTATCCATGCGACCTGTAGTACCTGCGAGCCGGCCACGCCTGCAGCATCTTGGCGTCCGTGACCAACGTCGCGGCGTAGCCGAGCGCCTGGACGCCGAGCATGGCGAGGGAGACGTACGGCGCAACGTCGGGGTGGCACCTGACGTGGCGGAGCTGGGCGACGGTGGCGGCGATGGAGGCCGAGAGCATGGCGACGCAGAGGAGCCCCTCCACCACCGGCTCCGTCAGCTCCTCCCGTTGCTGATCGCGGTACACGACGGGCAGCGTGCGGAGCTCCGTCGTGTTGAAGCGCAGCGCGTCGCCGTCGCCCCTCGTGCTGGCGACGGTGACCTTCGCCGGCCGGCTGATCAGCCACCGCGTCGTCGTCGGCGGGTACTCCTCCGTCATCTCTATGGAGCAGTCCATCCCTTCTTCAAGGTCCGTCCTCTCCGACAAGAATCGCCATGGCGCATGGACGTTCCGGCATCCGATCAGGTACATCCGCCCGTCCACGCCCTCCAACGACATGATCGATCTTGGACTGAAGAAATCCCTTGGTGCCACGAGCTCTGCTGACACATTCAGTATCTGCTGCTTCTCCACCAAGGCGGTATGAACAACTCTACCAAGTAATTCGATCCGCATACTGGATTGAGCCTGAAATTTGGGAGAATAGCTTCCAACGAGTGCGCCAACAGAGAGAATCTGGAGCTCAAAGAACGGCTCCTCGATCCACTCCGGCACGAACGGCGACTTCACCGCGCATTGAAAGCGGAGATTGAGATCGTCGGCAACGTTGGAGAGGCTCACCATGTCGTCGGCGGCGGCAACGATGCTTGGATAGCTCAGTATCGACTTGGCAATGAAGCTGTCACGAAATCCAGGAGCTTCACTCCTCCGAAGCAGCTCCCCGGCCTGCTCTACCATGGTGTACGTGTACGACATGGGCATGAACCCCCAAGAGCCGCCATACCATTGCTGCCTTGGGCTCACGCGCTGCTGAAACAGCAGCGGCGGGTGGCTTCCGTCCATGGCGGTTATCTGCCCGATGCTAATGCCGCGGCGCGTCATAGAGAACGTCTTCCGGATGGATAGGGTCACGCGGTAGCGGCACGCTTCCTTGCCGGCGCCGGCGCCGAGGCAGGCCGCCATGCAGACCCGCCCCGTGGACGCAGTCCAGACGCCCTCCGCCGACAGGGTCGCGCTGCTCAGGCCGGTCCGCTTCACCGCCGTGAGCTGGTGCTCCCAGGGCGGCACGTAGCGGAACACCGCCGCCACCCACGCGGCCGCCGCGCCGTCGGCGGTGGACGCCGGCTCGCACTGGAGGCTCTGCACCGTGATGGCGGAACGCGTGAACGCCATGTCCGCCATGGCGCTTGGGGCGGCGCGGCTGGTCTCGAACGGCCCGACCCGGCTGCAGAATTTGTCAGTCCCCTTGCAATCCCAGTTTGGGATCACTTCCATCACTTGGTTCACGGGAGCGGACTGGTACACGATGTTGCAGACAGAGCCGCCGCCTCTGTTCAGGTGCTCCGTGTCCGTGGCGTGCCCGCCGTCGTGGAAGAGCGGGTCGTCGCTGCACCCGGTGCCGGCGTCGAGCTCCTCGTTTTCCGGCTGGAATCGGTAGCCGGAGTCGTGCCCGCCGCCGAGCTGCGACACCAGGCGGACGGTGTCGAAGTTGGCGCCGTTGGACTCGCCGCTCGTGCTCACCATCTTGCCGCGCACGGCGCGGCTCGTCAGCGTCTGCGTCTTCGGGTACCGTAGCACGACCAGGATGCTGCCGTCGGACACGACCGGCGGCTCGAAGCTGCTGTCGCCGGCGGCGCCGCCGCGGTTCTTGGCCCAGTCCCACGGCTCCGTGCTGTTGCCGCCGCGCACGGGGAGGACAGCGTCCCCGACCATGCACAGCACCCTCTCCCCGCCGCCGTCACCGCTCAACGACGGCTTCGTCTCGGTGTATACACCTTGGAGATGGACATGGAGACTGGCGGCCCCTGGCCGGAGCTCGAACTCCGGCGACGCGCGTGGTTCCATGTACGAGCAGCAGCAGTTGCGGGTGATGGTGAAGCTGAGGGTCCCGCTGACGTTGAAGGCAGTTCGTGCGCCTCGCCGTGGCGCCATGTCCGTGTGGGTGAGCATGAAGGACGCAAGGGGAACCGCTTCAAGCAATTCAGGGCCAGGCGCCGCCGTATCGGCGTAGCTTCCATGGAAGGGAAGCAGGGGAGCTTGGCCGGCGTCCTGGCTCCAGTCGCCATTCACGAAGGATAGGTGGTGCATCCGGACGCCGGCGCCGCCGGCATCAGCGCTGAGGTCCGCGGCCGAGGAGAGCACCGATTGGCAGTGCTGCTCGACGTCGGGGAAGCGGGTGTAGCCTTGATGGATGGGTCCATTCGGCATGCTTGAATAGAACGACGGGTCGGAGGAGACGGCGGCGGAGAGGCATAGCAAGAACAAGCCAAGATTCAGCAGCAAGCAGATGATGATCTTGCCTGTGGCCTCCATCGATGTGCCCTGTAGGAGAAACTGAAGAATTCAGTATGGAAATTCCTAGCAGTAAGATGAAATGAGGTGCGGCGGGGTCTGGGGATGGATTACCTTTGTCTGACTCCTTGAGAAGCTCCAGGAGTCAAAAATTAATCCATAACGGCATAACTGCAAGAGCTCTGAAGGTATTGTGAAGGTAGAAATCAGTAGTTCAGTACTAGTTCATGTCAGTGACCGTACGAAATTCGATGGTTGACTGAGGAACCTCACCACACCACATGTGTTCATGTGCTTTAGTATCTCCAGGATCAAATATAACGCGAATAAAAGGATCCTGATCGAGATACGACGCAAGAAACCAGGCACCCAGCCAGCTGATGAATCTTGGGCCCAACAACTTGATCATGGAGCTAGCTAGTGCGAAAAGGACAAACTTGTTTCTGCTGATCGTAGAAGATTGAACGAGATAGCATGTGTGGTTGACTTATAACTAGAGAAAAATGTGCCCTTCCGTTGCAGGCCCGCAGTTCAGTGTAGGAGAATATTGATTTGAGGAAGAAACACTAAGCATTGCGTCATTAGTGTTAAACTGGATGTTTAAACCGTTTAAATAACCTCCGAAGCGGTTTTAGAAGTGGTTTTTGCCACATGGCGGCTGATGTGGATGATGTGGTGAAAAAGGCTACATAACCCACAAAACTATCCAATATTAAATACTTCACCCCTGAACTACAAAATCATATGTTTAACCCCCATTAATTATACAATATCATCTAAATAACTCCTTAAAATAATTTTAGAGGTGATTTCTACCACATGGTTTCTGACCTAAACGATGGCATCGCAATAGCCCAATGCCAAGCAGACGAGCGTACCATCTTCTTTTTTCCCTTCCTTTATTACACTCGAAAGGACATCCCTTCTACGCACGGATGAAGAGAGAGCGATGGCCTCTGAAACTGGTACCACCTGGACTCAAGCTTTGCCCATCACCTTCCTCACAAATAGACATGGTCGAACTTGAGTCCATGCGGTACGACGGCCATTGCTCTCTCTATCTATCTGTAGCAAGCATGTCTTTTTGGTTGTAACAAAGGAAGGGTGAATGAGAAAAATAATGGTATGCTGACATTTGGGCGAGTGCTATGTCATCGTCCACGTCAGCGGCCATGTGGCAGAAACCATGCTAAAATCATTTTAAGGAGTTATTTAAATGATATTGTATAGTTAAGGGTGTTAAACATCTAATTTTATAGTTTAGGTGGTGGAGTATTCCGTATTCGATGGTTTGGGGGTGATATAGGGCTTGTTTCAATGCCCGCCACGGCTTGCCACGTCAGAACTGTGGCGGCGCCAGCAAATCAAAGCATATGTTTGGTTCATTCACACAATGCGGCAGCCATAGCTTTTTTGTTTAGCCTGCAGTGTATTTTCTCGCCACAACTGTGGCGTCGTTTTTGGACGCCGCAGGTTAGGCGGCGCCACAGGTGCGGCCATGGCAACCTGTGGCCGGCAGCCAAACAGGCTCATAGACTTTTCCGCCACGTCATCATCCATGTCAGCTACCATATGACAAAAGCCACCTCTAAACCCACTTCGGAGGTTATTTAAACTGTATTGTATACTTGAGGGGGTTAAATAATATCCGGTTTTGTAGTTTAGGGGGTGAAGTATTCCATCCTGATAGTTCGGGGGTTATATAGACTTTAAAAAAAATTATAACAGATTATCGAGACAATGAAATGATCATATTACTCTTACTGAATGGAGCCATTGTCGGCGTGCTTCGGCATTGTTTGGCCGTCGGCCCGTTGCCGGCCGAGATGGTGTGAGCGTGACAAACAATTTTGTTGCATCGGTCAACTACGGATCTTAGATACATTAATTAATACATACAACAACGTACAGATACTTGCACAAAGTCAAGTCCCAGCCTTACAATTCCGCAAGATAATCCCTCTTGCTTGGTTTGACAGTGTTGACACGAAACCGCGCCAACGAAGTCGCCGCTGCCTTGAAACGAAACCGGTCAGATCGGTTTATGAAACCGGTCAGACCGCTTTTGATAGTGCGACGGTGAAAACCTAAAATCTCTAGTTCGGGAGGGACCCCGTCGGAGCTCGAGAGTCTAGGGTTGTTCTAGAGTCGGCAGGCCACCTAGAACGCCCTCAAACGTCGTCGAGACGAGAGAAGAACAGCAAGTATGAGGTTTGGAAGAGTTAGGGTTTAGAGATAAAAGTAATGCGAAACCTAGAAAGATAAATGTATTTGATCGATTGGATGATACTCAATCGGCCTTTGGCCCTTTATATTTATAGGGTGGGATGGTCTTACCCCGTTGAGTTGATTACAATATGGTATAAAACACAGAGTCATAAACCTACTCAAATTCAGACCCAAACCGGTCAGACCGGTTTGGGAAACCGGTCTGACCGGTTTTCCCAGGTACAGAATTTTCCCAAAGTCATAACTCTCTCATCCGGAGTCCAAAATAGGCGTTCCACATATGCATCTTGATCGTCTCGACGAGAGCTACGCAATGGTGAAGTCCAATTTGCATTTTGACAATGTTTACAAAACCGGTCTGACCGGTTTGTGCATACCGGTCGTACCGGTTTGCACAGCCGTGCCAATTTTGGTCGTCAACATATGCCCCCCTTTTTTTGGCAAAGCTTGCGTGCTAAAAAATAACCTTCTGGACCAAAATTATCTAAGGACGATGATGAACAATACATCGGCCATATATAAGCTCTAAGGGCGATAAACATATTATCGGTCATACCTTGCTTTAACTCAAGTTGATGATGAAACAACTTGTTTTGGCTTCCATACCTGCTTGATTGTTGCTGATCTTGCTGGTACCACCTGTGCAAGCTGCTCCATTGATCCTTGCTTACATATTGACTGCTTCTGATGTCCTAGTGATGGCTTTACATCCTTGATTTTGTTCTGAAGTTTCTTTTGTTTCTGAGCAGCCCCTTTCTTTTTATACTTGGCCAGGAGCTCTTCAAAGCTCGACCCCACTTTGTCTTTGAAGTTCCCATACTGACCGGTTAGACCGGTTTGTGTAGAACCAGTGTTTTTGCTCTTGTCTTGCCCCCCGAGTGTTTGAGTCTTCAACTTGAACCGAGGGGTCTTTTCTGATGGCATCTTTGTTGAACTCATAGGTCTTTCTTCACCAATGATCACATTTTTCCCTTTAGCCTTTTCGGCTTGATTCGGCCGAATTAACACTTTTGGATTCATCAATTCAAGTGTGTGAACATGAAAAGGGTTTTCATCAATCTGCATTATATTAATCAACAATCGTTCTTGATTTATGGCCGATTGTATTTGCCTACAGAAAACATTGCAATCATTGGTAGCATGAGAATAAGTATTATGAAACTTGCAATAAGCTCGCCGTTTCAACTCATCATTCGGCGGTATAGTATGAGAAAATTTCAGTTTCCCAGCCTTTGCAAGCTCATTAAAAATCCTATCACACTTAGATACATCAAAAGTAAATTTAACTTCTTCGTGCCGATTTTTGTGAATCGGCTTGAGAGAAGCACAAGTGCTAGGATTATCTTTAGATGACCATACAAATTCAGCAGCATAAACCTCTTTACCCTCATCGTCTGAATAATCATAATTGACAGCATATACACCAAAACGATCGGGTTTAGGTTTAGAATCCTTACTTCGGCTTTCTTGAGCCAAAGCTCTTTGCAACACTTGATTAATGGTTAGAAACTCATAGCCCTCTAATCTTTCTTTAATATGAGATCTCAAACCATTAAGACATAATTCAGCAAGATCCTTTTCAGAAATAACCAAACTGTAACATCGGTTTTTTGTATCTCTAAATCTTCTAATATATTCAGAAACAGGCTCATCACTCTTTTGCCTAACCGATGTTAAGTGAGAAAGTCTCAATTCATTATCACTATTGTAAAAGTGTTCATGAAATTTTTTCTCTAATTGAGACCATGTATGAATAGAATTAGGAGATAATGCTGAAAACCATGAAAAAGCAGTACCAGATAATGACAAAGGGAACATTCGGATTTTTAAATGATCAAGATTACCATGAATACCCATTTGTGCATTAAATTGGCTAACATGCTCCCATGTAGTTCTACTATCCTCCCCAGTGAATTTAATAAATTCTGGCACCTTAAAATTGTGAGGATATGGTATAGTATCAAAACTCTCAGGATATGGTTTTTGACACACTAGAGTTTTATCTTTAAGCTCTACACCGAAAGTTTCTTTAAACATAATAGCCAAATCTCTTTTATATTTTTCGAACATTTGATCGTAATAAGGATTATTTGGCTTTTGTACACTAGAATTATTCGGCGCATGATGTGGTACCTGGTTTGGCTGTACATACGGCGGTTGCTGCAAGTAAACATTATTTGGCATTGCACCGTATGAATAACCGGAACTTTGGGGAGGTATAGTATAATTTATAGTTGCATATGGAGGAACATAATTACCAGAAAATCCATTTGTTCGGCTAAGATCAGCCTGAACAGGAGGTACACTAGTAATTGGTTCAGGAGACGGTTGATAAGCAACTAAAGCACCAGAACCGGTCAGACCGGCTGAAGCCGGTCCCCCAGAACCGGTCTGACCGGTTTGTGCAACCGGTCTGACCGCATTGTTCATGATGTATTGTTCTGGAGATTTTTTACCTTCAAAATAATTCATCGGCATGCCAAATTGAGGCATGGGTGTTGCCGATGATTCAGGATGCACAAAATTACATTGTGAAGTACCAGCCACATTAAACTTAGAAGCATTATTATCACTAGCCAAATGTTGTTTTCCTAATGATTTATCATTCATATTTTGGACAGTAGCAAACATTTGTCTTTGACCATTGACGAATAAGTGATTAATTTGCTCCAAAGTAACAGGTGGTGTTGTAGTACTCACATTGGCTTGTACCTTATCTTGCTCGTCCTCGCTCGAAACGATGACCACCTCCTTGTCCTTGGAGATGTCGCCCTTCCGATTCTTGGAGAAGTGAGATAAATACCACCGGCGTGCTTTTTCATCTTCTTCTGCTTTACGTTGTGCTTCCTTCTCTTCATGATCCTTCTAGAAGGCTTCATAAGCTTGACGATCCTCAGCCGACAATTCATCAACAGTCGGCCTAATGATGTTTTCAGGATCAACTTCACTAGGTTTTGGTAGATTAACCATAGTAACAGATCCCTTTGCTTTCTTCCCCAGCGGAGTCGCCAAAATATGTTGACACGAAACCGCGCCAACGAAGTCGCCGCTGCCTTGAAACGAAACCGGTCAGATCGGTTTATGAAACCGGTCAGACCGCTTTTGATAGTGCGACGGTGAAAACCTAAAATCTCTAGCTCGGGAGGGACCCCGTCGGAGCTCGAGAGTCTAGGGTTGTTCTAGAGTCGGCAGGCCACCTAGAACGCCCTCAAACGTCGTCGAGACGAGAGAAGAACAGCACATATGAGGTTTGGAAGAGCTAGGGTTTAGAGATAAAAGTAATGCGAAACATAGAAAGATAAATGTATTTGATCGATTGGATGATACTCAATCGGCCTTTGGCCCTTTATATTTATAGGGTGGGATGGTCTTACCCCGTTGAGTTGATTACAATATGGTATAAAACACAGAGTCCTAAACCTACTCAAATTCAGACCCAAACCGGTCAGACAAACCGGTCTGACCGGTTTTCCCAGGTACAGAATCTTCCCGAAGTCATAACTCTCTCATCTGGAGTCCAAAATAGGCGTTCCACGTATGCATCTTGATCGTCTCGACGAGAGCTACGCAATGGTGAAGTCTAATTTGCATTTTGACAATATTTACAAAACGGGTCTGACCGGTTTGTACATACCGGTCAGACCGGTTTGCACAGCCGTGCCAATTTTGATCGTCAACGGATAGAAAACCAAGCAAGAGGGCGAACAGAACAACAGTGTGATTGTTTGATAGAAAAGCACAAAATGGCGTGCTACCCTAAGCCGGACATTGCCATTTAAAATGCTGCACACCTGCATCGCAGCACCAGCTTCAACGACTGGCGAATGGTAGAAATGGCGTGGAAATGGAGCGACGGCACGAGGGCGGCATGCCTCAGGGCCCCCGCGGCCTGGGCCATCTACACCCTCCTCGCGTCCCCGAACAAGCCAGGCCTCGTCGTCCTCGTCGAAGCCGTCGAGGTGCTGCTCGCCGCCGTTTTCCTCTCGGCGCTGGCGCAGACGCTGTTCTGCCCGGAGCGCGTCAGGGCGCCGCCGCGCGGGGATGGCGGCGACGCGGCCGTCCTTCCGCTTGTCGACGGCCAGAGCCGGCCCCCTCGCGTCAACGACGACGGCGGCGAGCTCCCCGTGGCGCCGCCACCGGCGCAGGGCACGGCGGGTGCCCCGGTGGAACTGAGCGGCGACGGTGGAACTGGGCGTCGTCGCCGAGGTTCGGGGCGCTGGTTCGTGCGAGGACGGCGGCGTGGCGGAGTGCGCGGTGTGAGTGGGCGAGGTGGGTGAAGCGGATGGCGGTGCTATGCCTGCACGCGTTCAAAGGCTTACTACATCCGTTGCCGCCCAATGGCGGTCTGGAATTTTTCTTTTTTGTAACTACCGTATACGTATACGTACACTCAGTATCCACATGGCTACTTCAATTTACGTGCAGCAAGAAAAATTAATCCATGGCCGGCCTGTCACGGCCTGTGCCCAACCGCGCGGGCCGCACTTGCTCGGGCCCCGGCCTGGAGTTCACACTGGCCGGGCTGCTAGCTCAGCCTTGAAACAGGCCCAAACCACCACAAACAAGCCCTGACCAGGCCGGACCGAGAAGACAATCCTAGCCCTGGTCTGGTGGGCTGCCCTCCGAGCCGACGATGTTCACCACGACCGGCCGTTCGTGCGCCGGCAGCACGCCGGAGCGGCAGACCGGGCACGTCGCGTGCGCGCGCAGCCACAGGTCGATGCACTCCCTGTGGAACACGTGCCAGCACGCCGGCAGCCGCCGCACCGTCTCCCCCTTCCCCACCTCGCCAAGGCACACCGCGCACTCCGCCGTCGTCGTCCAGGTGCTCGTAGCTCGGGATGCGGCCCGCGGCGATGGCGGCTTGCACCTCCGCGCGGCGCGTCATCTCAGGCTGCTCCGGGTGGCGGAGGGCGTGCGACGCCGTCTCGAGCCCGACGGCGGCGGGCGCGCCGTCGTCCTCCTGCTGCTGCCACCGGACGGCTCGGGACGCGGGGCGCCACCGGCGCGGCCAGGGCGGGCGCCTGAGCTCGGCGTAGAAGCGGAGGCAGAGGACGAGGGTGACGCTGGTGCAGAAGGCGGCGAACGCGGCGAAGAAGATGGCGCGGCCCGAGCGCGGGCGGTGGGCCAGGAGGAGGACGGCCACCGGCGCCGTCACGAAGCCGCTGTCGAAGACGGCGTGCGCCACGGCGAAGTCGCGGCTCCACCGGTAGCAGGTGTCCGGTTCGTCGGAGGAGCCGGACATGCCGGCACCGCACGCCGCAGCCCTGTGTGTGGACCTGCCGCGTCGGCGTAGCTGGTACGAACGGACGGATATCCATAAACCTGCTTGTCTGTCCGTATTTAACCCTTCACGGAACGGTGATTATATTAGGTGAGCTAATCAACGGCGCTCGCAGTAAATAATCAGTGTCCGTCACTGTAAGATCGATGTGGGCACGCCGCGTGCTTAGTTTGTGGAGATGGAAACGATGAACTTGCCGCGCGTCAACTGCGTGTTTTTTTGGTTGTACATGTTGTCTCTGTTTGGATTATTTCATGGCGTGCATCATCGTTGGAATTGTATGCGTCAACTTAGCTCTCACTCATTTCTAATTTCTATCTACCTCTAAAAAACATGATCACAGAAGAAGAAAAAACTTGGTGAAGCCTTTCCATCAGAACCGGTCGTCCTGCCATCTGCGCACCTTCGGTCGGTCGCTCCCACGTTGAAGTACCGCAAGTACATACGTCGCCGAAACCGTGCCAAACCGCCGCCGTCTCTCCCACGTGACATGATGATGCCAGACGCACTAGCCGGAATCGGCGTCTTCTCCCTCGCCCACGCGACACAAACTAAGCATGCTCACGCGCGGCACGCTCGAGCTTTTTTTTTACAAAAGCAGGAGCCCTGCTATATCATATAAGAAGAGGAAGCAAGCAAATGTTCATACAAGGTTGATATTACATAACTTAAAAGGAACTCCGGAAACTTAGGAAACATCAACATGGGGGAAATTATATGGTTCCTGGCAGCAGCAGGTCCTCCCTGCAAGCTACGCTTCTTATCTTGATTTCTTCTAGTATCAGACCAAAAACTCTAGCAGGTGATGCCGTCTTGTGATCAAAGATACGCCTGTTGCGTTCCTTCCAAAGGTTCCATGCAGTGTAGATAAGTAATGAGGCCAACTTGCGTTTATTTTCCTTGGAAGATCTCTTGATCGACGTGTTCCACCAATTCTCTAGGGAGGTTCCTGTTGCCGGCAATGTGATCAGTCCATTTGTCCAATTGCTCATCCTGAACCAGACTTCCTGCGCGAAGACACAGTGCAAGCAAATATGTTCTGCAGTTTCTACAAGTTGATCACAAAGCACATCGGGTTACATGGCCATTGCCTAGCCTGCAGCTTATCAGCGGTTAGGATTTTGCTCTGAATCAGCAACCATGCAAAGAAGCGGTGTTTCCCTTCCACTTTGGCCTTCCAGATGGCATTGCAATTGAAAGAGCAGACCGAACCCATGAACTGGATGTCATATGCCGACTTGGCCGTATATGTGCCATCAGGGGTCCACTTTCATGTGATTTCATCCTCCCTATCCACCAGCTGCACTTCTTGGATCAACATCCATAGCTCCATTAGTTCCGCCAATTCTTTAGCTGACGTCATTTTCCACAGACCTCGGGTCCAATGGTCATCTGATAAGTCAGCAGCCACCGTCTGCTCCTTTCGCCATGCCAACTTGTAGAGTCCTGGGACAATGTCATGCGGGGCACGCCCATCACACCACGTCGATTTCCAGAATTTGGCATTCTTTCCATTTCCTAATGTCACCACCGTGCTCGCTCTGAATAATTGCTTGTCAACTTCACTGTCTGGGACCTCCGAACCAACCCAAGGCCGATCAGGGTCTCTCCATGCATACCAAAGCCATCTCAATCTCAAAGCTCTGTTGAAGAAGTCCAGGTCTAGAACCCCCAAACCTTCTAGCTTATTTGGTCTCTGTACCTTTCCCCATGCAACCAAGCAGTGACCTCGGGGCTGAAACCACAAACGAATGGGAGCTCACCGGCACCTCTAACCGTCTAGGAGCAAAGCTCCAAGAGTAACAAACACGAATTGACAAATCAAAGTTGCTTCAAGTGCTTCAAGAGATGAATGAATGGAAGCTCACAAAGTGCCCTTGTCTCACACCTCAAATCCTCACTCACACTCAAACCCTAGGTGAATCCTTGCAAGAATCAAGCTTGGGAGGGAGTAGAGGAGTGAAATGAATGCTCAAGTGGTGTGTTAGGTCGTGTGGAGCGGCAGCAATGAATGATAGGGTGAAGGGGTATATATACCAACCCCCCAAAATATGACCGTTATGTGTTCTGCGAAGGGGTATCGGATCTTCCGACCATGTGTCGGATCTTCCGGAAAATGACAGATCAGTGTTAGGAAACCCCAGAAAAGTTCCAGGCATCGGATCTTCCGACGTGGCATCGAATCTTCCGACAGGCGTTGGATCTTCCGGCCAGGAATAAACCAAAACCGAGCCGGCCGGAACTTCCGGTCGGATCTTCTGGCCAGGGGTCAGAACATGCATACAGGTACTCCCAAGGGCTGAAAATGGCTAAGTCTCGGAAGATCCGACACAATGTAGGATCTTCTGATGGACGTTCTGAAGCAAATTCCGGATCTTTCGATGGGAAATAATCCGAGACCGAGCGGGCCGGAACTTCCGGTCGGATCTTTCGGCCTAAGTTCCGACCAACCAGAAAATGCTGATCAAGGCAATTTTGTGTCTCTCATGGGACTTTCATCTCAAGCATAGCACTTTGATAACTAGGATTTATCGATCACGTCCACATTGATAGTACGGTGGCCCTATACTCAAATTCAAACCAAAAATAAATTTAAATCTTTCAATTGAATCCACCACCATACAATTTAGAGTTGAGGAACTTCGCATCATCAGTGCCTTTCCAAAGGAATCCTGAATGCCCATTTTTTGGAGCAAATACTGTCAAGAAATATGTAGGTATTGAGGACAGGACAGTATTTAGTAGCGTGAGTCGTCCAGCTTTGTTCAGAAACTTCCCCTTCCAAGTAGGCAGCCTGCTTGCCATTTTGTCAATCAACGGTTGTATGTCTACTCGCCTCAGTTGCCGCAGGTGGAGTGGTAATCCCAGGTAGGTACATGGGAAGCACTGCACCGGACAGGCAAAACCCCACATGATCAGTTGCATATCAAGCCCTGCACACTGTATGGGATAAACCGCGCATTTGTCCCGATTGGTGATCCAGCCCCGAGGCTTCCCCAAATAGCTCAAGGATCTCAGCAGCAATGTGCACGTCTTCTCTTGAAGGATTGACAAAGATCGCAGCAGCAGCAGCATAGAGGCTTGCTCGAAGCTTCGTAATTCTATTGTTGATTGGAGACAACATTTCCTTGATTGTTGCAAGGTGTAGCAGCTGTTGTAGAGGTTCCATGGCTAGGATGAAAAGCATGGGCGACAATGGGTCCCCTTGCCGAAGACCAGTATAGTGCTTGAACCATCTACCTCTTGAACCATTCATTGGCACAGTAGTGGAACATGTAGTCAAGAGGATGGAGACCCACCCTCTCCACCTAGGGCCAAACCCCAATTGTTCAAGGACCTCCAAAAGGTAATCCCAGCGCACTGTATCAAAAGCTTTAGCAATATCCAATTTGAGAAACAAACCCGGCTGCTTGTTTCTGTGCAAAGCTCTAATCAAATTCTGTGTATACAAGAAGTTATCATGTATGCTACGTTTTCTAATGAACGCACGTTGTGCCCGTGAGACAATGCAATTTAGTTCCATTCCTAATCTTGTGGCGAGCAGTTTGGAGATTATTTTTGCAATGGAGTGTGTGAGGCTGATTGGCCTATAATCCCCGATCCTCTTGGCATCTGCCTTTTTCGGAATTAGTACCACATGTGCAGAGTTGAGTTGTGAAAGTGCTGCCCGTGTAGACTGTAGAAGTAAGAAATAGCATGCATAATATCTTGTCTAATAATTTCCCAGCTCTGCTTGAAGAAAACTCCAATAAAACCATCTGGGCCTGGCGCCTTGTCTGCTGTGAGATCTGCTATGACAGCTTGGACCTCCTGAACAGTGAAAGGTTCCTCCAGATGCTCCAGGTTGTGTTTAGTCAGGCCCAACTCCTCCCAATTAAGTGTAATAGATCGTTGTTCCTTTGGTCCAAAATGTGTGCTAAAGTGCTGCTGGATAGCTGTCTCTTTTGCCTCATGTGAATAGACAGTTCCTTCTGTCATTTCAAGAGATTGAATGTGGTTTTTCCTTCTTCGGCCATTGGCTTGCAAGTAAAAAAGCTTTGAATTTGCTTCCTCAGCTCTGATAGATGTTAATATAGATGCTTGCTTAGCTCGTAGCTTCTCTACTACCGTCATTGCTAGGTACCTCATTTTCAAATCCTTCTTTAGTTGGATTTCCTGCGCACTAAGCTGTTTGTAATCTTGTACTACATCTAAAATCACAATTCATTGTTTGGCTGCATTGAGCAACACTCTGTTGTTGCCAATCACCCCTTTGGCCCACTTGCGAAGGGCTGTGCTGGTTCTTTTTAGCTTGATGTGCAGCCGCAGGAAGGGGTTGGTCACAAGAGTATTTCGTTGCCATGCTGCAGCAACCACATCCTGGTAACCATGCAGCTTGGGCCAGAAAGCTTCGAACCGGAACCCTGTATACCTTCTGACTATAGCATTTCCGACAATGAGGAGAGCGCAGTGGTCTGAAACTCTAGACGACAACGCTTGGAGATTGGCATTGGGCAACATCAGGTCCCACCCTGTAGTGCAGAAAGCTCGATTGATTCTGGTTTGTGTCCCATCATTTGACCAAGTAAATTTCCTGCCCCTGAGGTTTAGCTCCTTCAGCTCGAGGTCCTGC
The DNA here is from genome assembly GCA_033239725.1 of Echinochloa phyllopogon. Taxonomy (NCBI): domain Eukaryota; kingdom Viridiplantae; phylum Streptophyta; class Magnoliopsida; order Poales; family Poaceae; genus Echinochloa; species Echinochloa phyllopogon. The sequence goes on along the minus strand of BTCW01000010.1, from coordinate 11,000,681 downwards.
ACGACATCCCTGAATGCTCCCATTAGCCTCCTATTAAGGTTCAAGTTGCTCTTGTCTGTCGCATGCAAGATCATGTTGAAATCCCCAATTACTAGCCACTTATTAGAGACAACATGTTGTATCCATCTGAGCTCTCCTAGGAATTGAATTTTTTCAGCATCTCCCTGTGGTCCGTAAACTGCGGTCACACACCACGAAGCTGATCCTGAGCATGATGATATCGTAGCAGTGACCGTATGTACCCCTAGCTCCATCGACATGATCTTGTAATGCTCCTCATGCACCGTCAAAAGAATGCCTCCACTCAGTCCTGCAGCTGGCAACACCACAAAATTGTTCACAAAGCTTCTGCCCAAAATTTCATTTACCAAGTCCCTGTCAATGCTCCCCATTTTAGTTTCCTGCAAAGTTACAATTTTAGCTCGTGTTTCCCTAATCACATAAATAGATTAAGTGGCTAGATGCACTTTCACTATTCCGTCAGGATCAGAGGTCCACAGCCAAAGCCACGGACACCGCTCTTCTTCCGGCTTCTCCAAATCACACCCCATGTCATCAATGAACGTCAGAGACTTGAACAGACTAGCAACAGCCCCGGCTTGACAGACATTGCTTGGCACACCCTCAATGCACAGACGAACACGAAAATGTAGCTTGGACAGCGATGCACAAACTCTGACCTGACGCTTCCACGACAGAAACCTCAGATTGGTGTGCCCAATCTGCAGAAAGCCCCGATGGAAGGCCTCATTACGCTGGTGTTGTTCGTCGAAGCGCAGTAGGAAGGTGGCCGAAGAGATCCGGGACACGCCCAGTTCAAGGAACGGGACATGCAGCTGGCAACTGGCCACCTGACGGACCAGCGAGGATTCCAAGCGAACGCGGGCGTTGAGCTGCACGGCGAGGAGTGCGTGGACCTCCAGCTCCCTCTTAGCCTCCCGGATGGCATCGGACCTCGCCACCCCAGCTCGGACGAGCTCACCTTCCATGTTCTCCATTCATCAGCATCTGTCGGGGGGAACGAGGGCCACCGGCGTTGAGTCCGCATCCGAACTGAGAAGATCTCTTTCAATTCAGTTACTCAAGACCTACGGCCATGAGATCGTCGAGCAGATCGATCAGGATGCGCTGAACCCCATCAACCATCATCAGCCGCGACCACGTCCTAGAAGAAGGCCTCGCATCTACTCATCGTCTGCATCACCATGCCCAGCAACCTCGACGCCCGCCTTATTGCACTCGTTGCCGGCGATGGGCATTAATTAAGGAGCTCCGGTCTGCTGCGTACGTGTGGGCAACGAGATCCAGATCAGCCATGCAGCACAGGCTGACTACAGGAGTAGGCTGGTGCGATTGTGATAGCGGCAGCCCACTCCACTACATCAAAACCGATAAAGAAGACACGCTAATTTAGTGACGTAAATTTTTCACGCGTCTCCAATATGAACTCAACGACGTGCATGTACAAAACGCGTCATTAATTAGTTCACCAAGTCAAACACCAACCAGGACGGAGGCATATAAGAGATGCGTCTCTACAAAACACGTCATTGGAATTGTGGTGGTGACGGCTCTTGTTGAGACGCGTCTCTGGTATGTGAGCTTCCAGAGGCGGGTATAGTATGGGCCCTATAACAGAGTCGCGGTTTTACAATCCCCGTCACGATTGTGAATAACATTAGTGACGTGTTATTACAATCCGCATCACTACCTCTGGGAACCTTATACGAGTGACGCGCGTGGTACAAACGCATCGCTAATATCAGATTTTAGCGCGTACGCTTATTTCCTTCCCGCGCTCCGGGCGTCGCCATCCCGGCCGTCCACCTTGGACAGCTACGCTCCACCAGCCTGACCTTGCCACCCCCGTCCATCGCTGCCGCCGGCACGCTGCTCCGCCCCACTGGTCGCACGCATCGTCCAGGCTGTCGACCGCTGCCCCGGCTGTCCACTGCTGGCCAGTTGCGCTTTGTCAGCCCTTGCCACCCCGGCCGTCCACCTCTGCTCCACCCCGGCTGTCCATTGTTGGGGAAACATTATTCCTCCGCCCCTCTAGCCGCCGCCACATCCACAGCTTCTCCCATGAGTTTGCTGAAGCCGTCTCCCTTGCCACAATCACCTTGCTGCCCCAAGACATCATCCTCCGCCAGCTTGTAGTTGCCTCCAAGGCCAAGAACGTGATATCATCCTATTGACTATGAGTTCAATTACCTGATATGGTTGATTTTGGTGGAATTCTTGGTGGTGCTTTACAACGTGTAAGGTGTTCAGTGAAATATGTGTGAGAAGCTGTCTTGTGTATGTAATGCAGGGAAGTTGGTCTCTTGACTGCAAGATGGATTGCATTTGGTTATTGGCATATGAGTTTGCCGATATCCCTCCATCCTGCCATTTTTAGTCTAGACTCACTCTAACGCCAAGCTTCAACAGGCCAGGAGGTCCATATCCCAGGTAACACACTCTTGGATCTGTTGGTTATGCAATTAAATTGTGGTGCCAATTCTAGTGCTGGAAAAGGCTGCAAATTATATTTTAGGATTCCATGGATGAATATTACTCTACTTTCCTTTTTGTGAAGAGACTAATTTTTAATGAATACTAGAGTTTCTTGGCTATCTGGAGTTGTTGCAATCCTAACCTTTCACTAGTAGACTTGTGTGCATAAATGTTCACTCAAAATCTTATTTGCACTCTTGTTATGAGTATCTGCTTGATGGTCAATTCTAATTTACTTTATAGTTTTCCAAACCAAAATGTTGTAGATGGAAGACTAGAGTTGGATGTATCATGAGGATCGAGCTTGTGACCAGTACTTAAAAGGTGTCAAGTTGTTCGTAAATGCAGCTGAGGTGGATATGTTGAGTCACAACAAGTCTGCAGTGTAGTGTCCATACCGCGATTGTAAGAACCTCAAGAAGTACTCATCTGCGGTTCATGTTCATGCCCACCTGATCACCTGTGGATTCGTTAAAAAGTACAAGTACCTTATTTAGAACAAGCATGGTGAGGAAGGTCTCAATGATGGAGAGATGAATCAAGACCAAGAAGGAAGCACACCAGATAGCCGGTCGTATAGCCAGACGGATAGCCAGCCAGATTGAGACAGAAGTCATATGGGTCAAGATCTGAGCGACGATGGTGTTGTGGACATCGGTGTGAGCTACAACCAAATGGGTGAAAATTTGGAGGAAATGGCGCGTGTTGCCAAGGGGAATGGTGAATGTACAGCTCGGGAGCTTGGAAAGTTGGAAGAAATGACGAGAGAATTGAGGATTCCACTATATTCAGGTTGTCGTAAAAAATACACAAAGCTCTTCACAACCCTAAAGCTTTTGCAGCTCAAGGCAACCCATCATTGGACTGACCAAACCTTCAAAGCATTGGTTGACTTGCTGCGTGACATGCTTCCAGAGGAAAATCAGATACCTATCTCCACCTATGATGCCAAGAGGATAATTTGGCATATGGGACTGGAAGTGGAAAAGATCCATGCAAGGAGGACTGCATATTGTTCTGTGGTGACAATGCTGATCTAACAGAATGCCCCATGTGTGGAGCATCTCGGTACAAACGTCGAAAAGATGGGGGAGATGATAAAAAGAGCCATGGCACTCCTCGGAAGGTGGTGTGGTACTTCCCTGTAATACCTCGCTTGAAGCGTCTGTTTGCATGCGGAAAGGAGGCTGAGCTGTTGCGCTGGCATAAGGAAGTGCACAAGGATGATAATGATTTTATACGGCACCCGGTTGATGCTATTCAATGGAGAAACTTTGACATGAAGTATGGAAATTTCGCTAGGGATGCAAGGAATATTTGCTTTGCACTGAGCACGGATGGAATGAACCCTTTTGGAAACATGAGTAGCTCACATAGTGTTTGGCCTGTATTATTGTCTATCTACAATCTTCCTCCATGGCTCTGTAACAAAAGGATGTACATGATGATGACACTTCTAATCTCGGGAACGCATCAGCCTGGCAATGATATCGACGTCTATCTAAGGCCACTTGTGGATGATCTGAAACTGCTTTGAGAGCCTGGTGTTGAGGTGTTGGACGCGTACACGCAAGAAACCTTCACTTTACATGGTATGCTAATTTCCACCATCAACGATATTCCGGCACACCACAGCGTGTCTAGGCAGAGCCAAGGGGAGAAAGATTGTTTTTAGTGCTTGGATGACACCGAGACTCTATGGCTAAATAACTCCAAGAAACAGGTATACGTAAGACATAGACATTTTCTTCCCCAGTCCCACCGCACCCTCCATATGCATCGTCTCATGGCCGTGGCAGCGGAAGCCCGTGATTAGAAGGAGGACAACATTGTCACGAGGAGGACAACGTGGTAGTGACCTTCCTCCATATATCACTACTACTGTAGAAAACCACATTTGTCCTCCTCGTATGCCTCGACGTCATCAAAATCCGGTGCTAATACTACATTAACACCGGGTCCAATTCGCAAACCCTCGGAGACCCTTTAGCACGAGTTGGTAACAACAAACTGGTGCTAAACGTCACCTTTAGCACCGGTTGGTGTCACTGCTTCTCCCTTTAGTACCAGTTGGTGTTACGACCCAGTGCTAAAGATCTTTTAGCATCGGTTTGGTGTTACGACCTGGTGCTAAAGGGAGTGTCACGTGCTACTTTAAAAGGAAAGCATTTTTACCCCAGTCACATGTGCTGCGTAGGTGAGATGAAAAAGAGTGTACGTGCAAGCTAAGAGGTCCCGAGTTTGAATCCCAGCAACACACATATTTTTTAGCGAGTGTCCATCTGCCAGATGTGACTGGGGAAAATCAGATACCTATCTCCACCTATGATGCCAAGAGGATAATTTGGCATATGGGACTGGAAGTGGAAAAGATCCATGCAAGGAGGATTGCATATTGTTCTGTGGTGACAATGCTGATCTAACAGAATGCCCCATGTGTGGAGCATCTCGGTACAAACGTCGAAAAGATGGGGGAGATGATAAAAAGAGCCATGGCACTCCTCGGAAGGTGGTGTGGTACTTCCCTGTAATACCTCGCTTGAAGCGTCTGTTTGCATGCGGAAAGGAGGCTGAGCTGTTGCGCTGGCATAAGGAAGTGCGCAAGGATGATAATGATTTTATACGGCACCCGGTTGATGCTATTCAATGGAGAAACTTTGACATGAAGTATGGAAATTTCGCTAAGGATGCAAGGAATATTTGCTTTGCACTGAGCACAGATGGAATGAACCCTTTTGGAAACATGAGTAGCTCACATAGTGTTTGGCATGTATTATTGTCTATCTACAATCTTCCTCCGTGGCTCTGTAACAAAAGGATGTACATGATGATGACACTTCTAATCTCGGAAACGCATCAGCCTGGCAATGATATCGACGTCTATCTAAGGCCACTTGTGGATGATCTGAAACTGCTTTGAGAGCCTGGTGTTGAGGTGTTGGACGCGTACACGCAAGAAACCTTCACTTTACATGGTATGCTAATTTCCACCATCAACGATATTCTGGCACACCACAGTGTGTCTAGGCAGAGCAAAGGGGAGAAAGATTATTTTTAGTGCTTGGATGACACCGAGACTCTATGGCTAAATAACTCCAAGAAACAGGTATACGTAAGACATAGACGTTTTCTTCCCCAGTCCCACCGCACCCTCCATATGCATCGTCTCATGGCCGTGGCAGCGGAAGCCCGTGATCAGAAGGAGGACAACATTGTCACGAGGAGGACAACGTGGTAGTGACCTTCCTCCATATATCACTACTACTGTAGAAAACCACATTCGTCCTCCTCGTATGCCTCGACGTCATCAAAATCCGGTGCTAATACTACATTAACACCGGGTCCAATTCGCAAACCCTCGGAGACCCTTTAAGCACGAGTTGGTAACAACAAACCGGTGCTAAACGTCACCTTTAGCACCGGTTGGTGTCACTGCTTCTCCCTTTAGTACCAGTTGGTGTTACGACCCAGTGCTAAAGATCTTTTAGCATCGGTTTGGTGTTACGACCTGGTGCTAAAGAGAGTGTCACGTGCTACTTTAAAAGGAAAGCATTTTTACCCCAGTCACATGTGCTGCGTAGGTGAGATGAAAAAGAGTGTACGTGCAAGCTAAGAGGTCCCGAGTTTGAATCCCAACAACACACATATTTTTTAGCGAGTGTCCATCTTTAGCACCGAAATACTAATGGGTCGGGGTATTACACCATTGATCGAGGCCGAGGCGGCTGCGGTTGCAAGGCTTGGCGCGTCTTTCCTCTGAGCTTGGTCGCTGTCGCCCAAGGCAAGAAGAAGGGGCCGACAGGTGGGGTTGGGGTGTTGGCGAGAGAGGGTGGAGAGAGGGAAGAGATGGGCCAGAATTTGGAGACTGTGGCCCAGGTTGGAGGCGATGAAGGAGGGTGGGCTGGTGAGGGGCAAAACGAGTCGGGCCAAACGTACAGGCGGCAAAATCAGACTCGGCTAAAACAACTTTTGGAAAGGGACAAATAAAAGCAAATTCAACTCAAATTTAAATAAAAATTTAAATTCAAATTGAACATCCCACCAAACAAAGCACAATGCAGTGGCATGAAATGCAACAATGCACTTATTGCACTAAAATTTATTAAATGATATTTAATTATTTAATTATCTACAAAAATCCATTCAATCCCTAGAAATTTATTTAATTCTTAAATAAATCCAAAAAAATTCTAATAACTTAATGTGATCTCCGCCGGCATTTGATGTGCTCCTTCCAGCCTAATATACTCTTGGTCATCTGGCACAATTGTTGATGTAAACAATGCAACAACTGCAGCCGCTGTTTTTTTTGGACCTTTTGCATCATGTCACCGTCTTAGGGGCTGTTTGGATCCAAGTGCTAAAGTTTAGTCTCTTAAATAAATAATAATTAAACATATTAAACATAAACTAATTATAAAACTAATTGCATAAGTCATATCTACTTCGCGAGATGAATCTAACAAGTCTAATCAAGCTATAATTAATATATAATTATCACATATTTACTGTAGCATTACATTGTCTAATTATGAACTAATTAGGCACAATAGATTCATCTCACAAATTAGTCCTCATTTATGTAATGAATTTTTTAATTAATCTATATTTAATATTTCTAATTAACATTCTTCATCCGATGTAACGGGACTAAATTTTAGAGTCGGAGATCCAAACACCCCGTTAAACTGGGCACCATGTCCTGTTTTGAACGCGTACCGGCTGTCCAGGGAGATTCTCCTGGTCCTGGGAGGCTTGAACAAGCCCGCATGGATGTGAAGTGTGCAGTCACCATGTACGCCTTCTGATATTTTTCGACAATGCATCCACATTCCGCTCAGCATGTGGCCTCTATGATATTGTTGGGAGATTGCTGAACGTGTTAGGTCGAGTAATGTAATAGTGTGAGCGGGGCGTAAATGATTTGAGCAGATTTGTTGCCTCTGGAGAGGAGGCAGCAGCAAGCGGTGGTCTTGTTTAGATTTCAAATTTGGGAGGTCAAATTTGGGAGTATGGTGTCACTTCGTAATCATTGCGTGCTGTAGCATTTTGTTTGTATGTGTGAAAAATTGTCCAAAAATTGATTAATTAGGCTCAAAATGTTCGTATCGTAGAGTACAACAAAACTGTATAATTAGTTTTTTATTTTATCTACATTTAGTACTCCATGCATGTTATGATATTTTGATGTGATGGAAATCTTCTTTTTGCATAGTGAACTTTGGGGGTCGAATTTGAGATCTAAACAAGGCCAGTATGTGTTTGGTGCAGGCGTTGCATATATTCCCTTGGAAAATAGAAATCAATCGCGGAGATCCAAATTTGGGGGTATAATGTCACTTCATAATCATTGAGTCACTGTAGCATTTCGTTTGTATTTGTGAAAAATTGTCCAAACATTGATTAATTAGGCTCAAAATGTTCGTCTCGCAAAGTACAACAAAACTGTGCAATTAGTTTTTAATTTCATTTACATTTAGTACTCCATGCATGTTATGACATTTTGATGTGACGGGAATCTTCTTTTTTATAGTAAATTTGGGGGTGTAAATTTGGGATCTAAACAAGGCCCAAGATGGAAACTGATTCCTCTCCTCCTCGTTCAGCAACCTGTTTCTTTACTTTCGAAAAATAAATTTTCAAATGGAATCTTGCATGCATAAAGTATTAAATGAAAGTCTATTTACAAGATCTTTGTAGGAATGAGTGTAACTTTGCGCGACGAATCTAACGAGTCTAATTAGTCCATGATTTACTACAGTAATGCTACAGTAATCATTCTCTGATCGTGCGGTCAAAGACCTCGTTAAATTTATCTCATGAATTAACTCGGAGTTGTGAAGATAGTTCTGTAAACTGACTTTATTTAAAACCATTAATTATTGGTCCGATCGTGTCGATTCAGTGACTGATGAGATCGTGTCGATTCAGTGACTGATGAGTGAGTTGAGGCTGAGCCAGGGAGAGGAGTCCTCTCAACTGAAACCCGAGTGCCCAAGCCGAAAGCCCCACCTGTCCCCGCACGAGCACAACTCTACACTTGATTTTTCGATTGATAGATTAGGGCCCTGTTTAGATCCAAAATTCTACCCCCAAAGTTTACTACGCAAAAAGAAGATTCATCACATCAAAATATCATAACATGCATGGAGTACTAAATGTAGATGAAATCAAAAACTAATTGCACAGTTTTGTTGTACTCTACGATACGAACCTTTTGAGCCTAATTAATCAATTTTTGGACAATTTTTTACACATACAAACGAAATGTTACAGTGACGTAATGATTACGAAGTGACACTATACTACCAAATTTGGCCTCCCAAACAAGGCCCGATATACTCGACCCGTGCCATCGTTTTTGGCGGCAGCTACCACCAGGGGTGGATATCGAGCTGGCTTGGCTTGGCTTGGCTCAAGCTAGCTCATTAAGATAACAAGCTGGCTCGGCTCGGCTGGTTATCTCAACGAGCTACAGGTCCAGCTTTGCTCGGCTCGTTTGCTAGCTCGAGCTGGCTCGTTTAGCTCATGAGCTAGCTCAATAAAAAATAAATGTAAGGTAAAATTAAAGTAAAAAATCTAAGATTTATAAATGAGGCAAAGGAGTATAATCAATGCACCACTAACCCTTTTAAATTTATGAATCATAAACCATCAATTGTATGGCATCATACCCTAGATCACTCTCACGGGAGAAATAGAAGCAAAGAAAAAGGAGTACTCAAGAGAATAAATGAAAAAATCCTATATTTTATATACTCTTGAATTAAGGAATCGCTAGATAAGGCTAATGTTGCATATTTCCTATTGGGCTCGGGCAGAGACGTTGGGCTGTTGCGGCTCGTTTTGGCTTGCGAGCAGCTCGCGAGCCAGCTCGAGCTGGCTCATTAATCTACTGAGCCAAAACATTGGCTCAGCACATTATAATTTTCCAACGAGTCGAGCCGAGCCGAGCCGAGCCACTACCGAGCCGAGTCGAGCAAGCTAACGAGCCACGAGTTTTTTGTCCAACCCTAGCTGCCACTCCCGGGCGATGCCATGTACTGTAGGTGAATTGTCCAATCCCAAACCCGCATGCATTCTCGGGCTTCTGTTCTGCCCGAGTAGTGGCTTGTTTAGATCCCAAATTAGAGGTCAAATTTGGGAGTACGATGTCACTTCGTAATCATTGCGTCACTGTAGCATTCTGTTTATATGTGTAAAAAATTGTCCAAAAATTGATTAATTAGGCTCAAAATGTTCGTCTCGTATAGTACAACGAAACTGTATAATTAGTTTTTGATTTTATCTATATTTAGTACACCATGCATGCTATGATATTTTGATGTGATGGGAATCTCGAACTTTAGGGGTAGAATTTGCCCTTTTTTAGATCCCAAATTCCACCCCAAAGTTCACTATGCAAAAAGAAGATGTTAATCACATCAAAATGTCATAACATGTATGGAGTACTAAATGTAGATGAAATCAAAAACTAATTGTACAGTTTTATTGTACTCTACGATACGAACATTTTAAGCCTAATTAATCAATTTTGAACAATTTTTTACATATACAAACAAAATACTACAGTGACGCAATGATTACGAAGTGACACTATACTCCCAAATTTAGCCTCGGATCTTAACAAGGCCCCAATGTCATCGTCGCAACTGTTGCAAAGTTGGGAGGAGGGCGAACATGCCATACCGTTTGCCGTGCCATGCATGCTGATGCTTCGTTTCATGCGCTGAACCTGAACGATTCCGAGGGCGAGATGCCTGCCTGCTGCCTTGGCGTCGTCCGTGGAGACGAATTTATATTTGATACCGTACGTACATGGGTGTACTGTTCAATGCGAACGTCCGACAGCACGGAGTATACTACAGCCCGGCCGGCCCGGTCAAACTGTCCTCACTCAGAGACAGAGCAAACGATACCGATAGTGTTGAGGAGTGTACGACTACACTTGCAAACATATACTATCTCATACGGTACGATCTCGACTTGTGGGACGTCGGTGCATCTGCCTGCCGGGCCGTTTCTTTCTGCTTGCCTTGGTAGTGGAGTTGACTACCGGCGCTCGGCTTTGTTTAGTTCTCTGACTTTACTCCTAAATTTTACTATATAAAAAGAAGATTTTTATCACATTAAAATATTGACACATATATAAAGTACTAAATATAGATAAAATTTAAAATTAATTATACAGTTTTATTATACTTTACGAGACGAACACATACTTAATCAATATTTAAATAATTATTTATAAATATAAATGAAATGATACAGTGATATGTTAATAATAAAAATTCTTTGGCGCGTCCAAGTTTTGGAACTAAACCCGCACCGGTACTGCAGCGTTTTGATTCGGTTTCAGTGAGCCGTGGCCAACGACACACGGTCATGCTCATGATGCTGACCCGCTGCGTGCCTGCGTTGACTGAGCGCCGCCGGGCAGGTTGTCCTCACATGCACATGCGCTGCTCGTGATGGTAGTTAGTACTCCTTCCGTCCCGGTATATAAGCATTTGTAGGGTTCAAACTTTTTGCCAAAATATAAGCATTCCTACAGATAAGACAAAATCAAATGGGTTGGTAGGGTAGGTGAGAGTTGGTGGGTAGTGTAAAATGAGGGGTATAGAGGTCTTTTAGCAGTTGTGTTATTTCTTGAGTTTGAATGCTTGGAATGCTAATATTATGGGACGGAGGGAGTATCCGTTTCGAGACGGTCGGTTTGGCTTTGGTTTTCAAATTTGGGGGTAAACTTTGGTTTTTTAGATGCATGCGTCACTGTAGCATTTCGTTGGTACGTGTGAAAAATTGTTCAAAAATTGATTAATTAGGCTCAAAATGTTCGTCTCGCAGAGTACAACAAAACTGTGTATTTAGTTTTTGATTTTATCTACATTTAATACTTCATACATGCTATGACATTTTAATGTGATGGGAATCTTCTTTTTGCATAGTGAACTTTTAGGGTGAAATTTGGGATCTAAACAAGGCCCAAAAAAGAAGATTCTCATCACATCAAAATGTCATAGCATGCATGGAGTACTAAATATAGATAAAATAAAAAACTAATTGCACAGTTTTGTTGTACTCTACGAGATGAACATTCTGAGCCTAATTAATCAATTTTTGGACAATTTTTCACACATACAAACGAAATGATACAGTAGCGCACGCACTCCAACAGAAAAAAATTTGTCTCCCAATTTCAGAAACTAAACGAGGGTTTGGTTTCACGGCAGTATTTCTAGGTTTTCGTCTAGCTGCTTGGTGCTGGAAAGGGCTTGAGTGCAGCAGGCAGGCCAGGAGCATGTAAAGGCTTGTTTAGTTCTCAAATTTCACTATAAAAAAATTATCACATCAAAATGTCGGCACATATATAGAGTACTAAATATAGATAAAATAAAAAACTAATTATACAGTTTTGTTGTACTTTGCAAGACAAACATTTTAAGTCTAATTAATTAATTAATTAATGTTTGGACAATTATTCATAAATACAAACGAAAATACTATCGTGTCGCATTTATGATAAAATGTCAAATTTATCTTTCTCGAATCGACATCTAAACAAGGCCTAAATATACGGCGTCGGCGGCATCTAAACAAGGCCTAATATACGGCGTCGGCGGCCTGCGCCCGAACGATCACCTCACCTCACGAGTCAGCAGGACTCACGAAGCAAGCATGGAAGAAATCGCCGGGCCAGTGGGTTGGCTGCATGCTTGGGCTGCATCTGCATGCCACGCATATGCTATGCCAGAGGGCGGCTTCCTATTACTTGTAGCAGTAAATATAACGGAGGAATCTTGGAGGGAAATGATGGGATTTAGGTCAGATTGATACAACTTCATCTAATTCTGATTCTTTATTGGAGCTGATTCTCCTATAGAAATAATTCATTTCTCTTCAATTTTATAGCTGAAAATGATTCTCTTTAATTCTGTAGTATAAACTCTCAAAATTAGGATAGAAAATTACTTCACAGAATCAGTAGAAACTATTTTTCCAGCTCTCAGCCTCTTAGTTCATTTTAGATAATCACTTTACAGAATCAGCAGGGAATCACTTCTCTTCGAAAAACCGTTTGGCAGAGCTTCTTCTGTATTTACTTGAGAATCAGCTCCGTGAGCTCTGCCAAACAGGACCTTAATCTAAAGAGGCAATCCGTATGTGTGATGTTTTAGGAGAGTAGGAATTATCAGAAGAAATTTTGGAGCATATATGGAATGAGTTACGTCCATATTCTAGTGGAACTATAAAAATCTAGCTAAACGCATACTCCTATGTACTAAGCATCATGTTTCCCGTTCGTCTGAGATTTAGCTGATGTTCATGTACGTGAAGCATCCAAACTGCTCACTGTAATTAACTTGTGCTTTTTCATCCCTCGGTTAAGAACTGAAGCTAGTTAACTACGGAAGAGCCATGTGCTTGTCCTATGTCTAGGTGCTACCCTGAACTTCTACGGTGACCTCTTTGTGCCAAAGTGCCTGATCACTGCACTGCACTGCCCTTTCTTCTTTTATAGGCTCATACTAGCTGGCCTGGCTTTTCTTTTTTGCTTTTTCCTAAAGAGACATTCTCCTGGCTTTGGAAACTTCCTCCACTTGCCAACCTCCGCTCATTGCTACCACGCACAACAGCGAGGTGATCACCCAGGCTGTTTAATTAACTTTTGCACCAAGTAATAATAATCATTACCACTTTCGTTCTCAAATACATGTCGACCTAGAAAGCATGCACCGAAAACCGACAAATCACATGCCAAAATACATCTCTTCCGATCCAAACAGTATCATAAGATCTGTGGTCCAAAATATTACTCCATCCGTGCCACAATATAAGTATTTGAAGCATTCAAATGTAAAAAATAATAGAAATGCTAAAGGACCTCTGTACCAATTATTTTACATTATTCACATGCTTTCCACCTACCCCACCAACCCATTTAGTATTGTCTCATCCCTATAAATACTTACATTTTGGCACAAAATTTGAACCCTACAATGCTTATATATTGGGACGGAGGGAGTATTAACAATATTACAAAGTTTGATTATCATTCTAATATGTATATAACCGTGATTCCACCCTAAATTCTACTATTTAAAAAGAAGATTCACATCACATAAAAATGACAGCACTTGTATGGAATACTAATGTAGATGAAATTAAAAACTAATTGCACAATTTTGTTGTACTTTACGAGACAAACATTTTAAGCCTAATTAATCAATATTTAAATAATTATTCACAACTACAAATAAAATGTCATGGTGCCGTATTTATGATAAACTCTCAACTTTGTCGTGATAAAGTTGGGAACTAAACAAGGCCCGGCTTGAATTGTTGATGTGCCAAACATCATAGGTTCGTCATTTCTTCATCATATAGCTAGCACTAAGAAATATAAAAAAATCAACATCACAAAAGATGACGTTGTCCTCACTGGTTCCACCATGTGACCCCTACCTTACCTTGTCATAGATCCCTGTGCCCAAGGACTTGCCAACTGTTCACGAGCTAGACATCCCTCATCCTGTCCTGTCTGCCGCGAGAAACAGCAGCAAATCACCCAGGTTAAGGCGTGACAGGATCATTACCGGCCGGTGTGCTGTGACACAAATCAATCGAGAGGCTAAAATAGAAACCTTTCCTGCCTACACTAGCTGCACGCGTACCTGGACAAACAAAGCAGAGCACGAAGAAAGAAGCAGCAGCATGCATGATGCAGCAACACTCTGGATGACAAGGATGTAGCCCTTGTTTAGTCTTTGTTTAGATGCAAATTAGAGGGTGAGAAACGGGGAGAAAGACGTTAATTTGTTATAAATGTGTCACTGTAACATTTCGTTTGTATTTGTGTAATTAGTTTTTAATTTCATCTACATTTAATAGTCCATGTGCCGATATTTTGAGGTGACGAGAATCTTCTTTTTGCATAGTGAATTTTGGGGTTAATTTTTGGGAACTAAACAAGCCCTTAGTTTCAAACTTTAGAATGCCAAAGTTTGGAAAGTGACGTAAATGCGATGTTATAGCATTTCATTTATATTATGAATAATTATCTAAATATTAATTAATTAGGTTTAAAATGTTCGTCTCGTAAAGTATTACTGTACAATTAGTTTTTCATTTCATCTACTTTTAATACTTCATGCATATACATATGCTGATATTTGGATGCGACCGAACATTCTTCTTCTTTTTTTAAGGAGGGAGGCCGTAGCCGGAATGGCCAACACTGCTGAGTCCTGAGCCCGAGGAGGGTCCAGACGTCAAAAAAGTGGTAAAGGGCCGGTCGGCGATGGAGCGAAAGTCAGTGACACCCACCGGAGGAAATAAACCCACCATCCCATAGTCTTAGGCCTCTGCTGACTGCTGGATGCCCCGGTAGCTCCTCTCCTTTCTTGCCCTGTCTGCCTCGTCCGTGGCCTTTTTCAAAGCATGGACTGTGGAGGCAGGCAGGGCTGCTCGTGCTAGGAGGACATGGCATGGTCATACCTCTGCAGACAGAGTGCAGACACTTTTTCACGTGATGGGTCAACAACACCCAACAGGGCCGCGTACGGCCCCGTCAAAGTGGCCTGGCTGACTGACAGGCGAATCGTGGCGGATAGCGGTTGCTGATTGGTTTTTAAGAGAAAAATAGAGATTGATTTATTTTTAAAAAAATAGTGATTGATTTATGCGGAGAGAAACGTACTGCGGCGGAGGGCTGACAAGGCACATGAACCGGCGCCTCTATCCGTATACGTACACCACCGCTTTGCGACAAGGGAAGGATGGAATACGTACGGCTGGCACTTGTTTACGTGCTCAAAAGCTGGTCGACAAGACAGGACAGGACACACAGGATAGGAATACTCCGTGCTTCGTTCCAAAATTTACTATAGTAATGCTACAGTAACCATTCTCTAATCGTACGGTCAGAGGCTTCATTAGATAGGTCTCGTGAATTAGTCTAAGGTTGTGAAGATAGTTTTATAAACTGACTTTATTTAACACACTTAATTATTGGTCAAATAAGGTAAAAAAATATTTCAATCCCCAAAGAAACACGGCCCTATTCTGCGTCTGACTAGTAGAGTACTAAACTCTACACTGGTCATAGCAATGTACTGGTAGTATTAAGTACTTGTTTGTATCCTGCGTCGAGCTGTGGCCAACGAACGAATCAACGAGACCTTCCGACACAACTGATCAATCGAGGCTAGCTTTTGTAGTTTTGTAGCTGTAGACGACGGCGAGAGGCGAGTACGCGGTACGTATCTCAGCTCTCGTGTTTGTTTCTCGTTTCTGGAGTAGAGTACTTGGTGCACGATGGCCGCTGCTCCTACCCACTGCACATCCGACGGGTAGTGTGCTTTACAGTTTTGCACGTACTGTGCTTGATCCCTTCCCTGCCGCGTGCCCTGTGGCTGTGCTCATGCATGCGTCTCGTCAAAGCGGGGGGGAGCCTGCCCTAGTGCCCTGGAGCTGGAGGAGGGGAGGCCGCCGGCCGGGGCCGAGCCGAGCGGGGGCAGTGCACGTCCGTCACCTCTCGCGGTCGCGGCCGGACGGAGGAATCTGGTGGCCTCGCGTCACAGGTAGCGCGGAACAGGACTCCCTGCCTGCCTTCCCGAGCTCCCGGGTGGAGCTGGACGGAGGAAAAAGTGGCGAGGCGAGCAGCGCGGGGCGCGGTGCGGTGCCGGTGCCGGGCACGCACCTAGCGCACGGCCACTGGCGCCTTCCCGGAGTCACATGCCCATGGCTGCACAGCAACAGTTGGTGCTGTCCACGGGTTTATAAATAATAAAGTAACCTCTCTCTCCCGGTCAGTGTGTCAGGCAGGGACGGGGAGGAGAGAGCATTCCGATGCGTGCGCCTCGACGACCAGAGGCCCTGTGGTGCAGGGTAGGCTGCGCCAACTTTCCGAAAGATATTGTCCTGGGAGTAGTGATATTTCACTTCACGAAAGACTCCTACTACTCGAACAAATTTTTGCTAGGGTTAGGCCTTAGTTTTTAAATTTGGGACTCCCAATTTGGAAGTACGGAATTTCATGCGCACTGTAGCATTTTCGTTTGTATGTAGTACGGAATTTCATGCGCACTGTAGCATTTTCGTTTGTATATGTAAAAAATTATCCAAAAATTGATTAATTATGCTTAAAATGTCCGTCTCGTAGAATACATCAAAACTGTGTAATTAGTTTTTGATTTCATCTATATTTAATACTCCATGCATGGACTGACATTTTGATGTGATGAAAATATTTTTTACATAGTGAATTTAGGATGAAAATTTGGGAAGGCTTACACCGTAAAAGCCACTGTTATCGACTACTATTCCGAATCTTTTTTTTAGAAATGGACCCCCACCGCACCGACCCGGCCCAAAGATCCACAACGAGATTGGAGGCGCTGCAAATGCTTCCGCACGTGTTGGTTGTTGACCAACAGTGGATGCTTATCACGGCATGCCATGTTACACCTACAAAAAGACTGTAGGTAGCCAAAATAATCAATCATTCCAGTAGATGCGTATGCTTAATTGCTTACTACTCGTACAAGGGGAATAGAGTGGGCGTGGCCGGGTCCGTGGAGGCTCGAGTCAAAGTCAAACAAGATTCGGACATTGACATATAGGTGCGTGTGCCCCGGTACAAACAAGTCTAGCGAAAAAAAAAACAACTACCGCAGAGAAAGGAGTCTAAAAAGCAACTCAAATTTACTATAAAAAAGAAGATTTTCATCGTATCAAAATATCGGCACATACATGGAGTACTAAATGTAGATAAAATCGAAAACTAATTGCACAGTTTTGTTATACTCGGCGAGACGAATATTTTGAGCCTAATTAATCAATTTTGGACAATTTTTCACGAATACAAATAAAATGTAAAATATCGTATTTATGATGAAGTGACATCTTTCCTCCGGTTTCTCACCCCAATTTATATCAAAAAATTCAGTCACTGGCGGGCGCTTCAATTCAATGCTGCTACTCTGCTACTAGTACTAGGGTAGCTCGGTAAACCCGTGATCTCTCACCATATGATACGGTTGCATCACATTCACATGGCGCACCTTTGGCCCTTTGCTGACTGACCTGAGCAGTGAGCAGTGAGCAGTGAGCAGAGGGCATGCAGGCCTGTGGGTGCTTGCCGCGGCTTCTCGTGGCCGCCGGACGGACCCAATCGGCTTGGGTCACTGGGATGAATTCAGGTTCAGGGCGGTAGCTAGGAAGCGAAAGGTTGCTCGTTTCGTTTGCCACCGCGTTCGTCCGCCGTGCCAGCGATGGCATCTGCATCTCTCGCGCCAAGGAGGCAAAGGTCCCTGTCAATCGGATGTCCAGATCACGCCTCCGTCTGCTGCCCGATCTCGTCGTCTCTCATGCTTCGTTTCCGGAACCCGGCGGTGGCCCTGCCGATACAACGGCGCTGACCTCTGTGGCTTTGGACTCCTGGGGACCGCATCCATGCGTCGGCGGAAGCCAATCCTCTGCGATAGTGCAAGTGGACTCGCTGTCACTCGCGTGTGGGCCATGGCGCAAGTGAGACCCACATGTCAGTGCGGAGAGTCCCTCTGTAGCGCCGCAGAGAAGACTGACCCGCGTCGACGGGGCTCATCACTATTGGCTCCCGTAATACTACGCGTAGCTTGTTACTGCTCACAGAAATCTTATAACCATAATAAGTGTGGTAACTGGTCAGGTGGTGTTTGGATCAATGGGCTAAAGTTTAGCACTTTAAATAAGTTATAATTAGATGTATTAAATATAAACTAATTATAAAATTAATTACATAAGTCATGTCTATTTCGCGAGACGAACCTAACAAGCCTAATTTTGCTATAATTAATATATAATTACAATACGTTTACTGTATCATTACATTGTCTAATCATGATGTAATTAGGCTTAATAGATTTGTCTCGTAAATTACTCCTCATTTATATAATGAGTTTTTAAATTAGTTTATATTTAATACTTCTAATTAACATATTTATATCCGATGTGACGGCGCTAAAATTTAGCGCGTGGGAAACATGGCTCAGTTCACCGTCCAAATTGCCATAAGCGAATACCCTTAGCTTAGATCTTGCTGCTCTACAACCATACAGTGCTTTACTGCTTGGTGCAACATGCCGCTTGGCTATGGGGGTGGTCGGATCTGTCTTCGACGGTCATGAATCCAACATATCTTAAAAGGCCCAAAACCAAGCGAGCAATAGGGTCTTTGGACCTCTTCTCTGCACACAGCACACATGCTAACATTTGATAATTAACCTGCGCATTTTGCAGAACATAACACCAAAAAACCCAAAGGTTGTACGTACTAGCGGGACGTACGCTGCCGTTTTGTCCAAAAAAAGTTGAAAGCTGCCGTTCTTCGATCGACTTGCATGTGGTTGGATCGCCAACTAGCGCACCTTAATTTCCGGAGATGTACGTGTGCGTGCACTGGAGAACAAATCATGGGCAGTACTGCTTAATTTGGTTCCTTGCGCTGATTTTTTTAGTGTAGTTTCTTCTGCACCTTGTTCCTCAGTGAGTTCCCTTTATTTTAGTTACAGGCTAGTTGCTCTGGCTTTGGAGACTTTCTCGTTTTTTCCATGTACAACCTCAGCTCCTTGTTTATCATACAAACTGCAAAAGCGACATGATCGCCTTATTTTTTTTAAATTTCAGAATGCATGATGAACGGGATTCCGGGAACACGATGGAACATGAGGAAAACATAGATATTTGACGTAAAGATGTAAACAGGTAAGGGAAAATCAGAGCAACTTTTTCTAGGGAAAAAACACTACAAAAATTCACAATGAGACCCCAGCCTTTCAGGCTCTCTGTTGAAGAGAACAGAGACTTGAGTATTACTACTATTTTGGCACACCCCCTCTTGTGTCCTCTCTGCCGGTGTGCCGCGTGAGTGAGACACCAGCAGCACCAGCCCATTATTCCTGTCAAGGCGTGGCAGGATCATTGCGATGGATCGGGGCCCAAAGGTTAAAGCCGCTATAATTGAGACGCGGCACTCCGCACCGTCCTCCTGGCGACCTGGCCTACCGCCACACCAAAGCTATTGAGATCGAGTGCTCCATTCGGCAACATGGACAGCTATCCTAACACAACCTATGCTAGCAGCAGCAGCAGCGGGTCCTTTTGCGATGCAATGATTCTCTCCAAACATGCATGGCCCCCGAACTCGTTCATGGAGGCAGCTACTCTTTTGACCTATGCTTGCTTACGTTGATACTAGGAGAAGGCTCCAACTCCAACAGTGAGGACAATGTTTTACCTATAGCATACTCCCTCCATCCGAGTTTAAGTGGACGTATAGGTTTAAACTAGGGATCATACTGTTCATGCGAAATTACCATAATGCCCCTATAAATGTGTCAGGTTGCAGTGCACACGCAATTAAAAAAACCAAGTAGATAGCACGTGGCAGC
This sequence comes from Echinochloa phyllopogon, assembly GCA_033239725.1. Classification (NCBI taxonomy): domain Eukaryota; kingdom Viridiplantae; phylum Streptophyta; class Magnoliopsida; order Poales; family Poaceae; genus Echinochloa; species Echinochloa phyllopogon. Next base: position 10,980,753 of record BTCW01000010.1, on the reverse strand, counting down.
ATACTTTCTCAACAAATGTGTGGCTATGAACATACACAACACAATAAAAAAACCAAAAGGCCATCAAAGACCAGTACAAAAACTTCTAGGAACTCTTTGGGCGCTTCCAGGAACTCTTTGACGCTCGTCTGGGGATTCAAATTTTAACTCCCCGCCATTGCTCCCACTACAAAAGACTCCACCTGCTTGTGAGGCATCCACTTGCTCCAATTGGCCCAAACTCCTCAGCATCAATCGACTCCATCTTCCTCAGCCTACAATCCAGTACCTCTTCAACCAATGGCCATAGATCTAAATAAAGCACCAGATGAAGGAAGTGGACAGCTCTTACCTGATCTCAATGAATAACCTCAGAGAGACGAAAACCACCATCTTCATGAAGATCAAGTTCATCTCCAAGAAGGAAATGAAGTCCATCAACTCCAAGGTCAAGTCCAGTATCTCTATGAAGGGGAACACAACACTATGCATGCCATAGATCTCAACATTCCTGCTTGTGAGGGACAGCAACAAGAACCTGATACAAGTAATGTCTCTCTTAATTCAATTCTTACAACAAGTAAATAACTCGTACACACAAGTATGGACATTCAATTGCCTACCCTTGTCCCTCCTTGTTGTAGTCCTTGCTGTTGGGGACGATCATCAACAACATGGATATATCAACTTTCACAGTCCAAACGAACACAATGTATTTGACCTCAACTTACTAGCTTCAGATGACCTACAATGTGGAGATATCATCTTTGATGGTCCACATGATTACGGCGTCTTTGACCTCAACCTACCAGCCTCAGAGCAGCAACAGGAGATGCATCAAATGATCAGTAAGCCTCAAATTAGCACCCCTTTTTACTTAATTTATTCTATGCACACATTGACTAAACTAGTTTCAGAGCATTTTCCTAAATGCATTTGGAATTGATATCATCTTGGTACAAACACTAAACATACTGCATCTATTAATATATGCATATTCAGTATGCATGGATTTTTCTTTTGCCAACAGTCATAACACCAAGCCGTACTGCTGCCTAACCTGATTTTTTTTTGTAGACATGCTCGAGGATATGCATGATTATGGTGTGTACAATGATGTTGTGGACATAACCTTCGATGAAGAGGAGCTGGAGGACTCTGATATTGAAGTCCATGAACAAGGACACGAAAATAATAAACATCAGTCTAGAAATTTGACAGATGCGCAAAGGCAAGGAATATATGAAGCATTACTTGAGAGAAGTAACCGTGGAAAATTAAAAAGGAATGCAACAAATATAGTAGCGCAAATGTTCCAAGTCAGTAAATATCAAGTACGACGTGTTTGGCGGAGAGTGAAGCACTGTCGTGCACAAGGAATACCAGTGGATGTTAGATCACGGAGAAAGAATTGTGGCCGTAAAAGGATACAAATTAATCTATCAGATGTTGTTAGAGTTCCCTTGCACAAAAGGAGGACTATACGATCTCTAGCTAAAGCTATCGGTGTAAAGAAGAGCACTTTGCATAGATGGTTCAAGGAAGGCCTACTACGATGCCACTCTAGCACACTAAAGCCATTGTTGACAGAAGAAAACAAGAAAGATATGTTACGATGGTGTCTTTCCATGTTAGATCAACGAACACTGCCAAATGACCCCAAGTTCATTGAAATGTACAACATCATCCATATGGATGAGAAATGGTTCAACACAACATGCAAGTACATAAACTATTATATGGCTCCCGACGAGGATGATCCACACAGGATTGTGCACAATAAGAATCGCATTGGCAAAGTTATGTTATTGGCAGCAGTTGGAAGACCAATATATGATGACGCAGGTAACTGTATTTTTGATGGGAAGCTAGGAGTGTGGCCATTTGTTATAAAGGTACATACAACATACTGCATGCACATGTTTCACTTTCTTCCATAAATTTTGTGCTACAAATTTTAGGTCCTTACTAGATTTCATTTACTACAGGAACCAGCAAAACGAAGAAGTCGTAATAGAGGAAGGGGAGAGGAAGTTACCAAACCTATCAAGGTTGATCGGGCTACTATGAGGTCATATCTAATCGATAAAGTCCTAGATGCTATTGTTCAACGGTGGCCTCAGGAACTTAGAGAAAAAACTATTTATATTCAGCAAGATAATGCTCCTTCACATATGCCAGTAAATGATAAGGAGTTTAGGGCTGCAGTAGCACGGACAGGGCTTGACATACAGCTCATCAACCAACCTGCCAATTCCCCAGATTTGAATGTGCTGGACCTAGGATTCTTCAATTCTCTACAATCCCTAACCTATGACAGGATCTCTAGAAACTTGGATGAGTTGATCGCCGAACGTAGAAAATGAGTTTGAAAAATATGATACAGACACTTTAAATAGAGTGTTCCTAACACTACAAGGGTGTTTGGTTGAGGTGATGAAAGATGGCGGAGGAAATAGATACAAGATCCCACACATTGATAAAGATCGGCTGGAGGCACTAGGCATGCTGCCAAAAAGCCTTGGTTGTGATATGCAGCTAATTGAGGACGTGTTGGTATCACTACAAAACTAATTATATCATGTGTGCTAATGCTGTAAATATTGCATGAGTCCTTCGTCATGTTAATTATGGGTAGTACTGTAGTAGTCCTTCCAATTTGTAAACTGTATAATGTGTGCTCATGCTATAAGTAAAGCATGTGAACGTGGTCATGTTAGTCATGTGTTGTACTGCTGTAAATTAGAAGACCTTATAATGTGTGCTTGTTTATGCTAATCATGTGTGCCGGTGCCGCAATGCAAAATTACCAAGTACCATTAGTTGTAAAAAAATTGCCTTAGAGTTCCTCTGGTTACTTGTATGAAAGACCTATGAACATTATCACATAACATAAGCAGTCAGTATCAGACATCGTAAATTAATTATCATCACTTTATCAGTTGATCACGCAAAGCACACTAAATAGCGCCGTTGCAATGAGGAGCAAGAGGAGGGCATGAAGAGGGAATGTTCTGGACCTCGAAGACAGGCTCGCTGAACCGGCCGGGCGAGATCTGGAGCGCGCCAAGCCCGTCGTCGCTGAAAGCCCATGTGCGGCAGACAGTCAGCCCTATGCGCCGGCCGCAGCGCAGCATCTCGACCGCCAGGGCGGGCGACCGCGACGAGAGCAGCCAGTAGGAGTTCTAGCCGTTGACGTAGAGCCGCGCGCCATTGTCGACGTCGACGAAGTGGGTGCCGGTGCAGCCTGCGAAGGACATCCGCGGTTGCAGCCACGGCACCGGGAGTTTGAACCCGCCGGGGCCGCAGCCGGTGGCGGAGGAGCCGCGGCGCGGGAACCAGTTGAGGTACGCGCGGGACAGGAGGAAGAGGAGGCCCAGGAGGCTGTAGAGCTGCGTCCCCCGCCGCATTGGTCCGCCGTCAACGACACCGGCCTGCCGCAGCATTGGGTGCCGGGATTTTCTGAAATTTTTTTGGTGGCCTGGTTTGGGTCCGGAAGCAGCCTCGCCGCCGTGCTGCCGCACTACACAGCGCGGTGGCTCCCGGACGCCGCGTCATCGCGTCCGGCCGCATCTAAACTGCTCCCGCCGGAGAGCCCCACGGCCGAGTGCAACTTCCTCCTCATGTGCGACAGCTGCTCTGCACGGGAGGATGGTGGACGGCTGATCGCGGGGTGCTCCCGCCAAAGATCTCCACAGCTGCTCGGGGACCTGGAGGCCTGCGCGGCTCGCCGCCTGGACCAGGCCACCTTGGGCACCAAGGCCAAGGCCGGCGGCGCGCGGAACGGATGAGGATGGGTTGGGTGGGGAATAGAGGAGGATGGGTGCCGAACGGATGAGAATGGACGGGGTGGGGAACGGGTGAAACGAGTGGACGAGAGCAATTGAGCCGGTCGTTTCTTTTTTTACTCGCGAATAAAAAAAATCTAAAATGCGTCCGCCAGCTACCCATATGTGCGTCAGTTGAGGCACCAGGCCTAGGTGATCGGTTAATATGGGAAAAATTTTAAACTCTAAACGTCCACTTAATCTTGGATAGAGGGAGTAATATGCATATGAACATGACCCCACTCTAGTGGTCTTAACACGTTCTCCAAGACTAATGATGGTCTATATATGTAACAGAGATGTTAAAAATTGTTGTGTATGGGAATGCATCTTCAGTGAATGAATGAGATAGTACCCGCTGTAAGGATGTACACGTCACGTAAAAAAGCTAGCATGATTAAGTTTTTGAAACTCAAGTGTACATCCTTTAAGAACAAAAAGCTTGTGGGGGAGTCTTTCTCCATGATTAAGTTTTTTTTAATTGTCTAAGTTTTGTACTATTGGAGACGGTCCCAGAATCATAGAGCCAGATTTATTGTTTGTTACATGCTTTGAAAGCATGTGGAGGCCCTAAGGCCATCCTTAATGGTTTTAGTATTCTATTATTCAGAGGGAACCTGCCAAAACATATATGGTCCCTTTGGGGCGCTCAGATTGGCTCTGGCTTAATCTGTTTTACACAAACCTAGATGCTATAGTGTGAAATAGTTTCACAAATTGAGACAAAAATGAATATTAGTCAGGAGAAGCCGGTTTTTTGTTTCACCGGCTTTGCCTTCAGTGGAGAATCCATTTTGGGAGAAGCCCTCCCAAACAACCTCCTACAGCAACCTTATAGTTTTATATACACTGTTGACTGTTGACTTTTATTTATAATATTTGACCATTTGTTTTATTTTAAAAAATTATGAGAGCATCATTTATTTTGTTTATGACTTGTTTGATCATCCAAAATACTAAGTATGACTTATTTTTTCATATGGAAAAATACCAAAAAAATGTAAAATCTGTTTAAGTTCTTGTCTTTATTTAATATGGAAAAAACTTATAAACAATTGATGTGTAACATAGTACATGGACACAAACGCACTCATAGGGCTATATTATTATCTTTTACACGCGTTTTAAGCATATGTCCAGCTTTGATGTGTAATAAGAAACCTTGTGGAAACATAGAGTAGTTTATGCATGCTTCTTGCAAGAAACCAAGATAAATGTTTATGTTTTGTTTACAACCACGAAAAATTACCGAAAAACGTTTTTCCCCTCGTCACTTACACTCTTTTCAGAAATCCCGATCCATTGAAGTAGCTGAGAGAACTAAGCTGAAAACTGAATAATCTGAAACCCTGGTAAATGGGACCTATATCAGATAGAAACAAAGAGACGAACAAAGAAAGAGACGAAGTTACATTCCAAGGTAAAGCCTCATCATGCCAAAGCTCCAGTTAGTTTAAGCCCATTTGGAGGCGTGCTTAATGATGGTAATCCACGGCACAAATAATCTAATCCGTGTAGAGATCATCATTGCTGCTCGTTCATGCCTGCCGGAGCTCTGGTCCCCAGTGAATATAATTGGGCGCCCTGGTACGGAGCAAAGCGCCACGAAATCCCAGAGGATGGATCCGCCACTCGCAACAGCTGCCGCCGGATATTCAAATACCAAGCGAATAAACATATGCTACCAAGAAATGGTTTTCTCATACAGTTAGCACCCGTTTCTTTTACTCCACTAGGATGCATTCGTTCAGACTTCAAAAACCAAAAGAAATGGCAACCTGTTACCGTTAGTATACTACATACTGCTCAGGTGCAGGAGCAGGTGGCTGGACCTGGACGCCAATCCAAATTTTGTCTGGACTGACACCAAAACTTGTTGACAGTGTACACAATTCAAGCTGAAGTTTGATGGAACCAAATGCAATAATATCTGGTGGATAGGCAATGGCAAGACAAGCTCCTGGAAATCTGAGGTGTATATCTGAAGATCATGCTTCATGCGCCAGTTTCACCCTTTTCTGACAAAGAGAAATCGAAACTTGTCTCGAGCATTGCCAATCCAATTCCTCGTCCTTTTCATCGGCCAATCGCGTTGGTGCATGCGGTAGGTAGCGCATCAGCAGTTCATCCATTGCATTAAAAGAAATCCCTATAGCATGAAAACAGAGGGCTTTCTGAAATATAAAGCCAAACGCAGTCCATTAGACTTGATCTGGCAGCAAAGTTTCCGCAAAATGAAATCATGTTTAAGTCATGTTGTAGGCACATCGAAAAATCTTTCATTTTGCTCGCAAGATGGTCATATAATTTTCGTAAGTACTGAAACAAGATGAACCCAACATGAGCTAGGTAGCTGGAAGAAAAAAGCTCAATAGCAAACACACAAAGTGTATACAGCCATAAAATGGAAAAAGCTTTTTAACCTTTTTTTTTGGCACAACTGAAGATTATCACTTCTGTGTTCTGTGGAAGCAAGCTTTTGTCCAAAGCAAGCTATATTTTGCAAAAAAAAAAAATAAATTAAAATGGCATAGAAAAAACAACTACAAATATTGGGACGGCAAGGGAGGGCAGTGAAACAAAGCAAGCAGTTTCATATGAAAACAAAGGAATCACAAAATAACTTTTCAGTGCTCATAAAGTGCACAATTTATTAGTCCTCAGCAATCAGTGTCACCAGTATAATTGATCAGGTTTCATGAAAAAATGGATTGCATGAATTCAAAATCTAAATGCTCAATAGCAACAGAACAGCTGCATCTGCAAGTCTGCGTTGTAGACATTCTCAGAGAGCAATTGCAGCTGGCCTTTGTACCAAATAAAGATTGCAACTTGGTGCTGCAAAATGCACGGAAAATGCAAGGTCATGACATGAAGAAATGAACATGTACACCATTTGGAAAGTTTTTGGTTCAGTGATAACCCTACATAACCAAACCAGGTACCATTATTGTAGAACTTCCATGACCATTATATAGTTAGAATGGAAACCACAACATATGCACACTGAGTTACTGAGATTGACAACATTGATCTACCATCAGCCCACCACCTTATGAAGCAAGAAGGGATGAAGCCACATGCACAACCCCTATTGGGTGGTGGCTATAAAGGCACCATCATCTCTTCTCTTATGACAACTATCCATAATTACTATACCTACCTTCGCATTCAAGGAAGTTCCTTTTTCCAAAGAAAGGCGGAAAATAAGATAAGAACAAAAGAGAAAGAGGAAAAGGATAGGTTCTAGTTGGGACTCATTTCTCATGTGTACTGATTTCATCCAGGGAGTTTCAACCATGGTGAATTGGTGATGCTGATCAATGATCGCTTTGAATTCCATCACTTGATTCACTTTGAACAGAACAGCAAGATGAAGCAACGGGCCTGCATCTCCTCTCCTCCCTCCTCACATCACCGAGCAGCTGTTGGGGTTCTCATCACTGAAGATGTTGTATTGCTCGCCATGCGAGTGCGGTGGCATTGGGTAGGCCATGGGGTAATGCATTGGTGGGCGGCCGTAGCCATAGTACCCGGCACCGCCGTTGCCGTGGTGGTGGCCATGGCCATTCATCATCATCTGCTGCTGCTGCATCATCATGTACTGCTGCTGAGCCATGGGGTTACCGGCCAGCATCTCTGCTCCGGGCGGCATGCCACCGGCGTTGGCACCTCCCTGGTAGAACCCAGGCGCTGGCATGCCCTGTACGGCACCGCCACCGCCACCCTGCTGCATGATACCCATGTGGGGGTGGTGGCCCATCGGCATGCCGCCCATGGGTCCGCCGCCGATCTGGCCCGTGCCGGGGAAGCCGGCAGCACCCATCATGTTGGGCCTCATCATGGCCTGCTGAGGCAGCATGCCGCCCATCGGGCCACCGACACCGACGGCGCCGCCGCTCTTCTTCCCCTGGCCCGGCTGGTTCCCGCCGCCCGGGGCGCCTCCCTTCAGATTGTGCGGCAGGCCACCGCCCCCGTTTTTGCCGCCGCCGTGGTTGGCCTGGCCGTTCCCCTTGATCTGCACCGGGATCTCGTTCCCGCCGCCACCCTTCTTGCCGCCGCCGCCGTTCCCAACCTTCCCGCCGGCGACCGGCGGCGCGGCCATGGTCTTCATCATCATCTTGGGGTCGTCGTAGAAGTCGTCGTCGAGGCCTTCGTCGTCGTAATCCTCGTCGTCGTCGTAGTCGTCGAACTCGTCGTCGAACTCGCTGCCGTCGTCGTCGAAGTTGTCCTCGGGGAGGGAGAACTTGACGGACTTGGGGTCCTTGAGCGGCGCGGCCGCGGCGAACGGCGGCATCTTGCCGCCCAGCAGCTCCGGCGGGAGCTTCAGCCCCTTCATCTGCATCTGCTGCTGCAGCTGCTGGAGCTGCTGCGGCGTGGGCTGCGGCAGCATCATCTTCGCGTCCTTTCCCCCGCCACCTCCTCCTCCCCCGCCGCCACCCTTGTTGTGGCTGCCACCACCGCCCCCGCCGCCCTTTTGGCCCTTGCCGCCGCCGGCATCCTTGGAATGGCCCTTGCCGCCGGCGTCCTTGGGCTGACCCTTGCCCCCGCCGCCGCCGCCATGGTGATGTCCGTTCTGAGGCGCGCCGGGCTTGGCGCCCCACAGCTGCGCCGGCTTGCCGGCCTTGTTGAGCTTCCGGATGATGGTGTCCGGATCCAGCAGGCCGGACACCGTCACCTTCCCCTGCTCCGCGTCGATGTTGCTCTGGTACACGCCTGCAGACCAATTCCACCGCATTCCCGTCAGAAAACGCAGAGCAGAAAACGCAAGCGATCCTCCGCTGTTAAAGAAAAATCACGCATTTTTTTTCTTCTTACCATCGATCTTGTGGAGGGTCTTCTTGACCTTCTTCTCGCACCCGTCGCAGTGTATGTTCACTCTCAGCACCAGAGTCTGCGAATTCGGGATTCGAAAGGCGTCACCGCAGCAGCAAAACAAAACAAGGAGGGGACACACGCTGCGAACACAAGCAAAGGTGGCCGGAGAAAATGGCAGCAGGAGCACAGGTAGAATGGGGGTTGGAGTCGGGACGAAGCAAGCTGACACACACACGCACCTGCACCTTGAGGACATCCTCCTTGCTCATCCTGGACACACCGCCTCAGACGCTACGCCGGCGGCACGGCACGGGAGGCTCTCGGCTCGGCTCCGCTCGGCACTCTCTCAGATCTGGCGCCGCGTGCGCTTGCTCAAACCAGGGGGAGACGGAGGCGAACAGGGAGGGAGAGCATCTCTCTCTCTCTCGGACGAGGAAGCAGCGGGGAGGGTGGTGACGTAGGCGCTTAATGGGGAGTTGGGGGGTTGGAGGCCGCAATAATATCTCTCTCACTCCTCTCCTCGCGCACTTATCACAGTCAGTCGGCAGTGGCAGCGGGGAAGAGCTCAGGAGAGAGGAGTGAGCGCCCGCAGCGGGCAGCGGCGCAGAGGGAGGCGGCGCGGCGGCATCGCATGGGCGCATGGGTGGGCTCGCAGCCAAAACTGCATGTGGGGCCCACCCTAGGCAGATGCCATGTGACCCTTGTCCCCTCCTCGCTTTCTCACACCGCCTGATCGGGCGCGGTAAACGCGTTTCCACGCGGCGGTAACTACTGCTACATCCGACCCCCGTTCCTTCTGCCCATTTTTTTTTCACAGGAATTTTCGTTCCTTCTGCCCAATTTTTTTTCCACAGAAAATTTCGTTGCTTCTGCCCATTTTTTTTTCACAGAAAATTTGGTTCCTTCTGCCCAATTTTTTTTTCCACAGAAAATTTCGTTCCTTCTGCTCTCGTGCCTTTAGATAGCGTAGATAAATTCCCCAGCACATGTAAAGTTACACTGTTCTTCAACGCGAGGCGCGGAGAGCATTGTTTAGCTTTTCCCTAAACAAAGGGGACAAAGGAAGCTTCGGGCGAAGGTAACTCTCCTAGTTTTTTTCCCCAGGTATAAAGGTATGTAAAAGAACACGTGGCAGTGAAACTATCTGATTTTCGCGTTTATTTGGGAAACTGGAAACAAGGGGACGATAAAAAGCCCCAAGCACGGCCCATCACCGTATGTGGCCCGGGAATTTAGTCCAAGTTCTATGTGGATTAGGCCAAGATGGAAGAAGGTATCCAATAAGGTTCAAAGGACATCAATATTCCCTACTATGTTAGTGGGAAAAAACTGATAAAATTCAGTACTCTGAAAACTCATTTATAAGAACATAAACACGATGAAAATAACTCCGTAATTCGATTTTATGGTTTCTCCGTCCATCAATGCACACAATTTTAAGATCTCACCTTGAGCTCACTCCTGTTACGGCGCCTTCAACGTGGGTGGGCCGAGATTTAGTCCAAATTTCTGGCCCACCTATCTCGATTGGGCCGAGATTGTAGAAAGGATATGTTCATGTATCTCTGCTGATGTTTGTTAGGGGGAGAAAAGCTAATAAATTCAGTAATATGAAAAACTCGTCACAAGATCCATAAACATTAGAAAAATTCCATAATTAAATTTACGGTTTCTCCGTCCATCTATGTACAGAAAGTTCACTATTAAAATCTCACGTGTGTTAAATCCATGTAAAAGTCGATTTTAAGAGTAGTGATAGCATATGCCAAGTTCATCTGTAGCATTAGTCCATAAATCACCACATCCCGTTTTATGTGCTGAGTTTAGATGTTCTAGGTAGATTTTCCTGGAAACTAGTTTCATAGAATTACACACTTGCTATATCTGTATGTTATAACGAAACTTACTGATCAAATTTTGAATTATCGACTTCTAAAACTCAAAATATCACTTATTTATGAATTGTGACTAAAGGGAGTAAAACATATGTAAAAACAGTGGAGTGTATTATGGGAGTTTCATGCACATTAAATGATGCAACACATCAACAATTATAATGATATGACATGTTAATTATAAAAAGAGAGGGAAAGGATGAAACTCGCTCGGCCCTTGGCACCGTTATCAACTCTGTATGAGTCACGAAATTAAATGTAACATGATGTCTGTGAAACAACATCATGAAACTATTACATATTGGAAGGGTAGTTTCAAACATCATTTCTTTTTTTCTTTTTTGTTGATGTGGTTATCTTGAAAACATCAATATAAAATTTCTACTCAAAATAACACATTGTCTTCGTGAATCCTATATGCACCATGTCTATTCTTGTTACCTTTGAAAGATAAGCCCCACCTCAAAATAACACACTAGCTTCGTGATTGTAGATCGGCGGTCTTAATGACAAGATTCAATGTAACAACAGTAGCATCAGTGTAGTGGCTCCAATTTTTGCATAGGCTCCCCGCACTGGCTCCCGGTAAGCCTCCTCCAGGAGCATTTAGCGTAATGAAGCGCTGCACCGGGATCCGATAAAAGCCCACGGTAAAGTGTCGGATGCCCCAATTTACACTATTTTATTGCTCTGCTTGGCTTATCCGATAACAATATTTTTCTCTCAACATAAATCAACATCAGCCACCTATCACCAATGAGCCCACAATATTTTTCTCTCAACATAAAAATAATAAATAAGCAAATTATTACGGGCAAACTAAAAATTGTTTTGTTTGTTTAAGAAAAGACAAAAAAAACACACGCTACAATGTCTGCGGCCGTCGCGAGCAATTGGCACCGCCATCGCGGCCGGATGTTCAAAAAAAAAAATCTTCGCTTCTCTTCCTCCCTGACCCCTATATAAACACTCCCGATTCCCCTCCACCCCTTCTCTATATAAACCCAGATTTCGAATTCAATCTCTTCCTCCGCTCTCTCCCCTCCGATCCTCTCCCGGGCGCGATCCCCTCCCCAAGGCCCCGCCCCGAGCTCCGGCGTCGACGCCGCGCGCCGTCCCAGCAGATCCCAAGGGGCCCCTTCCTCTTCGCCCGATCCGTCCCCGTCCCGACACGCGCTGGTAAGAGCCTCTCACGGTTGGACTCCGGAGTTTCTAGGGGACTTTTTCTGGGCGCCGTGGCTTGATCCGGCATTCCGGCCTCCGATCCGCGCGCTGCCGGCGAGCGCCACCGCCCGGCGAATTTTAGTTAGGGTTTGCTTCAGGCGACATGCGGTTCGTGGGTTGGACGCGAGCCGACGTTGAGTTGCGTGGGGGGATTTCGGTTATTTGATTGATCTGTGCCGTTCCTTCCTTTTATAAAAAAGAGATTGATCCGTGCCGTGGAATGCGTGCGTGCTAGTGTTCGATCAGGAGCTGAGATGTCTCATCCTGGACGTGCCACAAATAAATCATCCTAATCACATGATCAGATCGTCATGAGTCATGATCAGATCATTAATTAATTAATCTGATCGATGGGCACCCTGAAGTAATCTATTCGATCGTGCGCGGCGTGTTCGACCTGACGCTGTTGAGGCGTTGCAGGGGATGGCCACCTTCGAGCTGTACCGGAGGTCCACCATCGGCACCTGCCTCACCGAGACGCTGGACGAGCTCGTCTCCAGCGGGACCGTCTGCCCCGAGCTCGCAATTAAAGTCCTTTTGCGCTTTGACGAGGTCTGACAATTGAGGGTCTTGAAATTACCAGGTCCTTTTGTCTGTTGCTGCTTAGCTTGTCTTGATCCTTTTCTTCTACTATATATATGCCTTTAGCTCATGACTGACGCGCTGGAGAATCAGGTCAAGAGCAAGGTTAACATCAAGGTAGATATACTGTGCCTTTTCTATTGATTGATATAACAATGCAAATGTAGCATTCCCCCAAGTTTATTATATTGGTCCATTTGATTCAGAGCTCATAAAGGAAAATAGTGGGTCTCAAAGACAGTTCTCATTCCATACGTGGATTGCATTGTAGTATGCTGAGCAAAATATGGAAGCAAACGTGTGTTGGTGTTTACTTTTGTAGTCTGATGCACTGCATGCAGCCTTACATTCTGTTACTGTTATCCTTTCCATTGCTCTGATATGTTTTGAACTGATGCTCTGAATCTCTCATTTTCCCATGCATCAGCGACATCTGTTCTTGGCTATTGAATTTAGCAATGCATTTAATCACTCTCTCCGTCAACCGATCATCTTTGTTAGATGCACCACATTGTACCATGACCTAGTTGTCAACTAGCATATATGCTCACAGGAATTGTTCAAGCGTGCTTTAATAATATTCACTAGGCATAGTATCACCAGCATCATCGTTATAAACTGCTAGCCTTGCTGCAACATCTTGTACATCTGTGCACACTGCCTGTATCATGTCATAAAATAAGTTCAGGTAGTGCAGTGTGCAGTACTGCAGTTCAAATTACCGTGGCTTGTCATTTTTTCTTAGAACAAAGCCCGGGAGATTGGGAGAGTCTCCTCCTGTGGTCGACTTTTTTTCTTTAATTTATTTTGCTATAAGCCATTACAGCTCAGTGTTCTTCTATGAGCAGATTCTGTTTTTCTTGTGGGATACAAACCTTGACCTGATTACTTTCAAAATTTGGCATTTGGTTGAACCTTCTGTAGATTATAACTGGGGTTGTAAATAACTATAAAACTGAACTTTCCTTACCTAATTTAACGTTCCAATTTAACATGCTGAATTTCACTGTTTTTTCCCCGTTTTACTAATGCTGTGTGCACATGAAGATTCTAGATAGCTACCTGCCATATTGCATGTTTCTCTTTCAGTTTGTTAAAATTGCAACCTCTTAGCCCCTACCATTGCAAATTTTATATCACACTTTTTTTCTTGCAACTGTAAACATAGTTGTCATTGATACAAAATCTGGTATTCCCTTTCCTATTTTTAAACCATGAACCAATTTTTTGAGGCAAAATATCATTTTTGTATGATTTAGCATGAACCTACGTGATATCCTTAATTGTTGATGGCGATATAGATGACAATAGCTTCACATACTGAACTCTTTCTATTATTCCCTCGACTTCAAAATATTACCCTGCAAAGACAAGTACACACTCACTGCCTTTGCACGTGACTGCCATGAGTCCAGTGTACTGCTTTCTGCCGGTATTTGATAGTTAAATACTCTACAATCTATAAGCTGGGGAATTAAATGTCACAAAATCCCTTAAATGAGTTTTCCCCGTTAAGTATTTTTTTCATTATGGCATTTACAACCTTATTATGAGACATTCCTTGTCGCTGTACAGGGCCATCTGCACACCTACAGGTTCTGTGACAACGTCTGGACCTTCATTCTAACAGATGCAACCTTCAAGAGCGAGGAGATTTCAGAAACACTGAGCAGGGTGAAGATTGTGGCCTGTGATTCCCAGTTGCTGCAGCCTCCGAAACCAAAAACATAAATTGACAGCTACCTGCTCCATGTCGATTGATCCCCGTCCAGTGTCGCTTAGTTCGTGGCGCCACCCAAACTTTCCTAGTTCATGCAAATTTGTCCCCTCTGGGATTTGTTTGTGTGAATCTAAACAATCTGCCGTACCAGAGTACCATGGGTCATGGGTGCTCACTTGTCATCCTTACTGCTTATCAGCTTATGGAATATGGTTTCGCTCGTTTCTGTTGATAATCGTGCTTACCAATAAACGGACAGCAGTTGTCGTTTCATTTAATATTATTTTACTTACAATCAAGACCAACTTTGTTATGACAAACTATCATGAGTTTAATGTGAACATGGACTCCAGGGGCAGCTCTTCACAGTGGAACTTGAGCTCATTCTGAAATCTCTGCAGCACGAAGTGCTCATCCTCTGTTATCAGGGTTGTCACGCCGCATTCCAACCTGGAGAATGGCTCTCGCCCAGTTCTTCCAGCGCGGTGCAGATAGTCGGTCGCTGTCTTAGGAAGGTCAAAGTTGTATATGTGGCTAGTTTGAGGAAGGTCAAAGCCTCTGCTCGCAATGTCGGTTGAAACTAGCATGAAACCTCTTCCCTTCACTTCCTGCATAGAACACAAATCTCAGTGCCAATACGGAGAACGAAAGATGCTGGGCCCTTCAGAAAAGGAACTCATAGGGTGCTTACAGAGAATGAGGCAGCTCGAGCATTGAAATTCATATCTTCTTCCAGAAGTAGCACGTCTAGGCTTCCCTTGTATGAATTTCTCAGGAACTCAACAATGACGGCGGTTGAAGGAGGATTTCCAGCCTTCTTTGATCTCTCAGACTAAGAAAAGTTCAGCAGTTAAAAAACAGAATGCAAAGTTGAGGCTAATACACTACTAAGACTCATTCATCAACATTATGGACTGGGTGACAAATATATAATTCTTTTTTAGTGAACAAACCAGACTTGATACTTATAACTGTTATATTATACAAAGTTTTTATGTTAAAAAAACCGAAGTAAACTGTATTAATACATATATATTTTTAAGAGATCTACATGCCTATGAACCGGGCATCGGTTAGAGCACAACAATGGTGGAAACTGAAATTATGCATGGCCTCACTAGATTTGTGGACCCTGCCTGCGCCTCAGACAATGCCAAAAGTCATCATGGCCCCAGATATTAGTGTTTCTAATGATGAATGATAACTGATGTACTGATTTCACAGAAACATAAAGGATATGAACCGGACACTTGCCCAGCCATTAGTAAGTGAAAGAGTTTAAAACAAGTTTGCTAAAGTGCAGGTGTCAAATTGGGTCAGATAATCACATATGTGCATGCCAGTAACAGAGTCATGGTGCATAACTGCATTATGCATTGTTCTATATCACTCCATACCAACAGATACAACCGGCTACCTGTTCTATGACTATTTTATATTCGTATCTGATATAATATTGCTGGCCCATGATGAGATCACTTGGCCAATTGGCACCTCTACTAAGGAAGCACCCGGCAGATGATGAAATCGCAATATACTAGAGAAATTTTATAAACAACATGCCGTGGTATCAAAAGAACTTCACGCAGTACCTGTTCAGCAACAAATATGATTGCGGACTTTGGTGCATCCCTCTCAAGCAAGGATAGTAAGACATGCAACCTTTCCTTCTTAGTGCAGATCTGCACATTGATTGTGTTGTTATAGTCACCATGATTCAGACGGATTGAAGGGAAATCTAGGAGGGAGGAGGTCGGTTGTGGACCTAGTTGACCAGGAGGGACTAAATTGTGGGAATGAAAAAAAAAACAGGGACAGTCGGACAGAGAGCTTCTATATCCATGGCATTAGTTGAAAATTAGAAGAAATGTAAAATGGCTATGGGTAGGTGCCTACGGGGAGGTGCCATGCACCCCAGAAGTAGCTGTCAGTAAGAAAGTTAATATATTTTACAACAATGAGCCTGTGGGTGGGCATGCCAATGGCATGGCAAGTACCTACGTTTGTCGGTAAGGGGTAGAAAATAGAAAGGTTTCTTGCATGAGCTAAAAGAGGAATTAGATGCACAATCATTAATCATTGTACAGAGAATTTGACATGCTCACCACATATTTGTGACATAGGTGCGAAGGCATGGGCTGTACAGGGTTGACATGAACATGAACCACGTCACTCTGCACCATGATGAGATAGAACATGCAAGGAAAAACATTAGCTTTGTTTGAAGTATATAAAAAACTTCCAGAAGTTCTGTTCAGTAAAAGTTTATATAACCTTGGTCCACTTATGCTGTACGCAGTCATGCAGAAAGCGATTGTGCTGAGGGATCGATGCGCTTGCGAATACGGTTTGACGGCTGGAGGCTGCTGAATAAGAGGTTAATATTTTGCGAAGAGAGCTTACTTGCTTTGATGATCCAAAAATGAAATCAACCTATAAAAACAACAAGGTTAGCCCCTTGGCAAATATACTGACACTCAATCAGCAAATGGAGCAAACTCTGCAGGTAATTTGGTTCAAGATTGAACAAAATGGAGTGATGCCCTCACCTCATCGATAACTAACACTCTTAGGGATTGAAGGGTGAAAGCACGCCTCTCAACCATTTGACACAAGCTTGGCACCGTAGCTACAATTATTGCAGGGGGCTCTGCCTGGAAATTTACCAGTATTACAGCACGAAGAAATTAGTATGTCACAACAGAGAAAGAGGAAAACTTAAAATAGCACTAGCCTTTACATGCCAGTATTAGAGAGTTCCCTTTTCATGTTATTCCTACCAACACTAGAACCACATAAGCATACACCGAATATCAGAGATAGATTTGAACCTAACCATTGAATGCCCTTTGTTATCCAAAGCAAGTGGTCATAAATAGTCAAGCATTAACATAAACACAACTCCACCAAATTATGGAGAGTATTACCTTGACCCAGCTTTTTTGCCTCTTGAGCATGCCACCATCTAGCAAAGCCATGACGGTGCAGGCCTTGGCTGCGAGTAGTCTAGCAACCTTGGTGACCTTGAAGCAGAGCAATTACAGAAGCAAATCTGTCAGATAGAATGAAGAGGACAAGCAAAATTCCATGGCTAGCAGCAACAGTCACCTGTATGCCGAGCTCCCTTGTGGGAACGACAACCAGGGCTTGCACCGAGGACCTGCTGAAGTCGATGGCCGAGAAGACAGACAAGAGATACGTCAGCGTCTTCCCGGAGCCTGTCTACAATAAGCTCGCAACAGTGAAATGAGATAACAAGCAAAGAAATATCTCATAACACCTCTTGGCATCGGAAACAAATGGGCGAGAAGGCTAAGGAGATCGAGGAGAGGACCACCTGCGCGTGTAGAACGCAATCCTGGCCGGACAGCAGGAGCGGCAGGGATTGCTCCTGCACCTCGGTGGGCACGACATACCCGACCTCCTCGGCCCTGAAAACGAAGAAATTTCAGCTGCTGCCTCCGCCGAGAAGAGGAAGAGGGCAATTTAATGGGATGATAAAGGAATAGCCGTGCGGTTGTGGGGTTGACCTCTGTAGGACGTGGTCCGGGACGCGGCCGGCGCAGACCTCGCGGAGGGTGGTGGCGGCGGCGGTAACAGCGGCGGCGCGAAGTGGGCGGAGGCGGAGGCGGAGGCGCAGAGTGAACGGGGCGAGGTGGGTGCCGGGGGTGGGGGTGAGGTTGAAGGTGAGCGGAGGCGCGTGGCCGGAGGGGAAGGCCGCCGCCATGGCTGCCGCGACGGCGACGAGAGAGTAATCAATCCCTTTCAGCTGGGGATATTGCTTCTTTCCTGTAGACTGTAGGATTGGCTGTGCGCGTGGCGCGCATCAGACGGCAGGGGCAACGATCGGACGGCGCCACCGCGGTGAACTGTGTAGTTTCAACGTGCTTTTTTTTTTCTGTCAAGAGTAAAATGCACCCAGGCCCCTTAACTCGTCGAGCCGTGTCGTACAGGCATCGGAATCCTCATCGTTGTCGAACAATTCGATGAACACAACGCGGAGGCGGAACTCAGCGCCGCCGAGCCGGGCTCCCTCCTCCACGCACCTAGCCCGGATGTGCGCCGCCCTAGAACACACGCGGCGCCCCATCTCCCCTCACCTACCCTCCTCCTCCTCCCTACCGACAGGAACACATCGGCCGGTGGCCGTTCATGGCGGCGCGTGGCCACACCGGGTACATAGACCTTCGCCGGCGAGTTGGCTCCCCCCTAGCCCCATCCCCTCATGCTAGAACATAACCATATCAACTTCTTCGCCTCCCATTCCCTCTTCTCCATCTTTCCCCTCATCCGCGGTGGTCGTCCGAGGGCAGCGACGGTGTTCCGGCCACGAGGGCCGCGTACCAAGGACGCTTACTACCTCACAGGCGCGGAAGGAGCTGACGACGGCAGAGCTCTATGCGGTGGCCATGGCCGCGGCGGTGGAGCAGTGGCGACGCATGACTTTGCCCGAGGTGGCTGGAAGGTTGGGGTGGGTGTGGTGGTGGTGTTGAGGCAGTTGGTTGGGCGAGGAGGTGAGTGGAGCGGCGGCAGCACTGGAGTCCGGTGAGCGGCTGCGCTGCTTCGACGACAGAGAGAGCTGCGAGAGAGAGAGGGAAAGTGAGCGGGAGAGAGACAGAGACGGGGCGACGGGGCGGGGTCAAGGCACCGGGCGCGTCGCTAGAGGCGATGGCCTTGAGCTCGAGCAGAGCGTCCCCGACGGCGGAGAAGACCGCGTCCCTGGCGGCGGAGAATACTGCGTTTCTGGCGGTGGAGAAGATCGACGACACGTGTGGAGGGCTAGCGGCGCGCACCATGCGGGAAGGGGTGGCGCAGGACCACGGGCGAGGGAGCAGTGGCGGCGGCGCGGGGAGGGAGGTCGTGTAGGGAGAGAGGAAGGGACAAAGGAGGAGGATAGTATGACAAAAGGGATTAGAATAAGAGTAAATTAGCACGATTAATCAAGATTTGGACCTATTTGACACGATTAGCAAGTTTGGGGACCCAAAAATGCGTTTTCAAAGTTGGTGGACCTGGATGACATGACTCGACAAGTTAAGGGGCCTAGGGTGCATTTTACTCTTTTATTTTCAATCCTTAGACTGTTTGCAACGACTGACCCTAAAGCCTCCTGGGCCTGTATCTTACTGGTTTTAGGCCCAAAATCACGTTGCAACAATGTCCTGTAAAGCCTCCTCTACTCTGTAGGCCCAACTCCCCTCCCCCAAATTCCGGGGAGGCCTCCCCCTCCTCCAAATCCGCCACCGTTTCCTCGTCTTCCTCCGCCTCCGCCTCGGCTCCTGCGTCCCCGCCTGCCTCTTCCGCCACCGCCCACGCGATACCAACCGCCGCCACCGCCGCGGGAGCCGCATCTAGACCCTCGTCCCCACCGCCGCCGCCACCTCGCCTTCCCAACGGACTCGGCGAGGTCACGCGCCAAGTCCGCCCAGACGGCGTGCACGCCGGCGTGCTCCGCAGAGACCCCGTTGTGGTGTGCGTCCTCGGTGATTTCATGAGCCAAGCCCGCTCAGGTGCCGGGTGCGGTGAGGTACACGCCGCCGTGCTCCGTGGAGACCCCGACGCGGTGTACGCCATCCCCGGCGAGTTCGCGAGCCAGGCACGCCCGGGCGCCGGAAGCAGCGAGGTGCATGCCGGCATAATGAACCACAACATCGGCCCGGTGCACGAGCTCGTCGCCCAGCCACCCGATGGCCTCGGTGCGGTGAACGTGGATTTTCACAAGTTCACGCAGCGGCCTCACCCTGGCGACGACAGCTGCTGTACGGCAACCCCTGCACGTTCACGCTGCAACTCTGTCAGGTCCCGGGACGCGACGTGGAGCTCGGCGTGGTGTACGACAGCTCCAGCCTCGGCGGATGTCCTCGGGGGTGGCGAGCGTGGCCGGGTCGACGCGGAGGAGGCATGCCGAGTCGGCGAAGTTGAGGCAGGCGACGCGCCCCTGGAGCTCGAGCGTGGCGGCCTCCGCGGTGGTGAAGGTGCCCAGCCAGATGCGGGACTTCTTGTTGTGCTCCTGGACCTCGGAGACCCATCACCCACACCAGCGCCCCATAGCCGGCCGTGGATCTCTCCCAAGCAGAGCTCGAGGCGGCCTCCCGCCGGCCGCTGAGCCTGCCTAGGCCGGAGGTTGAGCCCGCACCCCGCAGCCGGCTGATGAGCTTGCCCAGGCGGACTTGAGCCATCCCCCCGGGCGCGGATCTCGCCTGGGGTAGAGCTCGAGGCGCCCCTCCCCCACTAGCCATGGATCTTGCCCCAGCGGGAGCTCAAGGATGCCCTCCGCCGGCCATGGAGCTCCCCTTGAGTAGGATAAAATGTTCCCAGAAATATTCTTTTGGGGTGGAAACTTAGAGGTCATTGTTGCAATAGAATGTTATTTGGAGGGTGAAATTTTATAAAGGAGCCTCTAAATATTATTTTAGGGGGTGAATTTTGGAGACTAGGGGGATCATCGTCCCAAATACAATTTTCTTTAGTAATCATAGCTTGCCTAGCTAGCTCATGTGCCACTTGATTTGCTTCCCTGCTTAAGTGCTCAATTGAAATCTCTTGGAACCCATTCCAAACTATATTGCATTCATCATATATTGTGGCAGCTGAGTTCGCAGTAAAGCCTTCATTCTCCAAGATTTCAACGACTTCCATACAATCTGACTGAACAATCAGTCGGTTACCTCCAACATATTGAGTCATCATCAATCCCTCCTTGAGAGCAAAAGCTTGCGCCATTGGTGCATCCACTAAATACGGAATGAAAGTATTTCAAGCTGCAATCATATCCCTTGATCCATCCCTGATAATTGCACCGGTACTGCCGCAACCTCTATCCTCATCATAGGAGGTATCTATGTTCAGCATCAGGTAACCCTCCACGGGTTTTCTCTAAACTTATCTTAACTTGGCACCTTTTTTCCCAGCCATCTTGTAATTCTTTGTTAGTGAAACAATAGATAAGCCCGATCTTGGTGGCGGTTGTACAATTTGTCCCTGAGTTAGTTGCCACCTTTCCCACCACAAGTACTAGTCTCCACTTAGGATGAACTCGGCAAGACCTACTTCCAGTCCTTGAAGCTGCTCTTCTCTATTTATTACTTCTTCCAACACAATGGACCCCGATCGATCGGCCTCCAGTAGGTATCTGATTCTTTCCCGAACTGCTATCCACCTCCATACCTCTTTAGTTTGATCACATGTGAACGCCAAGTGTTTAATATCCTCTGCTTCGTTGTGACACACCGGACATCCTCCCTCAGGTATAACATGTCTATTTGCTAGTATTGATTTGCACAACATCAGACCACGTAGAGCTCTGCAACCGAATTTTTTTATTTTACCCGGTACTTGGAGTTTCCATAGATTCCTCCACACCCGACGAATGCCAGTTCCACTGCCTTCTATTGCGCCAGAGTCTAGTTCCAAATTTCTTCTTCCATTGGCCATGGTAAGCTGATTTCACTGAAAACAAACCGCTTCTGTTATAATGCCAGGCAACACAGCCTTCCCTCCCCGTGGTAATAGGAATATGGTAATATACGATTAGCATCAACATGCTCAAAAATAGATCGCACCAGGTCCACATCCCATGTTTCATCCACATGGTTGATTAACTCATCCACGGTGGTTACTAAATAATTCCCTCTCTGTGTCTAAACTTTCATATTATAGCTACTAGGAATCCAATTATCCTCTTAGATCTTAATCTGTGTGCCATCACCAACCCACCAAATGTACCCCAGTTTGAAACATTCAAGCCCCGCTAAAATACTTTGCCAAGTATACGAACTTTCACCTTTCATTCGCGCATTTAGCAATTTCCAAACAGGAAAATGTAGCACCGAAAGATCACGAGTTTCAAAAAATACTACCGAAAGATATCGTCCCTGTAAAATACCATCAAAATATTCAAATCTGAACTGAAAATACCATTCCGTTAGTTTTCAGCAGCAAGCCTGTTATCTTGGACAAAAATACCCCAAGCCATGCATCTAGAGTGCACTGCCCCGAGGGTGCCGGCCTTGGGCGCTAGCGCATCAGCCCCTGGGGGGCACTGGCTTGCCGCCACCGTCCTTGAGAGGCATTGGCCTTGGGCACCGGCTGCCGCCATCGGGCCTTTTGGGCGCCGATGTGCCGCCGTCGGGCCTGCTGCATCTGGCCTGCCGCCGCCGGCTTGTTGGGTGCAGGGGTGACACCACCGGGCCTGCTGGCGCAGGCATGCCGCCGCTGGGCCTGCTGGACGGTGGCCTGCCACTGCCGGCCTGGACGGCACTTGCCCTGCAGTGCGCCAGGCCTACCACCATCGGGCGTGGAGGGCACCTGCCTGCCGCTGCCGGACTTGAGGGACGCGGGCTGGGTGGCGCTGGCCTGCCACCGCCAGCCTAGGTGGTGCCTGCCTGCCGGCTTGGGGGCACGATCTGCGGCGCCGGTGGGGGGAGTTGCAGCGTCGTCGAGCGCCGACGGTCAGGAGCCAAAGAATCGGGGAAGAGAAGCCAGAGCGACAGAATGGAGATGTGTGCAGGTGGAAATGGATAAGGCTAGGGATATAAACATCATTGCAAGTCAATACTATTCGCTTAAATATGATGAAATAGGTTTTCGGTTGAAAAATATAACGGAATGCTATTTTCAGTTAATGTTTATATCTTTCAATGGTATTTTACGGAGATAACGTCTTTCAGTGGTATTTTTCGGAACTCGTGATCTTTCGGTGCTACGGAACCAATTTTCCCTTTCCCATCATGGTAGTATCACACTCGTAAAATCTGGCACATATGATTCAGGGTCTCTTAAGAGCCTCCAAACTTGCTTAGCTAGCATTGCCAAGTTGAAAGATTGCAAATCTCTGAATCCCAAACCTTCTGATCCTTTAGGCATACACATTTTTCACCATTCTTGCCAATGAATCCTTTTATGGTCATTGTCATCACCCCACCGGTAATGTGAAACAACATTTGTTATTCCTTTACAAATCTTATTAGGAATTTTGAATATCATCATGGCATATACTGAAACAACTTGAGCAATGGATTTAATGAGGATCTCCTTACCTCCTAGACTCAATAGCTTCTCCTTCCACCCATTGATTCTAGAGTTCACCCGATCAATTAGGTGACGGAAACAGTCACTACGCTGCCCCCACCATTGTCGGTAATCCCAAATATTTATTAGATTCGGTCATAATGTCCAGAGCTTCACACACCTCTGTCTTGACGTCCATTTCTATATTACTATAGAAGAATATGCTCGATTTTGCTTCACTGATTTTCTGTCCCGCACAATATCTATTTAGAATATCAAACAAACAACCTTTTCATAATCTTCTTCGTTTGGTTTGGTGTCAGGATCAGGAATGGCACCGCCGAGACACCACACCGACCCATTTCCTCGATTGAAAATGGATTTGCTGGGCTTCCTGGGCTGTGAAATCTAATATTGTCGGCCCTCAAGCTACTGTTGGGCCGTGAAATACCAGTTTTGTTGTCTGTTGGTCAGGTTATGGGCTCGGAAGCAACTTTGTTGTACATAACTACTTGACGCTGGTTATTCTTTTAAGGTATAAATCACAGGAGCTTTGATTACATCATCACAGGGTTCCAATCTCTATCCGCAATCTCCACGAGCCAACCGGGAAGATTACCAGATCAGGCCAAGTTTGGGACCGACGCTGAGGGATGCGGATGCCTTGCACCTGCATGAGCCGCGCCGTTGCCTTCCCGTTTTACAAAATGAACATCAAAAGCAATAAAAATCTTGCTAAGGTCATATTTGGATCCTCAGTTAATTGCTAGAGCTAAACTTTAGTTAATGGTGTTTGTTAATTGAAATAATTGGTGCATGTGCATACTACCCTTAATAAAAATAATAGAAAAAAGAGGATTGTGGCTGCATTGATTTTAGGAGGGGTAATTCTGTCTTTAAACATATTTTAGCTAGTTTTAGCTAGGTTCAACCAACTAAAAAAATCATACACTTTTTAGCATGCAGCTAAACTTTAGATGGATCCAAACAGGACCTAAGCTCCCTGATTTTTGCCAAAGACCAGCAACACCGTTACAGCTTCCATGGTTACAGCTAAGAAGGGACACAAGAGCCAAGTTGTCAAGCTCCATAATTACTTTCTGCACCCCCTGCTCCTACGCCAACAGCAATCCATCTCTCACTGCCAGGGCTTCGGAGGTCATTGCATCAGCTAGGTGGTTGTATAATAAGCGTGCTGACGGTGCAATTACCTCACCCTGAGAGTTCCGCAGCACAGCGTCGCTAGAGCCAACACCTGTTTTCGCTCTAAAAGCAACGTTTGTGTGTGTGTAAGTTCTTATAGCTGAAGAAATCGGAGAAACCGGAGCCACTTTGCCTGCTTCTGTCGTATTGTCGGCTGATGCATGTGCGGGCTGCTGGCATGGTGCTGAGTCGAGCGAAAGCCTTCATCGATGCTTGTTGGTGATGATGGTGACGGCGTCTTTGGGGCGTCGTTTTTTCCGCTGGGGGCATCATTGCGGGGCAGCATGCCCTTGCAGAATTGGGCTCTTAGGGTGAAAACCATGTCCATCTATGGACGTGCGACGGCGGCGCCATCGGCGTCGTGCCCTTTTTTGGAGATGCCGCATCTGGAGATCTGTCTCAGCTTGTGGCAGTGGTGGTGGGTGGTCGGTTGCCCATGCGCAGCGGCTGAGGACACGTGCTTGGTCTGTGCTGGCGGGGAGAGGCAGAGGGCCCATGAATGTTGGTAATCTTGGGCTGGCGCACATGGTGCGGTGGTGACCCTGGTGACGGCGTGGCATTGGCGACGTTCTCAATGTGGCTTCGGTGGCAAGAATCCTTAGAGGAGTGTTAAGTGTGGCGGGCGGCAAGGTCCCCGTACACTGTGGTTGTTTCTGAGGAGTATGAGGCGATGGATGAGGAGAGACCCCCACGCATTGAGCTTTAATGTTGTCTGCATTATTGTTGCGATGTGACTGTTCTTCTGAAGCAAGGCTGGAGCTGGCGGATTGACGGTCGTGTGTGTACAGCATGAGGTTGACAACCCCGTGGTGGAGGAGTTCAAGTGGTCGCTCAGGCTTGCAGCGGGCTGCGGCATTTGGCGTGGCACAACGTTGAAGACGACGGCGCAGTTCACTATGGATTACTTTCGGCTACTCTCCTAGGTTGTGGCGGTGTAGAGTTTTGTTGTGTGCGTTGTTTATGTGGTGGTGGTGTTCGCTTCGGCATGTGATATACAATTGCTTCTTCTTAAATGACAGAGCACGAAGCATGTGATATACAATTGCTTCTTCTTAAATGACAGAGCAGTGCTCCTACTATTTTTTTTAAAAAAACACCGTACATGCATGGGTGTACTGTTCAACATGAACGTCCGACAACAGAACAGTACGGGGTATAATACAGCCCGGCCGGCTCGGTCAAACTGCCTTCACTCGGAGACAGAGCAAACGATACCGATAGTAGGCTATGTTTCATTGTGGGTGGAAATTTTTTAGAGAAAATTCCCTATATAGCACTGCTTGAAAATCTTATTCCCTGTATAGCACTAGAAACTTCGTTCTCCCTTGTTTGACATCAAAAGTTTTCATTCATTCATTTCATAACACTATCGTCTGATCTGTTAAGTCCTTCCGTCAATGACTTGGTGGGTGGACCAAAATACCCCTGCTCTTATTCGCTGTATAGCACTAGAATGTTTATCTGTATTTAATTATGGATTGGAAGGACCAATTACCACCTTATCTTAACATTGAATAGTTACTAGACAATTTTTTTTAAAATATTTCCATGAAAATATTGCCAGAAAAAATATTGCCAAAAAAATATTGCCATGAAAATATTGCCGGACAACTTTTTGTAATAGTTGTTTGGATGAGCTGGAGGAAAAACATAGGATGTGCATAGATAATGATCAATGGCATCCGTTAATCATCATTTAGAATAACACCCATCTATATTAATTATTATAAAAAAACATTAAAAAATAGACTAACAACACCATAGCGCCGACCCATATCAGTTTTTGCTCGTCACACCACTACGGCATTTCGTCAAAAGCAACAACAGCATGCTGCCAGCCGGGCTGACAGCGGCAATGCCTAGTCTGATTGCTGTGAGTGTCATGTGAGGAGTGATGTTGGTGCTTAAGCGCTGTATTAACATTTTTTTGCTGGTTTTGCCTCGGTCCTATGCGACGGGAACCAAAACAAAGCGATCAGACTGGATGTTTTTTCTCCTGCAGTTTCCCTGTGAAACCTGTGTGATAGAAAACTTTCCTCCATTTTTCCTAAAAACGAATCCTACGCTCCAAAGGGATGAACAGTATCATTTCCTATTGGGATTGAAATCCTCCATTTTTCCTGCATGAATCCTTCAATCCAAAGGATCCCTTAGGGGCATAGATGTCTTTTTACGTCACACTTAACAGCCAACATAACGGTAGTGTCAAGAAAGGAATGAACGAAAAATTTTGGTGTCAAACAAGGGAGACTGAAGTTTCTAGTGCTATATAGGGAATAAGATTTTCAAGCAGTGCTAAATAAGGATTTTTCTCAATTTTTTACCTCCACGTTTGACCACTAATTAAGGGTATTAAATAAAATCAGTTTACAAAACTATCTTCACAATCCCATGTTAATTCGCGAGACCTATCTAATGAGGCCTTTGACCGCACGCTTAAAGGATGATTACTATAGAATTACTGTAGTAAATCATGGGTTAATTAGGCTCATTAGATTCATCGCGCAAAGTTACCCTCGTCCCTGAAAAGGTTTTGCAAATAGACTTCATTTAATACTTTATGCATGCAAGATTCGCTTGAGAATTTTTTTTGGAAATCTAATGAAACACGACCTATGTTGAGGTGTGTAGGACTACACTTGCAAGGATAATGGATGAACATGACAAACATATAGGCCTTGTTTAGTTCCTAACTTTGAAGGACTAAAGTTGAGACTTTACCATAAATACGGTACTGTAACATTTCGTTTGTATTTGTGAATAATTGTCCAAACATTGATTAATTAGGTTCAAAATATTCGTCTCGTAAAGTACAACAAAACTGTGTAATTAGTTTTTTTATTTCATCTACATTTAGTACTCCATGCATGTGCCGACATTTTGATGCGATGGAAATCTTCTTTTTGCATAGTGGAATTTGGGATAGAATTTGGGAACTAAACAAAACAAAGGTCATAATCTCATATGTTAGGATCACCTCGACCTGTGGGATGTGGGTGCATCTGCCTGCCGGGCCGTTTCTTCCTGCTTGCCTTGGTAGTGGAGTTGACTACCAGCGCTCTAGTACTGCAGCGTTTTGATTCGGTTTCAGCAAACTAGTTCTCAAATTTGGGGGCCAAACTTTGGACTTCGTCATTAATGCGACACTGTAGCATTTCGTTTGTATTTGTAAATAATTGCCCAAACATTGATTAATTAGGCTCAAAATATTCGTCTCGCAAAGTACAACAAAACTGTGCAATTAGTTTTTGATCTCATCTACATCTAGTACTCCGTGTATGCGCCAATATTTTGATGTAATGAGAATCTTCTTTGTACATAATGAATTTTGGGGTGGAATTTGGCCAACGATAACATGCAGACGTCAGGTCGAGGTCATGCTCATGCAGTGGCGGATACAGGAGGGGCAGCCCCCTCCTGGCTGTTATCTCCATTGGAAAAGAGAGAGCAAGGAAAGGAGAAGGTGAGAGGATAAGAAGAAAAAAGAGAGGGAGGAGGTGAGGATACTTTAGCCCCCCCCCCCCCCCCCCCCCCCCCCCCGTCAAGCTGCTGTCCACCCCTGTGCTCATGCTGCTGACCCGCTGCGTGCCTGCCTTGACTGAGCGCGATCGACGGGTGGGTTTGGATGTGAGTTGGTTGCTCTCACATCCTATAAAACTATTACTTATCTCTCCTATGCTACATCAGCATATTTAATATCATAAAACTCTCCATAAAATCTCTACTGAGACTGGCAGCTATATTTGTCTTCAATAGTATATTGTTAGAACAACTTTTACATAAATTTAATAGTAGTAACTAGTTGTAAATTTGGTATTGGGCAACATTAGCAATGTCCAAAACAACACTCTTTTGCAACTTTTTAGAGCATTACTTTGTTTTTTAATGAAAGGAGGACATTTACTGTATCCTTATTACTCTCTCCGTCCTCAAATGTACATGACTTTTAGATTTTTAGAAAAACTAAGTATGGATGGAATAGTCTCATGTACTCGCCAATTAAACACTTACTAGTCAATCAACCCGTTCTACTGCACTGGCCAATGAGAAATAAGCATTAGAAACTATAATTCTTTTGAACCTTTTGTTTGTTTTGTTTTATATTCATATCATGTCAAAATTGATTGTTTTGCGCCTTTTCATTTCATAAATATTGTAACATAGTACTCATATACATATGTGCTAGCATTATTGAGTTGTCACATACTTTAGTAAGTAATCGGTCCGTATCTTTTCATCTGCATTCATAGTTTACTTTACATTTTGCAACATACCTCTATATGTGTTCAAATGACCCTTAGTTTAAAAGCGACATTCTCATGGTTTCCTCGATTAATGTATACACGATATACAATATGATAGGCATCCTACTTATAGCTGGACTTAGTATTTTTTATATTAACAATGATATGAATACATAATTTAGAATCATATATTGGTGTGCTTTGGGTCATTTCTTTGAAACGATATAGTAATCTAGATTTAAATTTAGGGGTTACTTTATTTTTTATTTAATATTTTTCATAGTGATAGATGTGGATAATTTATATGTAAATTTAGATGATTACTTTAAGTTACTTTTATAATAACATACGTGAGTAAATAGGACATGATTTTTTTTGTAATGGAAGACATGGATAATTTAGATACAGATTTATAAGTGACTTTAGACTATTTTCATATTAATAGATGTGGGAAATTGTTTACACATAATAGATCTGATATGCATGGTTATTAGCGTCTACCAGATTGATGGCTACACGTTTCAGTCTTTCATGAGGATTTTTAGGATATTTTCTAGCACATCTTATGAGAATTAATGTGTGGAGTCTTCAATCAGTAACCAGAAGACACACATTATAAGATACAACTTAAAATACTGTATATTTGAACGGTGAAATCATCTTATATGGTCATAGATGAAACAACATAACAAATAGTGCATCTTTTATGCCACAAAATTCTATGAGTTGCATTTATATACTATATAATCTCATATGAATGCAAAGAAAAGATGTAGTTAGAAGACCACCGTCACGCACACGTGCATGGGTGATACTGTGATAGGACTAAATGGTGTAATATTATATCTTTGTTTGACAAAATTTGGTCTACTACCCTTGTAAATGCACAGTACTTGGCAAACATACCACTTCTTTAGTGCCATTTTAATTCATTGAAGGATTAATAGAATGCCAATCGATATACTACTTTTGCACATATATTTGGCCGTAACACTTTTATAATAAATTTTATTTGGTTGAAGAAATAGGATGTCAATTAATGTACTTCCATCGTCCCAAGTTATTTTGGCTCGTTCAGGTATATTAGTTTTTCTATGCATCTAGATATACACCATTTCTAGATACATAGTAAAAGATAAAATGAATCTTAATTTTGGTTCTTGGGAGTACTATACTATTACCCATATACTTGTGTATCAAATAATTTTCAGAATACTATTTTAATTCGCTTAAGTAATAGCTAGGATGCTAATAATTACCAATGCGGATATAATGTTTGTTTTACCTTCATGAGCCGGAAGCCTAACGCCCTATGAAAAGGTCATCGTACAGCAGAATCCATCTCTGAGCCTGGACGAAGTCTTGCATGTCTTGTAGAATTGCCATAAAATTTTTTTTAGATCGAGAGCTCAGACTGATGTGCGGGTGTAATTGTGATAGCATTGGGAGGCAGGGAGCAGTGGGTGGGTTGTATACCTGCATGACGTATTGTTGCATCTCCATGGCAATAAACTGACGACTACTCAATATCGAATCTGACTATCCTGGCATCTAAAACTTGCACGCTAGAACCACTGATCATAAAATAAATGGCTTTGTCCTACATACGTAGAAAGAAGAAAGCTTGAGGGCTAGGACTATCATGCAATTGAGTAAAAGAAGCCAGATAAGGACGAGGGAGATCTCGTTTAGATTGTTTTTCCTCCTGATTGGAAGATTCACGATGAGATTTATTTTTTTTCCATACGGTAAAGATGGGTGATTTAGATGCAATTTTAAAGGGCTACATGGAGATATTTTTTAATGGGTAGAAGTGGGTAATTAAACAGTAAATTAGATCTTATAGCTATTGTTATTGAGACTATTGGATCGATGGCTGTATGTTTCTGATTTTGTGATAATTTCTAGTATTTATCTTTTTTTTCTAGCATATCTAGTGGGGATTAACGTGGAGGCCCGAAAAAGAGTCTCCAATTAGTAACAGTAAGATAGATCACTGCCATTATTATTAAATCCTACCAATCAAGGCAACCGATGCCATAGATAACAACATTAATCCGACATATTCCGGTGGATTAATTAAGCTACTTATATGTGTGAAATTTTGAGACTTAGAAGTCCTTTCTTTTGTGGGCGAAGAGTAATACCTAAAAAATACACCCCACTATTACAAATAATGTATGTACCGTCTGTGCAAAGGTTCATTCTACCGTCGATTCTAAAAATGCTATACGATCTACGAGCTAATGCTAGCCTGTTAATTTTGACTAACCATTAGCTAAGTTGGATCCAAACAATACCTACCATAATTTCCACTTGAGATCATTAGAGCAAGGTTAATGATTACGCTGGTTGTCGGCTGTAAGGAGCACCAGATCACCACGCGGTGGTTGTGGACCCGCTAATATTTAGCGCGCGCGAGCACAGCGAATAGGAGCCGCCGTAGCGCGTATGGTGCGCTTCAGTCCACGTTTCGCAAGCCGCTCGCTCTATTCTCTTCTGCTTTCTCTTTTTTCCACGTGAGATCTCGCCGGCTCCTCGCCGCCTATAATATATAGTTGCTCTTAGCCAAGTTGGATCCGTGCCGTAATTTTGCTGGGCACAGGAAAATAAACAAGGACAACCGACGTGTACCAACTGTACAGAGTTATACACACTGTTAGGTAAGCGTCGGTTGATGCTCTAACACATGATTTTTTTTCTTATTTTACGCACTGCTTTATTTGGTGGTGCTTAATTGGTACTCCTATTGCGTGGTACATATTAAACACTGTACTACATGAACACGACAGAGGCATACGTACAATGGCATTGTGTAATTTCAAAGTCGGCAAGCCGGGCGGCATGAACAAGTTAGCACCTCGAGAGGGAGAGCTAGACGACTGCCGGGAACGGGTTGAGGCGAGCAGTGGGGCGGAGCACAAGCGGCTGCTTCCGAGCGCACACCAGCCCGACGCTCGACTCCTCCATGTCTACCACCCCCGTCTCGCCGCCGGCAACGGGGGCCCAGTCGAAGCACTGCACGAGCGCCGCGAGCACCGCCGGCACGGACTGCTGCGCGAGCCCCACGCCGGGGCATCCCCGGCGGCCGCCGCCGAACGGCATGAACTGGCACTGCTGGCCGCGCGGCTCCATCCCCGCCGCGGCGCCGCCGCCGCCGGGCATGAAGCGCTCCGGCCGGAACGCCAGCGGGTTCTCCCAGAAGGCCGGGTCGCGGCCGATGGCCCACACGTTGATGAACACCGCCGTCCCCGCCGGCACCGTGAACCCGCCGCCGACGGCCATCTCCGCCGCCGACACCCGGTGCGCGATCGGCGCCCCCGGGTGCAGCCGCAGCGTCTCCTTGAACGCTGCCTGCAGGTACGGCAGCCTCGGCAGGTCCGCCTCTCCCACGATCCTGACGCCGCCGCCGACCGCCGCGTCGATCTCCTCCCGCACCTTGCGCATCGCCTCCGGGTGGTTCATCAGCTCCGCCAGCATCCACTCCACCGTCGCTGCCGATGAGTCCGACCCAGCGGTCACCACGTCCTGATCGATGCACCGCGCCGCCGTTTGTTAATGGATGAAACATGACGATGAACCATGGCGGACGGTGAAGGTGAGAGAGCTCTAGCTAGCTTGCTTACAGTGATGAAGGCTTTGATGTTGTCCCTGGTGAGCTTCACCTCCGCCGCCGGGTCCTCCGCCTTCTCCAGCAGGAGGTCCAAGAGGTCCTTGCTGCCCTTGCCGGCCTTGCCCTCCTGCTCAACAATGGCACCGCCGCGGCCATGCTCCCGCCTGTCCGCCTCCTTGTGCCGGATCATCTCCTCCAGCAAGGCGTCGAACCGCCGGTGGACGCCGGCGGCCGTCCGGCGGAGGCCCTGGAAGTCCCAGCCGCGGCACAAGGGGACGTAGTCCTCGACGTTGAAGGCGCCGAGCAGCGCCGTCACGGCCTTCACGAGGCCCTGCGCCTCGTCGGCGACGCTCGCCGGCGCGTCGCTGGCGACCATACGGATGATGGAGGCGTTGGAGAACCGGATGAGCTCGCGGGTGAGGTCCACCGCCGCCTCCCCGCGGTCCGCCGCCGCCAGCACGGCGTGCAGCAGCGCCGCCAGGCAGGCGCGGCGGACGGGGCGGAGCTGCTCGACGGTGCGCGGGCTGAGCACCTCGGAGACGCAGAGCCGCCGGAGGAAGCGCCACTGCGTGCCGTAGGGCGTGAAGGCGAAGCCGGCGGAGCCGTAGGAGAAGAGGCGGGTCAGCGCCGTGACGGGGCGGCCCGAGATGGCGGCGTCGTGGGTGTGGATGAGCTCCCTGGCGACGTCGGCGGAGCTGGCCACGACGCAGTGCGTGGAGCCCAGGCGGATGTGCACGAGGGGCCCGAGCCGGGACGCGAGCTCGTGGAAGGTGCGGTGCACCGGCGGCCGGAGCAGGTGGAGGTGCCCGATCACGGGGAGGCCCGGCGGGCTCGGGGGAAGACGGCGAGGAGGAGGAGATCGCCATGACGAGACCAAGTGGTTCAGGGAAAGAGCAAGAAGGCCGGTGAGCACTGCCAGCAGGATGGCTACTGAAACGCCGGACAGGAGCATGGGTAGTGGCTGCTCCATGGCCATGGCCAGCTCAGCTCCGGCCTCAATTGGTATATACTTATACTAGTCTAACGCGGTGCAGGATGGTTCGAGTGTTTTATAGAGCTAGAAAACGTGTACATTTGCGTTTAGCATGGGAATCGATTATATCGTGACTTCGATAGAGCCGTGCCGCGGGGTCGGCGCGGGGCCCTTTTCAATTACGTACGAGACATGCGTTTAGCATGTCAGTTAGGGCCAGTTTGGTTTCTGACTGGCACATGCATGCAGCGTTCTCAGCCATCCGATTTCGGACGTCTGCGGCTGGCAGCGCTGCCTGGCGGAGGAGAGGGGGCTGTGGCAGGCCTCAAACAAACAGGCACATAGTTTTTGGACTTTTCAATACGTTTAGTATGACAATTAGTTTTTGGATTTGGTGGCAGTAGACGTGATACTCCTATAAGGGCATGTACAGCCCACGGACGGTGGGTGTAGAACCTCGAACTTAGCGTACAGACAGATGTACAGACAGTCCATACAACCCATAAACAAAGAGGACGTCTATAAGCTATTTAATGCTTTGCGCGTGGAGGAATTTGGGACAGAGGAGCGCGCGAGCATGGGGGATCCGGCCGCCGTCGCCTGGCGGTGCAGCCCGACGGTTGAGCGTCTCCAGGAGGTTGGGGAACGGGACGGAGCCGTCTGCTGGCGAGTTGACAGCGACCCGTCACTTCGCAGGTGCGGGTGGAAATGAAAAATTGACCGCACACTGATGGCTCCTATAGACTGGCTGTACATGCCCTAAGTATGTCTCTAATGATCTAGCTTAGATTTCTAGTTCAATTAATATTTTACCTTCCTCAATATATGGTGCAAAAAGCAAAAGACTAGTATAGAGCGAGTGAAAAGATAGTCTCTAATGTTTCACGATGCATCTCTATCTCACAGCATGATATTTAAGACTATTCTATTCTAGAAAAAAATATATTTAAGAATATTCGCTGCAGTTTCTTTCTCCTCCACGTTTGCCGGTTAGAGATGAGATTACTTATTGTTTCTAATAATCTCTAGCTAAAACAGCTCTAACAAATTCATGTATTTACCCACCATGCAAGTGTTATATTTATGTAATTGTGTTAGTTATATTTACCACCCAGCGGGCTCGGGGGAAGACGACGAGGACATCGCCATGACGAGGACAAGTGGTTAAGGGCAAGTTAGCGCCAGGACGGCTACCGAATCAGTGGACAGGACAGGAGCATGGGCAGTGGATGCTCCATGGCCATATATCGCTAGCTCAGCTCCATCCTCACTGTACTAGTCTAGGTGCGGGTTTTGAGTTTTCTCACGGCTAGAAAATTGTGTTGTCACCGAAACTAATACTTTTGAAAAATTTGAGTAAGCACTTAACAAGAGATATGCTTTTGATAAATTATAATACACGCGTTTAGCATGGCAATCAGTTATATTGTGAACTTTGATGGAGCATAAAAGTACTAGCACAGTAGGACTGGCATAGGTGGATGGGCTTGATTGTTGGTGATTGCAGGGAGAAAGCTGTCCATCCAGAAGGTAGTTAATGCTGCAGGGATGGGAAATGTGTATTCGAATCCGATTCAGTCACACTCAATGCTTTGATTTTTTTTAAACGATCTAACTGAACGTATGTAGGAGCCTAGGAGGGAATAATGTGCCACGGTGATCCTCTGGATTCGGTGGTAGGAGTGATTATTTGTCACACACCCGGTTTTAAAGGCAAAACCAGGTGCATCTCATATGTGCGCCAAGATCAGTTTACACATATATGGTAGACGTCACAAGTGAATATCCATAACCATGCATAACGAAAGAGTATTATAATGCAATTATTACAATATCAGAGTTGACTCAAAAGTCATAGCGGAAGACTTAAATAAACGTTCATCTAACGAAGCAAAAGTGACTCCAACTCCACAGGCAATTGGCTGGGGGAGACTCGCCTAGAACTCCTCAAAATCAGTGGTGAAATCCTCAAAATTCTCCCAATCTGAGCAGCATTCCGGGTGTAGTTGATGCAATAAAAGAAAGAAAGGCAACAAGTATGAGCACATAACGTACTCAGTAAATGTAATATGACATACAAGGCTGAGGCTAAAAGGTTGGCTGACCATACTACAGTAAGCACTTTTAATTGGTCAAGTTTTATTAAGCAACTATTTACTAGCAAATGAAAGTATATACCACCCACAAATTAATGAATGTCATATTCCCAACATATTCAAGTAACCACGATTTTGATCATGTTCAAGTATGATTATCATGTAAGGGTCCAGGCCGCTCTTAACCGTGAGCACGGCTGTTATAACAGTTTTACACTCTGCAGAGGTTGTACACTTTCACCATAAGCCATGATTCCCATTGCCGAAGCATTGTACCCTTCCCACACCACGTGGACCGAATACTGGGTTTCACTATGAGACCTTTACAAAAGCACTCTAATAAATGATAGCCCGCTAAGGTTTCCGGTTCAGAAGCAAAGCATAACCCTCCCTAATGAGGTCTGTCTCTTACCAAAGCCCACAGCTCAAAAGGACCGAGCTATACCCCGTCAACCGCCGCCCCCCATGCCCCTTTCGAGTAAAGCTACCATAAACCAGAGCACCTAATTAGTCAGTCAAAGCCAGAGCCATATGACACTCATGGTTGTACTGTTTTCCTGGGTGGTTCTCCATGTTCCAATTAAAAAGATATGATCTTGTCCATTAATTATTTAAAAGAGTATATGGAACATAGAGTAGGGGTTCATTAACCAATCCCAGTTGAGCAAACTAAGCTTCATCTACCATCAAAATTAATTAAGTAACCTAGTTTCAGGGACAGGAATATATAGTGGCTAGGTAAATCCTTAAATAGGAACCCATCAAATTAAGACACATGCATGGGTGGTGAAATTAATAATTATTAGGTCATTTGCTTGACATAATACACTTACCTTCTTCCCAACTCGGTTGCTGCTCAAATCCTTCTCCAACAGTTGGTTCTTCAGAGAAATCCTCGAACTGGTCGTTTCCTAATCGCATCACACATTCACATGCAAGGAAACAATACAACAAATAAGAAACAATACACCAAACAATTCCAACAGAAGAAAACAGCGGCACAAAACTAATCTACACGTTACAACGAACGCGTGAGCGCGAGAATCACTAAAATCGGAGTTAAAACGCAAAAGATATGGCTTTTCTAAGGTTCAGGGACTTGCTGGCAAAGTTTTAAAAGTTACAGGGGCTTAACTGCGAAAAACCAGGGGCTAAAACATAATTTTACATAAAAACTCGAGGGTTTTCATGTAAAAAGACAAACCTTGGACCTCGGGCATAATTTTAAATCTTGCAGGGGCTAAAATAGAAGAAAACATGACCTATTCGTAATTATTTTTGAACTAGATTGGACCGCGGGTTGATTTTCAAAAACTTCAAGGGCTCTTTAGCAAAAAGTCCAAAGCTAACCGTTACGGCTCTGTTTGACTTGGAATTCGGGCTGACGTGGACCGTTGGATCACGATCTAATGGTCCAAATCAGATCGGCCGAGGGGTGAACGCCGGCGACGACAGACGCGGCGGCGCCGCTCGCTCCCGCGGCGGAACTTCGCCGGAGTAGCTCCGGGAACGGGCTAGGATTCTCGGTTTGGAACGGGACTTGGTCCTACGGACTCGCGAGCTCACGACGAGTTCACCTAGAGTGATCTGGGTGGCTGGGGTGGCGCACACGCGGTGGCCGACGACGGCGACGCCATGCGTGGCGGTGGAGCTCTCGGGTGACACGAGCCCGGCGCTATGGTGCACTAGACCCTACGGGAGTTGGCCGAGAAGCGAGAGGAGAGGACGACGAGCTCACCTGGCTAGGTCTCGTCGAGGGAGATGCAGCGACGGCGGCCGGCGACGGAGTATGGCGGGCGGCGGCGCTGAAAAACGGCGGCGATCGGGATTAGCGCGGCCGAAGCAGTGAAACGACGCGCGAGCAGCACGGGAAGGTTGAGAGGGCTATGACGAGCTCACCAGAGGCAACGCCGGCGGGGTTTGGCTCACGACGGCGACGGACGACGGCGGCGGCTCGAGTTCGGTCAAAACGGTGGCGATGCGCTAGGATTCGAGGGACTCGCGGCTCGATTTGATTGGGGAAAAGGACGACGAGGTTCGGCCGCTTAAATAGGTCGGGAATCAAGGCCTCGGCAGGCGTACGGCGGCGGGATTAGACTCGAAGGCGGCGGCGGCGTCGGGAGGGACTCAGACGGGGAATCCTGCTCGGGGACGAAGAACCTGACGGCCGGGCCCCACGCGTCAGCGACTCATCTGAGAGAGGGCCGGGGAGAGGAGTGGGACGGGCCGGTGTTGGGCTGAAAGCGGAACGGGCCGAGTGAACAGAAGAGAAAAACGGCCCGGGGAAAAAGGAAAACAGGCCGGGGAGGAAAAGCGAGCGGGAGAGAAAGCTAAGGGGGCAAACTTGGACTGGGCCAAGAGTTCGAGGGGCAAAAACGAACTCGGTTGTTTAAACATTTCTAAAACTCAAACAAAAGCAAATCAAATTCGAATTTAAACAGAATTTAAATTCCAACTTGATTTACTAGCAACCAAAAATATATGCAACAACATGAATGCAACAAAAACTTATTTTGACTAAAATAATTATTTAATGTGATATTTAAATTGATAAAAAGCTAGAAATTCCAGTTAATTCCTAGAAAATTTATTTAAGCCTTAATAAATCCTAGAAAATTAAAGTGGTTGCTACAATTTAAATGTGATGAATTTTAGGGTGTTACAAACCTACCCCCCTTAAAGAGAATCTCGTCCTCGAGATTCGGATGGATTAGAGAAAATCTGAGGGAACTCTGCCATCAACTCATCCTCTCTTTCCCAAGTTGCCTCACTTTCCGCGTGATGACTCCACTGAACCTTACACATCTTAATCACTTTACTCCTAGTAACTCTTTCAGCAGTTTCCAAAATCTTAGCTGGGTATTCCTTATAAGTTAAATCCTCCTGCACATCCAACTCATCCAAAGGTAATTCTTCCTCAGGAACTCGAAGACACTTTTTCAACTGGGAGATATGGAACACATCATGCACGTCGGACAGTCTGGCTGGCAACTCCAATTGATAAGCAACCTCACCTTTTCTATCAACAATCTTGAAAGGTCCAATGAAACGAGGAGATAATTTTCCTTTCACCTTAAACCTTCTCAAGCCTCGAATAGGAGATACCTTCAGATACACATAATCACCTACTTCGAAAGTTAATTCTCTCCTTCTTGTATCTGCATAGCTTTTCTGCCTGGACTGAGCCGTTCTTAAATTCTCTCTGATAATCTGAACCTGTCTTTCTGCTTCCTGCAATATCTCTGGACCAAACAACTGACTCTCACCAGTTTCACTCCAATACAACGGTGTTCTGCACTTTCTACCATAAAGCGCTTCGAACGGTGCCATCTTCAGGCTTGTCTGATAACTGTTGTTATATGAGAACTCTGCATACGGAAGACTCTTGTCCCAACTACCTCCATGCTTCAAAGCACAAGCTCTCAACATATCCTCCAAAATTTGGTTAGTCCTCTCTGTCTGACCATCTGTCTGAGGATGATACGCAGAACTGAAATTCAACTTTGTATCCATAGACTCATGCAACTTCTGCCAGAATCTAGATGTAAACTGAGTACCTCTATCAGACACTATCTTTTTAGGTACACCATGGAGACAAACAATTCTGGACATGTATAACTCTGCCAACTTAGCACTGGTATAAGTAGTATTAACGGGTATAAAGTGAGCTACCTTAGTTAATCTGTCCACAATAACCCATATAGAGTCATATCCCCCTCGAGTGCGAGGTAATCCAACAATGAAATCCATACTGATCTCTTCCCATTTCCATTCAGGTACCTTGAGTGGCTGAAGCAAACCGGCTGGTCTCTGGTGTTCAGCCTTAACTTTCTGACAAACATCGCATAATGCCACATGGGCAGCCACATCCATTTTTAGTCCATACCACCAATACCTTTGCTTCAGATCCTGGTACATCTTGGTGCTTCCAGGATGAATAGAATATGTGGAATCATGAGCTTCCCTCAATATCTGCTCTCTGAGAGCCTCGATATCCGGTACACATATCCTCTTTCTAAACCAAATTGTACCTTGATCATCTTCGGTGAAGTCAGGAGCTTTCCCTGCTAACATAGTTTCCTTGATTTCCTTTATCTTCTCATCAGTAAGCTGACCCTTCCGAATTTTCTGTTCCAGTGTAGACTCAACTTCCATTGTCACACCTTCTGTCTGATTCAGGAATCCCAAGTTCAGCTTTTCCATCTCTGCAAGCAACTCAGCTGGTAGCTGGCGACCAAACATTGCATTTACTTGTGACTTCCTACTCAACGCATCAACAACCAAATTAGCATTGCCAGGACGATAGTTGATTCCCAGATCATAATCCTTGATCAACTCCAACCATCTTCTCTGTCTCAAATTCAGATCCTTCTGAGTAAATATGTACTTCGGGCTTTTATGATCAGTATACAGCTCACATCTGTTACCTAGAATATAGTGCCTCCAGATCTTCAAGGCATGGACAACAGCTGCAAGTTCCAGATCATGAGTAGGATAGTTCAACTCGTGTTTCCTCAACTGCCTGGATGCATAGGCTATAACTCTGCCTTCCTGCATGAGCACACACCCAAGACCTCTACGAGAAGCATCACAATAGATATCAAAGTTCTTGTGAATATCTGGCATAGCGAGCACTGGGGCTGTAGTCAACTTCCTTCTCAACTCTTCAAAGCTGGCCTGACACGCTTCTGACCAAACAAACTCCTTGCCCTTCTCTAATAGCGAAGTAAGGGGTTTTGCTATTTTAGAAAAGCCTTCAATGAATCTCCTATAATATCCAGCCAATCCTAGAAAGCTTCTAATCTCAGAGACTGTGGTAGGAGGTTTCCATTCCAACACATCCTTGACTTTACTTGGATCCACTGCAATACCTCCTTCAGTGACCACATGACCAAGAAAAGACACTTGATTCAACCAGAATTCACATTTACTAAACTTGGCATACAACTGGTTCTCTCTAAGAGTCTGCAACACCAACCTCAAATGTTCTTCGTGCTCTTCCTCATTCTTCGAGTAAACCAGAATATCATCAATAAACACCACCACAAATTTGTCCAAGTACTCCATGAACACCTTATTCATCAGGTACATAAAGTAGGCGGGTGCATTTGTCAATCCAAACGACATCACAGTATACTCATATAATCCATACCTGGTGGTGAATGCTGTTTTAGGAATGTCGGAACGCCTGATCCTCAACTGATGGTATCCAGATCTCAAGTCAATCTTGGAGAAAACCTTAGCTCCTTTCAGCTGATCAAATAAGTCTTCAATTCTGGGCAATGGATACTTATTCTTGATGGTTACCTCATTCAATGAACGATAATCCACACACATCCTCAAAGTACCATCCTTTTTACCCACAAAAATTACAGGTGCTCCCCAAGGTGAAGAACTAGGACGAATGTAACCTTTATCCAACAATTCCTTAAGTTGTTTCTTAAGTTCTTCTAGTTCATTAACAGCCATTCTATAGGGTCTTTTAGAAATAGGAGCAGTACCAGGTAAAAGCTCAATAATAAACTCAATGTCTCGTTCGGGTGGCATACCTGGCAAATCATCTGGGAAGACATCTGGAAACTCACAAACAACTCTGATATCCTCTAAAGGAACACCACTGGCCTGATTCACTAAGTAAGTTGAAGCTGAGGGTTGTGTGGCTCCGAATTCAATCTTCTCTCCCTGAGGGCTAGTCAACAACACAGACCTCTTGGCACACTGAATCACCACATCAAAAGCAGCTAACCATCCCATTCCAAGTATGACATCGATTCCCTTAGAGTTCAGGACTATCAAATCAGCAGGAAAGTCTACCCCAACTATTTTCAGATTAACTCGGGGACAGATAAAATTAGCTTTCATGTTTCCACCGGGAGAGCTAACTAGCATGGAATTTCTCATAGGGACCATGGATATATTATACTTAGCTACGTACTGAGCAGTAATAAAAGAATGAGATGCTCCAGAGTCGAATAAAACCGATGCAGGGGCTGAGTTGACGAGGAACATACCAAGTACCACATCCTGGGCCTCCTGCGCGGACTCTGCAGCAACATGGTTCACCTTGCCCCGCATCTGATTCTGCTGGCCCTTGTTGCTCTGGGGCGTCGGGTTCGCATTCCTGTTCTGCTGCTGAGGGGTATTCTGCCTAGGTGCACTGCCACTCTGGTGCTGTGGGGTCTGAGCATTCCTCTTCGGACAGTTGTGGGCAAAGTGGCTGGGATCTCCACAAATGTAGCAGGTGCGAGGAGTAGGAGCACTGCCTGGTGCAGGGGTCTTCACTGGAGTCTGAGTCGGGATGGTTTGGCGGTTCTGCTGAAATGCTGGACGCTGAGGTGGAGGTGCTGACCGCTGACCCTGATTCTGCACAAAGTTACTCCCTTGCCCACCAAAACGAGCGGGCATGTTCTGCTGAGGTTGCTGGAAACGAGGGCGGGTGTTACTGCTTGACTGTCCTGAGGACATGAACTTCCTCTTCTGCTCTCCCAACTCACGACGCTTGCTCTCCAAGCCAATAGCCTTATCCAGCAGCTTCTGAAATGTTGGGAAGGTATGAGACATGAGTTGATATTGGAGCGGCGGAATCAATCCTTCCAGAAATCGATCCTGCTTCTGCTCATCATCCTTCACCTCATCTGGGGCGTAACGGGACAACTGAATAAACTTATCCCGGTACTCGCTGACGGTCATCCCACCTTGCTTAAGTGAGAGGAACTCCTTCTTCTTCAGCTTCATGACACCAGCAGGAATATGGTAGCTCCTGAAGTTGGTTCTAAACTCCTGCCAGGTGATAGCATTAGGGGTGGCATGAGCAGCAAGATAAGCATCCCACCAATCTGAAGCTGATCCTTCCAAGCGTCCTGAGGCATACAGGACCTTCTCCCTGTCATTGCACTGAGCCATATCCAGCTTCTTCTCAACAGTCTTCAGCCAATCATCAGCATCAAGTGGATCCGCGGAGTGGGAGTAAGTAGGAGGTTTGTGACTCATGAACTCCCGGTGATTGTCTCTCTGCTGGTTGTTGTTGTTGTTGTTCTGTGCTTGCATGGCTGCCAAGGTATTAGCCATGCCCTGGAGAGTCTGAGTCTGGTTGGCGAGGATCTGATCCATTGCTGAAGATGCTTGATTCGGCGGAGGATTTGGATTGGGGTTGGCACGTCCTTGACGATTCACAGGTGGTTGATCCACTCCACTTCCAGACCTGGTGTTTACCATCTGGTGGTTAGAACATGAGGTTCAGAGGGTGGTAAAAAGATATAACTCAAATCATGAACAGATAAGAGTTAGTGTAGAACTAGTTGCCAATGACGGGCAAATCAAATCCTGAAACAGATTCTGTTCGTCCTAATTAAACAGTTGTAACTCTTATTCTGTGTATCCAAAATTCATGATCTTTTGTCCGAACGAAGACTATCAAATTTTGAAACTAACCCAACTTGAATCACCTCCATCGGAGTTTTGTAGCTCGAGGTATAAAATAAACAAGACAGCTGTGTCAGGACCACGGGACAGATTCTGGGTGCTCCAATAAAACCATTATATCTCTCTGCCAGAACCTCCAAAAATCACAAAAAATTCCCAGAACCTAGGTTATCAAATCCTTAATCTAACCCAACTGGATTTATGTCAAACGGAGTTCTGAAGCTCCAGAAACACATCGGATAGTACCAGGATATCATGCAGCGGCGAGATCAGATTGTCGCATAACATGATTTATATGAGGGGTACAATTATATGGGTAAAGTGATGGTTAAGGGCTAAGATCAGAGACCAAGATAACCCAAAACTAACTAACTTTATTTATTTAATAATTACTCAATTGTGGTCATCACTCCACAATTAAGTTCAATCATTACAAAGATCCAAATCACACACTTAGCACAAAAGCAAACATCTCTACCACACTTTTACCAAACTAAAGCACATGTTACGCATGAGTCTCAACGATTCTAAACGTACTGAACTATCAACAGTAAAAGGTATCCTATCTTAATAGGTAGGGGTGAAACAACTAGACGATCCA
This sequence comes from Echinochloa phyllopogon, assembly GCA_033239725.1. Lineage (NCBI taxonomy): Eukaryota > Viridiplantae > Streptophyta > Magnoliopsida > Poales > Poaceae > Echinochloa > Echinochloa phyllopogon. Next base: position 10,937,547 of record BTCW01000010.1, on the reverse strand, counting down.
CCGAGCACTGTCTAGCGGGGTGGCGAATGACCCAACAACCCTTCTACATCTTCATCCAATGGCGGAAGTGCTTCTCCCTTGAGTTCAGCTATCAGCCTTTTGTTCTTCCTTCGTTCAGCAGCGAGTTTTTCATGCACTTCTTGTAGTTCTCTTGAGGTGTCATCGGCGTGCACGTCAAGCATCTGGGTGAACGCTACTTGGACGTTGAGTGTAGAGTTCACACCTGGCGGGTGTGGTACAACCCCAGTTGGAGTGCCTTGCTGCCTTCGAGGAAGATATGCCCAAGCAGTGTGACATACTTCATCAGCCTCTTCATGACAAAGCACAGAAAGTGCCCTCCTGGCTGCATCCTGGATTCCAGCTTCGAAAGTTGATCTGATGGCGATGGCATGATGTACTGCAGCCTCTTTGGTTCCTCCAAACTCATAATCAGGCTCCCTGATGTATACAGCGACTTCCCAGTCCTCTGGGTGATCTGGAAGTGTCCTCCTTCCACAATATTCTATCTCCACTGGGTAGTTCAGACGCTCGAAGAGCATTCGAAGCATCATCGGAAACCCATTGTTGCCTCCGTCGTGGTGGTGAATAGTCACTACCCACATGTCAGGCGGCGGTGAGGGTCCGTCACTTCCTTCAGATCCAGCTGGAGCATTCCCTACTGAGTTGACTTCTTCATCCATTACTTCCATCTCTTCAGGTTCCGGTTCCACTTCTTGTACTGAATGCGACGAAAAAGAGGAAAGAGTGCTTGCCAATCTACGAGCACCTTGCCTTGTCAGCACCATCTATGGTTTGAGCAAGAAAGGGGTGAGAACAGTTCTAAAGATATCAGAACCAGGTGAGATGGTGAAAAAGATAGACCAGAAAACAAAGTCAAGGAGGAGACAATTATCAATAACCTGGAATAATAACAAATTAAACCAAGAATAGATAGACCAAGAGTAGTTAAGCAAAATAATCCTTAGAGAATGACCATTGCTATCTAGGCTTGCGTCCTACAGTCAACATAGCTCTGATACCACCTCTGTCACACCCGGTTTTAAAGGCAAAACCAGGTGCATCTCATATGTGCGCCAGGATCAGTTTACACACATATGGTAGACGTCACAAGTGAATATCCATAACCATGCATAACGAAAGAGTATTATAGTGCAATTATTACAATATCAGAGTTGACTCAAAAGTCATAGCGGAAGACTTAAATAAACGTTCATCTAATGAAGCAAAAAGTGACTCCAACTCCACAGGCAATTGGCTGGGGGAGACTCGCCTAGAACTCCTCAAAATCAGTGGTGAAATCCTCAAAATTCTCCCAATCTGAGCAGCATTCCGGGTGTAGTTGATGCAATAAAAGAAAGAAAGGCAACAAGTATGAGCACATAACGTACTCAGCAAATGTAATATGACATACAAGGCTGAGGCTAAAAGGTTGGCTGACCATACTGCAGTAAGCACTTTTAATTGGTCAAGTTTTATTAAGCAACTATTTACTAGCAAATGAAAGTATATACCACCCACAAATTAATGAATGTCATATTCCCAACATATTCAAGTAACCACGATTTTGATCATGTTCAAGTATGATTATCATGTAAGGGTCCAGGCCGCTCTTAACCGTGAGCACGGCTGTTATAACAGTTTTACACTCTGCAGAGGTTGTACACTTTCACCATAAGCCATGATTCCCATTGCCGAAGCATTGTACCCTTCCCACACCACGTGGACCGAATACTGGGTTTCACTATGAGACCTTTACAAAAGCACTCTAATAAATGATAGCCCGCTAAGGTTTCCGGTTCAAAAGCAAAGCATAACCCTCCCTAATGAGGTCTGTCTCTTACTAAAGCCCACAGCTCAAAAGGACCGAGCTATACCCCGTCAACCGCCGCCCCCCATGCCCCTTTCGAGTAAAGCTACCATAAACTAGAGCACCTAATTAGTCAGTCAAAGCCAGAGCCATATGGCACTCATGGTTGTACTATTTTCCTGGGTGGTTCTCCATGTTCCAATTAAAAAGATATGATCTTGTCCATTAATTATTTAAAAGAGTATATGGAACATAGAGTAGGAGTTCATTAACCAATCCCAGTTGAGCAAACTAAGCATCATCTACCATCAAAATTAATTAAGTAAGCCAGTTTCAGGGACATGAATATATAGTGTTTAGGTAAATCCTTAAATAGGAACCCATCAAATTAAGACACATGCATGGGTGGTGAAATTAATAATTATTAGGACATTTGCTTGACATAATACACTTGCCTTCTTCCCAACTCGGTTGCTGCTCAAATCCTTCTCCAACAGTTGGTTCTTCAGAGAAATCCTCGAACTGGTCGTTTCCTAATCGCATCACACATTCACATGCAAGGAAACAATACAACAAATAAGAAACAATACATCAAACAATTCCAACAGAAGAAAACAGCGGCACAAAACTAATCTACACGTTACAACGAACGCGTGAGCGCGAGAATCACTAAAATCGGAGTTAAAACGCAAAAGATATGACTTTTCTAAGGTTCAGGAACTTGCTGGCAAAGTTTTAAAAGTTACATGGGCTTAACTGCGAAAAACCAGGGGCTAAAACATAATTTTACATAAAAACTCGAGGGTTTTCATGTAAAAAGACAAACCTTGGACCTCGGGCATAATTTTAAATTTTGCAGGGGCTAAAATAGAAGAAAACAGGACCTATTCGTAATTATTTTTGAACTAGATTGGACCGCGGGTTGATTTTCAAAAACTTCAAGGGCTCTTTAGCAAAAAGTCCAAAGCTGACCGTTACGGCTCTGTTTGACTTGGAACTCGGGCTGACGTGGACCGTTGGATCACGATCTAATGGTCCAAATCAGATCGGCCGAGGGGTAAACGCCGGCGACGACAGACGCGGCGGCGCCGCTCGCTCCCGCGGCGGAACTTCGCCGGAGTAGCTTCGGGAACGGGCTAGGATTCTCGGTTTGGAACGGGACTTGGTCCTACGGACTCGCGAGCTCACGACGAGTTCACCTAGAGTGATCTAGGTGGCTGGGGTGGCGCACACGCGGTGGCCGACGACGGCGGCGCCATGCGTGGCGGTGGAGCTCTCGGGTGACACGAGCCCGGCGCTATGGTGCACTAGACCCAACGGGAGTTGGCCGAGAAGCGAGAGGAGAGGACGACGAGCTCACCTGGCTAGGTCTCGTCGAGGGAGATGCAGCGACGGCAGCCGGCGACGGAGTATGGCGGGCGGCGGCGCTGAAAAACGGCGGCGATCGGGATTAGCGCGGCCGAAGCAGTGAAACGACGCGCGAGCAGCACGGGAAGGTTGAGAGGGCTATGACGAGCTCACCAGAGGCAACGCCGGCGAGGTTTGGCTCACGACGGCGACGGACGACGGCGGCGGCTCGAGTTCGGTCAAAACGGTGGCGATGCGCTAGGATTCGAGGGACTCGCGGCTCGATTTGATTGGGGAAAAGGACGACGAGGTTCAGCTGCTTAAATAGGTCGGGAATCAAGGCCTCGGCAGGCGTACGGCAGCGGGATTCGACTCGGAGGCGGCGGCGGCGTCGGGAGGGACTCGGACGGGGAATCCTGCTCGGGGACGAAGAACCTGACGTCCGGGCCCCACGCGTCAGCGACTCATCCGAGAGAGGGCCGGGGAGAGGAGTGGGACGGGCCGGTGTTGGGCTGAAAGCGGAACAGGCCGAGTGAACAGAAGAGAAAAACGGCCCGGGGAAAAAGGAAAACAGGCCGGGGAGGAAAAGCGAGCGGGAGAGAAAGCTAAGGGGGCAAACTTGGACTGGGCCAAGAGTTCGAGGGGCAAAAACGAACTCGGCTGTTTAAACTTTTCTAAAACTCAAACAAAAGCAAATCAAATTCGAATTTAAACAGAATTTAAATTCCAACTTGATTTACTAGCAACCAAAAATATATGCAACAGCATGAATGCAACAAAAACTTATTTTGACTAAAATAATTATTTAATGTGATATTTAAATTGATAAAAAGCTAGAAATTCCAATTAATTCCTAGAAAATTTATTTAAGCCTTAATAAATCCTAGAAAATTAAAGTGGTTGCTACAATTTAAATGTGATGAATTTTAGGGTGTTACATTATTGAAATGTGATTTTTTGCATTTGTCGGCGGGGGACTATATCTCAAAGAAACAAAAAAGTCAGCCTGGCCTGGCTTCTACTATATATACTCACCAGCACGTACCTTAATTTTTACAATATCTATCCGCAAATCGATATCTACAAGCACTATATATCCTGAGGAGAAAATTTCAAAGCAGCTGCTCCCAGCTCTCGCGCCGCTTGCACTTCTGCATGTCCTTTATGTTTTCCTTTCTTATCAACAATAATTGTATTGAGCTTGCTAGATATGGAACTCAATTGAACTAATGGAAGCAGTGAAATTGTAAAAGGATTATTGCTAATTGCCCCCTTGTTTTACGTCAAGCTCCTGCCACTGTCTAGCTAAAAACGAACTAAGGGAGATGAAAGTTGGCCATGGTGATCCGAGAATCCTGTAGGCAAGGGCTCTCGCTCAACATATCAAAGAAAAACGCTGGGGATAACATTGATGAATCCAATGAGCTCTTAACGATGGAGTCGTTTGGCGCCTTGATGTCGATATTACAATGTCGTGAGATAATTCAGTTCCTATCTACCATTGGTGTTAAAGGAAGAACTGCGAGGAGCCAATCATAGTAGAGAGAACTGGGTTGGGTCAATCTATGGTACGGTGTACCGGTTGTTATGCCAAGGCCGATGCCGAGCAACGATCTGTTCGGCTGGCTTTTAGTCTACTTGACTTTGGAACTTATCTCTCCTTCTTCTCTGCCAAGCCTAGCTGGCTTTAACTACAAATGTTTGCAATCAAAAGGTTTGGCTGTATGAGCATACTCAAGTGGTAAGTCTACGACTTGGTTGGTATGTGTTTCCCCGATTTAGAAACAGGAAGCTTGAGACCCAGGAGTGAGTTCGTCCCAAGGGTGGGTTCGTGAGATGGATAATGGCGCGGGCAGTGGATGGTGGAAAGACGGCCGAGGAGGTGAAGAGGCACTACGACAAGCTGCTTCAAGACCTGCACCACATTGAGTCGGCAGGCCGTCAGGGTTCCCAATACGGCGGCAGCAGCAGCAGCCTAACGGTCGGTCATCTAAGCTATCGGCCAAGGCAAGTGAGAGCTGTTCAAGAGTTGGGGGCATATCTTTAGCTCGAGCTGCATCCGCTCCCGAAATGTGAGTGAAGCTTTAAACAAAGAAGAAGAGCTACGAGTGGAACAACTTCTTCTATTCCGCCGTATGAAAGCGATACTCTAACCGCTGAGTCAAGTAGGTCAAGCTGAGTCAAGTCAGAGAAAATCGAAAGCTTCTTTCTTCTGGATTCAGTGTACAGATTAGCTTCCTTCCGAAAGCAAGTATACCGAGCATTCATTCGATGACATCTAGGTCCTAAATCCAACAAAGGTGCATGTACGGTTCCTAAGGGATACAATTTTGTCCTAATCAACCAATTTCATCGAGAAAGATGAAATAAGTTGATAGCGCGATCTCGCTGTACAAACCAGCATCAGTCACCAATCACCAACCAACCAGCGGTAGAACGTGACACTCGGCAAACAAACAAACAAAACTCGGTAAAATGTCAGCACACGACAAACAAAGGTCATGTCACCAAGCACGTGAGCCGGCCGTTAAATGAACCGTGTCCGTTAGACGTTTGCCGAGTGTTTCCTATAGACACTCTAGATCCGACACTCGACAAATCAGATATTTTTTTCCTTTCCTGCCCACCAAACTTTTCCTACTCTTTGCAATTTTGAAAAAGAAAAACTCACATACTTTAAAAATTTGAAAATGAAACTCACATACTTTGAAATTTAAAATTTAAACTCACATACTTCAAAATTTTGAAATGGAAAAAGTCTAGATCATCCCCTCACCTATGGGGGTTGGACTACATAACCCCCAACCTATGAAATGGTCTATATCACCACACAAACTTTCTAAAACCGGTCAAATTATCCCTAAAGAAATATTGAAAAACCACAATAAATCACAGAAAAATCATAAAATGGAAAATCCAATTGTGTTGGAATTCAAATGAGTATATATACACAGTGAACATATAATATGATATGCTTTAGTACATTTTTTCTGTAGCTTTAGATCTATGCTTTTCTTCATAGCTGTAAAAAAATGTACTGAAGTATATCATATTATATGTTCACTGTGTAGATATACTCATTTGCAGTCCAACACAATTGAATTTTTCATTTTATGATTTTTCTGTGATTTACTATAATTTTTCAAAATTTCTTTAGGGGGTAATTTGACCGGTTTTGGAAAGTTCAGGGGGTGATATAAACCGTTTCATAGGTTAGGGGGTTATGTAGTCCAACCCTTGTAGGTGAGGGGGTGATATAAACTTTTTCCTTTTGAAATTCAAATTCACATTCTTTGAAAATTTAAAATTTAAACCCACAAAATTTGAAAATTAACATCTCTAGCGAGTCTAAATTGTCACTTTGGGGGGCGGGGTGTTTACGAGTGTTTTTGCAACAAGCATGTTCTGTTATTTCTAGACAGAGCTTTACCGAGTACCTAATGTTTGCCTAGTGTTTTTGGCAAAAACACTCGGTAAAGACTTCATCTTTGCCAAGTTTTTTTTTGCCAAAACACTCGGCAAACCAGCCGTCAAAATCAACCGCCGTTTGTCTGGCCGTCTTTCCGTCGTCCGTTTAACTTTTTTTGTCGAGTGTCGGCCCTGCACTCAGCAAAATTTTTGTCGAGTACCCGACAAAAAACCCGTTGCCAGGTTTTTGCTGAGTCTTTTTTTTATCGAGTGCCCTTTGCTGAGTGTAAGCCTTTGCATGTTTCCCGTAGTGAGGGGATTTTCTTTTGTCAAATAGTCCATAGAAAGCCGTCTGAGTTTCTTTGTCAAACCTATGTGAGGACAAACAAATCAAACGATGGCCTAAAAGGTGTGTGGCTAACATTTGACGTGGAAAATCGTGCAGGCCATATGTCCCTAGCCTTTGTCGTGAGTCAGGTGGCCGACTATTTGACTGTGCACCCGTGTCTAATGGACTGAATAATGCTAATAGAAATCAACCATGTAATCATGCTGTAGTTAGGCTAAATAGATTCGTCTCGTAAATTAATCCTTGTTTATGTAATAGGTTTTTAAATTAATCTATATTTAATACTCTTAATTAACATATTTATATTTGATGTGACGGCGCTAAAGTTTAGCGTGGAGTAAACAAACGGGGCCTATATTCCCATATGTGGTCATAACTATTGCTTACGTAGTCTCCACAGTGATAAGGGCAGAGCGGATCCATTTTGGCTGCGCAACAAGTCTATCTAATAGGGAAAAAAAACATTTGTCGTATGTGGCCATAGCCTATGAGTCTCCAATGATCAGGACAGAACAGGACAGCAATCAGGATCCATTTTAGCTGCGCACCAAGTCTAAATAATGGAACAATACTCTTCAAATAGAAAAAAATATCGTCTGATGTGTCCATACCGCTCATAATCATGGCAGAGCGGGACAGCTACACAAATCCACTCTCGCATTGTAGACAACAGCAGAGTATAGCAATCAGGACCAGAGCCGGATTTCTTCTTCTTTTTTTTAAGAAAAATACTCGTCTCCCTTCATGGCTACATGACTTGTTTTTTGTATGTTCCTTTATGTTGTTGGTTCATAATTCAGTTGAAGAAGCATGTTCCAATCTCAACGAGTAAATTACTTTTCTTTCCGGTCAGCCGTATTGCTATATACACTTTCAGTTCCCTTTATTTCTTCCGTCTATACTAAAAGGATTGAGTTCTTTTGAAAACTTTTCCTATCAACGAAAGCCCCCATACCCCTCACGCCAGACCCACTTGGACCCACGTTATAGGGAAAAAAGGAAATATTGCGGAAGTTTTTTTGGTAGAGCGAAAAACCCTGTGTGAGTTCACCTCTAGCCCCCTTTTTTCTCACCGGTGTTTTTTGTATCCACCTTTTTATTTTGGAAAGAAAAAATCGCCTGTCTTTTTGGAGAGACAAAACTCGGTTGTTTTTTATCCCCCTCCTCCGTGTTGCACGACGATTCGTTTTTTATTTTGGAAAGAAAAAAATCACCTGTTTTTTGGAAAGAAAAGACTCGGCTGTTTTTTTATCCCCTCCTCCGTATCGTTTTTGTTATTGCCGGCCATGGATGGATTCGACCGAATATACCCACATTTATACATATGTCTATACACAATTATCCTGTATTGCTAATAAACAATAGGTTACAGAGTTTTTATCCATATAAATAAAGATCAACTATCTCGAAAAAAAAATGTACAACCAAGGAAAACATCTAAAGTGAACTCCTTACGTGGGGCAAGCACCACAAGCACGTTAAATGAGGCAATGCCTTACATGGGCTTAGCAATCCATCCATTCAAAAGCAACTCCTCTAAACCATACTGGGCCAAACGAGGAGGCACGATACACAATTGTACGCAAATAAAAAACATGAACAAATGCCTTAGGCATAGAGTTCACCACTGACTGAACTACCTAGGTCTGAGAAATGAATGAATGAAGAAAAAAGAAGACACCCTTCCTAACATTCTAAAAGCAAATCAACTTGGCACCGATCAAACTAACACTATACAAGCACTAAAAAGAGAGAGAGAAAACCAATCAAACTAACATTCTGCGAGACCCTAGCAAAGATTTTGGTGATATTTGCTGGGTGCTTCTGCAAAGCCTGCTTATTGTATCAGAGAACAAATTTAATTACCATTACTGAATATTAAAATAAGAAAAGCACACGGTTATGGCACCAATAAAAATAAAGTCCACAGCCAAGCAGGAGCAAGAAACAAGCACTAAATTTTCTCTTCAAAATTGCTAATCTGAGGAGACCAACACGAGTCATACGAAGTACCAGGAAAAAAAATGGAACAATTCTACGCGGAAGTGTCAAGGACATCAAAACTTCGAAAAGAAAAAAGCGTCCACCTAAATATACCCACATTTGTAACCACGTCTATACATAATAATCCCGTATTGCTAATAGACAATATATTGGAGATTTTTCTCCATATAAATAAAGACCAAGTATCTCAAAAATGATGTGCTTCTAGATTTGAGAATATCTAAAACTCTCTATACATAAGAGAGCGAATATAAATTATTTTTAAAAGCGCTTTGTTTATTTACCATGGCCCATTCAAGTGACACGATTTTAGGACCTACGTGTCATCAATAAACGTGCGTGCCGCACGTGAGTTCTTGCTAGTATACTATAAAGTGTGAGTTATTTTAGTGTAGTGTAAGATTCTATTGGCCCTCCACGTAAGATTTTATAAGATCACACTCACCTTCACGTTTATACGATTACACTCACCTTCAGGATCATGTTCAGGACTTTAGATCTGTATTTTCTCCACGTCCAATACGACCATTGCAGCTCTGGACCCGTCCAATATGGCATTTACAGATTTGGCCCCACCATGCTTGTACATGTGGGACCACACACACCTTCATGTGCATGTTCAGGATTCTAAGTTAGTATTTTCTCCATATTGGGGACTTCACGTCCTGCATGACTTTTATAGCTCTGGTCCCGCCATGCTCGTATATGATGGATATGTGGGGCATTGTCAGCACCAAGGAAACCAACGTCGCCATTGGACCGGACCAAAAGAGAAAGAAGGCCAGTGCAAGATCAGGAGCCCAACCACAGGTACGGAAGCACCAAGACTTGGGCCTGATCCCTTGTCATGGCCCTCTTCTTAGGTGGTTGGAGCTTCCATACAGGAGAAGGCGCCGCCGCCGGGGGCACAGTCGAGGCGCCTGCCCTACTGAGCACTGGCATAGGCCAGAGATGACGCACCTTTCCTTTAAAAACATCATGATTATGGAAGAGGTGTGTCTCAGGTAGCCCTGCCATCGCCCCCGATGCAGGCCCTCTCATCCAAACCCCGTCACGTCACATGGCATGCGGCTCAAAGGTGTTGGGTTTCGAGGAGGCTACGCTAGCACATACAAAAACTCGTTCACCTAAAAATAGGAACAGTAGCAGTTATAGATCACAGATTGTTACCACTAGACGCGCAGTTGCAGCGGAAACCGTCTTGATGTAGACGAACGCGTCGAAGTGGCAGTGCAGTGCAGTTGCTTACGTCCGTCTGGTCCTGCACGTGCGGTTCGTCCTTGTGCTCCAAGCGCAACACCTCCGAGGTATCCACACGTACGAGGATTGAAACGTCGCGCACCGGACTGCTAGGTCCGCGAGCACGATGGGGAGAAAAATCAACTATTGCTCGGAAGTCTTGTCTTTCTCAGGAGGGGTTTGGTCTCTATTTATTTGGATGAAATTCTCCACACCATATTCCATTAGCAATATGGGATCAATAAATAATGTACCCCTTCCCCTGATAATGGGCTTCACAACATTTGTGGCCCATTAAGACTAGTGGATCGAATCCAGTTGGCTCTTGGGCATATTCCCAACAGTCTCCCACTTGCAAGACAATCTCATAAGCAAGTTTTCAGTGTTCCAAACCTCTTAAGTGTGTGACCCTATGGGTTCACGTACACATAGACATGGTTCGAGTACTCCTACTCGTTCCAATAGTTGATAGCGGCCTCTAGCAAGACGTGTCAACTCCCATGAATACGTAAAGATCATATCAGACGAACCACCACAACGTCACGTACAAGCTATTCCCTTTGCCTCACGATATTTGGTCTAACTCCAAGTAAGACCTCCCTTTCTCGAATCTGTGAGTCGGATCCTTCAAGAGGTTAACACTTAACCTAGCACGGCCATGCATTTCTTGATCCGATCACTCGAGGGGCCCAGCGATATCTCTCTCGTATAGAGAGGGGCAAATCCCATCTTGATTGACCATGCCTCACAGCATGCTTCCTGACAAACCCGAAAACCACCTTTATAACTACCCAGTTACGGAGCAGCGTTTGGTAGTCCCTAAGTAGGTCAATTCACATCTTGAGTACATACGACAATCTCAGGTCTAAGGACAAAGCATACGCGTTGTGAAGAAGAGATAAACAAGTCTCAAACTGGGTCAGTCCAGCCCCATGTCATACATGTGCCCACATTATTAGTTTGACATCTCCATGTCCATGACTTGTGAAACATAGTCATCAACTAATACATGTGCTAATCAAATTAGGGACAACTTTTTGAATAACCATACAAGTATAGAGTTTCACAAACAATTCACATAATTGCTAATCATATACAAATTGCCTTTCATGGATATTCAATAAATAAACAATATGTCATAGATACAAAACATTGTCCACTCACACTAGAGCTAATCTAAATGATATCTAATACCCATAGCTCTCGTGTGTGATTCATGTTTAGGCTGTGGAAGAGCCTTTGTCAAAGGATCAGCAATATTCAAATCCGTATGTATTTTGCATATCTTTATCTCACCACGTTTAATGAACTCTCGAATGAGGTGAAACTTCCACAGTACATGTTTGTTTTTCTGGTGATTCATCGGCTCCTTAGCCTGTACAATTGCCCCATTGTTGTCACAGTAGGGTTCCAATGGGCTAGATGCAATGGGAAACACACCAAGCTCAATGAGAAACTTCTTCATCCAAACACCTTCCTTCGCCGCTTCCGAAGCTGCGATGTACTCTGCTTCCGTTGTAGAATCAGCCTCAGTATCTTGCTTAGAACTTTTCCAGCTTACAGCACCACCGTTTATCGTGAACACGAATCCTGATTGCGACTTTGAATCGTCTGGATCAGTTTGGAAACTAGCATCAGTGTAACCCTTTACAATGAGCTCTTCCTCACCTCCAAAGACTAGGAACACATCTTTAGTCCTTCTAAAGTACTTAAGAATGTTTTTTCACCGCTGTCCAGTTACTTTCACCTGGATTAGACTGGTGTCTGCTCGTAACACTTAGAGCATATGAGACATCTGTCCAGTGACTTTTTTCACCGCTGTGAATGTTTTTTCACATCTTTAGTCCTTCTAAAGTACTTAAGAATGTTTTTTCACCGCTGTCCAGTGACTTTCACCTGGATTAGACTGGTGTCTACTCGTAACACTTAGAGCATATGAGACATCTGGACGAGTACTTATCATGGCGTACATGATGGATCCAATTGCTGAAGCATAAGGGACCTTACTCATGCGCTCCCGCTCATCAGTCGTCGTAGGACACCGAGTCTTGCTGAGGTGTACGCCATGTGACATAGGCAAGAACCCTTTCTTGGACTGTTCCATGCTGAACCGATTCAGCACCTTGTCAATATAAGTATCTTGACTTAATCCTATAAGCCTCCTTGATCTATCCCTATAGATCCTTATGCCCAGAATGTATGCAGCTTCCCCTAAGTCCTTCATAGAAAAACTATTTTTCAGCGAAGTCTTAACAGATTCTAGCATAGGAATATCATTCCCAATCAACAATATGTCATCCACATACTAGATTAGAAATACAACAGAGCTCCCACTTTCCTTCTTGTAAACACAAGCCTCTTCTTCATTTTGCCGGAAGTCAAACCCTTTGACTACCTCATCAAAACGAAGGTTCCAACTCCGAGATGCTTGCTTTAATCCATAGATTGATTTCTGAAGCTTGCATATTTTTCCCGCATTAGTTGGATCGACAAAACCTTCGGGTTGTATCATGTATACATCCTCCTCTAGGTTCCCATTGAGGAAAGTTGTTTTGACATCCATTTGCCATATCTCATAATCGAAATACGCGACTATTGCTAGAATGATCCGGATAGATTTAAGCATCGCTACTAGAGAGAATGTCTCATCGTAGTCAACTCCTTGAACTTGTCGAAAACCTTTTGCAACAAGTCGTGCTTTGTAGACGTTAACATTTCCGTCTACATCTCTCTTTCTCTTAAAGATCCATTTGCACTCGATGGGTCTCACACCATCAGGCGGATCAACTAAGTTCCAAACTTGATTTTGCCCCATGGAATCTATCTCAGATCTCATGACACTTTGCCATTTCTCGAAATCTGGGTCCATCATAGCTTCCGCATAGGTCCTAGGCTCATCGTTGTCCATCGACAATATGTCGCGCTCTCCCGTAACTAGGAGATTCATTTTCTATGTTGCGCGACGTGGCCTTTCCGACCTTCGTGGTTGTGGCGGTTCTTCTCTTACCACAGGTGCCTCAACTCGTTCTGCTACATTAGCATCACTCGTAAAGTCTTGCCTCATAGGCTCATCTCGAATTTCTTCAAGATACACATTCTGTCTACTTTTCTCGCTTTTGAGAAACTCTTTCTCCAAGAAAACACCGTTCCTAGCGACAAACACTTTAACCTCTGATCGGTTGTAGAAATAATATCCAATTGTTTCCTTTGGATATCCCACGAATATGCACTTGTCCGATTTTGGTGTAAGCTTGTCCGACTGAAGTCGCTTGACATATACCTCACAACCCCAAATTTTCAGAAAAGACAAACTGGAGTCTTGCCAGTCCATATCTCATATGGTGTCTTCTCCATGGACTTAGATGGTACCCTATTTAGTGTGAAACCTGCTGTTTCTAGAGCGTAACCCCAAAATGATAACGGTAGGTCTGACTGGCTCATCATTGATCGCACCATGTCTAACAAGGTTCGATTACGTCGCTCGGACACACCGTTCCTCTGAGGTGTTCCAGGTGGCGTTAGCTGTGGAACAATTCCGCAACTCTTTAGATGAGTGCTAAACTCGTGGCTCAAATACTCGCCTCCATGATCCGATCGCAAGGCTTTAATTTTCTTACCACGCTGATTTTCAACTTCATTCTGAAACTCTTTGAACTTTTCAAAAGTCTCTGACTTGTGCTTCATTAAGTAGACATAGCCATATCTACTAAAATCATCAGTGAAAGTTATGAAGTACTGAAATCCACCTCGAGTTGTCGTGCTCATTGGATCACATACATCAGTATGTATGAGTTCCAACAAGTCTTGCTCCCTCTCAGGAAAACCTGTGAAAGGTGCCTTGGTCATCTTGCCTAGCAAACAAGCTTCACACGTCTCGTATGATTCAAAATCAAACGAAGTTAAAAGTCCATCAGAATGGAGCTTCTTCATGCGCTTCTCACTTATATGACCCAAACGACAATGCCACATATAGGTAGGATTCAAATCATCTAGCCGAGGCCTTTTAGCAATTATATTACATATAGGTGAATCATCAAGATTTAAAATGAACAACCCATTCACAATGGATGCAAGAGCCACAAACATGCCATTCTTTGAGATCACACAACCATTGTCTTTACTCGCGAATGTATAACCATCCTTCATCAAACATGAGGGAGATATAATGCTTCGACTCAAACTAGGAACAAAATAACAATTATTCAATTCCATGATAAATCCTGACGGAATGTGGAGTTGCATCGTCCCGACGGTCAAAGCAGCAACTCTTGCATTATTGCCCACGCGGAAATCAACTTCGCCTCTTCCCACGCTTCTACTTCTTACTAATCCCTGCATCGAATTGCAAATATGAGCAACCGATCCGGTATCAAATACCCAGGAATTAATAGAAGATTCAGCGAGAAAAATGTCTGTAAATTTAATGTCAAGTGTACCTGATGCGGAAGTACTCTTACTACCGCCTTTCTTCAGAGAAGCCAGGTACTGCTTGCAATACCTCTTCCAGTGACCAAGTTCCTTACAATAAAAGCACTCCTCTTTTTCTGCAGCTGGTCCAGACATAGTCTGGGGCGTTGGGCTTGGCTGAGAGATCATATCTTTAGCCTTGCTCTTCTTCTTCCAAGATTTGCCCTTCTTCTTAAAGTTAGGCCTGTTTTGGATGGCCATCACATGGCTGCTGCTAGCGCTTTTCTTAATGTCAGCCTCTGCTGTCTTGAGCATGCCACACAACTCATTCAATCCCTTCTCCGCCCCATGCATTTCGAAATGAAGTTCCCAAAGCTAGGCGGAAGTGATGCTAAAATAAAATCGGTTGCTAACTCTGGGCCAAGTGGGAAGCCTAGCTTCTCCAACCTCTGGGAGTGACCAACCATCTTGATCACATGCGGCCCTACAGCTGCGCCTTCTGCTAGCTTTGTTTCCACAAAGGCCTTTGAGACATTGAACCTTTCAGTCCTGGCCTGAGTTTGGAACATATCCTTGAGCGCCTCGATCATATCATGCACCTCATGGTTTGTCTCAAACTGCATCTGCAGCTCGGGTTCCATGCAAGCAAGCATAAGGCAACTCACTTCAAGATTACCATCACATGCCTTCTTGTAAGCAAGTTTCTCAGCAACAGTTGCGTTATCACCAGGTTCATCTGGTAATGGGGTGTCTAGAATATCTTCATTTTTCTCAGCCCTGAGAACAATTCTAAGGTTTCGGATCCAATCCGCATAATTTGTTCCATTCAACTTATCCTTCTCAAGGATCGAACGCAAAGAAAACGGTGTGCTAGGTGCCATTGATCTACAATAGAAAATAATGCAAAATACTAAGACAACATATCTATGACAAAGTAAAATACATTAAACAATTTAACGGAATTTACTCCCACTAAAATCAATATCCCTCCATTGATACTTAGTGATTCAGGATCCACAACTAACAAGTCGACTAGTGAGCTTTAGCATCACCGCTAGAAGACATGGTAGATCGGTAAGCAACTTTTGCTAATCATATCATATATGACTCCTGTTGTTGGTTGACATCTCTATGTCTCGGCGTCCAACCTTTATGTCCCAAGGTCCTTAACCGTTAAGATGACCTTGTTTAAGTTAACCAACCCTTTATGCGAGTAAGTATCCGATACAAACCCATCTAGTCAAGGAAAACTAGTGGCACCCTAATTTCATAGACCCACCACTAATTGTACAAGACATGTGATGGTGCAAGATTTAGTTGGGAGGACATTCAAAACTTAAACATTTCTGAGGGATCGTTTTCAAAATTTTAATTTCGCCGGACTGTCCGACGTTCCCTGCGGACCGTCCGCCGTTTCCTTGCGGACTGTCCGACCTGCTCTGGCGGACCGTCCGACCCTCTGGAACGCTGGAAAATGCTTCTGTCAAAATTTCGACCGAATTTACGGACCGTCCGCCGCTCTCCCGCGAACCGTCCGCCGTTCTTGCGCGGACCGTCCGCTGTTTCCCACGGACTGTCCGATCCGCTCCGCGGACTGTCCGACCGGCTCTTGCGGACCGTCCGACCCTCTGGAACGCTAGATAACGTCTCTGTAAGATTCTTGACCAAATTTACGGACTGTCTGCCGTTCTCTCGCGGACCGTCCGCCGTTCTCTCGCGGACCGTCCGCCGTTCTTGCGCGGACCGTCCGCCGTTCTTGCTCCCGGCAATTTACCTAAATTCGATCCGACCAATCACATTGATCTATATCTCACCATGCCTGGGTTTACGTGTATCACTTAACTCCGATGGCGGAATTCCGACCGGTAGGAGTAATTCGTTACACTACCATCATAGTGGATCCAATCAACACCGTCGTGTATCGACATGCGACGCGGTCATTGATCTAGGTTCGATTCGACCAATCCAATTGATCTATATCTCACCATGCCTGGGTTTACGTGTATCACTTAACTCCGATGGCGGAATTCCGACCGGTAGGAGTAATTCGTTATACTACCATCATAGTGGAGATCACGAACCGATCAGAGACTAATCTACATCCAAGCATATCTCCATATGCATACATCCGAATCTATAACGAAACAGCTACGGCTCTGATACCACTGTTGGGTTTCGAGGAGGCTACGCTAGCACACACAAAAACTCGTTCACCCAAAAATAGGAACAACATCAGTTATAGATCATAGATTGTTACCACTAGACGCACAGTTGTAGCAGAAGCCGTCTTGATGTAGACGAACGCGTCGAAGTGGCAGTGCAGTGCAGTTGCTTACGTCCGTCTGGTCCTGCACGTGCGGTTCGTCCTTGTGCTCCAAGCGCAGCACCTCCGAGGTATCCACACGTATGAGGATTGAAACGTCGCGCACCGGACTGCTAGGTCCGCGAGCATGATGGGGAGAAAAGGCAACTATTGCTCGGAAGTCTTGTCTTTCTCAGGAGGGGTTTGGTCTCTATTTATTTGGATGAAATTCTCCAGACCATATTCCATTAGCAATATGAGATCAATAAATAATGTACCCCTTCCCCTGATAATGGGCTTCACAACATTTGTGGCCCATTAAGACTAGTGGATCGAATCCAGTTGGCTCTTGGGCATATTCCCAACAAAAGGACCCCCCGTCCTATGAACCGCCAGCCGCAACAGTGGGCGTGGGGACGGGCGCCCATACAGCCCGGGCGGCTCGCGGCAGTCTAAAGCACCTCGGGATTGTCCCGGGGTAGCAGAGTGCGGTTTCCAAGACGCTGCAACATCTAACACTAGGCGGGACCCGCAGTCAGGGCGGCGCCTCCCTTTCATACTAAAGGCGGTAAATCTTTCCCCACCGCAAGGGGAGGGCTATAAATAGAATACGGAGACATGTAAAGGGATCCCAGCCATCGAGAATACACACCTCACACACACAGGACGTAGGGTATTACGCTCCTCAGCAGCCCGAACCTATCTAAATCTCTTTGTCAAATTTTCCATTTCCATTGTTCTAGCTCAAGCTCCACTACGTGTTATACCCCCGGCTGAATCTTTAAACGGGGGTTACCAGTAATCCCTCCTCGCCGTTCAGGTGTGTAATTGCATTGGACTACACCTGAACGGCTCTAGTCCAGTTGTGAAAGTTCAATGCAGGCAAACAACAACGCATTATTGTTTATTAATTGGTTTAATAAAAAATAGTATATCTAAGCTAATATAAAGATGTATTTCACTTACTCTTTGTGATTCTTGCATGATAATCATGCAGTTGAACAATAATGCATTATTGTTCATTAATTCAGGTAAATAAAAGCAGTATATCTAAGCTAATATAAAGATGTATTTTACTTTCTCTATATGATTCTCACTGTGATTATTGTTTATGTCCATGCAGGATAATCATGAAAATTTGGCTAATTGTGCCTTCTATCTATTTTCTTTTGTCAGTGATAAACTGATCTCTCTCAAATTTCCATTTTAATTTTTTAGAAGATGGCAGTCTATATAACATGTTTCATGGACATTCTATATACCAAATTATTATACTGTCTTCTAGGCAACAGACCAACTTTTGTGCAATCGGCGACATGTGCATCCCCTCTATCCAGCCATAGGATCCGTGATTGCACACATGGTTTTAGAAAAACAAACCAAGTGTACACTGTATGTGTGTCAGGATCAAGTTTCACACATACAGTAAGCCAGTAGTGAAAACCAGATACAGTATCACGTAAAATAAATATAAATGACTTACAAATCTATCAGAGTTATACATCGTATCCTGAAAACGATGGCTCCAAACTTCACAGGCAATCGACTGGGGTTGTGTATGCCTAGACTTCAGTACCAACTCCGTAACTATTCATAGCAATTTCCTCTTCTGAGCAGCATTTATTGATATGAAACCAAAGAGTTTGGAAAAATAGCAAGCGCGAGTACATGACATACTCAGCAAATGTAATATGGCACGCAAAGGCTAAGGCAAAAAGGGCTGGCTAACATACTACAGTGAGCACTTTTAGGTTGGTCAAATTTTATTAGCACCTAATTACTAACAAGTATAAGTATATACCAAACCACAATTAACTGAACAAAATAAAGCCATAACCATATTCAGGTAACCACAATTTAGATCATATTCAAATATATTAATCATGTGAGGGTCTAGGCCGCTCTTGACCATGAGCACGACTGATATATCAGTTTTACACTCTGCAGAGGTTGTACACTTTCACCACAAGTCGCGTAAAAGTTCAAAAGAACTTTAAACCCAATCATGCTGTGTTGATCATGCACTCATCACACTACCGATGTGTGACTGCATAGGGATGCTACAAGGCATTTTCAAAGAATTTCTCAATGTGTGTGTGCTCCCGTTCTGTGCAGGTCTCTAGAAGGAAACACCTTCCACTCCCACGCCTCTGCACACGAACCTTGTCGGTAGCAACAAGCCCCATCCAAACACATACAGTGCCTCCACATACAAAGAGTCCTTCTAATTACTTAGCCAAGACCAGAGCCATATGATACTTGTGATTGTACTGTTTTCCTGGGTGGTCGCTCTATGTTCCAATTAATGCAAGTGATCTTGTGATTATGATAAGCATATCCAGGTATAACAAAGTTCATCATCACCAATAACATTAAATAATTCCAACCATAACCCAATTAGAGCAACTAGCATTGCTACCCAACAATAATATAAAGACCCAGGTTTCAGGGATGATTATTATAGTGGCTAGGCACATCCTTAATAGGACCCATCAAATTAAGACACAAGCATGGATAGTGAAATTAATAATTAATAGGACATTACATGAACATAATATACTTGCCTTTAGTCAAAATATAACTGCTTAGATAGTCTTCAACTCTTGCTCTTGCTCTTAAACTTCAGTGACGTTCTTTCTACTCGTAGCAATCATCGCACACAACCATGCAAGCATATAACTATACAAGCAAACAGACAATTACAACTAAGAACAATACACCAATCAAAAGAAAATCTTTGAAAGAGTGTACTAAAGGATATGGCTCGTTACTACGGTTACGTGACCACAAGAATCAATAAAACTGAGCTAAAGGAGTAAAAGGAGAAAGATATGATCGAAATAAGTTCAGAGGGTTATAGAGATTTCAGAAATTTAGAAGTAGATGGAAATTAAGAAATTATTGCACCAGGACGATGTCAGCATTACACAAGTATAGATAAGAAAAAGAAAATAATTAAAGTGAATGATTAGAATTAAAAATGGGCAAGGATGGAATACTTGAAGTAAAATATTATATACTACAGATCATCCATGCCGGATGTTTGATTATGCTAGAAATATGTGGGCAGAGATCCTATTTATTTTGCTGAAACAAAACATCCATTTACTGTATATATAGGCATAGAATCATCAGGTATTAAGCTTGACGAACTCATGTACAGAGGTGTTACACGTGTGGATTTACGACAGGATTGATTGCTGGCAGTGCTTGCTTTGCATGCGTAGGCATCTCTCGGCTGGATGACAGAACGGCAAAGCGAAACATGCGGTGGCGAGTGGCAGCTCAGGCGTCTGCATGAGATGCAAATCTTTGGCTAGCATGATGACGACTCAGCAGGATGGCGCACGGGCTCGGCAAGTCATAGCGAACAGAAGAAAACTAGAGAGGGAGAAGAGCGTACGTGCTTAGGATCTCACCATCGGTGGATGACGTCGGCGATGGCAATACACATGTGAGATAGGGAACCAGACTTGATGGAAACCGCTGCAACGGCGTGCTCCAATCCTCGCCGCGGATACCGGTCGACGTGGGGGTCGGCGCCATAGCCGGTTGCTTAGTCGAGCTTTGCGCCGGCGGCATCGCACAGCAACGAGATCGACAGCAGCGGCAAACAGCGACGCGCAAGCTAGAGGCATCGGCGCGTGTGGATGCGTTCGGCTCGAGTTCAGATGATGGTGGCGGCGGCTTGCAGAGGAACTAGGGTACGGAGCAGTAGCAAAATATGCGAAGAAAATAAAACAGATGGGATGTGCAAGCAAAGGTGAATATGATACGAACGGCGGGTTCAGGTTCAGGTTCAGGTTCGGACTCATTCGGCAGCAACTTGTGAGATGAGCACACGGTCTGGCATGCGCCGGAAATAGGTAAAGAAGCAGAGAAAGGAAAAGGAATTTTATTCTACAGCTCAACCAAGAACGTGATGAGCACACGGTGTGATTGGATGGGTGGCCAAGGGTCTAGTCAGGCCCCCATAGTGGAACTAGGCCTTGTGTGGATGGCTGCACTGAGCCATAAGCCAGGCCCGGGGGAGCCAAAACAGGGGTACGACCCGCATAAGCGGGAAGGCGAGGGAGCCGCGTTCCCCGCTTATGCAGGCTGCTTTGCGCCCGCTCAGGCCACGCCCGCGGGCCCAACCTGGCTGGCGCTGGCCGGCATATAAAAGCGGGTGCGCGTTAGGGTTACCCTCGCTATTGTTTCCATTTCTTCGCCGCCGGCGCTCTCGCTCTCGCCTCCCTCTCGCCTCGCTCCTCTCGCTCTCCCTCCCGGCGCCGACAGAGGTAAGTGCCTCCCCCAGCCGCCGTCGTTGCAAGACCGACGAGGAAGCCTTTCCTCCCTCTTCATGTGCTGTGGTATGAGTTTCCCCCCTCGAATCCCCCTGTCTTCGCGTCTCCCTCTAGTCGAAGCCTGCAGATCTGGGATTTTGGGCATGTTCCTGCCCTTGTTTGCAACCAGATCTGGCATATGCGCGACTTGTGCTTCTGATAGTTGTAGATCTTGCGTCTTCATGTTTGTTTGCGGCAGGATCTACTATATGCGCACCTTGTTGTTATGTTAGCTGTGGATCTTGCGTCTTGATGTTTGTTTGCGGCAAGATCTGCTATATGCACAACTTGTTCTTCTGTTAGTTGTGGATCTTGCATCTTGATGTTTGTTTGCAGCAATATGTGCTTGAATCGAGATGATGCACCTTGTTAAGGTACTGTTTTGTTTGTTTTATATTCTGAGCAGTAAAGAATGGTCAATGATGAGTAGTACCACTAGGTGGCGCGTCTCTGGATGTCGCAGCTATGGTTTTTTTTGCATTACACATTGATGCAAGACAATCACCAGTACTGAATCTAATGAATGGGTTCATATTTTTCTAGAGATGGGTTCCTCGGATGATGAGGTTGTTTCCAGGAGGCAAGATCTGATAATCAGGGGTGCAGCACTCGTTGGGGTTATCAGTGCTTGGGTAACTTGTTAGGTTAAGGAATCTAGCTCATGCCAGACCAGCAGTGACATATGGTCCCATGCTTCCCAGAGATGAACAAAGACAGAAAAACCTAGCTTTCATCTACCACTCCAATGACACCCAATGTGTTAACCTACATAGGATGAAAAGGGCACCCTTTTTCCAGCTTTGTGACCTGTTTCGTAGTAGGGCCTTGCTCAAATATACCATACATTGCAACATTGAGGAGCAGGTTGCAATGTTCATGTTTGTTGTAGGCCACAACCAAAGGTTTAGGTGCATCTAGTTCCCCTTCTTAAGGTCTGTTGAAACTATCCAAAGGTATTTTCAGCAAGTCTTGTACGCAGTGGGTGAGCTTAGGTCTGAAATGATAGTCCCACCATCTTCTGCTGTCCCAGCCAAAATCCAGAACAGTAGGAAGTGGAACCCCTACTTCAAGGTTTGCCCTATTGAACTATATATCTGAAACATAAGCCTTGCCTCTCTATTGCAACATAATATTAATAATGAATGGTCACCTTCTTTAGGACTGTATTGGAGCCATTGATGGAACACATGTCCTAGCTAGAGTACCTGAAACAGCCAGAGCTGCTTTTATGGGAAGGAAGCATACTACAACCCAGAATGTCCTTACAGCTGTTGATTTTGACCTAATGTTTACCTATGTCTTAGCTGGGTGGGAGGGTTCAGCTCATGATGCTCTAATCCTGGCTGATGCCCTTCAGAGACATGATGGTCTTAGAGTTCCTCGAGGTAACCACACATACACCACTTCATATAAGCTAGAGCCTATTCAGATCTTGTCTCATTATGTTCTGTTGTACACTGTTAGGGAAGTTCTACCTGGTAGATGCTGGGTATGCAGTTAGGCCAGGCTTCCTACCACCGTACAGAGGCACAAGGTACCACCTTAGGGAGTATGGGTCAATGCAGCCACAAAATCCTAGGGAGATGTTCAACCTAAGGCATTCATCTCTGAGGGTAACTATTGAGAGGGCTTATGGGGCACTGAAAAACAGGTTTAAGATCCTGTACAACAAACCCTTCCATCCATACAAGACACAAGTCAAGCTTGTCATAGCGTGTTGTATCCTACACAACTGGATACTGAGACATGGTCATGATGAGTACATTCCACAAGAGAACACCTGGACTGCTAATCCCACTAATGAAGCTCCTCCTGATGATGTTGTCATGGACAATGCCACATGGTCAGCAAAGAGGGACTCATGGGCTCAGCAAATGTGGCAGAATAGGACTGGTGTCAGGAACTAGAACTTAATAATTACTTCCTGGTCCCTATGATGTAATAACTCTAAGATGAACCTTTGTATCTGGTGATTTGTCTTGTATCTGTGTTGTGTATGACTTGAACTGCTACTACTTGATGAGGCCATTTCTTATTGCAATGATGAACTCTCCTCATGTTCCTATCCATATGTTTGTTTGTTCATATTACCTTTGGTTTAATTTGCATGTGTACTATACCAAATTTATGGGTAGGAAATGGCTGGTCTTGGTGCTCCTATGGTGGTTGATAATGTTCCAGAGGTTGTGGGGGCTGAGAACAATGTGCAAGGCAATGCTCCTGGTGCTAGGCTGAACTAGACTCCTGCCATGGGTTGCTGCAACTTCCCTAGGCACCAGCTGATGTTCTGTCTGGACCACCTGATGGAGCACAAGAGGTCGGCACTGGGTTTCCTGGACATGGATGAAGATGACAAGGACCTGTGGATTGCTACTCACCTAAGCAAGCATAACATGCTTGGTTGAGCTACTCAACCATCTAACCCAGCTGACCATAGTGTTTTTTGACTACCAATCTAACCATTTGATCCAATTGAGCCAATGGCTCCTAATGTAACTAAACACGTGGATTAGACCAATGTTACCTCTTCTGTAAATTAGGCAGTATCTGGTGGTGGGTTAACTTTAGGAACTGCATGGTTGCTACCTCTACTGTAGCATAGATGAGCTGGTACTTGTTGTATATCACCATGAACAATATTGGCTAGAGCTGGGTTGCTTGCAATGCAATGTCTCATTTTTCTCTGATTTCTTGTTGCTTTGAATCATGGTTTGTTTGATGCTTTGTGCCATTCCTGTTATACCACATACTGCTATTACATTTGATGTTAATTCTTCTTGGTGGCACAGATGAAGTGGTATGTGGTGTTTAGTGGATGGATCCCAGGGATTTACAGTGATTGGGCAACTTGCCAACGACAAGTGTCAAGATACAGCAATGCATGCTTCAAGAGTTTCAAGTCTCGGGAGGAAGCAATTCATGCATACTATGGGAAACGGGAGGATGCAGACCAAGGCATAGACAAGAATCCAAGCCCTAGGAAACTGGAGGATGCAGACCAAGGCATAGACAAGAATCCAAGCCCTGGGCAAGTTAGTGTAACTAGTGATACAGAAGTGATGCACTCCAGGCCATGTGTCATCACTACTCTCCTCATGATCATAGCCATCATTCTAGATCTAATTTGTATTAGACTCTACTCAATGTAACACATAAGTGATGAATGTATTTCAATCTACCAACTCATGTACCAATGTACCTTGTTTGCAACTGATATCATTTATTCCTAACCAGTTTTCATATGCAAGACCAATTCCATTCCACAAGAAAGATCAGCAGCACGACATAAACATTAACAGGGACATCCATAAGCAGGAAGTAGCCTTACACATTGTTACAAGTCCAACAAAAGCAGATAACATTAGTGCTACCAAAAGAACACCTAGGTGAGTTCAACTGATACTTCTACCGCAAGTCCACAACTCCAGTAGTGGAGTTTCATTTCTTCTTGAACATGACAGCCAACACAACAGCTACCATCACCGCAACCAAACCAAGGATGACTGCAAACACAATCTTCTTCTCATCAGCATCGCGCTTCGCCCTGTTGCTGAGCTCCATCTGCAGCCTTTTCTTCTCACACAGTAGGTCCTCCTTTTCTTTGGCCAATGCTTCCTTCTCTTCATGCAGATCATTCCTCCGTTGACTTGACACCAAAAGGTCGACTTGAGCCTCATCAGCCTTCTTCTTGAAGTTGCAAACAACATCCCAAAGAGATGAAGCTACTTCCTGAAATGCAAGCGGCCACTTCTCATCTATCCAAAGAAAAAAGTCACACATGTTCTCCTTCCCCTGCATTTCAATTGATTACTATCAGATAGCAAGTACACCAAATTGAAGGCAAACATACATTGGAGAAGACATACCGAGACTGCACATCCAAGGTACCTATGCCCAGTGTTCGGACCATCCCAGCAAACAAGGCGCCTTGGATGCTTTCCATGGCGGCACCTAGCCGGTGTCTCTCGATCAATCCCACCCCACATATCACTCTCCATCCCTTCGGGGACACCAGAAAATGACACAGACTACAACACAACCGACCAGTCTTAATCCAAACCATATAACCGAACATTGAAGCTAACATGGACCATGGCCTAATCAACAAGCAAATGGCTCACAATCGAAGGGGGATGGACTAACCATAGATGGTCCGCTCGAGGACGCGTAGTTGGAGGGTGAGTACAATGGAGTCTTCGCGGAATCCATTGACGGAGCAGATCCGAAGCTACGGCAGCCGCATCGCCTTTCCTGCTTCGTCGGCATCCCCTTCTCACCCTGCGCCTTGGCGAACTTCTCCATGACGTAGGCCAGGCACGGGGTTCGCTCGGAGCACGGCGGAGGGACCGAGACCGGGGACCTCACCTCAACAGAACTCGCGGAGCTTTCGCGGTCGCGGGGGCTGGGGTTGTCGCCGGATCCGGCCGCCCCCGATTGCCCTCTGGCCATGTCTCCGTCCGTGGCGCCGAATTGGATCTCGCCGCTCTCGCCTGTGCGCTGCCGACGGATGAGGAAGAGGAGGGGACGGGGGGAGGGGGGTGGTGAATGTGGGCTAGCTCACCGCAGCCGTTGAGATTAAGGGGCGCGTGCGAGTTACATTCCTGGGTTGGTATTGTCACCTGGCGCAAGGAAACGGTGGGCCGATCAGGCTTGGCCACCCAACCAATCACCCGCAAATTGGCCCCAGGTATGCAGCCCACCCCCCTACGCAACCTACCAAACAAATACGCTACCGGGCCAAAACCCCCTATGCAGCCAACCAAACTTTGGCATGAAGGCCTGCTGGAGCCAGGCTTGGGCTGGCCTTGCATATCTTGGGGCCAGGCTTGGGCTAGGCCAACAATCCAATCACACCCGTAGTTGATAATTTAGAGGCAAAAAGCTTCTCATGCTTATGTGCATGCAAGTGAACGGAAACCTCAATTGTTACTGACGCCTGATATAAGTATGAAATCACCAAGGTAGTCGGACACTAAAATAATGAAGCAAAGAAATTACAGTGAGGACAGAACAAATGGATTGTTGCTGTTCTCTACTAGTCTTTCACGATGCAGGGGGAAAAATAATTAGCTTATCTCCAAACTTGTTAATTAGTGGATAGGGCTGGGCTAGCGAGATGATCCTTGTCACCCACTTTTGCAAGAGAAGAGACGATCTCCGATGAAACTTATATTGGATAAGACTAGACTGACCAAGGCATTGTTGTACAGCGATGATGACGCATGTTCGGCAATAGTTTTGTAGGGGCTCGGAATGTAAAACTCGGCTGATGAAGATGTTGCGGGTGAGAATTGGCACCGTCTCCGCGTGCTGGCGTTGGGTGATGCTGTGGTGGTTGTCTGTTTGAGCTTCGCGGCAACTTTTCGAGGCCCCGGGGATGGCAGCTTTGTCCTGGCCACCCTGACAAAGCAGATCCTCATTGGCGGTCGATGAATCGAGTCAGTAGTGATGACTTGCAATAGAGATAGGACACCTGGGGCACTGTGATGGTTATGGAAGACATGAGATGTGGCTTTGTCAGGTGTTCTCATATTTTGGCGGTGGAGTCCGGCTCAATAGGACACGACACTATCAAAAAAGCTCACGTTCGCCTCCCTCATAGGTCGTGACACCATTTGGATCCGATGCTAAGGGTGCATTAGCACCGGATCTAACGGCTAGGAGCGAGATGGCGCGTAGGAGTGACAGGGGAGCATATTAGCACCGGGTCATGGCAAGACCCGGTGTTAATGCTCCAGATTTAGCACCGGTTGCAGCCTTTAGCACCGGTTGCTGGCTGCAACCGGTGCTAACGTGGGAGCACTAGCACTAGGTCTTGCCACGACTCGGTGCTAATGTGCTCCTATATAATTCCTTTCTCCCCCGCCCGAGCCAGCATGAACACTTGAAGCTGTGTTCATGTTGTGGTCGAGGAGAAGGGAGGTGCTGTCAAATTTTTTTCAAAATTTGTGAAGATTTCACTCATCTAAGGGGCACTACAATGTACACTCTTTCATTCTCTTATGTTTTTATTAACTTATATTATTTCTATGCTTTAGAAATATAGACTTTAGAAATAGAGAAATTTGTGAGTCAAAACGGAGAGATAGCTTGTGTTCATGGTGTGTTTTAAAGTTTGTGTTCAAAATGGAGAGAGAGCTTAGTGAAATGTTGGTATTTTGTTATGTATGACTAGTGAATTGTTATATAACTTATGTATTGTATTTATGAGTTATTTATTTATTTAATGGAATATATAGTTGTTTTTAGAAAATTAATATATTCATGGTAGTTTTAGAAATGTAATTAGTTTGCCTTATATATTAATTGTAGTTTTATATAATGGAATATATACATTAAATTTGTATTTAGTTATATATTAAATTCGTATTGTCTAGTTTTAGAAATGTTTTTAGAAACGTGATTAGTTCTAGTTTTATATAATGGAATATATATATTAAATTTGTATTTAGTTGTATATTAAATTTATATTTAGTTATATACGAAATTTGTAGTCTTATGTATTAACTTTGTATTGTATTATATATTAAATTATACAAATGTTTGTTATTGGTTTATAATACACATGAATAAACAATGGATGTACGCGAACATCCACACTAAGGCGTTTCTTGATGGCCTGAAAGGGTTTCTCGATGCCGCCGAGGCCAACAGGACGCCGTGTGGTTTCATGTTCTGCCTATGCACTCGTTGTGAAAATATAAGATCGTACAAAGAAAGAGGACGTCTTCAGGTCCATTTGATGAGGCACGGTTTCATGAGAAATTATTATGTTTGGACGAAGCACGGTGAAAGAGGAATTCGAATGAGTGAAGATGGAGAAGACGAGGTGGATAACGACATTTCGGTATTGGCTGAATACTACGGTGCATTTGCAGATGCTACAATGGGTGATGCCGATAAGGAAGATGGATCAGAAAGATGCTGCTCAGGAAGATGCTGGTCAGGAAAATACTACGGTGCCTTTGTGATAACATGCTCAATTGGGGGACGAAAAAGATGACTAACGAAGATCTTATGGTACTAATAATAAACACATTTCCAGATTTTAATTTTATATAATTACTATATTTGTAAGAAAAACATTTTATTTTATAATAAATGATTATTTATAAATAGAGGGCTTCATTTAATAATTACTATTTGTATTAATAAGTAAAACACTTTGTTTTATAATAAATGATTGTTTAGAAATAGACGGCTTCATCTAATAATTACTATATTTGGATTTGTAAGTAAAACATTTATTTTATATTACATGATTACTTAGTGCACATCCAATTCCACTGATTTAATATTTTTAATTATTTGTAAATTATAGATGAACCGGCTGAAGGAAGATAGTCTCGAGCAAGATCAAATCGACACAATTATAGAACAACTCATCGGATGGATTTGCGACGGGGTCGTGAATCCCCGAGGAGAATTCCATGACCCCCTAGAGGATATCAGCTCAAGTCGTTCTTCTAGTCGGATATCTTAAGTTGTAATATACAGTTGAAATATATAACTCTAGTCGGATATCTAAATTATAATATATATTTCTTTTATTTTGATTATACGAGTCTAGCTAATATGAATATATAGTACTACATGCACGGTAGCTAAATACGTAGCATAATATATATATATATATATATATATATATATATATATATATATATATATATATATAGCACCGGAAGATCTGCTCCGGTTGGGAATCCGGAGCTAAAGGGGGTTCCCAACCAGTAGTGCGACCGCGTTGCAACACCAAGATAGTATGAAACAGGAAGATAGCATGTAGAGGCCTAGAGACTGATGGTGGTAACATAGGTCGAGGCAAGAGCTTGAGGTGGTAAACCAGGCAAAAACCGAGTCCGGGGAAGGAAATTGAACTCAAGCAGAAAGCTTTTCTAGAGAACATAAATGTAACAACCCTAAAAATACCCTTAGGATTTGTTGAGTGCAAAAATGTGAATTTAAAAATTTTTGGTGAATTTTGTGCAAGTCAACAAACATATAAGAGTGTATTCTATTTGCTCCCTAAATTCTTAGGAAATTTAGATTCAAATTAAAAATAATTTGAAGTGCTAAGTACCAAGTAGATGTGATTTGGAGTTATTTGGATTTAATTGGATTTTTGGTTGGTTTGAATTCAAATTCTAGATTTGAATTCAAACTCTAACTAACTAAACTAATTAAAACCCTTTCTAACTGCTCGTGGGCCTAGACCCGAAGCCAAAGTCCATCTAACACCCTCGAACTCTTTTCCCCGAGCCAGCCAACCAAGCGGCCCAGCCGGCCTTGCGGCCCAGCTACGGCCCAGCATCCCTCACCGCGTCGCCTCCGCGTCTCTCTCTCTCCCACTGACAGGCGGGTCCCGCCTGTCAGCTTTCTCCCTCACCTCTCCTTCTTCCCCCGCGCGCCGCTCCGCTCTCTCTCTCTCTGCCGCGCCACCCGTGAGCACCCGAGCTGGTCCCATCCACCCTCTGCGGCCCGATGCGATGCGGACGCGTGTCCGCGGCCGCCCACAACCCTCATCTCGCCGTCCGTGCCGCAAAAACCCTAGCCCCATCCCCTATAAAGCCGCCACCGGGCCTTCTTCCTCCCCAAGCTGCGCCGCCCCTTTGGGGTTCGTCCCAATCCAATTCGCGAGGGGTGAGAGGTGGGAGAAGAGGTGAGGAAGGGATTGAGCGGGAGCAGGAGCAAGGAGCGTGAGCCCATCGTCTTCCCCACGCCGCCGCCGAAGACCGGAGCGCCGCCGCGCGTGGGACCGCCGACACCAGACGGAACCAGGGAGCGAGAAGAGGAGCACGAGCACCGCCAGTGTACCGCGAGTCTACCCTGAGCTGCAGCGTACGCCTACGTGACCCGAGGTGAGCCGTCGTCATCAACCCCCCTTTCCCCTCTGTTCCGGCCATGGCGCCGCCGTATTCGTGCCCCTCATGCCAGCCTAGCCCCTGTGAGCCAGCCTTCGAGCTGAGCACCTTCTTCTACAGGTCCTAGAGCCGCTAACCGCTTTGCAACCCGCCGTCGCCCTCTAGCAGCCGAGGCCGCCGCGACCGAGCTTGCTCGCCGCGCGCGAACGCCGAGGCCGTGCCGCGGCCGTGGGCAGCCACATGCCCGCGCACGAGCACCTAGCCGTGCCCCAGCAGTCGCTGGAGGTCACGAGCGCGCGAGCCGGACCCTCTTTACCCCCCAACCGTGCACTGATGCACTTGGATCCCGTGTCACCGTCGATGCTCACCGGCATCCATGGACGCGCCGCCACTGCTTGCGTCGGAGGCTCCCCTAGCCGCCCAATCTTCCGCCTTTTTCCTACCAAATCGAACCCCCACACCCTAACCGAGCCGTAGCGCCACTTCTAGGGCCTCGCCGACCTTTTTCCGGCGATCGCCGTCGACGACCGAAGCCGCTGGCCGCGCACCAGTGCGCGCCGCGTCGCGCCGTGGCCAGGCCACACGCCGGACCACACCAAGTCGGCCACACCGCACCCGCAGTAGATCCCGTGGCGGCCACACCTGATCTGTGCGCCCGGTGCACCGTGAACCCTTGACTCGGTGCACCGTGGACAGTGTCCACCAGAGCAGATCCAGCAGCGCCCCTTCGTGGGCCGAATCTTGCACTTATGTCCAGTTAACCACCCTAAACTATCTTGGCCCATCCACCTTTCGGCCCAAATCCAGCCCAGCCATCGTTTATTCTTTTTCTTTTTCTTTTAACTGCGCTGACGTATGGGACCCACATGTCATACACTGTAGGAGTGACAGGGGAGCACATTAGCACCGGGTCGTGGCAAGACCCGGTGTTAATGCTCCGGATTTAGCACCGGTTGCAGCCTTTAGCACCGGTTGCTGGCTGCAACCGGTGCTAACGTGGGAGCACTAGCACCAGGTCTTGCCACGACTCGGTGCTAATGTGCTCCTATATAATTCCTTCCTCCCCCGCCCGAGCCAGCATGAACACTTGAAGCTGTGTTCATGTTGTGGTCGAGGAGAAGGGAGGTGCTGTCAAATTTTTTTCAAAATTTGTGAAGATTTCACTCATCTAAGGGGCACTACAATGTACACTCTTTCATTCTCTTATGTTTTTATTAACTTATATTATTTCTATGCTTTAGAAATATAGACTTTAGAAATAGAGAAATTTGTGAGTCAAAACGGAGAGATAGCTTGTGTTCATGGTGTGTTTTAAAGTTTGTGTTCAAAATGGAGAGAGAGCTTAGTGAAATGTTGGAATTTTGTTATGTATGACTTGTGAATTGTTATATAATTTATGTATTGTATTTATTAGTTATTTATTTATTTAATGGAATATATAGTTGTTTTTAGAAAATTAATATATTCATGGTAGTTTTAGAAATGTAATTAGTTTGCCTTATATATTAATTGTAGTTTTATATAATGGAATATATACATTAAATTTGTATTTAGTTATATATTAAATTCGTATTGTCTAGTTTTAGAAATGTTTTTAGAAACGTGATTAGTTCTAGTTTTATATAATGGAATATATATATTAAATTTGTATTTAGTTGTATATTAAATTTATATTTAGTTATATACGAAATTTGTAGTCTTATGTATTAACTTTGTATTGTATTATATATTAAATTATACAAATGTTTGTTATTGGTTAATAATACACATGAATAAACAATGGATGTACGCGAACATCCACACTAAGGCGTTTCTTGATGGCCTGAAAGGGTTTCTCGATGCCGCCGAGGCCAACAGGACGCCGTGTGGTTTCATGTTCTGCCTATGCACTCGTTGTGAAAATATAAGATCGTACAAAGAAAGAGGACGTCTTCAGGTCCATTTGATGAGGCACGGTTTCATGAGAAATTATTATGTTTGGACGAAGCACGGTGAAAGAGGAATTCGAATGAGTGAAGATGGAGAAGACGAGGTGGATAACGACATTTCGGTATTGGCTGAATACTACGGTGCATTTGCAGATGCTACAATGGGTGATGCCGATAAGGAAGATGGATCAGAAAGATGCTGCTCAGGAAGATGCTGGTCAGGAAAATACTACGGTGCCTTTGTGATAACATGCTCAATTGGGGGACGAAAAAGATGACTCACGAAGATCTTATGGTACTAATAATAAACACATTTCCAGATTTTAATTTTATATAATTACTATATTTGTAAGAAAAACATTTTATTTTATAATAAATGATTATTTATAAATAGAGGGCTTCATTTAATAATTACTATTTGTATGAATAAGTAAAACACTTTGTTTTATAATAAATGATTGTTCAAAAATAGATGGCTTCATCTAATAATTACTATATTTGGATTTGTAAGTAAAACATTTATTTTATATTACATGATTATTTAGTGCACATTCAATTCCACTGATTTAATATTTTCAATTATTTGTAAATTATAGATGAGCCGACTGAAGGAAGATAGTCTCGAGCAAGATCAAATCGACGCAATTATAGAACAACTCATTGGATGGATTCGGGACAGGGTCGTGAATCCCCGAGGAGAATTCCATGACCCCCTAGAGGATATCAGCTCAAGTCATTCTTCTAGTCGGATATCTTAAGTTGTAATATACAGTTGAAATATATAACTCTAGTCGGATATCTACCCTGAGCTGCAGCGTACGCCTACGTGGCCCGAGGTGAGCCGTCGTCGTCGACCCCCCCTTTCCCCTCTGTTCCGGCCATGGCGCCACCGTATTCGTGCCCCTCATGCCAGCCTAGCCCCTGTGAGCCAGCCTTCGAGCTGAGCACCTTCTTCTGCAGGTCCCAGAGCCGCTAACCGCTTTGCAACCCGCCGATCGCCGCCGACGACCGAAGCCGCTGGCCACGCGCCAGTGCGCGCCGCGCGCGTGCCGCGTCGCGCCGTGGCCAGGCCACACGCCGGACCACACCAAGTCGGCCACACCGCACCCGCAGTAGATCCCGTGGCGGCCACACCTGATCCGTGCGCCCGGTGCACCGTGAACCCTTGACTCGGTGCACCGTGGACAGTGTCCACCAGAGCAGATCCAGCAGCGCCCCTTCGTGGGCCGAATCTTGCACTTATGTCCAGTTAACCACCCTAAACTATCTTGGCCCATCCACCTTTCGGCCCAAATCCAGCCCAGTCATCGTTTAATCTTTTTCTTTTTCTTTTAACTGCGCTGGCGTATGGGACCCACATGTCATACACTGTGTGTCACTGACACATGGGGCCCACTGACCAGAGCTGACCGTTGACCGTTGACCGGTCAACGCTGACGTCAGCAGGGCCCATTGCTGACGTCATCCTAGGCGGACCCACTGCTGACGTCAGCAGGCTAATTATTTGCCCGTTTTCTTTTTTGGAAATTATTTAATATTTTCAGAAAATGATTTAAAATCGTAAAATTAATAATAAATCAACCGTAGCTCAGAAAAATATGAAACCAGTTTCTATATTTTTCTAAAATCATGACCTACGCGTTAGTGTAGAGTTTGGTGTTGTTTGGGACTTCTTTCATCGCTGTTTTGGTGTTTCTTTGCTAGTATCCGTGCCTTATTTTATTTTCCGCAACCCTAGGAGTTCCGGAGAGTCAGGAGGAGCCAGACCACTACGACAACTGCTTTGACGAAGACGAAGACTTTTGCCCAGGTTCACGCCCGACCAATCTCTAAAATACCTATTAGACATGCAACTAGTATGCTAGCGCTTTACTTTACTCGCATGATAAACCTGCACTGCCTTTGATGATATCCTGTTACCTTGCTACCTACTACTCACTTTATGAAATATGCTATGTTATGCATGTGTCGGGTTGGTTGTGATTTGAACCTCTTGGCGTGAGTTGTGGGTGGTGTGGGAGGAGTAGTGCAGCTAGGCGGTGTAAGCGAGTAATAACAACTCGATCGTTTGATCGAGGTGCTGGGGGACTACACTCGGGCAGTCCCTATGGGGTACCTATTGCGGGTACATGGTTTTGGATACTGGGATATTTGAGGAGTTTGGGCGGCAATACCTGTTATGGGTGCCGATTGCGGACCGTTGCGGCGGATCGCATATGACGCTGATACTCGCTTTACCGACAATTAAGGACCGAGTCGAGTTCCAACTTTGGACGTGGGAATACCGTGCTCACCATCTACCCAGTATGGGGAGGGTTCCAGCAAGCCTACTCTAGTGCGGCGCCGAGACTGTAGGAGGATCGAGCTTGATATGTGTATGGGGGATTCGTTGCGGCGTAATCTCCCTGATTTACCACGGCCCCCGACTGGCCCCGGTGGGAAGGTTTCACATCCCTAGGGCAGATGTTAGATCAGATTATTCCCGAGCCCAGGGAGAAAGGATTGGCGCCGTTACTGTTTAGGGTCTTTGCTGTGGGCTGTGTCTCAGGTTGGTTGCGGACTAGCCTTGCAGCCCGGATGGATTCCTGGAGTGCCACATATGCAGAGTGTAAACTATACGTATAGCCGTGTCCACGGTTACGGACGACCCATTTCTGATAAGTTCCGACTAGCATGGGAATCTGCTTTCTTACCTCATCCTTGATTCGGGTTATGAGAGATTGGTCCAGCGATGCTGATGAGACAAGGTGGGGAGGGAGCTCACCAAGTCGACTAGAGACTGAAAGGCATTGGTGAATAATGTTTGCGGGAACCTGCTGTGGCAGGACGAGCCCGATGAGAAATGTGAGGCTGACGGGTGGATTTGGGGAGTGGATGTGCGTGTGAGGGAAGGATTTGGTGATGAGATGAATTTGGGTTATTGCTGCTGCTTGCATAAGAAAACCCTGGCTCAAACCTTGAATATTTCTATACCCTAGAATAGGCCACTTTAAAGCTTGCATCATATTATGGTTGGTGACGTGGACCTGTCCCATTTCCTTGGGGACAGACTTTGGGTTCTCAGGTGAAGACCCCGACCACGAGTTCAACCAGGACGGGTGGTACGACTGAAGGGAGCGCGCTACGCTCAAGGATGCCTATGGAGGAGTGGACCCTGATGATCTAGCTACCGCTGCGCAAATGTTTCTTATTGTCGATTTAGCCCAGTGGGCTTGTACCAGACGCTATGTTTTATATATGTCATGTAATGGATCTTTTATCGTTGTATGGATGTGATATTCGACTGAGATGAGTTTTGTACGAGATAGCTGCTATTCCTGGGACTATCTCAAGGGTACAGGGAGTCGGATTCTCTTCGTTGGGAATCCGGTTCGTTTCAATAAACAAATGCAAATTCAACTTGAATTTCAAAAAATATATTTAAACTCATACTGAACAGCAAGCAAACATAAAACAATGCACCAGCATGAATGCAACAACACACTAGATAACCTATATTGT
Source organism: Echinochloa phyllopogon (assembly GCA_033239725.1). NCBI lineage: Eukaryota > Viridiplantae > Streptophyta > Magnoliopsida > Poales > Poaceae > Echinochloa > Echinochloa phyllopogon. The sequence continues at coordinate 10,902,069 of BTCW01000010.1, read as the reverse complement.
TTAACTTTAGTTATTAAAATAAATAATATTTTTTTCTAAACTAAATTCCCTGTTAATTATACAAAGCTTCGAAAATTTTAGAAATTTAAAAAAATCATTATAATACTTAAGCTTACAATTCACATCGATGCTTTTAGATTCGAGCAACATATATGTTACCACAGTGCCAGTGTGCATTGTCCTGGTGTGACATTGATAAGTGTCTAAACTTTTACAACTTTTAAAAGTTGAGAGCGCGAAAAACAGGTGTTGTCACATCAAATGGGCTGGTCCACAGTTGCTTGTTGGTTACTCTTATAAAAGGCCAGCAACGATGTATCTTTCTTCAGCAAACTGTAGGTTCATCCACAATGAGCTCAGAGGTGACAAATTCGATCTTGCCAAGCAACCATATACCAAGTTGTTCATAATTGTCTCTTAGTTCAAGAAATTTGAGTAACCCACCGAACCCTAAAACCTCGATAATCTATCTACGATTATTGTCGAGCTGGCAAGCGACCTTATAAACAAATTCGTATGAAGGTCTGATACTGCATGGGCATCGCATGTCAGCCATGTATTCTGTGCTACCCACGGCTGCCTAAGGCATATACCTGGGCCTTGGTGAACACCTCTTGAAACTTCTCGAAGAAGACGACGATGCAGCTATGCTTCCAGCGTGCTGTGTTGTAAAAAAAAAACGCTCAAACATAAACCGCAAAATGCTAGGCTAATGATGAATGTATGTAAAGGTCACCTGCACGCTCCACTTTGCCGGCCGGAAACCTCTGTGAGGGCGTTCGGCGGGATAGACGGAAATATAAGGCGCCAATAGTTTCAGTATCAAACAAACAAATAGAACCGCGACCAAATCTTCCGGTCAAATATCCAGTACTAATGAAATGAGTAAAAAAGTGCGGGTCCTCAATTCCTTTGTCCATTTTGTCACTATCTTCGGTGCAGCCACAATCAACAGTGTCCCAATGCACCCATACCCAACATGTACTTAGCTATAAACAAGTTGGCTTATCTTACCTGGTGACTAAATTGCGCGGACACGTGCATCGTTCTGGCCGTGGGTGCACATCCTGCCGCGGGTACCGTATGTTTTCCGTCTAGGATAAGCCTTCCTTTTTTTTTCAATTTGCCTTTGTACATGATTCATTCTGGTTGAGTACTTGCCGCAATGTCAACCTCATGACCCCCCGTGTTAATACTTCATACTGAATATTTAGTTTCATTTCGTTTAGCAAAGTTTGATGTGGTGCATGCTTTAGGGAAAAGTTCTGGCATTACCATGCAAGAGGCTATTTGTCGGTAGTGTTGTTCTCCATTGATATATTCTTTGTGCTAAATTTTTGAAACACTGGAACAGTCGTTTCAGGCAGAGGGAGGAACAATCGTTCCTACCATGGTGTATGCACGGTACATGGAGATCAGCAGCTCCAAAGTAGTAGTTCAGTTATGTATGCAATAATGTAACTACAAAAACAGGGAGCCTCCTGTTTCTTTTTTTAATTTTTCTTTGCTAAAAGACATATAAACTATATATGAGACTAACCAAGGTCCAAGATAGTACCCTATCACTAGGATGTAATGTGTGTTGGGCCTAAGAAAAGGTCAACCTCTTTTATCTCTCTCAAGGTCATACACTTCAACCTCTTTTATCTCTCTCAAGGTCATACACTTCAACGAGTAATGTGTTGAGCCTAAGAAAAGGTTGGCAAGCTTGCGAAGCAGATCAAGGAAACAATACCGACAGAAAGCAGTGGGAACACCCGAGGAAACATGTACTTATTAACCAGCAGTCAACTAATTAGTCCCCGTCCACAACTCTTTTAGACAATGTCCGTCTCACGAATTTGCAACAGTCCTGTATGTAACAGCCGTAACACGCATGGAAAATCAGACGTATACAGTGTACGCTATATCTCTGTGTAGTGTTGGTTACTTGACAGACCCCAGCTTGACCTACGACCAGCCGAACTTGAAGTCGAGGACGTAGACCATGACGAGAGACAATGGATACAACAGATAGGCCACGAAGCACGTCCAGAGCGGGAACTTGGTCCGGAAGCTGGTGAAGAGCCCCATTATGGTGCAGACAAGGAAGATGACGAGGACCTCCGAAGAGAAATCCCACGTCAAACCCCGCACGTAAACGAGGGCCAGGAACACGGCCAAGCAGAGAGTGTTGTTCATGGTCACCCCACCGTAGACCTGCAGTCAATAAACATCAAACCACAACCCTGGTATTTCCTGGGTACTCTATACCTCAGAGAATGTAAGTGAGAGAGTCCGCTGCTTCTTTCGGCTAGCAAATATAATTGCAGAGACAGCCTCGCTGGAGTTAGTCGCCAAGGGCATTGCAATGAAGGAAATGAAGAAGGAAGGAATACTGGTAGCATTTGAAAAATTGTGCACGGCGTCGACGAGTGGAACTGCAAATGCTGCTGCCATTGCAGTTCCCAGGAACAACAGTGAAACGGCCTTGAAGCAGGTCCAGGTTGGATTTTCAATAGCTTCACTGTCCTCATCATCGTTGCCAAGCAGCAGATGGTGTTCATCCCTAGTTCTCTGCAAAGACACAGGATGTTGGTGCAACTTATTACCCATGAACAATAAAATGATAACTTCATAACTCGTGAACTAAAAAATATACCGTTTGAAAATCTTGCAGAAACTTTTTCGAGTAGGCACCGGAGGAAGCAACAGAACGATTAGCTTCTCCCAGCCATCTCATGATTCCGTTAACGAACTCCCCCTTTTCAATGACATTATTCTGTGATGTATCAAAGTCCACCATGACTTGATCTACAGCTACACTACTATCCAAGTCAACATCTTCAAACTTAACACCAATAATAAAAGCTTGTAGTTCACCACGTTCTAGCTTTCCATCATTGTCCAGATCAATCTTATGGAACAACCTGCCATTTTTTGGTTCAGTTAGAAAGATTAGCGTCTGTGAAAACGGCTAAAAGATGAGGTGAGGACGTGAGGTGCAGAGGCATACTTCTCGATCACAGGAACATTCGGTGTTCCATCTTCATCAAGAAGGCGCCCAAACACATGCATCTGGGCATGTCTTAGAAGCCCTGACATTACGTGCTTTTTTCTTGCATACTCTAACCTTCTCTGGATCCATGGCTGAAAGATCTGTTTGTGAAAGATAAAACTGTTGGTTAATGGGGCATGCAGATAACAAAAGACACTTCAACAAAGAAATATTTACATACTATTGTGAAGACAAAAACAGACATAGATCCTATGATAGCAAGCGCAATACAGGCACAGCATCCCGGCCTGCAGAGTTGCAGGGGGAAAGGGGAAGGGTCTAGGAAAAATTGGATTGAATGGTACAGAGCCACAAAATTGACGATATCATGGTTTCATCAAGTGTCTTGATTAGAAAATAATTTTAACTTTTTCCAGGAGAATCCATAGGTAATAATTCGCTTTGTTTTGCTATTCTGAATCCAACTTGATTTTCAATGACCATCCTAGGCTCCCCTTAGATCAAAATCCAACTACTTATGTCATGGTTTGATGCAGTAGATGTTGATCCAAGGGCCTAGGATTGTGTGGGAAAATAAGTTGGTTTCAAGCATTTGACAAATAGTCGACCTAATTCTATATGGAAATGTTGAATTAAATCAGGTTTAAACATGTAGAGTTCAAATTTCCCTGAGGTCAGTACAATACCTGATAAAGGCAATAAGCAAGCAAAAGTAGAGTTGCAACAATAAGTCCAAGCAGGACTGCTAAACGATGACCAGAATGAAGCTTAAAAATTTGGGGTATCTGAACAATGATAAAGGGAAGGACAGATATCGCCATGATTCTTGCGGCGTAGCTGGTCTGCGTATCAGTAGAAACACCAGAGCCTGCAAAAAATGCAGAGGTTATTGAGCAAACAATAGAAGAACATAAGTTGAAGCTATGTAAATTAGATTGTTCTAAAGAAACACAGTGTCCACGATGAAAGTCGTAGTAGAACCGTCCAAGTTTCAAGTACAATCAGAACAGAGTGAAAATGTAGGTTTTTCTTTAGCTTGCATGACTCAACAAAAGAAAAGTCTTTATGGTGGGCACTGGATTGCACATGAGAAATTCCATTTAGTTCAAATTCTCTATTTTGCAAGATGGAAAGAAAAATTAAGAAGAATGATTCTGTTGCTTCAGAAAATTTCTTACACAAGTTATAGTGAAGGGCTTAGATTTAACAATATTTCATTAAACAACAACTCCATATGTACATCCCCTCAATGGGTTCAAAATGGCAAGAGTTGAACCTTATATTCACAATTACGATACCTCCGAGATCCCTATTTTACCAACCAAATAAAGAATTTAAATTATCCTATAACTTCAAATATGAAAGCCATAAGTGTCATGAACAATATTCTCACAATTAGTTAAATTCAAACTGGATTCCAAGTTCCAACAGTAACTATATAAACTAATCTACTGATGTGGGGCATCACTATCGAGAACCCGTATTGAGAAAATAGACCCTTTCTAAAAGTTAATGGTATGAAGCTGTCAGAAAATAAGTTCTTAATAACAGTTGGCATTTCCTCAAGCTTATGTTTACTGGTAAAGCGTATCAAGCATCCTCCCGGGGGACGCGGTGCCCGTGCACGGCAGGAACCCGTACGTCATCTCGCACCCCTGCTCCTCCGACGGCAGCCGCAGCACGGCCGCGTCCCCCGGGAGGATCCTCGAGTTCCCGCCGCCGCCGCCGGATATGAGACGCCCATTCGCGAGCGCGGCGGCGCCGGCGACGGCGAGGAGGAGGAGGAGAGGGTCCAGGCGACGCGCCGGCATGGTGGCGGAGGCAGCAGCTGGTGGACTGGAGCGTGGAAGGCCGCGGGATACGAGCGGGTGGATGGATGGATTATTTGTGGGGGCGGGGATGTGGAGCGGACGGCGCGGATGCGGTGGCGGCGGCGGATCGGACGGCCGGCGGGTCGGGCGCCGCGCCGCGATTGGGGGCAGCGAGAGATCTGGACGGGTGGCGAGACGCGGCGCGTTTGACATTCTTGTGTGGCGCGTGGGCAATGCCGCTGCTGCCACGTCTGGGCCCGGGGGCCACACGAGGAAAGGAAAAAGCAAATGAGGCAGGTCAAAAGCGGGCAGGCATCAACATCATGACGCCGCGGTGACGATGCAAGTAGACGAGATAGCCGGCAGGTTTAGGGAACCGCGGCACACGTCGAGGCTGGGATGGTTTCGAACAGAGAAAAAAGAGAGAGAGAGCAAGGAAACGAGGATTTGCGAGGTGTTTGGTTTCCCGGACAAAAATTTTAGTCCCGTCATATCGAATAGAAGAATGCTAATTAGAAGTATTAAATATATATTAATCACAAAATGCATTACATAAGCCAGGACTAATTTACGATACGAATCTATTAAACCTAATTAGGCCATGATTAGACAATATAATGCTACAGTAATAATTTTATAATTATGTGCTAATTATAGGTTAATTAGGCTTGTTAGGTTCGTCTCGCGGAGTAGATATCACTTATGCAATTAGTTTTATAATTAATTTATGTTTAATGCTACTAATTATCACTTATTTGAGGGACTAAACTTTAGTCACTAGGATCCAAACACAGCCGGTATTGTGTGTGTGGTTACTTTAGACAGACATGTGTATAACGGTGTGAAAATGACGGCGGGTATCCGCATGTGGACGTCACGTCACTGCCAGTGCCAGCGAATCTATATAACCTATATAATTGGTACCCACTATCAAATCATGGTTGGATTTCTCTCAACATGTAACCATTCCACGTCATCATCCACTATACGCCATATCACTATCCACTATAAGCCATGTCATCATCCGCTAGACCATCTATTTATTCTTCAATTGATTTTCTGTGGTCACATTTTTGTGAGTAGCAATTATAAATTATAGGAGTAAAAATTACATGTACGATCAGTCATACTTTCATGTATAATGTTTACTAAAGAACGTTGCAATACAATCACTTTGATGTTTATACTTTCATATTTCACTTTAAAATTTTGTTTAACAAATTTCCTCAGCAACGCGTGGGGTATCACCTGGTAGACAAAGTCATTGTCTTACTCATGGCGAGCTCAGAGCCGGCTCTCGCACGCACGGCAAGGCCTCCGGCAGGGCGGCCCAACGGCGGGCCGCCGACGGCCTGACAATACAAGTCGTCAGCAAACGGCCGGCGGGTTCACGAAATGGCGGGTCCAGCCCGTTCCGAAATTCATGGGGAGCTCATACGTTCAGGAGCTACCACGCGAAGCCCGGAGACGCCGGACCTGGATCAGGTGCTTACACCGCAACTTAAGCAGTAGCACCTGATCTAGCCAGCCCATCCAGTAAGGAACCGGCGTCGGTGACTAAACCAAGAGCAGCTCCCATGCTTCAACTTATTGACTGAGTAAACTGTTGCACTCAAGAAACTTGAAATGATGGTGTGAATAGTACAACTAAAAATATTTTCACACTAATTATTATTCTGCATTTATTTTCGATATATTGTGAAGTTAATCATGTTTAAACTAGAGTGTTTTTATAAAAAAAAACTATAATGATTTAGCATAACATGAAAGGCATATACAAGTATATTACGTAGTAAATTAAGTGCCACAAAAAGTATAGAGTAAATTAAGATTTATTTGAGGTTCTCTGTTCCTAATCTCATGTACCAATGTTAAAAAATATTATGGTAAAAAACTAAAGAATATATTAAAAAGTTCTTCAGATATTAATAGTAATTAAGCGGATGTCACTGTTGAATTATTTTAGCCATTAAATCGTTATCCATATGGTACTACTCGTCTACTCCTTTACGTTTTTTTCCACAAATGTAACTATTGGGTGCCAAAATATAGAGAAAAAAAGAGGAAAAAGAAAGCTCTCATATAGGTTGTTGCTTGTTGCTTAAATGTCTTAAATGTGCCCACGGCTTAAGTTGCGGTGAAAACTGCCATTGCATCTGATCCAGGTCTAGAGACACCACAACACGAGCTCTCTCTAGGACTGCCTCAATTCCGCGAGCTCATCAATCCATCATCACCCATTTTCCATGTTGTTCCATTCGCCCATAACAGCTAGCACGACAAATTCTACATTCCTTTTTTACTATAAAATAAAAAGGCTGTGGAACGGTGTAAGGGGTGTTGTTTTTCCGGTTATAATGAAACATAGAGCATATCTTTTCTATTTTATTATTTTACCAAGTTATTTAACATATTGTAGTTATTGTGTTCCATATTACATCAATTAAAAAATATAAACTTTTGTGAGAACCTAAAAAAATAAATAATTCTTTTAATCATTGGGTTCTAAGAACAGGATCCTGGATCTAATATTGGACCCCCAAATATTGATAAGACCAACACTTTTATACTAGGCTTTGCGGTTTAGTAGAAATTATATGCTTTTCTTTTCAAAAGGATAGGCTAAATTTTACATACATAATTATACAATGGAATTATATTGGCTCAGGTTTTTGTCATTAATACAACGGAAGACAAGAACAATCAAGGAGATTTTCACATGTCACACACGAAGAATGACTATCATGCCGATTTATGTCACTCATGAATGGGAATTTGCTAATACTATCTCTTATTCAAGGCTCTTTTTTGTCTTTGGTGTTATGAACAACAAGGGGGTGTGATGGACCCAACCTGATGCTATAACTTCCATAATAAGTATGCTTATGTATCCTTAGAGACTGATGAAGTCAAATTATGTCATTATCTCAAAGAAGATACGGGTTCGGTGTATTGATTATGACATTAAAAGATTTAGACAGAATAAATCATGGGACATGGGTACATAAATTGTGAAATGTTTTAAATCTCAAAAAGTGGGCATGGAGCCATTGGCTTGTCGACACTTATAATGTAATTGATGCACATAACTTTACAAAAATCTAACAAGAGCAAGTCATAAACATAAAAGCTCTCACTTTCACTTCGCTTGTGAAAAAAAATCTGTTATGGCTTAGATCTTCCCCCCATTTGTAACTTGCTTTTTAGGATCATACAGTGAATATACAGATCAACTTACCTACCATTTTCATTTAACCTAGATTATTTATTTTCTTAAGCACAATATTTTTATATGGGTATTTTTTTTCTTAAGTGGAACTTTTTTTTTGAAGTTGAACATTTCCAAATATGAGCGATCGATATGCAAAATATGGGTCACCTGAGCAAATCTAAAAACATGACAAAGCAATTATGAGCCAAAAAGAAAACAAAGCTTACATAAAAACAAACTGGATCCAAATTCCAAAAGAGAAGGAAAAAACATATTCAAGCACTCAACCTACGCGGCAAGAAAAGTGCGAGAAAGGCATAGCAGGATCATAACGTACATCCAATAGCATATAACTCTTTCTTCTTCTTTTCTTCTTTTTTTTTGCATACATATAACTCGGCTAGACATGAAAAAAAATTAGCCAGTCATTATTTAGAAATTGGGGGGGGGGGGGGGGGGGGAATTAGCCAGTCATCATTTAGAAATTTGGTTTCCAATATTGCATAAGCTAACGTCATCAACTCAAAAAGAAAAATAAGCATCTGTCATCAATCATCACCATACCGTTCAACTCATCCATATCATGACTTAAATTCACGCAAAATATGTGTGAGTTCTGAGAATATTCTGGTAGGCATTGGAGATCATGTGGTGTGCCTATTTCGTCTATTCCTATCTCACAACAAAATCCCCATACCTGCAATTAGCAATGACGCAACAACCAACTGAAGAAATCAATCTCTTTGAAAGATCTTTACCAACACAAATGTGAGGCCGTCCAAACAATACATTCACAAGATTCCCCCATCCCAGCAAAATTTTTAGCTAGGACGAGCAAATTACATCACATACAAATTAAGTGGTAACAAACAACCCAGCATATCAGACTGCACAAAATTTTAAACTACTAACAGATGTGTGTCTTTTTGCACACGATGAATTGCCCCCAAAAACCCAGCACAAGTTGGCGCGCGCTGCGCCGATTGATCACTTCCGCTATCGAATGGCAGCGCCCTCGCACGCCAGAAGCTCTTGCCTGGCCTGCATCGAGGCGGCTGTGGCGATGTCGGCGCCACCGGTTGTGGTCTTGATTTGCTGCTGGTGGAACAGTTGGCGCAGCCGCTCGATCTCCTTCTTCAGTGCCTCTTGATGAGCTGCATTACATCGCATAATTGACGTTACTTTAAACGGATGCCTTATCACTGTGACTGTCTAGTGAAATTAGTATGCCGGGGACCAAATAAATTCTGGCTAAAGTGAACAAAAGGATTTGATACCATCTTTGAAGATCTTGTCTTGAGCGAGCGCCGCAATTCTTTGCTTGAGATGGCTGTTGCCAACGGTGAGCAGTGACCGCTGATGATCGAGGAAGGCCACGCGAGGGGACAGTGCTGACACCTCCATCTGCAGCAACGACGAATCGATCAGACAAATGGATCTCAAAATGGCTCGAGTAAATAGTGAATTTATTCCTACTTTAGCTGAATAGCAAAAACTCATGGTAGAGCTGGATGACCAAATCAGAAAACCACTCATTTTGGCAATGTCTAAATCTAATCATCAGATGGAGTAGTGTTCAAAAAGTATGTCAGAGAGAAGTGGACACCTGGAGACTGGTGACACTGCGTTCAAGCTCGGAGATGTACTGCAGCTTCCTAACTCGTGACCTCTGAGCTGACTGCCTGTTTGCCAATATCCTGAAAAAAATCACCCAACGAACAAAGAAAGCTATTTCAGTAAACAAGATTTTTTTTGATAATACAGTAAAAGGAGATTGACAAAGAAGATAGCAAATATGTTTGTTCCTTTTATAAGAAAATTAAAATCCATAATGCTGTGTAGTTCAGGAGTAAGATGTGGACTATTGTGTAGGTAAATTAGTGCAAATATTAAGTGCCAGAGTTTTGACGTTTCTCTTTTTTTTTTCTCATCTCACATATGGCGAAAGCTGACTTTATTTTTCTACAGAGCTTCAAAGTTGACTTAACTATTACTGCTCCATGGTAACTATGCGTTGGCAATTCCTAATTCGAAATGTTGGTCTAAGGCATGAACAGTAAGATGCCTACTGTTTTTACCATGGTAGATTTGGTAGATGAAAAGATGACTGCTCCTCAAAATGTACTAGCACAATTACCACTATGCAAGTTTTTTTTTTCGAACAAACCACTATGCAAGTTGCAACTAACCTTTTGACCCTCTTGGGGTCAGCGACGCCGTCGGCGGCCGCCCGCGCGCCGGCCGGCGACGAGCCCGCCATTCCGTCCTCCGCGTCCCCCATGTCCATCAGCTGCGCGTCCCCGGCCCTCTCCCCGGCCCCGGCGCCGCCGTCGGAGACGGCCGGCGCGTCGACGTCGGAGAACATGGACATGAGCTGCTCGTCGTCGAGGCGGTCGAAGTCGTCACCCCCGGCGCCGCCGCCGATGACGTCGTCCATGGGCACGGCCTCGAGGAATGCGGCCGAGTCGCTGGCCGAGCGGCGGTGCGCGCCGCGCCTGGCCGCGGCGAACCCGAGGAACTCGCCCGCCGCCGACCAGTGGTCCTGCGCCGCAGCGCTCGGCGCCCTCGGTGGCAGCTGCGCCATTCCTCCGAGCTCGGGCTTCTTCGTTCCCGGCGCAGCTTGGCTAGCTAGAGCTAGAGAGCCCCTAGTCGCCTAGACTGCTGCTTTGGTTTGCTGTGCTGTGCTGTGCTGAGACGTATATGCTGTGTGTGTGTATATGGTTTGGTTGCAAGTGTAGGTGGAGGCATATATGCTGTGTATATATCGTGGTGTGTCAGTGCACATGCATGGGTGATGGTGGGGCACATCACACTGCATTTGCAATGCATTAGTGTGTGTGCACGCTATAAACCGGTAGGCTTTAGAGGCCATCTCTTTGCAGCATCATGCATGTGTTTAGGGCTATGCATATCAAGATCCAAGTGATATGGTAGGTTAGGTGGTTAAGAGTAGTCTACTACCCAAGGCAATAATTTCATCTTCTTGTCAATGCAAAAAAAAAATACCTAGCTAACCTTATTGCATTGCTTTGATTTATATAGTACCTTTAAGCAAGATGTATATATAATACTGATGCTACTGTGTGTGAGCTGTTGGTGGTTTTGCGCAGAGAGCTTGAGTTGATCTAGCCTGTGGTTAGTTATCCAAAGGTACAGTAATTAGTTAGTTAGGATCTATTTGCTTCTTTTCTGTGAAGGAAAAAGGGTGGAAGTAGGAGAAGCAAGGATGGAGGGGGTCACATGATGGTGGGAAGGAGACAGCTAGCAACAGCTAAGTGAGAGACTGTGGAGGAAGATGCATGGCAATTGGCAATGGTATGGATAGATAGGCTTGTAGCAGCGGTAGTACTACTTTATAATTTTCTCCCAGTAGTTGATTAATCATGGAGCCGCAGGGACTGGCTTCTCTGGTTCTGGTTCCGGGGCCTCGTTTACGCCTTTTGGATCTCAATTGGGGAAGTCCAAACTTTGAAACACCGTAACATTTTATTTATATTTGTGAATAATTATTTAAATATTGATTAATTAGACTTAAAATATTCATCTCACAAAGTACAATAAAAATTATGCAATTAGTTTTTGATTTTATCTAAATTTAGTACTCCATGCATGTGCCGATATTTTAACGTGATGAAAATCTTCTTTTTGCATAGTAGAATTTGGATGTGGAATTTGGGAACTAAACAAGGGCTTAGATCCAAAGTGACACCCAAAGTTTGGATTCCGCCATAAATGCGGCATTGTAACATTTCGTTTGTATTTATGAAAAATTGTCCAAACGTTGATTAATTAGATTCAAAATATTCGCCTCGCAAAGTACACAAAACTGTGCCATTAGTTTTTTATTTCATCTACATTTAGTACTCCATGCATGTGCCGATATTTTGATATGATGAAAATCTTTTTTTACGTAGTAGAATTGGGGGTGGAATTTGGAAACTAAACATGGGCCGGGTTTCAGACTTGAGCTCGTCAGCTGGCTGGCAGCTGCGGCGCAGCTCCACCACGTGCTGGACCAGAGGTGTGGTCACTTGTTGCTATACTGCTAGCTGCTGCTCATCGCCCTGCTCATCTGCTATGCATGCTACGAGCAGTTCAAATTCGGCATGGATTTGCATCCCAGATCCGGATTCTAGCGGAGATAAGGATGGGACATCGCTATCAGACTAAGGACAATGCCAAACGACCTAAGAAAAAGTTACGCTAACAGTTATTACTGGGAAGGAATATATCATTTGAGATTCTAGTGTAATAATATATGTGACTGCCATGGAGCAGCTCGGACGACGACGTGTGTGGCTGATACGGCGGACGCGGAGCATGATCACCGATGGATGCTTTATATATATTCTTCTCTTCTGTCATGCGCTGTCTGTTACCAGGACCCAAACACAAAGCATATGTGTAGATGTATTGTAGCCGGGGGCGCGGCACATGAGAGCATTACCCAACGTGGCTGAAAAGGGCGCATTTAGGTGAGGCTCATTAGTTGCCCTGCTCGTGAGTGGCTAAGTTAGTTTATTTATTTATACATATATAACTTATTCTGACTCCGCCAAGCCAAAGTCCGCCCCCATCGATTTCGCCGGTCAGGATATGTTTGGAGCATGGGAATTTTATTTGTGGCTCCTTATTGCACTCTGTAAAAATTCTTTCGTAGCTATAAATAAAACTTTATGTTACTGGCAGTGGTTTTATATGTATAGAAAATAGAAAGTATATTACCGGCGGCGGTGGTTAGCTAGAGGGGTAATGCAATAAGGAAGCAGGCGTCGATCGGGAGCAAATGCAAGTTGCGCGGACTCAAATAATGGCGTTGCCCCCCACGGCCATGCCATGTGCCCGCTGGCCGTAGGACATTCCCGCGAGCAGGGCCGATCGCTCCACATGCGCGTCACATGCACCGGCCTCCTACTCCTCCGCTTTGCTTTGCTTGCTCTCGTTCGCTTGCTTCCTGCCAACGTGTGTGCGTGTGTGTGTGTTCGCATCCCCCCTGCTGCCCTTTGTGCTTTGCATATATGCATATGGCACACGGTGCCTTCCTTGCACTGCACACACACATGTATGTATATATGTAACCATAAAAAAGAACATGTATATATATTATTCGCTCTACCACTTCCAATTTATCGATCCCGTGTGCTCGCCATTGCTGTGTTCGCCCGCCAATGCGCGTCGATCTAGTGACGCTGTCCTACGGCTGCCCTCCGTTTTCTTTTCCAATGCAAGTAGAGAGCAGAGCAGTAAGACTAGAGGGGGTACTCGTGAGCGTGTTTCTTTTTGCCGGCGAGCCAGCCGGCGGCACATGCAGGACGGCCCCCAGCTTGCATTGGTCTCTCGTCTGTCTCTCTCTCTCTCTCTCTCTCTCGTGATATTATGTTGAGGGTTAAGGGTGAAGCGAGGCATGGACCAGTGTTCTTTCTTTATCTACCGGTGGCGCCTGTCCCCCCTTTCTATTTTATTTATGGACGACAGGGTTTTTCATCTGGCTCTGTGTCGTCCCTTGATATGACATAAAAAATTCTGTAAGGTGTTTTATTTGTTATTATAGTGATGGGGGTACATTTACGAGATGGCCAAAGTAATATCATATTAACACGTACACAACACTCCTGGGGTCCATTTTGGCTTGAATTATAGACAGAGATCGCAAAATCGGCTTGCTGCTCAGCTCATGTGGCCCCTAAAACCAACAGGGATCGACTCCTACCTATCTGTGTATAACTGTGACATATGACGGGTATTTGCAATGTTTTGGTTATTGGAATTGAACACATTGAGAAAGAAACCTACATGATCATGTATTCCGTTGGGAAATGGCACATCCGCTGAACTTCTTTGTTCGGAAGCGTGTTCAGAACACATTTCAAGAGTCAGGGAGCCAAGGGACACGAATTCTTTGTTCAAGCTTCTTGCACCTGAACATCTGGTCTTGAACAAACTTGCTCACAGGCCATAACACAGGAGAACATGAAAAAAGAGACAGAAAAAAGAAAAAGGAAAACAACAAGAATAACTAGCTAATAGATTCCACAACTATTTTGATCTCAAAGAATCTTATTCACAGGTGGAGAATGATTGGTCTCACACATTAAGCTAGCATAATGGACGACAGGTACGATGAGTGGTCATATTTCACATGGAAAGAAGATAGCATTTTTGTAACTGTATAGGTATCATGAGATTATCCATTACTAGTCTAAGAGCAATAATGGTATAGCTGTTTCTTTTTTTTTTTGCGGGTAAGGTATAGCTGTTTCATGTTATAGAAATGGTATGAGAAGTTACAGAACAATAGAAACCTAAACCAAGCTGTTACTATATATGTTAGATCCGTCGAAGGCATCACCAAAGAATGATGGATCACACCACATAATATTTACACTGCTAGATACAGAAACTTATTGCCCTGGTGAGCAACCAATAGATTATATTCACACCCTCATTGTGCAGCCATATGAAACTAAACTTATCGCCCTGACGAGCAACCAATCGATCATATTCACACCCCCATTGTGCAACCATATGAAACTATCAGTTAAGCTATCTCCTTTTAGTTTTGCCTGCAATAAAAGGTTGGATCTGTAGTTGCCGGGAAAATGCTCGGTTGAAAAGAACCCGAGTTTGGATGGCAGAGATAACAGGCATCCATGCCAGCACAACGATTGGGAAGAAGAGCAGAGATCCCATTCCATAGTCGTAAGCGTGAGCTATGACCTGAATAGGCTCCCATATCGCATAGTACTCTATTTTTGGTCTCAAAACTTGAATAATCTGCAATACAAGGGGGGAGGTTAGGCTGGACTACACGAAAAAGAAATTATCTAACATCAATTTGAGCTGCCAGTTGTTACTTACAAGGAGAAGACCCCAACCAGTTGGTATGAATGCGAGACAACAGATGATCATATCCATGATGGATAATTGGCAGAGACAATAGAGAAGAATTAAGGAAGTAACCGCTGCCAGGAATATCAAAAGTTTTATGACCCTGAAGATGAGTTGGTGCTTTGTGCTCAGCCGACGGCTAGCACAATTAACAAGCTGCAGCAGATTCAAATAAACATAAGAATATTACTTGGAAAGGGAAATCAGCATAATAATAATGAATAATCAGTTGCATAAAACGGGATAGAATTATGGAGATGAAGCTTGGTACCTTAACCAAACCAATAATGGCAATTATTACAACCCACGAAAGCAAATAGACAAGGAAATTCTTGTTGTCTTGAGATATATTCAGGTGATAGACAAGTCCGTATTGATATATAAAGAAGCGCAGTGAGAGCAACACTTCAAGAATTCTAGAGCTCAACACTGAATGACGTAGATGTGCATTCTCAGCATTCCACCATGACTCCCAGCTCTTCTCTGGTTGCACTCCTATGCCCCCTTGATTCCTCATCCACCTGTTCCAGTCAGCCCAGTCCTCAACAATTTTTTGCCAAGCAAAACCAGCTGGGTTAAAAAGAAAAGGGGTAAACAGCCAAGTCACTGCCATAAACCACGTTGAGTATGTGATCATCACGTGCACCACATTGCTCACATAAGATCTCCTAAAGATGTGGTAGACTATCAAAAGGAAGACCAACTCAAATCCTTTGACGAAGTGACTCCTGGAATACAGCTGATAGTTTTCTGTAAAGCTTGCATGGAAAACTACGAATTTACGTCCGGTGGGACGGTATTTAGCACCCCCATGGAGAATAGTACGGCCATAGTAGTGTGCTTTTGTTCCAAGAGAGAACGTGAAGAAAACTGAAGCAAACTGCAATTGCATGAGGATAAAATCACTTAGAGCTGAACGGAAACCCTTCTCCAAACCTAGTTCCATCACCATAGGCAATCCTGTAAGCAGTCCCAGCTGGAGAAAAGACTGAGATGCAAGAGCTGTTTCTAAGGACTTTATATTCTGAGTCTGAGCATCTCGTAACAGAGCCCTCTGCAGGCCACTGAGAACCAAGTATAACTGCCCATAGAGGAAAACATAAACCCCCACAACTGATATCTGCACAACATAGATCAGCTGAAACAATTAGACTGATAGGTAGTGCTATTCATAGCAGTGCTAAGGTTCATAATAGCATAGATCTACCTAAACTCACTACGTACAAATAAAAGGCAAAAGAATAATCCTTCTGCCCTCACTGTGCAGCTGCATGTATATATGTAAATAAAAATGATCCCACCAACAGAAGTAGAGAATTTTTTCTTCAAAAACTACATATCCTCAATGATATTGTGAAATCCAAAACAATTTTGACCATATCTAGATTTAAAACATATTAAACTACTCCAGAAATCCTAAAGGTTTAAGAAAATTAACGATGAGTATTTATAAATCAGAAACATAAAATAAATTTAATATCTGCCAGACAATATTTTACATTTTCCGAATAAGGTAAGCCTTAAATTTTTCAAAGGGAGAGAGAGAGAGCATACTAGGCTGTTGAAGTAAAATCCCACTGTTGTAAAATAGCATGACAGCATCCTGAAGAAATCAAATCGCCGACCTAGCCGGTGAATATCACGACTTATTGTTTGCTCACTATTGCCATTTGCCACTTTAGCTTCAAATTTTGATATCTGATTAAGACCAACATCGCGCCCTTTGCCAACTTGAATGTACTCATTGTAAGTAATATTCCCACGACGCAATATGGAATTATACCCTGTGAAAAGAATTTCAAATCAGCAGTTGTTTCAGAAAATTATATGATGATTTCGACTTCAATGAAAGGTAAACTTAGAACTTACCAGCAAATACATCCTCACTTAAGTTTATAGTTTTAGATGCTTTACTGATGCCACCTCTTGTTAAATGAAATATCCGATCAAAAATGTCTGGATGGCCATAGTGAAACCGTACCCTACAGTCAAGGAAAATATCCATCTGAGTATAAATTGACTTCAGAATGAGCTTCTTACATATGCATCACATAGTAAATACCGAAACTTATGAATAACTGTGCGATGTCCTCAATTCCCCCACACCTGTTATTTACAGTAGCTGTATTATAGCTGGAGTTTAACAAGATGGGCCTCTTTGTTATGAATAACACTTGTATTCAATAATAGCCCCATGGGGGCAATAATATATATGAGTATATGAGGAGTACACAAAGAGGACTCTACTAACGGACTCTATACTCCTAACACGCTTGATCACGATACTAAGTTTCCAACACTATCAATCTGTGAGCAATTAAAATATACAGATATTAACCAAAGGTAAAATGGTTAAAAATGAGTTTGAATAAGAATAAATAGACACCCTAATTCGAGTATAAGAGGACTCGAACATGGGTGAGCTAGGCTGAGTTCCAAAATATAACGTTCTGAACATGTGTTATTCAACTTTCTCAAAGTGGCATTTTGAGAAGATTTAAAACAAGGGGTTTCATCTCATCAGCCTTTGTTTCAATGCTCTTATGTGTATCTGGGATTTTTCAATAACATATTCAGATTTTCCTCTAACATGGAACATTATTCCATCAGAAATTATAACTTAAAACAAAAGAATTTAGTTTGTGCTATTGTTGCCTATATTATAAGATAAAATGAGAAGAATGTTTTCACCTAAGGGGATCAGCAAGAAATCTTTGTCCAATTGTAACAAAGCTTGTCTCTTGATATGACATGAAGCCAGCAAGAGAAGAAACACTGCACAAACAATAATAGCATAATTATCCTTCTAGAGACAAAATATGTTTCAAAGAAATGTGTTATAAGATTACAGACCTTCCAGTGAAGATATGCTCTCTGAGGCCAAGGATGGTTGGAGCTTGGTCCCTAGGATGCCTTACAAACTCTTGAAGGACATTCCTCATTTTGTAAGCTTCTTCCAGATAGTTGTCCTAATATCAAGTTGTATACATGAAGGTAAAATCTTTTAAAAGAGAGAGAGAGAGAGCATGATTATAGAATCATGTGCAACATTACTTGATTCATATCAATTGTTTGCAGAGCTTCTCCACGAGTGAAGATAATGGCATGGTTCTGATTTTCAGGCTTCCCTTCTCCAATGATGGGCGGACCAGGCAGCTTTATACGGTAAATCTCCTATGGACGTAACCAAGTTAGCAAAGGCCAAGGGATTAAAGTGATTAAAAGATTTACAAGCAAGATTGTTAATGGGGATGATAATTATGATTAATGACTAACAAGAGATAGCCATGGTGACGAAGTAGGAGAGAGGTACTTTCAAGGAATCTTAGGCGTAATCAGTACAAGACTTCCTAGTGTTTTTTTTGTTTTTTTTTTGGAGAAGACTTCCTAGTTTTAGTCATATATGAGAGCATTACCTGGTCAAAATTGTTTTCTGCTTTTATTAACACAGAGGAATAAACCTTCTCAGGAGAGTCATTTACTATGACTTCCTTCTCTTCGATATAAGCGACCCGCAGAGTAGAGTACCTTTATTGGGCACAAGTGAAAAAGATCAGGCTGACTCTAGTGACCATCATTTTTCTAAAATTATATATGTTCCAATGCATACCTCGTCATCAAATCTATGATGTCTTGAGCATGGGAATCACCTTTGATTTTCTGTTCCCCAAACTTCTGGCATGAAATGACATATGAAAATTTCATATCTGCAACGGCTTCTATTTCAATCGATAATGCTTGATGGAAGTTTCTTTTATTTTTTCCTTGCTCAGTTGCCAAAGGTCCTTTATATAATTCTGCATAAGTTTTGAAAAATTGAATTAGTGGAAACATAACAGTTACAAAGAAACATAGAGCTGAAGGTTATGAAATCACAAGAACTTTAAATGTCTAACTATTCTAGTTGGTTATAAATTTCTGCCATGCAGGAATGGGAAGTATAACTGATTTTGTTAGTGCAAGATTTCCATACGCACCTTGATCACTTGCCCTGTCTAAGAAAGCTTGTAGTCTTAATGCTTTTCTGTAGTACATCATTCCCCGAACTAGATAATTTATAATAAAAACAGGAGTGAGATGGGGGAGCCATGAGGTTAAATCATAATACAACACTGAGAATGATACTCTGGATTACCAGTTCGGCTCAGTGTTTGGCCACGGTAGGAAGCCCAGTATCTAATTTCATCAATTGTTACCTTTGTACCAAGGCGTTCCAAAAAGTTTTTCCATTCATCTAAAATCATAAGAATACCTCAGTAACATAAAGATGGATGTCTCATATTGATATTTTAATAACATTTTTTTTCTCGATCCACGCAGGAGAACTGTGCGTCATTTCATTAAGGTAGAAGAAAAGTATAACGGTCTAGACAGACCACCCTAGGCACCATAAGAATGTCACCACCCACCATATCTTAGTAACATATGGTAATCCAGTATGTTTTCATATAAATAAATGCATGCAGTTACAGTAGCAGTCAAAAGAAAGTTTTGCTATATTGATGACCTGGATATATCTTTTGCATGTAGGAAAGGATGGACGCTTCTTCATCTTGATTTGAATGAAGTTCTTCATCAGAAAACTTCACTTCTTCCATGAAATATGGAGTTATTATGCTGGACAAAGTATGTAATGTCAGGATACACTACAACACATAAATCACAATTCTTTTCCATTGAGATGGATGAAGAAACAAAGAGCTACAATCATCAGAACAGCTCTCTTATATTTATAGAAATTCTTATTGGTTATCATCTTATTGAGGTGATTAGTCGGAAATCAATAGTGCCAATACCACAAAAAAAATGGTTGCTTGTGGTTGCACATGAGGGTTCTGGTAATCAATGTTACTGAAGGGACTCCTATGATGTTATTACTGAACCTTGTGATGGACTTATCAGGAGACAGTACTTACGAACAGGTTAGCTGCTCCAATTGATGAAAGGGAAGGGATATATTGAATGGAGACTGTTCAGGGATATAGTCTGAATTATTTGGACTTTTAACATCAGATAGTCTGGATTTGGTTCATCTCTGAGATAGATCATGTGTGCAAAATATGTTACTTTTATTTGGTAGTGTATGCCATCAATATTCAGATAATCTGAGTTGCTACTGGCAGCAAACCGACAACGATCACTTTGTCAGAAACAAAATATAAATAAAGCGCTCATTGGTTAACAATTTGGGATTATTCAAGGTAACTTTTTTTTTGAGACTCGATTATTCAAGGTAACTTGGAACAAGTTCAAATAGCTTCAAAAGTGGAAGTATTACCTAAAAGATAACATACTGCGAACTTTGGGAGCAGCAGGCATATCCATAAACAGAGATGTGGCGAAGAATGAAATGCGTCGTCTGGCCTCTGAATTCGATGGTATTTCTTCAACCTTTTCTTTTGTATTAAGCAAAAGGTAGAGGCGTTTAACCTGAATATGCAATGGCATTTCGTCATCCAAAGAGTTATAATCTGTTCAATTATCCTTAGGTACTCAACGGTTAGCTCAGACCTGTTCTTTTTGCTGACTGAGCTGTCCATCAAGAAATGGATATCGGATGCTTGTTTTTGAGCTGACTGATGCAAAGAGCTCTGGTTCATAGTACCCAAATGCGCCATAATCGTCAGAGATAAGTCTCTCAGAACAATTAACCACATCCAGTATACTGTACAAATAAGAAGTTATTATACAGTTATAACAAAAAAAAAGTCAACTTTTATTAAGAAATTCTTACCTTTGAGCATCCACAATCATATCTTGAATTAGAATATCAACAATATCTTGAAGCACAATTGTCACCTCATATCGATGTTCTTGTTTGTTTATAAACTAGGTAACACATTCAAGGAAATTTCATTATATTGTTTGGCACATACAGAGGATCCTAAAGAGCACGAAAGGGCTGTCTGCACTATCTTAATAGAGTTCAAGATATAAGAAAAGACTGTATTGGCTGTCCATCAATATAAAGAGCTCAAGAGGAAATAATCTATCCTCTCTTTTAAGTTCTCCAAATGTGATGCTACATTTCTAATTCTAGCAAACAATAAATACAAGGTGGCACTTCAGAAAACAAAAGGAGAATATTCCATGTTTGAACTGTGTCTATATAGCAGATGTTTCAACTATAGCTATCCCTTCCAGAACTTAACTAACACTAGTATACTACCTCCGTTCCAAATTATTATTCGTTGTTGACTTTGTCTCGTAACGTTTGACCATTCGTATTATTCAAAAAATTGTACGAGTATCATTTATTTTGTTTGTGACTTACTTTGTCATCACATATACTTAAGTATGACTTATTTTCCGTATATTTAGACTAAATTTTTTAATAAGACAAATGGTCAAATGTTGTGGAAAAAAGTAACAGCGAATAGTAATTTGGAACGGAGGGAGTAATACAGAACCTTGATTGCTCTCATGCACATTTTTGCCTTGGTCCTGGCCAGTGACTGGCATGACATGTGAGTACAGAGTAAGCAACAAGCCTACTGTCATGGTTTGGGTTTTGGTGGGAAGGTGTGCTCCTCGGTGACAAAGTGGCCAATGATGGGTGCACCTGCTCCCGTGGTGTAGTACAGGGAGGAGATGGGTTGGGCGATGGGTCGGGGTGGGGTCAAATATGATTATCTTCAAGTCCCATAACTGGATTTTTATCTTATTAAGTCCCTCAGTACTCAACTTCTCAGGGTTGGCTGATGTGAGCAGCTGCCGTGGATGGTTTGGCTTCTGTGCCTCCTACACGGCATGCTGGGTCACATGGGCCTTCCTTCTTATATAATGGAGCATCACCTTAACACATTCCAATTGCAGAACAAGGACAGAAGGATATGCTAAGGTTGCAGTAAAAAGAAAAGGATAAACAGTTAAGCAGGTAGACTGTCAAAGCAGAGCCTAGAATTGCCCTAAAAAAAGAATCTTTAATTACCATTCATATGACAAGGACACAGTGACAAAACAGTGAAGTAGACCACAATAAATAGAAGAGGGGTCGTAGATAGTTCTAATGCTGTGATTACCAGAAGTTCAGTCAACCGTTCAAATTTGCTGAACAGTGAAGGCAAATGATCCATCTTAAAATCGGCCAGCAGGCTTGAGTTCTGAATGCTCTTTTCTATTTCATTGAATATGGCAGCTACCACCCTGAACACAGTCTGTAAATATCATAACAATATTCACAGGAATATGTACTATCAAAACTACAAGCCTGGGCAAAAGAATAGTGCTGGAGGTAACCTTGGGATAAATTGGATTACCTCTTCTCTGTCTCGCCAATAATGAGAAATCTGAAAATATTTTTTGTCAATTCGTAGAAATCGTTGATAGAGCAAAACATGTAGGTATCCTTCTTAATTTTCCGGAATAGTTGAGCACTTTTTCCAGTAAAATTCGCTGCCATATCCACTGCTTCTGAAAACTAGAATGTAATAAAAAAATGAGATTATAGATAAATATTTGCTGGCAGAGATAGAAATGGTACTGATATATGCCAAATTGCAGAAGTCACAAAAAATCCATCAATGAAGTACAACTCAAAAGAATGTCTTGGAAAGGTCGAAAACAGAACATACTATTCAAATTGAAAAGAATAAATCACTTTTTTAAGCATATAACATGTTTTGTGTTTATAACGTGAAACTGTAAACATTTGTTCAATGATCCACAGACCATTTCCTTTTTGTTTTTGTGGAGTGTATAGTTGACGGTTTGCAACATAAATATCCCCAGTAATTTTTCAGTGATGCTTCTTACAAGTATAAATCTATTGGTACTGAAACGTGTGTCATCATAAAGTAATGTTTTCTAAATCTCAAATTACGAACTTTAAGTTATGTGATTAAAGTTTATCGTTCACAAGCTTTATTCTGCATAATTCCAAATAATATTATATTTATGAAAGATGCATTTGCATAATAATGTGCTAATTTGTTGTGGACTAATTTAACTAGGATAGATGAACACGAACAGCAGAGGCATAACCAATCTCGCCCTCCGAGGAGGCTCTGAGAATTAGGGTTTTACTTCTGCTTAACCTAATCAGATATAAGGGGCCTCTATTAAATAGAGGTGACTCTCCTAAACCCTAATCTACAGGGTGTTGCTACACTACCCACGTGCTACAGTACCGCGGGTACTGTTTAGGGGCTGGGCCCTAGGCCCACTGGCCATAACACTTCACCACCCCTCGAAGCAGGGCCGGTCCTAGCATTTTGGGGGACAGGGCAAAATAAAAAGGGCCCTTTTTATTAAGACACGAATTTACTTAATTTACTTGCCGTAAAAATAGTTTTATATGTAGCAATCCTGACTCGAATTAATGAGAAATAAATGGAAAGCCAAAAAAATAGATCATAAGCCATTCAGAGTATATCTGAGCTAGGAGAGAATAGTTTACTAAACTTGGTCACCATAATATGGAGAGATGAGGAAAATAAAACCCATAGTCAAATGTATGCTTAGAGGAAGATAACAAGAAACATGAACTAAATGAAAAGCTAGAAAAGAATATGAATTACTAAGTACGGAGTACATTGAATGGGCAAGATTTTTAGAACTGATACTTTATATTAGTGGGCTCTTTAGCTCTTATATATTTGTTCTCTCTTTACTGTATATACTGGCACATGGGGCCCTCTGGACCCTAGGGCCCGGGGCGGTTGCCCCTCTCGCCCTGCCCCAGGACCGGGCCTACCTCGAAGACAGCTCGTCCTCGAGCTGGGATAATGCGCAGAACAGCAGAGACCCGACGGACGACTCAACACCCTACGATAATACTCAACCATTATCTAAAATAAGACTTTTACATCTCGGCTCATTCTCTTATTATTAACTAAACTCCAACTATTTATCCACGTCGCATCTCTAATTGAAGGAGGACCCATCGAGAAGCTTGAAAAGAGAGGCGTAGATGGACTCCGGGTCTACTGCGCATGCATCATATCTGTTATCCGCAACAAACCATCTCGAAAGCTGACTCCCTTTCCTTCACGCATGCAGGCACCGATCCTTCTGGAAACAGATTGCATGCAGGGATGCAGCAACGACCCATCTAAAATTGATTTGTTCTCCTGAACACAACTTAGATGCATGCAGACATGCAGCAAGACAACCTCCTGGCTCCCAAGGAAATACCAAGAACCTGATCCCATCTACATGCATGCCTTGTTCCTGCGCATCCAACCCTTCTCATGAGTAGAAGACCATTATGGCGGACGGCGGCGAATCCCACGACAGGTGCTGGGTGCAACTGCCGTCTGAAGGATGTGGTGGCACCTCGCTAGGAAGCCGCGAGTTGCCGCATGCAGACGCAACGCCGCTGCCGCCTGAAGACGCTGGATGCAGCAGGCAGCTGTCGGGCTTGATGGCGCTACTGCTGCGGTCGTCGAAGAGGTTGCCGTAGAAGTCGCCAGGATGAGCGCCGCGGGTGGCGGTTCCGGACGAGTTGCGGCAGGAGGTGTCGCGGAAGGTGCCGCGGGGACGGGCGCCGACGAGACAGGTGCCGCGGGCGTCACCATGACGATTGCCGCAGAAGGCGCTGCCAAATACGAGGTCGCGGTCGTTGGCGGAGACGAGGGCGCCGGCGCGGGGGCGGGCGCCGCAAATGGGGTGAGAACGGGCGTCGCGAAGCGCTTGGTGGTGCCGTCCACGAATTCCGACCAAGACGGCTCGCCATGGTCCTTCTCCAGGCGGACGTACCATTGTTTGGCGGCGCCTTCCATCCTGAAAGAAGCTATGAAGACCTTCATAGTCTCGTGTAATTGCCCTGCATCGAAGCACTGATCGCAATGGCGCAACCACTGCAATGGATCGGAACTTCCATCAAAGGCTAGGATCTGGAATATGGAGAATCCCATAGTGGCTGGATTGCATTAGGGGTGGGCTATGGGTGGGATTTGTGGTGGCGGCGGTGGAAGCAGATGCGATCCAAGAAAGCTGGCTCTGAATACCAAGTTGTTATGGACTAATTTAACTGGGATAGATGAACACAAACAGCAGAGGCAGCACCAATCTCGCCCTCCGAGGAGGCTCTGAGAATTAGGGTTTTACTTCTGCTTAACCTAATTCAATATAAGGGCCCTCTATTAAATAGAGGTGACTCTCCTAAACCCTAATCTACAGTGTGTTGCTATAGTACCCACGCGCTATAGTACCGCAGGTACTGTTTACGGGCCGAGCCCTAGGCCTCCCGCCAGCCCACTGGCCATAACATAATCGTGACACAATTCTGTCCAAGGTATGTGGAAACCAGAAACAAAATTTATCAAAATAAATAGATTATGCCAACTTCACCAATACGATGGTGTTGCAAAAGACAGTAATATCATTTTAAACAAACCACAAGATGTCATGTACCATAGAATAGATCAGCTTACCTTTTTAGCAAGTAAAAACAATGGCCAACGAATAGAACCAGAACTATGCTCTAGTGACATGGGCATCGTCATCAAATCCATCTCTCTGGGAAACAACAATTTTTCTTTACTGGTCTGGTGAAACTTAAGTTGCAGCAGAGTAATCAAAGTGTACCTATTGCTTATTAAGTCCTCTGAACGGAAGCTATTTATTATCTGGTTCCAAACCAAAGCAAACTTCGTCGGGTCGAGTCTTTCAGCTTTACCTAATTTCTGAAAACAGGGAATCATTTGAAAAAAAGAACAGAATGCACATAAGGGGAAAAGTATCTTCAGGTAGTTCAAAAATGGCATGAATATTTTTCACCTTGAATATTTTCTTCTCCAAGAAACTAGGAAACATTCCCTTTTTCTCTTTTGGCATTGCAGGAGGAACAAGAGACATATTGAAGGCTTCAGGTAAGGTACAAAACCGACTTTTCACCATTCCCATTGTGCGAATCTATGAGTATCAGAGGTAAGAATCCGGTAGGGTATAGACATCTGAAATGAGTTCCCATGTTAAGTGATGCCTCATCTCACCTCACCAAGATGATGGATAATACCACACATACCACCTAAAATAGTACAGAATACAGAATACCATATCTGTGTGTCCATGAAATAGACCTGTTGGGAATTAAAAGAAAAAAAAATTAGATAATCCCAGTTCCAGAGGCATATGCACAATTACAACTGTAATTACTGTAAGTATATATGGAATCCTCACAAGAATTATAGGGGTCCATACAGCAAGAATAGCGCCAGCATTGCTCTTGACTGGTGCAAAATCAGAAGAATGGAATCATTATTTTTGTTTGACTGTAATTTGACAGTGCAAATATAATATTACAAAAAGTAAGGAAAAAGACAAATAGCAAGATAGCATATGAGAACCTTGTGGGAAGAACTCATGCCACTCATATTTGTTCACATTGATCTTCATAATTTCTTTTGTAGGTCCTACAAGAGGCTTAATCTGTATATATTTTGGTCAAAAAATGATGTATCACGAAGCAGTGTAAGAACAACAAACAGAACTTTTCCAGTTGTCACTATGATCCATGTGCAGTGCATGTTTGAGAGCGAATCTTACTTCAAAGTAGTAGCTGAATAAAAATTTACTTGACAAGAGAATCATCCAAAAAGCTGTGTACCTGTGAGGTATAGAAAGAATGGTTTGACTCATACTAAATGACCGAAACAAAGTAAAGCAATTGTAAACAAATACATTACTTCAGCAAAGGTACTAGTCCTTCTTGCATTCCTCGTCCAACATACAATTGTGGCTGCACAAGTAATTGTCATTAGGGCATAATAACAAGATATGTAAGCCATATGGTGAAGTGCAAAGAGGTAGTGCCTATGTTAAAAAAGCAAATTATTTTAGAACTTTAAAGGTGCTGAATTTATTCTATAAATTCCATGACAATGCATCTAAATTACTTTTATGACAACATCCCTTTGTTATATTAAATTACAAGGTTTAAAAACGCAAAGAGAAAGAACATACCTGACACCACCATGACAATATACTGCAAATTCGCCAAGTAGATGTCTCTATGTAGTTGGTGACAGCTGGGACAAAAAATAAAGCCATCCCAATCACATTGCTTGCGAGGTACAATCCAACAACCACCATATATTTTGACAGGCAGAACATTCCCAGAAAGGTTTTAGATCGTTTAGCTGAACAAGCCTTATAATTTTGAGAACTGGCATAAAATATAGGAAGAATGATCGCCCATGCCACCGCAAGAGAAAGTTTTAGAGTAAATCGTAGTATCTGGTCAGATCTCATTGTTCGCTTGGTTTTCCATGAGAAAGCAATGTCAAGGACAACTGCAAGAAAAAGTAGGTATGTTAACCATGAATGAAAGATATTGGGAGAAAAAAGAGAAACAAAAGTAGGGGGAGGGGCTCGAATATGCAGGAGAGTTGTGCATCATTATATTAAGAATAGGACAAAGAGTCTAAGAAGATTCAAACATGGCCAACAAGGCAAAGCTTAGTCACATGAGGACTCAACTGAGAAATAGAAAGAAAAAACGACCAGCGACCAGTACAACAAAAATAGGTATCTCAATTCATTAAGCATTACTTATCTTAATATAATAACTGATCATGTGTAGACTATAGTCACATGATAAAAAAATTTGTGTCAACCTTGAATAACTCGAAGTACTGCATTGGTGATGAAAATACTCAGAATATCCTCAAAAATTATTGGATCAAGTAACTGAGTAGGGCTCTCTAATCCATGCCATGCCATTATTATCAGAACCTGAAAAATAAATAAATAAGGATATGTATCTAAAGGTCTGACAGAATTGCAAAAGTAATCATAAATGCATTCACTCAATCATTAAATGATAGAAAACTAGACCTGAAGTCCAAGCACAAGAAGTGTCCACATCCTATCAAAGCTTCTGAACAGATGCCAAAAGGAACGGACCTCAACAAAGTTCGTCTTTCCCAACCACCTTCGTTGAGAAGTGGGATTCGTAGTTTGCTAGATGCAGTACCACCAAAAAATAGGAACAGAAATGGGTAAACAACAAAATCAAACAAATGTACCCAAATCCAAGCATCCTCTGAGTCTTGCATGTACATGAACAACCATGCAGCATAGAGATCACCGCACAGTAAGTTATGTCAAAGCACATAATAAACTAGTTGTTCAGATTCCTTGCACAGTAAGTTATGTCAAATCACATAATAAACTAGTTGTTCAGATTCCTTGAACCTTGAGGGTTCTAGTAAGTGCTGTATACAGTGTGATAATATGCAAGCAATACAGTGGACGTGTGAAGCAATCAGCTTCACAGAGTGTATATACATAACAATTAAGCCTTTTTTTCAATTTCAGTGAATAAAATTGATCTGTGCATAAATAAGTGATAAGCCTTGTTATATGCTTCAAATATCACATATTTTTTAGGATTGTCACTTTTGAAATGAGAGTTACCTGTTGTCTTTGTTCGGCTGCTTCTGAATTAAGATAGTTTCCTATTGATGTTGATGAGGACTCATGAGGCAGTTGGGGATTTTGCTGCTCAGTTTGCTGAGATGTGTCTACAGACACTAGAGGAACACAGCTAGCACGATTTTCAAAGCCATGTGGCACCCTTGATAATCTTGATCCACAAGGAGTCTAAGGAACACGAGAAGTCAACAATAGTAAGGATAAGAGAAAGAACTCCATCACAAAGGAAAATCTTGAATATCCCTAAAATCATGCATGATTATAGCTATATTCTGAGTTGTAGATTTCAATCAAGTTCATGCCGTAGATAATGCCCTAGCATGCAAGTATGCTACAGTTGTTCCTGCATGAAAAAAAACTACAAATATATGGCAACTGGAGCTTTAAATCTGAGCTTCATTTGAAAGGGTTAAATGGAAGTCGCTACTTGGCTCCTTTAGAATAAGTCTTTGTTGGTCATTGTGGGGCTGGTTTGTTTGTGGGGCTGCTGGTCCTTGTTTAGGACAGCGGTTAGCATCTTTGTATGGTGGTCCTTGTGGGGCTGCAAATGCTCTGTACTACTGGTCAATAGTAGGGCTAGTGGGGCTGCAGCATCTAGACTAGGACAGCAGCACATGGTGGTGGTTTTGCTGCCCTCTAGGACAGTAGCATCTTAGACTAACATATTAGAATATGCCGGACTGGTTGGCAGCCTATAAATATGCATCCCCAACCCCTTGGGTTGGCAAGGCGTTGTGAGAAAGAAAACAGAAAATTACCCCAACTCATCCTCTCAATGAGAATAACAGTTCAGCTACTAACAACTGGTATCAGAGCCGTTCTATCCTGCAGCCTAAACATTTCCTGCTCAACTCCCTCTCCAGTGCACCAGCAGCCTCAACCGGTGGCAGCAATAGCGGCTGCCCCTGTCCACTCTCACTCCTCCGAGCAGGCGGGCAGCAGCTCGTCAGATGGAGGTTCCCCCCGATGCAGCCACCCCCCCCTCCCCAGACGCCATGTCCACGGGGCACTCTCAGCGAGCGGCGGTGAAGACCGCGGCGGCGGAGCTGGCAGCAGCCAGGGTGGAGGTGGAAGCAGCAGCGGCGGTGGATGTAGCGTGTGGCGGCAACAGAGGTCGAGTTCTTGCGCGGCAGGGCTAGCAGCTCCATCTCGGCTGACGGCAGCGCCTACGCAGACCTCGACCTGCTGGCGAGTGGTGCAGCGCGAGAGCGGGTGGCGCGGTGGTTAGCCACGCACGACGGCGGCGCTCCTACAGGAGGCGCGCCCAATGGCGGCGCGCGCCCGACGGCGGCGCTACCGTGGGAAGCGCACCCGACGGCGGCGCTCCTGTATGAGGCGCGCCTAACAACAGCGCTCCGGCAGGAGACGCGCACGGTGGCGGCGCTCCCGTGGGAGGCGCGCCCAGCGGCGGCGCCTCTACGCGGTCCGGACGGTGGTCAGGGACGTCGGTCCCGGTGCTGGGTGGCCTACCCTCACCAAGACTAACTACGTCGAGTGGGCCGCGCTCATGAAGATCAAGCTCCAAGTGCGGCACATGTGGGAGGTGGTCCAGTGCAGCGACGTCGACTACAATGAGGATCGACGGGCGCTGGAGGCCCTCATCACCGCAGTCCCGCCCAAGATGCAGTTCTCGCTTTCTCAGAAGCGGACTGCCAAGGAGGTTTCGGACGCCATCGCGGCGGCACGCATCAGCAGCGATCGCGCCCGCAAGTCCACACTACAGACACTCTGCAAGGAGTGGGAGAACCTGGCTTTCATGCCAGGTGAGGACGTTGATGACTTTGCTCTTCATCTCGACTCCCTGCTGCAGAAAATGGTGCAGTACGGCGACGACAACTACGACGAGGCGAGAGCTGTTGAGAAGCTCTACGTCCCGGAGAAGTACAGGCAGATCGCTCGCTTGATCGAGTCTCTGCTGGACCTATCCACGATGTCGTCGACAGCGATGAGCCACCGGCTCACTCGGGGCCTGTCACCATTGGCGGGAAGCTTCACTTCACTCGGGAGCAGTGGGAGGCCTGCCAAGGTGATAGGAGGAAGGGGAGTCTTCCTCCTCGATAGGCGTCGAAGCGCCCAAGGCGGCGGCGCCAGCAAGCGCAAGGACCCCCGCGACGACAGCTGCCACAACTGTGGCAGAACTGGCCATTGGACCAAGGACTGCAAGCAGCCGAAGCGTAGAGTCGGCGGCCAGGTCCACGTCGCGCAGGCTCAGGCCAACGACGAGCGAGCCAGTTCCTAATGCACGCGAGTGTCGAGCTACACTCCTCTCCCGTGCCAAACGTCACCGCGCTCCTCCACCTCGACAAGTCGCATGCTCACGTCCTTCTCGGGAAGGACGCGAGTGAGGAGAAGACCAACGGGTGGTACCTCGACACGGGCGCCACCCACCACATGACCGGGCGGTGCGAGTATTTCTCCGACCTCGACACCACCGTGAGGGGCTCCGTCAAGTTCGGGGACGCCTCTGCCGTGGAGATCGAGGGTGCCGGAACCGTCATCTTCGAGGCGAAGACCGGCGAGCACCGTGTGCTCACCGGTGTTTACTACATCCCAGCTCTGCGCAACTCGATCATCAGCTTGGGCCAGCTGGATGAGAACGGGTCGCGCGTGGAGATCGAGCACGGGGTGCTGCGGATCGAGGATCCTTGTCGTCGACTTCCCACCAAGGTGAGCAAGGGGAACAACCGTCTCTACGTGCTTCATGCACAGGTGGTGCAGCCCCTCTGCCTTGCAGCTCGACGAGACGACGACGCATGGCGGTGGCACGAGCGCTTTGGGCACCTCAACTTTTAGGCCCTGAGGCAGCTCGGTGCCAAGGAGATGGTGCGGGGCATGCCGCACATCGACCACGTGGAGCAGCTCTGCGACACGTGTGTGCTGACGAAGCAGCGACGACTCCCCTTCCCGCACCAGGCCAGCTACCGCGCCGAGGAGAAGCTGGAGCTGGTGCACGGTGGCCTGTGCGGTCTCGTCACACCGGCTACTCCTGGAGGCCAGCGCTACATCCTTCCACTCATCGACGACGTCTCCCGCTACATGTGGGTGGCCCTCCTCGACACCAAGGCGGCTATTGCAGACGCTATCAAGCGTCATCAAGCCGCTACGGAGAAGGAGTGTGGTCGCAAGCTCTGTGTGTTGCGCACGGACAACGGCGGTGAGTTCACGGCGGCCGAGTTCGCGGCGTACTGTGCCGCTGACGGCATTTAGCGCCACTACTCCGCGCCGTACAGTCCGCAACAGAACGGCGTCATTGAGCGGCGCAACCAGACGATTGTGGGGATGGCTCGGTCCCTCCTCAAGCAGAGGGGGATGTCGGCTGTCTTCTGGGGAGAGGCCGTGGTGACGGCCGTCTACATCCTCAACCGCTCGCCGACCAAGGCACTCGACGGCAAAACGCCGTACGAGGCTTGGCATGAGCGCAAGCCGGCGGTCTCCCACTTGCGGATCTTCGGCTGCCTCGCATTCGCCAAGGAGCTTGGCCACGTCGGCAAACTCGACGACAGGAGCACTCCAGGAGTGTTCATCGGCTACGCGGAGGGTTCGAAGGCCTACCGCATTCTCGACCCGACGACACAGTGTGTGCGCACGGCGCGCGACGTTGTGTTCGACGAAGGGCGAGGATGGGCGTGGGATAAGACGGTGGACGACGGCTCGCCTCCGACGTACGACGACTTCATTGTCGAGTACATCCACTTCGAGGGGGCTGGGGGAGTAGGCAGTTGTTCTTCGCCGAACGTGCATACCCCAGTCCCCGAGCCTCCACCGACTCCGGAAGCACCACACTCCCCAGCCACGACTCCAGCTGCGTCAAGTTCTTCACCGACTCCGGTGCCTGCCGGCAGCACTGCGCTCTTCAGCCACAACTCCGACTGCGGCGAGCCCTTCGCCGGCTCCACCACAGCCGTCGACACCACGTACCGCAGCATTAACAGCCACCCCGTCGGGCACGTCTACATCAGCAATGGCTCCTCTCGAGCACAGCCCGGTCGAGTTCGCTACCCCGCTCTCCCAAGACGAGGAACGCATCGACGCGTACTACGACGGCGAGCCGTTGCGGTACCGTACGATGGAGGACCTTCTCGGTGACCAGCCGCTGTCGGGACTGGTGCCTCACGACTGGGAGGCACAGTTGCACCTTGCGTGCGACGACGGCGAGCCTCGGTCTTTCGCAGAGGCCGAGCGACAGGCGGAATGGCACGCCGCGATGAAGTCGAAGATGGACGCTGTTGAGAAGAACCGCACCTAGGAGCTTGCTGATCTCCCTCAAAGTCACCACGCGATCACTCTTAAGTGGGTGTTCAAGCTAAGGAGGGATGAAGCCGGCGTCGTCGTCGAGCACAAGGATCGCCTGGTAGCACGCGATTTCGTGCAACAGGAGGGGATCGACTTCAACGATGCCTTCGCCCCCGTGGCATGGATGGAGTCTGTGCGACTCCTTGTGCTAGCTGCCCAGGGGGGGCTGGCGTGTCCATCACATGGACGACAAGTCGGCGTTTCTTAACGGCGACTTGAACGAGGAGATCTACGTGCACCAGCCGCCGGGGTTTGCAATCCCCGGCAAGGAGGGCAAGGTGCTACGCCTGCGCAAGGCCCTCTATGGCTTGCGGCAGGCACCGAGGGAGTGAAATGTCAAGTTGGATTCCACGCTCAAGAAGATAGGCTTCGAGCAAAGTCCTACCGGCGGGGCAGTGGAGGACATGCCTTGCTGGTGGGTGTCTACGTCGACGACTTGGTGATCACCGGCACCAAGGATGCGGAGGTGGCGGCATTCAAGGAAGAGATGAAGGCCACCTTCCAGATGAGTGACCTGGGGCCTCTCTCCTTCTACCTGGGGATCGAGGTGCACCAGGATGCCTCCGGGATCACGCTTCGACAAACCACCTACGCCAAGCGCGTCGTTGAGCTGGCTAGGCTCACTGACTACAACCCGGTTCTCACTCCCATGGAGGAGCGGCTGAAGCTAAGCCACGGCAGCACGGCGGAGGAGGTGGACGCTACGCAGTGCCAGCGTCTTGTGGGGAGCCTTCGCTACCTCGCCCACACACGACAGGACTTGGCGTTCTCCGTCGGCTACGTTAGTCGGTTCATGCAGCGACTAACGAAGGAGCACCAGCAGGCTGTGAAGAGGATCATCCGCTATGTTGCGGGGACTCTCAACCACGGTCTCTACTACCCGAGGTGTCCTGGGGAGGCACACTTCGTCGGGTACAACGACAGCGACCACGCCGGCGACATCGACACCAGCAAGAGCACAAGCGGGATTCTCTTCTTTCTCGGCAAGTGTCTCGTTAGCTGGCAGTCGGTCAAGTAGCAGGTAGTGGCCCTGTCCAGCTGTGAGGCCGAGTACATAGTGGCATTCACCGCTTCGACACAGGCGCTCTAGCTCGCTCGACTGCTTGGTGATCTCCTCGGCAGAGACACTGGAGCGGTGGAGCTCAGGGTGGACAGCAAGTCCGCCCTGGCCCTGGCGAAGAACCCCGTTTTCCATGAACGGAGCAAGCACATCCGGGTGAGGTACCACTTCATCCGATGTTGCTTGGAGGAAGGGAGCATCAAGGCGAACTACATCAACACCAAGGATCAGCTTGCGGACCTGCTCACCAAGCCCCTTGGGAGGATCAGATTCCTTGAGCTCTGTTCCAGGACCGGGATGGTTCAACCCTCCAACAAGACGACGCACAAGATTTGGGGGGGAGAATGTTCGAATAAGTCTTTATTGGTCTTTGTGGGGCTAGTTTGTTTGTGGGACTGTTGGTCCTTGTTTAGGACAGCGGTTAGCATCTTCGTACAGTGGTTCTTGTGGGGCTGCAGATGCTCTGTACTACTGGTCAATAGTGGGGCTGCAGCATCTAGACTAGGACAGCAGCACATGGTGGTGGTTTTGCTGCCCTCTAGGACAGTAGCATCTCAGACTAGCATATTAGAATATGCCGGGCTGGTTAGCAGCCTATAAATATGCATCCCCAACCCCTTGGGTTGGCATGACATTGTGAGAAAGAAAACAGAAAATTGCCCCAACTCTCCTAGTGCCATCCTCTCGATGAGACTAACAGTTCAGCTACTAACATCCTTTAGGTTTATATACTACTCAGCCGCAACTGAAATTGCAATATGGACTACTAGCACAAGTGTAACATCAAGCATCCACAACATGAGCTAAAGTTTCAAGAAGCCCTTGAGAAATATAATCTATGCAGTAATGATTTTAGTTGAATAGCCAACTAAGATAGGCATCAGTTATCAAAAAAAAAATACTTCCATTATCCGTTTGACTATATATTTGCTCTTCTCCCTTATGATCAGGTTAGCGTATATTTTAATGAGGCCTTTTGAAGCTGAAATGTGTTCTTATATTATGGTAGTTATGGATTGATCTTAGGGAGAAGATAGCTGGAGTAGGAAAGGAAGCAGCAGTAGATGGGACCAAAGGATGAGAAAAGTAGGCTTTAGCAGAGAGAAACAGAGTGAGGCATGAGGTATAGCACATAGAGAGAGGGGGCACGTGAGACCTCTTTGCATTCTTGCATGATTCCAAAAGATCTGGTCACAAGGCTTTATTGGGGCCACTAACAAACTTCATTTATTAGCCCAAAAAATATTTTTCAGATGCCAGTTTGACCAGAACATCTATATACATTTGAACACTTCAAGAAAGAAGTAGAAAAATATAAGCTGGCAATAAAAATAGAAAATAGAAAATAAGAGCATGCATGACGGCACAAATAAAGCAATGTCAATGGAAACCTGAGAGTTCTTAGTCGCAGTTGATATGAAAAAGAAATCATTGTTAAGGCGCATGGGCCAACCAAGCTTAAAGCAATCTGTAGACCTGCATTGTAAAAATATTTAGTACATTTTTTAATCAAAAGTTATACAACAAGAGAGCATGGTATCTAACCAAAAGAATTCATTGAGGTCATCATAGTTCCTCCATGTTGAGTGATCAGATGCTCCGTCCTTGTTCTTTTGTGCTTCCTTCATTAAAGAGGGAAAAGGTTATCATTTGTAAATACAACCTTTAAAGCTGTGTATTAAAGGTTCAAAAGAAGACAATGTGGACCTGAAGTATAACGTTGTATATTGGCTTCACTACATTGTTAAGAAATGATTCATCATCTGCTCCATATGCAGGTCGAACTTTTTCCCCTGTAATTAAGCTTACAGCTCCAGAGAGCACTCCATATAGCTCATATGACATCTGAAACAAGAAATAGCCATACTCAAAGTGAGTTCCACTTAGGGCTAAAGTATTTATAGCAAAGGAAAAAGTGCAGTTCCCAGGTATGCTATTTGGAGAAACATATAAACAAGTTGATCAACTTTGTGTTTTGTAATATCACATAGAAATGCAAAACTTAGCAAATATTCATATTTCAATAGGAAAAAAATGCAGAAAACCTTGACTTTTTTTTTTGTTACAGCACAATCCATTCCGACACCGTTCATATTTATGGCTTCTATGAAAATCTGCCTGTTCTGTAGGGAATTTTAGGGACTGACTTACAATTTTTCTTCCAATATTTCAAGATAATGTGATACTACAATTTCTACTCAGGAAAATGAATTATGAACTAATTGTGGATCAGCCGGAATTAACCATGATACAATTCAACCTGTGGCATTCATAGTAATCTATGGACTGAAAGTATGTGGCTGGCTCCAGCAGTTTTCTCATCTGTGATTATATACATATATCCACTAATGAATTCTGGATTTCTGGTGTTCTAGAGAAAAAAATAATGACTTCAGATATCTCCTATTGGCCTATCATTTTTGCCGTGGTTAGTTGGTTTGGACTTTATGTTAAATCACTTCAGAATATTTTTATTCCCTGCTAACTATGGGAGTTAACATGATATGAGATTGGTGATAACTTGCATGTCTGTAGTTGTTCCAGAATGAAGTATAATACTAAAGAACCTCCCATCTCATTTATTTCAAAAGGATACAAGAAGAAAAAAGAGGAAATGCACATGGAACATTGATTTGTATTGCAAGTACTGGAAACCGCAAGCACAAATTACAACTTGTCAGGCCTTCCCATGTTGGAATCTATGCTTTATAAGACTTTAAATAATATACTACCTCCTTTCTTAAATATGTCTTTTTCTCAAAAAACGCAGGAGAACGCTTCATTATATTAAGAAGAGGAAAAGGGCAGGAGAACCCAACAACAAAAAACACCACAGCACACCACACCACACACACACACACACAACACTACATCACAGACAAGCTATTTAGTTCAAAAATGAACTAAATTGCTTGTCCTAAACGCCATATATTTTTAAAAAAACCTCGACCCGCGGGAAACACCATATATTTGAGAATGGAGGGAGTATATAGTAAGGATTCAAGCAAAAGAATCAACTTCTGTTGAGCTGACAGAAAACCAGTTGTAATGAAACACGCAGGTTTTATTCTTAAAAAATCAAACTAATTAATGTGAAAGGATACTGGTAAAAATGAATTAATTCCGCACCTATAGGATGTCTTTTATTTTCTAGCAATGCAAATTTATCTGACCAGAAAAACTACAGTAAAATGGTAAAAATCCCCGAAATAGTACCAGGAGAAATAGAGAAACATAAATGGTTTAAATCATTAACACTGCAGAGCAGAAGCATGATAAAAGTATCAGAGATATAAATGTTTTAACTTACATGATGAAAAATGTAGCATAAGCACTCTGGCATCAGTCGTAAGTTTGATGCTTCTCCCCATATCAGGAGATAAAGAGCTATGTATAGAAGTTTATGTTGCTGAATTTCCTGCTTTACAGAGGGCAACCTGAAGGTGCAAATGTGCAATGTAAACAGTTGAAGTTTAAGCAAGACGGTATTTGTTTTCAATTATTTGTAGCCAAGTATAAGAAGTTGATGCACTGCATCATTTTACCATATGTTGCTTCTTCGCCCCAGAAATTTGCACCATGTCAGATAGTTCTCAAATGTTTTTGCCAACAATTCATCTACTGCTCTGTCATCAAGCTGAAAGGAGATATATGAAGACGGCATTCTCATTAAATAGAGACAAAGAAAACTAATCACTCATGGGTACCATTTGAGCAGAGGATGACTTGGGATTCAACCGAGCATGCATATTCGCGAGCAATAGAATTAGATGCTCCCTTTGGTTGGCAACATTTCCTGTCTAATCAAGGAAAAAGAAAGCCAGATTATCAAGCTGTAGTACAAGAGAAAATACCAGCAATACTAACCAAAGCATTTCTCATGAAACCAAATAAATCATTTACCTGGAATCCAAACCAACTTTGCAGCCATCGAAGAATATCTGTATGAGTTTTGTCATCTTTGATATTGGCTGATGGAAGGCTGCGAACAGTAAACACCGCAGAGACTGCAACTCTGATCTGTATAAGAGAGTATCTTAAGTAACTCTATGCAAGCTGATTTATATCATATAATTGAAACTGTAACTATCGCCTTGCTCGGCAGAATCAATCTTACTAATAACTAATAAAGTAATGGTAATTTGTTTCAAAGGAGGGATTACTCTTGTATATTCCTCTTTTTAAGGAGAACAAGATGAGCTGTTAGAATTACAGAAACCCAGGGCAATGAGCCATTATGCCATACCAAAAAGTGAAGATGTACAGCCTTATTATCAGAAAATACTATGATTGCACTCTGACCTATAGTAGAGTGCACGACAAAATATACTTTTGAGAAATTTGAGTAGAAAAACTGGCAAACCTCTGGGAGAAGCATAATTGGTCTTTGACTAAATTTAGGATGGAGTGGAAGAATATTAAATCGTAACAAGCCTGACTTGTCTGTAAAATCCTCACCATCAACAAGGCTCTGCAATTTTATGAAAGTGTTAAATAGAAAACAGTATCATAGATAATAACCTCATTTTGTCAAAAATTCACAACCTCCAAACCAGTTCCGCTGAGAAGAGCTTTCAGCACTTCTGCCAGGACAGACAAGAGTTGTTCATTTGAATTGGCTTGCTTTTTCCTATAAAAAAATTGCAGAAAGCAGATTGGGAGTTACATTTTTAGTACTGGGATTAGGATTTGGCAATGTTACATGAGAAAATGCTCTACAATGATGATGTGTATTTGAGAAATAATCTTACTTCTCATAGAATAATTTCATCTCTCGGGCATCACCTCTTTGTGTCATCTTTGATTTGGTGCTTTTCTCATCCTGTTTTACAATTCCATCCAATATTAGGGGCATCCTTAATCAATAAAGTTCTTTGACCAACAGTGTATATCAGAGATTCTGAGTTCAAAAGAAAGCTGCCTAGACAGGTTTCCAAAGATGTTATGTGCATATGTGATGATATCAAAGTTCACCATCCAAAACCTAACAGAATGTAATTATATGATTATGTGATTTCCTCCCCCATAGTGTCCGTACCTGCTCAAGTCTCTGAAGAAGTGCAGTTTTAAATTGCCGAACACCCCTCCCTGTCGAAAGTCGATCCATCGTATGAGCCTTTTCAAACGCGTGGAATCGACCTGGCAAAAGAAAGCCTTGATTAAAGATTTATACAGTTATGGAAGTAATTCTTCTAGGCAACTCTCGATTTGGTTTATGGTGTCCACTCAATCACTGTGTTCATGTGTTCCAACAGAGTGCCGAAAGAGGCGGCTGTGGCACTTCACAAGCTAAGAGTTCCCAGCAATCTTTTCAAACTTGTTGCAACACCAGGTGGGAGATAACTGATCTAATCCACTGCAGCACAAATTGAAGTGTTGTGGCTTGCATGCTGATGTAACAAACTCTAGTTTAAGGCCTCCAACAGACTGCTCTGTCAAGCAAGTGAGATTACTTGGAGCAGAGATGCCACAAGAATGTTCTCTGAAGGAGAAACTCTGATTGAGCCACTGATGGTAGATAATTGACACATGATTCTCTTCAGAGAATATCCAGCCTCCTGAATATAGAATCTAAAATCCAATTCCGAACCAAAAAAGGGGGGATCACGGAATATTCCAGATGATGATGTGCTCTTCAACCTCCAAACGCATGCTTTGCCCTTGCAGAATCTTCAAGGACCAAGGCACTACTTGTAACTGAAATAGCATCTCTGTCACCGAAGGCAAGGTGGACCATCAATCAGGCACAAAGCAGCCACGCTTGTTGTGTTAAGCAAGGAGAAACTCGTGGTGACCAACTACCATCTTCCAGCACCATAGAGGATCCAGGACAAGGCAGAATATTCCGGGACGGACACAGATGTGGCGGTATGGCACCAAAAGTCCAAAACCACCACCATCAGGAATCTTCACTCTGGTCCAATAGCCGAAACACCAGCTTCAATGGATCAGAATCAGAATCAGGATCAGACAAAGCTTGCATGCATCCAGACGTGACACTAACGCAAGCACCCAAACCATCGCAGATACACATGCAGCACCTGGACGTCCACCCCTCGTCGGGCATTTCCACGAACAGGTGGCCCGCGCCGGCCTCCACCGCAGGAAGCGACGAAGAGAAGAGAAGGCACAGGAAGCGAGCAGGGCGATGGTCGCGCGGCACTTACACAGGTAGGCGACGCGCGGGTTCTCGGCCTCGACCTGGTTGGCGACGCGCAGGAAGGGTCGGATCTCGGAGACGAGCGTCTGCGGGAGCTTCTCGCTGTCGAACTGCTGCGCCGCCGGCGCCGCGGGCTCCCCCGCGGCGTCCCCGTGCTGATGCTGATGCGGCGGCGGCGGAGGCGGAGGCGGGGGCGGCGGCGGAGGGGGAGGGTGCCAGCGGAGGCTCGGGACATAGCGCAGCGGGCGGCTGGACGGGCCCACCTCGACGATCTCGAGCTCCATCCTTCCGCGCGGGTGGGCGAGGCGGGTGGAGCAGGAGGAGGAAGGAGGCCGCTGCGGCGCGGCGGCAGCACCAGCAGTGGCGCCATCGCGATCGCGCGGCTTTTTATCGGAGCTGGCTGGCTGGCCTCGGCTAGCTTTCGCCTTCGCCGCTAAGCTTTAGCGCTTTTCCGCGGCGGGCGCAGATCGAGGCGGGCGGATGGCTTTTGCTTTTTGGCGATCGATCTCGCTCTCGCCTGCTGGGGATTGGTGGGGGGAGGAAGCAACGCAACCAAGGCGAGTGCGGGAAAAGGGGTAGGGGGGCGGCTTTTTGAACGTTCGAGGGTGGGGGATTGGCAACGGCCGGCTTGGTCGCTTTGCTTGGTTTACTGTTGTGTTGTGTTGTAGAGTGGGGTGTGACTGCCTGACCGACTGGCAAATGAGTGGGATTAGAATTAGCCCCCTCTCTTTCTCTTTAGAGGGCATGGATGGTCATCTTTTCTTCTTTATTTTATCTTGCTTGTGCTTCTTCTTTTTTTGAAACGATTGTCTGTGCTTGCTTGCTGGTGTGATGAGGCATGACTGTGTGTATGGCTTTAGGTGGGTAGAGAGCTTTATT
Organism: Echinochloa phyllopogon; assembly: GCA_033239725.1. Classification (NCBI taxonomy): domain Eukaryota; kingdom Viridiplantae; phylum Streptophyta; class Magnoliopsida; order Poales; family Poaceae; genus Echinochloa; species Echinochloa phyllopogon. The sequence continues at coordinate 10,861,389 of BTCW01000010.1, read as the reverse complement.
ACTTTAGGGGCACTAAGAAATGCTGTATTTGGCCTGCTGATCTACTTTCTCCTCGCAGGGGTAGAAAAGAAGCGGTTGATAGTCACTTTGGTGGAAATGACAGATGTAGGGTGACGGTTAAGTTGTTTAATCTTTCTTTATCACATACTCCAACAGTCATTCTAAAAATTGTAAGACAAATTATTAAGAAAATAAAAACACCATCCTCTCTATTAGCCATATATAATTGATTATTGCATACATATGTGTAAAATTACTTATTTTGGGGATAAAATTTAAATCCTACGGCGACTTGTTTTAGACGGATAACTTCAAACCATAATTACGCATACTGTGAAACATATGTACATGTTCATTAAAGATTTCGCTGTAGTTCATCACAAAATGAGGACATAAATGACGCCCATTCATGTCCTCATTTTCTGTCCACGAGCATACACAAATTCGAGACAGAACAGCGACGGCAAAATACGACCAAAAAGTTCTCTGTGCTACTGTGTGGGGCTATTTTAATTTTGCACTTTGTCACGGCCTTCTCCTTTCAACCCTTCCTAGGCACTTTTAAACGGGAGATTGGTAATAATGCGCGTTGACGATGATTGTGCGATCACTCCATGATGGGCCATTTTTTTCTGTATGTACTTGACGATCGAGTTGCTCGAGTGAATGGATCATGGAGGAAAAAAGGAGTTCGATCTTCGTAAAGCCACCTACGTACCAGACAAATATCATTCAGTCCAGCAGTCAATGAAACATATATAGCCACAAAAGCTGGTCTATCATTGCAATTCATGTGTGCGGAAATACTTAGCGCCCAAGTATTGCGTGCCCAGTCACACTCATATCCGAGGCCAAGGTCGTCGACGACCAACCCCCAATGCAACCTTTAAATTTCTCCACGAGTTGTGAACAAAGTGCTAGTAGTGCAGATAATGGGTGCACGCAGCTTTCAGTGCAATAATATCGAACAGTAACGAGATAAGCATCAGATTATATTAGCTGCAACTGAATTCTGGTCAAAAGGTAAGTACTACCTCCGTTTTAAATTATACTGGTTCGTTTGACTTTTTTGACTTTAAGTTTGATCATCCATCATATTCAAAATTTTGTGTAAATTATCATATTTATTGTGGCGGCTTGCTTTATTAATAAAAAATCTTCAAAAATGACTTAAATTTGACTATATTTATATAAATTGTTTGAATAAGACAAACGGTCAAACTCGTGGTAAAAAAAAGTCAAACGAAGTATAATTTGGAATGGAGGTAGTACGTGGTAGTCATCACTCAATCTCAGTACAAGAAAGCGGTTGATAGTTACTTTGGAGGAAATGACAGATGTAGGTGACGGTTAAGTTGTTTAATCTTTCTTTATCTCATGGTCCCTCCGTTCCAAAAAATCAAGTTATTCTAGAAAATGTAGGTGAGAATTTTACTAACTTTTTTTGTTAAAAAAGAAAAGAAACACCCCATTCTCGCCCATATATTCACCTCATAAGTTGCACACTGTTGTTGTTTAGCCTAAAAATATAGTTTGAAAAATTTATAGTTTGTTGATCTTGTGGCTTGATTATAAAAGGTAAATTTCCCCATCTAAGCCAGCCGAATTCGCTACTTCTTCAGTCGACGTACATACATACCGCAGTGCCACTCCCCTTTGGGCCTGCTTTCTTTAAGGCTGCACAATTCCACATGTACGTGTATACACAGCAAAACTTTTTTTTTTCATTGACAGATCACCGAAGAAGCGACACAACGCACAGGTTGAAGATCTGCGTGCGTGCGTTGCTTTTAGACCGGGCTGTAACTTTCGTCACATCCGTGCCTACATATACCTGACCATGCAATGCAATAGCCAAAGGCAAAAAAGAGCTGTCTGGTCAGGAGACAAGGGCCACTTGTGCGCTGCTGCTGCTGCGGGAGGCTTTTCAGCTGGGCAGCATGCGGCTTTGCTTTCCATTCCAATTCCATGTGCAGCTTCTTGCAAAATCTTGGCTGGTGATGGTAAAACCGTGAAGAGGATTAGGTCGCGCTTGCGCCTTGGTTGATTGCTTTGTGAGAGTAAGTAATCACGATTAATTGCACATCTATGCGTGTTTTGGATCAGTAACGGTGATAATTATGGGCGTGATTGGTCGCCCGCACCCGCACCAGGCCTCATCCAGGCTCCCGGGATGCAACATAGTGTTGATCGGTTGCCTGGACTCGTTGCTGGGCCTGACCCGCGGGGTGCATAAGGGGTCGTCGAGCCTGGCTCCCGGGATGCGGGCAAATTCCTCATTTCTCCGGAGCCAGGCTCGTGAAGTGCAGCGGCGAGCTCGTGGGCAAGCGCGGGAGTGGGAGCGCTGTTGAAATTTTGGTACATGCGTGCAACCAGCTCACTTCTATCTGGCTCACCTCATTCAGTCAACCAATCAGACCTCTATTGCATTCTTTGCAGGGCCGGCCCTGTAGTGGAAGCACCCGGGGCAGCCGCCCTGGGCCCCCAAATCGCAGGGGCCCCTCCCCATGTACAACTTTAGTATGTATACTAAGGCCCAAAGCCTGCTGCATTGTCTGGATAGAGAAAAAGAGAGCACATCAGCAACTCCAGCCCATGGGCCCAACAAGATAAAACACAAACAATCAGGATCAGCTAGCCCATCGACAGCTTGAGACTTGAGAGGCGCCGGTTCGTCTTCCAATGCCAATTTCCAAGCCAATCAGAAAGACCGGGACCTGTTCGAATCGTCTCCTCGCTGGTTCTCCGCCAGTCCGCCTCTCCAGACTCCGGTAGATATTTTTGCTTCCTTTTTCTTCAGTACAATCGAGATTCCAATCATTCAATCAATATTGTAAATTGTAATCTTCGTTCTTTCTTCTAAAGGTCTCCAGACTCAAGTAGGCCTGCTTTTCATCCATTCAAGAGAAAGGGATTAGGGATTAACTGCCTAACTGGTAAGATATTAGATTTCGTTAACATTAAGTCGATTCGATTGTTAGCTGTGCACTATTTTTGAGCCGTGTATGTTCTTTTCCCAATTTTCAGGACATGACATCTAGAAAATATCCATCAGGCAGTGAGAAAAGAAAGAAAAGAAAAAGAGAAGATGAGTTCATAGCGTCACAGAAAGGAGCCCTTGATAAATTTCTTAAGGTCAGCTCAAGCCCTTCAAGGAACGCTGAGGTCCCAGAGGAGTTAGCTATAGTTGCTGTGCAGGAACAAATTAATGGGGATTCAGAAGAAAATATTGACATCACTGAAGACAATAACAATGTGAGTGCTCATGAGAACATAGCTAATCCATCTGCTACAAAATCTGCTAGTGTTGATGATCAACCAGTTTTTAGGACTGATATTTATGATCCAAGAAATTGGGATAACCTTGATAACAAAGCAAGGGATATTTTAGTGGAGAAGGGACCTTTAAGAGAAGAAAACCTTGAATTCCCGTTAGATGATAATTCAAGGCATTTTTCATATGCTTGCTATTTTAAAAAGATGAGCAATGGGGAGTTACATGACAGAAAATGGTTGATATATTCTAAGCATGTTGACAGAGTGTTTTGCTTCTGTTGTAAGATTTTCAAATCTAACAACAACAAGAGCTCATTAGCATGTAATGGATTTAAAGATTGGAAGCACATTAGTGAGAGGCTAAAAGAACATGAAAATAGTTTTGAGCATATTACCTGCATGAACACTTGGAATGAGCTAAAAACTAGATTGATCAAGCAAGAAACTATCGACAAAGATTTGCAACAGCAAATTGCAAAGGAGAAAGGACGCTTGAGGCAAGTTTTACTAAGAATAGTTTCCATTGTAAAATTTCTTGGCAAACGCAATTTGGCTTTTAGAGGATCAAACGAGCAGCTTTACAATGACAAGAATGGCAATTTCTTAGCTTGTGTTGAAATGGTTGGAGAATTTGACTTGGTGATGCAAGACCACTTGAGGCGTATTCGAAAGAATGAAATTCAATATCATTATCTGAGTCATAAAATTCAGAATGAGCTGATTTCTCTTATGGCATCCAATATTATAAATTCTATCATAAAGATTGTTAAGGAGGCCAAATATTTCTCAATTATTCTTGATTGTACCCCGGATGTGAGTCATCAAGAACAAATGAGTTTACTAGTTCGATGTGTCAATATGTCTGATGGCAAAACAAAAGTTGAGGAGTACTTTCTGGGCTTCTTGGAGGTAGATGACACATCTGGTGTGGGGATTTTTAATGTGCTGCTTGATTCCATGGAGTCTTTTGGTCTTAATATTGATGACATAAGGGGTCAAGGTTATGATAATGGCTCTAATATGAAAGGAAAACATAACGGTGTACAAAGACGATTGCTTGATATGAATCCAAGAGCTTTGTATATGCCATGTGCTTGCCACAGTCTTAATCTCACCCTCTGTGACATGGCAAAATCTTGTGGTAAAGCTATTTCATTTTTTGGAATTGTTCAACGAATATATACATTATTTGCTGGTTCTACCAAAAGATGGAAAGTTTTGCTTAGACATGTTCCAAGTTTAACTGTGAAATCATTGTGCAATACTCGTTGGGAGAGTCGAATAAAAAGTGTTAAAGCAATTAGATATCAAGCTGCTGAGGTAAGATCAGCTTTATATGAGTTACATAAAGCTAGTGATACTGAAGCCAATGCCAAGAGTGAGGCAAAAAGTTTATTTGATTTGCTTGGCAAGTTTGAGTTTATACTTGGTATGGTTATTTGGAATGATATTTTATTTGCTGTAAATATTGTAAGCAAGAAGTTGCAGTCACCATCCATGTGCATCGACTCTACCTTGCAGCAAATTGAAGGTATAATGGATTACTTTGAGAAGTACAGAACTGAAGGATATGCATCAAGTTTGAACATTGCCAAAGCACTTGCATCTGAAATGGGTATACAATCATCATTTCCAGTGAAACGTCGTGCTACTAGGAAGAAGCAATTTGATGAGATAGATTGCAATGAAGAAATTCTAAAGGCTGAGAAGGTTTTTGAGGTTGATTACTTTTTGGTCATGGTTGATATGGCAAGAACTTCATTGAAAGACAGATTTGAAGAACTCAAAGTGTTCAAAGGTATATTTGGGTTTTTACTGAGCTCGAGTACACTGAAGTCTTTGGATGATATTGAGCTGAATGGTTGCTGCACTAAATTTGCAAAAACTTTCTCAACGGATGATTCATCTGATGTTGACTTAAATGATCTAATTTCTGAATTAAAGGTTATGAGATTGACTTTGCCGGATCGACCAATGACTGCCATGGAGATTTTTGAATTTGTTAGGGAAGTGGACTGTTATCCTAATGTTTCTATTGCATATCGAATCTTATTTACAGTTCCTGTGACTGTAGCATCAGCTGAAAGAAGCTTTTCAAAGTTGAAGCTATTGTTAAACTATTTGAGGTCAACAATGTCCCAAGAGAGGCTAAATGGTTTGGCAACTTTGTGCATTGAGAAGAAGCTATTGGATGAGATTGATCTTAATACCATCATCGAAGACTTTGTGTCGAGAAATGTCAGAAGAAATTATTTCAAATGATCAATTAAGTGTCATCCTTAGAAGTTTGATATACTTTTGAATTTTGATGTAACGGTACAGTACCGTATAAGTTTTCTATAGTGCACTAGAATTATCTTTGCAATTCAACTATAATTGGATGTTTATTTCTATCATCAAGGGGCCTCAAATTTGTGTTTCGCCCCGGGCCCCAGAAAACACAGGGCCGGCCCTGATTCTTTGGTGTGAGCCAGGCTAGATACTCAAACCAATCACGCCCTATGAGATGGGCCTGGGCAGATGCTGCGCGCGCGGCAAAACTTGGGTTCCGGGCCCATGACGTTGGCAAGCCTTCCATGCTGTTTGAAGCCCAAGAAGGAAGCAATCCAGACAAGATTGAGTAGGGAACCTGGAACGTGCTGATTCTTCGGCCCAAACACGTCAGCGGACAGTGGCCCAACGGACAATCTTCTATGAAGGCGAAATCAGACAAGAATGACAGGCAAACCAGCTTTCCTCAACGTGAATTACGATTTTAAGCTTTTAGCATCAAGCATTTGAGTGTGGCGGTGTGGGGCTATGTAAGTATCTTCCCTTTCGTAATCAAGTCGCATGGAGGAGAGCTAAACATTGTGTAATTAGTAGCACAGCACAGGTGCGCTGCTGATTGCTCATGGTGCAAGACTGCAAGTTAATCTGGTCTTTGAGGTACCGGGCGTTGTTGAGATGAGGCCCAGTCATCTGTCACAGTGAAGGTGGCAACTGGCAACTGAGGATTTTCTCAACCGCATGGGCTTTGAAACGAATTTTGCGGTTCCATATATATAGTATTGGAGTCCAAGGTTTTGCAACACATTTGCCGATTTGCGGGCCGGTTGCACTGCACCTGCAATAGAAGCTAAATGTACTCCTAAATTAGAGGAAGCCGGGCAGTGTGTAATTTTATTCTTTATTGCTCATATACTGCATGAAACTCAGCACTAAGAATGTTATTACTCTATTTTTAAAATATATAGCATCATATATTTAAAAATGGATGGAGTATCAGTCAATTGGGCTTTTGCACTTGCACAGCTACAAACTCAACAATCATAATAAGGTTCTTCCTTGATAACCATTGATTACTTTGAATAGAAGATCCTTTAGTTTGCGGATTGGTGTTTGAAACTATTTGTCTTTGGTTAAAAACTCTTTGTGTGATGAGGTAGCATCAAGCTATAGATTGTAATAATTGGTCTGATCCTTTTTCTTGTAAAAGGATGAAGCTGGAACTGGTTCCTTTATATATAAAAAAAACTATCGATTAATTCGATCATACGAAGAGGAAAAACCGACAAAACATATGCATTCGAACAGATCAAACTAATGTCATCTTGGATTTCTGACTTCATTCTCATGTTTCTTTCACTAATTACTTTTATGGTTTCCTCCACAAATTAGAAGAAGACTATTTACATACACGGCATCCTTTTTCCATCATTCCCACAAGGGACTATACACCTGATCAATAGAGACCTCCACACAGCAATGGTACTGGTGATCAATCACCTCATACCCTACAGCACCACCCTCATACCCATTAGAGTACACATACCAACCCTCTGCCTCATGCCCCATCAAGGACACCTCAGGCCAATACCCAAACGACCCACCCTCATAGTGATCAAGGTCCAGCAACATGTCTTCAAGCCTGCCACTATCCTCGCTTGATACTCCGGCCACGCTCTCACCATCGATCATCCTCAACGCCACGTCGCCGCCACCGCCACCGATCTCCGCCTCAAGAGACTGGATGACGTGGCTCAGCCGATCCACGTCACCATCTAGCAAATCCGAGGGCGGTAAGTCCTCCATCAGCTCCATCAAGAGTGCCCCGTCGACCTCGGGCAGGTCCATGGCCTGGCCGAGGTCGACATGGTGGTAGATCTCACCCATGGCACTCTCGCCATTCTCTCCCTGCAGATTCTTCCACATCTGAGCCATGTGTGTATGCAGTTTATCAGGTGTAGGTCACCCTGCCAGCAGAGTGGAGCTAGCAGTGGACACAATTGCAATTGGTTCCTGCAAAGAAGAGGAATAATGTGGAGCTGATGAGTGCCTTGGTGGGTGTGGCCAAAGGTGCAGGGGTGTCTGTGCTTATATAGGGGGGCTCTCGGGGAGGGTCCGGAAGTGCAAATTAACTAATCATCATCAGGCACCCAGGCAACTTGAACACCTGATTGGGGGTGATTAGGCTACTGATCGGTGGCTTAATAATTAACAGCCTGTGCTGTGCTGATTGGTCACCGCCGGTGGCCATGCAAGCAAGTGGAGGCCGGCCGGCGGCCGTACCTGAATTCCAGGCAAGCAAGCGATTGATCGAGCGGGCGAAACCGGTGGCCGGCCGATCGAACTGGTAGGTTTCTGAGAGGGAAAGCGATGGCGACGGGAGGGGGGTGCCAGCGGCCGGCAGCGGCGGACAAGATCCGGCAGGGCCGGCATTATTGATATCTTATGCTCGCCGTCGACGTCGGAGCAGCGGCGTGCACCGGATTGTTGAGCACCTGCCGTCTGGAGTGGTGATATGATAGATTGATCCTATATTATTCTTTTTATCCTGATGCACGCGCCAGATTTTGTTCTCCGATCGACGACGACGCTATCGGAGCTGCTCTGTATTGGGGGGAGATCAAATCTTTTTGCGGTTTTTTTGGCCCACATGCCCACTTGCTCGTCAGCTCGTGTATCGCTACCAAAGGCACTCACGGGATTCGAATTCACAACCAGTGCTAATCTTTCGGTGATAAAGGGTGGCACCGGTGTTAAAGGTGTACCTTCATAAAAAAATATGTCCGTTGTTGCGGTGATTCGAACTCAGGAACACAAAACTCAGGATAGAAGATGCGTTCCTTTTGAAGTAACATGCGACACTCCCTTTAGCACCGGATTGTATTTACCAAGCGGTGCTAAAAGGCCTTTAGCACCGGGTCGTAACACCACCCGTTGCTGACCTTTAGCACCGGGTGGTGTTACGACCCGGTGCTAAAGGGGGAGCATCTTTAGCATCGGTTGGTGCTAAAGGTGACTTTTAGCACCGGTGCGACCTTTAGCACCGGTTGGTGTTATCAACCGGTGCTAAAGGGTCCCCCAGGGGCACCCCAATTTTGCACCCGGCGCTAATGTTGTATTTGTGGGGAACGGTCGTAAGGGGTCCCCTAACCTTAGGGATAATCACCCCAGAAAAACACAAACAGTCACAGCTAACATCCTGACGAACCCGAAAGTGGCCCAAAACGTACAAAGCCCGCGGCCCTTCATCATCCGGCAGCCCGATCGAGACCCCCCGAAAGGGTCCCGATGCGCGCTTTACCTCCGCCTCGATCGAGGGTGCCGACCCGCCTCGAGCGAACAACGAACTCCGCCTCGATCAAGGCCCCCGCGGTCGAACCCCGCACGACCCTCCACTCCAAAAGCTCTGCCTCGCTCGAGGCTCTCCTTCGACCTGCCGCACAAGGACGCGCGTCTGTTCCGCTGGCAGGCTCATTCAATGCTCAAACGCTGCCACGTGATGCCAAAGTTAAAGGGCAAATCACGGGCCATCCCGCACGGATGATACGACTCAGACCATGTCCGCCAACTCTGGTCACTGTGCGCCCATCCCCAGCACTGTGCGTGACTGCGAGGTCCTGCACCGCCAACTCCTGTCACTATGCCGGCCTGCGAGGTCCTGTTCGGACCTGTGCTGCTGACTCTGGCGCTCCTGTGCTGTCAACCCCCTGTACTGATCCCATGACGGAGCCCTCGATAAGGCATGTGAGAACCCTCGAACGGGTATACGGGCGACGATTGGGCTTGGACGCCGGACAGCATGACCCATCGAAGACACACCGGGACAAGCACAGGGACGCATACTTTCTACAGGAGCCGTCACGCCGTCCACTAAAGCTGGAGGACACTCGCCGATTTGCGCAGGGCGGAAGGATCCACAAGGACGATAGCCACGCCCGATGTCATACTCTCCGGTGCCCGATAACCGTAGAGTTCACTGAGTAAAGTTATATCTCCGCCCCACCTTGAACTATAAAAGGAGTAGGTAGACTCCCGGCTAGGGAGGACGAGCGAGAACAACAGAACCCCAGCGAAAGACAATGAGCTAGCAACGAGCAACCGGAATACCATTATCCGACACGCACGGGACTTGGAGGCCTCACCTTCTCTCCCACTTCGCTTGTAATCCCCTACTACGAGCACTCCGGTGCGAATTAATACAGTGCGAGCACCCCCCCTACTAGACGTATGGCCCCGCGGCCGAAACCAGGATAAATCTCGTGCCATTGTGTTATACTTTGCACCAACCATCGATAGAGTGGGCGCAGCGCGTTCGTTCTAGTTAGTGTCGGGCAGCCGATCCGGACACCGACATCATTAGCACCGGATCTTGAGTGCACCGAGGCGTATGGGGGGGGGCGGATGTAAAGATCTCTGGTAGTGTATCCAGCAACTTTGGTGTGTAGTTTTAACTTTCAAGTACTCGTGCAGTGAAAGCATGGTATTTTGGACAGGCTTTCAGTCAGTTTTTAGAGTTTTGGACACTGTCTCAGGTTATGATTTGCTAACTCTTACGAATGGGTGATACATGTTTATAAATTATAATGTCGCTTGATTTGCGTGAGGAGATCCAATCTCGTAAATGGTAACTATATATATATATATGAGCGTGCAATGTGTACGAGCGTATGTGTTGTAAGAAAAATAGGATAGCCTTTGACTTAGTTGATGCTCATTTAAGGGCATGTTTAACAGAGCTCCAACTCTAAACTTTATACTAGATTTATATTTTTATGCTAAATTATAATACTTTAAATATAAATATTTAATATAAACTATAAATAAAATAATTTATCTAAATAGTCTTTATATACCTCTAGCTTGAACTCCAGAATTTTTTAAAGTTTCTAGTACCCATATCCTAGAACTTCAAAGATTTTCTGGTGTTATAGCTATGCCAAACAAAACCTAAATCTCTGATCTTGCAAACAAGAAAAGGATGAACTGGACCCTATAATTCACATGTGGAACCTTCTCGTGCAGGCATCAAGCTAGTGCGAGGAGTGCCAATCAATCGAGTTCGCCGAAATCACCATGAAAAAAAATATCGAGCTTGTCGAAACTGCCCTCTAGAAAAAAAAAGATCCGGCTGTCCAAACCCCTCTTTCGAGCCAACTGCCTCCCTGTCTCCGCGGCCATGATAACATCTCGACACGGAATCATGCAGCAGGTGCCGGCGGGCCAATTTTCGGTGCTAATTAATTATCATGGCCGACACACACACACACACTCAACCATTAAATTAGATTAATTAAAAACAGTTAAACTAATGGCGGCCCTAATTCGGTCAGAGGATACATTAGATTAGATACCTTGTGCACCAGGCCAGCAACAGCTGGCACTAGTCCTTGAGTACATGTATATGACCCTCCTGTCCAACCAAGTGCCACTGCTAACAAATCTTTCTTTATTATAATTCGGAAAAGCATCACAAAAATTAGTTCTGGGTCAAGATGGTTTTGCAGAGGATTTTAGCTAGCCATCGTGCGTGCATCATGGAAGGGTGACATGTATGCCATATAAAATTGTTGGATGCTTTTTGTGTGACGTGAGAAGGGTGCCATGTGAGATGTGTGCGAGGTTGGAGACCAAACGAGCACGCAATATCCTACCCTCGTGAAGGCGATGGCAGATCTCCATGGCTTCAGGCTTTGTGTCCAGACTAGATCAACAGCCGGGTTTTTCTAGATGCTGGAACTGCTCCGTTGTCTCGCAACAATCCGTAGAAAATGTCCAGAGGCCATAGGACAAGACTAACTAAAAACCTGGCGATGCGTTACAACTAACAACGGAGCCCAATCAAGCAATGCAAATTATGCCATAAGAAATCGCATATATCAAGCCAAGGCAGGAAAGATGATTGTACAACATGATTTACGGCGAGAGTTAGAACTTGTTTAGTTCCCAAATTTCACTATGTAAAAAAATCTCATCACATTAAAATATCAGGCCATGCATAAAATACTAAATATAGATGAAATAAAAAACTACACAGTTTTGTTGTACTTTGCGAGACGAACATTTTAAACCTAATTAATCAATGTTTGGACAATTATTCACAAATATAAAGAAATGCTACGATGACGTTACGATGGCAAAGTCCCAACTTTGCACCATAGAAACAAAGGTTGACCAACATTCCTCTTCCCACAGCAATCAGTTCGAAGGAAAGATTGCAATGATACACCGATAAACAACCCTGACCAACATTCCTCTTTCAGAAGCATTCAGTTGCTAGAAGGAAACCTGGCACAAAATGCAATGATACACCAATAAGTTCATCCGAGGATACCACTACAAGCTTACCCTACACCTTCAATCTAGTGCCGGACTTTTACATCGGAGCATCCAGAATCCAGAATAACATAATTCTCTAGCGAGACCTCAAGATCTGTCTCAATCCCACAGCACAACTATTTCTTTCTTTCTTTTTAGAGATGGGAACACCAGACACCTAATTCCACACGAAAAACTCGATGGTATTGGGATGGATTGCAGTAAGGCCTTGGATGGCAACCAACAAACAGATGTCTAAGCTTTAGCTTGTACAGCCTGCATCCTCTGTTGCAACTTGAATATCTGCATAGCAAAGGAGAAGAAGATCAAAGAAAGGCCCTAAAAGTAGCTAATAATACTGAGTTTAACTTCATTAAATATATCAATAAACTTCTGTATGCAAATGCATAGACTCCTTACCTAGTGTTGTGAAATGTGAATTGAACCTACTACCAAATATGCGACCACTAATCTTCTCTCTCAAGTGAATAGCTCCAAAATCTCAAACTTTTATGGCATGCCATAACTAAATGTTCACTCACATTGTTTTTTCACAGCTCGACATAAAAGAAACCAGCATAAAGTTTTTGCAGGTTCCCAGAGATGCTAAATATTCTTAGTCACCTCTTGAGAATGTACTTAACTCCTATCATTCTGCCACATGCTCTAAAAAAGCAGCAGTAGCATCAGCAGAGGATGGACCTAGTTGCCCAAGGAATGGAACCAAGCTCAGCAATCTAAATCCAAGTGAAGCGTCAAATGGCTAGGTAATACAGAGCAAAGAGATACCTAGATGAGCTGCAGATGCATTTATAATCCTAAATAAAGTTTGTTGACAAACCACTTTTCGAGCATCAAATCCTATTTCAACTTCAGTTATCTAATATGCAGCCAGAGTAGTCTGTTAAGAACACTACATACCAGCATATAGCATTGTTTATGTATTTAGCTCATATGGTCTGTTAACGCAATGCATATGCACATATCAAATTCTCAATGGAATAATTCAATTGTTTGCATTGGTGATTTATCAGAATAGCAGACAATTGCCTTGGGTTGCAGCTTGACACCAGTCCATTGTCTAGCTGGATTCAACCCTCTCAATTGCCGATAGCATGCTGCTGTAGCAACTGCTAGCCTACCATTGCTTTTGATAGCGGCTTCTCACTGCTATTAGGGAATCATTCCTCTATTCCTCCAACCCTAGAAGGGTGGATATATAGTTAATAATACATGGGCCTAGATGGGCCCAATATACCACTATACTCCAACACTCCCCCGCAGTCTAAACTACCGGCGCAGCGGTGTTCAAGACTGGACAACAAAGAAACACAACATCACACAACATGCCCCCCACAGCCACAACTAGCCACCCGCTATGTTGAGGCTGGAGCGAAACTCCGAGAATGTCGAGGAGGGCAGACCCTTCGTGAAGATGTCGGCAAACTGGGAGGTGGTCGGTACATGGAGGACCCGAACATCGCCGATGGCAACCCGGTCGCGAACGAAGTGCAAGTCAATCTCGACATGCTTCGTCCGCTGATGCTGAACCGGGTTGGTGGAGAGGTACACGGCGCTGACGTTGTCGCAGTAGACGAGCGTACTCTTGGGGAGCGGGCTGTGAAGCTCCGCCAAGAGCTGTCGAAGCCAGGACGTCTCGGCCACGCCGTTAGCGACAGCCCGGTACTCCGCCTCGGCACTGGAGCGGGAGACAACCGGCTGCCGCTTGGACGACCAGGAGACCAGGTTGCCGCCTAGGAAGACGGCATACCCTGAGGTAGAGCGGCGAGTGTCCGGGCACCCAGCCCAGTCAGCGTCGGTGTAGACGACCAGCTCAGCAGGAGGAGACCGGTGAAGGACCAGTCCGAAGTCAACCGTGCCACGAACATACCGAAGAAAAGGTGAGACTCCCGGGGATCATGCATGTGGAGGCAAACCTGCTGAACAACATATGCAAGGTCCGGCCTGGTGAAGGTGAGGTACTGCAAGGCCCCCGCAAGACTCCGGAAGGCAGTTGGATCAGCTACAGGAGCACCCGAATCCGCGGACAGCTTTGACTGAGTATCAACAGGAGTAGAACAGGGCTTGCAATCTGACATGCCAGCCCGCTCCAGGATATCAAGAGCGTACTGTCGCTGGTGAAGGAAGAGGCCAGAAGACCGAGTCTCCACAGTGACACCCAAGAAGTGGTGGAGCTAACCCAAATCCTTCATAGCAAACTCCTGCTGCAGAGAGGAGATGGTGCGCCGAAGCAACTGCTGACTGGAGGCGGTGAGAACAATATCATCAACATAGAGCAGCAGATAAGCAATCTCATCACCATGTCGATAGACAAATAGAGAAGTGTCGGACTTGGCCTCCGTGAATCCCAATGTCACCAAGAATGTGGCAAAACGAGAGTACCAAGCCCGAGGAGCCTGCTTCAGACCATAGAGAGACTTGTTGAGCCGACAGACCAGATCCGGACGACTGGAGTCCACAAACCCTGCTGGTTGGCTGCAGTAGACAGTCTCGGATAGAGTGCCATGTAGGAAGGCATTCTTGACGTCGAGCTGGTGCACAGGCCACGAGTGAGAGAGAGAATTCGAGAGGACCGTGCGCACTGTAGCAGGCTTCACCACTGGACTAAAAGTCTCATCATAATCCACTCCAGGCCGCTGAGTGAAACCCCGGAGGACCCAACGAGCCTTGTAGCGCTCGAGAGTACCATCAGCCCGACGCTTGTGCGTCCAAATCCACTTGCCCGTCACCACATTGCAACCAGACGGACGCGGCACGAGGTCCCACGTCTGGTTGGCAAGGAGCGCCTCGTACTCCTCTTCCATCGCGCGACGCCAGTTGGGATCCGCCAGGGCGTCACGGACAGAGGAGGGCACCGGAGAGAGCCGCGGCTCACTCTCGCTGACGGAGAGAGCCGCGGGTCGAAGAACACCAGCCGCCTGCCGAGTCACCATGGGGTGTACATGGCGAGGGTCCCGATGTAGAATCGGCGGGTGGTACACGGCCGGCTCAACACGGGAGCGGGGCGGCGGCGGTGGCGGTGGTGGAGGTGGTGACGGCCCCGTTGGAGGTGTCGGTGGAGACGGGGCCGTCGGACGACGCTCGAAGACGCGCACAGGGTGCGCGTATCGAGCAGGAGGCACCGAGCCCGGAGCCGGAGGGCCGGGCGCCGGTCCTAGTACCGAGCGACGCTGGTACACACGGACCGGCTCGGCGAAGCGCGCCGGGGCGCCGGGGCCCGGAGCCGGAGAGCTGGGCGCCGGTCCCAGTACCGAGCGACGTTGGTACACCTGGACCGGCTCGGCGAAGCGCAACGGAGAGGTGGGGGCGCCGAGGCTGCGCACGGCGTGGCGGGAGGTGCCTGGGCGACGCACGGCGGTGCTGCAGGCGGCACCGGGGCCACGCACGGCGGCGCGGGAGGAGGTGCCGATGCCGCACCACGAAAACCTGCAGGAGATGGAAAAGAAGAAAATGGTGGCTGAACCACCGGGTCAGAAAACATGGACTCCAGCTCAGGCTCAGGAGAAGGTGAGGGGGAGGTGGAGTAAGGAAAATCCGACTCGTTAAAGACAACGTGTCGAGAGATAATGACCCGGTGAGAGGTGAGGTCATAGCAGCAGTACCCCTTGTGGTCAGGGGAGTAACCAAGGAACACACAACGTGTCGAACGGGGCGCCAGCTTATGTGCAACAGTGGCGGTGATGTTAGGGTAACATGGACAACCGAAGACACGAAGGTGATCGTAGGTAGGAGGGGTACCGAAGAGAGCGTGGTGGGGAGTAGGAGCAGGACAAGCGGTGGAAGGGAGGCGGTTGAGAAGGTAGGTGGCGGTTTGGAGGCTCTCAGCCCAGAAGCGCGGGGGCAGAGAGGCCTGGATCAGAAGGGTCCGCATGACATCGTTCGTGGTGCGAAGCATGCGCTCAGCCCTGCCGTTCTGAGCGGAAGTGTACGGACAAGACATGTGTAGCTGAACACCCGAGAGAGGAAGAAAGAACGAGAGGTGTGGTTATCGAACTCACGCCCGTTGTCGCACTGAACGGCCTTGACAGTGAGACCGAACTGAGTGGACACCCAGGCAAAGAAGTGGAGGAGGGTGGGAAAAGTCTCGGACTTCGCGCGTAAAGGAAAAGTCCAGGAGTAATGGGAGAAATCATCAACAACCACAAGATAGTATTTATAGCCTGAAATGCTGGATACAGGAGATGTCCACAAATCACAGTGAACAAGATCAAAGGCATGCGAAGCATGCGAAGAAGAAGAAAAAGGAAGTCTAACATGGCGACCGAGCTGACAAGCATGACAGAAGTGCTCAGCAGAGGTCATAGTACAAGAGATGTCTGCACTACGACTAAGCCGAGCCAAAACATCGCGGCCAGGATGACCAAGACGGCGGTGCCAAGTCGTGGAAGGAGTTGTCGCCAACGCAGCCGACGATGGAGAAGACGAATATGAGGCAGGAGGGGCAGCGGAAGACGGGAGCCGAAGAGTGTAAAGGGGTCCGACGCTGTCACTTCGGAGAAGAGGACGTCGGGTGGCCAAATCCTTCACAGTAAGACCAGAAGTGTCAAATTCGATAGAACAAGAATTGTCAGCTGTAAATTGGCGAATAGAAAGGAGATTATGAACCATCTGAGGAGCAACAAGAACCCTCGGAAGACGGAAGGGACCAGGAGCCGATCCCACGGAGGTGACAGGAAGACAAGAGCCGTCACCAACCATGATAGAAGAGGGATAGGAGGGATGTGGGGGATGGACAGAAGAAAGAATACCGGCGTCAGGTGTAGTGTGGAAGGAGGCACCCGAGTCGGCGATCCACTCGGTACCAACCGGTGGAGTCAGGCCCATGGTGCTGAAGGTCTGCGCCAGGGCGGCCTGATCCCACCCTCCCGGGTAGGACTGGTACTGGCCAGGCTGGGGAGTCCAGGTCGGCCCGAACGGAGGAGCACCGGCGAGCATAGCAGGCGCCTGACCCTGAAAAGGCCACATGGAGATACGCCCTGACCATGGGTTGGCGAAGGATGGCCAGGGCATACAGCCAGGGGCAGGAGTGGAGACAGGTGTGGGCGCGGAGCTCCGACGTCCCCCACCACCACCGGTGGTACCAGTGGGGTTGGTACCGCCACCACCAGTACCTCCAAGGGCCCCACCACGGTGCCGGTCACGGCGACGACGCCCACTCTTCTCTCCCTTGCCCCCTCCAGCTCCGCTCGGCCCGGAGGGAGGAGGGCCAAGGAGAGAACCTGAGTGAGAGTTGGAGGCCGGCGGTGTAGCCACCAACGCCTTGGTGGTCGTGGATGCGGACGAAGGCGGGGGGGGGCAGCCACCACGGTGCCCCGAGTGATCTCCTCCAAGACCAAGTCATCCCAAACCTGCAGGAAGGTGGGGAACGGCCTCTGGCGGGTGATACATGTGCGCAGGTGGTCGAAGGAGCTGTTGAGGCCCCGCAGCACATTGAGCACCAAGGTGGGCTCGGGCACCGGGTGCCCAAGATCACGGAGAGCATCCGCCTTGGTCTTCATCTGTCGGCAGAACTCGCCCACCGACAGGTCCCCCCGCTCGAATGTCCGGAGGGACGCATCGAGCTGGAGGGCACGAGCCTCGGCATTGCCGAGGAACTGCCCCTCGAGGGCCAGCCACGCATGGCGAGCCGTGCCGCCACGGGTCCTGACGAGGTCCTGGAGATCAAGGGATATGGTCCCGTTGATCCAGGACATGACGACGCAGTCAAGGCGCTGCCACGTCATGTCACGCGCCTCGACCGGCGTGTCGAGAAGGACGTGGTCGTCGAGGACGTAGCGGCGGAGAGCGATGAGGACCTGATCACGCCAGCGAGCGTAGGAGGCGGACGTCTGGTCGAGGACGACCGAGACGAGGTGCTTGATGTGGAGCACGCCTGAAGCTTGGCTGTGGAGCTGGGCGACCGAGGGATCGGTCAGAGCCAGCTGAGACCCAGTGGACGGCGCCTGGCAAGAAGAATAAGCTGCCTGCTCAACCACGGGGACAGCAGCAGCAGGAGGTGGCTGCTGGCCAAGGGAGGCGAGCAGGAAGTGCTCTGCCTCGGCCACCTGCCGGGCAAGAGCATCTGCCGCTGTCTGCTCGCGCTCCCAGGCGAGAGGAGCCTCGCGGGCGCGCGTCTGGGCCGCTGCAGCCTCTGACTTGGCAGCGAGAGCTGCGGCAGCCGGTGGCGCGCCGGGAAGGAGGAGTCCGTCTGCCGGCGATATCCCCGGGCCCTGCCCCCTGCCCACGACAGCAGCAACAGCAGCAGCGGCGGCAGCATCAAACAGAGGAGGATGCGGCGCCGTAGAGAGGGAAGCAGAGACACCGGCGGCGGCGGCGGCGCCGAGGGGAGAGGCCCCCGCGCGCCGAGCCGCGGCGGCGGCGGCGTCCGAAGCGGCGAGGGGAGGGGCCCCCGCCCGCGGAGCCGCGGCGGCGGGATCCGAGGTGCGCGGGCGCCCGCTGGGGAGAGCGGCGGCGGCAGCAGGGGCACGCCGGCCCGCGCTGGAGAGGGCGGCGGCGGCGGCATCGGCAGCCGCGGCGCCGGAGGGAGGGTCGCCTGCGCGCTCCACCGCAGGGAGGGGCGCATCGGGAGGCGGCGCATCGACGGCTTCCTCGGGAGCAGGAACCGCGGCGGCGGCCACCAAGGCTCGCGCGCGCGCGGCCGCGCCAGCAGAGGGGGGGGGGTGCGACGGTGGCGGCGTAGGAGAGGAGGGGAGGGAAGTAGTCAGAGAGGGGAGGGGGCGGCGGCCGGCCGTCCATGGTGACGGCGGCGGCGGCGACGCAGCTGTGGAGAGGGAAGGAAAAAAAACCTAGTCTGATACCATGCTATTAGGGAATCATTCCTCTATTCCTCCAACCCTAGAAGGGTGGGTATATAGTTAATAATACATGGGCCTAGATGGGCCTAATATACCACTATACTCCAACACTCACTGCTATGAAAACCAGAGCCAGAGTATCTGTTCCCAAGTCAAGGCAATAGATTTGGCCATAGTGCTTAGTGGCACCTCAAGCTGCATTCTGAAGTGAAACCACCACATGTTTTGTCTACTCAAGGTGCTGATGCTTCCTCTTCATGCCAAAAAAATGGCCGGGGAGGGGGGGTTGTCAGATTCTATCTTCTGTATAGTTTGCCTTACACTATTTTATCTCAGTCCAATGTTGTAATTGGTCAGATTTCAAGTTAAATAATATAAATATCCATTTGAATTAAAATACAGGATAACTCCCTCCCTTTCACACTATTCAAACACCTCTTCTCCGTTTCTTTCCCTCCATTTCTAGTTTTCCACCTTCTGGCCCAGACACACGATCACAAGTGAACACTGGCTACAACAAAATATACTAGATACAAACTAAATCTAAACCAAGTTGATGTAGACCAAAATGTATGAGTTAGCTATCATGCAATTATAAGTGGACATAAGGCTGCTCCCTATGTGCTATCTCGCGAACACTTTATGCCCTATGAGTGTGACTTATGATTTTCTCTGGTACGAACTTTTACATTGATTTTCCACCTACAGTACTAGCACGCCAATGGCAGCCATATCAAACTCATTGGGCTTACCAGTTCTATGTTGCAAAGGGAGATTCAATAAACCCTGGTTCACTTTATCATACTACTGCAGTAGTACTATGTTGAGTTATCGACATTCTGCCACAATAACAATTCTTTGATAGAATTTATTGTGTACATTATAAAATATCTGTCACAATTATCATGCGCCCAACTAAATATGCTTTAATTTTCAACACAGGGAGATAGAAGGAATGGCATTGACAATTATGATCCTAACACTCTAACAGTGAACACGTCTAGAAAGCTCTGAATAAACATATTGTTCCAAACAAAATTTCTTGGATACAAGAGAGAAGATGGAATTCAACAATAATGAATATTTCTCAAGGCATCAAAAGATTTCGCATACAAATAGTTAGTTTCGATTCCACATGGCAAACTAATCCATGTAATTTTACGGCAAATCACAGAGGTTTAGCTAATTCCAATGAGGACCAGAGCAAGAAGGGGTTGGCAAATCTCTTGCTGTACGTTCGAAAGAAAGACAAGGGTTTGGAAAGCACAACTAATGTTCACAGCATTCCTTGCATAGATCTAGAGTTCAAAATCAAGTACTAATCCTTGAATAGCTTGCTATCTTGATCACAACATCACAAAATGGTATGTTATAACATGCTTCTCTACTTCCTCTAGCCAAATTCAAAAGAAAAGCATATGGAAAATAATAAAGATAAGTAGTAGTACAACATACCGATTCCTTCTTGTTGTTCTGCTTGTCCTCCAAATCTTTCAGCGCCCTGTCCATGCGCTTCCTGCAAAATAACCAATCCCACACAATCATCAGCATAATAATAACACGAAGACACCCCGAGATGATCAAATCGCAAACCAGATCAGATCAAAACCACTCACAGCTCAGCGGAGATGTACTCTATGCGCTTCTTGACGTTAGCCTTGGCCTCCGCGAGGTCCTGCTTGACCAGCACCGGTCCAATGAGCTTGTACACGTTCGCATCATCGTTCAGTAGCTCCAGCTCCTGCAAAACCAAATCGATTAGACACTCACGTTAAAATCGGCAACCGTTTCCGAGCTAAAACGAACAACAAAGTCAGGAGGCGCGGGCCGAGTGCATGCCTTGAGGACGAGCTCGTTCTCGCCGACCTGGATGGTGTACTGCTTGCGGACCTGGTGGTTCTTCGAGATGTCTGCAAGGGTGAAGGAGCAGCGGAAGTCAGAAGTGAGCTAGGGTTTGAAGGCGGAGGCGAGAGGGGGGATCCGGGGGAGTAGGAAGAGCGCGTGCCTTTCTGGATCTTGCTGAGGGCGTTCGCCTGGACCTCGAGATCCTTCTGCATCTCGCGGACGGCCGCCGGGGTCGACGACGACGCCATGGCCTGCCGGTTGCCGCCGCTTCCTCCGCCGCCGCCGCCGCCTTTCGCCGCCGGCTTCGTGAAGGAGTGACGGAGTGGGACGTGGGTTGGGCTTTCCTTCGTCGTCCACCTGACCTGATGCAGACTTTTCTAAGTGGGTCAGACTACAAGTGGGCCGACTGGGACTTGGGTTGGGCCGGTGTGTATTTGCGTTTCTGGACCCACGACCGTTCGCGTTTGCTGCCAAAATTTGAGATGGTCCCATACGGTCCCGGCCCACGACTTCTTGCAGTTTTGTTTAGCAGGAGATCATTCATGTTTTCACAATAAAAAAAAAGAGATCATTCATGTCCCTCAAAACGAAAAGAGAGAGAGAAAAATCAGCAACGGATTATGCCAGGTCAAACTCGGAAAGATCCAATTCGCAACTTGCCGGGCTCATCCACTGCCCATGAGATGCAAACAAAAGGGCACCTTCTTTTCCTCTACACCCTTTCAAGAATCCCTCCCTCGCGCCCATCTCCCTTTCAAGAAATCCCCCGGCATCTATTCATTTCTTACGAAAACAAAAGAATAATAATCTCTGGAAGGGCAGTGAAGTGTGTTGGTTGGCCCACCGACGGAATGAAAACCCTTGGGAACCCATACCATATATGTGTGAGCACGCTTGCCCGGCGCCCAGAACCCGGATTCCCCATGGCTCCATGGCGGCCTCCCCACCGATCCTGATCAGGGAATGGAGATGGTACTGTTCGCATGGCCACCGCTAATTTCGAGAATCAAATCAAAATCGAGACCTCATCGAAAAGGCAGCGCGCGGCACATCTGCTTATTCTGCTCTCTCTTTTTTTCTCCAAATGCGGCTGGGCATATATGGCGGTTGCTTCTCAGCCGGACGTACATGCACGGTGCGGTGCTCCGTGATCGCTCGTCAAACGCGGATCATACACACAACTAAGCCGCTTTTCGAGATGGTTCTTAGAAAGCTAATTGCGCCTGCCTGCATCCACCGTCAGGGTCAACCAGGCAATGAAAAGCACTTGGAACTGACCCTTGGCATAGGCACAAGTTCCATTTGGCGGAGTCATTGGGGACCAAAGCTTCTCAACGACGCCATGTGTCGATGTCTGTGGTGTACTTTATTAGAAACAGTGTGCGCCTATGAAAATAAAGATCAAGGAGGAATAGCAATGCCGTACATAACAACACCACCTCCAATCACCAACGGCGATTTCTGAACAATTCCCAAAGTTTTCGTGATGACATCCATCCACTTCCACCGATATATTTGCTTGGGCGCTTAACAGATACTTATTCGGGCGGTAGACGACACTGTCCATCGGTGGTGAGCTATACTGTATATGTGGTGAATTGCTTGTGATACCAATTATATAAAGAGCGAACGGTCTAATATCCCGTAGGCACTAGTGCATGCTTCTCAAAACAGAAAGAGCGATTTTGTGCAATCAAATTGCACCTTATAAAATTGAATGGGGCAAGTTATTCGGTATGGTTGAGCCAGAGATCTCTTGGCATCAATATGTGCTTAGTTAGTTTTGTATAAGATTTATGTGCATTCAACTTTTCCATCTTGATTTCAAGACATCAACAAGTCCAACAGAACCCAACCCCGCTGTACTCTGATTGTAATAATTAATGAAGAGGTGCTCCTGGTCTTATAAATAAAAGTCAGCTTCTTTTTTCTTTTCGTTAATGTTTTTTGCCCTTTTTTATGGTAGAGTAATAAAGGCAGCTCGTATGGTTTCAAAAAAAAATAGCTCACACCAGACTCAGACCGGAAGGCTATTGGGACGGTGTATTCATTGATGCGATACAAGTGCTTCTATATATATTTTGCATTTGTAACCCAAAAGATATCATCTGCCTGTGCTAATGAGCCAAACCATCTACAAGTACACGTGCAGGCATTTCTGGACAGAGCAAGAAGGCACTGGATCAGTCTTGGTAACAACAAACAAAGCACACGCATTTTCTTTAACTCTCTAGTGCGTGTCGTCCCTCTAATCCCCCAACTCTCCAAACAAGACTCCAGACTTGATCATTGGGATGGACCCCCAATGCCGCCGCTGGCAGTACGCTAAGCTGGCGCCATTGCTTCGTGCCGCACCAGCACTCTGAGATGCGGGAGTTTTCAGCACCACCAAAAGGCATCGTGGACGGCCAGTGCGATCTCCATTTGTTTATTGCTGCCCTCCCTTCTCCTTTCGGCCAATCCAGATCAATAGGAGCCGATCGAGCACCTGGATATACACACCTGCACCTGCAACGCGATATGGCCGGTAGCCAGGCCCTACCGGGGTCGGTTTCAGCCTCCCCCACCCGGGGGGATACGGCGTGATCCGTCGTCGTGGGGGTGAGTCCAACCGTGTCACAGACCCACAACCACGGCTCTAGAAACCGTGGCGTGGGTAACTGGAAGCTTATCATTGGTTGGTTTCCGAGTGAATTGGCAAAGACTCAACCTCCAGATTATCTAAAAAAACAAAACCACCAGATTAGGCCACAATCGTGTAATCCCTATGTCCCAGAATATATAGCTACGTTTAGCTTTCTACAACATCAAACATTCTGAATTTTGACCAATAATATCTCTAAAAATACATTATTTCAAAATAAAAATTACATATTATAATTGTTGGTTTGACAATAAATCTATTGACATACTTTTTATGTAATTAGTCTTTATAATTAGTTTGTAATTTTTAGTTAAAATTAAAACTGTTTGACTTTAAAAAAGTTTAAAGGTTGCTATATTGGGACGGAGGGAGTAAGCGAGTCACATCGGTACCTACCCCCGACTCCACATCTTGAGGAAAGCTCAAATTTAATTCTCAATGACCAATATTGGCAGGTTTTATTGGGTTTGGTAATTGACTGTGCCGACATAGATGCAAGAACTCCCAAATCAGTGTGCAGTGAACTGAGGTGGCTAACGATCCGTATTGGGAGTGGGACCTCGAGGTCGCAAAGTCCACCATAGGCTCTAATAACTTCCAAAAGGGGGCCCTAGAGTACAACATGTGACACATAGGCGATGAGAAGATCAAGACAGTAACATGTTTGAAATGCTATGCGCATAATGTGGTCATTGCCAAACCACAGAAAATGCAGTAACGCCGTATTGCTCCTGGCCACAGAAAAAAGAGCCAAGGAATCCACGTACCCCGGGGGCACTTATCGCCGAAATTAAGCTTTCCATTTCATCTAATTAAGATCATGCTCCCGAAATATTCATCCATATCATTTCATTTTCCTGCTGTGATATCACCTTTGCTAATTCCACCTCATCTACTTGAAGAACTTGTACCTCGAATGGGACCTGTCGGGTGTGGAAGAGCAGTAATTAATGAACCAACCATGATGGGCACATTCATCGGGTTATGTTCATGAATTGACCTGCGGGTTGACAAAGACAAAAGATTTATGTGAGTGGCAACTTAAAATCAGAAGTTTCGCTTTGCGAGATCTGCAAATATCTGCCTGCCCAAACTCTGAGATACCTGCTGAACCACAAAAATGAGCAAAATACAGATCAGTTATTGTCAAACAAAATAGCAGAAGTTGGAATTACTAGAAGCCGATGCGAATATTCAAATTTAAAATATATGGCAACTACTGTATACTGGTTTTCAAATAGAATCATTATACCAAAAAGGGAACATAAAAGGTGTGCTCTTATGGGCAAAACAAGGATGCCAAAATACTGATAATGGAGCAACAGTTCTCAAAGAGCAGATCATACAAGCTACTTAATAACAAACACGCAACAAAATTAGATAAGACCAAGCAAAAGTACAGAATCTAAAGAGAAAGACGAGCTCACTGAAAATGACCTGTCAGAATGGAACTGATGCACTGATGATTTGAACATAAAAACGGACCAGTCCACAGGATTTAGAAGAAAAAACTGTCCACAAGAATTTAACCGTGGACATCTTGCATTTCAGATAACTATCACTTTATCTGTATTTAGCAATGGTTAAATGCCAGAGGTAATTTACCAACTAACAAGTTGAATCTAAACTACAATCAGCTGCAGTTGAGATCCAATCAGCATGTTCTATGTCCTAATGATACTACCCATGTGAGACGCTCCCAGTGATGTTTCAGCATAATTGCAATAACTAGCCACTACCACATTATGATGGTGAGCTCCCTCTCAAAGGTCTCCAACAAGAAGAAAGAATCAAGATACATCATACCTATTTGAAATACGCAATGGGAAAGGAGAAAATGACACATGCATGCACATGCGTGCAAGGACCGCCACTACGTAGCTCCCCACCGTCGCATGGTCACCTGTGATAATGCAGGGTACATTCCAACAGAAGAAAGATGCTCGAAACACAATAGAACACAAGGATAGGGCTAAATTTTGGTCCTGCCATGGCTTCAATTATCCAGAAAAGCGGCCAGTTTGGGATACCACAAGTACTGAAAAAGTGTAGTACCATCTGTGCATGATTTATTAACACCATAATGTGTACAAAACAGCCTATGCAAAAGCCTGTCCGTGGCCTGAGTGCAGTCTACTAGTTTATAGGAGGGTAAAAAAAACAGTTTTGAGCAAGTCCATGCAGAATACAGTTGAGCTTTCTTGATATGAAATCATCACAAAATAATCACAATTCATAGAGCAGATTCAGACAAGTTTGTAAGTATAGAGATTACGGACGGCGCAATGCAAAAAAAAAATCATTTAGAAATAGTTCAGAAACTAGAAAGAAAGAGGAGCAAGGGGAATGTTGACATCCCAGGTAGAGGATGGACCAATAACGACCTAGCTGGAATCTGACCCATTTCAACATATCGAGAACTAACTAGACAAAGACTTGTAGCCCACGAAAAGTAATAAGCAAATAGCTAACGAGTGTCTAATGCCTATCTCTTTCAAAGAAAAATGCAGTTTCCTAATGATGGACAGGTGGCAAATTCAGATAAATATGATATTATATTTATAATGTTATATGCTAATGTTTCCTAATTCTTGATAAGTACAGAACAACTTTTATTTTCTCGAAAAGGAGTCACAGAGATTTTTGCATATATACTCTAGCTCTTCAGATAAAAGATTTGAATAGAATGTGATCTAAAGTTCTATACATACACCTTATCTTTTGTCAAAAGTAAAATTTCATGGGAAACGTACAGCACAATAACATTGAAGTTTCAAACCACAGAACTGACAAGCCAGTAAATAAAATCTGACTAAACAGAAGTTCAAGAATAATGATGTATTATTATCAGTTACAGATTAGCAGAAGATACCCAAATATGATGCATTATTATCAGTTGCAGATTAGTAGCATATCTTTCACCAATATAGGCAGCACTTACTCATGTCACACATTTAAATACTCCTTTTGTAGCAATAACCTGCATGACATGTGAGCGTCTTTCTCAAAAGTAAGTACTACCCAAGCAGCACAATTATAGCAAAAGTAAATCGTACATTAATTATTTAGTTAGCACATGGAAATGAACATCAATTAGTGCACCAATAAAAAGGTTTGTTTCATCTGTCTGGAATCTTGATCTGGGCCCACCTTCATGAGATATCAAGTGGGTGGCGTCTGAACAGGGACTGGCTGATTCAGCAAGAAAGGAAAACAAGACAGAACTTCAAATAAGATTGTATACAGCTAAAACTTCTTGCAGAAATCACAATAATGGAGCCACAGTCTGTTCAGTCCTTTATGGTCCCAAGAAGACAGGCAGTGGCAGTCCAATCAGTGCACTGGCTAACAGTCTGGTGGCAGTAAATGGTAGGCATCAGAACATGGAGGCAAGGATTAGGCTTGACAAGATATCGTGGAGGAGGTATAAACCATTTATCCACATCAATTAGCTTAGATGACCAAGGGATTAGGTCCTCCACATGCCACTACAACAAAGCTTACTTGAACTCAACAACCAAAAGAAGATACCCAAAGATGATAGCACATCCCAAATTACCTCCAGAAATGACATTGATGATTCCGGATATGGTGTTAACATCTGCACAAACATGTGGAAAGCAGTACTAGGTCTAGGATATACCTACTATCCAAGTAAATTTGACATTTAAACTAGCTTACAGGACTCTTACTTCACGATGACACTAATACCTCTTTTTTTTCCCGTTTTGACTTGGAAACCTATGATCATTACTTCGTTTAGAAAAGGAGCAAAATTATTCAGCGATCTAGTTTCAAAATAAGGACAGAATACACAACACACCAACAAAATAACACACACCACAGATTGTTCTTGAATGAAGTGGACAATACCAATCCATAGGAAGGGCATGTACTGCATCAGAATAAATGGTTGAGAGGAGCCTGGGGGTGCTTGCTCCATTCCAAAAGTCTCAACATTAAAGATTGTCAAGAAAATTTCTTCACTGGTCAGCTATAGCTGATCACCAACTAGCCAAAAGCTCTTCCAGACCTTTATGTGATATAGTTTGCAGACTGGGCTCAGCTAACAGAGTCCCACAACGCCATATGAAACACACATGCCCTGTTGTTTTCCTCGTAAGGCACAAATATGAGCAGCTTCTTGTTTGATTCCAAGATCCGTCCACTTTGACCCACAGCCCTGCATGTTCATCACCTGCAGCATATATATAGAGCCAGCCTCCACACACCTTCTGCATACAAAGTTGAGTGGCAAAGAAAGAACAGAAAAGCAAGCATGACTCAAGCTCATTCCAAGTCATGCTTCCAACAACTTTGGGATGGAGTTCAAGTTAAGAGGAGCAGCGACAGCTTCACCATTGAGCTCCTGCCATCTCTTGGTGCAACAATAAATCACTCTAACAAGTTGCAGAAGTTCATCATATCTCCATATGATCCCCGTTATAGGTGAGGTTCTACCTGCAGTCTGTATGTACCTTATCATGTTGAAGGAAAAAAAAGCAGCAGCTGACATGCTTTCCTTTGCTTTGTCTGTGTCTCAGATACTGGGAGCTGTTCCTTATAGTCCTAGTTATTTACTCCGCCTGGATTTGCCCATTTGAACTAGCATTCTTGAGGGACTTATCCTCTAAGCTTCTGCTAGTTGAGAACATTGTCAATAGCTTCTTTGCAATTGATATTGTTTTGACATTCTTTGTAGCTTATGTCGACAGCAAAACACATCTTCTTGTGGATGATCGAAAGAGAATTGCTGTAAGGTTCGTACCTAGTTCATAACTGCTTTCTTCTCCAATACTCCAAACTGAATATAGAAAAGACTATGCAATTCAGTTATGGAACTCATAAGCTATGATCCTCCACAGGTATCTATCAACCTGGTTCATCTTTGATGTATGTTCCACAGCCCCATTCCAACAAATCAGCCTTCTGTTTTCACACAAGGGAAATGACCTTGCTTTTAAGATACTCAATATGTTGAGGCTGTGGCGTCTTCACCGAGTCAGCTCGCTGTTTGCCAGGTTCAAATCCAGTCCAGCCTCTCCACATTTTGATGATGAATGATAAATGGCACCAATTTAATTACCTTCCTTTTAGCAGGCTGGAGAAGGATATAAGATTCAACTATTTCTGGACTAGGTGTTCAAAACTTATTTCTGTAAGTCTTTCAGAAATCCAGGAACAGAAAATAGGAACTTAATTCCACGTTCTCCATAGAAATTGTCAAGCTTGCAAGTGTTTACCTTTGCTCATTGGAAGAAACCTGTTGATAATAATGTGAAAAATCTGTGATAACAAAATGCAGGTTACTCTATTTGCGGTGCATTGTGCGGGATGCTTCAACTATATGATTGCGGACAGATATCCTGATCCAGAGAAAACATGGATAGGTGCCGTTATGCCTACTTTCAGATCAGAGAGCTTATGGACTAGATATGTCACTGCCCTTTACTGGTCGATTACAACACTGACAACAACAGGTTATGGGGACCTACATGCTGAGAACCCAAGAGAGATGCTATTTGATATCTGCTATATGCTGTTTAATCTGGGCCTCACAGCTTATCTTATTGGTAATATGACCAATCTGGTTGTTCATGGGACCAGCCGCACACGAAATTTTGTATGTTTCTCAGCTTATTGGCAAAATCCATTAATCCCTCAGTTCTTCTGCCTCAATAATAATCATTCAGGGACATAGATTTTAAAAGTACATTGTACAAGGATCAAGGGACAGTAGCTTAAGTAAGACAAGAAAGACAAATTAGAATATAGAATGTCAGTATAGGAACAACCTACTTTTTAGTTATAGGTAACTCAGTGGGAAAATGAAATGTGAAACTTTATACAAATAATACAGTTATTCATATGCATTATCAGCCTACCAAGCCATTGATTATTAAGAACTCAAGAGGTCAAAACTCTACACAATATAATACCTGCTCAAGTAAGAGGAAATCGGAGCCATTGTTTAGCTTAAGGGATCCTACAGAGTAAAGGGCAGGGTTTTTTTTTTCTCGAACCACGCAGAACTGCGCGTCATTTCATTAAGGTAGAAAAAATGGTACAACGGTCTAGACAGACCACACCAGGCGCCAAGAGATGGCACCCCTCACACCCACAAATCTATGAATTCGCCATGATAGAAATATAGTTACGACCTACAGAACACCTAGGCTGCTAAGCCATGGTGAGCAGCGACCTGGGCATCAACTCCATGAGCTTTGATGCCCCTGCCATACACCACAGACCCCCTTCCAAGCAAACTGCCCTGGGTACTTCTTGAATGCTCGGCCTGTTCCCTTCAAAAATACAGGCATTACGGTGTTTCCACAGCTCCCAGGCTACCAAAATTACCAAGGAATTGAGGCCCTTGCGAGACTCCTTTGGGGCTGATCTGATCATTCTTTTCCACCAACCTGAAAAACGGGCAGCCACGGATTGTGGCGCCAGTTGTATCAATCCCAGCTGCTGCAGTATTATAGTCCATACCTCCCGAGCAAAAACACAACCAGTCAACAAATGGCTAATCGTTTCCTCTTCCTGATCACAAAAAGGACACACCTCCGGGTGGGGCAAATTCCTCTTGGCCAGGCGATCAGCTGTCCATACACGGGGTTCCAACTGGACCATCCTAATAAGTTCTTACACAAACCCCCGGCAGTAAAATTCCAATCAAATTATCAGGTAGTGCATTCAATGAACAGAGCCCAATTCTTGATAGTCAGTACATGTATGTGTTATAAGCCCCAAGTTGTTGTATACTTTAGTCGTTCAAACATTATTAGTAACAATAACACCAACAAAGAAGAATAAAATTCAAATCCAACAATTTACAGAAAAGGTCAAAGCAATTCAGGCAGAATAACTAAACCCTTTGCACACAAGAAAAAACAGTTAGCTTACTTGATCCATAATAGTAATTTTGCAAATGATGCAGAGGGACTCAATCCAAGCAGCTTCAGAATTTGCGGCACGAAATCAGTTGCCCGAGAAGATAAAGCAGCAAATGCTATCTCACTTCTGCCTACAGTTCAAGACAGAGGGGCTCAACCAGCAAGCCATGCTAAATGGTCTCCCAAAAGGAATTCGTTCAAGCATAGCATACAACTTGTTCTTTCCCATCATACAACAAGCCTACCTCTTTCATGGAGTATCCAATAATTTCATTGCAGAACTGGTAATATGATCAATATTTTGGCTACTATTTTCAAATTAACTATTCAATCCACTGCCATAACTGATTAAATTTCTTTGGCATCAGGTAATGGAAGTTCAGGCTGAGTATTTCCCGCCAAAGGAAGACATAATGTTGCAAAACGAAGGGGCAGCAGATATTTACATAATAGTTTCAGGAGCAGTGGTTAGGCTTTGTAATCTCTGATTAGATCCTGGAACAAAAATTTTACAAGTTTGTTCAGCAAGCTAACTACACTTTTCTTGTTTCCTTATCTGCAGAATGTAATAACAACAGTAAATGGGAATGAACAGGTAAAGGTCTCTTCATCTTACATCACAGGGATATTAGGCAGACATCACTAAGGTTTTCACACATTACTAACAATGATTTAGTTATCTGGAAGCAGGTGTATGGAAAAGTTGAAGCGGGAGACATGTTTGGAGAGGTTGCTGCTCTGTGTGGCTTACCCCAGCTGTTTACTTGCCGCACCACTAACTTGTCACAGCTCTTGAGAATAAGCAAGATAAGACTAATGGAGATCATTCAAGAACACAGGGAAGACAGCAATATTCTAATGAACAATCTATTCCAGGTACAGCTTCATTTTTAAGAAAACTAAATATATAGAAGCTAATTTATTACCTAAAAAAAGATATAGCAGCTAATTTCAGCCAAACTGAAGCTCGTAACTCTTTATGTCAATGCACAGAAGCTGAAGCTGCAGGAAAATTTACCTGAATTGAATCAGCTGGACCGAAGATTCATGCATAAGTATGGGCTATTCCGTGTTCCTCGAGAAGA
This sequence comes from Echinochloa phyllopogon, assembly GCA_033239725.1. NCBI lineage: Eukaryota > Viridiplantae > Streptophyta > Magnoliopsida > Poales > Poaceae > Echinochloa > Echinochloa phyllopogon. The sequence continues at coordinate 10,830,245 of BTCW01000010.1, read as the reverse complement.
GTGGTTGTTGCCTCAGCCATACCTACAATACACAGAGCACAAATGTGAAGACATTAGTAAGAAGATCCCAGCCTTTGGTGCTGATAATGGTTCAACAAAATTAGTGGCAGAAACAATTCAATTGAAGAAGCCACAGCATGAAAACAGTCATGACCCAAACTGCCATAGTGAGGCGACAGATGTGATAGCAGGCAAAGAAGAGGGCCATGATGAGGTTCGCACAAACTGTGAGGCAAAAAATGCAACTGAAGAGTTCTGCATTCATATAAAATCTGAAGATCATGATGCAGCAAACAGTTGGCAAACAAGCCATGAAATGGTGAAGCTGGGGTCTTCCCACAATACCCAGGAGGGCATAGCAAGGAGAAGAGATCAAGATAGTAGTTACATAAAAGTATCCAACAAAAGAGTTACAGTTCACGCATATCCTCATAATGCAACAAATTATTTAGTACAGAATGGGAAGCTTATCAACCTGCCTGGTTCACTGGAGGAGCTTTTTGAAATTGGAAGTAAGTAAAAGTTTCAAGATTTTGATTGTGGTTAGCCTATGGAATATAATCAATAGTATGCTGACAGAAGATGTACACAGAAATTTACAATAGGTTTTTTTACATTGCAGATCAGAAGTTTCCAGGTTTCCAGCCTACAAAACTCATCAGTAGAGACTATGCTGAAATAGATGACATCAGTGTTATCCGAGATGGTGACCACCTATTCCTTCTTCAGTAGAACCAGAATAGCACTAACCTAACATAACGACAAAGAAGGCTTCAAGTTCTCCAGTATGGCAAAAGCAGCGGATGCAAATCAGGATGTGCAAGTGGAGATATGAAGAGGGAGACATTTTTTACTCCTTTACAAATTGTCTTGATCATTTATGAAATGATGCAAATATCTATTATTGCACAACAAGCTGCAGTTGCCTTGTTTTTCCCATTTGAAAATAAGAATCCGATAAATAATGGGAGTTCCTCAAAATGCATGATGAAGGTTAGACTGTAAAAAAGACATCGGTAATCAGGATTAATCACTGATGCATCATAATGGAACAAAAATGAAAAACTGAAAGTTAGGGGTTTGGAACTATGAGACACTCCCTGAGATGATATCAAGATAGGGTTGTCTTTCCCTGGCTTGCCAGGGATCAATTCTCACCGAAATCTGAAAAGGTATTTTTGGGGAGGACATCTCTTGCCTAGTCTTGTTCCTTATTGGATTATGGATTCAAATTTCAAACCAAGTACAAGTAGCCGAAACAGTTTAAATTATACAGAGCAACGCGGATTACGTGTATTAGACTCTTAATAATACCTAGGCTGAGATTTGTCCAAGCTTTTATTGCAATAGAATAGCGATATTTATACTTTTCTAACTTAACCACGAATAAAAAAACAACGTGATACGATGAGCATAAAAGAGGGAAAAATATTTACACATTAGCATGTAAACAGTAGTACACCACTACAGATCATTTTATCGGGTCAATGTAACTCGGTATGCAGTACCCAATAGTAACACCACAAATTTAATTTTAGAGACAGGCACATGAATATAGGGGGGTGTTTGGTTTGAGGGACCACTTCATCCTACATGATATGGTCCATCATGACTCCAATCCATATATTGTCACACTTCATTCCTCAACCCAAGCCAAACACCCCCTTAGGGCATGTACAACCCAGTCTTTTTGTTGTAACATACGTAAAATGAGCTGATGTGGCCATCATTTAATGAAAAAAGAGAGGGTTGCAGTCTACTATCTCGTCTACTGCTTTGGCCCGTGCTCCCATACAAAACAACAGAAACCAGAGCGTGTATTTATTATCACACAGACAGCTAAATAGACAGCCCATGTTATGGACTCCATCTTCGGTAGGCTGTACCTGTGCAAGGGCAAGGGCGGCCGGAAATAGTGGCTAGAATTAGGCAACAAATCTTTTGTAATCCTTCTTGTTAGCAGGTCCGTTGGTTAGTTAGGAGATTTGGTTTATTTAAAGGAGTCATGTAATTGTAGGAGAGGTAAGCAAGAGTATAACCCTAGTACTCAGAGCCTCCGAGGAGGGCGAGTAGGTTACTGCCTCTGTTGTTTGTGTTTATTAATCCCAGCCAATTAGCCATATCATCTCTGGTATCAGCCTAGGTTTTCTGATCTCCTGGCCGGCCATCACGCCATCCACCACCACCCCGCCCCTGCGCCGCCGCTAACCCCACCGCCCACCATGCTCGACAAGCCTGTCAACGACGGCTCCAAGGATGAAACTCCAGTCCCGCAAGGGGCGTTCTCCGAAGCCGTCGACAAGATCGTCACCATGATCAAGGACCTCACCAAGCAGATCGCAACCGAAACCTCCGAGCGCAAGATAGAGCAGGCGACCCTGTGGACTTCCATCAAGAACGTCCAGACCCAAATTTTGGAGAAGTAGGGCCATTTCGATTCCGGCAAGCCCCTTGGCGGCACCAGCTCCGCCGATGATGCGCCGTCCAGCCCCAAGCTTCGCTTCCCCAAGTTCGATGGAACCACGGATCCATTGGTGTGGCTGCACAAGGGCGAGCAGTTCTTCCGCGTCTACGACACGCCGGACTCGCAGAAGGTATGGACGGCCACGTTCTACATGGACAGTGTCGCCAGCCAGTGGTACTACCACTGGCAGCAGAACCTTGGCGCTACACCGTCGTGGGACGACTTCGCCGCCAGCGTTAATCGACGTTTCGGTCCCCCGCTCCGCAACAACCCGCTCGGGGAGTTGTCCCATCTACGCCGTACGGGGTCCGTGGACGAGTACCAAGAGGCATTCCTCAATCTCTTGGCCCATTGCGAATGAGTCACGGAGAAGCAGCAGATCGCGTTGTTCACAGCGGGCCTCTTGCCGCCCCTGAGCGTCGACGTCGAGATGCACAATTCTTCAACATTGGAGGACGCTATGGCGCTTGCCCGGGCGTATGAGCGCCGTATAACGATCACCGACAACGTAACACGCACCATGGGCCAGCCGTCGGCTGCTATTCGGCCCGCGCCATGACCGGCATCGACCCCCAAGACACCGCCAGCGCCTGGCACCGTGGGCGCCGCGGTACCAACACCCGGCACGCCAACAAAACCACCTCCATCTCCGGGCCGCTTCAATCGCCTGACACCTGAGGAGATGCCGCGCCGCCGCCTCGACGGACTGTGTTTCAACTGCCCCGAGAAATTCTCGCGTGAGCACGCGAGGCAATGCTCTATGCGCGGGATCTACTACTTGGAACTGGGCGACGATGAGGCCGACGACACAGGGGAGAAGCCTGGGGAGGACATGACGATCTCCTTGCACGCCATCTCCGGCGTACGCACCGAATCCACCCTCAACCTCGCCACCCGAGTGGCCACGGAGCAGCTCACCGCCCTCGTCGACTCCGGGTCGACTCACTGCTTCATCCACAGCTACGAGCTCATCGCCGCGCCTCTCACAGCCCTCATCAAGCGCGAGGCCTTCCACTGGACAACCATGGCCACGGCAGCGTTCGACGCCCTCAAGACGGCGCTCACGACGGCACCGGTGCTCCAGCTGCCCAATTTTGCTGAACGCTTCATGGTGGATTGTGACGCGTCGGGCTCGGGTTTCGGTGTCATGCTTCATCAGGACAAGGGACCCATCGCCTTCTACAGCCGCCAGGTCGCGCCGCAACACACCAAACTAGCGGCCTATGAGCGGGAGCTTATCGGCCTCGTCTTGGCAGTACGCCATTGGCGAGCGTATTTGTGGACGCAGGACTTCGTCGTGTGCACGGACCACTTCAGCCTCAAGCACCTCCTCGATCAGCGCCTTTGCACCATCCCACAGCACACCTAGGTGAGCAAGTTGTTTGGCTATAGCTTTCAGGTGGAGTACAAGCCGGGCAAGCTCAACGCCGCGGCTGACGCTCTGTCACGACGCGACAAAGATGAGCTCCAGACGCGCGTCCACGCCATATCGCGTCCAAAGTTCGCCATCTTCAACGACTTCAAGCAGGAGGTGGATTCCCACCCGGAGATCGAAACCAAGCGGAAGGAGATTGAGGAGGGCACCGCCGGTGCTAACTGGACAATGACAAACGGCTTCGTCATGCATCGGGGCCGCATTTTCGTGCCCTCATCGTCTTCCTTGTGGCCTCAACTCCTGACCGCGGCGCATGGTACGGGCCACGAGGGCACGCAGAAGACTCTCATCCGCCTACGCGCGTCCTTCTACAACCCCAGCGCGTCCAAGCTGGTGCGTGATTTTGTGCGGGGGTGCACTGTCTGTCAATGGAACAAGACTGAACACCTGCATCCCGCTGGCCTTCTCCAACCTCTCGATGTTCCGATGTCCACATGGAGCGACATTGCCATGGACTTCGTGGAGGGTTTTCCCAAGGTGGGCGGCAAATCTGTGGTGCTCACGGTCATGGACCGTTTCTCCAAGATGGCGCACTTTGTACCCCTGGGCCACTCCTACACTGCGCTCTCTGTCGCCCGGGCGTTCTTTGACAGCATCGTCAGGCTCCATGGGTTTCCGTGCTCCATTGTGAGCGACCGCGACCGCGACCCCGTCTTCACCAGCACTCTTTGAAAGGAGCTCTTTGAAAGAGGTCACTAACCGCGTCTTGGCGTCTACCTCCGTTGTCTTGCTGGCGATCGCCCCCGCAATTGGCTTCGCTGGCTGCCGTGGGCGGAATTCTGCTACAACACTTCGTACCAGACGACGCTCCGCACGACTCCTTTTCACGACGTCTACGGGCGCGATCCTCCAGCGCTCATGTCCTATGCGCCGGGCTTGGCTCAGGTGGCGGCACTCGACAAGCAGCTGCTCCAGCGCGACGTCTTCCTGAGTGACGTCCGTGAGCGTCTTCTCTAGGCGCAGGCTTACATGAAGGAGCACTACGACAAGTCTCACCGCGATGTGGAATATGAGATCGGTGAATGGGCCTGGCTGCGCCTGCATCATCGCTCGGCCGCCGGCATCACCAATCGCGCTCAGGCCAAGCTTGCGCCAAAGTACTACGTGTGGGACGCTTGGCCTATCAGCTACGCCTGCCTCCCAAAGCTCGGATTCACGATGTGTTTCATGTGGTGTTCTTGAAGAAGTTTCAGGGCACGCCGTCGTCGACGCTGCCCATTTTACCGCCAATCACCCATGGGCGTGCCCTCCCTGTTCCTGCCACCGTGATTCGCGCTCGCCCTACTGCTACTTCCTGGGATGTGCTTGTCAAGTGGCAGGGACTTGACCCAGTGGATGCATCATGGGAGCCCCTCGAAGACTTCAAGATCAATTATCCAGAGTTTAAGCTCGAGGACGAGCTTTTCAGTCAAGCGGGTGGAAGTGTTATGGATTCTATCTTCAGTAGGCAGTACCGGTGCAAGGGCAAGAGGACGCCGGCCGGAAATAGTGGCTAGAATTAGGCAACAAATCTTTTGTAATCCTTTTTGTTAGCAAGTCGGTTGGTTAGTTAGGAGATTTGGTTTATTTAAAGGAGTCATGTAATCGTAGGAGAGGTAAGCAGGAGTATAACCCTAATACTCAGAGCCTCCGAGGAGGGCGAGTAGGTAACTACCTTTGCTGTTCGTGTTTATTAATCCCAGCCAATTAGCCATATAAGCCCATTATAGAGCTGGCTATTTAGCTGTCTGAATGGGTTAAATAGACAGCGGGTGTCTAAACTGTTGTACATTACCTAAGGAATCATAGACAGAATTCACACAAAACAACACTCCAGTCACCACTTCAACTACTGATCTCCCTTTTCTGTGTATTTTCCATTTATTTCAGAGGGAGGGGGAAATCACCAATGGCACTCTCACCAAGTCATCATACAAAAGCAAGACCAAGCATTTTCCCACGAGACACTAGGTGTGCTACAATCAGCCCAACCATCTGGATTTCATTACAGTGATAGAGGTCCGTTTGAAATGCTGAAAATTCCCCTGATTTCCACATGAACCGTTGGCAGCCATAAAATCATCGTGCGATAGAGTGAGAAGGGACCAAAAGGGCACAGGAGATTAAGCCAGCCCCTAGGCTACCACAAACCAAGCAAGCATACCAGGCCCAAAATGCCAAAAGCCTAGCCATAGCATACTAGTGACCAGACAGAATGTTCTGACAAAACCAACACGAAATGTACATTCCCTACCCGCTTGGGCTTGCTTCCCGCGAATAGAAGAGAATGTGAACCATGTGCGGATCGGAGAACTATTCTCCTAAAAGTAACAGATACTAGATCATGGCAATTAGAAGTTACACACGCCAAGCAATTCGGCGATTCGAGCCGGCGGGATGGGAATATGGGATTGGAGGAGCAGCGCGTGGTGGTATGCCACCTGAACGGGTGGAGAGGACGGCGAGGCCGGTCGGAGCAGCCCAGCGCGTGGATTCCGGATTCGAAACCGACGGCGAAGGAATCTAGAGAGTGGCGCGTAGGCCAGGCAACCGGCGGGCACTCTCGGCAGTGGCCGGGCAGCGCCCCTCGACCTCGAGAATGCGGGCGAGCGCGCGGCAGCGTCTGGGTTTCGGATTTTGGGGGTGACGACGGGATGGGGCGAGCGGACGCCGCCGGTGGGGGCGCGTCGAGTCGGGGGCATCTAGGGATGAAAGTGGCGTGGATAGTTTCCGCGTCCGATCCGATCCGAAACCGAATTTTAATGATATGGAGAAGAGTTTTGGATATCCGCGCGGATATGGATAATCCGAATCCGATTCTGTGTGGATGCGGAGTAGGATATGGTTTTAGTGAAATCCGATGGATATGGATTATCCGATAATTGATTGCAGATTATCCGAAGCTTATAATAGGATATCCGACTACTTTTGTGAACCTACTATAATAAAATTTAAGCCCAACCCACATATATACATAATATTTTATAGCCCACAAACCCTCAGGTATATTTATCACACAAAAATACACCGGTGAAGTGTGAAGTACCACTGTCAACTGTTAAGGTTACTTTAGTTGTGTCGTAAACTATAAAAGGGGAGTATTTTTCATGTTATATTATTTTATTGTGGTTTTCGTTAGAAAATATTCACCATCATAAAAAGTTACACAAAAGTATGTATTATCCGTCTATTTTAATCCGCTTCCGCACCGACTCCGATCCGCTTCCGTACCATCTCCGATATCCGACAAAATCCGTATCCATAACCGTATTCGGGTAATATCCGCTCCGCTCCGCATCCGACGAAAAAAGGTGGATGAGGATATGGTAAAGATATTATCCGCTCCGATCCGATCCGTTTTCATCCATAGGGGCATCACACAAAGGGAGAAGACCATGCGCTACCGTGCGTGCCAGTTGAGCTGGGCCTAAATCAGGCCGAGAACAGGATGGGCCTAAATCAGGACGAGAACAGGTCTCTACATGATGGGCCTAAATCAGGCCGAGAACAGGTCTCTGAATGATGGGCCTAAATTGATTATAGTCACCACTCGCACCCCTCCAAACAAGCAGCAGCAGCCTTGCCCGCTAGTATATCCGGCTGCAACTGAAACTGAGATCTCACTCACACACAGTCACACGACAGTATTCAGCACGCATGCACTTGGATTATCCTAACTCCTAGGAGTTAGTAAACATTGCTCACCCATTTGGCAGCAAGCCTACTACTAGTAGCTGTGGACCCCCCCTGGATGCATGGCTGGACCTTGGGCGCAGCCGGCAGGCAGTGCTCTCTCTCTCTCTCTCTCTCTCTCTCTCTGCATGCCGGGTTGCTTTGTTGGTGAGACAGGGAGCAGTTGGCGTCACTCCCGACTTGTTACCAGCATCAACGCGTGCATGGGTGACCAAAGCCGATCTATGCTATCCTGGGGACCACCGACCACCGCGCTGGATCCGTCGTGGATACTCCGGATATACGGCCCGTGATGTCCGGGGCTTAGCTTGGATTGGCTTTGTTTGAGCTCTCATATCCGCTCGGCACGCGAGGATCGGAGCTATACGAACCTGCAAATACATCCCCTTTCTTTTTTTCAGAACGGTGTGTGAAGCTGCAAAGATCGAGAGCGGGGCGGTATCTTCTTCTTATCTGCTCGGTCCAACGTAGGCATTGTTCAGTTCTCAATTTTGACATGCGAAAGTTGATATTTCATTATTAATGCGTCACTGTAGCATTTTATTTGTTTTATAAATAATTATCTAAATATTAATTAATTAGGCTCAAAATATTCGTCTCGTAAAGTACAATAAAATTGTATAATTAGTTTTTAATTTTATCTACATTCAGTACTTCATGCATGTGCCATCATTTTGATGTGACGGGATAATGGGAATCTTTTTTTATATAGTGAAATTTAAGAAGGGGAAAAACAAGGCCGTATGTAGTTTTTGTACTTGCTAGTTAGCCGATCCTTCGTGGATGTCTTTTGCTGTTTTATCGTGAGCTTTGTGTTGTACGTTGTCCAGTGCAAGGACTGTGCAATTAGTTTTTGATTTCATCTATATTTAGTACTCCATGCATATGCCGACATTTTGATGTGATGAAAATCTTCTTTTTTATAGTAAACTTTAGGGTTGCTTTTTGGAAACTAAACAAGACCTTAGAACAGTTGTGTGCCGCCATGTTTGCATCCCTACTCACCCACACCACTGAAAGGAATAAAAAATGCGGGACATTCATGGAACAATATTTTAATTTGATGTTCTGGATGACCTTATATATACTTTTATGAATTTAAATCCGAAAAAACATACTCCGTAGGAATCTAAAAAAACTTGGGATTTGAGCATAGGAATGTAAGGGACTGTTTGGTAGAGTTCCATCTGATTCTGATTCTCTATGGGAGCTGATTCTCTGAGAGAAACGATTCTGTGGCTGATAGTGATTCTCTTTGGTTCTCTAGCATAAACTCTCAAAATCAGGATGGATAATCACTTCACAGAATCAGGAGAAGCTATTTTTTTCAGCTCCCAGCCTCTTAGTTTATTTCAGAGAATCACTTCTCGCTGAAAAACTGTTTGACAGAGTTTCTCCTGAATTCATCATAGAATCAGCACCGCTCTGCCAAACGGGGCCTAAATGCAGTTTTTTTTTGCCTCGAGCGCATTCGTATCCTAGAAAAAATAGTATGAAAAATCTAACAATCTAAATGCGGGCTATCTTTTTTGTGACCTCCTTTGCAGTGGCAATGTGAGCCAAGTCGGTGTGTGTTTCGTTGGCAGTGTTTATTTGTAGCGAACTAGGCCTTGCCGGGCTCATTGAGTCATTTCCTTTTTCTTGTGTTTTTTAAGGCAAAATGGGCTTACAGACCTACAGTGTAAGGTTAACAGTAATAATGAAATATTTAGCATCAATCGTCGTAAAAAAATAACGCTGATTTGACCACTATAAAGCTAGGCCTTGTTTAGATCCAAAAGCAACTCCCAAATTTACTATGCAAAAAGAAGATTTCCCATCACATCAAAATGTCATAACATGCATGGAGTACTAAATGTAGATGAAATAAAAAACTAAGTACACAGTTTTGTTGTGCTATGTGAGACGAACATTTTGAGCCTAATTAATTAATTTTTGGACAATTTTTCACAAATACAAACGAAATGCTACAGTGACACAATGATTACGAAGTGACATTATACTTTCAAATTCGACCTTTCAAATTCGACATCAAAACGAGGCCTCAGCGATATACACGTGCTCTCGTATGATGAACGTTGTTTAGCCCAAATCCCAAAGAAGCTTCGGCTGTGCTCATGATCAGTCCAAATCCTGAGCGTCCGTTCCTGTCCGGACGGCCACACCGCGAACATTTCCCGCCCAATCAAACCCAAACCCCCACCGCCCACCACCGCCGGCGACGCCGCCGGCGATGGAGCTCTCCGCGGCCTTCGAGGAGCGCGTCCGGCAGATGGAGGACTCCCGCAACCACCGCCTCGCCCTCCTCCACGTCTCTCCCGCCGCTCCCCGTCTCATCTCTCTCCTCTCCGAAACCCTAACTCACCGGCGGCGCCTCCTTCCTCCCGTTGCCTTGCTGCGCAGGCCGAGAAGGAGATTCAGGCCGCTAAGTCCCGCATTCTCGCCGCCAAGCTCGCCGGCGTTCGCCGACTCGAGCGCCGCCGCCTCCTCCTCGAGCGCCGCGCCGCCGACCTCGCCTCCCGCGCCATAGCCGCCCGCGCTGACATCGACGCCGCGCGCTTGCGCCGCCTCGCCGTCACCCGCGACCTCAGGTAGGCAAGCCGCCACTGATCCTCCCGTCTCGCTATATCTTCCGCCACCCGGAACTGGGGGCATTTCGTTTTTAGTTAGGATTCCCCATCTGCATTCTCAATTGGGCTCGCAGCTCGGTGAGAGGTGAGATCGAGGAGGAGGAGCGGAGGGAGGAGGACTGGGACCGCTTCTACGAGGCCAAGAGGAAGGAGATGGAGGAGTTCCAGGAGGTGTCGCAGCGGTTCGAGGCAGAGACTCGCGAGGAAGTGCAGAGACTGAGGGATTTGGTATCTCAAGTATGGTCCCAATCCTTTGCATCCATAAACTATGAGCTCATTATAGTTCCTAGCTTGTTTAGCCAAATTGCAACCGGTAACATCGGCATCTTGGTGAATCTGGTAAATTGTTAATTATGTTCACTTTGGCATGTTCAAATCAGATGGCAACAGGCCAGGGGTGTTTAATAGGTTTTGATCTCTAGCCAGTAGCTTGTCTTCTGAGTTAAAAACTAGCCAGTAGCTTGTAGTTTATGATTGATCTTTGTTGGCCTGCCCAATGGAACGGACCACAGGGCAAGCTGGAAGCTACCTCTTGCCATCTAGTCAAATCGTTGCCTTGCTATTTCATTGCAATTCAGATAGACAGGATCAATGCGGGTGATAAATTCTTGGGCCATAGTCGTTGCCTCCTGAGACTAGTTTAAATTGTCAAGCCTGTGCTGGTCTCCACCAACATTTGTGGTTTCATTATTCAAATAGCGAAAATGTGCATGGTTGTGATCTATGACTTCTGTCAAGATCAAGGAAGGCTAACCTGTGTTTGATTGGGCCTGTCTTACTAATTTTTGTGAACAATATACAAGAATATGTTTTGGTATCAAATGGTCTGCTGATATATTATAATGTGTCACTTATAAGTGATGGCAGCATCGAGAAGGATAGTATATTATTTATGGTTGTACTTGGATCATAAGTAATTATCAATGCCAGATTCAGAGAATCATTGCTGGATAATTTTGTTCTATTAGGCCAAGGTAGCAAGAAATAGCTGTTCATGGAAGCTGTCTGTATAATTTATCTTTTGCATCTTGGTGGATTCTCTATCAGTCCATCTTATCAAGTAGCTATTACTTTACTTGCCCCATGCAACAAAACAATTCATGAGTCATGGACCATGGTCTGCACATAACCATTAACTTCACAAGCATCCAAATAACATTAATATGAATTTAAAAGACAACCTGTTCTTGTATATAAAATCCCCCCTCCCAAGAAATTGTTGATTGGTCCATTTTGTTATGTTTGCAGTGCAGTAGCAAGGAACTATAAAAAGTATACAGTTCAAGATCTACTGATTTGAACCAATGAATAGAGAGCTACTGCTCAAGATCCCATCAAGCACTTATTGTCTGTGTGATTATGCCTCATCTGAGGCCAAACAATCGTTATGCTGATGGTATGAACCTGTATCTGCATCTGATTAACGGATCACTACTGTAATGTTACAGCTGAAATCTACACTGCAAGAGCTGAAGAGCAGCGAGATGTACTCAAACAACACCGAGATTGCTGCTGCAGAAGCCAGGAAGTCTGATCTGACTGATAAGAAGGCAAAGCTGGACGAGAGCCTGTCTTCAGCCCGCCAGTTCAGAGCACTGCTTCAACAGCAGCTCCAGAAAGCATTCCAGTCACAGGTTGGTGGTCAAAAGACAGCCCAAGCTACCATTTGAATTTCGTGTCCAATCCTGCATAAGGAAAGTGAGGATGCCGTTGTCGTTAGGTCCAGTGACTTCTTTCCGCTTCGTGTTCATGCATTCGTTGTACAGGTGAAAGAAATTCCGGTTATTTACCAAGAAATACAGGGTTCCATTTTGGTTTTTCACTGAAGAATATTTTTCCTATGACCATACTGTACTTTTTTCACGGCAATGGAAGCCTGCTACTCAATTGTTACTTCATTGCAACGCTTGATCAGAATTCAGAAGGCTTGTGCCTTTGCCATGCAGTGCAAAGCATATATATACGTCATGTTCGCCTGGCTGATGGCCGGTGGCTGGTGCTGATTTGTTCTGAGAGAAAAGTACTTCTGGCTGGTGGCTGATAAGCTAAATGAACAGGGCACGTTTGCTCCAGGATCTTTGGCGAAATGTGAGCTTTTTTAACACACACACAACCAGTGGATTGGATTGGTACTGGCACTGCAAAGTGTGCAGCGTACTCCTCTCATCCATGTGTAGGGCTCGCTGTGGAGGGCTAGTCGCCCCCATTTGCATATTTGGCCTTCTCAAATTCCATCCTCAAATTTTACTATGCAAAAAGAATATTCTCATCACATCAAAATATCGGCACATACATGAAGTATTAAATGTAGATGAAATCAAAAACTAATTACACAGTTTTGTTGTACTCTGCGAGACGAACATTTTGAGCCTAATTAATCTATATTTGGACAATTATTCATAAATACAAACGAAATGCTACAGTGTCGTATTTATGGTAAAATGTCAAGTTTGCACCTCCAAAGTTGGAAACTAAGCCCTTATTTAGCTCTAAAGTTTGGACATCCAAACTTTGAATTTTACCATAAATGCGGTACCGTAGTATTTCGTTTGTATTTGTGAATAATTGTTCAAACATTGATTAATTAGGCTCAAAATGTTCGTCTCGCAACGTACAACAAAATTATGCAATTAGTTTTTGATTTTATCTACATTTAGTACTTCATGCATGTGCCGATATTTTGATGGGATAGAAATCTTATTTTTACGTAGTGGAATTTAGGATAGAAAGGGTAGAATTTGGGAGCCTTTGCATGCAGCCCCGAGGCAAAGTGGAGGCTTTAGGGTTGGTGCCCCCTCTCCAACTACTCACGCACCTGTACCATCTCGTTAAATGCTGCTGCTGCACATGAGGAAGCTTTTCTCGCCAATGTCAGGTACCAATCGTCCGTGTATTAGCGCACAACGAAATGCGGCTGTAATTCATAAATTCTACTAGCAAAATATCGTGCCAGGGGCTAGAGACAAAGAAAGATACAGAGCACAGTTAATAGGCTCACTGTCATACATCGGTGTTTCTGAGATATAAGGTCGTCTTCAACGTATAAAATTAGGCATTTAAAGCGACAAAGAAGTTAATAGGCATTTAAAGCGACACATTTAACCACTAATTAAAGTCAGTTTACAAAACTACGTACAAAACCTTAGGTTAATTCGCGAGAACTATCTAATGAGATATTTAACGGTATGATTAGAGGATGATTATTATAGCATTATTGTAGTAAATCATGGGTTAATTAGGCTCATTAGATTTGTCGTGCAAAGTTACACTCATCCTTAAAAATGTTTTGTAAATAGACTTTATTTAATACTTCATGCATGCAAGATTCTCTGGAAAAAAAATTCGAGAAACAAAGAAACACGGCCAATAATATCTCCATCCCCTCCTTAAGGGCACAAGTGTCGTCTAATAGACGGTCTCATGCAGTGACACGTAATATTGAGACGACTTATCAGACACCCGTACAATAGATTATTGTTTTGGTTGTCTCCTAGTAATACAAACATCCCTTAATTTGTGCAGAAATAAAAAATATTATTTGTTGCATAGCAACAAAACTCATGCAATGGTGGAGAAGTTGTCTCGTAGTCCTAAAATTTAGCTTACAAGGAAGTTGTTTCGCGAAACAACGACCCATTTCTCTCACCTCGCTCCATCTCCTCCACATCAATAAAAATCATATGTAGTACTGCATGAGACAACCTATCAGACCACTGATGTGTAGAAATATACCTGCCCTACCACTGATGTGTAGAAATATACCTGCCCTAATGCACGTATACCCATTCTTTTAAAAGACAAGCCATTCTTCACACTCTAGCAAAGGAAAAAAGTTTACCATCAACAGTAAAACCACTTATAGTCTCGTTGGAGGAGGATACAATCTTCCTTAGGCAGGACATGATTGTGTTTCCGGATCCCCTGCATTACCTGCACAGTACACATATACGACCATTCACTATATAGGGAGAAATACAATCTCACGCACTACGGTTGTAGGGTCGAGATGACGGACTGAAGGGGGTGAATAGTCCTTTCTAAAACTTAATACACCGGTTAACCGAAACAAATGCGAAATTAAAACTATCGGTCTAGCCAAGACTTCACCCTTCTATATATGTTCAATAGCACCTTATAAAATATCCTAAACAAGCAACTAAGGTGCCGGGCTAGCAGGAGCTCACCTAAATAATTGTAGGAGCAATGTCATACAAACCTATTCCACTAGTACTTCACACACCGGGGAGCTCCTACACAACTAGTAAGCAAAAGCACAAAGCTCCTAAGCCCACTAGCAATGCACAATGGATGAGACTACAGAAGTCTAATCCAAAGGCTTAATTTACTTAGCTACACAAACTAAGCCAAGAGACTAATTAAGCTACACAAGCTAATTAGTCACAAGATCACTACTTCTAGCTACACAAGCAAGAAGACAACTAGCAAGCTACACAAGCCAACTAATTATAAGAGCAACCTCACGAGCACAAGATATATATAAGGAAGTAAATACAATGCTTGTGATCAAGAAGTTGAAAGTGCATCTAGGCATTTAATCTATTTTGGTGATTAATGGCAATAGAAATTCGGATATGATGTTGTGCTTGAGTTGTGCAGGAATAAAATGAAATGAAGAGAAAGATAGCACAAAAGAAAGTACCCCAATTCTTATTGATATGGTGGAAGACTCAATTGGAAATTTAAATTCTATTTTTCGTTTGAAATTGAGTATAGGACCACCGTACTATCAAGGGGGACGTAGTTGATGAATTCTAGTTGCTCAAAGTGCTTTGCTTGAGATGACAAACTTTTCAGAGCCACAAAAACACTTCACAGACACCTTTTCTGCTCGGCCGGAACTTTGGCCGGAAGTTCCGACCGGAAGTTCCGGGCAGCTCGGTCTCGGGTTTTCCCTGGCCGGAAGATCCGGCCGTGGCTTCGGAAGATACAAGACTTAGCTGTTTTTCGAGCTCACGAGTGTCCTGTGTGCATGTTCCGACCCGAGGCCGGAAGATCCGACCGGAAGTTCCGGCTGGCTCTGTCTTGGTTTCTCGCTGGGTCGGATGTTCCGGGGTCTGTCGGAAGATCCGACGCTCTGTCGGAAGATCCGGCCCCTGGAACTTACCTGGAGTTTTTCTCACTCATTTCTGTTGCTCATCGGAAGATCCGACCAAGTGTCGGAAGATCCGGTACCCCTTCGCAGTGAACATAACGGTCATATTTTGGGGGGTTGGTATTTATACCCCTCACCCCCTTTCATTCATTGCTGCTGCTAAAACTGACCTAACTCGAGCCAACACTCCACTTGAGCATTCACTCCCTCTCTTTACTCCCCCTCCAAGCTTGATTCTTCCAAGATTCAACTAGGGTTTGAGTGAGAGAAAAGCTTCATAGTGTGAGACTTGTGTGACTCTTCAACTAGTTCATCTCTCAAGCACTTGAAGCACTTGGATTCGTCGATTTGCGTTTGTTACTCTTGGAGCTTGCTCCTAGACGGTTAGAGGTGCCGGTGAACTCCCATTCTCTTGTGGTTTGAGTCCCGGAAGTTTGTATTACCCTTTCCCTTTGTGGGAGCACATAGTAAGTAACTCAATCCTCCTTTGTGGTTGATTGGGAGAGACTTGGGGTTAGTGTGACAGCCCGGCTCTTTGTGAGCATCTCAACGGAGACGTAGCTCCTTTGTGGAGTGAACTTCGGTAGAAAATCTTTTGTCTCCACTTTCTTACTTGTTCATTTCGTTTCTATATCTTGATTTGTCCCGATCTACTTATTTGTGGCTATACTCTGATATTGATCATATTTAGAAGGTTCCATACATCATTAGTGAGCTTTGTATTCAAGTGGAATTGTTAAAAGGTCATTAGTTTTCGAATCTCGAAGTTTACTTGAACTGCCTGTCGGAAGATCCGGCTTATCTTCGGATCTTCCGGAGTTTCTGTTATTTTCGGAAGATCCTATACACTGTCGGATCTTCCTGTCGGAAGATCCGAGATTGTGTCGGATCATCCGACTGTCTGACAGTTTTTCTGAGAATTATTTCAGGAATTTTTAAACAGGCCTATTCACCCCCCCCTCTAGGCCTAGTGTTGATCCTTTCAATTGGTATCAGAGCCTAATCCCTTGTTTAGGCTTAACCGCTAAGGGAAAACACTATGGCCGGTATGGGAGAAGTATCCGAGATGGCTTCCGCCCACAAAGATAAACATCCGACGCCCATTGAGTCAAGCTCAAGCGATGATGAATTCGACATTAGCGATGTTGATGAGAGCTTGGATGAACAAGAGAAGAAAAAGCAAAGAAGGGAGAAGATAAGGAAGAAGATCAAGGAGAAGGCCGAAAGAGAGGCACAAAAGCTTTTCAAGAAGAAGATACGAGAAAGAGACGCTCTCGACGGACTTCACTCGGTGTCTTATCGATATGAGACATCTTCTTCTAACAAATCTTTTGACCCTTCTAGTCTTAATTTCTCATCCATTCCAATGGGCAAAGTCCCCAAATTCAATGGGATTGACTATGCCCGATGGAGTGATGATATGAAAATTTACTTGCATGGTCTTCATCCATCTCTTTGGACTATTGTGAATATAGGTATTGACAAGAGTGCAACGCCAAGTCGTGAACAAGAATACGACATCTTCCGCAACTCTCAAGCCGTGACCGTGCTTAGAAGGGCTCTAAGCGATTATGAGTACAACAAGATTAGGGGAATCGATAGTGCCAAAGAGCTATGGGACACTCTTCGAATGGCTCATGAAGGATCGGAAGAAGTCAAGGAAGGCAAGGTAGATCTTCTACAAGGAGAACTAGAAGCCTTTGTCATGAAGAAGGATGAGTCCTTGCAAGAGATGTATGATCGATTGAAGCTCCTTGTCACTGAAATTAGAATGCTTGGAAGCAATGATTGGGGCGAGAGCAAGGTCACAAAGAAATTGCTTAGAGCATACGCACCCAAGAACCCAATGCTTGCCACAATGATTAGAGAAAGTGACAAGTTCAAGACAATGGTGCCCATGGAGTTATTCAACAAGTTGCAATATCATGAGATGAATAGCTTGGATGTGACAAGATCAATTCAACCAACCGAAGTCAAGACCATCGCTCTCAAGGCCGAACCAAGCAAGAAGGTTGAGTCAAATGAGAAGACCTCAACTTCCAAGAAAAGTGAAGACTCAAATGATCATGAGAGCACCGATGAAGAAATCGCTATGATGGTTAGAAACTTCAAGAGATTCATGAAGTCAAGAGGTGAAAAGAAGAGCTACTCTCAACGAAGATGCTATGAATGTGGGGAGAAAGGTCACTTCATTGCCGATTGTCCTCACAAGAAGAATGACAAGGATAACACGAAGCTCAAGAACAAGAACGATGACAAGGACAAGAAATACAAAGAGAAGAGTCGAGATTACAAGAAGAAGTTTGGAAGCGCCCACGTTGGTGAAGGTTGGGACTCATCAAGTGATGACTCCGGCGATGAAGAAATGGCCACTTGTGCCATTCAAGCTCCTACTTCAACTCCACGACTCTTCAACTACATCAATGAGAGTGATGACGAAGCACCCATGTGCCTCATGGCTCAAGGGTCTAAGGTATTGGACACCACATCACCTCTATCATCCACCCCTTTGTCATCTAAAAACATTGAAAATGATCTAGATAGTGAAGAAGCCGAACATGAGAAAAACATGATAAAGAAGTTCGGAAAAGATGGCTACAAGTTTATCAAAAAGCTACTAGAGAAAATTGAGAAAAGAGAGGAGTCTCTTGAAAGACAAGAAGAATTGCTCATTCTTGAAAAGGAGAGAAACCTTGTCCTAGAAGAGGCTCTAGTTGAGGAGAAACTCAAGGTTGAGAAGTTGGCTTGTGAGTTATCTCAAGCAAATGACTCACGGGAGATGATGTCAAAGAGCTTGTCTTTGACAAATGACTCTCTAACTAACCTAAAGAATGCTAAAAGTGAGCTTCAAGAAAGGCATTCAAGCCTAGAGATCAAATACAAAGATCTAGAAGCCAATTTTAGCTCTCTTTGGGAAAGTACCAAGAGCAACTCCAAAACTATTCTTGACTCAAGTGTCTCTACTAGTGAAGGTTGCTCAAGATGTTATAAAATTGATTTAGATGCTTGTGCAATTAACATTTCTAAGCTAGAAGAGAAAGTAAAGGCTAAAGATGCTCAAATCCAAAAGTTGAACAATGCCATTGGTCAAGACCAAGGTAAGGGCAAGAGTGTATTCGAGACCCACCCGGCATATAAAGCCGGTAGATATGGTACTATCAAGGATGGGCTTGGGTACACTCGAGGAGGAAAGGCAAATGGCACAAAAAGGGTAAATGATCGTGATGTGACATTGTTCACCAAGGGGACCTATCTAGGTGAACTAATGGATGCGGCTCATGGGGTGGCAAGACCCACGGAGTCCTTGACAAAGGTAAAGGCATCCACTCAAAATGTCAAGATCAAGACCAAGAAAGAAGAGAAGGTCATTGAGCACAAGCCATCACCAAACTACTCCATCGACTATATGGTAACTTGGGACCAAAATGGGAAGATGGTGGTAAAGTATATAGGTGCTCATACTAGGAAGATGATGAGAAGTGTGTGGGTGCCTAAAATGTCAAAAGCTAACGCTCAAGGACCCAACCACTTTTGGGTACCTAAGTCCAAGGCTTAAAACTTGTTTTGTAGGCATATTCCTCCGGTGGACCTTCGTGGTTGTTGGATAGTGGATGTTCTAATCATATGACCGGAGATAGGAATATGTTTGCGAAGCTACAAGAGTATGACTCACCCGTTGAGAAGATCACATTTGGTGACAACAATCATGGTGATGTCATAGGCCAAGGTGAAATAGCTATCTCACAAGACTCATCCCTTTCAAATGTTTATCTTGTTGATTCTTTGGGATACAATTTGTTGTCGGTTTCACAACTTTGTGAGAAGGGCTACAATTGTCTCTTTACTAATGAGGGTGTGAGCATCCTAAGAAGGGAGGATTCCTCTATTGCTTTTACGGGTCGACTCAAGGGAAAACTTTACTTGGTTGATTTCACAACTAGTAAAGTGGAACCGAAGACTTGTTTAGTGGCAAAATCTAGCTTGGGTTGGCTTTGGCATCGCCGGCTAGCTCATGTTGGGATGAGGAACTTGGCCAAACTTCAAAAGGATGAACATATCCTAGGACTAACAAATGTTATGTTTGAGAAAGATAGGTTGTGTAGTGCTTGTCAAGCCGGGAAGCAAGTTGGTGCTCCACATCCACCCAAGAATATTTTGACTAGCTCAAGACCACTCAAGTTGCTTCATATGGATTTATTTGGACCGGTTGCATATGTTAGCATTGGAGGGAACAAGTATGGACTTGTCATTGTAGATGATTTTTCTCGGTTCACGTGGGTTTTCTTTTTGCAAGACAAGAGTGAAGCTCAAACAATCATCAAGAGATTCATTAAAAGAGCTCAAAATGAGTTTGAGTTGAAGATCAAGCATATAAGAAGTGACAATGGGACGGAGTTCAAGAACACAAATGTTGAAGAGTTTCTTGATGAAGAAGGAATCAAGCATGAGCTTTCCGCGCCATACACACCTCAACAAAATGGCATTGTTGAGAGGAAGAATAGGACTTTAATTGAGATGGCACGGACCATGCTTGATGAGTACAAGACTCCGGATAACTTTTGGGCCGAGGCGGTTAGCACGGCTTGCCATGCCACTAATCGTCTCTATCTTCAAAAGTACTTGAACAAGACTCCATATGAGATCCTAACCGGTAACAAACCAAAGGTGCACTACTTTCGAGTCTTTGGTTGCAAATGTTACATTCTTAACAAGAAAACCAAAAGCTCAAAATTTGCACCTAAGGTTGATGAAGGCTTTCTACTTGGTTATGGTACTAACGAACACGCCTACCGTGTTTTCAACAAAACCACCGGGTGTGTTGAGATCACGGTAGACGTAAAATTTGATGAATCAAACGGCTCTCAAGTAGAGCAAGTTATAAATGACCTTGTAGATGAAGTCCCGCCAAATCAAGCTATCAAGAACTTGAGTTTAGGAGAAGTGAAGCCCCAAGAGCCTCAAAATGAAGATGAAGAACAAGAACAAGATCCGGAAATCATGTTCAACATCGACCCGTCACCATCAACAAGAGTTGAACCACCAAGCTCATCACAAGATCAAGTCCAAGATCATGGTGACGATCATGACCAAGGCATTGATCAAGGGGGAGCTCAAGGTGAAGATGCTCAAGATGTTGAGATACCTCATGAAGAAGATGGTGATGGACCCATCCAACGTCAATCAACATTCCCACATCCAAGAGTTCATCAAAGTGTTCAACGGGATCATCCAGTTGACAACATTCTAGGGAGCATCCAAAGAGGGGTAACCACTCGTTCACGTTTAGCAAATTTTTGTGGATTTTACTCGTTTGTCTCCTCTTTGGAACCTCTCAAGGTAGAAGAAGCTCTTGGAGATGCGGATTGGGTTATTGCAATGCAAGAAGAGTTGAACAACTTTTCAAGAAATGAAGTATGGGAGTTGGTCCCAAGACCCAAACAAAATGTGATTGGCACCAAGTGGGTTTTCCGGAACAAACAAGATGAAAATGGCATTGTCACAAGAAACAAGGCTAGGTTGGTTGCTCAAGGCTTTACTCAAATTGAAGGGCTTGATTTTGGTGAGACATATGCTCCCGTGGCAAGGCTTGAGTCAATTCGTATCCTTTTGGCCTATGCATCTCATCACAACTTCAAGTTGTATCAAATGGATGTGAAGAGTGCATTTTTGAATGGGCCTCTCGGGGAGCTAGTATATGTGGAGCAACCACCGGGATTTGAAGACCCCAAGCACCCCGACCATGTCTACAAACTTCATAAGGCGCTCTATGGGCTTAAGCAAGCACCTAGAGCATGGTATGAATGCCTTAAGGATTTTCTTCTCAAGAATGGCTTTGCAATGGGCAAAGCCGATTCTACTCTCTTCACTAGGAAACTAGACAAAGATTTGTTTGTTTGTCAAATTTATGTTGATGATATAATCTTTGGTTCTACTAATGAAACTTTTTGTGAAGAGTATAGTAGGATAATGACCAAGAGATTTGAGATGTCAATGATGGGGGAATTGAAATTCTTTCTCGGATTTCAAATCAAGCAACTAAAGCATGGCACGTTCATATGTCAAACCAAATATACAAGTGATATGCTCAAGAAGTTTGACATGGCCAATGCTAAGCCCATCAAGACCCCTATGCCCGTGAATGGTCATCTTGATCTAAATGAAGAAGGTAAATCCGTCGATCAAAAGGTATATCGCTCCATGATTGGTTCCTTGCTTTACCTTTGTGCATCTAGGCCGGATATTATGCTTAGTGTGTGCATGTGTGCAAGATTTCAAGCCAATCCTAAGGAATGTCATCTAATGGCTGTTAAGAGAATTTTTAGATATTTAGTGCATACTCCAAACCTTGGCTTGTGGTATCCCAAGGGCTCAACTTTTGATCTACTTGGCTACTCCGATTCGGATTATGCCGGTTGCAAGGTAGATCGAAAGAGTACAACGGGGACTTGCCAATTTCTTGGTCAGTCTTTGGTGTCTTGGAGCTCTAAGAAACAAAATTCCGTTGCGCTATCCACCGCCGAGGCCGAGTATGTTGCAGCCGGTGCTTGTTGTGCTCAACTACTTTGGATGAGGCAAACCTTGAGTGACTTTGGTTGTGAGTTCAAAAACATTCCACTCCTGTGTGACAATGAGAGTGCCATAAAACTAGCAAACAACCCCGTTCAACACTCAAGAACCAAGCACATAGACATTCGACACCACTTCCTTAGAGATCATGAAGCCAAAGGAGATATCGCCATATGCCATGTAGGAACCGAAAAACAATTAGCCGATATCTTCACCAAGCCTCTTGATGAGCAAAGGTTTTGTTCCTTGAGGAGTGAGCTAAATATCTTAGATTCTCGTAACTTGGCTTGACTTGTTGCATACACAATTGTTTGATGGCTAGTCTAGAAGAAAAATGATTTCTTTCTATTTTTGTGTGAGTTTTTCAAAATTTTTGGATCTTTTCTTGTCTCAAGTTGATCATGGTTATGTGTTGTATGTTTGTTGCTGATCAACTTTGGGACAAGTTTCTTATATGTTCATAAGCTAGTTCTCTCAATTTTGTCAATCAAATCTCATCGAGCAAAATCATCTTTGTGACACATCTCCTCTGGACCGGATCTTCCGATATAACCCCGGAACTTGCCTCTGGAAGTTCCGGGCAGCTCTGTCTCAAATCTTCTTCTCTGAATTTTTTCGGATCTTCCGACCCGGTCGGATCTTCCGACTCTCTGTCGGATCTTCCGGACCTGGGAACTCTCGGAACATCCGCTCTGGTCTCTCTGGTTCTGTCTCGGTCGGATCTTCCGGCTCATCGTCGGATCTTCCGGCCTGTGCGCGATATACATATCTGGACCGAACCGTTACCCCTCTCATTCTTTCTTTCTTCTTCCACCAACGCCTCCTCTCTCCAACACCCCATCCCATAAGGCGATTTGAAGATTGGACCGTTGATTTCTTCATCAAGTGACATCTTTTGATTCCCCAACTCTCCAAGACTCAATCTCCATCGGATCTTCCGGAGTTCTCGCGGGAAGTCTCAACGGTATTGATTCAAAATCCCCATCGCCCGATCTATCAATGTAGGAGGTTCTAGTTGATTTCCCTTGGTGAATCATCTCATATACATGTCTAGAATACTTCCCTATGATTTCACAAAGTTTGATGGGCTTAATCTCCTGTTCCTCAGTCGCTAGGGTTTGGCCCGACTCTGTCGGATCATCCGACTATGGGCCGGAAGATCCGAAACCCCGGATCTTCCGACCCATTGCCGGAAGATCCGACCAAGTCGTGCCCTGTCCTATCAACTTAGTTGCAAATCTTTGTTCCAATCTCTAAACATGCTCTCTCATATCTTATCAGATGGTTAAAGAGAAGGTTACGCAGAAGAAGACCACATCTTTGACAGTGCGCCCAAGCATCGGTCGCACTAAGAGCTCATTTCATCCTCCCAGCGGTTCATCCTCTGATCCGGATTCTGCTTCAGATAGGGAGACAAGAGATGTTGGAAAGGGCAAGAGATCAATGGAGCAAGCAGCTTCACGCTCTGTTCGTGGAAGAGCCCAGTCCAGTGTGCCAGGGCGCAAGATCCCGCCTCGTCCCAGAGTTAAGCGGGCCAATCAAGAAGAAGGACCAGGGACGCAGTACAACGATGACATTGATCTATCCTTTCTTGCTAACAACTTCATCAGTACTGCTATTCCTTTTCGTCACTCACTTGACAGCTCCTTGGTCAATTTCAAGCTGGCCCAGAATAGCATGAAGTCCCTGAGATTCAGTGAGAATGAGGATCCAAGGAACATCCAGTACAAGCTCTTCAAGGGTGATCCTCGTTTTTGGGTTTCACATCAAGCTGATTGGTATGAATCTGTAATCCTCAAAATGACCCGCATTTGCACTCCTATGTATTGGGTCGACTGGAAATACCTGAAAAGTTTCCCACCACCGCTCAAGCCAGTTGTTGATGATGTTTATAAGCGGTGTGTGGAGATGGACTTGGACAAGTTGATGGCCTTTGAATGTCCATACAATGAGGAGGTAATAGCCCAATTCTATGCCACTCTATGGGTCGATGAGGATCGTTATGAAATGCATTGGACCTTATGTGGAAAACGCCTATCTATCTCTCTACATGACTTTGCTAGTTTGTTTGGGCTTGCTGAGGAGACCGCCTATGTCCATACAAGCAATGATAGGAGCAAAGTGGATCTTCACTTAGGCAGAATCTTAGATGACACAAAGTTGGCTTTCATGTATGATCATGCATATGGTGAAGTTGTGTTTGGGAAATACAAGGGTCTTTCTCCTTTCTACAAATTGCTGAATCAACTTCTTAGAGGGACCTTGTATCCAAGAGCAGGAGATGCTGACAATATCTCCAAGAGGGCCAAAAACTTGCTGTTTCAAATGGCCCCCGGGAAGCCCAAGTTCAAGGTTTTCAATTACATTTGGAATGAAATTATTTACTGCTCATATGATGCTTCCAGTGGCTGCCACTATGCCCCATACATCTTCCACATGATCAAGCATTTGTCTGGGGTAAACATCTTGTCTGATAAGCTCCATCCTGCATACAAATCTCCTCAGGGCAAGATTACACAACTTCTGAAAATCAAGTCAAAGGCTTATCAAGGTGCTCCAACTCCATCATCTCAAGGTGCTTCTTCTTCCCAAGCTCCTCCATCAGCTGCTCCAGCTCATTCTAGTGGCCCCTCCTTTACTCCCAAAGGCAAGAAGAGCAAAATAGATTTTCTGCTCCAAGGCATGTTCTCTTGCTTTAATATGTGCAAGTATCAAGTCAAGAAATCTCATGAGCGTGAGCAACGAGCCGAGAATGATAGATACTTGGCGGATAAGCGCCACAAAGAACTTCTTGAGAAGTTAAACTTGCCACATTCTCCAGTTCGCCCACTCCGGGAAGTCACTCCTCCACCTCCTTTTGCAAACCCTTGGGAGGATTACTCACAGGATTTTATCTTTGGTGCCTCTCAACATCACGGAGGTGGTGAGGATGAGATAGTAGAAGAAGAGGAGGAAGAAGAAGAAGTAGTGGCAGAAGAAGAGGAAACTGAGGAAGAGGAGGAATATCACAGTGAGCCCGAGACGGATGAGGATCGTCGCAAGGGCAAGGCCGCCGCAGCTATTGATGATGATGATGATGATGATGATGATGGCGACGATGGAGACTACGACGACGACGACGAGGATGAGTAGCTCCCTTTTTGGTCCTTGATGACAAAGGGGGAGTGAATTGGCTAGTCTTCATCTAGATTGTCTTATTTCTTTCATGTTCTAGCTTGTGAACCTATGAGAAACTCGGATTTGTGTAATGAATGGTGTGCCAAGTGAGACTTTTGTTTTGTAAGATTTAATTTTGGTTATTGTTAGCGTGATGTTGTTCTTCTTATTTACTTCTTAGTGAGATGCTTATGAATTGATGTGATGTTATTTCTCACTTTATTGTTGTGAATATCTTGTCATATGCATCTCGATGTCTTTCTCACACCATGCACAAATTGAGGGGGAGCTACTACATGTATTTTACTCCTTTTATGCACCCAAATTTGTATTGTCATCAATCACCAAAAAGGGGGAGATTGAAAGTGCATCTAGGCATTTAATCTATTTTGGTGATTAATGGCAATAGAAATTCGGATATGATGTTGTGCTTGAGTTGTGCAGGAATAAAATGAAATGAAGAGAAAGATAGCACAAAAGAAAGTACCCCAATTCTTATTGATATGGTGGAAGACTCAATTGGAAATTTAAATTCTATTTTTCGTTTGAAATTGAGTATAGGACCACCGTACTATCAAGGGGGACGTAGTTGATGAATTCTAGTTGCTCAAAGTGCTTTGCTTGAGATGACAAACTTTTCAGAGCCACAAAAACACTTCACAGACACCTTTTCTGCTCGGCCGGAACTTTGGCCGGAAGTTCCGACCGGAAGTTCCGGGCAGCTCGGTCTCGGGTTTTCCCTGGCCGGAAGATCCGGCCGTGGCTTCGGAAGATACAAGACTTAGCTGTTTTTCGAGCTCACGAGTGTCCTGTGTGCATGTTCCGACCCGAGGCCGGAAGATCCGACCGGAAGTTCCGGCTGGCTCTGTCTTGGTTTCTCGCTGGGTCGGATGTTCCGGGGTCTGTCGGAAGATCCGACGCTCTGTCGGAAGATCCGGCCCCTGGAACTTACCTGGAGTTTTTCTCACTCATTTCTGTTGCTCATCGGAAGATCCGACCAAGTGTCGGAAGATCCGGTACCCCTTCGCAGTGAACATAACGGTCATATTTTGGGGGGTTGGTATTTATACCCCTCACCCCCTTTCATTCATTGCTGCTGCTAAAACTGACCTAACTCGAGCCAACACTCCACTTGAGCATTCACTCCCTCTCTTTACTCCCCCTCCAAGCTTGATTCTTCCAAGATTCAACTAGGGTTTGAGTGAGAGAAAAGCTTCATAGTGTGAGACTTGTGTGACTCTTCAACTAGTTCATCTCTCAAGCACTTGAAGCACTTGGATTCGTCGATTTGCGTTTGTTACTCTTGGAGCTTGCTCCTAGACGGTTAGAGGTGCCGGTGAACTCCCATTCTCTTGTGGTTTGAGTCCCGGAAGTTTGTATTACCCTTTCCCTTTGTGGGAGCACATAGTAAGTAACTCAATCCTCCTTTGTGGTTGATTGGGAGAGACTTGGGGTTAGTGTGACAGCCCGGCTCTTTGTGAGCATCTCAACGGAGACGTAGCTCCTTTGTGGAGTGAACTTCGGTAGAAAATCTTTTGTCTCCACTTTCTTACTTGTTCATTTCGTTTCTATATCTTGATTTGTCCCGATCTACTTATTTGTGGCTATACTCTGATATTGATCATATTTAGAAGGTTCCATACATCATTAGTGAGCTTTGTATTCAAGTGGAATTGTTAAAAGGTCATTAGTTTTCGAATCTCGAAGTTTACTTGAACTGCCTGTCGGAAGATCCGGCTTATCTTCGGATCTTCCGGAGTTTCTGTTATTTTCGGAAGATCCTATACACTGTCGGATCTTCCTGTCGGAAGATCCGAGATTGTGTCGGATCATCCGACTGTCTGACAGTTTTTCTGAGAATTATTTCAGGAATTTTTAAACAGGCCTATTCACCCCCCCTCTAGGCCTAGTGTTGATCCTTTCAGAAGTGCAAACCATCGAGAAGAGTAGACAATGTTGACACGATGTTTTTTATCCTGAGGTTCACTTGTTTGCCACCAAGCTAATACCCGTTGTGTCGACCAACACCCCGATGGTTCTTGGGCAAAGCTCTCTAGCCGCTGGCCACTCCGGGCACTCCAAGACACCACTCACAAGTGAGGTAACTCAATGACACGCTACACTAGAGTTGCTCTTCGCGATCCCCGCGGGGTGAGCACAATCCTCCTCACAAATCCTTCTCCGGAGCACCACACAATCTCCTTGCGTGCTTCAACGGAGCCTCAATCCACAAAGCCGTCTAGGAGGTGGCAACCTCCAAGAGTAACAAGAAAACCGACTTGCAACACGAATACCTAGTGCCACTCGATGCAATCTCTCAAAGCAATGCACTAGACTCGCACTCACTCGCAATAGATTCGCAATCTAGCATGAAGAAGTGAGTTAGTGGACTCCCAAGGTAAGCACTACCATGAGAAACACATTTCCAAGGTGCTCAACTGCTCCCAAGCCCCAGGCACCCTTCTATTTATAGAGGGAGGGAGAAAACCAGCCGTTATGTTAAAAAAGCGCAGCTGGCGGACCGTCCGCAGTACAACTAGCGGACCGTCCGCCTCAGAGTTCCAACGGCTAGAACGTGTGTCAGAAGTGTGTCACAAGTGACCGTTAGAGACTGGCGGATCATCCTCCCATCAGGCGCGGACGATCCGCCCCACACTAAAATCAACCGGCCAAAACACGAACTTTTGCCCGCGGACCGTCCGCCTCACAAAAGTCCTCTCAAACGCTCGGAAACGTCTCTGTGTGAATGGTCCGCGAAAATGGTCCGCCTCACAATAAATTGCATGTGGACCGTCTGCCCCAAGGGGCCGGACAGTCCGCCCCACAAACTTCTCCGTGTTGAAAAACAACTGCGGACTGTCCGTCCGCCCGGTCGCGGACAGTCTGGACATCCCGGATAGTCCGCCACCAGAGAGGCGGACCCTTTTCAGCACAACCGAAGCTCGGTAAAACGACCATAACGTTTAGCTCCAATGTCCAAATTAGGTGATCTTGGACTCTATGGAAAGCTCATTCAGATGACTATCCAACCCAACTGAAATATTGACCCAACACACTTTGTGTGGGGCCATGATCCCTAGGGCCACTCATCTAAGGAATTAAACTACTCAATATGGAGAGTTATGTTCTGACTGCTTTGGACTAGCCAGATAAGGTATAGGACGATGTAGTCAAGTAGTAAAACTACTCGTATTCGAATAGTATACATGATAGATTACCTTATTGTAACCTTTCAGGTCAGATACGAGTAGTCTTTGTAATCGGTTTGTAACTCTGTTCCCCCGGTATATAAGGAGGAGCAGGGACCCCCTCGAAACAACTCAACTTACATACAATACAATCAAGCATACATGACGTAGGGTATTACGCTACTC
Source organism: Echinochloa phyllopogon (assembly GCA_033239725.1). NCBI lineage: Eukaryota > Viridiplantae > Streptophyta > Magnoliopsida > Poales > Poaceae > Echinochloa > Echinochloa phyllopogon. The sequence goes on along the minus strand of BTCW01000010.1, from coordinate 10,801,834 downwards.
GCGGCCCGAACCTGTCTAAATCTTTGTGTTGTTCGTGCACTGTCGTTCCTAGAACTCGGCGAGACCCACTAATCTACTCCCTGGGATACCCCCAGATAGACGTGCTCGACATAAATCATCGACATTTGGCGCCCACCGTGGGGCCTCTCGCCGAAAGCTCACCATCAGGGACGATGGGATTCACCACTTTCAAGATCGCCGACGTCGAGGAAGGAGCCACCTTCGTTTTCGGTGCATGGACTTTCATCGCCGAAAGCGATGGTAGGTTCACAAGCTACCTTGCGAACAACCCCGGCTCCCACTCGACGACTACTCCCAATTCGATCTCAGCCCCAATTCCGAGTTTGATCTTAACTCCAAGTTCACTCGGGACTCCCCGAGTCGAGTCCGGGTACAACTCGACCCCAGGTATGGGAAGAGCAGGGAACTCCGAGTTGGCCACGCCATCAAACAACCCCCCAGATCGACTCCCGCTCGAACTCTCCAACGTAGTGCATCCATATAAACAGAGGCGTACTACAAAAGCAGAGGCGAGGATGACTCAGAAGCCCCACTCGAAGCAAAATCACCCCGACGACCCCGAGCTGGCATCAACGCCATCGAGGGACAACGACGATGACTTCACCGTCCTGCTAAGTGATGCTCCTGATAACGTCGCGCGCCTACACCATCACGTTCACTTCAACACCAAGTTCGTGTTGGAGGAACCACTCGTTCGCCTCCCGTCCGGACTAGTCGTAACCAGAACACCAGGAGGACTCGCTATTCACTGGCCCGGAGCGACTCCGGCTGACACCTGCCGGGACAACAATTCAAGACTTGCCGCCGTCATACTGGAGGAACTGCCCTTCCAAGACGGCAAGACTGCATCACTCACCACTCCAACTGAAAGCTCAAGCGACAACTTCTCAACCACTCAGATCGTCATCAGCGAATAAGACCCAAGTCGTCAAGTGTTCATGGCTGGCAATGAAGACCAAGGCACTCAATACGACCACGAGCTGATCACCGACGTATCAGAAGAGGAACGCACTGCTGACGGAGAAACAGAGGAGCAAAAGACCTCGCGTCAAGCAAGGAACACCAAGCACAAGCAGAGGCGTCTTAACGCCGTGATACGCGCCAACGCCATACGAAACCTTACACAACATTTCGATATGGTCGGAGACCAGCTAGTATCCCAAAACGCACCATTAAACATCTTCGTCGCAGCAGAACTCGTCAGGGCCATGCCCGACACCTCTGCCATCAGACAAGTACTCTCACTCCTAGACACAGCTCAGAAGGCTACGAACCAAGCGAATCCTAGACACCACACGCCAGATACCAGACGCCCAGACGCTGAGAGGCCTCTCCCATATGAAGCTTCAATCGCTACCACAGGAGGGCATCGACGTGACCAAGATGTTGATCGCAATCACCGGCAGGGGAGAGGACGCAATATCAACCAAGATGATGCAAGGTCACGAGATCGAGACCTTCGCAACATCATCAATGACAACCGCGATGCTCGTTCTGTCATTCAGTCGAGTCAACAGCGGCGCGTGGAATTCGAACTCCGTCGCCGCGCAGACTACGACCGCAACTACGGGCCCCCACCCTATCACAATTACAGAAACTGACCACGCGATCAGGAACACCATTACGATCGTCATGAAGAACGTCGCAACGATCACCGAGGAGAGCACCGTAATGATCGTCACCGACATCAAGAGTCCTCAAATCATGGCGATCAACCTCCCCAAAATCACAATCGTGGACGACAATACGACTCTGACCACAACACCTCTAGCCTCTGGAGTGATCGTTCACCAAGTGATAATATGACGGCTTCCCAGCTTTTTCCAGGCTTATAAAAGAAATTCAATAGCCAAGCATGTTCAAACCTACAGGAATTGAAAAGTTCACGGGCAAGCAAGACCCTGAACAATGGCTCCGAATCTACTCTACAACCATCCAGATGGCCGGGGGATCCAACGACATCAAAGTCAGCTACTTCCCCGTTATGCTAGATACCACACCCCTAACATGGATCGAGGGCCTCAGCCCCGGGTCCATCGACTCCTGGGACGACCTCACCAGGAAATTCATCACCAACTTCCAGGGAACCTGGGCTCGGCCCGGAACCCGTTATGAATTGGCAGCTTGCAAGCAAGGAAAAGGAGAAACCTTGCAAAAATACATCAAGAGATTCTTCGATAAAAGAGCTACAATCGTGGATATCTCTGACCGGGAAGTAATCGACTGCTTTCATGATGGTCTCTACACCCGGGAATTACACCGAGAGTTCGGCCGATGTCGTCCGGAAAACATCAGTGAGCTCCGACGCATTGTCGCCGAATGGGCAGACCAAGACGATCGCGAGCGGGAACGCTTTGACAGACATCGCGATAACAACACCAACAATCACAACAAAGACAACGGCAACCGACGCAATGATCGCCCAAACAACCGGGACTTCAATCGCGATAATAGGAAGCGCAAGCCAGACAACACAGTCGCGGCAGTCCAGCGCCCTAGTCGTAAGACTCGTTCAGCGGCAGACGTCATGAACGGTCCTTGCCCATACCACCCCAACGGCAAGCACACAATGGCAAAGTGTTTCCACCTAAAGCAGGAGTTCGACAAGCAAACACAAGATGCTCCCAAAACCGACAAGAAAAAGGAAGACAAAGACGACAAAGACCCTGGCAATAACTTCCCAAATGTCGAGAACGTCGTAGCTGTACTATTCAGTGGAGAAACCCTGAACCGGTCGAAGCGCGCCAAGAAGCTCACCCTGCGAGAGATCATGGCGATAGAGCCTGCCACCCCAACATACTTAAAGTGGTCAACAGTGCCTATCACATTCTCCAGAACAGATCAATGGACCAACTTTGCAAATCCTGGGAGATATCCTCTGGTTTTAAACCCAGTCGTGGTGCAAGCCAGACTGACTAAAGTACTCATCGATGGAGGCAGCGGCTCAATGTCATCTTCGCAAACACGTTCAAGAAGATGGGCCTAGACATTACAAAATACCTCAAGCCTACAGACGCTCCATTTTATGGCATTGTTCCAGGCAATGCAGCAATCCCCCTGGGTCAGGTCACACTACCAGTCACCTTCGGGATGGAAGCAAACTTCACAACCGAGTACATCAAGTTTGAGGTCGTAGACTTCGAGACCTCATACCACGCGATTCTTGGGCGACCAACCCTCACCAAATTTATGGCGATCCCGCATTATGTATACTTTGTTCTCAAGATGCCTGCTCCTAAAGGAGTACTTTCCCTAAAGGGAGACTTAAAGGTATAGGACGATAACCATAATTGCAAACCAAGATCACACCGAGCCATAACCATCATCCAAACCTTCAATCCTTTGCAAATGTGCCAACCCCATAAGTGTACCACCTTATACGTGAGTAAGTTAGCATTTACACAAACATTTGTCAAAGGGGTTTTCACTCTCTTTACCACGCCACTCGATCTTAGCGGCATCACAATGTGAGATCGCTCAAGAGATCGACAGAGTGGGTACTCTCACAGATCATGGGTCACAGACTGTCCGACCGCCACCACGGATTGTCCGATCTTTCTGTCAGAACAAAGTTCCTCAAGATTTTCAACAACGCCCTTTCCCAAGGTTAGTCGCCACTCATCTAAATGCAAACCATGCAAGTTATTGATCAAGTGGCACTAGATGACCGATATGCAAACAAGTTTGCCCCTCTTGATAGTACGACCATCTATCCTAAACCCGGTCATAAACTTCTCTACTCACCTATGACCGGTTAAATGAAATGACTATTGGTTATACCTTTGCCTTGTGCATTCCATTCCATCTTCTCCAATGTTGATGGAACACATGCACCAACGTCATCACAAATGATATGATCATGTGACGTATTGGTTCATCGATCTTGACTTCACTTGCTCTTCATCGTTGCATTGCATCGGTCCATCGGCGCCAAGTCATTGCTCAAGCATCCCGCCACGCGGTCCAGCGCTTAGCCTCTGACTTGCCCTTCACACTTACAACCGGTCCATCAAACCAAGTCTTGTCTTGATCTTCTCCTCTTAGTCACATGACTCCATGGCATGTCTCATATGCAATGAGCTCCTTCATCACATAATTACCTGTGGACTAATCACCTGTGTATTTCACTTGAACACATATTAGTCCACCTAAGTTGTCACTCAATTACTAAAACCAAACAAGGACCTTCAACGGTTCGGCTTTCTATCAGCATAACCATTCTTTGGATAAATGAGCCACCCTTGTTCACATCTTCGCTAAGAAAAGCAAGTCATATATAGACACAAATAACTGATAGACCATTCATATACATCTAGTACTCAATTTCATCATGGTATTATATTACTCCGACCAATAAATTGATGGTGCTAGTGTATGTCATAAATGTTAAACCATTTAAAAGCTTATTTGAAGAAGAATGATACTATCGTCTCCTTATAGGTGACCTTTAACCTTCACCACAATTTACTCTTACACACAATAACAATATCAACTAGGTAGCAACTCGAGGGCAAGCACCGTGGCCGCAATATCTCCCTGCATTCTAGCGGGCATTATTTAGATAGATATGCTGTTTTTATAACTTCAGCAATATATATATATATATATATATATATATATGTGTGTGTGTGTGTGTGTGTGTGTGTGCGCGCGCGCGCGCGCTTGTAGTGCTTCAAAATAAAACTAAGTAGGATATAATTGGCACAACCTTACACACACACACACACACACACACACACACACACACATATATATATATATATATATATATATATATATATATGAGTCCATTCTTTGGATTGATAAGCTATCTTTATGCCACCGTTAAGGGAAAAAGAAAGAATGTATGGATCTAGATAGACAAAACATTCACTCAACCACTTCAAACATGTTTGGAAGAGAAAGATCCTCTCTTTTTTTTCAAATAACTCTAAGCCCTTTCACAATTCATTCCGTGGGCAATATCAAGGGGCCAGTGATTTGGGATAGGCGCATCTTAATCCCTTTTCTATTAATAACACACACATGCGTGCATTGTTAAATAGGCAATTCATCCTCAACATCCAACAAAAAAACAGGTGATGCATAGATACAATCGACAAAACATTTACACGTCTTGAGTCCTTCCTATTTGTTATTGATGCATGCATGCTCTGGAACTGTATACCACTGATAGTAAACCACTCGCATGTTGTTCGAAAGAATATACGATCTTTGTTTTGGCAAGAATAAAAGCAGCACATCCAATAACTATATACTCTAAGTAGAGATCTTTGTTTTGGCAAGAATAAAAGCAGCACATCCAATAACTATATACTCTAAGTAGACAACAACGCACCATAAGTGTTGTCAATCGGGGAATTGAAACTAAATAGGTAGAAATTGTCACGTATAAAGAAACAAAACCACAAATATTTTAATATGTCTTTCTATCAACAACATACACATATATTCATTCTCTAGATAGATAAGACATTTGTCACACCACTGCTAAGGAAAGTAAGATATATATTGAAAAATTGATTAAAAAAAATTAATGAATCCCAAACCTTATTTCACTACAATATCTCTATGAACATACATAGATGACATATATATTACATGCATCGTTAGAGTATATATTACCATACATTTAAAGATTGTTAGGAGGAAGTGTCATCCCTTTTCAAACTTATCCAAACTTTACCTCAATTCACTCCCGCGCGTCATCACAGATATCCGTCCTGTTCATTTGGCTGATGGTTGGTGGCTGGTGCTGATTTGTTCTGAGAGAAAAGTACTGCTGGTTGGTGTCTGATTTGTCTTGAGAGAAAAGTACTGCTGGTTGGTGGCTGATTTGTCTTGAGAGAAAAGTACTGCTGGCTGGTGGCTGATAAGCCAAACGAATAGGGCGATCAAATGTTCAATGGCCTCAAAGATGAATACCATGGCTACCTAAAGTTCACTAGTCGACGCTGGAGATTTGTTCTACACATATATACAACTAGACAGACATACAAATAGACACACAGACAGACATATAGATAGATAGATAGACAGACAGACAAATATAGAGATAGATAGATAGATAGATATCTTCAATCCATCAAAAATAAAATAAAATGAGCCAAAAACTACCATATAAAAAAGGAAATACAACTACACACATTTTGATATGGCTTTCTGGCACCAGCACGGATATAAGTCCATTCTTTAGATAGATAAGCCATCATCAACATCACCGCTAAAAACAATTTATACATAGATGCAAACCAACAAAGTATTCACACATCATAGACTCAATTTTCATCGCAATATCTCTCTAGGTTATTAGAGTACACTGCCAACATTAAACCATTTAAAGGACATTTCGAGGAGGAGGATACCATCCTCTTTTTTCCAGATATACCCATTGTTTTATTCACATTTCACTTCCACCTTAAAATAATAATTTCAAATAGTTAGCAACCCAAAAGTGAGTGCTAAGGTTGCTTCTCGATCCTTCTTTCTATCTATAACACCCATATACGTCCATTCTTAAGATAAACAAGCCATATGTCGAGCCGGCGCTGAGAAAAGCATCTTTAATGAGAACGTTTTTGTCTTTTCCTCAATTCACCTAAGGCTTTTCTCTAATTCACGCACGTACCCCACCGCAAATATTGAACGGGCTTCTTGGGCAGCCTTTTTTGCATTTCACTCTTGCAAACGGTAACAATATCAAATAGCTAGTGACCTTGGGCGAGCACCGCAGCTATCTGTCAACCCTTCTTTCTATTGGCTAACAAGCATACATCTATTCTTTAGATAGATAAGTCATCATTTAACATCGCAGCTCAGAAAAGGCTCTTTAAATGAGAAAGTTTACCTTTTTCGTAAATTACCTAAGTCTTTTATATAATTGACCCCTATATGCCACCATAAATACCAAACGCCTAGCACCTTTTAACAATATCAAACTACTAGCAACCTCGAAATGAGAATATTATTTGTTTCTCAACCTTTCTTTCTATCTCTAACACATATATACGTCCATTTTTTAGATAGGCAACACATCCATTACATTGCCGCTTAGAAAAGCCTTTTTAAATGAGAAGTTTCCGTTTTTTATATAGCTTGATCAAGACTTTTTCCGTAATTCACTCATGCATGCCGCCACAAAACATCAAACGGCTAGCATCCCCGGGCTATCTTTCCGCAATTCACTCACGCAAGCAAAATAGCATAAAACAATTGAAGACCTCACGATGAGCATCACCGTTACTTTTCGACTCTTCCTTCTATCTCTAACACGTATATACGTCCATTCTTCGCCGCTAAGAAAAGTATCTTTTTTATGTTCTTATATCTCTAACACGTATATAAAAAGTATCTTTTTTTTAGAAAAACATTGCTATTAAAACTCATCTAAAACTTTACCATAATTCACTTGTACCCCACCATCACACCTATCAAACGGCTAGCAGCAGGCCCGGGCGGCCGCCGCCTAAAACCTCACTCCTCGCCCTCGCCCCCAGTCGACACTCCACAGTTGTCCGTTGCAAACCGCGGACCTGCTGCCGGTGGGGAGGTCCGCCGCCCGGTCCCCGTTTTATTATAGTATAACCGCAGCAGCAGGTTTACAGGCGGAGAGAGAGAGGGAGAAAGGGAGGAGGGAGAGGGGGGAAGCCGCGCCGCAGTCTCTCTCGCAGCGGCAGTGCAGGGCAGAAGCTGCTGCCCCTGCGCTCCCCGCCCCCTTCTCTTTTGCTCGCCTCTGCTTCCTTTCCTCCCCCCACCCGCCCCGAGGAAAAAACTTTTTTAAAAAATCACTCCCACCTCGCCTCGCCCGCTGCGACAGCGCATACGCCCCTCCCGTTGCGTACACCGTATGTATCTACGGTGACGCGCGGGGCGCAGTGCGAGCGAGCGAGCGGAGCCAGGGTTTCGTCTCCGGCGGCGGCGGCGGCGGCGGAGTGGGGCGGCGGATCTGGGAGGGATGGGGAACCGGATAGGCGGGAGGCGGAAGGCGGGGGTGGAGGACCGGTTCACGCGCCCGCAGGGGCTCTACGAGCACAGGGACATCGACCAGAAGAAGCTGCGCAAGCTGATCCTCGAGGCCAAGCTCGCGCCCTGCTACCCGGGCGCCGACGACGCCGCGGCCGGCGGAGGGGACCTCGAGGAGTGCCCCATCTGCTTCCTGGTAAGCACGCGCTGGGAGATCTCCACCCCTCCCTCACTCCCCCCTTCCCTCTCTCCCTCTCCCGCTTTCCCCTCTCGCGAATTCCGGCGGCCGCTTTTGCCGTGCCTCCAGTGCCCGAGCGCGGGTGACCTGGGCGGGCGGAGGGGAAGCTCTGGCGGGGGTTCATTTGGTCGATTAGCGGTTGATTCTGTTGGATTTTCGAGTGCCGTTGCCGCGCCTTCTGTTACTGGGGAGGTCGTCGATGAGCCGGCACGTGGTTCTAGATGGTGTTTGTTCTGGAAGCTCCTAGGACCAGGGGTTTCAGTACGCTTAGGCACGTTTTCTAGGCTAATAGCACAATTTGTCTGCTAGTTCTGCAAACTGCAGTAACAGTGGCATCGTATTTTTGTTCTGTGCGCATGTGTTGGTATCCGCGGCTCTGCTTCTCTGTACGTACATTGTGGAATAAGATGGGCTCTTGCATTGTTAAAAGTATTTTAGCATTTAGGTTATTTGGTTTTAAGTACTAGATTGAAAACTCAGATGCTTTGCGCAACTACTCTCGGATTTCTCCTTGAATCCTTTCCTGAAGAGAGTGTTTTCTTGTATTGCAGTACTACCCAAGCCTCAACCGTTCAAAGTGTTGCTCGAAGGGGATATGTACAGGTAATACATCTTCCCTACAGTTGATCAAGTCATCCGTCACTTGCAAATAACCTCTACATGTACGTATCTTGTTTGACATTTTTACAGAGTGCTTTCTTCAAATGAAACCGACTCATACCGCTCGGCCTACACAGTGAGTATCCTTTACTCCATATTTCCATCTCGTCTTAGTTTCATTTTTTTTGGTAATCTACGCACATTCTCAATCTCATGAAAAATACTTAACCATTGAAGATGCCCATTCTGCAAAACACCAAATTATGCTGTGGAGTATCGTGGTGTGAAAACGAAGGAGGAAAGGAGCATAGAGCAGTTTGTAAGTCTCATCTTTTAATGCCATCATCTTCCATCTATAAGATTCCCAGTTTCTATATAGTACTTAGACTGTAGTATGTATTTTCTTTAGCTCATGTATAACATATTGCAGGAAGAGCAGAAGGTCATTGAAGCACAGTTAAGGATACGGCAGAAAGAAATTCAAGATGAAGAGGCTAAGATGAAAAGAAAACAGAGTAGGTGTTCTTCTAGCAGGACGGTAACCCCATCAAAAGAAGTGGAGTATCGAGATATTTGCAGCACATCCTTTTCAGGTTAGCTATGGATATGACTATATGCTCGCTTAATAATTCTATATCTTTCTGCAACTTAATCTTATAACCTATACTGCCATATCATTATGTCCTTTTGCAGTGCCATCATATCAATGTGCTGAGCAAGGAACTGAATGCTGTTCATCTGAACCTTCATGCTCTAGCCAGGCTAGCATGCGGCCTTTCCATTCTAGGCATAACCGGTATGTTATCCCTTTGATGTTTCATATCAAAACATTCAAGCTTGCTTTGTTTCAACTCGGAATTTGCATGGTTACATGTTACTGAAACAGTCTTTTATTTTGACAAGAAAGAATGTGTAACTATTGCGATAACATTGGCATCTAACAACCATGCCACTTGTTTTACTGACAGTGATGATAACGTTGACATGAATCTGGAGGATATGATGGTTATGGAAGCGATTTGGCGTTCCATTCAGGTTAGTGGTAGGAACTATTTTACAACAATATATGCAATGCATGACTTGAATAGTATTACATTATGTAGTGCTTTGCTATGAACTGCACAAACATAGACTAACATTCCCTTACAATGAACGTTTACCAAGGTAAAGCATTTGTAGTTAAAGAAAGCATGGTGAACATGGGGTGCTTTTTAAATATATTTATGCGCCTCTCTTAGAAACAAATAGGATTGTGTTGTAACATGTTTGCATGTACGAACTTACGACCTGTCATGCAAACCTTGCATTTGTCTCCTTGCATTTGTCTGTTGCTCATGTGTACTGTATAGGGCTGATCATTGTTTTTTCCTTTACATCTCATTATTGGGTAAATAGTTTATCTTAATTTGTAGTGGTTCACTGTGATCCAGAGTCCTGTTGTTCATGTTTTCGTTTGCCACGAAATCTCAGCTCTGTGTTCTGAATATCAAGTTGGGTTGATTTGTTATGATGATTCCATGAGCGAAGTTTTTTTTGGGGGGTGGGGGGGTGCTAGTTGAGGGAATGGACTGTAGTTTTGTTGCATGAAGGTGGAATTAGCGCTGTTTGTGAACAGTTCATGTTGGTCAAATTGTCTTGTCTGCAACCACTGTTGGTGAACAAAGAGTAGTATAAAAAACTTAGCAAATCTACCGGTTTTTTGTGCCAGTTGGGTCAAGAGGTACCTGATTGCATAGCCAGAAAGCTGGCAGATACAAAGCATACTACAGTTGTTAGTTTTGATTTTTGAATGAGTACCCTAACGGAGTAATACCTGTTGTAGGTATCATTTGTTTGATCTGTGCAACTAAATCTGATGTGTAGTATTTTTTACCTTATGCTGTGACAATTTGCTTGCTGTGACAATTTGCTTCTGGCACTGTTATAGGTGCCACATTTAGTGTGTGCAGACACTTTTGGAGCATGAATTGACAGTTATGTTTTGTTCGCACTCGTTTCCTGCTTACTGCTACCCTGTGTTTGACTGTTTGCTCTTAATTTAAGGTAATTCAAGAATATTTTTGTAGCTACTATTTTCCAAATGACTGCAATCCATATAGTTATGGGTCAGTCCAGAGGGTTAATTATGCTTTCTCATTCTACTTTCTTCTTGCATTTCATTTTAATAGCCTTTTACAGAGTAACTAAGCTAAAAATATACTGGATATGCTTAGTTGTTTAGTGAGTGAGTTTTGTGTACAATCGTCTTGTTGATATAAAGTTGGCAGTTCCCTCTAACACTTGCACGAAGTTCCCAGCCGTGTGCCTGTTATTTCTTATTGCTTTCAACTTGCAAGTGACAACCAGCAATTGGCATCCGAGTAACATAGAACACCTGGGAACTGTGATCAAGAGCACATATGTAGTATTGACTGGGATGATTTGAAGAAGTAGTTGCTTGTTAGGGCATTATACACATAAATGGCAACATTTGTGTTAGTTTTTTTTGAATCAAACATTTGCCTTAGTTCTAGGCTGTTTGTCATGACAATATTTGGAATTTCTTTGGATAATTTTATTTGTACAAGAGGTAATGGTAATATTGATGACATTCTTCTAAAGTTCCTTTTGAGATTGGTTTTTTGTTAACTGTATTAAGTTGAAACCATAATCTTGTCTTTGAAATTTGTGTATTTACAATGTCAAAGCAAAGTTTATATCTGTTTCTTTTTTGTTTTCATTCCTTTAGCAGGAACAGGGACATCTAGTAAATCCTGTTTGTGGCAACTACTTTCCTGTAATCGAGCCACAAACACGTGAAAGGCAGGCATTCCTTCCAGCTGCTCCTCTAGAAATGCCTCATCCTGGTGGATATTCCTGCGCTGTTGCAGCTTTGGCTGAGCACCAGCCACCCAGCATGGATTTCTCTTACATGGCTGGCAGTAGCACATTCCCAGTCTATGACATGATCCGACGACCATGCAACATCTCCGGTGGAAGCATGTGTGCTGTTGAGAACAGCTCACAATCACTAGACACCTGGAGCGGGATTGCACCAAGCTGCAGCAGAGAAGTGGTACGAGAGGAGGGGGAGTGCTCAACCGACCACTGGTCGGAGGGCGCGGAGGCGGGAACAAGCTATGCCGGATCGGACATCATGGCGGATGTAGGGACCATGCAACCATTGCCTTTCGCTGAGAATTTCGCCATGGCTCCGAGCCATTTCCGTCCGGATAGCATCGAGGAGCAGATGATGTTCTCCATGGCAGTGTCCCTAGCTGACGCTCATCATGGTAGGGCGCATGCGCAAGGGATGGCATGGTTGTAAGTTGTAACTCTAATTTTGACGCTTAGCTGCCTGCCCCTTTCTGCTGCGCTGCCATCCGGCCTGCTCCCCCAGCTTCTGCCCCCTTTTTGCCACCACCTTTGGCATTTTGTTCTTTTGTTTTTTCTTTCTTTCTTTTTGCATGTGTTGCTTCATGGCTTGATATAGATCTTGCTATAGTCGTCCATTGTCATTGCTTATATGTATGTAAAATGGAATATGTGGAAATAGAAAAGAAAATGGGTCAAAGTTGTTTTGCCGGTAGGGTGCGCAGTGTGTTTTCGCATTGCCAGGCATTCTACATGTTGCAGCCGTGCAGGTACCCCTGGCCCTGGGAATGGAGGTGGGCTTCAAACTATGCTCGTTCGATGACATGTTTTTGAATCTTGTGCAAGTTTGGCTACAGCAGCTGATGTAAACTTGAACCTTGTGCAAGTTAAGCTTCAGCAGCAGATGTAAAGATGTTTCTTTTGAGACTCAACTGATGGAAGATTAGGCTAACTTCCAGACTTGGATCTATTTATGATCCCTTCAGGTTTTATGCTTCTGATTTAATTTCTAATCCGAGCAAGTCATCTGCATTGTACTAGAAACATTCTAATCCAGGCAAAGCTCATCTGAATTGTACTAGAAACATTCCAATGCAGGGAAAGCTCATCCGAATTGTACTACAAACAGTTTCACCTGAAGTATGTATTTGTCAAGCAGGATACCAACATTGCTCATCCGGTTTGTTATGTTGGAACCGGTGGACATGGATTGCTGCACACGAAGCCGCGGTTCCCAAACCGTGAGGTTAACAAAAGGAGGCAGCAGGTTCCCTTCTTGGAGAGGAAAGCATCCTGCTTGGTTGGGGTTTGCTTGCAGCAGCGGGTGTCTCAGACAGGTGAGAACCTCGGATGCCGACGCCAGTGCCCAAAGCTGGCCGGACTGGGGACGTGCGAGTTCGGTAAGAATTTTGTACGCTTTGGACCGATTTTCCACAGAACCCATGCGAAAATGTGCCCCTTCTTCTCTAAGCGTGAGCCAAAGGCTGTTCAGCATACATAAAAGAGAGTGTTTGGGTGGGAAGAAATGCGGCCCATGAGCACCCGTGTGGGCAAGGGCAAAGAGTTTCGCAAACGTGACAAAGACTAGACCGGTGTTCACGTGAGATACACGTTAACTACTTAGTGATGAGTCTGGACTAGTACTAGAATTAATAGAAAACAACAAACGTGACGCGTGCATCAAATGAAGGCCATTCATCAAGCACCGTCTAAATGTCGTTAATTCCTTTTTTTTCTGTTGTTTACGTCATTATTTGATTATAGAGTAGAGGATGACTTTGAATTCCACCCATTGGATTTCTTTGCATGGACAGTCGCAATCCGTTATATTTGCTAAACTCATGCATTTTTTTTCATAACGTAGGATTTCAATTCAAAATGCACTTAACATTGTTGAATTCAGAGCAACTCCAGTAATAGCCCTTAAATTATGTCCTCCAAATACTAAATGATACTTTTTATTTTGTAAGGGTCATTTCAATTCCAACAATAACCCCCTAATTTGGTGGTCTTTCCAAAATAATGGGGGCAAATAGACCAGCAGAGAGCACTGGACGTCACCGATGGGCTTGTTTAGAGAGCTTGCTGGAGTTGCTTCTCGCTCTGAGCCATGTTCTTGGCAAAATTCCCAAGACAGCTAGATGGAAAAAGAGGAAGGGTGGACCACTCATTTTCGTGCTGGCCCTCACCTTCCCCTCCTCGTATCGCATCACACTGGGGGTGTTTAGTTTCTGAAAAGAGGGGTGAAAAGTTGGTAGAAAAGTCACATTGGACACTGTAGTGCACTGTAGCACTTTTCGTTTGTTTGTGGTAAACATTGTCCTACCATGACCTAACTAAGCTCAAAAGATTCGTCTCATCGTGTACATCAAAACTATACAATTAGTTTTTTTATTTACCTACATTTAAAGCTCCATGCATAAGGAGATAAATTTGATATGATTTGATGTGATAGATGAATAATGAAGTTTGGAGAGAGAATTGTTTGGAACTAAACAGGGCCACTATCATGATCATCCCATTACATTACCAAGTTCGTCGCCCAAAAGCTAGTACTTGTGCGCATTTCTTATCTACCGGGTGTGCATCCAGAATCATGACGCTTGTCCTGTCCGTGCACCAAAGCGAAAAAGGCGCCAAATCTAGGACCCCTTCACCGATCTTGTAACAACTGAAATTCTCCTGAGCAATCAAGCCGAACCGGCTTTTGTGTTGCATCTTTCCCTGACGGAGCAACGGACAGAACAGTGAGGACAAACAAAAGGAAGAGATACGGAGTAGGATTAGCCACGCCCTATCTGTCGATCGTATTCTCATCTAGGAAACAGCAAAGATGAGGTGAAACGAAAGTGTGTTGCTACTAAAGCGTGTCCGAACGGGTGGGGATGTCTGATTGTCGCCGGTGGCTAGTGACGATCAGTCACACCATATTAAAGGCCAAATGTATAGTAGAGCTAGTAGTTACATAGCACATCTATCCTTTTCTTTTACGTGGTTATGCTTTTCTACCGTCTTTGAATTACGTAAAGCAGAAGCCGTGTCAAACCGGGGTAGCATGCATTGGGAGAATTCGTTCGTCGAGTCACCTCAAGAAAAAGACATAAATATTTCTTCTCTCTTGTCCCTTTGGTTCTTGCATCTCACACTCGAATTACACGAAGCTTCAGACATCAACGAGATTGATTGGAACTGCTAGTATTACTATTTTATATTGTCCAAAAAACATCATGCAAAAGAGACCAGAGGCACTATATATACAGTATCAAATTAGTTTTGAATTGTCTGTCAACACATCGAAAACGTTCCAAAAAGACATACTAGAAAAAGGCGAAGTGGTCGTTGATGTGTAGTACTCCAGTACGTAGCTGTTGTGTTGTCGCCAGGACGCAAAAGCGCCGCAAATCCCTTCCGCGGAAGGCCATTGGGCGAGAGGCCATGTCTGTCTTTTCGCGTGAACAGCACGGGTCAACGGCACGGGTCTGGCCCCACCCCTATCATTTGCCGCTTAATTTGGTTGCCTAATCAGGCGCGCATAATGCAGGGAATCTATTTTTTTCTTTCCCTGCAGTCATATGCCCTGCCATGTTGACCCCATCCGCGTCACCCGTGGACCAACAGGACTTTAATACGGTTAATTCCGTCCCAACGAGTCCGCAGGATATCCCCGGCGCCGAGAGGATATTGCTACGTGCACACATTGCCCGGTGCACCCTTTTTGTCCATACGTATGACTTGCCTTTCTTTTTCTTCTTGACCGGCCAGTAATACTTTTCTCTCAAAACAAATCAGCACCAGCCACTAGCCACCAACCAACCAGCAGTATTTTTTTTCCAGCACAAACCAACACCAGTCACCTGCCACAAGCCAGCCGAACAGGGCCAAGATAGAATGTATGGGTCTCTGAACTTACGGTGAAGTTACACTTCTTGTGAACTTGCATTTTAATTCGGGGTCATCTCCTTGAACTTGCACGATCATGATAGCACGTTAGATTTTGCAAATTTAATTCTTGTCTCTTTCAATTTGCACGGGTGTCTCACCATTCATTTCAAACTCACAATCTACCTTCCTGTCCCCTTTTAAGTTACTAAAGAATGCAAATTCACCGGACAACAAACACAACAAAAAAAGTTCCTATGAAGCACTGTACATTGTAAATGGCCTTGAATACATGTGGAAAATGAGATGAGTTAGATGGGCATTCAACGGTCATGGCTGGACCATCCCCAACTGAATGAGCATTTAATAGTCCCTTTGTAAGGTTGCTGCCTTGTGGCCTGCACTGCACCGGTGATTTCCTTGAAAAAGCGGGCAGGGGGTTTTGTAGGCGAGCAGGGGAGGAAGAAACATCATGGGGATGGGCACAGTACAAAAACCGCAATGGCTGTACCAGTGGCGCCTAGTGCTCCCTTGTTTGCATCTTTTTGTTCTTTTGAGGAGGCGGGTACGCCTACGCTCAGGCTCAGCCCCCGTACAGAATCATCACCATTAGGTTCAGGTACGGCACAATTAATTTTTTCTCCAGGGAAGCCGGTCACCCTAGCTTCGCTTCGATAAATGCGTGTGCTGCAAATCTCTTGTGTTTGTGTTTTGGATGCATTCCTTGTTTTTCTAATGTACAGGTTTCAAGGGAATCATCGTGCACTTTTTTTAGCATGCATTTGTTCCAAATGTTTTCAGGAACAGGCCAACTGTTGCTACACCGGTTTGTGACTGTCTTTTTTTTTACATTAACAACATCTTTCTAAAAATTGAAGCGTAGGACACATCACCGTAGCTTTTGTATATTGTACATTAATTAGAATAGACATCTAAATTTTCTATGAAAAATTGACAACACCAAAATTTGCCCGCTGGTTTTCTATATAAAGCGACATGATTCGCTTAACGTTCAAAGTCTGGTATTCTTTTATCCAAATAAATGACGAGCTGCAAGGACCTAAGAATAAAGAATGAGGCAGATAATACTCTCCACAACTATGAAATAAATTACGTTTAGAACATTAACATGGTCTAAAATATAACTTTATAAAACATTATAAAAAATATACTTTTATAAAACTAAATTCTAAGACAATTTGACACATGTCATCTTCAAATGTCTAATTTGATAAACTAAAATTACTTTGTAACCAAAATTTGGATTGAAACGACTTGAGCAACTCAAAACATCACGTATTTATGACTCGTGAGAGTATTCAAACACAATCTACTTTAGTCAAGGAAGGAAAAAGAGATCGAGGAGAAGGAAAAGAAGTTAAATTACACATCAAGCCTACCTCGAACACAAAAACGCTTTCCGTGGAAATGTCGCGCAAGTATATTTAATTGCCTTGCTAGTTGGACTAGCAATGCTTTTCTCTTGGCCTAATTCTTTCTACTTGAGGCAATCCAACATCCCAACGTAGCTCACCTCTTTTTGAGGGTATGGACGATGGACGATGGGTGCGTTCAGACAATGCCCTTGACTACCTTGCACAACAGCTCCAGAGTCCAGATCAATCCGGCAGAGGGGAAAAAACATAGAATCCCCACCGTCGATCGTCTCAACGGACGGCCAGGAAAAATCGCGGCGCCACCTCGGATCCGCGTTTCCCTTTCGAAGCCCAGCAGGTGCGCTGAGCGTAGCAAATTCACCACACCCCGATCGAGAGCAGCGCAGCGCAGCAGCAGCCAGCACCAGCAGCAGAGAGAGCACACAGTAGCACAAGCGACTGAGAGCATCCGAGCCCCAGTGCTAGCAGGCACCACTTCTGCTCCACCGCCTCCTCGGCTTCCGCCTCCGGCCTCCTGCTCCACCGCCGCCCCCCTCCTCCGGCCTTCTCCACCGCCGAAGGGAGCGCCGCTCGTCTCCCGGCCTCGATCTCCGCCGGCACAGCCGGCCGTGGACCCGACCCTCCCGCCGCTCCTGCTTTACCCGGCTGGAGATCCGCCCGGAGTGGCATTCCTGCACTCGGTAAACCCTAGACGCGACTGCTCTCGGTTCCCCCCTTGTTCTTGCTGCGAAAAATCGATTTTTTAGGCCGGGGACGAGGCCACTTCTTGCGCGTGCCCGACGCTGGGAACCAATGGAATCGGTCCATTTACCCCCCCCCCCCCCCCCCCCCCCCCCCCGCGGATGCTCGTGTCGGTGGGGTCGAGTGGGGAATTTTTAGTGGGCGGTGTTGGCATGTGGTTCAGTGCTGGGGATCTGGGAGCTTCTGGGGTTCTCATTTTGAGATTAGGGCTGGGCACTGTCAGAAATTTTTCGTTTTGAGCTTTTGCTCTTGTGAATGTGCTGCTGTGCACATGCTAGGTGTTCGTTCCTCAGTCGATTCTTCAAGGTGTAGGTTCACAGTTGGTTGTATTTATCTCATGCTCCTATTTTGCTGTGTGAAAGATTACATCTGAACACCAGGCCACTTTTGGGGAATCTGGATGTGGTATGTTGGCTAAGAACTTGGACACATTTTAGGAGTTGTTTCCGTTAGCTGGCCCAACCACATTGCCGGACGACAATGTAATTTTTCTCTTTTGCTATGGATTCCCTTTCGGCTACCCTGGTGCTTGATTCATGGGAGAACATGAGTGTATTACAGTGGTGATGTAAACCATTCAGTGTGTTTGGTTTGATTTTCTGGGCATAGCATTTCACGTAATCAACCAATTAGAGTGTGTAATAGCTGTATGGAGTGTATAGTTTTGATTTTCTCTCTCTTTCCTTTTCTAGTTTAGGATGTCAATGTAAGAAGTGAAGGGCCTACTTAGACCTAGCTTAAGCCCGTGGGCTTGTGAACTGAAGCCATAGTCAGACAGGTGGGAGCTTCTTGAGATCATCTTATAAAGTTAAGCCAACTTCGTACTAGAAGCCCCGAATGATCTGAATCCAGCAATGGCAAGCTTCTACCACTAATAAAATAAAACCCGTGAGTTTTTATTCACGAAGCTATTTTCTGTTCGAAAGCAGCAGTTTATTGGAGAGCATTAAGTCTGACCTTGGCCATAAAACCTTTGGACGCTTTAGCTTTTTCTTGTTTTTGTCCATTTTTTATGACAGCAGAAAATGTAGACTTACCTTTTTTCCCCCCTTACATGCTCATTCCTGTAGGTCAATAATTAATCTGGAATGTTTTTCCAAGCTGAAGTAGAGAACTTCTGGAGCTGGATATTGGTATTCTGTTAGGGACATGCTCCAACCAAGGGAAGCTGATGTGCCTGTACTCTTTCTTGTCTTCGTTGTACTTCCTGTGGTAGCTTATTTCCTTCTTGGGAGATGGCATGAAGCTGCAAGTAAGAAGGCAAGGGTAAGTGTGCTTGCGCAGCGAGCCGCAGAAGAAGCCTTTAGAGTGGAAACAATGGCGTTCCCAGACGTTATGCCTCCAGGGCCTTCTTTGAGAACCATGCCATATTTCAGACCTGCACCTTCATTAAGGCAGGAATTTCATGAATGCGCAACTTGCCATGCCCCTGCAAAGACTCGCTGCTCCAGATGCAAGTCTGTTAGATACTGGTAAGTTTCTTTTCTTTTATACTTCCTTGCAAAAGCAGTTTAGCTGGTCTGTACCATGTATTGTTTATTGATTATAATCCATTTATTTACTGAATGAAACTGTGCCTGATCAGGCTTCATTGAAATTCAAAGATCTGGTCCACTTCTCGTCGTTTTCTGGTTTACCTGACCTGTTCCACATATCAATATAAACCATTCTACTAAAACGATAGGAGTATATTCATGAGGAGCATAATAACAAGAATTTGGATTATATAAAACTGATGACAAAAATTTGAATCACTTTCACTCTTATGCTCCTCCTTTGGTCATGATCCTTCTTTCTCAACGGTTCTTTTGTCATGATCCTTCTTTGCTATTTACAGGACGCTCCTCTCAAACTCTGTAGCTCTCTTATTTTCCTAATTTATGATGTCATTTGTTTTTTTTTTGCTCTGAGATATGAGCACATGATGTAATGGGAATGAAGAGCATCACATATTACGATAGGTGGCAAACTTATTTCATATAAACATGCACTATTTTATAATGGTGCTTTGTTGCATCAATCAATCCATTTGGGGTCAACTCGAAATAGCTCAGGCTCCTTGTCGATTTGATATGAAATTGTCTTTCTGTCTTGAGGTGCGAGCTGTATTGAATTGGGCTCGGTGAGGCTATGAAGGTGTACTGAGAATTCCTTAACATCCCTAGTTTGGCTTGGAGCTAAACCCCTCATTATCACTTTTGGCATTAATGTCAGCATTTCACTATATCCTGGGTGTCCCCATCTAACTATCCACAAACATGAAATTGTGATTTCTGTAATGGAAACATTTGTTTCCTCATTTATGAAACATTCATGTTATAAGTTGTCAACCATGTTAATAACGTAAAGGTCTAAGCTCATGATTCTGATCCACTTTTCTTATGATCAAAATATGAGCAGCCTTTATTTTCATTAGTGTGGTATAGATTCCTAATTAAGGTCCAAGCAGTTTTATGCTTACTATGCCATAATTTCTACAACCCAGCCGAGTCGCCGTAGGGCGACTTTGGATTTGAGCAACTAGTCAACAAACTAGTCTACAAATAAGCCCACATTGCTGCACACTATTTGGTATTATGGTCGGCTTGACATTGGTAACAGTACTTATGGTCCTCTTCTTATTTTTACCTAGTTCATCTGATATTACATAGGTTGCCTGATTTAATGGCCTATTTCCATATCAAAAGACCATGCAGAACATTAATTTTTTTTAGATAATCATGACTGAGTTGAAGCTAAGGTACTGACCTGTCTCTGGGGAGCTCAGGTTGATATTTAGGAGTATGGTCTAGGAACTACTTTGCCGTTTACTACTTCAGCCTTCACAACGTAGCAGTAATCCTTTGTGATGTAATTTGTACTAGACTAGTAAGTAGGCTTGAACTTACTGATTATATTGAATATGCACCTGATATGCTTATGGGTCATGATTTTAAATGTGACCACTGCTTCATCATCACAGTAGATCTAGCATATGATTAGTAGTAGCCATGCAAATATGGGCTCTTTTAATATGATGATATTCTTTGCGATTGATTGATTCAATTTGTTCATGCACCATGAATTCTTTTTCTTACCATGTTAGCCGTCTTCATTATGTCAGAACTGCTATATACATTACCTTGCCCATATTGCCAAGGGCATTTCATAATGCCATTTTGAATATTTGAATGTTCTGCAGCTCTGGAAAGTGTCAAATAACACACTGGAGGCAAGGACATAAGGAAACATGCCAAAAATGGATTGGTAGTGGTTCTAGCAGCTTTGTCGGATCTGGCACTGAGGCTTCTGAACATATGCCCTTCTTGACTAACTTAAATTCACCTCTTCCGGGTCGTGATATTCACTTGCGCGACATGAATTTTGATACTTTATCAGAGCCATCCTTTCCCACAACTGATGGCTACAATCTAGATACTGACCCATTTCCAACAGACAGAAGCAACATGAATAAATCAAATCAAGGTCATATGAGCGAGAATGGTGCTGTTGGGGTATCTTATGAGAAGAACAATTACAATGCTGATGAAGAAACCCGCTCTTCTGAGATTTTATCAGGAAACAAGGTAGTTTAGGAAAACTCTTACAATTCACTTGTCATTCTTCAGCCTACATGTTTGTCTTGAATAATTTAATCATTTGCCTAATGACTGCAGGTGTCAAACAACTATTTTGGTTCTGCAGATGCGATGAGTGGTAATGGTGATGCAACTTATCCTGTCAAAAGTAATGCACTGCAACCTAGCAGTTGTGCCCCTGAAATAAGAAAACGGCCAAAAGCAAGCATCACAGTTTATGAACCCGACGTGGGTATCTATTTAACTTCTGATATGGTCAGTTCTTGTGAAGGGACTTATGATTCTCCTAGTGAGCCACTGCAAAGGAGTTTGTCATCTGGAAGAACTATTGGGAAAGCAAATGTGGTGAATAAAAGGCCTCCATACCCATCAGGTAAGGTGGCTTCATCACAGATGTCACAGGAGAGGGTGTCTATATCATATCAAAATGATGGCCATGAGAAGAATCCTTGCAACAAAAATGACCAAAGTTAGTAAAGAATCCTCTGATAGAATGGGCTAGCTTTATCTTATAGTGCGTTCTTTTATCTCATATAGTTACTGCATTGTCCAGGATCTACCCAAACAGCTGAATCAACAAGCAACAACCTACAAGGGTTCAACGGAGGCTCAAAGTTTGGAGCATCCAAGGTTGAAGTTTTAAAGAAGCCCTCAAAATTTCTCAAAACTAGCCTTGTGGCATTGATCAATGATAATAAGAGGAATAAGGTTTGTTATGATCTATAATAATCAATCCTTCCTGTAAGTACTTTACGATTTGTTTATGAATGAAGGTTTCTTTCTAAATGGCACTTCAGGTATTGTTCCCGTATGAAGATCTTGTCAAGTTTTTTCAGTACGAAGCACGGGGTATTTCTCCTAGAGGTCTTTTCAATTGTGGAAACAGGTATTGCTTGCAGGGATACGTCACGATTCCCTAATTGTTTCTGTTATTGTGTATTTTTGTGAAGATGGAAAACTTATTATTTTGGTGAAAACGTTAATACATCTCAAGATGTGAGTGCGGTCAGTAAAGCTGAAAAATTTGGGGACCTTTTAAATGAGGCTGGTGCCTTTTGGTACTTGATTTTAGTTGCAAAATAAGGAAATGCCAAACGTGTTTGCGATGGCTGCAGAAGGGATGGGGGTACCTAATGTAGGAGAGAATAAACTCAGTGTATTCCTCCAAACCCTAGAAGGGTGGGATATATAGTAGCTGTGCATGGGCCTCATAGATGGGCCTAACACATGGGCCATATGGGCCAACACATATACACTAACATTTAAACTAGTAGAACAGCTGAAATATCCTTGTTTTTTTTGAAAGCTTGAAATATCCTTGCTAGGGGCCTAGGATAAAGAGTTTACTTCACAGTGGTTTATCATGTGACATTGACTAGATTTGGGGGATGTTTATCACTCCATAAGTTTTGATGTGTGCACACATACACTACATATGGGATTATATGGTCCTAGAATAGATGCTCCTGAGGTAGACGTAACAAGAATGAGATTCTTTTAATGTTCATCTCTGCATACATACATGAATCCTATTCCTAGTATACCATGGGTTACAAAGAGGTATGGGATAGCATCAGCTACCCAATTGGCAAAGAAGACAGAGCCTAAGAACGTGAGCATATTTATATTTAAAAACAAAAGAATGTTAGTATATGAAATGAGATTGATACCAAAACAAGAGATGCGGCGCATTTTCTTGATTTAATAGATTGGCTAATTTGAAAACAAAAATGCATCAAGCTGAACTAAATCCTTATCTATTTGATATACAACTGATCATAGCAATCTTATACTGCAACAAAAGGAATACCAGAAGTATTAATTTGAGTTATTACTGTCTTAATTTATCCAAGCTGTAATAAATGTTTTTCCCTTTCTTCCCATTTTTGCAACTTAATTCTTGCTTGGTTAATCAGCAATTTGTCATTATTTTACATTTACTAGCTTAATCATCCGCTTGTCTTGATTATCTTTCCTTCATTTTGCAGCTGCTATGCTAATGCTGTTCTACAATGTCTGATGTGCACAAAGCCACTGATGATCTACCTGCTTCTTAGATTGCATTCTAAAGACTGTAATACTAAAATCTCAAACAGCTCATGCTTTGTACTTGTCTTTCTTTTATCTGACTTCAGTTACTATCTTCTTTTAGGTTGCTCAAAAAATTGGTGCCTTATGTGTGAACTTGAGCAATATGCTTCAACTTTACGTGAAAGTGGCGGGCCCTTATCTCCAAGCAGAATTCTTTCTAATCTGAGGAATATTGGATGTCGCTTGGGTGGTGGAACTCAGGAAGATGCTCATGAGTTCTTAAGGTAGTGTATCTGTTACATGCTCATTTTTTTTCTCCCTGTTACTTTTTAGTTGGCTGCTAATGTTTTACTTACTGCAATAATAAAATGACTTCATTACAATTCAGAAGTAACTGTTCTAGTGCCCAGTGAAAACTTCCACACTGTATTATTCCTTGAGTGGTCATATTTTTTTTTCTTTTTGAAAGATTCAAGAAAAGCATTTTTTATGGAGTAGAAGTTTCTCCAAACATCAAAAGTTGTCGGTCGTGTAAAAGTTGATGAACTCATCTGACATCAAAAGCTCCCTTTTTCACTAAATACATATTTTTATGTTTAATTAGGTGTAAATTTCAATACACATAGCTAGTAAAGTAGAAAAATGATCACAAGGTAAATATGGTATGGTAATCTGTGACATAAGATGTGTGGCAGTTGGTGGTATTATATATATAATCACTACCTTTTACACTAATGGAAATCTATAGCTAGCAACTTGCCTCGTGATACGATTTTATCCACATGGGTAATTGATTGCTGTATCCCAGTGCTTGGAATGGTGATGTACTGATATCTTACGAACATTCAAAAGGATTCTACTGAAGTGTCTTTTTCTTAGATTCTCATGCTACAGTATTTTTACACTTCAGAAGTATGTAAGAAGAAAAAACACTGTAATAGAAGCTTCAAAATTGGATAAGAACAGTATGATCATTTGTAGTTTGAAAAGTTTTTGTATTTATTCATCTTCTTTAAGGAAATGATATGCGACTCTCTTGTGTATTTGAGGAAAAAAATGTTGACAGTATGCTTAAATTTGAACACCACCAGGCATCTCGTGATGTCTATGCAAGCAGCATGCTTGGATGGGCTGGGTGGGGAGAAGCATGTTGAACCAAGTTTGCAGGAAACAACACTGATACAACAGATGTTTGGTGGTCGTCTTAAATCCAAGGTAACTTGATAAATCTCAGATTTCTGGTTGGGTTTGCATTTTGTATTTAGAAAATGTTGGGTGTTTATTTAGTCAAGTACCACACTCGCAAGTATGCATTTGTAATAAAAGCAAACATTCTCACTTGAGTGCTTCCTCTTCAATTCATGGCAACCCTCTAGTTGTTTTTTTAATCATGCGTGGTCTACAGCACCGTTTGATCTATGATATACTAATTAATTTTTTGTTTATGAAACAAGGTCAAGTGCCTCAGATGTCATCATGAGTCTGAAAGATATGAGAATATAATGGATCTTACCTTGGAGATTCATGGCTGGGTGGAGTCCTTGCAAGATGCTTTGACACAATTCACTGCTCCTGAAGATTTGGATGGCGAGAATATGTATAAATGTGGAAGGTAGTGTTGCAACATGCAGCTATGATCTTGTTACTCATCATTTCAGTTGGGTCACAACAAATTGAAGTCTTGAAATTTTGATCTTTTTTAACGCAGATGTTCTGCTTATGTCAAAGCTAGGAAGCAACTGAGTGTGCATGAGGTGCCAAACATATTAACAGTTGTTCTTAAAAGATTTAAGGTAATTTTTTATTGAACTTCATGTATTTGCATTTTTTTTGCAGTTTTTAGATGCAAATTTGTTAGTGCTGGGTAATATATTAACTTGAAATTTATAAAAGAAGTTGATGTTACGCGCTGCACCTTACTCGAAATTGTAATTAAGAGTGTATAAATAAATCTATTGCTACACTGATATTTTAGAATGTTTATGAGCGAGCTTTCAAAACTTTAATTGATACTATACACAAAACTATTCGAGCACAGAAATCATAGTATATTTGTCATAAAATAGTATTTCTGTATTTGCCTTTTCATTATTTCACTAATCCATAGTTAGGAAAAAATAAATGTTCAAAAGTGCAACTGTATAGTTTAGATTACCAAGTGTGATTAGTGAAACTAACTATCCGGGGAACAAAAGTGGGTAATGAAGCACATTTGGAGTAATTTTCATATAAGCTCTTTGGTTGGTCGAGATGGATCAATCATCGCATGACTCATGTTCTATGCTCTAGCTGACAAAATTGCCTGCT
Organism: Echinochloa phyllopogon; assembly: GCA_033239725.1. Classification (NCBI taxonomy): domain Eukaryota; kingdom Viridiplantae; phylum Streptophyta; class Magnoliopsida; order Poales; family Poaceae; genus Echinochloa; species Echinochloa phyllopogon. The sequence goes on along the minus strand of BTCW01000010.1, from coordinate 10,776,227 downwards.
ACTTGAATGTTTCTGGATGGAAGAACTAAATGAACTTTATTTTGTTACTTCAGACAGGAAAATATGGCAAGATCAACAAATGTGTCACTTTTCCTGATATGTTGGACATGGTTCCTTTCGTGACCGGGTCTGGTGACAATCCCCCTCTTTATTTCTTGTATGCCGTGGTTGTACATGTGGATACAGAAAACGCATCATTCTCTGGGCACTATATATCATATGTCAAAGATATGCAGGGTACATGGTTGAGAATTGATGACTCAGAGGTATGTTTTAAAACAGTCTGTCCTGTGAAGTAGGCTAAGAATCTGTTACTTGAACTGTGAGAAATATATGGTCTTGTGACATTGCGTCTATAGATTACGAGTCTATTATAAGGGTAGTGAACATAAGAGCATTGTTGATTTTAGATGCTCTGTTTCCTTCCTTTTTTTTTTGGCGAAAGGATGTTCTGTCTCCCTGATGCAATTTTGGTGTTAACTTTGGTGCACACAGATGTAATAGTTAATTGTGCATATCACTCTGTTTGAGTCAGCGTGCTTCAATGGAGTTTATGTTATTATGTGGTAATTTATTTTGTTCCGTGTGTAGGTCCAGGTTGTATCAGTGAATCAAGTTATGTCAGAAGGTGCATATATGCTTTTCTACTTGAGGTAAGTATAGCCAACATGTGATAAATGCTGAATCTAAATTACCAATGAGAGTATATCTCTGCTGCAGTAGTCTCATATTTGTAAACATTGTTCAGGTCTTTTCCCCGACCACCAAGGATATACATCGAGAAGGGGCTATTGTCTGTTCCAACATCAGCAAAGCGTCACACATCAAAATCCTCCAAGGGCTCTAAACATGAGCGCAAGCAGACAGAGTTACTCTTTTCTGCAAATGATCAAACCTATGGTGTTTATGATTTTAGACCCGATGGGGAAGGCTACATGCATGATCAGCATGCAGAGTTGAGATCCAGAGATTTCCATCATGCCGATGATGCCTTTGCAGACTCAGTGAGCACAGACTTTTCAGAAGCTACATCAAGTGAATGGTCGCTGTTTACCAGCTCTGATGAATCCTCGTTCACCACTGAAAGCACTAGAGATTCATTCAGTGTTGTGGACTACGGAGACAATGCTGGCCTCGATCCGATTTCCTCTATATTTGGGCCATGTTATGCTCCAGAACATCCTCCTGGCAATTTCGTCTCGTGTACCAGGTTCTCGCCTTCCAATCCACAGACAAGGTACTTTTCAGAGAGCACAGACTTTGTCTCGGACTCTTCCATGCCGACCCACCCTCACGGCAATGTACATAGAGGAAGGTACCCAGATAGGGCATGCGCCTCTTCAGCCGAACCTCTTGCTTCAGCACATCAGCGGAGCGAGTATGGTCGGTATCCCCTTAGTAGAGATGGTTTTGTTCAAACATCTGGATTTTGCCAAATGTAATCGGCCAACATTTCATAGTTGTAGCTGGTCCTTGGCAGCTGCGGTTAGCACTGCCATTAATGCTGCCTCATGTTCTTTTATTTCAGATGAGGCATATTTAATTTTAGCTGCATATCCTAGGGGTAGTTCGATTCAATGTAGTGCAGAAATTAGATTATGTCCATATGCTTAGCATGGCAGGTGGAATTTTAGAGCACAGTGACAGGCTTTGAGCCAGCCATTGTTCAAGTGAAGCCGGTCTAGCACTTTTTAAAATTGTATGGGAAAAAGTTCAGTTCGCTTTTAGTTTTGACCTTCTATCCTTACCCGGAAAATGGGGAAAGCTCAGCATTTGATTTTCTTTAAAAAATTCAGATGCTTTCAAATTGCAACATTTCGAGGCCATGTATAGGACAGACATTGATCAGTCTTTTCTGTTTCCATGGGGTCGGCTGATTGTTCTACGTGAGACTGAGGTTCGCACTGCTGCTGTTTAAGTGTTTCTGAACTAAATAAAGACCACCTTTAATTCTTCTGAACCAAATAAAGACTACTTAAGTTCATCTGAACAAAATAAATTACCTTGAATCATTTACAGTTGTATGGCGTACGGCCTGTGGCATGATCCTAGTACACCCGTAGCCGTGAGCTGCAGTCTGCACTGCCTTGGACGCAGACATGAGCTGTTCATTGCGTGTTGAATGAGAACTGCTCATTTTCCCCACTCTGATACGGATGGAACATGAACTGAAATGGATGAATTTCAAATTGGGAAAAAGTTCGAGTTCCATCAATTCCAGTCCAAAGACGAAGCATGCTCTGAAATCGGTAATTGCTATTTGGAAAACACTGACAAGTAGCTGATGTCTGTAACTGTATATGTCTGGTGAGATGATTCCTTGCTAGCTCGTGGCCGATCGCAAAGCGTAAATCTAGATTAGCTTATAATTTTGGTCTCATGTTGGATACCCCAAAACTGATATTAAAACATAATTTACTTCTTGCACACTGTACTATATGCTTATTAATATGATATCCTAAGCCTAGTCTTTGGCTCATACGACTTAGTTAATTGCTGAATTTGAGTTTGCTATCTAGATTGCTGAACGGCGGAAGTACATTCAGTAGTACTCCCTCTGTCCATTGCTTTTTTATAGAAAATTTCAGATAAAATAGTGACCATAGAAAAAGTTTTCTATACCCTTAATTAATCTGCTTAATTGGTTTTGGTAGTTGTGTTGGTCGCATGGATTCATTCTTGTGTCCGTTTAATTCTACGTGCTAGTATTTAACTCACCATCCAATCTATGAAAGGCTTTAGACTCGTAATTGTGCTACAACTAATAAATAAACCTTTTTACGTACGAAACTTAAATTTGGATCTCTATCGTTGAAAGATGTCAAATTTCGCTATTTACCACTAAAAGATCACTTCTTTGCTCTATGCCATTGAAAGATCAGAAGCTATTGGTCTGTACCATTGCCGTTAGGTTCCATCACCTCCATTACTTTTTTTTTCTTTTTCATCTCACGAAGCCAGAAGTCTCTCCTCCTGCTGCAACTGCACCTCGGACCTTCGAAGCTCTTGCCGACACCTTCTCTAGGCCCTTCCCTACTACATGGAGCTCCTTCTAGTGTGGCCAGTGAGTTCCTGTGTTTACCACCGTTACTTGGAGCAGCGCCGCCGGCCGGAGGTGATCAAGGCCCACCACCAGCAGATTGAGCTTAAGTGCGAAGCAAGGCGAGCAGCAGCAGCATGGGAACTAACCCCCTCCCCCTGTCACACTCAACCCAGTTTGGGTGGCCCGATAATGACCCATTAATGTGGGATGTACATGTTTAGTGTCAACTCGGTAGTTTAGAAAGGATGGAACTAACTTATAAGTCATTGTGTTCTGGCCATACCACCTTCAGGTAAACCATTTTACACGAAGCGATGACGAAAGTGTAAGCAGAGTGCACTAAGAGGGAACGTTTCTGGACATTTGTCTATGTGGGTGAGTGTTGGGCTGACGTCGATGACGTCGGGTTCCTTGAGGGGTGGGTGTACGTCACACTCAGCCCACGTCCCTCGAAAGGGTTGTGCAGGATAGCTTTTGAGGGTGAGGTGTTACACAACACCCCCTCCCAATATTGACCTCCAACATTGAGAATGGTGAGGGCACAACTGCAAAACAAATTCAATACAACTTAAACTGTGGTGGAACCACGATACCACGATGAATAGATAGATTATTATATTATATAATTTTATAGGAACCGAGAAAAGGATAATTAAGTAAAACATAGTTTGGATAGGTAATAAGATACGACGGTGCCATGGTTTTGCCTACAAATTAAATTCCAAACAAGATCTCACGTGCTATGCTAATGGGCCTGCGGCATTTTGGGCCGGCGTTGAACTTGGAAAAAGTCCTACTTACCTCCCTGGACATTGGGTCTGGTTTGCGTTTGCACCCTGAACTCGAAAACTGTCCGAACAGACTCCCTGGACTCTCAAAACTGGACACATGACCTCCCTCGTCTAAAACAAATCTGGTTTTATCCTACGTGGCGCCAAGTCAACCGTCCTACATGACGCCGCATCAGTTTTGGGGAGGTAAATTGGACATTACATGATAGTTCGAGTGGTCAAATAGAATTTATCAAAATATATTATTTCTCATAAAAAATACATACAATAAAAGGCCTCAAATCTAGTTCAATCTTAGAAGATTCATAGAAAAATATGAAAGTAATTTTCTATATTCAAATGAGACCGAGGATGTATAATTGTACAAATTTTATAACATAAAAGTTTAGAAAATTATACAAGATAACAAGGGTACCTACTAGCAAATAAACATAAAAAGAGACCATAAAGATTAAATAACTACAAATTAGGAGCTAAAAGATAGAGCATGATTTAAAAAAAATAAATTTAGACAAAAATTTGTGATTTTTAATTGTATATCTTTTCTAAGAAAAAATTTACTTTTGAAAGGTTTATTTCGATAAAGATCTAATATTTAAATTAGATACTATAAGGGAGAACATGATTTTAGGAAAAAAATATGAAACTGGTTTCATGATTTTTCGATCTAAAATAAATTTTCTATAAATCTTCTAAGATTAAAATAGATTTGGGGATTTTTAATTGTGTGTATATATATTTAAAAATATTTTTATAAAGTCTATTTGACCCCTCTAACTATCATGCAAAGTCCAATTTACCTCCTCAAAATTGATATGGTGCTACGTGGATGGTTGACTTGGCGCCACGTAGGACAAAACCGGATTTGTTTTAGATGAGTGAGGTCATGTGTCCGGTTTTGTGAGTCTAGGGAGTCTGTTCGGACGGTTTTTGAGTTTATAGGGAGGTAAATTGGACTTTTTCCTTTGAACTTGGGCTAAGTGTTGGGCCGACGTCGATGATGTCGGGTTCCTTGAGGGGTGGGTGTATGGCACACCCAGCCCAGTTTAGATGGCGCGGTAGTCGTCAATTAGTGCGGGATGCATATGTTTAGTGTCTTCTTGGTAGTGCACATATGTTTAGAGTGCTAGGTGTATACGTGTACGTCACTCGAAAGGGTTGTGCAGGGCGGCTTTTGAGGGTGAGGTGTTACACAACACCCCCTCCGAGCTCATTGTGATTTGCTGGCAAGGCGAGCAACGAAAAAGACACTTGTTGGGGTAATGGTCGCAGATCCTCCAAACTCTAGCTCATGGTATTGACCTCTAACGTTGAGGACGGCGAGGACCCAGCTGCAAAATAAACAAAATGATTCTCCAGGTAGGTAATGCTTAGGGTGCGAGTTTTCAGGACCAGGCTCGCGGATCCTCCAAAGCTCGTGATATTGACCTCCAACGTTGAGAATGGTGAGGACACAACTGTAAAACAAATTCAATACAACTTAAACTGAGGTGGAACCATGATGAATAGATAGATTATTATATTATATAATTTTATAGGAACCGAAAAAAGGATAATTAAGTAAAACATACTTTGGACGGGTAATAAGATATGGCGGTGCCATGGTTTTGCCTACAAATTAAATTCCAAACAAGATCTCACGTGCTATGCTAATGGGCCTGCGGCATTTTGGGCTGGCGACATTTGAACTTGGGCTGCATGTTCGTTGTTGGTGTTTTTGGAACAAAGAGAAAAACAATAGAGAGAGAGAGAAGTATTTGGTAAGAGCAGCATCACAATTCACAAGTTGTACAGAAGAAGTGGCAGCCAAAAGCCCAAAACATTTGAGTATTGATAACTATGGCAACACCACACGTTCGGACTCAGCTCCTAAGGCTATTCGCAACGGTTACCGCGTCTGAACATGTACCTTACCAGTTTTAGGCCCAAAAACGCGCTGCAGCGGTGCCCTGTAAATGGTCTTCTATTGTCCAGGCCCAGTTCCGCCACCGCCAAATTTAGGGGAGCCGTCCCCCTCGCCCCCCCCCCCCTCCCCGCCCCGCACCTCCCCGTGGCCGCCGCTGCTACCTCCGGCTGCCCCCCTCCGCCCGCACCTCCCGTGGCCGTCGCTGCTACCTTCGGCTGCGGCCGCGGGGCTAGGATGAGCAGCATCATGAGCGACGCGAGGAGGAGGAGCAACAACACCATCGGCAACGGCATGGCCATGGCGCGCGCGGGCACGGGGATTCACGGGGGAGTGGAACGCGGCCGGGATCGGTCGGGACGGGACGACTTCAGGGCCGCATCCCGGCAGTCGGCTCGCTGGATCGGCACGGCAGGGTCCGGTTGGGCCGGGGGTTGCCGGACGGAGAAGGGAAGGAGGGAGGGACGGGGAAGGCCGCAGAAGTGGCCGTCTGACGAGTTGCACGGCACGGCGTCGGCGCACAGCCCGAGCGCCTCGCAGCCGCGGCGCACCAGCTTCGGGGCGGACCGCCGGTGAGCGTGGGGTGGGGGAGGGTGCCGCCGCTGCGTGGGGGCGGCGGGGTGCCTCGGGGAAGGGGCGGAGGGGGTGCGGCGTGGGGAGGCGAGGGGGAGGGGAGGGGTCGTCAGCGAGGGTGGGGGAGGGAAGGGGTCGGCGATGGCGGTGGCGGGGGAGGGGAGGGGTCAGCGGCGGCGGCGGCGGGGGTGCCTCGGGGGAGGGGCGGCGGGGGTGTGGCGTGGGGAGGCGAGGGCGGCCGACGGCGAGGGGGAGGGGAGGGGTCGGCGGCGGCGGGGTGGGGGAAGGGGAGGGGGAGGGGGCCGCGGGGCGGCGGGGTGATGGGAGAGAGAGAAAGAGAGATAGGAGGGAGAGAGAAAAAGAGAGGAGGGAGAAAAGGATGGAATAGAGGATACAGTTGTAATGTGGACTTAATTTAGAGTGTAATATTTTATAAGATTATTGAAATATTCTTTTAGAGCATCTCCAAGAGATTAGCTAAAAAGACTAGTCAAATTTACCGATTTAGCTACTCTCAAAAATAAATTTGACTAACAAATAACAGAGTAATCCAACAGATTCTGTAAAGATGTCAGTAAGGTAGGATATCTAAAAATAGCTAGCGAATAAGGTGGGATGGAGATCCACTAAAATTTGGAGGGTCATTTACAGAGTCTGTTGGAAATGTTTTTTCTCTATCAATAGCTAAATTTAACTTTAGAAAACGATTTGGCTAGTCTCTTGGAGATGCTATTAAAGAATGAAATATAGAGAACATCGTTGCAAATAGTCTAACAAAGGCAGTGCCCCTCCGAGTGCTTAAACATGAGGAACAGGAGGCATACTCCACGCAACCTCATGGGAGTTACTGAGTGATTAGGTGGACAATAAATTAGGACCAAAAGGTATGGCAGCTAATGGCAAACAACAGGGCCCCTTTGGCACGGCTCTTTCACCAGCTCTAGCACTGGCTCCTGCAAGAGTCGTACCAAGGGCCCCTTTGGTAGCGCTCCTCCACCGACTCCGTGACCCGCTTCACCTGCTCCGTCTACCAAACGCGCCTAAAAAAACAGCTCCGGCCAAGGAGCGCACTCGGAGCCCATTCCCGCTTTGTACTAGGCCCACGGAGCGGAAAAAAGTCGCTCTGCCGGCTCTTCCCCGCGCCTCCCGATTGCTGATTACCAAAATGCCCCTGAAACTTCACCGATTTTACGCCCAAATTGCCACCCGTCTCTCTCCCTCGCCTGCCAAGAAACGCACCGGCGGCGGCGGATGGCTAGCTGGCGGGGGCCGCCTCCTACCGATGGAACCCCCGGTGGATCCGGCGATCCGACGGCCGATCCGCCCGTTCGGTGGCCAGGAGCGACCCCACCCGTGGCTTTCTGGCTAGGAGGCCAGCCGGCAGGCCCCTTGTCCTCACTCCTCGCCGCCGCTGTGATGCCTCCTTGCGTGGGGGCTGGTTCATGGCCGGGCTTCGTCGTCCCGCAAGGACTATCGACGGCTTCTTCAAGCGACCGCCCCGAACCAACCGGAATCACTGGTGGACTTCCGGCGGCGACGGCGGCGGTTGGAGCGTCATCGCCAGGACTCGCCATGAACGCGTGGCCCGGGGACGCGATGCCAGGAGGTGGAGGGTGGCAAGACTGGATTGCTGCGGCCGCGGCACTCGGCTTCCAGGCCGACCCTGGTGCGTGCCGGACGGGGTCTTGACCGGAGCGGCGGCGTCCGCGACAAGTTCTACAGCACAGCTTGACGAGCAAGTGCCGGTTCGGGGTGTTTCTGCTCCGATCGGGGCCGCCTCTGCTCGGCGACGAGGTGGACGGGCACCTAGGCCGCCGCCGCTGGCTCCAATTGCTTCTCCTGCATCCGAGCACATCGACCTCAGTGATGACAAGTAAGCAATTTATTCAACTAGACCTCATTGCTATGAAAGCTTGAGCCTTTGATTGAATTGCTAAATTGAACTGTGCTGAATGATGATATTAGTGCTGATATATTGTGCTTGCACCTTTCACTGTTATCTATGAAACCTTGTCAATGCTGAGCTCTTTCACAACCATTTGGTTGTTCTGTCTCCCAAATGACTCGCTTTGTGGTGGCCTCAAGTCATCGGCCATATGTCCACGGCTTGGGCCAACCATGCCCCGAAGGTTGACCATTTTGTCATCTACCTGTGCGCTTTTCTTTTCATGACCAAATGGACTTGTTTTACGGCCCGAAGAAGTTTGGATGAGGTCAAGTTGTATGTCTTTTAGCATTTGTTCATAATTCATTTCAATTATATCATCATCCAAGATCTCCTTGAGCTTCAGCACCTCAATCTGCTTCTTTGCTTCCTGCAAATTGGCATTGAAATCAAGCCTCTCTTGTTCAAGAAGGACTCCAGTATCTGTAACCATATATCATCCTTAGATCTTGAACAAAATATGAAAGAGAGAACAGATACCTCTACTGTGAGCTTATTTGAATGCAGTTTGGAGGGGTGGAATTCGGTGTGTTGCTGACTCTTGGTTGTTTGCACTTTGTTCTTCCATTGAGGAAGAACTTCGTGTTAAATTATGGATGGAAGAACCTTAAAGGGGAAAACAGAAGTGTCGCTAGTTGTGGTGCACATACAGAATTCCAACTATGCAGGGTTCTGTTCACTTAGCTCAAGCAAAATGTATTACATATCGTACTATCATAGTTGCATCTGTGTTATTGCAATATGGAATTTCATAGGTGCAGAGTATATTTTGTTTATTTTACAAATTTTTTATTCCCTGCTCCCTCCACAGGATATTATTGCTCTTAAAGTTTGGATGTTCTTCCATTGCAGTTAGCTTGTATTTGCTTTGGTGCTATGTTGTATCAGGGCATAGTGTTTCTTCTTTCCCTTAGTGTTGGATTGAGGCTTCATGCATAGTTGTCTGCTAACATCTGGGTGCTAATATCTGGGAGCTGAATGCATAGTTGTCTGTTTCTTTTCCTTAGTTTGGGTGCTTCTTGCCCTTAGCCTTGCATAGTTGTCTGCTATTCAATGCCTTCAATCCTGCATGTAACCCTGAATGTATATATATATATATATATATATCTGGCTGAACAAGACTGGGTTTATACTATGTAAAATATATGCATACTGTGTTTCAGGAATGAGGCTGACTGGTGTGATGAGAATCTTAGGATTGTGTGTGAGATATTTGCAGATGAAGTTCAGAAAGGAAATCGTTCAAACACACATCTGAACAAGACTTGGTATAAGAATGTGATTGCAAGCTTTAAACAAAGAACGGGTCTTGATTACACTAGATTGCAATTCAAGAATAGATGGGATAAGCTAAAAGCTGATTATGTTATTTGGAAGCAGCTGAAACATCATGAGACTAGTATAGGATGGGATGAAACCAAGAAGAATATTGTCATGTCGGAGGCTTGGTGGAAGAAGACATCAAAAGTAAGTTTCCTTTATGTGTCAATTGTTTCTATATTTTCATGCAACTCAATGGTAGCATACTGATCATTAGTGACTTAAAAATATATGATGTGTTTCAGGATATAAAGGGATGCACCAGATTCAAAATAAGAGGGCTCCAAAATGAAGACAAGTTAGAAATTATGTTTGAAGACATTCGCAACACCGGAGATGATCATTGGAGTGCTTCTAGTGGAATATTACCTTCTTCAGCAAACCTGTCTCGTGAGAGTTCACCCTTTCACGGTGATGATGAAGAAGAAGCCGAGAATGATGATGACAGCGACCCAGAGGATGTGACACCCACAAACAGTAGAGTCAGGAAAGGTAGAGGTGCCGGTAACGACAAGGGAAAGAAACCTAAAACAAGTACTGGACATTGGTTCAACAACAAATGAGCAAAATTGTAGAGATGAATGAGAGGGCAACTGCATCTTGTGAGTCTATTGTAAGGAGAGAGGACAAATCTGGTTGTTCCATTCGAGATGTCATGGCTCTGGTCAAAGAATGTGGTGCTGTTCCGTCAATAAATGAGCATTTCATTGCATCAGTAGTGTTTACTAAGAGGGCTGAAAGAGAGATGTTCATGACTTTGGATACACCTGAAGAGAGATTTGACTGGCTAAAGAGAAAACATGAATGCATGACGAGGAATGATGTGTCTAAGTAGAGAGAGTCTAAGCATGAAAGAGAGATGTTCATGACTCTATCTAAGCATTTTATTTATGTGTCTAAGTTATTCTAGTATGAACAATTTGTGTGACCTATTATTCCAGTATGAACGATTTGTGTCTAAGTTATTTCTATATATATAATTTGTGTGACCTTCTATTATTTATATATATATATTTTTTGTGTGGCATTCTATTATTTCTATATATATATTTTGTGTGACCTTCTATTATATATATATATTTTGTGTGACATTCTATTATTTCTATATATATAATTTGTGTGACCTTCTATTATTTCTATATATATAATCATATAAACAACGGGGAGTATATATATAACTTGTGTCTAACTTGTTGTTTATATGATGTGCAGGTGTGATTCTTCTTCTGATATTGAAATGGATGACAGCGGCTCTTCAGACAATGATGAGTGGACTACAAGAACTATGACACTTATAAGATCTGTTGAGAATAATTTGTTTGCTACTGCTCTAGTTGCTTCCAAGTACTTCATGACCTATCTTGACAAGAAAGATGCTAGAACTCCGGAACAGAGCGGATTTGGTTGGACAATGGAAAAACTCAATGGTGGTGAAAGCTATGACATGTTCAGAATGAATGAAACACTGTTTCACAAGCTGCATGATCTACTAGTGAGTAATTATGGTCTCCAATCAACTCTTCATATGCATTCCATAGAATCGCTTGCTATATTTCTTTTCGTGTGTGGGCATGGTACATCCAATAGTGCCTGTTATGGTATTTTCAAGCATTCTTCGGAAACAATCAGCAGAAAATTTGAGGAGGTCTTGAACTGTATGGTGGGTATGTCTAGGGACTACATAAGGCCGATTGATCCTAATTTCTCTAGGACACACCAAAGGATTAGAAATGATCGTAGGATGATGCCATATTTTAGAGATTGCATTGGTGCATTGGATGGTACTCATATTTCAGCGACACCGCTTCCTAAAGACCTTATCAGATACATTGGCCGAAGTGGCAAAGCGACCCAAAATGTCCTTGCTGTAGTTGATTTTGACATGCGGTTCACCTATGCATCAATTGGACAGCCTGGGTCTATGCACGACACTAATGTCTTGTTTCATGCACTGAGGCATGATCAAGATATATTCCTGCACCCTCCTCAAGGAAAATATTATCTTGTTGATGCCGGATATCCAAATCGACCGGGGTACTTGGCACCATACAAGGATGAGAGGTATCATGTGCCGGATTGGAGAACAGGACCTGCTCCACGTGGTGAGCAAGAACTTTTTAATCATTTACACTCCAGTCTTTGGAATGTCGTAGAGCGCTCGTTTGGTGTCTTTAAAACGAAATGGAGAGTCCTTCTGAAAATGCCGAGTTATCCAATGGATAAGTAGAAGATGATTGTTGCCGCAACTACGTGCCTGCATAACTTCATTCGTGAAAACAGTGATGAAGATGAAGATTTTTGCAAATGTGACCGGAATCCTGATTATGTGCCAACTATACCTAAAAGATATAGAAGGCATCATCCTTCGCAAAACGCAGGAGATACATCTACTTCAGAAACCGATGATCGAAACATGGACAAATTCAGAGATGACCTTGCAAGGGCAATATTTCTTGCAAGATCATCATGAGATACATGTAAGTACTCTTCTAGATTTGGCATAATAGGTTCACTTCATTTGCTTTTAAGGTTTACTTTGAATTTCTAAGCTTGTTGATAGTATGGTTTAGAATTTGAGTAAGTTGTTAGTATGCTAGGTTGTTAGTTCTTTATTAAATCATTCTGTGTAATCAGGGCAATAATTAGCAACATAATGTTATGTGATTGTCCAATAATTAGCAACAGTAGAATAGCTCTGGTGCTATTATTGTCCAACTGCTCCTACAGTTGTGTTGTTCTGCACAACTGAACAGCTGTGAAGTTTTGTTGTCTTCCAATAATCAGTCTTTATGTGACTGCACAACTGCACAACAGTAGAGTAGCAAAAATATGTATTGACACTGTTGATCTTCTTCTGATTTTAATACTGTCATTTCTGCTCAGTCACTTTTATCGGTTTGAAGTGGCACTTGTGACCATATTATTGTCTCTTGATATAAGACATGCATTATTATTCTGAATGATTGTAATTCCAGCATGACAGAAACTCTCTTCTTTCAGTGCACTACAGCCTGGACTCTGGTTATATTTTGTATTCTAACGACTGTGGAAGCACTACTATTTACTTGTGAAAATGAGGTGTTATACTAATTCTTAAAATTAAGCTATTGCTATATTGCCTGCAGGTAGTAGATCTTGGGTATCTGTTGAAGACAATGCTACAAAAGTCTTTGCAATGAAGTTTTCCCTGAAGAAGCTTATGAATGATCAGTGTTTACATGCTTTACTGAAGAAATCTTGAAAAAAAAATCTATTCACGGAGGTCAGAACCTGATGTAATTGTTGTTATCGTGTGATTTTCTTTGTGTTCAGTATGAAAGGAGTTTGATCCAACTGCCCTAGCAATGGCTACGTTATGTTCATGGTGTGCATCACTGTTATGTTCATGGTGTGCATCGTTGTGCTCTGCTCTGCTGTTCGTAGTTTTACTGCTACTTTTTAAGTGCCATTGTGCAATTTGTTGTATCCTGTTTCACATGACTTGGTTGTGGATGCTCCCTGCTATATTATGTTACCTTTGATTGGATGAGCTGAATGAAGTGACTGAAACCTCTTAGCAGTCAGTGGCTGTGCGTCAAATATTTGTGTGAACAACAGAACAGAGGAACAGCAGAACATTCGCTGCAGGGGAACAGCAGAACGCCTCGCCCTCAACCTGCTTCACCGCGGCAGGGGAACAGCAGAACAGATCAAGGGCCATTTTGCCAATTGATCATGGGTATATTGGACAATTGATCATCTCTTTTCATTCATAAAAGTACAAGAGAAGCTGTTTTATCAAACACGTTTACAAAACAGCTCCAGCTCCACCAGAAAAGCTGCTCTACTAGTGGAACCATAGGTGAAGCCATTTTAGAAGGAGCTGGAGCGTTGCCGGGCCGCAAACACCGGAAAGAAAAACAGCTCTCGCTACGGAGCTCTCCTGGAGCCGTTTCTGGTTTGCACTAGGGACACGGAGCCAAAAAAAATTGGCTCCATGTCAAAAAAAAAGGCTCTGCGCAGGTTACGAAATTGCCCCTAAAGTTCACCTTATTTACATAAAAATTGCCACTGCCCCTTTCCCATACGCACGAGCGGCCGTTCCTCCCCCGTCGATCTCTCGCTCCCTCTCCGGCGGCGGCCGGCCAGGGGCGCCTGCTCCTGACTGCCCGGCTGGGCAGCAGATCCCGCTATAGGACGCCCGATCCGGCCGTCGTATGGCCGGGCGGCACCCCACCCATGGTGCTGGGGAGCCGGCATGAAACGAACCGGATTTTCCTTACCGAAAATCCGACTCCCTGTATCACCGCGATAGTCCCAGAATCAACTGCTATCGCATACAGAACTCATTCCAGAAGTTATCATATCCATACGTCGAATAAAACAGTGCAATGTTTAGGTTATTACATCTCCCAACATAGGAAGTACGGGTATAAGCCACTTGGGCTAAATCGACAGAAAGGAAAGCCAACGCAGCGGTAGCTAAGTCATCAGGGCTTCATCTACATCTCCTCCACAGGCAACTACTCGAGCGTAGCGCCGCACCTCAGTCGTACCATCCATCAGCGTTGTTGTCGAAGTCGGACTCGTAACCCGCAAGACCTTGAACTGTTCCCAAGGATTGGAACAGTTCCACGTCACCATCCATAGATGTGCAAGCTTTAAGGTGGACTAATCTAGTATACAAATAGACAAGGAAAAGCCAGGGGTTTCCTATGCAGCAGCATATAGAAGTTTGTAAAACAATTTCCAACACCAACACACACCTCCACGGGCAATCCTGACAGAACAGGCTCCCGTCTCCAACATCTATTCGATGGGAGAACTCCCGCTCCTCCCATCTCATCGGCCATGCCGGGTCCTTAGTTTAAAAAGGGGAGAGGTAGAAGTTTTAGTCACCAAAGCACTAACAGAATGAGCAGTTCAAAGGGGGTTGTCCATGACCGAGGATGCGGCTATACGTATAGTTTTAACTCTGCAGAGTGTGTACACCTGGAATCTATGCGAAGTGCACCCAGGAGGTAGCAAGCCAACTGAGCCACACAACACCGAACGGAGGTCTAGTAGTTACGGCACCATCCTGCTTTTCCGGGCTTGGGCGCATCCTCCCGCAAGAGGTCACCCCGGAACTGTGAAGCACTCCCCCGGGGCCAGTTGGGGGGCCAAAGCAAATCAGGGAGCAAAGGTCAACACCAGTCCCCTTTACACTGAAACACTATCCTCCTGCAGGCTTGGCACCGCACTTGCTAGGCTCGGATCGGGCCCACCCTCATAATGGACACATAGAGTGCACGATAAGTCCCAATGAAGCAGCTAGTCCGACCGGTCCTCAAACTGTCGAAGTGAGCTCTTCTCTCGAAATGCGTACCCACCACGGTGGTCCGCTAGTCGCACCCATTACAGGTATCGCCGCCAACTCCTCAACATCGGGTCAAACCAATCTTGTGCCCGCAATAGGCACTCCGTAGGAAGTACCCAAGTGTACTTCCCCAGCCCCCAATCCGAGGATTGGGTTATGGTGCGCTCATTTCAACAAAAGGGGGTTTTCAAATCCTCCAACTCCTTTATTTTCACACTCACACCGAAAACAGTTAAAAGTATCCCTTTTCCTCACACGCATGCAAGCGGAGCATTCTCAACAGCATAGGTATAAATATAGCAGTAGGATAGCAAGGAAAAGGTAATTAAACAGGCTATGCACGATTTATCATCTCAGGCAGTTCATGCGAGTAAATAAAGCATAGCATTTCTACGAGCATGTCTAATAGGCGTTCAGAGAATGGATGGGCGTGAACTTGGTGACTCCTCCTCGTCGTAGTACTCAACGAACTCCTCCTCCTCAGTCTCGACGTGAGTCTCCGGTCCTCCTAAATACCGATCCGTAATTCAATTACCGAGACTACTAGCAAATAAACTCCAAACGAGAACCAAGGAAGAGCCAAACAACACCAAACTCAATTCTAACGCATAGGTCATGATTTTAGAAAAATAATGAAACTGGTTTCATATTTTTCTGAGCTACGGTTGATTTATTATTAATTTTTGAAGTTTAAATCATTTTCTGAAATCATTTAATTAATTCTGAAAAATAAAATAACAGACAGGGACACGTGGCAGTCCCTGGTGGCGCCACGTCATCACTGCTGACGTCAGCAGGACGTCATCAGTGGGTCCGGGTATGCTGACGTCATCGTGGGCCCGGATGACGTCAGCGTTGACTCGATCAACGTTGACCAGTCAACGGTCAAGGTCAGTGGGGTCAGTGGGCCCCACATGTCAATCTCGGTCAGTCAGTGACAGGTGGGGCCCGGCGGTCAGCAGAGTTAAAAAGAAAAAGAAAAAAGGAAGGGGGCGAGTTGGGCTGAAAGCACTTGGCTCGGCCCAACAGGCGCTGGAATTCGGCCCACGAAGGGTTGGGTTTCGGCCTGACTGGCCTAGGGCGCGGTGGACCAAGTCCACCGTGCACCAGGTCTGTGGCCCACATGGACCGAGGGCACGGGATCTGGATCCTGGATGCGGGCAGAAAGAAAAAGCGAGGCTTTGGCCGGCGAGGCGGCCTGCCGACGAGCGCCGGCGGTGCTCTAGCTCCGGCCACGGCGGCGAGGCGGCGGGGGGCGTCGCTGGGGGTCTTTTGGCCCTCGGCTGCATAGGCGCAGCCTCGGAGCGGGCTTGGCTCGCGCGCGCTGCAAGCCTCAGGCTTGTGCGCGACGCGGCCACGGCGGCGCTCGCGCGGCCCGAGCGAAGCTCGGCGCTTGGCGGCCATGGCGGCCTGGGACAGCGAGCGGCGACGGCGGCAGCGGAAAAAGGGCTTGCGGCGAAGGGGACCTGCACAAGAGCACGGCTCGAAGGCCGGCGACAGACAAGGGCTGCAAGGCGGTGACGGCGAGCGGCTCACGGCATGACGGCCGGAGTTCACAGAGAAACAGGGGAGCGCGGCGGCGGCGACTCACCGTGAGTGGTGTAGTCGTTCGCTGCAGCTCGGTGGAGGCTCGCGGAACGACGGCGGACTTCGGGCTCGCGGTGTTCAGGGATGGCGACACCTCCTCCTTGCTCGGCGGCGGCAGCTTGAAGACCGTGGCGCGGACGGCGGCGATGAAGTTTGACGGCTCCTCCTCGCTCCTCCCCCGACTCCTCCTCCTCCTCCTCCTCCTCCTTCCCCTCACTCCAGACGGCGATGGTGGTGTGGAAATCCCCAACGGGGAAAGAGGCGGCTCGAACGGGGAATGGCGAGCGGCGACGGCGGGGCCTTTAAATAGGCGGCCGGGCTAGGGTTAGCGGACACGAGGGCGGGCGCGGACGGCTAAGAATCCTTGGCGTCTGTGCCCTAGTCCACGCGGCGCACCTCGCGCGGGCGAGCGGCGCATTTGGCGCGGAGCGCCGGCGTAGGGTGTGGCTGCGTGCTCGGCCGTGTGGGGGAGAGGGTGACGCGAGGTTGGTGGTAAAGCTGACAGGCGGGGTCGGCCTGTCAGCGAGTGAGAGAGAGAGGGCACGGGGGCTGGTGTTGGGCCGGCTGGAGTTTGGGCTGAGGGGGTTAGCAGGCCGGCTCGGCTTGGGGAGAGGTTGCTGGGCTGGTTAGGTTAGAAGGTTTCGGCCCAAGGGGTTTAGGGGCTTTAGACAATTAGTTTAGCTTAAGTTAGTATTTGAATTCAAATTTGAATCTGATTCAAATTTGAATGCTCCAAACAATTGAACTCCAAGAAAACCAAATAAGACCCAAAATCACACTAAGGCAAAAATACAACTTAATTCCAATTAATGTTTATTTTAATTCTAGGAATTTAGGAGGGAATTAAGAAGACACTCTTATGATTTTCTAACTAGCTCACATTCCACAAAAGTTTTTGAAAATTCACATTTTTGCACAATACATTCCGTATAAAAAAATACGGGATGTTACAGTCTTCCCCCCTCACGAGAATCTCGTCCACGAAATTAAGAACTTACTCGGGAACGAAGAGGCAAGGGTACTTCTCCTTCAAGTCTTCCTCCTTTTCCCATGTTGCTTCGCGTTCAGTGTGATTGCTCCACTGAACCTTGCAGAAGGGAATGCTGGTTCTCCTGGTCCCTTTCACTGCCCTGTCCAGAATCTTGGTGGGGTACTCCATGTACTCAAGTGTATCTTGCAAGTCTAGGGCCTCTGCCGGTACCTCTTCTTCTGGAACTCAGAGACACTTCCTGAGCTGTGACACATGGAACACGGGGTGTACTCCGGCTAGTGACTCGGGTAGCTCGAGTCGGTAAGCCACCTTGCCAACTCTCTTCACAACTCTGAACGGTCCCACAAACCTTGGTGCTAACTTGCCCTTGACATGGAACCTATTGGTTCCGCGAAGTGGGGACACTTTGAGATAAACATGATCCCCAACCTCAAGGACAATTCTCTTCTTCTCTTGTCAGCATAGCTCTTCTGGCGACTCTGCGTGATCTTCAGACTATCGCGAACCTTGGCCACATTCTCTTCGGCCTCAACAATGGTTGCGGGGCCAAAGAGGGGTCGTTCTCCAACCTCTGACCACATCAGCGGAGTTCTGCATTTCCTGCCATATAGTGCCTCAAACGGTGACATCTGCAGGCTAGCCTAATAGCTGTTGTTGTAGGAGAACTCTGCATAGGACAAGCTCTTCTCCCAATCGCTGCCATAAGTCAGAACACAAGCTCTCAGCAAATCTTCTAGTATTTGGTTCACACGTTCTGTTTGACCATCTGTCTGAGGGTGAAAGGCTGTACTGTACTTCAAATTGGTACCCATAGCGGCATGCAAGCTCTGCGAGAACTTGGCGGTGAACTGAGGTCCTCTGTCTGACACAATGCTCCTCGGAGCTCCGTGCAGCCTAAGAATGTGGGTGATATAGAGATCCGCCAACTTGCCCACGGCGTGAGATGAGTGCACCGGTATGAAGTGCGCTACCTTAGTGAGGCGGTCGACTATTACCCAAACGGCATCGTGCCCTTTCTGCGATCGGGGTAGCCCCACCACAAAATCCATGCTGATATCATCCCACTTCCACACCAGAATGTCTAAGGGCTGTAGTAGTCCTGCTGGTCGCTGATGCTCAGCCTTGACTCGCCGGCACGTGTCACATCTGGCTACGTACTCGGCTATATCAACCTTCAGGTCCTTCCACCAGAAGCCATCCTTTAGGTCCTGATACATCTTGGTACATCCTGGATGGATGGAGTACCTAGAGTTGTGAGCCTCCTTCAAGATCGTCTGTCGGATGCTCTCGTTCCGTGGTACACATATGCGATCTTTCAGCCACACAGTGCCCTGCTCATCGATGCGGTAGTCAGCTGCCAGTCCTCTCTGCATCAACCCGACTAGGTCTTCAATCTCTGGGCAACTCTTCTGAGCTTGCTGGATCTGGTCTTCCAAATCGTACTTGACCCTCAACTCATTCAACTGCCCTGCTTCAACTATCTCCAGCCTCAAACTCTCTAGTTCTTTGTGCAGCTCGGGTTGTTCTTGTTGAACCATCAGATTGTTGCAATAGTTCTTCCTGCTCAACGCATCAGCTACTACATTTGCCTTTCCTGGGTGATACTGAATGTTCAGATCGTAATCCTTGATCAGTTCTAGCCATCTCCGTTGCCTCATGTTCAGTTCTGACTGAGTGAAGAAGTATTTCAGACTCTTGTGATCGGTGTATATGTCGCACTTGTTGCCAATCAAATAGTGCCTCCATATCTTCAAGGCATGCACTACGGATGCTAACTCCAGGTCATGGGTAGGGTAGTTCTCCTCGTGCTTCCGCAGCTGGCGAGAAGCATAAGCGACCACCTTGCCATCTTGCATAAGAACACACCCGAGGCCTTGCCTCGATGCATCGCAATAGACCACGAAGTCCTTTTTGACATCGGGAAGGGTGAGAACGGGGGTGGTAGTCAGTCTTGTCTTGAGCTCCTGGAAGCTGGCTTCGCATTTATCTGACCAGACAAACGACATGTTGTTCTTGAGCAACTCTGTCATCGGCTTCACGATCTTGGAGAAGTTCTCGATGAATCTGCGGTAATAACCTGCCAGACCAAGGAAACTCCTGATCTCTGTGACGTTCTTCGGTTGCTGCCAATCGGACACTGCCTCAATCTTTTCTGGATCCACTGCCACTCCTTCAGCTGTCAGGACATGACCCAGAAATGCAACCTTCTCTAGCCAGAATTCACAATTGCTGAACTTGCCATACAACTGATTCTGCCTGAGTTTCTCTAGCACAATCCTGAGATGCTCTTCATGCTCTTCGGCTGTCTCAGAGTAGATCAGAATGTCATCGATGAAGACGACGACAAACTTGTCCAACTCCTCCATGAACACCTTGTTCATCATGTTCATGAAGTATGCCGGCGCATTTGTGAGCCCAAAGGACACTACGGTGAACTCATACTGTCCATAACGGGTCACAAAGGTGGTCTTCAGAATGTCAATATCCCGAATCTTCATCTGATAGTAACCGGATCGGAGATCAATCTTGCTGAAGTACTTGGCCTTCTTCAACTGATCCAGCAAGTCATCGATCCTGGGTAACGAGTATTTGTTCTTGATAGTAACGGCATTCAGAGATCGGTAATCGATGCACAATCTCATGGACCCGTCCTTCTTGCGAACAAACAGTATCGGGGAACCCAAAGGTGAGGCGCTTGGCCTCGCATAGCCTTTCTCAATCAGCTCCTTCAACTATTTCTTCAGCTCTTTCAGCTCTTCAACAGACATGCGGTAGGGATGCTTGGCAATCGGAGCGGTTCCTGGAACCAGGTTGATCTCGAACTCAACATCCCGATCTGGTGGTAGCCCGGGTAAGTCATCCGGGAACACATCCGGGTACTCACACACTACCAGAACTTGCTCCAACGACTTCTCTACCAGATGGCACAACATCTGAGTCTCCTTCTGCTGCAGAGGGGCTATCTCCACCTTTCCACCACTGGGGTGCTCTAATATCACAAGCCGGGGCGAACATTGAATCACGCCCTTGTGTGCTGTCAACCAATCCATCCCGAGAATGACATCAATCCCATCCGACTTCAACACTGTGAGATCTGCCAGGAACTTCTGCCCTCTCATGATGATCTCAACATCTCTACACATGTTGGTGCATCGGATATCACCTAGCGGTGAACTAGTAACTATAGGTCGAGAACGGGGTACCATAGGGAGAGACTTTTGTGCCACAAACTTTGAGGAAACATAAGAACCATGCTCACCAGAATCAAACCGAACTAATGCTTTAGAACCATTAATTATGAACTCACCAGTCACGACGTCTGGTGCCTCCCTGGCCTCCTCTTCCGTGAGGTGGTTGAGCTTCCCACGAGTGCCAGAGGGGCGGGGCTGAGTCTGAGGGGGCCTCCCTTCAGAAGCTGGGGTCTTGGCGGGAGTCTGAAAGTCTCGCTTCTTCAGCGGGCAGTCGTAGGACTTGTGTCCAGGCTGGTGGCAGCTGAAGCAAGTGTACGACGCGTTGCCCGGAGTCCTTTGTGCGGACTGCTGGGGCTGCTTCCAGGCACTGCCTGCAGGTGTAGAGTAGCTCGTGTTGCAGTTCACCGCGAGCTGGCTGCTGCTGCCTCCTCCGTACCCACGGTTGGGTTGGCTGGGTCCGGAGCGGAAGCTGCTGCCCCTCAGCAAGTTGCTCTGCCCACTCCTGGGGCGCTGCTGAGGCCTGTCACGAGAGTAGGAGTCTGACGGCCTCTTCCAAGCCCTCATGTGGTCCTCGTGGCCGATCCTCTCCTTCTCCACAGCGATCGCGCGGTTCACCATGTGGCGAAGGGACTTGTGGTCGCTCCCAGCCACAATCTGGCAAATCCCGTGGTGCAGTCCCCTGTGGAACCAGAACTGCTTCTTCTCATCAGTGTTAGTCTCAACAGGCACGTACCTTGCCATCTTCATGAAGTGGCGCTCGTACTCCTCGACACGCATGGTACCCTGTGTCATGGTACGAAACTCCTGTGCCTTCTGGATGAGCACCTGCCTCGGCACGTGCTGCTCACGGAAGGCCTCACAGAACTCCAGCCAGGTGATGGTGGCGGGGTTCGGGTGTGAGTCACAGAACCCGTCCCACCAAGACTTGGCAGGACCCTCGAGCTGGTGGGCGGCGATCGCCACACTCTCTTCGTCGGTGCAGTCCGTGAGGTCGAGCTTAGTCTCGATCACCTTCAGCCAGTCGTCCGCATCAAGGGGATCATCGGAGTAGCTGAAGGTCGGGGCCTTCAGGCGAATGAACCTCTCGATCTTGCGGGACTGGTCGTCTGGGCGTGGTGCATTGCGGTTGCCCCCATTGTTCTGCTGCTGCTGCTGCAGCAAGACGAAGGCGCCCGCCATCCTCCCCATGTGCAGGGCTTGGGTTGCCATCACCTCTGCCAAAGTAGGCGGCGGGGGCGGTGGATTCTGTTGCTGGCGGTTGTTCCTGCCCCTCCTGTTCTGCTGTGGTGGTTCAGCCACAACCTCCTGCTCGTCCTCTTGGGCATCTTCACGAGTGTCCTCGCCGATCGGGTTTGGCTGAGGGGCGACGACACCTCGGCCGCGTCCACGGCCACGACCCGGGGCAGGGGCTGCCACAGGAGCCCGGCCTCGCCCACGGCCACGGCCACGGCTCAGGGCAGGGGCTTGCTCTTCCGCCGCGGCTTCCTCAAAGCGCGCGGCCAAGCGGTTCAACCTTCTCACCGACATCACTCTGCAATGCCAGGAGTAAAAGTTAGCGACAGTCAAAAGTCTATCATGCACTACGATCGGGGCACATCTCACAAAGAAAATGGGTTTTACTACTCAAATCTACACTCACTA
Organism: Echinochloa phyllopogon; assembly: GCA_033239725.1. Classification (NCBI taxonomy): domain Eukaryota; kingdom Viridiplantae; phylum Streptophyta; class Magnoliopsida; order Poales; family Poaceae; genus Echinochloa; species Echinochloa phyllopogon. Next base: position 10,753,904 of record BTCW01000010.1, on the reverse strand, counting down.
GGAACAACGAGAAAGAACCAGTCACTCAATCAATCATCACAGACATCGGTGCTAATACATCGAGTGATCTCAAAAGGGGGGTTACATCTATCATGGGGTGTACATGGATATCTCATGACATGACAACATCTGCCGGAACATGCTCACGGCTCATGGATACAGACTCATGAAGACTACTCCTAGCTTACAACTCTACTCCTACCATGATCATGACTCTCGAGTCCTACTCAGTGCAGGCCCTCTTGTAGGTGACAACGGTCCGCTCCTCCTCCGAGTGGTGCTCCGTGAAGATCTTCTCAAGTATCCTGTGAGCGGCCTTGACCTCCTCGGTCTCCACTGGGGTAGGCATGCTCGCGTAGGGGCACCTGTGCCACTTGAGCCCAGTGGGGTGGAGCTCGAAGTCCTCCTCCCTGAGTAGCGGCCGACGCGCCAGGGGAACCTCGTCGAGGAGATCCTGCATCTCGGTGACTCTGAGAGCGTCAGCTGCCTCCCAGGTCACCTGAGTCCTCACGGCCTTGTCCCGGTAGAAGATAGCAGCACGTGTCAGGTTGGCGATGTTGCCGACGTTGTGCGCGCTATCCTCCTCCATCTTCTTGAGACGCTCCTGGGCTGAGTGCAGAAGGTGTGAGCACATCAAATATCCTCCTCTGCAGCCCTCCAACTGGTCCGTCAGCTTGCCCACCTCGGGCCTGAGTCTCTTCAGCTCCTTCTCTGCCTGACTCAACTTGTTGGAGCGGTGTCCAAGCTCTCTCTTGATGTTCAAATTCTCCTGTCTCAGCCGGCGGTTCTCTTCCTCGACACGTGACAAGCTCGCCTTTGCGCACAGCTTGGTACTCGTGGTCACGAGCAGCTTGGTTCGCTCGACGTCGAGGTCGGCGACACACTTCCCGATAAGGCTGCTCAGGGCATCGACAGCATGCTTGCCGGTCTCGCACTCACATATCAGCTGCTGGTTGAGGATGCCGCTATCTGAGGGCGTGTCGTGCAGACGAGTAGTCTCCTGCTCCAGGTTGGCGGTGTAGTGGTCCAGGTCGAGGAGGTAACGCCCGGTGGTCTGGGGGACTCCGTCCACCTCGAGGAAGGGAGCCTCCTCCATCGAGGTCAGCAGTGCGTCAGGGTCCTCTACCCCCTCAAGGGAGCGGGGAAAGAGCCTAAAGCTCGTCTCGCTGAAGGTCTCGTCCCAGTGCTGAGTCATGAGCCTCCTCAGCATCTTCCGTGCCGCGGCCTGTACCGCGGACTCCATGGTGAGTCCGACGGCGTGAACCACGCCTCCCGGGAAGTCGGGGACGGTCGGGGTCCTTGTGAAGACGAGTGCGGCCATGGCGTACACCAAAGCGTGGTCGGTGACCTTGGTCACACCGTAGTGAGCTCGTCCTCCGCTCATCCCCATCTTCTCGAGCACGCGGTCCAACCACTACACCTGCCCACCTCGCGGGGCATGGCGCATATCCACCGGCGTGAACTCGGGGGACGGCTCCATCACTGCAAGGTCACGTAAGAGTAGTCAGCGTAGATAAGTAAGAATTTTCAAGGTATGAGACAGATGTATGTAATACAAGGATAATATAGGGAATGGAATCGTTCGGAACTCTTAATTGCTAACGGCCATTCTAAGGGTGCGTGCTACGGTCAAGTATGGCTCTGATACCAACTGAAACGAACCGGATTTTCCTTACCAAAAATCCGACTCCCTGTATCACCGCGATAGTCCCAGAATCAACTGCTATCGCACACAGAACTCATTCCAGAAGTTATCATATCCATACGTCGAATAAACAGTGCAATGTTTAGGTTATTACATCTCCCAACATAGGAAGTACGGGTACAAGCCACTTGGGCTAAATCGACAGAAAGGAAAGCCAACGCAGCGGTAGCTAAGTCATCAGGGCTTCATCTACATCTCCTCCACAGGCAACTACTCGAGCGTAGCGCCGCACCTCAGTCGTACCATCCATCAGCGTTGTTGTCGAAGTCGGACTCGTAACCTGCAAGACCTTGAACTGTTCCCAAGGATTGGAACAGTTCCACGTCACCATCCATAGATGTGCAAGCTTTAAGGTGGACTAATCTAGTATACAAATAGACAAGGAAAAGCCAGGGGTTTCCTATGCAAAAGCATATAGAAGTTTGTAAAACAATTTCCAACACCAACACACACCTCCACGAGCAATCCTGACAGAACAGGCTCCCGTCTCCAACATCTATTCGATGGGAGAACTCCCGCTCCTCCCATCTCATCGGCCATGCCGGGTCCTTAGTTTAAAAAGGGGAGAGGTAGAAGTTTTAGTCACCAAAACACTGACAGAATGAGCAGTTCAAAGGGGGTTGTCCATGACCGAGGACGCGGCTATACGTATAGTTTTAACTCTGCAGAGTGTGTACACCTGGAATCTATGCGAAGTGCACCCAGGAGGTAGCAAGCCAACTGAGCCACACAATACCGAACGGAGGTCTAGTAGTTACGGATCCTGCTTTTCCGGGCTTGGGCCCATCCTCCCGCAAGAGGTCACCCTGGAACTGTGAAGCACTCCCCCCGGGCCAGTCGGGGGGCCGAAGCAAATCAGGGAGCAAAGGTCAACACCAGTCCCCTTTACACTGAAACACTATCCTCCTGCAGGCTTGGCACCGCACTTGCTAGGCTCGGATCGGGCCCACCCTCATAATGGACACACAAAGTGCATGATAAGTCCCAATGAAGCAGCTAGTCCGACCGGTCCTCAAACTGTCAAAGTGAGCTCTTCTCTCGAAATGCGTACCCACCACGGTGGTCCGCTAGTCGCACCCATTACAGGTATCGCCGCCAACTCCTCAACATCGGGTCAAACCAATCTTGTGCCCGCAACAGGCACTCCGTAGGAAGTACCCAAGTGTACTTCCCCAGCCCCCAATCCGAGGATTGGGTTATGGTGCGCTCACTTCAACAAAAGGGGGTTTTCAAATCCTCCAACTCCTTTATTTTCACACTCACACCGAAAACAGTTAAAAGTATCCCTTTTCCTCACACGCATGCAAGCGGAGCATTCTCAACAGCATAGGTATAAATATAGCAGTAGGATAGCAAGGAAAAGGTAATTAAACAGGCTATGCACGATTTATCATCTCAGGCAGTTCATGCGAGTAAATAAAGCATAGCATTTCTACGAGCATGTCTAATAGGCGTTCAGAGAATGGATGGGCGTGAACCTGGTGACTCCTCCTCGTCGTAGTACTCAACGAACTCCTCCTCCTCAGTCTCGACGTGAGTCTCCGGTCCTCCTAAATACCGATCCGTAATTCAATTACCGAGACTACTAGCAAATAAACTCCAAACGAGAACCAAGGAAGAGCCAAACAACACCAAACTCAATTCTAACGCATAGGTGAAAGTGCATCTAGGCACTTATATGTTTCGGTGATTTTGGATGACAACATGATTAGTTATTTAACTTGTTTGTTTAAGCATATGAGCAGGATTCTACTCTTATGGATATTCATGGAATATACTTGTTGTGAAGAATATGAGCTCATTAGTGGTCTAATTGACATAAAAGCAAACAAGTGGTAATCATCCCATGCAATCAAATTAGAAAATGACAAGTAATTGGAAATGACAAATGAGACAAGGACTTAAGCATATTAGTTGGTCTCACTTGATAAGATACTTGTCAAAGGTTTTGGGATAAATTATTTGGAGAAATTAGGATTTCTTTGAGCTTGATCCATGGTTATGGTTACATTCAAAATGAGACATGATTCTATGGTTAGTATATGGTCTCAAGTGCATTGATGCTTATGGACAAGTTAATTACCAAAGAAAATATTGAAGACATTTCAAATCAATTGAAGACATGGATATTCAATGTGTATTTCATTGATGATGCAATGCAAAGCGTAGCTTAATTTGACAAGAGAGGACGGAAGGGATCAAGCTAGATGGGAGTGACATTCCTAACAAAGTGAAGGGCAAGTTGGTCTTGTAGCCGAGGGACTTTGTTTGTGGAAAGGTCTAACATTATAGTTTGGTTTCTATACGTTGATCAAGTCATATCAAGTGAAGCAATGCGAAGCATCTAATCTTTATTGATCATATATTGAAATGGCTTATGAATTGTTTCATACAATGAAAATTCTAAGTCATTGGCTCAAGTTGGATTTGCTCAGCAATATGAAGATGTTGAAGCCCTCAAAGTTGAGAATGATCAAGTATGGCAACAATCAATGCATTGAAGCTCAAGTGGTAGATTCTATTTATTGTTTTTATCTTGAGTTTAGTAATGTCGTACTATCAAGAGGGATGCAACATTAGTTGTCTTGATAACACCAAAAAGTGCTCAATAGATCAACCCATGAGAGATAACTTCTAGAGAGAAGTCCTTTAGGGACTTAGTGTGCTGAGGGGACCAAAACCGGTCTAACCGGTCTAACCGGTTTTGGAAAGCGGTCTGACCGCTTTTGGGACACGGGTGTACAGAGTCGTCCCAAACCGGTCTGACCGGTTTGGGGCTCTGACAGGTGCAACGGCTACTATGGTTTGAAAACCGGTCTGACCGGTTTGGGAATCCGGTCTGACCGGTTTCCAACGGCTATAACGGCTAGTTTGTGTTGTGTGGGGTATTTATACCCCATACCCCTCACTTGTGAGGGGTGCTGGTTCATTTGCCTTTGTGGCTCGTCCCAAGCCTTCTCAAGCACTAGCAAGCTCTCCCCAAACCTCTCTTTGTGAGAGTTGATTGATTTTGTTCATATCATTTGATTTGGGTTGAGGGATGTATGTGTTGTGAGCAATAGATAGCAAGTGAAAGCCAATTGCAGCTATTGAGAGCATATCCTTAGTCTTGAGCACTTCCGGTGGAGTCTAGCAACCATTGAAGCATTTGTTACTCTTGGAGGTGAAGCCTCCTAGACGGCTAGGCGTCGCCGGTGAGCTACCTCGTGTGTGGTAAGCCACGGATTGGTTGTAAAGGCTGGCCTTGCCTCCTTCGTGGAAAAGGGCCAAAAGCTAGTGGAACCCGAGGAAAGTGGCTTGGAGTGGATAAGCCCGCCTTTCGTAGGCCCTCAACGGAGACTAGGATTCATCGTGTCTTTGTGACAGCCTTAGTGGCAGCGGTGAACTCCGAACTTCGGGAAAACATATCATTGTCTCTTGTTCTACTTCACAAGTTCAATTCTAGCATTTACATTCGCTTCCGCATCGATCTACTTGGGTGTGCTCTACTTGTGTGCAGGGACTAAGTGGACCTGCTAGTTATCATCTACAAGAGCTCATCACCAAGTTTGGTTTGTGCTAGAACTCGTAGAGGGGGTTAATTCACATAGTTGGTTTTCTCTGTGGAAAACCGGTCTGACCGCTTTGGCAAAGCAGTCTGACCGCTTCAAGCGGTCTGACCGGTTTCTAAAACCGGTCTGACCGGTTTCTGTACTAACTGTGTGAAAAAGTTTGTAATTTGCAGATTCACCTATTCACCCCCCCTCTAGGTGACATCAAGGTCCTTTCAATTGGTATTAGAGCTTGGCCTCACATCCAAGCTTAACCGCCGTGAGGAAAGATGTCGACCACTTGTGAGGTAACCTATGAGCCACTAGCTAGTGACGGCTCAAATTATTCAACTTGGTCTTGTCATGTGCTTAATGATCTTAGGGCTATGAGTCCTATTGTTGAGAGGGTTGTAGTTGAAGGCATTGATCGTCCTAGTGTTGATTGGAGCGTGTCCAATCCAACCGAAGACGAAATGAATTGCTTTCAACTCAACGCTCGTGTCGCTAACTTCTTATTTGATGTTGTGAGCAATGCAGTTAGAGAATTGATTCTAGAAGATGAAGCAACTCTATTCGATGCTCATCTTATTTGGGCTCGAATTGAGAAATTATATGCCAACATCAAAAGCGACACGCAAAACCAAACAAGAGCCAAGTCATATGAGGGGTGTTCTACATCAGCAAACCCATGCACCAAGCCTCATGTGACGATCACCGTGGAGCCACAAGATCAAGACAGGTCAGCTGTCCGCTCCCCGCCAAAACCGGTCCAACCGGTTTCCCAAACCGGTTTGACCGGTTTGGGCAGGAAGAGCGCAGTTGGCTGCAAGAAGGGAGGCCGACGCCGCGCAAGAAAAGTTTCAAGCTCACAAGCAATATCATCCTCCAATGATGAGGCACTCATATATTACAAGTCCAAAGAAGACGAGAAGGCGGAAAACTCAAAGGATGAGACTATCTTAGCTCTCATCAAAGAGCTTGAGGAAGTCAAACTCTCAAACGCCGCTTTGGTTTGTAAGTATGATGCAATTGTTGATGATTATACTTGTAATGCACTTCATATGGCTTCCATAGAAAAAGAAAATAAAATGCTCAAGCAAAAATTAGAATTAATTGCTAGCAAGCATGAGATGCTACGAGTGACGCATGAAGAACTCTTGTGCTCTCATGAAGAACTTGTAGAATCATATGCTTCATTAGAGATTGCTCATGAGGTTATAATCAATTCAATTGAATTAATTGAACCTCAATCTCATAAATGCACATGTCTTCCAATTCAATATAACCTATCATGTGCTAACCCATGTTGCTCTCAAGCAAAACGATCTTGGTATGATGAAGTGTGTGTAGAGTCGTGTGATGACCTCATTGCACAAGAAAATGAAGAACTCAAGCAAGAGGTGGAAATGCTCACAAAGAACTTGACAACTCTCAAAGGGAAGAGCAATGCACAACCTTCTCAAGATAACCGTGAATCCATGGTGAAGAAGCTTGAGAAGGGATCAACCGTGCAAAGCTTTTGCATTAATCAAGTCAAGTCCAACACAAGCCAAGATCAAAGCAATAGTGAAAATTTGGCTCATACCAAGTTTTTCACTAAGAAAGAAGGCAAGCCAACTCTCTCCAAAAGACAAAGAAATATGGAGAAGAGAAAATGCTTTGGTTGCCTTGAGAAAGGGCATCAAGTTGCTTCATGTCCAAGCAACGTGGGATTACACCAAGAGAAGCCCCAAATAAAGCTTAACAAAGGATTTCTCAAGGCACAAGCAAAGTACAAGCAAGAAATGGCTATCGAGCAACACAAGAAGAAGGCAACCAACATCAAGCACAAGACATGCTACTCATGTCGGGAGAAAGGACACTTTGGTAAAGATTGTCCAAATGGTAAAACTCCTAAACCCGACATTGTCCATTCTATGCATGAGAAGCTTGGGGATTCTCCAAATGTCCCTTGTGCCTCCAAGGTGATTCGTTCTCCAAGGAGCGGCACAAGAGCTATTTGGGTCCCTAAGCATTTTGGGACTAACAACATCGGACCCAACACGAGTTGGGTACCAAAGCGTGCTTGATGAGATTGTAGGAACCACGAGATGCATTGGTGGCTTGGCTTGAATGACAATCTTCAATGATCTACTAGTAAGCCAAGAAAAATTGCTTCCGCTTCATACTCTATACCCAATGACATCTCGATAACTTTGCGCTTAATTTATTAAATTTGAGTCACTAGTGCCTTTGGTAGGATCAAGTGTCTCTAAGCCTTTAACTCATGAGACTCTTGATAGTGACTTAGATTTCTTTATTGAACTTTTATTCATTTATTCCATGTGATGCTTTTAATGGCTCTCTAGTAGAGCAATATTGTGTTAAGTTGCAGTGGATCAAGTTCTGACGAGATTTGAATCAAACATCGGAAATCCACGACAATCGGTATAAGTCTGGCAAAACCGGTCTGACCGGTTTTCCAAACCGGTCTAACCGGTTTGACCCAGACACTTGCAACTTTGGCACATTCATAAGAAATGAAGATTTTTATTAATGTTTTAAGCATATGCCACGTGGTATGTCTAATAGCTCTCCAGTAGAGCAAAGTTCTATCATTTTCAAGGCATACCACACAAGATCCGACACTGAGGCCGGAAGATCCGACCAGATGATCCGGGCGGCTCTCTGGTGAACTTCTCCCGGCCGGATGATCCATCGGAAGATCCGAGCTGAAACCGGTCTGACCGGTTTCCAAAACCGGTCTGACCGGTTTGGCTCAGGAAGTTGGGATTTGGCCATTTGTGTGAGAAATAAAGACGCAAGTAATTCATTTCATGAATTTCTCACTCTTGGCATATGTTATCTATATTACTTCTTCATTATGGTATGATTACTTGGCATATCTCATTTTGAGTAATTTATTGTACGACTTGACCAAATATTGAATTAATCCCTTCCACGTCATTTACAAGACAAAGTGCATGTCACATATTGTCTACATATGATGCACACATTTAGGGGGAGATTATTTCAATATTTGTGTCCTTGAGACTAACATTTCTTTTAGTAAACTTGTAGTCTCAATGGTGAGAGAGTATTTCTCTCAATTGGAGTTGTCAACTCATCTTGTGATTCATGATGGTAACACTATAGTCACTCTCATCATGAATCTTGATCTCAATCTATATTTTGACAACTCAACATAATATAGCATTAAATTCCTTAAATTGATTTAATCTTTCAAAACTAGTGCATATGAGTCCCTTCTAACCACATCACCACAAATGCACTAAAATGAGGAATTTGGTCTATATTGTGTGACTTCGTAATTAATGACCTATGTTTTCATGCATTTATTAAAGTCATTAATTATGAGATCATGTGTTGTGCACCTTAATGCTTTCTCTCTATGTTGATCAAATTGATTATATCATGAGAGAACTCATATGGATAAGATTGACAATGTTGCACAACACCTTCTACTAGAGGACAAGGTATGTTTTCTATGAACAAGTATTTACCTTGTGCATCTAGGCCCTTGTCATGCTAGAGTGTGCATTTCCATGCAAATATATCAAGCTCCTATGCGTCCATTAAATATTTGGTTAACACTTTCTTGGTGAATGGTGTAAGCTAAATATGTTAATGTTGTTATATGCTCCGTATATGTGCATGTCTTTGGGTGACATAGGATAGATTTTGAAAAACACAACTAGCATGATAGGATTGTGTGATTTTGAAAATTCTTGAGTTTTGGTCTTTTGACCTTTGTCGATCTATTTGTGACTATAGTTAACTTTGCTTGATTGATGGCTAGTCACAAATAGTGAGATTTTCTCAAGTCCATAAATCTTTATCTATCTCATCCCATCACATTTCTTTCGGAAGAAACGAAAGAAAATAGTTTTATTGGAAATCTTATCTTTTCTATGGACAATCTTGAGAAGTTGAAGACCATGCCTATCACATACACTCTCAGATCAAGTAAACAAGTTTTGGAGCTCAATTTCCATCTTTTCGGACTTGTCTCAGCCGACTGGGAGAAACCGGTCTGACCGGTTTGGGCCCAAGCAGCTGGGTGAACTTTTCTGTGGAAATTCTTGGATTTTTGAAGGACAAATTTCATCATAATATCATCTCAGATCAAGGGAACATGTTTTGGAAATGTTTTGAAGCAAGTTCCGACTTTGGGTCGGAAGATCCGATAGGAAGTTCCGAGCAGCTCTGTCTCGAGTTGTTTCTGGCCCGGAAGATCCGAAGCCAATCAGAAGATCCGACACAATTCGCGGAAGATCCGAAGCTAATCAGAAGATCCGACAAAATTCTCGGAAGATCCGAAGTTTCTGGCAAACTCAACTCCCTGGGAGAAACCGGTCTGACCGGTTTGGCCCAGGAAGGTGGCCCACATGGATTTATCTCATCCCGTGATTCCCTCTCTCCTCCCATATCCATTCATCACCCCAGCCTCTCTCTCTCTCGCTCCTCACCGCAAGGAGGTGCCCCTATGGCGATTTGAAGATTCAACCAAAGAAAAGTCGTTTTCTCTTCGGTTTTGGAGTGCCCCAAGGCTGGTGATTGGATTCCCCATCAAGTTGTGCACTCAAATCTTCATCTCTCTCAAGTTCTTGGCTCTCAAGGTATTCAAATCTTCCCATCGCCCGATCTATGAGCTCAATGCATATCTCTCAAACCCCTTTGGTAGAACATCTTCTGGCATGTCTAGGAACCTATCCCTAAGAGATGAATCGATTTGGTGGGCTACATTTTGTGCAACAAGGATTTGCATCTCCACTGCGCAAAGCGGTCTGACCGGTTTGGGCAGTGAATGCTCAAGTCCTTGTTTTGCAACGTTTTTGCTCACGTATGGACTAGGGATAGCTTGTACTGCAATATCCTTTCAATATCCAGATCATACGCTGTCCGGATTGGCCCCAAACTAGCTTTGGCTCAGCTCAGGCAAAAGCGGTCTGACCGGTTTCTGAAACCGGTCTGACCGGTTTGGCCCTGAGTTGACCCAAAACTTGTTTGGTGTTCTCTATTAATTCTTCTCTTAAGTCAATCTTTTTCTGGGCACTTATATCATGTTTATCCACCTGTCATGACCCAGAAAGGACAGTGAAGATGCCGAAAGGATCACATGCCGAGAGAATCAAGAGGGGGAAGTTTGATGTGGCCGGGGGCAGTAGCTCGGGTGCGGCGAGTGGCAGAACTTTGAGGCCTAGAAGGCCAAAGAGGGCAGCTGATCAGGAGATTGAAGAGGTGGACGTAGTGGAAAATTCCACTAGTGATGAAGATGAGGTTGAGGATGAGAATTACAGGGTTGAGTACCGTCAAGGTCAGCAGGGTGATGATGATGATGATGTTGTTGATGAGGAGATGGCAGCTGGTGATGATGAGGAAGAGGTGGCAGGTGATGATGATTCAGCTGAGGCGAATGCCCCTCTCATTCTTGAGATAGTCCGACCCACTGGCCCAGCTAGCAGGAGAGTGACAGATTACCTCGCCAGTGGGATGACTGATGTTGTCAGGAGGATGAGGAGGACTAGTCCACTTGATGTGGATAGGACAACCACTGACTACAGATTTTGGACTCTTTTTCAGCAGGACTTCTATGCCACAGCTATTATGAAGAAGACCAAAATCACATCAGATGCACAGTACATTTATTGGGAGTACATGATCAAGCAAGACAATCCTGTGTTCAATGAGATCATTAGAGTGTGTTCTGAAAAGAGAGTCAAACATCTCATGGGCTTCAAGCACAATTGGAACAAGGAAGTCATTGCTCAGTTCTATGCTACTGTGTTCTTCGGTTATCATGAGGAGGATGGTGGGCGAGAAAGAGCTATGCACTGGATGACAGAGGGACAGCACTTTCATGTCACCTTTTCTGACTTTGCTTCTATTCTCAGAGTTGGACATGAGAGTGATGACACAGTTAGGATACATGACCGGGGTGTCATGGAACCATCAGAGATTAAGTTCATGTATCCCAGAGATCAGCGTGGCAGTTGGGGGAAAGTGAGTGGTCTCTACACCTACTATGGGTCTCTCTACAGATTGCTAAGAAAGACACTCACTCCTAGAGAAGGCAACACCTCAGAAATCTCACTCTACATGAGAAATTTGATGTATTATCTGAGGATTGGAGAGGAGACTCCTCCATTTAGCGTTGCCGATTTCATTTGGCATGAGATCAAGACTATTTCCGAGAGCCCTCAAAAGATTTGTTCCTACAGTCCGTTTATCATGTTCATCATAGAGAGGGTCACTAGTCTCAAAATCAAGAAGGATACCCCACACAAGCCACTTCGCCCTCCTGTTCCTCACAAGTTTAGGATGCCCTCTCCTCCACCAGCAGACACAGATGCAGCAGCCGGAGGAGCTCAAACTCAGCAGCAGCGGCGGCCTTCACCCCTGCAGGCCAGAACCGGTCTGACCGGTTTGGGTCTGGCAGTGGCGCACAGCCAGAGGGACGGACCTCTCCCATTCGGAAGTTCATATCTATGTTCACAGGCATTTGCAAAGGCCAGAGGGATGTCCGGGTTGATATTAGGCAACAGACGCTAGATAACAAGAAGACTCGTGATGAGTTCAAGAAACTGCGCGCCGCTTTGAGTCCGAATGATCCACCATCACCCATTTCACCACCTCTTGAGCTACCTGAGATACCCCCGCTTCGAGACATCATGACCGATCACATGAATGCGGGCTATTTTGAGGAGTATGGTGACATATTTGGATATGGACACGTCGGGTCGAGCTCACAGCCTCAGCCACCCCCTCCACAGTCAGTTGGTGCTCCGGGGACCATGCCATACATGCCTACCTCAGAGGGTGACTTGTTTGGTTCCTCGTTTGGATTTGCACCGCCAGGACCTACTTATGCAGCTGCTACACTCCCGTCCTCGTCATATGCATATGGTGGTGCGTCATCTTCTATGGCGGGAGTTCAGTTTTCAAGTGCACCATCTCCATCTCCCGGAGATTTTGCTTCACAAGCAGCAGCTTCTATCTTCGGACCCACTTCAGCTCCTAGTCATGGTATGTCTAGCACATCTTTATCTTAGACCATGACTAGCACATTCGAATCACTCTAGATTATCACTTGCACATTCAATTGAGTGAAGGTTTTCATTGGACTACATCTTCTTCGTTAGATGATCATAGCCCGACCTTCTAGCGGCGGAGGAGATTGGATGCATGATGGGAGCGTGACTACAAGCTTCTCCAGGCCCTTTATGGATGATTGATGACAAAGGGGGAGAAGAATGGATTAAAGCCTATCTCTAGTTGATCTTGTAGTCATGTCACTTTGGTTGTAATAAATTCGTACTTTATCTATTTGTGGACTTGAGAATTTGTAATGTGTGCTACTCTGTGTGTTGAACCTATTTATGTATTCTAAGTGACTATTTGCTAGTGTGTTACATGTATTGGTTGATGCATGCTGTTTCAACATGCTTGCTGTCAGGGTGAAACCGGTCTGACCGGTTTCCCAAACCGGTCTGACCGGTTTGGCCCGTGGCAGCGGGGTGAAACCGGTCTGACCGGTTTGGCCCGAACAGCAAGCATGTGCTTTTCTTTGTTTTATTGAGTGCTACATGTCATATGCATCACACATTATTTTATTTTGTCACACACACTTGTTGCACATGATGGATGCTAAGATATAGGGGGAGCTCTCATTTTTATTGATTAAATGTGCATTTGGCATTTGAGGCCGATTTTTTTTGAAATTCTATTCAAAGCACATATAGAGGGGGAGCTCACCATATATCTCAGTCATCTAGAGCTTAAATTTCATATCTCTTGTAAGTTTTAATCATGTCGTCATCAATCACCAAAAAGGGGGAGATTGAAAGTGCATCTAGGCACTTATATGTTTTGGTGATTTTGGATGACAACATGATTAGTTATTTAACTTGTTTGTTTAAGCATATGAGCAGGATTCTACTCTTATGGATATTCATGGAATATACTTGTTGTGAAGAATATGAGCTCATTAGTGGTCTAATTGACATAAAAGCAAACAAGTGGTAATCATCCCATGCAATCAAATTAGAAAATGACAAGTAATTGGAAATGACAAATGAGACAAGGACTTAAGCATATTAGTTGGTCTCACTTGATAAGATACTTGTCAAAGGTTTTGGGATAAATTATTTGGAGAAATTAGGATTTCTTTGAGCTTGATCCATGGTTATGGTTACATTCAAAATGAGACATGATTCTATGGTTAGTATATGGTCTCAAGTGCATTGATGCTTATGGACAAGTTAATTACCAAAGAAAATATTGAAGACATTTCAAATCAATTGAAGACATGGATATTCAATGTGTATTTCATTGATGATGCAATGCAAAGCGTAGCTTAATTTGACAAGAGAGGACGGAAGGGATCAAGCTAGATGGGAGTGACATTCCTAACAAAGTGAAGGGCAAGTTGGTCTTGTAGCCGAGGGACTTTGTTTGTGGAAAGGTCTAACATTATAGTTTGGTTTCTATACGTTGATCAAGTCATATCAAGTGAAGCAATGCGAAGCATCTAATCTTTATTGATCATATATTGAAATGGCTTATGAATTGTTTCATACAATGAAAATTCTAAGTCATTGGCTCAAGTTGGATTTGCTCAGCAATATGAAGATGTTGAAGCCCTCAAAGTTGAGAATGATCAAGTATGGCAACAATCAATGCATTGAAGCTCAAGTGGTAGATTCTATTTATTGTTTTTATCTTGAGTTTAGTAATGTCGTACTATCAAGAGGGATGCAACATTAGTTGTCTTGATAACACCAAAAAGTGCTCAATAGATCAACCCATGAGAGATAACTTCTAGAGAGAAGTCCTTTAGGGACTTAGTGTGCTGAGGGGACCAAAACCGGTCTAACCGGTCTAACCGGTTTTGGAAAGCGGTCTGACCGCTTTTGGGACACGGGTGTACAGAGTCGTCCCAAACCGGTCTGACCGGTTTGGGGCTCTGACAGGTGCAACGGCTACTATGGTTTGAAAACCGGTCTGACCGGTTTGGGAATCCGGTCTGACCGGTTTCCAACGGCTATAACGGCTAGTTTGTGTTGTGTGGGGTATTTATACCCCATACCCCTCACTTGTGAGGGGTGCTGGTTCATTTGCCTTTGTGGCTCGTCCCAAGCCTTCTCAAGCACTAGCAAGCTCTCCCCAAACCTCTCTTTGTGAGAGTTGATTGATTTTGTTCATATCATTTGATTTGGGTTGAGGGATGTATGTGTTGTGAGCAATAGATAGCAAGTGAAAGCCAATTGCAGCTATTGAGAGCATATCCTTAGTCTTGAGCACTTCCGGTGGAGTCTAGCAACCATTGAAGCATTTGTTACTCTTGGAGGTGAAGCCTCCTAGACGGCTAGGCGTCGCCGGTGAGCTACCTCGTGTGTGGTAAGCCACGGATTGGTTGTAAAGGCTGGCCTTGCCTCCTTCGTGGAAAAGGGCCAAAAGCTAGTGGAACCCGAGGAAAGTGGCTTGGAGTGGATAAGCCCGCCTTTCGTAGGCCCTCAACGGAGACTAGGATTCATCGTGTCTTTGTGACAGCCTTAGTGGCAGCGGTGAACTCCGAACTTCGGGAAAACATATCATTGTCTCTTGTTCTACTTCACAAGTTCAATTCTAGCATTTACATTCGCTTCCGCATCGATCTACTTGGGTGTGCTCTACTTGTGTGCAGGGACTAAGTGGACCTGCTAGTTATCATCTACAAGAGCTCATCACCAAGTTTGGTTTGTGCTAGAACTCGTAGAGGGGGTTAATTCACATAGTTGGTTTTCTCTGTGGAAAACCGGTCTGACCGCTTTGGCAAAGCAGTCTGACCGCTTCAAGCGGTCTGACCGGTTTCTAAAACCGGTCTGACCGGTTTCTGTACTAACTGTGTGAAAAAGTTTGTAATTTGTAGATTCACCTATTCACCCCCCCTCTAGGTGACATCAAGGTCCTTTCAATAGGTCATGATTTTAGAAAAATAATGAAACTGGTTTCATATTTTTCTGAGCTACGGTTGATTTATTATTAATTTTTGAAGTTTAAATCATTTTCTGAAATCATTTAATTAATTCTGAAAAATAAAATAACAGACAGGGACACGTGGCAGCCCCTGGTGCGCCACGTCATCACTGCTGACGTCAGCAGGACGTCATCAGTGGGTCCGGGTATGCTGACGTCATCGTGGGCCCGGATGACGTCAGCGCTGACTCGGTCAACGTTGACTAGTCAACGGTCAAGGTCAGTGGGGTCAGTGGGCCCCACATGTCAATCTCGGTCAGTCAGTGACAGGTGGGGCCCGGCGGTCAGCAGAGTTAAAAAGAAAAAGAAAAAGGAAGGGGGCGAGTTGGGCTGAAAGCACTTGGCTCGGCCCAACAGGCGCTGGAATTCGGGCCACGAAGGGTTGGGTTTCGGCCTGACTGGCCTGACTGGCCTAGGGCGCGGTAGTCATTCGCTGTAGCTCGGTGGAGGCTCGCGGAACGGCGGCGGACTTCGGGCTCGCGGTGTTCAGGGACGGCGACACCTCCTCCTTGCTCGGCGGCGGCAGCTTGAAGACCGTAGCGCGGACGGCGGCGGTGAAGTTTGACGGCTCCTCCTCGCTCCTCGCCCGACTCCTCCTCCTCCTCCTCCTTCCCCTCACTCCAGACGGCGACGGTGGTCTGGAAATCCCCAACGGGGAAAGAGGCGGCTCGAACGGGGAATGGCGAGCGGCGACGGCGGGGCCTTTAAATAGGCGGCCGGGCTAGGGTTAGCGGACGCGAGGGCGGGCGCGGACGGCTAAGAATCCTTGGCGTCCGTGCCCTAGTCCACGCGGCGCACATCGCGCGGGCGAGCGGCGCATTTGGCGCGGAGCGCCGGCGCGGGGTGCGGCTGCGTGCTCGGCCGTGTGGGGGAGAGGGGGTGACGCGAGGTTGGGGTAAAGCTGACTGGCGGGGTCGGCCTGTCAGCGAGTGAGAGAGAGAGGGCACGGGGGCTGGTGTTGGGCCGGCTGGAGTTTGGGCTGAGGGGGTTAGCGGGCCGGCTCGGCTTGGGGAGAGGTTGCTGGGCTGGTTAGGTTAGAAGGTTTCGGCCCAAGGGGTTTAGGGGCTTTAGACAATTAGTTTAGCTTAAGTTAGTATTTGAATTTAAATTTGAATCTGATTCAAATTCGAATGCTCCAAACAATTGAACTCCAAGAAAACCAAATAAGACCCAAAATCACACTAAGGCAAAAATACAACTTAATTCCAATTAATGTTTATTTTAATTCTAGGAATTTAGGAGGGAATTAAGAAGACACTCTTATGATTTTCTAACTAGCTCACATTCCACAAAAGTTTTTAAAAATTCACATTTTTGCACAGTACATTCCGTATAAAAAAAATACGGGATGTTACACGGCAGGTCCGATGGTGTCACTGTTTCACCGCGGCAATGCCTTCCGGCGTGGCAGCAAGCACGCCTAGAGCTGGAGCATCGGCGACCGGGTTCGCCGCTGCCGTGTGGAGCAGTGGCCCCGCCACTGTCGATCTGGGACGGGTGTGTGGTCCGGCGGTGTGATGCTTGGAGGTGGGGGATGGGCAAGACTGGCACGTCGACGAGGTGGCCGGGCACCTAGGCCGTCATCGCCAGCTGCTACTGCTTCTACATCCATGGACATGACCTCACTTATCCAAGGTAATGAATTGATTCATCTAAACCTCACTGTTAGCTATGATTATGAAAGCCTGAGTCTTTGTGGTTCGATTCGATGGATAGGAGATTAGCAGCATAGTGTAGTGGTAGCCATTACAGAAAGACCTGATGTATAGGCTCTGTTGCTGAGATTTGCAGGAATACTGGTGTTGTCTTTGGCTGTGTACCGCAGGATTTGTATTGAGATAGACTTATCTGAAACTCTGAATGCTTCGGCAACTTTCTGGAAATAGTCCAGTATAAAATGACTTCTGAACTTTGGAATGTTGTTGTGTCCCTAATGTTTAAAACTGCAAATGATGCCACTTTTCTAACAGGTTATGGTCATGCTAAATTATGTCTCTTGAGTCTTGACAATCAAACAAGCACCTGAATCCTCTGGGAGGTAGGAGTTTCAGAACTGAAGATTGGTCAGCATTACAGTTGGTCAGCATTCAAGGTTTGTAAACTTTGTGGTGAATACCGTGTCAGCCTGGCTAACTGACTAGCTAGATCTCTTGCCGCGAATTGAAGAAACTAAACTGAAATATCTGTATTAAGTTTAACAAAAGCACTTGTGTGGATTACATGGCTGGTTTCAAGTTTCCAGTTCTCTGTTTTCTCTTGAGGATGGTACTGCTGTGTGTGTTTATTGGGTGATCAGTACGCTATGCAGATAAGTATGCAGAAGAACGGGACCCTTTGAAAGGGTCAGTTCAAAAAAAAAGAACAGAAGATTTCTGTTTACGCAGAAAACAGAAGAACTGCTGGATGCGTGATCGAAAAAGAGAGAAGAGAAATAACCGTGGGTATAATAGACAATTGAACTTTCTTTTTCATTCAAAAAATATAAGAAAAGCTATTTTGTCAAACACATTTTTAAAATGGCTACAGCTCCACCAAAATAAGCTGTTCTATTAGTGGAGCCACAACTAGAGCCGTTTTTTGTGGAGCTGGAGCCCTCAAAGGGGCCCTAAATCGTACGCGGAGCAGGTAATTAGCTGTGCATGCGTTAAACAATACCATCGCAATGAGCACGTGCACGTAAACGAAAAATCACGTAGAGAACTGAAGAGGTGCATAGTCAAGAAAAGGGTCAACCAACCTGCTGTGATTCAAAAATAGCCCACAAGAATTGCTGGTGTCGTACCTGACGAAATCGAAATCATAACAGAGTAAGGTGAAGAGAACAAAGATGGCTATGACATTCGCCGCTCTAAATAGATGGGAAAAAGAGGAGCAGACACAGAACAGACACGAAGCGAATCATTATTCTATACTAAAAGGATCAAATTATTTTGAAAACATTTGTTACCAATGAAAAACTATTGTACCCCTCACGTCGGACCCACGGACCCACCATGCATGGAAAAAAGGAAATATTGCGGAAGATTTTTTTGGTAGAGCGAAAAACATTGTATGAGTTCACCTCTAGCTCTCTTTTTTCACCGGTGTTTTTGTACCCCAGCTATATTTTTTTTAGAAAGGAAAAAATGCATGGAAACCATACGGCGTGAAAAACATATCCCCTCCTCTGAACCGTGCCTCCTCCGTACTCGTTTTTATTTAGCTTGTACCCGACCGTTCTTTGCAATGGGTTGGACTCTCAGAATATTTTTTTAAAGAAAAGTAAAAGAGGCACCTTTCAGCTATACTTTCAGCAGATTATGTGGAAAAGGACGTGCGGTGCGGTGTATGAACCATGCATAGAAGAATTAGTAGATGTTAGTCGGACATTGATAGATGCTAATGATTTCTTGTGTTAATATTATTTAATCTAGGTTATCATTTTTTTTCTCGACGACAAGGTATCCATAGGTTAAGAAAAGACGGGTTGTACTTAAAAAAACAGCACTCCGGCTAAGCAATTTCAAAGACGTTGTAGTTCAGGAGGTAGTAGGTTGCACTGTCAAGGAAGCAACAAATTGTATGTGATGGTATTGTGATGATGGTTTGCTTTAATTTGTTCTCATCCACAAATTATTGAAGGGTGGTCATGTTAATTTTTGGATAGAAAAACCTTTTTTCACCTGTGTTTTTTAATCCTCTCGTCCCAACCGTTGTTTTAGGCGAGGCTGGGCCGCCACCTTGGTCAAGGCGTCGCATCGGTGGCGAGACCCTTGCTGCCGAGCCGCTGCATCAAACCCATAAGGTGCTCGCATTAGGAGGATCTGCGTTGGGCTTCGTCGACTTTCGACGCGGCATTCTGTGCATCAACATGCTTGATGACGCGCCGCCGCCGCATCCGGTTCCCACCACCGGTCGGCAGAAACGGGTGCCTCATGGAGCACCGCTCGACTTCGATCCGTGACGTCACCTGCGTCCACGGCGTGATCTGGTTCGTCGAGGTCAAGAACCAGAGGAGGATGGAGGTTGTCATTGGAACAAGACGGAGCTTCCCCGATGTGATGCATGATTCGGACTTGGAGAAGCTCTCCAGCTCTGGCTCCGACACCAGGAGCGTCGCCGCTCCTGGCGACGATGTCGATCACTCCATCTAGACCAAGGATGGCTGGAAGATTGTCACATGGAGTAGGCGGCTTGACAACTCCGACCATCGAGGACTGTGACGCCTACGCCGATGACATCGTGATCGGGACGACCCGAGGCTTCTCGGCCTGCTACCGCCTGAGCTGAGCCGGTGGATCAGAGGCGACACTGGTCAAGGCCCAAGGACCACATCGCAGCGCCGCCATCATTGAGGATCCATAACAGGGACGTTATGTATCTCACATGCAAGCTAGAGCACACGAACCAAGCCGGATGGATGCTGGCGATCAACACGATGAAGAAGAGGCTGGAGGGTGTGCCCGCGATCACCTCCACCGGGAGAATTGCTTAGGACTCATCGTCACCGAGTTGCTACTACCTCCCCCACGTGATCTCCAAACATATGAACATGGTGCGACTGCCACACGATTGCAAAGAATCTGGTTGCAAAGATATTAAAGAAGAGAAAGAGAGCCTAAGCATTGCAGCAGAGAATGTTGTGCGGTATCCTTAGGAAAGCGAGAGGAGCACAACGGAGCCTGCTGTGCGGTGTGTCGGTATCCTTGGGAAAGATGACATAGCACACGCAACAGCAATTCGGCTCAACTGGCCAGTGGCCACATCCAAATATTCCAAGCTCATAGTGCTTGTTGAAGCTTACGAGATAGGTGTGGCTATCCTTCACAAATTCACGGACTAGAAGGATTGACTTATAAGGTAAAAAAGGAAAAATATTTACTAAGGAGAACAAAAAATTAATGAGGCCGCAATCAATTTTTATTGCTTTTGATGCTATAAATTCATCCTGCTAATATCTACCTTGACTGCCTTGCAGAGTACTTAAAAGAAAGCTATGGATATCCTGAACACTGTTGGTCTATTAAACTCTGTTTCAAAGCTAATTAAGATGAGGCACCAGGTGGACAAGTGAATTGGCATGGTCATCGCCATGCTTTTGATGATTGCGTGTTGGTGGTTAACGCATTAGTGCTGCATCTTGTCTATTGTAGCGGACACTCATTTTTCTATTAATCTCTTATCACAATGATGTATTCTTTTGATTTTACTTTCTGATCTAGGTATATTTCTGTGTAGTAGTATGCTGAGGCATGCATTCTATAAAGTGCCAGATATAGTGGCCACAACACAGCCGAGCCTTGTGGCTTGAGGCACTGATCAGCTAGGAAGCGGTTGCTTCTGTTCAGTAAGCAAGAACTTGATGTGTAATTCATTTAAATGCAAGTAATTTATTTCCTCTTAGATTTTTTCCGATGCATGTTATATTTTTCTAACTTTGTCCCGGTAATATTATTCCATCTTTTTTGTTTGCGAGTCAAATCCATTTACAAGGTTAAAAAGTTCAGCAATACTGATTTCCTCAAGAATTGGTTGGTGCTTTTCTTCAGAATTCAAGTCATGTCAGAATCATAAACTTTTTATGTGTTTATCATGTGTAATTGATTTCTCTGCTTATTTTACAAGTTAGATAGATGCAATTTTGTGTATAAAGAATTTAGTATTATACTCTTTTTACAAGTTAGTATTATACCATAACAAATGGATGGTTCACGGTTCAATTTTAATTATTGTGCTAGCAGTACAACTTTATAAGGTGGTATATTTTAATTTTAAATTGTGCCTAAAATGTTCATACCTCTAATTGTTAGAAATTTAGACAACATTCGGTATATTTTAATTTCAGAAATTAGCAACAAATTCATGGCAGCAGTGAGTGATCCAGTGATAACAAAGCATGTGCCAGTGTTCAAGTTAAATCTCCTTAGTAACATGAACAACATGAGAAACCAGAACAAGATGAGGTTCAGGATGTACCTTAAGGCGGGACCGGTACCGGAGGCACTGGGTGCGCCGTCACCAGCTGGAGGAATCATCCTCGACTGGCCTTGCTTAAAGTAGTCGATCTGATTCGGTACAGTGACGAGTTGCTGTAGTGGAGTCCCTCGAACGGCCTCCTGGAAGTAGTCGTTCAGGCCTCCAGGAAGTAGTCGTACTCTTGAAGGAGACGGACGTCGGGATGTAGTCGTTCGGGTTGATAAAGCAGGCCACCAGGAAGTAGTCGTTTGCTTGCCGCCGGGAAGTAGTCATTCGCAGCGAGCAGTAGCGTACTCGTACACTCCGCAAAAACCTTATCGCCTGCCTATCCCGAGCAGGATCTCAAGGCAGGGAGGGTCCGGAGGCTTCTGCTCACGCAAGCAGTGTGCGCGCAAGGCTTGCGTCGGGAATGCAAGAGTGCAGCAGAACAACAG
This sequence comes from Echinochloa phyllopogon, assembly GCA_033239725.1. Taxonomy (NCBI): domain Eukaryota; kingdom Viridiplantae; phylum Streptophyta; class Magnoliopsida; order Poales; family Poaceae; genus Echinochloa; species Echinochloa phyllopogon. The sequence continues at coordinate 10,732,263 of BTCW01000010.1, read as the reverse complement.
AGGGAGAAAGTGAGAGGTCTCCTGAAAGGAGTACCAGAGAAGGCCTGGGAATGAGTTGTGTCTGCCTCTATAAGAGAGACCTCCTTATATAGGCGTACAGGAGAGAGGGGGATGAACCTGGACGCTCTTGACCAGCCCCATTACTGTTGTCAGTTATTGTCAGCCATCAAAGCGTCAGTTACCGGTAACGTTTAAGGCTCAATCAATGTTTTTAGTGGCAAAAGGTTCATCAACGCAGAGCGGCTCGGCTCGGCATGGCGAGCGAGCGCACGGCACACCCTTCTCCTTTTACCAGCTTCACAAGTGGTCCACAGCTGGTCCACCATTTAAGTTGGTTAGGATTCCCGTTGACTCTCCATCCGGGATTTAACTCCCTAGCATTTATTAGTGGACCTTTAATTCTTTGATTAATTGAGACTAAAATGGGCCAATGCCCAATTAATCCAACACTAATCAGATTGAAGCATCCAAACTATTTACATTTAGAGTGTTTGCATTAGTGTATAAATATTGAGTTCTTCGTAAAATGCAAATATTTTTACCTATGCGAACGATGAAGTCGTGTCTTCGTAGGCGAGCCGTTGCCTAACGTCTCCCTCAACTTCCTCAATTTTTATTTTGTTGCCTCATGTATATCTTTCCCCTTCATGGATCAAGCTTATTTTTTCCTTGAATTTCCATATAAATTTACATGAGTTTTGGGGCTCCTCCACATTTCTTGTGCAGAGATGGACACATTGACAGGTTATGAGAACATGTATCTATAGTTACACAGGCAATATTGTATTATACATAATATACTTGTATCATGTACATCTTGTAACCGCAATCGATGTGTGTTTGATGGAATTCAACCGAGTTTAAATGAGGTCCTAGTTTTGTTAAGAGATGAACTTCAACTTTGGAGTTTGGCTGGAGCACGGAGAATTTCTAATCTCCTTGCTCTAGCATCAGCCAATGGGTGAGCTCTTACCCAGTGATCTAGGGTCAAGTTGTTATTCTTGAGAGTCTTATTGCTAATGTAAAAGGGTGTGGGTATGTGTGAGTAAGGTTGTACGGGGTTTCTAAACTCACTACTTTATTCTTCTTAGTATAATGATGCGCAGTTCTCCTGCGAGTTCTCCTGCGAGTTCGAGAAAAAAAATGTACCATTTTTCTCACAGTTGGGCCGTTGCAACCAGACTCGGTAGAGAATTATGATTTTACGGGCCTTACAGTACAATTATCATTATAGGCTCAGTAAATATAGTATGCATGGGATGGACCGGTTGTCTTTTTGCCTGTCATGTTGTGTGGTGCTGACTGATGACAAAAAATTAAGCGTTTTATAGATGGAAACTTTATGTGCCAAGTCCCTGAGTCCTCTCGGAAACGCACATGGACGACAGAAAAAATTTAGGCAAGATGTGTGAAGAATTGTTTACTTGCTTTATTATTAGAAAAAACTAGTAAAATTGTCCATGCGATTGTTACGTCTTTAATTTTTTTTATGTCGTTATTGGCTCACTCTGAGTGCGCTCGTTTCACTTTGCAGTAAGCTAGTTTATTTTCCTCGCTTCCCCGACCATTTGTTGGTCAGCCTAAGGCCAATCTCACTGCTAGTTTTATGGACAATAAATTAACTGTCATGTAAAATAATGTGTCACTGTATTAATTAAGAGATAGAGGTGAAATGAGTTTTATGGTGATGAAACTCAATGTACACAGCTTGTGTCTTGCATGTGACCTAGGAAACAACAATTGATGAAACTAGGCATTGAGAGGGAGGTGTTTCATCCTAATTTCAAACACTTTTAGATGATTTGTCACTCTAGGTAATTGTGTCCATGAAACTTCCAATGCAAGTATAAGAGGTTTTCATGACAATAAATGTATGATCACATCAATAAAAATGCTAACTTGATAGGATATTTATAAATGGAGAGAAGAAAAGAGTTTCATGACCCTGACACTCATGAGGTTCAGTTACCAAGACTCATGAAACTGGATGAAACTCCCATTGAATCCATTTCATTTCATCTCTGGATCCCACATGGTTATTTGTTAGGGACGGCCATAAGGGTCCCCTAACTTAAGGGATAATCACCCTTGAAAACGCAAACAGACCACAGCCAAATCTCTACAAACCAAAAAGGGTCTAAACGCACAAAGCCCACAGCCCATCATAAGACCAGTGGCCCATTTGAGAGCCCCCCCCCCCCCGAAAGGGTCCTGGTGCGCGCACTACAACTCCGCCTCGATCGAGGGTGCCGACCCCCCTCGAGCAAAAGGCAAACTCCGCCTCGATCGAGGCCTCCGCGGTCGAACCCCGCTCGACCCTCTACTCCAGAAACTCCGCCTCGCTCGAGGCTACCCCTCGACCCTCCACGCGCGCGTGACGCCAAAGTCACAAGGCAGATCGCGAGCCATCCCGCACAGACGACATGACCTAGAATCACGTCCGCCAACCCCAGTCACTGTGCGGCCATCCCCGACGCTGTGCACGACTGTGAGGCCCTATGCGGCTAACTCCGGTCACTGTACGACCAACTCCTGTCACTGTGCCGGACTGCGAGGCCCTGTGCAGACCTGTGCTGCCAACTCCGGCGCTCCTGTACTTTCAACTCCCGTATAAACCCTATGGTGAAGCCCTCAAGAAGGCATGGGAGAACCCTCGAACGGGTGTACGGACGATGACCGGTCAGCACGACGCCTCGAAGACGCTCCAAGACAAGTACAGGGACACGTACTTTCTTACAGGAGCTACCACGCCACCCACTGGAGCTGGCAGACGCTTATCGATTTGCGCTGAGCATGAGCCACAAGGACGACGGCCACGCCCCACGCCATGCTCTCCATTGCCTGATAACAGTAGACTCAACAGTGTAACATGTGTACCTCTACCCCTCCTTTAACTATAAAAAGAGGAGGTAGACTCCCGGCCATAGGCCGACCCACTAACACTCACACAACCCAGACGACCAGACGCGACGCATTCGCCAACGCCACGCATCCGCATCCTTGATACTGGAATTCACCTCAATCATCCTAAACACTCGGGACTTTGAGGCCTCTCCTCCTCTCCCGCCTTGCTTGTAAACCCCTACTACAGGCACCCCGGTGCAAAGTAATACAGTGCGTGTACACCCCTTACTGGACGTACGGCCCCACGTCCAGAACTAGGGTAAACCCCGTGCCATTGTGTTAGCTTTTGCACCAACCATCAAGAGATTGGATGCAACGCACTTGTTCTAGTTAGTGTCGCGTGACCGGTCCGAACACCGACACTATTAATCCTACTATTCTCCTTAATTTATGAACACCACATAGTTCACATGACACATTTGATCACAACAACATCCATGACTTTAATGGTACAATATGTCTATGAGACTATGCAGTGAAAAAGACAGTTTCATTTCATTGAAAAGCTGATGTGATAATCTTGATAATAGCATCATGAAACTGTGCATTAAGACATGCCTCAACGAGCGATGACACTCTCGGAACAACCTACACTGATACACGTACACTGGTTATCTGGTCAACACCATTAAAGTTTGTCGTCACGCACACACTACTTTGTTTTTAATGCAAGGACCTGTCTTTTTTTTTCATTGATGCTTAGGGTGTGTTTGGTAGGGCTCCGACTATATGACCAGCTTTTTTTGGCAGTTAAATGCATCGTTAATACACAAACTTGATAAGCGGATGCGTTTAGAGTCATCTCTTTCTAATTGCTCATTTAGGATAAAAACTTGGCATATTGGTGCAAATATGTCAGCAACATGACGCATGGATAAAAGAACACCATGTAGGCAGCATATGTGTATATTTAGTGTTATTTTATTGTTTATTAGGACTTATTTTGACATATACCAGTTTTGACGAACGCCAAGTTTTTATGATGATGATACTAGATGAACAATATATCAGCACAACACAATAAGTCGAAGATTCATATTACCACTCAAATTTTGTTGAGAGGCAGGGACTACGAACTGAGCTATGAATAAAAAGTCAAATTTTTACACTTATACGGTGCATATGTCGACGCCAAATATATATCTTGTTTGTTATATTATTTCATTTCACTAAAATAATTATTTTTTAAAAAAATATATAATTTTTAAATATTTTATAATATTCTTTGTCTAAAAGTTGTTATAAACAAAATCTAAAAAGGATACTACTAAACTAACCTAATTGCATAATGAGTAAGGAGTTTTACAAAAAAAAATACACTGGTTAACACATCTTTGCGACGCTACCTACATGGCATTTTTTTGACCATGTGTCGTGGTGGTCACGTATTTATACTCACATGTCAAGTTGTTACTCCTAATAAGTAATTAGAGAGATGATATATCTAAATGCATCTACTCCCCAAGTTTATATATTAATGATGTATTTGACCTTTTTGGTGGAGTTAAGCCGTTTTGAAAATCGTTTGCGAAACAGCTTCTCCTATTTTTCATTGAATGGATGTGGGAGGTCAAATGTCCCAAATGCCCATGGCTATAGGCATTGTATGAATGGATAAAGTGTACCTCGTCGCCCTGGGTCGGGCTGGGAGACGCGGGGAGCCACATTATTTTGGCTCTCGCTGTCGCTTCTGCCCGCAGAGAGCGCGCTTTTCAGGTGCTCCACCCATAGAGCCCTTGCAAATCGCACATTTGGTCCCATTTGGTAGAGCTATACGTGAGGGTGGAGTTGGAGTTGGAGGTGGAGGAGCTGATTTTTGTAGCTCCACCAGCTTCACTTGTGTCATGTGCAAAACAGCTCCACTTCTTACAACCAACCCTTTAGAAGTGATTCACCGCCACAACTATTCGCTGGATCGGAAGAAGTCCCTCGAGGAGCTGTGCCAAACATGTATCGCATATGGTACATTCATCTTATAGCCAGAGTCAGTAATGAATAGAGTTCGAGCTTGCATCAGTTAATATATATAATTAACGAAGTGGAACATACTGATAAAGGCAATCAGCTATATGTATTTTTTTGAAGAAAATAAAATAGCTAGTGAAGTGTTCAGGACAACACCAAGCTACACACACGCAGTCACGCAAGAGCCGGAGCCGGCGTCCATCTTGCAGGCAAGCGTAGACGCGGCCAGGCAGTGCCGCAGTGCAAGCTCGAAAGCATCAGCGTTGGTCCGTCACATGACCTTCTCGTCGGCGTATCTGCTGACCCGGTCGTACAGACGAATTAGCCAAAGACAATGCTATTAGTTTCTCCATATTTTGATTTTGATTTGATTCATTTAAAAATATGGAGTATTATTGATTTTGCGGACGGCCCAGCTGTTGCAGCAGCCTAGTTTAGCAGGCCGTTGGCGCATAACCGGCCCACCTAATTGCTGGTGCTGGCTCAAACACAGCCACGCGATGCATCACAGATTCCACGCCAGCACGATCTTTTACCGTGACATCCTCGCGTAATCGTATGGAAGTCGGATATTTTGGTTTTCTGACTGACGAAAGATAGCGGCAGAGGCCTTCCTCGTTTTAGTATTAGGGAACTAGCAAGAGCCCAGGTGTGATACACACATTTAATAAAAAAATAACATATAGTATCAAAGGATACCTACAGAGTAAATTCCTTATTTGACATCAAAACAAATGCCGATTCCTTTCTTGGCCCAAAAATATTTTCATTCTCTATTTGACACTAAATTTTAACCTCATTCCTTATTGACATTTTCGTTACCTTCAAAAGTTAAGTCGAACAAAACATATTTCAAACCAACTCCAAAATTCATCGAATTTTTTCTATAAATATAACAAATAGGCATGAACATATGTCATTCAAACAATACATGCACTTTTATAGTTTTAAACTTAAAATTCACCAAACTTAATAGTTTTAAAAACTTATCTGAATTTTATCTCACTAAAATTCTTTCAAAAAATTAAGAAAAATAACTAATATTTGTCACATGTGATACAATAGCGTATAAAATTATTTTCCATTATAAGTTAAATAGATAATTATGAGTTCCATCTAAAATTACTAAAATACCATGTTCTTTCCAATTCTATATGTAACTTATAATGGAAAATAATTTTATAAACTACCACATTACATATGGTGAATAATAGTTATTTTTTCATAATTTTTTGAAAGTATTTTGGTGTCATATAATTCATATTTGTTTTAAAGATAGTCTAGTTTAGTAAATTTTAATTTTAAAACCATAAAGGCACATGTGTCCTTTTAAATAAAATATGTTCATATGGATATGTTATATCATTATAAAAAGTTCTATGAATTTTGAAGGTTATTTCGAGATTGTTTCGTTTAATTTAACTGAAAGCTGTGATGGAAATGTCAAATAAGGAATGAAGTTAAAAGTCAGTGTCAAATAGAGAACAAAATTTTTTTCAAAGCCAAGAAAGGAATTGGTATTTATTTTGGTGTCAAATAAGGAATTTACTCATAACTATAACAAAGGACCGAGGTTTGATTTTTATAAATATTAGAGAGTTTTCGTAAAACTACAACGTATTAAAGGGCCGTAAGTTAATTTTTATAAATATTAGGGGTATTTATAAAATTATGATGGTTTGATTGACGAAGCAAAAATTTTAGATCTTTATAGTATATATATATAATATATATAGGGAAGGTATACTCTGTGGCCGGCCATAGAATAGTTATTCTGTAGCCACCTCTTTTTACTGTAGTTTTATGTAGTAATTTACTATAATTTCAATACATATTTATGGTAATTTGGTTACTATAACACACATGGAGATATTTACCATTATATTATAGTAAATTACTTAGTAAGAAGTTACTAAAATCTCGTGAATTACTATAGTAATTATAGTAACTCAAAGTGGCTATAGAATAGTTATTCTATGGCCGGCCATAGACTACAGGTTCTAATATATATAGCCACAAAATCCATTCTATACGCGTGTGTAGCTACACCCACCAATGTATCTCATGATACACGATGAATTTGATCCGACGAAGAGTATGTACATGTAGTATGTGATGATACTAGGCTATCTGTGATGATATATACGTTGAGTATGTAAGCATACATTGAGTATATAGACATACTATTTTATATAGTATTATAAAGGTATAATCAAAATATATTTAAAAATAGGGTTGATTTTGAAATTTTTTTGTGTAACTCGTTTTGAAGTATCTTAGAATTAGTATATGAACATACTAAAAATGATAAATTAGTACGCGGACATACGTACAATGGTATACTGATGGTGGGTGTAGCTACACGCATGTGTAGATAAAACTCGTCATATATATATATATATACATATGTATGTATATATATAGATAGATTAGTGCTGCTTGACCATCGAATGGTCTACCATTCTTATTGAGCTATCCTTATCCGAGTTGCATGTATGATACTTTCAACCAAAAAGTTAATGGAAAAAGATGGCAATCCCTACATGGAGGCTCCCTCGTGCCTCCTACGTGGAATAGATGCGAGCGTGAATTATTATATTTATTTAATTTCTCTAGGAAGGATTAACGTTGAAATTTGGTCAATTCCCTTTATAATCAAGTATCCTCACTTCCTGTAAACTCAAGGGGGCTCCTATACAGCTTGTGCAAGCTGGATAAGAATAATGGCTTTAAAGTCCATTAGACCCAAATTAGACTTCTATATCAATATTAGGCCCAAATTAGAAATCTATGTCAACATTTTAATATACAAATTTAATATTTTTTAAAAGTTAAATCAACATCTAAAACAAATAGATTCAATATTTTCTAAAAAATGGATCAACATTTTAAGAAAAAACATTCAGCATTTTTTATACTATTTCAACATCTTCAAACGTAAATTCAACATTTTTTGAAACAAGAATTAACATTACTAAGCCAAGTGTTTCTGGATTCCCGAGTTTTTCTTGTGGGCGTCAGTTTTTACTTGCATTTGGCCCAAGCCCAAGTGGACCAAACCTGGCCCAAAGCCTACGCCAACAGTAGTTTCATTTCACCCCAATGGGCTTATAGTGTTGTTGAGACGAACCCCCACGTAAAAAGAATTGCAGAGAGCACGAGGAGAGTGATGGCAGGCCCTGCTGCTTCACGACATAGCAAAGGACATGAACTGCACGTGAGATGATCGGGCGAGGCAGGCTCCGTGTCCATCCATGTCGCCACCTATTTTTTTCGACTGTTCATCACAACACCTGCTCGTATATTTTATATATCGAATATCATCTTTGTTTAAATAGGACATTGATAAATTATTTACATGCACTCTCACGCATGCATGAGCCATGCCGTGGCAAATCTCATGCGAGGAGAATTCTGTAATGGGAATGTGGTTTTCAAGAGGGGTTGGGAGGGACTGAATATTTAAGCAGCCCAAGTGTTTGGAGCTTAGCATCTGTCCTAGTCGCGAGTGATTCTGTTTTCTTCTTGTAAATTATCAGGGACCCGTTTTCGCTTTTCCCCCTTAAATCATAGGCACATGGAGGAAACCAACAAGCGCGCAGGCAGGGTGAGGAACTTATGCATAATAATCTAATGATCTTGGAAGGTGGCATGAGTTTTGGTGTTACTGACCTTAGATATATCTCCCCAGGTCCTCAGAAAGTGCAGTGATTTCTGCTGGGTATGTACTTTAGACTTTCTCATTGAAAACAGGACTGGTTACTGAAGAAAACTTGGGGAAAAAAGATACTAGATTCAACTATTGTAGGGACAAGACCGATTAGCCAGTCAATCAATAAGCTAGACCAAATCTTGCAGACCAAGAAACACTTATTTAACAAGAAAATTAAAAGGTGATATTGTACTACCTCCGTTCCAAATTGTAGATCGTTTTGTCATTTCTGGATTCATAGTTTTTGCTATGTATCCAGACTATCTAAATTTATATCAAAATCTATGAATCTAGAAAAACCAAAACGACTTACAATTTGAAACAGAGATAGTAGTTGAGAATTGCCCGGTCAGGCATTACGTGGAAACTTGACCGGTAACAAAATCTCTTGCAGAAATATTTCCGGCGGTGCCTCACTTGGAAGTAAATAGTCATGTAAAACCTCTGCCTACGCATGCGCCTGAAAAAAAAACCCTGTGATGAATCTCCCGTGACATCAGTGATGACATCATGCTGATTTTGATATACCTGATGTTTATTTCCGTCTCAGCTTTATGCAATACTAAAGTGCCAAGTGCTTGATGACGTGGCAACAGGATATGGAGTGAACTATTGTGTTCTTTCTGGTCTTTGCTGATGTCTGTATCCCGGTTTATCTTTTCTGCTTCCTATTCTTTTATCGGTCCCCGTCTCTAAAGACTGAACGTAATCTGATAAAGATGACACCCTTCTTTGGCTTCTCTTCTTAAACTGTCAAACATTCAACCTCGGAGAAAACCGGTAAAATGTACATCTGTTTTAGCTTTCCTTATAAGAAAGCGCCAGGAACTCTGCTAAATGCTAATCAATTTACTATCGGCGTTCGTCAGGCGTCCCCAACAAAGTACAGAGTCTCGTAGTTGCCACATATAATAGTAGAAGAACAGACGAAAAGAGCACGGGACACTTTCAAATGCTAAACGCTGAATTTTGAGGTGATTCTTCACGTGCTTTTTAGGGGTGTAAGTGGCGACACCGTTCAGTAACATTGGGTCAACTAGCTAGTTTATTTTTACCCCACTACTTCTTTTGCTTTGAAATCTGAATTAGTCCATTTTAATGAGTGTTGGATTAACTCAATAACCCAAAGAAAGGCAGGGGCCATTTCTCTAAAATAGCTTCACAGAAGAAGGAAAAAAAAGTGGTTTGACCCGGCTTCTAGTTTATTTTTGCTTTGCTTTACAAAATGGCTTCATGCCACAATATCTTGATTTGTGCAAAATCGATAGCCAAAACCATTATAAACCCTTCCAAACAGGTCTTTACACATGCATTCTACTTCATCCGTTTCAAATTACTATTCATTGTTGACTTTTTTCACAATATTTAACCATTCATCTTATTCAAAAATTTAGTCTAAATATGTGAAATAATAAATCATGATTAAATATATTTGATGATAAAGTAAGTCATGAAAAGAATATATAATACTTGCATAGATTTTTGAATAGGGCGAATGGTTAAATATTATGAAAAAAAGTCAAGGTAGTATCTACTACTGTGAAATCACTTAATCTTTATTTTTTTCAATTGTCCGTGTATATAAGATGTCTTCATAGTTCCAATTCACCACAGCTGTGTTAGTCAAACTTGAGGAAACCATTGATGTACCCACCCACCCCTTCCCCATCTTTATAACATCAATAAGCAATAATTCTTGTCTCCAGTTCGCCTCTTACTGAAATGGGAGAATGCTGAACACAAAACCAAATGGGAGAATCCTTGATTTCTGATTGGAGCTCTGCTGGCGGTCTGGCTGTAAGATACTTAGAAAGCAACGTTAGGAAGGTGGGTCGTTGTCACTATCATAGTATCCTGTATTGTATTGGTGTTGTTAGAACAACCAGCATGGTTATATTACTATTTTGAGGAACGATAGCTAAATAATATAATTATTGGTGAGCATTAGGCGATGCTACAATAACCATCCTTCATAGCACTATTCCTAAGCGGTAGCTTCGTACCGCCAAGTGACAATGCAAGTATGCAACCATGACAAGGAGACGGCCGGGTAACGTGAGATGTTTATTATATATTTAGTGGCTAAAACTTTGGAAGAATGCTATAGAGTAAACAATGCTAATTTGGTAATCAGCCATAGCTTAACCTAAAAAACGGAGGAGAAACCATTACAATGGTTTGGTGATTTGACAGAACAATTACTTTGGATAACTATCACATACAAACCAAGTGTGTGTGTGTTTTTTTTTGGGGGGGTGCTATATGAAGACCGAATCCAAGAACATCTACAAATGAAGAAAATATACAAATCCAACAAATGTAGGAAAGTGTTTGTAGTCCGAACCTCCCCCCCCCCCCCCCTTGTGGTTGTATAAAGAAAAACCTTTCCTTTTGCGGGGCACTAAAAATGTAATATCTTAGGTCATTGAAATATTAGATCAGTAACCACTCAAAAGATTCATAGTTTCTTTTTTGTAAAAAAAGATTTTATGAGATGAATTATATATTTAAAATGATTTAAATAATTAGATTTTGTAAAAGTGACTCGTTGAGCTTTCATGTTTGAGCTATATGACTAAATGATTTATTGAGCTTAATTACATTTTATGTTTGAAACATTTTAAAATGATATGCTTGCTATTAAGAAACCATATTATTTGTGCAATTTTGTGTGTCCAGCTTGCAAACTTAATGATTTGGCTCGAGCTATTACCAATACAAGCTGAACTACCTTTCTTTTTTCTAGTTCCTAATGAGATAAGCCAAACTGATCTAGCTCATTATGTTCACAAGGTGGGGTGAGCAGAGTTGAGCCGTGGCTCGACATCTAGCCCTAAACATAGCATTCAGTGGCGGAACTGGGGGGTGGCTGGCAGGGGCCATGGCCACCCCCAACAAATGAAAAAGAAAATAATACCCTTAAACATTTTTCCTTAAATATTATGTTTGTCCTGAACGATGGCACAATGATTTATCTATGTTTGTTTTCCTCACTAGGGTTAAAGTGCATATTGACAAGTTACTGCATATGTGCAATATGCTGAGAGGTCCATATTTTGGGTATTTTCTTAAGAAATTTCGGTACATCAGTTGTACCCCCATGCACCTACGGTATATCCGCCTCTAAAATTAGACCAAATCCTTGTAGTATACCAAGGTAACATCTAAAAAAAGATACTTTATTCTTTTGATAAAAAGTCATGTGGATGGCAAGATTTATTTCTATATTGAGAGAAAAATCGCAAACAAAAGTCACAACAGATTTGATTATCGATGATGTCAATACGTTGAAGAATCGTGGAGTGAAATTTAAATGATCAAGTAAGATATATTGATTACTTTTAAAATCTATTCGCTTTTGTGTATTGTTATTGCATAATTAATTACTATAATCATGGTACGGTAGTGTACGCTTGCGTGAATAATAGAAAATTAGATCAATTTGTTAATTTTTTGAATCAACAAATATTTGCATGGCCCCCCCCTTTTATTTTCTCTCCGGTTTCGCCACTGATAGCATTGGACTACACTACTAACAAATTAATCATGGCATTGGTAGCATCATACTGGGCGGACCGCGCTACTTGTGGATTAGCCGCAGCTTGCCATTATATGTTTGATATCTTGTTACGTCATCAGCTGAAGCCTCAAGGGACCACCCTGCAATGCCATGGTGGACCAGTACTTTTGACACATGCTCTACTAGTCCCAACATCTCCATGCCCATACAGCATCAACTTGGAGCCAAGATGGGGTTGCCAGGCAAGTACCACCACCCCTACCCGTGGAGTGATTTTCTGGGCTCACAAAGATGCCTTTGCTGTGGTAGGTCTTTCCGGATGGACAATTCTGAGCATCTGCATCATACAGTTGAAGCTTCTAGGCCTTGTTTAGATGCCAAACTTTGGATTTTGTAATCATTACGTCACTGTAGCATTTCGTTTGTATGTGTAAAAAATTATCTAAAAATTAATTAATTAGGCTCAAAATATTCGTCTCTTAGAGTACAATAAAATTATGCAATTAGTTTTTGATTGCATCTATATTTAGTACTCCATGTATGCTATGATATTTTGATGTGATGGAAATCTTCTTTTTACATAGTGAACTTTGGGGTAGAATTTGGGATCTAAACAATGTCCTAGTGTGAATGGAGCATTAAAGTTACTAAGGTAGCGTGGAAATGGAAGTGATTCTGGAATATATGCTCCGCAGAGATATGGACGGCTCTGGAGCAAAATGCAGCTCGCTTTCCGCTCCTTTTCTCTCCCTCCCTCTTTTAGTAATCCGTTAGTCATAAAGTTGTTGCTTTTGTAAATCACAGTATTTATCATCGTTACCAGATTTGGATGTATGGATCGGTTTAGAGCATCTTTATCGGAGGTGTGAGAGGCTGCGAGTGAAAATGTTACCAGAGAATAGGTTAATCCCTCTAGGGAATAATAATCATAATGTGCCGTGCAATGTGTTACAGCAAGTTAACCTAGTGGACTTCCACTTGGATGATTCTCAAGGTCTTGATTAATCAATCCTGCATTTTCTCCAAGATATGGGGTGCCATCCATGCCGCAAACACTGGACAACCCTCAGGTCGCATGAAATGAAATTTCGTATTGCAGTTATGATACCAACTTTAGCACATTCGCCCCCTCACTTATCGGGCCACTGTTCATGTATATATCTCCACTTTAACGACGGACAAAAATTTATTAGTGGATTTATACATGACAGTATTCCTTAACTTCATTTCTCAAGCTTCCACTCGAAAAATGATTAAAAAAAACTTGGGCGTCAAAAGAAAAGAACTTACGAACTTGATGTGTCGGCGTGGCATTTTGACGCCCTGTCAACTAAAATGCTCTGCTAATCTTGATCGATTTCTACTCGTGAAATTTACACGGATCGTTAGGAGCAGAGCAGTTTAGTTTTTTCCGTGCCAATCTCTTTCCAGGCCAAGATCGACAAGGACAGCTCCTGCGACATTGTGTGGCTTCCCCCATTTGTTGTTAGTTAACAACTCCCGATTAGCCACGCCCTCACCCTCTTGCCTTGTCCATTTGTCCGCTGACCTGCGTGGCACATCTGCTTACGCTGGAGTACCAAGGAGAGTTTTGTCACGGATCTGGCCATCTTTGTCACGGATTGCCAGATCTGACGATTCGACGCTAGTAGAGATGACTTTTTCATTCCTGTCTTTAGTCCCGGTTACGTTTTGGACCGAGACAAATACCCTTTAGTCCGGGTTCATAGTTTTCTAGATCCCGAAGTCGGGAGCCCGGGACTAAAATGTACTTTATGAGATAGTTTAAAAAGGAAAGCATCCTTCTGTGTATCACACGTGCTCTATGAGTGAGTTAGTAGGGGAGGCTACCACGCCCGGGACTAAAGGGGTTGGTGACCGGGATTAATTGTGCGTTTTCTACTAGTGCGAGTAGTGGATCTGGTCGGTTGTACCACAATTTCAACCCTCCTCCTGTTTCCCACTGGTAATGTTGCTCCGGTTCAGATTTGGTTCAACCTTGTCACCGCCTCATTCCCTACGCCGCCGCCGCCCTTGGTCGAGTCTACAACAACCAGGGGCTTATCTGCAACACTCAGTCGCCGTCTTCGCCGTTGCCGACGATGCTGCGAGCCAACCTCCGGCTTTGAGGAATACACTTTCATATACTCCACCGATAACTTCTACAACATCTACAATTTGGTAGAGAAGCAAGTCCATGCCGGCTTCCCCGGCCTTCTAAACCGACAATTTGCGCGGTCTCCTTCGGCAAGTCGTCTATCATGGGCACCGGTGTTTGCATATTTGCCCTTTTTTTACCATTAACTAGGGGCAAAATCGTATTGACTTATGAATAACAGAGGGCAAAATCACAAAGTTAAAAAAACAGAGGCAAAATCACAATTACACTTCAAAATAGGGGCAAGAACATCAAATGCCCCTTAAATTTAATATATATGTTTAAGTATCTATAAAAAGAGTCTTGTGCATGTGTAGCTCACACGTGTGTTGCGTATTATCAGTCATCGCACGAAATTACCATCCCTAACACGGTTTGACATTAGTCTGTATTGATCTTCTTGGGACCCAGACTATTTTCATCAGAAAGTTTGCCAAGAAAAGTTGATCCAGAACTGTTTATCGGTTATCATTTTCCCATCTAACGATAGATAGTAGATTCTTCTATACGACAATTATTTGACAAGTTACGATAAGATTTTATTTTTCAAATTTATACAGCAAGGTACGTATACGCAATCAACTGATATGAACTTTGGGATCGTTCTCATGGAACCATATTGAATCGAATAAAGCTGGGTGTTAGGAAGAATATAATCTATTCCCAGGTCCAGTCGACGCTATCATCTTTTGTCATAGTTTTATGCTACTCCAGTGCATCTAGAGTTCTAGACCACTGCACACAAGATTCTCCGCTGGTGCCTGGTGCTGGTGCTCGGTCAGCTAATTAAGCTAGCGTGGTTGAGTCAACTGGGATAAGATGATAACGATGAGATCGACGCTGCCTCGAACACAACCAGATCGTCATCCAATTAATCCATCGCATAAAGATCTCGATCATCACTTTCATCAGCAACAATACTTGTCGAATTCTCTCCTTGCGAGTCCGTACGTGTGATTCGTTGCGTCGATTAGCAGCAGCCTACTCCGCTTAATTAGCATCAATTCCGTTGCGCTAAGCGGCTGCTGTCCGCTTGCGACTCGTGACAGCTTCCCCTCAATAAATGGCGCTGTTTTGTGATATTGACATTTATTCGTATATTTTCTAGTAAAAAGGCTACAGATTATTTTTATCATTAGACCAGTGCAGAGTTTCATGACAAAGTTATTTAGACTAAAAACTAGATAACCTTGCCACATGAGTTTTATGGAACGAAACTCCTCTCAGACGCCATAAAATTCTATATCCTCTCTCCTCTACCACATCATCAAAATTGATGACATAAAACTCTTCATAAAACCCCATCGAGACTGGCTTATGAAAACAATTTTAATTGTAATGGCACTATTATTGCTGTCTGTCAGTTAACTCAAAAAATATTTTCACCACTAGTTCGATGTAAAAAAAATCATTTAACCGAACTAGTTTGGATTTTTAAATGAAAAATGTGGTAGAAATGAAGACCCTACTAACCCCGAATTATTATGTAATACCAATGTATCAAATATACTTGCATCCATTATTATTAGCATCCAAGTTAACAAGAGGCCTGAGGGTATTCTTAATTCCAAATAAAAACATAAACACCATGCTTAATGGAAATTACACGGCCGCTATTCCAGCAATACTCCTGGTGATGGCTTTTTATCCTCTGCACGATGAGAGCAAACTCTTAATTTTATGTCGTTGACGATGTACAAAGGCCGTGTTTCTTTGAGGTGGAAAATTTTTCCACCCCGTTTGACCAATAATTAAGGGTATTAAATAAAGTCAGTTTACAAAATTACCTTCACAACCCTGAATTAATTCACGAGACAAAACTAATAAGGTCTTTGACCGCACGATTAGAGAATGATTGTATTACTGTAGTAAATCATGGACTAATTAGGCTCATTAGATTCGTCGCATAAAGTTACACCCATCCCTAAAAAGATTTTATAAATAAACTCCATTTAATACTCCATAACTGTAAAATTCCCTTTAGAAATATATTTACTGTGGAAAAGAAACGAGTTTCCAGTATCAGTGTGCCAATCTTCCGGTGCTACCGGTGCTAAAGGTGGGGGCACTAGGCAAAAATATTTGCATATTTGCGTGTTGCGGGATTCGAACTCGAGACCTCTTGACTCGCGTGCACCCACCTAACCATCTCAACTACGCAACACATGTGATAGGATTAAAGATGCGCTCCTTTTGAAGTAGCATGTGACACCTACATTAGCACCGGATCGTATTTACGAACCGGTGCTAAAGGGCCTTTAGCACCGGGTCGTAACACCACCCGGACCCTTTAGCACCGGGTCGTAATACCACCCGGTGCTAAAGGAGGGGGACCCTTTAGCACCGGGTTGTAACACCAACCGGTGCTAAAGGGGACTTTTAGCACCGGGTCGTAATATCACCCGGTGCTAAAGGGTTCCCGAGGGCGCCCCAATTTCACACCCGGTGCTAACGTTACATTAGCACCGGATCTTGAGTGCACCGAGGCATATGAGGGGTGTGGATGTGAGTTATTCTTGTAGTGTATGTTCCTGTCTTGTTCACGTTTTCGTGTCCCCCAGCCTTCTGAAAAAGAAAGGCCCGTCCTTTAACTCCACAAAAATACTAACAGGAAAGACCCTAAGCTTTATATACGCCGCCTATGGATTTCCCCGTTGTTTGCCTTTCTTTTCACTCACGTGCTCAATTTGGCAACCACAGATTCGTTGAAACCATCAACTTTGTAACATCTCATGTAGGGCCAGAAATGTTGCATGGTCTTTCACGAGTGACATGTTTAGTCGTCAATAGTTAATAATTTACATGCAAATGCTATACGTCGCTGCCAAAGTACATTGTTATCAGATTGATGTATTATATACTTCCTCCCTACTATAAAAGTAAAGACTGTTTTTGTTTTGTCCTAGGTTGAACTTTTCTATCTTTGACTAAATTTATAGAAAAATAAAAAAAATACACCACTATAATACCAAATTTGGGTTAGATTTACGCACATTTATTTAATATTTAGGTGTTAATATATTTTCCACAAATTTTATAAAAATTAGAAAAAAAATCATTTATTAGCACAAAATTAAATCGACCTATACATGGAACTAAGGAAATAACTAGTTTAAAGAAGCAAGCAACATACAAGTATACAACTAAAGAGCGGTACTCACCTACTCGTTCAACTTCGTAAGCATATAATTGCTATTGTATCTTTCTTATAGATTCCACTACAAGAAATTTCCATGTCAAAGGACAGAAGTGACAGTTTTTCTTAAACGGATGTTGTATCCTTTTCTTTGCCTCTAGTAGTATTACAGTAGGTACATTGTTACACGTTAGCAGCTTTATACACGTCATCTCATATAGTTTCACGTAAGTTTTTTGCTGACGTGGAGGAGAACCTCATGAGGTAAATTTTAGGACTAAAACAACTCCCCTATCATTATACGAGTTTTGTTGCCATGCAATCAATAATATTTCTTTATTTTTTCATAAATTAAGGGATACTAATCTATCAATCCGTGCTTCCGCACGGGTAAAGAATTTTAAGAGACATAATTGTAAGAATCCATGCATAACTATATAATATGTAGTTAATTAGCATTGTTTTTTCCTTCTCTTTCTTTATGTGTTCATATTCTATCACAGTATTCATATTGATATTTTATTGTCCTTACTCAGTTTTGATATACATGAATTATTAGCCACTCTATATGATTTTTATTCGCCCTCTTAGTTTTTTTTCCTTTTACATTGCACCTACATGTGTTCAGTTCAAATATTAGCTTAGGTGTAGAATGACTACTACATGGTTAGAATGTTTGATCTCTCTCACCCACCAGCTGCAATTTAAGCCCCACGGGCATACTCTTTGTAGTCGGTGCCCAGATTAATTGTCACAGTTTATGTCGGGAGACTCATCCACTCTGCCGACTTCCTTAAATAAGGTTATGTGTTTTCACATAGAAATATATATGCTCATGACTTGCTTCCAACACGTATACATGATCTATTTAATGACACACATCATGCATCTATACTTGGAGTTGCCTTTTTTTACGTTAGTAATAACATGTGTGTCAAACACAATAAATCCAATAGCTATCATTTTCAATGATAATTAGAGTTTAATGACTTCATGGCTGGATGCTTGAGATTTTTATGAGAATTTTTTTTGGATTCATCCTTTTCTCTAGCATATCTGATCAGCATTAACATGGATTTTCAAAAGGAGTAAATAATAAGATAAGATAGTTTTACATGTGTAGATTTTTAAGCAATATATAGATGGTACACCTTGTTATCGTACTGCCATATATTGGACGACACATCACTATTGTTAAACTTAGCACCAACTAATTAATTGATTTTTTTCTTACTTGCTGAGATCTTTTTTGCGAAACAGTTTCCATATGTTATTTCATCTTGTTAAAATTCAAATCCTTCCCGATATGCTAGTGAATGATAATTGTCTCTTCAAATCACCAAAAATTTTCAGAATCTTCACTATCTTCATTCATGATTTTCTCTATCCAAATAATGTTCTCGAGTGCAAATTGATTTAGATCAGTTGGTAAAGTTCATTCTAGGAATTAACCGGTGTTGTTCTTTCAGTGGTGCGCATAGGAGTAGGGTATGCATATATGAATTCATAGGAGTGAGTGTGCATGCGTGTAAGCAAGTGTTGACGGTCATGTATGCCCGTCGAGCATGGCTGCGCTCTCGTTCCCCTTTTTCTTTGCAGCAAATAAACACATAAAATGCGCTGTGTGGTTCGAACTCAGACCGTCGTGCCAGTGTGGTCCTCCACATTTGGTTGAACGTAAATCTCTAATTTTTAAGACATCTAACGATTACAATTGTGAGGTAAGATTTGTGAAAAGAAGATTAAGGGTCGGATCTTTCTGATTATCCTGAGGATTTCTAGAATTTATCTATTTTTCTAGCGCATCTCGTGAGAGTTAACGTGGAGCTTTTTAAAAGAAACATCCAATTAGTAATAGTAGGATTATATTAACACAAGACAGTTAAAACAACAACCTATTATATATGTCGTCTAATAAGCTATTTCAAGATCATGTGTCACTGCATAAGACCCGCCATTAAACGACACAATACATTTGCTCTCATTTTTGGCGCGCGGAGCAGGTACCTCATATGGGTGGAACCAGACAATCTCATCCTCTCATATGGTGACTTCGGGAATCTCCAGATCTCCCGGGCGTTCAGTCCTTCGGAGGTGCTCATAGGGGTAGGGTTTGAGTACGTGTATTCATAGGGGTGACTGTGCGTGCGTGTTGTGAGTGTCTGCGTTGTACCATGTAATTCTAAAAAAACTGCAAAAAAAAGGGAAAAAAAGAAAAGATAACTTATACGGAGTACCTACTTATGCTGCCTATTATTGCTAGTGCTTTTTTTGTGCCATGACTTTGTTTTCTTGTTGCCACCATCAATCTCGAAGTATGCATAATTCCTTCATGCCACTATCATGCACCTAGGTTATTGACATTCTTAATTATGCCATTGATTAAGATGGACACAATTACAGTTATTTTCTTTTAGTTTATTCTTGATAGATAAGAAATTTATGGAAAAAATGGAAATAACAAAGGTAGGCAACATTTGCACTAGAGAATCAAATATATTCCACGTAAATGTAAACTTAATACCCCAAATATTGTGATCCTAAATGTTTGCTATATGCAATACATCTACTTATCTTTTTGTACCCAGTTCACACTCTTGAGCATGTGCGTCCCATGCATGGTTCATCCACAGGTGCGATGTTCAACGAATTACTACCTCAATTTGTTGCATGGCTTGGAACGACTAGACCTCGTATCCGTAATCGACATATGGTGTCCACATATGAAACAATTTAGAATAAAGAAACCTTTTGACATCAAATCAATCCGATTTCTTAAATTATGGATACGCACAAAATTATTAAACTATGGATACGGACAAATTAATGTCTATAATTTATCCATCATAATCCCCCATCCCTCTTCTTCTAGACTCATCGTAATCTCCCTCTCAAAAGTCAAAACTTATGACTACCATAATCAAAATAGCAAACCAAGAGTACGTACGTAAATGTCACGGTCGTCCCTCCCATGCAATAAACAACATACTCGCTCTGCATGCATCGACCAACACGGCCGATCGGTGGTCAGCCTCGGCCACCCAAGGAAGAGTTCAAAATTCCAAGGGCATGCAGTTCCTCTTTGAACCCCGGAATTCCAGCCTCCAGCTGCCGGCCTGCCCTGCAGAGAGAGCATGCATGCAGCAGCCAAGCCAGTCAAAGACGTTGGCGATTGCCGCCGCGATGAGATGAGAGTAACCAGGAGGAGCGCCTAAATTTGGCCGCACGGGATCCGGGCGGAGGCGTGGACTGCGCTGCGCGGCGTGCCCCGCCGGTGGGCCCCGTGGGCAGGTGACGTGCCCCCCTCCCACGCCTCTGACCCGGCTCGCGCCTCCCCGAATCTCCCTCCCCCAACTACCCTCCCACACCACTTCACTCTCTTGGGATTTTCTTTTTATCCAATATATATATATATATAAATATTTGTTGTTTATCCACAGACGAAAAGGTAAAAATATGTGTGTTGCTCCGTCCGTTTTTCTCGTGCTGGTTTTTGACAAGTTCATAGAGAAATGTGTGTAGAGCAAAAGAATATAAAAGAAAGAGGAGGAAAAACGTATTTGTGTTGTATTTATAAGCAACAAAACCGAAAGCGATGCCTACTTGCATTTGGACCTCCTTGTTCTCCTTCACTCTGCCTCCCCTTCTGCATCACCAACAACAAGGCTAACACACGCCAACCCAAGAACAAGGAGGGAAGAAAAAAAAAGAATTTTGATTGCTCAGAGCGCAGTAGAATAGTACGTCTTTGATCTCTCCTTGTTCGAGGTCAGTGCACGAGGTAATAATGGTGGCCGTGGAGGCTGCGGCGGCGGGGGCGGCGGCTGCGGCGGAGGGCCCGATCCGGGCGGAGCCCAAGGTGGCCGTGGCGCCGGAGGCGGAGGCCGAGGTGGAGGCCAAGGGCGGCGCCCCCGCGGCGGGGGAGGCCGCCGCGGAGGAGGAGGAAGAGGAGAGGGAGTACAAGAGCGACATGAGGAAGCTGGAGGAGCTCATGTCCAAGCTCAACCCCTGCGCGCAGGAGTTCGTGCCGTCGTCGCGCCGCGCCGCCGCGCCGGGGGCGAAGCCGGCGGGGGGAGGCGCGCTCTCCGCCGACGCGCCGGTGTTCGTGTCCGCCGCCGAGTACTACGGCGCTGCCGGCGGGCACCTGCAGGTGGCAGGCGGCGGCGGCGTTGCCGCCGGCGGAGGGAGCAGGGACTCCAGCAGCGACGGATCCAGCAACGGCAGCGCCAACCCTCTGAATCGCCGGGTCGGTGAGCTGTAATTTTTTTTTCTTTCTTTACGGTTCACCGAGTCTTGATTTGACGGGCTTTGGTCTTTGTTTGACATTTCGTTCCTGTGATCGCCGGATAATTTGGGGATTTGCGTATTGCGATCGTCTCGAACCGATGGGTTTTAGGCGATGGCGATCGCTTTCTTCTTCGCGAGATTTCGTTTTGTCCCTTTCTTTTCCTTGTTTTATCTTGAGCTGCGAGAGAGGGTTTATAATTTAGTTCGGTTATTGTTCTCTTCTGAATCATTCGCAGAATCGTATTAGATTAAGATATGAAATCCTTTCCCCCCTAAACATGACAAATTGATCTTGTTAGTTTGCTAAGAAATAATTGATCGGTGCTAACTGGAGATTGTTGAATGATCCGGTACGGCAGTTGCCAAGAATTTGATACGTGATTCGATTGGATAGTGATGGGCCACTGTGCTTGATGTCAACATTCATTTCCCTGGACCTCCATTTGGCTTTTAGAATTTCAGAATAAAATGTTGCGGCAATTGTGTGACCATTTATTGATTCTGGTGGGTACCATGACAAATTGAAATTGACTTCTTGATATCAGAGACGGAGTAGCTTCAACCAGGGGAGGCGAAGGATGGGTGGCCGACCCCGGGCTGATAGGGAGGATAGTGTGCGGCGAACTGTCTATGTCTCTGACATTGATCAGCATGTGAGCACGCTAAAAACATTGGCCTTTGGAATTGCTGATTCTGTGTCAATATTGTTTCATTTCTTCTTGTTGCTCTGCAGGTGACTGAGCAGAAGCTTGCTGAAGTGTTTTCTAACTGTGGGCAAGTAGGTTCTATAATTATTTTGGAAAATATGATGGTACATTTTTCCCCTCTTAATAATGTGATTTAAAACTCTACCTTTTGACCCGGTAGGTGGTAGATTGCCGTATCTGTGGTGACCCACATTCCGTCCTGCGTTTTGCATTCATCGAGTTTGCTGATGATGGTAGTGCTCTTGAGATATTATCTTTTCATTTTCAGTAATGGTATAGTAAAAACAGTGATGATGAAGTTTTCCTTTCTCTGCAGCTGGTGCAAGAGCAGCACTGACACTTGGGGGAACCATGCTTGGTTACTATCCTGTTAGAGTTTTACCTTCTAAAACGGCAATTTTACCTGTGAACCCTAAATTTCTTCCTCGAGTAAGTAGATGATGATGACGATGACGCATGCTTTATTTAGGTGGCACCATATTCCCTAGGTTTCTTTTTCATGCCTAAAATTACTAATATTAGCTGGAATATGCTTTATGTACAGACTGAAGACGAGAAAGAAATGGTCTCAAGAACTGTATATTGTACTAACATAGATAAGAAGGTATATAAGCCCATATTCCTGGCTGTGCATGTGGTTGCAAAGTTGTGATTCTAATTACATAAGATGCTTGTCCTGAAACTCAAGTTTGATATTGTATTTGGTAATGCTTGTGTGATCTCCTAACACTCAACTGCACAGCTTCTGGCAGTAGTTTTAGATTGTAGAGGGTGGTTCCAAATCAAGATCTTATCTGCTTTAAATTAATTGTATTTCAATTGCTGGAAGCATAAAAATACCTCTCATTGTACAGTTACAATGCGATCCGGGATTTTATTTTTGAGAGGCATTCTGGTTTAATTGAATTAGTGAACATTTTAAATCAGATGCAAATATGTGATCAGTGTCGGTGCACATAATATTGTATTGATATAGTATTATCAGAACACAGTCACTTCCCCTGATATGTATGAAACCCCCTATTCTTTCTTTGTTGGACAAAAAGAAAAAGGATGTTATGGAAGTCTCTTCTCATGTTTGTTGCTATTGTACTATCCAAATCTAGTGCTACTCTTCTAGTGTGAATGGTGAATGCTGAACTTTGTGGTTTCTTATTTTCTGGTGATTAGTGAATGCTGAAACGTGATACCTAAGTGATTATTGGTGAAGGAAAAATGGTTTGAAAGGTTAGCTTATGTGTAATGTTGTATGCATTTCTTGTTTGTGTAGGTTACCGAGGAGGATGTAAAGATTTTCTTTCAGGGTACATGTGGGAAGGTATGACATAAAACTGTTAATACTGGATGCCTTTTGTAGCCTATTCATATATTCTTTATGAAATGATTGACATCTGAACATTTTATTTAGGTTTCTCGGTTGAGGCTCCTTGGTGACTATGTGCACTCCACGTGCATTGCTTTTGTTGAGTTTGCTCAGGTAAGTAAACAAGGTCTTCGCTATTATATTTTGATGTAGTGAAGATGTTGAAGTGCTACTGCCATTTATATATTTAAATGTAGTGAAGATGTCAAAGTGCTTTTTCTGCAATCTAACGACGGGTCTAGGAGTGAGAACTGTGTGAATCTGTTTTTTTTGTAATATGTGATACTGAATAATCTTCATACGTATTACCAATTGAATTTTTAATCATAAGGAAGCTGAACAGTTGTCATAGGCGCCAGTCCAAATTCTGTTATCTTGTCTTCAATTCAGATTTGATGCTCATTTAGCTATCTTTCATTAACTCTGATGTTAACAGAAAAAATCCATCCACTGGGACTTTTGTTAATGTCCCTAAGTTAAAGGAACCTTATTATCAGTATTTTGTCGTAGAAGGTTGTTAACCTATAATAATTTCACATGTTACAATGAACACCAATAATATTGTTAATGAGTCGAATCAGGATAGTACTTGAATCTACTTTTAGGTGAAAGAGATCTATTTGCTTCCTAAGTTATTGTCCTCAAAGCATTTAGGTAAATGACATGATTAAAGATTTCGTGTTCATTCTTTTGTGCTATCGTATTGTATGCAGGCCGAAAGTGCAATTATGGCTTTGAACTTCAGTGGCGTGGTCCTTGGCTCCCTCCCTATCAGGTAAACACTTCATCTATAACCTATATTCATCTCATGATTGGTGATTTTAAGGGCATCATGAATTATCATGTTCTTGAACTTGCTGTCCTCTAACTACACAGGGTGAGCCCTTCCAAGACACCCGTCCGTCCGCGGTCTCCTCGCGTGATGTCCAACTAAGCCCCGATTCCGCTCCAAGCCGCTGTTACCCTTGAGGATGCCACCAGTGGCAGAGCTTCGTCTAGTTGTGGTTGAGCTAGAGATTGCATCGAGATCACTACCTAGCCATCGTAGGAAAGCCAAAACTTTGCTAATGTTCTTCTATCAGAGGCCCGTACATCTCTCTTGTTGTGGGAGGCACCATTTCCGTTTCTTTTGCTCGTTGTCCTTATGTTAATTATGGTTGAATTCTTATATAACAGCCTTTTCAGGCAGCAGAAGAATAATGTCCAGGATCTCCTTATTCTCTCCTTATTTTTGTGGCCGATTGTTCATTCTCGCTGCTGCGAGCGTTTAGTTTGTTCCGGGTCAACAATTCGGGTGGTTGTGTGTTCCTGTTGTTAAACGTGACTGGGAATTCTGGGTGGATGGTGAGGAATGAATGGAACATGTGTTACCCATGGTTGAGCATAGGATCTTCCGCACTACATGCACGGATGCAGATGACAAGGAAATTTGGCATGGAATAGTGGCCCTGCCAATAAGTGGTCGCAAGCCAGTAATGGTCTGAGGCTGGGCTGGGGACCGGGCAGCATCGATTAGCCAAACTACTCCGTTATTAGGATTTTTGGTGTTTAGTTCTATCTCAAAATATAAGGACATCTGGATATCCAATCAACTACTTTAATGAACGGTATAAAAGGCTTTTCACTCCCCGTTTAATTTGCTATAAAATTCTTAGAAACCTAGTATACATTTAGGAGCTGGCGAGCCAGGGTACGATGGACTTTCCTCTCCCATCTGCCTGTTTAGGCAAAGGCAATGTTTGTTTCAGCTTACGGCCGATTTTTAAAGCTTAACAAATTCAAAAGTTAAATGACTCCCATAATCTATAATCGAGAATTCTAATGAAATATGAAAGTCATCTAACTTTTCGATTCTCTGAAATCGAGCATTCAAAATCAGCCATAAGCTGAAACAAAACGAGCCTTAATTGTAATTTGATTAATGTTGGGGGCAATCATTAGGGGTACCCAAACCTATGGGATAACCGCCCCAATAAACATTAATCTTGTCCAAGTAACCAGAAAAAGAAAGCGGAAGTTAGGGCCCACGGCCCAGCGACGACTGAAGGCCCAGCCAAGACGCCCCGCGGCGTGCCTCGACGCGAACCAAAATCTCCGCTTCGCTCGAGGGGACCGACCCCTCGAGCGAATCGGAGAACTCCGCTTCGGTCGAGGCCTGGGGACCGAGCCTCGAGCAACCCACGGAATGGGGAAAGCTCCGCCTCGGTCGAGACCCTCACTCCGACAAACATTAGATGGCGCCCTCTGCCACCGCGCCTCCAAAGTCAAAAAGCAGATTTCTTGTCATCCTGCCCTGACGGCCACGACTCCTCCCATCGTATCCATCAACTCCCGTCACTATGCTGCCAACTGAGGCTCTGTGCAGACAGGCCGGCACTGTGCGAACAGAGCCCGTCACTCCGAGCTCCTGTACTGCCAACTCCGACGACTCGAAGACCTTCGTGGACGTAGAGACCCTCGAGCACACAGCAGTAGAAGAGTTCAGGACGACAAAGGTATGGCGGGCCATTCCGAGCACTATGCGACCAACCCCGGCGCTGTGCGGGCATGTCGCCGCCGTGCGAACAGGGCCGGGTCACTCTAACTCCCTGTACCACCAACTCCCACAGCGATTTCCCACAGAATAAGCTGTGCGCCGGCATGGGAGACCCTCGAGGTAGAGTACGGACGAGCCATTATCACGCTAAGGACGCCCCGGATCCTCAAGACCACTCCTCGACGTCATCACCAGTACAAGAATCGACTACAGCAAACAAGAACAGAGAAGCACTCCCAACGCCATTCCTACTACTGTGCTACAACTATGCCTAACCAGCAATATGCTCCTGTAACCCCTCCTCCTTGGCCTATAAAAGGAGGGGGTGATCGAGCAGGAGAGAAAAAGAGGGAGAGGAGGAAGGAAAAAAGAGAATCCGCATACACTCAGAATAGATCACGATATTGGCACCCTGCCTCAATCATCCGGGACTCGGAGGTCTAGCCTCTCGTCCCAACCTGCTTGTACCCCCTACTGCTTGCATTCCGGTGCGGAATAATACATCACACGCACACCGCTTTGCTGGAAGTACGACCCTCTGACCGGAACCAGAATAAACCCGTGTCTCGTGTTATCTTCTGCATCAACCATCAAGGGAGGGAACACAGCGCATTTCTGCTTTGTGTCGGGACCACGATTTCTAAACACCGACAGTGGCGCGCCAGGTAGGGGATTCGCGCTGTGATCGAATCATTTTATCCACCATCTCCCTTGATGGCAATTCGAGTCGTATGCGACAACCTATTCTCGATGCCAGCATCGGAGCAGCTTCCTGCCGGATTCGAAATCCGGTTCGGGAGTCTCGACTTCAGGGCGACTGGCGATGGCTACAACATGCAGCTCCTGACGAGGAACGACAGCACGAGTGTGCCACCGTCACTCCCATCACTGTCACCGCGACGCAAAAGGCGTTAACGTCAACGCGCGCGGCGAACGCACGCGGAGCGATGCAGAACAGCTCACGCCGGCTCCCCCGAACGGGTCGAGCCCGGCATGATGAGGGCAACAATCGCCACCACCGCGGTACAACCAGCCGGGGACAGCACGGTCGACCCGTGGCGAATCCTCGGTGGGACACGCACCGCAACCATGACCAACTCTTCATCAGCTGACACGAACATGACGGCGTATGAGGATTTGCCGGGCCACCACCTGATCTCGATCTGCAATATCATAGCAACGTCGTCGGACGAAAACTACCCTGAGTCTGGCAACGAGGCAGCCGAGAGCGGCTAGAGGATCCCCGAATGGGATTACTCAGGGCTTCGTGATCGAGAGGCCCTCTTATCATTTCAAGCTGCGGCAGACTATTGCCTAACCTGCTCCGACGACCCCAGCGAGGAGGATTATGATCCCACCAGGGAATGCTTCGTCGTCCTTTCGGGAAAGGATGGCAGAGATGATGTGGCAGGAGAGCCAGCGCACGTCAGAGACCACGAACAAGCGCACAACAATGTTGCGCTTCCACAAGCACAACAGGCCCAAGTCCACGAACTCGAAGCCAAGCTTGAAGAAGAACACCGACAGGTCCGAGAGCTTCGGACAACGCTTGAGGACAATCGTCCTATGCGCGGCGTACGTGCCAGGGAAGCCAGGCGCATAGCACGAGCCCGCATCGAGGCTGATGACGATGTGGACGACCCACTCGTGTTAGCCAGGGAAAGCCAGAAACTCATCGCCGCGGCAACTCTGATCCGAGCCATGCCCGAGCCATCAACACCCGAAGGCCGAAACCTGCGTCAAGAGGCGCAGCTCCTAATCGAACAAGCGGCTGTGCAACAAGCCGAAAGCTCAGCCTCTCGCATCCGCAGTTCCGCCGGCCCAAAGACCAGTGGACCAACGCGGGAGCTCGAGGCATCGGCACAAACCCCGCGAAGGGACAATCTAATGCCACCCCCGCCCTCGAATAAGGGAAAGGCGCCTTCGGTGCACGAACGCATCGGAAGGAAGCCTCTCAAGGAGCGAATCCTTGACACACGTGGTGACATCAGCGAGGACGACGCTCGCAACACCCTTAACAGAAAGAGGCGGGATGGAGCATCTCGCGGTTTTCACCCCCGCCGTGGAGGCCGCTACGACAGCGACGAAGACAAGAGCCCAACGCCAGAGCCCCCAGGAACCCGGGTATTTGGCCGGGAGATTCGTGTGGCCCCGATTCCCGCACGATTCAGGCAGCCAACGACCATCACCAAGTACTCGGGGGAGACGGACCCAAGGGTGTGGCTCAGCGACTATCGCCTCGCCTGTTTATTGGGCGGCGCGACCGACGACGCCATGATCATCCGCAACTTGCCGCTTCACTTGGCGGATTCTGTGCAGACGTGGCTGGAGCACCTACCCGCGAACCAGATCCATGACTGGAACAACCTCGTGAGGCTTCACTTGGCGATAACTTTCGGGGCACCTACCTACGCCCTGGAAACTCATGGGACCTTCGAGGGTGTCGCCAAACACCCAACGAGTCCCTTCGTGATTTCATCCGCCGCTTCTCCAAGCGTTGCACCGAGCTCCCGAGTGTGGGTGACTCCGAAGTCATCCACGCTTTCCTCGAAGGTACAACCTGCCGGGACTTGGTACGCGAGTTAGGACGCAGTCCTCCAACTAGCGTAAACGAACTGTTCGACGTGGCCACCAATTTTGCCTCCGGCGAGGAGGCGGTCGGAGCCATCTTTGATAGTGGAAGGGGGAAGCGGACGGAGGAAGCGCCCGCGGAGGACAGCAAGTCCAAAGGATCCGCCAAGAAACAAAGGCAAGGCAAGAAAGGGAAGAAGCCCCAAAAAGCCTCGCGCCGACAAGAGCGGACCGAGGACCCTGACGAAATACTCGCAGTCGATCCTGCCACGCCCAAACCTCCTCGAGGCCCCCCTCGAGGAAGCGGCATCTTCGACGATATGCTCAAGAAACCGTGCCCTTATCACAAGGGTGTCGTGACCCACACCCTCGAGCAGTGCGGAATGATAAGGAAATACTTCAATCGCGCCGCTTCAAAGGACGAGGGGGAAAGAGAGACACGGGCGACGGGAATGGCCAGGGCTTCCCGGAGGTGGAGAACGTCTTCTTCATTTTCGGTGGGCCAACCGCGAACATGACCCCTCAGCAGCGCATGCGCGAGCGCCGAGAGGTATTCTCCATACACAAGGCGGGGCCGTCGTACCTCGATTGGTCAGAGGAGGCCATCTCCTTCAGTCGAGACGACCACCCCAACTATATCCCGAACCCGGGGCAATACCCGCTTGTCGTTGATCCTATCATCGGCAATACCCGCTTGTCGTTGATCCTTGGAGCTCATGGGCATCGGCAGGGACAGGCTGCGCCCTAACAAGGCATTGCGCCGGGAAAGCGAGTTCAGCCCCTCGGGCAGATCGATCTGCCTATTTGCTTCGGTATCCCTGACAACTTCCGCAGAGAGATCCTGACCTTTGAAGTAGTGGGATTTCGAGGTGCGTACCACGCCATCCTCGGCCGCCCATGCTACGCCAAGTTCATGGCGATCCCAAACTATACTTACCTCAAGTTGAAGATGCCGGGACCAAACGGCGTTATCACCATGGCCCCATCATTCGAACATGCCTACATATGCGACGTGGAATGCGTCGAGAGCGCTGAGGCGCTTGCTGAGGACGAGGCTCTCGTCGCGGACCTGGAGAAGATGGCGAACGAAACCATACCCTCCACTTCGAAGCATGCAGGCAGTTTCGAGCCCGCTGAGCACACCAAGGCTGTGCCCCTCGACCCAGGTGTTCCCAGCGACAAGACGGTGCGGATCAGCTCGACCCTCGACAGCAAATAGGAGCTGGTGCTCGTCGACTTCCTCCGCGCCAACACTGACATTTTTGCGTGGAGCCCCTCGGACATGCCAGGCATACCGAGGGAGGTCGCCGAGCACTCCCTTCCACGCCGGTGGTTCAACGACTGCGACGCTTCGACGAGCACAAGCGCAGGGCCATTGGTGAGGAGCTGCGCAAGCTCCTCGAGGCCGGATTCATCAAGGAGGTATTTCACCCTAACTGGCTTGTCAATCCTGTTTTAGTGAAGAAAAAGAATGGGAAGTGGAGAATGTGCATAGATTATACCGGTTTAAATAAAGCATGTCCAAAAGTTCCTTTTCCTCTACCACGTATCGATCAGATCATAGATTCAACCGCAGGATGCGAGCTATTATGTTTCCTTGATGCTTATTCTGGTTTCCACCAAATTAAGATGAAAATTTCTGACCAACTGGCAACCTCCTTTATTACGCCTTTTGGTATTTTCTGTTATGTCACGATGTCGTTTGGACTTCGAAATGCCGGAGCTACATACCAGCGATGTATGCTTCGTGTTTTCGGAGATCATATCGGGCGAACCATAGAAGCATACGTTGACGACGTTGTTGTAAAGACCAGGAAGGCGGACGACCTGGTAAATGATTTGCACATTGCGTTTGATTGTCTCCGGGCCAACAGGGTAAAACTGAATCCGGAAAAATGCGTTTTTGGGGTACCTCGAGGTATGCTCTTGGGTTTCATAGTCTCTCAACGAGGCATTGAGCCCAACCCTGAAAAAGGCTCGGCCCTCGAACAAATGGGACCGATCCGAGATCTGAAGGGGGTACAGAGGATATTGGGATGCTTAGCAGCCCTAAGCCGGTTCATCTCGCGTCTCGGCGAGAAAGGCTTACCCCTGTACCGACTCCTGAAAAAGAGCGAACATTTCTCTTGGAACCCCGAGGCTCAAAAAGCCCTCGACGGGCTAAAAGCGTCTCTCGCACGAGCTCCAGTCTTAACGCCACCTAAGGAAGGCGAGCGCCTCTACCTTTACGTAGCCGCAACGACTCAAGTAGTAAGCGGAGTCATCGTCGTAGAGAGAACTGAGGAGGGGCACGCTCTGCCTGTCCAAAGGCCGGTATACTACATCAGCAAGGTACTGACCGAAACCAAGACGCGATATCCACAAATCCAGAAGCTGCTCAACGCAGTAGTGTTAGCTCGGCGCAAATTGCGCCACTACTTCGAAGCTCATCCTGTCACTGTGGTCTCATCTTTCCCTTTGGGGGAGATACTCTGCAACCAGGATGTCTCGGGTAGAATAGCCAAATGGTCCGTGGAACTGATGGTCGAAACCCTCACTTATGCCCCCCGCAAGGCAGTTAAATCGCAAATCTTGGCCGATTTCGTGGCAGAGTGGACCGACACACAGCTGCCCCCACCACATATCCAAGCCGAATGTTGGATCATGTACTTCGACGGGTCAGTGATGAAAACCGGTGCGGGTGCGGGCCTGCTCTTCGTCTCACCCCTCGGAGAAAACATATAAGGCACGTGGTACGCTTGCACTTTCCGGCGTCCAACAACATGGCGGAATATGAAGCCCTACTAGCCGGTCTTCGCATAGCCATCGAATTGGGCGTTAAACGCCTCGACGTCCGGGGAGATTCACAATTGGTCATCGACCAGGTTATGAAGGAGGCAAGCTGCCACGACGACAAGATGCAAGCATACTGCAATGCAGTACGCCGACTCGAGGACAAATTCCATGGCCTCGAGCTCAACCACATCGCGCGAAAGTACAACGAGGAAGCCGATGAATTAGCAAAAATTGCGTCTGGGCGGATCACCGTTCCTCCAAACGTATTCGCCCGTGACCTGACACAGCCAAGCATCGACCTCAAGCCGACCCCCAAAGCTCCTGATGCTCCCTCGAGGACCGAACCATCGGGGGCTCCATATGTCGAGCCCATGGACGAGGATCCTTCGAAAGAGGAACCTGAAGCCTCAAGTCAGGAAATATCCTCGGCGGACGAGGGTGAAATTATGGAAATCGACGAGGCCCCATCATCTCGCGATTGACGTAACCAATACATCGCCTGGATCATCCGAGGGGAACTACCCTCAGATCGAACCGAGGCTCGACGCATCGCAAGAAAGGCCAAGTCGTTCCACATAATCGATGGGGAATTGTACAAGCGCAGCCCCTCCGGAATTTTGCAGCGGTGCATTCCAATCCCGGAGGGAATGGAGCTCATCCGAGACATCCACGCTGGCGTATGCGGCCACCACGCGGCGCCCCGAACCCTCGTGGGCAACGCGTTTCGCCAAGGCTTTTACTAGCCCACGGCTGTTGCAGACGCCAACGAAATCGTACGCACCTGCGAAGGGTGTCAATTCTACGCACGTAAAACCCACCTCCCGGCTGACGTCTTGCAAACCGTTCCCATCACATGGCCGTTCGCCGTGTGGGGGCTAGACCTCGTTGGTCCAATGCGAGCAGCGCCCGGGGGCTTTACATATCTGCTGGTGGCTATCGACAAGTTCTCAAAATGGATCGAGGCTCGGCCAATCAGTAGCATCAGATCTGAGCAAGCTGTGCAATTCTTCACAGATATAATTCACGGGTTCGGGGTCCCCAATTCGATAATCACTGACAATGGCACCCAGTTTACAGGCAAGAAGTTCTTGGAATTCTGTGACGACCACCATATCCGCGTGGATTGGTCGGCCGTAGCCCATCCACAGACAAACGACCAAGTAGAACGTGCCAACGGCATGATTCTACAAGGTCTCAAACCAAGGATATTCAACAAGTTGAATAGATTTGGCGGGAAATGGGTATCAGAACTACCCTCAGTAATTTGGAGCCTCAGAACAACCCCAAGCAGAGCCACGGGTTTTACTCCATTTTTTCTCGTCTATGGTGCCGAGGCTATCCTCCCCACAGACTTGGAATATGGGTCCCCAAGGCTCAGAGCCTACCAAGAGGAAAGAAACAAGCAAATGCGGGAAGACTCACTCGACCAAGCAGACGAAGCTCGAGACGTCGCGGTCTTACATTCGGCTCAGTACCAGCAGTCGCTTCGAAGGTATCAGGCCCAGAAGGTCCGACGACGAGACCTCAGCAAGGGGGACCTAGTGCTAAGGCTGCGACAAGACAATCGAGGGTGCCACAAGCTGACACCGCCCTGGGAAGGGCCCTACATCATCGCTGAAGTCCTCAAGCCAGGCACATACAAGCTCGCAAACGAGAAAGGCGAAGCATTCGCCAACGCCTGGAATATACAACAGCTACGTCGCTTCTACCCTTAAGCTTTCAAGCATTCATGTACATTTGTACTTATTTCAATAAAAATATAAAGAACCTTAAAATGAGTAAGACTAGGCTTACCATCGAAAAAAGCCAAGTCTCACTCGGGGGCTAATCCGGGGGGCACCCCCTCCTAAAATTGTCCCAATTTTAAAGTTTTTTTTATAAAATTCTTTTATTATGTCCATCTCCTGTATTTGCCAAAAGGCAACTCGAGGCATAGAATAATTGAGGCCAAGGGCCGAACGAGTCGAGTGACCGCCTACGCCTTTGAAAGGATACGACATCCCCCTCGTCACCCTACGCTAAAATTGCTCTATGAAGGATACCCTCCTCGACAAATCCTTTGCAAATTCAGTTAAATAAACGTGATAAAGAAACCATAATTCAAATAAAAACTCGAATGTGCGTTTCAAAAACATAAAATTGTTTCAACCACTAGAGTGCTTATTACAAAATATATATATATATATATATATATATATCTAAAAGCTACTCAGGGAGCGGGGTCTTCGGGGTCTTCGGGGGTGGCTTCCTCCTCGTCTTCAGCATCAGAAAGGAGGTCGCTCTCGAAGATTCGCGCGAGGGTGGCAGCAGGCCCAGAGGCAGCAGCATACGCACTCTCCACGACGGCCAGCGCAGCGTCGTCGTCGAGGTCGTCCGCCGCCATGTAACCACCGCTGACCGCCTCGAGGTCCACGACAAAGTGCGTCGAGATCACCCCGAGGGTCTTCTGGACGCCGAGGAGAAGGGCCCCCTTCAGGCGCTCGGTAACACAACCGCCCAAGGCCCTTAGACCGGCTGGCCACCGAGCTGCCCGACTGGGACTCGAGAGCTTCCGGCCCCTCGACCTCCTTACAGACGGCAAGAGCTACTTCCCATAGCTCCTCGAGGTCCTCCTGGGCCTTCGAGTAAGCTACCTGGGGCGACTCCGCCTGTGAGGAGGTCTCCTCCGCCACCTTCCGCACCTCTAAAAGCCCAACACCAAAATTAGATAAGTTCTCGAAAACTCCAATCTAAATTTAGGGTAAGTTCACACTAGACTTACCTTCGACCAGCTTTTCCTTTTCGGCGAGGGCCTCCCGGACAGTGCTGGCCTCCTGCTGGAGCGCCGCCATCTCTCCTTGTTGGGCCTCGACCGAGGCCCACAGCTCTGTGATGGTGACGTCTCCCTCCGTCACCGCTACGGTGAGCAGGTCGATAGCCTCGCCCTGGGTCTTCAGTTGGGCCTCAGCCACGGCAAGCGCCGAGTCCCGCTGCTGCAGCTGCCCCCGGGCTTCGGCAAGGGCGGCACGCTCCTGCTGAAGCTCACCCTCGAGCACCGCCAGCACTTGCGTTCACCGATGGAGCTCGTCCCCTTGCCGAAGGACCTCTTCTGCCATCTCCACGGCAAGTGTCCTCTCGCGCAGGCGTTCCCGCTCGGCGTGGCTTAAGGCCTCCCTCAGCAGATGCACCTCGACGTACGCATCAGCAAGTTCGGCGACCTTTCGCCCAGCCATCTCTCTCAGATCCTGTTATTAACACGACAAATGAAAGTGAAAAAAGAGGGAGAAACCAAAACGCGCGACAAAATTAGTGTTCAAGCTACTTACCCGGTGGAGGTCCAAACCCCGACCAAGGTGGAGTTCGAGGACCTGCTTCAGGGCTTCTTGGACCGTCGTCCCCAAGGCCTGTTGTTCCTCCCATAGGAGGCGCTCGGCCTCAGCAGCCTTGGCCAAGCCGGGCGGGACGCCGCGACGACCGATCCCAAAGTTGCGCCAGGCCTCGAAGGCCGGAATGCCAGGCAGGGTGCCCATGGCCCTCTCCTCCCAAGGGCTCCAGGTCTCGTCATGGAATCCTGGAGCATCCTCCTCCTCATCCTCCTGACCACCCTCGAGGGTGGCCGGGAGGGTCATCACTGCGGAGCCGGCCCCGGGCACCTCCTCGACCTCCGCCGAACCGCTGCCTCCCGCTGCGGTCCGACCCGCGTCTTCACCAAGAGCCGCACCCTCCACCACCCCCGTGCCCTCGGCCGGCACGGAGGTCTCTGTCACCCCCACAACGACACGGGCTACATCCTCCACGGGGAGGGTCAAGGGCGTCTCCCTGGCCCGCTCCTCGCCCGCCACCACCGACGCTCCTCCGGCCACCGTCTCCCCGCTTGATCGGGCGGTCCCTCGCGTAAGGGCCGCCCGGTACCGAGCCACAATCCCCGACACCTGGGGTGTCCCGGATGAAGGCGGCGCTATTGAACGAGGCGTGGCACGCGCCGACACCTTCAGAGCCTTCGTCGGCGCCAACGGAAGCGGCGCCAGTGGACCGGATTGGCTGACAGAAACCAAGTCGACAAAATCAGAACAACAACTTGAGAATGAAGCCTGAGAAAAGAATGGCAACTTACCTAACCCGGACGAGGTGGCTAAGCTTGCGCTTCTTGCAGCTCGAAGGCCGCCAAGCCCCCGAACGACCACGGCCCCTCGACGGTGGGGTCTCGCTCGCGGGCCTCGAACCCGCCGGTGCGGAGCTTTGAGCCCCAGGCACCGACGGGCTCCGAGCTCGAGCCCCGGCAGCCGCCACCACGGAACTCGGGGGGGCGGCACCCGCCGTCGAAGGCGTCGGGCCACTCGAGGCCTCCCTATCCCGTGACGACGACGGGATCTCCTGGCGTTGCCCCCTCGGGGGCGCACTCACTTCAGCTGCCACCGGCGCAGGTGGCGGAATCTCCACGAGGTCCTCCGAGGAAGACTCCTCCGGAGTACTCTCGGGGGTGGTAGGCGGGGAGCGCCCCTCCCTAATTCGACGGCAGCACTCCTTCTCATACGCCGCCTTCCGCAAACGCTTCCTCTCTTTCTTCTGCTTCGCTGCGTCCTTCCGCGCC
This sequence comes from Echinochloa phyllopogon, assembly GCA_033239725.1. Lineage (NCBI taxonomy): Eukaryota > Viridiplantae > Streptophyta > Magnoliopsida > Poales > Poaceae > Echinochloa > Echinochloa phyllopogon. Next base: position 10,696,059 of record BTCW01000010.1, on the reverse strand, counting down.
TTCTGCCTCTCGGCAGAAAGGCGGTTCGCAGCACGAACCTCGCGAAGAGGAGGAGCAGAATGGTACCCTTTTTGAGACAAACCCTGAAGAAAGAATTCAGAATTAAACGATCAGATAATCTCAAGGGTAGAAAGCAAAATTGAATCTAAATCAAACTTAAAACAGAACTTACAAATTGTAGAAAAACCCCGCTTCGGGGCGCATATTGACGTCGAAAAGGGCCTCCTCCTTACAGTCAAGCTTCGAGACCTCCAGGGCACGCCGTGCTCGATGCATGCAGTACTCGAGGACGAGGGTCCCCTCCTTCATCTTCGAGCCCTGCCAGGGCGAATCCGCCCTGAGCTGGTCGAGCCGCAGCTTCCTCTCCATCAGCGGCAGTACATACCGCTGATTGAAGTTTGCAATCATTCCCGCCGCAGTCAAACCCGCCCTCGAAAGCGCTACAAAGGCGTCGGTGAAGACCCGAAGTCGCTCCTAATGGTCGGCGGGGGAAACTCCGTAGCTCCACGCCTCCGGTCGCTCGCGCAGCATTTTGCCGGTGTACTCCGGCCGCTTATTGTCGACGTTGCGGAGGTAGAACCACCCCTTGTCCCAATCGGCGTTGTTGGAGGTCATCGTCGACGGGATGTACAATCCGCTCCGCTGCCCCCGAACTTGCAGGGTCAGGCCCCCGGCGCGGACCGCCCGGCGGAGCCCCTGAGACTAACCTACGGCCGTATGGAGCTCACCCCGGAAAAGGTGAACCCATAGGTCCCAGTGAGCCTCGATCCCCAAGTACCCCTCATAAACGGCGACGAAGACCGCCGCTTGCGAGATGGCGTTAGGGGCAAAGTTGTGGAGCTCCACGCCGTAGTGGAGGCACAACCCGCGGAAGAACGGCGAAGCCGGGATTCCGAACCCCCGCTCGTGAAGCCTCGCCAGGCTCACCACAAAGCCCTCCGGCGGAGAAGGCTCGTGGTGATTGGATGGCGGCGCGATCCACATCGGCTCGTCCGGGTTGCTGTTCGCCGGCAGCACCCCGGCGTCCACCAGCCCGGCGAGATAGGCGTCGGCAGCGATGGAAGGGCTCAACGGAGCAGGGTCGACGACGGTCACCATGACGAACGACGGCGGCGAAAAGGACGAAATCTTGTGCGCGGAAAGGTGAAAGGCGAAGAGCGGCGGTGCTTGGAAATAGTAGATGCAATCGAAAGGCAAGGGCTGGGTAAGGTAATCCTTTACCCTTGTCCCTTTATCTATAGTATCACACGAAGCGCAACCGTCACCCCGACCGCGTAAAAAACGCATCCGATACAATTGACACCTCAGCCACTGACGACCGGGCCCCACGAGTTGGGATAACCACTACGCGCGAAAATCCATGCGACACGTCGCATCGTAACTGCCCACGTCTCTTCCGCTCCGCCTAAAAAGACGCGCCCACTTCGCGTACTCCGCGCCACGCCGCCCACGACTACGGAAATAAACGCTCGAGGCCAGCCAAAAGGCTTTCGAGGTAAGCTACCTCTCCTCGAGGCCCTACTGATCAGGGGTTCGAAGTCCTGGCCCCTCAAGGGTTCGACAGGCACCTCAGATCTAACAGAGTCAGGGATAACCAAGGGCACGCGCGATCGAGCTTATCCTCGAGCATGAAACTCGAGGGTGACCTTCATGTTATATTCAAGGCCAGGATGGAGGCAGCTAGTCGAGGGATCCCACCGAGAGAGAGCAACGAGCCCTCGACCCCAAACGAACGGGGTCGAGCCCTGCCTAGCAAACCTCCACAAGTGCTCTTATGAGACATGTCTCCGGACCACGAGCCGGCCTCCATCGAACGAGGCACGGATGTCCACTTGAATTACCCGCTAACAGCTCACAGAGGCATCCATGACTCGCAGCCCGTTCGAGGGAAGCATGGATTGTGTCACCCCTCCTCCCCACAAACGGGGCGACGAGAGTCGTAACTCAAAGTCAAGAACCGCCCCTGATCGACCTTGCTAGGGCCAAGGCTCGGGGGCTCCTTGCACCACAAGATCGAATTCCTTGAAGACGAAACATGTTGTAGCTCACGAAGGCGCGAAACGCCAGGGGCTACACCCGCGGGTGCGCTAGCACGCACCCAGCGGAATTCTTCAAGGAAAACCTTGTTAGAAGCACCCACGACGAAGAGCCTTTGTCGGATTAAAACATATTCCAACAAAGGCTCGGGGGCTACTGTTGGGGGCAATTATTAGGGGTACCCAAACCTATGGGATAATCGCCCCAATAAACATTAATCTTGTCCAAGTAACCAGAAAAAGAAAGCGGAAGTTAAGGCCCACCGACCCCTCGAGCGAATCGGAGAACTCCGCTTCGGTCGAGGCCTGGGGCCCGAGCCTCGAGCAACCCACGGAATGGGGAAAGCTCCGCCTCGGTCGAGACCCTCGCTCCGACAAACATTAGATGGCGCCCTCTGCCACCGCGCCTCCAAAGTCAAAAAGCAGATTTCTTGCCATACTGCCCTGACGGCCACGACTCCTCCCATCGTATCCACCAACTCCCGTCACTATGCTGCCAACCGAGGCTCTGTGCAGACAGGCCGGCACTGTGCGAACGGAGCCCGTCACTCCGAGCTCCTGTACTGCCAACTCCGACGACTCGAAGACCTTCGTGGATGGAGAGACCCCCGAGCACACAGCAGGAGAAGAGTTCAGGACGACAAAGGTATGGCGGGCCATTCCGAGCACTATGCGACCAACCCCGGCGCTGTGCGGACATGTCGCCGTCGTGCGAACAGGGCCGGGTCACTCTAACTCCCTGTACCACCAACTCCCACAGTGATTTTCCACAGAATAAGCTGTGCGCCGGCATGGGAGACCCTCGAGGTAGAGTACGGACGAGCCATTATCACGCTAAGGATGCCCCGGATCCTCAAGACCACTCCTCGACGTCATCACCAGTACAAGAATCGACTACAGCAAACAAGAACAGAGAAACACGCTCAACGCCATTCCTACTATTGTGCTACAACTATGCCTAACCACCAACACGCTCCTGTAACCCCTCCTCCTTGGCCTATAAAAAGGAGGGGGTGATCGAGCAGGAGAGAAAAGAGGGAGAGGAGGAAGGAAAAAAGAGAATCCGCATACACTCAGAATAGATCACGATATTGGCACCCTGCCTCAATCATCCGGGACTCGGAGGTCTATCCTCTCGTCCCAACCTGCTTGTACCCCCTACTGCTTGTATTCCGGTGCGGAATAATACATCACACGCATACCGCTTTGCTGGAAGTACTGTCCTCAACCAGGATAAACCCGCATCAACCATCAAGGGAGGGAACACATCGCATTTCTGCTGGGTGTCGGGACCACGATTTCTAAACACCGACAATTAATTTGTCAAATCAAGAGGTAACTTGATTAATTTGTCAAATCAAGAGCCGGCCAGTCGGTCCTATCAGGTGCAATAGTCTAAAGAGCCGGGGTGAGGGCGGCCGCCTATTCTGAGGGAAACACGCTACATAACATTTTCGCTGCAAGATGGCTGTCAAAATTTGGGCACTGATAAAATAGCTTTAGCTCTATTGCACATACTTATAGAAGATACACGCTTATTTTTAACAAAAACCATTGTTCCATAATTTATTACGCATCAGGCTTCAACAGCCAATAAGCTCCCCTTGACATTTACATCAAGCAAAACCAAAAGGCTCCAACGTAAAAAACTCCTCCAGAAGACGGTAGCGCCGGCGAACTATCTGCCTACAGGCTTACACGTATCGTCCACCATCTCATGTGAGATGGGTTATTTGTAAACCGAGTATCTGGCCTAGCCGGTGTTCTGCATGCCGGCGGCAATGCCCTTCATGGTCAGGATCAGCGTGTCCTCCAGGCCCGGCGCGTACTCGCTCTCAGGGTTCAGTTGCACCAGCTCCGCGGGCTGGCTCTCGTCAACGAATTCCTTGGACAGGGCAGGCTGCGGGCTCACCTGGAAGCTGGGGTCGCGAATCCGCTTCAGGGTGTAAGCCTGGCAGACGTTCAGGGTGGTGATGTACGACTCACGCAGGCGCAGACGCTGCTTCAGGTAAGGATCGCCTTCGAGGACGTCCTTGTGACCAGCAACCTGCAGAGAATTGGCAATCGTTATAATCATATGGCATAAGACTTCAAAATTTAACAATTACAAAACCCCCAAAATGAGCAATTTTTACCTGCCTATATCTGGCTATATAAATACAAAAATACGGAGTAGCTGAAATGCAAGCAAAACAAAATCTTTTACTGTGAGCTATTGGAGCACTTTACCTGAAGGAGTAGCTCTTTTGTCTCCTCATAGTTTTTCCTCAGCTGCTCTCCGAAGGATTGCAGATCATCAGCAACTAGCAATTTGTCGTATACAGCTGCGATTCCCGGGTCTCCCTTGGCGAAAACCATCTCAAGCAAGTCAAGAGTGACCCTAAAGAATGGCCACTCATTGTACATTTCTTTCAGAGTATGGATGTTCCTGATGTCCTTCTGCATGATATGCTTGAACGCTGCACCAAATCCCAGCCAAACAGGGAGATGGAACCTTGTCTGTGTCCAAGCAAAGATCCATGGAATTGCACGGAGCGATTCTATTCCCCCACTAGGCTTCCTCTTCGATGGACGACTACCAATATTCATCCTACCATATTCAGTCTCAGGTGTAGCCTGGAAAAAGAGTAAGATTTAGTTTAAGTCATAAGCATCATATCACAAGCTCACATAGTTGCCCACCAAATTCTAGAACCAGATTAACAGAAGGTACACTGAATCACCATGAAGGGAGACATACATGCACAATATGAGAATTTTCCTTTCGGCTAGCAGTTCTCAAAACGACAGATAAAACTCAGCTAATTTACTTGTATAACACCAATGTGCAATAATTAAAATGGCATTCTACTTACAAGTGATAGCATTTGTCCAAACGTTTTCAAATTATCACCTGTACCCTTAAAGAATGTTCTAGGGTGATCAGTACAACAAGATGCCAGAAGACATCAGATTTCAAATTTCGGAAGAAAGAAATCATAAACTGACCAACAGAGACCTGATTTTAAGTGCATTTTTTTGGCGTTGGTTTCTTTAGCAGCTTTGAAACAAAGTATAAACATCATGCTCGTGCAAGTGAAAAGTGCTATATTTGTTAGAATACACAATACAGGATACAGGTGGACCTACCGATCTGAAGTATTCAACAAAGCGTGGTTCTTGGAAGACAATTGATCGATATTCTTTGGTTGCCACAATAGCCATTTCATCCATCAGAGCACGCCATTCTGGCTTTGGGGAAATTGGAGGATGCATGCCATGCTCAAGGGTAGCTGCAGTGTAGCGTTGCAAAGTCCTAAAGCACAAGAGCTCCTCTCCAAAGGAGTGCTCGATAACCTCACCTTGTACTGTTACACGAAGTGATCCGTGTATAGTGTCTGGTGGCTGAGATAATATGGCCAGATGAGTGGGACCACCTCCTCTGCCAACCGTTCCACCCCTTCCGTGAAACATTGTCAACTTTACTCCATAATGCTTTGCCACCTTGATCAGCTCCTCTTGTGCTTTATACATTTCCCATGCTGCAGAGAGACGTCCAGCGTCTTTACCAGAGTCTGAGTATCCAATCATCACCTCCTGCTTGCCATTAATCCTATTCATGTACCAGTCAATAGAAAAGAGTCTTGCTACGGCTGCTGGGGCTGCTTCAAGATCTGCAAGTTTCTCAAAGAGTGGAACAACTCTCAGTGGCTGTTTTACATGGCACTCACGCTGCAAAAGCTCGACAGCAAGCACATCAGATGGGGCAGTTGCCATCGAGATGATATATGCACCAAAGCAATCTGCTGGGAGCTCTGCGAGGACATGAAATGTGCCCAAAACATCAGCAGTCTCTTCAGTCAGAGGAAGATCAGAACCAAACAATGGACGCTTGCCCCTCAGTTCAGACAACAGCCAATCCTGGCGTTTCTCCTCTGACCACTCAGCATAGGATCCAATTCCAAGATGTGTGGTTATTGAATCAAGGACGTCAGTGTGACGATCAGATTCCTGCCTGATGTCAAGTTTCACAAGAGCAAGCCCGAAAGTTGATACTTGACGCAAGAAATCAAGGAGACTTCCGTCAGCTATAGGTTTGTCACCACAGGCACATAATGATCTATAACAGAGCTCAAGAGGTTCCAGAAACTGCAACATAGAGGTGGTAATTAGATTACTACAAGTACGTCAGTAACAATCACAAGTATGCATATCACGGAAAAAGAGAGAGAACCTGTTCAACATTCGTAAAAGTTGCATCCTCAGGAATCTCAGAAATTCCAGTTGTCAACAGATGACGAGAACGTTCTCGTGTATGGTACAATTTATCCCTGACATCACCAAGTATGACACGATAAGGTTCATTTGGAGGAACTTGCTTCCAGAATTCTGCAAGAACATTCAATTAGTATCATATACATTTAAGAAAATGCAGCAAGAGAAACACTCTTCGCAGGGGAAAAGGTTATAATCATCCATACTACATGACAGTGTATGGTCTTGCACCTAAGTTGCTGACTACTCTGTATGGTATTGCGGCGGTGGCTCTTAAAACACTTATTTATTTCTAATTTTGGATGCCGTCATACAAACAAAACAGGAATGAGAAACAAAAGGGGCATACTTTAAAGGTCACAGTAATGCCATCCTTTAACTGTTATTGTCTGTGCAGTTTCCAGATCAGAAAGCGAATAACTTCATATGTCAAAAGCAAAGCAAGCATAGGGAATCCAGTGTTCTTTTATAACAATAGGCTAATTAACTGATACGCAAATTAATGTAAATTCCATTGTTACACAAAGTACAGTTCTGTTACCTATATAGTGCTTTGCAGCCCTTTTTGTAGACCGATGTAAATCATCTGCACGGATCCGAAGTTCATCACTGCAGCGCCACATAGAGAGCTAGAATAGAGTATTAAGCTGTTAGCACCAGAGAACAGACAATGTTGAAGCTCCTTGCACATCAGAAAATTATGTTTTATATTGCAATACCTCAAACATTAGATCTTCTATCTGAGAGAAGTACAGGTTAGCAGCCATCATTCTCGCCAACAAGCATACATCCCGTGTAACCTCCGGAGTAACTCTTGGATTTCCTAGAAAACAATACATTATTGAAAGTTTAATCTTTTTTAACAGTTGACAAAGTTAAGGGGAAAATCTTAGTTTCATTAAAAGATGGAAATTAACTAGTCAATTTCTAGAAGAATTGATGCCACAATGACAGGAAGGCCCTATCAATAATTTTCTGTTACACATGCAACTGGCGTCACAATGGTAGGACGGCCCTGTCAACAATTTTCTGTCACAGACGCGACTAGAGTGGAATTTGTATAAAAAATCTTCAATGAAGTTGTTATTTTTTCAGCCAAACACTAGTTTATAAATTGGCATATGAAAACAAGAAGTTACCATCACGATCACCACCCATCCAGGAAGAGAACTGAATAAGAGGGGCATTGTAAGGGAGACGCTCATTGATGCCAATATTTTTCAGAGCAGTGTCAATACGGCGCAAGAATTTTGGTACACCCTTCCATATAGTTTCATGGAAGTAACTCATTCCAGCACGCATTTCATCTTGAGGAGTGGGAGGGGTTCTGCGGATTTCATCAGTTCTGAAAGCAGCCTGAATCTGTGAAGTGTATTAAACGACAGATCAGTAAAAGCACGCTGACAACTTAGGGAAAAGAAAAACAGATCATTCCCACATAGATATTATGCCAGGTGTACAGATAGATAATATGCATTCAAGTACAATTTGTATTTTCATCGCAATTGACTGAAAATGATGCAAGAAGATAGCTTAAATTTTTATGTTGATAATATAACCCAGGTGCTCTTATTTTGAATTTACCATAATATGGTCTTTACAGTAAAAGGTGATCCATATATTAGGAAATGGGCAGTTCAAGAACACAGATCTGTCTAATGACTAATACACATGTGATTAAATCATTAACTTGAAGAACACAATAGCTAATAGCTTCCCCCTATATGACTAATGACTCAATTGATTAATGTATGATCTTTATGAACAGAATAACAAACAGCATCTCAGGATACAGTTGTACTAGAAACCTTTTGGGCTGATGAGCTCTCACAATAAAGTACGGAGTTTATCTTTCTTTTCAAAGAATTTTATTCATCTTTTCCATAAAGAAAGTTTACAGATCAGATAACCAAACTGCGGTGCCATATACAAAAATAATAATCTTCAGTAATATAGCATCATAACTATCCCTGCTGTACATATTTGGCCTGTCCTTTCACCTTGCCATGTTCAAACATAGAAGAGTTCAACAAAATAGTTTTATTTTGAGGAAAATATATGTTTATACAGCCAAGGTGGAGTTTTGTTGGAAACATTCGATGGGAATATGGGATATCAGAATAGAGCAATGTTTCCTCACAACTAAGTTAGAGCAAAATATAGTGCACTCTTCAACAAATTGATTTCACAAGTTTCACAGCTACTTCTGACAAAAATAATTGTGTTCTGGAATTGGTAGAGGTTTAGATTGACAGAAGGTTAGGTATTTGCAAAAGTTTGACAGCTACTTCTCATAACAATTATATGGAGATAAAAGTATGTAGGACAAACAATCATCACCATAAACTCACACAAAGAAAATCTTTGTAGTGGCACAGCATAACCAGAGAACCTTCCAACTTTTGCAAATACTGAGCCTTCTGTCAGTGGTATTATCAACTCATCTTGATTGGGCATGTCTTCTTGGTTTTAACCTCTATTGTGCATATTTGACTACTTTACTGAATTCATCTTGTTCAAGGTATTACGTGTTCAATAAACTGCTAATAAAATGATGGTGTATAGATAATAGAGATAGCATTCTAGTGATTTGGCAGGATCTCAGAACAGGCACCACTCACATAGAGGCAAAAAAAAAAGCAACATAAGCTAATTTGGCTTTCAAGAGTGGGGCCAAATTCTAATAACAGTAAGATGGCTATGATCTGGCATGAGAATAATTGCAGGATCCAATACATAAACCCAGAGCCCCGTCCCCCGACATCATTAGGAAAAAATAAGTCCAAGGGATTATCATCATCATCAGTTAAATAATGGGCACAATATTTTTTCACTTTTATATAAAAAGCTAAACAATCAAAAGTTTGTGGTGAACGCTTGATCCACACTGAACCCCACCACTGACTTTCTATTATAATATTCCCATACCAAGTGTTGAAGTCGAGATATTTTACCTCCCTCTGAAGAGCCTCATCAAGCTCCTGCTTGTCATCAGCAGTGATGTCCTTGGCATACAGCTGCCTCAGGCAATTCCGGATCCTGAACAGCAAAAACAAATTAACACCAGCGAGAACTGCATTTTCCTTCGATGTGCACGAGGCAAGCTAGAATGCTAGATGCCTCGATGAAATCAACAGTAGCCCAACGATAGTTCGCACCTGCCGTGCTTCTGGAGCAGGGACCTCCTGACGGACTGCGTAGGATGCGCCGTGAAGACGAGGTCGACGGTCTGATTCTTAAGCGCGTCGAAGACCTCCTCGCGCGACTTGCCGAGCTGCGAGACGAGGCGCTTGAGCGTCTCCTCGATGTCGGACTCGGTGGGCGCCGAGGCCTCGTCGGCGAAGTCCCCGCGCTTGAGCTTGATCCGGCGGCGGTGCGCGATCTGCACCTCCTCGGCGAGGTTGGCGAGGTTGAGCATGTGCGAGAAGGAGCTGGCGACGACGATGGACTCCCCCGGGGGCAGGCTGGTGAGCTTGCTCCCGAGCTCGCAGAGCCGCGCCTCGTCGCGGTCGTTCTCGTACTCCGCCGACAGCTCGTAGCACTCCTGCACCTGCGCACGCGAAGAGAGAGACCAACCGCGTCAGCACGGCGCCGCCGGAACGCGCGGATCTGGGGCGGCGGCGGGCGAGAGGAGGGAGGGATGGGATCGATCGGGGCGTACGAATTCGCGGAGGTGCGGGCCGTGCAGGTGCTGGAGGATGTCGAGGAAGCGGTCGACGAGGAGGGCGTCGTACTCGACGAGCTTGTCGTCCTCGGAGACCTTGCCCGGCGCCAGCAGCCGCAGCTGCGCGTCGATCGACTGGTGCCGCTCCATCGGCGCCTTCCCCGTCATCGCGGTCGCAGCGGAATCCGGCTGGATCAAATCCCCGCCGGACGGCACAGGGAGTCCCCCCGCCGGCGGGTGCCGGAGTGGGGTGTTGCGGCGGGTGCCGGAGCGGGGGAGGAGGAGGAGGTCGGGGGATGGGCGCGGCGGAGACGGAGGCGGAGGAGATGGGTGAGGAGGTCGAAGTGTTCGTGTGCCTATTTGTACGAGAGGGTGATGGTGATCTGGTGGTGGGGCCCACCTGGAGAAATTTATGCTTTTTGAGTTTTGTACTCTCAGGGAAGTAGTTTTGCTGATTGGTACCTTGGAACTTGGGACTATTTGCAACGTTTGTTTTTCTCGAAATTTTACAGATGCATCCATGGAATACTTGGTACGAATTTAAGAGATTAATTCCTTCATTTTAAATGACACATGCTGTATTGCAAATCTTCATGCATGAATCTAAATATATCAATTCTTCTATACTTTGTTCCACAGGGTGCGGAGAGCATACCAGACAGAGGCACTCTAATTTTTTCATGAGTAAATTGCATCCACCATACAATAACTTGGCAGGTGGGTGCAAATTCATCCAACAACTCGTAAAATGTTCAATTTAGTACGAAAACTTGACAGGTGGGTGTAAATTGGTCCAAAAACTTATAAAATGCTCAAGTTGGTATAATAACTTGACATGTGGGTGCAAATTAGTCCAACAACGTATAAAAATACTTAAATTTAGTATAATAATTTGGTGAATCGAAGCATTTGCATTGCAAACTTTTACAACGGTAATGTATTAAGCATAGTAGATGAGCCTATGAATAATTCTTATGTTTTTTCCATTAGGTTGTTGATTCTCAACCATGTACAACTTATTTATTCATTAATTCAAATTCAAGCAAATTATAGAATGACACCATTAGAATTATTGAAAGACTAAAGTACATGAGAGAGACTTTGGAACCTTTATTTTTTTTGTGCTTCTGCTCATATGTTCAGTAATTCTATAGAAAGCAAGTTTGTGTATGTTCTTTTAGCTCCCTTTCCCTTTCTAAAGAAGTACGGGAGGATTTAAAAATATTTATTTCACATATTGGTTTCTTTTTTAGTTCAACAGTGCATATAATCAAATACGTAGAAAACAACGACGGTGAACTTATCAACATCGAGTATAAAATTAAATATTTTAATCAAAATTAAATCACTATATCAAAATAATTAATTTAAAGACATAACATTATTTTTTTAACATTAAGGTTCTTATTTCAGCCAAATACATTACCAACGCAACACAAATATGAATGCTAAATAATGCTTAATAATTTGCTTTGACGTGAATATACTTTCTATTATGACCCAGTGTTAGCAAATACGCTGTTGTTGTAACATTTGGACTATGGATGCACCAATTTACAAAATTATTGCACTAAAATGAGCATTTTGCAAGTAATTGGATCAATTTGCACCCACATGCCAAGTTATTGCACTCATTGAGCATTTTACAAGTTATTGAACTAATTTGCACCAACATGCCAAGTTTTTTCATTTGGCATTGTATATTTGTATTAGAAGAAATTGGAACATATTTATCAAGATGTTCTGTTGCACGAAGGGCACCCCTGCAAAAGTCAGCATTGTGATGCACTGTACCTCCTTTGATCATAAATATTGTACTTCAGTATTAGAAGTCCTTTAGGACAGCGACACAGTCATTAAAGCACAACTTTCTATAAAAATATTTCTTAAAAATTATATATATATAATTAATTTTTAAGACCAATCTATTTATATGATTTTCACATTTCCAAACTCAACGACTTAAATGTTATTCATGATTTATATTCTCAATGTTTGACTCAAACCTTGTCTAAAAGGACTTCTAATACTAGATCGGATGGAGTATATATATTTTAGTTGATTGGCGGGGTCACCAATAGGGTGCTCTAACTTGCAATGCTTGTAAAAGTACACCATTAACCAACAAAATTTTAAATGAATTTGTTTTACGATAAGATTAAGTATTTGTATTTCTCCTTTTTTTCTTGACTTGTTGGTTTTGTAAATGATATCAAGATAAAGTCACGCAAATGCTGGAGCGTGCTAAAAAGAAAGAAATAGACCATGATGATGTTCTTGTCATCCTTTTCTACTCGTCCTACGTATTTGTTGACTTCAAAATTCAAGAAAAAGACATGCAAAAGTCTGACCGTGCTGATATAAAGGGGAAAATGGCCATGGTTATAGGCTCGGTCACTTTTCTCTTCCCATTTTCTTTTATGATTTCATATGCGTAATAGTGTGAGGAGGATAAGTTCTGAGTTGTGAAACATGTACAAAATTATTCTTTTAAAAACATGTGAATTTGTTAGGATACTCCAGGGAAATTATAATTTGACGGTAAGATAATTTGGCATATACAATTTAACATATATGAGAGAATTGCATTATGAGGCGCTAGTGTTGGAATAAAAATTAAGTATTTAGTAACCAGCCGATTGCCGCGCTAGTATCTCTAAAGTAATGATTGCAGCCATAGCAAACTAGATAAGGTGGAGCACGTACAGGTCCGACTACTCTTTGCTGTCGTTGCGTTGTTTGTGCCCTTGTATTATTCCTAAGTTAGTCATCATGGTGGACTTGACTTTCACCTAAAATGACGAAATAGCTACAGTTCCAAAATGACGAACTTGAATTTTCTTCCTCCTCGAATTCTTTCCGCACGGCCTCTGATTGCCGCCTCTAGTGGACCATACACAGTCAAGATGATGACAATGGTCACACTCAATTCATTATCAAAAACAAAAAAAATCGTCACACTCGATTCATTTATTTATTAATCCATGAGACATAAGAAATCCCCTCTGAAAAAGCTTGGAGGACAAAATTATACCTGTGGCACTTCATCGATCCCTACCAACTCGCATACTTTATTACCCAGTTGCGCAAAGTTTGCCACCGTCCCAGGAGTTTTGTACTCAAAATTTGGTAAACAAACATAAAGTATCTCAATCATTCAAGCTAAACAAACATAACCGCGGCCAAGTCTCGCTCCTCACAGCAATCCCAAATCAAATACGCAGATGGAATCTGGCATGTACTAATAAAGGTGCATGAAATTTATGCAGCCTGTGTTATGTTATATAATCAGGAGCAGAAAACTCTCAAAGCCCCAAGACCTGGGAGCTTTTTTTTCGGACACGCAAGACCTGGAAACTTGGTATGAGAGAGGTGGGGTTTAAAAGGATAACAATGGGAATGGTGTGTTTCACGAGGGTCTGTGTGCAAAATGCTTAATCCAAAGCCGGAGTTTGCAGAGGTTGTTGACGTTCCAATGGGCGGCCCTCGTGGGGTGGGATCTGTGGGGAATCTGGATTGGATCTACCACCGCGGCAGGCACAGACGCACAGTGCTAGCTGCTGCCGCCGCCGCCGGGGGCCATCGCCTGGTAGCCATCTGTGTTGTCCGTAGCCTGCTGCGCCTGTGCACGATCCATTGGTCAAATATTGCGAGCTCCGGTGCACCATGCCACCATGCAACATCGATGTCAACAGGTAAAGCAAAAGATGACCCAATTAAATAAATGGATCCGGCGCTCAGAAATGGAAGAAAAAACATGGGTTATTTTTCTCCGATCTGGCCAAGTTTGACTTGGAAACAAATAAGATAAAACTTTATCGCCTGCATCTGCATATAGTAGTAAATATCCTGTTCAAAGTTTACAAAACTAGCGTATAAACGTTTGAGCCTCTGCTGCCTGGGTGAATAATCCGGCTGTAATCAAATGCGAGCAGTGAGTCGGAACGTGTCCCGTTGCGTTAGCATGACGCGCGCCACAATTATCGGCATCACGGGGCACACACTTTTGTCCGCTACCATAATATAACCACTCAATTAATTTCATTTATCAAATCAAATCACGCAGGAGATGACAGCATTGAACCAATTAACCAATACGCATCGGTGTCACTGTCACCAGTCGCGAAAACACCAGACCGATAAAATAATTGCGAGGAGGAGAAGAAGAAGAAAGATCCCTCTTCGCTTTCGTAGTAGTACGTGCTTACGGCGACGAGCTGCTGTGTTCGCGTCCATCATATCGATGCTTTCTTTGCTTCTTCTTCTTCTTCTCCTTGTACCTTGACCTCGCCGCCCCGGCCGTCCCGAGCACGCAGCAGGCGTCGCTCTCTCCCGGCGGCTTGGACGTGCAAGGGAGACAGAGACGGCTCCGTGTCGTTGTTCTTCGGTCTGCAGGTGATTGATGACTATATATATATATATATATATATAATAAACATAAATAAATGTGGAGAGGGAAAATGGAGAGGTGACGTGGAATTCAGGTCGTCAGTTTGCGAGAAGGGGGCCGGCGTGCGTGCGTGCTCGGATGCGTCACGGCCTTTTTCTTTCTTTCCCTCTGATAACAAAGCGGGCCCACCCAAGTGGTGATCTGGACAAATTGGTGATGGATATCCCTCTCCTACCATCTTTTTAAGCTCTCTGTAGCAAGCTCCCATTGGCTCTCCCGTGACACTTTCGGAGGTACATTGCATCTGGGCAAGGATTTAACACAGGAAGAGTGTTATTCCTCTCACCATTAATTAATCGTTAGCTCCCTGCCATTTTTTATACGGTCAGTGTTCCTCTCATGGAGTAGCTACGACTAGTACTAAACTAGGCTAGCAATTAAGTATGTACGTACTAATTAATTTCACATTATTGATCGAGGCCTGCTGCTGCATTGGCCATACACACAAAGCTAGGGATCGCCATACAATTAGCCAGCAGGTGCTGTCCATAATGGACGCAGAAACGAATGGACGACACGCCTCGTGACCGAATTTCCTTGCCCGTTTGAGGGTCGGTCATCAGTACTCAAGTGGGGGAAAACAAAAACATCAAGAATGAACATAAAAAAGAATTGTCAAGCTAGCCAGCCTCTGAATGAAAGCGCAACGTACCGAACAAAAAAAACCTAACGGGTGTGGGCGTCACATGGGGATCGGATGCAGCGGCCGGTCGAACACGCCTGGTCGGGCCACGCCACGTCCTTTTGCATTTTTTTCTGCAGCGATCACGATGCGCTTTCGACGACGCGCCAAAGCATGGAAAGAACCCAACAGGTAGCCAGGCACAGCAAAAGAAGTGGCATATACTACATGTCTAGAAGCTTGGTAGGGTCGGTCCACGATCTTCCTCCGTGTACCGCTCTGCCTTTACATGCACGTTGTTAACCGAAGACCCAAAAAGAAAATCCCGTACGAAAGGTGATTGGGCATTGAGTACTTTTTTTTCTTCTTCTTTTGATAATAAGGAGCAGCGACAAGGAAGAAACTTGGATCAGTAGATGAAACCGGGCTTCATACGGAGTGTTGGCCCACTGCAGGGTGGCCCATATGTGTACTGGGCCTGGGCTCATCCTCTACACACCCCAATCACGCAACTCTCCGCTTGCCTAGTTTACTGCAGACAATCCTGCAGCTCAACGCATACTGTACAAAGGTTGTTGAATCAAATCTGTTACGAGCACTTGATAAACCTACTATCTTCTTGCCCACAACGGATTTTCTCCCAAGGTCTGCCCCTTCTCTTGCTATTGCTATATATCATTTCTCATATCTTTCAAACCATGGCGTCTGATCCTATTCCACACAGTATTTACCCTGTTATTATGGACTAGAATAAATGGCAACTTCAGCTATGATCTGTCCACACAGTCAAATCACTAAACATGCTCCAACTTGTAACCCCATGAAACACTTGAACTACAGTGATCTGTGGTCGAATCACAAAGCAAGATTGAGATGCCTATGGCTCTGCTCTGGAATGAACCTGACCCGCCATGGAAAGTTACATAACTCCCCTGCCATAAAACAGATGGATATGCATCTACAGAAGATCAGCTAGGCTAGGTAGCAAAGTCAATTTGCTGGGAGAATAGACAGGCAGATAGCTAATCAGCAAGCCAGACATTGATGTACAGTTTAGCAAATACTTCCATATAAACAAAGCCAGTCCATAAAGTTGTTCAGGATATCAGCTGGGGATAAAACCATTAACACAGAAGTCAGGTAAGTTAAACCTTCTATGGACCCTGCACAAATCAAGCTGCAATTCATGTGAATCCAATTGGGAATAATATCCTCTACTATAGCTTACTGTGTCGGATTTGCAGAACTGATAATGAGCTCAAGAAAAAAAAAATGTTCTTCACGGCCAGCACTTTTGCTTGCTTGCTGTCTCATAACAAAATCTTAACAGCCGACAACCATCAAAAGAGGGTATGGCCATTGGCCAATGGTCGCGTTCTGTCAGCATTTTAAGATTGCCTAGAAAGACCACTGCGAAGGTTGTAGCTAAACTTAGTATGCTTAACTCGAGATCTAGGAACGAGAATGACTACCTGCAACTGGTGATCCATCTGAGCATAGCTCCATTAATGACCGACTTTCCGAGGCTTCCAAGCAAATAAAAAAGAGTAGCAGGAAATATTTCTGGAGTAAAATGATCAATAGTTGGTAGCATATTTGGAAGTAATACATCAATTTATTTTTTTAACTAACCAGCTCACCCCCTCCAGGCTGCTCTGGTGTTCCTAGCTCCCCCTGTTCCACCCTCAGGTTATTGGAAGGAATACTGCAATGCCAAGGTAATTCCACACACAATTTGAGGAGGAAAATAGAGTAAGAAGCTTGATGAATTTGACAACATTTGTTGACATTATTCCAGCTTCCTCAGCTCATTTGAGGAGAAGATGAGTCACAATTCACATGTAGATTGTATTTGTATGACCACCACCCAATTCAAAGCTGGTAAGAGAAAACAAACGGTACAAATCACCTGGCCTATCGAATTGGATCTGCTTTGCTACATGGCTCTGGGATCAGTCCCAAAAGGCCAGATATAGACCATCTCATCCCAGCCGGTGCTAGCGAGCAGCCCGTCCACGAGCACGCTCATGTCGATGCCGGCGACGAACTCGGTGTGGTGGTTGTACCTGGCGAGCAGCGCATCCTCGGCGCGGTAGTCCCACATGCACACGGTCATGTCGTAGGAGCAGGACATGAGCATGCCCTGGCGGTGCGGCGAGAATCGGACGCGCTTGACGGCGTATCCGTGGCCGGCGAGCTGCGTGATTGGCGCCCGCGGCGCGCGCACGTCCCAGACGCGGATGGACTTGTCGACGGAGGCGGTGGCGAGGATGGATGGGTCGTACTTGTCCCAGTCGAGCGAGAGCACCTCGTGGTCGTGCGCGGGCAGGATGAGCGTGGGCGCCGGGTCGCGCACGTCCCAGACCCGCGCGGTGCGGTCGCCGGAGGCGGAGGAGAAGACGTCTGGGTGGCGCGCGGACCAGGCGGCGGCGTAGACGCAGTACTCGTGGCCGCGGAAGGTGCGGACGGAGGCCGGGCGGTCGGGGGACCAGAGCTTGAGCGTGTCGTCCCAGGATGCGGAGATGAAGGCGTCCCGGCGGACGGGGTTCCAGTCGAGGCCGTGGACCTCGCGCGCGTGCTCCCGGAGGAGGCGCACGGGGTTCTGCGCCGGCGGGAGCGCGGCGTCGAAGAGGCGCACGGAGCCGTCCCCGGACGCGGCGGCGCAGAGGGACTCGTGGGACTCGGACCAGGCGCAATCGAAGAGCGCGTCGGAGGTCGGGAAGGAGAAGATCGGGGCCGGGGCGGCGCCGGGGCCCGGGCCGGCGGTGGCGAGGTCGAGCACGATGAGGTGGCCGTTGCCGACGAGGCCGAAGTGCTGCGACGCAGCGGCGAGGAGGCGGTTCTCGTGGAACGGGCTGAAGCGGACGGCGAATCCCGGCGCCGGGGCCTTGAACGCCGGCATGGCGGGCGGTGGGTGGATCGGCCGGCGGATCGAGAAAGGGGGACTTGGGTAAGACTTGGGATTTTATTTTATTTTTTCCCTTTTTTTGAGTTATATGGTTGTGCTTGTACTGCGTGCCTGTTCGGCGATGGGGTTCGTTGGCTACTGGGCTTGTATTTGTTTTTCTAAATGGGCTTTTATGGGTATCAGTATAATGGGCTTTCTCTATTATCGTATTATATAATGTCCTGGCCCAACAATAGAGAGCAGCAGCTTAGCCCCTGTTTAGATGTAAATTTGGGGGTACGAGGTCACTTTATCATAAATACGTTACTGTAGCATTTTTGTTTGTATGTATGAAAAATTCTCTAAAAATTGATTAATTAGGCTCAAAATGTTTGTCTCGCAGAGTACAACAAAACTGTGTAATTAGTTTTTGATTTCATCTATATTTAGTACTCCATGCATGTGCCGACATTTTAATGTGATGAAAATCTTCTTTTTTATAGTGAACTTTAGGGGTGCTAATTTTACGTTTAAACAAAGCCTTATTAATGAGTATCAGTATCTCCAGACTAATAGGCTACATGTGGCATTGTGGCGTACACTCTACGTCGTTGTTGTGACCATTCTTGTAGTGCTGCTGAGCGATTGAGACATGCATGCATGCGTTTAGTTTTGTTCTTTTTAGCTAGACAAACGATTACCCCATCAGGCCGTCATCTTTCGCGTGTGCGTGCAGTCTTGTGTTGATCTGCTCGGCTGCAGTAACGTCAGTTTAACACGCCAGGGTAAATCAGTGCCAAGAAAAATAAAAACTAAACCCAAAATACTTGACTCAATCAGAGAGGGTAGTGTGTCAAGATGCAAGTGGGCGCAGGAAAGCCTGCGCACCTGTCACACCCGCCTGCAAAAACCGGCCCAGTGGGCGCCTGCAGACGACTATCTTTTGTAAGCCGGTCTAAGCAGCTAAGCCTGTAAGGCCCGATGGGCTTAACCAACTAAACCTGCGAAGCCCACAGCAGCCTGCAAGAAGGTGTTTCGCTCGTGAGGCAGCAATAGGAGCGCCGCCGCACTGCCGCAGCTGCCTCATCCTCTCCGTGCCGCACTGCCGCAGCTGCAGCTCGGCGCAATAGGAGCGCCGCCGCCGCCGCGCTCGAACACCATCGTCGGTAGCCCCTCCCTTCTCCTCCTCCGCTGCCTCCTCTCCTTGTATTTTGTCGAGTTTGCTGTCAGTTTTCTCATCGGCTCCTTCTCCCGGGTAACCCTAAGCTCGCCGCTTGCTCACCTTCGCGCGCCATCTACTCCTGCTCCTGAGCCTGCCTCGGCAAGAAGACAATGGAAGCAGGTGGAGGAGCAAGAATCGACGACCCCTCTCGGCTTCCTCCAACGGCACATGTCCCCTGTACACTCCAAACGCAGCTCAGCTGATTCTTTTCTTCTTAGAAAAAAAACAATGTTATCAGCATACGGGAAAAAAACAGTATGCAAGGTTAATTAGTTGGCTTTTGTGTTTAATCTGGACAGATTTGATATACTTACTGTTGTGATTATCAACCTGTTTAAATAGCATACACGAGATTATATATTTGTGTTTGTTCATTAGTTTTAAATTATTGTCTCGGTACAAGCAGCTCAATATAATGACATGATCTACAAGCAGCTCAATATTTTTTATGACATGATCTCGATACTGTTTTTTTATTCAGTTCACAATGGCAATGGTGCCATCACAAACTCAGGCACTAGAGGCTGGGGGTTTCTCTGGTGGCCCACCTTCAACCATATCTTCGGCAAGAAAGCGTAAAAGGCCTCCTGTTCTGAATCATCGGAAGAAGCTAAAGTCTCCTACAAGTTCTCAGTTGAAGAGGCCCGCAGAGTTGATTAAACAGAAACAACCAGCTGCTAAGAGATTCAAGCCTGTGACAAGGTCACCTGTGATGACAGGATCTCCCATGATGAGGTTGGTTGTCTCTCCTATTGTGATGGGGCCAAGCTCTCCAGCAGTACACAACTTGCGAAGCTCTCCAGCAGTTCCAAACATAAAGAAAGAGAAGACGGAGGAAGAAGACACTGACAGGATGGGTAGGTGACTGCTCCGGAATTTATTCCAACTTCTTCATTCCCAACGATCCACCGCCTCCAGCGGTTCTGTACTTCTACTGTTCAGTCAGTAGTAGCAGTGTAGCACACAGTAGCCAGTGCGACGACGCACCACCCACGCAGCTCTCGGGCTTCAGATCACCTCACGGTTCTGCCTTGCCGCTGCACATGCCGGAGTTGTCGGCCACCAGCGCGGACGCCTCGCCGCGCCGCGGCAGGCCGGTGATGCCGCGGCCGCACGTCGTGCTGGTCGCCAGCCCCGGCGCTGGCCACGTAATCCCGATGGCCGAGCTGGCGCGGCACCTCGTCGCGCACCACGGCCTCGCGGCCACGCTCGTCACCTTCGCCGACCCCTCCGCCGGCCCGGCCGCCGCGGCCCTCTCCTCCTCCCTCCGCGGCGCCGGCGTCGCCACCGCCGCGCTCCCGCCCGTCCCGCTCGACGACCTCCCCGCCGACGCCCGCGTCCAGACCGTGCTCCTCGAGCTCATCGCCCGCTCCGTCCCGCACCTCCGCGACGCCGCCTCCGCCGCCCCGCTCGCCGCGCTGGTGCCGGACTTCTTCGCCGCTGCGGCGCTGCCCCTCGCCGCCGAGCTCGGCGTGCCGGGGTACCTCTTCTTCCCCGCCAACCTCAGCGCGCTCTGCGTCATGCGGAGCGCCGTGGAGCTCAACGACGGCGCCGCCGACGCCGGCGAGTACCGGGGCCTCCCGGACCCGCTCCAGCTCCCCGGCGGCGTGTCGGTGCGGCTGGAGGATTTGCCGGACGGATTCCGGGACAGCGAGGAGCCGGCCTACGCGCACCTGGTCGAAGAGGGCCGCCTGTACCGCGCCGCCGCCGGGTTCTTGGCGAACACTTTCTACGAGATGGATCCCGCGACCGTGGACGAGTTCAAGAAGGCGGCGGAGCATAGGCAAGGCACGTTCCCTCCGGTGTACGCTGTGGGGCCGTTCGTCCGGTCGAGCTCCGACGAGGACGCCGCCGCGTCGCCGTGCATAGAGTGGCTGGATCGGCAGCCGACGGGGTCCGTGGTGTACGTCTCGTTCGGGAGCGCCGGCGCGCTGTCAGTGGAGCAGACGGCCGAGCTCGCCGGCGGGCTGGAGGACAGCGGCCACAGGTTCCTCTGGGTCGTGCGCATGCCGAGCCTGGACGGAGAAAACTCCGACTTGATGAAACCCCATGCTGGCGGCAGCGATGGCGATCCGCTGGCGTGGCTTCCGGAGGGGTTCTTGGAGAGAACCGGGGGCCGCGGCCTGGCCGTGCCGTCGTGGGCGCCGCAGGTGCGCGTGCTGTCCCACCCGGCGACGGCGGCGTTCGTGTCGCACTGCGGCTGGAACTCGGCGCTGGAGAGCGTCGCCTCCGGCGTGCCGATGGTGGCGTGGCCGCTGTACGCCGAGCAGCGGATGAACGCCGCGGTCATGTCGTCGGAGAGCGTGGGCGTGGCGCTGCGCCTCCGGGCCCGCGGGGACGGGCTGGTCGGGCGCGGGGAGATCGCGGCGGCGGTAAGGGAGCTGATGGAGGGGGAGCAGGGGCGCGCCGTGCGGCGGCGGACGGGGGACCTGCGTCAGGCGGCGGACATGGCGTGGGCGCCAGAGGGCTCGTCGCGCCGGGCGCTGGAGGAGGTCGCCGGCAGGTGGAGGGCAGCGGCGGCGGCCCTCGCCAAGGCTAAGAAGCAACAGTAGCGGACTTGAACAGGACCGTGGTCCATGGGCGGCACCGCGGCAGCACGTGACGTGATAGGCGTTCGGGAACATTTATAATAAATGGTTTATTTGCTGGTGAATAGCTTAGCGGTCAGATCTTGTCTGTTGCTAGAGGAGCAGCTGGCGAGGACTGCACCTGCATCTTCTTCGATTCGTTCGTTGCGGTACGTTTTCTTCCGTAGTCTTGTCCCGCCTGCCATGGGGGCGCATCTGTGCGCCTGAAAACGAAGCATCGCAAGGCTTTCGCATCGCCGGCAGACTGCTCCCGGCTCTTGCCGGTGCCGGAGACCAGCATACCTCAATGGCGGCTCGCCGACGTTTGTCAGAGTTTCCGGAGAGCCAGAGCAGCGAGTAGCAGAGCCACCAGCCGCGCCGTGTGGGAGGTCGGCGGCCGCGCGCGAAAATGGATGTGAGGAAACATTTTTGCTCTTGACGGACCACCTAGAATGTGTTTGGCTTGGGAACCAACTGGGTTGGGTTGGGTCCAATCCAGTTTTTTTTTGATAGAACCAACTCATTTCATATTTGGTTAGAAGGGATAAATTTGATCCAACTTTTTGTTTGGTTAGTGGGTTTGAAAAGATCCTATGGATATCAATTTAACACCCTTAGCCTTGCATTTCAGTGCCGAAGAAAGCAGTAGCCATCGTCTTGCTCCCAATAGTAAGCTCCATAGAGACAACACCTTGAGCTCCTATAGATTCGCCTCCTCCCACATCACAAACAGTCATGTTGGTCTTGATCAGCTCGTTTTTTGAACCTCTCAATTTCTTGAACAAAGAATATGCATCAAATTGACAATTGTCACTCCATCAACAAGTATTTAAGAAATTGGCTTCTAATTGATATGACCCTTCAAATATAAAGGCTTCATATGATTATCAACATCCCTAGGCTTCTAAAATATAGCTTCCTTGAGCCCAAAGTCTAGAAGACTAAGATTTTCTTCAGGAATCACATAATAATCATAATTCAAATGAATTACATTAATCTCAAAAGAGTTAAATGTATCATCAGCACACAAACTTGACGAGTGGATGTTTTTAGGTACACTTTCTCTCTAATTGCTCATTTAGGATCAATAATCGGCATGTGGGTGTAAACTGCCATGTAGCCAGCGTCCTAGAGATGTGTTAGCCAGTTTTATGCAATTTACGTTAGTTTAGTAGTATCTTTTTAGATTTTGTTTGTAGCATCTTTTAGACAAGAATATTGTAAAAATTTTAAAAATCTTATATTTTATGAAAAACATTCATTTTTGATAAGGTGAAATAAAATAATATAACAAACAATATATATTTGGTGTTGACAGTAGGCATCGTATAAGCACAAAAATTTGACTTTTTTGATTCGTAGCTCGGTTTGTAGTCCTTGTCTCTAACAAAGTTTGAGTGGTAATATAAATCCTTAAATTATTGTGTTGTTCTGATATATTGTCCATCCTATATTAGCATCATAGAAACTTGATATTTGTCAGAACTGGTATATGTCAAGACGAGTCCTAATAAATAATAAACTAACATCATACGTACACATATGTTGTTTACATGGCGTTTTTTGTCCATGTGTCATGTCGGTGACCTATTTGCACCCATATACCAAGTTGTTGCTCCTAAATGAGCAATTAGAAAGATAATGTATCTAAACGCACCCACTCGCAAAGTTTGTGTATTAATGATGCATTTAACTCATCTCAAAATTCGTGTGCTCAGGAGAAGATCCATAATCTACAAGTTGTTCGTCGCCTTTTTCTTCACATATTGATGACAACTTTTCATCACAAATCATAGGACTAGGAACAACAAAATCAGGTGTTGTCTCTGGCGAAACTGGTCTGACTGGCTTAGAATCTAGTCTAAAAACTCTGCCTTTCTCTTCCACTCATTAGAGCATCTCCAAGAGATTAGCTAAAAAGACTAGTCAAATTTACTGATTTAGCTACTCTTAAAAATAGATTTGACTAACAAATAACAGAGTAATCCAACAGATTCTATAAAGATGGCTAGTGAGGTAGGCCAGCTAAAAATAGCTAGCGAATGAGGTGGGATGGAGAGCCACTAAATTTAGAGAGTCATTTACAGAGTCTGTTGGAAACATTTTTTCTCTAACAATAGCTAAATTTAACTTAAAAATGATTTGGCTAGTCTCTTGAAGATGCTCTTAGTCTAAGAACTCATGGGTTTGTATTTGTTGAAGTACTTGTCCCTCTATTTTCCTATGTTTGCTCCTTCTGCTCCTAAAAGCGAAGCCTTTGCAACTTCATCCTTTGAGTATGAGTAAAGATCGGAGGACACCACCTTGCCAAGAAGTATTGTGACGTAGAACCACTGCTACTGACTTAGCTTCTTGGACATATGTCTTGACTGGACATCATCCTTGTTAAGGACTTTCACAGTCCCGATCGATCTATATAATATCATTGCATGTAGTCATCTCTAGATCAACACCCATCTTCTGCACCTCTTCCTGCTTATCCTTGGGACAATGCACCTTTTTGGGGAAAGACGCATGCTGCTTCCGGGGAAACCAGTCAAGCCGGTTTGGCAAACCCCGTCTAACCGGGTTGGCATGCTGGTCCCAACCTGATTGGCCATGAGTTAAACAGTCATATACAGCCATACAGGCCATCATATCCTCTCAAGAGCTAGTAGAAAGGAACACACGTTGGTTGATGGATGAAGTTTGGGTAATGGCGTTTTGATAAATACGGTGTCGCTGTTTGTGCAAAGCTTCAGCAAGAAAAATCCATAATTCGTGCAATTCGATCAGCTGTTCAGACTATCACTCAGGTTTACTTGCTCTACAATTTTGAATCATACAAAACTCAATGATTTAAAAAAAAACTAAATCACATGGGACTGAAAATTTTTAAAAGTCTCAGTCTAAACCTCAGAAGGATGAACTGAGTTGAGTTGGATTGATACGTCCCCTATGGTAGACGAGGATGAACGAATTGCCGGCAGGAACACGCGCTGCGCGAAACGGTGCTGTTTTCCGGAGCAAGAAAAAGCAGAGCAGAGCTCCCGGGACGTTGTTGCATCGTCATGCATTGTGAATTTGAAGCGAGAACACGGCCCAACTCAAATGACTGAATCCTCTCCATGTAAAAAGAAACTGAGATGACTCGATGACTCTACAGAGAGTTCAACCAATGGTTCAGTCTAGTGCTCTCTCTTCAGAGAGTGGAAGTACAATTTCCATTCTCTGCACGATGATGATGCCCGCAGAACTTCAATGGTAGAGTAATTCAAAAGGCTTCCGCACAAGCTTGTTATATAATTGTTAATGTTCTCAATCGCACAACTCGATTGAACTGTATGAACTATTTGCCTTTTTTTTGCGGGTACTATTTGCTTTTCTGTGATGCTCGTGCATCCGTTCTTAAACGAAGATCTAATGCAATATTATTTCCATCTCGCACAAGAGGAATATTGGATTATTTGACTTTCTTTTGAGTTCTTTATATTTTTTTCTATATGTTTTTGTACTTGAGATGCTGACATATTAAGCACGAACCTGATTCCATTGGTCTGTCTCAGTGTTGGACCAAAACTTATCTTATGCTTTCAGTAGTATAATCAGTCATAGAACCTTTACACCTGTTTGGCTAGGGATTATTTGGAGCTCGATTTTTTTTTTCAAAATAATATAAATCGTTTTGTGGAAATGTGACCTAAAATATCACGTTCCAACTTCCAAGTACAACCTCTTATCTTAATTTCTTGGAACTCAGAAATTTCAGGAAATCAGATAAGTATTTTCAAGCAGAAAAACATTGAAAACAAGTTTTGCCCATAAGTTCAAAAAGTTTTGCAGAAAAATCTTTGTTTTCAGTTTAAAAATAGAAGGCATTTTTATGTTTGTGTTTAAGCCTATCATAAGCATGAGAAAAAAAATCAGAAGCATGACAGTGACGAGGCATTATTTCAAGTAGAAACCTTAGTAGTTTTCGGTTTTCTGTAATCGTTGTTTACTTCTGTATGGTCGTTGAATTATTCGCTCTCCTTGCAATATTCTTTCTACCACCAACTGCTCTTTCAGTCAGCCTGCCTCACTTTGAAATTTGATTTCACTTTAACGTTAAAATATTACCAACCTTCTTTAAAATTTTTATGTTCCAAATTTTTCTAGGAGCTATGAAGTCACCAAACTGGGCTCTATTATCCCGTTGCTATTCGCCATTCGACAAACTCGAAACAACTACGAAGTGAGGCGCCACCAAGGCACCAACCATACGTGGGCGAAGGCCGAGGGGACACTTCACCATGGCCGCCATGACCACCGGTGCAAGTGACATGTCGCCATCGTCGACGGAGCTGCCATCACCGGCGTGCACGGAAGAGCTGCCGCTGCCTCTGCCGCTGCCGCCTCAGGTCGTGCTGTTCGCGAGCCCCGGCGCGGGCCACCTCATAGTGGAGCTCGCGCGGCGTCTCGCCACGGACTCGCGGTCACGGTGGTCACGCTCACCGGCATGTCCGACCCGGCCACCGACGCCGCCGTGCTGTCCTCGCTGCCGGCCACCGTCCCGTCCGCGGTGCTCCCTGCCGTCTCCCTCGACGACCTCCCGCCGGACGTCGGCTTCGGCACCGCCATGTTCGAGCTCGTCCGCCGCTCGCTCCCGCAGCTCCGCGCGTTCATGGAGGGCTCCCGCCGTGGACCGGCGGCGGCGCTCGTATGCGACTTCTTCGGGACCGCGGCGCTGCCGCTCGCCACCGAGCTCGGCGTGCAGGGCTACGTCTTCTTCCCCAACAGCTTCGCATTCATCTCCATCATGCGCCACATCGTGGAGCTCCACGGCGACACAGCCGCTGCACCAGGCGAGTATGTTGACCTCCCCGACCCTCTCCCCGGCGGCCCGGTGCTCCGCCACGCCGACCTCCCCGACGGGTTCCGAGACAGGACGGACCCGGTCTACGCCTATCTAGTCGAGGAGGCGCGGCGGTATGGCGGCGCCGACGGCTTCCTGGTGAACACCTTCGAGGAGATGGAGACCGCCATGGCCGAAGCGTTCAAGCGGGACGCGGCGGGCGGCGTGTTCCCGCCGGTGTTCCCGGTGGGGCCCTTCGTCCGGTCGGGCTCCGGCGACGAAGCCGACGAGTCGGGGTGCTTGGAGTGGCTGGATCGCCAGCCGGACGGCTCGGTGGTCTACATGTCCTTTGGCACCGGTGGCGCGCTGTCCGTGGAGCAGACGGCGGAGCTCGCCGCCGGGCTGGAGACGAGCGGCCACAGGTTTCTCTGGGTCGTGCGCATGCCCAGCCTCGACGGCGACCCCTGCGCATTGGCGAAGATCCCCGGCGACAAGGACGACCCGCTGGCGTGGCTCCCGGATGGGTTCTTGGAGAGAACGAGGGGGCAGGGCCTCGCCGTCGCGGCGTGGGCGCCGCAGGTGCGCGTTCTGTCTCACCCGTCGACGGCGGCGTTCGTGTCGCACTGCGGGTGGAACTCGACGCTGGAGAGCGTGGCGGCCGGCGTGCCGGTGCTGGCGTGGCCGCTATACGCGGAGCAGAGGATGAACGCGGCCATCCTGACCGAGGTGACCGGCGTGGCACTGCGGCCGGCGGCGCGCGGCGGTGGCGACGGCTTGGTGGCGCGCGAGGAGATCGCTGCGGCGGTGAGGGAGCTCATGGACGGGGAGAAGGGGAGCACCGTGCGCCGCCGGGCGAGAGAACTGAGGGAGGCTGCGGCGCGGGCATGGTCGCCGGAAGGGTCGTCGCGGCGGGCGCTGGGGGAAGTCGCCGGCAAATGGAAGGCGGCGCTTGTCAATCGGGATGCAACGATTGCATGATTCGTTTTCTTTCTCCATGATCAAGCTATCAAGGATTCAAGGTCGTGCCTGTGTCTGGATGAATTAAGCCTACGTACTGTTCCGTGAACCAAAACTAAGTTTTCTGTCAATTCGAGGAGATTGAACGAACCTTTTGCTATCTAAACACACACTCTGCAATAGCATTCTGTAATTATGGTTTACCGTTTACTCGACTATATGAGGATTACTTGCGTGCATACTGCTCATTGTGTCTTAATGGCCGTACCGTACTGTCTATTTGACACAGGGACAACTAAATAGACATCTTTACGATGCGTTATGATAACTAATACCTACTCTGGTTAGCGTTGTTTTGTATGGGGTTATGGATCAAATCAGTAGACGAGATAGTATACAACAACACACTATTTTTTTATTTAATAATGACCACATTAGATCATTTTGTTTAGGTGGACTCATACATAAGTCTAACTGTTGTAGTGCCCTAATTTGGCATCGCAAGTGGGGCGTTGGTCAGCTTCGGGGCCTGCAGGGTGCTGTGGCGTTCCCTTAATACATGGTTGTGCATGTCATGTGCGGCTCCGATGTTTTTGTCGGTGGATTCAGTGGCTAGTGATGCATATCCAACGAAGTCGCGTCTAGAGAGGAGAAAACTACCGGTAATATCCATCAGTATTTAAATCTCCGGGCGTGGTAAGCCACGTATATCCCCCAAATACATTATCTCGAATCAATGCTTGCGCATATATCAACGCTTGTAAATATAATATGAATGCTCGTAAATATAAGTACCATCAGAAACGTGCATGTACTTGTCGCCGCTTGAATAAAACTATGACGAATGAGTTGGCCTCAATTCTATCTCCGTAATGAAGCCAGTATAATAATAAAAGAGAAGAAAGGAGATATGTGCTCTCAATACTCAATAGCCTTGCTAAATATTTTAATCTAATAAACAACAAACTACCAATATCAAATACTGCTGAATCAGTTGTACAAAGACCAATATATGTTATATATGAAGGACCAAAGCCAGGAATATATGTTACTTTTGAAGAAATAATATCCCAGAAGATGGATGCTAAAACAGAAAGAGTTGGAATTTCATGGAAGAAATATACAGAAATAGATGACGCTCTAAATATGGCAAGGGCAATACTTGGTATTAATTATTATATTGAACCCATAGCCAAGGAATATATACAAAAATCTAAAATGGCAAAAAACAAAGGTCTCATGCAGCAAAATACACCAACCAATAATAAAGAAGAAGGATCAAAGAGGCCTTCATATAAAAAAGGTTCTCAGAAGGATATTGATTCTCTTAATGATGAATATCTGGATTGGAAAATTATAGAGAAATTCGAAAGCATATCTCCTGAATGGAAAAAAGAACGAAGAGCCAAATAATACAAGAGCTCAAACAAGAATTAAAAAATCAAATACTGAATGAGCTCAAGAAAGAAATGAAAGAAAAATTTGAATGTCTCAAAAAGGAATTCAATGAAAAATATGACTTTCCAATAATAGATGATACTATGAAAGATGACAAAACTCAAGACGATTATATGAATATTTGAGGCCAAAGCAAGAATACTGAACAAATCTAAATATCAACAAAGATACGTTGATATGGATGAATATCCAAATAATCAAAAAATTTCGTTAAGGCATATTAATATTCTCGCGAATATTAATAATTGGGCGTGGGAAGGACCCCCCCGCCCCAATATCCATCAATATTTGGTAGTGGTACTACCAAATCTCCGGGCGTGGTAAGCCACGTATATCCCGCAAATACATTATCTCGAATCAATGCTTGCGCATATGCCGAACGCTTGTAAATATAATATGAATGTTTGTAAATATAAGTACCATTAGAAGCGTGCATGTACTTGCCGCCGCTTGAATAAAACTATGCCGAAGGAGCTGGCCTCAAGTCTATCTTCGTAATGAAGCCAGAGCACTCGCTGAAGCTGCATCAGTCCAAGCAATGTAACTCCGAGGCATGCAGCAACGTAACTCCGAGGCATGCAGCCCGCGTGAAGCAATCAAGCCCATGCATCCAGGATAAACCACAATCAAGGCCATGCCTCAAGGATTATAATACTCAAGACCATCCCGCGGGGATGAGGACGACGCCGCTGCACTATAAAAGGTGCTGCCCGGCTGCAACGAAGAGGAGAAGAGAGAGGAGAAGAAGGAGGAGCACGAGATGCACCAAGAGTAGAGCATCAGAGTAGCTAGCAGTCCCAGTCCCTACACACCAATGTATAGTGCTTAGCGCAGCGTGTGTCTGCTGTAAGCTAGGCGAGTCGAGGTAAGCTTTCTCTGTTTCTTAGGGCTTCCCGAAAGGGAAAGCCGTATGTAAGTACGCTCGTGTCTTAATGGAGTAGCTCCCTTCTGTGACCCCTGTGTCTGCCAGCCATGTCCGTGCATGGTGTGAGCGCCTGCGCTATGGACCCTATAGGAGAAACCTCCGTGTTTGATGCTCTTGTTGAAGCCCAGAGAGTGGCGTGTTGGAGAGCCATGTCCGCGGAGAAGTGTTCCCTTCGGGTGGAACTGCCTTGGGAGACAGCAGGATCCCGCGCCGTGTCTGTAGATGTCCGGGGAAGCGAGGGGTGCTGAGCCTTTATGGCCCAGGAGCGTGCGAGAAGTGCGGTGAGTACCGAGTAGGACTTTTACAAATAGAGAGACAACCAGCCCGGCGTTCGCGTTGGCCTCGCCAGCCCGTGAGAGCATCCTGATATAAGAACGAATTCATACGCGCCGAATATTATATCCGCCGCCGAATACTTTATATATCCCATAATCGCACTCCTTAATCAAGCCGAATAAAGAATCCGGCCAGCCGAATAAAGATTCCGACCGAATATAATACCCGTACAATATTATACGATATAGGCCGCGCATACTTAGCGCTAATCTAATCATTAGCATATCATATATTATATCAATCTGGTAATTTAGTATATCATATCTATCTGATATCCGTACTCCCGAATACAATATAGAACGCGCTTGATTAGCGCTAATCAGATCCCATACCATCCGAATACCATATACACGAATCATATTTTTATAAATTTAATTATATATTTATATTATTTGGTCTATCTGGTATCAGGTTCAGGTTATATACAATCGAATATTTAAAGGGCTGAATCTTGAAGTGAATATATGTCCGAATATAGTCAAGCATTAAAAGAAACGACAAAATATTTATCTCCACCCGTTGGTTTCTCAAGTTACGAAACTCCTAAAGAAGACTCTAATATTATCATAAGGCAAAATAATACAATCCTCCAATTACTATTACAAATCCTTGGAAAGCTTGAAGCTTACCGAGAGAATAAAGAATTAGTGTTAGCTTCATCAGATATAATATCATCTAGCAAAGGAATTAACTCAGAAAAATGGAATTATCTAAAAGCTTCTTTAGAAGAGACAGAAATATCCAATTAGTAAGGCAAGACTCAAAGCCTTTAACCATGATCAATAGAGTAAAATGTAAAAATGATGATATAAATGATCTGAAAGAAGTCATAGACATAGAAAAAGCTATGGAAAGATATCAAAAGAATACACTAACGCGTTTAAGGCCACAACAGTTATATCATATGAGAATATTTGAAAGCAGAGGTGGTTTATATAGAATATCTAGAGAAATTGAATTAAGTGTTTTAACACACCCTGTTGAGCTGAGAATAGTAAGTACAGATATTGAGACCCAACTAAAATATTCAGGTTATAAATATATTCATCAAAGGATGTATATCATAGGAATAAAGGGAATGACTAGAAAGAAGCTACGAACTAAGGTTCTTGTTACACTATTAGACAAAAGATGGGGCACAATATATAAAGCAAGACTAGGTTTTGTAGAAGGTGATATGAATGAGAATATGCTAATCATATATATAGCTCCAGATCTCATGATGCCAATAAAAGAATTTATAGAAAAAATGAGCTTTGGTTTCCAGACAAAGGGTTACGAAGACTTCAAAGGAACAAATTTGCTAGTAAGCATAGAGTTCATAGGAAGGTTAACTAATAGAAGTGGTACAAAATATAGAGTAAATGTCAATGATGTCATAGAAAGTATGCAGT
Organism: Echinochloa phyllopogon; assembly: GCA_033239725.1. Classification (NCBI taxonomy): domain Eukaryota; kingdom Viridiplantae; phylum Streptophyta; class Magnoliopsida; order Poales; family Poaceae; genus Echinochloa; species Echinochloa phyllopogon. The sequence goes on along the minus strand of BTCW01000010.1, from coordinate 10,664,474 downwards.
CTAAAGGTATAAAATTTATGAGCCCGCTCAAAATAAGTTCTGAAGATAGAGCAGGCGAAGAGTGGAAAATTAGTGAATTAATACAAAGCAAATCTTTGAAGCAGCCTGAAGGTTATATTAGTTATAATAATTGCATAGGAGGAACTAGTATAAGGTCTACAAACTACAAATCAAAATCTGTAGGATCCTTAGAACCAGAAATATCAGAATGTAGAAGAAATAGCATATCTGAATGCATGGATACATGAGACATAGATACTCAAATAAAACACTATGAGCAAACATTAAAAAACATTAGGCTGGAATATAATACGTCAATGATGCATGAATGGTCCAAGATTAGAGAAAAAGAAGTATACTTTATTAGAGAAATAACCAGGCTGAAGATGTTACAGAAAGATAAAATAGTTGCAAGCTCCCAGATAAGAAACACTAGTTACATGGAATCTAGAAATAATATTAATAAAGCCACTCCTAGAGTAAACAATGATTCTAAACCTGCAAATCCAAGTATAAGCAATACCAATGCTAATAGCAAACCTGCATGCACAATATTAGAAGAAAATATTGAACATATAGAAAGGAAAAATGAAGAATTCCAAAATGAAATAATTAGTGAAGAAGAACAATGGGATATTAATAATGAACTTCTTCTAAAAAGCCTTCAAGAAGAAAAAGAAGAGGAAGAAAAAAGTAAAAAAGAAATATATAATACATGTTCTAATGAAAATATGGAATTTATAAAATCATCAGATGAAGAAAGTCTACATAATTTAGATAATGCTATAGAAGCAATGGATGTGGCAGCAGGAAAAAGAAGGAGAAGTTACTATGGAGAAACTTCAGTAAGAAGTGAAGGTGAAAGTGAGAAACCCCACAGAGAAGCTCGAAATTAGCCTCAAAAAAAGAAAATAATACTTATAATTATATCCCAGGACAGTATAAATATATGGGATCCAAATGTAGAGGATTTGAAAAAGTAATAAAATTCCAAAATCAAAAGAGCGATGCTGCGGTTTTAAATCTTGCTGCACATGATCCTATAGATTGGCCTAATATAATAAGTGTATGGAAAGGTTTAATAGTGCAAAAATATATACAAAACCAATTTAGTATAGCAAATAAGGTAGAAGATATGATCACTTATTTAGAAACTTTTTTAGGAGAATCAATAAGAGTTCTATGGGAACAATGGGTAGAAACCTATCCTACCCTATATGCAGAATTAAAAAGAGCAGGAAATAATCCTAATAATTTTGCAAATATAATTTCAAATATAATAATAGCCGAAGATCTAGAGTTAGGCTTCACAACTTTGCAAAGGCTTAGAGAAATAGAAAAATTAACTTTATCCAACTGGAAAGGTATAAAAGAATTTTCCCAACATTACTTATATAATGCTACAACTACAAAACAAGGTTATAATAAAGGTATAGTTGAAAGATACTTTAATAAGTTACCTGATCCTTTAGGATCTATAATATTTGAGGAATATAAAAAGGAATCTGAAGGAATGGACGTAAATATTTCTCAAGCTATAACTTTTGTTTTTAAGCAATTAAGAAAAATATGCACATGCATACAAGCCCAAAGATCAATGAAAAAGTCAGATTATAATTTCTGCAATAATATCGTCAAAATCCCCATGGTATATGGAGAACGAAATTATGGTCATAAAAGAAAACAATATAAACCTTATAAAAGAAATAATAATTTTAAAACTAAAAGATATATTTTTTGAGAAGATCAGATAATAGAGCTCCATTCTTACATAAAAGAAATGTTACAAGATATAATCCAAGGAAAAATTATGATAAAACTTGCAGGTGCTTTATTTGCAATTCTTGAGATCACCTTAGCAAAACTTGCCAAAATAAAGATCAAAAAAGATATTCTAGCAAATATGAAGAACAAGAAAGAGTATTAATAGTTGATAGCGTAAACGAAAATATTTTAGTTTGTGATGATGAAATAAAAGATGATGAATCTATATATCTATCATAGAAATGGATGAAGTAGAAAATGAAGAACTAGAAAATAGCTCTAGCGAAGAAGAGATAGATTTAGTTGAGGAGCTAGCTGGTTTAAAAATAGAAATGATGAATCAGTTAGAACTAAAACATGAAGAAAAGATGTTACCAAATAGTGTCACACTTTTAGCTTTAGAAACTAACCAAAAGGAGAATAAAGTAAATATAAGTCTAGGAAGCAAATATATTATAAACATCCCAATCAAAAATATGCTAGGAATAAGAATTCCTATAATAATAAATTTAAAACCAAATATATCATACCAGCTTTTAGCATTATTAGACACTATTTGCAGTAAAAATATAATTCATAGTAAATATTTTAAAAAATGCCCAGATCTAATATCAACTATAGATGATGATAAAGCAGAAGTATCCATAGATATGTCAGGAACAAAATTTATGAATAATCAAATAGCATATAATGTCAATTCATATATAAATGGAGCCAAATATATCATAGATGAGGTTATAGTAAGAGACTTGTCACTAATCAATGATGAAATGATAATTGGCCTAAGATTCCTACAATACTCTGCAAAAGGACTCATGGTAACTGAGCAAGGAGTTGCATTTATACCTCACAATGAAAATATGGTCTATAATAAAACAAATCAAAATCTAAATAAAATGGATTCAAGCTCATCACATAATATATCAAAACAGAATATCAGCACACCATATGAATCCCTTATTCCCAAAATAAGTTTTAAAACTGAACAAACTTTATCTTGCTTTGATCAAGATATTAAAGATTTAATTTGGAAAAAATATGCTGAAAGACAATATAATACATTCAAAAATATTCAAAAATATTTTATGAATCTATATGTAGGAAGAAATAAATATCAGGGTATTTCTATAGATACTCATATTCTGCCTTTACTTCACCTTGATGATAAATTAATAACAAAATCTCGTCATAGATACCTTATATTAAAGGCAAACATTAATTTAAAATATTGCACAAATATGCATATATCTCCAACTGAGAATATTTCTTTACAATGTCTTATAGATCATGGTTTAATCCATGCTATCTATGGCTCCCTACAACAAATCATATTTTCTAATCTAAGAACAACAATAAAAGAAGCATGCAAAAAATTATCCTATCTTCAAGGAACTTATAGAATATTATTCTACTCAAATCCACAAAAATTTACATATCCTGTAAGACCTGCATCTCACGATATCTATATTACTAAAGGTTATTATACTTTCCCAAGCATATGGCTCTCTGAACTATCCCAAGAATATGAAGAATTATTCTCTAGAGAAACGAATCATGATAACTGGAGAATTTTCAATGAAGCCAAAGAATTAGAAGGAAATATGAAATTTAATCCAGAATATCATATGATCTATCAGAATAAGATACACAAAATATTCCTCCATGAATACCATGGAAACTATGGAACTATAACAAGAGGTATAGGAAGACTAATAAAACCAGATTTCGGAAAAGACTCGCAATTACGATGAGAATATAAAGAATTGTTGTCATGGTATGAAGTATGGCAACCTGATGAAGGTGATGGAAATGAATGTGCTCCAATGCTTGAATATAATGATGAATAAATTTGAGGCTAAAGCCAGAATACTGAATAAATCTAAATATCAACAAAGATACGTCGATATGGATGAATATCTAAATAATCAAAAAAATTTGTTAAGGCATATTAATATTCTCGCGAATATTAATAATTGGGCGTGGGAAGACCCCCCATATCCATCAGTATTTGGTAGTGGTACTACCAAATCTCTGGGCGTGGTAAGCCACGTATATCCCGCAAATACATTATCTCGAATCAATACTTGCGCATATGCCGAGCGCTTGTAAATATAATATGAATGCTTGTAAATATAAGTACCATCAGAAGCGTGCATGTACTTGCCGCCGCTTGAATAAAACTATGCCGAATGAGCTGGCCTCAAGTCTATCTCCGTAATGAAGCCAGTGCCGCTGCTAAAGCTACATCAGTCCAAGCAATGTAACTTCGAGGCATACAACAACGTAACTCCGAGGCATGCAACCCGCGCGAAGCAATCAAGCCCATGCATCCAGGATAAGCCACGATCAAGGCCATGCCTTAAGGATTATAATACTCAAGACCATCCCGCGGGGATGAGGACGACGCCGCTGCACTATAAAAGGTGATGCCCGGCTGCAACGAAGAGGAGAAGAGAGATGAGAAGAAGGAGGAGCACGAGAGGCACCAAGAGTAGAGCATCAGAGTAGCTAGCAGTCCCAGTCCCTACACACCAATGTATAGTGCTTAGCGCAGCGTGTGTCTGCTGTAAGTTAGGCTAGTCGAGGTAAGCTTTCTCTGTTTCTTACGGCTTCCCGAAAGGGAAAGCCGTATGTAAGTACGCTCGTGTCTTAATGGAGTAGCTCCCTTCTGTGACCCCTGTGTCTGCCGGCCATGTCCGTGCATGGTGTGAGCGCCTGCGCTAGGGACCCTATAGGAGAAACCTCCGTGTTTGATGCTCTCGTTGAAGCCCAGAGAGTGGCGTGTTGAAGAGGGACACACCATTCTTTCTACCATGCGCCGCTTTGGGCTTATGGCTTGGGTTGCAAAGCAGTGATTTCTTTAATGGGACCGCAAGTCTGGCCAATTTGCCATGAGATTTCTGCCCACTATGGTCATTTCCATCCTTGTTGAGTCACGTGTCGACCAGCCCCAAGATGGTTCTGGCCTTGGCTTCTATCGTTGCAGGCTGCTCATCCACGGGGACCTTGAGATCATGCAGCATGTCCTGCTGGGCCTGCACACACATTTCATCCCCCTTCGAACCAGAGGCAAGGACAGAGGTCTCGGGCACTGTCCCAGGAGCTGAAACTTTAGCTTCATTCACACTAACATCCATCTTCAGGTGGTCACACAGATTGCTTTGCACCGGCCAAATGCCAGGGCGAACAGCAGGCAGACCCCCTGCCACATTGGTCATAGTTGGCTCCACCGAGCACTGCGACACCGTGGCCAGGAAGAGTCCGGGACCTGATACCTGGCATGCTTCTTCTAGCATTGGGTCGAATGCTCCTACAGCTTCCTTCATCTCTGAATGTGCAACCTCGCTGTTCAACGCTTCAAGCAGCGGATCATTGGCTGCACACTCTCCTGGACCGTCAGGCACACACTGCTTGATCTGCCATTTCCACTGCCCCGAGCTGGGCAATGCGCCTGCTACTCATGCTGTTCCAGTAGTGTTTGCCGCTCATGCGGCTGCTACTCCCGCGGGAGGACCCGCTCCCCCCAGCTCTTGGCCCTTTCGAGGGAACCGCACCGGCAGGAATGGTGTTGTAGCATTGCGTAGCGGTGGCAGCGGTGGCGCGTTGCGCAGACGAGGAGGGCGGGGGTTGCGTGGGGGGAACAGGGGTGGCGGTGCTGGCAGTAGCGGCCATGGAAGCGGTGGCGGGGTGCGCTCGGGCAGGTCTAGGGGGAGTACCGGCGAAGTGGGGAGGGCGAGAGCAGGATCGGGCCTTGTGACCACGGGTTCGATCACTAAACCATTGATTGGACCGATAAACCAATGAACTAGTAGTCTGACCGGTTCGATCTCCGGTCCGACTTTTTGCTCTAGGCCGCGGAGACGTCCGCGGCGTCCCCTCGCTTCCCTCCCTCCTACAGCTGCTGCAGCGAGCGTCCCTGCCATGCGTGCCCCCATCCAATCGGGTGGTGCGCCCGCTCGCGGGAAGGTGAGCCAGGTACGTCGTCAAGTGTGCGGCGAGCCGGCGACGGTCTCCCCTCATCAATTTTGCGACGTCTTCTCTCATCCCAAATCCGTTCTGCTGCCACCGTTTTATTCCTTCAAACACATGGAACAAAGCTGCACACAGTGCAATGGCCCGTGCACGGACGCGTCCGCGCGGCGAAGCGCGCAATCCGGCCTAGTTAAAATTGTGCTTGCAAGGTGGAACGGGTGCTCAGGCCGGGAAACTCCTCGTGCTTCAGGTGTGGTATGGGATGCACCTTGTCGATGCTGGGTCTTAGACGTTTTGGTCCGATGCTATTGGTGATGGCACTGTATAAGATGCATGTGATTCTAAGCCACGGTGACAACGTTTTTGTGTGTCATTCTACTTGTTGGAGGCACCACTTTTTTGTCCCAATCCCATCCATCACTACATCTCTAGGTGAAATGTATTGTGCTGGACAGCGATGGTGGCGATTGCGTCATTTTAGAGGTTTTTTGAGGCGTAGTGTACTTCATGTGAGTTTTGTGGTTGCCCAACTTGGATTCTTTATCAGCTACTGAGATCTTGTTTATCCCCACTGATTTTAAGTATAATTGTGGATGCTTTTGCTGTTCTTTGTTTGGTGGTCAGAGCGTCAATCAGCAGATAAAGTTGTTTCTCTTCCCCATTATTGAATTTAGCCCATGATTCGGTTCCATTTTCAATCTCAAGATGTTTTATAAAACATGCCGCGAAAGAAGATTACTTGAGTAGCTTGTTCGAGATTTTGAACTTCTTTTGTTTTAGTTTTGTTTTTTCTATATGAGTTTTTTAATATGTTAGCAACATGTTCACTTGGAGCATGTGCCTTTTTCCGATGTCTGTGGTTTGATGTATTTTCGAAAATGAATTTTATCTTCTATTATCTAAAAATAATAAAAAAGCAATTGAAGAGCATATTCTTGTTCCCATGCTCTAAAGTGTCATACAATTGTATCTATTCGAATTTTAGTTTAATATATAACATGGGCCAATTATAAAGGTCATTCCACATTTCCACTGCAACTATACAGATTTCAGAGTAGAAATTTTTGTTGTACCCATCAAACTTAGGCGGATTGTATTGCTCAGTAGTCGGTAGTCCAGATTTCAGGAAGGTTACCGAGTCACAAGTCAACTGTTCACGTGTGCATGTTCAAGTAGATCCGCATATATTGTCCGGAACCTCAAATTACAGCCCCGACCATTTGATGAAGATCCACGGTGTTTCGTCATCAAATGGCTTGGGAATGGAGATGACCAACTCGCTTGCTGGGTCAAAGTTCGGCTCAGCAGAACTCACGCAACGGGTAAAATTCGCACGGATACAAACACCGGATATTCATGCCCGCGAGCAAAAACACATGTTCGCATCCGCACCCGCAACCAGCCACGGGCAGGGCAGAGAACCATGCACGTGCATGCAATCCGTGAATATCTCACGCCCACGGGCATGCTCGTGTGCCCGCAAGCATATGTAGCTGCATACCAATTAGCAAGTGTAGATCTAGTCAAATAATGTAGGTCTAGTTGAAGTTACAATGCATATGTAGAGGTTACAACAGATCAGAAAATAAAACAGATAAAAAAAATTCATATGCTCCTTAGTCCTTACTACTTGATGCATCAGAACCTCACAAGAACAAATCAACGCTGGACTGGTGGCAGTGCATACCAGTGGGAAGTCGGCATCGCGTCTCGGCGCAACGTACTCGGGACTCTACGCGGGTGCCGCTCCCTGGCGTCCTGGCCTAGACCCTGGCGGCGACGCTCCGCGCCACGACTAGCCGTCGCGCGCGCGACCGATAACAATCTGTCGCGCGCGTGGTTGAGTGGGCTCAATTCGGCCCATTAAGGATGTTTGGTCCGCATAAGAGTTTTATTTGTCTGTCTATTTCAGCCCACATAAGAGGTATATTCCTTCATCTATCTATTAGTCCAATATAAAATGATATATTTTGGCACACGCGAGAGATATATTTGCTTATCTATTTGGTCAGCCCAATATCAACTGATATTTTTTTCATTTTTGTTTTTTTATCCGTTTCTATTTTTTATTTTTATTATTTTTTCCTTTTCTATTCTATTTATTTATTTTCTGTACTTTTATTTTTTATACTAACTTGTTTGTCGTGTATATATATTGTTTGCAAATTGGATATTTTTGTTCTCCATGTACGGTAATTTGTTCGTAACGTGAATTTTTTTGTTCTCCATATGCAGCAAATTGTTCGACTCATTTGTTCTTCATGTACAGTAATTTGTTCGCAATGTGGAATAATTTGTTCTCCATGTGCAGTAATTTGTTCGCAACGTGGATTCTTCTGTTCTCCATGTGCAACAATTTACTCGCAACGTGGACTCATTTATTCTCCATGTGCGGTAATTTGTTCGCAATGTGGACTTATATGTTCTCCATGTGCAATAATTTGTTCGAAATGTGGACTCATTTATTCTCCATGTGCAATATTTTGTTCTCAACGTGGATTCTTCTGTTCTCCATGTGCAGCAATTTGTTCGCAGCGTAGACTCATTTGTTCTAGTTGATAAAAAATATTCACAAAAAAATATTATCTAAATATAGTAAAGTGAGATCTTGTTTTAAAGATTTCATCGCAATAAGCATTATGGTGCGATCGGAATTTAATTTGGATGTTTGGTTTAAGAGCAATAACTTTTTTCTAAACTTTATCGCATGCATGTGACCTGACACGTGTGCAACTTTTTTTGCTGCTCCATTCTTCAAACGACAGACGTACGCGTCAAAATACTCCAATAACTTACTAAACAATCGGCCCAACGTCAGTCCAATAGAAAAAATCGAAGGGGCGACAGGTGTCTCCGCGTCACCTGCTGATGGCTAGATGCGCCCGACGCTCCGTGGCTTGGAACCTGGCGGCCTGGTGGCGCAATTCCTTGGCAGCCTAGCCTGCCCCTTGCCCCCTTGCGACGCCACTCCCTGGCGGAGTCGCGGCCTTGCGTGGGCGTGCTGCCATCGGGGACGGGACTCTGGGTGCGTTGCTCGTGGCTCGCACCGCTGCCTCGCAGGGGCGCGGGGCTGCGGGCTGGTGGCAGGGAGGAGGGGCCTATGGTGCCTCGCGGTTTGCGGGACTCGGGGCTACGGCCGGTGGCGGGGAGGTGGGCCTGCCAGCCGGGATAGGGAAAATAACGGGGAGTGGTTAAAACCCAAGGTCAAGTTTATATAGCTAGGGAATTATAGTCCATTTGTCAAGTATTAGAGCGGGTTTGTGAACATGTATATCATTTTTTTCATGTCCATTAATAAATATACATTGGATTTAAAGTCACACCCATGCACACAGTCATATACATGAATCCACATCCGCATCCGGGTTTTCTATCCGCGGGCACACGGATATTTCCTGCCCGTTGTCATCTTGCAGAACTAGGGCAAAGAGGGGGCCTCGGCCAGAAGGAAAATAAATACATTCAAATCTTAGATTTCTCAGAAAATAGCATTTATAGAAGAGTTTGTGATTAGATAAAGAGAAGAAAGCACAAACTCAAACAAACAAGTTTTGCAGAAATTTTTCTTGAATTCCATGGCACTATATGTAGTATTAAAGAGGTAATACTGAAAAGTTTGTTTATTAATAGTACATGTTGCTAATTTACATCCTCAATGATGAGAAAATGATGTGAAATGAGAAACGAAAAATTCATCATGTATATAAGCCGGACCAATTTGGTGCCACTAAAACTTCTATACAGACTGGAGGCAAAATCTCAGCATAGAGTATACTCGCAATCAAGAAGGCGGGTCAGGATCTCCTGGCAGCTTGGACGCCTATCCGGTTCTGCCCAGCAATCTGTTATAAACAAGGATGTAGCCTGCTTTAGTGTAGGTCAACATTAGGTGGAAAAATCAGTGTACTTGCCATGGCGACATAAATTTCAAAAGTGTGATTTGATACTGTGTTCGTAAATGTAAGGCATTTTAGCCATCAACATTGTCTCCAACACACATTTGACCACCACTTTTTATATGAAAATGATTTACAAAATTACTATATTGAAAGTACCCTTTGAAACAAATTCAAAGAATGTGAGTTTTTTTTCTTAAATAAATGGTCAAGGTTAAAAGGTGTCGACTACACACATTCTAGAACTTCATACATTAACGAACAGAGGTAGTTCCGTTTCTACCTGACTGCCGGGGTAAAGGACTTTCTGTGTTTTGTTTTCTAGAATAAAGTATTCAACAACGTCCATCAGTTTTCTAAACCTTTTCATGAAATAGATTCACCTTAATCCCTCTAGGGAATTTCTTATAGTTAATGATTGAAAATGAAAACATGCATGTCCACTACAAATGTATTAATTCACAAACTATTTGGAAAGTTAGAATCTAGGCAAACCACAATGGAAATTCCAAATTGATGCAGGATTGTACCAACCAAACTACCCTACCATAGAAGGAATAAAAACCATACCCGCTATTAAGCTTCCAAGAGGTCCATCTGGTATTTCAAGTCTCGCCCCATCATTCGCAACAGAGTAAACGATCTAACATTTATATCAGGAGATAACACATTCTATGTGAGTTTTCTTAATTCATTGCCAATTAGAAAGAACACGAGTTGTGGCAAATTATGGTGGCTACCTGAACAGGTGGTATTCCTTCCCAAGGTCTACTCAGCGTGCAAAGCTCCCACATGATAACTCCAAAGCTGAAGATATCACAATTTTCTGTGAATGGCTCGTTGCGAATGAGCTCAGGAGCCATCCACTCTGGAGTCCCTGCAGATGAGTTGTCATTCATTGCAGAATCTGACATTACTCGAGAGAGCCCAAAATCACATATCTTGACTGTCCAGTATTTGTTAACAAGGCAATTTGCACTCTTGAGATCACGGTGAACAATCTTCAGCCGGTGCATGCACATGAGGCCCCTTTTACAACACAGAAATAAGAACATAAAGGGATATAGCAGTGACCGAACCATCTGAAAAACTACAGGCATTGAATAGTACAGAAAACTAGAGGCACTGAACATGCTCACCTACATATATCACGGAGCATCTTTAACCTCCTCTTCCAATGGAGTTTAGTTCTCTGAGTTTTTGAATGAATCAAACTGTACAAAGAGCCCAATTCCATGTACTCAGTGACTAGGGATAAGTGAGGAGGCTCCATACATGCACCAAGGAAGAGTATGACTGCAGTGCAAAGCAACATAAACATATTCAGCATACACTTCGGAATCTCTTATAAGTCATTTTATTTATAAAATACGAACAAGCGATCATGACGAGCCTGAATGAAAATTAATAAATTGAAACTAAACCAATGTAAGTTCAATGTGAAAATAGTACCATTGGGGTGTCGAAGTCGGCTGAAACAAAACAAGAAAATAATAAGAGAATAATCCTTTAGACAGCTCATAACAAAAGTAATGGACAAAGGTATAAGTAAAACCTAAGTATTGAGATCTCGTTGCAGAAATCTTTCATATTCTCTGTTGTCAAATCTTGCTCCAGGAATACTTTTATAGCTACATCTGTTCCATTCCAGAGGCCACGGAAGACTTCTCCGAAGAAGCCTGAATAAGAATTTAGATGAGTTGCTACCTTAGGATCAGATGCCACTTAAATCAAACACAGCATTTATTACTTCAGATTCATTCTGATTTACTCAATACTTAAACAAATGCTAATAAAGGAAGCATAGCTTCTGATGATGCACCTGCCTCTAAAAGACTTCAGATGATGCAGTGCTTCCAAAATACAGCAAACATTAGACAACAAGGAAGATTACTTGCCTACTCCCACACGAATGCCGACAGTAATCTCTGAAAACTCAATGCACCATTCCTCATATGGCAATAAAGGCTTGTTCAGAAATGGTGAAGACTGCAACACCTCATTCCAGGTTGACATCAGATTAGCTTCTGTAAAGTCAGATGGGCCCCTGATATCAGAGGCAAGGATACTTGACCTATGGGGTGATGAAGGTAATGACACTGCTTTCTGACTATTAATTTGTCTTCTCAAACCCTCCAGTGCACTTGGTCGTCTTGTAGATACTTCATCGTCATTGGAGTCACCAGCAGCTTCCTATATAAAGTAAGGATTATAGCAATAACTAAACCACATAAGTAATTCAGAGCTTCCAATTGTTTTTTTGGATTTACTCAATAAAAAAAAGCAAAGAACATTCTAGCACAAGTAGTAGATCAAGAAAAGTTTACTGAAAATAAAAGGAGACATGTCAATAAACTAAAGTGTAAATGTGGTTATACACAAACAAGCACAGATGAAGATGTTCAGAAGAAAACAAATGACCTTCAAGCATCACAAAAGCGTATACATGGTTATACACAAGCAAAAATGAAAGCAAGCACAATATAAATGATTGTATGGGAACTTTTTCTTCTCTCTAATATAATGAAACGCAGCTCTCCTGCGTTTTCAAAAAAAATAATAAATAAATAAATGCGTAGTTGCATATGCACTTGTGAACTGAGCTGAGATTCTCAAGTTGAAGGACACTGTGCCAGTAAATCAATTTGCATGATCTGAATAATAGTGTTAACAATGTCAGACAGCAGTCAACTATTTGGCATTGGCGCATTGCTGTCTATGTACTGATGCTGTACTGTAATGCTAGTAGCATGAGTATGAAACTGCATAGGTATATGAAAGTTAAAAATATTTCATGTTATGTGAATTCTTCTGTGCAGGCAAACAAAAGATGCTTTGGACACTGATAAGGTATGGAGGCATAGCTATGGCAACCAATAGAAAATAGTGTAACATATTTGTAATAGGCACCATTTTGAATAATTGCATGGTCTCCAGGATGTAACATTTGGCACTAATGTCTATTGTAACACGTGTATAAAAAAATATAATTACAATATAATAAACTTTAAAGTTAAAACAACGCAAAAGAAAGCAGCAAAAACAGTCTACTTTTATAACATCGGTATTATGAAGACCTGCAAGATTAATTTGACAAGTATCTAGAATTTGTATACTGAAAAGAGAACTTGTATGCAATTATAAAGCATGGGAACACATTAAAAATTGCTCCAGAATTCCGAAAATCATCTTAGTTAAGAACTGCCACGGGATACAGAATTTTAGTACTTCCCCCTTTTTGTTGGCATCTTTCATAGCTTTCCGTGTTCGCAATGACATTAGAATACCTTGTTTTGTCACACTTTATATGTTTATAGCTGGTTTTCAACATGCACACATGCGCCTTTCTAAAAGGAAAGATGACTGGCAATCTCTTACCACTGCGATTTCTCTATAATTGGTGGGGTTGGCAGCAATCCACCAAAACAGGACCCTAGGTGATAAGGGAGAGGTGGGTAAACTGGGCTGGATTGCTGGATTACAATAGGGACAAGAGGTGGTGATGGAAGCGCAGATCTAGCTGCAGCGATGTAGGCAAGGAGCGGTTAGATTCCGCGTTAGTGGTGGAAGAGGGAGAGGAGCATGGGTGGAGGCTAAGATCCAGCTATGTCCACTTCAGGGATGGCCAGATCTGGCATCTGTGATGGGGCAGGAAAGTAGGGGTGTGACAACTGACAAGGGGCCAAAATCACAAGGGATGGCAACTACAGATGCAGAGTCAGGCGGCTTAGGGCGTCTTATATTGGTTGCTTCATGGGCTGGGTCGACTGGTTTGCCTCAATTGCCCCTTTCTCCTCTAGGATATCTCCTTGCCCTCTTTCCTCCTTTGAATACAAGGCCACCTAGGAGGTGCCAAGACAGTAGGCACAACCTAACACCTTTTGTAACAGTAGACTTCCAAAGAACTTTAGGCTACATTTTGGAATGGAATTTCCTTTATGAAATTAGATGAGCACGTCCTATGCTAAAGGTTGCAATGGAGTTTAACTTAATCTAAGGTTATAGGAGTGCTCAACAGGATGATGAGGCTCGTAACTTCGCCTATCCGGGGCAGTGCTGGAGTTGTATGGTGTAGAGCACCTAGGGGAAGGGAGAGAGGGAACAGGGATCAGAGATAACTTTTGCTTGCTTTATTCATGGGCACCACCTCTCCTTGTATAGAGTAGGCCAGATGCAACAAACCAACAAAAACAAACCAATCTTATCTAACTTAAATTGATTCTTAAGCAAATAATAAGCATTATAATCTTCTTAACGTAATCAGTTTGTGCAAGCTAACCAGCTTGTGGTGCCTAGCATAAGTGCAGCACCATAAAAGATGTTACTATTTGGAATCAACAACGTATATAGCATGGGTCCATTTCTTACTTAATGCCCTTATATTGCATACAAAAAATGGGAATAAAAATTGTATATGCTATCCTACAGATATGAAACCAAGTTCAAAGACTATGTCATACAACCTGTACCTAGGCACACTAAACTGAAGAGGATAAATCAGTGGCTTACTCCTTTGTAAGCACTTTGACAAGCATAGCAGCTGTGTTTGTTTTCTTGAACACACAGGAGAGCTGTGTATCTTTGTATTAAAGAGAGAAGATAGAAAGAAAACTGGTCCCTTACAAGCAATCACTCTAGCTCACCAAGAGGAACAGAGAGATTGCAGAATAAGCAAGGAAAATAATCGCATAAATTCAAAAAAGATATGACCCAACCTAGGCCAATTAGGTTAGCCCAACACTACGACCAAGCCCCAACTCCTGAAGGTGTTAGTTAGATATTTAGATTCATAGCTATCTCATTGGCTATTAATTAGAATGCTAGCATTATTGTCAGCTGTAACATATACATGTTTGTTGTAGGTGTGAAAGGCAACAAAACTAGGTATTCTTATTATAAATCAACACTTGTGGAAATGGCATCTAGAATTTTGCTAGTAACCACTTATCCAGTGGTGGCAACCTCATGTGGGAAGACAATCAGGACACGAATACAAGAGAATGGTGGTGGTCACAAGTTATGACAAGAAAAGAAATCTAAGCAGATGGTACTCTCTGCAAAGGAATAATAACCACCAAATTCATGATGCGTATGAGAAAAATAGATTATGATGCCATGAAAAATGGGAATCTAGTCTCATTTAACAAGGAACAAGAAGTCTTTTACACGATCAAATCCAGGATTCTGAACAGGGACAAAATGCAAACAGCGGATCTGACAGTGCAGCATTAACTTCCTCTTGATATCATAAATTTAGACAAACAAACATGTAAAGGGTTTTATAATAACAATCAAACATCAACATCAACAATAGACCAAGCCCCAAGATGTAGGGTAAGACAGCTCAAGCATATATAGATGGCTGAGAGCACCGGTGCCTAAAATCTAATATTGACCTTCACTCCTTAGCGATCAGTTTCCTTCATGACCAATATATATTTCTCACAGTGGCATGGTCATGTCATGAAGTGTGGAAATGGTAAAATAACAACGGTGGAGAAGTACTTAGAAAATAGAAATCAAATAAGTCAATGGAGAGACATAAACATGCCCTGAGATAGCAGTATACTTGCAATAGTAACATACATGTTTCTGTGAATCATTTGAGGGTCCAGGACTACCATCATTCTGCCCCCTTGAAAGGCGATTCTGTCTCATGCTTTCACTCATCGCTCGAACTGCTCTGCAAACAAGCGAAACATACTTCTGTGTCAGCCAGGACAGTTAATGTCCCCTAAAGAAAAAGAGGGAAAAGAATTAGTACCCAACTTGCTCGTGCCCAATTAGCCAAATCAATAAGATGCATGTGACGGTTCAGTGATTAAAGAAAAAGGTATCCCATAAGTGAAAGGACCACAAAAAGATTGAACTTTTCATCATGGCCACTAGAAAAGAAACATAATAGGTGGTTCGATTCAGAAATGCAAGGTGTTATAACTGGAACTTTGGATTAAAATAAAAAGGAAACCTCAACATTACGCAAAAATTAACCATGTTTCTTAGGTAGCACAAGCACTAGAAAAGACAAAAATGGCCGTATAGACAGTTACTGAAATATAAATTTATGACAGATGTGAAACATAATGTTATTTCATTGCTTGTTCAAGAGAGAGAGAAGGGGGGGCTCCTACTGCATCTCAGAAGTTAACCAGTTAACCATTGGTTTTAATGAAGTTCTGTTGTTGAGTAATACAACTAAAAGCACTGCATTTTCACAGGACTTAACAGCTGACCACGTTTTGAGACAAATCGGGTAGTTCATAGAGTTCAAAATCATCTTTGCCAACCTCACAATATCATCACTTATTTCAGGGGTAATACTTGTACTTCTTCTCCGTGCTCTGCGTGCATTTGATGTGGATGCACCATCTGACCTATGATCAAGCAATGAATGTTTAATTAGGGAAAAAGAAAGCAGTACTACTAGATTAAAACTATTGACTACACTGGTGTTCAAGTATTTATAGCCAAGGGTAACCAGGCTACCAAAGTTAAGCACATAAGTTCTATTTCTGCTGCTATAAAGATTTGATAGCTGAGTCCTTTTGTTTTTTTCTGCCTCCCCATCCCATTGAAAACAGCATGTAACTACATGGTTTTCCAGTAAGTGGGCACTAAAACAATGAGGATCAGAATTTGCCTCTTCTGGTTAGTTCAGACTGAAAGGAAACACACAGAGAGACTTACTGAGGTACCTTGACATAGCTACACCATTACTGTATTGTCTATCACCCAGCATTGAACGCCCACGAACTCTGGACAATGGATGCTCTGGACTACAGGAACAAAGAAAGGCATTTGAGGGAAAGCAATATTATCTGTGAAGGACTCAATATCTAGGTCGGAATGTGTATACAAACAAAATAGAGGAAATATCATATATAATGTAGGAGAAAAAAGAGATAAAATAAGCAGCAGATAAAGCCTCCATAGAAAACTCAAACAAGGACATTTACACTTACAGCACCTACCACCTATACTTATCTTCTCTCCACCCATTTAAATTACTTGCTGTACTTCTAAATGAACCTTAATTTGGCCCAGCTAAGGTTTCAGACAGCAAAGTTAGTTTAGAAGGCAAGTAACAATAATGGGACATTGAAGAGTTTAAGCACGTCACTCTGCTACATGTATAGAAGTAATTGAACTGCATGACATGCCTTGTCATGCTACTTGTTACTTTCCTTCCAAAGGGTAAGGGGAGATATAAATAAATAAACAAGAAACCCCAAAATTTGCCAGTCTTAAAGCAAAGGAACCAAAGGAAACTTGGATGCAAAGGATGACTGAAATTAAATTTAGCACATTTCAATAGTTAAGAGCTATTAAAAATTTTGTAGTTAAAATCATACCAACATGCAACTGGCAGTAGTAGTGTTTGGTCTTGGAATTTCAAGCTCCAACAAATATTCAGTTACAAATTTATATATATTATCTGGAGTAGATCCATCCTTGAATGCATGCATACATCTTTACAAATACCATTGGACCATTTATATGAAAATCATCAGCAATTATTTAACAATTGCTAGTAAGATAAACGATATCAAAATGAGAACCTTGAACTGGCAGTTCTTTGATGTTCATTCACAACTTCCTTCCGACTGCGACCACAGAAGGCATTGGCAACATTTGGCTCACTATGTGATGAACTGGTAAAGAATGAGGAAAATATTCTGAGGAGTAATTTTGCAGCTTAGTGGAAAATTGGAAAATCAGTAAACATTAGGGGTGTGAACTGGTGACTGGTGACCCTTAGGGGCACAAAACAAAAGAAACCAAAATCACTGAACAAGTCTGAATATATGGCTTACCACCACATTTTACCCTCCATAGAATTTGTTGATTTGAGCATGATGTTTCTTAGAGAGGGGACTTTGAAGGATCTGTTGCTGTCATCTTGCTCTAGCCTGAAAACAGACACAGGGGTTGCTTACAGTGCTCAGCATAGATCAATAACCATAGCAAGGAATTTCAAAGTAATGACAATTTAATTCCATCTTGACATGTTTGGTTTACAGTTATTAACGGCTCCCAAATATCAAGTTGGCAACCAAAATATCATTTTAAGTTTTCAACAGCATTTGAAGCACAAAAATGCCTCAAAAGCAGAAGTACAGAAGTAAAATAGTGGTGCTTTGAATAAGATTAGTTAAAATAACACAGAAGTTCTCAACATTTCATCTAAACATTTAAAAAAATATATAGACTGGAGTAAAATTTTACAAACAAACAAGGCTCGAAAAGTTAAAAAAAAAAAGAATCCCATCAACTACAATATAAAAAGTTCAACAACAACATTTTGAAGCAGTCAATGCACTGGCAACTATTCCTATAGACCAAAATGGTAGTAAACCTATCAGTTCTGAATACCCACACTGTGATTGTGTAGTATTCCAGCAGCTTGGGTTCTACTTCAAATTAACAGATGTTGACTTGGGAAGTATATGACCCCGTGTCACTGATTTGAAATTTCATACACAGTTCAAAAGTAAATAGCATATAAAGTTACATGCAGTTCAGATTGATACATTAATACCATATCAAAGGGACCAACCAGCACTACTAAGTACTAACAAATATCACTAAAATGGAAATGCACGGGTATACCGTTGAGCACATAGGGGACTATTTGGTTCAAGAGGAGAATCACAGGAATCATAGTCGACTGAATCACTCTCTCCAGCCGCAGATATATGGGACGTAATGACAGCCTTGGATGAAAATGGAACTAGTTGTCCTGGAAAACGCATCAGATCAACTAGAAACTCCGCAGATTTCAGCATGACCACAACAGACATATGTTTGGACGAATCGTCATATCCATTAGGTTCTTCATTTGGAATGCCCTGACAAGTTAAATAACATATTGAAGTAGGGCCAAGGAGCTCCATTAGAAGAGATTGTTACTATTTCAAATTCAGGCATTTGGAATGCCCTGACAAGTCAAATACCTTATTGATGCAGGGTTAAGGTGTTTCATTAGAAGAAATGATTACTATTTCAAATTCAGGCATACTGATGGAAGGTAAAAACATACCACTAGCAGTTTAGAGTCTATACCAACAGAGTCAGCAAGGACTTTGAATAATATAGCTCTGGGCCTGCAAGATCCATGTCTTATCTGTCCCAACAATTGAACTCCCCTGATTTCTAAGAAATGAGAAAGTTCTTCGGAGGAAGTTCTTGCAGGACTGAGATGCGGGTTGGGTCGCTTGTAGAAGTCAGAAACCTGTAATTATCATTAAAATATTTATTAATTAATTAAAAAGAAGAAAATAATTAATATGGCATAGGCTGGATGAATAAAATTAATAATCAATGGTTTGGAAAGAATCATTTGTACTTCAAGCACCAAATACTAGCCATCAGACACACAAACAAAAGTAATAGAATGGAACGAGAACAACTTACCAAACCTGCAAGCTTTTTTATCATGGCAGCAGGATTTGAATTCAATCCTTTTACCAGCGCTGTGCATAGCTGCTTTAAAGCAGATATCTTTTTATCTCTTTCTATGTCCACAAGGATAATTTCAGCCTTAAATCCTTCTATTCCAAGAGAATAAAGGTCGTCCGGAGAAGGTATGGTGTCAAAACGCTCCTTGAGTCTCTTTTCCTGCAAAGTTCAGAGTGGACAGATGAACACAAATGTCAAAATAAGTTACTCAAATCTTTTAACAAGCAGTGTCATTAAAAGCTTCCCATACCGGAATTATGGAATAAAAACCATTGGGTATTGGACCTGATAGAGATCCAGTAGACCATAATGTCTGGGCAGCCTGCAATGAAGGACCAGCTTCCCTACAATCAAGGGAAGAATATGCAGAATCCAAATTCTTTTCCTGTTTAGTCAGGGAAAGGGACTGGAACTTGTGCTCCAAATGGGAGGGCCAATTCGGATCAGAAGGCTGTGTCTGGGATCTCCCTTCATCCCGTGGCAGATCATCCATCTCCAAAATATGTTGAAATATAAAATCATTTTGCTTCAGTTATCATCCTTCAAGGCCACCCTATGTTTAAACAGCAACAAATAAAACATATTATCTTGAAAATTTAAATATGAGATTGCGAGATTTATTTTGCAAGACAGGTGGCAAGGCCTCGAATTCACTACAGAAAACAGATGCTTACAAAGTTACAGAACAACATTTAAAAGGCCATGCTAGAAGGGGATTATGGGATCACATCAACATGTTCATACATACAGACTGGAAGTTACAGTTTACCAAGTAGAAACAATAACCTAAATGTACCAAGTACAACCCAATCAACTTAAGGACATGGTTTTGAGTAAATGCGTCACAATTGTACCATTTTATTTATGTAGATAATCCACTTGCATCAGCATGCTCCAAACATTATGCATATATGTTGCTATTCAATAGATCATAGATAGGGTGGTCCATGTTTCAAAGGCGGTAAGGCGTCCCAAGAATTCTGGGAACGCCTTATTGCCTAGGCGACAAGGCGCCACTGTTTCCCAAGGCGAGCTGGGTGCGCCTGGACGCCTAGGCAACGCCTTTAAAACTATGGGTGGTTATCGTGAAATATTGATTTCCTTGTTATGATTTTACCACCACACTCAGCCACTAATAAGAACTATCGTGTGAACCAATTTACCACCAGCTATTGAAGCACCAACATCCTTCTTTGCTCTAAAATTGACTCCTAACAGAGCATCTATGCTTTGCCACATCAGCACCACAGTTCACAACTTAACAACATGCTTTCACGAAACCATGTACTTTTATGGCACCATTCGAAAGAAATTATTTGTAACAACAGCAAAGCCAGGGACAATATGCTAGTATTAATCTATTCTTCTTGATACAATCTAAGGATTTTGCACCAAAGAATCAATATTGTAATTATCATGTTAAACAACTCCTATGCTTATTTCCAAACATCAAAAATTACCAATATTCTCTTAAACCGGTTTCCATGAGTGTTTTTCACATGGAACCATACATTCTTTATGTCTATCCTAATTACTGTAAGAGCTCCAATAGAAATTGCTTTTCATGGTAGTGAAGCTTATTGCATGTTTAGTCAGTACAATAGAAACACCAGATACATTGGTGTTCCACTGAATTTTCTAGCCATATAGGAGCAGAACTAGAAACATGCTCTGGAAGGGTTCAGACTTCACACAATGTTGAATGTACAGAATAAAGATATATTTAATGAGAACAGTTACTTCGGCAAAATATGTGCATTAAAACATTAGGGATTCACAAGACATACTCATGGCATCCAAATAACAGGGAATACAGTATGCACACTAGATGCCAATATTTCAGTGCTTTGTGTTCTCACTCAAATCAAACGTTGAATAGGATCATGTAAAATTGTTGCCTACTTCAGAATTGAAGACATGTATGCCCAGATTTCAAAGTTTCCGGTGCAAATCCACCAGAGATTCTAAAGCCATTCACTATGAAACTGCAGCACCAATTACTATCAAGCTCCACAACTAACTTAGGTTACACAAGAGAGAGAAAGGGGAGGGATGATGTTACAGCCAAGGTAACCAGGTGTGAATGTGCGACCACATCAATCCAGCCCCATGTTTGACTAACATGTACACCCATCCAGTAATGGAGGACTAGTATGGGACCACTGAGGCACAAAAGTATGCCCATGAGGCCATGATGAACCCTGAGCCAGTTACCACTGTAACAACCACTTAAACTGTCATCGTGCTAAAGACAAAGTGTAGCATGATGGAAGCAACCACAGGTCTCCAGCCAATCTGTAATGGAACAGTTCGCAAGGTGGGCTTCACTAATCTAAACGCAGCGACAGGCAGCGAGGTCAAACTGCCAATCCCGCGACCTAAACCCCTTCAAACCACCAGTTCAGAAACCACAACAACGAGCGTCGGTGCCATCTCACGCGTCAGCAACCTCGGTTGACCTCCCCGCAACCATCCAGTGCAAGCACCCTCAAGTCAATTGGAGCTTCCCCGCCCATCGAATGACGTACGCACGCAAAGTCAAACCCTCGCGGAGTTGACCAGCAAGGCGAGCACCGCATTGCCCGCTACCACCATGTCCCCCGCTCCCCCACGCCACCACGGAATCGAAACCGATTGGCCTACCGAATCCCGCGGCCGCCAATCGATCGAGCGCGAGCAACGGCCGCATTCGGAGCGGGAGGGAAGAGAGGGAATGGAGGAACAGACCTGTGGCGCGGGCGGCGAAGGCTCGCCGCGGGATCCCCCGTTCGCAGGGCCGCGCGGGGCGAGGCCCAGAGTCCGGCGGCGCGGGGTGTGTGGGCGGGCGGCTGGGGCGCGTCGCGGGCAAGGCGGGCGCGTGGTGGCGGTGCGGAGCGGGAGCGAGGCGGGGCGAGGGGAGGCGTGCGACTGAGCCGGAAGGAGGGTGGAGAAGGGGATCTCGTGATGTGATTAAATTAGCGCAGGTGGGACTGGGAGAGTGGGCTGCGCTGGTTGCTTTTAATCGTGGTTAGGGATTGGTTCACGAGGCGCGCGAGATGCGAGAGCGACTTGGCTGCTCCGGCGGGGGGATTGGAACGGGCGAAATGGCGGAGAGGCTGCTTGTGGGGGCCGGGTCGGCCAGATATGGGCCTACGGCTTAGGGGCCGGGGTTTCGAGCTAGGAAGTTATGGGCCAGGCAGGCCATAGAGTTGACTTTGAAGTACATTGCGAGGCCCATTGCAAGAGCCCTGTAGGAGAATCGTGGAGTGAGTGAGATCGCCAGCTGCAGCTTTTAGTTTTTCTTTTTTAATGAAAGCTATTTTTTTATTTTTAGTTTTTTGGCTGCTGGCTTTTTTATTGGATTTTACAATAAAATTCTATTGTCTCAGCACAACAAAAGCCATAAAAAGTTCCTCTCAGCCTGCTTTTTAGTTTTAAGTTAATTTCCTCATAAGCTACATTTCCAGCTTTTGAAAGCCGACTCAATAGTTGGACTGTTTATTTCAGTTTTCTGGCTTCTAGCTATGAGAAGCCCAGAAAAAACTGAAAAAAATAGGCCCTAAGCCAGTACCAGGCTCGCGGGATGCAGAGCATTAGTTGGGTTGCTTGGTTCACCCTCTGGGTCAGGCTGCACACATGCGAAAGAGGTCTTTCGGCCCGGCTCTACGGATATATGAGAATCGCTCGTTTCTCTTTGACCAGGCTCGCTTGATGCAAGTGATATGCCAGCTAATGACGTTAGTAATGCATGATTAACACATACTTTAAATGATGTTAAGAAGTAATAAGATGAAATAAGAGTTATACAAAAATAGTTGCACGTATTAAATACCATAATGATGATTGTTTAATAGCTTTTTTCTTATGCGACATGTTTCAGTGCGAGCAACCAAATAGCATCACATCTCAACAAGGCCAAGCATGTACAAGTAATCAAACATTAGGATACTGCATGCACCTAGCCTGTCCCGTTGGGGCCTGGCTCCAAGGTACGATCCTGGTTGAGCTGGTACGAGAACCAAACACACCACAAGTGATTGGAGTGGAGTTGCTACATTGTTGGGTCTGATGCACCCTGCTTGACTCCTGAGGAGCATGATCAATTTTTTTAAAAAAAACTAAAAGATAAAACAAGAGCCCTCTTATTTTACCCCTAAAGCCGAGAGCCCCTCCATTTGAAAATACTAGATGGGGAACAGGATTGTCAGAAGAGCTTTTTTGCCAAAAAAGAGAGGAAGAAAGTAACAAAGTGTTAAACAAAATAACAACTTTAATTCCGACGACGATGTCACTCCGAACCAAGGTAACTCCAGGAAGCCGACCGGCGATGGGTTACTTATGCCTCTGAACCAAGGTAACTCTGGGGTGTCAGCCGGTCCGACATGGTGGTAGATTGTCACACCCGAATTTTCACAAAAACCCGAATGCGGCCATATGTGTGTCCAGGAAGTCTTAGTACACATATAACAAACAAATATGATAAACAGAGAACATATGATGGAATAAATTCTTCATTAAATAAAATGTTTACGTCAGAGTGCTTCATAAATGATCTAAACAATAACAGCGGAAGACTAATAAAACTCTCAACTAATGGAGCCGCAATCCACAGGGACTCTGACTAGAAGATCACAGCTCAGTAGTACGGCAAATCCTCGGGAAACTCAGCAGCAGACTCATGCCCAACCCAATCTGTTTACCCATCCGGGATTTTATTGAATAAAATAGCAAGTGTAAGTAAACAATTACTTAGCAAGTATAGCACAGGTATGAAGGCTCAAAATAGGCTAGACACGGCTTAACTGCATTAGCATTTTTAGTTGGTTCATCTTAACATTAACCAAATTACTACAAG
Organism: Echinochloa phyllopogon; assembly: GCA_033239725.1. Classification (NCBI taxonomy): domain Eukaryota; kingdom Viridiplantae; phylum Streptophyta; class Magnoliopsida; order Poales; family Poaceae; genus Echinochloa; species Echinochloa phyllopogon. Next base: position 10,640,549 of record BTCW01000010.1, on the reverse strand, counting down.
TGAATGAAACCCAGTTGCAACCCAAATAATAAAGTATAAGTGACATTAAACATAAGTAAACACCATCTTCTAATCAAAAAGGATACAGGCCGCTCGTGACCCTGAGAAAGGCTATCATGATAGATTTTACACTCTGCAGAGGTTTCGCCCTTTACCCACCAGTCGCGTAAAAGTTCAAAAGAACTTTGCACCCAACCACGCACATCAACACTTCCGAGGTGTGATTGCATAGGGACGCTACGAGGTTTTTCACAAGACACCCTAACAAGACAGTGGCCGCTAAGGTACAATAAGATGGTGAGACCATAGGCACCGAGATCGACGTACGCCTACGGAGTCACACCATAGGGGGGTCGATGGCATCCAGAGCGCGGGCATCACACCCATCCATGCGCAACGTGTGGAGTTCTCCATCGCAGAGACTCCCAGCACGGGACTGGGTCTAACGTGACCTAGCCGACGAATCACCCGCCCTCGGTGGAATCCGGAAACACCTCGCGCCTTACTTCCCTTAACGTCGTTGGCCCCGACGGTAACCACTGACCAGCTAGAGTCGTACAAGCTACTTGACCAAGACCAGAGCCATAGTAGTTCTGGCGGTGACGACAGGCTCCTGGGTTGCCGCTTTAAGAACCGGACCTTACGGAGAGACACTGGAGCAAAGCACATAGCACATGCCCCAGCTCCCTAAAGCATGTTGCTAAAAAGTAAGTTTTATCATTAATGTTGAAGTGAACCATTAAGTCAAAATTAACATTTAAATAAAGGTGACAGTAGCTGCGCATAGCAAAATCTACCCATATGCATAAACCCAAGGTAATCAAAGGATATGGGTAAACAAACTAGGTACAACCTTAATAAGACATCAAATTTAGACACATGCATATGAAAGTAAATGTATGTAAACAGGTGTGTATAGGTAGCAAGGATTGTCCGTGCTATAACTTGCCTTCCTCGAAGGGCGGCTACTGCTGCTGCTGTGGGTCCTACTCCGGAAAGTCTCCCATGAACTCAAACTCCAAAGCGTACGGCTCACCGACTGGACACGAATCACCATACAAGCGAGCACGCAAACCAATACATGCAAACAAATAATATTCTATTAGAACAGTACACCAAACAGTAGAAACAGTACAAATAAAGCTTTTAGAAATAATCTACGCTTCACTACGAACACATGAGCGCAAAAATCACACCAATCGGAACTAAAACGAAAAAGATATGGGTTTTCTAAGTTCTAGGGACCTGCTGGCAATTTTTAAAAGGTTCTAGGGGCTTATTTATGAAAAACCAGGGACCTATACGTAATTATGAGTTAAAACCCGAGGGCTATTGCGCAAAATCTTAAACTCAGGACCGCGGGTTCTAATTCCTAAAAGCTCAGGGGTTTTTCAATAAAAACATGACCTATCTGAAATTATTTTTGAACTTAACAGGACCGCGGCTTGATTCAACAGAAACCGAGGGGCTCTTTAACAAAAAGGGTTCGGCTGACCGGTATGAGGGGCTTTGACTCGGTGAAGGGGGTGTGTCGTGGGCCGTAGGATCTCGATCTGGTGGTCTAGATCAGCCCGAGGCGGGGGGAGGGGGGGAAGTCGGCGGCGCTCGGACACAGCGGCGCGGCTCGTCGGGCGGCAGAGCTTCGCCGGAGAGAAGCACCCCCCGCGCTACAGGGAACCAAAAGATGCACGGATGGGCTCTTCAGAACCGGGGGAGAACGACAAGTTCACTTGGAGTGCTCAAGGCGGCGATGGGGCGACGGTGTCGGCTGTCGACGCAGCGGGGCGGCTCCGGCGTCCCTGTGTAAGTCCGACGAGTGATTTAGGCACAGTGAGGGGTTAAAAGGGGCGGGAGATGGTTCAGCTGGAGTTATCACCTGCTCAGGAAGCCTCGGGGTGGGATCACGACGAGCAGAGGGCAGAGGCGGTGAAGTTCGTCGGCGGCGGCCGACGGGCTGCGGCGCAAGGTGTGGAGAAGGCGCTGGGAGGGTTGGGAGCTCCAATTGGAGGTGGGGCGAGGTTTGGGGCTCGGGGGCGCAGCCTTTATAGGGCCCAGGGGGTCCCCGGCGTGAGTGCCACGCCGATCAGGCCGCGGCCGGCGGATCGGGGACTTTCCGATCGGGGAGATCGCCTGCCGTGCATGAGCGGGGCTATGGAAGGAAGGGGATCGTGGGGAGGCTGCGGGGAAACTTTGCGAAGCTTCGGAGATGGCCGGGAAGGGCCCACGGCGGCGCGGAGATTCGGCTGGCAGGCTTCCATCCCGGGCGCCATTCACGCGGGGAAAGAAGGAAGGGGAGGGAAGAGGAAGCCGACAGGTGGGTCCGCGACGTCAGCGGGAGGGGAAGAGAGAGAGAAGGGAGGGGGGAAGGCGCGGCTGGGCCGGCGAAGCGAAGGCGCGCGGGGAGTGGTGGGCCGGCTCGGGGAAGACGGCCCAGGTGGAGGAAAAGGGGTTGGGCTGAGCTCGGGAAGGAGTAGAGGGAGCAGAAGTGAGCCAGGGGGAAAAGCCTAGGGGGCAAAAGCGAACTCGGGCTCGAATAACTTTTCTATAGCTCAAAACAAGGTGATTCAAATTTGAATTTAACTAAATTTAAATTCTCGTTTGAATCACAAGCAATACAAAAATTAAATGCAACGACATGTATGCAACAAAAATGTTTCTACAACTTATATTAAATTTTAATATTAATAAACAATTTATTTAACCTATATTAATCATGAACAATTAATATAAAAGCCAATTAATTACTAAAAAATTTAAATGGGTCATTTTTGGGTGTTACATAGATCGAGGGTGGTGAGGCTGGACGGCCATGGCGCCATCGGCCGAGGTGGTGGGGGACAACCAGTGGGATGGGGTTGGGGGCAGCTTGTTGACGCCTCGGGCAAGCCTTGTTAGCACTACGGAGGTTGGTGGCTACGGATCCGGGTGGAAGCCGCTGGAGATGAAGGAGGTGGGCGGGGTAGGGCAGCTTGCCGGAGATGAAGATGCTGATGTGGGCATGGATGCTCAGTGAAGAGGAAGAAGACAAGGGAGGGGTGGGGGAGCTCGCCGGAGACGTCTTCTATCCAGGCAGAGTGGAAGGGAGAAGGAGCGAGAGGAGGGAGGCGGGGCGCAAGGGGGTGGGATATAGATCCCTGGGTACCCTCAAAGAAGAAGACTATGTCCTAGTAGAACTACTCGTGTACTCCTACTATGACTCCATATTATAACCGACTAGGAGACTTGCCATGTAAACCTTGCTCCCTGGGATATATAAAGGAGGGCAGGGGTCCCTAGTTCGGTAGAGAAGAGTAGACTGGAAGAAGAGGATAGAAGAAGAGACTAGACCAAACAACACAACTCGTACACAAAAGCAATACAACATACAAGACGTAGTGTATTACGCACATTGCGGCCCAAACCTGTCTAAATCGTTGTCTTGTGTGCGCACCATCGTTCCTTAGAACTCGGCGAGACTCACGAATACTACTCTCTGAGGTACCCTAGGCAGGTACTCGGTTGTTAAACACTGACAGGGATCCTCGCCGACATCGACACCGGCGAGGGGGAGGATGGCTTTGGAGGCGGCACAAGCAGGATGGAGCGGAGAGGTGCGTTAGGGAGAGTGAAAGGGATAAGATGGGAGAGGGGCTCTCCACCAATGGCTATCGGGAAATCCCTCTCTTGATCGATGCCTCCTAAAAAAACTCCACTCAGTGTTGCGAATGCGGCATCAATAATACAAACTTAAATGCAGTGCATAAACTGATGTCTTAAACTAGCGGACGTTCATGCTTCATTTTCAAGTTAATTTGTAATAACACATTAACATTCACACGTGACGTTTTGATTGTGAGAAAATGAGGTGTGGAAATGGGATATAAGGCTTAGGTTATATCTGAACCCATGTTTGGATTTCAGGTTAGGGATAAGATGTCCTCCCAGACATTGCCATCAAGTTAGGTCATATATAGAAAATCCTTCACCAATACATTTCGTTCCATCCAACACATTTGTCACTAGAATGTGACCCTCACTGCTACTGCCAATCGTCCCCTCGTTGTCACTGCCTTCATTGCACTTTGGTGTTTCGAGCATGGCCATAGTGACACTTGGGCTTGATGTTGTGCTGCTGCTAAGTGTTGGTGTTAGATTAATACTCAAAATTTGCAATATTTGAAATTCTCAAATTTTGGACATGGATATCAAAATGCAGTTCTGAAATAGGTTTGGGGTTTTCGAATGGACTCTATATTTTAGATTTAACTAGTTGACATAAGAATTTCAACTACTTTATCCCTTTGCCATAATCTCTTCCAAACCCTTTTTCTTTCTTTCTTCCTCTCTATGACTATTTGGACGCCCTAGCTAGCTTGCTGACACTAAAGCAACCCAAGGACCACTTGCTCCAACATGGCCCTTCCTGGAATGGGTGTTCATTAATTAGTTAAAAGTGGTGATATACGCAAAGTTAGACTTTTTGGACATAAGATTAGAATTTTGTAGATGTTTGGAACTTCCAACCATATGACCGCAATTTTTGTTTTCTTTGAAAAAGATAGCTAAGCGTGTTGTCGTGGATTGAACATGAAGTTCTCACATTATTAAGTTCTAAGTGTCAATACACATTTTGATGACTCTGTAGGCTATCATGGTTGGTAACAATGATGGATCTAAAATTGACCCTAAGAACATCATTGCTATTTATTTTGGAGAAGTGCCAAAGATGCTCTCATCCAACAACTAGACATATGTATGACAAATGGTCTTTCTGATGATATAGTGATACTAATGCTTCCACTCCTAATAATGTTAAGAAAACCAAGGATGGTGCGATTGATGACATATCAAATTGAAAAAATACCTAAATTCCATATATAATCTAAATGTCAGCAAAAGACATAGATAATCGAATCTTATTAGAATTTCACCTAATGAAAGGGTTGCTACTACCAATACCCTTCTAGATCATTGAGTTAACTAAGATTCTTCTAGACAAAATAATGATTGCCATTTTTTTTTTGCCACCATAGCTAGAACTATGTGGCCTAAACCAACTCTTATTGATTCCATGGCCGAATTACCTGTGATTGAGGGATCTAGCTAGAGAGAAGATACTTGATGTTATAATTTCTGGGTTTCTTTCAAAATTATTGGGGATGATGTAGGACTACATAGGAACAAGAAAGTTAGTTCTCGGACAAGGGATAGATGCTATTCCATTAACACTTTCACATTTTGTTTATTTCTTATGTTTGAAACTGCCTGAACATCGTTTTTAGCATTAATCTGCAAATCCAATTGTTAGCTGAGAGCAAAATAGGAGTAAAACTCATACTTTTGGTACATATCACTGACAGTTGTATCTCAATCTATGAACTATGATAACGAAAAGAGAGGTCCATGCATCATACTAGAGTAACAACTTATACTTATTGTCAATGAGTTGCATAAAACACATATGCATTCAAAACAAGCATGGCAGCATAAACAAAGTTAACCCACGACCCCATATTTCAACTCATAGTTATGTCATGTATATACTTTGCCTCAACATTTTGTATGAATTAATGGGGTTCCAAGGTAAATGTGGTCTAGCTGTATGTCTTGACTCTCTTCTTTCAGAATGTCGACCATCCACATTGCGGGACATATATAGAAGTGTAGTAGTTGTAGCAAAAGAGAATAAACAATAATTGCTTAATTATAACTTAAGACATAGTTATCCCATGTATAGAAGCATGGTAACTATATTCATGGCACACATCATTGGAAATTATAACTTAGGTGTTCAATTATCATCGATCTACTTCCTTCAGTTTAACACAGGAGTTTATGTGAGTTGCTGATCTATTTATGCCCGCTGATTTGGATCATCAAAGTGTAGCGGTCATTAACTAATTTAGTTTAAAACAGCATGACACTAGAACACCCCTCAATTGGCGATTAGTTTTTTTTTATGTAACACGAGAGGCAAGCCCCTACTGGTTATATATATTGAATAAAGAGACTTTATAGATATAAAAATTAAGGAAAGAGAAAAAACATCCTATACAAATAGAGCTAGCCATTCACTAATCCTTGGAATGTATTTTACAAAGAGAACATTGGCAATGGTAAAATAACAAGTGACAAGAAAAGCACAATTTCAAGCAATTTACATAAACACATTGGCGATTGTGATTAATCATATAAAAATAGTTGGGGGAGTGTACATATGACCAGAATTAGAACCATAGCTGAAATAATGAATGTACACGAATAACAAACAATTGGCAATCCACAAAAATACAGTGATGAAGATGATGACTCGTTGAACAACAACTTACATTTCAAAAACCAACAAAATGCAGAAATATAAATGAGGTGAATATATATCTATATATACCCATCATGTCAGAAGAAATATTGTCCACATGGTCATGCATTTTCAAAATCCAAATGGATAATATGACAACTTGTACTACCGATTAAAAGTTGGAGTCATGCTGGGGTTTTGTTTCCCAAAGATGCTGCCACAAAAGAACAAGCTAGCGATCGATCATGTGGCCATGATGCATAGTAGGGCCAAATATAGAGAGGCAGTGGTCTTCCTAGAAACAACAACCAAGCATGACATGCGCATATGATATTTTCTATGTACTGGAAGACAAGGTTAAATTAATTAACAATGTTTATTGCATGGTTCAGTGTGCAATTTTTGGAAGGCCTTGGGACAGAGTACTTGAAAGATCTCACTCCAATGCCCTGATCGACATGGTCAGATCCAAAGTACTCTGCCCAAGAACGGCTTCGCCGCGGTTGTCATCGCTTCGCCTTGTCGTCTTCTCTTGCTGCTGCTTCTGCATGGAAGCTGCAGCGGGTGGCGACAGAGAGAGTGAGATTGAGAGCCCGCTGGCGTCCATGGTCTCCTGCTCGCTTGCTGCAGCAGTGGTCTTTCTCCTCTTGGCCTCTATCGCCATGGCGGGGGACAAGCTGAGCTCAAGGTCTGCCGCAGTCTCGCCTTGGACCTCCAATGTCGACGACCGCTTCTTGCGGCACGCCTCGTAGGCCGACATGGCAGAGTCCCTTGGTTCTGCTGCGTGCTTCTGCCGCTGAAATGGTCGCACGTAAAATGTGGCGTACGTCAGAGATGACTGATATGATAAGGCTAATGCGCAGTGTGACCGCCGGAAATATATGTGTATGTACGGTACCTCGAGCTGCTGGGCAGCATCTAGGGCTTCGTCGATCACGACAGGATCAGACGATCTTGTTGTGATCTTGGCGTTGTTGTTGTTGGGGAAGCCGACGGCGTCTCTGCCGCTTCCCCCGGGGCGCCATCCGAACGGAAGACGGCGATCGCCGGACACGGCCGGCGACATGGCCATTGCCCACAGGTGTGCCCGAGAGCTGCTGCTCCCGATGGAATTGGCGAAGCTCGCAGCCGTTCCCGTCTCGACCCTGCGCTCGCCGGCGGCGGCGGCGGCAGCGCCCACGTCAGTGAAAGGCCACCACCGCCTCTCGCTCCTCAGCGCCGCCGAAGCTGCTGCAACCGCATGCGGGTGCGTCGTCTGGGGTGCGGTCGACGGCGGCGCTACGTCCTTCCGGGAGATTACGGCGGCGGCCTCTCTCTGACTCGACGCCCACTCATGATTCCTGGCCGGAGAAGAGGAAGAGCCGGAATTAGGGTTTTCTTAGGAGATGAGATACTCTTAGCTAGGAATAGGATAAGCTCTACATATATAAATTAAAGAACCTTTATTTAATTTACCTGGTGTTTCTGAAGTCGAAAGTTTGCGGAGGCGGCTGCCGATGCTGGAGAAGACCATAGAGTCGGCTGAGCTCCGGAGCACTGCAGTTCCTCGACGCGAAGAAGCTGCCGTGCTCCGGCTTGGAGGAGGAGAGCGCGGCGGCTCTTTGGAAGAACGCCATTTCGTGGAAGCGCCGATTGCCCCTCATGAAATGGAAGTCCATTGGGGAATATACTGCAGAGCACATCAGCAGTACTTAGATGCATGAGAAAAAGAAGCTCTTAGAGAGGAGGGATAGAAATCTACATGCAAATCATGAGAATGTTGTGCTATATATGCAAACCTGAGGGAATAGCTCCCCTCGGGCGACCATCTTGGTCTAGCTTCTTGCTTCTGTACATCTGAAAAGGGAATTAATTCAATATGGTTTATCAGAAAGAGTGTTCACAACACCGAATTAGCAATTTATGTGCTGCTAGCTAGTTTGTGATTTTTCAGCAACAGATGTAGATATAATTCTACTGAGAAAGCAGGATCAAAGGATGCATGGTTCTCACCTGCAGGTGGCTTTTTACATGAGCAATGCTGAGCCCCCTAACATTCATCATCTGAAGCACTAGCTTAGGGGTTGCTCCTGTGTCAATAAGAAAAATTGGTTTTAAGTTACAACACAGAAGATAATGAAATTGGAGGATTGGGAAAGAAAATCATCCTCTAATTAATTGCAATAAATCATGGTCTTCTATATGCTCCATTCGATAAAGTACTTACTCTCTTGCCCACCAAGCCTCTCAACGGCATGGACGAAGGCCATGTGAAGGTCTGGTGTCCATCGGAGCCGGGGCAGCTTCGATCGGTTGTACTGCCGCACCGATGGAACCCTCTGCTCGCCAGTCCTCTCTGATGTGCTGCCTCCCTTGGTGTCTCCCTTCTTGCTCTCTGAATTGTTGTTGGTACTGCTGCTATTGTTGCTTGAGCTCCCACTCCCACCAACATCAGTGGTGCTACCGCCATCGTCGCCTTCTTCATCTTCATCTTCCTCATCGTCACCTACTTCACCTTCCTCGCTCTCTCCACCGAAACCCTCGTTGAGGTCTAGCATCTTGTTATCCATCGACCTCTCCTCATGGTCCTCAAGGATCTCGACTAGCATCGCCTTGTCCTTGAGCTCTCTCATGACTTGCTCTTCTCTAGCCACCATCTTGTGCTTTTCTACCATGGTCTCTCTATCCCGCGACCCGCCATGGCCGGATCCGATCGCAGAATAGTATGTGCAGGTAGGAGGCGGAATGGGAATGAAGAAGTAGGGAAGGGCAACAATAATGATATGAAGAAGGTAGAGGGAACGAAGGGCAACAAGAATAAGCAAGCTAGTGATGTGGGAATAAAATAAGAGAGAGTTGGACAGGCCTTGTCCTTCTACATTGACTGGTTTTGAACAGTGTAGCAAGAAATGATGTGTGCATTAGTGGAATCGTCCCTTGTGTTTGGTCAGTACCAAGGCCAAGGGTCACACATATATATAACAGAGAGAGAGAGAGACACACACACACGCATAAGTCGATCAGAAACTACAGATGTTAAAGTAGATTAATCAGAGAAGTAGCTAAAGGAAGAAGCTTTTAGCAAAGTTCATGGGCTAAATGGTGCAGGCACACTTTACATAGCAGCAGTGAGATCTTTTAGGTTTTTGTCTTAGCTAGGCTGCATCTGCATGCACGAGCAAGCTGAGCTAGTATAACTCGATCGATCATGTGACCCAATCTGCCAATCTGGCTCGATTCCAAAAGCATTTCTCGCTCTATATTATGTTTTATTTTTTCGGTTTGGGACACTGACCCCCTTGTCGTGTGGATCTGAGCTGCCAATCCGTGACAGAAAAACAAAGCGTTAGTGGTTGACCTCTGCCTGCCCCCGTCCCTCTGAAAGGCTTGTCCGAACAGCTGCTAGCAAAAAGGGACAAAATACGTGGGTTGCTCTTGCTCACTTCATGACGTGCATGGCCGCGTATTTATTTCATTCGAAATGCACATCCACCCATCTACTCGTCTATATGCATGCCTACAGCTATATGCCTATGCCTTCGTTCTAGGTGCTGGTGCCGTTGGAGCGATTTATATATCCCTGGTTTTCTGCAGCATTGTCCAACGATCCGAACCATAAACGCATGTAAACGATAGCTTATTTAAGCCCACTAGCAATGACTGTGGCACGTTAAACAAAATAAAAAATTAAAAAGCCTATAATAATATGACAGGAATACAAGTTTTCTTATAAACATAAACCATTCACCATTAACAATAATCTATACTATAATTTGAGTTAGAATGATCATTATATTTTGGAACGGATGAATTCCATTATCATCGTTTCATAAAACCATTTTAGGAATATTATAGTGCACCAAAATGTTTCTCGTTCAAAGCGATTTTACCATTGTACGAAAAAATATGCCATAGTTCTCATGTTTCATCTCACAATGAACCGTCACATAAACCCTATGCAACAGAATCAAACATAGATGTACACAGAGCAAACATGTCATCGAATAATTTTGTTACCGTGAGCCTATTTGGTGTGGCGCCCTACGCTCTCCGGGCTAGCGCCCGTCACGCCTACACAATCTTCCATGGCCTGCTGTAGCAGGTCGCCAGCATCAGGTGCAGCTTGGAGTTGCTCCTTGTCGTCTCCTCGGCCTCCGGGGTAGCCTCATGCAGAGATTTTAGCCGTCTCGAAGGGTCGCTGATGATGTGCAGCCAGATTCCCTTCCTGCCCAGAATAATCAAAATCATCACTTGCTGTAAATTTTCAGTTCATATACCAGATCTACTAGCGTGCGAGTGCCACTGATTCACAGAGTGTTCACCTCTCGTACTCGGCGACGTTCTCGCGAATCGTCCGCTCGATCATCCCCAACACGTGCTCGACCTCCATCTGCAGGTTCAGAGAATTAATTAATGCAAGAAAGTGCCAATCGTGAGCACGAGATCTGCATCTGCCAGGGACCATAGAGGAAGACGCCGCAGCTTCCTTGTCGCCGGCGGCGGCCGTCAACTCTACCTCCTAGTCGACGCCGTTGTCGTCAACCACCGCTTTCTCCACCACTGTTAGCAGCCCGTCCCCGCCGTCGTCGAGGCCGCCACCGCCCACTGCAGCATTGCTTCTTGTGCTGGCCTCCGTCACACCGGATAAGCTCTCCACTCTATCCTGCACCCCCGCCCGCCGCCTCCGTCGCTAGACGTGTCGCCGATGCTGGCCTCGTTCTTCATCTTTTTCACATGTAAAGGCTTTGGATTTATATAAGTCACGACAGATTAGTATGATAATTATTAGACTTCAATCTGAACACAATCATCAACCAAGGAAATCTATCGTCTGTTTGAAAAATTACTCAGATTGTATATATTAATTATGGCAACACATTGGACTTAAATCCAAACTTAATCATCGAGTACCATTTATTTGAAAACTTGCTCACATTATACATATTAAATATGGAAATCTATGGTATGTTTGAAAACTTACTCAGATTGTACATATTAATTATTGCAACACATTGGATTGAAATCCAAACGTAATCATCAACTACCATCTATTTCAAAACTTACTCAAATTGTACAAATTAATTATGACAACACATTTGACATAAATCACGTAACCATCAACTACCATCTATTTAAAACTTCTCAAATTATACATATTAAATATGGAAATCTGTCATCTATTTGAAAACTTACTCCGATTGTACATATTAATTATGGCAACACATTAGACATAAATCACTTAATCATCAACTACCATCTATTTGAAAACTTACTCAGATTATATATATTAAATATAGAAATCTATCGTCTGTTTAAAAACTTACTCAGATTGTACATATTAATTATGGTAACACATTGGATTTAAATCTAAACATAATTATCAACTACCATCTATTTGAAAACTTGCTCAGATTATACATATTAAATATGACAACATAAAGGGTGCCTAGGTAGATTTAGGTGAGAAAAGTTCTGGGTTTTTTTCGGGGGATCTCTTTCCAAGGTCGAAAAATGGGTCCCCCCTTCGTCAACGTTTTTTTATGACAGGTGGGTCCTCCGTGAGGTAGGAGGTGGGCCTAATGTTGGTGAGAATTATTTTCAAATCTAATTCTCTTTATAGTATAGATTTGGAGCACATAATATGGAAACTAATAAAGAAGTTTTTCTACAGAATAATCTGTTTTACAACACTTTGAAACAAAAGGAATAAATCGTATGAAATTCATGTAGAATGATTGAATGCATAGGAGTTTGGAGGAAATATAACATATGAGATTTTGGACCTCTCATGGAAAAATTTACCTTTCTTTGTCTATTATCCCTCTCTTCAAATTCCCATACTTTTCCTCATGGAGTCTTAATGATATATAGCGCATCTCAATTGGTGCATCCCAAAGAGGCCACTACACGTAGATATCTAATGAATTATGAGATAAATTTCAACAGCCGCAATATTGAAACATCCATAGTACTGCACAAAAAAGTACAAATTATTATCTTTGGCTAATGGGGAAGGCAGAAGTTATGATGGTAAGATGAGGGCTCTGGACAAGTGGTGGATCGACTTTTTTCGTTGTTTGGTTTCTGCCCAAAGTCCACTACCAAAATTTAAATAGAATTGGCTAAGGTTTTGGTCACACACATTTAGCCGAAATTAAAACACACAATTGGCAAAGGCATGTGATTGATATGGAAAGGACACATAAATTCCCCCCCAAAAAATTGTCAACTACACTGCAAATAAGGACTAATTTTGGGGCGGTATATCTAAATATATTACTAATTCTCTTTATAGTATACGTTTGGAGCACATAATTTTGAGATTAGTGTTGCGCCCAAAAAAAATATCAACTACACACTACATTGCAAATAAGGACTAATTTTGGGGTGGTATATCTAAATTTACTATTTAGGTGAGATTTTTTTTGCGCTAAACTTTAACTTTCTTTCTTTTTCCTATAAGCAAAAACGCATCACCCTAATTTTGATCTCGATGGTCATTTAATATATATGCGTGTGGCGTAAGAAATCATCACATCTAATCCAACCTTTTTTTTAATTTGGTCGTTGATTGTTTATGGTTTGGCAAGTTTGGGGCTGCAAAAGGGCACCTAGAAAGTCGTAGGCATCCCAGCCGGCTTCGTGAGAGCTTCCGAAAAGGGATGATGATGATCACACGAATGGGCAGAATGTGGTTGCGTTGTCACGGCATTCTTGGGGTGAGGTGGATCAGCTGCCCTGCTGCGTAGGTGGAAAAAGCCAAGGGAGGCACGCACAGGAGGAAAAAAGGAATTAAGCCACACCCGTTTGTGTGGCAATAACGAGATCATCAATATGCCTGGCTGCACGAGCACGAGGACCGTCATGTGAGATAAACCGTGTAAAGTTGGTGTACTCTGCTTTCTCTGGTCTCAAACGATCGGAGATGCAGCTTTTTGGATGCTGGACGTGCTATCAATTTTTAGCATAATATTACCGTGTTTTAATTAGTTTTATTATTGTATATATTACAAACAAAATTAGTGGCCGGTTTCACTTTACAGATTTTGCCAATTCCAAACTGAAACTCGTTTTTGCCAGTTATTTTTTGTTCCTTCCTTGACGTCTTTATTAATTTTCTCATGGCCCAGAGACACCACTGAAAATGAATGCGCACCTCCAAGTAGAACACAATTATAGAAAGAAAGCTAGCTAGCTGTGTATATATAGGTCGTAACTAGTCTTATTGTGAAAATATGCAGAAACTAAATTAACAAACGAATTTTCAATGGACATTGGGATAATATGGTTGATTGGTAACTTTTTTGACCTAGTAATATGTCATTCGAAAGTAAAGCTTATAGCTTATCTAAACAAATTAAAGTTTACAGTATCTCCTTCACCTTTGAATATATGCATGCTCAATTTAGTTAGTTGGCTGATTCATATATTGATGAAAAACATTCCTATCAAAGAAGGGATCGGACATAATAAAATCGTTTTGAAGATCTAACAACTATCTAACATATCTTACCTTATGCTTTAGCTGATCAATCTGATCAGGATTGTCTTAATATTTTTTGATCTAATCAGAATTTATTGATGGCTGCACGTTTGGTGGAAAAACACCAGAAATGCTTATTGGTCTTTTATTTACATGTTTACATAGAAATGCTCCTAGTGCACACTAGTATATACCGGCCTGCAATCCTCTAAATTATGGAAGAAGATATTAACTGACAGTAAACTTAAATCTATATTCAAATTCTTCTGATATATTTGAGCCAAATTACACACGTAGTTTAGCAAGAATTATTCATGTAGGAGTATTCACTAGTTTCAGTTCAGCTCCACTGCACACTACAGATTTATGCATATCTCTGTAAATAATATTCCATTATTTTATTTTATTAACTGATTGTAATGGAATTAATTATACGTCTCTTTGTCCCCGGATCGCACAAAAGAATCACCGTGGGGACGGTTCGGCAGGTGTTAGGTGAAATCATGCCGATAGTTTATTTCTCGGCAAATGCCGTGTATGTGTAGTTGCGATGGCAACTTGAGGAATGATTCCGTAAGGACAATCTCAGTGACACCCGATCGACTCATTCCAAATCCAATTCTTAATTTCATAGTAGTTTCCTGTCAATCTCACGCCAATCACACATTGCTTGATCGATTGGCACACATCCAAGGTTTCCAGCCCCAGCAAAACACTTAGCTTAATACACTGCGCTTCAACGACTTGTCTCACGCCTTCAATTAGTCCAAAGTGTTAGCACACAGTTTACTAAGCAAATACAGTCTTCAATTTCATATGATATAACTGAGCACGTATACAAACCAAAAGTGATGTCCAATCGTAATTAAGAGATATAAAACCACTTAACAATTCAGAGGTAATACTCCTAAAATGGCCCAGAGAGAGATGCAGACCCATTGTTTCTACTAACCAGAGTCATGCATCCTGCCTCCAGTCTCACATCGATAGTGTAAATAGAGCCTATAGCACCAAGGTAGCGAAAGATTCTGCACCAGTAAGCTAGACTACAGTTCGATCACAGAGTGAGTGACAGTCTCCGTCTCTCCCGGGCGAGCCATGGATCTCTTCCCCATGGTCCGAAAATATATAACACTTTCCCCGGGATCTCCGATCGGCGACCATTCTGAGCCGAGACAAAGAGGAATTTTGGACGGTATGTCGGGGCATGTGACCAAACATGCACATTTATTTTTCTTTTAACCAGCCGCGGACATGCACAAGCTTAAAAAAATTACATGCAATAGAAAAAAGGAGAGGGGAATTGGTCCTGTAGTGGTGGTGAGATTCTGTGGCGAGCTAATCTGGATCGGGTGATGAATCAGAACAAATATAATACGGATAGATGGGGCCCTAGTTGCATTGGGAGGAAAGAAGGTCAACTGTGATCAGGGGAATCATAGCATCCCAATGATGTCAGGATTAGGTAGCCACTGTCATCCATGCCCAGGTTCTTATTTGTTAATCTTTGCTATCACTGTGTGGATCGGAGTAGTTAATTTGGATGTACTATATCTCAATTCTCAGTTATGGACTTTTCAGGACTTTATGTGAGTTATATGTCCTGCTACTCTACTGCATACTAGGCCGCGGTGCGCTTCCACCAGCTCAGGGACAAATTAAACTGATCCGCACCGCTCGATTTTTTTTTCCCGAGTGACACTACGTAGGGAACTTCGTTAAAGATGTGTTTGGATTTAGGCCACCACACTCCACGCTAACGTATGGCACGCGTGCAATAGTTGAAGATCATATCGCGAGTGATCATTTTCCTTGTTTATCTCCTTTGTTGGCAGTCTGCTCTCAAAGTGTGTTGTTGTTTCACGCTGTAAAACTCTCTTCTATCTTATTAATATAAGCCGGGAAACCGGATCTTTAAAAAATATATGGTACGCCACGTGCAATGTTTGGTTGATTGCCACGCCTTCCGGTAGCTTTTTTTACCGCAGCTTAGGCGGATGATTTCTTCTCCACAAGTCTGTGGCCGCCACAGGCTTGGCGTGGCTTTTAATGGCCCGCAAGCAAACACCCCCTGAGAATAAATGTTTTACATTCCTGAATTTGCAAGAAAGAAAGAGGAGGAGAGGGTACAGTGGAGAGGGCTACCGAATTACATTCGGAAACTCTACAATGGCCCTACTTCAAACTAGGAGCTCAACCTTTGCCACAGGATCATGGACACAACATATCGAGAGGGATAGTTTCTGCGCAACCCGAGCAACAATCGCTAAAGGTGAAACGACTCCGCCCCTAAACACTCTGGCATTTTCTGTTCTTCCATATGTGCCAAAGCACAACTGTGTTATCGCTTGGCATTTCAGATCTTCCATATGTGCCAAAGCACCGTTTGATTTCTCCATGGTACTCCAAAACTCTTCATTAGTGCGGATGGAAAACCCCATTCAGCCCACCCACTACAACGATTCCGATATTAGAGGTCAGAACCTTTAATACCGAGTGAATACTAATAGAAATATTTAGTATCGATTGGTAACACCAACCAATACTGAGGGGTTGCCACACAGTAGGTATATTGACATCTTAAAGTATCGGTTAGTAACACGTCCACACATATTCCTTTTTCTTTTACCAAAAATGGAATGGGCCATGAGCCACTTTTGACCTATTGGGAGCGCGGAAAATTTGTGTGGTTCCCACAGGTTTTCTTCTTATATGGCTTTCAGTGTTTGAGATCTGTGTTATAGTAGAGGAATGGCCAAGATGAGGTGGAGCGCAAACCTGAGTGAGGTGGGAGTGATGAAGTAAAAATAGTAAAGAAATAAAAAAAGCATTAAGTAGAAGGCAATATGAGTGAGGTGGTAGTGTTAAATTATAACTCATTCGATCATTCCGAAAATGTTGAATCCTATATGATCCGAAATATTGATTCCAGTAGTAAAAATTATTGAATGATGTCAGCGATAAATGGTTGTTGGGCTGCAATGGTTAAACTAGATAAGCTAATTGAGTTTTGCTGGTTGTTATTAGGAATCAAAGCCATGTTAGTTGCATAGCTTCTATTTACTGCATATATTCTCCTATGGAAGATGGGGATGGAGAAAACTTTCCTTCCACTTAATCATATGGTAAGATTGGTGTTGTTTCTTTTTTTTTTGAACAAGAGTACCCACACAGACACTCATATACGTGCACATTCATCCGATCATCCCTATTAAAACATGCGCCCAAATCCTACCACTATAAGCACTTACGCGAGACTAGACCAACAACAGTTGAAATTGACAAGTCACCACGGGCACCTCGCTATTAATGTGCACATCACCTACCACTGAAAGAATAATACTAGTTAAATCCTAAATAAATCTAAAAAATACGAACAATATGTTGCACTGTAAGAAATTTTACTCCATGCGTACATGTTATTGGTCTTCAAAGCCATATTAGTTATATACCTTCCATTTACTGCATATACATATACCCCTCTCTAGAGGGTGAGGTTGGTTAAAAATTCCTTCCACCATCGACCTCCGCCGCGCTAACCCGGCTTAGCCGGGGCACCGCCGTGATGCCCCGCCCACCAGTTGTCCTCTGCCGCCTGGCCGGCGGCGCCATCGCCCCCGGCCTCGCCGCCCTCGATCCGCCACCACCATCAGGCTGGCTGCCTCCCCTGCCATACCTCTAAGCCCGCCGGCCATGGATCCCTCCCCGACAACCCCAAACACGAACCCCTAACCCCTAACCCTAATCCGGTGGTCTTCTTCAATTCTGGCGATGTGAGTTGCTTCTTCCCTAAATTCGGCAGGGAAAGTTACTTCCTCTGTGCATTTATTGATGTAACAAGAGGGCTCTCGAGTTAAGCCTAAATGGAGAGGGCTCTCCATGTAGATTTTGGTAAAAAAAAAGGATCCGATCATGCATCCACAGATAGCAAAAATTTTCTTTGCTCCTTTTTTGTGTTCTACCAGCCCATCTCTACCATCAGGTGGGCCGCATCCACGGCTCATATCCATTTTGGGGGTGAAAGAACCGAACAGAGAGAAGTTATGCCCGGCTATACTTGATTTCTCCCGCATTCACAACGGTTGACGATGGGCGGCATGGATAGTGGCGGTCGGGGACGGATGAGCAGTGGTCCTGCCCGGATGGGCGAGCATCATCAAAGTGAAGAAGGAGAAGAGCTTCGGACTGGCGGGCGAGCAGAATTATATAGGTAGGACACATTAGTATCGGTAATAGAAAGACGCATAAAAATCTACTCCCTCCGGTTTGGTAAAGGAGGTTGTTTGGACAACGACACGGTCTCTAAAACGTAATTTTGACTTCTTATTTTTTACAAAAATATTTATTAAAAATAATATATAGATACTTTTATAAAAAATATTTTTCAAGACAAATCTATTCATATGGTTTTCACATTTCTAAAATCAAAGACTTAAAAGTTATTCATGATTTATATTCCAAATGTTTGACTAAAATCTTATCCTAAACGACCTGCTTTACCAAACCGGAGGGAGTATACTCCCTCCAGCTTGAAAACAAGTCATCTTTGAAAATCTCAAAAAGATTAATAAAGATGTGAAATAAACTTACTTACCTTAATTCATTAGTCATATTCGACACTAGATGACTATCACATACACATGCACATACTAAATAAAAGTAACAATGATAATAGTTATGGGGCAAAATTTGAATTAGAGAATAACATGTTTTGTTTGGGTGGAGGGAGTATTTAATTATAAAAAAACATGAAGCCTGATAATAAAAAACATAAAATGAGAAAGAAAAGAAAACAAGCCTAAGACGCGCGCGCACATTCTTTTTGACCAAAAATGAAATGTCCATGAACCACTTTTGACCTATCGGGAGTGCGAAAAATCGATGTGGTTTCGACAAGTTTTTTATATGGATTTCAGTGTTCGAGATTCGTGCTATAGTAGAGTAATGGCTAAGATGAGGTGGGAGGGATAAATAAATATCTCATCCGATCACTCAGTTAAATGTTGAAGCAGGCAAACCGACATATTAAATTTGGGTCTGCTGATTGTTGAATTAGATGTAAAAAAGTATAGAAATGAAAATGTGTCAAGCAGAAGGCAATATGAGTGAGTTAGGAGTGTTAAATTGATACCCACTCTATCACTCCGTAAATGTAGAATCGGACAATCCGAAATGTTGAATCCGAGTGGTAAGAAAATGTTGAATGTCGTGAGCAACAAATGGTTGCTCAACCATAATAGTTAAGCTAGATGCACTAATTAAGCTTCGTTGGTTGTTATTGGTCTTCAAAGCCATATTAGTTACATAGCTTCCATTTACTACATATACCCCCTCTGAGGATGGGGTTGGAGAAAATTCCTTCCACTTAATCACATGGTAAGATTGGCTTGTTGTTTTTTTAACGAAACACAAATACAGACACAAACACTATCGTATGCATGTACACTCATCCTTATTAATACACACGCCAACCTTATCTCTATGACTATCTTTGAGAGACTGAGCCAGTGGATGTCGAGGTTAACGAAGTCACTATGGACACCTCACTGTCAGTGGGCACATTGCCTACCACTGAAAAAATATAAATACTCATGCTGAGTCAAGGATTCATAACCCTGATAGATATGTTGCACCACCAAAATTTTACCGTTCTTTGACTCACATTCTTTAAAAGGTAGACTTGAATTTAAAATTTGTATCTATACTATAAAGATCCTAGAGAATTGAAACACTTTTTACCTAAAAAAAATCCCTACCCACCTCTCTAACCGGGCCCAATTGATAGGTGTTTTCCGGAATTTGAGGTGACAGGACGATGAAAACCCGATGTTCGGGAGTGAATCCACCAAAACCAAAAATATTTTGTCACCGTGTTCCCTCCTTACCGGCCGCCATATCCCGCCATCCATATCCCCGAATTTTAGCCCGCCCTGATCGCATGCTTCCTTAATTTACCGCCCTGACTCCCGCACGGAATAATAGCCTTCCATAACTATCGCCTTCATTAATTCATGTAATCCATATTTCCCACCCTAGATTAATGCATGCTTAATTTACCCTCTGATTTTCATCTTTGCTTTTGTGTCTATCCTTGATTGCCGTCAACTCTCTCATTGCCCACGTTAATGGAGGCACCAAACATTAATTCATGCATTCCATATTCCTATCCTACGTTAATGCGTGATTAACTCCCCGATTTTCATGTTTCCTTTGTTTCTATCCTTACCCGCTTGCCTATGGTTTCCATAACTATCGCCTGCATCAATGCACGCTTAAGTAACTCCCCAATTTCCATCTTTGCTTTGTTTCTATATATACTTAATTGGCGCCAACTCCCTTATTGCCCAACATAATTCATGCGTTTCCTTTTTTTCATACGCGCTTATCTTTCTGAATTGCATCTTTCCTTTGTTTCTATCCTTGAATGTTGTCTTCAATCTTATGCGTCCTTCCTTCGCCCTTTGCCGTCATTGTAGCCATCAATCGTGCTTCCATGGTTCACGCCCCTGCGTATATTTTACGAAGCCAATCCAGATCAATGCCCCTTTCTCAATTGCTGGAGGATTTGTTATGTAAACACTATCACCGGGCGAGCGGTACCAGGGAGCCTCCGGCGGAGCCCGGCCACATAGAGCGACAACTCTGCCCCGTGCCCACATGCTCCGACGGTGGCAAGCGGCGGCGACACAACAACATCAGCGAATGGCAGCGGCGGTGCGTTGGTGGTGAGCAGCAACAATGAGTCCATGCGGAGATGCTCTTCTTGTACTGGATTCTCCGAATGCTTGAGGTTTGCTTCTTGTACTGGATTCTCCAAAATCTTTGATGTTCTTGATACACACATGGTGATGATTTCATCTAGATTTTAATTGACGTAGAGTCTATCCTTGTTAGTAGGATGCCTAATTCGAGGTGATTGATATATGATGGATTACCCGATGAAGGATTAGTGGTCACTTGTCAGAGTGGGGACCTAGGATGGAAGTCACCTTAACATGGACCATAACATTGAGTTGCTAAGACAAGTGAGAGAGGCCAACCAGTGTGCAGGTACTATCAAAGCTTTTCTGTTCCCTCGTTCAGTTTTCTGTGTCATATTAAGGATCTTACATGTTTTGTTAATCTGTCGAAAGTAAATACATGATGCATTTTTATTTTTGGTGATATAATTGATTCACATCTCATTAGCTGAAAGATGTTGTCAAATAGTTTTCTTTGAAGATAGTTCTTGTTTTGCTAATGCTCTGGTGACAGTATCATGACGGTTTGGGTCTTTGCGAGATGCCAAGATGAAGGATGAGTCCCACCTTTGACAGATGGCTGGAGACAAGGGACATCAGGGCTGGACCTGGGTAGGGTGACTGGTTAGAGTTTGAAGGTCTTTTTCTTTGGTCAGGTTCTTAGTGTTTGTTTCTTTATATATGAGTTTACTGGTGAAAACCCAGCATTCCCTACTGTGCCCCATGTGGGGTGATGTTGTTTTGTATTTTGGACTTTTACCTCTCTTAATGGAAAGAAACATAGCTCTCCTGTGTGTTTGATAAAAAAAGGCTGCAGTTGAAATGTTTAAAGTGCAAATTAGCATCCTACAAAATTTAAACTGGTTTAAGCTTTTCATGTTATGGAGTATATGTTAAAAAATGAAGTATTTAAGTAGGTATTGATTTACCCATTTCCATCATTTCTACAGCATTAGAATGGCACCCCATTTCATAAAAAAGAATATTTAGTTGACTGAGAATGTTTCTTTTAATCTTGCATAGGAAAACAATTTTGAGTATGTTGAATTGTGGCTGGGCCACAAGCACCGCTCTTTTTGTCACTTCGAACCGGTGGCAGGCTTCGGCGACAGAAGGGGCTCGACTCCGGTCTAGCGTGCAGCTTCGAACCGGTGGCGGGTATCGGTGATGTCGAACTCCGGCGGCGGAAGGAGAAGCACCACACAACGCAATTCGAGACTTCAAGAGGCGGAGCTAAAATGTTGTCCTTTTATTTTTCAAACCAACTAAATATTTGTTATCATCAGATTTGAACAAAGATTTTTTAAAACCACTTTTTCATTTTTTTTATAAGAGAAAGCTCAAAGTTATCATGTGTGTTAGTCACTCATGTTGGAGTTAAGAAATATTTTATATTATATCAAATATTTTCTTTTATTATGTATGTTTTGTTTACTTGGGTCTTTCATCTTAATCAATGGTTATGATGCAGCACAATTTTTGTGTGTCACAGGTTAATTTGTATTGGATCTTTTTATACACGTGCGGCACTAGTACTATAAAAAAATGTTAGTAGCAACAAAGTCAGATCAATAAAAAGTATGTTGGGAGCCGTACTAAATACTGAATGTATTTTTGTATGCGGTTTCTACACATCAAATCAAGTTCTATATCATGTAACATGTGAGGCTAAGTCTTGATAAAAAAATTACGGGATCCGGTCATGCATCCACAAACCGCAAAATTTTTCTTCGTTCCTTTTATGTGTTCTACCGGCCCATCTCTGCCATCAGGTGGGCCGGGCATCCACGGCCCGTATCCATTTTGGGGTGAAAGAACCGAACAGAGAGAAGTTTTGCCTGGCTATACTTGATTAGGCCCAGTCGAAACCCCTGTTTTTTTTTAATTTGGCTTGCAATTTAAGTTCCCCCACTAGTTGTAGTTTTAGGCTTTTAGCCTTTTATGAAAGGTCAAGATATAATACATCATACCAAACCTGAAACTTGTTACATCAAAATTCCAAAGTGCTCGATTTGCAAACTGAAATCAGGCATAAAAAACCATGCCTTAGGTCGGCTTGGAGAGAGACGACTTGGTATGCTAGTGACTAGTGACTCAAGCCTTGTAGTTATTTTCTTAACGACTTATTAGGTACTGACTTTAGGAGGTAGTCTCTCAACTCAATTTAACAGCACGCACCGCATGTTACAGACATAACTTCGTACTAAATTTGCTTGTTAAGCACGTTTTGCCACATAATAATTTCTTTATAAGACAATTTTGCCACATAAACTGTGCAAGCCACGCTTTGCCGTAGAAAACTTTAGTGAGCTGTCATCAAACACCCGATGAGTAAAATATCTCCACCACTGACGCTGGCATTCTTGATCCCACCCGGATCTTGTTCTGGTTGTCCTCGATGGCATCTCTACTGCTGCCGCTACCACGCACGCCATTCCTTTTCCTTTTGCTCACTGTCCTCGTCCTTTCCATTATGTGCCTTGATCGGACTAACTCAACTACACTCAAGGCCTCATTCGGTTCTGCCATTCCAGCCTGGAACACGGCCCATTCCAGTCAGATTGGGCCAGCCTGGTTTGGAATCGGGCCAGACCTGAAACCGTTGTTCGATTGGATTGGGCCGGAACGAAGACGGCCTTAGAACCGTCCATTCCTCCCCACAAAGAGCTGGATCGCAGCCGGGCCTTCTACCTTTAGGAAAGGTTCCGCATCTCGCGTGGGAGGAACGGCGGTGACGCGGCGGTGGTGTCGCGGCGACTACAGCACAGCGACGACGGCGATCAAATCTTACTCCACCGGACGTTCCCCGCCTCCAGCAGTTATCTTCTCCCCGGTACACCAATCCTTCCTCCTCCTTTCCTTCCCCACTCGACGTTCTTGGTCTTGGACCAGCTGCCACCTCCGGTTGTAATGTTGCGATATTGATCGAAAGCGACGGCGGTGTGGCTGCCGGGGGTATAAATGGCCAAATGGGTGGCCCGACACTAGCACGGCACAAGCACTAAGCGGTACGACACTAAGTGGCACTGCACTAAGCGGCACGATGGCACTATCGAGCCATGTCGTTTGGGCACGTCGTGCCGAACCCGCGGCCCAAGCATGGCACTAAACCATTTTGATAATGCCGACCCAGGCACTATGAGCATCCTCGGCGACGGCGGCGCGAATCGAAGACGGGACCTCCTAGCGGCGGAGGCCGGCGCCGCGGATCCAGGATGGCCCCTGGTGGCCGCCGCACGCGACTCCCGACCGCGGCCCCTGGGAGCGGCCTCGGCCTTCTCGCGTGGATGCAGGCCGAGCACCTCTGCCGATGGCATGGATCTTGGTCGGGACCCCCACACACACGGCGGAGGAGACGACGACTGTCGTGCGCAGCCCCTAGAGCGGTAGCGGCCAGCTCGCGCGGCTTTCGACTACGGCCCACGGCGGTGCTCGGCGGTGTCGCGAGTTGGTGGTGAGAGGTTGAGAGAGGGAGGCGGCCATCGGGGGTGGAGGAGAGAAATGAGAGGAGCAGGTAGGGTTTTCACCTTTATATGGGGCATTGGAGCTTATGGGCCGGGTTGTTAGTAGGCTTTGGCCGGGCGCATCGCGCCGTCCCAAAAAAATGTGTGGTGCTTGGACCGGCACTACGAGTCAAGATTGGCGGCCCAACACTGCACGATGTATAGTGCCGGACCGGTACGAGCACTATGTAATATGGGCTGGGCCGTGTTAGTGCCGGGGCCTCGGGCCATCCATTTATCTTACCCATTTGACCCGGAAAACCTATATAGCTTGCGGAATTTTTTTGTCCACATGGCTTCCACTGTTTGAGATTTGTGTAGATCAGGATGAACGTACTGGATTGATGCGGAAGGAGAACTGACAACAGTAAAAGAGGTGCACGTGGACGGACAGCTGGAGCCTAGAGGCGTGTGGCCGGTAGCATGCACGAGTTGGTCGGGAGCGATTCTATTTAGATTTTGATCTTCAAATTCATTTTTCTTTCAAACTATAAATCCTTTTCCAAATCCGTTTGAACCATGATAATACCTAAAATTTATGCAACAAAACAAGAACCAATTTGAATATATTTTATATTTTTTAAAAATTCAACATTTGCGGTAAACTAGTTCAACATTTTCGTTACACTACTTCAACATTTTATGTAAGAACTACAGTACAAATGTTAATTCTTAGGTTTGAAAGAATATTAAATCTAGTCCAACATTAGGAATGTATTGCCTCAACATTTTTCATATCCTATCTCAAATTTGTAATATACTGTTTCAACATTTTTTAAAAAATGTTGAATTAGTTTTTCAAGTGTTGAACCAATATTTTTGAAATGTTGAATCATGTTGATAAAATATTGAACCTGATATCACATGAAATTCTAGAGCTAATAGAATTTCATAATAGAAGAAATTCAAATATAATTATACGTGCGGCTTTATTTATGAAGGAACGAAAAAAGTTTATATTAGAGGTGATTCACACCTATGCGGGTAATTAGGAGTAGTATGCGTCCGCATATAGATAACTAAAATAGTACTAGATAGTGTGTTGTTGGGCCTTTAAGCCATTCATTGTCTAGCGCTGATTAATAAGATGTGGCGTTGTTGATGGGCCTCGTTGGGCCCCTATCTCTCCTATCTGGCTTGCGGAAGCCAGATAGGAGCCCCCATTTGACCATGGGGAAGGGGGTTGGCGCTGTGGGGCCCGCTCGCGCAATGGCGGTGCACCCGTGCGCGTAGAGGAGCTCCATCTTGAGGGCTTCCACGTTGGGGCCAAGATCCTTGCTCGATGCCCACGCTTCCAGCAAGCCGTCGGCGACAGGTCGCCGCGCTAGCGGCGACCTCCATCCTTACGTCTGCTATGTGTTGGCGCGTGTGGAGATCTCTTCAGACAGGGAAGGGAAATCATTAACAAATTAATGTAGCTAGCAATACTAGCGTTCCAGCAGTTTGACCGGCTAGGCTGGCTGTGTTTAGTTCTAAAAATCTACCCTAAAATTTCACTATATAAAAAGTTCTATCACATCACATCAAAATGTCGGTACATACATGAAGCATTAAATGTAGGTAAATAAAAAACTAATTGGATAGTTTTGATGTACACGACGAGACGAATGTTTTGAGCCTAGTTAGGTCATGATAGGACAACAATTACCACAAACAAATGAAAAGTGCTACATTACGCTACAGTGTCTGATGTGACTTTTCGACCACCCTTTTCCAAGATCTAAACACAGCCAGGAAACCGAGTTCCTGCTCCTGGGAGGCACAAGCAAAAGCTAGCAGGCGCCGGTACACACAACAATATATGTGCTGTGTTTAGATCCGTGAAAAGGGGATGAAAAGAGTCACATCGGACACTGTAGCGCACTGTAGCACTTTTCGTTTGTTTGTGGTAATTATTGTCCTACCATAACCTAACTAGGCTCAAAAGATTCATCTCATTGTGTACATCAAAACTATGCAATTAATTTTTTTATTTACCTACATTTAATGCTACATGCATGCGTTATTTGCTATATTTAATGTTTCGATGTGACGTCGATGCGACGGAAAGTTTAGAAAGTTGGAAGGAACTAAGGTCTGTGGCTGGAGTGCACAGAGAGCAGGCAGCGTGAAAGCAATAATTTTTTTAATTTTGTGCATTGCTAATTTTACTTCGCCCTTGTTTAGTTACCAAATTGGGTACCTCAAAGTTTGGGTTTTGTAATCATTGCGTTACTGTAGCATTTCGTTTGTATTTGTGAATAATTATCCAAACATTGATTAATTAGACTCAAAATGTTCGTTTCGTAAAGTACAACAAAACTATACAATTAGTTTTTGATTTTATCTACATTTAGTACTCCATACATGTGCTGATATTTTGATGCGATGGAAATCTTCTTTTTACATAGTGAAATTTATACAGGATAAAATTACTAGCTAGCAGGGATAGTACGGATATTTGTACAGGATGATACGTGCAACTGATTGGTCAATTGTTGTAGTGGCTTGCTATCTGGGAACCAGGGTCAGATTTTTCAGGTTTTCCTTTTCAGTGTTTCTGAATCTATTTCTTTTGCTTGAACAAAAGTATTTTCTGAATCCAATGTATTGCTCGCGTCGTTTCTAGCTAAATCCATTCCCGAAGAAAGATATTACACGGGATGACGTGCAACATCATCTTGTGGTGATTGCCTAGGGCCTTAGGTTAGAAACCTCAAAGTTCACTATGTAAAAAGAAGATTCTCGTTACATCAAAATATCGGTACATATATGAAGTACTAAATGTAGATGAAATCAAAAACTAATTGTACAGTTTTGTTGTACTCGGCGAGACGAACATTTTGAGCCTAATTAATCAATTTTTGGATAATTTTTCATAAATACAAATGAAATGCTACAGTGACGCATTTATGGTGAAGTGACACCTTTCCTCCAATTTCCACCCCTAATTTGCATCTAAAAAGCAACCCCAAAGTTCACTATGCAAAAAGAAGATTCCGTCACATCAAAATGTCGGCACATGCATAGAGTACTAAATGTAGATAAAATTAAAAACTAATTGCACAGTTTTGTTGTACTCGACGAGACGAACATTTTGAGCCTAATTAATCAATTTTTAGACAATTTTTTACAAATACAAACGAAATGATACAGTAGCATATTTATGACGAAATGACATCTTTCCCCAATTCCCCACACCCCTAATTTACATCTAAACAAGGCCTAAGATTCATGTTGGTGTATGTGCTGCTAACATTAGGGTGAACGGGTAGGTAAGGCGCATGTGAAAAAGTAGTATAAAAAGTCAGTCTATGGTTCAGTTCTGGGCAATTCTACTTAAATTTCAAATACTAAGTCTAGTGTCTAGTGTTATCACTTCATTTGTGAGTTAGCCTGTCCAAATGTCCAATTCAGGGAGCTAATGTTGCTTGTGTGTTCTCTTCTGCTAGCCCTTGTTTAGATGTCAAATTTGGCGTCTTGATGTGCGTAGCATTTCATTTGTATTTATAAAAAATTGTCCAGACATTGATTAATTAGGCTCAAAATATTCGTCTCGCAAAGTACAACAAAACTGTACAATTAGTTTTTGATTTCGTCTATATTTAGTACTCCATGCATGTTGTGATATTTTGATGTGATGTGAATCTTCTTTTTACATAGTAGAATTTGTGGGTGGAATTTAGGATCTAAACAAGGCCCTAGATTCGTGAACCGGGAGGGCCAAAGTCCTTCTGTTTTCAATCTCTCCTGGCCCTTAGTTCCCAAAAAGCAACCCCAAAGTTTACTATGCAAAAAGAAGATTCCCATCACATCAAAATGTCATAACATGCATGAAGTACTAAATGTAGATGAAATCAAAAACTAATTGCACAGTTTTGTTGTACTCTGCGAGACGAATATTTTGAGCTTAATTAATCAATTTTTGGATAATTTTTCACACATACAAACGAAATGCTACAGTGACGCAATGATTACGAAGTGACCCCAAACCTCCAAATCCCCACCCCTTATTCTCCATCTAAACAATGGTCTGGATTGATTCCAGGGATTGAAACCATGTGAACCGGGAGGGCCTAAGTCGGCAGCGACAACCTCAAGGAAACCTCGTTACCACGCCCCCGTCGAGTTCACACATGCTGACCAAGAACCATGTCCATTTCAGGCCGCGGCTCACATAGAGCCTGTGCAATTAATCACCACGCGCATATCGAACACTACAAATCTGCAACTACGGCCCAATACTGTGCAGAACACCTTCCGAATCCTGACACACTTCACTTCTCTGCTGGTAGATTCCCATGCCCCCATCCCATCCACTCAAACCAGACCCGGCACGCTACACGGGTCGTCTCCATCGAGGGAAAGAAAATAAAACCAAAGACCCCACGGACACACAGCGAAACCACCAGAGAACCACGCGCTTCACGCGCAAACCTACTACGACTACCTGGAGATGCCACTCCACTCTGCCGCGGGCCGCCGCCTCTTCCTCCTCCTCGCCGTGGTCGCCACCTCGTCGGCGGCGGCGGCCGGGTCCAACAGCACCTCCTCCAACTGCACCCTGGTCCGCGACGCCGAGTTCGTCCGCGCGGCGTTCCTGGACGTCGCCCACTTCCCGCTGCCGCCGCCCGGCCGCCGCGCGTGCCGCCCGGTCCGGCGCCTCCGCTTCCCGTCGCGCAACCTCACGGGCCCCGTGCGCTGGGCCGAGCTCGGCGGCCTGCCCAGACTCCTCACCGTCGACCTCTCCGGCAACTCCCTCCGGGGCGGCGTCGACGCCGCGTTCTGGCGCGCGCCGATGCTCCGCGCCGTGGATGTCTCCCGCAACCGCCTCGCCGGCGCGCTCCGGTTCGACGGCGGCGGTGGCACGAGCACGCGCCTGGCGTCGCTGAACGTGTCCGGCAACCTGTTCACCTCCGTCGTCGGCATGGCCGGGCTCGCCAGCCTCAAGGTCCTCGACCTGTCTCGGAACAACGTCACCGGGAGGTTCCCCGACGACCTGCCGCCGCTGGGCGGCCTCGAGTTCCTCAACATCTCGTACAACAACTTCTCCGGCGTCGTGCACGGCGACGTCGTTAACAAGTTCGGCCCCTCCGCCTTCCTCCAAGCCGGCGACGCGCTGCGGTTGCAGGCCGCTCCGACGAGAAGAAAGACGCGCAGCAAGCGCGCGGTCACCGTCGCGCTGATCGCGGTCGGCGCGGCGGTGGCCGCGGCGGCGCTGGCGTTCGTGGCCGCGTGCGTGGCGTGCCGGCGGAGGAAGAAGAAGGACAAGGGCGGGAAGGCGGGAGCGGCGGTGTGGGAGGACGAGGAGGTGGTGGTGGGGGCGGTGAAAGTGGCCGCGGCGGCGCCGGTGGTGGTGCTGGAGCGGCCGCTGATGGAGCTCACGCTGGCCGACCTGGCCGCGGCCACGTCGGGGTTCGGGCGCGAGTCGCAGCTCGCGGAGACGGGCGGCCGCAGCGGTGCCGCGTACCGCGCCGTGCTCCCCGGGGACCTGCACGTCGTCGTGCGCGTCGTGGAAGGTCCGGTGGCCGGAGTTAGGGATGATGACAACGAGGCCACCACGGCCGCGGGGTTCCGGGAGCTTGCGCGGCTCAGGCATCCCAACATTCTCCCGCTCCTTGGTTACTGCATTGCAGGTAAGCTTCCTCTATCAATTATAGAGATTTTTCTTTTGAGGAAGGCTATAGAGATTTTTTTTTTGGTGCAAGCACAGACACAGATATTATTCACATACATTCACCCATGTACAGTATGTTTAACAAAAAAAAAGAAATTATACCACCTGGTATAAATAAACGGATAGAGACCAATACAACTAGATAGATACTCCATAGATGAGAAATTGAAAACAACACAGACCTGAGTGACAGGATCTTTCCTTTCCAAAAAGGAAAGAAGTGACATGAGCAAGTTGCTAGTCCAATTTGTTATTTAATATAAAAAACTGGCTTCTGGAAACAAGAATAATGTACCAGCGTTCACTGTCACATTACCATGACTGTAGAGACAGTATATATATTCTACAAATTGGAAACATCATTAATTAATGACAGTTGAACATTCATTCCTTGATGTTTGAATTTGACGCCCCTGTTACAGGAAAACAAAAGCTTCTCCTTTTCGAGTACATGGAGAAGGGTGACCTCCATCGGTGGCTCCACGAGCTACCGGTAGGCAGCATGGACACCGAGGACATCGGCATCGACACAATGGAAGCCATCGAGGACAGAAAACCCGCTGGCGACTGGCCTACTCGGTATCGCATCATACTCGGAATCGCACGAGGACTCGCGTTTTTGCATCAGGGATGGGCAGGATCCGGGCGGCCCATCGTGCACGGCCGCTTGGTTCCGACCAACATTCTCCTCGGCGACGACATGGAGCCTCGGATTTCTGATTTTGTACACCCCAGCAACGAGACACCAGAGAGTGATATCTACCGCTTCGGCACCTTGGTCTTCGAGCTCGTGACGGGACACGCCAGGTGGAACGACACGTCGACGAGCTGGGCCCGGGGCGTGATCCGAAACCGGAAGGGTCTCAACCTTGTGGATGACAGGCTGAGGGACGAGACGGCGGGGACGGAGGCGGAGAAGGAGATGATAGAGTGCCTGCAGGTGGGGCTCCTCTGCACGGCGAGCTCGCCGGAGAAGAGACCCACCATGCAGCAGGTGGTGGGCCTGCTCAAGGACATCAGGCCGGCGGCTGGTGCCGGTTAGCCGCGCGCCGCCGGTCGTCGGCGTCATGATGCACCGGTGAGCACACGCGAGGGAGTGGTGGCTGGAGAGTAGTAGGAGCCTGCTTTTTTGGCACGGCAACTCCCGAATCCGAGAAGATTCGTGGTGATGATACTTTGGGGGCAGTAGAGTACTGGCAATAGCTCTTCGATTTGTGCTCTGCTTTTGGAGATGGCTTTCGTTGGATTGTGTTGTTTCTGTCTTGTTTTCGTTGAAGGTAGGATGGCACTTTATTGGTTGGTACAACAACTTTTGTGGCGGCAGCTGGACTGTTGGGGGAGTGCTTGTCATTGAGAACGAGGTGCCTGGAGTGAGAGTTCGTTTTGATTGCACCAACATATGCTTTCTGACACATCCTGAGCTTTGTCCTGAACGGAATGGAGAGCAACAGGCCATACTGTGTGTCCGAAGGTAGTACGCAGTAGTAGCACTTTTTAGAAAAAATTATAATATATGATGTTTACAACAGTATAGTTAGTTCCGAAACGTCATTTATATATTATAAGGACAAAGGAGAGTATTTACAACTGTTCCAATTGCGCACACACAGGATGGTGTATACGTCAGATGATGAATTGATGATAGTTTGTCATAATCCAATTTTGGGTCCTCCCAAACTTAATTTTGACATATCTATTTTAGTTTTTTAAGTAGAAACATACCTAGTTCGTTCCTCCAAACACACGTAACTGTTTAGTTCAACCTGGATATGTAAAACTTACATATTACTGTTATGTGTACTTAAATTAATGCACAAGTAGCACGAGTCAAGTCAACCCTTCAATCAAATAGTTAAATTCCGTTGATTCCAAAAATATTGTCTGTGTGTGAACGGAGGAAGTACACTGCAAGTTCCGTAGGTTGTAGCCCTTTTTGTTTCAAAGAGAGGTCAAGATTTATTAACTTATTACGGTAGGGTTATACTCTGCTTCTACATGTTCAACCCATCCCTGTAGCTTAATCATCCCTTTAAGTTTATTTACTAGTACCAGCAAAAAGAAAAGAACACTAAATTTTATCTGTGGATCTATCGTAATACATCTTACAATAATGGACGGTGTGTCCCGGAAGGAGTTGATCGAACACATCACTGTTGCGAAGATGGTGACTTATTGTGAGTATTATTGGACGGACCGATTACTGGTTGTTTTGTAATCTTCTGATTGTTGTAGTTGAAAAGCCATGCTGGCACACGAGAGTCAATAGGCTGTTGTCACGTTACAGTGACGGTTCTGTTACTGTCGGGCTTCCGGGATGGAAAAGGCAAAGCTAGGAACGGGAGAGCGTTGCATCCTTAGCTGAAAGACCTTCTTCTATATATAATTAATATACACCGCCTGGCACATCTTTTCTTTTTTTTTCGATTTTTTGCACCTCTCACTTCATTTCAACAACTTGGAAATTCAATTTAATCGGTGGAAATTGAAATTGCAATTTTTGCCTCTTCAAATATAATTAACATTTTGGTTGCTAATCCCCCTGTATACAATTCACAACGAACAAAGTTAGAAACTCGTGAATTGTTCGTATGTAACAAACACAGAATAGACAGAATAACATTTAAATTAACACTATTAGTCTCATCTATCAATCTGGATATTTTGTTGTCATAATAGATAATATATATTCCAAACATTAATAATAGTAAACGTTGATTTTGAACTATGTTAACTCCTAACCTACAGAAAGTATACTAATAGGAAGAATGATCCTCCCTGCTAGCTGTTCGGTTATAAACTATGTTGATGTCTAAAACACCACTTTTCGGTATATAACAGGTGGAAGCATCTGCATTGCTATCATGATCGTCACCATCACTTAGTCTGAAAGGGTAGAATGCAACAACTCAGAAAGCCATAATAATGAGGAGTACGTCTGTCTTGCCTCTTAACGATGCCGCAGGGAGCTAGTAGCATGACTTGGTAGACTGCTTTGCTTCTACGGTCTTTTTACGAAGTCTAACTACTAATTAGTCTCTCTGCTTTTATCTTTTTTTTTGGGAGAGAAGTTGATGTCCACGAGTTAAACAGTATTAGTGACCACCGGGCATCCACAGAATGTTGCCATCAGTTGATACCCTGTTCACATTGCCGAAATACGATTAGCATTAGCTGAATAAACCATGAACACGTACACAGGGAGACTAGTAGTATCAAGGATGCCCCACTCGCCATGACTACTAAATAACCCCATCTTGATTAATTCGAAGAAAACCAGAACAGCATAACTGTATCGTTTCCTTTCTTATTATATATACCCCATTGGTAAAACCCTCTGACAAACTATATATATTTGCTCTTTGAGAATAAAAGAATTTTCCTTTCAAGAAGAAAGCAATTCGATCCACTCGATATTCCGTCGAAATTCATCATAAGTTTGCTGTGCCCTAAGCACGGATTATTACTATGTATTGTCAGAACCAAGATCAATATTCTCATCTTTCGTGATGAAAAAAAGGTCCGAAGTCTTCCTACTTACCCCCCTGCATCCGTCCGACCAACCATATGCGGTATGCCCACGACTAACTTTGGACCACTGGCCACTGCACGGGATCGATCAGCATCAGCCGGCCCCGGCCCCGGCCCCCTCGCGTGGCTACAAAACAAACGCAACCGTACGAATGCGTCTCACCCGCCCTGCAATGCACGGCACCAAAACCTGTCGCACTCGATCTCTCGATCAGCTCGCATTGTCACATGTAACCTGCACGTACATATATACTGCCCGGCCGGAGACCAGCTGCCGGCCGGGCGCGGCCTGCGTCGCCGCCGCCGCCGGTGCCGCGTCAACCACGCAAGCGAGTAACGTTGCGCGCGGCGGTAGCACGTACGATGGCGCGGCATTTTCCTCAGCTCCGGCCGTGTCAGGCAGCCATCAGCGATGCTACGTGTGCTCCCCCTCCCGGCCGCCGGACGTGTGTATATTCGTCTCCTTGCGCCTTGTGCCCTTTCGCCCATGGAATATCGGAGACACAGCGAATGAAGCGCGCGCCGCCGCGGTGGCTCCGACGATCCGTCCGTTGACGGGAAGTCATCGCCGCCACGCTGGTCGTTGTTTTGGAAAATAATTTGCGTCTCTTCTGTTATTCTGTGTGCCACGCCGGCCGCGATCGATCATATATATCGATCCAAGTACGTGCACGGTGCCGATCGCCGCGCCGGCCGGAGTTGCAAATTGGTCGGGATTTTGGAGATACGGCAGGGTAGGGTACTAGGGTGGTTTCGGCAAGTCTTGGCGACCTTCTTTTCTTTTTAGATTGGTGTGTTTGCAGTGTGTCTTGGCACCTTGCTTGCAACCAGTAGTTTCTCCGTAAAGCCGTGATCAACCAGTACTCCGTATGCAGGATGTTACGGTCTTGCATGCACCTTGCACACCTTGCAGGGTAGTAAGACGTCGATTTCCGTTTCTCCACGCGGAAAAGGAAAACAAGCTAATAAAAATGTCGATGTCCATTTGAATATGCGGCGGGCCATAGTTTCTCCGTAAAGCCGTGATCAACCAGTAGGATGTTACAGTCATGGCGATTTTTTTGTCATTAGGTGGCACAGAGAGGTTCCAGTGGCGGCGTGCGAATGAAGGACCCGCTGATTTGGATGGAAATGACCGGCTCATTCCAACTGCGCGACGACGTGCAATATTATAGAGACTGAGGGCATCCACAGTGGGTAAAAAATCAGCTAGTAAACAATAAATACCCTCTTAGAGCAAGGTCAATAAAATAGACAAGTACTTATCTAATAGACGAGCAAAATCAGCACCACAGCAGATATGCTATACTACAACAATGAGCTTTTACTCGTCTAATGCACTATCATTAGTATTTTATTCTCTCAAGGGTCCACTTTTTATCTCATTTTCTCTCTATTCTTGTGATCGTTTCTTTGGACTGGTGTTTGGGTATTAAGGCCATTTTTAACCCAGTGACTAGGAAAGTGTCCACATATAGTATTAAATAAGGTGTCACGTAAGATGATGTGTTAAGTGAGTTAATGAAGAAAGAAAAAGAAATCATGTGTTACGTGAGACATGGTTTCTACACAACATCCAAGACAAGATAAGAGGAGAGTGACATTTAATTTGAGTACATAACATCAGTGCACTACCAGAATGCTTCACATCCGCCCGCCTCCTCCGCCTCGGCCATTTTTGGACCCGGTGCTGATGGGGCTTCAGCACCGGGTCCAACGGCTAGGAGCGGGGGCGGCGCTGCGGAGTGTCAGGGCGGACACATTAGCACCGGGTCGTGGCGAGACCCGGTGCTAATGCGCCCCCTTTAGCACCGGGTGCAGCCAACAACCGGTGCTAATGTGCCCGAGGCCATTTCGCACCGGTTGCTGGCTGCACCCGGTGCTAATTGGTGCACATTAGCACCGGGTCTTGCCACGACCCGGTGGCAATGTCTTTTGTATATA
Organism: Echinochloa phyllopogon; assembly: GCA_033239725.1. Lineage (NCBI taxonomy): Eukaryota > Viridiplantae > Streptophyta > Magnoliopsida > Poales > Poaceae > Echinochloa > Echinochloa phyllopogon. Next base: position 10,605,439 of record BTCW01000010.1, on the reverse strand, counting down.
GCACCTTCCTCCTCCCCCGGCCGAGCCAGCTGAACACTTAGGCGCTGTGTTCATGCTGCTCGGCCGTGGGAGGGGAGGTGCTGCCCAAATTTTTTTTAAAATTTGTGAAGATTCTACTCATCTAAAGAGCACTACAAGGTACACTCTTTCATTCTCTAATATTTTATTTAGCTTGTAATCCTTCTATGATTTAGAAATAGAGGGATTTGTGAATCAAAAAAAAAGCTAGCTAGAGAGAGCTTGTGTTCTTGGAGGAGAGAGAGGAGAGAGCTTGAGTTCATGGTGGAGAGAGTGTTCATGTTGTGTTTTAAATGGAGAGAGAAGGCAAGCTAGTTAGTATTTTGTTTTGTATGACTTGTGAATAGTTATAAGGCTTATGTATTTTATTTATTAGAGAGGTTTATTTATTAAAAGTTGGAATAATTATTTATTAATTTAATGAAATATATATTATTAGTTATTTATTAAAAGGTAGAATAGTTATTTATTTATTTAACGGAAGGTATATTTATTTATTTAATGAATATAGTAATGTAGTTTTAGAAATTTATTTATATAATGGAATATATACTATAATTTGTATTTATTTATATATTAAATTTTTTTATCTTTAAATTGTATTGTATATTTGTTATTGGTTAATAATGCAGATGAATAGACAATGGATGTACGGGGACCCCCACGCTCAGGCATTCCGTGATGGCCTTAGGACGTTTCTCGATGCCGCCAAGGCTAACAGGACGCCGTCCGGTTTCATGTTCTGCCCATGCACCCATTGTAAAAATATACAATCGTACAAACAAAGAGGTTGTCTTCAGGTGCATTTGATAAGGCACGGTTTCATGAGGAATTATTCTGTTTGGACGAAGCACGGTGAAAGAGGAATTCTAATGGATGAATATGAAGAAGACGAGGCCGATGACGACATTCCGTTATTGGCTCAATACTACGGTTCCTTTGCATATGCTGCAATGGGTGATGCCGATGAGGAAGATGTTGCTCGGGAAGGCGATGCTCAGGAAGATGTTGCTCAGGAAAATGAACCTACTGATGGACTCGGGCAAATGTTGCGTGATGCCGAGAAAGACTGCGGCAATGATAAGGAACTGAAAAAGATACAGCGCATGTTGCAGGACCACAAGACTGACCTGTACCCAGATTGCAAAGAGGGACTAAAGAAGTTGGGTAGCACACTTGAACTTCTGCAGTGGAAGGCAGCAAATGGTGTTACTGATAAGGGTTTCGAGGAGCTACTGAAACTCGTAAAGAAGATTCTTCCAGAGGGTAACAAATTGCCATCGACGACGTATCAAGCAAAACGTTTTGTTTGCCCTCTCGGTTTGGAGGTGCAGAAGATACATGCGTGTACTAATGACTGTATCCTCTATCGCGGACAGTACGAACACTTGGATCGTTGTCCGGTTTGCACCTGCGCACGATACAAGATCAGGCGGGACGACCCTGGTGATGTTGGGGGAGAGCGTTCTAAGAAAAAAATTCCTGCGAAGGTGATGTGGTATTTCCCTGTGATACCCCGTCTGAAGCATTTGTTCAGGAACAAAGACCATGCCAAACTGATGCGCTGGCACAAAGAAGAACGTAAGCAGGATGGCATGTTGAGACACCCCGCCGATGGATCCCAGTGGAGGAACATCGACAGAGCATTCCCAGAGTTTGATGCTGATACGAGGAATGTTAGGCTTGGTTTAAGTACCGATGGCATGAACCCTTTTGGTGAAATGAGCAGTAGTCATAGCACTTGGCCCGTGACTGTTTGTATCTACAACCTACCCCCCTGGCTCTGCATGAAGCGGAAGTTCATTATGATGCCAGTGCTCATCGAAGGCCCAAAGCAACCTGGCAACGACATTGATGTGTACCTAAGACCATTGGTTGACGAACTTTTGCAGCTGTGGAAGAATGAAGGTGTTAGCATGTGGGATGAGGACAAGCAGGAGCAGTTTGACCTTCGAGCACTGCTTTTCATAAGCATCAACGACTGACCTGCACCAAGTAACCTATCAGGACAATCAAACAAAGGATATAAAGCATGCACTCACTGTTTAGAGGAAACCGAAAGCATGTATTTGAAACATTGTCGTAAAGTTGTGTACATGGGTCACCGTCGATTCCTTCCGGCGAAGCATGAGCTACGAAAGAAATTTGCGCATTTTGGCGGGAATGCTGACCGCCGTACAAAGCCGAGACACCGGAGTGGAGAAGAGCTATTTGATATGGTGAAGGACCTACACGTGGTGTTTGGCAAGGGAGACGGAAGCCAGGCTGCTCCGACGGGCGAGGATGGTCGTGCCGCGATGTGGAAGAAGAAGTCTATCTTTTGGGAGCTACCTTATTGGCAACGTTTAGAGGTCCGTAACGCGATTGATGTGATGCATCTGACGAAGAATCTTTGCGTGAACTTGATAAGCTTCCTGGGTACTTATGGGAAGCCAAAAGATACACTGGAAGCACGTCAGGAGCTGAAACGATTGAAGCAACGGACTGATCTACATCCAGAAAAGAGAGACAAAGGACGCCAGTACTTGCGTCCTGCCAGCTTCACTCTCAGCAAAGAAGAGAAGGCAAGCATGTTTGAATGCTTGAACAGTATCAAGGTTCCGACTGGCTACTCCTCCAATATTAAGGGAATAATAAATATGAAAGAGAAGAAGTTCACAAACCTGAAGTCTCACGACTGCCATGTGTTGATGACACAGTTGCTTCCCGTCATACTCAGGGGTGTGCTACCAGTTAACGTGCGGAAAGCCATTGTGAAGCTATGTGCATTCCTCAATGCAATTTCTCAGAAGGTGATCAATCCAGACCATTTAGATCAGCTACAGAACGACGTGGTGCAATGTCTTGTCAGCTTTGAGATGATATTTCCACCATCCTTCTTCAATATCATGACACATCTATTGGTTCACCTCGTCAAAGAGATTCGTATATTGGGCCCAGTATTTCTACACAACATGTTCCCATTTGAGAGGTTCTTCGCTGTCCTAAAGAAGTATGTCCGTAATCGTTCTCGTCCAGAAGGATGCATTGCTAAGGGATACGAAACAGAAGAGGTCATTGAATTCTGTGTTGACTTTGTCGACGATCTTATGCCGATTAGTGTGCCCGAATCACATCACGAGGGGAGACTTGGTGGAAAGGGCACACTAGGGAGAAGATCGATGGTGATCAAGGACGTTGAGACATTTCGTAAAGCGCACCTCACAGTTTTGCAACAATCAACCTTAGTTGCTCCGTACATCGAGGAGCACATGCAGATTCTTAGGGACGAAAACTCAACAAAGTCTGCGGCCTTCATTCAGCGTCTGCACAATAGTACTTTCGCCGATTGGTTGCGAAGACGTCTTATGGGTGTCGAGGGCATTGATGCGCAGCTAGCTTTTGTAGCTAGAGGTCCATCGAGCACGATCTTGACATTCCAAGGATACGACATCAATGGGTATACATTTTACACAAGAGCCCAGGACAAGAAAAGCACCAACCAAAACAGTGGTGTCCGGATCGACGCGACAGACACCAATGGCAATACAAACTCATACTATGGAATCATAGAGGAGATATGGGAACTAGAGTACGGACCTTTGAAGATCCCACTGTTCAAGTGCCAATGGGTGAAGCTGACTGCAGGAGGTGTTAAAGTTGAAGCGGACTATGGAATGACGTTAGTGGACCTAAACAAGATTGGCTTTCTAGACGAACCGTTCGTCCTGGCCAAAGCTGTCACACAAGTTTTTTATGTGAAGGACATGGCTAGCAGACCGAAGAAAGGGGCGGATAAGAAAGGTGGGGGTAAGCAATTGGACCCATCACAAGACGAGCCAAAGCGTCATATAGTTCTTCCTGGAAAGAGAAAAATCGTAGGAGTTGAGGACAAGACGGATGAAGATTATGATATGCTCGATGGCCGGCCTCCATTCTCAGTGGCTGATGACCCAAGCATCCTGTTAGCGGCGGAGGAGACACCGTATCTACGGCGTGATCACAATCAAGGAACATTTGTAAAGAGGAAGTTTATTAGTGTCCGAGTAAACGATGATGCCATGTAATTTAATTGCACTATGTTCCACCCAATTTGTAATGACTATATTTGCATTTATGTTCCACCTATGTTCTAAGATTTTCTATTGATTTATAAGATTGTGTTTATTCATTCTAGCATTTTATATTGATTTTCTAGTAATTTATAAGATTTTCTAGTAATTTATAAGATTTTCTAGTAATTTATAAGATTTTCTATTAATTTATAAGATTTTCTATTAATTTATAAGATTTTCTAGCATTTTATATTGATTTTCTAGCATTTTATAAGATTTTCTAGTAATTTATAAGATTTTCTAGTAATTTATAAGATTTTCTAGTAATTTATAAGATTTTCTATTAATTTATAAGATTTTCTATTAATTTATAAGATTTTCTAGCATTTTATATTGATTTTCTAGTAATTTATAAGATTTTCTAGTAATTTATAAGATTTTCTAGTAATCTATAAGATTTTCTTATTTAATATATATTTTTAATAGGTATTAATAACTGAATTAAAACAAGTATTTATAACTATATATTAAAAACTATATTTATAAGATTCCCAAATAGTAGCCACCGGTGCTAAAGGCCGGTTTGGAAACTGGCGCCAAACGAAAATTTCGGGCCTTTAGCACCGGGTTGATCTAAAATCCGGTGCTAAAGGCCCCCAATTTTCGTTTGGCGCCAGTTACGGCCTTTAGCACCGGCTGTAGAAGACCCGGTGCTAAAGGGCCTTTAGCACCGGGTGGTGGGAAGACCCGGTGCTAAAGGGGGGGCCTTTAGCACCGGGTGCTGTATAGACCCGGTGCCAAAGGGCCTTTAGCACCGGGTCGTGGCTGCACCCGGTGCTAAAGGCCCCCACCAATTTTCGTCTGGCGCACAGTTACGGCCTTTAGCACCGGGTGTAGAAGACCCGGTGCTAAAGGGCCTTTAGCACCGGGTGGTGGGAAGACCCGGTGCTAAAGGGGGGGCCTTTAGCACCGGGTGCTGTACAGACCCGGTGCTAAAGGGCCTTTAGCACCGGGTCGTGGCTGCACCCGGTGCTAAAGACGGGGGACCTATATAGGCCAGGGACTTCTCTCCCCTCCCTCACTTCGCCCTCATTTCACAGATCGAAACCGCTGCCTCGTCTCCTCAGCCGCCGCCGCCCGTCGTCCCCGCCGCCGTCGTCGTCCCCGCGCCCGTCGTCCCCGCCGCCCGGCCGTGGTCACTCGTGGTCCCCGCGCCCACGCCATGGTCACCCGTGGTCCCCGCCGCCGTCGTCGTCCCCGCGCCCGTCGTCCCCGCGCCCGTCGTCCCCGTGCCCACGCCGCCGCCACTCGTGGTCCCCGCGCCCACGCAGCCGCCGCCCGTCGTCCCCGCCGCCGTCGTTGTGACGAACCGGATTCTCACCGACGAGAACCCGACTCCCTATACCCTTGAGATAGTCCCAGGAATAGCAGCTATCTCGTACAGAACTCATCTCAGTCGAATATCACATCCATACAACAATAAAAGATTCATTACATGACATATATAAAACATAGCGTCTGGTACAAGCCCTCTGGGCTAAATCGACAATAAGAAACATCTGCGCAGCGGTAGCTAGATCATCAGGGTCCACTCCTCCACAGGCATCCTTGAGCGTAGCGCGCACCCTTCAATCGTACCACCCGTCCTGGTTGAACTCGTGGTCGGGGTCTTCACGTGAGAACCCAAAGTCTGTCCCCAAGGAAATGAGACAGGTCCACGTCACCAACCATAATATGATGCAAGCTTTAAAGTTCCCTATTCTAGGATATAGAAATAATCAAGGTTTGAGCTAGGGTTTTCTTATACAAGCAGCAGCAATAACCCAAATTCCTCTCACCTCCAACTCCTTCCCTCACACGCACATCCACTCCCCAAATCCAACCATCAGCCTCACATAACCATCGGGCTCGTCCTGCCACAGCAGGTTCCCGCAAAACATCATCCACCAACACATTTCACTCACTAGTCGACTCGGTGAGCTCCCTCCCCACCTTGTCTCATCAGCAACGCTGGACCAATCTCTCATAACCCAAATCAAAGGATGAGGTAAGAAAGCAGATTCCCATGCTAGTCGGAACTTATCAGAAATGGGTCGTCCGTAACCGTGGACACGGCTATACGTATAGTTTACACTCTGCAGAGGTGGCACTCCAGGAATCCATCCTGGCTGCAAGGATAGTCCGCAACCAACCTGAGACACAGCCCACAGCAAAGACCCTATACAGTAACGGCGCCAATCCTGTCTCCATGGGCTCGGGAAACATCCGATCTAACATCTGCCCCAAGGTCGTGAAACCTTCCCACCGGGGCCAGTCGGGGGCCGTGGTAAATCAGGGAGATTACGCCGCAACGAATACCCCCTACACATATCAAGCTCGATCCTCCTACAGTCTCGGCGCCGCACTAGAGTAGGCTTGCTGGAACCCTCCCCATACTGGGTAGATGGTGAGCACGGTATTCCCACGTCCAAAGTTGGAACTCGACTCGGTCCTTAATTGTCGGTAAAGCGAGTATCTGCGTCATAAGCGATCCGCCGCAACGGTCCGCAATTGGCACCCATAACAGGTATAGCCGCCCAATCTCCTCAGGTACTCCCCGAGTACCAATCCCCAAGAAACCATGTACCCGCAACAGGTACCCCAAAGGGACTGCCCGAGTACAGTCCCCAAGCACCTCGATCAAACGATCGAGTTGTTATTACTCGCTTACACCGCCTAGCTGCTCTACTCCTCCCATACCACCCACAACTCACGCCAAGAGGATCAAATCACAACCATCCCAACACATGCATAGCATAGCATAAGAATAAAGTGAGTAGTAGGTAGCAAGGTAACAGGATATTAACAAAGGCAGTGCTGGTTTATCATGCAAGTAAAGTAAAGCGCTAGCATACTCGTTGCATGTCTAATAGGTATTTCAGAGAATGGTCGGGCGTGAACCTGGGCAAAGGTCTTCGTCCTCGTCAAAGCAGTTGTTGTAGTGGTCCGGCTCCTCCTGACTCTCCGGAGCTCCTAGGGTTGCGTGAAAATAAAATAAGATGTGACTACTAGCAAAGAAACACTAAAACAGCGACGAAAGAAGACTCAAATAACACCAAACTCTACACTAACGCGTAGATCATGATTTTAGAAAAATATAGAAACTGGTTTCATATTTTTCTGAGCTACGGTTGGTTTATTATTAATTTTAGAAGTTTAAATCATTTTCTGAAAATATTAAATAATTTCCGAAAAAGAAAAGTAGACAAATAATTAGCCTGTTGACGTCAGCATGACGTCATGCTGACGTCAGCAGTGGGGTCCGCCTAGGATGACGTCAGCAGTGGGCCCTACTGACGTCAGCATTGACTGGTCAACGGTCAACGGGTCAACGGGTCAACGGGTCAACGGTCAACGGGTCAGCTCTGGTCAGTGGGCCCCAGCTGTCAGTGACTCGCAGAGTATGACAAGTGGGACCCATACGTCAGCGCGGTTAAAAGAAAAAGAAAAAGAAAAAGATTAAACGATGGCTGGGCTGGAATTGGGCCGAAAGGTGAATGGGCCAAGATAGTTTAGGGGTGTGAAACGGACTTAAACACAAGATTCGGCCCACGAAGGGGCGCAGCTGGGTCTGGCTCTGGTGGACTAGGTCCACCGTGAACCGAGTCAGTGGTTCATGTGAGCCGGGTGCACAGGATCAGGTGTGGCCGACTCGGGATTGTTTGTGGCTACGCGTGCGTGGTGCTGGTGTGGTCGTTCGTGTGGCTCGGCCATGTCGCGACGCGACGCGCGCGCGGCGCGCACTGGAGCATGACCGGCGGCGACGGTCGATGGCGAACTCGCCGGAAAAGGGTTCGGCTCGGGCCAAGGATGGCCGGAATAGCTCGGCTAGGGTTTGGCGAACACGCGCGGGGTGAAAAAGGGCTCGGCTTGGGCCTCCCGACGCGAACGGCGGCGACGCGGCCATGGAGCCGGCGAGCATCGATGGCGACACGGGATCCAAGCGCATCCGCGCACGGTTTGGGTTAGGCATGCGAGCGTGCGGCTCTAGCGACTGCTAGGACGCAGCTAGGTGCGCATGCGCGGGCTCGTGGTCACCCACGGCCGCGACATGGCCTCGTCGTGCGCGCGCGGCGAGCAGAGCTCGGCCGCGGCGGCCTCGGCTGCAGGGCGGTCGACGGCGGGTTGCGGGCTAGGCTGCTACGGCTCGACGGGGGTCCTGCACAAGAGACGCGGCCACGATTCGAAGGTCGGGTCCCAGGGGGCTAGCAAGCGGCGGCGGCGGCGATTGGCCGGAGACAGAGAAGAAAGGGGAAAGAAGCGACGGCGCTCACCTAGGGGCCAGTCGGGGTACGCTGCAGCTCGGGGTAGACTCGACGTGGCTTGGCGAAGCTCGTGCTCCTCTTCTCGCTCCCTAGTTCGGCCTGGTGTCGGCAGTCCACGCGCGGCGGCGCTCCGGCCTTCGGCGGCGGCGCGGGGAAGACGACTGGCTTCCCCTCCTTGCTCCTGCTCCCGCTCAATCCCTTCCCCACCTCTTCTCGCACCTCACACCCCTGGCGAATTGGGTTGGATTGAACCCCAAAGGGGCGGCGCGGCTTGGGGAGGAAGAAAGCCGGCGGCGGCTTTTAAAGGGGATTGGCGCTAGGGTTTGCGGCACGGACGGCGAGATGGAGGTTGCGGGCGGCTGCGGACACGCGTTGCCATCGCAACGGGCCGCACAGGGGCGATGGGACCGGCTCGGGTGGTTGGAGGTCACGGGCGCGCGCGCGAGGGAGAGGGAGCAGAGTGACGCGCGGGGGAAGAAGAAAGAGAGGAAGGAGAGAAAGCTGACAGGCGGGTCCCGCCTGTCAGTGAGAGAGAGAGAGGGACGCGGCGGGGACGCGGAGAAAGACTGGGCCGTGCTGGGCCGAAAGGCCGAACGGCCGGTTTGGTTCGCTGGCTCGGGAAAAGAGTTTAAGGGGGTTAGATGGACTTTGGCTTCGGGTTTTGGCCCAACAAGGTCAGATTAGTTTTGACAATTAGTTTAAATAGTTAGAGTTTGAATTCAAATCTAGAATTTGAATTCAAACCAACCAAAAATCCAATTAAGTCCAAATAACTCCAAATCACACTATTTCATCCTTAGCACTTCAAATTGATTTTAAATTTCAAATTTAAATTGCTTAAGAATTTGGGAAGCATTTAGAATTAATTTGAAATATGGGTTTGCATGCACAAAAATTCACCAAAAATTTTTAAATTCACATTTTTGCACTCAACAAATCCTAGGGGTATTTTTAGGGTTGTTACAGTCGTCGTCCCCGCGCCCGTCGTCCCCGCGCCGGCGCCGCTCCTCGTCCCCTCGCCGCCACCGCCGCTCGTCCCCGCGCCGCCGTCGCCCGCCGCCCGTCACGGTGAGCCCTCTATGAAGCCGGCCTTCGTGCCGTGCGTGCATGTTTGTGAGCCGGCCTTCGTGCCGTGTGTACGTGTTTGTGTGTGCAGGTACACGTTGCATGGCCGAACACATTTGCTTAGCGAACGTGTTCGGCCATGCGCATTTGGTTAGCGAACGCGTTCCCTAACCCATACATTGGAAATGCATTGTATTGAAATATTAGAAATATATATGCTTCATATGTATTGAAAATATTTGAAAATATTAGAAATTTATTTTATTGGAAATGCGTTGTATTGGAAATATTAGAAATATATATGCTTTATATGTATTGGAAATTTATTTTATTGAAATGTATTGTATTGAAATATTTACATTTAAATGTATATTGGAAATTTTATATCGGAAATTCTATGCTTCATTTAAATGTATATATGCTTCATTTAAATGTATATTGGAAATTCTATGTATATTAGAAATATATGTGCTTCATTTAAATGTATATTGGAAATGTTATATGTTTGTATAATGTATACTATCGAAAATGTTTATTATCGGAAATTCTATCGCGTACCCGAACCCACCGCGCACCCGAACCCCTTAGCGAATCCGTTTTTCGCGCACCGACCCCCTTAGCGAACCCGTTCGCGTCACGCACCCGAACCCTTAACAAACCACTTCGCGTCGCGTACCCGAACCCTTAGCGAATCAATTCACACCGCGCACCCGAACCCCCTTAGCGAACCCGTTCGCGTCACGCACCCGAACCCTTAACAAACCACTTCGCGTCGCGTACCCGAACCCTTAGCGAATCAATTCACACCGCGCACCCGAACCCCTTGGCGAATCCGTTTTTCACGCACCAACCCCCTTAGAGAAAATGTTAGAAATATTGGGAATATGTATGCTTTGTATATATTTCTTATCAATTATTTTTAATTCTATAGATGGCGGACAACAACAACCCCGTCCCACCCATACAAGAGGACAACAACAGCCCTGTCGCACCCATGCAAGAGGACAACGACACGTTCTTTGCGAATCAACTTTTTAATATTGTAACCCAACCAATGTCCATGGATGATATGTTGAGGATCATTGGAAGGGACGACAATATCCAGGGCGACAGTGTTGCAAGGGCCGAAAATGTTGAAGGGGCCGCCAATGTCCAGGGCGAACGTGTCCAGGGCAGCACTATTGAAGGGGCCGGTAACGAGCCCTCGTCTAGTCAGGTGTGTATATAGATAACATAAATTTGTACTGTACATGTCAATTATGTATACCATCTCTATATCATCCCGTATATATGTAATTTGTGTAGGCCGCCTCTGCTTCTACAAGTCGAGCTAAGAAATCAAAACGATCGACCACGAAGAAGCTGAAGGATGTCAAGTTGCACATCACTCGAGTGGAGGATGACGGGGAGCCAGTTGAGCCCCCAAAAGTGGCCAAGAAATTTGTATCTCAGTTCGGGGTAATTGTACAGGACAATGTGCCCATTAGTATCAGAAAATGGAAGTCCACGGACCCCACTGAGGAGTACGTGCTCCCCGATACAGAGAAGGAGATGCTATGGAGGGAATTAAAGGCAATATTCGACTGGCCTAGCACTCATGAAGCAGAACTGAAGGATTGGACAATGAAGAAGATGACAGTTCTGTTTCAGGATTTCAAGAAGAAGTTGTACTCGCATTTTCTCAAAACCGGAGAGGCCCCGGATCCTGAGAAGTATAAGAAGATCACTGATGACGAGTGGGAAGCATTCCTTGAGTACAAAACCTCCGAAGAGGGTGCAACGGCTAGCGCTAGAAACGCTGGAAACGCCGCAAATAAGAAGTACTCTCATAAGATGGGTTTGGGAGGTTACAAGGCAAGCATCGCTAAATGGGAGAAGATGGAAGAAGATCTATATGCTAGAGGCATCACTCCAGCGACACATGACTGGCCCACAAGGACCAATCATTGGTACTATGGTCATGGAGGCACCCTAAGCCCAATCGACGGCTCCTTAGTTTTTCCCGAGGACTTGCGAGAACTAGCTCAGCGTCTCCTCGATATCCTCAGGGCATCTGAGAGGGGAGAATTTGTTGCTGATAGAGACAGAGATGAGCTAACCTATGCCTTAGGGAACAAGGAGCATCCTGGACGGACGCGCGGCGTAGGCACAAGCATCTCTTGGAAGAAAGGTTTTCAAGAGCACGCCGCCACCTATAGGAGCCGTTCGAGGAAGAAGGCCGAATATGAGCAGAGGGTGAGGGACCTAGAGCAAACGGTTGCCGCCCAGGGCTCAAAGCTCCAAGAAATGGAGTCAGAGATGGAGCGACGGATGAAGGTAGCATGGCTGCAGATACAACAAGCCACAGGCGGGACCGGTTCCACAGAGCATGCACCTCTCCAACAAGCCGCAGGCGGGACCGGTTCCACAGAGCATGCACCTCTCCAAGATGCGGCCCTTATTAGCCCTCCACAACAATATCAAAGCAGTCACGCTTCCACACAGGCCGCCGAAGCGGTCCGTTACCCCGTGGATGAAATAACTCAACGGACCGCGTGCGAGCTTGTCGTCAGGCAGAAGAACTTAGCTGTGGTGGTACGTATGCGACCTTAGTTCGTACTGCATACATTTCACCGTAAATACCATTCATTTACTAACTTTCTTTGTGACTACTAAATTATCAGGTCGCATACGGTATGACCAAACATGTGGAAGAAGGGCAAAAATGGCACTGCAATGACATTCCACATGGTTACGTACCTGTTGAGGTGGAGCAAGTCGTCACCAACTGGGAAGACTTTGAACTTGACATCCCCGGAGGTGACGGAGAAACAAAACTCGGTCAGTGTTCTCACTGCATCATTCTATGGAGCAAGGCAGACGTCGTCATACCCGGTACACCTGCGGCTACCAACAAGCCTCCGTCACCTCCACCGTCTCCAAGAGATCCACCGGATCATGACGATTCTCCGGGAGCTCCTGATGCAAGCCCGTCTCCTCCGCCGAAGAGGTCTCCGTCTCCTCCGCCGCGGAGGTCTCCGCCCCCTCCGCCGAAGAGGAGACACCGCACTAAAGCCTCTGCCCCCACTCCACCAGGGAAGAAGGCGCGGAAAACCAGAGAGAAGCCCGCACCAGAGAAAAGAGCGGGTGAGAAGACTCTAGAGGAGCTCGAAGCCTCGGTCAAAGCAGACACAAAGAGGCAAATGGCCGAGTGGAGGAAAAAACCGGAGCCGGAGCCGGAGCCGAAGCTTGATCCCACTGTCGTCAAGTCATTCCTCGGTAATTTGAGCAAGGGTCAACAGAAGGAAGTAATAGTAACAGACTATGACCGCTCATTACTGAAATCTCGCCGAAAGCGGAAGGCTGTAGATAAGGAGGCGGGCCCATCCAAAAAGGTTCCTCAGCTCGGCGAACAACCTCAGCGGCCCTTGGGTCCATTGCCATCTCTGGACGAGATTAACGTGCAACGAGTAATGGCCGAGACTGGACTATCCAGAGCGCAAGTCCTGGGGGAAGAAGAGGTGCCTGTAAACACAACGTTAAAGTGGCCGTTTAGGCTTGGCGAGCCTATGGTCCCTCCTGAAATGGAGAGCAAGATACAGACGAAGATGCGCCGATTCCATGAGTGGTACTCGGAAGAATCAAGAAGGAATAAACGGCGCATGATCAAAGTAGGCGTGAAGGACCATGATTTCTACAATGGTGACGAGGATTGGGTCTGGCTGAGGTTTCAGGATATATATATGAGCTGTACCACCGCGACGTCATGGACGTGGATTTGATCACCTGTTGGACACTGTAAGTACTTTGTTGTTACTTATAATTCACAGTTTGAAAACAATAATTCCAATCTATGCTGACGCGGGCTTTATTTATTGCTGAAGGAGATTCAAAAATGTCGGAGATCCTCAATATATGACGTTGGTTTCGTGGATCCTCGAAGGATAAGTGAAGAAATGATATTGATGAATCCTGAGGAAACATATGGAAACCTATACAAGTATATTAAGAAACAAAATTACTGCGACTCCATACTAATCCCGTACAACATCGAGTGAGTACATACACAGGCTTCTTCTTATACTGTTTGTGTACTATTTCATTTCTGATTATAATGTATACATGTATACAGATTCCACTGGTTCCTAATAATATTGTGTCCTGACCGGGGTGTCGTGAACGTCTTTGATTCATTGCACACTCCAAAAGAAAAACTACAGAACATCATGGACATGATGACAAGGTGATGTATATTTTTCCCTACTTAATTCACCCCTTACACTCGCAATGACTTAACTCAATTTTTTTGTTCGCAGGGCCTGGAATCAATTTCGTCAAGAACACCCGGGTATTCAACATGAAACACTAAAATGGAACATTGGCTTTCCGGTAAGCAAGTAATTTATACATGTAGGCCTCGGCTAATATATTATATGAATTTTACTTAATTTCTTTTGGTCGACAGTGTGCCAAACAGGGAAAGGGAAATAATTTATGTGCATACTATGTTTGCGATTACATGTGGAATTGGGGACATAAAAAGCTTACACAACACGATATTATGGTACGTAATAATAAACATATTTCCATTATTATTAAGTGCACAATTATTGTCTCCAGCTCGGTGGATTAAATATCTTTCAATTATTTGTAAATTATAGATGTTGAGCGTGAAGGAAGAGTCTCTAGAGCTAGAAAGAATTGACGCAATTGCAGAACAACTCGTCGGATGGATCTGGGACGAGGTCGTCAATCCCCGAGGAGAATTCCACATGCCAGTACTGGAGGACGTGCCGGACAGTTCAACAAGTCGTCAATCTTAATTAAATAGAAAATACAGTTTAAATATATATAACTCGAGTTGACATGCATGAATATCTACTTTTGTAATATATATGTCTTCTATTTTGATGAAATGTCAGCTAATATGAAATGTCAGCTAATATGAATATAGAGTCGGCCGAATACGCATTAGAATACACGTATTAGAATATACACGTATATAGACGTGCATGCATGGCTACTGAAAAAAGCAAAAAAAAAAAAAGAAATCCGGGGCCTTTAGCACCGGTTGCAGACAGCAACCGGTGCTAAAGGCAGGCCCTTTAGCACCGGGTTGTGTTTGGAACCGGTGCTAAAGGCCCTGCTAAAGGCGCTGCGGGGCAGGCCCTTTAGCACCGGGTTGTGGCTGCACACGGTGCTAAAGGGACCCTTTAGCACCGGTTATTTAACCCGGTGCTGAAGGGGTACCCCTTTAGCCTCGGTTTAGTTGCACCGGGTGGGAAACCCGGTGCTAAAGGGCTTTCCCACCCGGTGCAGATATCAACTATTCTGGTAGTGGTGTTTGCTTCAGGGCATTCCCAACCCAATGATTAGGATGGTGTCTATAGAATTAAATGAGGTGCCACTTAGGATAAAAGATGTTGTGGCAAGTGATTAAATGAAGAAAGAGAAGGAAATTGGGTCTTGCATGAGACATGGTTTCTACACGACATCCAAGACAAGATGTGAGATGGGTAGCATTAAATTAAAATGTAAAATGGTGGTGTTTGCATTGGAAGTGTAGTGTCTACTTGTAGTTTTTTGATGATGTGGAGGCTATGGACATTATTACTGGTATGTTGGGGCCGGTCTTAGAAAGATAGTGTCCCGTACCAATTTTTTAACAATACGGAGAAGGAAGGCAGTGTCCAGTATCAATTTTTTAACAATATGGAGACTATGTACGTCGCTAGTGGTGTCTTGAGGCCCATTAGCATGTTGGAGAACGCGTTCCGCTGATCCACGAGTTTGACGACAAGCTTGGTTCTTTTTCTTTATCTATCTCCGTCAGGTCATATTTAATTTAATGCTGACGTGCTTGGCGTATCGGGGATTACCGTACTTGTTCCTACGCTGTCCAGACAGCACTCGTATTTCTCTATTTGCTTTCCCTGAATGGAATATTCTATCCTGGTCATCGAGATTCTTTTCTCTATCTCAATTTATCCCACACACATATCTCCCTTATATACTTCCTCTATCTCAACTACCACATATTTTATTTATTTTGTCCATCCCCTCCCCCTTTTTTTTTCCGCATCGACTCCCTCCCGTCCCCCACGCCGCCCCCTCCCTTTCCCCCGCCAGCTCCCTCCTCCGCCGCTACACGCCGGCGCCGGTGCCCGCGCCCGCGCCACCCTCCCCACCCCACCCACCTCCTCCGGTGCCGTCCCTCCCTCCTGATCCGCGCCGCCCCTCCCTTTTTCCCCACCGCCCCTCCCTTTTTCCCCACCGCCCCCTCCATTTCCCTCCCACCGGCGGCGCCGCGCAGCCCCCTCCCGCACCGTCCCTCCGCCGTCCACCCTCTCCCCACTGCCCCCAACGCGCCCCTCCCTCCCTCCCTCGCGGCACGGATGCGGCGGCGGCTGCGGCGGCGGAAGGACCTCAGCAACGACCCACGCGTGGTGGCGCTCCTCGATGTCGCTTCTTTCCGGTCCTTCGTGCGGAGGTGCCATGTGGGCCCGCCGCCACGGTGGCGGAGTAGCAGACCGCCGTTGCCTCCCCTAGATTTGGGGGAATGACGCCCTTACTCTTGCGTAAGGGAGCCGGCCGAGGAGACCGGTGCAGCGCCTGCCTCCCCTATACGTTCATGCAAGAACGTGTAGGGGAGCTCGGTGCGGGCAGCCTTACTACTTGGTAGTAACCATTGTGGGAGTTGGATGATCCAAATACCATGTCACAAGCTTACTACCGGCAGCAAGAAACTAAAATATATTTTCTCTCAGATCTTTCATGTGAGGATGGGGAAGGGGGCGCAGTTTCGGGCGAGCAAAGGGACCACCGGAGTTTGGAGTGGGGTAATTTTTAAGAGCCAATTCCCTCAGTGCCATATGAATTGTTGCCTCTTCCTTTAGTGCCATAAAAATTTATGAAATTCCTTCAATGCCATAGAAGTTTTGATTTATTCTTTCAGTGTCATTCCGTTCATGTTTCTATCCATGTGTAGTTACGTGTCATGTAAATGGACAGTTTTACCCCTCTAGTCACGGCCCCACATGACAGTGCGCTCTCTCCCTCCCTCCCGCTTCCTCTTTTCTCTCTCTGTCTCCTCTCTATCTTCCTCGCCTCTCACCGGCGGCCTCTCTAATCCTCTGCTCCTAATCTCAGGCGGGGCAAGCACTGGCGCCGGCTCTGGCCCCGGCCCCGGCAAGTGCCAGCCTTGTCCCATACACGGGTGAGCCGCACTACGCAACGAGCGTCGGCTCCGGCCCATGCGTAGGCGAGTGCTGGCCCCTAGCCCATGCACGGGTGAGCCGCGCTACGCGACAAGCGCTGGCCCCGGCCTTGGAGCGGGCGGGGGCGCTGCCACAATGGTGGGATGGCGGGGCACAACCACCAGTCGAGCGGCGCGACATCAAGGAGGGCGTGAGACAGGGAAGGCAAGGAGCGGCGACACATGACCCCAGGAGGAGGCGCGAGGAGCGGCGGCGTGGCTCGGGGGAGGGTGAGCCTCGGGTAGGGCACAATGCGAGGAGCGATGCCGCGGCGTGGGGAATACGGTGGCGTGGTGTGGAGGAGGGCACGACGCGGGGTGGGCGCGACGTGGGAAGCGGCGGCACTGCACGGGAAGGGCGGGGAGCGGCGGCGCAACGTGGTGGAGGGAGGGCCGCACGGTAGCCTTGTGAGGGTGGCAGCCATGGATGAGCCCCTGAGCAAGTTTGTCACCTACACAACAGCAGATGGTGAAAACATGGAGATGGAGAGAAGGTAGGGGAAGCAGGCACTGACAAGTGGGCTAGGGGCAAAATCGTCTTTTTGTATCTCAGTTAACAGTATATGGACGGAAATGGTGATGGAATGGCATGGAAGGGATAAATCAAAACTTCTATGGCATTGAAGGAATTTTTAAAATTTTTGTGGCACCGAAGAATAGACAACAATTTCTGTGGCACTGAGCGAATTGGCTCAATTTTTAATCCTAGCGAGACCCACCTTACATCTCAACCCACCCCCCACTCCCACGCTAACCATTGTGGGGTTTTACTTAACTATTTACTACTTTTATGGGTCCCACCATTATTTACTACTTCACCAAGATACATTGCTAATGCCCTGACGCTTATACCCAAGTGAAGGGGCTAATAGTTTCGGGGGGGGGGGGGGGGGGTTATAGTGTGTTGTGGCATGGAGACGACAGGTGGGTGCGGTGATGGAGCGATGGAGGATTGGAGGTGCGATGCAGAGGCCACAATTGTGATGGTAAATAGAGTTATGGTGTGGATCGGCTGGCGGTGGCATGAGTGCGATGAAGTACTTGAAACCTAGTGGCGTGGTAGTGTGGCATGCATGTACAATGGTGCCATGGTTATTGCTGGTAGTGTGACATGGTGCTAAGTTAGAGTGGATACCTCTGGGTCGGCCATGCTATATATAGAGGTCAGCACTTGTGCGGAGGCATAGAGTGGAGATCAGTCGTGTTAGGTGGCGCGGGTTGAGGCGTTGTGGAGGTCGGCACCTCTATATATGATGTTCTCTGATTTTCTCTTCTTGGGTGGTGTAACGATCAATCGGGTACGGCTTCTTTATCATTTATCAATACAATAATTAATCAACTTTACTGCTTGTTTATTCGAAAAAATAGTATGCTCAAAATATATACCCATGCTGACTGGACTGCTTGACGCTGAATAAAAAGCTTGTACTAGTTTGTAGTTTTATTAACCTTTATTTGACCTCTTTTTTTCTTACATGAGCTCTCCATGTTAGATGTGATGTTTAATTTTGTAATGCTTACTGAAGCATATTAAATTTCACCTAATAAACAAAGCATTTGTAGTCCTACCATGGAACATGTTTTTTTTACTTACCACAGTAATACTACTGCGAAATAGGCGAACTTAGGTGGATAATACCAATGGAAGAGTCCCAGATGAGCATATCATTGTGTTCTTGGTGCCACGTACTCGATGCCGCCGGCCACCACCGTCTCCGCCACCGACTCCGCATAGGGGGCTGCAGCCAAACCCAGCCCCCGGCCGCGCAACCAATGGATCTGTGCCCCCATGCCTTCACCACTGTGGGACGACGCCCGCGCCGACGAGCTTCCTCAGGTGCCTAGGATGGCCACGTCCACCCAGATCCGTGAGCCGCATGGGCTTCCGGCGGCTCGCTCAAGCAGCAGAGGAGTCTTTTCCGTCCTTGTCACCCACACAATAGAGACACCAGCGGTCTTATGTCCTCACGTTTATAACTCAAATGAGAGAAAACTTTCAAATACTCAATGTTCCAACCCTATCAGCCACCGAACTAACGAGACGTTGCTCGTATAGGTAACCGAGGAAGCCAACGCCGATTAAATCAGTCACACCACTCGAGAGTAATTATTAGAGCCATCTAAGATCACCACCACTACACATGCACATTGGTATGTAGTCCTTCATTCCATCCAATGTTTACCAGCAAAGTCATGCATCATATTATATTTTTCCACAAATATATTAGTTACTAGGTAGGTGTGATGTCAAACATGACATATTCCTTTTCCACGAATGGATAAGTTGTAGTTACTAGGGAGTCTTGATCCGTGAAGTTTGAAAAGTTTATGTGGGAGGAATCCATAGTCACTTTTAGTGTGTTTGCAAGTTTATAACTGAGGCGTAGTTTGGTTTTGTAGGCGGTACTGTGTAGGAAGCTAATGGTTACATGAGCCATAGGCGGTACTAGCTTTTTTAATGTCTATGCACAATGATACTGTATAACTATAATTTTTTATGTCTTCTGACCTGTCCACAATACTATGGGTAGCTTTTGTTATTTCTTTCTATAGACTACTTGCACAATAGGACCAGGTAGCTGAATGGAATATTATATTTTCTATGGACTACACTTTCATACAACATTGTTGTCGCCCTTATTCTAGATTTATTTGTTGGAACCCCTACAATGCTGTCTGCTATGATTCAGATTACGTATGTTTTGTTCTTAAATAATACAATGTTTCCATTTTTATCGCAGAGAATTCATCTAAAAATACCCTTTAAATTGTCGCAGCAACACCTGGGAAATATTGTATGGCAGAAACCATACTCGGGCGGCAAGAGTTTAGCAAAACTCAGGAAATAAATGTCTTCGGTTAGAACTTTGGACCTCCAACTGACACCTAGCGTAGCCCAGCCCATTCCCTTTTCTCTGCTTGCATGTTAGTCTACCTTGGGCCATAATTCTCAGCCAATCTGTTCGCCCCAGTAACACTCGTTACTGGCAAGCATGAAGATTTCCATTATAGTGATCCTAGAAGTACGGCAACATATTTTCAACTTACCTTGCTTCTTCCACCGATTGAACAAGGACTAAAATCGTTACCAATATGTTTCACCAGTGATTTAATCTCGTACATACCCCTTTATTCCAAATTACAATTCGTTTTAGTTCACCCTCCTATGAACACACACATGAAACCCTAACTTTATGATGCTACCATTAAAGAACAGTGCTATTAAGAATACATTCAGAAAATTGCAACGACTTGTTCGGAGTCGATCATCTTTTATTAGTTGTATAGACACCGAAGCTCTGTATAATTGTACGTTGGAAATGACTTGATGTTTTAAGGGTTATACATGTGAAATACTCCGTATGAATTTTTTTTATTACTAGAAAATAGGTACCATTTCTTCGAACTGTATTAGACATTAATTTTGCATTTGAACGAACGGCTAGCGTGCATGTGGCCTCTCTGAGTCCAAGACAACCAAATGATCATCATTAACAACCAGCTGCTGGCTGCTGTTAGTTAACCACAGCACAGTTGACCCTGATCTGACCGGCAGTTCCGGTGAGCGGGCTGATGTTCCCCATCTTAATCATCGCCGTGACGAAGTCGGCGAAGAAGGCGGTGTCATTGGAGCTGTAGGTCTTCACCAGCGCGTCCTGCGAGCCGCCATTGAAGAGCTTCTGGTCCGAGTGCAGCAGGCCTTTGTCCTTGAGCAGGTTCCCGTAGTAGGCGTTGTCGAAGGCGAGCTGCGTCTGCACGTCGAACGGCGCCAGGACGGTGTCGTTGACGCCCTCACTACCAGAATCCTTCACATCCGCCCGCCTCCTCCGCCTCGGCCATTTTTGGACCCGGTGCTGATGGGGCTTCAGCACCGGGTCTAACGGCTAGGAGCGGGGGCGGCGCTGCGGGGTGTCATGGCGGACACATTAGCACCGGGTCGTGGCAAGACCCGGTGCTAATGCGCCCCCTTTAGCACCGGGTGCAGCCAGCAACCGGTGCTAATGTGCCGAGGCCATTTCGCACCGGTTGCTGGCTGCACCCGGTGCTAAAGTGTGCACATTAGCACCGGGTCTTGCCACGGCCCGGTGCTAATGTCTCCCCCGGCCGAGCCAGCTGAACACTTAGGCGCTGTGTTCATGCTGCTCGGCCGTCACCGGGCGCACACGAGCCACGTCACTGGATGAACAAGAACAATTTTTCTTTTTAATCTCTGTATAAAAGTTGTAACTAGTCGTTCTCCCTCGTACAAACTTCAAAAAAGATCATTTTTCTTCCTAAAAATTCCTAAAATCATACTCTATCAAGTTATGAAACTTATTAATGTTATTATTTTGAAAAATCTTCTCGTGTTTGAACAATCCAAATTTTGAATTAAAAATGAGAACTACAACCAAGGTTTTTTTCACACTAGGTGATGTCAAATGAAAAAGTGATGAATACCAAAGTTTCATATTTCATCATGATCTACAATCTTTATTTAGGTCATTTTGTCATTTTCAAAATGGGTCATAACATGTAGTACAAATTTGACAAGTCTCTAACAAAGTTTTAGAAACTATGTGAGTGAATCTAGGATTAATGAACAATGTATACTACCACTTTCTCAAATGCAAAAATGACTTAAATAAAGATTGTAGATCTTGATGAGATATGAAATTTTACTATTCATGACTTTTTCATCTGAGACCATTTAATGTTCCAAAATCTTTGATTTAGTTATCAATTTTTGTAATTTATAAGATTTTCTAGTAATTTATAAGATTTTCTAATAAGTTATAAGATTTTCTAGTAAGTTATAAGATTTCTAGTAAGTTATAAGATTTTCTATTAATTTATAAGATTTTCTAGTAATTTATAAGATTTTCTATTAATTTATAAGATTTTCTAGTAAGTTATAAGATTTTCTAGTAAGTTATAAGATTTTCTAGTAATTTATAAGATTTTCTTATTTAATATATATTTTTAATAGGTATTAATAACTAAATTAAAACAAGTATTAATAACTATATATTAAAAACTATATTTATAAGATTCCCAAATAGTAGCCACCGGTGCTAAAGGCCGGTTTGGAAACTGGCGCCAAACGAAAATTTGGGGCCTTTAGCACCGGGTTGATCTAAAATCCGGTGCTAAAGGCTCCCAATTTTCATTTGGCGCCAGTTACGGCCTTTTAGCACCGGGTGGTGGGAAGGCCCGGTGCTAAAGGGCCTTTAGCACCGGGTGGTGGGAAGGCCCGGTGCTAAAGGGGGGCCTTTAGCACCGGGTCGTGGCTGCACCCGGTGCTAAATGCCCCGGCTCTATATAGCCTCGCGCCGGCCCCCGCTCCCGCAGCACTTCGTCTTCCCCCAAACCGCCGGCCCTCCTCCTCGCCTCGCCCCCTTCTCTTCTTTTCTTCTCCCTTCCTCTTCTCACTTCGTTTCTTGGTTCCCTGCAGGCACGCAAGAAGGCAGGCTGGTTGGCGCGCTGGCTGCTGGGCGGCGCAAGAAGCCGCGCTCGTGCTGGTGGGTCTTGTGCTCGTGGTTGAAATTGAAATGCTGAGTGTTGAATCTTGAGTCTTGTAATGAAGGTGCTCGTGGTTGAAATTGAAATGCTGAGTGTTGAATCTTGAGTCTTGTAATGAAGGTGCTCGTGGTTGAAATTGAAATGCTGAGTGTTGAATCTTGAGTCTTGTAATTAAATTTCTCTGTTGGATCTCTAATGTTGTAATCCAATCCCTATTAGATCTTGGATATTGTAATACAATTTGAGCTATTTACTCATCTCTTTCTTTCTCCTCTTATTTATCGGTCATCATCTTCTTTCCTTTTCTGTTCTTGAAGAACAAGAACAAAAACAAAAGTACATTCATGGCGTCTGGAAAAAAATAAAAAAAAATCTAAGCCCTTTAGCACCGGGTGCAGCCACGACCCGGTGCTAAAGGCCCTGCTAAAGGCGCTGCAGGGCAGGCCCTTTAGCACCGGGTCGTGGCTGCACCCGGTGCTAAAGGGACCCTTTAGCACCGGTTATTCAACCCGGTGCTAAAGGGGTACCCCTTTAGCCTCGATTTAGTTGCACCGGGTGGGAAACCCGGTGCTAAAGGGCTTTCCCACCCGGTGCAGATATTGATGATTCTGGTAGTGCCTGCGCCGCCGGGCAGTTGCTCTGGCGCAGCCTGGCGAACGGCTGGTTGATGTTCTTGTCGTTGTAGATGCGGTTGCGGTAGAGCTGGCACTGCGCGAAGCCGACGGTGTGCGCGCCGGAGAGCGCCGTCATGTCCCTGGCGTCCAGGCCCTTGTTGCTGAACGCCGCGATGAGCGTGCTCAGGCTGGACGCCGGCGAGGGGAGGTCGCTGTTCGCTCCGGCGAGGCTCGCCGTCGTCGAGTCGCGCCGGCCGAGAGACACGTTCCAGGTTGGTCCACCGAGCTGCGATCAATTGTTTGTACAACAGTACATGTGCATGCATACCGGCATACCGGCCGCATACGTACGTGAGAAGTAATAATACTTTTATATATATATAGCTTTTCATATAGTGTATGATTAATTATGGTATTTATATCGCTGGCTATATATATATGGACGATCTGGCCCGCCGGCAGTGGCACGTACCAGTACGGTGCCGTCCCTCGCGGCGAGGGCAACGAGGTCGGCGCAGGAGACGACGCCAGGGCAGTTAGCTTCGACGGCTGTCTTGATGTTGTTGATGACGTCGTAGCCCCGGACGGAGTTGGCGTTGGGGAAGGCGGTTTTCTCACCGACTAAGCTCCCCGTGTCGTCTAGAAGAATTGAGGCGTCGCAGCCCTGCACAACGTATGTACGTACCCAATTGACCGACGTGATAAAAAGAGGACACGAGAGCTAGCATATGCATGGGACAACCCATTAATTCAATATACCTGGAACGAAGCAGTCGTGGAAGAAGAGCCGGAGAAGGGAGGCGCCCATGCGGCGGTCGCCGGCGATGGCATTAGACACAACGGAGCGCACGGTGAACTCAAGTGTCGGGCAGCTTGTGGCGTAGAACGATGTGGAGAGCTGGCCGTAGGCTGCGGAGGAGAGAAGGAGAAGAAGGGCAAGGAACAGGCAATGGCCGGTTGTGGACGAAGCCATGGCGAGCTGGCTCACAATTGCAAGTTTAATTATCAAGCTCCCTGAATCTTGCAGGCTAATAGCATAGATGGAGTTCCTTGCGATTGGTTTTGAGCTGATGGGATGAAGTCCGTGTGATGTCCTATTTATATATAGGTGCTCGCTCGAGCTTGCGCGTTTCATGTAAATGGGGTAGCTTCACCTTCGCTCCTCCTCCCCATGTGAAATATCTAGCTAGGGGACGACTTGCACGATACCGTGCATATTGTTGCTGATCTGTACGATGATACATGCATGTGTACGTTTTAATAATTTTCTCCTGAATTCCTCTATCCGTCGCTAGATAACTAACGTGCAACTTCAATCGTCTTCCGGCGGCAGCATTTGTAAATAAAGGACTAGTGTCATTCTTCTCCCAGCTGAAAATTAAATTCAAGGGAACCAATATATAATGCAACTACCCTAAACTGGCATAACCGCATATTCAACCTTAAAAAAACCTATGATGTTGCTGTCCCGCCCACCACCCTCTCTACTACCTCCAGATCGACCAACCTTCTAATCATCATCTTCTAATAATCCTTTAGATCCCGAATGCCTAAATCTCCAAATCCGTAACTCATAAATGTAGAATCACCAAAACGATCGCTAGAGTTCACATAAAAAACATGTCATATATATCTCGTTGGGGATAAACTGATAGCAGCTTGGCGTAACCTAGTAGTTGCATGCTTTCTTTGGATTTTCAGCAATAACATTATTTAGGTCGTCAACCGAAGCAACCGTAGCAATAATCCGATCGAAATGCTTTGTGCGGCGGCTAGGGAAGATGCCTGCATCATGTGCTTCCAACAAACATAATACGGCGCGCATGCTTGCACTCTCGAGCGCCTACGCGCGGTCAACTGAGCACCAATATATACATGCATGGAATACGAATATCTATATCTCACACGGCAGCAACATGAACATGCAAAGGCGTGTAACGTGCACAGGAGCGATAAACCAATGCGCCAGCCATTATTCCGGTCTATTCCTGTGAAAACCATATATCCCGCCTGGTGCCTTGGCACAAGGACGAGAGGAACATATAGCTAGTGTAATACATGAATATATACATGTATGGAAATGCCAGATCCAGTAAGGCACCACGTCTGCCTCGAATAGCATCAGCATGGATATCTTATCGGGCTGAGGACACACTACCAAGAATAAGTGATATGTATAGAAATTCAGATCATTAATATATAGATGGAAATCAAGAATTTCATATATCTTACCTTAATACTACAGCAATGATTGTTTGGTCCTTCCCTCTCACAATACTGACAGGTGGGTCTCACGTGTCTGTTTCCATAATCACGCCGTTATAGAGACCAAGTACAATACGCTGAAATTAAATTAAAGCATGAGAGAAAAGAAGAAAAGAAATCTACATGGATCATGACCCCTTAAATCTGTCAATATGTATCTATGTTCGTAGCAACGCACGGGCACATTTGCTAGTAGATAAAAATATAGAATACCACACAATTTCAGACATTCAAGAAAAATCTATGCAACGATAATATCAAAAAGGGAAAGACGCCGGTTTTTATGGGCACGTTGGCCAAGTTGAGAGATCACTGGGACACATTTGTGGAGTACGAGACGTCGAAACTTGGTATGCAACTGGTTCAACAGCACGTCTATAACGCGTCACACGAGAAGTACCATCATCATCTTGGCTAAGGAGGATATAAGGTTGCGATCCCGAAATGGAAAATGATGGAGCAAGAGCTGATCGCAAGAGGTATCACGCCCGCCACAATCAATTGGCCATAGCGTTCAAGGACATGTTTCTACCCTCATGGAGGTCTGTTGGATCCACAGACCAGGTAGAACCGTTTTTGGGGAACGGATACAAGAGGCCGCTCGCCGATTAGAAGAGGCGATAGAAGCAGTTGCCTAAGGTACATTTCAGCCCGACAGAGAAAAGGATGAGCTCACTTACACTCTTCAAAATCCAGAGCACCCTGGATAAAAGTGAGGCAAAGGCGTGATTCCCAGGAAGTATGGGTTCGTCGACGATGCCGGTAGTTATAGAAGTCGGGCTAGAAGAAGGAATGAGGAGGAAGCTAATGTCCAGAATATGCGAGAACGACTATTCTCGGTATAATTGCAGATGGCGGAGATAGCTGAATGGCAAGTGGCCCTAGCACTTAGCCAGCAGCAGCTACAACAACCAGAACGATTGTCACCGAATTTTCACAAAAACTCGAATGCGGCTATATGTGTGCCGAGGAAGTCATAGTACACATATAGCGAACAAATATGATAAACAGAGAACATATGCTGGAATAAATTCTTCATTAAATAAAGTTGTTACATCAGAGTGCTTCATAAATGATCTAAGCAATAACATCGGAAGACTAATAAACTCTCAACTAATGGAGCCGTAATCCACAGGGACTCTGACTGGGAGACCACAGCTCAGTAGTACGGTAAATCTTCGGAAAACTCAGCAGCAGACTCATGCCCAGCAGAATCTGTTTACCCATCCGGGATTTTGTTGAATAAAATGACAAGTGTAAGTAAACAATTACTTAGCAAGTATAGCATGGGTATGAAGGCTCAAAATATGCTAGACACGGCTTAACTGCATTAGCATTTTTTAGTTGGTTCATTTTAACATTAACCAAATTACTGCAAGTGAATGAAAACCCAGTTGTAACCTAATTTATAAAGTATAAGTGACATTAAACATAAATAAATATTATTTTCTAATAAAAAAGGATCCAGGCCACTCGTGGCCCTGAGCAAGGCTATCATGATAGATTTTACACTGCAGAGGTTTCACCCTTTACCCACCAGTCGCGTAAAAGTTCAAAAGAACTTTAAACCCAACCACGCGGAGGTGGATCAGACCTCACAAATCACACTACCGAGGTGTGACCGCATAGGGACGCTACGAGGTTTTTCACAAGACACCCTAACACGGCAGTGGCCGCTATGGTACAACACAGGTAGTATGGCCCTAGGCACCGAGATCGACGTACGCCTACGGAGTCACACCATAAGGGGGTCAATGGCGTCCAGAGCGTGGGCATCACACCCAACAATGCGCAACGTGTGGAGTTCCCCATCGCAGGGACTCCCAACACGGGACTATGCCTCACGGGGGCATAGCCGACGGATCACCCATCCTCGGTGGATCAAACCATACACTCACGAGTGGTTGTCATAGCGCCGTCGGCCACTCCGGTAACCACTGACAAGCTAGAGGCGTACAAGCTACTTGACCAAGAGCAGAGACATAATAGTTCTAGCGGTGGCGACAGGCTCCTGGGTTGCCACTTTAAGAACCAGACCTTAGGGAGAGACACTGGAGCAAAGCACACAGCACATGCTCCAGTTCCCTAAACCATGTTGCTAAAAAGCAAGTTTTATCATTAATGTTGAAGTGAACCATTAAGTCAAAATTAACAGTTAAATAATGGTGATAGTAGCTGCGCATAGCAAAATCTACCCATATGCATAAACCCATGGTAACAAGGACAGGAGTAAACAAACTACTCCCTCCGTCCCGTAAAGAATGCAATCCTCACTTTTTGAGAAGTCAAACCATTTCAAGTTTGACTGAATTTATATAAAAAGTTACTTACATTTATGATACAAAATAAGTATCATTAGATTAATTATAGATTATATTTTCATACTAAATCAATTTGAAGACATAAATATTAGTACTATTTTGTATAAACTTGGTCAAAGTTGAAATGATTTGACTTCTCGGAAAGTGAGGATTGCATTCTTTACGGGACGGAGGGAGTAGATACAACCTTAATAGGACATAAATTTAGACACATGCATATGAAAGTAAATGTATATAAAAAGTGTTTATAGGTAGCAAGGATTGTCCATGCTATAACTAGCCTTCCTTGAAGGACAGCTGCTGTTGCTGCTGCTGCTGTGCTGCACGCAAACCAATACATGCAAACAAATAATAATCTATTAGAACAGTATACCAAACAGTAGAAACAGTACAAATAAAGGTTCTAGAAATATTCTACACTTCACTACGAACACATGAGCGCGAAAATCATACTAATCGGAGCTAAAACGGAAAAGATATGGGTTTTCTAAGTTCTAGGGACCTGTTGGCAAGTTTTAAACGTTTTCGGGGGCTTAATTGAAAGAAAACAGGGACCTAAACATAATTATACATAAAAACTCGAGGGCTAACGTGCAAAACCAACTAAAAAGGACGGCGGGTTATATTTTTAAAAAGGGCAGGGGGCTTTCTGAGAAAATTTGGACCTAACTGTAATTACTTTCAACAGAGGGTGGATCGCGGGTTGATTCTAAAACTTGGAGGGGCTTTTTAACAAAAAGGCCAGCATGGACCGGGGTTGATCGGTACGCTGCCCTCGGATTGGATTCGGACGGCTCGGATTTAAAACGTGAAGGGGGTATCGGAGGTTCTAATCTGGGCGGTTGGAGGCAGATCCGACAGCTTTGGTGGATGGGGGGGTGTAAGGTCACCGGCGGGGAGGGACAACAGTGGCGCCGCCCTTGGTCGCGGCGGAGCTCCGCCGGATCGAGCTCGAATTCGAGCTAGGGGCCACCATTTGCCACGCAACTTGGCCCTACTGCATCGGGGAGGCATGGCGAGTCCACCAGAGGGCTTCTCGTCGACAGTGGAGAGGCGCAGTGGCTGGACGACGTCGGCAGCGGCGAGGTTCGCCGGCGAAGGGGAAACAGGCGCTAAGATGCACGAGAGTGGGTTGGGAAAGGCTTGGGATGTTGCTTACCACTCAACAAAGCTTCTGGGGGCTCAATTTGGCCCGAGCGGCGTAGTGGCAGCTGGTCGACGGTGGCCGGCGCTCGGGCGGGGATCGGCGGCGCGGGGGGCTCGGGTGAGGGGGTGTTGTGTTGGCTCAAGGGCTCGGGGAGTGTTGGTGAGGTGCCGGGGGTGCTGGGGGTGGCTTTTATAGGCCGGGGAGGAGTCACATTAGGCAGGTGAGCCGGGGATTGGGCGGCGGCGGCCGGAGCTTGGGTTTCCAAGTTTGAGGGGAGGCTTGCCATGCTTGGGCGGCCGGGAATTGAAAGGAGCGGGGACAGGAAGGTGCAGGGAAGGTTCGTGGAGGGCCCACGGCGCTGGGGAGGGGCCAAGGCGGCCGGTGGAGTGGCAGGAATTTCGCCGGGGAGGGAGGAGGCGGTGGCGAGAGGAAGAAGATGACCTGACGGGTAGGGTCATCTTGTCGGTGAGAGAACGAGGGGGCGCTGCAGGCTGGGCCGGCGGGAGTTGCTGGGCCGGCACAGGAGACGAGCGCGCGAGTGGGCCGGAGCGAAGGGATAAGAGGAGAGGGGGCTGGGCCGGACTGGGGAGGAAGTAGAGGGTGTGGAAGTGGACCAGGGAAAGAACCTAGGGAGCAAATGCGAACTCGGCTGAAAAAACTTTTCTAGGATTCAAACAAATCAAAATTAAATTCGAATTTAAACAGAATTTAAATTCCAACTTAACTTGCTATCAAACAAAACTCAGTGCAACAGCATGAATGCAACAAAAATGTTTCTACAACTTATATTTGATTTTAATATTCATAAATAATTTATTTAACCTATATTAAATATGAGAAATCCAATAAAAGCAAATTAAGTACTAAAAATTTTAAATGGGCTATTTTTGGGTGTTACAATGATCTGCAGGGCATAATCTCGATATCAGTGCCTCTGTACATGTTCGAAGCAGCTGTGCATCCATAGAGGTCCCTATAGATGATGGTGAACAAAACCCTACCATTCAGGAAGCCCCTGATGCCAACGTTGAGATGGAGTGCCACCTGGTGGGCCTGATAAAAATCGGACACCTTGTGAGTTACATATTGCATCGAAGAACATAACGACATTGGTGGCACACGGTATTGCTCTACCAATCAAAGGAGGCGACACCTTCCATGGCCAAGAGATTCCGCCTGGCTATGCTAGAGTGGGGATTGAGCAATTGTCAAAGGCTACGAGAAGCTAGAACTCGACATTCCTGGAGGTGACGACGAGAGGACACTACAAGAGGCCCTCTATGGCATAGTCCTGTGGGAGAAGCTCTTGATTATAATTCCAAGGCAGGCTAACCCTCCCAAGGATTTTCCAAGGGAGCCATCCCCATCCCCTTCAAGGGCCACCAGCAAGGTTCCACCATCTCTGCCAGCTACATGCGTTCTCCCCTGCAGCCATCGCCGTCACCACAACCAGCTCCGCGGCAGAAAAAGCGAAAGTAGCCGACTACGCAGCAAGCAAAGGTAATTTATTGCAATTATTATATTTACAATTTAATTTTATATATTTGTTACCTATTTATTTCTAATTATTTGTTGCATTTATTATAATATTACCACTTAATTTGTAGCTATTATGTGCAATGTAATAGAAAAAATAAAATGCCAGGCAAAGGAGCCGCCAAAGAAGCCAGCCAAGAAGCAGGTAAAGGAGCCGCCTAAGAAACCCTACGACCGCCTAAGAACATTTCAAGAAGAGGGAGCAGGAGAAGAAGAATCCGATAGATCTGAAGATATCTCAATTCTTTATCAGAATGTCAGCAGTAACTAAGAAGAAAATATTGCCTTCAGATTACAACTACTCTATTACGAAGTTCTTTGAAAAGATGAAGCATAGTGGGTCCACAACCATAGTCCCTCAGCTTGGAATGCAAAAAAACAATCCATTCCGCCGCTCGTCGTACTTTCAGCAGAGCAACGAGGGCTCATTTACTCATGTAAAGACACGAGAATCACGACGGCTGAGATCCAAGCGGAGGGAAAACAGCCTACATCAAAGGATGACGACTTCGTACCTGCATGACAGTGGCAGCCCGGACAACCTCTAGTCCGACCTGAATTGGTCGAAGGGCTGCCAACACAGATGTACATGCTACATAAATCATACCTGGAAGAGGCAACAAAAAAAATAGAAATGTTTGGTATAAAAGTTAGAGACGAAGATTACTACCATGGGGAGGACATGATGTGGTTGGAATTCAAAGATTTATTCCAATTGTACAACCAAGACACACTTGACATTGCTTACCTCAGCGCTTGGGTTTTGTAAGTGTTTATGGATATTCGGTAATTAAATATATACATGGTCGTGTATACATGTTCTTTTATAACAACATTTTATTTTGTCTCATGTAGAATGGAGAAAGAAGAATGCAGAAAAAGGGATATTATCACTTAGGCTTCATGGATCCAGTGGTTCTAAACCGGAAGGCTCTACGTGATGATCTCAAGGGGATACTTAATAACTTATGCAAGTTCTTTAGTATTGACCACTATAAGGCAATGTTAATGCTGTCATACAACTTTGTGTGAGTGCTTCGATACAAGTATCCCCATAATGATCATCTTGCTTATTAACTTAGTCTAACTAGTTGTATCAACGTGCAGGAACCACTGGATACTATTCGTGATAATTCCTGACAGGAGCTTGGCTATAGTAACAGACTCAATGAGAAAACCAAAACAAGACTACCAAGACTTCATCGACATGCTCAATGAGGCTTGGGTAAAGTGGTGCACGCTACAGAGGGGCAGCTTCAAGGAGACCATCACAATCAAGACTGACTTTCTAGTATTTCACTATGTATCAATTTTATTTTGATGACTTAGCATTAATAGATTTGATGACTAACCATGCATAGATTTGATGACATATTTTTCCTAAAGTGTTTGAGGCAGGAGCAGGGCAACTACTTGTGCGGATACTATGTATGTGAGCTCATGCATAGCCTTGTAAGTGACAGCTCACAATAAGTCAAAATAAAGTACGTATACAACTAATACATTTTAGTTTTCTATTATTTTTATGTTGTTCATACATTCATATATTTTAGAAAAATAAAATACTTAGTCGAGTTCCATAATATTTTCTTAGGTAATGTGGATGAGAGATCAGCTAATAGCGACTAAAAGGGTCCGTGCTATTCAAGAGGCTTTTTGCGAATTCCTCCACCAAGAGGTTGTCCTTCCCAGTGGTAAATTTCATTTTGATGGAGGACAATTGGATCGCTTTTCTTAATATCAGCAAGATTACTTTTAATGTTTTCCTCTGAGGCAATTTGTAATAATATATATAAGTTTCACCTCATTTTGTAATTATATGTATGTATATAAGTTTTATTTGTATAGTATAGTAATTATATATCCGTAATTATATAGTATATATATATATGTAATTTTATATATGCAATTATATAGTATAAAATCTCAAATATATACGGGCATATAATAGTAGTGTTCAATACGTTGGTGGACTAGTAAATAAAAATGAAATAATCAAGAAACAATATATAAATAAAATAGAGAACACCATATAAAAGAAAACAAAAAGAAAAAGGCGGCGGAGCGCCAGCTGGCGCCACCCCGTTTAGTCTTGTTTGGTAATGCCAACCTAGACCAAAGGTGGTGACGCCAGCTGGCGCTGTGCAGCCCCTTTAGTCCCGGGCTGCAACCGGAAGTAAAGGCCCAGTGTGGGATATGGGTACCACAAGGCCCATCACCAATAGGGTTGTGGGCTGAACCTGAGGTGGCCCACAAGGAACAGCCGACTTGGTGGATAAGATGATGATGACGTAATTTGGTAGGTTTAGATTGAAACCGACTTGTAAACCCTAGGTTGTCGGCCTATATAACGCAGCCTAGGTCATCCCCCTAAGGGATATCCGGGATCCCACACAGCCATTGTAACCACAAGCTCGCCCTAACTTACTGAAGCTTGGCCGAGTTCCATCAATACTAATCCATAAACCGACACATGATATAGGGTATTATACTTCCGGGTAGCCCAAACTTGTCTAAATCAGTACCTCCCGTGTCACCATCAAGCTGCTCGC
Source organism: Echinochloa phyllopogon (assembly GCA_033239725.1). Classification (NCBI taxonomy): domain Eukaryota; kingdom Viridiplantae; phylum Streptophyta; class Magnoliopsida; order Poales; family Poaceae; genus Echinochloa; species Echinochloa phyllopogon. The sequence goes on along the minus strand of BTCW01000010.1, from coordinate 10,572,847 downwards.
TCGAAGATCCCTCGCCTACAAATCTACCACTTGGGTACCCCCAGGTGGATTGCCGGCCCTAAGGTCCGACAGTTGGCGTGCCAGGTAGTTGGCGCACTTCGCCCAACTTGGCCAGCTTCTAGGCTCAGGGGCTGGCGCCTAGAGACCACTCCGCGTACCTCGCCCGACCTCGCTGGTTCCTAAGCTCGGGGGCTAGTGCCCGGCGACCGCTCCATGCATTTCGCCCGACTCAGCCGGCTCCTAAGCTCGAGGGCCGGCGCCCGGTGACCAGTCTGCGTGCCTCGTCCGACGTCGCTGGCTCCTAGACTCGGGGGCTGGAGCCCGGTGACCACTTTGCGTGCCTCGTCCGACCTCGCCGGCTTATAGACTCGGGGGCTGGCGCTTGGCGACCGCTCCACGCGCTTCGCCGACTCGGCCAACTCCTAAGCTCGGGGGCTAGTGCCCGATGACTCTCCGCGTGCCTCGCCCGACCTCGCTGGTTCCTAAGCTCGGGGGCTAGCGCCCGGCGACCGCTCCGCGCGTTTCGCTCGACTCAGCCGGCTCCTAAGCTCGGGAGCAGGCGCCCGGCGACCATTCTACGTGCCTCGCCCGACCTCGCCGGCTCCTAGTAATGGGAACTAGGGTTTCCCGATCTTCCGTCAGGTGAAGGATAACTCGTTTTGCGCGGAGCGCAACTCACCGATCCGGCTTCAAGTCAGCAAACTCGAACACCCTGCAATCTTAGCACCACGACTCCTCTGGTTATCAACCGTGTCACAACCCGGTTGACCTCGCCAAGAAGGCTAATCCCTGCCTGCGAAATGAAGAACACAAGCAAGAACTCGAAAGAAGCAGCTCTCAAAGGAAGTGACACTGCAGATGTAAGATTAAGATCAAAAGTTGGGGTTCTACAAACCGATAACGGCGAAACTGTTCTCGACAGATTAATCTAAGCAAAACCCAAACCCTAATGTGGCGGCGGCTACTAATTATATGAGGGTTGAGGCATGCATAACCCCCTAACCACGTCCATAATGGACCCCAACATGATACACCGGCCAACAGCCCAAAAGATGGCGGTGCAGCACCCTGATAGATCCTGGACGTCAACTTGTTTCGACGATTCCCGATGACTCGAAAAGAATTTTTAGGTGGGATTAGTGCCATTGGAAAGCTTATCTCCTTAGCTTTCCAAGCATATGTAGAATGTAAAAAACCGAGTCCGTATGCGACCTGGGCGATGAATTTAGTGTGGGCTGCTCCTGGACTCCGAGGCGGACTCGAACTTGAGTTTCTTTGGGCCTCCACCTTGGGGACTCGAATCGGATTAGCCTTGGACCTTCTTCTTGACTTGGAAAACCTTGTTGGTCTCCTTCTTCTCCACCCTATGCACCCCTCATGGACATATGTATGGGTGTCATGTCCTCATCATCCTCCCCTTCTTGACGTAAAGCCGTCCTCGGCGTCGTTTGTGCTCTAAGATGGCCCTGCACAACACGAAGAAACACGAGGTTGTGGAAAATATAGGAACTGAGAATATTGTGGGGAGTGACATGACCATATTTGTAATCTCTCAAAGCATCTTCTCCTATAGAGTTGTCGGCAAATACGTAGGCTCCTTGATCGAAACACACACGATCTTTGTCAATACTATCCTGCAAATGATTAGCACTAACCAAACACAATGCAGGCATAGATAGTTGCATAACCGCTAGTATCTATTCAATACAAGAAAAATCAGCACTAGCACACATAGGTAATAGCCAACAATGCTCCCCTTCTTGAAAGTGAACCCGATTCGTTATAGTAAAACTAGATAGACAATCTAGTTGATCACAATCTTGTACATCAAAAGGAGATTTCAGATTTGCACAAATATAGACTCGGTGCACCATGTACTCTCCTTTACAATTATATTTACCAATAAAATGATATGTACAAGTAGACAAACATGGCAACTCAGCACATCTAAATTTCTCTTCCAAACCACTAAGAGCACATAAATTATCAAACTCAACATAACCCAAAGTGTTTAAAGAAGATAATAATTTTAGTTCATCATGTGCACAAGTAATCGGCATAATAATATTATTTTCAGCACATGTATATTGCTTCAAATCAAAAGTATCATGCTCCTTCTCTATTTGTGACAAAGGTAATACAAGATAAGGTTCTAGTATAACATTATTTGCATCATTGGAGGGCAAATTCAGCACATCAAGAGAGTTTTTACCTGAAAATTTTACCAGTTCCTGTTCTTTTGTATGGCCATCTTTATTATGTACATGCTGCAAAATGTTAGGGACAAGAAAAGGGATGGTGTCCTCCTCCAAATATTGTACCTCATCTTGGTAAATAGGTGCAATTAATTTTGACACATTATCATCACCTAAAAGTTGTTTTTCAGCCATACAAGCATGTTCAAATAATTGTGAAAGAGAACTATAAGAGTGATCAACAAGAATATTCTGAATTTCAGGTCGAAGACCATACAAAAATCTATTCTTTGTTGCTTCTACATATTCCTTAATTTCACAACATATTCTACACTTTTGAAACTCTTTATGGTATTCTTGAACAGACATATTGCCCTGCAATAAGCGCTGTATTTTTCTAAGCAAATCACGTTTATAAGAAAGAGAAATAAAACGATCACGCATTGCTTCTTTAAGTTGTTCTCATGTACTATGTAAAGCATTAGTTGCAGCTAGCCCGTACCACCAAATAAAGGCAAAATCCTTAAACTCACTTGTAGCTTGTTGAACTCTGTGTATCTCAGGAACTAGGTGGGAATTAAACACATGCTCTACAGTCATCTCCCAATCAAGATATTCGTCTCCATCATAAGATCCAGAGGAAGTTGGTATGGTAATTTTACCTCTCATACCTTGATGACTGTCGGGTATATGTAGTTGTGGTTTGTTCTTTTGTTCCATCCCTGCAAACAATGGTGCCATGATTTCCTGTAATTTAGACTTCAAACAGACACTGTTGTTTGGTTTTGATCAAAATAAATCTCTATGAGCTATTATTTGTGTTGGTGGATACACACTCTCACACGTCTTATCAAGCTCTTACAAGGTTCTTACCAACGCAAAGCTGTGGACGGGACAACCGGTGGTTGGTTCGTGATACCTGTGAGGAAGTAGTACCAAGATTGCAAGGGTCCTTCGTTGTACCGATCTGAAGTATGTGTGTGGAGCTTTGGGAAGGCACAATATGTAGCAATGAGTAGCAAGTAACGAATGTAGAATAGCAAAGTTCAATAAGTATCCAAAGTGCAAGTCACAATTGCTGGCTCAGACGTGTCCTAGGCGTAGCACAACAAGTTGGAACAAGAAACGATGGATAAAGCTCACAGAACAAGCAAAACAACACTCTATGCAATTGTTGTTTTAATCTTTTCAGCAATTTCTCTGTAGGACTAGTAGGAATTAAGATGTTTTATTTTTATCAACTGTTGTTTTTATATTTTTCTCTGAATAAGGATATCAAAATCTACAACCATAAAAATTTACACCCATTTTTGAGGTGAGATGCGGCCTAGGGAATTTTAGGAACAATCTCTAAAAACCCTGAAACAACTTGATCAATTTTTTTATTTACCTTCCTAATTTTTTTTGAATTTTTTGACTCGACCAAACAAGCATAAGGCTAGTTTGGGTCACCTCCGAATGGAGTCACAAATCTGCTGTAAAAATTTGAGCCAAAACGGAGCACCGAGTGAAAAGTTATGCCTGTTTAATGGAAGGTATCTCAAATTATGTTTTCCAAAGGCACGAAAAACAGCAGCGGCTAGGGTAAACTTCCTCCTAGTATCTGCGGCAGCAAGCAATAGGTATTCACCAGATGAAACAAGGATCAAGTATGCAATGCAAAGGCGATCAAAGCGGCTTACAACCTATCTAGGGCTTGCACAGCGAGAGTTCACACAAGGCGGCTAGCGAGGCAAATCGAGTAATGTAGTGACTCGAATTGTTGTATGGCTAAACGTGGATGGGATAGCGGCGGAAACAATCGAAACACAGCAACGGGCGATTGAACTATGACACGAACACAACTAAAACCAGCAACGAGACTTGACCACAGACACAAACTCAACAAAGCGAAACTGAAACGAAATTGCAAAGGCTAAAAGGGGTACTAGGACAGCGGAATACGATGACAAATATTTTTGTAGGGCTATTTTCTGGACTTAATGGGAACTAGGGTTTCCCAATCTTCCGTCATGTAACAACCCTAAAATTCCCTTAGGAATTTGTTGAGTGCAAAAATGTGAATTTAAAAATTTTTTTTGGTGAATTGTTGTGCATGCAAACCATTATTTGAAAAATTAATTCTTGTGCTCCCCAAATTCTTAAGCAATTTAAATTTGAAATTTAAAATCAATTTGAAGTGCTAAGGATGAAATAGTGTGATTTGGAATTATTTGGATTTAATTCGATTTTTGGTTGGTTTGAATTCAAATTCTAGATTTGAATTCAAACTCTAACTATTTAAACTAATTTCCAATTCTGTCTAACTGTTCGTGGGCCAAAACCCGAAGCCAAGTCCAAGAAACACCCTCCAACTCTTTACCCCGAGCCAACCCACCGAGTAGCCCGTTCGGCCTTTCGGCCCAGCTGCGGCCCATCCTTCTTCCCCTCACCGCGTCGCCTCTGCGTCGCCTTTCTCTCCCACTGACAGGCGGGCCCCGCCTGTCAGCTTTCTCCCTCACCTCTCGTCATCTTCCCCCGCGTGCCGCTCTGCTCTCTCTCTCTCTGTCGCGGCCGCGCGCGCGCCCGTGACCTCCAGCCACCCGAGCCGTTGCGGCCCGTCGCGATCGCGACACGTGGCCCTGGCACGGACGCCAAGCCACCCCAGCCGTCCAAGCCCAAACCCTAGCGCCAATCCCCTATAAAACCGCCGCCAGCCTTTCTTCCTCCCCAAGCCGCGCTGCCCCTTTAGGGTCCGAACCAATCCAATCGCGAGGGGTGAGAGGTGCGAGGAGTGGTGGGGAAGAGTTTGAGCGGGAGCAGGAGCAAGGAGGGGAAGCCAGTCGTCTTCCCCGCGTCGCCGCCGAAGACCGGAGCGCCGCCGCACGTGGACCGCCGACTCCAAGCCGAACCAGGGAGCAAGAGGAGGAGCACGAGCTTCGCCAGGCCACGATGAGTCTACCCCGAGCTGCAGCGGTCGACTACTGGCCCCTAGGTGAGCACCGCCGAGTTTCCCCCCTTTCTTCTCTGTTTCCGGCGAGTAGCTCCGCCGCCGCCGTGCTAGCCCCCTGGGACCCGACCTTCGAGTCGTGGCCGTCTTCGTGTGCAGGAACCCATCACCGCTAACCCCTTTGCAACCCGCCGTCGCCCTCTAGCAGCCGAGGCCGCCGCGGCCGAGCTCCGCTCACCGCGCGCGAACGCCGAGGCCATGCGCGGCCGTGGGCGACCACAGGCCCGCGCATGCGCACCTAGCTGCGTTCTAGCGGTCGCTGGAGCCGCACGCACGCACGCTTAACCCAATCCGTGCGCAGTTGAACCTAAAACCCGAGCCGCCGTCGATGCTCGCCGGCGCCATGGCCACGTCGCCGCCGTTCGCGTCGGGAGGGCCAAACCGCACCCAAGCCGACCCCTTTTTCACCCCGTCCGCGTTCACCAAACCCTAGCTGAGCCGTAGCGCCACTCTTTGGCCCCGGCCGAACCTTTTCCGGCGAGATCCGCCGTCGACCGTCGCCGCCGGCATGCTCTGGTGCGCGCCGCGCGCGCGTCGCGTCGCGCCGTGGCCACGCCACACGAACGACCACACCAAGTCGCCACACAGCCACCCGCAGAAGATCCCGAATCGGCCACACGTGATCCCGTGCACCCGGGTCATGTGGACCCCTCTCACGGTTCACGGTGGACATGGTCCACCAGAGCAGCAACCCCTTCGTGGGCCTAAAGTTCGCGTTTAAGTCTGGTTTGCACCCTTGAACTATCTCGGCCCAATCGCTTTCGGCCCAATTCCAGCCCAGCCATCATTTAATCTTCTTCTTTTTCTTTTAACCGCGCTGACGTATGGGGCCCACTTGTCATACTCTGTGTGTCACTGACACATGGGGCCCACTGACCAGAGCTGACCGTTGACCGCTGACCGTTGACCCTTGACCGTTGACCGGTCAACGCTGACGTCAGCAGGGCCCACTGCTGACGTCATCCTAGGCGGACCCCACTGCTGACGTCAACATGACGTCATGCTGACGTCAGCAGGCTAATTAATTGTCTGTTTTTCTTTTTCGGAAATTATTTAATATTTTCAGAAAATGATTTAAACTTCAAAAATTAATAATAAATCAACCGTAGCTCAGAAAAATATGAAACCAGTTTCTATATTTTTCTAAAATCATGACCTACGCGTTAGTGTAGAGTTTGGTGTTATTTGGATCTTTTTTCATCGCTGTTTAAGTGTTTCTTTGCTAGTAGTCGCGTCTTATTTTATTTTCCGCGACCTTAGGAGCTCCGGAGAGTCAGGAGGAGCCGGACCACTACAACAACTGCTTTGACGAGGACGAAGACCTTTGCCCAGGTTCACGCTCGACCATTCTCTGAAATACCTATTAGACATGCAACTAGTATGCTAGCGCTTTACTTTACTCGCATGATAAACCTGCACTGCCTTTGTTATTATCCTGTTACCTTGCTACCTACTACTCACTTTACGAATATGCTATGCTATGCATGTGTTGGGATGGTTGTGATTGATCCTCTTGGCGTGAGTTGTGGGTGGTATGGGAGGAGTAGTGCAGCTAGGCGGTGTAAGCGAGTAATAACAACTCGATCGTTTGATCGAGGTGCTTGGGGACTGCACTCGGGCAGTCCCTACGGAGTACCTGTTGTGGGTACATGGTTCTTGGATATTGGTACTTGAGGAGTACTTGAGGAGTTTGGGCGGCAATACCTGTTATGGGTGCCGATTGCGGACCGTTGCGGCGGATCGCTTATGACGCAGATACTCGCTTTACCGAAAATTAAGGACCGAGTCGTGCCCCCACTTTGGACTTGGGATTACCGTGCTCACCATCTACCCAGTATGGGGAGGGTTCCAGCAAGCCTACTCTAGTGCGGCGCCGAGACTGTAGGAGAATCGAGCCTGATATGTGTAGGGGGGATTCGTTGCGGCGTAATCTCCCTGATTTACCACGGCCCCCGACTGGCCCCGGTGGGAAGGTTTCACGACCCTGGGGCAGATGTTAGATCGGATGTTTCCCGAGCCCAGGGAGACAGGATTGGCGCCGTTACTGTATAGGGTCTTTGCTGTGGGCTGTGTCTCAGGTTGGTTGCGGACTAGCCTTGCAGCCCGGATGGATTCCTGGAGTGCCACCTCTGCAGAGTGTAAACTATACGTATAGCCGTGTCCACGGTTACGGACGACCCATTTCTGAGAAGCCCCGACTAGCATGGGAATCTGCTTTCTTACCTCCTCCTTTGAATTGGGTTATGAGAGATTGGTCCAGCTGAGGCTGTTGAGACAAGGTGGGGAGGGAGCTCACCGAGTCGACTAGCGAGTGAAAGGTGTTGGTGGATGATGTTTGCGGGAACCTGCTGTGGCAGGACGAGCCCGTTGGGAAAATGTGAGGTTGACGGGTGGATTTGGGGGAGTGGATGTGTGTGTGTGAGAAGGAGTTGGAGATGAGATGAATTTGGGTTATTGCTGCTGCTTGCATAAGAAAACCCTGGCTCAAACCTTGATTATTTCTATACCCTAGAATAGGCCACTTTAAAGCTTGCATCATATTATGGTTGGTGACGTGGACCTGTCCCATTTCCTTGGGGACAGACTTTGGGTTCACAGGTGAGGACCCCGACTGCGAGTTCAACCAGGACGGGTGGTACGACTGAAGGGAGCGCGCTACTCTCAAGGATGCCTGTGGAGGAGTGGACCCTGATGATCCAGCTACCGCTGCGCAGTTGTTTCTTATTGTCGATTTAGCCTAGAGGGCTTGTACCAAATGCTATTATTTTTATATATGTCATGTAATGGATCTTTTATCGTTGTATGGATGTGATATTCGACTGAGATGAGTTTTGTACGAGATAGCTGCTATTCCTGGGACTATCTCAAGGGTACAGGGAGTCGGATTCTCGTCGTTGGGAATCCGGTTCGTCACACGTCAAGTGAAGGATAACTCGTTTTGGGCGGAGCGCAACTCACCGATCCGGCTTCAAGTCAGCAAACTCGAACCCTGCAATCTTAGCACCACGACTCCTCTGGTTATCAACCGTGTCACAACCCAGTTGACCTCGCCAAGAAGGCTAATCCCTGCCTGCGAAACGAAGAACACAAGCAAGAACTCGAAAGAAGCAGCTCTCAAAGGAAGTGACACTGCTGATGTTGGGGTTCTACAAACCGACGAACGGCGAAACTGTTCTCAACAGATTAATCTAAGCAAAACCCAAATCCTAATGTGGCGGCGTCTACTGATTATATGAGGGTTGGGGCGTGCATAACCCCCTAACCACGTCCATAATGGACCCCAACATGATACACGGGCCAACAGCCCAAAAGATGGCGGCGCAGCACCCTGACAGATTCTGGACGTCGACTTGTTTCGACGATTCCCGATGACTCGGATGGTATTTTGAGGTGGGACCAGTGCCATTGGAAAGCTTATCTCCTTAGCTTTCCAAGCATATGTAGAACGTCAAAAACCGAGTCCGTATGCGACCTGGGCGATGAATTTAGTGTGGGCTGCTCCTGGACTCCGAGGCGGACTCGAACTTGAGTTTCTTTGGGCCTCCACCTTGGGGACTCGAATCGGATTAGCCTTGGACCTTCTTCTTGACTTGGAAAATCTTGTTGGTCTCCATCTTCTCCACCCCATGCACCCCTCATGGACATATGTATGGGTGTCATGTCCTCATCACCTAGACTCGGGGGCTGGCGCCCGGCGACCACTCCACGTGCCTCGCCAGACCTCGTCGGCTCCTAGACTCGAGGGCTGGCGCCCGGCGACCGCTCCGCGAGCTTCATCCACCTCGGCTAGCTCGTAGACTTTGGGGCTGACGCCCGATGAACACTACACGTGCTTCGCCCGACTCGGCTAGTTCTCTTTGTTCTCATTCAGCCTGCTGCTAGGGGAAACATTTTTTGACCCTTGGGCTCATTATTCTAATCAACCCAAGACTCGGGGGCTACTCCATATAGAGTGCGTCTTGCGCCGCCCTTCATATGACCATGATGCATGGTTATGTTACCACTTTGGTACTCGGCATCATGTTATGGTATTTCTTTTTTGAGCACCACCCACCCTTATGGCGATCAGATGGTGAAGCTTCTTCACCCGACTACATTGGCCATCGTTTCTTCATCACCAGTTCGCCACGCACCTGCATGTTGCTCGGGGGCTTGTGGGATATGGGTACTACTAACTAGGCCCATCACCGATAGGGTTGTGGGCCGCCCCTGAGGTGGCCTACAAGGAATCACTGACTTGGTGGACAAGATGACGACGACGTAATTTGGTAGGTTTAGATTGAATCATGTCGGTGTCCGGACTGACCGCCCGACACAAATTAGAACGAATGCGCTGTGCCCACTCTCCCGATGGTTGGTGGGATAGATAATACAGATGACAACGGTTTATCTTGGTTCCGGCTGCGGGGCCGTACGTCCAGCAAAGGAGGGGCTTGCACTGTATTACACCGCACCGGGTGCTCGTAGTAGGGGTTACAAGCATGATGGGAGAGGATTTGGTGTGCTCCAAGTCCCGTGCGTGATCGGTGGGTGCGCTGACAACTCTGATCGCCTCAGTGTGTGTGTGTGTGTGTGTGTTCGTCTGTCTCTCTTGCTTGCCTGTCGGCCCTTGGCTGGACGCCTGCCTCCCCTTTTATAGCTCAAGGAGGGGCAGAGTTACATGCCTTGTACGGTGAAATCTACAGTATCAGGCACTGATGAGTATGGTGCCAGGTCTGGAGGCTGTCCTGCGGATCCTTCGGCCCGCCGCAAATCACTGATCCTCCACCAATCTTCTGTTCACGATGGCATGGCTGCTCCTGTAGAAAGTACGTGTTGTTGTGCTTGTCTTGAAGTGTCCTCGAGGGGTTACGCCGATTGGTGACTGAGTTCGGTCGTCGCCCGTGCGCCCGTTCGAGGGTTCTCCTATATGCTTCGACGGCCTTGTCATAGGGCCCATACCAAGGTTGGCGACATAGGACCGCCTGAGCCTTCAGCACTGGTCAGGTATGGGCTTTGCACGCCGGCACGGCGAGAGGAGTCGGTGGCACAGGGGCGTGCGGTCGTGCACAGCGCCGGGAATGGTGGAGCAGTGACTGGTGTTGGCGGATGGAACCAGGTCCTGTTGTCTGTGCGTCCGCACTGATCAGTGTGTACGCCCGGTCTTCGCCCGTACGCCCATTCGAGGGCTCTCCCATGCTTGCTCGAGGGTTTCGTGGCGAGGGATGGATATGGATTGCCAGAGCTGTACGCCGAGGCGACGTTCGCCTGTCTGCTCAGGATGCTGTAGTCCTGGCAGAGTGACCGACGTCAGTTGTACAGCGGTTGGAGTTGGCCGCATAGTGTCTCGGGACGTGCCGGTCGGCATGGGAGATGATTTTCCTTTTGACTTGGGCGCCCCGCAGGGACGCCGGGCATTTAATGCTTCTGTTAGGCGAGGTGGGTGGTTGCTCGAGCGCCCTTAGTTAGAACAGATGGCCTCGAGCGAGGCGGAGTTTGTATAGTGTTTCGGTCGAGGGGTCTGAGACCCTCGAGCGAGGCGGAGATTAAGTCTGCGCGTCGGTCCTTCAAAGGGAGGAGCTCGAGCGGTTGTCGGACCGTCAAGCGGAGTGGGCCTTGGGCGTGTTCTAATCATCCTTTGGCCCGCGGGGATTTGGTTTGTGATTTATTTGCGTTTTTCTGGGGTGTTTATCCTTAGGTTAGGAGACCCCCTTAAGATTGTCTCCCACAAATCCGACTTGTGAACCCTAGGCTGACGGCCTATATAAGGCGGCCTAGGTCATCCCCCGAGGGATATCCGTGATCGCACACAGCCATTGTAACCACGAGCTCACCCTAGCTTCCTGAAGCTTGGCCGAGTTCCATCAATACCAATCCACAAACCAACACGGGACGTAGGGTATTATATCTCCGGGTAGCCTGAGCCTGTCTAAATCATTACCTCCTGTGTCACCATCAAGCTACTCGCTCGACGATCCATCGCCTACAAATCTACCAATTGAGTACCCCCAGGTGGATTGCCGGCCCTAAGGTCCGACACCTGGACTTTTAGTCCCGGAGCCGTAGTCCCAGTTGTAAAACCGGGACTAAAGGCCTTTGTCGTCTCAGACGTTTAGCGAGTTTTCCACTAGTGAATATTTTATATTATAAATGGAAAAATTAATACCCGCTTCATATTCACGTGGGAAATCTTGTACCTGTATCCTCACGTTAAATTTTTCAACCATACCCAAACCCATGGGGGCGATATCGCGGGTACTCGTTCCTGCGGGTAGGATTGCTATCCCTAGTTTTTTTTCCATGAGTTTGTAGAATTTTTTGAGACATGTATATTCCATAAAATGCTCGTAGAAAAATTTTCATTCAAATTATAGTCATGTGATGTTTTTGTTTGTCATTAGATATATTATGGAAAATTCAGAACTTAATTTGGATGCTTGATTTAAGATTTATGGTATTTAGGTGGGTGATGTCAACGGATTATTCCACCGAATTCCCATTTCTATCTCTGTTGTACTGCACTGGTCGCGGCGCACAAATGTAGAATCGGCCTAAGAAACAGTACAGGTGCTAGCGTTCTATCTAGACTTGTTGGGTTGAAAATCAATCGGCCCAAAGCACAAATCGTTTAGGTGATAGAATGATCATTTGTTCCTCGCTAGCCAAGATCATTTGTTCATGCGGTTCAATTAATAGTAAAAATGATATAGCTTCATAAGAAAATATTTATAAAAAATATTATCCAAACATTTATCGTGTTTTGACCATCTTGTCATACAAATATTATAGTGAAATTAAAATTTACCTTGGTTGTTCAGTTTAAGATTTGTAGATTTTTTTAGTCAGGAACTTCATTTGCACGTGGATGGTATATCAGCAATCACATGCAAGCAATCATGTTTGTGTAGACATGGAACCAATTATCCCCACGGGCCGGCTCAGGAAAACCACCGGTCGATTATAGAATTAACATTTGCGCTTATGGACATAATAAAAAAAAGCTGCGCCCTTTTTGAGCAGCTCATGGAAGGTTGTGCTGCGACGAGGAGCGTGAAATGCCGAGCAGAGGCACACACGCACAGTGAAGAAGAACGCCCTGCTCTCCTTGATCGGCCACATATATAGTCGGCATCCTCTTGTATCATCTGTGTTCTGACTGGGTTGCTTGAGGTGGGTCCTTAGAGCAAGTATTATAACCGGCTAGGAGCAACTTAAAACGGCAGATCCTCTTGTAGTACTCATCAAATCAAAGACAAAGAGGAAGGAAGAACGTTGCAAAACTGCAGTGACAGCGCAAACATTAACCGGAATCACTTAAAAATCTTGGAACTACAGGCACGACGACCACTGTCGCAAAAAAGACACCATGCAAGACGTGGATCGGAACAGTACGTCCCTTGCAAACACCACGACTCAACGCAAACACCAATTCACTGACGCAACAAATTAAAGCCCAACACGTACACCAGATATCTTAGATCATCATATCGTACTCTATCGCAGCACCCCGTCCGGCCACGAGTACGTTATTGGTTGACCCTCCTGCAGTTGGCCCTGACCTCGCCATTATTAGCTCCGGTGAGGGGGCTCATCTCCGACATCTTCCTCATCGCATTTCCGAACTCGGTGAAGAAGAAGGTCTGGTTGGAGCTGTACTGCCCCACGAGCGCGTCCAGATCGGTGCTGCTCCTGAGCGCCCTGTCGGAGGTCAGCAGGCCGCGGTTGGCCCGCAGGTCCTTGTAGTAGTTGCTGTCGAACTTCTCAGGCGTCTTCTCGTCCAGCGACGCCATGAGCCCGTCCGCGGTGACCACGTTGCATCTTCCCGCCTGGCTTTGATCGACGTTCGTGCACTTCGCCAAGCCGATGGTGTGCGCGCCGGAGAGGGCTACGAGCTCTCTCCGGGTGAAGCCCTTGGCGCTGAACGCCGCGGTGAGCCTGTTGAGGTCGGAGCTGGGCGACGGGAGGTCGCTGTTCGCTTGGCTCTTGTTCGCCGTCTTGGAGTCGCGACGGCCGAGCAACAGCGGCCAGGTTTGCCCATTCAGCTGCAAACGACGATCGAAATGCATATGGATATATATATATATCATCGTCGTCGATACATTTATTATATCAAGTACGGTAATGTATGTATCGCCCTCTCAGCTCTTACGGCAACGACGGCTTCCCGGGCGGCGAGGGCGAGGATGTCGGCGCAGGAGACGACGTTAGGGCACGCCTTCTCGACACTAGTCTTGATCTGGTCGATGACCTCGAAACCGCGCAGGGAGTTAGCGTTGGGGCCGGCGTCCTTCTCGCTGATGATTGTCCTGTCGTTGTCCAGAAGAACCGAGGCGTCGCAGCCCTGCACGTTATTATATATATATATCGAAATGAATGCCATTTTACATATATGATACCTTAGATCGATCGAGTGGCCGGTCTCGAGTAGTCTGTTGAGAGAGAGTAACAGGGAAGAAAAATGGCCGCGGGTAGTACGTACCTGAACGAAGCAGTCGTGGAAGAAGAGCCGGAGGAGGGAGGCGCCCATGCGGCGTTCCTTGGCGATGGCACTAGACACATTGGAGCGCACGGTGGACTCAAGTGCCGGGCAGCTTGTGGCATAGAACGACGTCGAGAGCTGGCCGTAGGCTGCAGGAGAGGAGAGAAGGAAAAACGCAACAACAAGGAAGAAATAATAGCCGCCGCCGGAGGTGGAGGAAGCCATGGTGCTAGCTAGCTCGCACGTACGGAGTCAGCTAGGCAAGTTAATTTGCTAGCTAGATAAGTACACTCCGATATCTGTGTATGCTGCCCCTATTTATATATACGCCATTTCGTTGCATACTTAGATTGGATTAATTTGCCTTGCTTCTCTTACTACACCCCGGCCTGTGGCCATGTGGAAGAGATCTGGTGAATATCTGCACCGGCCCATTAGTATTTGTGTAGGGTACAACTACAAGCAGTTTGCCAGCCTGCAGACCGAAATAATGCTATTTATATTATATATATAAACCGATTTTACTCCCCGTGTTATGGATGATGCATGATGCCTGACTTCTCAAATTGTGAACCAATAACCAACCATGCATATATGCTCCGGTTATTCACATCTGATGACCATCAGGTTATAATTAAGACAAAGTACTAAATGCATCTCACACAGCAATGGTAAAACAGATCGAGAAATTACCAAACGCGGCTACTTTTTGGCTCACAACAGGAAACAGCACCATATGATCGATTATTTATATATGGAGTTATTCAGCACATCGTGCATGCACGTAATAATCAACAAACGAAGCAGCCCCCAACAAGTCTGACGCGCCTGTGGAGCGGCCAGCATTCGCATATGCTGGCAATATACACGCGGATCACCAAGCGAAGGTGGTCGCCGCCTCCTGCTTGAACGTGTTAGCATGTTGCAACTCTGATCCTAGCTAATTATGCCATCGACCTCAGTTCATTTATATATGTTCCTTGAGCAATTTACAATTAATTTAAGATCCTATACATCTGTCCGCTCCAGCTAGCCCGGAGAAACAATTGCGCGCAACAGATGCAGTTCTGCGTGGGTATACAGACTATACAGCAGAATAATCCTTCGTATCCATCCATTTCTGTAAAACTATTCATGAAACTGCGCTATTTGGTGGGACGAGTCATTTTCTTCTTCATTTTTTTCGCAACAACATACAGAACTGTGCAGCTAAATTCAAAAGTCTAAATTACTCCCCTTAAATATGGACAGAGTCTAGATAACCCCTAAACTATTTTATTGTTTAAATCCCACGTCAATTAATGCAATTTACCTCTTAATAGGATTTGTCTTTTTGTTTCTTCATGCATGACTGGAGTTTCAATTTGAAACTCCATGGAGTGATACAGGATATCATAAATTATTTTAATGTTATAATCTTTCACCGTTACTTTGATAGGCTAATGCTGTCTAATAATAAATTAAATGTAGACATACAAAATTGTATGGAAAATAATGATGGAAATTAATAACATTTTACTTAAAATTAGGATTTTTACTATCATCTCACAAAAGTTCAACTTAAAACTCCAATTGAGCATAGAGAAGTAAAAAAGACAAATTTAACAAAAGGTTACATTGGACTAATTGACATAGTAGTGGCATAATTTGAACCCAAACACAATTTAGGGGGTTATCTAGAGTTTGCCTTACTTGACGGGACTAATTTAGAATTTTTTTCAACACACATATAAAGGCCTTAATTACTCTTTTTCTCATCTACATATACAAATCTTAGTTCTTACAATAGGTCAAGGATGAATTTTAACATCGTGGTACCTTTTGTTGCAAATATAAATATATGATTATCAGTCACACTAAATATCTTTTTTACTTATCTAAAAACAACGGTGAATAGCACCTCTAGTCCAAAATGGATGCATGTTGTACCAAGAAGCCCAGATCCAATGTTTCTATGATTTTACCACTATTTTATACAACGAGGTAGTTATATTTTGTAAAAAGCAATGATATAGTTTCTTCATTATCAAATACTCATGTATCATTTAAAATGTTATCATTTTTGAACATATATGCTGAAAAGGTCATGGAGACCGACCTATATACTTATTTTTTTACCAAACATAGTACATACGCACACGCTCAAATACACACACATATTCCCCCTATAAATACCCTAACCCTATGAGCACCTCCCACGAGATGGGCTGGCTCATTTTGAGATTGAAGAAGTCAACACATGCACCTTGCTGTCGCCGAGCACATCAGATACCACTGAAAGAATAACATCACAAAAAACATATATTTACAAATAGTTTGGTTCTGTAGGAACGATATATTTAGTCAGAGAATTTGAGCACTCGAACTCGGGTTGATAGGTTCCACCACAAAAAATCTTACCAACTAACGCTCAGTTCATAGACCGACCTATATATTTACAAATATTTGGTTCCGTAGGAACAAAATATTTAGTTAGGGAATTTGAATTTAATATCCACTATGAGAACATATATGGTGGTGAAAATATTTTTTTGAAGCATGTAGAAATGTTAAAAGCAAAGAAAAAACATTTTACTCAATAAAAAAAATGTTTTGATCACAAAGAAAAATTGTTATGGGCACCAAGAAAAAATAGCTACATCGACATTGAATTTTTTTTAGTAAAATAAAAATATATTCATGTATGATGCTTTTCTTATTTTTCCATTAGTGAACTATATTTTGAAATGAAGGGAATACTTTCGAATATGAATCAAATTTAATAATTTTGTATAACAAAAAGTTGTAGATTACTAAACTAAATGCTGGTCAAATTCATAAAGTTTCAATTAAAAAATACATGGACACCACTCCTGAGTGCTTTTCAACCCTCAAGTCGACTTCTAAACAGCTTTGTGAGTTCAAAACCCATGAATTTTCTCTAATTTCTCTATCTCTAATTTGTGAGTACAGTTAGGAATACACATAAATTTTACTCAAGAAAAAATATATCTAAGGTACATACTTGTATATAGTTGTTAGTGGTAGGCTTATTTCTTCTATTCTTGTCACAATCAAGCAAATATTAGCTTCAATCATTCATGCACATTTGCAATGTTTATAAGATTAAGCTATGAACACACGAATGTTAGTATCATGTACTCACATGAGCTGGGCCGCTCGAAATCATTCCACTATTCTGGCTACAAAGAGGAAATCAACTGTAGCAGCGATGACAAGGAAGAGAACTGAATCTGAACTCGTCTTCTACCTCTATCCCTGTGACCCTAAACTCTTCTATTGTTCTTGTTTCCTAATCTAATTCTTGCTAATTTCTATCTATTTCCCCTCCAATTTTCCTCAATTTGTATCATGAATACTCAATTACCACGACATAACCAAATTACATTTGTTGAGTGTGAATGTTTGTCGTAAGTTAAAAAACAATAATGAATAATACCATCAACGCTTCCAAGCCTCGAAGAAATGCAATTTTCTTTAGAAAAAAATAGTTTTTTAATTGGTGTATATTTAGTTTGAATAATTTAACTACAAATTATGGTAAAATGGATATTTTTCATATCTATGATTGAAAAAATTAGATTCAGAAATGAGAATAAGTGGTGGTTCATGCATCTCCATAGAATAGATATCCAATACAAACATCCAAATCTAATATCCGACCTAGTTAACTAGACTAGCCGGCCAAATATCCTATATCCGACGGATACTATTCTTATATATAAAAATCTATCCAAATTCATATCATATATTAGAGAAAATATCTGGATATCTGAGAAAATATCCGATCACTATCCAACCCTTGTTGGACAGTTGGAAAATATCCGCACCATTTGCACCTCTACTTGTTGGACCAAACTTTGTGTAATACTTCGAACATCTAAATAGCTTATAATTTAAAATGTTCTCAACAATTACAAAATTATAGATATCGTTGAGAGGTGCAATTTTAGTATTAAATTTTCCTTCATGACATGTCACACCCGGGAGAGCTGGCCGGCTGGGCTGCAAGGGCAAGTAGGCCATGCTGGGCCGGGACAGACCTGAAGGGGTTGGATTGGGGCCCAAAACTGGGAGAGAGGAGAAGGGGTTGGATTGGTCTGGCTTGAGGTGTTGGGTGGGTTGGGCTAGATGGATTAGGCCTGCAAAGGATTTGGGTTTTCTTTTTTATTTTCAGAATGTTCTTTTCTCATGCAAAGATAAATCTAGAATATTCCAGATAAACCATTTAAGCCACAAAAAATACTTTGAAAATTCCAAAAATCTCAAGAAAAATCCCAGAGATATAGTTGTATATGAGGAACCCAAATAATATATTTGTAGCTCATGAAAAGGATTTTAGCATGCTCCCAAAAATTGGAAAATGCTCTAGGACAATAGGAATAAACCCAGAAAAATCTAGAAAGTTACCATTAGGCTTCTAAGCGCATTTTTGAAAACTTGCATACTCAAACACACATAATACAATTGGCATTAGCGCAAAGCACACAACATTAGAACCTATGTTGTTTTAAATTTTAATTTGGAAAATAATCATTTCACTATACTAAATTCCCTGTTAATCATATAAACCTTGGATTTTTTTTAGAAATTTGAGAAACTCATTATATTAATTAAGCTTATTATTTACATCCTAAAATTCAGAAATTTTAGGGTGTGACATGACAACATGTGAATAAAAACTTTTGAAAACTGTAAAATACAAACCAACAGTGGTACTACTATCACCTCTTGGTTCATTACAGTGGTAGCTTAGTATCACTGTCGGTTCTTTATAGATGGACTATCACTATCGCAGCTGGTTACCACTAAACTGGAAGTCTGGAAGGGATATATGAGAGGGCAAGGATAGCTTGTTATGTAGTAGTGATGTTTTATAAAAGAAGTGAGAGCAGTACTACAGCAACATAATTTAACTTCAATCTTTGTATACGTTCTTGACATCAAAATATATATATTGCTTCGACAGCTTAACATGAACAGGCGGCTTGGCATATGTATTAGGCCGAGGCTCACGGCTCACCCATCTTGGATCTTTCGGCCAGATATGCCATATACAGAGGTGAACTTCTGATCAATTCTTATTCTCTCCGTGCATAGTTGGTTACCTTTTGCAGCCAACCATGCGATTCGGACACCTCACACCACCATGCACTCGCACTCTTTTCTACATTGATTGACACATCAAGCGTACTTGTAAATTGTAATAGTACGCGGGCACTGCAATCAGCGGCTGTTGACCACCCTGCAGTTTGCCCTGATCTGTCCAGCGCCTCCGGTGAGCGGGCTGATGTTCCCCATCTTTATCATGGCGGTTACAAAGTCGGAAGCGAAGAGCGCCGGATTAGCACTATACTGCTGCACCAGCGCGTCCTGCGACCCACCATTGAAGAGCTCCTGGTCCGAGTGCAGCAGGCCGCGCCTGGCGAGGAGGTTCCCGTAGTAGGCGTTGTCGAAGGCCAGCTGCGTCTGCACGTCGAGCGGCGCCAGGCTGCCGTCGCCGGAGCCCTGCGCGGCGGGGCAGCTTCCCCGGCGCAGCGTGGCGAACGCCGCGTCGATGTCGGTGTCGTTGTAGATGCGGCCGCGGAAGTTCTGGCACCGCGCGAAGCCGATGGTGTGCGCGCCGGAGAGCGCCGTCAGGTCCCGCGCGCTCAGGCCCTTGTTGCCGAACGCCGTGATGAGGGAGCTCAGGCTGGACGCCGGCGACGGGAGGTCGCTGTTCGCCTGGCTCAGGCTCGCCGTCGTCGAGTCGCGCCGGCCGAGTGGCACCGCCCAGTTAGGTCCACCGAGCTGCGATGCACAACGATCGTAATAAGCGCACGTGTGTTTTTGACGTCATAGTGTGTATACATGTATATATATCTTACTATTACTAATTGAAGGCTTATTTAAAAACTTCATGTTAATACTCACAAAACATGCTAGAAAAATAGATAAATTCTAGAAATTCTCGCAAAAATTAGAAACATCCAGCCATTAATATGATAAACTCTAATCATCATTGATTATAATAGCCATCCGATATATTTTGTTTCTTAAAAAAATATCCACCTCTGCCATTATAACAGTAGCATAAAGTAACCTCTAATTTTATATCTATATTACCCACTTTTGCCATTACCAAACAATTGCAGCGTAATTAATATTTTCTAATCACTAAATAGGTGGTATAATGTCAATCATAACAAGCTATTTATATATACTTTTGTTAGTCACATTGTATCTAGCTATCTAAGTATACTTATATTAATCATATTAGTTAGAGAAAAAAATAAAACAAATCTAGCCCTAATTTCACGTGAAAAGGGCTAAAAGAATTCCTCGTGATATTGAATGGATCTATTATCCTACTCTTGATAGAAACACATAATGAGTTCGATAAAATAGATACAGCGGCGACGGCGGCTAATAACAAGCAGCAAGACGGCGATGATGCACAGGGATGCTTTTTTTATACTGCATCGACGGCCACTACGACTCGAGGCAATGGTAAGCTTGAGGATTCAGCACATATATGATTATATCAATATATGCATGGAGCTGCACAATCCGAGCGCAATAAGGAAAATTTGGATCATATAAACGTGGCCCTGGCCCTTTAATCCTAGTACAGCCAAAATTTTCTCTTCCACAATTAGTTTAGCAAATATATTATATTGATGGG
Organism: Echinochloa phyllopogon; assembly: GCA_033239725.1. Classification (NCBI taxonomy): domain Eukaryota; kingdom Viridiplantae; phylum Streptophyta; class Magnoliopsida; order Poales; family Poaceae; genus Echinochloa; species Echinochloa phyllopogon. The sequence goes on along the minus strand of BTCW01000010.1, from coordinate 10,552,541 downwards.
ATTGTACTCAACTGACGTGATCATTTTTTGTCATATGCAGCCACGAGAGGACAAGTCAAGATATTTGTGCTTCTTTGTTGTATGGGTTTTTAAGATGCCTCATCTTCTCTTCACCTTCTTGTAACACCCTAAAATTCATCACAATTAAATTGTAGCAACTTTCTAAATTTTTCTAGGATTTCTTAAGGCCTAAATAAATTTTCTATGGTTTAATTGGAATTTCTAGCCTTTTATCAATTTAAATATCATATTAAATAATTTTAGTCAAAAATAAGTTGTTGATGCATTCATGCTGTTGCATTTGTCTTTTGCTTGTTGTTCAATTGAGTTGGAATTTAAATTCTGTTTAAATTTAAATTTAATTTGAATTTGTTTGATGTTTAGATTAGTTGTTTTCTATCGAGTTTAGTTTTGCCCATTCAATTCTTGGCCAGTCTACTTTTGCCCCCTTAGCTTTGGCCGGCGTCTCCTTTCTCTCCCCGCCGTTTCCCCGGCCCAACTCTCTTTCCGGCCCATCACCTCCGCGCCGGCCCACTCCGCTTCTCTCCCGCGTCGGTGACAGGCGAGGCCCGCCTGTCAGGACCGTCGTCCCCGAGCCGGACTCGAGCTCGAGTCCGACTCGGGCATGCCTCGGTCGCGCCGTCTTCTTGGGCTCGGGCGCGCACGCCGAGGGTCTAGCCCTCTTTTTCCCGCGCGTCCTGGCCTTCCGCTCCTCCCCGCTCTTTTCGCGCGTCGCCTTGCCCGGAAACCCTAGCGCCGCCTTGGACCTTCGCCCCCGTCGAGTGGAGTTCCACCGCCGCGCCGCCGGTTCGCTTCGTCGTCGCCTCCCTCTCGCCCAGTGCTGCCCCAGGAGGTTCGGTAAGAAGTAGTGAAGCTCCCCTTGTGTCTTGATGTAAGTTTCGGCCGCACCCGTGCCTAATTTGTGCTCGCCGACGAGCTTGCAGCACCGCCGCCGCCTTCTCTCGTCGCCGGTCGCCGTCGACGCTCCTCAGCCGCCAAGAACCCCCAGAGTGAGTTCTCCACTTCCCCCTTGTGCTCCCCGTCCAACTCCCGTCCGTTTTGGTGGCCTCTAGGCCGAGATCCGCGCAGCTCCGGCAAAGCGCAGCCGCGCGCGCTTGTCGCCGCCATCGTCCGTCGTCGTCTCCGGCGAGCCTCCTCCGCCGATCCATCCGTGGCCGTCGGATCGGGATCCGACGGACCACAGCCGTCCAAGACCGAGTCAAACAGGCGACTTACCGGTCAACCTTGACCGTTTTGCAAAAAAGCCCTCCAAGTTTTGGAATTCAACCCGCGGTCCTAGCCAGTTCAAAAATATTTAAACTTAGGTCCTTTTTCTTTCGGTTTAGCCCCTGCAAGTTTTAAAATTGCGCCCGAGGTCCAAGTTTTACCTTTTTGCATGAAAACCCTCAAGTTTATATACAAAATTTTGTTTTAGCCCTCGAATTTTCGCAGTTAAGCCCCTGGAACTTTTAAAACTTTGCCAGCAAGTCCCTGAACCTTAGAAAAGCCATATCTTTTGCGTTTTAACTCCGATTTTAGTGATTCTCGCGCTCACGCGTTCGTGATGATGCGTAGAATAGTTTTGTGCTGTTATTTTCTTCTGTTGGAATTGTTTGGTGTACTGTTTTTTATTTATTGTATTATTTTCTTGTATGTGTTCGTGTGATGCATATAGGAAACACGTCGTTCGAGGAAGTGTTCGAAGAACCAACTGTTGAAGAGTTTGAGCAACAGCGGGGTTGGGAAGAAGACAAGTATTCCTTGATCATGCCCGTTTGTACCTAAATGACATGCATTTCAATTACACCGTGTATTTATCGCTTGCATTAATATTGTTGGGTCCCATTAAGGATTTCCTAGTCTGTTTTACCATACCTTGCAGTTGGGTCGTTAAATTAATTTGACTGGTAGATGATGCTTAGTTGCTCAACTGGGATTGGTCTAATGAAACCCCTACTCTATGTTCCACTATTATCTTTTAATTAAATAATGACAAGATCACATCTTTTAATTGGAACATGGAGCGACCACCCAGGAAAACAGTGCAACCATAAGTGCTATGTGGCTCTGGCTTTGACTGACTAATTAGGTATTCTAGTTTGAGATAGTTTTACCCGAAAGGGGCAAGAGGTGTGGCGGTTGACGAGGTATAGCCCAGTCCTCTTGAGTGGTAGGCTTTGCTAAGATACGCGACTCACTAGGGAGGGTTATGCTTTGCTCTTGAACCGGAAGCCTTAGCGAACTATCACTTATTAGAGTATCTTTGTAAAGGTCTCATAGTGAAACCAAATATTCGGTCCACGTGGTGTGGGAAGGGTACGTGTTTTCGGGCAATGGGAATCACGGCTTATGGTGAATGTGTACAACCTCTGCAAAGTGTAAAACTGTTATAACAACCGTGCTCACGGTCATGAGCGGCCTGGACCCTCACATGATTAATCTATCAGAATATAATCTAAATTGTGGTTACCTGAATTTTGATGGGTTTATGTTATCATTTAACTGTGGTTGGTATATACTTATATCTGCTAGTAAATAGAGGCTTAATAAAATTTGACCCACTAAAAATGCTTAATGCAGCTATCCTTTCAGCCTTCCACTTTATAAAGCCTAGCATGTCATTTATTTCCATACTTTGCTTAGTACGACATGTGCTCACGCTTGTTTATTTATATTGCATCGACCACACTCGGACTGCTGCTCAGATTGGGAGAATTTTGAGGACTTTACTACTGATTTTGAGGAATTCTAGGCGAGTCCACCAGTCAACTGCCTGTGGAGATGGAGTTATTTCGTTTCGTTTAGTTAAACGTTTATTTAAGTCTTCCGCTATGACATTTGTGTCAACTCTGAGATTGTAATAAATATACTTTAATACTCTTTCGTATGCATGGTTATGGATATTCACTTGTGACGTCTACCATATATGTGTAAACTTGATCCTGACGCACATATGAGATGCACCTGGTTTCTTTCTAAAACTGGGTGTGACACTTCTACTTATGGCCAGGTTCCATATGTATATTTTCGAATCCGGTGTATATACGTTTTGATGAGATTGTGATTTAAGATTCGAGTCGGGTGAATTCGTTATGGTGGTGCTTAGTCCATTATTTAATTTTATAGATGCACAATGATCTATTGCCACAGCACAATGAATGGGCTGTGATTCCGTGGAAACCAAAAAAAAAATCACCTAGAGAATCTTGCATGTATGGACTATTAAATGAAGTCTATTTATAAAACCTTTTTAAGGATAAATATAACTTTGCGGGGCGAATCTAATGAGCCTAATTAACCTATTATTTACTATAGTAATGCTACAGTAACCATCCTCTAATCATGCAGTCAAATGCCTCATTAGATTTGTCTCGTGAATTAACTCAAGGGTTGTGAAGGTAGTTTTGTAAACTGAATTTATTTAATACCCTTAATTTTTTGTTAAACGTGTCTGTAAAAATTTTTAACCACCAAAGAAACACAGCCATCGGCCATATGGCACTGCCACGATAATCAATAGTGTTCCAGTTCGTGACTCTACGTTACCACTTACCAGTTCACACCTTACGTAGAGGCTAGAACCAGATGATTGATATCTACTGACGTGACCTAGGGATGAAATTGGTTGGAAACGATCTCGAAAATTTCCTAACCATATTCTTTACTCGGAAATGAAATAAAAAACGATAATAATTTCGGAAATGATAACGATAACGAAAAAGCCGGTATCGGAAACGAAAACGTCGAAAACTTCAAATCAAAAACTTTGTAGGCCAATTTCAACAACCAACATTATTACATATTTATATATCATTTATGCATGTACATTTTTGATTTTAAATCAATGAAGCTATATAGGGTGGGGATTGATTTTCATTTGCGACAAAGAAAATTTTAGGTGAAGTAGAAGGATAGCTGTGAATTTTAGGCCTCAATGATTTAACTGGGCCGAATTCGAAATTCCAATGGAAATTTCCGACTAAATTCGATCCATAGAGCTATTCGATGGTATAAATTCATTATCATTTCCGTACCATTTTCCGACATGTACCGTTTCCGTTTCATCGGATCGGAAAAATATCGGAAACAAAACTCGATCGATTGGGAATTTCCGTAATCGTTTTCATCCCTGACATGACCTATGTGCAGGACAATGCTCCTCGCGGCACCGACGGACCCTGACATATTCGGCTGGCTGGTGGTTGGTGGCTGGTGCTGGTTTGTGCTGAAAGAAAAATACCGCTGGCTGGTTGGTGGCTAGTAGCTGATACTGGTCTGTGCAGAGAGAAAAATATTGCTGGCTGACTGCTAAAAAAGCCAGCTGAACAGGCCGTCGGAGGTCCCAAAAAATCCAATATTGACCCATGTAAAAAAATATTTCTCTAGCATGCTCATAAGGTCTAGTTAAGTATTGACGCCAACGTCTGACTCGTTTCCTTGCAAATTGTAAATAGAATAGGCTGAGTTGCCCTTGTTTCCGTCCCTCTGAGTAGCTAGTGTGTTTCTTGTGCGTACTTTCCCTCACCTCTTTGGTAATACAGACCAGGCACCAATGGCCAGCGCAGACAGGACCATATCCCCAGTAGCGATGTCTTCGTCCCCAGCTCCATGTCTCACGTCCTCCTATGGTCTTCCCTCCACACCTCAGCTGGCTCGATATTGGCCTTTCTAAGGTTAACCTAGCTTGCTACAGTGGTAGATTTTTTAGAGAATAAAGATTGATAACTAATGCAGTTTGTAGGAATCAATTATTGTTGATGCATTACATACTTTATCTACAAAATTATATGTAAGATCTTTTAAATACATTAGCATACTTTTAGATATATTATAATTGTATATCAAATCATTTTAAAGAATTTTTCATTAGTTACTGAAGTGTTTATTAATTATATTGTATATCGCATTATATTAGACATATTGGCACGACATACCCTAAGTTCAAATCCTAGGTCCGCCACTGCTTGGCGGCAGCAGCCGGCCTCACGTCCATGCGCCACAAACTTCACCAGGGCAACCCAAAGCATTTTAGCATGGCAATCTTTTGCGTTCCACGACTATTCTAGAGAAGGTTGTAATGTCGTTACTGCCACCGGTGACATCGCTTCATTATGAGGTTCCTATGTCATCTCTGCTCCATGAGTTTTTTAGTATAGAAATATTCATGTTCTCTTCTTTCTATTTTTTCACTAATGTGGTTGGAAATATATGGCCGTGTTAAATTGTGAGTTAGATGCTAATTAAGTGGCTCATTTGTACTACTACAAAGGAACACACAATCATTTGGCTTCTTTAGTTTCACGATAAAGCTACGTAACATAGTGTTGAATATATATGTAGATCGGATGCATAACAACAAAAGATGCTATATATATGCATTTTCTATCTTATTAGATTATTACTTATTAAAGACTTTTATTAGAGTCTCTATGTTAATTCTCATGATACACCCTAGCAGAAGAGATATCCTAGAAATTTATGGTAACAACATATTTCAGTAAACTCAAACCATCATCGATAATAATAGAAATTGCATCAATTTTGTTTAATAAAAAAATTAAACATCGTTGTCATCATTAAAAATAGTATAAAAATTAACCCTTATATAAAAAGTTAACCATTATTAAAATATAGCATAAAGTAATAAAAAATTATGCATATAGATTTCCTGCATATGCCATTATTATAAGAATATCACAAAGGATTATTATATATGTTACCATGTATATATGTATGCAGGAAGGGATGATAATATTCATTTTCATATTAATTACATAGCTCAAGTAAAGTTTAAGTTAAACACATGTCAAATACACATGAGGTGTAATGCAAAGTGGAAAGAATTATCAATGTGTACTGGAAAGCATATATAGTGTATTCTTATTATTACTAAATAGAGATTGTTATTTTGAAACCAATATGTTAATCTTCATGATACATGGTACAAAAAAAGATAAGTCCTAGAAATTCTAAAAAAATTAAAAGCATCGGTCATCAATTCTATAGACTATAATCATATCATTTACAATAATCAAAAATGGATCTGTTTATTTTATAAAAGTTAACCATCTTTCCATCACCGGAATAGTCTATAGTAATCCCTCTATATTTAAATTGCCCATTTTAGCTTCCACTATAAGAGTAACATAAAGTATCCAAATAATCATAATGAAAATTGCCACATATGTGGCTATGAAAACTAACATGAAGGAAACACCTTAATCTGCATCCAAAGTGTATATAATTACGAAAAATATACCGAAGTGCTCTACACAATATTCTAAATTACCCACCTCTATCATTGCTATTAAACATACAAACAAATACAAGATAACATGAATGATATGATGCGTGTCACAAGGCAAGCCACATGTGCATGTATGTAGGAAGCAATGATTTCCATCCAAACATACAGGTAAGTCTAAGATTTCAACTAAATATATACACGACAAACAAAAATAGAGATGGGATAATAAGAGGTAAACCATAAATAGGGATAAATAAATGATGGAAAAGTATGCCGAGGAAGTGGTAACTAAAGTCTATCACAAGAAGATTTAATAACGAAAAGGATTCAAAATAACTAACTTTTACAATATGAGCAAATGAGAGTCGGCGGGTGTGCACAGCAAATAATTAGTTTTGATTAGCTATAAGTAGTACGTGTACCAGGAGGGTGCCGTCCCGCGCGGCGAGAGCGACGATGTCGGCGCAGGAGACGACGCTGGGGCAGACGGCCTCGACGTTGGCCTTGATCTGGTCGATAACCTCGTAGCCGCGGACGGAGTTGGCGTTCGGGCCGGCGGTCTTCTCGCCGGTAAAGCTCCCAGCGATGTCGTCCAGAAGAATTGAAGCATCGCAACCCTGAAACAAAATATATAATTCATCTCTTTCAACATCTGTGTCTACGCTACTAGATCATCATGCACGCGTGCAGTCAAATGTGTGTTTGGCTCAAGTTCAAGCAGGTTAGTCACCTGAACGAAGCAGTCGTGGAAGAAGAGCCTAAGAAGGGAGGCACCCATCCGGCGCTTGGCGATGATGGCGGTGGTCACGGTGGCGTGCACGATGAGCTCCAGCGTCGGGCAGCTCGTCGCATAGAACGTCGGCGAGAGCTGCCCGTGCGCCGGCGAGCAGAGGAGGGAGAGGGCAAGCAAGCAATGCCAGGCTCTGAAGCTGGAAGCCATGGTCGAATCAAGTGTTGTCCTTGTTGATCTACCAGCAGCTGAGAACAGTGTGGATATATCTTATTATTAGTAGCTCACTCGCTTGATTGTGATTGGCATCCACGAGCTGGATCTTCTTATTTCTAGTGCTCCTACAGCGCGTTGCATAATTGCATGCACGCAAAAGAGGGGCCAGGGCAGCAGGTCATGACAACAATCGAGACAGAGTTATTAGGCCACAAGATGTGGAAAATAAGGGCAAGTTGGACGGCATTTCTCCTGTGGTTGACAAAGATAACCACTAAATCACACAGATGCCAGAAACTTGCAGTTTGTATATTGCTCTAGAACAAGGAGCTGAGTGTATCACATATAGATATGCGTGAAAATATTGAAGGTAGGGTGTGCCTTGTCCTTACGGGTGGAGATCGTAATCAAAGCAGCTGCTTCGATTTAAGTTTGACGTTCCATGCTTTGGTAGGCTTTCTGCGTAAACTAAGGTGGTGTTTGGATCCGGGTGCTAAAGTTTAGCGTTTTAAATAAATGATAATTAGATGTATTAAACATAAACTAATTATAAAACTAATTACATAAGTCATGTCTATTTCGCAAGACGAATCTAACGAGCCTAATTTTGCTATAATTAATATATAATTACCATACGTTTACTATAGCATTACATTGTCTAATTATAGTGTAATTAGGCTTAATAGATTCGTCTCGTAAATTACTCCTCGTTTATGTAATGCGTTTTTAAATTAATCTATATTTAATACTTCTAATTAATATATTTATATCCGATGTGACGGCGCTAAGTTTAGCGCGTGGGAAACAAACATGGCCGGGATGGGTGGTCATTTCATAGAGCCATATGGTGTATGGTCTGCCCTACATTTAATTTAATGATGGGACATGACAAATTTTGAGAGGGGGCCGAGATATACCACAGTAGGTGACGTGTATAAATCCAACAAGTTGCGATAAGATCGAATAAACGGCAGAGTTGCATGTATTTTATAGCCATAGACAGTGCCCTCTGTAGTTAAAAAGGGTTTCCATGATAGTTGGTTCACTATTACTCCTTCCATTTCAATTAAGGTGTGCGCCCCGTTACAAGATTGAAACTTCTCATTTTTCACCCACAGTTAGCCTGAGAATATGTGAATCATACAACCGTACTAATTTAGTGTACCATCGAACTAATACTAGCAAAGCACATGACAAAATAGTGACATTTTATTTTTAGGAAGTTCGAAATCAATAAAATATGTGGTAATGAATGAACAATAATATATATTTCAACTTTTGTGCTTGCAGCAGTAATTGATTACCACAGTTGATTCAGAATCAATTTATCTATAACAACTATATAATTGGTACCCACTAAAAGTCACACCCATATTTCTCTCCACATGCAAGATGTCCATATCACCATCCACTAGATCTTCTCTCAACATGCAAACTGTCCACATCACCATCCACTAGAGTTATGAATTTATGTCTTCTACCGATTTTCTGCGGCTATGCATTGTGTTAGTCTTTGCGAGTATCATGCTACAAATTTCTAAGTAGTTCTCTCTCAATAAAATGAATCTGTTTTCCTTTACATTGTTGTTTAAAAAAAATTGCAATGCAATCGTTTTAGTGTTTCTACTTTTAAATTGCATCTTCAAATTTAGTATAAATTCACGCAGCAACGCGCGGGGTACCACCTAGTTACCTTTACTCTCACTACCATATTTTCGTGCTTTAGCTGGCTTTGGATTTCACTGAAGATAGTTTCATTTTTCCACTGAAAATACCTTCATTTTTCCTCGTTCTTGTAACAATAATGGCCTACACACAACATAAGTGATCATTCAGCCATGTGAAACATATACTCACAATAGTACAATCTACAATACTACAATCACTATCCAAAAGATAAGATTAACAAAGTAACATCATAGCACAACAAAGACGAAAATCTACATGAAATAGGACGTGTGATGCAATTGTCATCAAAAACCAGTAACAACTAAAACCAGATGTAAACTTCAGAAATGAACACTTGATAGAGATCAAAATACAGTACACGTATAGCATATTCTGCGTGCTACTCATGCATTTAAGAAACTGGAGAGATACGCACAACTCAGTCCCAAAATCAAGTCATGAAAGGAGAAACAAAATCGTAACATGTGGCTCGGAAAGAAACCTTAACGCGAAGCTAGGATAGAAACACTATCAGGATCGGTGAACATGGCTGAAACCCTAACGCAAAGGATAGCCAGTCCACAGTCGGCAGCAGCAAGTGATTGGCCGGCCACAACCAAGCGTGGCCAGGCCACCGCTGGCAGCGGCCAGTGATCAGCCAGTCGTAGCCGCATCACAGCCGGCCTTGGCCAGCCAAAACCGGCCACAGATGTCTGATCAAAAGTTTATACTAGCGTAGAACATTAGTTTCTTCGCAACACTAAAATATAGATACATGCAAAGTACGTGATCTCATTCACCATGAATTAGGAAAAAAATATCCACTTACATTTACATATGCATATAAAAACAACGTGAACATAATGTACATCTACATATGTAGTCTTCCTAGGTTTGATGACAACGTCATGTTCATCTTATATTTATTCTTTTATTTTTGACCATGTATAAAAACTCGGTTGAACACTATCAAAACACATGGACAGTCAAATTTTAGCATATATAGTGTCTAATTGGCAACAGCCCTAAGCACCAAGCGCACATGCATGTATTACCTATTCAGGAATTCAAATTTTGTTCATGAGGAGGCCTAGCTTTGGATTTTGATGACAACATTTATTTTTTGTAACAATGTTACAAATTCATCCAAAAGTAGCGAACACATAGATTTTAAAAAAAGAAAAGTATAGAGAAATCTTGTGTTGGATATAAATTATTAAAATAATCTCACAGCATATGTACGATCTATGCGGTGTAAGAAATTTTAAATACTAGATTATAAAAGATATTCTAAACTGTACGATGCACATACAAAGAAAGTGTATTGGCACATGCAGGCATTTGATCGATGTGCTTACACTTGCATACTTGATCTTGTCGAGCGTGAGCATCTTGGGCTCCTTTTGATGGATGGCATCCAGCCCGCCGCCTCCACCATACTCCTCGTCGTTGTCGTGGACAAATCCGCCAGCACCATCATCAATCAATATCAATTGATGATGATACCTTAGCTTGCTTCTCCTCCTCGATATTCTGGTAGCATATACGAATAAAATAAATCATGCAAGTTTTTTCCTTAAAAAGGAAAAATACAGCTAAAAAATAGTATGGGGATCCAAAAAATTAGTTTGGGGCTTCAATTTTAAAAAAAACAATGGGGCTATATGGAGCTTCAATTTTCAAAAAAAGGTCCGGTACCAATTTCCAAAAAAATCCGGCTAAATAGTAGTACAGGGATCCAAAAAATCAGCTGAGGCTGCAATTTCCAAGAAAAATGAGCCCGGTAGCAATTTCCTAATAAAAACAGATGTCCAGGGGGCACTTTAGTACCGGCTGGAGTCCCCAGCTGGTACTAAACTGCCAACTATAATCGTTGGCGCGCAACGGCCTGGGAGCACTTTAGTACCGGCTGGTGGCTACAACCGGTACTAACGTGCTCCCACGGGCACTATGCTTACGAACCGGTAGTACCGGTTACATTCCGTCTGGTACTAACATACACAGACGAATGTGGAGTTTTGTAGTAGTGTGATTTTATCAAACATAAACGGTAGAAAATCGAATTTATCATATGCAAGAATGCATGTCTTTGTTGTTTTCATCCAATCATAGTTAATTTATATTTTGGATACAGACTTCACTTTAAATGCTTGCATTAGTACAGGCATTTCTAAGTTACTGTGACCCAAGTGATGTCTTCATGATTGTAAAATTTAAGCAAGAAGCAAGCTAGTATTCTGGGTTTTAATGTCACTATTACTCCCTGTATTTTAAAATAAGTAACTTTTAGTTTTGTCATAAGTCAAAACATTTTAAGTTTGGCAAACAAATAAGTATCATTTGATTCATCATAAGAACATTTCTTATTGTATATATGTTCTTTGTCATAAATATTGGTATTTTTCTTGTAAATTTGATTAAATTTAAAATAGTTCAAACTTAGGCCAAAATTAAAAGAGCCATCTTTTTACAAGGAAGAGATTATATATCCTACTTGTTCCTCCTACTGAGTCCCCACTCTCCTCACTCTTCATGCAGTCCTCTGCACATGCATAAACACCAAAATAAAACCCAAAAAGTTGGAGGCAGCTAGGGCAGGAGAAAACAAGAGGAGACAAATCCACTTAGAAATGAAAGGAAAACACATACCGGCAAAATCAATGTGTGAGCGATCTCTCCCCCTCGGTTACTCCAATATGAAGGACCCAGATATAGCGGTAACCATTTCTTCCACGTGTCAACATAAGCTAAACATTTAGCCGGCATGTATGTGAAGTTCCATTCAGCTTTATTTTCTATCATATGCCTAAGTTTAATGATCTAGCCCAACCAAGGAATATATATACTGGAACAAAAAAATCACAATGATAACAATATATTTTAATTTGAAAGGTGGAACAATCAAAATAATAAAAATTTCCACTAGATCAATCCAAAACACAATATTTACTATTGAAACAATACAAAAGTTACTCCATCCATTCTTTTTTATATGACATATTAGGTTTGTCCCAAGTCAAAGTAGTTCAACTTTGATAAAGTTTATAAAGAAATACAGTAACATTTGTATACCAAATATATGCCTTATCAAAATGTATCCACTGTGGATCTAATTAAACAACTTTGGTATTGTAGATGTTATCGTATTTTTCTATAAACTTGGTCAAACTTAGACTACTTTAAGTTAGAACAAACCTAATATAACACTAAAAGGATTGAGTTCTTTTGAAAACTTTTGCTACCAACTAAAACCCCCTATACCCCTCACAATGGACCCACCTAGACCCACGTTGAAGAAAGAAAAAGGAATTATTGTAAAAGTTTTTTGACAGAGCGAAAAACCCCGTATGAGTTCACCCCAAGCCCGCATTTTTTTTTCCACCAGTGTTTTTTGTACCCACTTTTTTGGAAAGAAAAAAGAGTTTTTTTAATAGAATCAATGTCCTAACCGGTAAAACCCCCTAGGAGCTTTTTTTGGAAAGGAATAAACGAGCTTTTTTCTGAACTAAAAAAATAAGTTTTTTTAAAAGAATCAACATCCGAACCGGTAAAACCTCCTCACGGTTTTGTTTGTGTCTATACACAATTATCCCGTGTTGCCAATAAACAATAGATTGGAGAGTTTTTCTCCATATAAATAAAGACCAACTATCTCAAAATCATGTGCCTCTAGATTTGAGAATACCTAAAGCTCTCTATAAATGAGAGTGCGAATATAAAATATTTTTAAAAGTGTTTCGCATGACTGGTATGTTTACCTTGGCTCACTCAAGTGACATTGTTTTAATACCTATATGTCATCAATAAACGTGCGTGCTGCACGTGAGTTCTTGCTAGTATAACATATAAAAAAGAATGGAGGGAGTACTACGAAACAATAATTTTTCACTCATGTAATAATCCAAAATATACCAAAGAAAAATAACTTTTCGCACCAAAAACAATCTAAATTGTATCACAGAAAAAATCGGTTTTACAACTGAAACAATCAAATATATGATGCAATATTAAAAATTCACCGTTTTAACAATCCAAATACACTACTGAATAATAAGTTTTCAATAATAGGGCACTAAAAATAGATAGAGAAACACTACATTTTAAAACATACCATAGACCAATAGATTCTTCTGTACTGCTAAAACAATAAAAAAAGAACTTTACAAATAAGATAATATATATATAATGATTTAGAAGAAGAAACCGAACAAAATAAGAAAGAAATGGATAACAAAGAAAACAAAAGGAGATGAATAAAGGAAAGCAAAAGAAAAAAACAGAACATGGGCTGTGCCTGGGCCACTAGCAGGCCTTGTGCGCCTGATGAGAGCTTTCTCACAAAATCAGGCCTAGATATAAGGCCTGCAAATGTGATCAGGATCCTGCTTACTTCCATCGTGTTTCTTTGGAGGTGAAATTTTTTTCACACACGTTTGACCACTAATTAAATGTATTAAATAAAGTCAGTTTACAAAACTACGTACAGAACCTCGGGTTAATTCGCAAGACATATCTAATGAGGTCTTTGACCGTATGATTGGAGGATTGTTACTGTAGCATTACTGTAGTAAATCATGTGTTAATTAGGCTCATTAGATTCATCGTGTAAAGTTACACTCATCTTTAAAAAGGTTTTGTAAATAGATTTTATTTAATACTACATGCATGCAAGATTTCTCAGAAAAAAATTAGGGACCAAAAGAAACACGGCCGATGTGCCTGCAAATGCCCTGCCGCCGGCGCGTTCTACTCGGACTCAGGAGGCTTGCTTACTTCTTCCTCAGATGATCAGTGGCAGCACCCATAGAAAGGCACGACAATATGCAAAGGGCCAAGTGCATAATATCACGATAATCTATTTTTCTCCTTCCGTTATTTTATAAAAAAAGAAAATTATGTGAAAACATTATGGTGCATCCTATTCTCTTTTACTTTCCTTGTGTGTCTATCAAATTAGTATCTTACAAACAAAGATGTATGTGATCTTGAAATGTTTCTTGATAATTACTTTTTTTTAAACATGGTATAGAAGAAAAAATCTTGAAATCGATAATGTCATTGTCATCACAAGTGTCTTGCTACCGATGGACACACGTGTATCACTAAATAAATTCGGATACTCAAATTAATTACGTGGTAAGTTCCACCGTAAGAAACTTCTCATCAAGCTATTGAATAATTAATTTTCCCACATATAGCACTTTGTTTAGATTTTTATATAAAGACCTCAGCATGCAATTTTGAAGTGTTTTTTTACAATTCCACCAAACAAATGGCTTACACAAAATGTGTCAACAGCCACTCATGCACCAGCCGACCTGAAGGATGAAATGTAAACTTTTTTAGCTATTTGTAGAATTTTTTTATGTTCCATCTGCAATATATTCTCCGAATTATCTCAATATTAAACATTCAAAAATTCGGTTCAAAACTCAACTGTACGCATGAGTAAAACTTTGCCTGGTAATGTTTGAATTGTGGTCCTCATGCATCTCAAAATGGACAGGATTTCAATCATATTTAATAAACTCACTTTTGAGTGTGAACTCGTGAAGTTCTTATTCTCGTCCCTTTCATGGTTGGTCACCTTTGTAGCCAACCCTAGTGGAGCACCAAACAGTATATGTGTTTATATAGGTGTGCTTATACATTTTTGTACACCCAATTCTAAGTATATATATACTCATAATATCGATCGAATCAACACAAGCAATCAACTGCTGTTGACCACCCTGCAGTTGGCCCTGATCTGGCCGGCCGTCCCGGTGAGCGGGCTGATGTTCCCCATCTTTATCATGGCGGCGGCGAAGTCCGACGCGAACAGTGCCGGGCTTTTGCTGTACTGCCTCACCAGCGCGTCCTGCGACCCGCCATTGAAGAGCTCCTGGTCGGAGTGCAGCAGGCCGCGCTGCGCCACCAGGTTGCGGTAGTAGGCGTTGTCGAAGACGAACTGCGTCTGCACGTCGAGCGGCGCCAGGTTGCCGTCGCCAGAGCCCTGCGCGGCGGGGCAGTTGCGCTGTCGCAGCGCGGCGAACGCCGCGTCGATGTCGGTGTCGTTGTAGATGTGGCCGCGGAAGTTCTGGCACTGCGCGAAGCCGATGGTGTGCGCGCCGGAGAGCGCCGTCATGTCGCGCGCGCTCAGGCCCTTGTTGCCGAACGCCGAGATGAGCGTGGCGAGGCTGGACGCCGGCGACGGGAGGTTGCTGTTGGCCAGGCTCTGGCTCGCCGTCGTCGAGTCGCGCCGGCCCAGCGGCACGGCCCAGCTTGGCCCACCGAGCTGCACGTATGCAGGGAACATGAGACCATGAGTATATTATATATGCATGAGCGTGTAGCTAGTGTAGTGTAGTGTAGTAGTGTACCAGCAAGGTGCCGTCTCGGGCGGCGAGGGCGACGATGTCGGCGCAGGAGACGACGCCGGGGCAGAGGAGCTCGACGTTGGCCTTGATCTGGTCGATGACCTCGTAGCCGCGGACGGAGTTGGCGTTCGGGCCGGCGCCCTTCTCGCCGACGAAGCTGCCCACGTCGTCCAGGAGAATGGAGCCGTCGCAGCCCTGAGAGCAAAAGTTTGCTCTTCTGTTAATAATTTCGGCATATGCACGGGCATGCAGTCGCTGGTCTCTAATAATCTCTACACGATTCTGATATATTCAGGGTTAATAATAGCAACACGGACCTGGACGAAGCAATCGTGGAAGAAGAGCCTGACAAGGGATGCTCCCATCCGGCGCTCGGCGAGGATGGCCTTGATCATGGTGGCGCGCACGATGAGCTCCAGCGTCGGGCAGGTCGCCGCGTAGAACGACGGCGACAGCTGCCCGTGCGCCGCCGAAGCGAGCAGGAACAGGGCGAGCAAGCAATGCCAGGTCCGGAACGAAGCCATGGCGGCCGCCAGAGAGATCTATAGCAATCTAGGTAATAACTAATAATCAGGTGATATTTTCCCAACTAATTAATCACCAGATCGGTCGAGGACCACTGCTATGCTAGCTCAGTAGCTTGCTTGCTTCTTCACTGGAACTGACACACGAGATGCCTATTTATAGCGTCGTTGGCAGTTGCAGTTGCATGCATGCAAAAGTGGAGCCCTCCGTGCCTGGCCGGAGTCAAAGTTAGGCCGCTGGAGTTTGTGGAAAATTGGTGCTGATTTCTTCGGCCTTTCTCTCGCCGTTGACAAAGCAAACGCAGAGATGCCAAAAAGGCTCTCGTAGTTTGTACATTAATTTCATCAGTGCTCCCAAACCAAGAGGGCAGCATGTGTCATATACTTGCAGATAAACAAGTTGAAGAGTGGCCTGTCGTTACGGGTAGTGATCGCATTCAGACAGCTGTGTTGAAATAAGCACGACGCGCGCCGTCCCATGCCTCGAAAGGCTTGCTATTGCTGTGTGTGAAGTGATATCTTACCATACGACTGATCAGATCACGCATGCATGGAGCTATCGTGTAGTGTCCCACGCGATTTAATTTGACGGTGGGACACGAGAGGGGATATGCATATGTACGTGTAAGCTAGCTAGCTAGCTGTAGATGCATATGATGTACTTGGTTATTAGGTGTGTGTAAGCAAGTTCGTGATAAGATCGGATGGAAGGAAGTGGTGCTTCTTACTAGTGCGCATGTTGCGTATTTATGACAGAAAGTGTTGTAAGCACCCCCAACTAAAATGGGTCCATAATTTAGCTTGACACATACTGATCATCAGCCGCGACAGTTCTTTGTGGCCCATGAAAAAGTCATGCACGCCTGATCTTTAAGTTGTGAGCTCTGATTTGTAGCGACACTTTGAGTTAATTGTACCAACCAACCCATCCAAAAATATCAACTTAATTGAGGGAAGGTTAGCAGTTTATGTGCGTGTACTTCTTACTTAAACGTTGCAATTTTTATTATTGGGATAAAAATAAAAAACCTCACGACGACTTATGTGTATGCTTGTTCCTTGCCACTTAGGTATCATCCACCGCCGCTATCAGCGCAATTATAGGCTGATCGACCAGCTAAACCCCTTGAAATTCTGAACACACCAGGGAGGAGACTGAGATGGATGGCTGATGAGACACACATGGAACCTAAATGAATAATACATGCGCTGTACTGGAGACGACTCGGCGTGAAATGCGCAGGAATGAATGATACATGAGCCAATCGACAAGCACACACATCAGTCTGAACCCTGAACACGAGGCAATATATAACCGAAACGAACAGGCCTGGAGTCAACGTGTAGGGGCGTGATGGTCGACATGCTGGTACAGTACAGTAGCTAGTGTCTAAGCAGCCAAATTTGGTTGTTAGCTAAGGAGTCAGAGATGCAGCCATTGTACACACGTACTTGCAGCGTCTCGAACTCCTCGATCTGGTCCTACTCCCAGCTTGCTTGTCCTGTCTAGCTCCCTTCTACATCCAGTCACCAACTGGGCTTTTGGCTTCTGCATGTGGCGATCGACGTCTGCCTACGAACTCTGTTCTGAATTTTCCAACCGATGATGGCATGGGTCCAGCAACGGGTTGGCATCCAGTTGTGTCGGGTTGCTGCTTGCTCATGTCTCTTTCCGTGGCGCGCGCTACTAGCAGTACGTGGTTGACTTGCGTCGTCCACGGAGCCACGGAGGTAGCTCTCGCTCCAGCTGGAAGATCATGTCCGGTAGCACGTAACTTCGCCTCGCGTCACCTATTTTTGCATGTCTCGATCGATCCTATCACTGACTAACCACGTCGAATAAATGTTCCACACGATGATCGATGTGCACCTGCTTGCCAGATTCATTGGTTGGAATGTTTGCGCGGCTTCCCTGCTTAAAAGGATGATGTGCTCTTCAAAACATGGATATTTATTTGCAACCTTTTATGATAGGTAAATCATGGAAATCGATAATAATAATGCCCAGTACTCTGTTTAATTTGCATGCATGCATACATTGTTCACAGCTTCACATGGTGGGATGCATCGCGGATGCATCGTACCTCAAGTTAGTTTTTCTTCGTATATTAATGATGGATCAAATGACTAGATTAGAAGCATCTAGTATATGATGGGTACTTTGGATTTTTCCCATAACATAGAGGTGGGTATTTAGATATGGACTACTTTTTGTTACTTTTATTATATCAAAGGTGGTAATTTAAATGTAAGCTTAGAGATTATATGTTATTTTCATAATGATATAGGTAGGCGTTATAAAAGCAAATTGGATCCAATGCACGTTATTGCTACCAATCTACAAAACCAGTAATGTTATGTTTTTAAGGAAATTTTAGGGTTTCTTTCATTTTCAAGTGTGCCTTATGTGAATTAATGCGGTGGCTAGAAAAGTCTCCAATTATTAATGGTGATATGAGCATGTAGTGCCTGCATTAAGTTTGTTCATTTTTTAGGGGTTTTAAGGATTTCTTTTAAGATATAGTTCAACTATAAAAGCAACCGCACACACGCGCACACACCATACAACCATACACATGCATACACTTATGCATATGAACACAGGCCGATAAATCTTAAGAATGGCAAATTAAGTCACCATATATAAAAACTTTGTTACTAAAAGCAACCATGTCACCTACTACTAGATAATAAACCATCCAAGCAATCCTTGATTTTTTTAGTTTGGGCATTCTGGTGCTCTTTTAAAGGAAAAAACAAAGACCCCAGAGGATTCGCTCCCGGCCAAACCGTCTCCCACTCTAACGAAGACGCATTCGACGGGATTGGAACCCAGGTCATAGGCTCCACTCTCGAAGCTGCTAGCCACCCGAGACCCTCCTCCCGTTTCTAAGTGAACATAAGAATCCAACCTTCAAGATTAAACAATCAAACGTTCAAAGTTTAAGGAGATTGCCTGGTTGTAAGCACTTCAATAGCTCAACTATTAGCTACTTTATGGATTTTTGCAACAGGCTGCTCAACTGGTATGGCAAGTGAACATCACTAGAGATTGATCGAAGCCCACATGGAGGCTAATATTAAGGCATATCCGAGAGCAGTTTATGAATTTAGTCTTGTATTAAGGGCTAATATTAAGGAATATCCGAGCCATGTTGGCCTCTCTGGCTCGTGCGTGTTTATGGGCCAAGGACTGAACTAAAAAAAAGCCCGTTGGGAATCCACAGCTCTTGAACTTCTAAAAAAAGCCCGTTGGGAATCCACAGCTCTTGAACTTCAAAAAAAAAAAGCTCGTCGGGAATCCATCTCATGTTGGACTTGGAGCACGTTTGGATGGGTGCCCCTATCAGCCAAGCCAAATATTGGTCGTTGACTGCTAAGGAGAGGGTTGTTTGGATGCTGGCCACGATTTGGCAAGCCTCAATATCAATAGTTCATTTTTGTGTCTCAGGCCGGGCAAATCGGGGTGGCCGCATCATCCGCCGAAGTTTGGCCGTGGCCAATGCTTTGGCAGGGCTAGTGTGGGCAAGAATCCAAACACGCCCTGATCTCCTGTCGGCCCAACTCAGTAGCTCAAGAAAAGAAACAATTTCTGCGGGCCGATCATGTAGTGAGGAAAGAAGATCGAAAAAGGAGGAGAGGCTGAATTGTATACGAAACGCAAGGCCCACGGCCCACCAACTGTGATCCGTGGCTCGATCCGACTTTTTTGTTTTTAGCCCTCTGTGCGAAAAAAGTTCACAAATACACCGCTGATGAAAAGATTTCAAAAAATAGACTCTAAGCTTGGCGCCCTACACCATGGCGCCGATGTTACACGTCTCGACGCCATGACATGTGGCGCCGAGCCAGCGCACACCCAGTCGTCTGGCATCCAAGGGCTCGGCGCCACGGATCTTGACGCCGACGTCGGCGCCAAGATCCACGGCGCCAAGCAGCTGCGCTGCGCACCGCTGCATGCGCGCCGCCTTGGCCTGCTTGCTTTGCGCTGTGGGGGCGCACGCTTGACCCACGTGGGGGCCGCCTGCCCCAGCTGCTGGGCGTGGCCGGCTTTGCAGCTCGCGTGTGCGCACAGAGCAGCATGTTCCGTGCAGTTTGTGCTAAAAAAACTAATTGCACAGTTTTGTTATACTCTACGAGATGAATTAATCAATTTTTGGACATTTTTCACACATACAAACGAAATGCTACAGTGGCGCACGCGTCCCAAACGACCAAAGTTTGGCTCGCAAATTCAGAAAGGCCTAAGTTTGACCTACATTGCTGCAGTAATCTCGTAGCCAAAATGCGAAGATTAAATGCTCTTTATTAGAACAAACAGCTTTGCAAGTTTTTTTTAGCACAAACTGCACTGCCTTGTGCGGCATGCTGCTCTGTGCGCACACGCGAGCTGCCCAGCCGGCCACGCGCCCACCAGCTGGGGCAGGCGGTCCCCACACAGGCTAGGCATGCGCCCCCGCAGCGTTAAGCAAGCAGGGCCAGCGGCCCATGCGCGCGAGTGGCAAAGCATGGCAGGCGACAGCACAAGGCGGTGCACAGCGGAGCTGCTTGGCGCCATGAATATGGGCGCCGAGCTCGGCGCCAAGATCTATGGCGTCGAGCCCTGCCACGTCGGATGCCATGACGGCTGGCTGTGCGCTGGCTCGGCGCCATATGTCATGGCGCCGAGATGTGTAACCTCGGCGTCATTGGCGCCGAGTTTAGAGTCTATTTTTTAAAATCTTTCTATTCGTGGTGTATTTGTGAACTTCTTTCGTAAAAAGAGCTAATAAAACAAAAAAGTCGTGGCTCGACCCACCCTTTAAAACGAGGCCGCACCCGTCCTCGATCGCCGCCGCCGCCTGCGATGTGTTCTAGGGCTTCCCCTCTTCCTCCTCCAGTCAGTGGCTGCGCGCCCCTGCTGGTTGATTTCTACCGTGGATTATCACGACCAAGTCGTCTGTTCCTTTTATCTTGAACCTGCTGTTTTTCTTTGCGCCTTTCTGTTTCTTTAATCCGGTGTGATGATGGTCGTCAACCACGAATTTGTTCTCGTTTGATTTATCTGCTTAGTCTGATCTGTTCGCTCTCGCTTGGCTGCGATCTGGCGATATATCCTCTTCCCTGTAGTATTTGTGGAGCATCAACCGAGCCGACTGATATGTTCCTCTGGCATGATTTACTGGGTTGCTTTGAGGAGTTACAGTAGTGCTCGGATATGAATCGACAGTGGTGGAGTTTGGAATACTCTCCAACATTAGCTATCCTCCTGAATCTCTCTTTTCTTTTTTTGGTATAAGTATCATCCTGAATCTCAGAGCAGCTGAACTGCTATTTTTCAGTTGATATCGCCCAACTTTTGAGAACCTTATAAAAAACTGAAAACGTTGATGATATGAACTGCCATTCCTGACGATTTTGAGCGGGGAAATTTGCAGCACTAATGAAGGTTTACTAGCTACAATGATTTTTTATAATTTATGCTACCACCACTAAGCTACATGATTCTAAAACTTATGCTACCACAGAATTTCTAAACGATCTTCTACTACTTACTCCCTCTAGGCTGTTTTGTAAATTTTCATCCACTCAAAGGAACTCTCCAGCAACCTCATATCCCAGTTCCAAATTTTGATAGTGGATATGAATAAGATCCTCAAGAGATGGATCCTAATGTTAGTCTTTGTTATTGCAGTCTTTCTTTAGATTCATTCTGACAACGTGAGCGGGGAAGTCCCTTGGACCATCTCCAAGAGATTAGCTAACAAGACTAGTCAAATTTACTGATTTAGCTACTCTCAAAAATAGATTTGACTAACAAATAACACAGTAATCCAACAGAGTTAGCGAATGAGGTGAGATGGAGAGCCACTAAATTTGGAGGGTCATTTACAGAGTCTGTTGGAAATGTTTTTTCTCTAACAATAACTAAATTTAACTTTGAAAACGATTTGACTAGTCTCTTGGAGCTAAAACGATTAAGAGTCTAGCTAAAAAAATAAAAAGCTTCCTAAAAGCAGGGGTAAACCAACATGCTCTCTAAAATTAGACTCTCTATAATTAAAACTGGCTAGCGCGCCTGGCTAAAACTGGCTAGCGCGACAAAGATAGCTAGCGAAGGGGAGGAGATAGCTAGCGTGGAAAGATAGCCATCCAGTTGGCTAGTCCATTGGATACGATTTTTCTCTCTTTTATCTTTTTTAGCTAGCCAACGGGATATACAAAAGCTCTTGGAGATGCTCTTACCCTGCAGTCCTCGACTCGCTAAACTCTGATCCAAGTCATCTGAAGAAATTTTAGCTAGCCAACGGGATATACAAAAGCTCTTGGAGATGCTCTTACCCTGCAGTCCTGGACTCGCTAAACTCTGATCTAAGTCCTCTGAAGAAAAAAAAAAGCTGGTGATCATCTTGTTTACCACTGAGGTATTGGTATCCGGTGAAAAATACAGCCTACCTGTTGACCAGCTGCTCACTTCAAGTCAAATTATAATCCTACAATTCACTTCATCATTGAGCCTTGCTCATGGCATCTCGAAGTGCATTAAGTATTAAAAATATTGTTTCCACGGAAAATTATTAGTGGTCGAGTTGGTAGAACTGTAGAAGGATAGATGATGGGCAATTGCCCCCTCTATCGATTGGGCATTTCACAATGCTGGTTGATACGCATTACGTTGTAGCGTAGTGCAAGCGAGTATTAGACGCACTATCAGCCATGTTGCATATACATGGGCATGCATCTAGTGGGGGCATTTAAATTTTTGGTGAGCACGCTGTGCGCCTTTGCTAAACTAAAGTGACGGTCATTGTCGAATCGTGCACACGGATCAAAATGGAAACGGTAACACTTCACTTGCCAAGGGATCAAAGATAATTCTTGTGGAAAGATGATATATATAAAAGTATGCCTCCACAGTTGCCCTTTTTATATTCTGCATATTGATTATTGTCTACTAGTAGCATTTCAGCGACTACCTCCTTTTCGGAATGTTTGTTCAATCCGAATACATAGGATGTACAACAGTAAACTAAATAGAGCAATTAGATAATTATGAAGTTTTTTTTATCTATCCAATTAGCACAATATTGATAAAAAATTTACCTCAACAAAAGATTGACAGAATTGTATTAGTTAGTACTCTGGTATTAAGCCACCTATGTATGTTGATGGGCAAACGTTATGAAATGCAGAAAAAATATAGATGGCAGTTTATATTATCTTCTTTTGGTTGATTCTTTGTTGCATCTTTTCAGTGAAAATACAGAAAAGTATATGTAACACATTATGTACTTATATCGGAAGGGCACTCGATGCTAGCCACTTCTTTTGAACATATATATAAGTTAAATCCATTAAAGCACCCATATAGTCTGCCACATGACAATTTGACTAGATATATTTATAAAAATATATATTTTTTAACTAGAACGAGTTATAGCTTATCAATATTTTTTATAATGGATCAAGTTGTGTCTTATGAATATTTTCCATCATTTATCAAGTGATGTCAACCTTGTGTAGCTAATTCATATTAATTTTAGATATTGATGGTACAAAAATAAAAAATTTATTATGAAACAATATCTAAATAAACTAACAGAAAGAAAGTAGTTCTCACAAATTTTAAAGATCCTGCGCACAAGTCCCTAATTTGAATGAGGTCATTATTTTAAATGTGTTTCCATGAGTCACCGAATGAACATAAAAGATTAACTGTCTATTTGGATCCATCCCAGATCGTATAGAGTTAATATCTAAATTGCAGGGTGCTTCGATCACACAAGCCAGTAAAAGCTAGGATGAGGTAGTTTTTTTTTGAACGAACTAGCAGGGAGGCCCCTATCTTTTTTATATATAAAAAATAGAATATGTACATTTACAAGACTGCAAGCCCAAATTAAGAGCCAATAATAACTATAAGTGACTACTCATCCAATTTTTAAAACTCTCTTTAAGCACTGGTTTAGCTTTAAGCACAACCAATTTCAACTCCTCCACAAAAATGTCCCTCCACCGATTGAAGGAGATTGTATTGCCGTCAAAGATAATATCATTTCTGTGCTTCCACAGTGTCCATGCAGTTATAATCACTATTTCTCTGAAAATCCTTAGACCAATGAATAACCAGCAGGCTTCACTGAAAGGACACCTAAAGAACAAATGAATGAGTGTTTCTTCCACATTCTCAATGCAGTACAATTGTAGCTGCTCAGGTGCATGTGATTTCTCAATATGTTTCTTATGTTTAAGCGATCTCTCAAGAACAACCAAAAGAAAAACTTATGTTTGTTGAGAACCTTTGATTTCCACATCCACTTGAACAAAAGAGAGGCAGACATTGATCCTGACAAATGCTCATAAGCCTTACCACTAGAAAACTCTGAAGTTCCCCAAATGTAAGACCACTGATCCATAGCTGACGCATCTCTTGGCATAGCCAACAATAGAGTCTGCAACTCAATTAGTTGGTCATTTGCTTGCTGTGACAGAGGTGATAGAAATTTATCTCCAATAGCTGAACTAAAGAACTTCTGCACTAATACTTTTTTTATTTCTGCAAAAACTAAAGAGTTGTGGGAACCTCTCCACTGCATAACCCCTAGATCCCAGAAATCTTTCCAAAAGACCACTGGTCTGCCACTTTGAATTTTGCAGGCTGCTAGCATGAAGAAATTTTCAGAAAGTGACATAATGTCCCTCCACCAGGAGGACCCAACACCCAATCTTGCATGGGGGGGCGAACCTCTCTTGTAGAGGCAATTCCAGGTCAGCTGAACCCAAGGCAAATCTGCATTGATGTAGAATTTGTGTAGAAATTTTAGCAATAATGTCGTGTTCTGAGTTTTCATGTCGATAGTTCCCAGCCCTCCACTCTCTTTTGGAAGGCAAGTTGTCTTCCAAGCAACCACCCTTCTTTGTTAAATCCCCTCCATTTGACAAACAGTGTTTCCTATACCTGTCAATTTGCTTTAGAATTTGGGCTGGCAGCTTCATAGCATAGAGGTAGAAGGTTGGCATGGCAGAGTAAATGAAGTTTACCAAAACTAATCTCCCTACATAGGAGAGAAGCTTTGTGATCCCCATGAGATGATTCTCCATTCTATTAAGAATGGGTATGAAGACTTCTGTTGTAGGCCTTGTTGTGCCAAGAGGCAATCACATGTAAGTAAAAGGCATGAAACCAATTTGGAAACCCAGAGTGTTAGCTAAAGTAGCCATTTTAGTTCCATCAACATTAATTGGCACAATGAAAGACTTTGCAAAATTCACCTTTAGTCTTGTCGAGGAGGCAAACGAGATCAGAATGTTCTTCAGATTTCCTAGTTGCTCATCATCAGTCGGCATTACCACCAATGTGTCATCAACATATTGTATTATAGGATAGTCCCCTCCAAAATCGGGACCCAATGGATGAGCAATGGGACCTTTACTGGCAGCATCATTTACCACATACTGCAACAGGTCTGCACCAAGAACGAAGAGGAGAGGTGATAAGGGATCACCTTGTCTGACTCCTCTTTTGTATTTAAAAGGCTTCCCAGGAACCTCATTGCGCAGGACTGAGGAGGTTCCAGAGGTTAGTACACTCTTAATCCAGGAAACCCACTTGTCAGAGAAGCCTTTAGCTCCCATTACTTGTAAAATGACTTCATGTTCAATCTTGTATAATGATTTTTCAATGTCTAATTTGAGAGTGACAATCTCCTTCTTTGACTTATGGCAAATATGCAGGAACTGAAATGCCCAAGCTAGGCAATCTTGAATAGGTTGTCGGATTAACACCTACTACGGATGATTTTCTAGTATTAACTCTAGTGTTTGGATCACAAGCTGAATTTACAATCTTGATGGATCCAAACAAACCCTAACAAATAATAATCATTCTTCTTGAACCAACAGTGGTAGGCATACATTTATGAATACCAACAACTACATGAGCTTAAATTGACGAGAGCAATTATCATGATCAGCTGGGGAAGGTATATTTCACCATCACTTTAAATTTCCAAGATTTTCTTAGTGTTTCTTACTAATAGAGATGACAATTATTGACCTCTTAAAAAGGTTTTCTAAAATAGACATGATCCATTTATCCAATTGGGGCATTTTTTAGAGTTAATTGCCAAGATATGTCAGCAATTTTTTTTAGAAATGTTGATAAGTGATTCTTCCTAGTTAATTTAGTTGCACCCTCGGTGGATTCTGTGTTACACTATAAAACTCTCAACCACTTGTGGAAATTTTGTAAAAAGAACAAAAACACAACGCCATTATTAAAATATTTGTACATAACTTGAATACCACACTATGATAGAAACAACTATGAGGATGCCTCTCTTTCTTTTTTGAACTAGATGCATTTTGTGACGGGCCTCATCAAACATCCTTACTTTCAAGATAGGTTCCTTAGACAATTGGCCATAGAAATGCATACTTTCAAACCGATCGCCTAATAAGCAACTACCCCAGCCGGCAGGCGTCACCGGCCGGTTTAGGGGAAGCATTGAACTGGTAAGGTCGTTGCGCATGCGAAAAGGGAAGGGAGTAAAAAAACAAACTTGTTCTGTTAAATCTATCATGTGAAGGGTCAACCCTCCGCGCCAAGCGTACGACCCGCGCACGCCGCCGCTGCGCCCCGCCTTGCGTGCCGCCACCGGCCGGGTTAGCGGCCCGGGGTTAGGGGGTCAGGGCTGCTGGGGTTGGTTGGAGCTCACCGACGGCCGTAGAAAAGGTGGCCGGGGTGGCGGCCGGCCCGGCGGCGGCAACGGTCACCGGGTGGAGGGCCGGACGGTGCGGGACCTCCGGTTGGCGGTGCTGGTGGTGGGGGCAGCGACACCAGAAGAGGAGACGGCGGCGATGGATTAGCGTGTCGGCGGCGCGGCGCCGCCGGAGCCGAGGGCAGAGGAGACGGCGACGAAGGGTTAGTGTCGCGGTGGGCGGCAGCGGAGGCGGCTCGGCCGCTGGAACCAGGGGCGGAGGAGGCAGCGGGAGCGAAAAGATAAGGAGGACGACGGTGTCACGCCGTCAGCTTGTAGCACGACGGGTCGTGGGATATTCGGTCCAACTTGTTCACCCACTCGCTGGGCACTACGACGACGTTGCACGCTGAGTAGTGTTGGCCGGCTATCTTGGTGCACTCCATGTTCATCATGCGAATAATGTTGAGCGTGCTTGGAAATAAACTTGAAAGGCCGAGACGTGCCACGTACACGTCCATTTTAGTGTTTGCCAACGTGCTGCATATCATGCCTACCCCAGCCAATCCTCTACGCAGCGCGTGCCGACACCGAGCGGGGCTTATTAATTAGCCATATGGAGTTTGGACCTTTTCTCCCCTGCCGCAGGATCGTGGCCGGGCTTTCCAAGCGTGCGCTAGTGCTTGCATTCCATGGAAGCTCCATTGCAGTAGTAGGCGAGTGGACGAGTGGTGTATATCCTGGTAAGATATTGAAGGCCAGGACAACTCGAGCTTCCACGTAGCTTCGATCACAGTGAAACTGAGAAATGCATGCCCATGTGTCATCAACATCACTTGATTCCACATGCTGACCTTTCTTTCGGGCATGTACAATTGTTAGACAGCAGCGGTTTATATGAGTCCACGTAAGTAAAATAAGTTGATGTGGTTATTATTAAATGAGGAAAATTGATATGTTGTCTACTATTTTGTCTACTGTTTTGGTCCGTGCTCCCGTACAAAGTAACGCTATCCAGATTACGCATTAATTATCACGCACTCAAAAGGATGCATGCTGAGCGCCCCCACCCCGGCCGCCACTAGTTTTTCCATCATCCAGGCCCCGGCGCCGCGATCAATCGTCTACTGTTGTCGACGGCGCCCGGCACGGCGGGGCGACACGCCGTCGACATGATGGTGAAGGGGTTGCGATCATTGTGGCGCCCTGGTGAGGAGCAAGCCATGCATGCATGCATCCCTTGCACACTGCATACCCATCGAGGTTTGTGTAATCTCTAGCAGCTCTAGGTCACCAACGCTAGGAGGTACTAATGCACTTGGACACTACTATAGACACCATCACTTGCCTCTGCAGAGGATCTGCTGCTATTATGCTGTCTACATGTGGTTGGTGTCATGACTTAAGACTGTAACCTAACAAACAGCATGCACTCTGATCGACTCTCGAGGTTACAGGAGGTGCTTGTGTGGATGCTTTTTGTTTCAGTCCTTATCATATCCTTTACAGCAAAAACAAGACAGATCAAGACAAAGGTGGACATTGTATGAAGATCTTGAAATACTGCATTTTTGTTAGAATTTCGGTAAGTATGATTTTAACATTAAATAAATGCTAAGTTGTAGCTGAATTTGGACCTCTTTAGTTACCTATATACCATCCTCATCTGGCCCTCGTCTTGTCGATCCTGAGTGTCAATTCTTACCATGCGTGGGAAACAAAAATATTCCTCATTCCTCTTACGTAGTACTCCCCCGTTCGAAATTTCTGTTTATTTTGGTTTTTCTAGACGAGTAGGTTTTGTGATGTCTCTAGGTAGATACTATATCTAAGTGCATAGCAAAAATTATGCATTTAGAAAAGCCAAAATGAACAAATATTTGGAATGGATGGAGTACGTAGCAATTTACTGGAGTATGCACTAAAGAATTAGAAATGAATATTATTAGTCCCATTTGCATCAATGTTAAAATGGTGTCACTTTGAATCTTTGATATGGCAGTCAAGGTGCATGCTCTGTACGTCTCTCGGCCATGGTGTGGCTCACCATCATGATGCCCAAGGGAAAACGCTTTGACCTAGTTGGAGGTGTTAATGGTGGTTATTATCAAAGAGATAGCGAGTTCAGGTCAGAAAGGGTTGAGTGGAAATGGATCCAATGGGAAGGGGTAGTTCCAGCCAAGTGTGGCTATGGAAATGACAGCGCTCTTCGATTTTGCGCGCTTTACATTTCTATTGTGTTGACACGAGATCATGGGTTATCTTGGTAGATGGGCTTTGTGCCCCCACTCGAGGGAACTCATGCCTTCATTCAACAAGTGCATTGAATTTGCCAAGAAACCAGTGGTCGCCGCTTGAAACCAGGCACTTTGCTTATATGTTGTCATTTGATCATGTTGGTCTAAACAATAGTCTTGGTAGGTTTGGTAGCTCTGGTAGCGCTTTGGTAACAATGTCGTGCACTTGATCTTGTATAAGGCCTCTAGAACACTCTGATTCTAGAGGTGTCGCTCTGTAACTTCTGCTTTCCTCGTAATGAAAAACATGCTCAGATATGGTCGTTAAAAAAAGCAGGCACCTTGCTTGGACATTAAAATCAGAATAAAATTAAAATTTGCCAATTAAACTTATCATGACTCATGAACAGCTGTGCACTCAAAGATAATATAATGATTGTTTCTTCCTCGACACAAGATGAATTGCAGTATTTACTAGCAAATCTCATACTTTTTGCTGTCTTTCTTTCCCAAATCTCAAGGCAGCAACTTTGTTATGATAAATATCTACTAGCAAAAACATGGCCCATGTATGATGGGCAGAGGTACAGGTCCCATGATTTTTTGAATTATTGGGTCGATACAAAAATTGCTAAAATATAAACTACTATAACATTCCACGTAATTAATTTAAAAAGAAAAATAAATAAAATCATAAATCAATATAACTAATTAGCCGACTATATAAACAGCAGTAGCTCAATGCAGGTTCGCTTCCATTCTCCAGCGGCGGCGGCACTAACTTGTCCTGGTGCCGGCGTGCTTGCCGTCCACTCCGGGCCATTGCAGCTGGGGATCCTCTGCGAGGAGCACTGCATGCATGTTTGTACACTCTACACGTGCTGACCCTGGACGATACAGGCCCGATCAGAGGGGGGAAATATTCGTGCAAGAGGATTCTATTTGCATTATCTATCCAAAAGTCACCCTATATAATAAGCAAAGAGGAAACGTACAATTAACCCCCCTAAAACTAGATATAGTTGCGGCATTTGTATCATGCACACAAATATGCCCTTCTACATGTTTGAAGAGACCGGACCATGATTGTAAATAGCGTGCCTCCATATCAATTTCATATGGCTTGTACGTGTTTTAAGAGCATCAAACCTTGTAATCTTCAACCAAGCAATTATCCTCGTTTGATATAACTTTTGTTGTATATGAAAATTGCACCACTGTATTTGATTCGAAACTATCTTATAATCATGTACAAACCAGTGTTTTTATTTAGGTTTCAAACTTTTTTCTGGTCACCACTAAAATTTGCTGGGAAAAAAAGTTGAGTCTTCAACAAAATATATTATTTGCTAACTTTTTATCAAAATAGTGATTAGCATGAGTTATGTCTATACATCTGCTGACTTGTAAAATATGCAACACCAAAATATAAAATATGAGCCTAGAGTAATAATGAGGACCAGGTGTGTCCGAGGACCGATGGATGGTTGCTTCTCAGTGTGATGAGTGATTGACAACGTTGTGTGGACTGACTCTTGGTCTAGTATTGCAGGTGTTCGATGCGACTTGGTTTGTGTCGGTGCAGGTGAAGAACAAGCGCGAAAGGTCTTAGCCAGAGTGGCCTCCGAGGAGTGGAGAGACAAGTAGGCTTGGTTCGAGGGACTCGGTGGCCAGACGGGATCGAGTGCGGTCGGCATGGTGCAAGACGAGGTCGTGGACTGAGCCGGTGCAAGGTAGCGGCTAACAACCGAAGCTTGTACGCGGGGTTTGGTGGTTGGGCCACAAAACCATCGGAGGAGGGTTTCTCGGTTTGGGCCCCAACGTGACGGAGGCGGTAATCCAGGCGCGTTCGGGAAGCTTCGAAGCGGGGGACACGTGGCGGGATCCTGGAGCTTGCGTCGGAGGGAAGCAAGGCCGGATGGACGGCGTGCCCAGCCGGAGGAAATATCTCCGCGTTTCAAAATTGCCCCTGAGGGGTGTGTATCTTTGGTTTAGAGTGTAAGGGTAGTTTGGTCATTTGCCCCCACCAGGAGACTCAATAAAAATAGGAGGTGGAGGGAATAGCAAGTGAATCTTTTGGAATTCTAGTTTATTTCTTTCTTGTTTTCTCTAGGCTAGCCCGTGCTTCATGTTGATCTAAGCGGGTAGATGTTGGGAGGTTGCTAGCCTTGTATAGAATCTGACCTCTGCTTGTATGGAAGATTTCTTGTGCTAGTTGAATCTCTTTGTTCTTTCTCGAGTTCTTTTTGTGTTATTTTCGTGCTTGGCTCGATTCTTCGTTTCTAGATCGTTTGGCTCCGGATTTGTTTGAGGGGATCATGGGTGAGTGCCTTGCGCCTCTTTGTGGATGATCTTGCCCCCTCAAACGCCGGGAATCAATCTCGATTCGATGATTTTTGGATGAACTTGTGGTTGTGGGGTTCTTCTTTGTGATCTGCGATTCCTCGTGTTGTATAGAGTTAGAGGCTGAGAGTTTTGGGGCATAGCATCTCCTTAGAGTGCTTTCTATCTCCCCAAAGTTTCGTCCCAAGAGCACTAACCGTTTGGGAGATCCGGTGATGGATTTGAGAGGGCTTGCTCGCGGGTTTCTGTAGCAGTTCGTTTTGTTTGTCCGTCGGGGTTCACGGACCGTCCGCCCAGTTTCAGCCGGACCGCCCGCCACCCCCGGACAGTCCGCCCTGCATAGCTGGACAGTCCGCCAGATCCCCGGACAGTCCGCGAACTCTGTGCGGACAGTCCATCGGGGCCTAGGCAGACAACGGTTGGTTTTGTCTCTTGAGTTGTGCTTCCGCTTTGTATCTCGTTCTAGCTTGTTTGTAGGGTTGGTAGGTCCATTGTGACTACGCTACCTTGACAAGCTTGTGAGGAACCCTTGGGTAGTGATTTTGGGACATAGGCCGAGTTTCGAGAAGAAATTTTTATCGGCTCCCATTCACTCCCCCTCTCTGATCGCCATTTCGATCCTTCAAATAATGTAATGTGTTCCCAGTAAATCACATGCATAAATATAATAGTAAATTTTAGATTTTTTTTGTCGATGATCATGCATCACCGAGATTGGAAACCTTGCTATAGAAAGTCAAAGTCTAGTTCTGAACTAAGACGTATATATGTTTCCAACAATGGAAAGAGTAATACATACCGAGGTACCGTGTGATCACATATACTCCCCTCCGTCCCAAAAAGAAGACATTTTAGAAATTTTATGACATATTAAGGAGAAAGTAAAATGACCTTAATTGCCTCTAATTATTAGTCATATTTGATACTAATTGATTGTTGCATGCACATACTTGTTTTTTAGATAAATTTTGAATCATAGGGCGTCTTCTTTTTTGGAGGGAGGGAGTAGAGATTAATCAACGTCAATGATCGATCTCATGTACGGCTTGGCACATGCTCAAACCCAACCTCAAAGGATCCGATGAACCCGTTGTAGAGGATCATGGTACATATCCACTGGAGTCTCCATCATAGCATTGTGTGCACCTCCATGCCATATCATCGTGCTGTGCATAATGCCCGGCCCGTTTGTGCTGTGCTCGCTCCATTCGACCTCGATCGCCACGAGGATTTGTTCTCCTGTCCCTGTACCACGCATGCCGGCCGGTTCCTCCCCCGGTACCCTATAAATAGCAGTCGAGAGGCCATGGCCATCGGCATTGGCACCAACAAAGCTCGCAGAGCAAACCAAGCGCCCGGCCGACATACATATATATATATAGCTCGGTAGCATTATATTGCTCTGCTCTTAATAGTACGTGTAGCTAGCTAGCTAGCCTTCAATTCGTTGCGATCGATCGGCAGGATGGTCGGAGCTGTGCAGGACTATGGCAGAGTTGGCGAGCTGGGCGTGTTGGAGACGAATGGGTATGAGAGCAGGGCGGCGATGGCACAGCCGGCAAAGCAGCAGCCGCGTCGGGAAGAGGAGGAGTGCAAGTGGTACGAGGAGGAGATCGACGACGACCTCAAGCTCTGCTACGCGCTCAACAGGTAGTTAATATATGGTCCATCGATATGATCTGAAATGGCAGGCCAAGCATGCATGGCCGTATGATTTAGTACTACTACGTTGTCCCTGAAAGTTTCGATATGCATGGTTTCTCATCTAGAAAGATTTTATACACGTGTAATAAAGTACTAGTTTTGAGAAACTGTAAATCCATGTTATTCTACACTTGCTGGCACACCAGGGGAAAATGTATACGAGAAAATTGACCTGTTTTGTGTGCTATGTGTCATGCTCAAGTGTGCTGCATCGAGGGGCAAGCAAGTACCAGGAGATAGCTCTCATCGACACAAAGCATTTCGGGAAGGTATAACAGTATACATGTATACATATATATTTACTGTTCCGCTTGCTTGTGTCGTAACTAGCTAGCAGCAGCACAGTAGTGCCGTAGAATCATGTTGGGCCTGAACCATGTTTAATTTAATTTGCTCGACTGATCCATCCACTGACGCTAGCTAGGCTCTGATAATCGACGGGAAGATGCAGAGCGCTGAGTTGGACGAGTTCATCTACCACGAGTCACTCATCCACCCGCCCCTTCTCTTCCATCCAAAGTGAGCAGTAGTCACACAATTCTTTCTTCGGCAATTCTCCCTGCATGATCCCAACTCTCTAAATTAATGGGGGCATGCAGCCCGAGGTCGGTGTTCATCATGGGCGGCGGCGAGGGCTCCGCGGCGAGGGAGGCGCTCCGGCACGGCACCGTGGAGAGCGTCGTCATGTGCGACATCGACCAGGAGGTGGTGGACTTCTGCCGGGCGCACCTGGCCGCCAACCGCGCCGCGTTCGCCAGCGACAGGCTCCGCCTCGTCATCGACGACGCCAGGGCGGAGCTGGAGGCGAGCCGGGACGAGGAGTTCGACGTGATCGTGGGCGACCTCGCCGACCCCGTCCAGGGCGGGCCCTGCTACCAGCTCTACACCAAGGCCTTCTACGAGCAGGTGGTGAAGCCCAAGCTCCGCGACCGCGGCATCTTCGTCACGCAGGCAGGCCCGGCCGGCGTGCTCACGCACAGGGAGGTCTTCTCCTCCATCTACAACACCCTCAGGCATGTCTTCAAGTGTGAGTATATATATATACTACCCTAATTGCTGACCAGCTATCCTACATACATACCTTTCATCATCATAATACTGCATATATACTACTCCAAATATATACTTCAGTCTGACCGTAACTGAATGCATCATATGCATGCTTTTTCTCTGACGATCGACATACAGATGTGAAAGCATATACTGCTCATGTGCCGTCCTTCGCCGATACCTGGGGCTGGGTCATGGTATTTATCAGATACACCCACATCGATTTTTTTTCAAATCGCAACAAATATACAAATGTCCATTTAATTAACTTTGATTCGAAATTTGTTTCTTTGATTCTATTATATTTTGATCGTTTCTGTAAGGCGTCGGACCACCAATTCAGCCTGACCGCTCAACAAATCGACGAGAGGATCAGGGAGAGGGTGGACGGGGAGCTGCTGTATCTCAGCGGGGACTCCCTCATCTCCTCCACCACCCTCAACAAGAACGTCTACCAGTCGTGAGTCGCCTCTATCTCTTACAAAAAGTTGGGAGTTGTGGTTGCACAAATGAAGTCAGATATGATATGAAATGAAATGCACACAGGCTGCTGAAGGAGACGCACGTGTACACGGAGGAGGACGCCAGGTTCATCCACGGCCATGGGAGGGCTCGCTGCGGTTGAATTGGACGCCATACATATGGGCCTCTCCAGTTGATCTGCTCCAGTGTGTATGACGAGTGCGAGACTAGCTGCACCATATGCAACAGAGAGCAGGACAGTAAATTAACTAAACGAAGCGCCGATCGATAGACGCACGCACGCATGTAAAGCCTGCTGGAAAAGGCAATAAATGAAGTCATATTGAGAGTGAAGAACATGAGCATGAAACTAAAAAAAACTACTGCCTTTGCTCTGCTTTTCATTTTCAATCTCGAGCGAGCGATGCGAGATTGTGTGACAGGCCTTGTTTCCTTTTGGGCCTTGTATCCGATTGCTGAAGCCCACGTCTACCGGCCCATGCATAGCCCATGAGCATCGCGTTCGGCTTGACGCGCTTTGACCCTCCACGACCGGATCGGACAGGAGCACGGGTCGGGACCCAACCCAACACACATCGCCCGCAGCAGCCGCCGACCTGACCTGAGGCAGAGCTGTCACCCGACTGTTCGCACGATGCCATGTCCCGTCGCCATGCCCCGCCCCGGTTCAGAGCCCATCACGCCACCACGCGCCCGGATCTCCACCATATTATTACAAACATTAAACACCACGACTTAGGCATTGTTTAGGCCTTGTTTAGATGCCTATTCGGAAGGCCTGAATTCGGCACTGTACGTGATTGTAGCATTAAATGCTGCACCGTAGCATTTCGTTTGTATGTGTGAAAATTATTTAAAAATTTATTAATTAGGCTCAAAATGTTTGTCTCGTAGAGTACAACAAAACTGTGCAACTAGTTTTTCATTTTATCTATATTTAGTACTTCATGTATGCTATGGCATTTTAATGTGATAGAAATCTTCTTTTTGTATAGTGAACTTTGGGGGTAGAATTTAGGAGGCATCACGAGGTTAACATGAACGGGTTTGCACACAGAACAGAAGCATGCACGAGCACACGGTCTGAAGATTGCACTTTCCTTTCGCTGGGTAGTAGAAGTATGAACATTGACCAGAATACCAGATGAACAAATCAAGCTAGAGTCCCATCCTATCATGTTTCTCTGCACAATCACCTTGTCTTGTATACGTACATGTATCTCTGTATATCTACGAGCGAGCTAATTACTAATCAATGCGCATCGTCGACTTCGCGCCGCTGACTCCCTTCCAAGTTGATCTCTAGTTGGGCCGGTGGCAGTTGACCCTGACCTCCAGCGCCGTCCCGGGCGCCGGCACCAGGTTGCCCATCCTCACCATCGCCTTGGCGAAGTCGCTGAAGAACGCCGCCCCGTCGCCGGCGTACTTCCTCACCAGCGCGTCCTGCGGCCCGCCGTTGAAGAGCTCCTGGTCTGAGTGCAGCAGCCCGCGCCGCTCCACCATGTTAGAATTCATATATGTCTCGTACTCTATGGAGTCTGATCCGTGTATATCTAGAGTCCATGTATATCTTGATTGATGGAGAGTCTGATTGGTTATAGTTAGCTTAGAGATAGTCTTGTTTCCCAAGTTGTACTCAATCGCAACCAACTCAGATTCTCTACAATCATAGGATGTAATCTGTTGGCCTATGGCCCTATATAAACATGCAACCGTGGCTCTAACAGGTAACCACGTTCCCTCAAAACCTTTCATGGTATCAGAGCCACTTCCAAATACATCTACTAAAGTCTCATGGCGTCATCTTCCTCCACGCCTATGGGCCAGCTTGGTCCCAAGGTCTCCGAGAAGCTCACCGGGGAGAACTACCTTCTTTGGAAGGCGCAGTTCCTCCCGGCTGTCCGCGGCGCCCAGCTCATGGGATTCCTCGAAGGAAAAATCCCGGAGCCTCCCAAAACCATCGAAGATGAGAAGAAACAAGTCGTCGCCAATCCCGCCTATGAAGGATCAACAGGTGCTGAGTTATTTGTTGAATTCCCTGACCAAGGATGTGCTAGCACAGGTTGCAACCATGACTATTGCGGCAGAAGCATGGACTGCCCTCGAAGAAAGATTTGCAGCTCACTCTAGGGCTCGCGTTGCAAACCTGCGTATGCAATTCACCAACACCAAGAAGGGAAGCATGACCAGCACCGCCTACTTCAACAAGATGACAGCAATCCGAGATGAGCTTGCCATAGTCGGTAAGATTGTTGAAGATGATGAGGTAGTCACAAATATTTTGAATGGCCTAGATTTTGACTATCATCCCTTTGTGTCGTCAATTCTTGGTCGTTCTGACTCCATATCCTTGAGCGATCTATTTGCTCAATTGCTCTCCTATGATCTGCGCCTTGAGATGTACCAAGGTGATGGGCAGTACCAGTCCTCCGTCAATGCTGCAGGACGTGGCCGCGGTGGTGGCAACCGTGGTCGCAACAACAACAACAACTGTGGTCGTGGCAACCCAAAGCGAGGGGGACAAGGCCAAGGTCGTGGCAATTTCAGTTTAGGAGGATCAAGACAAGGAGGGCAGAACACAAAGCCTGTGTGCCAGATCTGCAAAAAGACTGGGCATGAGGCAAACAGATGCTGGTACAGATATGAAGATGATGACCAGCAGAATACCAAGACCGCAGGCGTAGCAGCAACAAGTTATGGCTATGACACAAACTGGTATGCTGATAGCGGAGCCACAGATCATGTCACCAGTGAACTAGAGAAGCTAACAGTTCGTGATAAATACACGGGACGAGATCAAGTGCACACTGCCAGTGGCTCAGGTATGAGAATTAGTAATATTGGACATACAGTTTTACATACCCCTAGTACTGATTTGCATCTTAAAAATGTTCTCCATGTGCCTAGTGCAAACAAGAATCTAGTTTCTGTTCATAAACTAGCTCGAGATAACAATGCCTTTCTTGAATTTCACCCAAACACCTTTTTTATCAAGGATTGGGAAACACGGAGAATTCTCCACCAGGGTAGATGCAAAGGCGGTCTTTATCCTCTAGGAGCACCATCAAGAGAAGTCTCAATGAAGCAAGTTAATGTCGTCAATAAGCCATCTGTGTCAAGATGGCATAGTCGTTTGGGTCATCCAGCTTTTCCTATAGTTGAGAGAGTCCTTAGTTCCAATACTTTACCTTGTGAGCGTAATAATAGTCCTCCTTCTGTTTGTGATTCCTGTCAGATGGCTAAAAGCCATCAACTCCCTTATTTTGTATCAAATAAAACCTTCGGTGCTCCTCTTGAGTTAATATTTTCAGACGTGTGGGGACCTGCTCCTGTTTCCATTGCACGTAATGCCTATTATGTAAGCTTCATAGATGACTTTAGCAAATATACTTGGATCTATATTTTGCGAAAGAAATCTGATGTGTTTCAAGTGTTCAAAGACTTCCAAAATCTCGTTGAACGCAAGTTTAACAAAAAAATTATTTCTATTCAGAGTGATTGGGGAGGTGAGTATGAAAAATTAAATTCTTTCTTCCAGCGCATTGGGATCTCCCATCGAGTCTCTTGCCCTCATGCTCATCAACAGAACGGTGCAGCTGAAAGGAAACACAGACACATTGTTGAGGTTGGTCTAGCACTTTTAGCAAATGCATCCATGCCTCTCAAATATTGGGATCAAGCCTTTCTTACTGCCACATACCTTATTAATCTCCTTCCCAGTAAGGTGATAGCTTATGCTACACCAGTAGAACTTCTCCTTAAACAGAAACTAGACTACACTGCATTGCGTGTCTTTGGATGTGCTTGTTGGCCAAATTTGAGGCCATACAATAACAGGAAATTATCCTTCAGATCGACACGATGTGCTTTCCTCGGCTATAGTTCTTTGCATAAGGGGTTTAAGTGCCTAGACATTTCAACTGGCCGCATTTATATCTCTAGGGATGTTGTTTTTGATGAACATGTATTTCCCTTTGCTGATCTTAATCCCAATGCCGGTGCACAATTGCGCAAAGAAATTATTCTACTCCCAAATAATCTTTACTCTGGGGATGTAAACTGTACTGATCCACATATTACTAACCTGCCTAATGATCCTGCTAGTGATGATGCTACTCAGGAATTTTCAGCAGAAGATTTGGAGCAAGATGGTGGTCAGCTTCCTCCTCTACATCAGATCCCGCCTGGCACAGAAAATCCCGGCACCAGATCTCATGTCGATCCGGCGGCGCTGCGCAATCCCAATCCCGGGGAGGATTCGACACCAGCAGCTGTGCCCGCAGCAGAAGGACTGTTGTCCAGTCCTGTGCCGGCGCGTGGGGGTATCCGCCTCGTGGTGGTGTGTCGCCGAGTTTGTCACCGCCAGGATCTTCTACGCCACCAGGATCAACTGTGCAGCATGGGTCTGAACCTTCTATGCCGATTTCTGTTCAAGCTGAGCTGCCTGATCCTGTTCCATCTCCATCAGGAGCACCTTCTGTTTCTGCTCCATCTCCACCAAGAGCGAAGACCAGACTTCAAAGTGGAATTGTAAAACCCAGGAAGTTGTATGATGGCATGATCCGATATGGAAACTTTGCCACTACGGGTGAACCTCAAACAATTCAGGAGGCGCTTGATGATCCAAGGTGGAGGCAAGCAATGCAAGATAAATATGATGCTTTACTTCGTAATGGTACATGGTAGCTAGTTACTCCAAAGCCAGGTGCGAACTTAATTGATTGCAAATGGGTATTCAAAATTAAAAAGAAGGCAGATGGAAGCATAGACAGATACAAGGCTAGACTAGTGGCTAAAGGTTTCAAACAACGCTATGGCATTGACTATGAGGATACTTTCAGTCCTGTAGTTAAGATTGCCACTGTCAGACTTGTGTTGTCAGTTGCAGTTTCCAGAGGATGGTGTCTAAGACAGTTAGATGTACAGAATGCTTTCTTCATGGTGTTATGGAAGAGGAGGTGTACATGAGACAACCTCTGGGTTTTGAGAGTGGAAAATCATCTGATCTTGTGTGTAGGTTGGATAAGGCAATCTATGGTCTAAAGCAAGCTCCACGGGCTTGGTATTCCAGGTTGAGTGAAAAACTATTAGATTTGGGATTTAAATCTTCAAAGTCTGATACTTCTTTGTTTATTTACAAGAAAGAACAAGTCACTATGTTTATGCTCATTTATGTTGATGATATTATTGTGACTAGCTCTTGTCCCATGGCTGTCACGGCATTATTACAAGATCTCAAGAAGGATTTTGCTTTGAAGGATCTAGGCGACTTACATTATTTCTTGGGAATTGAAGTCACAAAGAAGGAAGATGGGATACTTCTTTCTCAGGAGAAATATGCTAAAGATATTCTAGCTCGTGTTGGTATGACAAGTTGTAAATCAGCTGTCACGTCTCTTTCTGCTGCTGAAAAATTATCTTGTCATGAGGGTGAACCATTGAATTCAGAAGATAGCACTCGGTACAGAAGTATAGTTGGAGCACTTCAGTATCTGACTCTCACACGACCAGACCTTGCATACTCAGTCAACAAGGTGTGTCAATTTTTACATTCTCCTACTAGTGTGCATTGGACAGCAGTCAAGCGTATCTTGCGGTATGTCAAGCACACACTTGAGTTCGGGTTAAAGATTTCTCGTTCCAAGTCAGTCTTGATCAATGCTTTCTCTGATGCGGACTGGGCAGGTAGTATAGATGACAGGAGATCTACTGGGGGTTTTGCTATTTTCTATGGTACTAATCTTATCTCTTGGAGTGCAAGGAAACAGGACACAATATCTCGTTCAAGTACAGAGGCAGAATATAAGTCCTTAGCCAACGCAACTGCTGAAGTAATTTGGTTGGAATCATTACTAGCTGAGCTTGGAATCCTACTCTCTGAACCTCCTTGTTTGTGGTGTGATAATTTGGGGGCCACCTACTTGTCTGCAAATCCTGTGTTTCATGCTCGAGCTAAACATATTGAGATTGATTTTCATTTTGTACGAGAACGAGTTACAAATAAACAGCTACAAGTTCGGTTCATTGGTTCAAGTGATCAGCTAGCTGATGGATTCACCAAAGCTCTGCCAACATCCAAGTTTGATGCCTTTGTTCACAATCTCAATCTCCAGAAGAAGGAGTATTTCGATTGAGGGAGGGTGTTAGAATTCATATGTCTCGTACTCTATGGAGTCTGATCCGTGTATATCTAGAGTCCATGTATATCTTGATTGATAGAGAGTCTGATTGGTTATTGTTAGCTTAGAGATAGTCTTGTTTCCCAAGTTGTACTCAATCGCAACCAACTCAGATTCTCTACAATCATAGGATGTAATCTGTTGGCCTATGGCCCTATATAAACATGCAACCGTGGCTCTACCAAGACAGGTAACCACGTTCCCTCAAAACCTTTCACACCAGGGCCCAGAAGTAGCCGTTGTCGAACACGTCGGGTGTCACCGCCTCCAGCGGCGCCAGGGCCCCGTCCGCGCCGCCGCCCGCCGGGCAGGCGCCGCGCAGCCCCGCCGCGAACGTCGCGTTGATCGCCTCGGCGCTGCCGGGCGCGGCGTTGACGCGGCCGCGGAACGTGGCGCAGCGGGCCCGCCCGACGGTGTGCGCTCCCGAGAGCGCCGTCATGTCGCGCGCTGACAGGCCCTTGGCCTTGAACGCGGCCACGAGGGAGGCCACGCCGGACCCCGGCCCGGGAAGGTTCGCGTTGGCGTTGGCCGCCGCGGCGGCGCGCGCGTCCTTGCGGCCGAGCCGGACGTTCCAGGAGGGCCCGCCGAGGAGGCACACGGCGTCGCGGGCGGCGAGAGCGAGCACGTCGGCGCAGGAGGCGGCGCCGGGGCAGGCGGCCTCGGCGGCGGCCTTGGCGGCGTCGACCACCTCGTACCCGCGGAGGGATCCCGCGTTGGGGCCCGCGCCCTTCTCGCCGGGCGCGCCCGGCGCGTCGTCGAGGAGCACGGAGGCGTCGCAGCCGTTGACGAAGCAGTCGTGGAAGAAGAGGCGGATCACGGCGGCGCCGGCGTTGGGGTCCGCCGCCACGGCGCGCGCCATCGCGGAGCGCACGGCCGGCTGCAGCCCCGGGCAGCGCTTGTTGTAGTACTCGGTCGACAACGCCGTGGCGGCGCCGGGGAGGGAAGAGGCGGCGGCGGCCAGGAAGGTCAGAGCGAGCAGGAGGAACCTGGGTGATGCGGTGCCGCCGTCGGCCATGTTTGAGCTTGAGCTGAGCAAGCTTCTTGCTTTTCTTGCTTGCTTGATCGGATGGAGGTGGCAGTGTGCAGGGAGCGAAGGGAATGAAGATGAGCTGAAGTGGAGGCAAAGGTGGCGGAGTGCGGGTATTTGTAGTGTTGGGCGGGTTCAGTGATATGATGGGGGCATTCATGAGGTGGATAGAGGCGGTAGCGGGTCGTGCATGTCGGTTGACCTCGAACGCGGAATGGACTGTGAGTGAGCGAGCAAGCGAGCACAGGGCACACGAGCCTCGCCGCAGCAGCTGCCGAGTGAGATCGTATTTATTTTATCCTATTGCAAGTAAAGAGTGATACAGTGTCGTTTTGGATACTTGGGTTTGGCGCTTGCTCGGGCGTGTTCTGTGGACAGTTTGCGAACGGTTGACTCGCTTCTACTCCATGCATGGCAATATGGCACGGCGTGTCATCCCTGTGATGAGTAGTCACTAGTCACCTGCTTTTCGTGCGCGCGGCGGCGGCCGCAGAGGCACAATTGATGGACCCGGTTGGGTTCGCCGGGTGTCACGTACGACTCGACACCTCTGCCGCTCTCGTAGTGCCTTTCCCCGTCGAACGAACGGCAGGGTCTGCGTGACCGGGCATTCTTGCTCCCGCCACCGACCGTAGCCCGGAGTAACCTCTGCCGTCTGCCCCAATGCAGAGGCCGGCCGGCGCTGCTGCCTTGCCAATATTGGGAAGGGCCCAAATGCCCAATGCGACAACTATGCAAGTGATGGCATGGCAGGCGGTTGCGGCCCCAGTCAGGTGCGCGGAGAAGTTTCCTCGCGCGAGCGCCGGGATGGCATTGGCCATTTGAGCTAGTATTTGGCATGGCAGGCCGGCGGCCGCGTGGGATCGGGCGGTTGGCGCGCGCGGATCCGGCAGTTATTGACGCAGTGCAGACCGTATGCGCGTGTGTGGGGGTCGCGGCCTCGCAGGCTGGACCGGCGCTGGCGAGCACTGTGCGTGACCGTGTGCGGCCGCTGCCTGCCGTGCAAGGCAGCGCCTGACTGTGTCCATGGTGCTGCTGCTCCCCACGTTTTTATCCTCTGTCTTCCTCGCAGGCCAGGCTATATACGGCTATACCGGCCCATCCGCGCGCCGAATCGTGTGGCGTCTACGCTCTCGCTCTACAGCAGCGGTAGAGAGACGGAGAGCGTGTGCGTGCGTTGCTCGGCTAAAGGATTCGGTGGGCTGGGTTGCTGGGCTGCTGGGCTGTACTATTTGGTTGACTTGTGTTTTGAACTATTATTTTATGATGAAATAAAAACATTATCTCCGTCTCATCCAAGCAAAGATTAACCACGCATCTCGAGCAGCTGAGAGCTGAGTTATAGCCAGGTTACTGGCTTTTATGATAGTACGAAGGAATGTGCACCGGCCAGGAACGAACCCAACTCCGGCCTTGTTTAGATCCCAAATTTGTACCCCTAAATTTACTATGCAAAAAGAAGATTCACATCACATCAAAATGACATAACATACATGGAGTACTAAATGTAGATGAAATCAAAAACTAATTGCACAGTTTTGTTGTACTTTACGAGACGAATATTTTGAGCCTAATTAATCAATGTTTGAATAATTTTTCACAAATACAAACGAAATGCTACAGCGGCGCAATGATTATGAAGTGACATTATACCCCAAATTTGGGCTCCCAAATTTGGATCTAAACAAGGGCTCAGGTTTCAACCAAAGTGACGCCTTTGTCTTACCTACAGTGCTCACTGTTGTTGGCCTGTTAATGGGTCGGTTTTCTGTGGGTTTTATGGGTCGGATTTTGATATGAGTTGTATTTGGATGGATTAAAATGGGCTGTACCTCTACTATAAATGTGGGTCGGTGCGGGTTAGAATGTGTTAAAATGGGTCGTATCCTTAATGGAGTTTATATATACTTTATGGCTAGATCTATAAGTGAGTCTCACGTCATGAGTCTCGCGTTTACACTATAAAATTTTAGCAAAATTGACTGGAATTTATTGGAGATGACTCGAATGATAAGCAACAACTTTGTGTAAAGTAGCGTGACTAGACCTACATATGGACCCCACGTCAAGAGTCGGACCCTAAAATTAAAAGGTCACGTTCACACTATAAAATTTTAGCAAAATCGACTTAAATTTGTTGGAGATGACTTGGTATGAGAAGCAGCAACTTTATGCAAGTAGCATGACTAGACCTACAAGTGGGCCCCACATTAGGAGTCGGACCCTAAAACTAAAACCTCGCATTCGCATTATAAAGTTTTAACAAAATTGACCGAAATTTATTGGAGATGACTCGGTATGCGTAAAGTAGAGTGACTAGACCTATAGGTGGGCCCCACGTCAAGAGTCGGACCCTAAAATTAAAATCTCACGTTGACACTATAAAAATTTAGCCAAATTGACTAAAATTTGTTGATGATACTCAATATCATAATCATCAACTTTATATAAAGTATGGTGATAGACCTATATGTGGGCCCCACCTCAAGGGTAAGACCCTCAAACTGAGACCCATAGGTATACTCTATGGGTGTTATCATTAGGGTGCAAATGCAGTTAATGGGGCGGTGCGGGGCGGAGCGGTTTTATTAGCTAGATTTTTAGATAGGGTTGGGTTGACACGTGTAATTAGCTAGAAATGGGGCGGGATGGGTTTGACAGTGGGTTTTGGCCCGTTAGCAGGCCTAGCTGCTCAGAAGACCACAAGCACACTGCCTGGCAGTACAGCACCTGCCGTTGTGGCCATCAAGCAGAATCTTCAAATCGATGAGCATATATATAGCCATGTACAGAGCATGCATTAGTGTAGGACACTAGATAGGACGGCACAAATTGGCTCGTCCAATGGGAGACTATGTCCCGATACGGAACACCAAGCAGAGGCGAATTTGTGCGCATTTCTGTTTGTTGTCGTGTCCTTTTCCAAGGTTTTAGAAGCACTCACGAAACACATCACGCCCGACGTGCGCGTCTC
Source organism: Echinochloa phyllopogon (assembly GCA_033239725.1). Lineage (NCBI taxonomy): Eukaryota > Viridiplantae > Streptophyta > Magnoliopsida > Poales > Poaceae > Echinochloa > Echinochloa phyllopogon. Next base: position 10,508,121 of record BTCW01000010.1, on the reverse strand, counting down.
GCCGGAACTCTCGTCTTTCCTGCCCAAATCTCTCCGCCGGACCCCTTCTGTTCCATCACGGGCGCCGGGACGTACTTGGGCTGTGTGGGTCAGTGTGGGGGAGGGCGTGGTCCTGTCACGGACGCAGCGCAAAGCCGCACATGCGACAATTTGGACAGCTTTTGCTCACCAGCAGTTCAGCACTGCCTGTATTAATGGACAGCAGGCGATATCACTTCATCTTCAAGTGTCTCAACATATTCGTCCAGTTGTAAGTTGAGGAATCCCCTTTCATCAGCTTATTATTAACTAGTTGCAGCCCTGGAGGACAAGGGGTTAGTACAGAAAATGAAAAGGAAAAAAAGGTTCCTATTCGTTGGATGCCTGAAAAGGGGTCTCTACCGGACTTTAGAAGAGGCCTCTGAGAAAACCATTAAAGAAGGCAATGACCGAGGCGAAGCCATAGGTGGTAGGAGACTAGCCGTGGGCAGAAAAAAAGGACGGAAGCACAAAAATAGAACGGCTAGAGGGCAAATGGTCGGTTCGTTTCGGCCGGCCGGAGGCCCGGAGGAAAAGTGAAAACTATACTCTGCAAAGGGAAGATGAGAAAGAATGGCAGCCATGCAATTATTGTCGAGAGTCCGTGTTTATCGATTGTTTGGTAGTACTCCCTCTGGATATAATTATTTTTCGATTTCTACGCATCACGTTTGATCACGATTGATCATTCGTCTTATTTAAAAAATTTAAAAATATAAAAATTATTATGATATACTTAAAATATATACGATGATAAAGCATGTCATAACAAAATAAATAATATTTTTATAAATTTTTTTAAATAAGACGAACGATCAAACGTGAATAGAAAAATCAATAAATACTTATATTTAGGGACCGAGGGAGTACACGTCTCTCCCATGAAAAATGTAGTATCTAAATCTAACATGCGGCTAGCACATAGGCCATAGCCGGAAAATAAGCTATATAGCCTTGTTTGCCACATGGTGTGTTTATATCCGCGAAAAGTGTGGTGAAAAAGGCACATCGAATACTGTAGCGCACTGTAGCACTTTTCGTTTGTTTCTGGTAATCGTTGTCCTATCATGATCTAACTAGGCTCAAAAGATTCGTCTCGTCGTGTACATCAAAACTATGCAAATAGTTTTTTTTATTTACCTACGTTTAATGTTCCATGCATGCGTCATTTGTTATATTTAATGTTTCGATGTGATATCGATGTAATGAAAATTTTGGAATTTGGGGAGCTAAACACACCCACAGTTGACAATACTATTTTTTTTCCCGGACAAAGGGAATGTGGTGTTGCCTTTGAATCAACATATATGGGCTGAATTAACAATACTTACATGAGCTCATGACAAGTACTGCTACTTTGGAGGTAAATAAATAAAAGAATGCACCGTATATATTTTCCCAAGCAAAAACTATGCATACATCGTGTTCAACAGCTTTGAACAAATCAAGACTCTACAAAGTTACCTGATCAAAAGCTAGAACTATCAGTCGATCTGCTAATGAATTGGCTCGTTTTTCGTTCCATCTGCTAATGAATTGGCTCTTTTTTCGTTCCATTTCCATCGAATGCTTCATTTCGATCACTGCAGCGAATTAGCGACAAGCTGCATCTATTCTTGTGTGCGCAAGCATATCACGAATTAACTACCCTACAGTTGATCCTGATCTCCCCCGCGGAGCCCGTGAGCGGGCTGATGTTCCCGAGGCTGATCATGGAGCCGGCGAAGTCCGCCGAGAAGGCGGCGCCATTGGCGCTGTAGAGCCGCACGAGAGAGTCGAGCGGCCCGTTGTTGAAGAGCACCTGGTCGGAGTGCAGCAGCCCGGCGCCGGCCATGAGGCTCCGGTAGTAGCCGTTGTCGAACTCGGCGGGGGTGGTGGAGTCGAGCGGCGCGACGGCGTCGTCCCCGCCGGACGCCGGGCACGCCTGGCGCATCTGGGAGGCGAACACGGGGCTGACGTCGTCGTCGCAGTAGACGCGCGTGCGGAAGCTGAGGCACCGTGCCATGCCGACGGTGTGCGCGCCGGAGAGCGCGGCGAGGTCGCGCGAGGTGAGGCCCTTGGCGGTGAAGGCGGCGACGAGGCGGTCGAGGTCGGAGCCCGGACCCGGGAGGTCCGTGGCGGCGCCCGTGGCGTTAGGGAACGTCGCGTCGCGGCGGCCGAGCGGCACCGCCCAGCTCGGCCCGCCGAGCTGCTCGATTGGCAATCGCGTTAGTTGGGGATGCCACGCTTGGTTTAATTCGCTGCAGGAAGAAAGAGAACAGAGAGAGGCGCAGGCAGGCACGGACTGACCAGGTTGACGCTGTCGCGGGCGGCGAGGGCAAGGATGTCGGCGCAGGAGACGGTGGCGGGGCAGGCGGCCTCGACCTGGGTCTTGATGGCGTCGATGAGGTCGAATCCGAAGGTGGAGCCGCCGGCGTTGGCGCCGGCGCTCTTCTCGCCCTGCACCGCCGGCGTGTCGTCCAGCAGCAGCGAGGCGTCGCAGCCGTTGACGAAGCAGTCGTGGAAGAAGAGGCGGAGGATGGCGGCGCCGCTGCGGGAGTTGTTCATGACGGCCTGCGACATGGCCTGGCGCACGACGCCGTGCACGGAGGGGCAGGTCGCCGAGTAGAACCCCGCCGAGAGCTGCGCTTCGGCGCCGCGCGGCGCCGCCAGCAGCAGGAGCGCGAGCGCCGCCATCACCGTCAGGAGGAGCGCCGTCGGCATGCTGCCTGGGCCGGCGCCTCGCGGCTTGGGGGAGTAGAGCGGCGCGCGCGGGTGGCTAGTGGGAAGCTGGAGGCGCGCCGCTATCCGGACGGACGGAGCTGAGCTGCTGAGTGCTGGCTGGCGGCGGGAACAGTGGTCTCGGTCTGTGGCTGAGTGGGGGCACAGCCACTGCTAGTAGTGGCAAGCTAAGCCGGCAGCGCGCGTGCGTCCGTAGTGGCGGTAAACGTGCGGATGATTGTGGGCGTGGGGGCGACGGAATCTAGCTCGACCGGTCGGTACATTATTCCCTCGGCGCCACGGTAGGTTGGGTCCAGGGTCGGCGTCCGGCATGGGCACCTATCGCCTGCCTCTGCCTGGTGCCTGGACGAGCGAGGCGAGCGCACGGCACGGGAAACAGCGGCCGCCCGTGGAATCCCTCGTCCTCCGTCCGTCCCGGTTACTCGCGCATGATTACAGTTGGTGCCGTGCGCGTGCGCAGCCAGCCACCGGTTGGTTTGTTTGTCCTGCTGGAGTTGGTCTTCCTCGGCGTGGCTGGCACGCCACGGAGGCGGGCGGTCGTTCGCGGCATTGGCGCTCGCGTCGTGCCGGTGCCGGCGCTGGTGCTGGTGGGTGCGGCATGGTGGCCTGGTTGGGGTTCGGGGACGCAGAGAGTCGGATGGTACGCGCCGCTGCAGCAGTGACGGTCCGCCACCACGTTCGCTTCGGTGGGCTTGGGCTGATGTTAAGGCCCAGCCCGCGAGGCACACGCAGCGGTTGGTGTTTCGCCTGATCTAGCCCAATGAACGGGGGCAGGCCCGGCTTGGGAAGGCCGGCCGGCCCACTGAAAAGTTTCGCGGCGGGCGGCGCAGGCTTCCGAATTCCGATGCGCCGCGCTTCTCGCGATGGATTACGCAACCACAACCGTGTGGATGGTACGTCATACGTGCGCGTGACATGATGGTGCATGGCCGTGGTACACCGTCACGTCAAACACCAGACGCCCTAGTACCATCACGCGCGTCGTCGGTCGAATGCAGAAACAGCTCTATATATCATCACGATGTGCTTGCCGGCCAGTACTAAATCCTGTTTTCAATTTATAATCGATTATTGGGCAACTACGTATGTACTCTGCTGTTGCGCGTGCTGGCCCGGCCTTTTGACAAACCACCAGCCTCCACCTCCAGCTTCGACCAAAGAAAGGCCGCAACGTTTCCACGACAGACGGCCGGAGAGCAGGAATGGCCATGCCCCATGCAGGTACGGTGGTGATCGATGTGTCACGGCACGTACGCTGGCCGCCACGGATTATATTCTACACGATCTTTGGTTTGGTGTCTCTCTCGCCGTCATTCCGATCCCTACCGTCCTACTGCCCGCGGCGCTTAGCTCCTCACCCCACCAACATATCACTTCCCTCGCCTCTAGCTAGCTGGTCTCCCATTGTTGATTCATTCGTTGGCCGTCCTTCTCCAGCAATGTGGACGCCATCATTATTTGACGCTTTTAGAAGTTTTATTAGGCAGCTGACATATATACTACTCCCTCTGGTACAAATTATTGTCATTCTAATTTTGTTTTCAAAGTCAAAGCATGCATGTTAAGTAACATTGGCCATATTTATACAATAAAATATTAACATCTAAATAAGTATCATGTCTTAAACCTGTCATTAAATATACTTTCAAGGTAAATCTATTTGATGTCTTACATCTTTTGTAATCGCCTCTATAATTCGGATCAAATTTAAATTTATTTATTTCTCATAGAAAATTAGAATGATTAAGTTTGGAAGGGAGGGAGTGGTTCATTAGTTCCTAGACTTTGAGCACGCTAGTTCCCTTGCCCAACTATGCTTTTTTGCGATGGGCACGGTCATGATGATGGCCGGTGTGCCAAAATGACCACTAACCGTGCATTACCTCGCACATCAACACCAGAGCGACGGCCGGCCTGCATGTCCGGCCTGTCGCGCGCATGCGGCGGGGAGGGGCAGCTCATCATGGTGCTAGTTGCACGTACTTGTAGTGCCCTGCCTAATTCTGTTGTGTACGTGCAACTACTACTCTGCTGGCCTATTGACGTACACCTCTAGCTATCTCCTCTCCGGTTTTGACCAAGGAAAACATCAGTCGTCTCATCAATCACACCGTCAACACACACCTCCATTCATTTGTAAATTCCTCGGGGGAAAAAAAATCAAAACATCTCATCTGTTCTTATTCATGTCCTCCCTGAAAAATAATCATGAATCGTCCACGTACGTACAAAAGTGCAAGCTCACAGCATGCAGCCTCGAATCCTCATCAATCATCATGATATATATGGTACAGATCGAGAAAGAAAGAAAGAATGGAATCGAACGAACCAGATTAAAAGCAGCAGTGGCCATGCATGCAGTGAGTATCCATGTGTCACGGCACGCTGGCCCCCACCCCGTCTTCCTCCTCTTGACAGCGCCGCTCCACCCACCAAAACCAAATCCTCCCCCTCAACTCCAATCATCACCGCGTCTCCCGCCACCACCGTTCCCTTCCAACGCACTCCACACTTTCCACGCACAAAGCCACACTCCTCTTAGCTGGCCGTGTCGACCCATCCCCACCGCCCGTCCTTCCTCCCTTCCCCGAGCACGAATCTCAAGGACCACGCCGGCGGGCGCAGTCAGTTGGGCTTCCGGCAGTTGCCGCGGATCTCGCCGCTGGAGCCCGTGAGCGGGCTGATGTTCCCCATCTTGATCATGGCGGTGACGAAGTCCCTGGCGAACGCGCCGCCGTTGCGCGCGTACTGCGCCGTGATGGAGTCGACGGCGCCGGCGCCGAAGAGCTCCTGGTCGGAGTGGAGCAGGCCGAACTGGCCGACGACGCTGCGGAAGTAGCCGTTGTCGAAGCGGACGGGGCTGGAGGCGTCGAGCGGCGCCACGTTGCCGTCGGTGCCGCCGGGCTGCGGCTGGCAGATCTGCTTCCGCTTGGTCGCGAAGCCGGCGTTGATGTTGCTGTCGTTGTAGATGCGGGAGCGGAAGCTGGCGCAGCGCGCGGAGCCGACGGTGTGCGCGCCGGAGAGCGCCACCAGGTCGCGCGAGTCGAGGCCCTTGGACGCGAACGCCGAGACCAGGGTGGCGGCGCTAGAGGAAGGCGAAGGGAGGTTGCTGTTCGCCGCCGCCTGGCTCGCCGTGCGCGTGTCGCGCCGGCCCAGCGGCACCGCCCACGTCGGCCCGCTCAGCTGCATTATTGGTTGTTATTGTTGTCAATTGCATATATATATTGGTGTTCGTCAGTCACAACAATGCAGTTATCCTTGTTCAGTCAGTCAAATACTACTGCATAGTATACGTCAAAGTGACACCAAATTTGATCAAACGAACTGATTAAATTACATAATGTTGCTGCAGATCAATTATCTACTACGGAGTAGTACGTATTCTTGTTGCTTTATTGGCGTGCGTGTCTGCAAGTTGCTGCATGCTGCGAACAGTGGGCACATGTTGAGTGAGCGTTTGACGACAAAACGGGCTCGCTCAGATCAGGAAGCATCCGTCGTGCCAGCCCCGGCATGAGCGGTTGGTGAGGGCGAGCTGGGTGGGCCACCACGTCGCCCCACGCCCAGGGCTGGTTTGACGGGACCGGCCGGTCCAGTCGAGACTAGTCGACTCGAGTGCATGGTGAACAAGATGATGAGCTTTTCACTGATGGATCAGATGGATCGATCCGTCGATCGACATGCATGGTGGCAGGGGGCAGTACGGGTGTCGGCAGGTGGTGTACTCGATCGAGTGATCGACTGCTATACTAGCTACTACTAGTCCAGGGAGCAATGGATCGAGCCACAGGGATGCAATGCAAGCAGCTAGGAGAAGGGTTCACTGACCAGGTTGACGCCGTCGCGCGCGGCGAGGGCGAGGATGTCGGCGCAGGAGACGGTGCCGGGGCAGGCGGCCTCGACCTGGGACTTGATGGAGTCGATGACCTCGAAGCCACGGAGCGAGTTGGCGTTGGGCCCCGCGTTCTTCTCCCCCGTCAGCGTCGCCGAGTCGTCCAGCAGCACCGACGCGTCGCACCCCTGCACACACCACGCCGGCCGGCAGACGACGCAAATCAAGGTCCGTACGTGTCACTCTAGCTCACTCCAGCGTGCGAATTGAATGGAGTTGATCGAGCTGCCGGCGACGGCGAACGTACCTGGACGAAGCAGTCGTGGAAGAAGAGGCGGAGGATGGAGGCGCCCATCCGGGGCTCCTGCTGCACGGCGGCGGCCATCGCCGACCGCACGATGGACTGCAGGTTCGGGCAGCTCCCGTCGTAGAACGTCGGCGTCAGCTGCGCCACCGCGCCCAGCGGCTCGAGCGCCAGCACGCACGCCACGGCCACCGCCGCCGCCACCACCACCCGCCTCAACGACAACAACGCCGCCGCCGCCATGGATTATATTCCTCGACTTGTTGGGAAGAAGGAATGGGAGCAGTAGCTAGCTATAGCCAAGGAGTACACTGCCGCCGTTCGAGAGCTAGCTGCTGGTGTCTGAGGAGCCAGCACTGCGGTCCTGAGCTAGCTATATAGTGGGCGCGACGGCGGGGCGCGGTGGTTACATTACCTGCGTGGGCCGACACGGAACAGATCGAGCTAGCTGCAGACGTGTGCGCCGGCCGATCGAGTTCCATCCCGGCCGCCCGTGAACTCGTTGCGCCCGGCACGCACGCACGGATCAAATTGCGCAGTTATTAAACACACTTCTTCAACTGCTCTACATTTATATATATGATATATATATATATATATATATATATATAGATCTATTTATTTGTAGCTGGCTATAGAATAACTAATTCTGTAGCCGGGTCCAAACTAACGCGGCGACTGAGCCCAACATGTCTCGTCCCACCAAACCATCTCCTCTCCCGTGGCGCTGCGTCTCGATCTGCCCGGCTCGGCCCCCCAAATCACGCCCGTCTCTCCTGCCCCCAAATACGAACCTCCCATAATCCCCGTGCGCTGTCGACTGCTCTGGCCACCGCCCCCGACGGGAATGGCCTCGATCTTGCCTGCTCCAACGATGTGCCGCCGGAGAGGAAGTGTGGCGGCCAACCGTCTGTTGGATCAGCAGTGACCCGGCGAGCGGCAATCCTGGCGGCGGCATGGTGGCTCTGCGGCACCTCGGCGATTTCCACCCACTCTCCTCGCGATGGTCGCTGTGAAGCGCGGCGGATGGAGGACCGAGAGCTTCCCGAGTGGTGCGTGGTCCAGCTCCAGATGTGGTTCCCAGCAAGCAGTGCCCCCTCCAAAGTTGCCATGGCGGACTTCATGTTGTCCCCGTTCCGCACGGCTGCTACCCGTGGATCTCTGCGAGGATTTGTTTTTTTGATTGACTGCTATGCGTCATGCTGCTTAGGAACTGAAGACCAGGACGTGCTGTGGCTGCCGATTAGGCTGTCGTCAATCATTTGCGGTAAGGCTAATCTATCTCGTTTTGTTTATTTTTCATCTGATTTGGTTTGCTAGTAGGCTTTAGGAACTGAAGCAGTCAGATTAGGGATTAGGCGATCAATATCCCTCCCTAAAGCAAGCAGTTCGATTTGATAGGTTTCTTCGTCACTGATTTTATTTTTTCTTTGCAGCAGGTCAATTGGAAACTAGTCTCTGTACTGCAGACGGAAATTCGATTTTTTAAGCAGATTTATTGGCCACCCATGCTTGCGATCCGCAGTTAATGGGTAGTGGAAAGAGGTATATTGCAATTAGCTTTCTTACTGGGATTTGTCCATTTCTTCTCTCTTTGGGCATATCGCAACTGCACGATGATCTTTTAACATAGTAGTGAGATATATATCTTTGAATGATTGATGGCTCTTATAGTAAATTAGCAGGCTGCAGAGTACATAATTCTCGTAATTTACTAGACCTTCATTGACAATGCAGTGTGGTAAATTAACCATATAATTTAGTACTACTTTTGAATTATGTCGATTCCATCAGGTTCTATAATTATGGTTGATTTGTCTGAATTTTAGTTCTAAGTAGCACAGTTCTAAGTTTTCATTTTCAGCTGATCTAGGCAATGGGATGAATCAGTATTTGGTAGGGTTCTGACTTACCATTTTTCTTTCTTTTGAGCCAACTCTGCTTAGTAGTAAGTTTGGTCGTATAATTAATCAGTGAAGGGCTAGTACTTAATTTGTTACTCTACAGAATAATATGCTTTCATTTGGCTTTAGGTAGCTGTAGGTTCACAGAGTTCATGGCTTGCATCAGGTTTACAAAGACACTAGGATATATCTGATGTCCATTGCTTGATTAGTTGGTTACAAATATGAAATATGAGCGTCCGTAGTTTCAATATATGCTTCTAATATACAGTATGGTTTGAGATTTTTAGGCATGTTAAAGGATCACACTATTCAAGAGTATTCTTATTTTCGGTGATTTCAGGCAATGAGAGAGTTCTCGAGCAGCAGACGCCTGCTTTGGAGAATAGGGAAAGGCATGGCCAGCTTGATCATTGGTTAGGCACCTTGCCCTTACTTTAGGTTGTCCAAGGCTCTCCAAGCTGCTTGTACCTCCCACTAAACATGATCAGGATGCTTCTTGTTGTACTTTATATTTGTTTGATTTCAGTGGAAAATGTATCAGTGGTTCTGTGTAATAAATCTGGGCGCCATGCTAAACATCAGTTGTGACCCTGATTCTGAATGCAAGAAAATCAAAATGATTTTGTGGTAAATTGATTATGGTATTATGGTAAATACCTTTGTGGTAAATTGACGACACTATTTTTGTAAATTTCTTTTTGTCGTACTATTCTGGTAAATACTTGGTGAATTTTTGACGCTATTCTTGTAAATACTTTCTGGTAATTCGATTGTAAATTCTTTCATGGAAATTTTTGACGCCATTTGGTTTATTCTAGTAACCATTGTGGCTCTACAGATACAGATGTGGGCATGTGGCTGGACTTGTTCTAGTATATTATCGTAATTGTTAACACATGCACTTGCATGTTCGTGTACACTAACGTATGCACATGTAGTCTCGTAACCCATCCACGGTATACTATCTGTGTTGGGCGCACATGAATTCGATTTCCCCAAATCACCTTTGGACTGATCATCATAGTAATAATGAAAATAATTATGGTGGTCTAATCACCCTGCACTAATGGTAGCAATCAATGCAAATAATTACTTACCTAGAGTAGCAGCGGCTCGGCTCAGGTGGCCAGGAGCCCAGCACCTCGTTGGCTCACTGGACAGTGCATCTGGCGGCCTGGCTACAGAATTCTAAATTCTATGGCCGGCTACAAATTATACCATCCCTATATATAGATCTATATATCTTGATGATGGACCGTATAGTACTGTACACCGGATCGAGGACGCCGTCGCCCGTGCCACAGTGTAGTGCATGTGTACGTAGTGGCGCCGCGTGTTACGGTGGCGTCTGGTAACTCTCGGACAGTGGTGTTGGATTTGTTGGTGGTGGTAGTACATGGTAGGTAGGTGGTTGCCCGGGCCCGGCTACGGCGGCGTACCGACCGAGCTGGGAACACCCTAGCTAGCTAGCTAGCGCGTTGCGCCCTGGCCGTGGGCGCGATCGTCTGTCGTTAACCTTTTTGGGACCCGGATACGTCTCCATCGGCTAGCAAATGCCAAATATCGTCCGATCGATATGCTGCGCAAGCCACGTACATATGTACGCGTACCTTGGCACATATGCATGCGTATGGTGCGCCGTGATAGCGCGCGCTTAGACCACTTGTTTTGTCAAGATCGATGTGGTGCACGCACGGCGTCGAGAAAAATGGGGTGGAGGAAAACCGTAGGGCGGCAACACCGGCCCGGCCGTATATAACGGTGGTAAAACGACTAGCGCATGAGCAAGGTAATAATTGATGTTAGTAACCGAAATGACATTGAAGCATATGTAATACTACGTCCGTTTTAAATTTATATTCGTTGTTGATTTTTTTTTATGATCTTTGATCATTCGTCTTATTCAAAAAATTTATCTAAATATACAAACCAATAAATTATACTTAAAGTATATACGATGATAAAACAAGTCACATACACAATAAATGATACTTGTAAAATTTTTTAAATAAGACGAATGGTCAAACGTTAAACAAAAAGTCAACGACGAATAGTAATTTAGAACGAAAGTAGTATTAAATACATACATATGTACGTGTAGTAAGAGGTTATCCAAACTTATTTATTCGGATTCGAGTCTTAGCTGGATTTAGCGCAAAAATATACGTAGTAATAAGCTGAATTTTGTACGCTTGGTATCCCCTAGAATCTTTTAAGGCCCATTTATTTTCTTTTGGGACGCATGGAACCAATTTGATCCATTGCTTGAGACTAAGGCCTTGTTTAGATTCAAAATAGGGGGTGGAGAATTGGGGGTTTGGGGTCACTTCGTAATCATTGCGCCACTGTAGCATTTCTTTTGTATGTGTGAAAAATTGTCTAAACACTACAAAAAAAAAATAGGTATCCATGACAAAATGATATGGTCATTTAAAGTTAAGAAAGTGTCGTATGACGAAAATGCACTGTCACAAGAGGCGTCACATATCAACCGTCGCTAAATGTACCTTGTGACGATAATATCGTGCACTGTCACATAATGTGAGACCTTATGCGACGGTTCTGTAAGGCGTCACATATTCTTAACATTATATAACGCCTGTAAGTGTCACATAATTTAATTGAAAATGTCACAATAGGTGCTCTCGTACCCTTATTCAGCATGGTTTTTGTGACGATCTCACATCGTCATATATTGGTAAGCAGAATTTATGACCGTTTTGTGTTGTGTCATGTAATGTATGACTGTCAACTGTTAATTAACGCTGACATGATCACTGCTGTCAAATTAATACATTCATTCCAGGCACATATTTTCAATGACTCATCAGAAAGAACTCATCATCTACATACAATCCATAGCATATACATCCATAGATGATCCAAAGCATAATACATTACACATGGGTTTAAACATCACAGAACTACAAGTTCCCAGTTTCAACACACAACTACCAAGTTCCAGGTTTCATCACACACAGTTGCAACATACCAACTGATGAACACAAGTTTGCAACCACAGAGGGCACATGTAGTTCCAATAACGACAAAGTTTGCTGTTGTAGCAATGCAGCAAAAGACTAGGCATCATCAACTCAATCAGTTGAACCTACCTGCCCCATCTTTCTGTAGATTCAGGACAGCTCGTAGTAGTGCATTAGTCTCTTCAAACTTGGACTGCATCCCCTTCATATCTTGTTGGGTCTGGCGTAGCAAATTTTGGTTTTCTTCAAGTGCAACTTGTTGAGCCTGAAGTTGTGCTTCCAATTGCTCCTGCTTCCTAGCAGCTACCTCTCTTTCTGCTTGGATTGTGGCCTCAAACTCAGAACGCAGTCGCGCTTCCGTGGCTGTAGTAGACCTGGCAGGCTTGGATTGTGGAGTCACACCGATGTTTGGAAGGAAGGTTGATGCAGGACTAATCTGGCTAAGACTGTCAGCAACAATCTGAGTGGGAGACTTCTGTGCTTCACCTTCTTCTGGTTCTCTTTCCTTCTCTGCAACCATATCCTCCTACATAGAATAATTCCACTTATAAGCTTCATTCAAGTACCAATCTGCAAATGACTTTACTAAATGACATGATTCAAAGTATTGAGCTTACATATATCTGATTTGCAAGCTCAGTACGACCATTTCGTGGACTAGTCATACATTCCCCAAAAAATTCAACAGCATCTGGTTCCCTGTTGTTGTACTTAGCCCTCTGCATCATTCATATAATTTGGATCTCAGTTTTTTCAGCTAAGGTAAAGACACACATACAGTTATAAAGGGGATACACAGGAACTGTTAGTTCTCATACCAGGCTGTATCGGTGGGCAATATAGGACCTAGCTCCAGTCTTTTGCTGAAGCCGAACTTGACCGCGGTTAAATTTATTCTTAGCACAAAGCTCCTGGAACAGAAATGTAGTATAGGGGGTTACATACAGATATATAGTTTATATTAGTGTTCTCATTAAAGATGAACAACTCTACAGGTAATCACTCCTAGAAAATTTCTTATCATTTTCACTTTGCAACGCAATAGCTCTAAACTCTAGTGCTTCTGTGTAGTAAATAGGTTTCTGAAGCAATAACTTATCTATCTTAGCACTCTAACCTTCTTCAAAAAAGCATATGCAGATATTAATCCTGACTATCAAATGATAATAGGAGGCAAATGCTAAGGTAACAGCCACTCTAAGTTATAAGATAGCAGACATTCTAAAGTAGTTTATTACAACATGTCTCTGCCATGTTCTACTAACTTGTAGCCATTAATTATTCTACAAATCTAGGTAATGCAAGCATGTTAGATAGGATTCAAAGAAAAATAGAAGGATAATGCAATCATGATGGACCTGAACTTTGGGATCACACCAATAGTCAACCAGCTTTTCCCATTGTTTTGCCTGCATATTAGGTGGACGTTCTTTGGCCAACAACTGTTCTCTTGTAAGTTCATCATCGAAGTACTTCCTTTTCAGGAGATACCTCTGCTGCTTTACTCCCTTCTTAATGATATCAGTGCATGCCGCTTTGCTTGGGCCATCATCCCCGACATCCACATCCAACCTTGACTGGAACCAAAAATGAATTAATGCTAACAATTATTGAAAAAGGAAACTTGTATATAATGTAAATGTTAGGGACAATGAAAAAGTTATCTCACCGCTACTTTCCTGAGAACTTTTGCTACTTCTTCCTGCCCCTCCCTATCTTTGTATTGTTTCCAAGATGTGTAGATAGGCAGGTTATCTCTAAGGGCAACACCACACTCTGATGCCAGTTTAGCAGCTTGAACAGGGACATCAGGTCTCAGCTTCCCTTCAGCCACCTGGATAGGCATCTTGTTTCCTCGTTTAAGCATGCTCTCTAAGCCATGAGGTTAGCCATTGCTACTGATGGATTTAACCCTTTCGGTCAGATGACTAATTCGTATAGCATCTGGCCAGTGATCGTGGTTCCTTACAATTTTCCACCATGGATGTGTATGGACCAATCAAATTATATGCTTTCTTTGATTATTCCGGGCAAGAAATCACCAGGAAAAGATTTCCATGTTTTTATGCAACCTTTGATGGCAGACATGCTTAAACTTTGGGAGGGTGTCTCTACTTATGATGCATATGAAGGTCAAGATTTCCAACTGCGTGCAACAATTCTATGGGGAATCCATGACTATCCTGCACTAGGCACCATGTTAGGCAGAAGCACTGGGGGTTACTTCGCATGTGTGCACTGTGATGAGAATCCATGCTCTGAGTGTCTGAGAAACAAAATTGGGTTAATAGGCCATAGACGTTTCCTCCCAAGTGACCATCCATGGAGGAAAAACACATCATTCAATGGCCACCATGAGAATAGAGAGCAGCCAAGGAAGTTCACAGCAGATGAGGTTATGGCAAGGGTGGATGCAGCATCCTATGTTCCAGGAAAACATCCTGAAAAGACAACCACAAGGAAACGACGACGACAAGGAGAACCAGTATGGCATGTGAAGGCTAGCTTGTATGATTTGCCATACTGGTCCAAAATGAAGCTGCAATACAACCTAGATGTTATGCACATAGAGAAAAACATTTGTGAAAGCATTCTAGCAACTCTACTATCTAATCACAATAAGTCAAAGGACACGGTCACTGCTAGACTAGATTTGGAAGACAGAGGTATAAGAAAAGAGCTTCATCTGGTGCAAGATGGTGATTCCTTCACAAAGCCAAGGGCTTGTTATGTTCTATCACCAGAAAAAAAGAAGAAGTTCTTGGAGTTTCTTAGAAATGTTAAATTTCCAGATGGCTATGCCTCTAACATATCAAGATGTGTCAATATGGAGGCAAAAACATTGAATGGGCTGAAATGACTGCCATATACTGTTGCAGAGAATTTTACCAGCTGCCCTTCGAGGGTTGGTGAGGAAAGATGTATACGAAACAATTGCTGAATTGGGTAGGTTTTTCAGAGAACTGTGTTCCAAGACTCTAAAGGTTGATAAACTACATCAGATGAAGGAGGATATTGTCATTAGCCTTTGTAAACTAGAGAAAATTTATCCTCCTGCGTTCTTCGATGTTATGGTTCACCTAGCAGTACACTTACCTAATGAGGCATTGCTTCGGGGTCCAGTTCAGTATGGTTGGATGTATCCCTGTTGACGTAAAATCCGCACCTCACGCCAAGCACACAGCAAGCCGAACAAGCTGGCTTCAAACGTGACCCGGGCTTTTGAATCCGGAAGCGTGCCAGTCAGTTTGCCTGAAAACTAACAAAGGGATAAAACGTTTAGATCAAAACCTGGAACGTGCCGGGTGAGACCAGACAGTTCCATATTTGCGGCGTCGAAGCCAATCTTGAAAGACATATAGCTACAGGGAAGCTATCTGTCGGCAGTTAAAACCACATTCGGCAATCGGCAAGGCATGCAGTGAATGTACTGCCGAATGCGTGACGTAGGCATGACGAAAGATCGGCTTTCAACCGAATGAACATTGTAACACATACTCATAGCCGATTAACGAGAAACAGAGCATGATAGATAAATAAAAGGGCGAAACATGATCATAAATTCGTAATAAACAAGGAATGCATAGGCCGAAAGCAGCACCCGTCGAGCATGACAACGAAACAAGTTAATCCACCGCATGATACGACTTGTTTGTGACCACACCACTAATCAGATTAGACCAATCCACCGCATGATACAATCTAACCATGAAAAGCTAAAAGCATTCAACGTTTAGTTACGAACCCACAACACAGTCACGAATTTACATTGAAACAAGAATGCATAGGCCGAAAGCAGCACCCGTCAAGCATGGCAGCAAACGAGTTAATCCACCGCATGATACAACTCGTTTGAGGCCACACCACCAATCAGATTAGATCAATCCACCGCATGATACAATCTAATCGTGAAAGGCTAAAAGCATTCATTGTCCAATGCAAACCCACGAACACACGTTCACTCGTGAGAGTACTGCCGAATACGGCTATTTAGCCGAATCGGGGTCCATGGCGAAGGAACAAGCTTTATCGGTAAAGATAAATCTATCAGATCGAATCGAATTCTAATCCACCGGATGATTAGCTCTAAGACGACCCAAAAACCTGCATCTACCGCATGATACCCGGTTCTGTCAAGACCTACACGATACCGACAAGTTCGAACCCGCGACACGTGGCAACCTAGATCGGTTTCGGATTCGGCTATAAAGGGATAAGTCGTCGCACCGTAAAGCAAAGCCGATTCTAGCCGATCTAGATTGGGCAAAGGTGTGTTGCATGAATTAAGCACATAGTAAAAACAGAGCAACACGGGGTAACTTAATGAATCTGCTAGATCTTGCCGAAATCTAACAGAGCCGATAACTTGGTCCATACTAGATCTTAGCCCACCGCATGGCTCATGACCTAACAGAGGAACCTTCTTGAAACCACAACTTAAATCCACCGGATGATACTAAGCATGGTAACAAGACTACTTGCATCAAAGCTTAAATCCACCGCATGATACTAAGCATGATACAAGGTTGCCGGTACTTACGGAGGTCGACGGATCGATGACTCCTCTCGAAGAACTCGACGACTCGACTAAAGGACTCGATGTTGGCACGGGGCCGGTTTGTTGTAAGATTGATTCGATCCTTTTTTACAGCTGCCATGGGTTTATATTTATACCCAGGTCTTGATACAACTCCTAGTCGGACACGACTACAACACTTGTTTCTAAAAATAAATGACGAATCCTCGTGCCCATATTGCTTTCCTTGTTCGAACCGGCCTTTTCCTTATGTTGATCCACGTCATCATGTCTTCCCGAATGCTACTACTCTTCGCCTGCGGAACAATGCCTCTGCCGAATGATGACGCATTCCCGACCGCAGAGTATCTCTGCCGAACGTTTCAGCCGAATGGCGACGCGTTCCCGACCGCAGAGCATCTTTGCCGAATGCTTCAGAAAAAACCCTTTTAGCCGAATGATATCCTTCTACCAAATCCGGCCCACATGTCAGCCTCTTCCTGGTGCCAATTTTTGGTGTCAACACATGCCCCTTCAATTTCGGGATAAAGGATACTTTTATCTCGGAATTGACCAGGAATCCCCAACATCTCCAGGCTGAGCCCGTTCGACATCCGTTTTCTGCTCCCAAATCCTCAGAGTGCGTTCTCAAACTCAAACCCTAGTTCGTCGAATCTTTCAAGCTCCGATCTTCAAATGGCGAACCAGGATCAAATTCTTCAAGTAAGCTCCGTTTTCTTCAATCGTATTCGGCATTACTCTTTTCAAGCTGCATTTTGAATCCCCGAATCGCTCCTCTTCCGTCCTCAACAGGCTCTGACCACTGAAATCCTGACCCCTACGGAGGAGCAATCCGCATCTTTCTTCCTCGGCCCTTCAGGGAACCCAGATCCCTCCGAAATTATTGCGGCCGAGTCTCAAAGGATCCCTTTCAAAACTTCACTGTCGGGACCTCACGAATGGCAGGACTCATTCAAGAACTGGCCTCTCCCCCCAATCGCCGGCTGGAGAAACTGGTACAAAAGGATTCTTGAAGATAAAAGCCCCCAGACGCAGAATTGGGACAGTCTTCGTATCTCTCATTGCTTGGAGCTTTCTCTAGCCGAAACACACAAGAATGAAAATCTCCTGATTGCAGCTTGTCACTTCTGGTCCAATGGCATGAATGCTTTTCTCTTTGGTCATGGACTAATGACCCCAACCCTGGCCGATGTCTACATGATAACCGGCCTGAACATCACAGGGATAACACACCCATACAGATACAAGGGTTCTTCCAAACAGACGGGGGTGAAAACCGGAGTTGGATATAAGAAATACATCCAGACTTACATGCACGATGGTCCTCTGTCTGATGTTGAATACAGGGCCTTCCTGAATATGTGGCTGTGCAGATTTGTTTTCTGTGGTAAAGCCAATGAGCCAACTCTGAATCACATAGTAATGGCTGAAGACTTGGCTGCAGGCACACTTATCCCTCTCGGGAAATATCTCTTGGGAAGTGTCTATCACATGCTCCATCAAACCATTTATCAGATGCACACCAACAAGAAAATTTCCTGCGTCAATGGTCCCTGGTGGTTCGTCCAGATGTGGCTGCAATTGTACATGCACCAAATTGTCTCCATTGACCTCAACAGCCGACACTTCCCCTCGGTTAATTACCAGGAAGCAGAAGCCCAGAGCACCAAAGGCTGTTAAACCTATGGGGAAGCAGCCTCCACTATTGCTATCAACAAGAACATTGGGGAACTGTTTGAACTTTTCTTCAAAGGCTTTGCCAATCCCCTCTGGTTCCCATACATGGACAATGACAGCCTCACTTTTCCTTGTGAATTTAGCTTTGAAACTGGATGCATAGATGTAGAGTCCACAGCAATTTTTAATACTTTTATTCGGCCTTGCATCTTACCAGCCGAATTTTGTGGAGGAAGGCTGGTTCAAAGTTCATATGAATATTACCAGCCGAATACAGTAGCCAGACAATTAGGATGTGGCCAAGTGCCCCCAAGACTATTCTTCCATGAATTCCTCAAGCCTAGGCAGATCATCAAAGGCTCCACAGAAACAAGAAGAATTTTTGATTATAAGTGTTGTGCAGCCATCTATCAGATTGAACCCTTTGTGCCAACAGCACTTGCTCATTCTTCTTTTACTCTTTGGTGGCAAGAAGTCCATGATCACATTTTTAATGTACCAGTCCACCCTCTCTGCCTTGATTTGATGCCTGATTATCAGCCGAATTCAGAGGTAAACATGCTTATAATCCATTTGTTTTTCCACTGACATCCTCTTTCATCGACTTTCAACTCTGTTATCTTGCAGGACATAGTCCTTGCCCCTCTGGCCAGAGCAATTGTATATAACACTGCAGGCCCAATATCTATTCTGGGGCATCATTCTCCCTCTTTGGCTCAAATAATGTCTAGGCCTGCCAACCTGGATCCAACTCTTGCTGCACCACCTGCTGCCAAGAGAAAAATTTCTTCTCTAACTGCCCCTTCATCTATAAAGAAGAAAAGAACAAGCAGCAAGATAATCGCACAGGTCAAATTTCCTCTTCCTCGAGTAAAAAATGCTAATTTCATTCCGCTCATTTCTGTTCCTTTATGATTTCAGGCCAAATCACAACAATTGGCCATTAGCACAGGACCTGCCGATACTTCAGTGATCAGTAAAATTTTTACCATCTTGTCTTTTAAAATTCTTTTTCATCGGCACTAACTTTCTTTCAGTCACAGAGCAAACTTCAATGGATCCAATCTCGGAGAGCTCCTCTTTTCATCAAGAAACAGCTTCAGCTTTACCTGATGTACCTCAGCTAGAAGCCTCATCTCCATCAAAGAACCTTCCAAGCTCTCCTCAGCATGATACACAAGAACCTTTACCTGAGCTTGAGCCACCCTCTCTTTCCATCCAAGAGATCAGAAATGAGGTAAAGATAATTTCCCAGTCTCCCCAGTTCTTTATTCAATGGATAATCACTAATTCGGCAATATCTTTTTCCAGGAGAAAATAACTTCATCACCCAGTTACTCATTTCCCTTGGATGATCTTGTTGCCGAACAAGCAGAGGAAATTTCCTCTAGTCAGACTTTATCAGAAGAAACCCAAGCAAAACTAAAGGAAATTTTCTCCTTTCTGCACAAAGACATCCAGGATCAAGTCAAGGATGCTGATCTTCTGAGAGATATGCTCGAGCCCATTGAACACAACCTTCCCGTTGACATTCAAGCTTCCTTGGAACCAATCTCTAAATTAGATCAACAATTTGCTGCAGTCAGACAGGCTCTGAAAGATCAATCTTTACAACCAGCTTTAGAGCAAAGAAGAGCCATAGCTAAGCAATCCTTGAAAGATCTGCATACTCAAGCTCAAAGTAACAAAGAATTGTCAGCTAGACTGCAGTCAACACTTGATCTGAAGAGGACCAGAAAAGCTGAACTAGAAGCCGAACTGAGAGTCCTGTCAGCCGAAATCGAGGCTGACGAGAAGAAATTAGCCGAACTCCCTGATCTGACAGAGAGGATTCGAAAGGAAGCATCGGCAATTCTAACTGAAGACAAACAACTTAAAGCGAAGCTCTCTGCTCTGGAAAAAACCCAAGAAGCAGGCAAAAATCTTTTGGAGACCATTAATAGAATGATATCTGATGCCAAAGATGTAATCTCCAAGTACTTGGGTGTGTAATTGTATTGAATATTTAATTTAGCCGAACGTCTTACCAACTTTGCAGTTTTTTCACCAATTTTTGCTTTCTCTCCATTGTGGGTAACTCATTCGGCAAAGCTGATTTTAATAGCATCAGACCCGAAAACGCTTCAACTATGACATAGCCGAATCTCATCCAGTCAAAGCCGAATATGACTCGATAAGAATCCCAAACGACATGAGAACCGATCGGCTGGAAAATCCTTTCCTCCTTCCTAACTCTTCGGAATATGCGCCACGATTTTTGGCCACGATCTCCTTTGCGAGTTCTATAAATAAACACCCAGGCAGCCCACAGTTTCTTCACCAAGTTCTTCGTCTTCCAAGTTCTTGCCGACTCAAGCCATTCTTTTCTCCATCCACAGTAACTCCGAGGAACTTTCAATGGCTGACAACAACAGAAGGCGCCCGGCCGCCGATGAGGCCGAAGGAAGTCGCGCCGGCGCTCGCCGCAGGTGAGTAGCTGCTTGCTTCTCTCTATTCTTCTCGAGATTTCCTCCCTCTTTCTTGACGAATCTCTTTGTTCTTTCAGGGTAATCCAATGGATTGCCGGCGCTGGCGCGCCAGTCGCAGCTCCAGCCGCTGCTCCTGCGGCATCTTCGAGTTCGTCTAATCGATCTCTCGAATCGGACGACTATCGCTACACGGACGGCGATGCCCGCCGATTCAAGGCGGAGCGCGACGACTCTCGTCGCGAACTGGAAGCTATCTCCAAGCAAGCCGGGATTGCTGACCTCGAATGGCAGCACGAGCGCAAGCAACTGCTCGAAGTCATCGATGGTAAGTCCTGCAATCTGCTCAATCTCGATCTCATCCCCCGAATGATATTAATCTGTTGCCCCTTTTGTAAACTTGCAGCGCGTGATGCTGAACTCGATCGACTGAAGGCGCTGGTGGAGGAGCTGGCGAACAAGGTGAATGCTCCTGGGGACACACCAGAGGCTCGTCTCGGTGCGGTAGCGGGCCGCATCGACGAGGTGGCCTCGCACGGCATCCGTCTGGGCACTGCCGCAGGCCTAGTCGCCATGTCGACGCACACCAATACCGACTACTCCAGGCTACCAACCGGCTTCGCTAATGGTAACCCGGAGGAGATCGACGACATCGAAGCTTCCATAGATCGCCTTGACGCTCATGGCGCCGCCATTGCCGATTCCATTCATCCTCAGTCCGTTTTGAACAAGCTATTCCATTAGTTTGTACTAGGGATTTATGGAATTTCGGCAATAAAACTTATCTTTTGTAATCTTGCATGAATCATCTGATGTAGTATATTTTGTGCTAAGGGCAATACATTCAGTACTGGCCATTTTCCTTTTCTGTTAACATTTGTTCTGAAGGCGATTTCTTCCCGAATATCGGCTGTTCGGCAAATTAATATATCAATCACCGATCGATTTCAACACTGGGATAATACCCCTTCAAATATCTTCCATTTATAGCAGAAGCAAATTCTTCTCCCAATAATGTCTTCAAAATATATGCATTTCCAGGCATGCATCTAACCACTCTGAAAGGACCTTCCCAATTTGGAGACCACTTGCCGAATGCTGCATATTTGGTTCCAATCGGCAATATTGCTTTCCAAACTAGATCACCTTCTGTGAATTGCTTAACTTTCACCTTCTTGTTGTAGTACTTAGCAACTCGCATTTTGTTCTTTTCAATATTCTCCAAGGCCCTGAGACGAATCATATGCAAATCTTCTAATTCGTCCATCATTAAATCATTATAATCTTTAGAAATTAAATCCTTTTGCAACTTTATTCTCCTTGAGTCTAATTGTATTTCCCATGGCAAGACAGCATGATGCCCATATACCAACTCATAAGGAGACGTCTGTGTAGCCCCATGTGGAGCCATTCGGTAAGCCCATAAAGCCTCATTGAGTACCGAATGCCACTTTCTCGGCTTCTGATCAATCTTCTTCTGTATAATTTTAATCATAATCTTGTTAGAAGCCTCTGCCTGACCATTAGCTTGGGCATAATAAGGAGAAGAATTTAACAATTTGATGCCCATACTCTCAGCAAAATCTCTGAATTCTGAAGATGTAAATTGAGTCCCTTGATCAGTGGTGATTGTCTGAGGAATCCCAAATCTGTAAATGATGTGTTCTTTAACAAATTCAACCATATTCTCCGACGTCACCTTCTTTAATGGAATTGCCTCAACCCACTTGGTAAAATAATCGGTTGCCAAAAGCACAAACTTATGCCCCTTGCTAGATGGAGGATTTATTTGGCCAATCAAATCTATTCCCCATCCTCTGAATGGCCATGGCTTGACAATGGGATTCAAAACCGATGCCGGAACTCTCTGAATGTTTCCAAATTTCTGACAGTCTTGACATCCTTTATAATATTCAAAACAATCTTCCAACATTGTCGGCCAGTAATATCCAGTTCTTCTAATAACCCACTTCATTCGGTAGGCCGATTGATGTGCTCCACACAACCCATCATGTACTTCACTCATCAGCCTTTTTGCTTCTCCATGACTTAAGCAATGTAACAGCACTCCATCCAGGGATTTATAATACAAATTATCATCAAGAAGAACAAATTTTAAAGCTTTATACCTGAGCTTTCTAGAAACCTTTCGGGATGGATTCTCCAGATAATCGGCAATCTCTTTTCTCCAATCATCTTCTGCCAGATTACTCCCGAATGCATATACATCATTAGCAAAAACTTCTCGAAGTTCTTTATAACCTGATGCACTTTGGGCCAATCTATTTGCCTCTCCATTATCCCCTCTAGGAATGTGTTGTAGAATTACTGACCGAAAGCTCTTCAATATTTCTTTGCATTCTTCATAGTAATTCCTCAAGGTATCACTTTTGCACTCATATTCACCATTCAATTGTTTTATAACCAATTCTGAATCTCCAAAAATTTCAACCGCAATGGCCTCTGCTTCTTTCAAATATTGGAGCCCTTTGAGCAACGCCTCATACTCAGCTTGATTGTTAGTAACAGCAGATTGAATAGGAACAGCAAACTCAAATGTTTCTCCTTTGGGTGAAATTAATAAGATACCTGCTCCACCACCTTTGTTGCATGAAGATCCATCGAAGAATAACACCCAAGGAACAATGTTAAGCAAATCTATCGATGTATCATGATGTTCAGTAATGAAATCGGCAATTATCTGTCCCTTAACAGCCTTTGCCGATTCAAATCTTAATTCAAATTCAGACAAAGCTAAAATCCATTTGCCAACCCTTCCGTTCAAAATTGGCATAGACAACATGTGTTTTATCACATCAAACTTTGAATACACAATGCATTCGGTATGTAGTAAGTAGTGCCGAAATTTTGTACAGGAGTAGTAAACACATAAGCAAAGTTTCTCTATAGCCGAATACCTTGTCTCTGGATCTAGTAACTTTCGGCTAAGGTATGCAACTACTCTTTCCTTCCCTTCAAATTCTTGAATGAGGGCCGATCCAATAGTTTGGGCATCGGCCGCCACGTACAACTTGAAAGGCTTGTTCAATTGTGGAGGCACCAATACTGGTGGCTTCTTCATGTACTCCTTTATTTCATCAAAAGCCTTCTGTTGTTCGTCACCCCATACAAACTTTTGATCCTTTTTTATTTTCAACAGTGAGGAAAAGGGCAACACCTTTTGTGATAAGTTTGATATGAATCTTCTCACAAAATTTATCTTGCCAAGCAGCGATTGTAGTTCTTTAAGATTAGTTGGAGGAATAATTTCATCAATTGCCTTCATGCTTTTCTTACCAACTCCTATTCCTCCTTCATGTACCAAAAATCCCAGAAACTCTCCAGCCGAAACTCCAAAAGCACACTTATTCGGGTTCATCTTAAGCCCATGTTTTCTGGTGCATTCTAGAGTTTTTCTTATGTCGGCCAAATGAGACTCATGATCCAATGACTTGATCACCACATCATCAATATATATTTCCACAACCTTGCCGATCAACTCATGAAAAATATAATTCATAGCCCTTTGATAAGTTGCACCGGCATTTTTTAATCCAAAGGTCATGACAACCCACTCAAACAACCCTATGTGTCCAGGACACCTGAAAGCTGTCTTTACTATATCTTCCAATGCCATATAAATCTGATTGTATCCCGCGTTACCGTCCATGAAACTGAGCACTTTGTATCCAGCAGCAGCATCAACCAATGAATCAGCAATAGGCATTGGATATCCATCCATGGGTGTAGCCTTGTTTAGGTCTCTAAAATCTATGCAAACCCTCATCTTTCCATTTTTCTTATAGACAGGAACAATATTAGAGATCCAATCCGCGTATTTACAGGGCCGAATGAAATTTGCATCTAGTAATCTTTCAATTTCCTTTTTCACATCGGCCAACACTTCTTCCTTGTAGATTTTTCGGGGTGGTTGCTTGTAAGGCCTGTATCCAGGTTTGATTGGCAACCGATGCTCAACAATAGAACGGTCCAGACCGGGCATCTCCGAATAATCCCAAGCAAAGCAGTCCTTGTATTCCTTTAACAATGTCACCAACTTTTCTTTGAAAACCGAATCCAAGTTAACACTGATAAATGTCGGCCTTGGCTTATCACCATCTCCAATGTCCACTTCTTCTAATTTATCGGCCGACATAAATCCACGTCCTAATTTTCCATCAGTTCCATCAATTGGATTCTCCATCAAAAATTACTATGAGAGCCGACTGCTTCGATTGGCTGCTGATCACTGCTGGCTGGTGCCACAGGACCTTCTCCCCAGTCTTTACCTGAGAAACAGTCTATGCCTTGATACTCCCAGAAAGCTGGTTCCATATTTGCCACGCTTATTGAATCATCTGCTTGGACAATCTCCACCTCATCATCTATCCACTGAATAAGCTGTTGATGCATAGTAGATGGAATACAACAATTCGCATGAATCCAATCTCTTCCAAGCAGCAAGCTATATGCCCCTTTGCCCTCAATGACAAAGAAGGTCGTAAGCAGAGTCTTGGACCCAATCATCAGATCAACGTGCACGCATCCCTTGGTGTCCGAAGGATTTCCAGCAAAATCATTTAGAATTATGCTCGTTGGTGTCAAATCTCTAAGGCCCATACCAAGCTTCCTGAATGTGGTATATGGCATTACATTGACAGCAGCTCCTCCATCGACAAACATCTTGGTCAATGGTTTGCCATTAACATATCCCTTCAAGTACAGTGGCTTCATGTGCCGATTCTGGGTTGGCTTCTCAAAAACAGCTTGTTTGTTCAACATCAATGGTGCCATTAACCCAAATTGTTCGGCATCGTCTATATCGGGCAATACCTCTTCCTGTACAATTTGGTTAGCTGGAGCCATGAATTCATTCGGCAGAAAACATACCATACATGTAGGAGCCGAATGACAATGCTCGTCAGGCCTGTTTTTTGGGAGCCATATTGATTTCACCCTAGGCCTTGCTTGCTTTAATTCTTGATTCCTCAGGCGCTGAACTCTTCTCTTCTGACTCCTTCTTAAACCAGGTGGACACCACTGTCCTTTCTGCCAAACATACTCACGATCTTCTTCCTCATGATCAATCCATCTGCAATCAGCATGTCTCTTTCTTGGTTGATCATCAAAACGCCGATCATCATTAGGATGCACCCTACCAATTCTTTCATGGACAGACCGGCGATTGGTAACATTTTGCCTATGTTCGACATACCCATTATTGCACTCAGGACAGTTATTCCTCGTAGGCAGCTTTAAACCTTCGTTCCAGCAATGTCTGAAGAATGCACACCCCCAATGCGCACGTTCCTGCTCTCGAGCATACTCTTCTTGTTCTTCCTCAAACCTTTCTTCTTCACGCCTTCTTTCCTCCTCTTCGTATTCACGCCTTTGAAAACGCTCTTTTTCTTGCTGACGCTGCCATTTGTTGAGGAGAATACGTGTAGTAACTCTGGGTTTAAAGGATTCGCCCACTTCAATTCGGCTATTCGGGAACCGAAGATTTTTCTGGCGAATCTGTTCCATTGTGATCTGCCGAGCGGGATCAACTGAACCATCCTGCTTTGCCTTCTTTGAGGTTAAAACCTTCAATTTTCCCTTTTCTCCAGATGGAACAGCATTCACCATATTAATCGAGAACCCGATCATATTCTGAGGGAAAGGGTTACTGTCCAGTTTCATCTTGTTGTCGAATTTCAGATGTCCTTCCTGGATAGCTTTCTGAATCTTCATCCTAAAGACTCTGCATTCATTAATGGAATGAGAATTTCTATCATGAAACCCACAGTACCTCTTATCTTTCACTCCATCGGGCCGAAGCATAGAATGCCCCTCTGGCAATTTGATTCGGCCTTCTTTCACCAGGAACTCAAATAATTTGTCTGCCTTAGTCACATCAAAATCATATGTTCCCTTCATCTGTTTGATCCATCTCTGAGTCATTGTAACTGGTTCTTTGCTCCACACTATCTCTGCTGCAGCTATTTCCTCGCTATCTTCATATTCATCTTCTTGATCTGCTCTTTCAAGGAATTGGTTATAGATGTCAGCTACATCATTATTTTTGGCAAATCTGACATCTTTCTTGAAACCATATGCCTGGTTACTCATCAAGGCCAATCTGTGCGACAATTGGCCCAAGTCATCAAACTCCATCCCGAATAGCTTCTCCCGAATGGCAGGCAACATGCCAGCTACAGCCATACCGGCCAGTTGATCATCAGGTATGTTCAGAGAAAAGCACATACTCTTTGTTTCCCTAAATCTCCTGAGGAACTCTGTAGGTGTTTCATTATTCCTCTGCCTTAAGCTGGTCAAATCAACCAACTTTTTCTCGGTGCTGCCAATGTAGTAATGAGCATGGAATTTCTGTTCCAGGTCTTTCCAGGTGCAAATCGACTGAGTAGGCAAAGAAGCAAACCATGTAAAAGCTGGACCCGTCAGTGACAAAGGAAAGTATCTGATTCTGAAAGCCTCATCTGCCGAAGCCTCTCCAAGCTGCATCAGATATCGAGCTATATGTTCCACAGTACTTGTATCATCTTGTCCTGAGAATTTAGTAAACTCTGTAGGCACCTTGACTCTATTCGGCAATGATACCCTTTGGTACCATTCAGGGAAAGGAGACGAGTACATGTATCCCTGATTTTTAGGCTTCAGACCGAATTGATTTTGCAATACATCAGTCATTTTTTGCACCATGAGGTCGATATTGGTATCTTGATTCCCTGGTCTTCCAGCAAGCATACCTGCAGTACCAACATATCCAGGATTCGGGAGAGCGTCGATAGCATTGCAATCCATAAACTCTGAATATCCGTTTCCATACAAATCTCTCTGCAGCCTGTTGTTCAAGGGAGATATCTTGTAAGCAGAAGCAGGCGGATTCCCTGTGGTGCCGAATGCCATATCACCGTATGTGCGAGCTTTCGGCAGTGCAAGCTGGGGATCTTGCCGAATCGGTTGTCCATTTATATCTTTAGCACCAGAACCTCCAGTTTCATCAGCATTTCCTTTACCATGTGGTTTCTGAACTGGTGCTTGAACATTGAAGTATGTCGGACCACCCAATTGCCCATGTATCTGCTCAAAGGGTTTATCCACATGCTGACCAAAAATGCTTATCATTATATGCCGAAAACTGTTTAAGAACGCAGCATTGTGATTGGTCATTGTCTCTCCCAAAGCTTTGTATAACAAGCCCGAGAATCTCTCCCTCTCTTCTTCTTCAGTAAGATCAGATTGTCCAGGAAGGAGAACTCTTGGCAGATCAGACTTGAGAAAAGGTGCACCACTCCTGTTCTTGGCGAAAGACAGTAAGCATTTGTTAATGAATTGGTTGGCAGCAACCTTTACCATCTGTTGATGTTCTTCAGACAACTCTTCCAAAGTGACATCCATGATGTCGCTCAACTCAGGCATCTTGAAAACTTGTGTGTGTCCCACCAGGCGTGCCAAAAAGTGTGTTGACGTAAAATCCGCACCTCACGCCAAGCACACAGCAAGCCGAACAAGCTGGCTTCAAACGTGACCTGGGCTTTTGAATCCGGAAGCGTGCCAGTCAGTTTGCCTGAAAACTAACAAAGGGATAAAACGTTTAGATCAAAACCTGGAACGTGCCGGGTGAGACCAGACAGTTCCATATTTGCGGCGTCGAAGCCAATCTTGAAAGACATATAGCTACAGGGAAGCTATCTGTCGGCAGTTAAAACCACATTCGGCAATCGGCAAGGCATGCAGTGAATGTACTGCCGAATGCGTGACGTAGGCATGACGAAAGATCGGCTTTCAACCGAATGAACATTGTAACACATACTCATAGCCGATTAACGAGAAACAGAGCATGATAGATAAATAAAAGGGCGAAACATGATCATAAATTCGTAATAAACAAGGAATGCATAGGCCGAAAGCAGCACCCGTCGAGCATGACAACGAAACAAGTTAATCCACCGCATGATACGACTTGTTTGTGACCACACCACTAATCAGATTAGACCAATCCACCGCATGATACAATCTAACCATGAAAAGCTAAAAGCATTCAACGTTTAGTTACGAACCCACAACACAGTCACGAATTTACATTGAAACAAAAATGCATAGGCCGAAAGCAGCACCCGTCAAGCATGGCAGCAAACGAGTTAATCCACCGCATGATACAACTCATTTGAGGCCACACCACCAATCAGATTAGATCAATCCACCGCATGATACAATCTAATCGTGAAAGGCTAAAAGCATTCATTGTCCAATGCAAACCCACGAACACACGTTCACTCGTGAGAGTACTGCCGAATACGGCTATTTAGCCGAATCGGGGTCCATGGCGAAGGAACAAGCTTTATCGGTAAAGATAAATCTATCAGATCGAATCGAATTCTAATCCACCGGATGATTAGCTCTAAGACGACCCAAAAACCTGCATCTACCGCATGATACCCGGTTCTGTCAAGACCTACACGATACCGACAAGTTCGAACCCGCGACACGTGGCAACCTAGATCGGTTTCGGATTCGGCTATAAAGGGATAAGTCGTCGCACCGTAAAGCAAAGCCGATTCTAGCCGATCTAGATTGGGCAAAGGTGTGTTGCATGAATTAAGCACATAGTAAAAACAGAGCAACACGGGGTAACTTAATGAATCTGCTAGATCTTGCCGAAATCTAACAGAGCCGATAACTTGGTCCATACTAGATCTTAGCCCACCGCATGGCTCATGACCTAACAGAGGAACCTTCTTGAAACCACAACTTAAATCCACCGGATGATACTAAGCATGGTAACAAGACTACTTGCATCAAAGCTTAAATCCACCGCATGATACTAAGCATGATACAAGGTTGTCGGTACTTACGGAGGTCGACGGATCGATGACTCCTCTCGAAGAACTCGACGACTCGACTAAAGGACTCGATGTTGGCACGGGGCCGGTTTGTTGTAAGATTGATTCGATCCTTTTTTACAGCTGCCATGGGTTTATATTTATACCCAGGTCTTGATACAACTCCTAGTCGGACACGACTACAACACTTGTTTCTAAAAATAAATGACGAATCCTCGTGCCCATATTGCTTTCCTTGTTCGAACCGGCCTTTTCCTTATGTTGATCCACGTCATCATGTCTTCCCGAATGCTACTACTCTTCGCCTGCGGAACAATGCCTCTGCCGAATGATGACGCATTCCCGACCGCAGAGTATCTCTGCCGAATGTTTCAGCCGAATGGCGACGCGTTCCCGACCGCAGAGCATCTTTGCCGAATGCTTCAGAAAAAACCCTTTTAGCCGAATGATATCCTTCTACCAAATCCGGCCCACATGTCAGCCTCTTCCTGGTGCCAATTTTTGGTGTCAACAATCCCATAGAGCGAAGATTGGGCACCTTTAAGCGTTTCATCCGCAATAGAGCAAGACCTGAAGGATCTGTTGCAGAGGCATACACTGCATATGAGTGTCTAACCCAATGCTCAACATATTTCAGTGACATTATTACTAGGTTCACAAGACCTGAGAGAAACTTAGATGGAGGACAGAACATCTTACCCAATGATTCTTCCATTTTTGCACATAGTATTAATCTGTTGGGTGCTTCTACACTTCATAATCAAGATAATGACTATGATTCCATGGCTTGGTTTGTTCTAAATAATTGCCAAGAGGTTGATGAGTATAAAGAGTAAGTAAATTATGCCATTTCATTTCTGTCAGCCTTATTTTAGAGTAGAAATCCTCTTTGCAGCCTTATTTACTATTAATAATTGAAGTAAACTAACCACCTTCTTTGCAGCATGTATAGGGCACAGTTGGAACAGCAACAGGTCAACAATATTGAGAAAATGATATAAACACAATTTTCAACATGGTTTGAGAAACATGTATGCTCATCTTGTTTCCTTCAGCTTACCTATTCATTCTTGTTTCCTGCAGCTTACCTATTTGTTATTGTTTCCTGCAGCTTACCAGTCTAAAAAATGAAGGCACAAGTGTTGATGAAGACCTGTACTCACTCGCATGTCGACCTAATAGGCGTGTGCGTTCATACTCAGCGTGTATAATTAATGGGGTACGGTACCACACAATGGCTCGTGAGGAACAAAGGAAAACACAGAACTGTACCATTAAGACTTTAGGTGAGCACAAAGGTCATATTATTGATTACTATGGGAAAGTGAAAGAAATTATTGAGTTGAATTACACTGAAAACAGCAGAGGACCTAGATCTATTATCTTATTGCGGTGTGAATGGTACAATCTTGAGGGAAAGACATACCAAATGAAAGATGATGGTTACTTCAAAAGCATTAACATTGAAGGTCGATGGTATAAGGATGATCCATTCATTCTAGCCACAGATGCATCACAGGTATTTTTCTTGGAAGATACCAAGTTGGGTGATAGTTGGCGAGTTGTACAAGATTTTGGCCACTGACATATATATGATGTTGAAGGGGCCGCCCAAAATCAAGAAATCCATGAACAAGTACAGATGAGATCTCAGGAGGCATACCAAGAGGAAACTACTTCACCGGAAAATTGTGCTATCCAAGACATTGGTCCTGATACGGATTGGTTGCAACATAATCAACCAGGAAGCCCTGTTAGTGCACACCTTCTTCAGAGCATCCGTGCAAATCAAGGAACACCTGAACGTGGAGAAACATGGAGTGAAGATGAAGATGATACCTTCCTCGAGTACCATAGTCTTGACGAAGCGAGTATATCAGAAGATGACAGTGATGATGACTGACCTTGTACCTGATTCATGCTACTGAATTTGTATCTGAATGTTGAGCTTGCTAGAGGTTTTAGTGAACCAAGACCTCGTATGTCAAATTTGAGAACCTTTGTATCTGAATTTGCATATGTAATTTGTATGCCTTGCTGCATTTGTATCAAGACCTTTGTATCTGAAATTTGTGTCTGAATTTATGCCTGAACCTTTGTATGTGAATTTATGTCTGAAATTCTCAACCATTACCTTGTATGCAATGGTTCTGTTAAAATGAAATTATGTTGTATGGAATGGCTATGTTACATGCTGCCAAAATTTTAATGGATACATTTTGCTAGCAATCATTTCATGTTTAGGTTATATGCTGTCAAAATTTTAATCGACATATTCTGCTGCCAAGGATTTCATGGAATGTACATAGTTTCTCACAAAATGCATTGGCTGCAAGTAACATACATTCTGCCAAATTTTCATCCAAAGTTTTTTGTTGACAACAATTTTCATCCAATATTGGCACATAATGTTTCACACTTGAATAAACTGCATTGCTTGAAAAAAGAACTAGATTGCATTGATTGACCATCAACTACATTGTTTTGCTTGAAAAAACATCAGATTGATCATACGTTACAAAAGCCTAGACCAATTGCACTGGATTGCATATAATTCATACTACACTTCATAACCTACCAAGACTAAGATACATTAGGTGGTGAATTTCACCTACCTTTCTGGTTTCCAACATACATCACCACACAGCCAAGACAAAATGCTAAAAGAATCACCAAAATGTTGAACTTCCACTTCAGATTGTCCAACTTGGCCTCAATCTTCACTTTAGCAGCCTGCATATTCATGACCATTCTCCCAGATGATGCATCTTCTACCTCTTTACCTTCATCACCAACGTCCACTGCAGGGGATCAAGGGGAGCCCTGTTTCCTTACCAAGGGGATACGGCACCACATCCCACCTCGACCTGCTTGGCTCCAGATGGCGCTCAACCTGCCTCCCACCATGGATGGACGCTCCAGTAGGCCGCGATTGACTATCTGAGCTTCCCCACTTGGACATGGCGTCGTCTTCGCCGACCGACGCTCGCCAAGAGCCCACCCGCCCGCGCTCCACCAGGCTACCCGCCAAGCTTCGCCTGCCCACCGCACTCAGTCCATCCCCCCGCCGGCTGCTGCGCTCCGCTCATCCAGATCGACACCGCCGGCGGCAGCTATGGAGTGGGGGATTTTGGGGAATAAATGAATAGGTCAACGGCGCAAGGGGTCATGGTGGGTCCATATGGCCTGGCAGGTATATTCCCACTAAGGGTCGTCATATTTGCAAAAACATTCAGTGATGCTCCATTGTTGTCACATTAGGACAACTCTTGCCGTCCCAAATTAACAACCGTCAGTCAGATACCTCACAGCCATATTTTATGACGGTATTGGATACCTATATGTGACGAACAAAAAACTATCGTCATATATAGTTTAGAGCGTCCTAACTTTATGACCCTTCCTATCATGGCGTCATATTATGACACATTGTATGACGATATTCCTCCCCGTCATGAGCATTTTCGTCATAGAAGGTTGGTTTTCTTGTAGTGAAAAATTGATTAATTAGGCTTAAAATTTTCGTCTCGCAGAGTACAACAAAACTGTGCAGTTAGTTTTTGATTTCATCTACATTTAGTACTCCATGCATGGGCCAACATTTTGATGTGATGGGAATCTTCTTTTTGCATAGTGAACTTCGGGGTTGCTTTTGGGAACTAAACAAGGGCTAAACTTGAATCTGCAATAAAAAAGAGTAACATAGCCCTTGATCTTATTCACACATATCTATTGTACTTTTTGGTTTCAATAAATTGATGGATGATTTTGTCTATTGTATGATTGCTACAGACACCACAAATCATATACATTCTTTTTATTTTTTTAAGAAACATGGTACATGCACACATGCATGTATTTGTTGTGATTTTGTTTCATCAAATTGATGATTTTGTCTGTTGTATGATTGCTTTGGGATGAGTTGCTATGGCCAAAATATAAATCATATAACATTTTTTGAAACACAGTACGTACATACACAAGCTTATTTGTTGTGATTTTGTTTCATTAAAATGGGTATGCATAAACATAACATTTTGTTGTATGATTGATTTGGGCTGAGTTATTATGACCACTTTACAAATCAAATACATTTTTTAGAAACATGGTAAAATACATATGCTCACACATATGCACAAATCACATAACATATTCTTTAGATTGAAGAAGTCACCATAACTGACGAGCGCGTCACTATTTTATAGCAAGTTTGCCTACCAGTGGAAGAAAATGCCAGCTCTTGTTGTAGCCCATGTGCCCTGAGTTCATGAATTTTGATTTTGCCTTTCCAGTTTTGATTAGTCCATTGCTGAAAATTTTTTCTACGCGTTAAGTTGAAACACCACGCTTCTTGTACCTCTTATTCCAAATTCTATTTGAGCATTTTATATTTAAAAGAGTAAATTACATACACTATACAACAACTTGTAATGTTGTATTACTTTAGTCCATCAAGTTACAAAACACGCAATCGCATACTACAACTAGTTTGCTATGTGCATATACCGTCTCAAGTACATCATGCCAACGTGTTTCATCATGGTGAAAGTATGATATGGATTGCAGATGGTTTAGTTGGTATGCATGAACTGGTCGGGCTTTTTTTTGTGAAAATAAATGCCATTACATTCACTCTTTTTTGCAAATAACACATACTATGTACATGCGCCTATTCTTTTTTAGTCTTTTTCTCTCTCCTATCCTTTTGCCCACCAACGGACAACTCCTATGTTTGAATCTTTTATTTATGTTCCCTCTTCCTTGCCAAGTCTGGTAATTTGATCCTTCTGCAACTTGATTTCATCACCAAATTCTATGACTAATCAGTAGGCTAGAAAAAGGAAAAAATTACCGTTGCAATGCAAAATTCTGGTAGAAGTCAATTGTACCAATTTTGATTAGTTCTATACACATAACCCCTACCTATTTCTGTTGCATCACTGAAAACCTTATCCAATTATTTTGATCACAGAAATCAAGACAAAAGCGGCGGCGACATGGTGGGTCCAAGGCAATCAGCGACCAGATTTTTGGGGGCAATACCACATAACATGACAATTGTGTTTAGACTACCAATAATTTTTGTGTTGCTACTACTATTTTTCTGATCTTATTGTATTTTTATTCAATCTTGATTCTAATATTTTAACGGAATTATTCTTACACAATTCTTACTTTGTTCCTCTGAAGGCGGACTATTACTTTGTGCATCCAATTAGTTGCTCATATACAAGATGAACCTGCACCATCAACAAAAGCAATGGACAGCTATAGGGATCTAGGGATTTATTTCCAAAATAGGAAAAAGCGCAGCCCACATATCTCCAATAAACTACAACTGAACTATCCGGCAAGGCGGCAATACACATCATACTACCACGTGCCAAAAAAATGTTGATGTAGTGCATTTAGGACCGTATAAGCACATAACAAACTACTTGTAGTATGCAATTACACGTTTTGCAACTTGATAGACTAAAGTGATACAACATTACAAGTTGTTGTATGATGGGTATAATTTACTCTATTTAAAATCTAGATTCTAGAACCTAGACTACACTCCTGGCTACTACAGGCATTAACAGTCATTTCAGCCAATACAACAGAGCTGGAGATGTCGAATTTTCTATATGAAAGAATTATGAGTGTAGAAATATAGTTTTCAATAAAAAATAGAGCACTACAATCAAACTATATCAATGTAGTGTAGATTTGTTTTAATGTTTTGGTTAAATTGTATAGTTTATCCAACTTAGCAACCTACATAATCCTTTGTC
Source organism: Echinochloa phyllopogon (assembly GCA_033239725.1). Taxonomy (NCBI): domain Eukaryota; kingdom Viridiplantae; phylum Streptophyta; class Magnoliopsida; order Poales; family Poaceae; genus Echinochloa; species Echinochloa phyllopogon. The sequence continues at coordinate 10,473,053 of BTCW01000010.1, read as the reverse complement.
ATGGAGTATTAATATAATGTATTGTGACTCACTGGTATAGTGGTATAGAACTCAATAAGGAAAGATCTTTACGTTTACCAAACTATGACAATGTTGCTTCAAATTCAGACATGTTTCTTTATAGTTTTGCACTACCATCTGTTTTATGGTAGCCTCGTGCCTTGTTTAAGATATATGATGGAATTTCGGAACAGACCCTGGCCTACCATCTATAACTTCAAAAAGAACTATGGAACAAGTTTTTCTTTGTTGAATATAACGACTAGTCACTGTATACTTGGCAAACTGCATCCGTTGAGTATGATGTGTTATATCCACACAGTGATTGTAACTGTAGGCCAAATTTTTTTACGGTGCTCCATACTAGTACTAGTAGTATACTAGTATATAGAAGATCTGAGCGTCAATTTTTTAAAGATAATTAAGTACTCAATAATATTATAACTTTGTGCTAGTGTCAAAAAATATATAATACTGATGTCATTTGTGTTTTTAATCTATAATATCTTTATAATACTTATACTACTCACATATACTACCTATACCACAGTGAGGTCTTCAGTAGTATACAATTAAACTTAGCTGTCGGATATTTTTATATTAATCCTTTTCGAACACTAGAATGGAGCACCGTAAAAGAGCTCCTTTAGGCTCTACTTGGAACATCGTATTTTGTTACAATTTTTTATGTTACTGTGATATTTCCTACAGAATAATATAATTATTAAACTACTAATGCCTTTATTGTGCGTGCTCTCACTAGCTCAATTAGGAGTTGATCTGGATTGTGATTCACGTTGTCATTCAGCAAAGCAATATCAGACGAGGCAATGATCCTGTTTTACTCTGCCAAGCTAATTTGTCCCCAGCACACATGTAGCTGCAAATGGACAAAGTTCACGTGCAAGGCTATCAGTAACCAAATATTCTGGACTGACGGCTGTCGGGGGGATAACATAAAGGAGAAAACACACATCCATATGCAGAAACAATACTTTTCCCTCGCAAAAAGAATCAAATAATTCTCGTGTGCTCAACTGCTCATCAAGATCCAATAATGCGATATATACTGTCCGGTAGAAAAATAACGAAAAGAATCAAGAATGTAGATCAAAGGAGGAGCAGCTTTAATCATTCAGATTGAGCAAAAGTCTGCAACACTGAGTTGGCTGTTGCTGGTGTAACTGGCATCTGAAAATGACAATCATTCAGATTGTCAATCATTTCTGCGTTGGACGTACGATCGAGTTTGCATTGGCATGCTGAACTGGAATCGATGCGCTGCGTCTACGCAGCAGATAAAACTAGATATATAATCACAGGGTTCTCGAGAGTTAGCGTAGCCATGGGGCCCTTGTAGGTAGCAGTGATCTTCTCTTTTGCTGGAAAGCTGCGTCAGTTTCCAGGCTGCAATATACAAGATGTTACAAACTCATTTCTATTAATACAACTACAATTACAGCAAGGCTCCTCCCGACTGTTTTCTTAAAGAATACAATTTATTATTATTTGTCCCTCATGAGAATGTTTTTGCCTCAATATGGAATTCACATAATAGCTTTTGAGATCACTCATGATTCACAAGCTAGCAAACATCCACTAGATAGAGATGAGGGCGTGGCAACATTATCTCGTTGTGCGAGAAGAGGTCCACATGTGGGTAGATTGTAACAAATTTCCTGCATCTTCTCTGTCATGTTCTTCCATTTGCCATTCCGTATCTGATCATCCGTTTAGCCACCTCTGGGCTCCGGGCTCTGGCGGTGAACCAATCACATCGTTCTCATTTTCTGTTGATATATACTTCAAGAGCTCTTTTACGGTACCTTATACCACTGATTTAAAGGACTAGTATATAAATATCTGACGGTTAAGAATAATTATATACTAGCGTAATGTTGGTCGGTGGTATATGTAGTATATTGTAAGTAGAATAGCAGTATAAGGATATTATTGGAAAAAAATCTAAATGGAACCATTGTAATTTAGACATATTTTATTTTTTTTTCATTCGATCATGTGTTTCGGGTCGGCAGTTAAGACGCTCCAGTGGCATGGATCTCGAATCGGCGATGCACGCAGCTGTAAAGAACGAGGAAAAAGATGCTTAGTTAACATATTTAGATACAATTACCATATTACCCATTTTCTATACCATATACCACCAATCAGTGGTATAAGGCACCGTAAAAGAGCTCATGATTCAAAGGGAGGCGAGGATATCAAGAGTACGTCTGAGGCCAATTGATTTGGCGGCCGCGGCATAAGGTTGTTACAACTTAGGACGAGTTATGCCAATGGCGCCAATATCATCACTCTAACTTCTGCTATAGATTTGGATGAAGAAAAACTTAAACTATAGGTTCTAGCTAAAAAACCTAACTTTTGAAAAATAATTTTCCTTTTCACTGCAGAACCAATTTCCGTTCATTGGACAGACATAAATTGAGTTTCTTCGATTAGATGGACGGATTGTCCGCTCAATATATCGACGAAGACTTATTTTCGTCTATACCCAAATGACAAGGATTCTATATTTTTATATTCAAAATTGAGGAATAATTTTGTAAATAACATACATAATAGTATTAAATTTTTTTAAAAATAATTCCTCTCTAGAAACCAAGCACAATATTCTCGTTTCTGCTAAGACTTGAAAGGGATATGAGTATATTGGTGATTTGGTGGCGGCTGAAGGTTATGAGCCATGCAACGGTTCATTCACATTGTCACTTCTATAGAGAACATTTTACCTTTTAAGGAGATAATTTTGTTTCAAGAAACACAAGTGGAAGCTTCTCATCCGATCCTCTGTTCAATTCCTAATTTTGAATTTTGTTGATGTAAACTCGCAATGTAAACAACAGGTCCACTGTCAACTATGAAACCCAAATGTTCTAGTTGTAAGTGTTCGACGCCGACTTGAAAGTTCTGCTCTACTGGGAAGTGATATACCAAACCAAAAGGGACAGAACATCTACACATAGAATATATACCAGCCAAAATGAATTGGCCTAAGTACTCAACTACATTTACAAAAACATAGAATCCGCTGATTGTTCCAATAATATTCAACCACTTGCTAGATGTGAGAATATCCTACCATTGCAAAAGCATATATACAACCACTACATTCTTCGCTCTCTTTGCAATTGATGAGCATAGTTAGGTACTGTAGGTACAGGTGTCTGTGGCCTACCCTGCCCTACTCCCAAACACACACTTTTGGAGGGGCTGACCTGACCTGACTGGCGCCGATTGATCAAGCCAGTACAGTGCTGACCAGATTACCACACCTGCAGCGTTACCTACGTACCTCCGCATCCAACGGCGAATGATTGATTGGATTAGAGGAGGGTTTGCTTGCGGCCGCTGGTTGAGCTGGCGCTGTCATCCTATATCTATCTATCTATCTATCCCCCATGGCCATGTGAGCTGTTGTTGTTGTGACCTGTGAATCAGGCCGCGATTATATTAGGAGGCATTGCCGCTGCGTTAATCATGAAGCGCATCTCCAACTTTACCACCTTTTAGCTCCACCATCTCTCCTTTTTGCACCCGCAACCATATATACCATAATTGATCGACGGTTATCCTTTTTTAGGTCAATTTGTGGTTTGATGTAGCAATTTGACGCTGTTATTAGCTGGACATAAGATAGGCAGGCTCGCATCCGGTCAAAGTTGAGTTTTTTTTTAGATAATAAAGCAAGAAAAACAAGGTACAGTAGTATCTGCTTTCTCTGAAATGTCAAGTAAATTTGAGTGGGGGTAGAATCTTTCGAAAAGGAGAGTGCATGCGTTAAACCAGTGATATAATCGGCTTTGTCAATTATCAAAAGCGGCTCTTTTATAGGAATTTTAAAACAACCATCCATCATAAATCTTGGTCATTTGCTAAACAAAAGTTATCAATAAGCAGAAAAATAGTCATAAAAATATGTTAGTGATGCAATGAGTAGATACAAAGTCTATTAGTAGACGTTCCCTTATATTTTTAGAAGATCTCCATAACCGTGATGGTAGCATCTCCAAGCACTTGCCAGTGTAGTATTCGGAACTAGCAAGGTGGCCCGCGCAAATTGTGTGGACATCTAGCTTTTTTTAGGCTAACATTTGGTTTCTTTTTTATTTTAAATAAATTTATTCAAATTATTTTGTTTTGTTTTTTTCCACCTATATCAAATCAATCACAATCACTACGATTATAATCCATAATAATCAATGGTATAGAATATCTTTCCCCCCTATTAGTGTGTAATTTCTAGCAAGCCACCCGCGCAATAGCTCATCAAGACTCATTTTAATTGCTTTTGCATTTGTTTGTAGAGTATTTTTTGAGTTGCCATGATCTTCTTGTCAATTGTATTGCTGTTGATTGGTAACGATATAACAACGTGAATGAGACATGAGAATGAAAAAGGCACAAAATAATCCTCATCTAGTGAGGCGGTATTTCTATGCAAGTTTCACTACAAATTAGATAGATGCATATATAAAATTAAAACAAAACATGCTTCTCTTAAGATATTCAAAAACCTAGAGACGTGGGTTCTTTAAAAAGTATATGATATCCCACAAATTCTTAACAAAATTAAAATATGCTCAAAACACCGGTATCATATCTAGCAGAATTGTACAATAGCAAATTTATAACTAATTTTTTTTTGGCTACGCAACTCTGGTAGCTATGCTACAAAAATCGTATCCGCGGAAATATCATATATACATAGTATTTTTGACAACCTATTAGTGTTTTTCCCAACTACCCCGACCTATGTGTGGTTTTTCTACCAATTCCTCAATTCACATGAACAAAGAAAGAAAGAAAGAAAAGGCAAATAGATTGTCGAGAGAAAATAAATAACAAATGACTATTATTCGTACTTCTTCCCCTCCCATGTGAGATCTTCTAGTGCTCCAACACCACATTCACGAATCATGTTGTTTTCTTTTTTTATATAACCATATGGTTTCAGTAGGTAGATCTCTATGCCTTTGCACGCATGTCATCAATATTGCAACGGCCTTCTTATACTTGTCCGTCTATTTCTTGCTTTTCCTTCCCTCATACAGCCTCTTGATCTCGTGCATGTTGATGCATGTCCGCTGGTAGCATAGCCTATGCACCTCATGTGTATAGTCAATGGATGCATTGCCGACATTCAACCGATTACCCCGCCGTCCCCGATATAAGTCGCTCGCCAACGGTATTCCTTAAGCTAGCGCCATAAATTCTACTACATGACCGAAGAGGAGGATGTGCACACCACTTGCCAGCTAGGTCCTACTGTCTAACGCCACGCTATTTCTGTACCATCAACGCGTTGGTTTTACAGCAAAATCCGTTGTTTGATTTGATGGACGCAGCCTAATGTCCTAGCCTTGCGATTAGTTTTTTAAGGATCGGTAATGATGCCATGATTTTCTTTTACTTTTTTGATTAATAAGAAAACCAAAAATCGTGATTCAATCTCAATGATCTTGACATGGAATTTTTTTGGTTAGTTTGCACCGTTAGATCATCATAAAATCTAACGGCATATATTCTTCTCTTTTTTGTATTAATTAATTGAATAATATAGACCGTAAGATCTTTATAAAATCCTTTTTATTTTTTTAAAACTAAAAAAATAATATAGACCATTAGATCTTTATAAAATTCGACGACGTATATTCTTTATTTTTTAGATTAACAGAATAATATGGACCGTTAGATCTTTATGAAATCTGACGGCATATATTCTTCTCTTTTTTTACTAATCGAATAATATCGACCCTTAGATCTTCATAAAATTTGACGGGTCATATTCTTCTCTTTTTTAGATTAACTAGAAATTTTTTGGTCCTCTCGGTGGACGTGGTGGCTCCTTTAATCGATCAAATTAATATAAACAAGATAAAATTAATATAATAATAGATACTAGCAATATTCTCCTCTCTACATCGATCAAATTGATAAACAAGATAATATACAATATTGGTAGTACATTGGCCATAGCTAGGGAGCCTAGGACTAATCAAAAACACAAAATGATCACCCTGCAGTGGATCCGTAACCTTGCGGCCCAGCACTGTCTCGGTAGAGAAGCAGAGGCCAAAGCAGGGTGCGCTGGCTTGACCATGCCACACTGACAGTGACCCACCCGGCCTGGTACGTGCATGCAAACCTAGCTTAGCTGGTGCCCATTTGACGTCTCCTGGCCTCTTCTGCCTCTGCAGTACGCTGCAATAGTTCTCCATGCAGCATGCTGCAAAGAATAGTCAAGGATAAACATGTCTATCGATATATACATATATAATATATATACTGCAAGCATATATATATATATATATATATGGAGCCGGTTGACTAGTTGCGCTTCTCGGTTTGGATCCTACTGGCTGGAGTAGATCGACTCGGCCTGGCCTGCAGCGAATAGGCACCGGCACATGCGAGGTTTGGAGCCTTGTGTTGCCCGGCCGTGTGAAGACGACGAAACGGCCCATCTGTGAGTGATTGATCCGTGTTCTACCAGTTTGCCAATGTACATTTGAATAACCTTCTTCCCAGGGTACGGCTAAACCACCTCGCAGCAGGTTATTACCAAGTTGAGGATGGCGAGATTAATTAACGAGGAAATGGCAGAGGTCTTGCTTTGCTGGGGAAGAAGTAGTACTCCCTAGTTGTTAGTGAATGCCCAATGGCGACTGGTCTGTGGCTGTAGTTTGCATGCAGAGGAAAGGTGCTCGGGTTAGTTGCAGGTCCTTGTCTGATTATATTGTGGTACCATAGCTTGGGGTGCTCGGTTAGTTGTGGGGAATCTTTACCATGTGCCGAAAGGGGACCTTTGTCGCATTGGGTGAAGTATCTTCCTTCTTGTTCTCAAATCTCAAGTAAGTACCACAAGTCACTACTTTTGTATAGCATATGCGCCAGCATGCATGTCTAGAGGTGATATGCATCGATTCGAAGTGATCCCGAGGTCTTGAACAGTCACGTATCTCAAGGTACGTAACGCATCCTTGACACTTCACTTAATTTAAGATCCACACGGAGTATCCATGGCAAAGGGGCCCTTAAATGCCAGAACCAGCAATCAATGTTAGTGTTAGTATTAGTAAGCGGAGACTGTTTGGTTCACATAACTAAAACTTTAGTCCCGTCACATCGAATCTAAGATTACTAATTAGAAGTATTAAATATAGATTAATTTAAAAACGTATTACATAAGCGAGGACTAATTTACGATACGGATCTATTAAGCCTAATTAGTCCATGATTAGATAATAAAATGCTATAGTGATCATATGATAATGATATACTAATTAGAGATTAATTAGGCTTGTTAGGTTCATCTCGTGGAGTAGACATGACTTATGCAATTAGTTTTATAATTAGTTTATCTTTAATGCTCCTAACTATCACTTATTTGAGGGACTAAACTTTAATCCCTAGGATCCAAACACCCCCTAAATCAATATTCAAATTATCCATATATATGATGTATCATTGTTAAAAATTGCTTAACGTTAGCCCATAATCTCCATCTTAATTATCCTTAAATTTGCATCTAAATCACCTTCATCTGGTATTATAAAGAAATCCCAAAATAACCGCAATACATGATTCTAAATTATCTATATTTTGTCATTGTTAATGTAGAAAATACTAACTAAAGATATATGTGGATGATACTTATGAATGCAAAATTCATTCAACCTATTTGATAAATAAGATTTGATAGGGCCCCCTTATTATATATTTCCACCTTTATTGTTATGAACTATGATGATGATATAATAATGATCAAAGGCTAAGTACATTTTAGGACGCATATGCCGGAATAGTTATATAAAACAACTGACAAAATACTTCAACTTTAACAACTAAGTTAGCCAACAAAGAATGATAACCGCCTTTTCCATTCCTTCCACTTGAATGTTTTCTTTAGAAAAAGCAGTCCTTTTTTCCTAAGTACAACGAGATTTTATCATGTACAATATATATATATATATATATATATATATATATAGGACTCCGCTAATTTATACCCTGGGTACAGAATAGCTATTCTGTACCCGAGCCCATCCCACGCGCCGGCCTCGCGCCCAGACTCCGGACGCTCGCGCCTCTTCCCCGTTCGGTTTTCCTTGGTTCATGAACTGGTCGGTTCTCTTCCGCCCCCCGTTGGTTTTATTCACCCCACGTCGTCCCCGGTTGCTGAAGCGACAGGCCCCGGAGAACTGCCGAGGCACCGTGCAGAGGCTCCGCCCTGGCCCGGTACTGCATTGGTTCACGACGGGGATCTCACGCTCGCGGGTGAGCAGAACAGAAGGACGGCAACGTGACTGGGAGGACACGCTCGAGGGGGCCAAGGCAGCGGCGTGGTTTCCCGTGATTTGGGAGTACAGGCGCCAAGAATGGAAAGATTTTCTGGGCAACTAAAGAACGGTAAGGCATTCAGTACGACGAGCGATCGATTTTATTTGGTTCCATAATTTCTCTGTACTGCTAGTTTCTTCATCTGTTCTCTCATGCGTCGCTAGGGTTCCATAATTTATCTCTACTGATAGTTTCTTCATCTCTTCTCTCATGATTTGGAAAACACTGGTCTTTTGGTGATGCAAGCATCCGATACGTGATCTGCAATACCTACTATTTACATTCTCGTGGAAGTATTAGAATTCTCAAATTTGCCTGATGCTACCAGATTAACTTGCTGACTGCAGTAATATGTATGTGTTGACCGAACATGCATCAAGCAGCCTCTTGACAATTAGCTTTTCCCGTATCTTGAGCAGAACTTGCTCATACTGTGTTATTTTGCAGGCACTGAACCTGCATCTTGAAGTTGTGTTGCTCCCCTCACTGATATAGAATATAATTGCCACATCATTTAGTTGTTATCTGCTTGTAACACAGATCCTATCATTTACATTCGCGCTGAAGTAGTAGCTTGCTTGTTTGATGAGCGAGATTGTGCTCACGAGGGCATCATGTTGCTGATCAAAATTGTTGATGCTTATCAAACATGTTATCGTAATTTAGTTCATCTCGTATGTTGGTTTTTCAGGAAAAGAAGTGGTGTGGTAGTGAAGTCATGGGTTGTCAGAGGGCGCTGTTCGATTCTGAAGGGGAGGTTGTGGAGAATCAAGTCGACAGATCATCTGAAGGATGCCCGTCAATGCGAACAAGCTGTGCGTCCATGGATCCCCAATCTTATCACAATCCGGATCGAACACCAGTAAGAGAGCCAGTGTCACACCCGGTTTTAAAGGCAAAACCAGATGCATCTCATATTTGCGCCAGGATCAGTTTACACACATATGGTAGACGTCACAAGTGAATATCCATAACCATGCATAACAAAAGAGTATTATAGTGCATTTATTACAATATCAGAGTTGACTCAAATGTCATAGCGGAAGACTTAAATAAACGTTCATCTAACGAAGCAAAAGTGACTTCATCTCCACAGGCGTTGACTGGGGGAGACTCGCCTAGAACTCCTCAAAATCAGTAGTGAAATACTCAAAATTCTCCCAATCTGAGCAGCATTCCGGGTGTAGTTGATGCAATAAAAGAATGAAAACAAGCATGAGCACATGATGTACTCAGCAAATGTAATATGACATACAAGGCTGAGGCAAAAAGGTTGGCTGACCATACTGCAGTAAGCACTTTTAGTTGGTCAAGTTTTATTAAGCAACTATTTACTAGCAAATGAAAGTATATACCACCCACAAATTAATGAATGTCATATTCCCAACATATTCATATAACCACGATTTAGATCATGTTCAAGTATGATTATCATGTAAGGGTCCAGGCCGCTCTTGACCGTGAGCACGGCTGTTATAACAGTTTTTCACTCTGCAGAGGTTGTACACTTTCACCATAAGCCGCGTAAAAGTTCAAGAGAACTTTAAACCCAACCATGCCGAGGGGGCCAATCCTCTTAAATCACACTACCGAGGTGTGACCGCATAGGGACGCTACGAGGCCTTTACAAAGATTCCTTAGTAAATAGTAAGCCGCTAAGGTTTCCGGTTCAAAAGCAAAGCATAACCCTCCCTAATGAGATCTGTCTCTTACCAAAGCCCACAACTCAAGAGGACCGAGCTATACCCCGTCAACCGCCGCGCCTCTTGCCCCTTTCGGGTAAGGTTACCATCCACCAAAGTCCCTAATTAGTTAGCCAAGACCAGAGCCATATGGTACTTATGGTTGCACTGTTTTCCTGGGTGGTTCTCCATGTTCCAATTAAAAAGATATGATCTTGCTAACTAATTATTTAAAAGAGTATATGGAACATAGAGTAGGGGTTCATTTAACCAATCCCAGTTGAGCAAGCTAAGCATCATCTACCATCAAAGTTAATTAAATAACCCAGTTTCAGGGACAGGAAAATATAGTGGCTAGGCAAATCCTTAAATAGGAACCCATCAAATTAAGACTCATGCACGGGTGGTGAAATTAATAATTTTTAGGACATTTGCATGACATAATACACTTGCCTTCTTCCCAACTCTGTTGTTGCTCAAATCCTTCTCCAACAGTTGGTTCTTCAGAGAAATCCTCGAACTGGTCGTTTCCTAATCGCATCACACATTTACATGCAAGGAAACAATACAACAAATAAGAAACAATACACCAAACAATTCCAACATAAGAAAACAACAGCTCAAAACTAATCTACGCATCACAACGAATGCGTGAGCGTGAGAATCACTAAAATCGGAGTTAAAACGAGAAAGATATGGCTTTTCTAAGATCTAGGGACTTGCTGGCAAAGTTTTAAAACTTCCAAGGGCTTAACTGCGAAAAACCAGGGGCTAAAACATAATTTTGTATAAAACTACGAGGGCTAAACCATAAAATAACAGGGGCTGGACTTCGGGTGCTATTTTAAAACTTGCAGGGGCTAAAACGAAAGAAAACATGACCTAAACATAATTATTTTTGAAATAACTAGGACCGCGGGTTGATTTTGAAAAACTTCAAGGGCTCTTTAGCAAAATTGCCAGCGCTGACCGGTACTCGGCTGGTTTGACTCGGGCACTCGGCTGACGTGGAGCGTTGGATCTCAATCTAACGGCCCTAAATAGATCGGGCGGAGGCTCGCCGGCGCGGGGAAGAAGAGCGGCGGCGCTGCGACGGCCGCGGCGGAGCTTCGCCGGCGCTAACGCGATTAGGCGCTACGGTGCACGGATTGCGACGAAACTTGGACGGGAAGCAAGAGGAGAGGACGGCGAGCTGACCTGGCTAGCTCTCGTCGAGGGAGACGCAGCGACGGCGGCCGGCGACGATGAATGGCGGGCGGCGGCGCTGCTAGAACGGCGGCGAGCGAGATTAGCTCGGAGCGCGGCCAAAATCGGGGCATGAACAAGATGGGTAGCTCTGGGGCATCAAGACGAACCTCCTGGAGTGCATCACGGCGAGAGCGAAGCTACGGCGGCGAAGATCGACGGCGGCGGCGCGAAGCTTCAACGGCGGCGGCGCGGGCGCTAGGGTTGCGGGCTCGGCTTGATTGGAGGGGAAGCGGAGGCGGCGGCCGTGTTTTATAGGCCCGGGAGGGGGCTCGGCCCTCGCCTAGGCGTTCGTGTCCCGGCCGGACACGGCGGCGGCGACGGAACGGACTCGGCCGAGGAGTCCGGGCCGGAGAAGAGGATGCTGACAGGTGGACCCCACCTGTCGGCGAGAGAGAGAGAGCGGGAGAGAGAGAGAAGTGGAGCGGGCCGGCGCTGGGCCGAAAGGTAAATTGGGCTGGGGAAAAGAGAAACAGGCCGAGGAGAAAAGAAAGAAGTAGAGGGGGCAAACTTGGACCGGGCCAAGAGTTGGAGGGGCGAAAACGAACTCTGCCTATTTTAACTTTTCTAAAACTCAAACAAAAGCAAATCAAATTCAAATTTAAACAGAATTTAAATTCCAACTTGATTTACTAGCAACCAAAAATATATGCAACAGCATGAATGCAATAAAAACTTATTTTGACTAAAATAATTATTTAATGTGATATTTAAATTGATAAAAGGCTAGAAATTCCAATTAAATCCTAGAAAATTTATTTAAGCCTTAATAAATCCTAGAAAAATTCATAGGGTTGCTATAATTTAATTGTGATGAATTTTAGGGTGTTACAAACCTACCCCCCTTAAAAAGAATCTCGTCCTCGAGATTCGGATGGATTAGAGAAAATCTGAGGAAACTCTGCCATCAACTCATCCTCTCTTTCCCAAGTTGCCTCGCTTTCCGCGTGATGACTCCACTGAACTTTACACATCTTAACCACCTTACTCCTAGTAACTCTCTCAGCAGTTTCCAAAATCTTAGCTGGATATTCCATATAAGTCAGATCATCTTGCACTTCCAACTCATCCAAGGGTAAATCTTCCTCAGGCACTCTAAGACACTTCTTCAATTGAGAGATATGAAACACGTCATGCACATCAGACAATCTGGCTGGCAACTCCAGTTGATAAGCAACCTCACCTTTTCTATCAACAATCTTGAAAGGTCCAATGAAACGAGGAGATAATTTACCTTTCACCTTAAACCTTCTCAAGCCTCGAATAGGAGATACTTTCAGATACACATAATCACCCACCTCAAAGGTTAGCTCTCTCCTTCTTGTATCTGCATAGCTCTTCTGCCTGGACTGAGCCGTTCTTAAATTCTCTCTGATAATCTGAACCTGTCTCTCAGCTTCCTGCAAAATCTCTGGCCCAAACAGCTGACTTTCACCTGTCTCACTCCAATACAAAGGTGTTCTGCACTTTCTACCATAAAGCGCTTCGAAGGGGGCCATCTTTAGACTTGCCTGATAACTGTTGTTATACGAGAACTCTGCATATGGAAGACTCTTGTCCCAATTGCCTCCATGCTTCAAAGCACAAGCTCTCAACATATCCTCCAAAATCTGATTAGTCCTCTCTGTCTGACCATCTGTCTGAGGATGATATGCAGAACTGAAATTCAACTTTGTATCCATAGACTCATGCAACTTCTGCCAGAATCTAGATGTAAACTGAGTACCTCTATCAGACACTATCTTTTTAGGTACACCATGGAGACAAACAATTCTGGACATATATAACTCTGCTAACTTAGCACTGGTATAAGTAGTGTGAACGGGTATAAAGTGAGCTACCTTAGTTAATCTGTCCACAATAACCCATATAGAGTCATATCCTCCTCGAGTGCGGGGTAATCCAACAATGAAATCCATACTGATTTCTTCCCACTTCCATTCAGGTACCTTGAGTGGCTGAAGCAAACCGGCTGGTCTCTGGTGTTCAGCCTTGACTCTCTGACAAACATTGCACAACGCCACATGGGCAGCCACATCCCTTTTTAGTCCATACCACCAATACCTTTGCTTCAGATCCTGGTACATCTTGGTGCTTCCAGGATGAATAGAATATGCGGAATCATGAGCTTCCCTCAATATCTGCTCCCTGAGAGACTCGATATCCGGTACACATATCCTCTTTTTAAACCAAATTGTACCTTGATCATCTTCGGTGAAGTCGGGAGCTTTCCCTGCTAACATGGTTTCCTTGATTTCCTTTATCTTCTCATCAGTAAGCTGACCCTTCCGAATTTCCTGCTCCAGTGTAGACTCAACTTCCATTGTCACACCTTCTGTCTGATTCAGGAATCCCAAGTTCAGCTTTTCCATCTCTGCATGCAACTCAGCTGATAACTGGCGACCAAACATTGCATTTACTTGTGACTTCTTACTCAACGCATCAGCAACCAAATTAGCCTTGCCAGGATGATAGTTGATTCCCAGATCATAATCCTTGATCAACTCCAACCATCTTCTCTGCCTCAAATTCAGATCCTTTTGAGTAAATATGTACTTCAGGCTTTTGTGATCAGTATACAACTCACATCTGTTACCTAGAATATAGTGGCTCCAGATCTTCAAGGCATGAACAACAGCTGCAAGCTCCAGATCATGAGTAGGATAGTTCAGCTCGTGCTTCCTCAACTGCCTGGATGCATAGGCTATAACTCTGCCTTCCTGCATAAGCACACACCCAAGACCTCTACGAGAAGCATCACAATATATATCAAAGTTCTTGTGAATATCTGGCATAGCAAGCACTGGGGCTGTAGTCAACTTCCTTCTCAACTCTTCAAAGCTGGCCTGACACGCTTCTGACCAAACAAACTCCTTGCCCTTCTCTAATAGCGAAGTAAGAGGTTTCGCTATTTTAGAAAAGTCTTAAATGAATCTCCTGTAATATCCAGCCAATCCCAGAAAGCTTCTGATCTCAGAGACTGTGGTAGGAGGTTCCCAATCCAACACATCCCTGACTTTACTTGGATCCACTGCAATACCTCCATCAGTAACCATATGACCAAGAAAAGACACTTGATTCAACCAAAACTCACATTTACTAAACTTGGCATACAACTGGTTCTCTCTAAGAGTCTGCAACACCAACCTCAAATGCTCCTCATGCTCCTCCTCATTCTTAGAGTAAACCAGAATATCATCAATAAACACCACCACAAACTTATCCAAGTACTCTATGAACACCTTATTCATCAGGTACATAAAGTAGGCGGGTGCATTTGTCAATCCAAACGACATCACAGTATACTCATACAACCCATATCTGGTGGTGAATGCTGTTTTAGGAATGTCGGAGTGCCTGATCCTTAACTGATGATAGCCAGATCTCAAGTCAATCTTGGAGAAAACCTTAGCTCCTCTCAATTGATCAAATAAGTCTTCAATTCTGGGCAAGGGATACTTATTCTTGATGGTTACCTCATTCAATGAACGATAATCCACACACATCCTCAGAGTACCATCCTTTTTACCCACAAAAATTACAGGTGCTCCCCAAGGTGAAGAACTAGGACGAATGTAACCTTTATCCAACAATTCCTTAAGTTGTTTCTTAAGTTCTTCTAGTTCATTAACAGCCATTCTATAGGGTCTTTTAGAAATAGGAGCAGTACCAGGTAAAAGCTCAATAATAAACTCAATGTCTCGGTCGGGTGGCATACCTGGCAAATCATCTGGGAAGACATCCGGAAACTCACAAACAACTCTGATGTCCTCCAAAGGAACATCGCTGGCCTGATTCACTGAATAAGTTGAAGCTGAGGGTTGAGTGGCTCCGAATTCAATCTTCTCTCCCTAAGGGCTAGTCAACAACACGGACCTCTTGGCACACTGAATCACCACATTGAAAGCAGCTAACCATCCCATTCCAAGTATGACATCAATTCCCTCAGAGTTCAGTACTATCAAATCAACAGGAAAGTCTACCCCAACTATTTTCAGATTAACTCGGGGACAGATAAAATTGGCTTTCATGTTTCCACCGGGAGAGCTAACTAGCATGAAATTTTTCATAGGGACCATAGATATATTATACTTAGCTACGTACTGAGCAGTAATAAAAGAATGAGATGCTCCAGAGTCGAATAAAACCAATGCAGGGGCTGAGTTGACAAGGAACATACCAAGTACCACATCCTGGGCCTCCTGCGCGGACTCTGCAGCAACATGGTTCACCTTGCACCGCATCTGATTCTGCTGGCCCTTGTTGCTCTGAGGCGTCGGATTCACATTCCTGTTCTGCTGCTGAGGGGTATTCTGCCTAGGTGCACTGCCACTCTGGCGCTGTGGGGTCTGAGCATTCCTCTTAGGATAGCTGTGGCTCTCATTCTGAGTATCCAAAAATCATGATCTTTTTTCTGAACATATACTATAAAATTTTGAAACTAACCCAACTTGAATCACCTCAATCGGAATTTTGTGGCTCGAGGTATAAAATAAACAAGACAGCTGTGTCACGACCACGGGACAGATTCTGGTTACTCCAATAAAACCGTTATATCTCTCTGCCAGAATCCCCAAAAATCACGAAACATTCACAAAACCTAGGTTATCAAGTCCTTAATCCAACCCAACTGGATTTATGTCAAACAAAGTTCTGAAGCTCCAGAAACAATTCGGACAGTACCAGGATATCATGCATCAGCGAGAACAGATTGTCGCATAGCATGATTTATATGAGGGGTACAAATATATAGATAAAGTGATAGTTAAGGGCTAAGATCAGAGACCAAGATAAACCCAAACTAACTAAATTTATTTATTTATTAATTACTCAATTGTGGTCATCACTCCACAATTAAGTTCAATCATTACAAAGATCCAAATCACACACTTAGCACAAAAGCAAACATCTCTACCACACTTTTAAACCAAACTAAATCACATGCTACGCACGAGTCTCAACGATTCTAAACGTACTAAACTAACAAAAGAGAGGGTATCCTATCTTAATGTGTATGGGTGAAGCAACTAGACAATCCACCAAACACTCTCTAGCGGGGCGGTGAATGACCCATCATCCTTTCTATATCTTCATCCAAGGACGGAAGTGCTTCTCCCTTGAGTTCAGCTATCAGCCTCTTGTTCTTCCTTCGTTCAGCAGCGAGTTCTTCACGCACTTCTTGTAGCTCTCTTGTGGTGTCATCGGCGTGCACGTTGAGCATCTGGGTGAACGCCACCTGGACGTTGAGTGTAGAGTTTACACCTGGCGGTTGTGGCACAACCCCAGTTGGAGTGCCTTGCTGCCTTCGAGGAAGATATGCCCAAGAAGTGTGACGTACTTCAGCAGCCTCCTCATGACAAAGCACAGAAAGTGCCCGTCTTGCTGCATTCTGGATTCCAGCTTCGAAGGTTGATCTCATGGCGATAGCGTGGTGCACTGCAGTCTCTTTGGTTCCTCCATGCTCATAATCAGGCTCCCGGATGTATACAACGACATCCCAGTCCTCTGGGTAATTTGGATGTGTCCTCCTTCTTCCACGATATTCTATCTCCACTGGGTAGTTCAGACGCTGGAAGAGCATTCGAAGCAGCATCGGGAACCCACTGTTGCCTCCGTCGTGGTGGTGAAAAGTCACTACCCACATGTCAGGCGGCGGAGAGGGTCCTTCACTTCCTTCAGATCCAGCTGGAGCATTCCCTTCTGAGTTGACTTCTTCGTCCATTACTTCCATCTCTTCAGGTTCCGGTTCCTCTTCTTGCACCGAATGCGACGAAAGAGAGGAAAGAGTGCTAGCCAATCTACGAGCACCTTGCCTTGTCAACACCATCTTTGGTTTAAGCAAGAAAGGGGTGAGAACAGTTCTAAAGACATCAGAACTAGGTGAGATTGTGAAAAATATAGAACAGAAAACAAATCAAGGAGGAGACAATTATCAATGACCAGGAATAATAGCAAAAGAAACCAAGAATAGATAGAACAAGAGTAGTTAAGCAAAATAATCCTTAGAGAATGACCATTGCTATCCAGGCTTGCGTCCTACAGTCAACACAACTCTGATACCACCTCTGTCACACCCGGTTTTAAAGGCAAAACCAGATGCATCTCATATGTGCGCCAGGATCAGTTTACACACATATGGTAGACGTCACAAGTGAATATCCATAACCATGCATAACAAAAGAGTATTATAGTACATTTATTACAATATCAGAGTTGACTCAAATGTCATAGCGGAAGACTTAAATAAACGTTCATCTAACGAAGCAAAAGTGACTCCATCTCCATAGGTGTTGACTGGGGGAGACTCGCCTAGAACTCCTCAAAATCAATAGTGAAATCCTCAAAATTCTCCCAATCTGAGCAACATTCTGGGTGTAGTTGATGCAATAAAAGAATGAAAACAAGCATGAGCACATGACGTACTCAGCAAATGTAATATGACATACAAGGCTGAGGCAAAAAGGTTGGCTGACCATACTGCAGTAAGCACTTTTAGTTGGTCAAGTTTTATTAAGCAACTATTTACTAGCAAATGAAAGTATATACCACCCACAAATTAATGAATGTCATATTCCCAACATATTCATATAACCACGATTTAGATCATGTTCAAGTATGATTATCATGTAAGGGTCCAGGCCGCTCTTGACCGTGAGCACGGCTGTTATAACAGTTTTTCACTCTGCAGAGGTTGTACACTTTCACCATAAGCCGCGTAAAAGTTCAAGAGAACTTTAAACCCAACCATGCCGAGGGGGCCAATCCTCTTAAATCACACTACCGAGGTGTGACCGCATAGGGACGCTACGAGGCCTTTACAAAGATTCCTTAGTAAATAGTAAGCCGCTAAGGTTTCCGGTTCAGAAGCAAAGCATAACCCTCCCTAATGAGATCTGTCTCTTACCAAAGCCCACAGCTCAAGAGGACCGAGCTATACCCCGTCAACCGCCGCGCCTCTTGCCCCTTTCGGGTAAGGTTACCATCCACTAAAGTCCCTAATTAGTTAGCCAAGACCAGAGCCATATGGTACTTATGGTTGCACTGTTTTCCTGGGTGGTTCTCCATGTTCCAATTAAAAAGATATAATCTTGCCAATTAATTATTTAAAAGAGTATATGGAACATAGAGTAGGGGTTCATTTAACCAATCCCAGTTGAGCAAGCTAAGCATCATCTACCATCAAAGTTAATTAAATAACCCAGTTTCAGGGACAGGAAAATATAGTGGCTAGGCAAATCCTTAAATAGGAACCCATCAAATTAAGACTCATGCACGGGTGGTGAAATTAATAATTTTTAGGACATTTGCATGACATAATACACTTGCCTTCTTCCCAACTCTGTTGCTGCTCAAATCCTTCTCCAACAGTTGGTTCTTCAGAGAAATCCTCGAACTGGTCGTTTCCTAATCGCATCACACATTTACATGCAAGGAAACAATACAACAAATAAGAAACAATACACCAAAGAATTCCAACAGAAGAAAACAACAGCACAAAACTAATCTACGCGTCACAACGAACGCGTGAGTGCGAGAATCACTAAAATCAGAGTTAAAACGAGAAAGATATAACTTTTCTAAGATCCAGGGACTTGCTGGCAAAGTTTTAAAACTTTCAGGGGCTTAACTGTGAAAAACCAGGGGCTAAAACATAATTTTGTATAAAACTACGAGGGCTAAACCATAAAATAATAGGGGCTGGACTTCGGGTGCTATTTTAAAACTTGCAGGGGCTAAAACGAAAGAAAACAAGACCTAAACATAATTATTTTTGAACTAACTAGGACCGCTGGTTGATTTTGAAAAACTTCAAGGGCTCTTTAGCAAAATTGCCAACGCTGACCGGTACTCGGCTGGTTTGACTCAGGCACTCGGCTGACGTGGAGCGTTGGATCTCAATCTAACGGCCCTAAATAGATCGGGCGGAGGCTCGCCGGCGCGGGGAAGAAGAGCGGCGGCGCTGCGACGGCCGCGGCGGAGCTTCGCCGGCGCTAACGCGATTAGGTGCTACGGTGCACGGATTGCGACGAAACTTGGATGGGAAGCAAGAGGAGAGGACGGCGAGCTGACCTGGCTAGCTCTCGTCGAGGGAGACGCAGCGACGGCGGCCGGCGACGATGAATGGCGGGCGGTGGCGCTACTAGAACGGCGGCGAGCAAGATTAGCTCGGAGCGCGGCCAAAATCGGGGCATGAACAAGATGGGTAGCTCTGGGGCATCAAGACGAACCTCCTGGAGTGCTTCACGGCGAGAGCGAAGCTACGGTGGCGAAGATCGACGGCGGCGGCACGAAGCTTCAACGGCGGCGGCGCGGGCGCTAGGGTTGCGGGCTCGGCTTGATTGGAGGGGAAGTGGAGGCGGCGGCCGTGTTTTATAGGCCCGGGAGGGGGCTCGGCCCTCGCCTAGGCGTTCGTGTCCCGGCCGGACACGGCGGCGGTGGCGGAACGGACTCGGCCGAGGAGTCCGGGCCGGAGAAGACGATGCTGACAGGTGGACCCCACCTGTCAGCGAGAGAGAGAGAGCGGGAGAGAGAGAGAAGTGGAGCAGGCCGGCGCTGGGCCGAAAGGGAAATTGGGCCGGGGAAAAGAGAAACAGGCCGGGGAGAAAAGAAAGAAGTAGAGGGGGCAAACTTGGACCGGGCCAAGAGTTGGAGGGGCGAAAACGAACTCTGCCTATTTTAACTTTTCTAAAACTCAAACAAAAGCAAATCAAATTCGAATTTAAACAGAATTTAAATTCCAACTTGATTTACTAGCAACCAAAAATATATGCAACAGCATGAATGCAACAAAAACTTATTTTGACTAAAATAATTATTTAATGTGATATTTAAATTGATAAAAGGCTAGAAATTCCAATTAAATCCTAGAAAATTTATTTAAGCCTTAATAAATCCTAGAAAAAATCATAGGGTTGCTATAATTTAATTGTGATGAATTTTAGGGTGTTACAGCCCGGTGGACTCCCTCGTGGCGAGGTAGGTGGTTCAGAGAGTATAGATGCTGCCTTGGCAAAGGGACAAGACATGATGATGGGAGGGAGCGACACTTCAGAAGTTGTTCAGGGGGTATCAGCTGGGTTCGTGACGCCTGCAACTGTATCAGCAGGACTGAATGGAGGCATGGAAGGGATCAGTTACAACAGTGGTGAAGCATCATGTATGTATGTGTTGGAGCCACCAGAAACTGTGACTGCTACGAAAATTGCCAGCCCCGATGTTGAGATCACAGATACACATGTAAGTAACAGATGGTTTATATACAATAAAATACATGAATGCACCTTTCAGTATACTGATATGTAGTCGTATTTCTTGAATGAAAAAAGAATGAAAGCTTGGACCCAGCGTGCATTCCTACGAAGGGGATGTCTTTCAAGACAGAAGCTGAGGCGATAGAATTCTACCACAACTATGCTGTGATGGCTGGTTTCCACATTAACATGGGCAACAAGAAAACGTTCTCTAGAGTAATGAGGTGTGGATGTCAAGGGAAAGGAGAATATTATAAGGGAGATGAGGATCTGCGCGTTAGGAACAATACATCGAAGAAGACTGGGTGCAAATCGCAGTTGAAGTTCAGGAGGACCTACGACAGTGATGGAAATGAATTAGAGATGGTTATAGAGCATGCAAATCTGATTCACAACCACAAATTGATGCCATCACCAAGCAAGGTGAAACAGATGAGTGGAAACAAGAGCAAAGAACCTATGTTGTTTGAAATTGTGGATGATTTGCAGGCTGCCGACGCAAGTACCCAGTGTATCAAGAACGTCTTAGAGGATATGCATGGCGGACCAGAGAATGTACCAATAACGTCGCGCGACATAGAGAATAGGTGAGTGGATATCAAACCAAAAGTTATTTCGAAACAAATTATGTGTTTTTATTTTATATTATTGGAAAATTTGCATATCACTGTATTGAATATGTTCTGTTCCATATGAATTAGGAATACCAACTACTTGAATTAGTGATAGACTAGCTACAATCTGATAAATGGTTGATACTGAACCCATGAGATTGGCAACAAAAGTGTATAAATTTAATTAGTTAATTAAGCTTGTAGTAATTGAAGCTATCATGCTGATGTGACATATGAATGCACCAGGAAAGCTGCGAATGTGAGGGCAGAACACACAGACGACATCAACAAGCTTATTGAGTTCTTCAAAGATTGCGAGCAACAGAACCCACAATTCCGTTGGGTGCCAAAACTTGACTCAGATGGGTTCATCCATAGCTTATTATGGAGTCATGCAAGCATGCAGGCGGATTATGTAGATTTCGGAGATGTGGTGTCATTTGATACCACTTATAAGACAAATATATATGACAAGCCACTAGCCATGTTTGTCGGATGTAACCATCATCTGCAGAACACATTGTTTGGATATGCACTTTTGGGTGATGAAACAGAATCAACGTTTGAGTGGGTGTTCAAGGCTTTCAAACAGTGCATGGACGGATGTAGGACAAGGTGTATACTGACAGGTAATGTTCAGTACGTGATGCACTAAATATTATGTTTATGGTTTTTGGTAGAGGCAATTAACTGATTGGATTTGTTTAAAAAATGACGCAGACCAAGATCAGACAATGGGCGTGGCCATCGCGAAGGAGTTCCCAGGGGTTATCCATAAGATATGCAGGTGGCATGTGGTAAACAAGTTGAGGCCATTGCTGAACAACCTGTTTGCAATCCATGCTGAAGGAAATTTGAAGGAAAAATTCAACTCTGTGCTAAACCACCCTCTTACACCAGCAGAGTTTGAGGCAGGCTGGCAGGAACTACTGGATGAGTTTGGGCTGCAAAATGACAGCACCCTAGAAAGCCTGTACCATCAGAGGGAATTATATATTCCAGCATATTTCAAGAATAAATACTGTGGGAGGATGGCATCGACCCAGCGTAGTGAGAGCTCAAATTTTGTAATTAAGAAATGCCATGTTAACAGGCACACAGCTTTGCACAGATTCGCCAAAAGAAGTCTTCAATACCTGCATTCAAGAAGGATGAAGCAGTCCGAGAAGACGTACCTAGGAACGGTGAAGTCCAAATTTCTCAAAAGTTTTATGTGTCAGTATCATAATCAGTGTTAATTAATTTTATTGATGCAGAGCAAGACAGTGACCAGGAACAAATGGCAATTCGAAATCCAAATGTCAAGGAATTATACAAGGGAAGTGTTCCAAGACTTTGAAAAGAAGTTGTGTGATTGCACCGCATATGACGTGGATGATGATCCGATACAGGGGAAACATTTCTTCCTGATATCACACACAAACAAGACCTCAAAGATACCATGGGGTCAACACAAGTTCCAAGTCCGGGCAGACAAGGAAAAGGGTGAATTCCGTTGTGAATGCAGAGAGATGGAGCACACAGGTAAGCAATGAGCGAATATCACAAGTTTAATTTTGCGACTGAAATACAAGCTTGGTGGAGTAATGAATGTATGCTCATTTAGGATTGTTCTGCGTGCATTTGTTGAGAGCCTTTATTGCCGTCAATCTTAAGAGAATACCAGAAGGGTATATACTCAGAAGGTACACTAAGAATGCAAAGCATGAGGTGGGATTCGACAGGAGTGACAGGCAAATGGAGGGAGAAAGTGGTAAAAAGCAATACTGCAGAATTAAGAAGTTATCGAAAAGGGCATTTGCTATGATTAGGTCTGCAAGCATGTCAGAAACAGCTTTCCAGAGAACGTTAGAAGCGCTAGAAATTCTAGATAAGGAAAACCAAAAGATAACACCTGACATTGGCCATAATCCGAGTGCTTGCCAGGAAGATCAAGCTGAGAAGGTAATAGTTGACCGGCTAATAAGATGATGTGCATTTATATTGGGAGTAATATATGATATGGAAAGCACTGATATGTTGATGCTTTCACAGGAGGGGTCAGCAAATACGGGTAGCGATAATGACGCATCGGTGGGGACAGGGACATCGAAGGTATGGAACGTCTCTATACAAATTTCATTAGTAATGGGCGATATATGAATCTGACCAAAATGTGAAACATTCTACATGACAGAGTATGGAGCAGGCAATGGAAATGGATTTTAGGGTGGGCGATAGTGCCAGAGGGAGCAGTACTGGTAGAAGTGTAAGTCCATTGCATAAGATATGTTATCATTCAGGTTAAATTTGGATATTGCAGTGTGATAAGCGATTCCGATGAACACCCCAAACGTCTTGGCATGATAGATGATGTTTTTTTTTAATTTCAGGGGGGTCACCAGGGAGCGGGTGGGGAAGACATCGGCATGGAGCAAATAAGAGGACCGAGCATGCCACTAAACCAAGTAGAACGGGAGGTAGTTTGTGGAGGAAACAGTGACCAGGTAAGAAAAGGAGGGGCATATGTCAGATACACGGATGCAGCAATTGCACAATGATCAAAGACGTATTGTTAAATACTGTTGCAGGTGATGCAGTCACACAAGAATGCTTTTGCCGTCGATGAAAGTCTAATAAGCAGGCAGCGTCCTCCCCGAGCAAAGCCGAAAGGAAGAAGCATACCAGCATCGGAAAAGGATGAGATCACCCTGGGAGCCAAGGGGAATAAACTTGGAACAAGACGATGCTCTGGATGTGGAAAATATGAAAAACATAATAGAAGGACATGCCTCAGTTTCGAGCATAACAGACAGCGACTAGAAGAAATGAAGAATAGAAAGAGAGGAAGGCCGCCAGGTGCGAAAAATAAGAAGAAAGGAGGCCAGCCCGTCAATGAATTAAATGAGCAGAACAGAAGCCCGGCAACACGACGGAATGTGAAACAGAGGAGTACCTATGAAGAAAATGACAACGAAATAGAATTTGTTGAGGTGCTGGACACAGATGAAGAAGCGGGATAGAGTATTGTGTTGAGCTGAATACGCTAGAGTATTGTGTTGAGCTGAATACGCTATGTGAGATTGTTTATGTATGAATTTCATACTCCACATGCTGGCCAGTATTTGTTTATGGTTGCAGGGCAAGTAGAGTAAACTAACATTTATTGTTTCTGTATAAAATAGTTCAGAGACCAACAGTGGCAAGTCTGGTGAAGTCAAGGTCATATGTTGATTGTGGTATTGTATCGATGGTAGTTAGTGTGCATGTGTTGTGTAAACGAGTGCTTTCTTAACGCAAGGAATGGAATGATTCATGTAGGTCATGACCAGATGAAATAATATTCTACAAGAGATGCTGTGACCACACGCGAGAGCACATATTTAATAGAGTAAAATAACACGTGGAAACTAGTAACAGAAATTTATTGACATGACCAAGGTACCACGGCTTTAGAGAAGTTAAAAATGGATTTTAATACGAACAACAACTTATTGGCTAAATAATTAAAAAATCCCCCTCTATTTTTCAAAATTCCCTTCTTTCACCAGCCTCCATTTCCTTGGCGACGGGCACTCGATACTGATATGACCTTGGAACCAACATACATCACAGCAATCGCCATTCTCGGGATCGTCAACGTCGGCCAAAGCACGATTGTACCAATGGCTATCATCTTTCAGATCTTTGTCGGATGGAAAACTTGATAGAATTTCAATTTTTTTATGTTCCGGTATAGTTTTAAAAGAACCAGACATTGCATATAAACGCATCTTCCGAAGCCAACGTGGATTTGGGTTGTACCTCAATGATCCTTCGGAGTTCTGCAGTTAGTAGATACAAACAGGAGATACACATATGTAAAAATAATTCAAAAGGAGGACGAGTAAAATATGGGGAATACTATCACAAACCTTAGTTTCTTTGTATGCAGCTTCCATATCGTAGAACCAGTGTACCTGCAACTACAACTAGATTAATTGTGAACACAATGTAAATATGTAATGACATATATGTATAGCTATGTAAATTTATTATACCTCAGATGCAGTGTCCTTATCGTTGTAGCAAGGTGGGATTGGCTCATCATTTTCATCTTCTTCTTCTGATGCGTGATAAGTGTCGTCATCATCATCTGAATCTGCATCGGAGTCAGATTCGTCCCAGGAGATATTTTCCACATGGGGTAGCGAATCATTCTCAATAATCTTATTGAGACGTGTGATGCCGGTGGTAGGGCCACGTAAGTAAAGGGAATTGCTTTCACAAATGTCAGGGATACCCCGTAGGACCTCACGTTGTCGCCAATACTCCCAGTACTCATCAAACGACATTGCACTGGGATTAGGCATGAAGAACTAGGGGGATTAAATGTATGGAATGAAATAATGTAAAGGTATAGGTCATACGGGGTAAAAAGGGAGCAATGTGGATATGTCTATTTATAAGGCAATCACAGTGCGAATGCGTTAACATGCACGCTATCAACAGAAAGGACCAAGCATGTCCACAGGATCAAAGTTTCAAAGGGATCTCGAAAATCTAGTGAAACGGAAATAGCCCTAGGATGAACGAGATCGATGCAAAAGTATCGAGATAGGTTGACATGCGTGTATATTTAGAAATATTTTTTGAGATGACATGTGTCATCCATAGATGCACACTAGTAGCGAGAGGGAGTCGATGCACATGCATGCAAAGAATGAGTAATCAAATCTGCATGCAAGGGGTTAGTTCAGTCAACGAAGATGCCAACTACAAATATCGAACTACAAATATGCAGCCAAAAGTTATAGAATGAAACGCTAGTGTTGACGTAAAATCCGCACCTCACGCCAAGCACACAGCAAGCCGAACAAGCTGGCTTCAAACGTGGCCCTGGCTTTTGAATCCGGAAGCGTGCCAGTCAGTTTGCCTGAAAACTAACAAAGGGAATAAAACGTTTAGATCAAAACCTGGAACGTGCCGGGTGAGACCAGACAGTTCCATATTTGCGGCATCGAAGCCAATCTTGAGAGACAAATAGCTACAGAGAAGCTATCTGTCGGCAGTTAAAACCTTATTCGGCAATCGGCAAGGTACGCAAGGAACGCACTGCCGAATGCGTGACGTAAGCATGACGAAAGATCGGCTTTCAACCGAATGAACGTTGTAACACATACTCATAGCCGATTAACGAGAAACAAAGCATGATAGATAAAAGGGTGAAACATGATCATAAATTCGCAGTAAACAAAGAATGCATAGGCCGAAAGCAGCACCCGTCAAGCATGATAACAAAACAAGTTAATCCACCGCATGATACGACTTGTTTGTGACCACACCACTAATCAGATTAGACCAATCCACCGCATGATACAATCTAACCATGAAAAGCTAAAAGCATTCAATGTTTAGTTACGAACCCACAACACAGTCACGAATTTACATTAAAACAAGAATGCATAGGCCGAAAGCAGCACCCGTCAGGTATGGCAACAAACGATGTTAGGCCGAAAGCAGCACCTAACCCGTTTGAGGCCACACCACCAATCAGATTAGATCAATCCACCGCATGATACAATCTAATCGTGAAAGGCTAAAAGCATTCATTGTCCAATGCAAACCCACGAACACACATTCACTTGTGAGAGCACTGCCGAATACGGCTATTTAGCCGAATCGGGGTCCATGGCGAAGGAACAGGCCTAATCGGTAAAGATAAATCTATCAGATCGAATCGAATTCTAATCCACCGGATGATTAGCTCTAAGACGACCCAAAAACCTGCATCTACCGCATGATACCCGGTTCTGTCAAGATCTACACAATGCCGACAAGCTTGAACCCGCGACACGTAGCAACCTAGATCGGTTTCGGATTCGGCTATGAGGGGATGAATCGTTGCACCATAAAGCAAAGCCGATCCTAGCCGATCTAGATTGGGCAAAGGTGTGTTGCATGAATTAAGCACATAGTAAAAACGAAGCAACACGGGGTAACTTAATGAATCTGCTAGATCTTGCCGAAATCTAACAGAGCCGATAACTTGGTCCATACTAGATCTTAGCCCACCGCATGGCTCATGACCTAACAGAGGAACCTTCTTGAGACCATAACTTAAATCCACCGGATGATACTAAGCATGGTAACAAGACTACTTGCATCAAAGCTTAAATCCACCGCATGATACTAAGCATGATACAAGGTTGCCGGTACTTACGGAGGTCGACGGATCGATAACTCCTCTCGAAGAACTCGACGACACGACTAAAGGACTCGATGTTGGCACGGGGCCGGTTTGTTGTATGATTGATTCGATGATGATACAATTGCCATGGGTTTATATTTATACCCAGGTCTTGATACAACTCCTAGTCGGACACGACTTCAACACTTGTTTCTAAAAATAAATGACGAATCTTCGTGCCCATATTGCTTTCCTTGTTGAACCGGCCTTTCTTTTATTCCACGTCATCACGTCTTCCCGAGTACTCTTTCCATTCGATCAGCGCTTCTGCCGAATGACGACGTGTTCCCGACCGCAGAGCATCTTTACCGAATGCTTCACCTCTGCCGAATGACGACGCGCTCCCGACCGCAGAGCGTCTCCTGCCGAATGCTCCAGCAAAGCCTCCTACCCGAATGGTATCTTTCCACCAAATCTGGCCCACATGTCAGCTTCTTCCCGGTGCCAATTTTTGGTGTCAACACATGCCCCTTCGATTTCGGGATAAAGGTGATCTTTATTTCGGAATCGACCACAAACACCAAACATTCTCAAGCCAACTCTACTCGACATCCGCCATTCTCCTTTGAATCCACGAGGCTTCCGCTCAGATCCGCACTCTAGGTCATCAGCGTTTCAAGACTCAACCTCTTCATGGCGAATCAAGATTTCGCACTTCAGGTAAACTTTAATCTCCCCAAGCTCATTCGGCAATCTTTTCTTGATTCCTGTCTCAAATCTCTTTATCCTTTTCCACGCTTGACAGGCTCTAGCTGCCGAAATCCTCATCCCTGTCGAAGAGAAATCTCCATCGTATTTTCTCGGCCCTGTAGGGAACTCAGATCCCTCTGAATTCATCGCAGCCGAATCCCAAAGGATCCCGTTCAAGATCTCTCTGGCCAATCCTCACAAGTGGCAAGACACTTTCAAGAACTGGCCTCTGCCCCCGATTGCAGGCTGGAGGAATTGGTACAAGAGAATATCAGATGATAAAAGCCCCCAAACACAGAATTGGGATCGTCTGCGCATATCTCACTGCTTGGAGTTGTCTTTGGCTGAAACACCCAAGAATGAGGACCTTCTGATTGCAGCTTGCCACTTCTGGTCCAATGGTGCCAACGCCTTTTTATTCGGTCATGGTCCAATGTCTCCCACCTTGGCCGATGTATATATGATGACTGGTCTGAACATAACAGAAACTGTTCGACCATATGACCACAAGGGCTCCTCCAAGCAGACAGGAGTCAAAACAGGGGTTGGATATAAAAGATACATTCAAAACTATATGTCTGATGGCCCCTTGACCGATGTAGAGTACAGGGCTTTCCTGAATATGTGGCTGTGCAGGTATGTCTTCTGTGGCAAAGCCAATGAGCCAACTCTGAACCACATCGTGATGGCTGAAGAACTGGCTGCTGGTAAACTCATCCCATTGGGAAAATACCTCCTGGGCAGCGTCTATCACATGCTTAATCAAACTACCCAATTGATGCACGCCAACAAGAAAATACCTTGTGTGAATGGTCCCTGGTGGTTTGTCCAGATGTGGCTACAACTGTACATGCATCAGATTGTTGCCATTGATCTCAACAGCAGAGAATTCCCTTCCATCAACTATGCAGAGGGAGAGATCAAGAAGACCAAAGGTTGTCAAACTTATGGAGAAGCTGCTTCTACTGTATCCATCAACAAAAATATCTGTGAATTATTTGAGCTCTTCTTCAAAGGCTTTGATCATCCTCTCTGGTTTCCATATCTGGACAATGACAACCTCACCCTCCCCTGTGAATTCAGCTTTGAATCTGGATGCACTGACGTACATTCTATAGCAATTTTCAATGCTTTCATCCATCCTTGTATCCTGCCAGCCGAATTTCATGGGGGAAGACTAGTTCAGAGCACATATGAATACTATCAGCCGAACATAGCAGCCAGGCAATTGGGATGTGGCCAGGTGCCCCCAAGGCTATTCCTTCATGAATTTCTCAAGCCTAGGGAAATCATCAAAGATGCCACAGAAACAAGAAGAATCTTTCCTTATAGATGCTGTGACACAATCTATGCACCTGAGCCCTTTGTGCCAATAATATTTGCACACCCTAGCTTCATAATCTGGTGGCAAGAACTTCATGATCATATCTTCAATGTGCCAATTCATCCTCTCTGTCTCGAGTTGATGTCAGACTACCAACCAAGCTCAGAGGTAACATGTTCAGCTTTTATTCACTTTCAATCAAATAAAGATCCAACTTGACCTTGACTTTACCACCTTTGCAGGACATCATACCTGCCCCTCTTGCCAGGGCAATTGTATACAAGGCAGCAGGCCCAATCTCAGCTCTGGGATATCAATCCCCAACTTTAGCTCAAATAATGGCCAGACAAGCTATCCTGGATCCAAAAATCACCAGGCCATCATCTGTCAAAAGGAAGACCCTTGTCCTGGCAGCCTCCTCAGGCATAAAGAAAAGAAAAGTGGTTCCCAAGAAAATCATCCAGGTCAGATCTCTCTTTCTTTGGCCATGATGTCAATAATATTCTGCTCAACTTCATCTTTCCTTGTTTTTTCAGGCCAAAGCTCGGCAATGGTTGGCTAGCACAGAAATTGCCGATGCCTCATTGGACGGTAAAAAATCTACCACTTCATTTTTCTTAATTTCTTGTCATCGGTATTTACTCTCTTGTCAACTGCAGAACAAGCTTCAACAGACCCTGCCTTGGAAAGCTCTTCCCTTCCTCATGATTCGTCTTCAGCTTTGCTGCCCCTTCCAGAAACAGGAATAGAATCCTCTTCAATTGACACTCCAGTTTCCCCTCAGCCAGATACACAAACTCCCATCATGGAACTCAAAACACTTCCATCTCCCACTCGGGAAGCCAGGGCCGAGGTAAACATAATCATTCAATTCTCTTGACTCTTTCTCATTCGGCAATTCTTTTACTAATTCGGCAAGAACCCTTTTCAGGAGAAATCCACTTCATCACCCAGCTATTCCTTTGCTGTGGATGACTGGGTTACCGAACAAGGAGAAGAGATTACTTCTAGCCAAGATTTATCAGAAGAAACCAAAGCAAAGCTGAAAGACATCTTAGCCTTACTGAATAAGAGCATCCAAGACCAGGCTACACATGCTGTTTCATTAAGAGACGTACTGGACTCCATTGATCAAGAACTCCCAGCTGACATCAAGACCGCATTGGAGCCAGTCTCTCAATTGGATCAACAATTCGCAGCAGTGATGCAAGCCTTGAGCAATCAATCTTCTCTGCCAGCCTTAGAGCAAAAAAGATCTCTGATCAAGCAGTCAGTAAAAGCCCTGCACTCTCAAGATCAAGAGAATAATGAGCTGTTGACCAAGCTGGTATCTGATCTTGAGAGCAAAAAGGCCAGGAAAGCTGCACTTGAAGCCGAATTGCAACGCTTATCGGCCGAAATTGAAGCTGACGAGAAGAATATTGCTGAGCTTCCCAAGTTATCAGAAAGAATACGAAAAGAAGCTTCAGCCACTCTGAACAAGGATAAACAACTCAAGGCAAAGCTCAAGGCTCTGGCTAAAACCCAAGAAGCTGACAAAAACTTGTTAGACAACATTAGCAACATGATTTCCAATGCCACAAATGTAATTTCAAAATACTTGGGTTTGTAACTTGTAACCAATAACCTGTAGCCGAATAATTGTCTCATCTTGTGAATTCGTAGCTGTTAACTTTTCTTCTCCATCATTGCGAACAACTCATTTGGCAAGATCATCTACAAATAATATTAAGCTAAAAAATGCTTTTAACTTAACGCAGCCGAATCTTACCCAGTCAAAGCCGAATACGATTCGGCAAGGATCCCAAGCGACATGGGAGCCATTCGGCTAGGAAAATCCTTTCCACCTTCCGAACTCTTCGGAATACGTGCCACGATCTTTGGCCACGATTTCCTCTGCAGATTTTATAAATAAACACCCAGGCAGCCCACGGTTTCTTCATCAAGTTCTTCGCCTTCCAAGTTCTCGCCGGTCCAAACCATTCTCTTCCCCATCCACAGTAATTCCGAGGAACCCCAATGGCCGACAACAACAGGAGGCGCCCGGCCGCTGATGAGGCCGAAGGAAGTCATGCCGGTGCCCGCCGCAGGTGAGTATCTACTCGCTTCTCTCTGTTCTCTTCGAGATTTCCTCCCTCTTTCTTGACGAATCTTTTCGTTTTTCCAGGGTAATCCAATGGATTGCTGGCGCTGGTGCGCCAGTTGCAGCTCCAGCCGCTGCTCCTGCGGCATCTTCGAATTCGTCTAATCGATCTCTCGAATCAGACGACTCCCGCTACACGGACGGCGATGCCCGCCGATTCAAGGCGGAGCGCGACGACTCTCGTCGCGAACTGGAGGCTATCTCCAAACAAGCCGGGATTGCTGACCTCGAATGGCAGCACGAGCGTAAGCAACTGCTTGAAGTTATTGATGGTGAGTCCTGCAATCTGCTCAATCTCAATCTCATCCCCCGAATGATATTAATCTGTTGCCCCTTTTGTAAACTTGCAGCGCGTGATGCCGAACTCGATCGGCTGAAGGCGCTGGCGAATGAGCTGGCGAACAAGGTGAATGCTCCTGGGGACACACCAGAAGCTCGCCTCGGTGCGGTGGCGGGCCGCATCGACGAGGTGGCCTTGCACGGCATCCGTCTGGGCACCGCCGCAGGCCTAGTCGCCATGTCGACGCACACCAATACCGACTACTCCAGGTTACCGACTGGCTTCGCTAATGGTAACCCGGAGGAGATCGACGACATCGAGGCCTCCATAGATCGCCTTGATGCTCATGGCGCCGCCATTGCCGATTCCATTCATCCCCAATCCGTCTTGAACAAGCTATTCCATTAGTTTGTACTAGGGATTTATGAAATTTCGGCAATAAAACTTATCTTTTGTGATCTTGCACGAATCATCTGATGTAGTATATTTTGTGCTAAGGGCAATACATTCAGTACCGGCCATCTTCCTTTTTTGTTAACATTTGTTCTGAAGGCGATTTCTTCCCGAATATCGGCTGTTTGGCAAATTAATATATCAATCACCGATCGATTTCAACACTGGGATAATACCTCTTCAAATATCTTCCATTTATAGCAGAAGCAAATTCTTCTCCCAATAATGTCTTCAAAATATATGCATTTCCAGGCATGCATCTAACCACTCTAAAAGGACCTTCCCAATTTGGAGACCACTTGCCGAATGCTGCATATTTGGTTCCAATCGGCAATATTGCTTTCCAAACTAGATCACCTTCTGTGAATTGCTTAACTTTCACCTTCTTGTTGTAGTACTTAGCAACTCGCACTTTATTCCTCTCAATATTCTCCAAGGCCCTGAGACGAATCATATGCAAATCTTCTAATTCGTCCATCATTAAATCTTTATAATCTTTAGAACTTAAATCCTTTTGCAACTTTATTCTCCTTGAGTCTAATTGTATCTCCCATGGCAAAATAGCATGATGTCCATACACCAACTCATAGGGAGACGTCTGTGTAGCCCCATGTGGAGCCATTCGGTAAGCCCATAAAGCCTCATTGAGTACCGAATGCCACTTTCTCGGCTTCTGATCAATCTTTTTCTGTATAATTTTAATCATAATCTTGTTAGAAGCCTCTGCCTGACCATTAGCTTGGGCATAATAAGGAGAAGAATTTAACAATTTGATGCCCATACTCTCAGCAAAATCTCTGAATTCTGAAGATGTAAATTGAGTCCCTTGATCAGTGGTGACTGTCTGAGGAATCCCGAATCTGTAAATGATGTGTTCTTTAACAAATTCAACCATATTCTCCGACGTCACTTTCTTTAATGGAATTGCCTCAACCCATTTGGTAAAATAATCGGTTGCCAAAAGCACAAACTTATGCCCCTTGCTAGATGGAGGATTTATTTGGCCAATCAAATCTATTCCCCATCCTCTGAATGGCCATGGCTTGACAATGGGATTCAAAACCGATGCTGGAACTCTCTGAATGTTTCCAAATTTCTGACAGTCTTGACATCCTTTATAATATTCAAAACAATCTTCCAACATTGTCGGCCAGTAGTATCCAGTTCTTCTAATAACCCACTTCATTCGGTAGGCCGATTGATGTGCTCCACACAATCCATCATGTACTTCACTCATCAGTCTTTTTGCTTCTTCATGACTTAAGCAATGTAACAGCACTCCATCCAGGGATTTATAATACAAATTATCATCAAGAAGAACAAATTTTAAAGCTTTATACCTGAGCTTTCTAGAAACCTTTCGGGATGGATTCTCCAGATAATCGGCAATCTCTTTTCTCCAATCACCTTCTGCCAGATTACTCCCGAATGCGTATACATTATTAGCAAAAACTTCTCGAAGCTCTTTATAACCTGATGCACTTTGGGCCAATCTATTTGCCTCTCCATTATCCCCTCTAGGAATGTGTTGTAGAATTACTGACCGAAAGCTCTTCAATATTTCTTTGCATTCTTCATAGTAATTCCTCAAGGTATCACTTTTGCACTCATATTCACCATTCAATTGCTTTATGACCAATTCTGAATCTCCAAAAATTTCAACCGCAATGGCATCTGCTTCTTTCAAATATTGGAGCCCTTTGAGCAATGCCTCATACTCAGCTTGATTGTTAGTAACAGCAGATTGAATGGGAACAGCAAATTCAAATGTTTCTCCTTTGGGTGAAATTAATAAGATACCTGCTCCACCACCTTTGTTGCATGAAGATCCATCGAAGAATAACACCCAAGGAACAATGTTAAGCAAAGTTATTGATGTATCATGATGTTCAGTAATGAAATCGGCAATAACCTGTCCCTTAACAGCCTTTGCCGATTCAAATCTCAATTCAAATTCAGACAAAGCTAAAATCCATTTGCCAATCCTTCTGTTCAAAATTGGCATAGACAACATGTGTTTTATCACATCAAACTTTGAATACACAATGCATTCGGCATGTAGTAAGTAGTGCCGAAATTTTGTACAGGAGTAGTAAACACATAAGCAAAGCTTCTCTATAGCCGAATACCTTGTCTCTGGATCTAATAACTTTCGGCTAAGGTATGCAACCACTCTTTCCTTCCCTTCAAATTCTTGAATGAGGGCCGATCCAATAGTTTGGGCATCGGCCGCCACGTACAACTTGAAAGGCTTGTTCAATTGTGGAGGCACCAATACTGGTGGCTTCTTCATGTACTCTTTTATTTCATTGAAAGCCTTCTGTTGTTCGTCACCCCATACAAACTTTTGATCCTTTCTTATTTTCAACAGTGAGGAAAAGGGCAACACCTTTTGTGACAAGTTTGATATGAACCTTCTCACAAAATTTATCTTGCCAAGCAGTGATTGTAGCTCTTTAAGATTAGTTGGAGGAACAATTTCATCAATTGCCTTCATGCTTTTCTTACCAACTCCTATTCCTCCTTCATGTATCAAAAATCCCAGAAACTCTCCAGCCGAAACTCCAAAAGCACACTTGTTCGGGTTCATCTTAAGCCCATGTTTCCTTGTACATTCTAGAGTTTTCCTTATGTCGGCCAAATGAGACTCATGATCCAAAGACTTGATCACCACATCATCAATATATATTTCCACAATCTTGCCGATCAACTCATGAAAAATATAATTCATAGCCCTTTGATAAGTTGCACCGGCATTTTTCAATCCAAAGGTCATGACAACCCATTCAAACAACCCTATGTGTCCAGGACACCTGAAAGCTGTCTTTACTATATCTTCCAATGCCATATAAATCTGATTGTATCCTGCGTTACCGTCCATGAAACTGAGCACTTTGTATCCAGCAGCAGCATCAACCAATGAATCAGCAATAGGCATTGGATATCCATCCATGGGTGTAGCCCTGTTTAGGTCTCTAAAATCTATGCAAACCCTCATCTTTCCATTTTTCTTATAGACAGGAACAATATTAGAGATCCAATCCGCGTATTTACAGGGCCGAATGAAATTTGCATCTAGTAATCTTTCAATTTCCTTTTTCACATCGGCCAACACTTCTTCCTTGTAGATTTTTCGGGGTGGTTGCTTGTAAGGCTTGTATCCAGGTTTGATTGGCAACCGATGCTCAACAATAGAACGGTCTAGACCGGGCATCTCCGAATAATCCCAAGCGAAGCAATCCTTGTATTCCTTTAACAATGTCACCAACTTCTCTTTGAAAACCGAATCCAAGTTAGCACTGATAAATGTCGGCCTTGGTTTGTCACCATCTCCAATGTCTACTTCTTCTAATTTATCGGCCGACACAAATCCACGTCCTAATTTTCCATCGGTTCCATCGATTGGATTTTCCATCAAAAATTACTATGAGAGCCGACTGCTTCGATCGGCTGTTGATCACTGCTGGCTGGTGCCACAGGACCTTCTCCCCAGTCTTTACCTGAGAAACAATCTATGCCTTGATACTCCCAGAAAGCTGGTTCCATATTTGCCACGCTTATTGAATCATCTGCTTGGACAATCTCTACTTCATCATCTATCCACTGAATAAGCTGTTGATGCATAGTAGATGGAATACAACAATTTGCATGAATCCAATCTCTTCCAAGCAGCAAGCTATATGCCCCTTTGCCCTCAATGACAAAGAAAGTCGTAAGCAGAGTCTTGGAACCAATCATCAGATCAACGTGCACGCATCCTTTGGTGTCCGAAGGATTTCCAGCAAAATCATTTAGAATTATGCTCGTTGGTGTCAAATCTCTAAGGCCCATACCAAGCTTCCTGAATGTGGTATATGGCATTACATTGACAGCAGCTCCTCCATCGACAAACATCTTGGTCAATGGTTTGCCATTAACATATCCCTTCAAGTATAGTGGCTTCATGTGCCGATTCTGGGTTGGCTTCTCAAAAACAGCTTGTTTGTTCAACATCAATTGTGCCATTAACCCAAATTGTTCGGCATCATCTATATCGGGCAATATTTCTTCCTGTACAATTTGATTAGATGGAGCCATGAATTCATTCGGCAAGAAACATACCATGCATGTAGGAGCCGAATGACTATGTTCGTCAGGCCTGTCCTTTGGGAGCCATATCGATTTCATCTTAGGCTTTGCTTGCTTTAATTCTTGATTCCTCAAGCGTTGGACTCTTCTCTTCTGACTCCTTCTTAAACCAGGTGGACACCATTGTCCTTTCTGCCAAACATACTCATGATCTTTTTCTTCATGATCA
The DNA here is from genome assembly GCA_033239725.1 of Echinochloa phyllopogon. Taxonomy (NCBI): domain Eukaryota; kingdom Viridiplantae; phylum Streptophyta; class Magnoliopsida; order Poales; family Poaceae; genus Echinochloa; species Echinochloa phyllopogon. The sequence continues at coordinate 10,436,502 of BTCW01000010.1, read as the reverse complement.
ATCCATCTGAAATCAGCATGTCTCTTTCTTGGTTGATCATCAAAGCGCCGATCATCACTAGGATGCACCCTACCAATTCTTTCATGGACAGATCGGCGATTGGCAACATTTTGCCTATGTTCTACATACCCATTATTGCACTCAGGACAGTTGCTCCTTGTAGGCAGCTTTAAACCTTCGTTCCAACAGTGTCTGAAGAATGCACACCCCCAATGCGCACGTTCTTGTTCTCGAGCATATTCTTTTTGTTCTTCCTCAAATCTTTCTTCTTCGCGCCTTCTTTCCTCCTTCTCGTATTCACGCCTTTGAAAACGCTCTTTTTCTTGCTGACGCTGCCATTTGTTGAGGAGAATACGTGTAGTAACTCTAGGTTTAAAGGATTCGCCCACTTCAAATCGGCTATTCGGGAACCGAAGATTTTTCTGGCGAATCTGTTCCATTGTGATCTGCCGAGTGGGATCAACTGAACCATCCTGTCTTGCCTTCTTTGATGTTAAAACTTTCAATCTTCCCTTTTCTCCAGATGGAACAGCATTTACCATATTAACTGAGAACCCGATCATATTCTGAGGGAAAGGGTTACTGTCCAGTTTCATCTTGTTGTCGAATTTCAAATGTCCTTCCTGGATAGCTTTCTGAATCTTCATCCTAAAGACTCTGCATTCATTAATGGAATGAGAATTTCTATCATGAAACCCACAGTACCTCTTATCTTTCACCCCATCGGGCCGAAGCATAGAATGCCCCTCTGGCAATTTGATTCGGCCTTCTTTCACCAGGAACTCAAATAATTTGTCTGCCTTAGTCACATCAAAATCATATGTTCCCTTCATCTGTTTGATCCATCTTTGAGTCATTGTAACTGGTTCTTTGCTCCACACTATCTCTGCTGCAGCTATTTCCTCGCTATCTTCATATTCATCTTCTTGATCTGCTCTTTCAAGGAATTGGTTATAGATGTCAGCTACATCATTATTTTTAGCAAATCTGACATCTTTCTTGAAACCATATGCCTGGTTACTCATCAAGGCCAATCTGTGCGACAACTGGCCCAAATCATCAAACTCCATCCCGAACAGCTTCTCCCGAATGGCAGGCAGCATGCCAGCTACAGCCATACCAGCCAGTTGATCATCAGGTATGTTCAGAGAAAAGCACATACTCTTGGTTTCCCTAAATCTCCTGAGGAACTCTGTAGGTGTTTCATTATTCCTCTGCCTTAAGCTGGTCAAATCAACCAACTTTTTCTCGGTACTGCCAATGTAGTAATGAGCATGGAATTTCTGTTCCAGGTCTTTCCAGGTGCAAATCGACTGGGCAGGCAAAGAAGCAAACCATGTAAAAGCTGAACCCGTCAGTGACAAAGGAAAGTATCTGATTCTGAAAGCCTCATCTGCCGAAGCTTCTCCAAGCTGCATCAGATATCGAGCTATATGTTCCACAGTGCTAGTATCATCTTGTCCTGAGAATTTAGTAAACTCTGTAGGCACCTTGACTCTATTCGGCAATGATACCCTCTGGTACCATTCAGGGAAAGGAGACGAATACATGTACCCTTGACTTTTAGGCTTCAGACCGAATTGATTTTGCAATACATCGGTCATTTTTTGCACCATGAGGTCAATATTGGTATCTTGATTCCCTGGTCTTCCAGCAAGCATACCTGCAGTACCAGCATATCCAGGATTCGGGAGGGCGTCGATAGCATTGTAATCCATAAACTCTGAATATCCGTTTCCATATAAATCCCTCTGCAGTCTGTTGTTCAAGGGAGATATTTTGTAAGCAGAAGCAGGCGGATTCCCTGTGGTGCCGAATGCCATATCACCGTACGTGCGAGTTTTCGGCAGTGCAAGCTGGGGATCTTGCCGAATCGGTTGTCCATTTATATCTTTAGCACCAGAACCTCCAGTTTCATCAGCATTCCCTTTACCATGTGGTTTCTGAACTGGTGCTTGAACATTGAAGTATGTCGGGCCACCCAATTGCCCATGTATCTGCTCAAAGGGTTTATCCACATGCTGACCAAAAATGCTTATCATTATATGCCGAAAACTGTTTAAGAACGCAGCATTGTGATTGGTCATTGTCTCTCCCAAAGCTTTGTATAACAAGCCCGAGAATCTCTCCCTCTCTTCTTCTTCAGTAAGATCAGATTGCCCAGGAAGGAGAACTCTTGGCAGATCGGACTTGAGAAAAGGTGCACCACTCCTGTTCTTGGCGAAAGACAGTAAACATTTGTTAATGAATTGGTTGGCAGCAACCTTTACCATCTGTTGATGCTCCTCAGACAACTCTTCCAAAGTGACATCCATGATGTCGCTCAACTCAGGCATCTTGAAAACTTGTGTGTGTCCCACCGGGCGTGCCAAAAAGTGTGTTGACGTAAAATCCGCACCTCACGCCAAGCACACAGCAAGCCGAACAAGCTGGCTTCAAACGTGGCCCTGGCTTTTGAATCCGGAAGCGTGCCAGTCAGTTTGCCTGAAAACTAACAAAGGGAATAAAACGTTTAGATCAAAACCTGGAACGTGCCGGGTGAGACCAGACAGTTCCATATTTGCGGCATCGAAGCCAATCTTGAGAGACAAATAGCTACAGAGAAGCTATCTGTCGGCAGTTAAAACCTTATTCGGCAATCGGCAAGGTACGCAAGGAACGCACTGCCGAATGCGTGACGTAAGCATGACGAAAGATCGGCTTTCAACCGAATGAACGTTGTAACACATACTCATAGCCGATTAACGAGAAACAAAGCATGATAGATAAAAGGGTGAAACATGATCATAAATTCGCAGTAAACAAAGAATGCATAGGCCGAAAGCAGCACCCGTCAAGCATGATAACAAAACAAGTTAATCCACCGCATGATACGACTTGTTTGTGACCACACCACTAATCAGATTAGACCAATCCACCGCATGATACAATCTAACCATGAAAAGCTAAAAGCATTCAATGTTTAGTTACGAACCCACAACACAGTCACGAATTTACATTAAAACAAGAATGCATAGGCCGAAAGCAGCACCCGTCAGGTATGGCAACAAACGATGTTAGGCCGAAAGCAGCACCTAACCCGTTTGAGGCCACACCACCAATCAGATTAGATCAATCCACCGCATGATACAATCTAATCGTGAAAGGCTAAAAGCATTCATTGTCCAATGCAAACCCACGAACACACATTCACTTGTGAGAGCACTGCCGAATACGGCTATTTAGCCGAATCGGGGTCCATGGCGAAGGAACAGGCCTAATCGGTAAAGATAAATCTATCAGATCGAATCGAATTCTAATCCACCGGATGATTAGCTCTAAGACGACCCAAAAACCTGCATCTACCGCATGATACCCGGTTCTGTCAAGATCTACACAATGCCGACAAGCTTGAACCCGCGACACGTAGCAACCTAGATCGGTTTCGGATTCGGCTATGAGGGGATGAATCGTTGCACCATAAAGCAAAGCCGATCCTAGCCGATCTAGATTGGGCAAAGGTGTGTTGCATGAATTAAGCACATAGTAAAAACGAAGCAACACGGGGTAACTTAATGAATCTGCTAGATCTTGCCGAAATCTAACAGAGCCGATAACTTGGTCCATACTAGATCTTAGCCCACCGCATGGCTCATGACCTAACAGAGGAACCTTCTTGAGACCATAACTTAAATCCACCGGATGATACTAAGCATGGTAACAAGACTACTTGCATCAAAGCTTAAATCCACCGCATGATACTAAGCATGATACAAGGTTGCCGGTACTTACGGAGGTCGACGGATCGATAACTCCTCTCGAAGAACTCGACGACACGACTAAAGGACTCGATGTTGGCACGGGGCCGGTTTGTTGTATGATTGATTCGATGATGATACAATTGCCATGGGTTTATATTTATACCCAGGTCTTGATACAACTCCTAGTCGGACACGACTTCAACACTTGTTTCTAAAAATAAATGACGAATCTTCGTGCCCATATTGCTTTCCTTGTTGAACCGGCCTTTCTTTTATTCCACGTCATCACGTCTTCCCGAGTACTCTTTCCATTCGATCAGCGCTTCTGCCGAATGACGACGTGTTCCCGACCGCAGAGCATCTTTACCGAATGCTTCACCTCTGCCGAATGACGACGCGCTCCCGACCGCAGAGCGTCTCCTGCCGAATGCTCCAGCAAAGCCTCCTACCCGAATGGTATCTTTCCACCAAATCTGGCCCACATGTCAGCTTCTTCCCGGTGCCAATTTTTGGTGTCAACAGCTAGCAGTCTAAGGAAAAAAGAGTGACGGTACAACACTGCCGAATTTGTGCACATATACAAATGGCGTTTGAAGGGAAGGGATGGAGAAGATGTGAAGGAAGCCGACAAGGGGAGCGGCACCAAGGTAAGATGTTTGTAATGAATTTATTCATATGAAGCTAAGATAAAATAACGGATGTATGTGTTGCCCAGGATGCGGGAAGATCATCTGAACGTCCAAAGGAAAGCCACGTCAAATCCTTAGAGAGATTAATGAAACAAATCCAATACGAAGAGTTATGCCTTGTAGATGGGGAGATCCCACCTATATTGGCATGTAATGGATCAACCGAAGGCAAAATTATCAAAGTAAGTGATGCACAATAGCTGGGGTTTACGAAATAATGAGTTCAAAAATATATTTTATAAATAACATATCATCGTGCAGGCAACGGAACACCCGGATGATGATGAGGTAACAAGCAAGGAGCGAGGGGAGAAACGTGAGCCAAGAAGTTGAGGGGGGGGGGGGGGTGAAGGAACTTTCGTCGAGGACATGAAATAATGAATTTGTTTATTAGCAATAATGGAATGACAAGGAATGGCATAACAGTGGATGTGTTTAGATAGTGACCGGTGTAAGATGTGGTGGGTATAAATGATGTTTGTGGAGGTAGCGAGGCTTTGTTCAGAATTTGCATGATGCTCACTAGTCATAGTTTGATATATGATGTGCTCCTAAATGAGAAATAATTTGTGCGTGGCTTGCAGATAGGTCAAATGGTGTCTTTATTTGAGGATATTCAATGCAGTTGCGAATCACCAGGACAGCATAAATCATAAGTCATAAGTGAACCAGAAATTTGTGATGAAAAGCAACCATAAATGAAACTGGATTGTATCGGAAAGGAGAGAAGACATCATATTATATAATAAATTATTCATAAGTTAAAAAGGCAATTAGTTTTAAGAATGAAGTTCATTGATCGGGCAGCACAAACATCTGCACCAACACAGCACGAGAAGACCACGAGGCAACATCTGGTGGGACATTAGGCAAGTGATTCCAAACAGCAAGATAAGCATGCGAACCAGAATAAATTAGGAGTGCTCTTCCCAAATAAACTGAGTGACTGATACATGGTTAAAATAAGTAATGTATATTTACACAGCACATTTACAGATACTCATAAAGCCAAAAGAAGGAGGCTTGGATAGTGAAAATGGAAATGTTAGTAGAAGAAAGGATGATAGTCTGATAGGCGGAATTGACTAAGGTCATGTGGCAGCGCTGCAATCTTGTTCTCTGAATGAAAAGTGAGATAATACGGAATCTCGGCACGCAACTCTTTGGGCGAATCCTGTAAACAAAAGGTTACGAACCCAATGACATAGTGAATGAAGGGAAGGAAATATGGTCGCATAAGAACACTTACAACATCGATTCTAGTCTTGAGTGAGCCACGACCATCCCCATTGTAGTACTCGAGGAACTTCATTGCATAGAACGCACTGTCAGATGAGGAATTGTGGACAGGGACCTCAACTTGCACATGCCTCCAATTCATGAAAGATTTAAATTTGTGAGGTGCAGCATTGGAAAGGGCATCATTAAGGCGCTGCATGATTTTTTTTCCCATATCTGAGTGATACAATTCCCAGCTGTTGTCACCATTGGACAAATGATCAATTGGGTCGAGTACATCTATGCGGTTTTGGCCAAAGTTAACACAATATACACACCAATGGTGGTTGTGATGTACTGGTAAAAGAATCTGGGAAATGTGAAATTAGTGAGTATATTGTTAAAGAACTGTACACATGTGACAGATCAAAAGGGTAGGGAACGAATGAAATGAATGATGAAATAAAGCATTTGCACCTGAATAAGACAGCACTAGCAATCAAAAAATACAACGAAGACTACGATATGGTTATTAGTGAAGATAGGGGAAAAGTACAGGTACCATCTTTGTCATCTTCAAGTTGGTAAACGGGAGACAACGCTGGATTGCTGCAACAGCAGCAGGCTCACTATATTGGGTTTCGCTAGAATCCCTTTTGCTCCACTCAACATTGAGAATCGCCTAAAGAGAAATTGTGGAATAAATCATTAGGAACATAAACCAGTGAAACAAAACATGTGTGTAGTCCAACATAAGTATAGACATACTGAAAGATCAGGGCCAAAAAAGATTCTGTATCCGTGGCATTCGGGTCTGATGAAATAATCATCATACGTAATGCATTTGACAAACCCGGACATAAATATGGAGTCTGGAAAAGCGGCGTCGACAAAGGATTGTGCAATAGATGCACCATTCATAGGGGTGGTACCAAACTGGATCACAGTTGTGCTGCACAGATGATAGTCAGCAAGTAGAAAATTCCAAAGTTATGAAAAAGGGAATGCACATTTGATAACCTTCTCGATGGAGAGTCGTCCGCACACAGGTGTTCCCACAAATTCCTAGCTGCCTCCACATTGGGTGGAGGTCGAGACATAATTCCAGCCTTGAAGGGTGAGCAAAATCTAGCAGGCTTCCATGTGAAGCGTTTCCCTGCTCTCTGTTTTGGGTTGTTGTATTGAGCAACAGTATGACTGGGAGAGTCATCCTCTTCGCTATGTGTGGCAGCAGGAAGACTATTGGGGTCATCCATATAATGGTTGGTGTCAGGAGATCTAGAAGACGATTGCAAAACATCTGTAAACACAATTTCATCAAAACAACTTGATGTGAGCAACAAACATCACTATCTTATATGGGAAAGGCACAATAAATCTAGACATATATAGTTCACAATGCTGACCTGAGGCAGTACGCTTATGCGCATTGCCTTCCCCCCGAGCTTCCTGATGAAAGGCAGAACTCGGTGGCCGAGTTGATGACTGAGCAAGAGCAGGAGCTATAAAAATGATAAACAGTTGGAACCATAGTTTTTCTTATGCAGGCAGTGAAGGGGCATTTCACGAGTTATGTAATGCAATAAACATCAATGCAGCGTACCAGGTGAGGAGTTTTCTCAAGAATCTTCCCTAGTTATGTCATTTCTGATGGGAGTATAGGGAATCCTTGTTGCACTAGTACCAGGATCAAAAACTTGATGCACAAATGGAAAGTACAATTTAGCAAATTCGAAAATAGATGGAGCAAGTACAATATGAAGGTGAATTTGTTATTTATTTAAGAGAATGGCCCAAAATGTAAGGTCATGTCACAGGTTTTTAGATGAAACGAGTCATTTTGAACGGACAAACTTTTAGGATTATGAACCAACAGTTTTGTAAATTCTAGAGCTTCAGATAATTTGGGAAGACAAGAAAGCTCCAACCCACAATAAATGGACCAGAAATTCACTACAGTCCACCATGAATCAACAAATTGATGCACAAATCGACAAGAAACTATGAAATTCAGAAACTTTTATTGTTATGCATCAGCTAATTGCACCAATTGCACAACAGATATTTATGGAGCAGATCAGGTTTGCCACGTATTGGAGAATCAGCAACAGGACACCCATTCAAAAGTGCACAATGGGTTAGATAATTAATCACGTGTAAGCTAAAGAACTACAGGCAACCACATAAATGAACGGCAGAATTGCAGAGAGAATCTATTTGGATTGCATAATTTGCGTTGGGGTCTGTACATTAGCAAAGAACAAGGAGGTCTCGCTGAGCTCCAATATGGTAAATGAAGTTGCTACACCAAACTGAAAAATTGGCTATATTGAATTAATTAGGAATGTGGGTGGTCACAGGGATTTGAAGAATATAACTACAGTCAATCAATTTGAAAAAATAAGTTGCGACAAATATCTGAAAAATTGTCTACAATGAATTGATCAGAAATGGCGGCTCCTATCTGGAGCACTCATAACCGTATACTAGTCACCTATAGCTCAGTTAAATGATTAATTTAGTAAACAGGAGCAAAGGATTGAACCTAATAAGGAAACATCTATAATTACCTAATTTCGAAATAGATGGAGCAAGTACAATACGAATGAAAATTTGTTCAATAATTAGTAAGGTTTGACAGTATGAACGTGTATTACCGTTGTGAGCACCAACAGTGTCGTTTTCATCGCCTTGATTGTTCCTACGTGAAGACTCACCAATATTGTTAGTATCAAACAAGGATCTCTGTGCTGCAATAACCTCCTCTATAACAGTCCGGCACCTTTCAGCCAAAAGGAAAGGTGCTCTTACAATGTTGTTGAGAGATGATTGAATGGCATTTATGTTGTCAGAGAATGTTTGGTCAAACTGGTCAAACAATTCATGAAATCTATGCAAAGGACGACCAGTAAGATAACCCAGAGGCTGTGATAACAGATCGCGCATGCGAGGGATGCGCAATGGAGGAATAGCGGATATGTCATCCACACAAACTGGTCCTACATCCGCAGCGCCACGGGAGGTTCTGCTGCTGCGATTAAACTGCATAAATGATTGTTTAATGTATGAATATGTAGAATTTAGATACTACAAAGTGTACGAAGCAACAGGAAGTATAATACTGTTTGACAGTTTTAATTTTTCTGGACACATGTTGTCCGTGAGGTTGAATCTCAACGTGTGTCCATATTTGACAATGATCCTTGGGGGGAAAAGATGACAGTTCACTAAAACTATTTACAGCCTGTGCCAGAATGGGCACACACACACAAATTGGAGCAAAAAGTATGCGCACGAATGTTGAGTGTGCATATGCAGAGTGATAAATCTGTTTATTCTTTGATACATACATGTGTGCCTTCTTTGGCAGGGAAGTAATCAGTTAATCGCGTTGATTGGTCGGATGCAATGTTTGTTTCATTCGAAGAACGATTTGAGGACGGCAACTTCTTCCTCCGGCGGCTGCCACCACCAGTGCGATCATCAGACAGATTTCTCTTACGTCAAATAGGTTTGTTCCGCACGCGAGGATGATCACTGTCCATGAAACCACTGGTGGAAGCATCACGAACATTACTCTTTCCGCGAACTGGTTGGTTGCGTGGCTGTTCGAGCGGTGACATATGTCCATCACCTGCTGCAAATGAGTGCCACTGCTCTGGTCGGAGGGGAACCTCGAACCTAAGTACATACAAAATAGATTATTACCAAGATTGCAGGACACAAATCATGTACTGTGTAGCAAAAAAATGGTGTATAATAAATAACATATACCTATGCTGGGTGCTCTCAAATGCAATTATCTTCGGGTTGATAGGGATCCTGTCTACTAATTGCGGCCGAGAACCCAACCTATCAGAACATTTATAATTAAACAAAACAACATTAGTGGGAATCCACCCTATCATAAGGTTTTTAATTAAACAATAGCATATTATTGGGAATAGGAAACAATGCAAAGAGCTCAGTTTGGACCTGCTAGTCGAACATTGCCGTGGAGATCCTCGCTCAGTATCTCCAGCCTGGGAGGGCACCGGGACTAGGCAGACAAAGGGGATATTACTGATATTTTTATATACAAATAAACAACCAAGAGTGTGCTACCACTACACAGGTCAATTGTGAAACGATATGGTGCCAAATAAGTATATTGAGCCGTTTAAACATACACGGAAAAACTTAATGTATACAATTTTGGCATAAACAACAGATACTGATGGAATTTCGAAATGCGGGAATAAGGGCAAACAATATAAAATACGGAAATATGCAGAGGATAGATAGCAAATAGCAGCACCTGACGACTCCATGACTCGAGGCCAAAGGGGAAAACGACAGACAGGCGGATGACGAATATCTGATGAGCGAGCTGCCGGCAACGGTGGAGAATGGACACACAGAAACGCAGCTTGAACTGAAATTTAATAAATAACTAAAGTTAGCATGAGTCTGGTGGATGATTTGCTACAAAATAGTTAACCCTAACCAGAAGTGGATGATTTGCTACAAAATAGTTAACCCTAACCAGAAGATTACTGAGATGTATTGCTGGAAAACGCCAATACAGATATGGCTCGCCCAGAAAAAAGAAAAGAGGACGGGGGAGGCGGATGTGGGCTCACCGAAACACCGGCAGAACCAGCAGGACCTGGCGACGAGTGCACCGAAAATGCAAATCAAGGTGACGAATCTACAGGATCTGGCAGCGCCGGGGGAATGCAAATCAGGGAGTGCACCGCAATACCAGCTCGGTCCTTCACGCGCGATGGAGAGCTTGAACAGCGGTGGAGACACTCGGCGGAGGCGTGGAAGATCGAGAGGCGGGGCCAAGATCCGCAGCTTCCACGGAACGACGACGACGGCGAATCACAAGGGGCTAGGAATCTAGGAGGTAGGACGCGATGGGGGCGAATTGGAGGAGAGACCAAGAGGGAAAGGATGGCGACGGCGAATGGAGGAAGGGCCGAGACGGAGACGGCACGGGGCGAGCGGCGGCGATGGGCGGCGGTGACGGCAGGGTTGAATTTTTGTTTTGAGCTGGTGGATGTAAATCTGAACTGCCGTATCTGAGCTGGTGAATGTGTGTGGGCCGGGCTAGGGGGGAGGCAATCAGAAACCCGAGAAAAACCGGACCCGGACTGCCGCGCGGTTTGGCTGACGTGGTCGGGCGAGTGGCTAGCGGCAGGGATCGGATGGACGCGAGTACAGAATAGCTGTTCCGTAACCAGGGTACAGTATAGTAGTACTGGAAAAACAAAACTAAGCAGGCACGCTAATATATATAAAAGTATATATGACAAATGGTTACATTGACTAAGAAAATAATATGTACTGAGAACTAAGCAATAACTTGGATGGTTAAAGCGATTATTGCACAATTGCTCATCGATAGTGGCGGAGGCAGGATTGCAGCCTAGGGGTGCTGATCGTCCTCGTGCTTCTTCTTGCTCCTCCTCTTCCTCCCATTTTCTCTTCTTCTTCCTCTGTATTTTCTTCTTTCTCTTCTTCTTCAATGGCCAAAAAATATAGGGGGCCCTAGGGGGCTCCATGGATTAGAGATGGGTAGGTGCTACAGACCCCTAGCCCCCCGTCTTAATCCATCAAGGATCAATGTCTTATGTGTTTCATACTCTCATCAATATGTCTATATATTTTAGCGCTTATGTTTAACGAGGAAACCCTTCATGCCAAATGGACTACGTGAAATAAGCCGGTGATTTTATTGGTCACTGGCTAGGACTCTCTCTCCTCCTTTTCCCCTCCATGTAAGAAAGATAATCTAGTCAGCTAGCTACATCTTCGGTTGCTGGAGACGCCCTCAACGGCTTTGGCTACCGCTGCATGCAAGCCGAACGGCTGCGCAGCCTGCAGCATCCGATCTGGTACTGACGTTTGTATTTCCTGTAGCAGCCAGTCGTAGCAATCTTTATCGAATGGGCTTGAATACTTTATCCTGACCACATGTGAATCATGTCGAGCAGGAAATGATCTAGCCCTTCGATGCTTAGGCCCTGTTTGTGAGGGCTCCAGCTTCACCGTCAGCTTCTGTTGGAGCCATACCAAATGGGTAGGGAAAACTGGCTCTGGGGCGGGAGCCCCCCTAAAACGTGATGTGAGGAGCTGTTTCATGGGGAGGAAGCCCAAAGAACTAGATTCTTCTCGTTCTTGACCACCTTGTTATCGATGGGACCGCAACAGAGCTTGGAGACGATAGCGGGCAGGCAGCAGTGGCCGGCGAAGAGCGGGAGGGGGGGGGGGGGGTAGAGCAGAGGTGGTCGATGATGGGTGGGGTGGAGCGGAGGTGGCCGGCAAGCGGGGCGAAGGTGGCCGTCGATGGGTGGAGCTGGCGGTGGCATGGTGAAGTCGGCCGTTGGACTAGCCGGGGTAGTGCTGTTACAACAGTGTGGGAGGCGCGTGGTGGAGCCAGGGCGGCACGTGGTGGATCAGCAGGGGGTGGAGCAGGTGGAGTGGATTTGTGGGTGGAGGAGAGATGGGCGGGGAGGATAAGGGAGAGGTGAAAATGAAAAAAATAAGAAAAATAAATAAAAGGAAAAAAAGAAAAATGGATAGGGGCAATTTGGACATTTTAGATCCTCCATTCGACGGAGCAAGTCGTTTTCCCAAACGTTTTACAAAACAAATTTAGCTTCACCACAAAAGCCGCTCCTCCAAAGAAGTCACAACCGGAGCCATTTTTTAAGGAGCCGCAGCTGTAGGATCTAGGGTGCCGACTAGAGGGGGGGTGAATAGGCGGTTTAAATCTAAAATCACAACACTAGAGAAATTTAATTAGAACCACGAGGGGAGATTAAATTTCTAGCTCTTCTATGTCTATGTTGAAGGTTTGCAACCTAGGATGACAGGAAACGATTCAATCTCTAGAATGTAAATTGCTTGAACGGAAATGAGCAAAGAGATAACCAAACACAAGACACGAATTTATCCCGTGGTGTCGATGACTTGCCGGTCACCCCTAATCCACGTTGAGATGGATTCAATGTTCAACCGCTCCTCTATCAAGTCACCGCTTGATGTATGAGCCGTTAGAACCAATGAACGCTCCAAACCTCGATTCCACTAGAGTTGCTCTTCACTGCTCCGGCGAGGTGAGCACAATGACCTCTCATACCAATCTTCCAAGACAAATTCACAATCTTTTTGAAGTGCTCAATGCAATCATGAGCTCCAAGCCGTCTAGGAGGCGGCAACCTCCAAGAGTAACAAATCAACTTGCTCACTTGATGAATCTCTAGCGCCATAATGATCAAATCTTTGATTCAATGCACTAGATGCTCTCAATCTCACAAGAATGCAATCTCAAAGCAAAGTGAGTGAGAGAGAGGAGAGGAAGAGCATGGCGTTGATCCCTTTTGATAGTACGACTATCTAGCCTATCAACCCAGTCATTTTTCATCCACTAAACACCTCATGACCGGTTAAATAAAAAACCCTATCTTATACCTTTGTCTTGAGCTTCTCTTGATGTATAGCAGTCATGCTATCTCCATATCATCTCATTGAAGCTCACTTCAACTCCCGGACTAACCTATTCTCATATTCTCAAATGAAATTGTTAGTTCACAAAAGTTGTCATTAATTACCAAAACATAAATTAGGGGCCTAGATGTCTTCAGCAACCCTGCCAAACCACTCATTGTAGCCCCATTTAGATCAACAGTGCTAGTAATAAAAGGCCGTTAAAAAAGGTATAGCTAATCCAAACATCCTAGCTTAGAGCAATTCCAATAGTCCGACTAAATGTATTTTTCTTGGTAAAAAAAGAAAATACCGGTAAAAACCCGATCCAACAGCCTCACCTTCTTGCTCACTACTGTATCCCACTCGCCATCCCCTCCTTTTCCCTCGGCATTTTTGCCGAGCACGTCAGACTCGCCATCTCCCTCCTCCCGCGCACGCCCCCGGGATTTTCCATGCGGATTTATCCTTTCACAACCAATTTGAGTTAATATGGATAGTGTTATGGTGAGTCCATTGGTTACTCTATAGTTTTAGAAGGTTTTCTATTTTTTAGAGTCTTCTAAAACTCTAGATTTAGTTAGGATTATACCTAGCCTGTTGGAGTTGGTCTTATAGTTTAGTTTTCAACTATTCAACCACCTAGTTTATGAAAAGTTATAAGCTGGCTTCCTGTAACTATTTGCACCTTACAATTAGTTTCGAGGATCCAGATAGCGGCATAAAGAGGAATGCTTTTTTTTGTGAATATTTATCAATTAATGGTCTCCAGGAAGAAGGGAAGAAAGGAGGCAAATCATTCAAAAAACTCTAGCTTATATACATCTTGCCGCTAGCACCTACCAGGATTGGAAAACTAATATGCTCTGCTGCAGAGGCTCCGGAAGTCCAGAGAGAGTGATCACTGACAGTCAGCAATGACAATCGACAACAATTTTCGCAAAAAAAGAGAGAAGACAATGGACAACAAGCCTCAAGCAACACATAAATGTGCTATATCAACGGGGGAATTGTCAAAGAAAGCAGCTGCAAATCAATGCATGCAGAGCAGCTGCAGATTCAGGCCTGCCCATCTTGCTCCAGGGACTGCTGCCGCTGTTTGCATGCAAGGCTGCTGCAACTGTCTAACATAAATCATTGGGCTCATATGGTCCCGTCAAGTCTTTTTTTGCCTCGCCAACAAGTTACATACACAAGCGCCTGCCCATACATGTTTTGTGTACAATTATCCGTGGCGGCCGGCGGATGATCGACCGGACCGGCCGGCGTCCCAATCGCCACTAATGGCGTCACGGGAAATGAAATCTAGAGAGCAGTCCCAACCACCACTGACTAGAATAGTTTTCACAAAAGCAAGGCTAATAATACATAAAGCTAGTAGGCTTTATGTTATTGCCACGTCACTTATAGCCAACTAAAAGCCCACCTATATAATAGATTGGTTAAGAAACATACTGAATCATTAATACTTGACCTACCATCCTTTCTCATACAATTTCTAGAAACCTGTGTCTCAGCTGGCTGTAAGTTTACAGCCCGCTTACTTCTCTCTCCTATAGGTAGGATTCAGCCTGCTTGCAGCCTTTTATAATACCTGCTCTAAAAGACTTCCGACATAAACAGTTTGATGAGGTGGTAGGGAAATTAATGATGTGAGAGAAATAAATGGTTTCTCATATAGAAAACTATGTCTACATGAGAACCAAGAAATGAAAGAAGACAGTTGGGTGAAGAAAGGAGAGATAAGAATGATGATTGGTTGATATTTTATTTTGAAGAAACTTTCCTTTAAGAATGTAGTTTTCATACTTTGTGTCCACGTGATATGGCAACTATGGAAACTATGAAGTACTCCCTCCGTCTCACAATATAAGGCGCGCACGTACTTTAAGATTTAAATTTTAAAAGTTTTGACCTATAGTTAATCTTTCATAATAAAAAACTTTATCTAACAAAAATAATACCATTAGATTTGTATTTAAATGTACTTTTATATAACTATGATTTTGTTGCTACAATTATTATAATATTGAAGATATTAAGAGTCAAGCGTTAGTATGGGAGACTGTGCCAAGTTTGACCACGCCTTATATTTTGAGACGGAGGGAGTAGTGTCTCGGTTGGCACTGCCCTCAGCGTTGGACACAGCAGGAGGAAGATAATTTAATTCACACATCTAATTATCAAGCACCTGGAACTTATATCAGCTTGATTAAAGGCAGCCCCGGTTTGCTGCCCTCCGCGCATCCCACAGGACACGTGTCGTGCAGCGCTCGCTCCCGCGCCCCGCCTTGCTGTTTTGCAAAAAGGTCCCTTTATTCTCTGAAAATTGCAGCGTGGTCCACCCTGTCGAAGATTTATCTTGAGTACGTCTGTCTAGGGGTACCTCAGACAATAGATTTGTGGAGATCACCGGACCTGGAACTTGATGGTTAACGCGAAGACACAACACATAAGGATTTAGACAGGTTCGGGCCGCCAGTGTAGCGTAATACCCTACGTCCTGTATGGGGGTTTTGTATATTGCGTCTTCTAGACGTTGGTTGGTTCTGTAGAACTCTACCAAACTAGGGACCCCTGCCCTCCTTTATATATCCTAGGGGGCAAGGTTACATGGCAAGTTTCCTAGTCGGTTACAATATGAGAGTCTAGTAGGAGTACACGAGTAGTTCCCAAGTAATTCTACCAGGACGGGGTCTTCTTTCTTAGGGTACCCGGGATGCATATCCCGGGATGCATATCCCACACACCCGCAACCCCAAAACCCTAGCCGTCACTTCGTTAGCCCGTCACCCCGCTCCTCCTCCTCACGCCGTCACCCCGCTACCAGCTGCCTCCGCCGCCCTCGGTCCCCACGCCACCGCTGTCGGCCTCACCTCCTCCCCCTAGACCTAGACGCCATCCCCATCACCTCATGTCCCCCGGCTGCCGTCACCGCCGCCTTAATCGCTCCCGCAAGATGCAGATCCGGTGCGGGGCGTGAGGAGGGGACAACGGGTTCATCCTGGCGGACCAGATCGATGAGATGGAGCACCACCCTCCATGGGTGGTAACCAGCGTGGTGGCCTCGCCTCCCGGAGGGACGACTGAGAGATCGACCCTGCCAAGCTCGTCGTCAGGTGGTGCCGCCGGGAAGCAGCACTCCCTTCGCCCCTGGAGGGAGCACTGGTAGCTATGATAATAGATCTGATATTAGCATAAATCATTTTGATGATAATAGTCTAGGAGTGCCGATTAAATTGATGTTGCTCCTGACGTCACAACATGTTCTGGTCCCCTGGATAAGTTTATTTTATTAACATTTTGTTTGCTACTTGCTGTGGTTAGTTGTCTAACATTTGCAGCTTAATTTCATCCTGTTATTTGGATTTGACTTGTGTGTGTCGATGCATGCCTCCTACAATTTTTTTTGGCTTATTGGCTTGGTAGTTCGTAATTTTCAAATGATTTTGTTGGCTTCTTAGTTATTTTCTTATCTCAAATATCTGATTGGGAATTCTTTACCGAGGTTGGTTGGAATGTGTGGGGTCTCAAACAAAGGCCAGTTGAATATGAGTATTTTTTCCCATCCTTTAGAAGTAAATTCGCTTCTAATTCGTTAATAGGATACTTTATTTTTTATACCGAGTGTTTAGAAATGACAAGCTATTTAAATTTGAGGGTGCAAAGGGCCTTTCCTTCGTGGTTGTAATGGATGATATTGCAAGGAGCCTTTCCTTCTGTTTTTATACAGCTCACATATGAAATCAAAAGTTGGTTCTAATTTCTGAATGGCTATTTCAATAGTTTGGTGGGTAACCTTCCAATCCATATTTCCTATCGTGCTGAATTCTTGCAAACCATATTTTGACTTTAGCAAGTTTGAACTTTCCATAGTTGTGTCGATGTACAAGACTCTGGAACTCTGTCCTTTCCTGTGAAAACACAAAATTGCATGTCCTTTCTCGATTTCCCTTCATTCATGTGTAAAGTTACCTATTATGTAATTACGAGTTGTGTTGGAGGTGGAGTGCCTCACCCTGCAGTAGGTGAGAATGAGAAATTACTGTTCCAATATTCACCAAGTTTGACCCTTATAGGTTTACTTACATTGGTCAGGCTAATCCATGAGATTGTCATGCCTCAATTTCTTGACTGCTTAGCCCATCTGATTAGTCTGACTAGCTGATGCCTAGAGCCGTCATCTTCGGCATGCTTACTCTTAATGGTGACATGGAAAGGAAAGAAACCTTTTCGTTTCATGTTAGCTTTGTTTAGGTGATAAATAATTCCGCACTCACTAGAATTGATGGTCATTGTTTAGAATAATTTCTGCATGACAAAGGTTTGGTTCTTTGAAATGTGATCTGCTAAGAAAATTTGTCCCCGAAAAGAATGGCTGCCTGGTGATCAGCATTAGCTTTATCAGGTTCGTTGCATCATCATATTCCAGTGTTTGGAGACTGCTCATCACATCTCCAATAATGTATATTCATCTGCTGTACGTTTGTCTTTCCATGAAAGATGGTCATGGCTGCAAGGTAGGCTTCTCTTCTAGAATTTAGCTCCATTCTTTGTGCTATGCAACATTTAGTGATGATTTTAGTTCCAAATCCAGATGTTTAGTGTATCAAATCCAGACATTATACTTTCTGGAATCTATCTATGTAATGCTCACATATGTACATTTGCTCCGTTTTTGTATCAGTTAGGTGCTAGCCTACCCCAACTTGCTTGGGACAAAAGGCTACGTTGTTGTTGCTGTATCAGTTAGGTGCTGCACACGATCAATGGTAACTAGCAGGACTTGAGGTCCTGATACCCTAGAGTGGTTAATTGTTGAGACA
The DNA here is from genome assembly GCA_033239725.1 of Echinochloa phyllopogon. Classification (NCBI taxonomy): domain Eukaryota; kingdom Viridiplantae; phylum Streptophyta; class Magnoliopsida; order Poales; family Poaceae; genus Echinochloa; species Echinochloa phyllopogon. The sequence goes on along the minus strand of BTCW01000010.1, from coordinate 10,418,553 downwards.
AATTCAGAAATTATACTTCACAACCTACTTTGCTTGGTCATGATGCCAATGAGTTTCTATAGAAGTAGTATAATTCTCTATTTGTTTCCATCCTTTAACCGTTGTGGTTAGATGTGAGTTGTATTCCGTTTTGTGTATTATCGAATGAACATGTGATTATGTGTTGGTTTGATGTGGGTTTGAGATGACCGGCATAACATTACTGCTATTAGATTGCTGACTATTCTTGTGCTTTATTTTGCGTTTGATGCCAGAAAATGAAATGAATTTTGGTGAATATGTGTTGGTTTGATTCAGTTTGATGAATGATAAATGCATATTAGTAAAGAAATTAACATTTCAAATGTTGGTTTATGCACCAATGTCCATTCGAAATTTTGGATAACATTTGTATTATTCTTGGTAGGGCGCAAAGCACGCCAAATGTTCTAGTGTATTTTAAATACCCCGCATTCGTGTCTGGTGCAGAGGCTGGAGATTATATCCATTGTCTTACAAAATTATGAGTTGCAGGTGAAATATTTTCAAATGAAGAATCTGGTATGAAAATCTGGTAAGCTGCAGGTGAAACGTTTTGAAATATATTCTCAAATGAAGAATTTTATAATAAATCCGTGGATGCAAGTTAAGCTTTAAAGCACTATTCAACAAACTTATTCAGAACCTGATGTGATTTTAGAAATTTAAACTTCAATTTGAACTCCTATATATTACTCCCTCAATCCATCGTTTTAGGAATAACTCTTCAAAAGTAGACTTTGACATTTCATTTCTCATGAAATATATATATTTCCACGTAGATCCCTCAATCCATCGCTTTAGGAACCTGATGTGAACAGCATGAAGTAGATCCGTCAGTGTTGTACAGGCTGCAGCCTGCACTGCAGGGATGTTCAACTGAAATTTTTTTAGAGTGTTTCTTTGGAGTGTGGAAATTTTTTCACACACGTTTGACCACTAATTAAGAGTATTAAATAAAGTCAGTTTATAAAACTATGTATAGAACCTCGGGTTAATTCGCGAGACCTATCTAATGAGGCCTTTGACTGTATGATTGGAGGATGATTACGGTAGCATTATTGTAGTAAATCATGGGTTAATTAGGCTCATTAGATTCTTTGCGTAAAGTTACACTCATCCTTAAAAAAGATTTTATAAATAAACTTTATTTAATACTCCATGCATGTAAGATTCATCGGAAAAAAATTTTAGGGACAAAAGAAACACGGACCCGGACCGGGGAAAAAATTTTGGGGGAAAAAAAATTGCCATGTATCGTCGATGTACTCCCGGAGACCCGGACCTGGTAGCCGTGTCAGTGCTCCCAAAGCTCGAGTTGAGCCTGATCAGGCTCGCTCTGGCAGGTGGCAGCATCGAAACCACGCTGTTTGGAATTCGCAGCAAATGTTATCGCTGACACTGGTTCTTCAGTTATAACCAGTTCATGGATCGGTGCTTGCCATGCTTTGAAGAAATTACCTATACACTGAGAAGCTTATTACTTAAAGTTGAGATGAGGCACATAGAACTTTGTCTGTACTTCTGATCCCATTTATTTTTTTCGTATTGTACCGGCCAATACAAAGAATAGATACACTGTGAAGAGCTTTTCACAAATTTGATGAACCAATGCGGCTTCTTATCAGTTAGGTTTGCGTCTTATATGCAGGTGGTCCTGGTGCTAATAAATCTCAATTCCCTTCTCTTTTTGCAAGGTTGAATGATTCTCTGAGTATGATCAAATGGAAAATTGGATGAAATTATGACATGGTTGGGAAGGTTGTTTGGTTTGTGGCGAGTGCTCTTTCAAATTTCCATGCTGCAGCAAGAAAAATGTCCGTGTGAGTTTAAACCTAGAAGCAAACACTTGAAAGTCACCGTGGTCAAGCACTGATTGTGCTGGTAAAGCGATTTTTGGCACACTGAATAAGGAAGAAACATTCAGTTTGGACCAAAAGTCTTCATGAGGTGTTTGTCTTCATTCTTTTTCTACAAATGTAACACAGGAAAGCAACAACATTTCAATATTTTTCTCTCAGTCATTGTCTTCATGAGGTGTTTTCCTATATTTTTTTGCTTACAAATGTTATGCAGTAGGCTCGTACAAATTATGCATCATTATCGGTTGATTATGCAATTTCTTTTACTTGTACTATGCCAATATTTAAAATTGGTTATCTATATGAATTAGAGATGTATGATCTTACCTAAGGACATGTTTGGATCCACTAGCAATATTTTCCCTAAGGTCATGTTTGAATCCACCAGCTAATTGCTAGCTAGTTAATATTAGTTGTGGTGGATCCAAATAGGACCAGCTAATTAATTCTCAGCTAATATCCTTTTTATTACCTCGATAACAACTAGAGTATCCAATTAGCTTATTCAACCCAGGTACTGTAGCTAACCAACTAATAAATTAGTTGGGTGAATCCAAACTGCCTAACTACATAAACAAATTTCTTGTTGCAATATATATGATTCCAGTGTGCATATGTATCTGCTACCTTTTATTTCATCATTGGCATTGTTCATGTGAACTGCAATATTCCAATATTTGACATCCCAATTGCTTTTTCATTTTTTGTGCATATTCTTTGCTAATTGGTATATATCATGCGATTTGCTTTGTTCTGGTTTCATTCCTCTGAAACTCCAAGATTCCAATTAATTTCTCAGAATCACACACACAAAAAAGGTAATTTTCCAAGCAGGTAACGCTGGCCAGAGTTTCTAGTAATATAGTATCAGTTAACGGCTGAATATATAAAAATTATGTACTAGAGAATATAATAATACGCCAGAGAGATCGATCGTCTCGATGAACCACACAGCACACGTGATATATAATATATACAACTTTATAGAAAAAAGTGTGCGCATTCCATTAGTTTCTTATTCCACTCATACATTCTTCTAACTCGTAGTTTATATCTTGGGGCAGCCACGTTGGCAGTCATCCTTGGTCGAGTAGCAAGTAGCGGTGTCCCAGCAGCACCAGCACCGATGGTGAAATAGGCAGGCATTGCTTACAGGCACGGAATGGTAGCATATTCCTTTTGGAATGTTGATCTGTATATCCTCAACACCTATGTTATCCACCGCCTGTTCATCGAAGATTTAATTAGAATTAAGCTATCAGACTTATTATAGACACACAAGGCTGCAAAATAACAATTGGAACTGAACATCACACGCACTTACACTGCGCAAGATCTGCAAAGCATCCGAAAAGGAGAAGGGAAAGCATAACTATTGTGTGCTTCTCCATGGCTCTGATGAAATTCTATGATGAGTCCTCTGCTGGAGTGATGAAAGGGTTGCGTTCTAGACCTACATGCCTCACACACGCGCAGCACACACATATATAGTGGGGAAACCAGGGGCCAAATAAAGGAACGATATAATCTAATTGGTGGCAAATTTAATGGAAGAATTATTCGGGGTTAATTTCCTTCCCTTCTGTGACCAAATTAATTTCCAACAGATTTACTTTTGTCTGAATTTTCATTGCATTAATTTCACACAAGATGATGGAGGAAATGACGATTCCTTTCACAACCAGGCATGACTAATTTTGCTCGTTTCTTTTTATACTTTTAACAAAAATGAGCCCATGTCTATATCGCGTTCAGCTCTAGTTCCTTCTATTATATACGTACTCTTTTGTCTCATGCATCTATGTGTTGTCAGTTTTCTTTTTTTTTTATCCAAACGTAGTTAACTATCTAACCTATTGTTTCACACAAAAAAAAACTATCTAATATATTATCCAAAGAAGGCAACACATATATACTGCTGGCCAAATTACGACTCTATACAGTATCAAACCATTGATGGAGTATCTTACCCAACGTCACACTACTACATAACCTACTTGTCGGTTTCTTTGTGTAATTTATACTATAATAAAGAGAATTTTTTTGAAAAGAATTGTTAGACACATCCCGGATCCATCTGTCATGCATAAGATTTAACAAAGAAGAGAGGAGACTGATTTTTTCGACTTTGAGAGTGATCCAAAAACCCAAAACTTTTTCACCCATGTTTTACCTAGTGGCCTATCCATATCCAGCCGAATACTTCTTCCTTGCTCCCGTCAGACCTCGGTTCCTGAAATTGAGCAATTGGAACACTACCGCGTATTACTTTCCAATTGCCACATGGAGTACTCCCTCGTACCGGTAAAGAAAGTCATTTAGGACAGCCATATGGTCTTCAAAACACAACTTTGACTTCTTATTTCTATAAAAATATTTATCGAAAAGTGATACATATATATACTTTTACGAAAGTATTTTTAAAATAAATATATTCATATAACTTTTACAATTTCAAACTCAACAACTTAAAAGTTATTCATGATTTATATTTCTAAAGTTTGACTCAAACATTGTCATAAACGACTTCCTTTACCAATACGGAAGGAGTAATTGCCGCATATTACTTTTTACTCCGTGGCATAATTAATTACCACTCTGCCGTAATTGCAGCACTGAAACAGCTGCAGGCTTGGTGATGTTCTTCCCATTTATCTCAATCCATTAATCCACGTTTCATGCCTGTGATCTCTGATTTGGATCTAGGCTTCACTTCAAACATGAGTGAAGTATATATGTCATCCATTACCGGGATTGGTCTTATTATATATATCAATTTCTTTGTGTAAGGTTTGGTAGAGTCCGCCTTTCTCTCAATTCGATCAATATAATGGTGCTAGCTTGTTCTTTTTGCGCGAGTAATTTAATGGTGCTAATCAGCGTGATTTGGGCCATTCTTTCCTGATCGGAATCGGATACACCCACCATCAATTACCTCCGCCGTGACCCGTGAGACATGCCAGTTAATTTCCTTCCATGCAAAGTCAATCACCGGCGACAGCAAGTTTCCTTTCTCCTTCCATGTTTCTTCCTTCCTTCCGTTCCATCTTTGATTTCAATATCATGCCCCGAGCCCGAGGCCGCGAGCTGTTGCAGGACCAGGAGCGCGACGCCGCGGTGCTGGTGCAGAGTCTGTGTGCCTGCAGCTGCAGAGTCTGGCCGCTGTCGTGAATCCGATCCGGCATCAGCCAGGCATCAACAAGCCAACAATGTGCGCCATGACGAGAGTACAGCAATGAGCTTCTGCTAAGGTTTGGGTTGCTGTTTCTGTAAGCGGCGTTGATCCCCTACTCTATCATTGCTACTTTTGTGATGGATCATATATAGGAGATTGTTTGGTCCTCCTCATACTGCAATTAAACTTGCTTTGTGGTCGAATCTTGCATTGCCTTACCCGCAAAAAAAAAGAATCTTGCATTGCCTGATCTCATCATTGACATTTTCTTACTGTCACCAAGCACTGTGTTGGATTAATTAGCCTGTGGCCTATATTTAGTCTCAATTAATCGAGAGAATTAAAAGGTCCGCTAGTAAATGCTAAGAAGTTATTCTCGGATGGAAAGTTAAAAGAATCCTAACCAACTTAAATGGTGTACCAACTGTGGACCGCTTGTGAAGTTGGGAAAATGAGAAGGGTGTGCCACACGCGTGCGCACTCGCTCGCCTCGCCGGGCCGTGGCCGAGACGTGACGCGACATTTAATGGCCATTGCTAGCTGATTGTTATGAGTATCCAGGTTCATCCCCTTCTCATCCTGTGCGCCTATATAAGGAGGCCTTTCCTTTCCTCCCAGGTTGACACACACTACTCTGTATAAGGAGTGATGAGGACATCACTCCTATGGATACTCTCAACAATCCTCCATTGATCGTTCAAGGTCCAATCACTAGAGCTCGTGCGCGACAATTGAATTTAGAGGTGAGCTCGTTCCTAAGTACTTCTCTTTGTGATTATGGGAATAGATTGCAACCTAATGATTATATTGTAATTAGGAACCATGGAGAGGACCAGAGGATAGTTGGAGAATGGCTTCAAGGTGGAGAGGACCATCAAGGGCGTGCAAGTCAAGATAGAGGCCCAAATCAACTCGACTTCGAGTCCACCTCGGAGTCCATGAGCAGTCAGCGCTAAATTGGACGCCCAGGTCGCATACGGGCTCGGATTTGGATGTTCTTTATATTCTTGGAAAGCTAAGAAGATAATCTTTGCAATGGCACTAGTCTCATGTCAACATTCGTCCTGAGTCATCGGGAATCGACGAAACAAGTTAACTTCCAGAATCTGTTTCGGTGCTGCGTCGTCGTATTTTGGCCTTTGGGCCGTGTATCATGTCGAGCCCATTAGAGGCGCGTCCAGGGGGGTTGACCACGACCCTAGACTCCTTAAAACAGTAGCCACCGCCCAAGTTAGGGTTTGGGGTTTTGCTTAGATCAATTCTGTTAAGAACAGTGTCGCCGCTCGTCGGTTTGTGAGACCCAACTTCGTGAGTTTAATCATACATCTGTAATTGTGTTGCAATCTTTCTCGTTCTTGCTTGTGTTCTTCGATTCACAGGCAAGGATTAGCCTTCTGGGCGAGGTCAACCATGCAACGCCGGTTGATAACCTGAGGAGACGTGGTGCTGCGATTGTGGGGTTCGGAACGTGTGGTTCGGAAGCCGGATCGATTTGAGTTACGACTCCACCAAATCGAGAGTTATCAGAACCTTTCGGAAGATCGGGAAACCCTAGTTCCCATCAAGTGGTATTCAGAGACAGGTTTACCGTCAGGTTCGTCCTTTCGCCTTTGTCCTATAGTCCAGAAAATAGCCCTAAACAAATTTCCGCTGTCCTAGTACCCTTTTAGCCTTTGCAATTTCGTTTCAGATTCGCTTTGTTGAGTTTGTGTCCGTGGTCGAGTCTTGTTGCTGGTATTAGGTCGTGTTCGTTGTCATAGTTCAATCGCCCGTTGTTGTGCATTGTTTGTTTCTGCCGCTATCCCATCCATCATTACTGGATTACAAGTCGTGCCACCCCATAACTCGACTTGCCCTCGCTAGCCGCCTTGCGTGAACTCCTGCCGTGCAAGCCCTAGATAGGCTGCGAGCCGTCGTGTGTTCATCGCCTTGCATCGCAGCCCTTCTTGGTTCATCTTGCATACCCTAACTGTCGCCGCGCATCCTACCGAATTGAGGCTCCAGAGAACCCCATCGTGGACCTCTCGAAAACCATAACTTGAGGTACCTTCAATAAAACGGGCATAACTTTTCGCTCGGTGCTCCGTTTTGGCTCAATTTTTTACAGCAGCTTCGTGACTCCATTGTGTGGGGACCCAAACTCGGCTTTGCCCTGTTTGCCTGACTCAAAAAATTCAAAAAAAAATCAGGAAGATAAAGAAAAAAATTGATCAAGTTGTTTTAGGGTTTTCAGCGTTTGTTCCTGAATTTCCCTAGGCCACATCTCACCTCAAAAAAGGGTGCAAATTTGTGTGCTTGGAGCTTTTGGTATCCCTGTTAAGAGAAAAATATAAAAAAAATAGTTCAAAAAATAAAAAAAAACTCGTGATTCCTACTAGCCCGGAGGTTTTGGAGGGAAATTCTGAAAAGATTAAAAACGATTGCATAGAGTGCTATTTTCCTTGTCCTGTGAGATTTTTCTATCGTTTCTTGTTCCAACTTGTTGTGCTACGTCTAGGACACGTCTAAGCCAACAATTGTGACTTGTACTTTGGATACTTATTGAACTTTGCTATTCTGCATTCGTTATTTGCTACTCCTTGCTACATATTGTGCCTTCCCAAAGCTCCACATACACCTTCTGGACGGCATTGGTTTTTGACCCTTGCAATCGCGGACTTCACGCCTTCCAGGTATCCTTTGCCTTGCTTGTTGGTAAGAACCTTGCAAGAGCTTGGTAAGCCGCTTCCTTTGCTGTGTTGAGAGCACGTAGTCGGATTATTAGGGATAACCTTCATTGTGTGTTCTTGTTTTGGTGCTTTTCGATGGCAGGAGATGATGCACGGAAGGCTCCCGCAGATTTCAGTGAATGTGTTAGACGAAAAGAGCTAGAAGCTTCTCGTGACAAGATGGAAGAAACAATCAACAAGGCTGTCACTGACGCGCTCATCGCTATGAAGCTTGGCACCATGTTAGAGAGGGTGGACCGACGGGTGTCCGAGCTTGTCGACGGAGTTGCTGTAGTGGAGGCACGTCCACAGCCACAACCACAGCCACAGCCACAACAACCACCACCTCCACGTTTTCCAGATGACGCGGTGTTTGGTGACAATGGTAATTATGATGAAGCAGCTACCATAAACACACGACTACAACGTCGCCTTCGCCATAATAGGGTAGGTATGGGTGGCGCTCACCAAGGTAATAACAATTGTGATGACCCTTATGCTAAGATTAAGTTTACCATTCCATCTTTTTTGGGTCATTATGATGCTGAGGGTTACCTTGATTGGGAGATGACAGTAGAACAAAAATTTTCTGCCCACCTTGTACCAGAAGAACATCAAGTTAGACAAGCCACTAGTGAGTTTAAGGACTTTGCTATTATTTGGTGGACTGGTCTAGTTGGCGATGGTAGAGCACCTACGTCTTGGAATGAGCTTAAGGTGGCTATGCGTGATCGTTTTGTTCCTTCTTCATATCATAGAGATTTGCGTAAGAAATTGCAGTGTTTAGAACAAGGAGAAACTTCTGTGCAGGATTACTTTGGTTCTTTGCAAAAAGGCATAATGCGTTGTGGTATTGTAGAAGGGCCTGAGGATTCTATCTGTCGTTTTTATTCAGGCTTGAGGCGTGATATTCAGGACATAGTTGATTATAAGGACTTTAACATTGTCGACCCATTGTTTCGATATGCTATGCTTGCAGAAAAGGAGATTCAGGGGCGTGAACAGCAGGGCAAGAACAAGGTGGGAAGCATCTCCTACACGCCACGTACAACGCCATCTTCGGGGCTGCCCAAGCCAACTTCTTTTCGAGCACCCCCACCAGCGAGCAAGCGATCCACACCTTCAACAGCTGCTGCACCATCACCGCCACCACCATCTTCTGCACGTTCTTTGGATTCAGGTAAAAATTCTTTGCAGGAGGGCAGCAAGAGTACCACTTCGACACCACGCACTTCCAACATTCAGTGCCACCGTTGCCATGGGCTTGGCCACGTGCAAAAGGATTGCCCTAGTCAGCGGGCATACATTGCTACAGAAGATGGATACATAAGCACCTCCGACGTTGAAGATGATAAGGCAAATGATATTGATGAGGATCATGGCGTTGCATTTGGTAGTGAGGACACGACGGCCTTTAGAAACATCATTGTGCAGCGAGTACTCAGCGCACAAGTACAACCTGAGAAAATCCAACGCCATAACTTGTTTCAAATTTTTTTTGTCATCAACAACCGTCGCGCACGTGTCATCATTGATGGAGGTAGTTGCAATAATTTGGTGAGTTCTGATTTGGTCAAGAAGCTTGGATTGGCCACACGCCCTCATCCCCATCCATATGGTATTCAGTGGTTTAGTGATGCGGGGAAAGCTAAGGTAACACAAACCTGTAGAGTTTCTTTTTCCATTGGTACCTATGCTGATTCTGTTGACTGTGATGTCGTACCTATGGATGGTTGTTTTCTTTTATTGGGACGTCCTTGGGAATTTGATAATGATGCTATACACCATGGCAAAAGTAATAAATACACTTTCACACATAAAGGACAGAAAATTACTTTGCTACCTATGACACCTGCTGAAATTGTACAAGCTGATAAAGACCGAGCTGCTAGTTTGCATGATAAGGAATCTGAAAATCAGCAAGTTGCTAAATCTATTTACCCACCTAAAAAGGATAAGTCTGCATCAAATTCTGAGGTCAAGGGAATTAAATTAAAGGGGGGAGTTATGCTCGCAATGAAATCTGAACTTGCTGAACTTTCTGATGATGATATGTGCTATGCTTTGGTATGCAAACGAGCTTTGTTTTTGTTTGATAATATTGCTAGCTCTTTGCCTCCTGTTGTCACTAACATTTTGCAGGAGTATGAGGATGTTTTTCTAGCTGAGTTACCACCGGGCCTTCCACCTTTGAGAGGGATAGAGCATCAAATTGATTTGATTCCCGGAGCCACATTGCCGAACCGTGCTGCTTATCGCACCAATCCCGAGGAGACTAAGGAGATTCAGCGACAAGTCCAAGAACTGTTGGACCATGGGTATGTCTGTGAAAGCCTTAGTCATTGTGTTGTTCCTGTGCTTTTGGTTCCCAAGAAAGATGGTACTTGGCGTATGTGTGTTGATTGTCGAGCTATCAATAATATTACCATTCGATATCGTCATCCTATTCCTAGGCTAGATGACATGCTTGATGAGTTGTGTGGTGCTATAATTTTCACAAAGATAGACTTGCATAGTGGTTACCACCAAATAACAATGAAACTTGGAGACGAATGGAAAACAACTTTTAAAACCAAATTCGGGTTATATGAGTGGTTAGTTATGCATTTTGGTTTAACCAATGCACATAGTACTTTCATGCGATTGATGAATGAGGTTTTGCAGGCTTTTTTTGGGCGATTTGTGGTGGTTTACTTTGATGATACATTAATTTTCAGCAAGTCTTTGGATGAACATATGGAACACTTACGTGCAGTTTTTGATGCTTTGAGAGATGCACGTTTGTTTGCTAATCTTGATAAGTGCATCTTTTGCACCGATAGAGTTTCTTTCCTTGGCTATGTTGTTACTCCACAGGGAATTGAGGTGGATGCGATGATAATTGAGCCCATTGAGAGCTGGCCGTTGCCCCAAACCATCACACAGGTACGGAGTTTTCTTGGTGTTGCAGGTTTCTATCGCCGCTTCGTCAAAGATTTCAGCATCATTGCTGCACCGTTGCACGAGTTGACGAAGAAAGGTGTGGTGTTTCATTGGGGAAAAGCACTAGAGGAGTCCTTTGCAACATTGAAGTACAAGCTTACGCACGCGCCATTGCTGCAACTTCCAAACTTTGGTAAGACTTTTGAGTTAGAATGTGATGCTAGTGGAGTTGGCATTGGAGGTGTTTTGAGGGACCTGCTGGTAATTTTTAAAAGGTTCCAAGGGTTTATTTTGAAGAAACCAGGGACTTATACGTAAATACACTTAAAAACCGAAGGTCTAACGCGCAAAAACGACTAAAAGGACGGCGGGTTCTATTTCCTGCAAGCCGTCACGGAACCTGGACTGCTTCTTCTTGTCGGTGTCCACGTCTTCCGGAACATAGCGGGCCAACTCGATGAACATGTCACGGTAGGCGGTGACACTCATCCCTTCTTGCTTCAATGCCAGGAACTCCTTCTTCTTCAGGGTCATCAGAGCTTCTGGCACGTGGTGGGAGCGGAAGGTGCTGCGGAACTCCTGCCAGGTGATTTGAGTACGGTCAATGTGAGCGTACTGGTACGAGTCCCACCAGTCCAGTGCCGGTCCCTGGAGCTGTCCTCCGGCGTACAACACCTTCTCCCGGTCGTTGCACTAGGCGATGTCGAGCTGTCTCTCCACCGCCTTGAGCCAATCATCAGCCTGCAAGGGGTCGGTGGCCTTGCTGAAGGTAGGAGGACGTCCCTTCAGGAATTCACCCCTCTTGTCATGGGTGGCATGTTGTGCTGTGGCGGATTCTGCTGGTTCTGCTGCATCATCGCCATCGTCTGAGCCATCTGCTGCATCAGCTGGGTCTGCGTGAGCATCATCTCCTCAATGGTGGGAGGTGGTGGTGGCAGTCCGCTGGCACCGGGGTTGCTCCTTGTGTTCACCATCTATCATCGATAAATAATTCTCATAAAAACTCCGATGGCTTCAGAGGTTTATCAATTTGTCATGATGGAGGGCTTAAATAGAAAAAGAGCAAGAGAAATGAATACCCCCCTCTATTTAATTGCTAAGGTCCTTAAACCTTAGTCCTACATCTAGATGGTAGTAGACTTGCGTCTACGCCCATCACAATCATTACAAAAGTCCAAATCAAGCATAAGCATAATGACAAATATTTCAAGCACCTAAAGACATGATTCACACAAGACTCGACTAGATTTAAATTTTGAAAAAGTGAATCTAGATGACATAAAACATAATCATGGTGGTCTCCTAAGATTTGTCAACCGTTCTAGCTAGGCTGTGATCCTACAGTCAGCACGGCTCTGATACCAATCTGTCACACCCAGATTTTCACAAAAACCCGAATGCGGCCATATGTGTGCCCAGGAAGTCATAGTACACATATAGCGAACAAACATGATAAACAGAGAACATATGCTGGAATAAATTCTTCATTAAATAAAGTGTTTACATCAGAGTACTTCATAAATGATCTAAACAATATCAGCGAAAGACTAATGAAACTCTCAACTAATGGAGCCGCAATCCACAGGGACTCTGACTGGGAGATCACAACTTAGTAGTACGGTAAATCTTCGGGAAATTCAGCAGCAGACTCATGCCCAGCCCAATCTGTTTACCCATCCGGGATTTTGTTGAATAAAATAACAAGTGTAAGGAAACAATTACTTAGCAAGTATAGCACGGGTATGAAGGCTCAAAATAGACTAGACATGGCTTAACTGCATTAGCATTTTTAGTTGGTTCATTTTAACATCAACCAAATTACTACAAGTGAATAAATCCCGGTTGTAACCCAATTAATAAAGTATAAGTGACATTAAACATAAATAATCATCATCTTCTAATAAAAAAGGATCCAGCCCGCTCGTGACCCTGAGCAAGGCTATCATGATAGATTTTACACTCTACGGAGGTTTCGCCCTTTACCCACCAGTCGCGTAAAAGCTCAAACGAACTTTAAACCCAACCACGCGGAGGTGGATCGGACCTCGCAAATCACACTTCTGAGGTGTGACCGCATAGGGACGCTATGAGGTTTTTCACAAGACACCCTAACAAGACAGTGGCCGATTATGGTACAACACTGGCAGCAAGGCCCAAGCACCGAGATTGACATACGCCTACGGAGTCACACCATAGGGGGTCAATGGCGTCCAGAGCGCGGGCATCACACCCAACGATGCACAACGTGTGGAGTTCCCCGTCGCAGGGACTCCCAACACGGGACTGTGCCTTACGGGGGCATAGCCGACGGATCACCCGTCCTCGGTGGATCAAGACATACTCTCACCCATGTTTCCCATAACGCCGTCGGCCACATTGATAACCACTGGCAAGCTAGAGACGTACAAGTTACTTGACCAAGACCAGAGCCATAATAGTTCTAGCGGTGGCGACAGGCTCCTGGGTTGCCGCTTTAAGAACCGGACCTTACGGAGAGACACTAGAGCAAAGCACGAAGCACAAGCTCTAGCTCCCTAAACCAAGTTGTGAAAAAGCATGTTTTATCATAAATGTTAAAGTGAACCATTAAGTCAAGATTAACAATTAAATAATAATGACAGTAGCTACGCATAGCAAAGATTCTACCCATATGCAATAACCCAAGGTAATCTAAGGATAGGAGTAAACAAACTAGGTACAACTTTAATAGGACAACAATTTAGACACATGCATATGAAAGTAAATCTATATAAAGAGTGTGTTTAGGTAGCAAGGATTGTCCGTGCTATAACTTGCCTTCCTTGAAGGGCGGCTGCTGCTGCTATGGGTCCTGCTCCGGAAAGTCCCCCGCGTACTCGAAGTCCAACGCAAAAGGCTCACCGACTGGACACGAATCACCATACAAGCGAGCACGCAAACCAATACATGAAAACAAATAATAATCTATTAGAACAGTACACCAAACAATAAAAATAGTATGTATAAAGGTTCTAGAAATATTCTACGCTTCACTACGAACACAAGAGTGCGAAAATCACACTAATCGGAGCTAAAACGAAAAAGATATGGCTTTTCTAAGTTCTAAGGACCTGCTGGCAATTTTTAAAAGGTTTCAGGGGTTTATTTTGAAGAAACCAGGGACTTATACATAAATACGCTTAAAACCAAAGGTCTAATGTGCAAAAATGACTAAAAGGACGGCGGGTTCTATTTCCTAAAAGCTCAGGGGGGTTTTCATAAAAGAAAGGACCTAAGTGTAATCGTTTTTGAACTAGGCTGGAGCGCGGGTTGAATACCGGAAAGCTGGGGGGCTCTTTAGCAAAAATACCAGCGCTGACCAGTATCCTCGGTTTGACTCGGGGGCTCGGGTGTTTGTGCGCCATCGGATCAGGATCTGACGGCTTGGAGTGGATCAGGCGGAGGGGAAGGCGGCCGGCCACAGCGGGGACGGTGGCGCGGCTCGGGGGCGGTGGCGCTTCGCCGGAGCAATGGCTAGATCGAGCTATGGAGCTCCAATTGAGAAAAGGTTTGGTCCTGGAGCATCGTGAGTGTATGGCGAGCTCACCTAGGTAGGTCACGACGACGGTCGGGCGGTGAGTGGCTCGGATGGCGAGGCGGGGTGGCTCCGGCGGCACTGTCCAAGAACGGCGAACGATTACACACGGGAGAGAGCGGAAAACGAGTGGGGAGTTGCTTGGCTAGCATTAGTACCTCCTTACGAATCTCCGGGGTGGGTTCAAGTCGAGCGAAGGGCGGCGGTGGCGATTCGCGTCGGTGGCAGCCGGAGAGTGATGGCGCAAGGCAAGGGGAAGGAGTTGAGGTGCTCGGGGGCTCAATGTGGGGCGTGGTGAGGCTCGGGGATGCGTGGGGGTGCTTATATAGGCTAGAGGGGGTGCTTGGCGGGCGAATCACGGGAAACAGCGGCGGCCGGCGATGAGGGGGGGGGTTCCTAATGGGGAGCTGGCTTCCTTGCTCGAGCGCCGCTCGGGAGGGAAGGTGAGGGCGAGAAGCTTCGGCGAAGCTTCGTGGAGGGCCCACCGGCCGCGGGGCAGGGCCAAGGCGGCCGGCGAGTGTGGCGTGATTCGCGCCGAGGGGAGAGGTGCGTCGGGCGGGAGGAGGGAGACGGGTCCGACAGGTGGGGTCGGGCGGCCAGTGAGAGGGAGAGGGGGAATAGGGAGGGCGTTGGCTGGGCCGACTGGGGAGCTGGGCCGCGGGCGCGCGGGAGCTGGCGAGCTGGGCCGGCTCGGGGGAGAGAGGCCCAGGCGGGGGAAAAGGAGGGGGAGTGGGGCTGGGCCGCGTGGTGATTTGTGGGCCGAGCGGGAGAGGAGCTGGGCTGATCTGGGAGGAGAGTAGAGGGGGTGCAAGCGAACCAGAGAAAAGTTCAAGGGGTGAAAGTGAACTCGACTGAGAATAAATTTTCTAGGACTCCAAACAAGGTGATTCAAATTTGAATTTAAATAAATTTAAACTCTCGTTTGAATAACAAGCAATACAAAAATAAATGCAGCAGCA
Organism: Echinochloa phyllopogon; assembly: GCA_033239725.1. NCBI lineage: Eukaryota > Viridiplantae > Streptophyta > Magnoliopsida > Poales > Poaceae > Echinochloa > Echinochloa phyllopogon. Next base: position 10,403,356 of record BTCW01000010.1, on the reverse strand, counting down.
TGAATACAACAAAAATGTTTCTACAACTTATATTTGATTTTAATATTCATAAATAATGCATTTAACCTATATTAAATATGAACAATTTAAATAAAAGCCAATAAATTACTAAAAATTTTAAATATGCCATTTTTGGGTGTTACATACGCGCACTCCACTTGCGTGAGCAGAAGCCTCCGAACCTCCCTGCCAGGCGATAAGGTTTTTGGGGAGCGTACTCGTACATGACTGCTCGCTTCCTCACGCGAACGACTACTTCCTGACGGCCATCTTCGCACATGCACGACTACTTCCCGGCGGTGCCTTCGTCCACACGAACGATTACTTCCCGGCGGCGCCTTCGTCAACTCGAACGGATGACTACTTCCCGGCAGTGTCTTTGTCAAGCGAACGACTACTTCCAGAAGGCCGTTCGAGGGACTCCACTGCATCGACTCGCCACAGCACTGAATTAGATCGACTACTTCAAGCAAGGCCAGTCGACGATGGTTAACACTATTTCTCCAACTGATGACGGCGCATCCTGTGCCGCCGGTACCGGCCCTGCCCCTGGGTACATCCTAGACAAAACCTTGTTCTGGTTTTTCATGTTGTTCTTGTTAATTAGGAGATTTAACATGAACACTCGCACATACTCTGTTATCACAAGATCACTTACTATAATCATGAATTTGTCGTTAATTTCTGGAATTAAAATATACCGAAAAATGCCTAGATGTTTAACACACTGTTCACCTTGTGAAAACAGACAGTTTGACACGCGCGCGCCGAGAGACTTTTTCTTTACTTGTTATTTATATATTTCTGAATATATATTGTGTAGCAAAAATTATTTTTTAAAACCATGAAATGTTATGATAGAAATTATTATTTCCTTAATGAATTTGGGAAATCGGTGGATATTTTGGTAGTTTCTCTCACTACCAGAAATGGAAAATTTCATAATGGTGACATATTTTCAGGAGACGCACCAGCAAACCATCATAAAAAAATATTCTTTTCTGTGGAGGTGCTCCAAAACCTACCTTGAAAACTTATTTTCGTGAAGGTTTGCCACACATTGCCACGAAAAGATGCATGACACATGAAATTCTATAAAAGTTGCATGTTTCCTCAGGCGTTTTTCTGCAAAAACTCTTTTCCGTATTCCTTCCGCTTCCTCCATCTCCCCGTATGTCACCGCTTCCTCTCCGAGCGTCGGCTCAAATCGCCTCCTCGGCACACCCTACACAATGTCTCGAGCTCCCTGCCGTTGTTTCCTCCCCTCGGTGTGCTGTCTCTGACGACCTTTGTCTCTCCCCATACTGCCTCGAGCTCAAAGCTGCAACTGTAGATTCAGCCGGCATGGAGCTGTGCGAAGGCAATGTTGGGAGTGTCAGGCGGACACCCTATGCTCCTCTGTCGTCCTCTCCCTCGAATCGATGGCACCCCCTGCTCCTCTACAGTCCAAAGGTAAATCATCAATTCACAAATGGTGATGTCGTCCATGGCCGTGACGGAGCTCGGGATGGCAGTTGTTATTGTGGTGATTCCTAATGGGATCGATTTACACCATATAAAGTGTTTGCGTTATAGAATAGTGAACCAAATGTATGAGGATGCATATCATAAAAATGATCCCCATCGCAACAAATTTATTTCCCTTTAAATTTCAAAAGTAAACTTGGATCCAAAATTAGCTCAAATATATAGCATGGTGCAAGCATTTCCTCTCTGACACTCTTACACACTTCGTAGCCATTGTGTTTGATGTGTGACGAACATTTTCGTCATCAACTGTAGAGTAATCCTTTTAATTAGGTATATTGTGTTAGAAATTTAGGCATCATTCGGTATATTTTAATTCTAAAAATTAGCAACAAATTCATGACAACAGTGAGTGATCCAGTGGTAACATAACATGTGCGAGTGTTCAAGTTAAATCTCATAAATAACATGAACAACATGAGAAACCGAAAGCAGAACAAAACGATGTTCAGGATGTACCCAGAGGAAGGGCCGGTACCGGAGGCACCGGAGGCGCCGTCACCAGCTGGAGGAATAGTGTTAACCATCCTCGAGTGGCCTTGCTCGAAGTAGTCGATCTAATTCGGTGCAGTGGCGAGTCGATGCAGTGGAGTCCCTCGAACGGTCACCGGGACGTAGTCGTTCACGTGAGAAAGACGGCCACCAGGAAGTAGTCGTTCGGGTTGACGAAGTTGGCCACCAGGAAGTAGTAGTACAGGTTGACGAAACCGGCCACCAGGAAGTAGTCGTACGGATGATGAAGTTAGCCGCCGGGAAGTAGTCGTTCACAGCAGCGAGCAGGCGCGTACTCGTACGCTCCCCAAAAACCTTATCGCCCGCCTATCCCGAGCAGGATCACTAGACAGGGAGGTTCGGAGGCAACTGCTCACGCAAGCAGAGTGCGCGCAAAGCTTGCGTTGGGAATGCAAGAGAGCAGCAAAAACAGGGAGAACAGAGAGGTCTCCTGAAAGGAGTACCAGAGAGGGAGAGTCTGCTTGTGTGTTCTGGCTGTGGGAGAGAGCCCATCTTATATAGGCGACCAGAGGGGGAGGGGGATGAACCTGGACACTGCTTGGAGGCAGCAATGGCCATAATGACGTTAGTTACTGGTCAGCCCGATGATGCCATTAAACGTCATCAGTTACTCTCAGCCATAAAATCGGCAGTTACTGGTAACGTTTAAGACTCAATCAATGTCATTTGTGGCAAAAGGTTCATCACACAGCACACGCAGAGCGGCTCGGCTCGGCTCGGCTCGGCACGTCACGTCTCGACTCGACTCGACTCGACTCGACACGGCACGGCCACGGCCACGGCCCGGCTCGGCGAGCGAGCGCGCGCATGTGGCACGCCCTTCTCCTTTTACCAACTTCACAAGTGGTCCACAGTTGGTCCACTATTTAAGTTGGTTAGGATTCGCGTTGACTCTCCATCCGGGATTTAATTCCCTAGCATTTATTAGAGGACCTTTAATTTTTTGATTAATTGAGACTTAAATGGGCCAAGGACCAATTAATCTAACAATCCCCACCAAGAATTTCAAGGTACACAAGAAAATACTCTCGACTCAACTGTTGTTTTGATATACTGGCTTCATGGCAGGGACTGTTAAGTTGAACATCCACCTGGGGCAAGAGCTACACTTGTTCACAACTGACCAATGGACTATGCCTTGAATTGATAGTTTTGTGCAAACAAGCTTGACTAGAGCCCCTTTGCCAGTACTAGGTTGCTATAAGCATCCCCTCGGGTTGGAGCGTATAAGTCATACTCTGTGCCTTTCATGGGTATCTAGAGATCACCCTATCTCATAGATTGTGACTAGCAATCGAACCCATATAGGTGCAATCCTTTGAGATGTTCTGTAGGTCAACATCTTTGCCCTCATTGAGCCACTCGGATCACATTAAGGTTTTCACCATCCTGCCATACAGACTTAGAAGAGAAATGCACCTCCATTGAAATGAGCCCTTTTCAAAGGTTCTCTTCTCTCGGTTAAATAGTAGCTTGTTTCACCATCCTAATTCACGGGATCTCCGATCACATAGGACAGGTTACCACTACTGAGTAACACACATGGGTCTCAAGCCCAATTCCCTAGATGCATTGTCTATCACGTCACGTGAAAGACCATTTGTGAATTGATCTGCCAGGTTCTTAGCCGTTTGGATGTAGTCCAAGGCTATCACTCCGGAGTTTCTCATTTTCCTGACAGATTTCAGCCGCCTCTTTACATGCCTAGAGGACTTCATGTTATCCTTTGAACTGTTCACCTTGACAATCACAGTTTGATTATCACGGTTCATGAGGATAGCCGGTATCGGTTTCTCAACTACCGGCAAATCCATAAGGAGATCACGAAGCCATTCGGCCTCAACAGTGGCGGTGTCCAATGCAGTGAGTTCTGCCTCCATAGTTGACCTTGTTAAGATGGTCTGCTTGCAAGACTTCCAGGAGACAGCGCCACCTCCATGTGTGAACACATATCCACTTGTGGCTTTAATCTCATCTGCATCGGATATCCAGTTTGAATCACTGTAACCCTCCAGTACTCTAGGGTACCCGGTATAGTGAATTACATAGTCCACAGTACATTTCAAAAAGCGCATTACCCATTCAAGAGCCTCCCAATGAGCATCTCCCGGATTTGACACAAACCGGCTTAGTTTGCTCACAACGAACGCGATATCGGGTCTAGTAGCGCTGGCTAGGTACATCAGTGAACCAATGATCTGGGAGTATCTCAGCTGATCTCTCATTATTCTTTTGTTCTTCCGTAATATTTTACTAGCATCATAAGGTGTTGGAGCTGGCTTGCAGTCATTATAGCCGAAACGACTCAAGACCTTCTCCACATAGTGGGATTGTGTGAGAACAACCCCACCATCACCTTCTCTCACTAGCTTAATATTTAGGATCACATCAGCATCTCCCAAATCTTTCATCTGAAAACTCTGAGAAAAAAACTCTTTGACTTCCTTAATCACATTAAGGCTTGTCCCAAATATCAATATGTCATCTACATACAGACACAAGATCACTCCTTCGCCCCCACCATAGCGATAGTACACACACTTGTCGGCTTCGTTCACAACAAAGCCAACTGACGTTAAAGTTCTGTCGAACTTCTCATGCCACTGCTTAGGAGCTTGCTTAAGGCCATACAAAGACTTTATAAACTTACACACCATTCCTTCTTGACCTTCCACTACAAAACCTTGTGGCTGATCCATGTAGATCTCTTCCTCCAACTCTCCATTTAGGAAAGTTGTATTAACGTCCATCTGATGAACGAGAAGACCATGGGAAGCTGCCAGAGAGAGCAGTACTCGAATGGTGGTCAATCGGGCAACCGGCGAGTAAGTGTCAAAGAAGTCCTCTCCTTCTTTCTGAGTATAGCCCTTAGCCACTAGCCTTACCTTGTACTTCTCAACAGCACCATCAGGCCTAAGCTTTTTCTTGAACACCCACTTGCATCCTACAGGTTTGCGCCCATACGGACATTCCACGACTTCCCAAGTACCATTAGACATAATAGAGTCCATCTCACTCCGAACTGCTTCCTTCCAATAGTCAGCATCTGGAGAGGAATATGCCTCTTCAATGGTTCTAGTGGTGTCATCCACGAGGTACACAATGAAATCATCACCTAAGGACTTTGTAGTCCTCTGTCTCTTGCTCCTTCTGAGAGTTTCACTATCATCCTCCTCAGGATTTTCCACATGTGTGTGTTCATTGTGTTCTATCAAAACAGCATGTTCTCTAGGTTCTTTATTAATAGACAGTTCATGACTAGACGTGCTAGCTTCCTCTATCATAGGAAAAATGTCCTCAAAGAATGTAGCGTCTTTGGACTCCATAATTGTACCAACATGCATATCAGGTACTCCAGATTTTACTATTAAAAATCTATAACCTACATTGTGGAAAGCATAACCAAGAAAGACACAATCAACAGTCTTAGGTCCCAATTTACATTTCTTGGTTATGGGCACATTCACTTTGGCCAAACATCCCCAAGTCCGTAAGTATGAAAGGGTTAGCTTTTTCTTTTCCCATTCCTCGAATGGTGTTATCTCTTTGTTCTTCATAGGAACACGATTCAGGACATGACATGCAGTCAATATAGCCTCACCCCACAATTCCTTGGAAAGTCCCGCTGTATCCAACATGGCATTAACCAAGTCAGTCAGAGTGCGGTTCTTTCTTTCGGCTACCCCATTTGACTGAGGTGAGTAGGGAGGTTTCCTTTCATGAATTATTTCATGTTCCTCACAGAACACATTGAATACATTAGAAAATTACTCTCCACCGCAATCAGACCTAACTCTTTTGATTTTTCTCTCAAGTTGATTTTCTACCTCAGCTTTATAGATTTTAAAATACTGTAACGCTTCATCTTTAGACTTCAACAAATAAATGTAGCAAAAGCTAGTAGAATCATCTATTAAAGTCATCAAGTGCTTTTTACCACCTTTTGTCAACACGCCATTCATCTCGCATAGATCAGAATAAATTAAGTCTAGAGGTGCCGAGTTCCTCGCCTCAGCCGCGAAATGAGGCTTGCGAGGTTGTTTTGATTCAACACACACATGACACTTAGAATTTTTGACTAAGGTGAATCTCGGAATTAAGCTCAGGTTTGCAAGACGCATCATACAACCAAAATTAACATGACAGAGTCACGAATGCCAAACATTAGATTCATTATTAACGTTTGCAGCATGGTTCACAACTTTATTACAATTGTCTGACAAAGAAAAGCGGAACAAGCCTCCGCTATCATAACCTTTTCCAATAAAACTTCCAAATTTAGAGATTACACATTTATTGGATTCAATGACTAACTTAAAGCCGTCTCTACACAGAAGAGACTCGCTGACCAAGTTCTTTTTTATGGTGGGGACATGCTGCACGTTTTTCAGTCGAACGGTGTTTCCCGAAGTAAGCTTCAGATCGACCGAACCAGCACCAAGAACACGCGCATGTGATCCGTTCCCCATCAACACGGAGGAAGACCCGCCTGCCTGGTAAGAAGCAAACAAGGAAATGTCAGCACAAACATGAATATTAGCACCAGTGTCAATCCATCAATCGGGTGAATAACATACTGAAAGAACTGTAGGTAAAAGATTATCGTACCCCGACGTTCCACCAGTCTCGCTAACAACCATGTTGGCACTGCCATCATTGCCGCCATTGTTCTTGTCCTTGCGGTGCGGGCACTTTGCAGCAAAGTGGTCCGGGCTACCACAACAATTACAATGTCCCGTCGGCGGTTTCTTCTTCTTCTTGAACTGAGCCGTCTGATTAGCCTTTGTCTGGTTCTGTTGCGGCTTGTTCTTCTTTTTGTTGCATGCATTGAAGTTCTTCTTTTGCACCAAGTTGGCACTAGAAGATCCAGCAGTCCCTTTAACACATTGGTCTTTTGCCCTCGCCTTCTCTTCCACATCAAGAGTGCCGATGAGATCGACAATAGTAAACTCTTGTCTCTTGTGTTTCAGAGAGGTCGCAAAATCCTTCCAAGAAGGTGGCAACTTGGAGATAATACCTCCAGCCACAAACTTGCCAGGCAACCGACATGGAGCATCCTTGCTATAGTTCTCAAGATCTCTAGCCAGCGCCTGGATCTCATGGGCCTGCTCTACCACAGGACGGTCTTCAACAATCTTGTAGTCATAGAGCTGTTCCATGACATACAGCTCGCCACCAGCATCAGAGACCCCAAACTTAGCCTCAAGCGCATCCCAAACATCTTTGCCACTCAGCAGCAAGAGGTACGTGTCCACAAGGCTTTCAGCGAGAACACTCATGATGGCACCTCTAAACAGGTTATCGGCCGCCACGAAAGCCCGCTCCTCCTCTGGAGTGAACTGTTCGGGCTTCCCCTGTATGACATGCATGATGTTCATCGTTGTTAACCACAGTGTGACCCTCTCGCGCCAACATTTGAAATTAGACCATTCGAAAACATTTGGTTTGATTGATGCGGCAAAACCAGCTACCGAAAGCCTATTATTAACATAAGGTTTTTGGATTGTTAGAAATTTAGGCATCATTCGGTATATTTTAATTCCAGAAATTAGCAACAAATTCATGACAACAGTGAGTGATCCAGTGGTAACATAACATGTGCGAGTGTTCAAGTTAAATCTCCTAAATAACATGAACAACATGAGAAACCGAAACTAGAACAAAACAATGTTCAGGATGTACCCAGAGGCAGGGCCGGTACCGGAGGCACCGGATGAGCCGTCACCAGCTGGAGGAATAGTGTTAACCATCCTCGACTGGCCTTGCTCGAAGTAGTCGATCTGATTCGGTGCAGTGGCGAGTCGATGCAGTGGAGTCCCTCGAACGGTCACCGGGACATAGTCGTTCACGTGAGGAAGACGGCCACCAGGAAGTAGTCATTCGGGTTGACGAAGTTGGCCACCAGGTAGTAGTAGTACATGTTGACGAAACCGGCCACCAGGAAGTAGTCATACGAATGATGAAGTTAGCCGCCGGGAAGTAGTCGTTCACATCAGCGAGCAGGCGCATACTCGTACGCTCCCCAAAAACCTTATCGCACGCCTATCCCGAGCAGGATCACTAGACAGGGAGGTTCGGAGGCAACTGCTCACGCAAGCAGAGTGCGTGCAAAGCTTGCGTTGGGAATGCAAGAGAGCAGCAAAAACAGGGAGAATAGAGAGGTCTCCTGAAATGAGTACCAGAGAGGGAGAGTCTGCTTGTGTGTTCTGGCTGTGGGAGAGAGCCCCTCTTATATAGGCGACCAGAGGAGGAGGGGGGACGAACCTAGACACTGCTTGGAGGCAGCAATGGCCATAATGACGTCAGTTACTGTCAGCCCAATAATGCCATTAAACATCATCAGTTACTCTCAGCCAAAAAATCGGCAGTTACAGCACACGTAGAGTGGCTCGTCTCATCTTGTCTCGTCTCAGCACGGGCACGGCCTCGGCCTCGGCCACGGCCCGGCTCGGCGAGGCGAGCGAGCGCGCGCGGCTGTGGCACACCCTTCTCCTTTTACCAACTTCACAAGTGGTCCACAGTTGGTCCACTATTTAAGTTGGTTAGGATTCTCGTTGACTCTCCATCCGGGATTTAATTCCCTAGCATTTATTAGTGGACCTTTAATTCTTTGATTAATTGAGACTTAAATGGGCCAAGGCCCAATTAATCTAACATATTGTTACACCTGGTTTATTAAAATAAACCAAATGCCAACTTTATGTATGTCAGGGTCAGTTATTCATACATAAAGTACCAAAGGTTGCATCACAACACAATATGACGTTTAACATTATTACGAAATGACCCAAAGGTCTGAAAGAAAAGGTATGATATTAATAATAACTTTATTCTTCATGGAAGCGTAGCTCCATAACCACAGACATCAACTAAGGACGTGCATCCTAGAACTCCGGCTCATCGTTGGCGTACTCCACGAACTCAATCTAGTCCACTGTCACCGGATCAATACAAAGCCTCTTCTCAGGATGAGAGCCCACTGTCCAACAAGTAGTTTTCATGGTCCGTAAGTCGTCATCTGCTCCTGTCTCATGATTAATTTGAGTGACCAAGAAGGTCTTGACTGCACCATAGAGCCGGATTTGTGTCTCATGTAATTCTAACATGGTGGCCCACAACATCTTCATCATCATTACTGTGAGCATCACCTATTGTGCTAGCACTACGTTGTCTCCTTGAGCCGTGGGCGGCACCACATATTGTTCTGTACCACTAACTCAGCAAGGATAATGGTATGTTGTAGTATTGCTAATGTGTGCCCCACGTTGATCCATGATAGAAGTCAGGGCCTATAGGGCTGCATCTTCAATCGTTGCCTCCAAAGTAATCCATCCAGTATAAGAGCAATGGACCTTCTCTACTCTGTAATTCTCTCCGGTAGGTTCACGCTCATAAATAATCACATTCATTCTCCACAGATCATGTCCCGAGCGAGGTCTGTTTATGTCCCGTGAAACGTGGCTTCTTAGTATACCCAAGGAACGTCGGTACATGACACAGTTTCTCCGATATGCTTCCCTGTTCAAACTACTAGTGAGCTCACGTAACTCCATATTACGCTCCATGGGTTCCTCCTCATTCCTTTGGTCAACCATCTAAAATTTTAAACAAAAGAAACTTAGATACAATATTTTATTGTAGAAATAACTCAAACGGCTTCCTTCAAATGAAGAAGCTCATGTTAAAAACAAACTGACTATGCAAAATGCACGCTATAGCAAAATATTTTTGATATGGTAGCAAAACAACCATTCCTGAAGAATGCTTGGCACTTTGTTTAAATAATCAGCACTCCACCATTTGCAAAAGCTGAAAGCTGCACCTGCGCAAGAACAAAGCATACGGTACCCCATTTTTTTACTCACACCAACAGCGGCTTGTGCATGCTCCAACCGGAAAACAAAGCAGCACTTCTTTCTCTCTTTTTTACTCACACAAACAGTTGGTGCATGCCACTCCATCAGGAAGCATAAAAGCATTATTTTTTCTTTGCTTTCACAAACATCCAAAAGGTCATCTACAACCACTCACACATTTAACAAACAAAGAGTTTAACAGAAAGCAAAAGCAAGGTAATATGCATAGTTTTTTAATAGATAGACCAAGGTTCAATAAATAAATTTAGATGCATGCCTCCAAAAAATAAAATTCTCTCATTTCCATCATTCTAAAATAATGAAGCAGCGGTAACATAAGGATTAGATATTGAGTTAAACTAGTCAAAATACTTAGTCAAATAATTTTCAAAAAATAATTTTTATGTCAAAATAATCCTTAGGGCTTGTCCATTTCTATCTAGGTTGCGTTCTATGGTCGATACGGCTCTGATAGCACTCTTGTCACACCCGGTTTATTAAATAAGAACAAACATACAAGCATACAAGAATAAATAAGAATAAACAAGAATAAATAAGAACAGTACACCATGCATGAAATAAACAAAAATAAAACCATTTTAAAACATATAGGTCACTGCTACGAACACGTGAGCGTAAGAATCATTTAAATCGGAGTTACGAGTAAAAAAATACACACGTTTTACTAGCGACCACTTAAACCAAACTAGTGATAATTTCTGGAATTTTATAGCAACACATAATACTTAAATAAATATTTTTCTGCACAACAGTATCAAAGTATTCATAATTTTCAAAACATAAGATAAATAAAATACTTAGTGACATCTTTTACAGAAATTAAGAAGGAATTGATAGTATAAACATATAGGTGTTTGAATTTTTATCAATTATTCAAGGATGAACATATAGCAGTTATGCATTTTGCAAAGCTTTGGATAACAATATATCAAGGATTTACCTACCAGAAGGTTTGAACAAATAAAATTTCTAGCTATCAAAGGTTGCGAGAGTGAACGGATTCAGCAATGATGCGGACGGGTTCTATATATTTCCTATGATTATACTGAACCTTCTTGTAACATTAGAAACTAAGTGCTGCTGAATTATTCTACAAAGATAGGGAGGCTGTGGCACTACGCACCACGAAGATCAGTCCCACACATTATGTGCAGCGATGACTCGATGTAGTCGTTCTTATGGCGTTGAAGTGTTGTTGTTTTAGACGTTTGTGGGGTCATGATCAGCGGTTCCTCGACGTCCTCGGGCACTGGTCGTCTTCCTAGTTTGGACTCGTACTACACCTGGGCCTCGACAAAATAAAGCAAGAGATGAGTAGGGATTCGATGAAGAGAATATGTGCAGCGGTCATTTCCTTACCAAACATCGACGAACAAGAGCTGGCGCAGTTTCCAGGTGTGGGATATGGGTACCACTGAGCCCACTGTCAGAGGAGACGACGCTGACCTGGGCCCACGCCTGACAAGGTTGTGGGCCGACCCCTCGGCGGCCCATGAGGAACCCCCGACTTGATGAAGACGCGGCCGGTGGCGCGGCAGGATATCTCGGGATATCTCATTGTAACCGACTCGGATATATTCCTTAGTTGTAATCCAGTAGGTTTAGATCGAAACCGACTTATAAACCCTAGTCTGTCACCCTATATAAGGCGGCCTACGGCAACCCCAAGAGGGAGATCCAATACGCCATCCTGTAACCTTTTGCTCGTCCTTGCTTCCTGAAGCTTGGCCGAGTTCCAGCAATACAAACACAACCACCGACACAGGACGTATGGTATTATAGCTCCGGGTAGTCTGAACCTGTCTAAATCAGTGCCTCTTGTGTATCATCAAGCTACTCACTCGATGATCCCTCGCCTACAAATCAACCACTCGGGTACCCCGGGTGGATTGCCGGTCCTAAGGTCTGACATTTGGCACGCCAGGTAGGGGTGATTGATGAGCTTTTTCGATTCAAAAACCCAGCTAGTTTGATGGCAGATGAATCTCGCGTGGTCTTCCCTGCATGCGTGGAGGCGTGCCCTAAGTAAATCTCAGATCCGATCTAGGAACCCGCCCAAACTCACCAGAGGTTATCAAGTCGGCGGATCTTGTTGTACAATCGGCGACATGATCTTGTCTACGGCACCAGAAGATGAGGAGTGATTTTCTACCTCGCTGTTGGCAAATCCGCTCGGTCAAACTCAAATTGGATAAGCAACAGGCAAAGCCGACACTTTTTTGCAATATACGCGTGCGAGGCGGATGCATGCATCTCGGCGCTAGTTGCATGCATCTCACGTCATTAGGGCAGGTACATTGCTACACATCAGCGGTCTCATAGGTCGTCTCATGCAGTGACACGTAGGATTTTTGCTGATGTGGAGGAGAGAGAGCAAGGTGAGAGAACGAGGTCGTTGCTTCGCGAAACAACCGCCTCGTGAGCTAAAATTTAGGAATATGAGACAACTCCATCACCATTGTACGATTTTTGTTGCCATGCAACCAATAATATTTCTTTATTTTTCCATAAATTAAGGGATTTTGTATTGCTATGAGAAACCTAAAACAACACCCTATTGTATAGGTTGCCTGATAAGTCGTCTCAAGATTACGTGTCAATGCATGAGACCGCCTATTAGATGACACCAATGTATCTGCCCTTAAGGGCTATTTGATGGAGTTTTGCTACGGCCACACACAAAGCAAGTAGAAGAATTCAAGATCTCCGCTAAACATACACATGTGAAGTACACAGATAATTTCTACGTGATCAAGAACTAGCTCGGACAGGTCATCCACCTAGTCGGCTTCATCGACAACTACTTCTCCGGACATGACGACTACTTCAACTCGGCCACGAATCGAGCTAAGTATGTGTTTATTTATTTACTTATTCATTTTTTTATTTTGGCTCCCATAGATCGCCATATGCGTACCTGTTTCTCCATGTCCACGTGACAATTTCTGACCCGCTCAGTGCACACTGCATTTTTTTCACACAGTTCCGGCTATTGTGTTGTTTTCTTCATGTCCTATACGTCTTCTCTTAACGGTTATTAAAAGTAAAAGTACTCGGGTAGCACACGCCTTAATCTGTGAAACCTCGATCTTACGTGCCGCCTACAACTAAGCCTCCATGAGAGCATTGTAGTCGTGGTAAGCCGTTCTCTCCATGAGCAGTGGTCAGTAAGACTAGGTGCTTAAACGTAATAGGCTAACTACCCGGGGAAATTAAATGGCCTGAAAAGAACATGACGTGCAAATAGCTAATTTAGACGCCGATTAAATCTCTGAGTTATTCTATATCATACTACATAATATTTGTTATGTTCCTTTACAGTTGAAGATTCGGCGACCGCTCTGCACGCTTCAGCCGACCTCACATGCTCGGGGGACTAGCACGCACGGTGACTCGGTGTTCGTCCCGTCGCGCGGCCAACCTTGCATGCTCGGGGGCTGGCGCGTGCGGTGACTCGATGTTCCTCCCATCGCGCGGCCGACCTCGCATGCTCGGGGGTTGGCGCGCGCGGCGACTCGGCGTTCGTCCCATCGCCTACAAATCAAACTACAGGATTGGACGGATGGATGTAGGTGGGGGTGCGCAACCGAACCCATGAGGCGCGATCTACTTGCCTAACGGGGCGGCGTGAAGCTCGCTTGGGCGCAATGGCGGGCAAAAGCGCAACGGCTATTGTGCGGAAGGCGAATGGTGCGGTGCAGCAAGAGGATGATGAAGACGGCGCGAGGCGTGGCATATTTATAACGCAAAGGGAGTCCTACCCTAACGGTTCCGAAACTAACGGACGGAATCCGCAGGATTGGCGATGCACAAATCCGTCGGATCCGAAATTGGTGGACAGTATATGTTTCCTTTCAAATGACTTGGCACGTCCAAAGGGACCAAGCCAGACACCTCGCATTCTCGGGGGCTGGGCACTCGACACAGACTCGGCGCGTCCAAAGGGACCAGGCCCGACACCTCGCATGCTCGGGGGCTGGGCGCTTGACTCGGACTCGGCGCATCCAAAGGGACCAAGCCAGACACCTCGCATGCTTGGGAGCTGGGCGCTCGACACGGACTCAGCGCGTCCAAAGGGACCAGGCCAGACACCTTGCATGCTCGGGGGATGGGTGCTCGACTCGGACTCGACGCATCCAAAGGGACCAGGCCAGACACCTCGCATGCTCGGGGGCTAGGCCCTCGACTCGGACTCGGCGCATCCAAAGGGACCACACCAGACACCTCGCATGCTCGGGGGTTGTGTAACAACCCTAAAATTCCCTTAGGATTTGTTGAATGCAAAAATGTGAATTTAAAAAAAAATTTGGTGAATTTTGTGCAAGACAACAAACATATAAGAGTGTCTTCTAATTGCTCCCTAAATTCCTAGGCAATTTAAATTCAAATTAAAAATTAATTGAAGTGCTAAGGACCAAATAGAGGTGATTTGGAGTTAATTTGGTTTTATTGGATTTTTGGTTGTGTTTGAATTCAAATTCTAGATTTGAATTCAAACAAATACTAACTAAACTAATCCAAACCCTAGCTAACCCTGTTGGGCCGAAACCCGTAGCCAAAGTCCAGAAACCACCCTCGAATTTCCTTTCCCGAGCCAGCCTGCCAACCGGCCCAGCCGGCCTTTCGGCCCAGCGCGGCCCAGCTCCTCTCGCGCGCCCCTTCTCCTTTCCTTTCTCTCGCCGACGAGTGGGCCCGGCCTATCAGCCTTTTCTTCTTCCTTCCCCTTCTCTCTCGCACCCGGCGCTGCCCGCTCTCTCCCTTGCGCGCGCCCGTGATCCAACCACCCCAGCCTGTCCCATCGCTCCTGTGCGGCCCGTCGCGATGCGGACACGTGGTTGAGGTCGAGAGGGAGGGCCATCTCGCCGTCCAAGCCGGGTTTGCCCTAGCCGCCGCGGCTATAAAACCTCCGCCATGGAGCCCTTTCCCCCTTGAGCCGCCGCCACCCCGTTGGGGTTTTCTGACCGCGATTCGAGGGAGGAGAGGGAGGAGGAGGACCAGTGGAGGGAGGAGAAGAGGGAGCTGGACCAAGGAAATCGCAAGGAAGGCCGGTGCTGCTTCCCCACGACGACGCCGAGAGCCGCGGGCGCCGCCGCCCATGGGAACGCCGAAGAGGAGACGGACCGGAGCCGTTCGTGGAAGCACGAGGATCGCCGGAGCGCCGCAAGTCTTCCCCGAGCTGCAGCGAACCTCGACGAGACCCAGGGTGAGCTGCCGATGACGACCCCCTTTCTCTTCCCTGTTTCCGGCGAAGCGCCGCCGCTCCGCCGTGCTAGCCATCTCTGGGACCCGGTCTTCGAGCCGTGGCCGTCGTCTTGTGCAGGACCCCGTCGCGCCGCTCCCCGCACTGCAAACCGCCGTCGCCTCACTGCCGACCCTGGCCGCCGTGGTGCGTCGCCGCTGAGACTGTTCGGTCAGAGCGCCCGCCATGGCCGCGGCGCGGTCAAGCCCGAGGCTTGAACTGCGCGCGTGCGCGCCAAACACACACAACGCACCGCACAGCCGTGACACCTACCAGGATCACCGCCTTGAACCTATGCAGGCGTTGCCGCGGAGCCGGTTCGCCGGAGCACCCGCGTACACGCCGGCCGCCATGGCGCCATGGCCGCGCCGCCGCCGCACGCGTCGGGAAGCCAAAACCCCAGCCGAACCTTCCGCTTTTCCTTGCCGTTCATGTCCACCGAACCCTAGCCGAGCCTTTCCGGCCACCCTTGAGCCATGCCGACCTTTTCCCGGCGAGATTCGCCGTCGACCAGCACCGTCGCCGTGCTCTGGTGCGCGCCGTGTCGCGTCGTGGCTGGGCCACACCGTGGACCACACCAACACGCCACACGAGCGGCACAGAAGATCCCGTGGCGGCCACACCAGATCCGTGCGCCCGGTGCACCGTGAACCTGTGTCTCGGCTCACCGTGGACCAAGTCCACCCGAGCGGTTCCGGCAGCCTAGCCTTCTAGGGCCGAAAGTTCGCATCCAAGTCTGAAATCCACCCCTGAACTTTTCTTCCGGCCCATTCCAGCCCAGCGCGTTCTTTTTCTTTTTCTTTTTCTTTTCCTAAACAGCGCTGACGCAAGGGGCCCACATGTCATACTCTGTGAGTAGCTGATGCATGGGGCCCACTGACCAGAGGCGACCCGTGACAGCTGACCGTTGACCGTTGACCAGTCAACGCTGAAGTCAGCAGGGCCCACTGCTGACGTCATCCTAGGCGGACCCCACTGCTGACGTCAGCATGACGTCATGATGACGTCAGCAGGCTAATTTCTGTCTGTTTTCTTTTTCGGAAATTATTTAATATTTTCAGAAAATGACTTAAACTTGTAAAATTAATAATAAATCAACCGTAGCTCAGAAAAATATGAAACCAGTTTCTATATTTCTCTAAAATCATGACCTACGCGTTAGTGTAGAGTTTGGTGTTCTTTGGGACTTCTTTCATCGCTGTTTTGGTGTTTCTTTGCTAGTAGCCGCGCCTTATTTTATTTTTCCGCGACCCTAGGAGTTCCGGAGAGTCAGGAGCAGCCAGACCACTACGACAACTGCTTTGACGAAGACGAAGACTTTTGCCCAGGTTCACGCCCGACCAAACTCTGAAATACCTATTAGACATGCAACTAGTATGCTAGCGCTTTACTTTACTCGCATGATAAACCTGCACTGCCTTTGATAATATCCTGTTACCTTGCTACCTACTACTCACTTTATGGAATATGCTATGCTATGCATGTGTTGGGTTGGTTGTGATTTGAACCTCTTGGCGTGAGTTGTGGGTGGTATGGGAGGAGTAGTGCAGCTAGGCGGTGTAAGCGAGTAATAACAACTCGATCGATTGATCGGGGTGCTTGGGGACTGCACTCAGGCAGTCCCTACGGGGTACCTGTTGCGGGTACATGGTTATTTGGATACTGGGTTACTTGAGGAGTTTGGGCGGCTATACCTGTTATGGGTGCCGATTGCGGACCGTTGCGGCGGATCGCTTATGATGCTGATACTCGCTTTACCGACAATTAAGGACCGAGTCGAGTTCCACCTTTGGACGTGGGAATACCGTGCTCACCATCTACCCAGTATGGGGAGGGTTCCAGTAAGCCTACTCTAGTGCGGCGCCGAGACTGTAGGAGATTCGAGCTTGATATGTGTAAGGGGGACTCGTTGCGGCGTACTCTCCCTGATTTACCACGGCCCCCGACTGGCCCCGGTAGGAAGGTTTCACATCCCTGGGGCAGATGTTAGATCAGATGTTTCCCGAGCCCAGGGAGACAGGATTGGCGCCGTTACTATTTAGGGTCTCTGCTGTGGGCTGTGTGTCAAGTTGGTTGCGGACTAGCCTTGCAGCCCGGAAGGATTCCTGGAGTGCCACCTCTGTAGAGTGTAAACTATACGTATAGCCGTGTCCACGGTTATGGACGACCCGCTTCTGATAAGTTCCGACTAGCATGGGAATCTGCTTTCTTACCTCATCCTTGATTTGGGTTATGAGAGATTGGTCCAGCGTTGCTGATGAGACAAGGTGGGAAGGGAGCTCACCGAGTCGACTAGTGAGCGAAAGACGTTGGTGGATGATGTTTGCGGGAACCTGCTGTGGCAGGACGAGCCCGATGGGAATGTGAGGCTGATGGTTGGATTTGGGGAGTGGATGTGCGTGTGAGGGAAGGAGTTGGTGATGAGATGAATTTGGGTTATTGCTGCTGCTCGCATAAGAAAACCTTGGCTCAAACCTTGATTATTTCTATACCTTGGAATAGGCCACAATAAAGCTTGCTTCATATTATGGTTGGTGACGTGGACCTGTCTCATTTCCTTGGGGACAGACTTTGGGTTCTTAGGTGAAGACCCCGACCACGAGTTCAACCAGGACGGGTGGTACGATTGAAGGGTGCGCGCTATGCTCAAGGATGCCTGTGGAGGAGTGGTCCCTGATGATCTAGCTACCGCTGCGCAGCTTTTCTTATTGTCGATTTAGCCCAGAGGGCTTGTACCAGACGCTATGTATTATACATATGTCATGTATTGAATCTTTTATCGTTGTATGAATGTGATATTCGACTGAGATGAGTTCTGTACGAGATAGCTGCTATTCCTGGAACTATCTCGAGGGTATAGGGAGTCAGATTCTCGTCGTTGAGAATTCAGTTCGTTTCAGGTTGGGCGCTCGACACGGACTCGACGCATCCAAAGGGTCCAGACCAGACACCTCGCATGCTCGGGGGCTGAGCGCTCAACTCAAACTCAGCGTGTTCAAAGGGACCAGGCCAGACACCTCGCATGCTCGGGGGTTGGGCGCTCGACTCGGACTCGACGCATCCAAAGGGACCAGGACAGACACCTCGCATGCTCAGGGGATGGGTGCTCGACTCGGACTCGTCGCGTCCAAAGGGATCAGACCAGACACCTCGCATGCTCAGGGGCTGGGCGCTCGACTCAGACTCGACGCGTCCAATGGGACCAGGCTAGACACCTCGTATGCTCGGGGGCTGGGCGTTCGACTCGGACTCGGCGCGTCCTAAGGGACCAGGCCAGACACCTCGCATGCTCGGGAACTGGACGCTCGATGTGGACTCGGCTTTAAGGCCATGCTAGACCCTTCGCATGCTCGGGGGCTGAGCGCTGGGTCAGGATGCGGCGTGTTCTCGAGACCACTCTGACTCTTTTCTTCTGAGAAGGGTTGGACGCCGAGTTTCCCCTTGCGGATGGACATGTTCATATTCAAACTCGGTTGGTTTACAAGATAAACTATGGTCTACCATGGGCCGTTTGCAAAAATAAAGACATAAACCGCCTATTTGGCAGAACACGGGTCACTACAGTAAGGTTTTTTGCCACAACGAAACCAGTCTAGTCTGCACAGACCTATCGCTGGCTTTCTCGTGGCATCACACCAACTGAAGAGCCTTGTGCGGCTATAATTCTGGAAGAGGGCGGTGTTCAAGTTACCCTCGGCGCTGAGACTTGACCCTGGGCGATGCCATTCGCTAACTTCCTAGCAAAGTCGACCCCCATCTCATCGACGTTGAGCTTCATCCTCCGTCGCTCTCGCCCAGCGTTTGCTTCGCCGCTCGCTAGCTTTCTTCTGGCATCAATGGCGTGCATCCCTGTGCATCGCCGTGGCTGCTTCGCTTCCACTCAAGAACACGTCAGGAGGATGGATTTTGGGACACCACATGCTGGTGGCCTTAGGTATGTTGCACTGGTAAACCAGGTAGAGGCGTCTATTTATAGACACGAAGGGCCAGTTACTGTTCACTTGTGACCCGCTAGCAGCCGGGCACAGATGCGCGTGTGCGATGTGCTTTTCTGTGCAATCATTAATTGTGCTTTTGACCATGCATGCCTGGTAAACGGCTTTTCTGCATTGTCGACACACGCCAGTTGATTCACGGGCACTAAATGTTCTGGTCTTTCCTATAGGTGAAGGCCAGCCTTCACGTACTTTTCTTGACAACATGTTGTCCGACTTGCTTTTTGGTCTTGGCTCCTCGTGGTGGCAGCATGCTTCCACCAACCCTTGAGCAACAGGTTGTCCGATTACTTTTTGAGCCTTGGCTCACTTATACTAACCAACCCAACGCTCGGGGGCTACTGTACATACAGTGCTCCTGATCGTCGCCCTGTATCTAGACCTCATGAGAACCGGTCGACCACCTCGACGGAACTCGGCGTCGTGTCGGGGTACTCTTCTTTTTTAGAGCATCGCCCACCCTTGTGCCGACCATGTATTGAAGCACCTTCAGCCGACTACATTTGCCTCATTTCTTCATCAACAGTTCGACACGCGCCTGCAAGTTGCTCGGGGGCTCGTGGGATATGGGTACCACTGGGCCCACTGTCAGAGGAGACTACGCCGACCTGGGCCCACACCTGACAAGGTTGTGGGCCGACCCCTAGGCAGCCCACGAGGAACCCCCGACTTGATGAACAAGCTTGATGAAGACGCGACCGGTGGCGCGGCCGGATATCTCATTGTAACCGACTCGGATATATTCCTTAGTTGTAATCCAGTAGGTTTAGATCGAAACCGACTTATAAACCCTAGTCTGTCACCCTATGTAAGGCGGCCTAGGGCAACTCCAAGAGGGAGATCCAATATGCCATCATGTAACCTTTTGCTCGCCCTTGCTTCCTAAAGCTTGGCTGAGTTTCAGCAATACAAACACAACCACCGACACAGGACGTAGGGTATTATACCTCCGGGTAGCCCGAACCAGTCTAAATTAGTACATCCTGTGTACCATCAAGCTACTTGCTTGACGATACCTCGCCTACAAATCAACCACTCAGGTACCCCCAGGTGGATTGCCGGTCCTAAGGTCCGACACCAGGGGCGTAGAGAACAGCAGCTGGGTGCAAGGAACAAAGAGGAGTGGCTTGGCAGGGGCTGGGCAACAAATGAGTAAAAAGGATTGCTTAGGGTCGGGTGGTTTCATTTTATAGGATAACTCAATTGTTGGGCATGAATGGTGAATGAAAGGGGGGATTGAAAGGCCATGAAAGGGAGTAATAAAATGGCATGAAGGGGGCGCTAGGAGGGTGGATTTGTCATGCAAGGAGAGGGGAGGGGCACCATCTATTGTGACAGGAAGGGGAGGAGGCGCATGAGACTATTTTTCCACATGAAAAAGAGAGGGAGAGGGGCTGAGCGCCTAGGGTTAGAGGTGGGCTGGGATTAGGGGGTTTTGTGGGCTGGTTTAGAGTGATTTATTCATGAGTCGGGCGAGCAAGGGAATGGACCACCATGCCCACAAAGAAAAGAGAGAAGACTGATAGAGAAAAAATATTATTCCAGGGATATTATTGTCCTTGGTTCCAACAAGATCTAAACGAATTTTTGTAAATAAGTTGAATTCATTTTCAAATAATTAAACCATATGCAAAGGCATGAATGCATTCATCCAATTGTATAACATACAATTGTTTTGGTTTGCATTTATTAAATATTTGCTCTATCTAGGTGAACTTAAATATTTCTGTAGCTACAACTAGTAGGTTTCTAACAAAATTTTAAATTATTGCAAAAGGTGAAAATTAGGGTGTTACATATGTTTTTACAAATACTACATCACAAGCTTTAGATACATTTTACTCTAAAAGAGGTACTTAATTGTTTTGTAGTGTTTCCCTTGTCAAATTGTCTCCCAATGTTCTAATTTAATATGCCAAAAGGATCAACATAGGACAACTCGGGAAAGAATATTGTCCAAAATCAAATGAACTCTTTAGCAGGTTACCATAGCAAAACATAGATCAAGCATAATGTAAACTAGGGGTTCTCGATCTTCCAAAAGGTTCTGATAACTCTCAATTTGGTAGAGTCGTGACACAACTCGATGTGTCTTCTGAACAACATATTCTGAACCCCGCAATCGCAGCACCACGTCTCATCAGGTTATCAATCAATGTTGCACGGTTGACCTCACCAGGAAGGCTAATCCTTGCCTGCAAATTGAAGAACACAAGCAAGAATAAAGAAGAATGCAGCACAATTGCATATGTATGATTAAACTCACGAAATTGGGTCTCACAAACCGATGAGCGAGGGCACTGTTCTTACCAGAATTAATCTAAACAAAACCTAAGCCCTAATGTGGCAGCGGCTGCTGAATATATACTACTAGGGAGGAGCTAGGGTTGGAGAGGGTGCCCCTAATGGGCTCCAACACAATACATGGCCCAATGACCCAAAAGATGATGGCACAATACCTTGACAGATTCTAAACGTCATATTATTTTCGCGATTTATGTCAACCTAGATGGAATTTTGATATGGAACTAGGGCCATTGGAAAGCTTATCTTCTTAGCTTTCCATGCATATGTAGAACGTCAAAAAACGAGTTGGGCAATGATTTTAGTACATGCTTCTCCTAGACTCAAAAGTGGACTCGAACTTGATTTGTTTTGGGCTTCCATCTTGGCGTCTTGAACCGGATAGGCTTCGGGTCGATGATGAGGACATGAAATCCATGCATATGACCATGCTTGGAGAATGGCGCGGAGATGGAGGAGACCAGCAAAGGTGTCCAAGCCGAGAAGGAGGCCCGAAGCTTATCCGGTTCGAGACACCAAGATGGAGGCCCAAAAAACGATGGCGCGGCACCTGACAGATTCTGAACGTCCTATTGTTTTCGCGATTCTCGTCAACTCAGAAGAAATTTTGATATGGGACCAATGCTATTGGAAAGCTTATCTCCTTAACTTTGCATGCATACGTAGAACGTCAAAAACAAAGCTCGTATGCGACCTGAGCGACGATTTTAGTGTGTGCTGCTCCTGGACTCCGATGTGGACTCAAACTTGATTTTGTTTTGGGCCTTGACCTTGGCGTCTCGAACCGAATAAATTTCGGACCTCCTTCTAAGTTTGAATACCTTTGTTAGTCTTCTCTATCTTTATGCCATCCTCCAAGCATGGTCATATGCATGGATGTAGCATGTGCCCACAAGAGCTAGCAGAGACCACTCCATGTGCACTGACATATGTATACACTAATAAATTTTCTACACACATTTAATAAACTTGTCAAATAGTAATCATGCATTTCTTTTGTAAGGAGGTCTTCTTGATGTGAGGTGCATGCAGAATATATATAATGTTTCGGTGATGAACAACTCACCAAAAATATTCATTGTAGTTGGATATCATGGTCATTAAGATGACTGTGCAGAGGAAGAATCTGAACTTACATAGATGAAGAAGGATAGGACTAGAGAATGCATGCTCCGGTGGCGAAGCTAGAGAAAATTATTGGGGAATTGCAGCTACTTTGCTCCGATGAAATTTGGAGGGTTCTGAAATTATATAAACCTGAGACGTCATATCATGATGAAATTTGCTCCGATTCTGAATGTTTTGGAGGGTGCTTATGCACCCCCTATCTATAACATGGCTTCGCCACTAGTTAATTTGGTGCCGACCGTCGACTGGGTTGCCGTTGCAAGGTTTACAGTGGGCTTGATTGCTACGGAATAGCATATCGCCGCTACGCCAACCAAGTGAAGATGCTAATGTTTCCAATTAAGTGCTTCATCACTACCACCTTGGCTGAAAGAAAATGCGCGGAAGCCGTTAGAAGCATTGGTTGCCGCCGATCGAAAGTAGAGACAGGGATACTCTGCACGCTCGTCTTTGAGGAGTCGTTTTTGTTTTCTCTTTCTCTTTTTATAAAAAACTAACAAGAATGCGTGTCTTGATAGAAAATACACGTATAGTACTGGTTACAAACTCGACGATTATATTAGAGGGTTTTTATAAAATTACAACGTATTACAGGACCGTTGGTTAATTTTTATAAACATTAGAGGGTTTTCGTAAAATTACCATGATTTGATTGATGAAGCGAAAGTTTTAGACGAGGGCAAACTAAAGCTCTTGCTTCTGTAGAAAAAAAATACAAGATCAATTAGATATTTAAATTAACACCGTACCTAGCTAACATATGTGTTAGCTAAATGACCAAATGGGCCGCGTTAAATGGACGGCTCGAGGCCCGGCCCAAAATGGCTCGGCACTAGCACGGTTCGATCCGTAACGTATAGCGCCTGAGCCGGCACGACACTATACATCATGTAATGCTGGGTCACCATTCTCGCCCGGTAGTACCGACCCAAGTACGGCACGATTTTTGGGCCGGCACGATGGCGACCCGATCAAAGCCTAGCACACCATCGGCCTATAACTTCATAAGCCCCATATAAATATGACCCTAATCTAACCCCTCATTTCTCTCCTCTCCCACCCAGCAGCAGCCGCCTCTCTCTCCCCTATACGCTCGCGACGCTGCCGCCGGGAGCCGCCGCCACCGTTGGGGTCCTGTCTTGGAGCTCATATTGCCTGAGCCGGCACTAGCACGGTAGTGTCGGCCGTACCATAGTGCCGACACGACACTATTAAAAAGGTTTAGTGATGTGCTTGAGCCGACAGTTCAACACGACGTACCGGCACGGTATAGCACGAAAATGCCATAGTGTGTGATAGTACCGGACCGGATAGTGTTAGTGCCGTAGCAGTGCCAGCCGTCCATTTGGCCATCTATATACGCACTGACCACTGGGTAGCTCACCAGAGGCCGACGGTGCACGGCAGCTGGCCGGCTCTTGAACGGGACCGCACTGCGAAGCGACCATGCATGTTGATGACGGCGAGACATCGATGAGAAGCAGCAAGGACAGGCACGCAGGGCGTAGTACGTGAAAGCTCCAAAGCAATTCACTGCGTGCTATGATTCAACTCCTATACACCCGTTTCAATCAAGGCAAAATCTCGACAGTTCAACGTACGTGAGGACCGTGGTGGATTAGTCTACTGAACAGGTTGATGCCGTCAGCAGTTGGATTGGGCAGGGACACCGACCCTGCATGATTCAACTCCCGTGCCTTTCGGAAGCTGCTTTGGCATCACGCTGTCCACGAAAGCCAATCTAGTTGTTTGGTCCCATCTTGGATTGCTTTTCCTTCCTTGCCACTGGTTCACAAGGGTACGTAATTCGAAGCAGATAGATGGTTCTCTGATGAGGACATGACACCCATACATATGTCCATGAGGGGTGCATGAGATGGAGAAGAAGGAGACCAACAAGGTTTTCTAAGTCAAGAAGAAGGCCCAAGGCTAATCCGATTCGAGTCCCCAAGGTGGAGGCCCAAAGAAACTCAAGTTCGAGTCCGCCTCGGAGTCCAGAAGCAGTCCGCACTAAATTCGTCGCCCAGGTCGCATACGGGCTCGGTTTTTGACGTTCTACATATGCTTGGAAAGCTAAGAAGATAAGCTTTCCAATGGTACTAGTCCCACCTCGAAATTCCTTCCGAGTCATCGGGAATCGTCGAAACAAGTCGACGTCCAGAATCTGTCAGGGTGTTGCGCCGCCATCTTTTGGACTGTTGGCCCGTGTATCATGTTGGGGTCCATTATGGACGTGGTTAGGGGGTTATGCACGCTCCAACCCTCATATAATCAGTAGCCACCGCCACATTAGGATTTGGGTTTTGCTTAGATTAATCTGTTGAGAACAGTTTTGCCGTTCGTCGGTTTGTAGAACCCCAACTATCGTGCTTAATCATACATTTGCAGTGTCACTTCCTTTGAGAGCTGCTTCTTTCGAGTTCTTGCTTGTGTTCTTCGTTTCGCGGGCAGGGATTAGCCTTCTTGGCGAGGTCAACCGGGTTGTGACACGGTTAATAACCAGAGGAGTCGTGGTGCTAAGATTGCAGGGTTCGAGTTTGCTGACTTGAAGCCGGATCGGTAAGTTGCGCTCCGCCCAAAACGAGTTATCTTTCACCTGACGGAAGATCGGAAAACCCTAGTTTCCATCATTCTCCTTACCTAATTCCCAAGGAAGACATCGTTGGTTCCACCTTTCTTCCCGTTAGCTAATTCATTCATTCAAACCATCTTTTTTTTCTTTAAGATGGTTCGTTCAAACCAGCTAATCCTTCAAGCTTATGCTGGATCGGAGTAGTTCTCGTTTGTTTGTTGGGCTCATTGATGATCTGGGCTTTGGACGCTGCTATTTGTTTTGCTATGGGCTCCTGCTGTTCTGGGCCTTCTGGATTAGGCCTGCATAGCTTGGGCCTTGTCAGGACTGCATGATGAACGCACGGCATCAGCGGTACACCATGTCCTAGTGGCTCTCAAGAAATAGGAAGGAGTAAAACGGTCATGCTAAACAACTGCTTATACCCATCTGTATTATGTAATATTTTTGGTCCAGCCAGTTTATAAGAAGGAGAATATCATCAATCAAACAACATTGAGCATGATGAAACGTACTCCCTTTGTCCTAAAATATAGTTATGTTCGGTTTTCTCTAAAATTAAATCTTTTTTTTAATTTGGCCAACAATATCTTCAAAAATAAATTATT
This sequence comes from Echinochloa phyllopogon, assembly GCA_033239725.1. Classification (NCBI taxonomy): domain Eukaryota; kingdom Viridiplantae; phylum Streptophyta; class Magnoliopsida; order Poales; family Poaceae; genus Echinochloa; species Echinochloa phyllopogon. Next base: position 10,377,593 of record BTCW01000010.1, on the reverse strand, counting down.
TCAAATAGAAAAGTTTATATATTATAATAGTTGGTTTCATGATAAATCTACTAACATAATTTTTATGTTACTAGTCTCTATTTTTGCTATTTATTGTCAAAACTGAAAATGTTGACTTTAAAAAGGTGTAAATGTATCTATCTATCTATATATCTATCTATCTATATATATATAGACACACACACACAAGCGCTTGTAGCTACCATCACCATCAATATACCATTGTGTGTATGTTCACATACTCATTTATCAGTTTGAGTATGTTCGCATACTAATTTTAAGATACTTCAAAGCGAATTGCACGAAAAAATTCAGAAACAACCATATTTTTAAAATTTATTATGATTATATCATTATACTAGTATGTAGAAATTAGTATGTCCACATACTTAAAGTATGCTTATATACTCAACCTACATACCACTCAGATAGTCTAGTATCATCATATACTACATGTACATACTCTTCATTGAGTCATACACATCTTCTAACACGAGATACACAGGTGAAGGTAGCTACATGCGTATGTAGAAATGAATTTTCATATATATATATATTCTAAGTTAGAGAGAGTATTATGAAACTAAAGCAATCTAACCCAAAAAATGGAAGTTTGGTCTCGTATAGTATGATTACAAAATTCAGATTTTGTGTGCTTTCGTACGGCTCATGTTTGCTTGCCATTTTAATGCTAACCGCGTAACAAGCAAATGACATAGATAAATTAGGAAAGACATGGAAGGGGTAGCATCTTCAATGCACGGAACATCAACTATACATTTCATTTCAAAGGTGGGAGGGGCCGCCTCTCGTCTTTACTGCTTCTCTCCCTCCATTTTCATTGCCCTAGGCTCACTACATTATCCTTTGTTCTTCATTGTTGTGGACAGTTATTTACCTCGCACGAAAACTTCATAGGATGGGGAGGTAGCATGGGCTCCATGTGAGACATTGCCAAGAAGAGTAGTCACCAAATCATTCTTGTCAACTAAGTAGGACCTACCTAGATAATCAAGTGTGTTATTCCTAAATACTAATCAAACTAAGACAAAGCTCTTGTTATAATCATTCTTGTCAACTAAGTAGGACCTACCTCATGCAAAATGGTGATCATCTAGTGCATGCTAACCAAGTAACCATACTTTGGCTGCGGATATTACAATATAACTACCTAAAATTTTCACTATAATTTATCAATCGATACAAAGGAAACTTAAACAATTTAGAAGTAATATATCCTTCCACCACAATTCAATTGTCATACCTCCGACCCCCACAAAAGTAGACCGGAAATCTCCATCAGAAATCCTAAACAACATCAAAGAGTGTCAAGGTTCCTCCACGTCACCTTTCACTCTCACCTGCTAACCGTTGAGGCCGCGAACGGTGGTAAACCCCGTCCGTAAGCTGTAACGCCGTTCCGTTTTTTATTCCCAGACAAGGCGGGCCCCACCAGCCGTTCTGCAAGGGAGATTCCAAGTGCCAGCCAGACTGACACATTGACCATGTCCCCCTCCCCTACCACTACCAAACTCCATTCTTCCACTCCATACTCCATGAAATTACAAACACTTCCACTCAGGGACCCGAATGTAAAACTCGGACAGCAGCATCGAACACCGCCGCGGCATTCACAAAACTGCCTGTCCTTGTCCGGAAAAACGCCTCCCTTCGGTCCTCCCCGGCGTAGCGTAGTGGGTGGCGGAGGACGGGAATAAACAAACGGGGAAAAAAAGGGCGAGAGGGGGCGGGTCTCATGGCGCTGCCTGCCTCCCTAGCCTAGCCGCTTCCCCCAACCTCCTCACCGAGGAGAGAGAGAGAGAGGAGGTCCATTTCCGCGTCGTCTCCGCCCGCAGCCCCCTCCCACCCACATGGCCGCGCTGCCGGGCGGGGCCCACGCCGCCGGCGCCGCGGACCCGATGCAGGTGGACCAGCCGCGCCCCGCCGCCGCGGCCGCCCCCGCGGACGCCAAGGTGAGCGGTCCTCCTCCGCAATCGAGCGGGCGGGCGGTTCCGGAGGCCCGGAGCGGCGCTGAGCCGGCCCACCCGGATCTCTCCGAGCCTGCGTTTCATTTTTTTTTCGCTCTTGCTGTTCGGTGGCTCCGGCGTTCGATCCGCACGTAGATCTGCGCCGCGCGCGGCGAGGCTAGGGGGTTGGCCGCGTCCCCCAACCCCCGCCTGCGATTTCTCTTGGGATTAGGCGGTAGCAGGTGGAGGAGCGTTGCTTGCCGGGGCGGAGATGCGCTGCCTTCCTTTGGTCTGGCCTTTGCGTGCGCGCTATGCAAGCTTCTGCCCCCCTGCTTCCGCCAGGCCGGTTGGCTTGGCATGCCTGCTTGGGGCGCCTCTGCAAGTTTTTGCTGCTGTATGCTAGGTAATCATGACTTGGGTGTTCCAAATTGGGGAATCAAACTGGTTAATCTTTTTTTCTTTGAGATGATTGCCATAGTTAATCTTACTCTCGTGGCAAAATCATCGCGCGAGTAGCACATAGCAAACTTTATGATGTATGTTTCGTCTTGTTGGGATTCTAATTTTGTTCTGTGGATAAGGATTTCCTGAACTGTGGAGTTTCCACTTCAAGCAAGCCTAGTTTGCACAAGGATAGCCATAGTGTGGTAGGCTTTGATTCAGGAATTCCACTGATTTGTGACCATTGGTGATGTATGGCACACTTGGGCATTTTGAACACTGAGACCATGAACTTTGCTTGCCTTGGTTACATCCTGCCTTTTCTTATGGGTCTTACTTTGTGACAGCATGCCAGTTCTATGATTGAAGGGGGTGATCCAGTCACTGGTCACATAATCTCAACAACCATTGGAGGCAAGAATGGAGAGCCTAAAAGGGTAAAAAAAATTAGCAAACTCAGCTAACTATGCACACAATGATCTCTTTCCTAACTTGGGTCGTATGCTTTTGTGCTTCTTAGACTATCAGCTATATGGCAGAGAGAGTTGTGGGAACTGGATCATTCGGAATCGTCTTCCAGGTACAGTGACGGTTGCTTTGGTACATACCTCTTCCTTCCTGAGTTTTTCGTAATTGCCCTGATTGTATTATTATTATTTTGGTTGCATGTACATGTAGGCTAAATGTCTGGAGACCGGTGAGACTGTTGCAATAAAGAAGGTTTTACAGGACAAGCGTTACAAGAATAGGGAACTGCAAATCATGCGATCCATGGATCACTGCAATGTCGTCTCCTTGAAGCATTGCTTCTTCTCTACCACAACCAGAGATGAACTTTTCCTTAACTTGGTGATGGAGTTTGTTCCTGAGTCACTATATCGCGTGCTGAAGCATTATAGCAATATGAACCAGAGGATGCCGCTTATATATGTCAAGTTATACACTTACCAGGTAAAAAGTCAATTATATTATACTTTTTGCAACTTTTACTGCTCTTTATTATTGATAAAGATGCAATAGTTTGGGTGTGATTTTAGTTTTGATTGGTCTTTTTATGCAGATATTTCGGGGTTTAGCCTATATTCACACTGTACCTGGCGTTTGCCACAGGGATGTGAAACCTCAGAATCTTTTGGTATGTCCTTTACATACTTTTGAATTCGTTCTCACATATCTCAATTCTTAATTAAGATGATATTCACTTCATTGGTTATAGGTTGATCCCCTGACTCACCAAGTGAAGATATGTGATTTTGGGAGCGCCAAAATGTTGGTAAGTGAATGCAGTATGCAGTCTTGTAGCTTTTTTAAGCTAATTAGATCAGAATTTTTCTTTATTGTTCTAAAGAAGGTGTAACTCAGCTGCTTGATTTGCATGCATCTTTTTTGGTGATGAGTAGCTTCTTTTTTGTTATTAAAAGTTTCTATTGATTCTCAACCATATGATGCTAGCCTTTTTAGAGAAAATTACTTATAAACTACTGAATAATGAGCTTCCCTTTGAGGGTGTGCCTGGACTCAAATTTAAGAAGCTCTTGAGTGTGGCATGTAAGGGATGAGAGAATAATCCAGTGTCGCACCTGAACTGCCTCGCCTTTAACTGCTGATGATTTAATGCAAACCATTTTGTAGCTCTTCAAGTTTGTGGATATATACAATTATATTATTTACTCATTTTTAATCCTATTTTAATTCACAATCTGAGCAGGTCAAAGGTGAAGCAAACATATCATATATATGCTCACGTTATTACCGTGCTCCAGAGCTCATATTTGGGGCGACTGAGTACACAACATCAATTGATATCTGGTCAGCTGGATGTGTTCTTGCTGAGCTGCTTCTTGGCCAGGTTAGTTATGTTCTCTGCTTTGCCCACAGATCTGGCTATATGGTTATGTATCCATCTGAGCAGTGAACTTAGAACTAAACATCTTTCTGTTAAAATGATTTTATCAGCCTCTTTTCCCCGGTGAAAGTGCTGTGGATCAGCTTGTTGAGATAATAAAGGTACTCCTTGTTCTATTAGTTCCAAAGAATTGTACTCAGTAGCGTCTTAAAAAAAATCCATGTATTGAATGAATCTGCATTGGTGACAGGTTCTTGGTACTCCAACACGTGAGGAAATCCGATGCATGAATCCGAACTACACCGAATTTAGATTTCCTCAGATCAAAGCTCATCCATGGCACAAGGTATCTGAAAATTTTATTTATCACATTATTTCATTGAGAGGTCTAGTGATGTATAACTTAACTGAAATACCTTCCCTGTTGCAGATTTTCCACAAGCGGATGCCTCCAGAAGCTATAGATCTTGCTTCACGTCTGCTCCAGTATTCACCAAATCTACGATGCACTGCTGTGAGTTCTTTTCCTCCCTCTTGACTGATTCTAGTCAACTAAAGAAGCCATCTAACGTATCAATGATTGCCAAGCATTAGTAATGGTATTAATTGTTTCTTCCTAGTTGGTCGATCATGTTCGTCCCGTCACTTTCTAGTTAGCTGTTAAATGTTTCAATCATCTCAATTTATGTGTATAAAGCTAGCACTGATGATTGGATATGATGTCACATTTATAGTTCTGAGTTAGTGTAGCGGACCTGTGACCAGGCCAGTCTGGCCCAAAGGGCCCAGCCCATAACATTGATGTACATAGATTTCACTAGAATACCTTTGAGGACTCTAGAGGCTATTAGCCTTGATGCAGTTTGATGCTTATACGGCTCTCAGCTGGATGTTTATTCTTTATTATAATTCCTATGCTGTGAACATCCTCCCCTTTGATTAGGAAATGATAATTGTTGAACTTGAAAAAATATCTGTATGTCGAGCATCATTTTTTTAATTGTCAAGTTTGAGATGCCTTACCAGTTACCATTTCTTCTGCTTCTGTGTGTTGATTTTATTATCTTTTCTTGTAACGCTGGCAGCTTGAAGCATGTGCACATCCATTCTTTGATGAGTTGCGAGAACCACATGCAAGGTTGCCAAACGGACGGCCATTCCCTCCGCTGTTCAACTTTAAGCAGGAAGTAAGTTTCATGACTGATACACCTTATTAATGCTTGGCATATGCTTTTTGTTTAAAAAATTAGGTAGACCATATGGGCAATTGTAGTTGTGTTTGTTAGCAAATAATGCGGAAAACAAGATCGAACACGAGACACGATTTTAACGTGGAAAACCCCTTGCGGGAAAAAAACCACGGAAGACCCTCACTATTGAGGAGAGTTTACAAGTAGGGATGATACATGGCTTATTTGTCTTGTCTTGTCTTGTCTTGCCCTACCGTCTACATAAGCTTATATATATATAGGCAGATCACGCGTCCGTACTTGGTTGTGTTACCAATGTGGGACTAAACTGTGCACTTTCTGAGAGAAACCACAGCACAATGGGCCTCCGCTTCGCTCTGGCCCAAGCCTGGCCTATATCGTGGATGTGAATTTGGAACATATCCAACAAACTCCACCTTGAGACAAATTCCATCGTGTAGACGAATAATAAACCTCCATATTCAAATCTTGAATACCAATGTCCATCGGACAAATAAGATCACTTGAGTATTCTCCCAACACTTGAGCAAATAACCAATAGGTTCAAACACACACAGCTATCAACAAAGCAGACGAACAATCTGGGCCTTCAACAAATTCATAATCCCAGCAAAAATCTGAGTCTGTGCAACTGGCCTCGGAAAAATAAATGGCAATAATGCTCAATCATTAAACGACATAAAGTCGCAATATCACCTGTGGTATTAAATAAATATCCAGTGAAGAACTCAATTATTGCTCCATTCAAACACGGTTCAGATGTAGGCATAAATGTGCAACCAACGGTATAAACTTCTGCAATAGACCTGAGCAGACGTCTCCACCTTGAACAACAAACGTACTGAGTGCTAGTACAAAACGTTGTAGTATCTATGCAGTAACTTTGACTAAATCCCTCAACATGAGCAAAGACAGCAATAAACGTACTGCTCCCGCAATACAAAACACTGTAGTATTTAGTCAAACAAAACTTCCTCTGTTGCACTTGGAATCCTCCACCTCGAACTCAATTCGGAGCAAAACCTTCGCTTTTAATTAACCAACTCCATTGGAGTAAAAGAAAACCACTAGGCTGGCATGAACGATGTTGTCAAAACATCAAGATGAATTAACTCAAAGTGATCCGATAATAATCCCAACATCTCCTCAAAATCTCAATATATCTCAGCAGTGGAAATCACATATCATAGAAGCCATATGAAAGAAATAACCAGAAGAAAATAATCTGCAGTAATAATCTAGGTATGTTACTGTGTGAACCTAGCAATAACCTGCAGCATTGTGTACAACTCCGTGTACGTTCAGCAAAGCTGAGAAAACCTTCTGGTAGCTTCTTGTAGATTGGTCTGCAGCATCTGGCAAATGCGGAATCAGATTCCGTCTTAAACTCCACGTTGACGAGTCTTGCACGAGGTAGCCAATCGCAGATTGATCCGGCTGGCGGCGCGCGATAAACAGGGACGAAACCCAAATTAATTTTTTTTTCATGTGATCTCGTACCAAGCTCTGATACCACTTGTTAGCAAATAATGCGGAAAACAAGATCGAACACGAGACACGATTTTAACGTGGAAAATCCCTTGCGGGAAAAAAACCACGGAAGACAGTCACTATTGAGGAGAGTTTACAAGTAGGGATGATACATGGCTTATTTGTCTTGCCTTGTCTTGTCTTGTCTTACCCTACCGTCTACGTAGGCTTACATATATATAGTCAGATCACGCGCCCGTACTTGGTTGCGTTGCCAAGGTGGGACTAAACTGTGCACTTTCTGAGAGAAACCACAGCACAATGGGCCTCCGCTTCGCTCTGGCCCAAGCCTGGCCTATATTGTGGATGTGAATTTGGAACATATCCAACAAACTCCACCTTGAGACAAATTCCATCATGTAGACGAATAATAAACCTGCATATTCAAATCTTGAATACCAATGTCCATCGGACAAATAAGATCACTTGAGTATTCTCCCAACACTTGAGCAAATAACCAATAGGTTCAAACACACACAGCTATCAACAAAGCAGACGAACAATCTAGGCCTTCAACAAATTCATAATCCCAGCAAAAATTTGAGTCTGTGCAACTGGCCTCGGAAAAATAAATGGCAATAATGCTCAATCATTAAACGACATAAAGTCGCAATATCACCTGTGGTATTAAATAAATATCCAGTGAAGAACTCAATTACTGCTCCATTCAAACACGGTTCAGATGTAGGCATAAATGTGCAACCAACGGTATAAACTTCTGCAATAGACCTGAGCGGACGTCTCCACCTTGAACAACAAACGTACTGAGTGCTAGTACAAAACGTTGTAGTATCTATGCAGTAACTTTGACTAAATCCCTCAACATGAGCAAAGACAACAATAAACGTACTGCTCCCGCAATACAAAACACTGTAGTATTTAGTCAAACAAAACTTCCTCTGTTGCACTTGGAATCCTCCACCTCGAACTCAATTCGGAGCAAAACCTTCGCTTTTAATTAACCAACTCCATTGGAGTAAAAGAAAACTACTAGGCTGGCATGAACGATGTTGTCAAAACATCAAGATGAATTAACTCAAAGTGATCCGATAATAATCCCAACATCTCCTCAAAATCTCAATATATCTCAGCAGTGGAAATCACATATCATAGAAGCCATATGAAAGAAATAACCAGAAGAAAATAATCTGCAGTAATAATCTAGGTATGTTACTGTGTGAACCTAGCAATAACCTGCAGCATTGTGTACAACTCCGTGTACGTTCAGCAAAGCTGAGAAAACCTTCTGGTAGCTTCTCGTAGATTAGTCTGCAGCATCTGGCAAATACGGAATCAGATTCCGTCTTAAACTCCACGTTGACGAGTCTTGCACGAGGTAGCCAATCGCAGATTGATCCGGCTGGCGGCGCGCGATAAACAGGGACGAAACCCAAATTAATTTTTTTTTTCATGTGATCTCGTACCAAGCTCTGATACCACTTGTTAATACCACTTGTTAGCAAATAATGCGGAAAACAAGATCGAACACGAGACACGATTTTAACGTGGAAAATGCCTTGCGGGAAAAAAACCACGGAAGACAGTCACTATTGAGGAGAGTTTACAAGTAGGGATGATACATGGCTTATTTGTCTTGCCTTGTCTTGTCTTGTCTTACCCTACCGTCTACGTAGGCTTACATATATATAGTCAGATCACGCGCCCGTACTTGGTTGCGTTGCCAAGGTGGGACTAAACTGTGCACTTTCTGAGAGAAACCACAGCACAATGGGCCTCCGTTTCGCTCTGGCCCAAGCCTGGCCTGTATCGTGGATGTGAATTTGGAACATATCCAACAGTGTTTGACTGAAATGGTAATTTCAGCATGCGGTCAACAAATTGCCCAGCTAAAAATAAGAACATATTGTTTAATAAATGCTTTTCTATCTATGAAATATACCAACATATTGTCTGCTAATTTTGCAGCTAGCAAATGCTTCCCCGGAGCTCATCAACAGGTTGATCCCAGACCATGCTAGGCGGCATCTTGGGCTCACTTTCTTGCCCACAACTGGACCGTAGGGAACGCTGCGTGGTGTTTTACCTTGCGCTTCCTATGCTTCTTTGTGCTGAAGGGCAACATGCATGTTCTCGCATTTAAGGTGTAGAATCTGACCATTATTGGAAAGCCAAACGTGAGCTGGCGCCAATGTGTTTCATAAGGAGAGGTGGTGTCTTGCGCAGCCAGCCCTTGTCACTTGTTTTAATGCTCCATCCAATTTAGCCAAAGTAGCGGGAGGGAAGGGGGTGGTGTATTGTTAAGCTATTGAAGGAATCGAATCCCTACTATCGTATTACTTTCATCACGTTAAATGCTGTAGTGCGCCTGTAATTGTTCCATAATCCCCTGGTGTCAGTCAATGTAATTCTGTAAATGTTATTGATGCGAAATTATCTCATGTTACGGTAATGATCGATGTTCTTATCCTCGCCTCACCAACTCTACTCACAACCTGTTTTGCTGGAACATGGGTTACTCATTGCCAATCTCGTTGAGCATGGATGGGGCTGTTGTTTTGCCGGCTTCCTGGAAAGGGGTTTATCTGAATCTTTTTGTCACCCTTGCTATACTTATACGGTAAGTATGCCATCTATTTTAAATTATAGTTTGTTTGATTGCTCAGTACAAAATATCATATTTTTAAAAATTTTATGCAAATTATCATATTTTTTACGATGGATTGCTTTATTAATAAAAAAATTAAAATTATCTTAAATTTTACTATATTTTTTATAAAATTATTGAATAAGATGAGAGGTTAAATTATGGTAATAGCATGAAATAGGCATGTGTCCGATGCTAAGGCAGAAGAGCCAAGAAACAAAGCTATAATGGCGGAATAAAACGTACAGGTGAGGGCGAATGGGTTCTGTCGGGTACGTCGTGGTCCACTGGCGATTGATTCGGTTCGTTAGCGTGGCCGAGCAAGGCTATCGCCATTTATTCGCTTTATCGCGACGCCGACACCGTGATTCACCTGCTCAGTTTTCTGTCTCAAACGGCATTTGGAGTTGACCTCGCAGCCTACAAGTTGCTAAAGCGTTCCATTGTTTTCTTCTTTGAAGGCTTATTGATTCCACACTGGTTGATAGATAGTAGTACTTGGTACGTGGCCTCCCCGCATAATCTTCAGTGTTCTATGGTCAATAAACACGCTACTGACATGCTGCCATTGAAAAATCAACAGTGGTTCAGCTGCAGGTTTCCATGGATTCCGTCAGTTGAGTAGTAAAAGCTCATTAGGAGCTCGTGGATTCGGACCAGGCTTAGCACTTTTAATCTCGCCTTTTTCATTAATCTTTTTGGGAAAATGCGTCCCCTGGAACCCACCAAGATGCTGGTCGCTAGGTATTGGTGATGGGATGAGCAATTTGCTGGCGATGCTTTCAGGCAGAAAAGACTTGGCCAGGGAGCTCGTATTATTGATTCTTCAAATTCTTTTTAGAGGTTGTAGAAAACGCCACAAATGGCCCCAATTTCAAATTACCGAAAATGATGTACGCCAACGGCTCGATTTGTGCTCTATGGTTCGCGTTCGTATAGCAATTTCAACACTCCAACACGCTTGTTGCTCTTATGGTTGTGCTTAATATAATGCTTCACAGAGAGGACAAACAACTTACCATTGAAAAAATGTGGTAGATAAGCCATAAGGTCTTCTCCAATGGTATAAGCTACCGTAGTACTGTTGAGTCGAAGTCGAAGTCGAGGTTGGAATCGAAGTCGAAGTCGAAATCGAGGGTAGAGTCGTAGTCGATGTCGAGGTCGTCATCGAGAATTGGTGCTTGCCGAGTAGGTCAACGAGATCGTGAAGCGGCTCTGGTGGAGTCGCCGTCATCGAGGAAGGACCTGGACGATCCGTAAGGTATCTTGCGAACTTGCCCTTGCCTAAGGAGATGAAGGTCCAGGCACCAAAGACGAAGGTTGCACCTTCCTCGATGTCGCGGGTGTTGAAGTTGGTTGATCCCATCGCGCTTGTTGTTGAGCCTGCGACAAGTAGCCCCACGGTGGGGCGCCAGATGCCGGTGTTTAACGACTGAGTACCTGCCTAGAGTACCTCAGAGAGTAGTATTCATGGGTCTCGTCGAGTTCTAGGAACGATGGTGCACACATGAGACAAAGATTTAGACAAGTTCGGGCCGCAATGTACGTAATACCCTACGTACTGTATGATGTATTGCTCTGTATATGAGTTGAGTTGAGTAGTTTGGTCTAGTCTAGTCTCTTCTTCCGAGCTAGGGACCCTGCCCTCATTTATATATTCCAGGGGGAAAATATTACATGATAAGTCTTCTAGTCGGTTACAATATGAGAGTCCTAGGAGTACACGAGTAGTTCTACTAGGACTCGGTCTTCTTTTTGGAGAGTACTCGGGGATCCATATCCCACAACCACAAGTACCCGACTCTAAACACTCTAAGAGACAACTCTTCTAATAATCTGGTTCTTATCACATGCTCATAATATAAATGACTTGTATAATCTCGAAGTATGTATACGAGACTACCTCTTAATCAAGAAATAATTCTTCCATCTCTTCTACTAAAATATGAGAAAATATTTTATGAGCTATCTGAACAAACAAACAAACAACGTGCCATGGAAGGAAGAAAAACTGGCCATAGGGCAAACAACCCATGCCAATAATGGTAGTATTATAGTAAATGCTCCTCCTCCTATTAATAAAAACTGCACTTGGACCTTTCCGAGAAAGAACAAAGCTGTGTCAGGGGAGGGAGGAAAACACAAGCATGAACAGACAAACAGGTGAAGGAGGCAGCAGCAGGTGGCGTAATTGGCAGACCGGAAGCGCCAATTCCCTGGTCTGTCTAGCACACACACCCCTCCACGCATCCATCTCGAGGATCTCTCTCTTGCAGTTGCAGCCGAGTCTCCACTCCCCCTCTTGCTGCCTTGTCCCTCTTAATTAGCGTCCCAAATCCCCACTCCCCACCCGCGCGCCTTAATTAAATTAAACACGCCCTACACTAATCTACTCCGTCACTGCGCTCGATACGCTACGCCCCAGCCCACCACAGCCGGGTGGGTAATATACCATGGCCAGGCCACCACCCACGCGCTCGCCGCCGACCCGGCTCGCGCTGCTGCGCTCCCTCTCCAGTCTATCTCGCCCCCGCTCCCACGCGCGCCATGGCGCCGGCGACGTCGCCGCGGCTCTCTCCCTTTGCGGCCGTGGCGGTCGCGGCGTGGGTGCTGGCCGCTGCGGGATGGGCCGCGGCCGGGGACCCGCCGCTCTCGCCTAAGGGCCTCAACTACGAAGGTGCGTGCGCGCGCGCGGGGAGGGTGGGGTCGGGAGGGTTTAGGGTTTGCCCGCTTCGGCCTCCGTGGGAGGGATGGGATGGGGCGGGGTTTCCTGATGCTTCGCTTTGTGCTGCAGTGGCGGCGCTGATGGCGGTGAAGAGCCGGCTGCGGGACGACAAGGGGGTGATGGCGCTCTGGGACATCAACTCCGTCGATCCCTGCACCTGGTCCATGGTCGCCTGCTCCCCCGACAAGTTCGTCGTCTCGCTGTGAGTCACCTCTCTCTCCCCGCGAACCCCAGCCCCCCTCTGTTGTTCGATTGGGTTGCTGCCTTTTTGTTTGTTGCGGATCAGTGACTGACGGTATTCTCTGTGGCCTCGCGCTGGAGCTGCAGCCAGATGGCCAACAACGGCTTCTCCGGGACGCTGTCGCCGAGCATCGGGAACCTCAGCCACCTGCAGACAATGTAAGTGTGTTTTCACCTTATCCGTGCTTGTCTGTTCCATTAGCGTCCATGGGTGTGTTTTCGAGCTGAATTTGATCCAGAACTGCATGGTCCATGGGTGTGATTGAAACTAGGAAAACGACACTGAGTAGAGACGAGAGTGTCGAGTTTGCCTATTTCTTTTTTTGTTGGTTAGTCCAACGGCAACTGATGCGTCGCTATCATGTCAGTTTTGGTGCTGTTGATTGATGATACAGGGAATGTTCAATAAACCTCTTGGCTTATTTATTAAGTCCCTTGTTTAGATCCCAAATTTCACCCCCAAAGTTTACTATGCAAAAAGAAGATTTCCATCACATCAAAATGTCATAGCATGCATGGAGTACTAAATGTAGATGAAATCAAAAACTAATTGCACAGTTTTGTTGTACTCTACGAGACGAACATTTTGAGCCTAATTAATCAATTTTTGGACAATTTTTCACACATACAAGCGAAATGCTACAGTGACGCAATGATTACAAACGTCAAACTTTGGTCCCAAGTTTGGATCCAAAATTTGGATCTAAACAAGGCCCTAGTTAGGATCTATGTGCTGCTTATATGCGTCAACTCTCTGAGGTCAGGACACCAGCAACTTAGTAAAATATGAAATAATACCTCGCTATACAAGAGACGATGGGCACCGCAACCTTTCCTGATGCTTATTCAAAAAAAAAATCCTGATGACACCATTTGCCCTTTTATGGGCCACAAGGTAAGTTTGGCTGTATCCAATCCTTTTGTAACCACATTAAACCAAATACATCCCACTTTCTACATTGACATCGTTAGGATGGCTAGAGCCTAGAGTTCCTATCAGAGTGCCCTCAACCTTTTATGAATTCTTCAAACACACAATACCATTTCTGTACCCATGCTGCTGCTATATGTGCAATAGCTCCTACCTCTATAGAAAAATGCCTATCTGTATGATACTTTTTTCTGAATCCATACCTATTGATTTGGCAATTGAACACTGTGGTGTCACATAATACATAGGTTGATATCTTTTACAGGTTACAATTGGCTTTGAATGTATCATGATTGAAGATGATTTGTCGCTTAATTTTTTCCTTTCATTTCAAGGATATAAATATGTTAACCTAGCATTCCTTGGTTCTGCATTTGCTGGAATTAGGTACATAAAGCTAGATTTTCGCCCCCATGTTCGTGACAATTTCTCCTTTTTTTAAACGCGGGAGAGCTGCGTTTCATTGTATTAGAGAGAGAAAAATGGTCCACGTACATCTCCCTCATACGGGGACCGAATGTGAGAGTTGGTTTCAAACAATACAAACTTCTAGCCTTTAGAAAAACAGAAGAAACGTGACCCAAACCACAACCTAGAAGACTAGGTTGCACCCGCAATCCCCAGGCCTTGCGGCTTCTTTGTACCGGTCAAACACCAGGGGCTGTGTTCGTCCTTGAGTTTACTCATAATCGAGTTAACTGAAGGAGAGCCCCCCTCAAAGACACAAGCATTCCAATGTTTCCAGATCATCCAAGCACCCAGAATAATTAGGGAATTCACTCCCTTTAGGTTCTATTTCTTCACCCTTTTAATTGTCTTGCACACCAATCTGCGAAGGTAGCCTTATGTTGACAAGGAACACAGCCAATAATATTCAGTGGTGCGAGCAAACTGGACCAGACTTGTCTTGCTACCACACATGAAGTTAACAGGTGTTATATCGTCTCATCTTCTTGATCACATAAAGGGTACTGATCTAGATGGGGCAAATCCCTTTTGGCTGATTTGGAAGAATAGCATCCACTTGCCTCAAGTGCCCATATATGGTGAATGGTGATCCTCTTGCTCATTCAAATCCAACTCCTGGAGACAATAGTAGTTGCAGAAACTCACTGATACCAGTCCAAGAAAAACCACCCTGAATATCAGTTACCCATTTGTGTTGTCCAATGCTTCGCCACTGTTCGCTTCTTAAGAATTCTGGGAGGCACACTTGCAAAAATTAAAGCTGCAAGGTTCTCAACAGAGCACCCATGAAGCCACTTATCTGTCCAAAAAAAAAGTTTGTGGCTTCCACCTACTTCTGTGTTGACAGCGATAGCGAACAGTGCGATAGAGTTAGGATGGAAGGGAGTTCAAGATCAGTCCATGGGCGATCAACTTGGGTTTTCTTGTGCCACTGCCACATTGCCTGTAGAGCCCACACAATGACCTCCAGGTTGATTATACCTAAACCACCGAGGTCCAATGGCCGCATGACCTTCTCCCAAGCAACTAGGCAACATCATCCATTAGCTTGCTCTTTGCCTTTCCAAAGAAACTCTTTCCTGATTGTGTCAATCGTCTTGGTGACCCATTTGGGAGCATTGATGGCGATCAGCAAATAAATCAGTATAACGGAAAGAAATTTGTGACAATTTCAATTATAGTATTCCTTTCTTAAGACCTTTTTTTTGACATGTTCTTAAGACCATTTAACCACACTTCGTGGGCTTCTATTATATAGTTGTGCTATGTAGGCCTAGTGTTGGTCTGTTGGATGTAGAACCTTCACCTTACAAGTTCTGTTACTATGAAATGACTGGCAGCACTATTTGCTTATGTTGGTGATTATCTCTGGAATGAGAATGAGACAGCAAGAGCGGAACTGTCTGTTTGGGTTGGTGGGATGGCCATCCAATTTTAAAATTATGCGGGATTTTTCAGTCATCGTAAAATGCTAGGGCGTTTGGCTATTTGATGATCTCCTGATAGTAGTACTTGCTCATCTCATTATGGATTTGTATCTTGCTGCGGGGTTTCACTGATTACCAATTTACTATCGGAAAAAGTCTACTTCACCCCCCAATCTATGAGGGGTGGAACACATCACTCCCCAACCTATGAAAATTGATCTTTTACCCCCTGAACTTTCTAAAACCGGACAAATCACCCTCTAAAGCAGTTTTAAAAAATCATAATAAATCACAGAAAAATCATAAAATGAAAAATCAAATTGTGTTGGACTTCAAATTAGTAGTTCTACGCAGTGAACATATAATACGGAATGCTTTAGTACATTTTTTTCTGTAACTTTATCTATGCTTTTCTTCATAGCTGTAAAAAAATGCACTAAAGCATACCATATTATATGTTCACTGCGTAGATCTACTCATTTGGAGTCCAACACAATTTGATTTTCTATTTTATGATTTTTCTGTGATTTATTATAATTTTTCGAAACTGATTCAGGGGGTGATTTGTCCGGTTTTAGAAAGTTCAGGGGGTAAAAAATTCACTTTCATATGTTAGGGGGTGATGTGTTCCACACCTCGTAGGTTAGGGGGTGAAGTAGACTTTTTCCTTTACTATCCATCCTTGTGAAAATGAGATGATATCTGTGCTAAATAGTTCATTCAATCTGAGATAGGGAAGCTGATTTCCCATCCATCCATTCGTTGCTTATTCTTTCAGGTCACTACAAAATAACAAAATATCAGGTGATATTCCTCCAGAGATAGGGAAGCTGATCAATCTGAACGCTCTTGACCTTTCTAGCAACGAGTTTGTTGGTGATATCCCAAGTTCGTTGGGGCAGTTGACTCAACTAAATTATCTGTGAGTTGATATCAAAATACTTCTTAAGTTTGCAACATGTATTTTGTATTGATGTTGCATTGTCAATCATTCAGGCGGCTTGATAGGAATAACTTGTCTGGGCAGATCCCTGTAGATGTTGCAAAGCTTCCAGGTCTCACATTCCTGTATGTTTCTTTCCGACTTGTTTGTTTTCGCTTTACACATAAGTGACCTGTGTAACTATTGGCTTTAAACTGACAAGGAAATATGTTTCAGTGACTTATCATTCAACAATTTAAGTGGCTCAGTTCCCAAAATCTATGCACATGACTACAGGTTAGTGTCGGGAGTATATGTACGATAAGCTTCTGTTTCTCTTACTCAAATTAGTTTTAAGTGTATTTTGATCAAGCATCTAGATCAAGGAGGCCATGGCATCCATGATTTGAATCTCTCAGGAATAAGAAATAAAATAGCTACTGTGGTTTTTTATTAAAAAAATATTGAAGAGAGGGAGGGAGGAGAGGACAAACGAGGGCAGAAAAGAGAAAAGGTCACTAAATTTGCACAAGTGCCCCTTATATGTCAAAAGAAGATTAGAAAACTATAGGTTGTATATTTTTTAAATGAATCGTACTATTTTGTTCCATTCGCTCATCCAAATTGTCTGATCAGCTGCAAGAATGATTATTATTTCCTCCCTACCTTTTTGACACCATAGCTCACTATTACAGTTTGAGCATGCAACGTTTTTTTTTCTGATAGTTTTAATATTCCACTTAAAATCACTCTTACCTTTGCTTCTCAGTCTTACGGGAAATCGGTTCCTTTGCAACTCGTCAGTTATACATGGTTGTTCAGGTGTGACAGAAATGACTAATGGTAGTTACCTTACCAGATGCCCTATATTTGACATGTCTATTCTTAGAAACTGGAACTTAACTGTAAAAGTTCATGGCAGGGACTGTGTCTAGACAGGTGCAAAAGGCCAAGAACCATCATCAATTAGCTCTGGCAATTTCTCTAAGCGTCACCTGTTCCACAATGCTAGTTTTGTTGTTCGTGTATTGGCTAAGTTATTGCAGATGGCATTTGCCTTTCTCTTCCACTGGTAATTATCTAACCACAAACACTCTTACTGGTGAAAAAAGTACACTAATTGATGATTTTTTTTCTTTTGTTTATGTGTAGATCAAGATCTAGAGTTTGAATTGGGTCATCTGAAGCATTTCTCATTCCATGAGCTGCAAAGTGCTACGGATAATTTTAATTCGAAGAACATATTAGGTCAAGGAGGCTTTGGGATTGTTTATAAAGGCTGTTTCAGAAATGGTTCAGTGGCAGTGAAGAGATTAAAAGATCCTGATGTTACCGGTGAAGTTCAATTTCAAACAGAAGTTGAGTTGATTGGTCTTGCTGTGCACAGGAATCTCTTGCGTTTGTATGGGTTTTGCATGACCGCGAAAGAACGGTTACTTGTATATCCATATATGCCAAATGGCAGTGTTGCTGACCGCTTGAGAGGTAACTTTAACTGGCTGTCCATGACATTTCAATTTTGTTATTTCTGTCTATAATTGCCATTCTGGGTAAGTCTTTCTTCCTTGTAAATATTTGCTTTTGATCTGTGTTTGGGTTGGTTCTTTGCCATGGTTATATTATTCTATGCTTGTATAGCCTTTTCTCTCCCTAATATGGAGTTACAATTTTTAGATTACCGTAATGGAAAACCATCTCTTGATTGGAGTAAACGCATGCGGATTGCTCTTGGGGCTGCCAGGGGATTACTCTACCTTCATGAGCAATGCAATCCTAAGATCATTCACAGGGATGTCAAAGCCGCAAACATATTGCTTGATGAAAGTTTTGAAGCAATCGTTGGGGATTTTGGATTGGCAAAACTTCTTGACCGACAAGAATCACATGTTACTACAGCAGTTCGGGGCACTATTGGGCATATTGCTCCCGAGTATCTCTCAACTGGACAGTCCTCAGAAAAGACTGATGTTTATGGGTTTGGTATTCTCCTGTTGGAACTGATTACTGGTCCTAAAACCTTGAGCAATGGACATGGTCAGTCTCAGAAGGGCATGATTCTAGATTGGGTAAACTCCTATGCACATATTTATGTACTATTTACTGCATTTCACTCCCGAACGAGAGAGATTTAACAATTAACACCCATGTTGCTGTCCAGGTTAGAGAACTAAAGGAGGAAAAGAAACTGGAGAAGCTGGTTGACAGGGATCTCAAGGATTCATTTGATGTTGCTGAGCTGGAATGTTCTGTTGACGTGATCATCCAATGTACGCAGACCAACCCTATACTTCGGCCTAAGATGTCAGAAGTTCTGCACGCTCTTGAAGCTAACGTCACTCTGGCAGAGAGCAGCGTCGAGTTAAATAGAGAACCTCTTCCTAATGGAGTCCCTTACAGTTTCTCTATCCGGCATGAGGATCCTCATGATTCGTCGTCCTTCATTATAGAGCCAATTGAGCTGTCTGGTCCCAGATGACAGCTGTTGCTGTAGGTTTTGTGGGAGTAAAAGGAATCGAAAAATGATGAAATTGTACAAAACATGTATATCCTGGATGTAGTTCTACCTGTGAAGAGTTTGCTGAGGGTTGCTGCACCTTAGAGAGCATTTTGACTTGTAACTGGGGAAGATCATCATGGTCATTTTGTCGCATGATCCGTCAAGTTCAAATCTGTATATTTACCCCTAGCTTTGCCTTGCATCTGCAGTCTTGTCCATACGTGTGTCGCTGATTTTTACCGTGACTTGCTCGAAATATTCATGGTGATCTTATTTCTCCAACAATTTTACCGCGACAGTATATGCTCTCTAAACAACCCTAGCTATCCTCAGCATGCAGCTTGTTCCGGGTGTCGGGTGTGTTTTGTGTAGTTGGAGAATATGTCAAGCAGAAGTAGTGCTGTTATAACCTCACTCTGCCAGTCGCAGCAATTTGATGTGAGGCCATAATTCCGTAAATTATGTTGCAGTCAGGAACATCATCGATCGTAATGAATGAAATCTCCAAAGGCTACTTAGGACAGGGACTAGGTTGGGATTCTCTACGGGAGCTGATTCTCTGATTTTATAGTTGAAAATGATTCTTTTTTATTTTCTAGTATATATTATCAAAATCAGAATAGAGAATCACCTAAGCTTCCAACATGTTCATTTCAAAGAATCACTTCTATATGAAAAACTGTTTGAAAGAGCTTCGAAAAACTGTTTGGCAGAGCTTTTGACAAACGGGGCCTTAGGTTCACCTTTTATCTTTCTCAGGCCATAAACAGGTCTTTTCATCAAGCATAAAAAAGTACCAGGTCTGTGTGTGTGTGTCTTTCATTTTGGTTGTCTTTGAGATATGCTGGGTTTGAGAACAGCTCGATGGCTACGAGGACAACAAAATGCGATTTAATTTTTTTTTTTCATAAGAAAAATGGAAGGAGGAGGGACGCACCACGTAGATTGGGCCCAACTGGGCCGTCGGAGGAGAGAACCGAGACCAGCATTGGGCCCAAACAAGCAACGCGCTCGCGGGGGAGCGCCTGACCACACGGGAAGCGTCAGAGGCGGTGCATCGTTTAGTCCCACCTCGCGAGCTGAGCTGCGACGAAGCGCGCGGCGCGCTATAAGAGGAGGCGGGGTTGCCCAGATGCAACTCATACCTTTCTCGGCCTTTTGGCTAAGATCAAGTGTAGTATCTGTTCTTATCAGTTTAATATCTGATACGTGGGCTATGTGCCCACTTCGATATTAAATTTATTTTTTGTGGGGAAGGCCCACCACAGTGGCTTGCCACTGGGGCCTTGAGCGTCGCCCAGGCGTCAACCAGTCTAATTTAAGCTTTCTAGCCCCAACTTAGTCTAATTTTTTGAACTTTAGGTGCGAGGATTTTGGTCTTTTTAGTCGAAGGGTTTGGTCTTTTTAGCCAAATGTTTTGGTCGATTGCAGCTTCTTCGGCCAAAATCCTCGCACCTAAAGTTCAAAAAATTTAATGAATATAATTTGGTCAAGCAGCTTTTGGTCAAGATCCTCACAGAAGTAACAATGTTAGCCTGGTACGACATGCCAAAAGACAGTTCGCTGAAGCGACGGAATTTTTGTTCCTGTCACGTTGAACAGGGACCCATATGCCGCATTTATTTTTCTTCTTCTTCAATGTAAATCATGCTACAACCATTTGCAACTAATGTAAAAATTGCCATGACAATATGATAGAAAGAAAAGAAACAAAAATCATCATGTAGCTCCTCGAGACTGAATTTTCACATCTACAGGTGAAATTCGCCGCTTGATAGCCCCAACAGGCTGAACTTATTTCTCGATAATGGCAATGTTAATATGTCAGGAACCAAAAACGCCGCTTGGAAGCCTCATTTCATCTGCCGGCGAGGGGAGGACCAAACTCAATTTGGTTTGGTAACCTCGTGAATAGCATCTGCCAAGTAAGCAACATTTCCTGTCGTTACACCAGCCATGCTGAAATAGGCACAGGAACAAAGTAAGATTCGTTTGCTTTCTCCAGAAGGTATGAAGAGATATATCGTTGCATCAACACAAGGTAAAAAATCGAGAAGTGTTATACCTTATCCTCCCATTGCGGGTCATGTAAATATGGTATTCATTTGTCAGACGGTCAATTTGTTCAGGTGTCATCCCACTGTAGCAGAACATTCCAATCTGTGCAAAGACAGGTGCCCTTTATTTTGATAAACAGTCACCAAATAACAGATTGCAGAGCATTGCTATCCAGCCAAAGATATCAGAAATTCAACACCAAACAAGATGAGATTGGTCTGGGTTGGTAACTCTGAATACTTAAAATGCAATTGGCTCTTACTGAACTTCAAAATTTTGGATATAGGCCCTCCATACTACTTTACTTGTTGCCCACTAGAATGCATGCTCTCGACAATAAATCGATTCCTCTTAAAGAACACTTAAATATACCACAATTACCACACCTTCTGCTAACATGACACTAGAAAAAATCAATGATTGAAAAGAAGTATTTCAGACTGTATATGTTCAAAGAATTTTTTTTCCCGAATGGTCTATGTTCAAAGAATCAAGTAAAAGATAAGCCAAAACTAGATACTACATGCCTCTGCAAAAGAAAAATATATCAGCCACAACATTAGAGAGTATGTGTCTGCCAAGGAGAACTAGCACAATAGGGCTTTTATTTGTAAATGATTTACTAATCCAAACCCTGCATCCGAACCTACTCCAACAGCATCATACAACCCAAACAGCCTCTAATACTACAGATGTCACTGGTAAACTGGTAGAACATACATGTCACTCTGATAATATCTCCAACTATATTAAGATTTTAGAAATATGGCAGTGATATATCTCACTGTATTTACCTGATTAGTGATATGGTCCCATGACAAAGGTGAACCTAGCTTTTCAAGATTTTCCTTAAGTGCCTTCCGCATTCCAATGATACGATCAGCCATACCCTGAGACCATCAATGGTGATTGAAATTCCTTGTTAATGCAATTCTTTCTTTATGCACATCAATAAATTTAAGCATTTACACCTTTAAGAACAGTAAGTAGTTATGTAGGTTTCACAATTTACCTTGACCTCTTTCAACCATAAACTCTTCAATTCTGGATCATTGAGGATTATAGAAACAACCAGGGCACCATGAACAGGTGGGTTGCTGTACATTGGTCTTGCGATCTGTTGCAGTTGGCTCTTGACAGAAACTGATTGCATTTCATCCTCACATAAAATACTGCATATTGGTAACAAAAACAAATTATTATAGTGATCAGAACTGATTTTGCATCCCTAGTCGATGCAGGGCCAGGAGTTGTACTACCATTGTCTAAACAATTTTTAATATGACTATAGTCAATATAGGACCAAAAGTTTAAAGAATGAACCACCTAATTCTATTTAATGGATGCACTTAGCTACAGAGAGAACGAACCAGTGACCATATTTCAAATATCTTGAGAAATCCTCCCCCCCCCCCCCCCCCCCCCGAATGGTCTATATCCTGAGAAATCCAATGGCTACTTTTCTCAACAACCAGTGACCATATTTCATTTCACAAACCACGAATGCCGGCATAAGTACTGCAAGTGACAACATTATATTCCTATATGTCCAAAAATAGCTAGGCATTGATCAATTGAATACCTCAGGCATCCTGCTCTCTGCCCATAAAGTCCCATGTTCTTTGCGTATAACTGAGCACATCCAATTTGATGTCCGTCTTCAAGGAAAATCCGGATTGCCTTGGCATCTCTCTCTGGATCACCGCTGGCAAACCCTTGGTATGCCATATCAAAGAATGGAAAATGCTTCTTTACCTATAGAGGAACAAAAGTGAAATTTTGTAGTTGTGGCTCCTTGGAGTTCGTTACAGGAAATACTGTTGTCTGATAATTTTGCATTGCCCTTACCTTGAACTGATGGGATATTTCTCTCCACTGTTCCTCTGTAGGATCTACTCCAGTAGGATTATGAGCACATGCGTGGAGCAAAAAGAACGAACCATCTGGAGCATTCTGTAGACGACAGAGAAAACATTAGCAAGGAATTTCAGGTCATAGTCACGGAGAAGAAAATAGTTATTCTCTCTGGGTTCCAATTTCCAAATCACAACTGACTAGGTGTTTTGACTGTGACAAGAGAACTAGTAATGCATATAACAGATCTCAATTGGAGAGGCAAGACTGACAAAAGTAACAAGAGAACCTAAGTTGGTGGATGCTACGCCATGAGATCTGAAAACGAAATCCATAATAGGCAAATTCTATGAGCAGCAAGATGGTAAGAAGTCAAGAGAGACACTATTGAACTTGAAAAAAAAAAGCTAAAGAAATGAACCACCTTGATGTCATTCATCAATCCTGCAAAATCAAGCCCTCTTGACTCTGGATGGTAGTATGTGAATGTCTTCTGTGGCACTTGAGCATCCCTCCAAATGTTGTGATGGCTGTAGAAGTTCCCAGATTGAAGTTAGCTATAGTATTTGATAAAGGGTAAAGTCCAATTTACACCCTTCAACAATCATACAAGTCTGATTATTATAAAACCGGACACCTTAAGCCATACAACTGTCGAAACAGTGCAAATTTAGACCTTTGGGTGGTTTCAAAGGTGGTTTCCGATTTTCTGGATTCTTTTTTTTTAATGGTTGAATCTTAAAATTTCAAAACTAATTTATTTTAAATCATAAAATTATAAATTGGCCCTTGAAAATTTCTGAAAATGTAAACCGTATGTTGGTGCTCTATTGCAAAACGATAATTAATATAAATAGTAAATTTTATTAAAAGAAGTAAAAAACAAGGAACAATAATAAATAAGATCCAAATAACTCCCAACAGAGCACCAACATATAGGTTACATTTTTAGAATGTTTATGGTACTGGTTTCGTATTTTTTGAATTTAAATTGAATTAATCATAATTTTTTAATATCAAACCATTTTTTAAAATTTTCTAAAAATAAAAAACCACCTCTGAAATCACCCAAAGTTTCAAATTTGAACGGTTTTGAAAGCTGTATGGACTACGATGTCCGGCTTTATGGTAGAAGGTTGAAAAACAGATTTCTGTGATGATTGGAGGGTGTAAATTTGACTTTTCCCTTTTATAAATAATACTGCCATGCCAAAGATAATTCAGTGAAAAATGGATGGCCACCATAGCATCTAGAATTACAATGAGACTAACTCCTCAAACAAATAGAAGTGAACAAAATACCAAGCAGCGTCACAACAAGATGCCAACTCACTTGGACCACGTTGGTGTAGGTATGTAGATCTGTGAATCTGGCAAGAAACGCTTCTGGAAATCAGCAAAGAGTCGGCAGGCACCAGTGCCTGAAAGCGCCTGCACAGCAGCAATCCTCTTATCTTTGATGAACTCGGAATCCTCTCCGTACGCCAGCTTCAGCGATTCTTCGATCATCTTTATACTGCCTCCCATTGGAAGGTACTCCCTGTTCCAAGAATCGAACTGAATCAATAACAGGACAGTGATCAGAGTCCATGACAACCTGTTCTTCTACAAATCTGTAATGCCATGTCTTGGATGAACAAAGCAATTTCACGATTGTAGGAAGCGACGATCTTAAGAGCAAATCCAAATCCGTGCCCTACTAAGGGGGTGTTTTGATCCTCGAACTCAAGTTTCAGTCCCGTCGCATCGGACGTAAGAATGCTAATTCAAAGTATTAAATATAAATTAATTAAAAAACCTATTACATAAACACGCAGTAAAGGTGGAAGAAACAGGGAAACGCTAGGCCATGAGCTGGATCGTATAGACCGTCAGGAAATAAACACGCAGCGTTGTTCCTAAGCTGCCGCTGTCGGCAGATAGCAGAAAAAAGAAAATGGGGGAAGAAAGCAAGATGAACGGCAGGCAGCAGGAGTCCGGGCAAGGAGGAGCATGAGGGGGAGATCTCACTGACATGTTGAGGTTGCCGGCGATCCGGCGCTCGGCCTCGCGCACGCAGCTGAGCACGACGGGCTGGCCGTTGTCGTCCCGGTAGGCGCCCTGCGGCAGAAGCACGGCCCCATTCCATCAGCGACCACAGGTCCACAGGCAACCAAGTAAAGCGAGATTCGGCGATGGCGACGAGGGGATCAGCGGACTTACGACGCCGACGTTGACTTTCTCGGGCGAGGGGTCGGCGAGGAAGGCCTCGGTGACGCCGAGGATGGGGTCCTTGGCCGCCGGCTCGACGTGTCCGAACAGCGACGACGCCATCGCCCTCGCCGCCAGCAGCCTCAGCGGCGCCGGCCGCCGCCGGATCGCGGAGGAGGCCGCGCGGGACAGCACCGCCATGCCGGGAGAGATGCGTAGGAGCTTGCTAGCTCGCTGGGCG
Source organism: Echinochloa phyllopogon (assembly GCA_033239725.1). NCBI lineage: Eukaryota > Viridiplantae > Streptophyta > Magnoliopsida > Poales > Poaceae > Echinochloa > Echinochloa phyllopogon. The sequence continues at coordinate 10,352,440 of BTCW01000010.1, read as the reverse complement.
GCGGCGCCGGGGAGGGAGAGTGGGAGTGGGGAGGAAAGCTGTGGGCTTTGGGTTTGGTCGCTGCGTCTGCGCCGCTGGTTTTGCACTTTTGCTGAGCGCTGCACTAGCTGGCAGGTGGTAATAAAGGCGACCGGCTTTGCTGCCTGCGACGGGACGGTTCGCTGGTGGCTGCGGCCACTCGGCTCCGCCGCCGCCGCCCCTCGCCACTTGCCTCAAACAACGAGTCAGGTGAGGGTGAAGCCAAGCAACCTCGAAGCGAGAGAGCCATTTGGCCCCTTGCTCGGCTGACGCCATCTCTAACTACCTCCTTGTTCTGGCAGAAATGGGCGCTGAGCAAGCTCAAGCATTCAGCTTCAACGGATTCCACTGAACCTTTACGCATTCGTTCCTTGAATCCTTGTCAACCTCCACTGAGACTGCTGTTTCAGTCCTCGCGAGACTGCTGTTTCAGGCTTGCAGTCTTGGTATCACCTAGGCCATGGCGGCAAAACTCCTTCGCAGTTTGGGTATTGCCACATCAAAGAGCTGAAATCAGCAACCATCCTAGATATACAAGCAACAGAGCCAAATCTCTCCAGCCAAAGAAGAAAATGTGCTCCAGTAGCACCGGCATTAAGTAAAAAAAAAGGATAATGCATCATACTATACAGCAATACCACCGGCATCCACCGTAAGCAAGAAACAAGAAGCTCAATGCATCCGAACAATCAGCTGTCCGAAACCAACCCACTCTCACTCTCATCCACCATGACCAGGGGAGGGATGCTCTGCTCGCTCCAGAACACCTGCTCCGGATCCACCTCGCCCTTCACCATGGCCAGCCTCCTGAAGTTCCCCCCGAAGTACATCTCCCCCCACTCCCTGGCAGCCTCGTAGCTCGTCTCCCCCTCCACGTTCCGCCCCAGGTCCAGGTCCCTGAAGTTTACGTACGCCGCCCGCGGCCCCGAGCTCGCGTACGGCGCCATGAACGCGTGCACCCCTCTCACCCACGCCAGGTGCTCGACCTCGCGCGCCGCGCCGCCGCCCCACTTGACGGTGTACTGCACGCTGTACAGGTACCCTCGCCGGTGCGCGTACGGCGTCGCGGACTCCGGCGTCGCGCCCATCGCGCCGCCCTGCGGGTCGATGTCGACGGACCCGCCGCCGTCCTCCACGATCCGGGCCAGGAGGCCCGCCACGCCGGCGGCCGGGATCGGGGAGGTCAGGTAGTCCAGCTTGACCTTGTAGTACTCTTTCGGCTGCAGGGTCCGGTCGAGCAGCACCTCGGCGGCGGGTTGCCCGTTGGTGTAGCCGTAGAAGTAGAGCATGGACTCGAGCCAGCTCATGTCGCGGCAGTCGCCGGGCTTGACGCCGAGCTCGGGAAGGTGGGTGTCCATCTCGGCGATCATGCCGCTGCAGTTGCCTAGGAACAGTGATTTGAAGGTCAGCAGCGGGTGCCGCTCGCCGGCGTCGTCGATCTTGGTGGGTTCCATGGCTAGCTTCACGAACAGGTCGTCGGGGAGCGCGTGCGCCACGCGCTGCCATTTACGCAGGAGCCGGAGCACCGCCTGGGTTTGCTGGTGGTCCCCGCGGCGGACGAGGCGGCGGGCGGTGAAGGCGGACACGACGCGCGGCACGGGCACCAGACGCACCGTCCAGGACACCACGACGCCGAAGCTGCCGCCGCCGCCGCCGCGGAGCGCCCAGAAGAGGTCCTCGCCCATAGCCGCGCGGCCCACGAGGAGCCTCCCGTCGGCGTCCACCACCGAGGCGTCGACCACGTTGTCGGCGGCGAGGCCGTGCCTCCGCATCATGGGCCCGAACCCGCCGCCGCTGAGGTGGCCACCGACGCAGACCGTGGGGCAGATCCCGGCGGGGAAGCCCAGGTCCCCGCCGCTGTCGCGCGCCGCGGCGTAGTAGAGCTCCCCGAGCGTGGCGCCCGGGCCCACCCGCGCCTCGCGCCGCGCCGGGTCCACGCGCACGTCGCGGAGCGCGGCGACGTCGACGACGGCGAAGGGGCGGGCTGCCCCGGGGGCGGCGCCACCGGGGGGCAGGACGGAGCGGTAGGAGAGGCCCTCGTAGTCGTGGCCGCCGCTGCGGGCGCGGACCGTGAGGCCGTGGCGCCGGCAGCAGGCGACGCAGGCCTGCGTCTCGGCGACGGTCGCCGGGGTGAGGAGCAGCGCCGGGCGCGGCGTCCCCGGCGAGGTGAAGCGGAGGTTCTGGATGGTGGAGTTGAGGAGAGAGGGGTAGGAGGACTCCGACGGCGCGTGGACGAGCCGGGACGGGTCCGCGGTGGCCGGCGAGAGGCTGGCAACGCAGCGCAGGAAGCTCTCTTGCAGGGCGCCGGCGCCGGCGCCGGCGCCATCTTGCTCCTGCGGGGAACAAGGCGAGGCTAGGAGGAAGATGAGGAGGAGAGGGAGGTGCACCAGTCTTGGCTGCATCTCCGCCTTCATCATGCCGCTGACCTTGCTTCAACTTTCTTCTACCTCCAGCTACTCTCTTCTTGGTGTGGCAAAAAGCAAGTCGGTTGGAGGATTCAGCGATACTGGGGCGTGGTTGTTTCGTTTCTGAGAAAAAATTCCTACGGATCTCCAATAACAATCATCTTTCCCTATATTTTCAGTTAAAAGGGATTGAGACGAAAAAACACAGCTCCAACAGATCCCCTTTCTATTCTTATTTCCCTATAATTTTTTCTCAATCCCCTTTATTTTAATTCTATTTCCCTTTATAAAGTGGAGACAACTCCTCTCCCCTTTCTTCTTTTCCCCGTGAAACACCCACGCCCCGCCGCCCGACGCGCGGGGCTCCCGACGCGCCGCCGCCTGGGAGCTTGCCACGACGCTGTCAGAGCCGCCGCCGCCTGGGAGCTTGCCACGACGTTGTCGGAGCCGCCGCCTAGCCTTGCCTGCCCGTGCTTGCCGCAGGCCGCCGCCCGCCCGCGTGGCGAAGAGCCGCGCCTCGCCGCGTGCCGTAGGTTGCCGCCCTTCCGCACAGCGACGAGCTGCGCCCAAATGTGTGCCGCTCCTCGCCGCTGGCCCGCGCGCCAGCGAGCCGCGCCCGGCCGCATGCCGGCCTCATCGCCGGTGAGCCGCGTCCGATCGCGCGCCGGCGAGCCACATTGCCCCACCCCGGAGTCGGCAAGCCCACTGAGGGCCGCCGCCTCTCTGCGTTGCTCATCCCGTTGCGAGCCCAGGCGCCACCGATGAGACGTGTCCGGCCCCACGCCATCGAGCCGCGTAGCACGGCTGCGCGCCGCATCGCCCGCCCTGGAGCCGGCACTGAATGGCCGCGCGTCGGCCGCCGCACTGAGGGGCTGCGCGATACTGTGCTCCGCCCTTAGCCGCACGCTGGAGCGCCATGCCGCCGGTTAGTACTGCCCTGCTCTTCTTCCAGCCGCATGCCGGCACGCCGCGGCGCCCCGCCCCCCAGCCAAGTGCCGGCGAGCTTCTTGGAGAGAGCCAAGCGTCGTCCGTCATAGAGAGGAAAAAAGGAGAGAAGGAAAAAGATAGTAGACACTGATTTGTGGGCCTCACTTGCCAGGGAAAAAGGAAAGGGAAATGAGGAAAGGGGGTCTGTAGGAGCAACTCTCCCCAATATCCTGAATGTTTGAAAGGGGATTCCACTATAGCGGAAATAAAGGGAAAGGGAAAAGGGGATCTCTTGGAGTTGCTCTAACTCCAACGGATCCCCTTTAACAATTCCCTTTTCCTATATTTTTTCTCAATCCCCCTTATCTCCGTCTCTCTCCCCCCTTTCTTTTCTCAATCATCTCCACTTTTTTCTCAATCCCCTTTCCTCTCCTCTCCTCTCTCTCATGCCTTTCCCCTTCTTCCCGGCCACCAGCGAGGTACATGCCACTCGCCGCCGCCTCACCGCCGGCCGCCCATGTCGCCTCGCCACCGGCGGTCTGTAAGTCGGCGAGGCACGCCGTGCCTCGCCTCCGCCCGCACGCCGGCGGCCCCCGCGCCGCCTCACTTCCGCCTATGGCCCAGCACCGCCTCACCTTCGTCCGCACGTCGGCGCTTGCGACCCGCCTCGCCTTCGCCTGCACACCAGCGGCCTACGCCCCGCCTCACCGCCGGCCTCTCGCGCGCCTGCAGCCGTGTGCTGGGGTGACGCTGCTCGTGTACAGCCCACGCCGCTATTGGCTGTGGCTGGCCAAGCGCCGGCGCCGGAGCTCGAGTTCGAGCGCGCGGCGAGTGCCGCCGCACCGGCTGAGCGAAGCTCCAGGCGCGGCCGCCCGGGTGGCTCGCGTGCCGGGCGTTCGCAGACGCGCAGGCCGCCATGGAGCGCGGTGCCGCACCATGGCCTGCTTCGCGCCTCGCCGCACCACGGGTTGCTCCGCGCCTCGCTGTTGCCATGGCCCTATGTTGCAAGCCGGCGAGCAACCGGACCTTCATGGAGATGGAGAAAACGAGAAAAAAATATTGTTTAGTCACTGACAAGTGGGATCCCCACATGTGAAGATAGATAGAAAGGGGAAAGAGAGAAGGGGATCTGCTGAAGCACCAGTACCCAATATCCTGAAAATATGAAAGGGATTCCCCTATAGCAAAAATAAAGAGAAAGACGAAAGGGGATATGTTGGAGTTGCTCTTAGTTCAGATTTCCAAACTAGAAAGTTATACTTACACGGCTACACCTTGTTCGACGACTTTTTGGCTTTTCCCTTCCTGCTGCAATTTAAACTAAGGACTTGTTTAGACCCCAGTTCGGGGAGTCCAAACTTTGGAGTTTGCCATAAATATGACACTGTAGTATTTCGTTTGTATTTGTGAATAATTGTCCAAACATTGATTAATTAGGCTTAAAATATTCGTCTCACAAAGTACAACAAAAAGTTCATTTAGTACTCCATATATGTGCCGATATTTTGATGTGATAGGATTTTTTTTCATAGTAGAATTTAGGGGTGAAATTTGGGAACTAAATAAGGCCTAGATTTTTATTTCTTCAACTCTACGTAACATTTAGGGGCCGGCAGTAGGGTAGGATCAGCCATCGTGATTTCGGGCCCCTTTGGGAGGGCTACTTGGATAGCTCCTCGAGCGGCTCCACGTGAATCCCTCCCAAAGGCCACTGCAGAAACCAGCTCTAGAGGTGGAGCCACGGAGGAGCGCCCGTTATTTTTGTATTGGCGACATGGAGCCGAAAAAAACAAGCTTTGCGCGGCTCTTCCTCTCCCCTTTGCGATTAAAAGACCAAACTATCTCTAAGCTTTCGCTAGGGTCCTTTTGCTAATTTGATCATGGGTATATTAGACAATTAAACTTTTTTCTCCATTTAAAAAATACAAGAGAAATTGTTTTGTCTAACACCTTTTCAAAATGACTCCAGCTTCACCGTAGAAGATGCTCCACTGGTGGAGCCACACCCGGAGCCGTTTTTGGTGGAGCCGGAGCCCTCCAAAGAAACCCTTCATTTCTTCAAATCGAGTTTAAAGCTCTTGCGATTCACTGTGCTGATCTATTGTAAGGCTGCTCGCACGGGGACGGTAATCCCGCGTAGTATGCGCCACCAGGCGTGCATGTCGGGCGGAGTACCAATTTTTACCTTGCAGCGGGGGCCAGAAAATGGACCGGCAAACTATAAATCAATCCGCGCATCTCTAAATCAAGAGTGAGAGCGGGGGGACGGTAAACGCCACATGGCGCGGGCCCGCTCCGACCGTTGCTCCCCGCCCGCCGCCGCGAACTTGAAGAGTTCCGCCCGCCGCTGCTTGAAGGAGCTCCGCCCGCCGCTGCTCGAACTGCGCGACCACTGCTTGAAGGGGCTCTGCCGCCGCTGCTGGAGGCCGCCACGAACTCGAGGAGCTCCGCCGCTGCTTGAAGGAGCTTCGCCCGCCGTCGGTCCCAAGCTGGAGAGCTCGACGCGGCCCCATCCCGCTGCCGTGTAGGGAGAGCTCGGAGCGCCCGTCGCCGCTCCCACGCGGGGGAGGTGGCCGCGGTCTCTATTGCTCCGCGTGGGGGAGCTCGTCGCGGCCATCGCCGCTCCCGTGTGGGGAGGGCTCGCTGCACCCTCCGATGCTGCAGTGCTGGACGTGGCCTCTCGTGGATCTGGATCGAGGAGGAAAAAATGAGAGAAAGAGAAAGGAAAGAGGGTGCGGGAGGAAGGAGAGAGTGAAAGAAGATTAAAAATATATAACATGTGGGTCCCACGGCTGGTAGTTGGTTTAGGCCTTGTTTATATCCCAAATTTGCACCTCTAAATTCACTATGCAAAAAGAAGATTCTCATCACATCAAAATGTCGGTCCATGTATGGAGTACTAAATGTAGATGAAATAAAAAACTAATTGTACAGTTTTGTTGTACTCCGCGAGACGAACATTTTGAGCCTAATTAATTAATTTTTGGATAATTTTTCACACATACAAACGAAATACTACAGTGACACACGTACTACGAGGAGCCAAATTTGGCTTCCAATTTTGAGAACTAAATGAGGCGTTAGAGAGTGTAGATAGAGTATAAATGAGTGCGAAAGAAAGTAACATAGAATAGAGAATCTCGATGATTAGAATAGAATATTCTTTTTTAGAGGACAGAGTAGAGTTTCATCGGCGTAAACACCAAAAGGTCGCCCAAATCGTAGATTTAAAGCTGAGTTGGGCGTGATCGCAATCATAAGGTCTATAGAAACATAGATTCTAGCTAGTAAGTAGAGTAAATTTATTTTTTAAAAGAATTACTAGGATAAATGTTTGAATGAGACCTTGTAATAGCACTCGTAGTAAAGTCGTAACACCATTGTAGTACAACTGATGTGGTCGTCAAGGAGAAGCTCGGAGAAATATCAGGGGGTGGCGTCACCTTTTTATGTACTCTCTCCGTTTTAAATTATAGGTCGTTTGACTTTTGTACCATAAGTTTGGCCGCTCCTCTTATTTAAAATTTTATATAAATTATCATATTTTTTGTGGTGGCTTGCTTTATTAATAAATATTTTTTAAAAATGACATAAATTTGACTATATTTACATAAATTTTTTGAATAAGACGAGCGGTCAAACTTGTGATAAAAAAGTCAGACGATCTATAATTTGAAGTACCCAATAGTTGCAGTACCCGAAAATACAATGGCCACAAAATATATAGCAGCCCTAGTTCTAGTTCCGCGCAAAATGAAATGAAAAACAACACCTTAGTTTCATAGGTATACGGAATATGTTCCCGCGGAACGTATTTTTTTCTTCCTTTGCCCATGAGGACCCAAAGTGGAGTTCTAAAGTTCTTCCAAATTAAATCCTTGAATGCCTAAACCTTTTGGAGCAACTTACATTCAGAAACTTTTCTACGCGGCCCTTCCTTCTAGAACCAATTACTTAAGATTTTTAGTATCCTGAATCCGAACAGGGGCGGCTGTGTTTCATTGGACGTGAAATTTTTTTACCTCCATGTTTGATCATAGGTATTAAATAAAATCAGTTTATAAAACTATCTTCACAACCCCGTGTTAATTCGAGAGACCTACCTAACGAGGTCTTTGACCGTATAATTAGAGGATGATTACTGTAGCATTATTGTAGTAAATCATAGGCTAATTAGGCTCATTAAATTCATCGCGTAAAGTTATATTCATCTTTAGAATGATTTTGTAAATAGATCTCATTTAATACAGCTCAAGCGATGGTTAAAAATGTGCTATGTGGTCAACACGCCAGCACGCGAGGAAAATGGTGGCAGAAAGGGGCCAGTCGATTAGTTGTGCTGTCGTCTCCAAGTGCCGGGGTCGGAGCCGCCCGGGTCTCAAGACCCCAATAAAATTTTGTAAATCCAATAGGAACCTACTATTTATTAGTAAAATTAGTCCATAATATCCCATCACGTGAAAGCGAAGACCCCGACCCCGAGCTTTCAGCGGTAGCTCAGCGATGCATGCCGTTTCTCCACCAAGCAAGCGGATTTCCTGCCGAAGTGGATGTTGCTCAAGAACTACCCGCCGGAGCGCCGCGGCGGCGGCGGCAGGGAGCGCCTCTTCTTCGCCGAGGTGCATCGGCAGCTGGGGAGGGACACCATGGTCCCGACCTGTCCGCTCGCTTGATTCGGAGGACGACATGGCCGGCGGCGTCGCCGACGAGCCGTGGGGGATCATGCCGGTCCCGATGATGACGAGGCACGCTGCTGCTTCGTGTGCCACGGTGACCTCAAGCACCCACAGGGCGGGTAGAGCGTAAAATTTTTTTCACACACGTTTCACCACTAATTAAAGATATTAAATAAAGTCGGTTTACAAAACTATATATAGACTACAGAAGCTCGAGTTAATTCGTGAGACCTATCTAATGAGACATTTAATCGTATCATTGGAGGATGGTTACTTTAGCATTACGGTAATAAATCATGGGTTAATTAGATTCATTAGATTCGCCTTATATTTATTTTTAAAAAAATATTGCAAATAGACTTTATTTAATATTCCCTTTCTTCGGAATTTTTTTTTGAAAAACAAAAGAAACACGGCCACGATGATCTGAGGTCATCTTTGTGTTAGTATTTGTTTGTATGACACATTGAAGCCATTTATCAGAATCCCGATTGGATTAACTTGCTCTGTCTTTCGTATGTATTCTTTATGGTACACTGAACTGTGATGACAGGATATCTTTCAAACACACTCCACGAGTCTACGACGGGAGTGCGATGGAAGATTTCTTTTTTATGCTCCACCGAATTTTCATCTTATTTCCCTGGGTCTAATACCACACAGCAACACAAGGTTTATCGTCATGTTAAGATGGGAACTACTCAGTTTTGATATAATAGCAAGCACCAATGATAATACGGGCAACATTCGCAAAAAATAAATAAATAATAATACGGGCAACAAGATACGAATTCAGATCACAAATTGGGCCTTATTGAGCATGACTCCTTCGTACTTGACCTGGAACCACTTCGAGCCTGTTTGGCTGACCTAGACTTGGCTTATTTCGGCTTGTTTCGACTTATTTCCTCTCACATAATACTATTCATTCTACCGGCCGAGCATTATTCATTCTATCAGCCAAACACAGTCTTCGTGGGCATGTCTACAAAAGGGTTATTCTGCTGGGCCAAGAAACCAAGTACCAGGCTTCTTGGATCACCGTCTTCTTCCTTGAGCAGCCTGCAGCAGCTAGCGAGAGAAAAGTGCAGGCACATCGCCGGGCAAATCTCCTTTGGCAGGCAGCGGCGGTAGGATACTTAGCACCTGCCAACGGAGTGTTGCCCTGCAATGGACCTCCACAATCATGATCTCAGTTTTTTTTCCTTTCCATCTCACACTGTCCAGCTCACATGGTACTACTGATTGCCGTTTAGGGCGATGGTGAGGGGATGAGCGCGGCGGCGCGTACTTATACCATGCCGGAAACGGCATATCCGGCAGGACATGCTCCGCGCGTCGACGACGATGAAGCAAAGGCCGGTGAGACGGAGAAAGAAATAAAAAAAAAGGAGCTAGACGATGTGCCAACAAAAGCGAAGGAGAAGCATCCATCGCTTTATTCCGATGATCGAGATAGATCTTTGCCTGTTACGCGACGAAAGGCCGCTGCAGCCAACAGCAGAATAAAGCCTCTGCTGGCCTCTGATTCTCTGACGAGTCCTGACTGAAGAATTGATGCCAGAAGAGAAGAAGGAGGCATCCCAACTTGCCAAAATGCCAAGCGACTATACTGGTGATTCGTAGCTCAGGTTGTTTCTTCGACAGTTGTGGCCGATGCCGAACTGTTTCAGCTTCAGAATCAGAGAGAGCTGTTCTGTTACTGTTACAGTTGTTACTTACTCCGTATTATATATAGATAGATAGATCCTTGAAGATTAGCCGGACTGCAGGTCCACAGAAATTGTGAGTCTTGGCACTTTGATCGGTTCAGCTTCATGGCTGGTCTGCAACTGAGATGCGGTTCGTATAAAACTCTGAGTGAATGATGAGGCCGGCAGGCGGCCCTTGCGAGCCCCAATAGCCCCCTCTTCACATGACGGCACAATCTCTGAAATGCGAATTCATCAGGAGAAACTGGAGAAGAAGATCCATGGGAATGTCCTTGGACAAAGGCACAATGTCACACTCAGGGGAAAAAAGAGGAGAGGCACAACCCAATCATGTTTTTTGACGAGATGCGATTCATTCGCCACGCACACGGTCCACACTCCACAGCAGGGTCCATTTCCAGGCCTGATCAGCCAAGCCAAATCACGGCATTACTACTCCTGTTGATTGGCCATCTACTACTAGTATATCTTAATCCAAGCACGACAGTTGGACAAAGATTTAAGCGAACAACCTATGCCAAGGAGGATCCTCGTTTAATAAAAAAAAATAAAAGGCAAGGAGGATAATGAGATGCAATGGCGAAACATAGAGAGGGCGGCAGAGGAGAACCCTGCAATTTAAAGAAAATGTTCAATTTACAAGACACACGGTACAAGTTCTATAAACTTTATGCTCAACGCTTCTTCTCTTTTTGTGAATTCATAAATTGGAATCACAAACTCACAAACATTCGCTTGGAGCTCACCTTTCAGTGGCTCAGTAATCAACTGTTTCAGCACTACGTCAAATCAGAGAAACTGAAAAGAGAGAATAATGGACAAAATATCGAACTCAAGTGTATACTATAATATATAAATATAAGTAAATATTGCAAAGGCAAATAAGTAAATATTCGAGACCGAAATGTTCCAAACGACAATATAAAATAGAGACTAAACATGCAATTGGCACATCTACTCTAACTCATAGACTTCCGGAGGAGGAGGAGGTATCATTGTGTGATGAAGATCCAAATAACTATTTGGAAGCAGGTGAAAATAGCCATATCTACAGAACTTACCATATTGTAAACTGCAAAAATGGAAAGGAAATGTAAAATTATTGGACTTAAATCCAAACGTAATCATTAACTACCATCTATTTGAAAACTTGTTTAGGCTATATATACTAAATATGACAATATTAAGGATACGACATTGCAAGCAGAATTTACCATATTTTACACTACAAAAATGGAAAAAAATGTAAAATTATTAGAGTTAAATCCAAACATAATCATCAACTACCATCTATTTGAAAAATTGTTTGGATTATACATATTAAATATGACAACGTAAAGGGTGCGGCATCGCAAGCAGAACTTACCATATTGTACACTGCAATAATAGAAAGGAAATGTAAAATTATTGAACTTAAATCTGGACGTAATCATCAATTACCGTCTATTTGAAAACTTGCTTAGATAATACATATTAAATATGGCAACATAAAGGGCACGACATTGCAAGCTGAACTTACCATATTATACACTGCAAAAATGAAAAAAATGTAAAATTATTGGACTAAATCCAACGTAATCATCATCTACCATATATTTAAAAACTTGCTCATATTATACATATTATATATGGTAATATAAAAGGCGCGACATCGCAAACAGAACTTACCATATTTTACACTGAAAAATGGAAAGAAAATGTAAAATTATTGGACTTAAATCCAAATATAATCATCAAATACTATCTATTTAAAAACTTGCTCAGATTATACATATCAAATATGGCAACATAAATGGAGCGGCATTGCAAGGAGAACTTACCATATTGTACACTGCAAAAATGGAAAGTAAATGTAAAATTATTGGAGTTAAATCCAAACATAATCATCAACTACCATCTATTTGAAAAATTGCTCAGATTATACATATTAAATATGGCAACGTAAAGGGTGCGGCATCGCAAGCAGAACTTACCATATTGTACACTGCAATAATGGAAAGAAAATGTAAAATTATTGGACTTAAATCCGGACGTAATCATAAACTACTGTCTATTTGAAAACTTGCTTAGATAATGCATATTATAATATGGAAACATAAAGGACGCGACATTGCAAGCTGAACTTACCATATTGTACACCGCAAAAATGAAAAAAAATATAAAATTATTGGACTAAATCCAAACATAATCATCAACTACCGTATATTTAAAAACTTGCTCATATTATACATATTATATATGGTAATATAAAAGGCGAGGCATCGCAAGCAGAACTTACCATATTTTACACTGCAAAAATAGAAAGAAAATGTAAAATTATTGGACTTAAATCCAAATATAATCATCAACTATTATCTATTTAAAAACTTGCTCATATTATACATATTAAATATGGCAACATAAAGGGAGCGGCATTGCAAGCAGAACTTACCATATTGTACACTGCAAAAATGGAAAGAAAATGTAAAATTATTGGACTTAAATCCGAACATAATCATCAACTATCATCTATTTGAAAACTTGGTCAGATTATACATATTAAATATGGCAACATAAAGGGCGCGGCATCGCAAGCAGAACTTACCGTATTATACACTACAAAAATAAAAAGAAAATATAAAATTATTGGACTTTAATCTAAACGTAATCATATACGCCAGTTTTGCAAGTATACTGGCAAATTCCTTTTGACCATGATGTATATATGACAACATACGTACTGTATATATGTTCAGAAATGAAGTATGAGCTGCCGAAAAACAACACATCCAAACAGTGCCGCAAATCACGTAAACATGCGGATCTAACAACTAATTAAATCAATTCGATAGTTACATGTGCCGCGGTCGAGGCAATAAGTTCATTCTATCAACAAGTTCATCAAACTATCTAGTCTAGTATCACATGATACCGTGGCCGACGCAGGAGAACCTGACATGGCCGACGTGCGGCACCAACCTCGACTCACCCATATCATCGCAAACAACCCCACCATCTGCTTGCACGCCACCAGGTAGTACCTCTCGCGCCGGCTCAACGCCGCCGCCGCAGGGCTCTTCATCATGTCGGACATGGCGAAGCCGCTGGTTCTGACCTCGTCATCCTCCTCGTTCGACGTTGTCGTATCGCTGTCGACGGCGCCGGCATTCTTGCCTCTACCCATCATGCACGACGCCCTGTAGTACGGCCTCCGACGCTGGAGACGCTCCGGCGTGCAGTTGCACATATGTGTTGAGCCGACGGCCGCGGGTGATGGCGGAGCGGCGGATCTCTCTGCTGGAGGATTTGTGGAACAACCACATGTCGAGGGGGATAATGAGAAGTGACGGCTGGTTGGAGTGATTTATATAAGTCCTAGCTAGTCTAGTATGGTAATTATGACTTCAATTTGGACACAATCATCAACTAAGGAAACCTATCATATATTTGAAAACCTACTCAGATTGTATATATTAAATTTGGATAGTCTAGTATGGTAATTATTAGATTTCAATCCGGACACAATCATCGACTAAGGAAACCTATCATATGTTTAAAAACTTGCTCAGATTGTACATATTAACTATAGAAACACATTGGACTTAAATCCAAACGTAATCATCAACTACCGTCTATCTGAAAACTTGCTCAGATTATATATATTAAATATGGAAATCTATCGTCTGTTTAAAAACATACTCAAATTATACATATTAATTATGGTAATAGATTGCACTTAAATCCAAACATAATCATCAACTACCATCTATTTGAAAACTTGCTAAGATTATACATATTAAATATAGCAATATAAATGACGCGTTGGTAGATTTAGGTGGACCCGATTTAGGTGAAAAAGTTCTGGGTTTTGGGGGGATTCTCTTCCGAAGGGCGACAAAATGGGTCTCCCCCTCCCCTTTCGTAGTCCTTTTTTCATGACAGATGGGTCCTCTGTGAGGTGGGGGTGAGCTTAATCTTGGTGAGAAACGTTTTCAAATCTAATTCACTTTATAGTATAGATTATCAAATCGAAATGCTAATAAGGCCGTGTAGTATGCATGCCGCATTCCTAAAGGATAGCATCTGACCTCTGTTAATCCAAGCTACAAGGATTCAGGTGTGAACGAGGGGGCATCTCCAAAACCTAGCTAGGCAGAATCATCGCACTAATCTAAGCAGCAGCAAGTCCAAAAATAAAAATCCAGAAAGCAATTATTTAGCTAGGAGAGAGCAATGTGCGAAAGCGCCGTGGCGTTTGGTTGACACCACCAACCGATGCAACGGTGAAGCATGGCAACTGACAACGGAGGAGGAGGACCATGCAACATGCATGCGTGCAGTGCAGTTTAGGGTGTATATATTGTTGGAATATTAGGCAATCTGTTTACTAAATTCTGAATCAAGTAAGAGCATCTCCAAGAGACTAGCCAAATCATTTTCTAAAGTTAAATTTAGCTATTGTTAGAGAAAAAACGTTTCCAACAGACTATGTAAATGATACTCCAAATTTAGTGGCTCTCTATCCCACCTCATTCGCTAGCCATTTTTAGCTAGCCTACCTCACTAGCCATCTTTACGGAATCTGTTGGATTACCCTATTATTTGTTAGTCAAATCTATTTTTAAGAGTAGCTAAATCAGTAAATTTGACTAGTATTTTTAGCTAATCTCTTGGAGATGCTCTAAAGCAAGATACTTATTGAAACTAGCATATAAAGCTCTAACATACTAGTTAACATAAACCTAACAGGTATACGTACTGAATGACTGCAACACAATAGTCGTGAGGAAGAGCGGTGGTGAAGCCACAACGACGTTGCTCCGAACGGCTCGTAGCAGCTGGTGCTGAAGACGACGATGCGCTGCAACACCAGACCTGGAAGGAAGACGACCTGTGGTGGACGAGCTTGAGCTGAAGACGACGGTGCTCCGAATGGCTCGTAGCAGCTGACGCTGAAGACGACGATGCGCTGCAACACCAGACCTGGAAGGAAGACGACCCGTGGTGGAAGGGCTTGAGCAGTCACGCAGAGCGCTTCCCAAAAACCTTATTCGTCCTCTCCCGATGCGGAATCTCAAGGGCGAGGGGTTCCCGTTTGACGGTGTACGCCGGCGCTTGGGATGAGGAAAGCTACAACGGCAACACAGTAGCTACTTGGGACAAAAACTCTAGCAAAGCGATAAGGCTTCTTGGTGGCTTCTCTCGCTATTGAAGTTCTTGGAAGGAAGACGACCCGTGGTGGAAGAGCTTGAGCTGAAGACGCCGGTCCTCCGAACGGCTCGTAGCAGCCGGTGCTGAAGACGACGGTGCGCTGCAACACCAGACCTGTAAGGAAGACGACCCGTGGTGGAAGAGCTTGAGCAGTCGCGCAGAATGCTTCCCAAAAACCTTATTCGCCCTCTTCCGGTGCGGGATCTCAAGGGCGAGGGGTTCCCATTCGACGGTGCACGCCGACGCTTGGAATGAGGAAAGCTACAGTGGCAGCACAGTAGCTACTTGGGACAAAAACTCTAGCAAAGCGATAATGCTTCTTGGTGGCTTCTCTCACTATTTAAGTTCTTGGACATCTCCAAGACCATTCACGCGGGTGTCGGGCACCCGCGCCCGATGAGGCGAGCGAGCGCGCGTGGGGGCTTTCTTTCTTCTCCCATACTCTCACTGGATGGAGTGAGGATAGCTTCCATATTTATGTTGGCTATCCTCCACTTCAACTAGCAGTATAAGACTAAAGAACAGCACCACTTGAACCAACTTTCTTATACTCTCGTGGGCCTTTGAGATTTTACTAGGAATTTTCTGAATTTCTCATTGAGCTAGGCCCATAAATTTCAGCATATATGTGGTGCGCAAGAGTGATAGGCATTGGGCAATTTGTGCCTCTCCAAAGAGGGTGAGAATAGATCAGAGTGTGGACATGTGGTTCTCCTCTGGCACGGAGGGCCCACCTGCCTGCCACATGGCTAAATCGCCGGCCCTTCTTTTGCCCAAGAAGAATTGCCCTCGCCATTTTGTAGATCACTATTCCATAGGTCATTCAGGCTCTCACGTAGTTGATAATCCATTAGTTCGGTCGGTTGATAATCCATTAGAGCAAGGCTAATGATTTAGCCAGCAGCAGACCGTAAGAATCTTTATAGCTCATCTCTGAATCTAGTAGTATACTGATTTAACTCTTTATCATTAATACATTGTCCACTTGTCTTTCTCATAAAGTTTATTGGTGCTTGTGACTAAGGTGGCTATAAATTTACAACCCACCTCTTCTCTCTCCTCCACATCACCATTTAACATTCTTGCAGCCTTCCATAATACTCGCTCTTAGTCGAATTTACCCCTTTCTATAAGAAGAGCATGACCAAACCAACATCACCTGAATCCAGATTTATAATAGAAGGAAGATTCATATTTGAGGAGCCAAAAATAATTAGAACAAATGACATTAAAAAGCAAGCAAAATAAGACTGGTTGAAGTGAAAACTCATACTGAACAAATAGCTATATATTTGTTAAGTATTCATGATTTTAGGATCAAGGACACTCTCATTTGTATAAGGTAGAGTTCATCATCCAACACAATGGCTCAGGGGCGGACCTACAGCATGCCAGTGAGATCCCAGCCCCACACTCAAATTCTGGAAATCAAAAGAAAACAGACCCTTTTACTGTAGCTAAAAAAGCCTGCTAACAGCGGACCCACGCTCATTTTTGGGCTTGGGTCCGCCCCTGCAATGGCTGCCCTTCCATTGTCGGTCAGCGAGACAGCTGCGGTGGACACTTGGGTTGCAAATGGGGCAATTAGCCTTGCACTGATCCCACGTGTAGTAACATATCTCATCTGGCTTTTTATTTGTGCAGAAATAACAGTCCACCCATGTTGAGCCACACTTTGCCTTGCGGCAAAATATATCAGTACAATCTTGCTCTCATTTAATGTTGCGGATTTGGTCCTCATGAAATTGTTGCTTTTGCTGACAAAGCTTTGTGCACATCATCTAGTGCTTCTAGCCTCTAGCAAGGGAGGAAGATCTGCTGCAATTTGGAATAGCCAAAATCGTTCTCCAACTATCGTCAAGAGCTTATTTTCGTCCCTCAACTATGAAAACGGCCTTATCGTCCTTAAACTTTCGCAACCTGCTCATTTTTGTCCCTGGGCTGACGTGGAGCGCACGATCGTCAAGGGCGCACGATGTCTGCGTGAATGGTCCGCCGAAATCCGGCCCCTCGCCTTGCAGGGGCGTTTTTTGGTTTCCTTGGCTATCAAGTCGGCGAGATATACGGAGTCCTGATCGTGGGCTACCGCTTCCCTATATAATCGACACATCCTTGGCTATCAAGTCAGCGAGATATACGGAGTCCTAATCAAGCCTAGGGTTTCTGCCTTCTCTCGCTCCTACGCCGCCGCTCTAGTCCTACTCCATCCCGATCGCCGGCGTGCACCGGCGAACGGGAGAGCAGGTCTCCGGAACCCTTCGTCCTTGTGATCCTGCACCGGGAGAGGGCAAATAAGGTTTTTGGGAAGCGCTCCGCGCGACTGCTCCAAATCTTCGCCACGGCTCGTCTTCCGCCAAGGTCTGGCGCTGTACGAGCTCGTCGTCTGCAGCGCCGATTGTTGCGCTCCGTCCACAACGTGAATGTCGCTCCTTCAACACTCGTCACCACAGCTGCGCCAGCGCATCCACTGTACGTACGTCGTGTTCAGATCTATTTCTACATCATGTTTTATGAGTTAATCATGATGATCTTGATGGTTACTAGTATAATAGAGTGTTGCATGCTACATTTAGTTCGTGCCATGATTAATACTGTTCGGATTTTGATCAATATATTGTCTATATTCCCAACACTTACCCCTCATGTTGGATCGTTACAACTAGTAAGCTTGTATCAAGTGTTGAGTTACATAAGAAACGAAAGGGGGAGATAGTTTTGAGGAATGCCAAAGACACCTAGAGGCCACATGGCTTCATATATTTATATCCAAAGATGAGTAATTATAGGATATTACAATGATCTTTTAGGATCACAAAAAGATTGATACCATCAATATTATGCAGCTAGAGGCATGGAAAGAGATATCCTATGCTTGTTGAGAAAGATACAATCAATGTAGATACAACCATAAAATGTCGGGCTCCATGGACAGTGATTATAGTGCTTTATTTGCTTGAATGTCACTTCATAAGGTTGCTTGCAGTGGCTAAGGCAACAAGAGTGTGCATGGTCTTTTGGTTTTAATTAAACAAGGGGTCTATGGGCAAGATTAAGGGTAGACCATTGTATTTTTGTTTTTTCTCTCGCTTTTGGCAACTTCTTAAGAGATAATATAAGGAATTGCTCTATTTATGATTCATATACCTTCTATGAGTTGCATGAGTAGGATATGAATCAAGTCCCCCCCAAAAAAGGAGTAGGATATGAAGCCTGGGTTTAAAGAGCCATATTCAAAAAGTTTCTTATCTATTATTATTTTTTAGTACTCCCTTCGTATATGATTTAGATGTCGTTTTGGACAACAACACGGTCTCCAAAACGTAATGTTAACTTCTTATTTTTACAAAAATATTTATTAAAAAATAATATATGTATACTTTTATAAAATATTTTAAGACAAATCTATTCATATGGTTTTTACGTTTCCGAACTCAACGACTTAAAAGTTATTCGTGATTTATATTCTCAATGTTTGACTAAAATCTTATCTAAAACGACATCTAAATCCTATACGGAGGGATCACCTTAGTTTGATTTTTATGTGCTTTTTATAAAATGTCCATAGAAATACAATCATGTGTATGAGCTGTACAATGCATTGAAGATTTTTGCATTCATTAAGTGAAGAAATGTGCTAGTAATATGCCTCTGACACGGAATATGGATTAGTCTTTCTAAAGAAGTGATTATGGGGGTGTTTATTTCAGCTTATTTCTGATTTTTAAGGCTCCATTTTGAGAAATCCAAATCCATAATAAGTGGCGGAGGGAGGGGGGGCTGGGGGGCCTGGCACCCCCAATGGTCTGCTAATCTCACAGTACATTGTAATTAAGCCCATGAAGCCCATTAAGCCTTTGGCCCTTTGCGGTGGCTAAAACAAAAGGAATGTGAATCGACGAAGCGCTTGGCATATCGTATCTGTCTGTTCCGCTGTTCGTTTTTTTCGGCTTCCATCGTGGCTTCGGCGATTCGGCGGCCTCGCAGAGTCGCAGTTGTAGGAGACACGCCGCCACGTCGGGGCACGCCGTCTTGCCGCCGACCGGCGACCGCCCGCCGCCGCGGCTGTTTGCCGGACGCCGGACGCTGCCGGTTACCGATTGCCTACCGACCGCCGCTGCCGTCTATGGTCTATCGGACGCTGAGTATTTACTTAAATGCAGTGGATTGGTCAAACACTTCAAAGAAGAATATTGATATCTTAAGGCATTTCCTCCCCATAGCGCCGTCACATCATACGTAAATATATTAATTAGAAGTATTAAATATAGATTAATTTAAAAACTCATTACATAAACGAGGAGTAATTTACGAGACAGAATCTATTAAGCCTAATTACACCATAATTAGACAATATAATGCTACATTAAACGTATGGTAATTATGTATTAATTATAGTAAAATTAGACTTGTTAGGTTCGTCTCGCGAAATAGACATGACTTATGTAATTAGTTTTATAATTAGTTTATGTTTAATACGTCTAATTATCACTTATTTAAAGTGCTAAACTTTAGCGCCCGGATCCAAACACCACCTAAATGCAGTGGATTCAGCTTCTACTATAAAAGTATTGCTTGCTGAGTTGCGAAATTATGGATGGAAACCTCTTCTTGACGAGGTCAAATTATTCTATGCAAAGCATGAGATTGATATTTCAGATTTGAGTAAGAAGCGAGTGTTTTGTCCAGATTATTTGCGTATGAATATTACATCATATTTATTCTTATGTATAAATTATGATGATTTATCAATCAATCCATGTCTTCCCATTTGCAGGTATGTTGATGTGACTAAATCTCGAAACAAGCATGACAATACTATAACCTTCCACCATTGCAAGTAGATGTGTTTAATGTTGCAATTGATCAACAACTAGCTGATTCAGTTCTCAAGTGACAGAACTTTTGTCCCTTTGTGGTTCTTTGGATCCTCGGTGGAGCAGATTTGATATAGCCAATATATGCACTTTGGTGGAAAAATATTATCCAACTGATTTCTCAAGTCAAGAAAGGGCTCAATTGGAGTCTCAGCTGCCACATTTTCAAATTGATGTATGCAATCATTCAGAACTAAAGGAATTCTAAACGTTTGCTGATCTAACAAGTGGACTATTTAAAATAGGTAAATGTTCATCTTATCCTATGGTGGACAGGTTGTTAAGATTACTCTTAACTCTTCCGATATCAACTGCAACCACCGAGAGATGTTTCTCGACTATGAAACTTGTGAAGACACGCCTTCGATGTACAATGGGAGATGGATTTCTGTGAAATTGTTTGGTAATTTATATCGAGAAGGAATTGACCGCATCAATTAGTATCAATGATATTATTATAGCATACGATCTTGCTGGTAGCCGTAGAGCTAAATTTAAAATGATAGATATGTAATTTTCTCTTAGTTGAGTCTTGTGAAACATATTACTATTATTTATGTGTCTAAAAACAAGCTCATATGGCTATCGGTTCTATTTTTGTTTGTCCAATGCCTCTCCTATGCTCAATTCTGGGCTCTGCCCCTGTCCATAATCAAGCATTCATAATCAGTCATAAGCCTGGGTTTTTAGTTTGGCACTTTAGACTCAATTTCAAATACTTTGACCAAGCACGTGCAATTCCTCTGCCTTTTAAGGTTGATCGTTTCCCACATCTGTATTTTCTCCAAACCATAGGAGTTAGTTCTTGCAATGTTGACAAATCATCGGTTTAATTGGCAACTTCAACCCCCGATCTCGCCGTTGTACGTGCTCCATGCGGCAGCAGGGAGTTCACAATCTCCTCTCTCCGGAACGGTGGCGGCGGCCCGTTCCTTCCTCGGGCTACGGATCATCGACGGCTGCCTCCCGGCGAGATCACGGTGGGGATCGGAGCTCCGGTGAGTTACCCTACTCTCCTTTGCAGGGACGACGTACGTGTCGAGGGTTTGCGCCGCTGTCTTCTCGTCAGCGAACCGGGATTGTTGGGTCGTCCATCTCCGTGGGTTCATGTCTGGACATATTTTTTTCTTACATTCCTAGAGCGCAGTGGTGGAAATTGTGGAGATATGTCAGAAGTTTCTGATAAGAAAAACTCAGAATCGAATCATGACTTACCCTGTATTTGGGATCGTCTGCCGCACTGACGAGGTAGAGCAGGAGGGAGAGTGAGTTTTCCAATCTGTTGTTTGATTGCCAAACAACAAAGAACAACCTTGGTACAAATACGCTGTGTTACATGGACGTGTACCACATTCAAGCCTAGCTAGCTAGCTAACCTCCTATTAAATGGAGATCTCAAACTAACTCAATCTCTAACCAAACAATCCTGAAAACGCTAACTAAATTTGCTCTGAACTTCTGAACTTAGGCTGGCCTGTTGTTGGTCCGATCCCTGTGTGCATCATCCGACAATGGTGGCAGCGGCACTTGCTGCTTCCCTTTCCATCGGCATTTGACGGTTCCTAGTGATGCCCACACATAACACTAACATCCTAAGAGAAAGGGACACTATCAAGCTCAACAAACAATACTCAGCCCATCCATCTTGTCATAGCTTCAGCACTTGTCAGGTCAGGGGCCTCTGGCTTTCAGCTACTCCGGATCTGATAGCGATAATCTTTCCACCTGTTTAAATTTCCAGTTGGCATTTTCAAAACATGTGTTTGTTTCTATGCAGCCGGATATTAGAACATCTAGAAATGTTTTTGTTAGCTCCAGTTTGTGATTTGTACGTCTAATACTAGCCTATGATAGACTTGAATATATTTATGGCAAATTTCTACAGTATAGATCCAGTGTCTTGAAGAACAGTTTTATCAGTTGTTTAACATGCCATTCTGTCCTGACGATTGAAGTAGGCCAAGCAATATCTTGATGGTTTCCTTGCAGATATTTCATGCTCAGAAACAAATACCTTATGTTCGGTTACCCAACAAAATGAGTTATCTGTTCTCCAAATATTGAACAAAAGTATTCTTCATAATTTACAGTTCAACTTTACCCCAAAAAAAAATTTACAGTTCAACTGTGTTCTTTTGTGCATTGGTAACTGTTTCAAAAATCGGTAATACGAAATCAACACACGTGTAAGATATATTTCACCCAACGCCATTTTGGTAGCAATACTATCAGTCAAAGGACCTCACCGAGTTTTATGAAATTGAATTGTATTTTTGGAGCTTCTAATCTCCCTAAATTGAAGTGCAAATAAGCGAGGCACTTTGTGTAAATTAAGTTGGCTAGTAAGGAACCATGAACCATGGGTGTGGTGTATACTTAATTCTTGCCATTTTTGTACTATGATTATACCTCTTTTTTTTAGGACAGATGTTGAATATGAGAACTTGTCAGTTATTTTGTGTGTGTATTTTGGATACACAAAGGCATATATTTTGGCAGATTAGCAGGTGGTTGTGCTTGTGGAGCCGTGGAGGTCTTCTAGGGTGAATTTATTGTGTGCAAGAAATAGACTTGTAATCACCACCCTTTGCATGAGATCGAAGAGGATGGGGCTCGATTCCTTCGTCCTGTTTTAACAAACACTACTATTTTTGAAGCTGCAACTTACCAACTTACTCTCACTGTTCCAGTTATTGTGAAATGGTTAATATAATAATAGATATCTTGATCCCTCTGTGGATGATTAGTCAATTGACAACCACCAATGATAACACAATCGTGTTTCCATTTTCAAAACTTTTGTTTTAGGTGGTTGCGTTGTGACCAAGAGGTTGTGGCTTTGCTTTGTGGGTTACGAATGGTATACTTAACAACCTTTTATAAACAGTTGTAAAAAGAAATTATATATTTCATGAACAATAAAAAATAAGAACAAGAAGCTCCATGGACAGAGATAAGGCAGATTTATGTACGGATACCTTCATGCAGACAATGTTCCATTGAAAACAGCTCCAATATCTGGGATTGGTGCATTCAGGTTGCAGGGTTAATGAATGGCAGGGCAGCTCTCCTTTGGCACGGAATGACAGGAAGGCTGGAAGTTACATGCCTTTCTCAGCCTCCATGCCAGGGGAGAGCTGCACTGTGATTCTCACCCTGAACTACTTCACTTGACCTTCCTCAATCTGCTGTTACTTCTTGTTCAGATACTTTTCCTCCAATTTTTGCTTGCTTGTAATTTTGAGTTTGCATGGTCTGTATATATACCGCAAAAGCCCTCTGATCAAAATCTGGATATGCCTCTGGATATGCCCATATCAGGACAATGCTCAAGAAGCTAACTAACTGCCACTTTGAATTTGCTCCATGTAGACAGAAATACAGAATCACATACCATATGACTTGCTTATGGCTCTATTTTTTCCATTGCAAAGGAGACCAGTCTTAACATGAGCATGCATCCAGTGGACCAAGCCTGCAATGTGTCCTTTTCCAGATCCTATTGATGTTGTGCTTTGTCGTGGAACATTCTTACGGATCTTCCCTTCATAAATCTAGAGAATGAATCTGATTCTTTTAAGAAAAGAGACGCCTATAACTTTTGCTTGCAGGTCACATGTAGCATAGACATTTTATTCAGATTATTAAGTGATTGTTCATCTCATCTATAATGAACTATTGCTCAATTATCCAAACACAATAAAGCTCATCACTCAGCAAATCATTGGTACAAAGTAGCCGGCCAGGAGAGAGTGCATGCATGCTATCTATGATTTTATTTGGTGTCTTATAGTTTCAATTATGTTAGTGATTGGGTCGGATCTCTTAAGAATTAGTTACACAAGACATGTGATGGATGAATAGTCAGTACTCTAAAATCAGTGGATTGTTCTTTTTTACTTTTGTTTCTGCCAAATTTTGGTTACAAAAAAATGGGCAATGCTGATCATACTTGGGATGCACTAAGTCTGTTGGCAAAAAACAAACAAACAAACAAATGTTTCTGTTTGGATTCACATTATTTGCATTCTAGTTCATTTGTCTTGCCAAATTCCAGTCAATTCAAGATTTTTTGATAGGAAACTAAAGGGGTAAAATGAGAGTAAGTTTGTTGGTAAGCATGATTTGGTCAATTGCATCAAATATTCGAATGCATCAAATTTTATGCGGCTTTTCGGCACTGAAGAGCAGATCAACCTGCACACTTTGGTTTATACTTCTTAAAAGAATCAGATGCATATCAGGTTGTTCACAGCTTGAAAGGTCATGAAATAAGAAGGAAGATCCATGAGGATGTTCCTTGTTGAAGCATAATATCAACATCTTCACATGAAAAGGGACATTATTCGTATGGTCCACCAATTGCATGTCCATGCAAAAGATTTGGAAAATAATCATATAGTGTCTTATGTCAATGTTTACTTGTACTAGCAACAGTACTAAAGGGAATGTGGAAAAGGTTGCCTTTTTAATCATTTGAGAACAGGGACCATTCTGATTTTCATGTGCAACTTGAAGACAGTTCTGATTATGAAGCATATCCTGGCAGCATATGCATATCCTTTTCCCAGTTTCTGCTATCTCTATATATACGTGTACTTGGTAGAAGACAACACAAGGCGAGTAAAAGATTGGGGCAGACAAATTTGAAGATAGGGCAATAACAGCAGAGCAAGGGTGATCAGTCAAACATTGGGGGGTGCCTAGCCTAAATTGTTTGGGACTAAAAATCTTTGTTTTGGTTGTAGTCAAACATTGTGGTATTCAGGGTAAGAATCACAGTGCAATTCTCCTCTGGTATGGAGGCTGGAGGATCCAGCAGGATCTGTCAGCACTGCTACTGCCATCCATGCCAAAGGAGAATTGCCCTGCCATTCGGCATAAACCCTGCTTTTTGTCTCACACTCCGTTTCAAGATATAGAATAGCTACCTTTCTTTTCGAGCATGTAGCAGAATGCACCTGAGATCTTTATGGATCGTCCAAAAGCCTCTATGTTTTTTCGGATGCCACCGCTGTGCATGCCCGGTGGTGTCTGCAATTGTGAAGTATGGCTTGCCGTGCCCACAGACAAGCAGGTGAGCCAATCGGATTTTGTTTTGATTTGTGCTTATGACCTGATAGTTCTGTTATTTACTTACAATGACTCTAATGCGCTCTACCTTTTCTGTGATTACATTTAGGCAGTTGCACAATGCAACGCTTGAAGAACCGGATTTTTCAGAGACTGATGGTATATATAAGTTGCTGGCTCTAGTTTTCCATGTTTTGCAATTGATCTAGCCATGACAAGGGAGCTGATTGCAATCATTGCCTTGCTATGTTGAACTCTTTAAGCTTGGTTCATCATTTCTTTATCTCTTTGTAAAAATGGATCAAATCGATGCCTTATGTCCAGAGTTGAGACCCTGATTGTGTGGATGTAACACTCGCTGTCTGTTCACTTGGCCCCGTAGTGCGTAATTATGTTTGCGTTTGTGACAGGGGTGCAATTGCAAGACAGGTTTAGTTTCAGACTAGGTAAATGCACGTGCGTTGCTACGGGTATGATACTCATAAAGCAAAGATAAATAAATCACATGAAAAATTTAATTTTGACGGTTGTAGGGTCGCATCAAAGTCCATAGAAGTTAATACTTTTGTTTTCCTTAAAGACATGGATTGTGGGCTATCCATGTCTATGTCACATGCTAAGTCACGCGTACAAAACTGGTTTTCAAAGTGACATGTTCATGGCAACCCAGCATTTGCCCCCAAATAGTGAGGATTTAGAGCTATTGCTAATTAGAAAATGCCACATATATGCCAAACCATCAGAATCTATAGCTATTATTGATCGGATAGGAATGTAAATTATTTTTGAACTGAACATAGTCAAGGAAATAGCCAGTATTGCATTAGTAGTAGGAAGAAAGCAAAATGGAATCTAGCAACTAACGGTTTCCGCATTCATTCACTTTGATCCGTAGGCTCGATGGATTCCTCAATACCTTTCATGCAAAATTCTGATGAACTATCAAAGAAAAGTTATATTGAAACAACATAGAAAAAAATCTAAATTTAATTCTTTACTAAAACATAATGGTAGCATCTCAACCATTCTCCAACCACCAAATACACAACTCTACTTTTGTGTGGCATTTTAGCGACCATATCATTCCAGGCACGTAAGCTCTTTGGATGGGGCTTGCACCAGTGAGCACTGCATGGGCCGCATTCTTCAAAAAGCCTCTGATGGTGTCGTTGTTGTCCATGAGGTGCGCCAGAGAAGCCGGGCAGGAGAGAATTAGACCTATCAGAGAGCTTCATTGCTGCATCGGCAGGAAGGAACAAAGGAACTTCACAATGTACCTACATAGAGCTTCAAAAAATATATGCCAATATGAAGCCACTCACGATCTTCAAAAAATTATATCCAGGATGAACAATATTGCACTAAAAATCATCGACATATCTCTTGAGCTACTGGTTCAAGTTACAAAACATAAACATGAACCATAGTCCTTTGTGTCGTGACCAATAATTTCAAAGAACCACAAACTTGATATGAACAAGAACGGTAATTGGTCAATTCGTAAATTAGTTTAATGCGAACTGGAACCCAACCATACAAATCATTCTTCAAAACAGGCAACGTTAGGTTCCAAAGTGGATATATCAAGAATCAGTAGAAGCTAATTTAATTATATATGAATCGGGTACCATATCTGAACTGGCATTAGCGTTCACCTGTCCGAAATACACCATTCTGCTAGCATAGCAAGGCATTTGTGTCAGTATCAATGTTGACATTATTCACTGTGTTGTTTGTATATACAACATTGTTTGTTGATCATGTAAATAAATCAAGAATAGATAAGGAGAGGGAACTAAACATGGACGGACATTTCAGCTTTCCGTATACCTCGTGAATGGATTGGTATGTTCAATGATCCGGCTTTATTTAACCTTTGACCTCCCAGGAGGTGAAAGGGTACCTTAGCAAAGCACCCCCCCCCCCCAACTGAAACTCCCCGTCAGGTGCGTGTTTTATTTTGGACTACTGCACAAAAAAGAGTTGAGTTAAAACAGAGCAGGGAGCAATGGACGCGCGAGCAGATCATCGCAGGGTCGCTATAACATTCAGAAAGATTAGGAAAGAACTGCAGGCAGGTAAAAGTCCTAATAAACAGTGTGTAATGTAGAATCAAAATTCAATTGGTTGTTTAAAGACCTAATAAATTTGATGGCCCCACATACTCATTTGAGTACGCTTGTACATTGCAATATAAGCAGAGCTCGCCTAGTAATTTGCACCTGTAGAACAATTTGAGTCCCGTTTAAATTAAATTGTTGAGTAATTATTGCAAAATTTAAAAGATTAATTACTACACAGAAACAAAACTATAAGCATTCAGAATACCCACACAAAGACCATTCAGTCATAGTTACTCCAGGCTTTGGTGTTTCACAAGCAATGCCGGTCTTCAATTTATGTGTTCTAAACTAATTCAACCACATCGAAATAAAGACTCCATCCAAGAAACCCAAACTGGATATATCCACAATTTCCATGATCAAGAACTACATTCGCTATTGTTACCTATATTGGGAGAGCATGATAGGTTTATAAGAACGTTAGACAGACACAAATATGCACTTACCTTCTGCAGCTATGATCGCGATCTGCCTCGTGAATGGATTCTTGGATGTGAAGCACGAACCCCTCAAATCACTGCATCACTTGGTAAAGATTTGAATGGAAACTGGAAAGTGACAACTGCATAAGGTAAATCAGCAGAAAAGCATTTTTAGCATTTCATAGATACAACCAAATAGCTAATGTATGTTCTCACACCATGATCCATAGATAGCACAATTACTGTTGACAACAATAAAGGTTAGAAAAGGTTTTAGATGCAAATATTCCATTATGGAAGCATGGCCTTTGCACTGATAAACTGTATTTGGACCAGAATGCACAGAAGCAAATAAACAAGAAAGCCATCATAAGTATCAGAATCGGAGAATCAGGAAGGTTATTACCTTTCACGACATGATTGCTCAGTGGATTCATGATCCCGTCCTCCAAGTGGTGATGAGCCGTCCGCAGGCCGATACAAGCAGCACCCTAGTTCCAAATTGGAACAGAAAGTATGGCAAAAATTAGATCAGCCAAAATTAAAATGACAGGCCACCGACACATGGGTGGCCACAGACGCTTGCTTCTAAATAAAAAGTATGTAATGTAGAATTCCAAAAGCAGACTACGCATCACCCACCTCGATTTATTAGAATAATGGTATGGCTCCCAGCATTGGCACATGTCCCATTGGCCATCAGAGACCCGCATGGACAACACTGGGAATATTCAAGATGCAAATCCCGTACACATCTGATTGAATGCCACCATGATGAATTGCAGGTGACGTTCACGGGCTGCTCTGTACAATTAACAAATCATAGAGCAGAACGGGACCAAAGGGCCAAAATCAGAGCAGGATCAGACCAATCAGAGTCGCTCTCGGCACCGCACACATCGATCCGGCCACTGAGAGCATGGAGGAGGAACCACTGAATGAATCCCGTCTCCATGGATCCTCGTCGCCAGGGAAGAGGAGGGATTGGCGCTCTACCCAGACAACCATGGAGCTTCACGGCCTCCATGAACTCGAAGCCCCTCAAGCATCGAGAGTAGGAGGGCTCAGGTTAGTGTTTGGGCGTCTAGTGGAGCAGCGGGGGAGCGTGGACGATCTCATCCTTAGCCCACTTCCCTTTGAACCTGCGGGGCACGACTTAGGGCGGCGGTGGGGGAAGAAGCCGCGGAATTTGAGGGCAGTGGCGGGCGGCTAGGGTTCTGTAGGAGTATGGGCGAGGACAGTACCGCCTCGTTGGCCGATGGCCTCCTCCTCGGGCCACCGCAGCAGGGCCGGGCACCGGACTTGCTCCGCCTGCTCGCCGGCCGCCGGCCGGACTTGCTCTGCCTACTCCTCGGGCCCCCGCGGCAGGGCCGGGCGCATGCGACGACGGCGACCCCCGCGCGGAGATTCCGCGGGGCAGGACGGCGAGGCGGTGGTGGTAGGCGGAGGGGCGGCGCCGGGAGGGGAGGCGCGGCTGGGGGCGAGGGGCCGGCGCGAGGGAAGGGAGAGGAGGAGCGGCGCGGGAGGGGAGGGGGCGGTGCGGATGGGAGGGAGGGACGGGAGGGGAGGGGAGGGGACGGGCGAACGAAAGAGCGACGCGGACGGAGGGTGGGCAGCCGGACGAAATTGGAGGCAGACGGGAAGGAACGTACGGTCGCGGTTCCCTTCCCGTGTCATTCTTATTATTAGGAGTAGATAGAGATGTATTCATCCAGTTTTTGCGCCTTCCTGATGCAGTTTTGGGGCTCCCCTTTGCAGGTTGACCAGTGCCTAATCATTCATGCTAGTTCCCTGGCAATGTCAGCAGGAGCTAACTGATTATGCTATTGTACTTCGTAATTATGCGGTCGGAAGCAGGACGTTTTTCCCCGCTGGATATACTGTAACAACCCTAAAATTTCCTATAGGATTTGTTGAGTGCAAAAATGTGGATTTTAAAAAATTTTGGTGAATTGTTGTGCATGCAAACCAATATTTAAAATTGATTCTATTGTGCTCCCAAATTCTTAAGCAATTTAAATTTGAAATTTAAAAATTAATTTGAAGTGCTAAGGATGAAATAGTGTGATTTGGAGTTAATTGGATTTATTTGGATTTTTGGTTGGTTTGAATTCAAATTCTAGATTTGAATTCAAACTCTAACTATCTAAACTAATTGTCAAACTCTTCTAATCTGTTCGTGGGCCAATTCCCGAAGCCGAAGTCCATCTAACCCCCTTAAATTCTTTTCCCGAGCCAGAGAACCAATCCGGCCGTTCGGCCTTTCGGCCCAGCACGGCCCAGCCCCTCACCGCGTCCCCGCCGCGTCCCTCTCTCTCTCTCTGACGCGCGGACCCCACCTGGCAGCCTTCTTCTTCCTCTTGTCATCTTCCCCCGCGCGCCGCTCCTCTCTCTCCCGCGCGCGCGCCCGTGAGCCCAACTACCCGAGCCGGTCCCATCGCCCCTGTGCGGCCCGATGCGATGCGGACGCGTGTCCGAAGCCGCCCACCGCATCCATCTCGCCGTCCGTGCCGCGGAACCCTAGCGCCATCCCCTTTAAAAGCCGTCGCCGGCCTTCTTCCTCCCCAAGCCGCGCCGCCCCATTGGGGTATTCCCGATCCAATTCGCGAGGGGTGTGAGGTGCGAGGAGAGGTGGGGAAGGGATTGAGCGGGAGCAGGAGCAAGGAGGGGAAGCCCCTCGCTTTCCCCGCGTCGCCGCCGCCGAAGCCGACGCCGCCGTCCGTGGAGGCGCCGAGGAGGAGCCAGACCTGGGACGGGAGGAGGAGCACGAGCACCGGAGGAGCACCGCGAGCCCTTCCCCGAGCTGCAGCGAACCCCTACTGGCCCCTAGGTGAGCGCCGTCGTGCCTTCCCCCTTTTCTCCCCTGTCTCCGGCGAGTTGCGCCGCCGCCGCTATGCTAGCCCCCTGGGACCCGACCTTCGAGTCGTGGTCGTCGCTCTTGTGCAGGATCCTGTCGAGCCGCAGCAGCCTAGCCTGCAACCCGCCGTCGCTCGAGCCTTGCAGCCGAGGCCGCCGCGGCCGAGCTACGCTCGCCGCGCGCGAACGCCGAGGCCGTGTCGCGGCCGTGGATGACCACGTGCCCGCGCACGCGCACCTAGTCGTGCCCCAGCAGTCGCTGGTGGCAAACCCCACCTTTTTCTTACCGTTC
The DNA here is from genome assembly GCA_033239725.1 of Echinochloa phyllopogon. Taxonomy (NCBI): domain Eukaryota; kingdom Viridiplantae; phylum Streptophyta; class Magnoliopsida; order Poales; family Poaceae; genus Echinochloa; species Echinochloa phyllopogon. The sequence goes on along the minus strand of BTCW01000010.1, from coordinate 10,321,872 downwards.
GTGTTCGCCGAACCCAAGCCGAGCCTCTCCGACTGATCTTGAGCCCAGCCGAGCCTTTCCCGGCGAGATCCGCCGTCGACCATCGCCGCCGGCGTGCTCTGGTGCGCGCCGCGCGCGTGTCGCGTCGCGCCGTGGCCACGCCACACGAACGACCACACCAAGTCGCCGCACAGCCACCCGCAGAAGATCCCGATTCGGCCACAGATTGATCCCGTGCACCCGGCTCACGTGAATCGCACTCTCGGTTCACGGTGGACTTAGTCCACCAGAGCCAGATCCAGCAGCGCCCCTTCGTGGGCCTAAATTTGAACTTTAAGTCTGGTTTGCACCCTTGAACTCTTCCGGCCCAGTCTCTTTCGGCCCAATTCCAGCCCAGCCAGCGTTTAATCTTTTTCTTTTCTTTTAACTACGCTGACGTATGGGACCACCTGTCATACATTGTGTCACTGACACATGGGGCCCACTGACCAGAGCTGACCCGTTGACCGTTGACCCGTTGACCGTTGACCAGTCAACGCTGACGTCAGCAGGGCCCACTGCTGACGTCATCCTAGGCGGACCCCACTACTGACGTCAGCATGACGTCATGCTGACATCAGCAGGCTAATTATTTTTGCATGTTTTCTTTTTCGGAAATTATTTAATATTTTCAGAAAATGATTTAAACTTGAAAAATTAATAATAAATCAACCGTAGCTCAGAAAAATATGAAACCAGTTTCTATATTTTTCTAAAATCATGACCTACACGTTAGTGTAGAGTTTGGTGTTATTTGGGTCTTCCCTATTAGCTGTTTTGGAGTTTCTTTGCTAGTAGTCGCGTCTTATTTTATTTTCCGCGACCTTAGGAGCTCCGGAGAGTCTGGAGGAGCCGGACCACTTCGACAACTGCTTTGACGAGGACGAAGACCTTTACCCAGGTTCACGCCCGACCATTCTCTGAAATACCTATTAGGCATGCAACTAGTATGCTAGCGCTTTACTTTACTCGCATGATAAACCTGCACTACCTTTGTTAATATCCTGTTACCTTGCTACCTACTACTCACTTTATGAGATATGCTATGCTATGCATGTGTTGGGATGGCTGTGATTTGATCCTCTTGGCGTGAGTTGTGGGTGGTATGGGAGGAGTAGTGCAGCTAGGCGGTGTAAGCGAGTAGTAACAACTCGATCGTTTGATCGAGGTGTTTGGGGACTGCACTCGGGCAGTCCCTACGGAGTACCTGTTGCGGGTACATGGTTCTTGGATATTGGTACTTGAGGAGTACTTGAGGAGTTTGGGCGGCTATACCTGTTATGGGTGCCGATTGCGGACCGTTGCGGCGGATCGCTTATGACGCAGATACTCGCTTTACCGACAATTAAGGACCGAGTCGAGTTCCAACTTTGGACGTGGGAATACCGTGCTCACCATCTACCCAGTATGGGGAGGGTTCCAACAAGCCTACTCTAGTGCGGCGCAGAGACTGTAGGAGAATCGAGCTTGATATGTGTAGGAGGGATTCGTTGCGGCATAATCTCCCTGATTTACCACGGCCCCCGACTGGCCCCGGTGGGAAGGTTTCACGACCCTGGGGCAGATGTTAGATCGGATGTTTCCCGAGTCCAGGGAGACAGGATTGGCGTCGTTACTATTTAGGGTCTTTGCTGTGGGCTGTGTCTCAGGTTGGTTGCGGACTAGCCTTGCAGCCCGGATGGATTCCTGGAGTGCCACCTCTGCAGAGTGTAAACTATACGTATAGCCGTGTCCACGGTTACGGACGACCCATTTCTGATAAGTTCCGACTAGCATGGGAATCTGCTTTCTTACCTCATCCTTTGATTTGGGTTATGAGAGTTTGGTCCAGCTGAGGCTGTTGAGACAAGGTGGGGAGGGAGCTCACCGAGTCGACTAGTGAGTGAAAGGTGATGGTGGATGATGTTTTGCGGGAACCTGCTGTGGCAGGACGAGCCCGATGGGAAAATGTGAGGCTGATGGTTGGATTTGGGGAGTGGATGTGATTGTGAGGAAGGAGTTGGTGATAAGTTGAATTTTGGGTTATTGCTGCTGCTCGCATAAGAAAACCCTGGCTCAAACCTTGATTATTTCTATACCTTAGAATAGGCCACTTTAAAGCTTGCATCATATTATGGTTGGTGACGTGGACCTGTCCCATTTCCTTGGGGACAGACTTTGGGTTCTCAGGTGAAGACCCCGACCGTGAGTTCAACCAGGACGGGTGGTACGACTGAAGGGTGCACGCTACGCTCAAGGATGCCTGTGGAGGAGTGGACCCTGATGATCTAGCTACCGCTGCGCAGTTGTTTCTTATTGTCGATTTAGCCCAGAGGGCTTGTACCAAACGTTATGTTTTTATATATGTCATGTCATGAATCTTTTATCGTTGTATGGATGTGATATTCGACTGAGATGAATTCTGTACGAGATAGCTGCTATTCCTGGGACTATCTCGAGGGTACAGGGAGTCGGGTTCTCGTCGGTGAGAATCCGGTTCGTCACATATACTGTTCATGTCGGTAGTGTAGCTTCTTATTTTAAACCTAAGATGAACAATCACTTGCCGAATTGCCAGATTATCATCACCGCAAGGAAGATGAATTTGTTTTCCCTTTTTGAATGGATTTGGTGGTCGTATTGTGTCTTCGGTTTTTCCGGGTGTGTCACTTCTTTGTTGTAGGATAAGTAACAGGGGTTAGCCTTTTATTTTTCTGCAGTTGCTAAACACGTAAGTTTTTATAAACTAATACTCTCTCAATTTCAAAATGTAGGTTGTTTTGGCTTTTCTAAATACATAGATTTTGCTACGCACAAAACCCAAAACGACCTATATTTTGGAACGGGTGGAGTAAAATGCACGGGATCACTAGAATGCAGTGATTTCCTTTTTGATATGTCTGAGTCTCAGCGACTTCATATTGTCATTTAGCTTCAATTTCTTCAGTCTCACGAGCGGTCCGCATGCAACAAAAGAAATTGTATTTGCCTACTACTCCGAGGAGAAAAACGCTGTAGCCGGTCACTGCGTTTCCCGCCGGACAGGCCCCAAGGCTGGCCCAAGAAACCAATCAGCAGGCCTTGCATCCGGGGAGCTGGCTGGGCCTAGATGCGGGCAACCAATCGGACCCTATATGATCAGCAGCGCCCACACGATTCGCCCAGGCCCAGCCCACCACGCAGGCGCAAGCGCACACGCCACTCCTCTCATCGCCTATATAAAGGGCTCCCTCCAACCCTAGCGCGTTAACTGGTGCTCCCCGTCGCCGCCGCCCTCTTCTCCGCGTCGTCTCGCCTCCGCGCTTTCGCCATGGGGAGAAGTAAGATCGCTTTACCTCGCACCCTTCCTCCCACCCTTTCTACCTCTCAACGTTGCTCGGATCCGTGCTGCGGTATGGTAGTGTCATATTTCTAGGATGGGTACTTGTTAGATCCCGTTGCCCGTGTCTCTATATGCCAATCTGACGGGCTACGAGAAATCTGTAGATGATTTTGCGTTGGTTAGCTCAGCCGAGCATGTAGCCCTGGTCTATCTAGACGACTTCATGTTTTGTGTGGGTGAATCGTTTTTTTTTGGAAATCAGCTTTTCTCATTATAATTGGGTGCAAAATGAGATGTTTGGCATCATTTTTCAGATGATCATGTAGAGTTATTCTGGTGCTTTTGAATTCTGTTATCACTTGATAGCCTGCGCTGTCTGAATTATCTGTGGATCTACTGTGATACGTAGAATTCAGATGATTCGTTTCTCAGTAGAACGCTTGTGATCTGGTTTTCTGACTATGCCCTGCTGCTGCTATTTATTTAACACCACAACATGATTACCTTGTCGAAAGTTATTTTGTGCTAGCCATGTAGATGTTGCAGCAGTTCATGGATTGTATGAACAAGCATCAAATTCAGTTTCTTAGGAATTTTGTTAATACCAAGCGTGGTCTATTTGTCTATACTAGATTTGCTGATTTGTAATTGTGTTGTTTTATTTGAAGCATAGAATGCTGTTGATCTCTGATCTGCTTCCATTCTGTCTTGGTGGATGGCTTTGTATGTGTTCTATGCATGCTAAATCTTGGTATTCCTTTTTTTACTATTGCTGAAACTGTCATGTATCTTTTTCCTACGAATATATATTTAGGTTTATAACATTAATGCTGTAACTGTTCTGTTAAGTGTGTTGAGAATCTAGTGATCTCTTATTGGCATGCATGCTTGTGATGTGTGGATTATATTTACGGTTTCTTGTCTGCGGCTCTACTTCTAATTGATTCTATGCCATTTTCTGAAAATTGGTTATAATTCGGTGCTTCATTGATTTCTTACCAGGACCGGCTAGATGCTACCGCCAGATCAAGAACAAGCCGTACCCGAAGTCGAGGTACTGCCGTGGTGTCCCTGACCCCAAGATCAGGATCTATGATGTTGGGATGAAGAGGAAAGGAGTGGATGAGTTCCCTTTCTGTGTCCATCTGGTGAGCTGGGAGAAGGAGAATGTTACCAGTGAGGCTCTTGAGGCTGCTCGCATTGCTTGCAACAAGTACATGACCAAGAGTGCTGGGAAGGATGCCTTCCACCTGAGGGTCAGGGTCCATCCGTTCCATGTCCTTCGTATCAACAAGATGCTTTCATGTGCTGGGGCTGATCGGCTCCAGACTGGAATGAGGGGTGCTTTTGGCAAGCCCCAGGGTACCTGTGCTCGTGTGGCCATTGGCCAGGTCCTTCTCTCTGTGCGCTGCAAGGAAAGCAATGCTAATCATGCTGAAGAAGCCCTCCGCCGTGCCAAGTTCAAGTTCCCTGGCCGCCAAAAGATCATCCGCAGCAGGAAGTGGTATGTGCGAATGAAGTTGATTGCTGTTGAACAAGTATCATGCCATAGCACTGATGAAAATGTTTGATTCTGAAAATATTTTTCAGGGGCTTCACCAAGTTCACCCGTTCTGAGTATCTCAAGTACAAGAGCGAGGGTAGAATCGCGCCTGATGGTGTCAATGCCAAGGTGCAAAGTTGTTCCAGTTACTCATTTATTTGTGTGTTTATGTTTTACCATCATATGCTTCACATGAATAATTCAACCCAGACTAATTTTATATTGTGTATGCTGTAATTGCAATATATCTATTTTTGGTCTATGCTCATGTCTTCAAGTATCCAATATTTAACACCGGTTCATCTTTGGGCCTTTGTGCAGCTGTATGGTGTCCACGGTCCCCTGTCCAAGCGTGCCCCTGGGAAGGCGTTCCTTGCGGAGAACATCAAAGCCATGTCAGCTTAAACTAATATCACTTCTGCCGAGTGTTACTCCAGAGACTTTTGCCTATATGGTCTCTAGAACTTAAGCGTTATCTTGTTTGAATGATCTACTTCTGTAGCCCAGTTTGATGTGGAGGTTTAATATCCATAATATCTTGTTTGAACCCTTGCTCATAATCGTTGTCAAGAGGCATGCATCTTTTCAGCGAATCTATATGTTTTCTGAACCCCATGAGCTCAGTTTTTCTCAGTATTTCTGTGCGAGTGATTTGATCTTTGTACCTTTTTCTTCGTGGCCAGTTCACAACGATTTTGCAATCATTTATACGTGAGTCGCCTATGACAAAACATCAAGTTTTCAATACTACATGCATGTCATTTGACGTAGGTGCTAGATCCATTAATATTACCGCCCATGCACCATGCATTTGTTTGTAAATTGTAGTGCTTGTTTTTAGTATACGAACGTTTAGGACAATATGATCACTTCATTTTGAACTAACCAGTAAGTCTCAGCTCGAACAGACAATGTCTCGCCCGCCCATGCATTTGTTTGTAAATTGTACTCGTTTTTAGTATACGAACGTTTAGGACAATATGATTACAGAACATACGTTTAATACAAAATAACACAAAATAAGGCTGCAGTAGGTAGTCAGATGGAAGGTCATAGCGTGGGCATGGGCAGGTAGGATGTAGATGCATAAGGCGGTATTGTTTGTAAAGTCTGCTTGTTTTTATAATATACAAACGTTTACGACCATATGATTACTTCATTTTGAACTAATAAGGTTGTTCTAATGTCATATTTAAAAATGGAGGGAGTTTCATTCTCGTACGGCTAGTGGCGGATAGAGGCCTAGGACCACTTGGGTCGTGACCCTAGGCGTGGGCCGAAATTCTCTACACTGATACACTGTAGATCAGTGTAGAAAAAAAACCCAACATTTATTCACAAACTGGCCCATAGAGTGGCCCTAGGCCTTGGGCCAAATTCTGTACGCAGGGCCCCTGCGTACAGCACAGGATAAATGAAACGGAACGTGCGAGTGCGTGCATACAAGAATGGAACAGCACGCCGTTCACAGCTGAAACTGTACATGTACATGCTGTCCGAGAGTTCGTGTATGTGTGATCATTGCGTCACTATATCACTTCATTTGTATGTGTGAAAAATTATCCAAAAATTGATTAATTAGGCTCAAAATATTCGTCTCACAGAGTACAACAAAACTGTTTACTTAGTTTTTTATTTCATCAACATTTAGTACTTCATGCAAGCTATAACATTTTGATGTGATGGGAATATTCTTTTTGCATAGTGAACTTTGGGGCTGCTTTTTGGGAACTAAACAAGGGCTTAGTTGGGCCTTGTTTAGTTTCCAAATTTGGGACTCTCAATTTGAGAGTACGGAATTCCATGCGCACTGTAGCATTTCGTTTGTATGTGTGAAAAATTATCCAAAAATTGTTTAATTAGGCTCAAAATGTTCGTCTCGCAGAGTACAACAAAACTATGTAATTAGTTTTTGATTTTATCTACATTTAGTACTTCATGCATGGACTGGCATTTTGATGTGATGGTAATATTCATTTTACATAGTGAATTTGGGGGTGCAAATTTGGGATCTAAACAAGGCCCGATGAAAAATGGGTGAAAAGTTGGTAGAAAAGTCACATCGGACATTGTAGCGCACTGTAGCACTCTTTCGTTTGTTTTTGGTAAACATTGTCCTATCATGACCTGACTAGGCTCAAAAGATTCGTCTCGTGGTGTACATCAAAACTATGTAATTAATTTTTAATGCTCCATGATGAGAGAGTTTGATATGATTTAATGTGATAGGTGAACAGTGAAGTTTGGAGAGAAAATTTTTGGGAACTAAACAGGGCCAGTACTGTGCTTTCTTGATGGACAGCTTTGACGAGCAGCTGATGCTGGCTGTGTTTAGTTCCCTTGAATTTCAAAACTTTCCATTCCATCGACATCACATCGATACATTAAATATAGCAAATGACACATGCATAGAACACTAAACGTGGGTAAATAAAAATACTAATTGCATAGTTTTGATGTACACGACGAGACGAATCTTTTGAGCCTAGTTAGGTTATGATAGGACAATGTTTACCACAAACAAACGTAAAGTGCTACATTGCGCTACAGTGTTCGATGTGACTTTTTCATCAATCTTTTCATCTCATCTAAACACAGCCGAGATGCATGACATGGCACGACGTGATATCTGAGGACCAACTCTGCGAACTGCACTATGAAAAACCGGCCAGTTCCCCAGCTCTTATTGTTGACCAATTCTGAGAACATTCAAGGGTCTGGGAGATCACCATGAATAATTAATAATAACTACAATACACTAATATGCCAAATCCCGTCTTGTTTTTAGATCACATCATCTGAGAATATGGCCAGTTTCAGGCTTCAGGGATAAACAGTGGGGGGAATAGGCAAGATGACAGCTATGTTCTCAGTTCTCCATGCAAATTTGCAACAGATAATTTAATTTATATGGCACCCTATCCATTCGTTCATAAAGAACTTTGGCTTCTCACTCCAGATGTAGGATCACTCTTTTTTTTCACATAATCATAAGAGATACTAGGATTTCTACAAACAGCTCTAGCCTGTTGCTGAAAATGCCTATGTCGTCTAAAGGATGACAATGTTCATGAACTTCCTCTTCGCAAAAGCCAACCACCATTTGTTTGGAAAGCCATTCGCTCTGTATGCACAGTTGAGCAGTCTTCCACTTGTTTCCTCCCTTATCTGCTTCAAATAATTCCTCAACAGTTCTGAATTTAGACAGAGAAATGCCCAGTCATCAACTTATCATTGCAATCCATAAATGATTTACTTAACTAGTCTACAATGTAACAAAAATACTACTTAGGTGAGTCACAGCTTAGTGGAGAAAAGAAAATACATATGGCCATGCAATTGAACTAGATGAAGCTGAATACCTGCTTCATCCTGGGACAGGGGAAGAGTGAAAAGTCCAGGGAAAGGAAACCCTGGTTCCCCAGGCACAGGAACTTTCTCCAAACCCAGATTAATGATGGCCTTGGTCCCAACAGCTAGGGTCCTGCAGCCTTCTAATCTTTTCAAGGCGATATTGATGTAAAATGTCAGATAGATCAGTAACTTGTCTCCTGGGCTTTTCACATGGAAGTTTTTGAAGAAAACATTTGCTCGAAAGAAAGTTATGGCTTCATCAACTATGTCCGCTTTATCTGTAATAGAGTAAAAAAGTATTAGTCTTCTTGTATTGGTGGAAGTAAATCATACAATGTGTTCAGTGTTGACAGGATACCTGGGTCAGAGGCTGGGGCTGGACCCTTTATATGAGTTTTTAGTGGAAGCAAAGGACAGCCACAAGCTTTCGTGATGCTATCATCATCAACGAAACTAGAGTGATAAACCTGTCGGCAACAGATTCATGCAATGCTTATTAAGCTTCCTTAAAACATCACAGTACTTAAAATGTCACCAGTTCATCAGAACTACAGTTGGAGTAATATAACAGTACGGGAAAAACCAGGAGAAAGGTTGATGAGTTCGTTCGTTTGCCATGACTTATCCAAAGCAATTAACCCACAAATAGCAGTGTGACTCCAAGTTGAGAATCAGGCATTCAGAACAAGTTGTCAGATTATCACTTTGGATATGGACTTCAGCATATTAAATAATTCAAGACAATACTGCTTTAGTGTCTATATGTACCAAACATTTTTTCATGGAATTCTGCAGTTTGTTTGGCAGCCATCAATGGCTCATAACTCTAGCTTTTTTTAGCCACTGCTCTACTCTAGAGTCACCTTCCCCAAAACATTTCAAGGTACACCACTAGTAACCTCATTACCTCAAACCTCGGATAGATATTTGTTATGACAAAAGTTGATTTGAACTTTAAACTGGAGAAAATCAGTCTCACATTCTAGTTTCTAGATGTCACCCTGACAGCGAACACGCACTTGACCTCCATTTCGCAACACCACGAACAACGGGGAGATGTAAGCTATCTACACTTATGGTAGGCTTCCATATGAATTTTTCGGATTCCAAGAACTTCTAACTGTTGCCGAGCCTTGGATCACGGAATTCAACGTTGCCACAGGTCTGGAATGCAAGGCTGATTCTCTGATCAATTGGAAAATGCATCAGGTACACAAAATATCTAAGCATACACATTCCAATACCAAGGCTATTCAGGTGCTCCTACACACACACCACACAGCAATCTCCAGTAAGAACATCCATCCACATGGAGACAGTGGCTACCCAACATCCGGAACCTACTTCACTTCCGGGGAAGAGCAAACACGAGTAAATGAAAATCCCCCAAAGAGGTGGATCCGGCCGATCATGTCCATGACCGAGGCACGGGGAGCTGAATCGAGCTCTCCCAAGGAATCGGATCGAGAAGGGAATCTAGGGTGGTTCCATGTTCCTTGCATCATGGACGAGATAGAGAGGTGCGTACCATTTTGCCGTCCCCCAACCAGGAGGAGCCGAGCCGAGGCTGCTGTACCTTCCCGAAAGGCTGCGCCGGCGATCTGGCCGGACCAGCAGCGGCGTAGCAGCTTCCCGGAGTTGGAGCAGGTGGATCAAGCCTGGACGTGGCCGGAGAGGACCAGAGGAGGATTGGGGATTTTGAGGAAGGAGGTCCTGAGTATAATTTTTCTGTTTATTAGGGTCTTTCTGCATAAATGGCAATGCTCCAGTGGCCGTGCGCTCCAACCGCGGGTGATGAAAATCATTTAAAAGGCGATTTTTTCTTGAGATTACGTTTAATGTGTTTTTGTTTTCGTGACGGAATGCAACGGTGACAACTAGCGGAGATCAACAGCCTTTTAGTGCCGATGGAAAGAGAATAGGTACGAAGAAAAATATGTTTTCTGCGTAAACACATATAAATTATACTTGTAATTATTATTATTTTACATATTTTGAAAGATAATACGGTGTTGCGTTCAATAATTTGACTCATCTAGAATGGAGTGATACAGACTATCTTATGAATTTTAGTGGATGGAACAATTTTACATCCGTTTACCTATATTCTTTTTAGATAAAGAATAAATCCGGCCTTTCTGCGACCTTAGTCTTTGCATGCATAACACGGTTAAAAAACTTGCCATAAAAAACACAATGTCCAACATGACAATAATAATTGGTATCCTACATACCAAAGATGAGTGTCTAGCCACTAACAAAATAATAAAAATACAGTGTGCCACGAACAAAAAAAACTCTTATTGTTACACTAACTAATATAATTGTGGAGAATGAGTTTACGGTGGACTTACGTATTCTACAAATTAATTACTTCCAGAGCTAGTATCGAATGACACCCCACCTATTCATCTCAAGCCAAGTACCATGCAGTAAAATGTAAATGGTGTTGTACATCTCAAATAGGTGCAGAGGGCACGCGCTTTGAAAAAAAAAAGTTGGTGCTAAGGATAGTTTTAGTGTGCAGTTTTATTATACGGTTATCTGGTAGCTATATCGTATGAGTTTTATAGAACTACTCTCATATACCATAAAATTTTACCATTTCCCTTTCCTGCCACATCAACATAATTAATGACATAAAACTTTTGATGAAACCCAATTGAGACCGGCCTAATTGAATTATGAATTCAATGACCCAAATAAATCCATGTAATGAAGTTGTGCAAATGAGTTTAGATGAAGTCCTTCGTGGAAGCTGGGGAAGATTAGAATTAAAAGAGGTCTGTACGGAGTGAACTCATCAAGTGTGGAAGCATCAAACTGGGAGTCAACATCAAAGTGGATTTTAAGTCGATTTCGGGTTTCTGGACGCCGATGCTTTTATCCCAACGGCAAAAATGTGCATCAATGGGCACGGTAGGTGCCTAATATTCGCCCATCGGTTTTGGGTGGATCCTACTCCATCGAACTGAGGCTCCGATTAGCATATCCAACCTCCAGAGATCTGGAAAGACACTTCAACTCTTCTGTCGTTCATTGAGAACAAAAACCATTCAGCTGTAGTAGCTTGCATTGATTGCATCCAATCCAAAACATCACTTGTTTTGATAGTGTAAAACCCAACAGCTAGCTTGGACTGGATAACACACACACACACACACACACACACACACACACACATATATATATATATATATATATATATATATATATATATATAGAGAGAGAGAGAGAGAGAGAGAGAGAGAGGGGGGGGTGTCATCGATCATCAGATCAAGGGATCTAAACACGTGCTATCTCATAAGTACATGACACGACTTGAGAGTATCTAATGCCTTTGTGTCAACTGTGTACCACACTTTTAATTTGCGGCGTGCCGCCATAAATAAACACAAAAGGTTAGCCCATTCTATTTGCATCCTATATGGTTCCATGCGTGCGTCTTGCATCATCGCCATAATCATGGGCGGCATGGCAACGCCGTCTACAGATCTGATCTTCACAGCGATGCGTCACATGAAGGACGGAGCTAAAGAAACTTCCATTCTATGGGTCGGCTAGCTGGGCACTCACGAACACAATGCCCGCTAGCTGTGACTGAAAGGTAAGAGAATAAACCAAAACAAATGCATATATATAACCAGCACTTGCATATACTCCCTCCTTCCCAATGCGTAAGTATTTATAGGCTTCAAATTTTGTGTCAAAATGTAAGCATTTCTAGGGATACGACAAAACTAAATGGGTTGGTGGGGTGTGTGGAGAGTTGGTGGGTAGTGTAAAATGAGGGGCATAGATGTCTTTTAGCAGTTCTACTATTTTTTGCATTTGAATGCTTCGATGCTTATACCGTGGGACGGAGGGAGTATTTAATAAGTGTACTATGTATACGTGGAGATATATTAGTCCAAAACCTAATCGTGGAGTAGTCCTGGGTGCCACGTCACATCACACTCTGCAGCGTCTGTCTAAACAATAGGGACGACAAGAACTTGCAGAAAACGATATAATTCCCGCGTCTTCTTTTTTCGAAATTTCCACATCCTAAACACAGAACGAAGGACACTGAAACCAACAAATCAGGTCCTTTCACCATCCTGGACTACATACCAACAGCAGAAGATTCTTCGTGTTCTCTCCAATCTCCATCTATACATCCCTCTCTCAGCCCCCACAGGCATCTTGCCCTGCAACCAAGCAAGCACAACAGCTCACCTATCCAGGCAGCTCCCACCCATCCCTGTCTGTCTCCCATGCATTCTTTCTGTCTGCCCGATCAGGACAAGCTAGCCATGGCGTCGTCACCGCCGTCGCTCCTGGACCTCATGAGCCTGTCGCCTTCTCATCACGACGGCTCCTCCGAGAGAAGCATCTGCGGCAGCACGGTGTCGGTGCAGGTGGTGCCGAGGGACGTCTCCGACGAGCTCCTCGGCAAGTTCGAGGACGCCGGCGAGTACGGCTTCGAGTACGGCCGGAGCGGACTCTGGTCGCCGCTGGTGCTGCGGCCGGAGGTCCTGGTCCTCGCCAGCGCGCAGCGAAGCCGCCGGGGGAGGCCCGGCCACCGGAGCTGGAGGAGGAAGGTTGGGACGGTGAGCTCTCTGAAGTCTGAACAAACATGAATGTATATGTAATGTCGCCGAATGATGCTAGCTGCAGGTGTTCTTCTCCGCTGACTGTTGTTCTTGCTTTTTCCGATATATGCAGGTGTTGTTCTGCTGTTGGTGACATTCAGGCATCCAGCACGTACGGGCTATGAATTCTAATTGTCTTGTGGTTTAGTGGAGTCTGGCTGTTCATGTAGCTATTTGGTACTTTTAATTTGGTGAAAATAGTTTGTAATTTCGTTTGAAAAGAAACTTACTTTGTAGTTTGTACTGGGAAATGTAAAGATAGTGGTAGGAAGCTTTGTAGGCGTGTATGTAATGTACTGGTGTCTTCACTGTTACCTTGCTAAGAATCCTGATAAGTGCCCTTAAAAAAAAGAATCCTGATAAGTACCTATGCAAAATACATCAGAATTTGCATGTAGCGTTGTAACTATTTCTTTTGGGGCACTCATATCAATATACTCTGTTCTCATGCCCCCCATAATTCTCTCTCCTCTGAAAAATCATCCTGTTATTATTTCTCTTTTCCAGGATTTTATGATTCATTCATTTTGTAGAAATGTCAATCTAAGCGTATTATCTATCCTACTGAATCCAGCCAAAAGAAAAGATTATTTATAATACACAGTCCTCTATAATAAATCTGAAGCATACATTTACATATCGATGTCATCTTCAGTTTTCTGTCTTACTACATATTACACACTGGAAGCATTCCCTCGATCGAACAAATGATTGCTCCTTGATGTTTAAATTACCCTGAGAGGAATGCAACGTCAGGATTATCTGTAGCATAAACCATCAGATGCTAATAAGCTTCAATTCAGTTCAGCTCTAAAATGCACTAGTTCTTAGGTAGAGATTGTTGGCCCGAACTTGCCCAAGAATCTCAATACTATAATGTCATGTATCTTGCTGGTAGTTATTAGGTTAAGACTATAGACTACAAAGAGCAGAATTACCATTTCAGCATTTATGAAGCAAATGCCATTCTTGATCTGAATGATTATTATCAGCTTACTATTTAATCCGTAAAAGAAGCCTCCACATTCGCTCTCAGCCGCGATATGAACAGGTCATTGTTTGAAGTCAGGTTAATGAAAATGGTCCATGAACTGGCTACTACCATCCATTTTCTGTCCATGACCCGCCCTTCCTCTGGCCTACTTGGCCGCCACCCCTCTTCTCCAAACCGCATCTCACCTCTTGTCTTCTCCAAAGGAATCGCGGACCAAAGGAACGGTCCGCGTGCCATCTTTGAGCACCATTGCCCTGACGCCGTCCTCCTGTCCGAACTCTACTGGTCTCTCCGGTAGTCTGGTACCGGAGGTGGCGCATCCGTCTTCTAGCATTGCTGCTGACCTGCTGTGCTGTTGTTCTTCGTCCCGGTCTTATTCTTGACTGGAAACATGTGAACCTTGTCCTGAATTGTCTCCAAAACTACTATTGAAGTTGCACAGCCTGCTAGGTACCTAGTTGAGGCTCTTAGAAACTTGCTCCAAACAAACTCAGACTCCAGCAGGAGATGGCGATGTAACAGCATTCAGTTTTTCTTACAAAGCATGGACACATCAGGGCTGCTGTCGCCTGAATTGTCACACTAAATAGATGTTCACCAGACTATAACACAAATATGTGTCATCTTAGACTATAAAAGCGTTGTTAGCCTTTTCCGTTGCAGCACCAGCTCAAATCAGTGTACACACATGACACATCACGTAAAATGCTCGAAGCACTCCACTCGATAGAGACCTTAAACCAGGTTAAGGAGTAGAAGGCCCATCAGGTACCTTCGTCTTCCTCTTCCTGCCAAGGATGGAAGCCTTTTGCAGCCTCACACCACCAGCACGCCATCTCTTGAAAGCAGCCATCGATTCCCGAGCAGATTCATACACTATGAAAATATAACGAGTAAGGCAGTGCATTGCAGATTTACAGTAATGGTTGGTTCTAATTTGTTGACAATAGCATGAGGACAAGTGTAACAGAAGATGTGTGCTCACCACGAGTTTCTTCTTTGCTAAGGCGCGGAACAAACTTGGGCACTGTCATAATGGAAGAACTGTGGGATTTGCTTAGAACCTCTTTGTACCTACTGGTGAATGCATAGCGCAGGAACAAACCAATGCTCTTATCACTCACCCTGTCAATGTATGAACAAGAAAAAATAAGCAAATATAGATATTTTTTTTATGTTATAGGAGGTTAGGAGTCCACGATTTCAATCAAGAAACCAACAAGAAAAAGGTTACAAGTACATGCAGCAGTCATCTATATGTCTCTGGCTAGGTGCATGGATATCTTCAGTTAAAAATAAAAAAGTAATATAACTATAAAATTGTCTGTACTGATTCTTAATAAAGCGTGGTACTCCTCATAGCATTTCCATTACAAAAGAGTAAAACCCCCAAGTCTAGATCACCCCCTCACCTATGGGGGTTGGACTACGTAACCCCCCAACCTATGTAATGGTCTATATCACCCCCCGAACTTTCCAAAACCGGTCAAATTACCCCTTAAAGAAATTTTGAAAAATCATAGTAAATCACAGAAAAATCATAAAATAGAAAATCCAATTGTGTTGGAATTCAAATGAGTATATATACACAGTGAACATATAATATGATATGCTTTAGTACATTTTTTTGCTGTAGCTTTAAATATATGCTTTTCTTCATAGCTGTAAAAAAAATGTACTGAAGCATATCATATTATATGTTCACTGTGTAGATATACTCATTTGCAGTCCAACACAATTGAATTTTCCATTTTATGATTTTTCTGTGATTTACTATGATTTGTTTCAAAATTGCTTTAAATATATGCTTGTTGGATGAGACAAAGGAAATCTTACTCCAAACCTAGATCATGTCAAGATGATAGTTGGCCCAACTACAAAACTATCTAACTTCCACTGTTCATTGTGAAGTATGAAGCTGATCAGTTTATAGCATGTTAGTTGGTAGGCATAGAGAATTGAATATATTCTGATTAGATAAGATAGAGATTTCATCATTTCTGTTGATCAAAGGTAATTAAAACCAAATTAAATTGGACTGAGTTCAGGGCAGAGTACTTTAGGTTAGAAGCATAAGCTTCTTGTCTCAACCTTTGGCAAATAAGACTATATGACTGCATCTTACTCACAATTCTACAGCGGCATGCTTGGCCATTGAGCTATTCCGAACATAGATGCAGATCGATAACGTCTCCGTTCGCCCTCCCGTGGAGGCTCTGAACTCTTGAGAATTATCTTTCTGCCTGCCCATCCTCGGGGCGCACGACCCCTTTACATAGGCGACTAAATCTCCTTGCTAACAAACCAAATCCCTACCAATCCCGACTGCCAAACTAACAAAAGATTACGATAGTTTGTTGCCTAATTCTAGCCACTACTCGATGCCCCCAAGCTTCTTATTCCAGTGCCTGTATTGCTTGCCAAATATAGAGTCCATAACAAGTGTCTTAACTCTTAAGGCAATGACAATAAATCCATTAACGAATCCCACTTTGTTAATAGAGCATTCAAAAGTTAGGAACTAACACTGAAAGAATGATGCAATGGAGAAGGTTTCCATATGTAGCAGAAAAAAGTAGCACATGTATTCAAATAAGATCAAACTCTACAAAGCAAGAATGTGTATTCTAACAACAATCATATGAAAAGTGTAATTCAAGAATTCAAGATTGTAAAATAAAATGTAAATGGAATAAATTTTGCATATGACTAAAGTAAGGAGAAGACTTACATAGGAACAATCTTGCATCCTAGCTCATAAAAGTATGGGCATCGAACCCTCAAATCAACACAGGCTGCATCAGCTTGGATCTCCTTCCGTGTTCTGCAGCACTATTGCAATTAGCATTCAAATGGAAAAAACTGCAGAACCTTTATTTCGATCATACTCTAGTTTTTAATACCCAAATCCACGCATTCAGAAAAAAACAAACTCTTGATATTGAATATTTGGGGCCAAGTATATGGTTTTCCTTGTCAGGAAGACAAATGTGTTAATTTTTTTAGTTAATTAATGAAAACACATACAGCTTAGGCAAGATGAACCAGAGATACTTTTATAAGTAGATCTTGAGAGGAAATCTGAAATATATATTTTGTACTACAAATACTGTAAGCACTTTTGTACTGTACTGTTGCTCTAAAACTTTCTGCGCCAGTAGCAATTCAATAACAGGCACTGAAGAAACCTACTTCTGTGTGAAGCATGGAGGTGGATTTATTGACACTGCTTGTTCGAGAGACAGCAGCCCGTGCGCAAGCCAGAATGGGAGGTCCACCTTAGCACCCTTCTCTACCTGTACATGAAGAAGACAGATGATTATTTTATGACAAGAGAAGCATCCCTTTATCCATTTGTTGCAGAGAGAACAAAAGGTGTCTGGTATGCGATACTTATCATCCAACCTGCAGCTTCTGTTATGACAAATGCAGAATCCAGGAAAATAATTAAGGAAAAGCTATATTCAGATCAGTTTGAACAAGTTGAAAGAGAACATTACATTGGAAGCCTCTCTGCTAACCATCATTCAACGACCACATAGATTCCAAATCAATTTCAGTAAAGAATCATCAGGACAAAAGAAAATTGTCTAGCATGTGTTGCACAGCACAGGTATACAAAGCATTTAGCAAACAGTCATGAGACAGGGACTTACACAATTGCTTTCAGCCCCAGGATCGAGCAGGCCCACGCCATTTGCCGTCACTTGAAAAACAACTGAAATAGGCTGCAGACGGAGAAGAAATACACTCAGCTCGTCTACACAGGCTGACAGGCATCAATCAAGAAGAGGAAAAATCAGGCCTCCAGCTCCTTACCTCCTCCTCCATGAGTATGTCATCGATGTCGTAGTAGCCAGGCATTTCACCAACTAGACAGATATCAATACTGCTTACTCTTAATCCTGCACCACCAATTTGAATCATGTCAACTGGGCAGAAATTTGGCAAAGCAGCGTGCATGCAACTCGCGGTGGAAACGTCGGCTACTGGCTACGGACAAGTACCTCGATTGGGGAAATTAATCTGAAGCCCCACCTTGCTTCATCCAAGCAAATCCAGAGCCTTACCGGCTACACGCGTGACGGGGGTGTCGGAGCGGAGGCGGACGACGACGCTGGGGTCGTACTCCGTAGACCGTAGGCCGTCGGTCAGAGAGCGGAGTCGGCGGCGGCGGGGCGCGGGACAAATAACAGGCTGGCAGGAGACACAGGGGGTGCTGGGCGGCGGGCGAGGGGCGCAGGCGCACTCGGGGGACGGCGGCGGTGGCCGGCGAGAGGGCGGATCTGGGGAGAGGAGAAGCGGCTGAGAATTGGGAATTGGCTTCGCGGCCTTTCTTCCCGCTTAATCGGTATAGAAGAATACTTCGCGGATGGGCTGGATCTGAGGCGGCGGCCCGGGAAAACGAAATATGAGGCCCAACCAACCTCGGAAACAATCCAGTGGCCTGTGAAAAAGACAAAAAAAAAGTAGTATACCGCCAGTGGATTTTCATAGGTTTGCACCGGATATTTTTCGAAGTTACATTCGTGATGAGGATTTGTTTCGAGAAAACTGCTGCACTCCAAGTTACACAAAACTGCTGCCTCTATTTCAAATTATTATCCATAGCTTACTTTTTCTCGTAACATTTTATCATTGTTTCATTCAAAAAAATATTAAATATTATTTATTTTGTTTGTGACTTACTTTATCATCCCATATACTTTAAATGACTATGTTTTTTATATTTGAACTAAATTTGAATAAAATGAATGGTCAAAAGTTGTACAATGAATAGTAATTTAAAACGGACATAGTACTTTATATTGGCAATGGCATATAGATATAGATATAGTGATAGTGTATATCACTATCCAGTGACCCGAGTTCAAATCTCGATGGGATATAGATATAGATATAGCCTAACAAGCCAAGCCAAGCTATAGCTATGTTGTACCGCCCAAGCTGAGCCACCAAGCTTTCACAAGCCGAGCCGGTTCCACCCCTAAATGCCAAAATGTTATTTTTTTGATAAAATGCTGAAATACTCTTTAAACTATCACAAAGATAAAGAGGGACTGTGAACCCCTCATTTCTAGGTTCTGATAAGTTATTGGACTTTAAAAAAATTCTATCTAGGTGTATTACATCCACTACAACATCCAGTCTATCTAGGTGTATTACAACCACTACAACATCAAGTCAAAAGAAAAATAATCATGAAAAATACACATACATATGATCTACTCCATACCGGATTCATACTCTAGATCTACCATCCACGTGTCATCTGCAATTATATGGGACTCATGTTTCATATATGAACCTGAAAAATTTAGATGATTTCATCACTTCCTACAAAAGACCGGCATATAGACGCTCACAACACACGCACACTCACCCCTACAAGAACAGCATGCAAATCCTGCTCACAATCGTCGCTGCTTGATAATTTCACATTACAAATTGAAAGCATTTCCATCGATTTGCACAGAGGATCTCCCCTTTGGCAATTACAGGGGCTGCAAAGGATGCGACATTAGGATTAGTATTATAGTACAAACGATTAAATAATACAGCTACGGAAAATCTACATCAATGGTCCCATGGTCTAGCGGTTAGGACATTGGACTCTGAATCCAGTAACCCGAGTTCAAGTCTCGGTGGGACCTATTTTTTCATTTTTTTTTTCAATTCTGATTTGATGAAATCAGGTTGACCAGCTCAGAGTCAGAGCTAATACCTCCATTTCTTGAAAAACAAAAAATACCAAAAGCAGCTAGTTCTCTGGAATATGCACTGCTAGTTCTCTGGAATATTCATTGGTCTGAGCTTGAACTATGAAATTCAGCATTTTGATGCCATCTATCTTTCTAGATGGCTCAAACTTACAGAGTGGAGGAAAACCGTGTCAAAATTTACCAAAGCAGATGAGGAAAACCATGTCACCAAAGCAGATGGCATTCTTCATGCAACGATTCTTCAGACTTAAACAGGTGTTGCTTCTAGTGCCTCTTTACCCGTGATGCCTTCTTTGAGTTCTTGAAAGTACACTTCATAGTCCTTTTCTGGAGAGGGGTTTGAAGGGTCAACCACATATGGTTCGCTGAATGGAACAGTGCTCTTTACCTGATCAAAAGAATTGCCACCATCAGCTTTCTCCCTAAGATATATGACAATAAGTTCTGTCCTAATAGTCTTGGAAACAAGTTGCCCAGTTTTAACCTCAAAAGTTTTCCCCACAGCATTTGGGCTTGCCAGAGCTGCTACACAAATGCGGGCGACTTCTTCTCTTGATATCTTTCCCTGAGATGTTGCAAGAAATTTATTCAATCAATCACAGGAAAAGGAAGAGTGCATTGGGATGTCATGGTGATGGTACTTCCGGTACATACTGTGATATTGTCCCCCTGGTCGAATATGAGATCAGCTCCAGCCGGTTCCTCCGTCAATGCACATGGTCGCACAATAGTGTATGGAATACCACTTTCCCTAATTAAATCCTCTCCCTGAAATGCCACCTCAGACGTTATATAAAGGTTTCTACCTTCAAGGTAACCAACATGATCAAAATCCTTCAAAGAATTTACAATCATATAATATGCAAGGGAAATAAGAAGGCCTTTCAACTTCTATAATTTTGAATTACTCCCTCCGTCCTAAAATATAAGACGCGGTCAAACTTGGCACAATCTCCCATACTGACGTTTGACTCTTAATATCTTCAATACTATAATGTTTGTAGCAACAAAATCATAGTTATATAAAAGTACATTTAAATACAAATCTAATGGTATTATTTTTGTTAGATAAAGTTTTTATTATGAAAGATTAACTATAGGTCAAAACTTTTAAAGTTTGAATCTTGAATTACGTGCGCGCCTTATATTGTGGGACGGAGGGAGTATGAGTTTAAGGCAGTGAGCATACCTTCAACTTATAGGTTAAGATGGAGCCAAGCTCTTTGTTCAAGCGAACAGCAGGAGGTTGTGTGCTTAGATCTAGCCCCGGTCTTTCAGGTCTCGTAACTCCTGCAGAACCTACATGAACACTGTGCATAAAAGACAAACAAGCTCAATTAGTCCTGAATAGTTCCAGAAAGAAACTGAAACTGAAGTAGTTATATTTATTCTGTTGTTGAACTGATGTCATCTCCTGAAAACTACCAGATAGACAAACCTTGGAGTGATTGGCTCGTTTATGAATGCTCTAATAGTTGAAAAAGGAAGCTCAAATGGACCTTCAGAAAATGTTGGGTTGATTTTTCCATCATATTCAAACTTGCTAAACATAAGCTACAAAATTATCACATTGATGTTAGATAGATATGTTTACCAAGTGTTCAAAATTCACAAAAGACAAAAAAAGAGATACCTGCAGTGAAGTGATGTTGCTTGCATCAAAGGGTGGAGCATCAGTCATTGTACGAGCACGGAATACAGGATTCAGAGAGGAGAAAGGTACTTTAACCTGATTCAGGAATAAGAACATATCTCTAAGTCACTGAAACAAATATTAAGATATTTACAACATAGTATGACATACACTTTGCCATTCTCCCTTAGTTGTGTCAAAGCTTGCTGTATAGCCAACAGTATCCCACTCATAACTAGTCCGAATAATGAGTTTATACCGTCGCCCATCACCTTTAACTCGTAATTCAATACCATCATATGCTGACAAGTCCTCTGGCACAGTAAAATTCTGCAGTTCGAATAAAATGGTATACTGTTAATAATCAAACATCACTATAAACAGGATTCACCAATGAATAAAGAAATAAAGTTATAAATTACTTGGTGCCTGCAGTTAATAAATTGCTTATGTTGCCAGAAAGAAAATTTCCATTTATTACATGAAACGACATAGGATATAAATGATTATTGCAAATAACATAGCACATAAATAATAATGATATGTCTAGCACTAGCAGTAATTTTCTTTTCCCATAATACATGAAAAGTAATTACCTTTGTCCTTATACTAGTAAACCCGCCATTATTTGAAGTAGATACAATACCTAGATAACGGTGATGCCCAGGTAAGCTTAGAGTAGCAATATTTCAAGCAAATGCAACACCTCTCAAGGTTGGAATAAAAATGAATACCTTTGAACAACCCAGTTGGCCCACCAGTTTCACTTCCTGTTGGTAGGATTTGGAATGTACTTTCACTAACACCACCCATCACAACATCATCAAGAGCTCCCCACACAATCTTTCCAGATAAGTTGCCTACATAAAAATGAGAATATTGTGCTAAGGTTAATGAACTCACCAAGAAAGTAAACAAACACATTAAGATGAAGTAAAACCATCATGATTAGCAAAAAAAAGTGGAGTTGCTTAGGTTTTAATACCAAAGGGAAGTGATATTCTCTTGTACTATGCACTATAGAGACCTTTAGTGAACACAGTAGTGCCAGATGAAATATATGAAATTAAGTTGAATATTTTTAATTTGATCAAGCAGCAAAAAGGTATACCTTTGTGCCCAAATAGAAGTTTTCCTTCACTTAGTCCAACACTGTCCTTTATGGCACTAATCAAGTTTTGCATTCCCATGTACTCTACCATCTCAGGTGAAGGTCCCTTGATCTGATTAGAAAAAACATATGATTTAGTGAATTTGGGTTGTCGTAAAGCAAAAGTTACAATTTTTAGGAGAGAACCAGGTGCTACTTCTTATGCATGAGAAGATGTCTCGATGCGCTACCTCAGGTTCAAAGAACTTGATGCCCTGCATGAATAAGAGACTGAAGTGTCACACCATTGTAGCCAGATGGTAGAGAATGCATAATTTTTTACATCTCATAGGGTATTGCCCATTGGGCATATGACATACTTGTTTGTACTTCTGTCTGTCTGGTGTATCACCTTCCTTTGGCCCTACTATGACAGAGACCGCATTCACTACTTTCTTGATCCCTTTGAAGAGCTTAGGATTGAGTGTATCTTCCTTCGTAACATCTCCTATGATCTGAAGCCAGCAGTAAGCCAGTAACTCTAAATATGAAGTTACAATGACATTGTTCTTTGCAGGTGAGTATTTAACATCATCAATAACAACATGAACCACAGGCAAAGAGATCAGAAGTCACATCATCAGTCAGCATATCTCTTCATAATTAATTTATTTTGACCTTCAAATAACATGTCAGAAATATCAAATATGTACCCAAATTTGGTTGTCATACAATACCTTCCCTTTTCTGCCAACGGACAGGTTTCAACCCCAAGCAACAGTGCCATCAATGCGGTTCCACGTAACTGTTGACCAGTATCAAGTAATGCCAAAAGAAATATTTGGGGAACCTTATTTCTTTTGGCAGTAAAGCTCCCTTTATCTAAATAAAAGTATCGAGTAATGCCATTGGGTTGCTAAACCTCTGTAGCTATGACAATTCAAGATTTTGGTTTGGTTGCTTTGAAGTAGGCGCTAAGCACAGTTGACTGAAACTAAAACCCATAGCATAGCATGTAGAAATTCAACTAAAATAAGTGACCTACCAAATCTATGTCCGGCCCCAACATGCTCCTTGCCTTATCTTCATTTCTAACCTGAAGTTTTTTTTTAAAAAAAGGAATAAATATCATAAGGATTATACAGAAACAATGAACAAATTACAAATGTAAATGTGGAAAGCCAAAATGAGTTTCCTTGAAAGTAGCATACCAATGCTCGAACTGGTAGGCCCTTCTTCCGCAGTATGTCAACCACCCGTCGCCCAACACCCCCAGTGGCTCCAGTGACCAGCACCACATCGGACGATTCCATTTTCTTGGGCGCTTCACTGGAAGCAGGGCCAGTGAAACTGCTAATAATGGATTCGACAAACTACAACCCAAAGCAAAAACATCATCCATACCCCTCAAACTGAATGTGAAACAACAGCAAACAGAAAATGCAAAAGCCAGTGACAAAACCTTGAGAGGGTTTGGGGGGCCGTTGAAGAAGTACAAGGTCTTAACAAATCTGCCGATGTCCCAAGATTGTTGCCCGGCAAAAGCTATTACCTCTCTCCGCGACAACCGTGACGAAGCGCGGCTTGCTGGGTTGTACGTGGTCCGTGGAAACAGTTTGGAACCGAGGAAAAGCACCTTCTTCTGGTCTGTTCTTGTGGAGCAGGCGGTAGTGAACCTCACCTGATGACAAAATAAAAATATTTACATACCATGTTATCAGGATTTCGCACTTGGTATTATCAGGAATTACTGGTTTCAATAAATGGAGGTATTAGCTCTGAGCTGGTCAACCTGATTTCAACAAATCAAAATATAGGGGAAAAAAACATATCATGTTATCAGGATTTCACACTTGGTATTATCAGGAATTACTGGTTTCAATAAATTGAGGTATTAGCTCTGAGCTGATCAACCTGATTTGAACAAATCAAAATATAGGGGAAAAAAAGAAGAAAAATAAGGTCCCACCGATATTTGAACTCGGGTTACTGGATTCAGAGTCCAATGTCCTAACCGCTAGACCATCCCACTAAAGAATAAATAGGTAACCTATTCGTCTAGGGATTTCTTGTGCATCAGCTGTTGATGGCAAATCCCTTGTCAGACGTATGGAGATTTTTTTGAAAATAAGACATATGGAGATTTGGGTTTTGATATATTCGTCGAATGGGTTTCAACAGTGCATCGAGAACCTATACACAGTTACACACTGAAGGAGACGGATCCTCTGCTCTTGTGCTTAAGTGGTCGGGAATGGCCTGAGGTGAAAAACTGAGGCAGGGGAGGGGAGAGAGCGCGCTCACCCGAGGCCTGGCGGCGGGAACGACCGGAGGAGACGAGGCGGCGCAGCAGGAGGAGCAGCTCATCTCGTTCCTTCCCTCTCACCCTGTTGGAGACGAGGCGACGCGCGGCAGCGAGGGGCCAGATGGGAGGGGTGCGTGTTTCTCTCACCACGCCAACGCCATTGGGACTGAGCTGAGGAGGCTGCTGCTCTGCGACTGCGACGATGACGAGGAGGAAGGGGATGCCGCTGGGAAGGGACGGGAGAGGCGCGGACCACACAAATTCCTGCGGTGCGTGCACGTGGTCAGGTGCGCCCACCACGGACGGACGCCTTGAGATTCGTGCGGTCATGGGAAAGTGAGGTCAGTGGGTGGGAGTCACTTGCACGTCTGGGTTGAGATGAGGCGGATCGCTCTCGCTCCATCTCGCCACCGGCGGTGGCGGGCCAGCCCGCGAGCTGTTCGACGAAATGCGCCTCCCCGGCCCGCCCTTCTCGTCCTACTCCTGCAGTGCCACGGCGCGGTACGCTCCCTCCCCGCACACGGCACACGCACCCTTCCTGTTTCCCATCACATTGTTTCGGTGTGTCCTCGTCTTGGTAAGACTTGGCGCTAGTGCGTGCGTACTGCCATTGCCATGGCATGCGGCCTGCTTAAAGCTAATTCAGTTGCTTTTTTTTAGGGCAGTGCTAATTAAGTTGCTTATGTTTTGCTAGATAGCCGTGTTGGTTTGGCTGATCCGTGCCCCCTTTTTTTCTCCTGGTAACTAGCATAAATAACATCGCCTTGAAGATTGCGATTGTTTGAAGGCTATACCTAATGTTGCAATGCCATACAACGAATGACCTGCCCTCGCTTTTCACGTGCTCAAGCACTAGCCGAACCGTATATAGGACAAATGGTATGATTCTACATAACCCACAAATGTTCTGGGACGTATCGTCACCACTTCATCATCGTTATCTGTCAGAGCGCTTGTCGCATTCCTGCTCGTCTAGCTGCTATACAATCTCACCCCTAACACTAACAAAAAGAAGTTCTTGAAAATGATTGCATAGGAGTTCAAAAGTGTATACGGTTTGTGGTGTTATTGAATTGCAGTTGACATTCATGCACCAGTTTTTTTTGGCTCGTTTGGCATAAATAATGTTTTGCAGAAAACGGTTCTACTTCGTCTTGAAATAGGGGGGCAAATATTTTGTGCCCTACCCGCAAAAAAAAAAAAAAATATTTTGTGCCCTATTGGTAAAGCTATACGGTGCCCCTGGACGACCAAATACGGTGTGCTAATTAAAACAAAAAAAGGTTAGGTTGGAACTATCTCTGCTCTTCTTTTATGCTTTTTTGGAAGATTGTGCATCCATAAAACTCCATATGTCATTCACACATTGAAATTGTTAGGAAACACATTTACAAAAACACTGCACACGATAATTGCAACGAAATTGCAAGTAATAGCCTTGTTTTCCTACTTTCCCTATATATAGTGTATCATCTTGCAGCAACTGGCACTGGGGACAAAGGGGATGAAGCATCAAAAATATCGTCTCTGGATGTTGCATCGTAGCCTGAAGTGCTTTCTGTTTCCATATTACCTTCCAAGACCTTCACAACCTGCGACATGGCTGGTCGTTTACCGCAGTCGCGCTGCAAGCACCAGACAGCTAGCTTGATTACTTCTGTCATTTCTGACCCGTGTAACCGGATATCTTCATCCTGATTGCTGACTATATCCAGAACTTGCCCAATCTTGATTTTCTCTTGCAGTATATTAATTAGATTAGCGCTTCCTTCAGGTTGATTGTTTTCCAGGTTTTTCCTCCCACTCACTATTTCAAGCACAACTACACCAAAGCTGTAAATGTCAGCCTTCTCGGTAATTGTTGATGATAGCCATTCTGGTGCTAGGTAACCCCTTGTTCCTCTGATTTTGGTCATCACATGGCTTTGATCCCTGTCAATCAGCTTTGCTAAACCGAAGTCAGAGATCTTTGCATTGAACTTGTCATCAAGGAGGATATTTCCTGGCTTGATATCAAGGTGAGCAATCTTCTGGCGGCATTCTTCATGAAGGTAGGCCAAGCCCTTTGCAATGTCTAGGATAATCTTACACCGAGTTGCCCAACTGAGTGAACCACTTTGGTTCTTTCTGAAGATCCATTTATCCAGTGATCCGTTGCTCATATGCTCATAGACGAGGAGTCTGTGGAATTTGTCAGAGCAGTACCCAATCAATCTGACAAGATTAATATGATGGATGCTACCAATGGTGATGACTTCGGCCATGAATTCTTCCTTGCCATGGCCTATGTCACGCAAGCATTTGACAGCAATCTTGACATTTCCAAGTTTTCCCTCGTAGACTGGCCCGAATCCTCCTTGTCCCAGCTTTTTGCTGAAGTTATTGGTTGCTTCTCTCAGCTGTTTGTAGGAGAACCGTGTGGGCATCCCGGCCACTCCTTTAAACGGGTCGTCCTCTTCCATCCTCTTCACTATTGTTCTTCTGACCAGGAGAATTAGCAGGCAGATGACTGCAAACAGAATAGGAATACCGATGTGGTAAGCAGTCGCATTTATTTTCTTACTTGGTGGCGGTGGTAACATCTGCACCTTGACATATGCAGATAAATTGTATCCAACAACTTCTGGCTGGTAATTCATGAGTGAGAAAATTTTTGGCATTAGAAAGCAGGAACCATTAGAGACATTTTGATGCCGAAAAAAGACTGCCTTGCATGAACAGGTCTTCAAGCATGCCTCCTTGCAGCTTTCTTCATCTGTAGTCCAATTATATGCAAAATTGAAGTATGTGACATTTGGAAGTGCCATAAGCTTATGATATTGGATCAAGTCACAGGAAAGAGGAGTTTCTAAGGAGCAGCCCAGGTTAGGTTGCCGGTCATCCAACTGATGGAAAAGGTTGTCATCAATATTTTCACTTGGGCAACTGCATTGTCCTTGCGAACAGATTCCATATTCTCCGCATACTGTAGGGTATGCACATTCATCAGGATACACATGCAGAACATCAGCAAGAGCTTTCCATGAAATGCCGTTCCATCCATAAACTCTCAGGTGCCCATCATCATCAAGGCTCATGAATTGTGCTGACGACAGCAAAGGCAGAGAGATATCGAAGAACTTGATATCTGTGCTGTTGAACCTAAGAAATGCTGAGAGGCTTCCTTGTAAGAAGGAAATGTAAGCCGTGCTATTCTTCACTTGATCAGAGGATATGTTCATCTTTGATTGCACTATTGCATCAGTAGTATTAAAGCTTTTCTGATAATAGGACTGTGGAGGATCTGCATCAATGAAAGCATAGAGGCCATTGTCCAGCACAGTGAGGTAGAACTGACCTTGAGTACCATTTGTTACCAAGGAAGTGGAATTAAGCGTCTCTCCTTGCCATAGTGACTGCCCAATGAGGAGGGTGTCAGTTGGTTGCGCAAATGATTCCCACACCGTCTTCCCCATCACATCGAAGAGAATCAGATTCCCCGTGTCAGCAAGATTCATGCCGACAACAGGGCTTCCTGTTGTATTCGTGTACCACACTAACGAACCATCGGAGTCTCTGAGAATGAGATTTCCGTCCTTGGTAAACTGCACTGATGCATTCTCCTTCACAGGACGATACCTGTTAGCTGTCCACACGACCCTTGGTGTGTCTGTGGCATTGAAGGCAGGGTTGCTTGGATCACCAATGGACATGAAGAAGACTGCAAACAGGAAGACATTGCAGGGAGCCATGCAGATGAAGCCGCAGCCAAAGGATGGACCAAACCCGGCAGGCTTCTGCCTGACAAGAATGGTTCTGATCGTGGAACCATCGGCATATTTTGCATTGTAAGGGATAGTAGCTTCATTGTTGGTCCAAAGAGAAGGAAGGTTGGCAATGGGGCTAGGGTAATCAATGGACCAAGCTTGGGAGAATGGAATGGACAGCATGAATAGGAGTAGCAAGCTTTCAACCCCAGGCATGACTGGTTTCTGAGTTCTTGGACTGGACATGGAGATCTCTGCAGATCGTATGATCTTTTGGTCTGGACAATTGGAAGTTGAAGAGGTAACCTCGGAGAGAAATGAGGGGAGGAGACATGGAGTTTAGAGCTTGTCTGGAGGGAAAATTCAGCAGAGACAAGCGTCCTTGTATCGGATTAAAGAATTGGACAAGGGGAGTAGTGGAGACTTAGTGGCATACAAGTCCTTGAAAAAAGCTCACATTAAGTACACTGGAAACAAAACTCTGATGGCTGTTGGCATCAGGATTCTGATGACGTAGTTCATGGCATTGTGCCAGTTCCAACACCATTGGTCCTTGTTCTGCATCCAGTTACTGAAGTTTGGACATTCAATCATGAAATTTGCTATCTGCAAACATGCTATGCAGCTGGTGCCTATCATTAGAGGGCAAAAACTGGGATCCAGCAATCAGGTGAACTTGGATTATCTAGTTTAGACTTATCCCGGTTATCGGAAGTTGTCATGTAGAGCACTACCTCTCTATGAAATAATGAAGTCATGTAGAGCACTCATGCAAAATCAACTTCCTCACCGACATAAGTGGCACGATCAGTGTTGGACCAGGGGTGAGAGTTGACCTCTTTTATGATCTATCATGTTAATGTAGTATCTGTATATTTTAACAGGAAATTGGGTCAGCAAAGGTCTACTGCAAGCAATTTTAGTGACCCTTCACCTGGTTCTGTATCTTCATTCTGTCTCTGGAGTTCCCTTAATGGACACGAATGATTTTCTTTTGTGACGTACTTGATGAAGTTTTTGATTACTTGTGATGGAAAAAGGAAGTCTTAGCGTAGTTTGACCTAAAAATTCATATTTCCGGTGTCACGACTAGATTGCTTCGATGAGCTGGAAAGAAATAGAATTAGTAGTTTGCATTCAGTTTCCATGAGAACAAGCGACAAATGCGACTTTCTTAGCTAAAGTCTTTGTTTTTGCAGTTACCTCTGAATGTTTGCAAAAATCACACTTTCGAGGACAGAAACCAAACCAGTTCCCCGGTATGGACGTAATGTAAGCATGTATTCTTCGAGAATGCATTCACGTGTCTGTGCTTTGACAGTATCTATTAGTCTTTAAACATGAAAGTATCACCCAGGAACTAAGGCCTCGTTTAGTTTCCAACTTTAACAGACTTTATCATAAATGCGTCACTGTAGCATTTCGTTTGTATTCGTGAATAATTGTCCAAAGTCCAAACATTGATTAATTAGACTCAAAATATTCGTCTCGCAAAGTACAACAAAACTGTGCAATTAGTTTTTGATTTTATCTACATTTAGTAGTACATGTATGTGCCGACATTTTGATGCGATGAAAATCTTCTTTTTTATAGTAGAATTTGGGGTGGAATTTAGGAACTAAGGCCTAAAATCAGTTCCATCCTAACCTGGAACTAGACCAGAACGAACTACTAGTTGGTTTGAAGACAGTGACAGGTAGTTAGTGACCTGAGCTCGTGAGAACCACAGAATCAATCTTGGAGCAGTTCCGTTTTTCCTGATACGTATCTTGCAGGTCCATGATCAGGCTGCTCCGGCACATCCACATCAGCTTCAGAAAGGAAACCATACACCCAGCTTCCTACAGTCAAGGGCCAGTCCAGCTCAAAACCTGACAAAGAATCATCGACTGGAAACCTCCATCACATGGCGACTGGCATCGAGACATGATCCAGGTGTGGACAAGTCTGGCAACCTTGTAGACCTGGCCTGGTTGAAACAGAAACTGGACAGAGCTCCGGCGTAGAGCCTTTTTTGCCCCCCCCCCCCCCCCCCAGTTTCAATGCAGAAAGCTGCAGAGGGGCACACGTTTCGTTTAGAAATGAGGTTACCGGGAAGACCAGAACGAACTGGGAGGCTTCTACTCAAACAAGAGAATTGTTGCGACACCTTTTGTTTGTTTGACAAAAATGATTGGCTGGTGATTCATATATCCATGAATTCTGGAAAGGTCTTCTGAACTTTCTAAACGGCTACTAAAAGGTTGGCATTTGCATCCGAAATGTTTCACTGAATTTAATTTGCTAAACAAAAAGAAAGTTTAAGTGGGCAGAAATGCCATGCTGGAAAGAAGTTGCTGCACAACATAACCGAATCTTTCGTTGGGGCCAGAATCAAGTACTGAAAGGGCATGATGGATGGTTCAGCCTAACTAGGATGTTTCTCCAAATAATTCTGTCTGTAATATCGTCATCATGATATGATCTACTTGTCCGGTGGTTGCAACATGCAAACAGACAGCATCTGAAATTGATGTGGGCAAATCTCCATCTGGGAGCACAATATTCCACACGGTTTCTCATGAACAACATTCACAGCTGCAGAATGGAAGGCTGTGGGCCGCCTGAAATATGCAGTCCATACATAACCAGTGGTTATATGTGAACGTCAAGGGTTACCATCGGTAGGGTCAGAATCAGATGCCTTCTTCCCAACCTGCTTACCTGCAGCGGTTCTTGCTGGAGGCGCCTCCCTTCTGCAGGTCCTGGCAAGCACTCTTCCATTCAAACTTTTGTGTGAACCCTGCAAGTTGAAAGCTTTGTTCGTCTGTATTGCAAGTTGCAAGTTGAAAGCTTTGTTCCTGGCAATCCTTTTTTTTTCCTTAAGCCAGGTCCTTTCCATAGTTCAGCAACAGATTGTGTTGCACGCATATATACATCACTCTAACAGAATCTTCAGATATTATCTTTCTGGAGGAGAATCGATGCTGATCAGAGCTCAATTTTTTGCCCGAAAAGGTTGTTTGGCGCCTATTCCATCTCCTACGCTAGAACCAGCACCAGTTCTTTTCCCCCCCAATCAAAAGCAAGACAAGTATATGTTCAAGATGTGTTTGCAATAATTCATCCTCTGTTCTATTACAAATTCATCAGTGAAATGATACATCATTTCTTTCCAATGCTGCCTCAAATTAAACTACTAAATATGCGAACAGTTTACAACAGGTAGCATACATATTCGGTGTTTTGAAACTGAAACAAAAAATAAATAATTTCCAAGCTTGCCAAGGAAACATCAAGCTGGAGTTCTACCTGTAAATCTATATCTGCACAGTTATTCACAACCACATACACACAGGCACATCTGATATATTTGATTCTTTGGATTAAATTTGTATACCTTCATTTGAACATGAAATGAAAGAATTTTGGGGACAAAACTCACCAAATGTGACAATTATGTGGGCTTTGGAATGGAAACTCTATCCACCTAGGGCACAGGCACTGAAATTGACACAGGGTTTGACAACTCCCCGCTGCCGAAGCTTGCAGCACGCCTCAATGTGCTGTTCCCTACCAATGAATGATCAACCACAGTCAAGGTACTTCCTAGTGCCAAAGCCGATGGCATTTGGCTTCTCTGGCACATCTTGACAATCAAGCTTGCTTTTTTCTTGGCACGCTTTGTGCCTGTGAGCGTGATGTTCTGTATTACTGTGTTCAATCCAGGTATCTTTGCCACTCGCTGTGCCAATGATGATCCACCTCTACGGCATATCTCATACAAAGCTGATACTGCATTTTCCTTGCCCTTTGGAGTTCCCCGCCTCATTAATCCAACAAGGCTAGTGATCACAGTTTCAGAACTCCCAACAAGATGCACAATGGTAGGCTGTTTCATCAGCAGAGCCAGGGCGCCAGCAGCTTCCTCTGACACGGTGTCGTTCCTTAATGACTCGATTAAAGCAACAACTGCAGATGACTCAAGCATCCGACCTGAGCTTTCTGGGTGTGTTGAGAGGTTGAAAAGTGCCATCACTGCATCTTTCTTCCCCCTTGGTGTCCCTTTGGTCAGCATCGAGGCAAGCTCCTCCACTGCACCTGGTTCATTCATGATCTTCTTCTTGTAATCATGGACCACAGATAAACTGAAGAGAGTTGCTGCAGCATTCTCCTTGGCCTCTGTAGTCCACCCATTCTTCAACACACTGACGATAAGCCGCAGGCAACCCTCTTGTTCCATAATCCGCGTCTTGTTCGGCTCATAAATCGACAGATTGAGCAGTGCAGTTACAGCGTTCTCCTGTGCCATCCAATCCGGCGACAACAGCAACCTGCATAGCAGTGGGATTGCACCCAACTCGGCGATGAATGCCCGGTTCTGCTTCCCGGTCTTTGCCAGCAGCCGGATTTCCCTAGCTGCAACCGGCTTTGCGCTATCGGATCCCTCCACCAGCATACTGACCAAAATCCTTGCAGTGGCCTTGTTTGCCTCAATTGCTGCCTTGCTGCTGCACGATGCAGCAAAACATTCGATTATGCCCTCGTTGCTCTCTGCCGAATCAAACTGAAAGCCATGCACTCCACACCACTGTGAAATCAAGCTGCGGAGCGCCCGGTTTGGCACAAGCCGGTTGTCGGCGAGGGCCTGGCCAGAGTTGGGGCAGGTGGAATGGCCCTCCTCGATCCACTGTATGATCGACGGCCGGTCATACGTCTGCCCGGTGGAGACCACCACGGGGTCGCGCATCAAATCCAACGAAATCGGGCACGAGAACTCCTTGGGCACAGAGAAGGAGCTGTCGTCGCTGCAGCTCCACGAGAGCAGCCGCTGCCTGTCGCCCGGCGAGGGCCAAACGCGCGACCCCTTTGTGCTGCCGGGGTCGAAGAGGGAGAAGAGGCAGTACCGGAGCAAGGCGACGATGCCACCGACGAGGGGGAGGTCGGTGTCCTCCTCTGGGCTGAGGATTTGCTCCTCCAGGTACTCGATTTCAGCGCGGCAAGAGGCGGCGTCCGAGATGCCGATTTGGGCGAGGAGGGATTGGAGCTTGGAGGGGTCGGGCGGCTGGCCGATCTCGAAGTGGCGCAGCGCGGCGAGGAGGCGGTCCCGGAGCGCGGCCTCGGCGGGGTCGTGGTACTGGCCCGGCGCGCGCCGGCGGCAGCAGGTGCGGAGCAGGTGGAGGTGCTCGGCCGCGTCCGGCGACAGGCCGAGCGAGGCGGCGGGTAGGACGTCGAGGACGACGGCGAGCTCGGCGTCGAGGTCCCGGAAGGAGGCTGCGAGGTGGCCCCCCCTGAGCAGCGCCCACGCGCGGCCGGCGGAGGCGACGTAGGAGATGAGCAGGTCGGCGCGGAAGAGCACGACGTAGAGCTCCCGGAAGCAGAGGTTGGCGGCGTCGGGGAACGCCGCCTGCTCCTGGTCGGCGAGGGCGAGGAGGAGCGAGTCGAGGAGCGCGGAGAGCAGCGCGAGCCTCCGCGCGAGCGCGTCGAGGTTCCGGCGCTGCGACGGCGGGCGCGGGCCCGCCAGCAGGTCCGCCGCGAGGGACGCGAGCGCGCGGAGCAGCGGCGCGCCCGACAGCCCCGTGGGCGCGAAGAAGGCGCCAGCCAGCGGGGGCCGCCGCCGCTGCCGCGGCGGCGGGCGGCGGAGGAGGAACTCGACCGGCGACGAGGCCGACGCTGCCGGCGCGGCGGCCATGGGCGACGATGAAGGGCACCAGCAGTAGGGGGCGCCCCCAGGCCCCGCTCTCTCGCTGGCTCGGAGGAATCGATTGATCCCCTCCCGGGTTCCTTTGACCGGAGCGGCCCCCGCTCCGCTCCCCCGCCTGACGAGGGCGAGGCGGGGTAGGCGATCGATTGGGGGGCGTTAGGTTAGGTGGGGGGAACGGACGGGCGGCGGCGACGCGGAAATGGACGCGGCGCTCCGCGTAGGAGGCAACCACCGGTGACGTCGCGTTGCGCGGGCCGCTGGGGGACGGGGATGGGGAAGGAGCGGCCGGCCGCGGGGAAGGGCGGAGAAGGCGAGGAGGGGGAGGCGGGCGGCGGGGAGGGGGAGGAGGCCGCCCCGACCCGACCACGGCTTTCGTCTTCTAGAGGTGGGCGGTGGGGCCCGCGGCGCCAGCGGCTGACATGTCAACCTTCCTCGCTTCGGGTGTTTCGCTTCGCTTCGGCTTTCATTGGGATCCACGGTTTTCTTTCCCATTTTTATGATTTCTTCCTTCGGTTTCTCTTTTTTTTATTTATTTTTTTTGTTCAGCGGCGCCGTTGTACTTGTGACTTGCGCGGGTGTAGCGCTACGAGTACTATTGGGTAGAGTAGGCTGGTTCTGAGGTCTGGCCCCACCTGACGTGGTGGGCCCACGCTGCAGGGCCTGGCTCTCCCGACATGCACAGTAGTTACTCTCTCTCTTTTTTTTAACATTGTCGCTAAACTCCATGATACTAGAAAGAAAAGGGATTTCCGTGTGATTTCTTATTCGTTTTTTTTGAAACTCTTCCTCTGAAATGTTATTCTAGGGTATCACTGGATTATTGCGGATGCGAGGGAAACATCGGCTTCGTGGACAACGAACGATGGTAATCAATGTGACGGTAACATTATTCGTGGACGGAACCTGTCCATAACAATTTTTTTTAAAAAAAAGAATTTTCTTTACCGTTCATGCATATTGCTAACAATCAATTCGAGAGGACGGTATTTTTCTCCCCCCAAACATTCTCCTTTAGTGTACCACAAGCTGAAGTCGATAGTGGCGTCGAGTTTCGTTGCCACGCCACAAAACAGTTCACGCCATATACAAAATCCCATTTTCCCTTACCACTCGCTAGTCACCCAAAACTCGGGGTTAGGCTATCTTCAATGAGTGATCTGAACGAAGACTCAAATTCAAAATGGATCTCTTTTAGCCTCCAACACAGTACCCATACATAAAATGATTTTTAAGAGAGAACCTAAATCTGGGTATCTCTATTCGTGACCCATTCGCGGAAAGGATTCTCTTTTGAGTCTTTTGTTGAAGAAATGAGTTTACGGGTCACAGACCTTTTTACCGTAGGCAACATAAAGTGGTAAATGGGTGCGTTTAGTTCCTTGAATAGATGGTGAAAAGGGGTGAAAAGTCACATAGGACACTAGCGCACTGTAGCACTTTTCGTTTGTTTGTGGTAAACATTGTCCTACCATAACTTAACTAGGCTTAAAAGATTCGTCTCGTCGTATACATCAAAACCATGCAACTAGTTTTTTTATTTAACCACGTTTAGTGCTTCATGCATGAGGAGAGAAATTTGATGTGATTTGACGTGACATGTGAATAGTAAAGTCTATAGAGAGAAAGTTTGGAAAATAAACACAGACTATGAGTCTCTGTCTCCATTGTTGGAGACAGTCTTATAACTCCCAAGCTCCAGCTCCTACATGGAAATAGCTTGTCCCCGTGGAAAAACTGGGGGCGATCAAGGAGGGCATCGGCATGAGACCGGAGGCACGTGGTAATCCAACACTGGGTACCCCATGTTAGAGAGACTAGAGCTATTTGATTTATGTAATATCGGACGTATTGTAAACCTAAATTTCTCCGCTTTTTTTCTTAAATGAATAGCAGCGCTCTAGGTAAAAAAAAAAAGTAGGGGCCGCAACGGCGACCCTTATTCCTCCTAGTCCTATAGCCCCATAGCCAATGCCCAACAGGTAGTACTGTACTCGAACAGGGAGGGGCAAAGCAGTCAAAGTACACGGCCCGTTTGAAAATCCGGCGTAGGGCTGCATGGTACCGTACCGTCGGCGTGAGTAGGCATTTTCAAAGGGTCGGGAAATCCTAGGGATGCGTGCCTTTGGTTTCGGGACACGAGGAAAGTCAACGGCCACGCACGCAGAGAGGCAGGCCGGGCGGGGAGGAAAACGACCTGGGCCTGCGCGGTGGCAGAGGCAGGCGTCGCGTCGCCCACCTCATCCGTGTGGGCCTCTGCGTCGCCCTCCGCGGGCGTCGTCGCTGCTGGTACTGCACGCCCACCGCGAGTATTTCTGGAAAACCGTCACTGCCGGTTTACGAAGAAAATACAATTTGATGCCTCGATTCGGCGAGGCGGCCTCAATTTTCCCCCCACCGAGTAAGTTGGCGGCCTAAAATTAACTTTAAGTCTAACTCGTGACGCGCTTGCACAGCGCTCGCCGTTCAGAAGTGTCTCGGGGTTGTTGGCCCAAGATCACCGGCGCCCGTACGAGGGGTGGTCAGGGCGATTGGTCCGATGGCAGTGATGTCGCCGAGTGGAGGGCCAGGCGACGAAGGCGCCGTCGGCCGGGACGGTGGCGATCGTAAGTGGACGGCGCCGACGACGGGAGGTGAGGAGGACGATGGAAGCCGAGGGGCGCTGGGGGAGTGCCAAGCTCAACGCGGGTGGCGGCAGAGGAGACGAAGCGTCACTGGAGCCGAGCGGCGGAGGCGGCGGCGGGGACGGCGGATGGACGGGTTCGCGTGGATCATGTTGGTTAGCGGCGGCGGATCGACGAGCTCGTGCGGGTCGTGTTGGTGAGCGGCGGCGAAGATGGCGGGGCGCCGTCAAAGCCGGGCGGCGGCGACGACGGGTTTACGTAGGCCGTGTTGGTGACCGGCGGCGGAGACGACGAGGCGCCACCGAAGCCGGGCGGTGGAGGAGGCGATGGGCGCACTGGAAGAGAAAGACAACCGTTGTAGCGGCGGGTCGCGCGTTTCCCTTCCGCGTGATGGTCACACGTTAGCCGAGTTCAAACTTAAATATCTTGAGTCTTAAATTTTGGCATGCCGATGCAAGGCGCAACTTTGGAATCGCAAAAAAGTGAAACCTAAACTTAAACCTCTTTTTTTTTTGTTCTTGTGGAGTGCTGGCTCATGTTGTTTGTCGTAATGGAGTTTTCTTCCATGGAGGATACTTTAGCTTCGCTCAATATCTTGTTTGTGCGATCTTAGGGTGTGTTTGGTTGGGCTGTGGCTTTTGAAAAAGCTACTGTGAGCTATGGGTTGTGGAAAAAGCAGTTGTAGAAAAGCTACTATAGAAAAAGCAGAAGACCGTTTGGTTGGAGCGGCAGTGAACTGCTACGGAATAAAATAACGATAATATCCTTTCTCTATTATATTTTTCTTTCCTATTCTATTTATTATTTCTCTTTATTTCCCGTTCTCTCTCCTCCTCGTCCTCTCTTTTTCACACGCAAGCCCGACGCAGCGCCGCTAGCTTTTTGCTGGCCGTCCTTGCTTGTTGATCGCCGCCGACGCATGCAGCGCCGCTAGTTGCCACCGCCCCCGTGCGTGCTAGCTGCCACTTGACGCCGCTCACGGTGGCCGCGCTTGCCCCCACGCGCTGTTGTTCCACATGCATCGCCCGCCTACCGCCGCCGTTGTGCTGCTGCTGGTGTCGTCCGCCGCAGCTGCACGGTGTCCTGGGCGTCGCCGGCCGCGGCTCGCCGGAGCAGGCGACGGGGCCGGGCGCAGCGGCCTCGGGAGTGGAGGAGGGGCGCCGAGTATGGCGGAGGGGCTCGTCGCCAGCCGCCATAGCCATCCTTTTTTCCCACCGCAAGAACAGACCCATACTGCGTCACCACGCCGACCGATTCGCCGTCGTGAAGCTGGCGTCGGCTGATTCCTCTCGCACACCGCGTCGCAACAACCTCCCGAGCCACCCCAATCACTTCTCCTCCGACTCCATCAACCACAACACCACCACCGGACCTCCCCTATTCCACCACCGGACCTCCCCTATTCCACCACCGAGCTCGTCGTCGCCTCGAGCTTGATTCCACGAGCGTTGCTGCCTCCCCTATTAATTCCTTGCATCCACAGCTCCACCATCACCTAATACACGCTCCCCGCTCCTCAATTTCGGATCTCAACGCCGGCGAGGTCGATCTCATCGCTTTTTCTGCCCGCCAGCCATCGTACCATCCTCTCGGTGCGCGTCCTTTGGGTGAGGAGGAGAGAGGGGGACGCCGCATCCGCCGTCGGGGCCTAGGAGCGGTGGCCGGAGATCTCCCGCGGCCAGCGAGGCTTGCGCGCGGTGGAGCTCGCCGTGGTCGGCCGGCGGTGCTAGGAACGGCTGCAGCGGAGGCGAGCTTACGGGGCGCTGACGGAAGCGAGCGAACGGGAGACGGGAAAAATAGGACAGATGAATCGTTTTTCTGCGTAACCGATGGCATGATGGGTAATTTTAGGACCCAAAAGCACATAAAAGTAGGGTCTGAGCTGCTTTCAAACTTGTATTAGGTAAAAGCTGTTTTTGGCTGCGACTTTGAATGACAGTCAACCCTTTTTGTTGGGCTTTTGGCTTTTTTGAAAGCAAAAGCAGGTTGGAAGCCCAACCAAAAACACCCCTAATTGATTGGTTTTCAATTTGTTTCAAACATATTTTATTCCTTTCAATTAGAGGTTTGTATAGCTAGCCCCGCTTACTAGTTGGCTTGCCGATTCTCGAGGAAAACACAATTTGATGACCAGACTCGGCAATGCAACCTCATTTTTTTTTAAGAATTGCAACCTCATTTTCCCGTGAATACATACAAGCAAGTTGGTGGCCCAAACTTAAATCTCTGAAGCCTTGAAAGTTTGACATGGAGGATGACGCAACGGCGCTAATCTGAAATGCCGAAAGCGAAACCTGAACCTGCGGCAGTTAGGCATCAGAGGAGGCCATGAAAGTGAATGCTGAAAGCAAAACCTAATCTTGGGGGGAAAATGGAAAACATAAAAGACGGGTGAAAATACAACTACAACACCCAACGAAAGGTGTACAAATGGCACCCTATTTTGAGGACTGAAGCATGCATGAGCATGAAGATATAAATCAGCAAATGCTTAAAAAAAAGATATAAATCAGCAAATGCATTGGATCCGGGCCTGTGCTAGCTGCAGCTCCCCGTGGAGTCAGGGGTGGTGCTATGGCCCATGTCGCCCACGGTCAGCTCTCTCTCTCTCTCTCTGTTGCAAAAATCTCAACTCCTTTCTGCAAAAGGAAAAGAGCTGAAGGCACTCAACGCGAAAAGAGGTAGGCAGGGCTTGGATCCCATTTCATTTCAGGCTTTGTGCTACGGCGTGCGTTATCTAGCTGTGGCAGAACCCTTTGTCCCTGGCCGGCACCATCGGATGCTGAGTGGTGCCTCGGTCGGCCACAGCGCCGACGCAAGACGCCACGAGCGTTTCCACGCGCCCGCTACCCTCCAAGAGCCTTTGCGTTGTGAATATTCTACTCACACGGATACTTTACATTTTTTATAAACATATATACAAAATCCTGGCGTTGTAATACTGTGTTTCGAGACAAAACCACTCGAACGCTTTTTACGGTTTTAGCAAATATGCCCGTGCGTTGCAACGGAAAGAAAACTATACACGTGTC
This sequence comes from Echinochloa phyllopogon, assembly GCA_033239725.1. Taxonomy (NCBI): domain Eukaryota; kingdom Viridiplantae; phylum Streptophyta; class Magnoliopsida; order Poales; family Poaceae; genus Echinochloa; species Echinochloa phyllopogon. The sequence goes on along the minus strand of BTCW01000010.1, from coordinate 10,282,194 downwards.
AGCCTAATAACCATGTTCTAAGACCCCCACTCAAGCTGTTTGCCCGTGTCAGCTGGGTCAAGACCGTGATGCCCGTGTTGAAGAACCATACTGTAGCGCGTGAAACCAAGGGAACCAGTGCCTATGCACGCAGCCCAGCTAGCCAAAATGCATGCGAGGCAATCAACACGAGCAGGAAAATCATTGGGAGTGTTTTTCTTTTGGTTTTACCGGTTGTGGTAAGGCCATGCTTTTTCTTTCTAGGTTTCACGTAACGACGGGGCTTTCCGGTTTTGACGGGTTTTTTCTCTTGAGATTTTGAGGTCGGCGCGAATTAGGAAACGACCGACGAAATTGAGGGGCAGAAGCAATACTATCTGCTTTAGAATTAGAAATAGAATAGATTACGTAAAGATACATTATATTTTTTTAAAAATACAACACAAAGGATGGTGGGTTGGTTTCTATAAATATTAGGGTTTTTTTGTAAAATTATGACATACCGCGGAAGCAATCCTTCTTTGCCGGTTGTGGTAAGGCCATGCTTTTTTTTTTCTAGGTTTCACGTAACGACGAGACTTTCCGGTTTTGACGGGTTTTTTTCTCGGGATTTTGAGGTCGACGGCGAATTAGGAAACGACCGACGAAATTGAGGGGCAGAAGCAATACTACCTGCTTTAGAATTAGAAATAGAATAGATTAGGTAAAGATACATTATATTTTTTTAAAAATACAACACAAAGGATGGTGGGTTGGTTTCTATAAATATTAGGGTTTTTTTTGTAAAATTATGACATACCGCGGAAGCAATCCTTCTTTGCCGGTTGTGGTAAGGCCATGCTTTTTTTTCTAGGTTTCACGTAACGACGGGGCTTTTCGGTTTTGACGGGTTTTTTCTCTCGGGATTTTGAGGTCAGCGCGAATTAGGAAACGACCGACGAAATTGAGGGGCAGAAGCAATACTACCTGATTTAGAATTAGAAATAGAATAGATTAGGTAAAGATACATTATGTTTTTTTTAAAAAATACAACACAAAGGATGGTGGGTTGATTTCTATAAATATTAGGGGTTTTTTGTAAAATTATGACATACCGCGGAAACAATCCTTGCTTTATAATTAGGTAGAGATGTATTTATTATGATGAAGACATTGGTAGGTCTTCCAGCCGAGCATCTCAAAGAGACTCTTTATTTGTCTTTCTTTGACTAAAAAAATCCTCAAAAAATACGCATCTAATAGCTAATCTATCCAGCTCGTCATCCATCTAGGCTCGTTGTCCACTCGTCCTCCCTCACCTTTTTACGCGTGCGTCGCCCGCTCGCTATCCCCTCGTTGCCGTATCCTCTCGTTGCCGCGGCGATTTCTCCGCTCCCACGCCCCGCCTCCCCTTCCCGCGCATACAGAGCGGAGGAGTCCAGAAAAAAGATGACGCGGACCCAAATTTAAATATAAAGCCCACATCCCATTGAATTAGGGGGGTTTTCTATTTTTATAAATGGGCTACAATCTCAATATTTGCCTAACAAATAGAGAGTCTTTTGGAGATACTCATAGTCTATTTAAGTGCACTTTGTTTTTTTCTTAGTGGTAGACAATGCGTTCGTGGATACTCTGATATTTTTTCTATTTTTAAGGGAAATCGGTCTCGTCACACATATTACATTTAATCAACCAGCATTGGTTAGAAGAAGTTTTATACTCTCGCTATCGCTTTCGTTGACGGGTCTTCGGATTAATAAATACGTTATTGAGGTGTGCACTCAGTTACGTGGCTTAATCAATTGCAATTCCATGACTAGAAAAAGGCCGGGGTTGCTGTACGTGTTCAAGCCCGTTCATTCATGTCAGGAAGTCCTCCAAACCGATCGTACTCAAACTACTCGTGTACATGATAGAGCGTCAAAGTCCAAACGTCAGGTAGCAACTGCATCAATGAATTCTCTACTGAGTGATTGAATTTGTGGTCGAACTGATCGATCTGGAAGCGTGCTGCGTGTATTGCACACAGCATATATCTCCATATATGTATATGTATATAATAATATGTGCGCGGTTTAACTGTTCAACGCATTGCTATTTGCTAAGCAACATACTGCAAGGATGTGAGACTGGATGGCTTTGACGTGACATGCCATGGAACAGTTCCCTTTTTCCATGGTCAATTATGCAGGCGGCACACGAGGAAATCGTCTCCAAGGGTACGACGAGAACGAGAATTAGATGGTAATATCATGTATTTCCTCTGAAATTCAATATTTTCTAATTATCTACGTCTTGATGAGTCTAACAAAATGACGTGCACTTTTGACGATTTTTGGTCATATTTTGAAATCTCTCATTCGTACGTTTCAAATAATTTGAACGTGTACCATTTTGCTCCATGTGGCTTTTGCTATAGCAGAAGGTAGGTGTGGAAATATAGATCCTAAAATACCCAAATTTGAATATGCTAAAACATAAATATGGATATTCATATCTGTTTGTCACTATTTTTCTCTATCCAAATCCAGATTTGTATCCGGAATAGGTGTGTATCAGTAGATAACAAGCTTTTCGCATTTCGTATAAGACCCTCGCTATAAATATAATATTATGTTGTAGTTTCAAATTGATATATTTATTAATGCAAATTATTTTTAAACAACATAGTCTATTTATTCACTAATTTAAATTATTTTTATGTATCATATTTGTTTATTTATTGATGTGTATTGTATTTATGTACCATATTATTTATTTACTTATTGGTGTATATCATTTTCCTATATTTTATCTATTAAATTTTAACATATTTATTCAAATATTTACTTATTTTGTATATGTTTTTATTGTTGACATATTTGATTATTGAAAAATTATTAATAATATTTTATTTTTGCCAAACAATCTTTGTTTGCATTTTTTATGTAGTCAATACTTCAATCTATACTTGCATAATGATTGTGTTATTCTAAAACCATCAATGAAACCTACCACGCGTTTGGATGTTGGCATTCAGACCTAGTGTGGGATCCTAAACCCGACAATCCACTAGGGAGTACTCGAGTGGTAGATTTGTAGGAGGGGATTCGCCGAGTTGAGTAGCTTGATGGTGACACAGGAGACACGATTTAGATAGGTTCAGGCTACCCGGAGGTATAATACCCTACGTCCTGTGTCGGTGGTGGTTTGTATTGCTGGAACTCGACCGAGCTTCAGAAAGCAGGGGCAGGCATATGGTTACAATGAATGGCGATCTCCCTAATGGGGTTGCCCTAGACCGCCTTATATAGGGTGACGAGCTAGGGTTTACAAGTCGGTTTAAATCTAAACCTTCTAGATTACAACACAGAATCTTATCCGACTAGGTTTCCGCTGATATCCCGAAATATCCGGAGTGCAGCCTGCCGCACCTTCACCAAACTTGTCCATCAAGTCGAGGATTCCTTGTGGGCCGCCTAAGGGTCGGCCCACAACCTCGTCAGGCATGGGCCCAGGTCGACGCCAGTCTCCTCTGATAGTGGGCCCAGTAGTACCCGTATCTTACACCTAGAATCTAGCATTGGCATTGAGCAACCTCTAATTCCATTGTTTGCATGGCCTAGATATTTGCTCATGGAGTCGTGTTACAATGTCACAAAAGATTTTACATGTAAGCGTGGTCCTGCCCACAATACCGAGCTCTCTTGCTCTGAATTCAGGTGAATCGCCCGCTTCCCCCCCCTCCCTAGCTCTCTCTCCACGTACCGTTTCATTCACCCTCGAGAAAAAAAACAAAAGGAGGCACTACCAACCCACCTCTGGAGGAGAACGGACGTGAGGCGACTATAAGAGGACGATGCCAACGCAGGTTCTCTGTCCCCCTTCTTCCTCCTCATCCTCTCGCATCTTCGGCCATACTCTGCCATCTCCCCTGTCCATGTCGGTCCACCTCGCCCCAATCTTCCCTGCTTGCCCCCACCTCCTCTTGCACGACGATGCACACCGACGGCATCCTATATTCCTATTTGCCAACTCGGCCAATCCCTTGTCCGTGCAAGCCTATGACGCCTCTCTATAGCCATAAAAGCACGACATTCATCTTCGGCTCTTAGATTTGCATCGTGGACAATGTATTCAATCATCACGTCTCGACTTCGACAACAAGCGAGCTTAATGGGAGCAAGTTTGTCTTCACCTTCACTATGGATTTTGGATGTGTTCGTCGTGTTGGATCGGATCGGTGAACTTTGCATTGGTATCAATCCAAGCAACTCGATGTGTCTGTTCGACAAGTCCTAGTCGGAACGGTGGATGGACTCAATTCGCATTGCAGCAACCAATTCTATTATTCGACATCTGGCGCCCACCGTGGGGCTCGAACCCACGACACAATGTATATGTTAGTGTGGAAGAAAATGTGGCTATGTTCTTACTAGTAGTTGGACATGGATTACGAATAAGGTTGTTGTCTATCAGCTGTCACTTACAAGTTACAAGTGTTATTTAGAGACTATCAGTAGACACTTGTTGCTAGTAGCTATGTTGTCAGTACATGTTGCAAACTTGAAACCTATTATTGTTGTCATGGTATTGCATAGATCATGACTGGTTTGATACTGTTGTTGTTAAATATTTTCTTATATTTTTTTCATGATATTGCTATTGTTTGTAAAATTTTTCAAAATGATCCTGCTACTTTTATTTTTAGAATATTTCTGTCGAATAAAAATATTTTTCTATGTGTAATGTGATATATAATCATTTCAATATATCCTCAAGTTATGGAAACTACATTTTCATACATGTACAACATTGTATAATAGTCAAACTTTTCAAAATATACAATTCCACGATTTGTGCATCCAAACAAGATTTGGAATTGGCCGCTATCCTTTGATTCCAACTAAAAATATTTGAATTCCGTTAGTATCCGTATCATTTCCATCTCTGGCAAGAGGTTTTTCTAATGGTAAGTTGTACTGCAAAGTATTATGATAAATTGTTGAATCCTTCTATGACATTTAGTAGTACCAGGCTGGCATCATACTATTTGTTATCAATTAAGAAAATTGCATATTGAACAAAGTTGTGAATCGGTATGATCTTGTGCACCGTAGATGAATTCATATGTAAACTTCTTAATCTATCAATTTAATTAACAAGGACTCATTTCAGTGAGGAACTTGTAGTATTCCATAATTGCTCATACATTGCTTGTTTGACACAACCTTTGTGAGTGTGTGTGTGGGGGGGGGGGCATGCCCCTCGTCTAGCAATCTAGTCTTGATTAAAACCAAAATGTTGATTGGCAAAATATTAGGCCTTCAAGTTCAACGAGATCAGAAGAAACAAACTGGTTTAGTGGTTTTCAATGAGTCCAAAGAGAAAGAAAGTTTATTTTTTCTACTCAAAGTTGGAAAAAATAATGTCAATTCTGTACAAAAAAGAAAACAAACTAGTCAAAGTTAAAACTTAAGAGTTGCCTGCCATTACGTTTTCAATTAGATCAAAGAGAGATAATCTATTTTTTTCTTAGACCATGACCTTAGGTTCCTACTACAATCAGTCCTATAAAAGAAAGTTCATAGTGCAAGCAATTTTACTCCTACCATTTCAAAATCTAAATGTTTATAGTAGTCTGAAGTCAAACTTCTCTAAATTTGACCAATTTTATAGAAAAACACATGAATATCTACAACATAAATCCGGTCTCACTAAATCCACAATGAAACATGCTTTGCTAATGCATTTATTTGACACGGAAGATGTTAACATATTATTTACATAAACTCGATCAAATTAAGTTGAAAAGTTTAACCTAGGACAGTATTAAAATGACCGACTTGGAATGGATAGATATTTGTTTTTGTTTTGTCAACAACAGGTCGTCGGCCTCAGATTCCTGTGTCAGCAAGCAACGTACCCTCGTCCAAGGAGGAAACACGCCAGCAAACTCTGCGTGTTTCTATATCCGATGGGTACAAATACAATGCACGACGAGCTTTGTGCTCCTCTCAGGCTGCCGGGAGCCGTTGCCGGTCGAGCCACAGGAGGACCGGCCTGCTCACACGATGCATCTACGTCCGAGAGGGTCATGTCGTATAGTTCTGGGCGCCAGAATCTAATCAAGTCGTCTTTAGCCAGGGGAGAACCAACGACTTGGGAGCAGCTATCAAGGGCCCACCTTAATTGGCAAAATGCCCGTCAATTGGGAATTTGGGATCGTGTGGGCTCCCGCCCTGTCGTCCTTTTGGGTTTCAACTTTCAACCCGTCCGCTGTTGTGAGCGTTTGTCTCGTCGCGTGGCAATGCTGTGCTCTGCTAGTAGCATTTCTTGCTTTCTAGATCATTTCTGCGCACCATATATAGGTTATTTGTTTGCTACTGTTCCATATTTAGCTAAGCTAAACTTCACCTGCAGGGTTCAGAAAACCAAACCGTGAGCTGAGAAGGGCGAATTAAGCACAGCCTAAGCAAGCACGCGTCGTATCTTCTTGTCACCACTGCCTCCTCTAGTCTAAACCTTTGTCCAGCTCGACAAGCTCTCGTCGTGTTCCGACGGCGGGGCATGCATGCGGATGCAGCTAGCGCGCCATGTGCTGTGTGAAACGCGGCGCCACGGCGATTTCTCCGGCCCGCCCGGCGCTCATGGTCATGGAGTCATATAGCCAGCTTGTGCTGTGTGTCTGGGCCCGCCGCGATCCTGGGCGTCGCTGGCACATGCCGAGATGCAATGCAACTCCAACCCGCTTGACTCGAGCGCAGCAGCGGGGAGAAGAGAAGACCCCGTTGCTACGATATTTTACGGAGCTGCCGGTCCAAGTGGCAGCAGGGCACTGACATAATCGAGTCGTAGCTCTGAGATCAGCCGCCGGACACATGAGTCACGACGGCGCGTGGGTTGCGCCATGGTTTTCATCTCATCCTTGGCACGTGTAAAGCCACAAGTCATGACGGTTTGGGTATTGTTAGGCTTGGTGGCACGTTCTTCTTCGGTGGACGGCTGACCATTTTGACGTCCAATTTCCCCACAAGAAGAAGAAATCGCCATGGAAAATCCTCTGCAAGTTGCGAGCTCCAGCTCCAGCTCCTCCGTCTCTTCTAAAAAAATGCGCCGCCGGGAGACCATTAAGAAAACGTCGATCCATCGTGCGTGCCAACATTTGTTGGATGACAACACCTCTCTCTCTCCCTCTCCATCCTGCGTTCCATGCCTTTGACGAGAGAGAGGCGAGGACCACCGGTTCCAATCCCAGCTCCCGAGGGTGGTGGCGTCCAGCTACACGATGACTGACACCCACACTGCTCCGTCACTGTACACGAGTCGTGCCGTGATAGGCTGGTCTGCGTAACGGCCTATACGCGTCGGTCGTGTCGTGTAGGGTCGCGTCCAGCTCACCCATCCTGTCCATGCCGTCCAGCCTAATACCTTTGGACCCCCTCCCAAGAGAACCCTTTGACTGCTACCACTCGGAGTTCTCCAAAAAGGAGCTCTGCAGTAGCGGCCTCGCTTTGTCAATTGTCACGCGATCGATGCGGCCAAAGTTGGGCGGGCACGCCAGCCATGGAAGAACGTAGCAGAAAAGAGACCACACGCGACGCCGCCCTTTCGGCGACGTCCGGGTTTGTGGAGCTTTGGATGGTCTCACAGCTTTCCCAGAACTGGACCCCGAACCGAACCGAGGCCTCGCTTTCAGGCACAGCGCGGCACAGTACTACTCCAGCAGGCTTACGTACAGGTTACAGCAGCGGAGGCACCTGCGGTTTACTGATTCGGCAAGGGGTTATTTTTACCTTGTCACGGGCTGTCGCCTCCAGTCAGCAGCCGACACGCGCCGCACGTCTCGAGCTCAAGCAACCCACAGGGGTCAGAACACAGGCGGGCATGGAGGATCTATCCATAGATGGATGGATACATCTAACTGCCGATCAAAATCAAAACTACTGCTAGGCTACATGTCGCTCTCTGCCAAGATTAAACCACGGCATCCTGAAACCGGATGCCAGTCGGCATAGGTTCCCACTTCCCACCCCCACCTAACCTAATTAGGATGACTACTTGCAACATCTCATGGGCACCCACCATAATCAGCAGCAGCAGCTTGCTGCCTCGCCTTGCACTTGAGGTTCACACTACAACATTGCCAGGTAGGTGCCGGCGCAAGATCCCGTATAGCCGGCACGATGACGAACAGGCCAGCGTCAGTACCTGTAGCCGCTCTCGGCAGCGTACTTGCTCCTGACGTAGTGATCGTACTTCGGGTCACTGTAGTCCGCTGGCTTCGCCTCGGCGGGCTTCAGCTCGGGGTGGGCGGCGGTCCCGTAGGCGACCTCCCCACTCTTCTCCCGGTGCCGGTGGCGGAGCCTGTCCTTTGGGACCTTTGAGCTCACTGCAGCAGATTCAGACGTGCCATAGAAGTCGGCGTACTCCTGCCTCTTGGAGGACCTGTGCTTGCTTGACAGGGTGGAGTCCCTGAATTTGGACGGCTTGAGGCTCTTCTGGGCCTTCGGTGCCGTCTCACCCACAGCAGTTGGAGCGTGGAGTGTCTCAGGCCTCATTGGGGCGCTGCTGAGCTTCTGCGCCGTCAGGGTCTCCGCTCTGTCCTCGGGCATCACGAGCCTGTCCTTGTTGGGAGTGAGGTCTGTGTTCCTCCTCCCACGCTGCGGGAAGATGCTGAGCAGCAGTTTCCCCACTCCTTCAATAGCAAGTTTCAAAAGATCAGATATAAGCGTCCCCAAGGATGGCCATCCAGCTCCCGGTTCCTCTTTCAGGCTCTCCACGACCAGAGGTGGCTTCCCAATTGTGCTGCTCTCATGCTGTTCATTTTCAGGTGCCTCTACCTGGGTTGGCATCAATAGACAGAAACTACTACATAAGCAGCAATTCTGAAAGATTGCAGAGAATAAATCAGCAATATTTTCAATTTCTGTCCATTTTAGATTGAAAAGGAACAAGATGCTACTCCGTACAACACTTTGAAGCCAAGCCATCGAGATTACAAATATGCATCTCAAGTGGAAAAATCTATGTAAATGGACAATATAGAGCCAGCATAAATAAACAACTACCTTCTCGGAGCTTGAAAATCCAAACCCGTGTTGGAAACCAGAAAAGATATATCCGGCCACAACAGCACCAATGACCAATATGATATCTGTGTAAATAAAAAAAGTACAGTACCCATGATCAAGTACCGAACCCAAATTAATGCAAATAGTAGATCAAGTACATCAACATATACATTTGCCAGATATAATAATCATAAAACTAACCACAAATCACAGTTCAGATGATCACATTTAAGACACGCTAGTGGTGCGAAGAGTGGATTATTCAGTTAGCTACACGTATGGTATCCAGAGACAACAACATTAATTCTAGAGAAACAGATCTATCAAGGACTCAGACTAAGGAGCCAGGATTTCCAGGCAATATAAATCTCAACATGTAAGATACAGGGTTTCAGTAGATCACATCATCCCAAGCTACAATTCATTATAAAATTTAGTGTTAAAAGAATCACAATACACACCTATGAGGCTATGCGCGTTTTGATACTATTTAGAACAGATGTGGGTGGAAAGAATGGTTTCGCATGTTCTTCAAAAAGGATGCGAAAGTAATCATGACATCAGTGCTACTCTAAAAGGGAGAGAAAGTGATCATCTCACACATGTTCTTCTAAAAGGGTGAGAAAGTGATATTGCATCTACATCATGACCAATTAAAGAGGTTCAGAACGAATTTTGAAAGATGAATAACTATAAGTCTGGAAGAACTTCGCATGAACATTTTATGATCAAGAGATTATACCTACACTTTTAGAAAAAGTTCCTTATATGCCATCAAATATCTTTCAGTCAGCATTATGAATTGACAAACATGTTATCTCTGTTTTCTTAAACTTGATCCATCCAGACCATAAGTTTACAACATCATACGCTATAAAAAGATAACTTTACAACATCATATTCCAAATAAAAAGAAACAAAGGGAAAGTAGAAGGGGACAAATATAGCAATAATGCCAATTCTTCCCCCTCATATGCTATACAGCACATCAGCACTCCCAGAATATCCTTTTATTTTGTCTTTCAACAATATGACAGGGTGCAAAATGGTCTTTCCACATCTACTTGAAGCCTAAACCCACAACAAAATTGTGTAACAACATACGAGAGATAATAAGTTTTTATGGCAGATCTCGGTGGAGAGTTACTTCTGGCATACAAGGACCAACTACTGAGTGTCCTCTTTCTTACATGAACCATGGGGGCCTGAGTGTGTTGGCATTTATTCAACCTACTGATTTGACTCCCGCCATGCCACCTCAATTTTTCAAGAAATTCATAATTCGTGGTACACCGACATAGGGGTCTGGGTGTGTTACCACCCAACTGGATCCAAGGAAGTATCAACCAGTGTTGGCCTAAAAGGTAAAGATCTAACTATGAAGCACTAAAAGATTTCATGATTTTGCATGTTAAATCCCTATATATATTATCATGGATACATGTAATAATTTGCACATAACCACCACAACGTGTAAACACAGCATTTGGCATACTATCACTTCTTCTGTTTTCCAACTAACCATCTTGGAAAGAGCCTTTCTTAAAGGACCTCACCACCTCAAGAACATGGCACATTAGATAGTTACCTTTCCTTTTCTTATCAGAAAAGTTGACATGTACTGTACAACAAATAGAAACAAGTGAAAGAGAATGAACCTGAAGATAGGAGTGAGGAATCCTGATAAGTGCAATCTTCTTGTGGAAGAGCAATTTTCCTAAGGGCTGCATTTCCACGGTCAATAACAAGAAGAGAGCACATTTTCTTCACATACACCACATCAAAATCAGTAGAGAACTTTGCATCTTCACTGGGGCCATCCCTATACCCTGGGATATTTGATTTTCCACCAGCAATGGTAGTCACTCCTGCACAGAAATTTCATTCACTAATTATTGACATAACTACTACCATGAATCACATATCTAATTAACTATTGATCACCTGATTCCCCAATCTTTCGAATCGCCAAGTTTGCAGTATCAGCAACATAGACATTTCCCATATCATCAACAGCAACGCCTGTGGGGCGCTTGAATCGGGCATCACTCGGTTTACCATCTATGTGACCGGAATGCCCCTGGAAAGAACCAGCAACAAGTCTTCCCCTGCTATCTGCAGAGCTCCTATTATCAGTCCACACTGCTGGAGTTATGTTTACAACATTAAGACGATACATCTTTAAGCACGGTTCACTTTGTTTTCTTTTCTCTCTCCACTGCATTTCTATACATGTGCATGCTCTTAATTAACTGGAAACCCGAATTGTGCTTATTACTGTGAGAATGGACTAGACAGGTGCCCAAAGTTAAGTCATAATAAGGTGCATTGAACAATAAGAACAGTGTGATATTAAATATAGAAGTATCAGTTATTCAAGTACTGCTACTAAAAGAGTAGCCCTTAGCCCCTTAGTGATTAAAAAGAAAGACCACAAAATATTAGCATACATGGATTTTAGCATTGGTTTGTCTAACAAATCTGCCTGAAGAGTAGTATTTGGTAATTTGTTATTTAAAGTTCAGTTCCCTCACATATAATCATGACATTTTGGGCAATGTCCACCGCAAAGCAGGAACATACTGCCAAAGTGGTTAAGTTCCATATAAAGCACAGTGTAGTATGGAAAAGCAGAGTAGAAAGGAACTAAGCAAGCACCAAACCGAGGAGGTGGTGAGAGAACATACACTCAGATAGCGGCGGAGTTATTCGCACAATGTTGCTGTGTGCTGAGTCAACCGCAAGGAGCTCCCCGCCCTCAACGGGAGACACCCTGATGGTGTGCGGCGTGACACCAAGCTTGTCACCCTCAACAAGTGTCTCGACAAAGTAGCCGCTCTCAAACTGCAGCTCCACACCCACATGCGCATCTGCGAAAACAGCCAAACACCATGACCAAGAGATAAAACATGTACACAAATAGCACCCATTGCTGTAATGCATATTCAGTGTGGCTGCAAACGAAATAAAAACTGAAACCAGTTGGACCTGCTGGATGCCTGGATCTAGACGGCTAACATCATTCTAAAAACATTCTAAAATGTAAAAATGGGAGGACAGAAAGTTACTATACATGTGAACTTGGCTGGGAGGTATGTCTGTGCTTAACGGTTAGATCAGAAATGGACTGCCAATTAAACTGAAGATAAACATAACTGAATCAATAACAGGAAGGGATATCTAGAATCTCCTTGATTTTAGAAATTGCGGAAGACCTGCTAACAACATGTAGGGGGTAAGAAAAATCTGAACAAAAGCGTATCTACTAGGTGGAAGACCTGCTTACACAAATATAGAGACCAAAAAAAAAATCATGTAGCATAGAGTGCAAAGCAAACACTACTCTAACAGAACAGAAGTAGTTTATGTTGAAGCTGTGGCAGTGGTGACTGATGAAGGCGTCACAAAAATTTCAGGACACTCGCGTCAGTGTCTACGCGTACTGCTCATTTCTCCTGAACAGCATAAGGTTCTTATCCAATCTAGAGATTCTGAACCCCATTTTTTTCCCCCAAACCTCTCCCACCCCAGCGCTGCCGATTTATTCCCCATTTCGTCTTCTGCTTTCGGGCCCGTACTTACTGCTAAAGCGAGAGCCGCACAACGGGTAATCGCCGGAAAGGGAGCAACAGATCGCATCGCAAGGTTTGTTCTACCCTCGCGCTCAAAACCTCTCGGTACGGAAAGCAAAAACCCCCCGTAGAGCACGGGCAGCTAAACTCACCGGCGTACTGCGCGTGGCCGGGCAGCTTGGGCCCCGCGTGCGGCGAGGCGGCGCCCCGCGGCCACTTGACCACCGACGAGAGCTGCTTCACGATGCTGCCTGCAAGCAGCGAGTCAGAAGAAGAAGCCAGACGAGGAACACGAAGGAGGAAGCGCGCGGGATCGAGGAAGGAAACCCGGCCCGACCCCCACCTGTGCTGGGCGGGCCGAACGCCGCCGCCTCGGACCGCGACGCGGCGGCCGCAATGTGGAGGAGCAGGAGCAGGAGCGGGGATCTCGGCCCCATGGTTCTCCCCCGTGGGGGGGAGCGTCGGATGGAGGCGGAATGCTAGTACGCTGCCGGTGGAGTGGAGGGATTCGATTCGGCTCCGTTGGTCTCTAGTGGGAGACGAGACGAGACGAGACTGGGAGTGCGAGAAAGCGAGAGGGAAAGGGGGCTTTTCGCTTTCGGCCGTGCCTGCGCCGCGCCTGGGGTGTGTGTGGTGTTCTCTACCACGAGGGATTAAAATGCAGTGGGATGGAGTGGATAGTCGGCAGTAATGATGGCAAATAAATCTAATCTGCCGGATTTGTGCAGGACTGCGGGGGGCCCGACGACGTCCATGTGCAGTTCCGGCGTGCGGTCTCAGGCCTGTTCCTGAATTATTTCCGTCGCATCAAAATATCGACACATACATAAAATACTAAATATAGATAAAATAAAAACTAATACAGTTTTGTTGTAATCTGCAAGACGACCATTTTGAGCTTAATTAATTAATTTTTGGATAATTTTTCACACCTACAAACGAAATGTTACAATGACGTACGTATCTTAAAAAGTTAAAGTTTGACTCTAAATTTAAAAACTAGTTTCTTTTTTCCACTCAAGCTTTGCTGTGTCAGTGACTCGGTGTGTGTCCGTAACGCAGTAGTCACGACGAGAGTTTTTACACTAGTACGACGTCACGTCGTCACGGTGATGATGACAAGGATGGGGAGAGCTTTAGGCCTTGTTTAGATCCCAAATTTAGAATTATATTGTCACTTCGTAATCATTACGTCACTGTAGCATTTCGTTTGTATTTGTAAAAAATTGTCCAAACATTGATTAATTAGGCTCAAAATGTTCGTCTCACAAAGTACAACAAAACTGTGTAATTAATTTTTAATTTCATTTATATTTAGTACTCCATGCATGTTATGACATTTTAATGTGATGAAAATCTTCTTTTTACGTAGTGAATTTGGGGTGAAATTTGGGACACGGCCGCGACGAGCGAAATGGGCTCGCATTGTGCGGCCCATAGGAGGACGGTTACGTAAAGCCCGATGGAAAGAGAAGGACTAGGCTCTGGTTCGAACAAGACCTCAAGGGCCCAAAAGGCTCAGACCCAAAGTCGAACAAGATTTCGTTTCGGTCACACAAAGCACTCAAATCCCCAATGTCTGGATCGGAGAAGATTCGAAAATCAATACTAAATTTACAACGGTAATGCTTGAGCTCACGCGTGCCTCCCACCCATTCCGCGCACCGCGCTCCGTCTTTCGCTCACTCTGCCTCCCTCCCTGTCTTTTTCGTCTTACATCGCGGTAGCTCCTCTGCGCCGTCCCGCTCTTTTCCACTTATGCGCCGACATTGCTCCCTGCCACCATCGCCTCCCCTTCCCTCTCTTCTCCGCACCGTCGTGTCGCCTCCCCTTCCTGCTCCTCCTCCCCTTCCCGCTCCTCTGCGCGCCACCGCCGCCACCTCCTCCAAACTCCTCCTTGTGCCGTGTGCCGCCACCTCTCCGCGCGCTTGCTGGTAAGGTAAGGTAGGCATGAATTTGGATGTTGCAACAAATGATTTATAATGTTGTAATTTAGTTTTTTTATTGTTGTATTATAGATGCTGCATATGTTTCACGATATGTGATATTTCAATCATGATTTTTGTGATGTTGTAATTATGTTTTACGATGTTGCATGAGGTGTTCTCGGATGTTTCAATAGCCGAATTCCAAAGTTCTATTTCTTTCGGAGAAAAAAGGGATCTGGGTTGATTGTTGCATTAAACATTACCGTATGTTGTGATAGAAATTTTGTTTTTCCTTCGAATTCCGTGAGATCCGATGATGTTATTTTGATACATACGTCTCATGTTGCGAAAAGTAATTCTTGAAGTTGCATCTTCTAATTTTTTATGTTGTGACAGACTGTCCGATTAAAAAAATTTATCGGACGTCCGGATGCTAGCATGACCGAATTTACAACTAGTGCAGGCGAATTTGAGAACGTCGTAAGAGGCAAAGATACTACCCATCCCAAGTAGTCCAGACGAATTCTCAGGTAAATATAGTAATTCGGACACACGCTTTTTAAACCCGCAAGAATAGTATTGGCATGATTGGCACAACTCCAGCTCAAAAATTCACACTTGCATTTTATTAGACTAAGTTAAAGTAGTCTAAATATTAATATTTAATACTATATAGAGTAATTTATCTAAATATTCTTTATGTATCTCTCACTTTAGTTTTAGGGAGTTTTAGAGCTACCACGACCTATATAGGGACACTCTAGTTTATTACGGTACGCGTATAGAGACATATCGGTACAAAACAATATGAAAATGATTTCCACATGGAAGCAAACTTTAGGTTCAAAACAATACAAGTGTACTTGGATCTATGCTTGTTCAGGTTAGTTTTTGAGAAATACAAAAGACTTAATGTGTACTCTGGTATAGGCTTTACCATGTTAGATTTTGAAAATTGAGATTCAACTTTTTGCTTGCCTGAATTATCTTGATACCATTACCAAGTAATTAAACGCACGTGATAGTTAGTCATTATGTTTTGTGCTAGCTTGTTATTAGTGATGCTTAAACAAATAAGCAGAGAATGTTGGCGTTTAAGATGACATTCACTAGCCTAACTGATAAAAGGACCAACCGGATAGGGGGGCCTTGAGCCCCCCCCCCCCCCCCCCCTCCCCCGCGATTACCTCCATCCTTAATCTTAGTTGCCATATCAAATAAGTGAATAATAGTAATAATAATAATGCAAAGCATGTAGTGATCATTGCCGAGCTAATTGCCTATAAGCACCAATGGAAATGCAAGAGGCCTGATCTAGAGGTATGAATTGAATTTTTCGAATAGTGGTCCATTTAAGACACACGACTTATACTTATGTTTTCTACATCGCAATTCTTCTCAATGCACAAGAAACACAAATCCGAATTATGAGACCATAAAATTCATCACACCACGCAGGAAGACTCAAGAACAGTAGGTGTGGCCCGAACAAAAGTACTACTGAACAGCAGAGGACCGCACGCACAGGGACCCCAAACTTAGGGCTCTTAAATATTGATTATCTGAAATATTAAAATACGAAGCGTACTTTAAAAAAAATTACACAGTACAACGCAAACACTCACAACACGCACGCACACTCACCCCTATGAATACACGTACGCAAACTCTATCCCTATTAGCACCTCTTAAGGACTGAGCACCCGGCACATCTGGAGATTCCCGAAGTCACCGTTGGCGCCTCGTTATCGACAGGAACGCCGCTTACCACTTAACACATAACGCCGGTAAATCCTGAGAAAATCCCAGGAAAAAGTGAGAGCATCTGGATTTAAACCCTGGTGGATAGCGTCACACTGAAACGAACTACCATTGGACTACAAGCCAAATCGCAGCTGAAGGATTATAGAGAACTAAGGCCCAATTGGTCAGAATGAAGGCCCATATACGTTGTTGGATCGCTGGATCGATAAGATAAGAAGTTAACCTAGACTCAAAAATATAAAACTGAAGCTTGATCGACTAGATGTAATTGCTGGATGCAACTCATCGAGTCCGTTTTTTCTGCCTTTCTATAGTCATAGTTATAGATGACCATTCGGGCCACCCGACCGGCCCTGGAACGGGCCCGTGCTGGCCTGACACTCACCGTGCCGTGCCGGGCTAGCACGCGGGCTGCGGCGACGGCCCAATCCCGCGCCTGCGGGCCGATTCCGGGCCAGGCCAGCACGGTAAAGCACGGCCCTAGTGGCGTGCTTGGGCAGCTCGTGGCCCGCAAATACAAAAAAGCTTCAAAATGACCAGAATAATGCTAGCAGATCAAAGATTCACCATTCGCTAAATTAACAAAAATGTTCACATAATTATAGGGCTATTTTAACACTTGATCTATGTGACCAAGTGTTGCTGCCTCATTAAAAACCTTCATAGGTAAAAACTCACCCTTGTGAGAAAACCCTAGGAAGAAAAAACGAGTACAACTCAACTGCTATAATTCTAAGTCTAATTGTTTAATATTACATCCCATGAAATAGATACAAAGTACATCACAGTTCACATAACACAGATTCACAAAGATAATCAGCACAACAACACAGATAGCACTTCAACACAGCAGCACACCATTAGTCCATCACCATCAGCATCAGATTCTTCAATTGCCATTGGCAGGGTCAGGGCTAACAATTTAGAGAAATAGAGAGAATGAACTGCTTGAATTTAGTGAAACAATGGCAATCCTGAGGGCTAACGAAGTAACAATACTTGAATACTTACTTGTTTTCATTAGAGTGCCCGTCTTCATGATGCTTGATGTAAAATTTGGCCTCCAGCTCTACCATGTCCTTCTCAACCTCATGTTGTGCCCTTGCATCAGCAGTCTCCCAATCCTTGACGCATGTCAAAATCTCCACATGCTGAGGCATCAGCCGTCTTCGCCGCTCCTCGATCACCCTGCCAGTGAGACTAAAACAGACTCCAAAGAGACAGTAGAAACTGGAACAGACATAATATCTTTAGCTAGTAATGACATAATATGATATGTGCGTTTGTGCTCATGCCACCAACTAATGATATTGAAATCATCATCAAAACACGTGACAGTGTTGTTGTCCAAGTAGGAAGACAACTCAGAAACAACTGGTAGAGGACTACATGTAGATGGAAGAACATATGAACCAGAACCAGTGGCACTCCCAGAACCACTGGCACTCCCAGAAGCACCATATATCTTACCCCATGGTGTTTTTTCTTACCTGAAGATGTTGTTAGTTGGGATGGCCTCTGCAACCTAACTACACCAAACTTATTTTTATACTTGTTATACAGTTTAAACAGTTCATTTCTTACCCTAGTGAAATAAGAAGAATAATCAAAACCAACAGTCTGAGAAAGAAGCTGAAGAACATTATGAAAACTTCTCATCTTAGCTCTAGGATCCAAAACAGATGCAAATGAATACAAAAGAGGGATGTTCTGCCAATACTTGAGAAACTTTAGTTTCATAGGATTCACAACGCTCATGAGCAAATGATCATTATCTGTGGTATGCAAATGACCAACAATATCAAGAATATGATGCAACATTAGAGGACTTGTTGGATAATAAACACCAGATAAAGCAACTGTTGAATAATAAAAGGTTCCAAGAAACTCCATAATTTTCGAAGCAATAGTCCAATGACCTTCAGTGAGTAGTGGCTCACCATTAACCAAACCATAATTAGCAGAAATAAAGGTCGAGAAAGTGTGCTTTGTATGGTAAAAGATGCTTGAGCATGAGATAAATGGAATTCCATCTCACATCCATATCCAAACCAAATTTACGAGGGCGTACCCCCTTAACAATGCAAAAGTTTTGAAATTCAGCAATGCGTTGGTTAGAAGAGTTCAAATAAGAGATTGCAGTCCTAAAAGCCTCAATATGGGTCTTGATCCTCTTCAAACCAGACTTGACAATCAAGTTTATAATGTGACAAGCACAACGCTGGTGCCAGAGACCACACAATGCATTGCTAGCATTTGCATTGTCAAATGGTTGGGGATCTGGACCAAGGTAACCAACAAACTTAGGAATGAGCTTAGACATGGCCTTGGAATTGGAAGAAACATTATCAAGAGTAACAGAAAATTTTTTATCTGTCAAACCAAACTCATTAACAACAGATTCTATATGTTCGGCAATGTTAACACCAGAATGTTGGCAATCCATTTGCCTAAGAGCAAGAATTCTCTTCTCCAACTCCGAATCAGCAGAAACAAAATGAGCAACGACACTAAGATAGTCTTCCTTAGCATTGCCAGACCAAATATCAGAAGTAATTAAAGTTTTACGACGGTCCAGAAAGTATTTTTCCAAATCTCTAGTAGTGATTTGTATAGAGACCCTAGAAAAATGAGGATTGTGAGCACGTGTAATGTACTCTTCGAATGCTTCCTTATAACCAGTACCAAGAGGCAAATCAAGTCTAGCAATTAAATGGACCAACTCCTTACAAGCAACATCAGGTTTGTACTCCCAAGTATAGACAATACCATCACTGTTAAACTGAAGACGGGTTGGAACTAGAGCCGCATGCTTAGCTTCAGCCACACAAACCTTTTGGTGGCGTAGCAGGTGACCAGTAGCAGCAGATGAACGACCAGTAAGAAGATTAGAGCAATGTTTGCATTTAGCTGCAACCCGTACCTTCTTGCCGCTGGGCAAAGTGTCAAAGACCTTGTCGAAGTCGTTCCAGGCAGGAGACCAGACACGCTTCAACGAGTTATTGTCAATAGAGATGGACGGCGTCGAGGAAGGGGATGGCGTCGAACCAGGCGTCTGGATCCCCAACGCGGCCACACCAGCTTCGGCATCGACGGTGATTGGAGCAGCAGCGCTACCGAACAACGCCTCAGCGTCAACAGCATGGTCATCCTCATCGTCACCGGGCAAACCACAAGCTCTTACGTCGTCGTTGATGGTGTACTCTTCCATGTCCTCCATCACGACGACCTCGTGCTGAAGCCCGCCTCTGCGTCCGCCTCCGTTCCTCAACGGTGCGCGGCCCCACGCCTCACCATCCCGAGACGACGAGGCCTGTAACAAGACAGAACACATAAGTGAGGCGTTTCAATTTACTCGACTCCAATTTGAACCGGACACATAAGTGATCAATGGGGTTAGGACGAAAGCCAAGACAAAAAAATGCAGTCACCAGCAACTGGCCAATGGCAAGAGTGGTAGTTTGGGGCACTGAAAAATGCCAGCATGGTCTTGGCTCCTGCCATTCGGCAATCTGCAACATGCCATGCATGGCATTATGTGGGGGTGAGTGGCAATAGATTTTTCACCCATGTGAGATGAGTGAATGTGAGAGGGATTAATTGACCATAGCTAAAAGTGGAAAATAGTTAAATATCCCCTGAAGTTCACATGTCCACGGGATAGGGATAACAAACTATCAAGTGATGAAGGTCTATCCAAGGCACTAAGGAAAAATAAGGGAAAGCTATATCATGCCCACCAAAAAAACATAGCGACAAAATTAAAGAAACCTAAATACAGTGGCTACCACAGTTGCCAAATATTGTGAGAAAACACATACGAGCCCAGTCACCTCCTGAGAACATGGGAAAGCAGCAAATACGGACGAAAGAAGGATGGCACAGTGGCTTGAAGGGTGCGACGTAATTTGAGAAGACGATAGGTAGAGAAAATGACAATGGCTATCTCAGCAAATAAATTGTACAGAAGCCGGACAAAACCAGTAATCGCGGCCACCAGGGTCATCACGATTCCACGATGGGGTCAACAACATTAAAAAAAGAGAGTAATGAACAATACTTTGTATAGGATTAGCGAGATTTCGTTGGGGTCGGCTGACCCTGATGACAAGCCTTGGCTATGCCCCTGAGATAATAGGTACAACAGTCCTAGCAGTGAACAAGGTACTTGGTACCTGACAATGAAAAAAGAAGTTGGTACCTAGCAATGTAAAAAGAACTTGGTGGATTACTTAGGGCTTTTTTTGAGATGGAGCTTTTAAAGCTTTTATGAAAAACTGCTGCAGACTTTTGGTTCTGAAAAACCAATAATAGCTTTTAGAAGATGTGTTTAGCTTTCTGTGCTAAAAAAGCTACCAAAAGCTTAAAAAGCTGAGCTTAGTTTCCTATATAAACGTAGCTTTTCCAAAACCGCGCAAGAAGTTCGTTGTTTGTTTGAGCTTCTGCCTTTTCATGGAGAGAAGTTGTCTATAAGCTCAAACAAACATGCCCTTAGGCAGCCTTCCGAAATTGTGTCCAGTTAACTTATTAGCATTGTAGAAAAAAGTTTAATGTAACATCATCATTGATTTGGTAAGCCAGTATTGTGATGATAAAGATTAAACTAAAATATAATATCAAAAATTAAATTAGCTCAGTATAATATCAGAAAATTCTACATGAAAAAACTAGAGAATAATCTAATTAGGATTCTCTCCCCAAATTTCTATGCTTTATGTGTAAGTCGAATCTAGCTACAACGATTATTGAATATGGTTATTACATTACTAAATTTAGAATTAAAAATACGGTGTTTATCACTTGACCAAATAGTCCGTGTCAAATATGATTAGTAAATAATTATAAATTTGGAATTCAAAAATAAGGATTTTAGCACTTGACTAAACAGTCCACGTCGAATATGATTAGTATTACAAATAAGAATATTATTATATATAAGTTAGGAATCAAAATATCTAGATAAAGAGTGAATGTGAAATAAAATTAATACATAACTTAATTTGTGTGGTGCTCACTAGCCTCAACGCACCCTTAATCAGAATGCCAATATTTCAAACACTAAGTGTGATGGTGGTCATGCAAGTGCCAAGGACTATAAGATTTTTGGGACAGACTTGCTCTGCACAACAAGATTCTAATCTAAAAGACAATAAGATACTGTGCAATTTAGAAACTGACAGCCATGATAATTGTGATGGGTGTCCATGGAGAACCACATATTAATACTACAACTTACAATGAACAACTACGATCATAATAAAGGAGAAAATAATCATCATATATGAAAGTATACATGCATGGGTTATATATATATATCGATTGAAGATTAAAAGCAAAGAAGAGAAAGTATATTTGGATATGATAAAAACTAAAGATGATGCATCCACTAATCATTAAGGTTTCAAATCTAACTAAAAATTAAATTTTAATTATTACTCCTGGTGATATATATGAACCACTCTTATAGATTTTCTTCTAAATTCTATGCATAATTTATCATACAACATGACTAAAACTTTCAAAGAAAAACAGACATATCAATTATAAATTAAAAAATTATATTCCTAAACAAAACTATTTACATCTATTTATTTACCTTTTGTAAAAGTTAATTGTTGAAATAAAAACTAGCTGCACGTGCAAATTGTGCGGGCCATCATGCTACTTATATTAACAA
Organism: Echinochloa phyllopogon; assembly: GCA_033239725.1. NCBI lineage: Eukaryota > Viridiplantae > Streptophyta > Magnoliopsida > Poales > Poaceae > Echinochloa > Echinochloa phyllopogon. Next base: position 10,260,239 of record BTCW01000010.1, on the reverse strand, counting down.
TAGTAGACATTGGACGTACCCATATTCTGCCGTTCAGGCCTTCTAACTTATAATACATATATGAACCAATAGAAAAATTATTCCGGAATACCCCAATATACCTTATTTTAGATTACTGACCCGGTAATTATGAACAATTTATTAATCCAAAATGATCAAAGTACGACTTCTAATTAACCACTTTGCTATCATAAGAAAAACTAACCCAAAATAATGTTACCCGCTGCCACTATAAAAAAGAATAACCCAAAATTTTACCCCCTCTACCATTGCAACAAAAAAAAAGATTCTCCTACGTGACAGAGTTAAGGCCAAACTCTGAATTAAAAGGAAATAACATTATGGACATATGGTCAAACGAATATAACAGAGAGAAGAAAAAACTTTGCATTGGATGCGGGATCCTGGACTGACATGGTTCAGTAGAGAAATTCAATATAATTAATAAGAAAATATAGTTAATAAATATACACCCTTCGAGTTTTTTTATTTATAAAAAATAATGGAACACGAGCACAACGTGGGGTATGGTGGTGGGCCGGCGGCGGGACCCGCCGAAAGGTTGGTGGTGGTACTAGGCGCATGAGCTGATGAGCCTCCCTGTTCTGTTCATATGTGCTGCGCGGCGGCATTGCCACGCGGCAATATGCGTGGCAGCAAAGCTGACATGAGTGGCACCTGACGAACTGACCCAGACGACAAGGATGGAGTGTTAGCTCCCAACGCTACTAGAAAGACCTTCATCTGCACCGGTAGGGAAGGACCTTTAGCTCCGGTTTTCCAACCGGTGCAGATCTTTCGGTGCTAAAGGGTGCTAAATGTGCCCATTCACCAAAAAATATGTGCGTTGTTGCGAAGATTCGAACTCATGACCTCTTGCCTCGCGCGTACACACCTAACCATCTCAACTACGTAGCACATATGATAGAATAGAATATGCTTTCGTTTTGAAGTAGCATGCAACACCCCCTTTAGCACCGGGTTCGTAACACAAACCGGTGCTAAAATGGTCATCCTTTAGCACCGGATGGTTGAAAGGACCAACACTAGGCCTAGAGGGGGGTGAATAGGCCTGTTTAAAAAAATCCTGCAAAAATCCTCCGAGAAATGTCAGAAAGTCGGATGATCCGACACAGTCTCGGATCTTCCGGCCAGGAAGATCCGACACTGTACAGGATCTTCCGACTGGGACAGAATGCCGGAAGATCCGATGAAACGCCGGATCTTCCGACAGGCAATTCAAGTGTACTTCGAGATTTGAAATCTAGTGACCTTTTGACAATTCCACTTGAATACAAAGCGCACAAAGGATGTAAGGAACCTTCTATATATGATCAATATCACAGTATAGCCACAAATAAGTAGATCGGGACAAATCAAGTTATAGAAACAATATGAACAAGAGCAAAAGTGGAGACAAAGGATTTTCTACCGAAGTTCACTCCACAAAGGAGCTACGTCTCCGTTGAGATGCTCACAAAGAGCCGGGCTGTCACACTAACCCCAAGTCTCTCTCAATCAACCATGAAGGAGGATTGAGTTACTTACTATGTGCTCCCACGAAGAGAGAGGGTAATACAAACTTCCGGGACTCAAACCACAAGAGAATGGGAGTTCACCGGCACCTCTAACCGTCTAGAAGCAAGCTCCAAGAGTAACAAACGTGAATCAATGAACTCAAGTTGCTTGAAGTGCTTCACGAGATGAACAAAGGGAGTTCTCACTTCTAGTCTTCTCTCTCACTCAAACCCTAGGTGAATCTTGGCAAGAATCAAGCTTGGGAGGGGATTTGAGGAGGAGAGTGAATGCTCTTGTCTATTGTTAGGTCGTGTGTGCAGCAGCAAATGAATGGGGGGTGAGGGGTATTTATACCAACCCCCCAAAATATGACCGTTATGAGCTCTGCGAAGGGGTACCGGATCTTCCGACACTTAGTCGGATCTTCCGACAACCAACAAATATGTGTTAGGAAAACTCCAGAAAAGTTCCAGGGGCCGGATCTTCCGACCATGTGTCGGATCTTCCGGGGGACCCCGGAACTTCCGGCCCGGAGAAAGCCAAGACAGAGCCGGCTGGAACATCCGGTCGGATCTTCCGGCCTAGGGTCGGAACTTGTACGCATGGCGCTCAGGAGCTCGAAAAACGACTAAGTCATGCATCTTCCGATGCCACGGCCGGAACTTCCGGCCAGGAAAAACTCGAGACCGAGCCGCCCGGAACTTCCGGCCTAAGTTCCGGCCGAGAAGAAAGAGGTGTTTGTGAAGTGTTTTTGTGTCTCTCAAGAGTTTGTCATCTCAAGTAAAGCACTTTTAGCATCTAGAATTTATCAACTACGTCCCCCTTGATAGTACGGTGGTCCTATACTGAATTTCAAACGGAAAAATAAATTTAAATCCATCAATTGAGTCCCCCACCATATGAAAAAGCGTTGGGGTCCTTCCTTTAGTATTTTCTCCCTTTTATTTCATTTTATTCCTGCACAACTCATGCAAAGCATCATATCCAAATTTCTATTGCCATTAATCACCAAAATAGATTAAATGCCTAGATTAAAGAAACGTGAGTATATACTCTCTCCATACCGGTAAAAATGATGTTGAGGACAACGACACGGTCTCCAAAACGTAACTTTGACTTCTTATTCTTACAAAAATATTTATTAAAAATAATATATGTATGCTTTTATAAAAGTATTTTTTAAGACAAATATATTCATATGGTTTTCACATTTCCAAACTCAATGACTTAAAAGTTATTCACGATTTATATTCCCAATGTTTGACTAAAATCTTGTCTAAAACATCATTTTTTACCAATACGGAGGAGTACATACGCAAATGGACACAATTGGATGGCCCTACCACTAGGCACTAGCAAGTAGTACGTAGGTGATGGATGGTGGGAAGTTCCTCAGATATTTCCAGTCAACCCAATACATTTGAGTGCAAATCCGAGTCATCTTCAGGATCACAGACTCATACCAATCTGCCTGGTGTGGAAGCCAAAACCGAGGATCACCCTTGAAGAGTTTGTATCGGATGCTCCTTGGATCCTCATGTTCACTGAACCTTAGAGGCTTCATGCTGTTTTTGGCTAACTTGAAATTGACCAAGGGACTATCTTGTGAGTGACAGAAAGGAATGGCAGTGCTTATGAAATTCTGAGCAAGAAAGGATATGTCAATATCATCATTATACTGTGTCCCAGGTCCTTCTTCTTGGCCAGCTCTCTTGACTCTAGGACGAGGAGGAATTTTGCGCCCTTGCCCACTTGGCTGATCTTCCTCGAACAGAGCGAGAAGTTGTCAGTTTCTCTGAGCGCTTCCCCTTGCCAACTTCTCTAATGCCCTCATCTGAGTTGGTGTCCGACTCAAAGGACGAACCACTGGGTGGGTGAAAGGAGCTTTTGGTGCGACCGGTACTTGGACGCGCAGTCAAAAAGGTGTTCTTCTTCTGTGTGACCTTCTCTTTAACCATCTGACAAGATATGCAAGGATACATTTAGAGAAAGGATCAAAGATTGGTAACTGAATTGATAGGACAGAGCTCGACTCGGTCGGATCTTCCGGCAATGAGTCGGAAGATCCGGGGGTTCGGATCTTCCGGCCCATAGTCGGATGATCCGACAGAGTCGGGCCTAACCCTAACAACCAAGGAACCGAAGATTTAGCCCACCAAACGACACGAGATCATAGAGAAGTGTTCTAGGCATGTATATGAGATGATTTACCAATGGAAATCCACTAGAACCTCCTACATTGAGAGATCGGGCGACGGGAAGATTGGGGCAAGTACCTTGGAGATTTTACCACGAGGACTTTGAAGAATCCGAGGGGGATAGAGTCTTGGAGTGTTGGGGAATCAAAAGATGTCACTTGATGAAGAAATTCACGGTCCAATCTTCAAATCGCCGTATGGGGTGGAGTGAGGGAGAGAAGAGGCGTTGGTGGAGGGAGAAAGAAAGAATGGGAGAGGTAACGGTTCGTCCTAGATATATATATTCGCGCACAGGCCGGAAGATCCGAGAGAGCGTCGGAAGATCCGATAGAGTCAGAACCAGAGATCAGCACCGGAAGTTCAGCCAGCTCCCAGGTCCGGAAGATCCGACAACATGTCGGATGATCCGGCCGGATCGAAAGATCTGGCAAACTCTCAGAGAGAGAGAAGGGAGACAGAGCCGCCCGGAACTTCCAGGGGTAAGTTCCGGGGGTCTGTCGGAAGATCCGGCCCAGAGAAGATATGTCCCGAAGATGATTTTCCACGACGGGATTTGATTGACGATTTTGAGAGAACTAGCTTATGAACATGTAAGGAACTTGTCCCAAAGTTGATCAGCAACAAACAATCAACACATAACCATGATCAACTTGAAACAAGAAAAGATCCAACGATCATAAGATCAAAATTTTGAAAAACTCACACCATAAAAATAGATAAAATAATTTTTCTTCTAGTATAGGCATCAATCAATTGTGTATGCAACAAGTCAAGCCAAGTTACGAGAATCCAAGATATTTAGCTCACTTCTCAATGAACAAAACCTTTGCTCATCAAGAGGCTTGGTGAAGATATCGGCCAATTGTTTTTCGGTTCCAACATGGCAAAGGGCGATATCTCCTTTGGCTTCATGGTCTCTAAGGAAGTGATGTCTAATGTCTATGTGCTTGGTTCTTGAGTGTTGAACGGGGTTGTTTGCTAGTTTTATGGCACTCTCATTGTCACACAAGAGTGGGATATTTTTGAACTCACAACCAAAGTCACTCAAGGTTTGCCTCATCCAAAGTAGTTGAGCACAACAAGCACCGGCTGCAACATACTCGGCCTCGGCGGTGGATAGAGCAACGGAATTTTGTTTCTTAGAGCTCCATGACACCAAAGACCTACCAAGAAATTGGCATGTCCCCGTTGTACTCTTCCGATCTACTTTGCAACCGGCATAATCCGAATCGGAGTAGCCAAGTAGATCAAAAGTGGAGCCCTTAGGATACCACAAGCCAAGGTTTGAAGTATGCACTAAATATCTAAAAATTCTCTTAACAGCCATTAAATGACATTCCTTAGGATTGGCTTGAAATCTTGCACACATGCACACACTAAGCATAATATCCGGCCTAGATGCACAAAGGTAAAGCAAGGAACCAATCATGGAGCGATATACCTTTTGATCGACCGATTTGCCTTCCTCATTTAGATCAAGATGGCCATTCACCGGCATAGGGGTCTTGATGGGCTTAGCATTGGCCATGTCAAACTTCTTGAGCATATCACTTGTATATTTGGTTTGACATATGAACGTGCCATGCTTCAATTGCTTGATTTGAAATCCGAGAAAGAACTTCAATTCCCCCATCATTGACATCTCAAATCTCTTGGTCATTATCCTACTATACTCTTCACAAAAATTTTCATTAGTAGAACCAAAGATTATATCATCAACATAGATTTGACAAACAAACAAATCTTTGTCTATTTTCCTAGTGAAGAGAGTAGAATCGGCTTTGCCCATTACAAAGCCATTCTTGAGAAGAAAATCCTTGAGGCATTCATACCATGCTCTAGGTGCTTGCTTAAGCCCATAGAGCGCCTTATGGAGTTTGTAGACGTGGTCGGGGTGCTTGGGGTCTTCAAATCCCGGTGGTTGCTCCACATATACTAGCTCCCCAAGAGGCCCATTCAAGAATGCACTCTTCACATCCATTTGATACAACTTGAAGTTGTGATGAGATGCATAGGCCAAAAGGATACGAATTGACTCAAGCCTTGCCACCGGAGCATATGTCTCACCAAAATCAAGCCCTTCAATTTGAGTGAAGCCTTGAGCAACCAATCTAGCTTTGTTTCTTGTGACAATGCCATTTTCATCTTGTTTGTTCCGGAAAACCCACTTGGTGCCAATCACAATTTGCTTGGGTCTTGGGACCAATTCCCATACTTCATTTCTTGTGAAGTTGTTCAACTCTTCTTGCATTGCAATAACCCAATGCACATCTCCAAGAGCTTCTTCTACCTTGAGAGGTTCCAAAGAGGAGACAAACGAGTAACATCCACAAAAATTTGCTAAACGTGAACGAGTGGTTACCCCTCTTTGGATGCTCCCTAGAATGTTGTCAACAGGATGATCCCGTTGAACACTTTGGTGAACTCTTGGATGTGAAAATGTTGATTGACGTTGGATGGGTCCATCATCATCTTCTTCATGATGTGACTCAACATCTTGAGCATCTTCACCTTGAGCTCCCCCTTGATCATTGCCATGGTCATGATCGTCACCATGATCTTGGACCTGATCTTGTGATGAGCTTGGTGGTTCAACTCTTGTTGATGGTGATGGATCGATGTTGAACATGATTTCCGGATCTTGGTCTTGTTCTTCATCTTCATTTGGAGGCTCTTGAGGCTTCACTTCCCCTAAACTCAAGTTCTTGATGGCTTGACTTGGCGGGACTTCATCTACAAGGTCATTTATAACTTGCTCTACTTGAGAGCCGTTTGATTCATCAAATTTTACGTCTATCGTGATCTCAACACAACCGGTGGTTTTGTTGAAAACACGGTAGGCGTGTTCGTTAGTACCATAACCAAGTAGAAAGCCTTCATCAACCTTAGGTGCAAACTTTGAACTTTTGGCTTTCTTGTTAAGAATGTAACATTTGCAACCAAAGACTCGAAAGTAGTGCACCTTTGGTTTGTTACCGGTTAGTATCTCGTATGGAGTCTTGTTCAAATACTTTTGAAGATAGAGACGGTTAGTGGCATGGCAAGCCGTGCTAACCGCCTTGGCCCAAAAGTTATTCGGAGTCTTGCACTCATCAAGCATGGTCCATGCCATTTCAATCAAAGTTCGGTTCTTCCTCTCAACAATGCCATTTTGTTGAGGTGTGTATGGCGCGGAGAGCTCATGCTTGATTCCTTCTTCATCAAGAAACTCTTCAACATTGGTGTTCTTGAACTCCGTCCCATTGTCACTTCTTATATGCTTGATCTTCAACTCAAACTCATTTTGAGCTCTTTTAATGAATCTCTTGATGATTGTTTGAGTTTCACTCTTGTCTTGCAAAAAGAAAACCCATGTGAAGCGAGAAAAGTCATCTACAATGACAAGTCCATACTTGTTCCCGCCAATGCTAACATAAGCAACCGGTCCAAATAAATCCATGTGAAGCAACTTGAGTGGTCTTGAGCTAGTCAAAATATTCTTGGGTGGATGAGGAGCACCAACTTGCTTCCCGGCTTGACAAGCACTATACAATCTATCTTTCTCAAACACAACATTTGTTAGTCCTAGGATGTGTTCATCCTTTTGAAGTTTGGCCAAGTTCCTCATCCCAACGTGAGCTAGCCGGCGATGCCAAAGCCAACCCAAGCTAGATTTTGCCACTAAACAAGTCTTTGGTTCCACTTTACTAGTTGTGAAATCAACTAAGTAAAGCTTTCCCTTGAGTCGACCCGTAAAAGCAATAGAGGAATCCTCCCTTCTTAGGACGCTCACACCCTCATTAGTAAAGAGACAATTGTAACCCTTCTCACAAAGTTGTGAGACCGACAACAAGTTGTATCCCAAAGAATCAACAAGATAAACATTGGAAAGAGATGAGTCTTGTGAGATAGCTATTTCACCTTGACCTATGACATCACCATGATTGTTGTCACCAAAAGTGATCTTCTCAACGGGTGAGTTATACTCTTGTAGCTTTGCAAACATATTCTTTTCTCCGGTCATATGATTTGAGCATCCACTATCCAACAACCACGAAGGTCCACCGGAGGAATATGCCTACAAAACAAGTTTAAGCCTTGGACTTAGGTACCCAAAAGTGGTTGGGTCCTTGAGTGTTAGCTTTTGACATTTTAGGCACCCACACACTTCACATCATCTTCCTAGTATGAGCACCTATATACTTTACCACAATCTTCCCATTTTGGTTCCAAGTGACCATATAGTCGATGGAGTAGTTTGGCGATGGCTTGTGCTCAATGACCTTCTCTTCCTTCTTGGTCTTGATCTTGACATCTTGACTAGATGCTTTTGCCATTGGCAAGGGCTCCATGGACCTTACCACCCCATGAGCCGCATCCATTAGTTCACCTAGATTGGTCCCCTTGGTTAACAATGTCACATCACGACCTCTTATCTTCTTTGTCCCATTGGCCTTTCCACCTCGAGTGTATCCAAGCCCATCCTTGATAGTACCATATCTACCGGCTTTATATGCCGGGTGAGTCTCAAATACACTCTTGCCCTTACCTTGGTCTTGGCCAATGGCATTGGTCAACTTTTGGATTTGGGCATCTTTAGCCTTGACTTTCTCTTCTAGCTTAGAAATGTTAGTTGCACAAGCATCTAAATCAATTTTATAACATCTTGAGCAACCTTCACTAGTAGAGACACTTGAGTCAAGAGTTGTTTTAGAGTTGTTCTTGGTACTTTCCCAAAGTGAGCTAAAATTGGCTTCTAGATCTTTATATTTGATCTCTAGGCTTGAATGCCTTTCTTGAAGCTCACTTTTAGCATTCTTTAGGTTAGTTAGAGAGTCATTTGTCAAAGACAATTCCTTTGACATCTTCTCCCGTGAGTCATTTGCATGAGATAACTCACAAGCCAACTTCTCAACCTTGAGTTTCTCCTCAACTAGAGCCTCTTCTAGGACAAGGTTTCTCTCCTTCTCAAGGATGAGCAATTATTCTTGCCTATCAAGAGACTCCTCTCTTTTCTCAACTTTCTCTATTAGTTTTTTAATAAACTTGTAGCCATCTTTGCCGAACTTCTTTATCATGTTTTTCTCATGTTCGGCTTCTTCATTATCTAGATCATTTTCAATGTTCCTAGATGACAAGAGAGTGGATGAGAGAGGTGGTGTGGTGTCAAATACCTTAGTCCCTTGAGCCATGAGGCACATGGGAGCTTCGTCATCACTCTCATCGATGTTGTTGAAGAGTCGTGGAGTTGGTGTAGGAGCTTGGATGGCACAAGTGGCCATTCCTTCATCACCGGAGTCATCACTTGATGAATCCCAACCTTCACCGACGTGGGCGCTTCCAAACTTTTTCTTGTACTCTCGACTCTTCTCCTTGTATTTCTTGTCTTTGTCACCGGTCTTGTCCTTGGACTTCTTGTCATCCTTGTCATTCTTCTTGCGAGGACAATCGGCAATGTAGTGACCTTTCTCCCCACACTCATAGCATCTTCGTTGAGAGAAGTTCTTCTTTTCACCTTTTGTCTTCATGAATCTCTTGAAGTTCCTAACCATCATAGCGGTTTCTTCATCGGTGCTCTCATGGTCGTTTGAATCTTCATTCTTCTTGGAAGTTGAGGTCTTCTCATTTGACTCAACTTTCTTGCTTGGTTCGGCCTTGAGAGCTATGGTCTTGACTTCGGTTTGTTGGATTGACCTTGTCACATCCAAGCTATTCATCTCATGATATTGCAACTTGTTGAATAGCTCCATGGGCACCATTGTCTTGAACTTGTCACTTTCTCTAATCATTGTGGCAAGCATTGGGTTCTTGGGTGCATATGATCTAAGCAATTTCTTTGTGACCTTGCTCTCACCCCAATCATTGCTTCCAAGCATTCTAATTTCGGTGACAAGAAGCTTCAATCGATCATACATATCTTGCAAAGACTCATCCTTCTTCATGACGAAAGCTTCTAGTTCTCCTTGTAAGAGATCTACCTTTCCTTCCTTGACCTCATCCGATCCTTCATGCGCCATTTGAAGAGTGTCCCATAGCTCCTTGGCACTATCGATTTCTCTAATCTTGTTGTACTCATAGGAGCTTAGAGCACTCCTAAGCACGGTCACGGCTTGAGAGTTGCGGAAGATGTCGTACTCTTGTTCTCGACTTGGCGTTGCACTCTTGTCGACACCTATTTTCACAATAGTCCAAAGAGATGGATGAAGACCATGCAAGTAGACTTTCATATCATCGCTCCACCGGGCATAGTCAATCCCATTGAATTTGGGGACTTTGCCCATTGGAATGGATGAGAAATTAAGACTAGAAGGGTCCAAAGATTTGTTAGAAGAAGATGTCTAATATCGATAAGACACCGAGTGAAGTCCGTCGAGAGCGTCTCTTTCTCGTATCTTCTTCTTGAGAAGCTTTTGCGCCTTTCTTTCGGCCTTCTCCTTAATTTTCTTCCTTATCTTCTCCCTTCTTTGCTTCTTCTTTTCTTGTTCATCCAAGCTCTCATCAACATCGCTAATGTTGAATTCATCATCGCTTGAGCTTGACTCAACGGGCGTCGGATGTTTATCTTTGTGAGCGGAAGCCATCTCGGATCCATCTCCCATACCGGACATAGTGTTTTTCCCTTAGCAGTTAAGCCTAAACAAGGGATTAGGCTCTGATACCAATTGAAAGGACCAATACTAGGCCTAGAGGGGGGGGGTGAATAGGCCTGTTTAAAAAAATCCTGCAAAAATCCTCCGAGAAATGTCAGAAAGTCGGATGATCCGACATAGTCTCGGATCTTCCGGCCAGGAAGATCCGACACTGTACAGGATCTTCCGACTGGGACAGAATGCCGGAAGATCCGATGAAACGCCGGATCTTCTGACAGGCAATTCAAGTGTACTTCGAGATTTGAAATCTAGTGACCTTTTGACAATTCCACTTGAATACAAAGCGCACAAAGGATGTAAGGAACCTTCTATATATGATCAATATCACAGTATAGCCACAAATAAGTAGATCGGGACAAATCAAGTTATAGAAACAATATGAACAAGAGCAAAAGTGGAGACAAAGGATTTTCTACCGAAGTTCACTCCACAAAGGAGCTACGTCTCCGTTGAGATGCTCACAAAGAGCCGGGCTGTCACACTAACCCCAAGTCTCTCTCAATCAACCACGAAGGAGGATTGAGTTACTTACTATGTGCTCCCACGAAGAGAGAGGGTAATACAAACTTCCGGGACTCAAACCACAAGAGAATGGGAGTTCACCGGCACCTCTAACCGTCTAGAAGCAAGCTCCAAGAGTAACAAACGTGAATCAATGAACTCAAGTTGCTTGAAGTGCTTCACGAGATGAACAAAGGGAGTTCTCACTTCTAGTCTTCTCTCTCACTCAAACCCTAGGTGAATCTTGGCAAGAATCAAGCTTGGGAGGGGATTTGAGGAGGAGAGTGAATGCTCTTGTCTATTGTTAGGTCGTGTGTGCAGCAGCAAATGAATGGGGGGGGGTGAGGGGTATTTATACCAACCCCCCAAAATATGACCGTTATGAGCTCTGCGAAGGGGTACCGGATCTTCCGACACTTAGTCGGATCTTCCGACAACCAACAAATATGTGTTAGGAAAACTCCAGAAAAGTTCCAGGGGCCGGATCTTCCGACCATGTGTCGGATCTTCCGGGGGACCCCGGAACTTCCGGCCCGGAGAAAGCCAAGACAGAGCCGGCTGGAACATCCGGTCGGATCTTCCGGCCTAGGGTCGGAACTTGTACGCATGGCGCTCAGGAGCTCGAAAAACGACTAAGTCATGCATCTTCCGATGCCACGGCCGGAACTTCCGGCCAGGAAAAACTCGAGACCGAGCCGCCCGGAACTTCCGGCCTAAGTTCCGGCCGAGAAGAAAGAGGTGTTTGTGAAGTGTTTTTGTGTCTCTCAAGAGTTTGTCATCTCAAGTAAAGCACTTTTAGCATCTAGAATTTATCAACTACGTCCCCCTTGATAGTACGGTGGTCCTATACTCAATTTCAAACGGAAAAATAAATTTAAATCCATCAATTGAGTCCCCCACCATATGAAAAAGCGTTGGGGTCATTCCTTTAGTATTTTCTCCCTGTTATTTCATTTTATTCCTGCACAACTCATGCAAAGCATCATATCCAAATTTCTATTGCCATTAATCACCAAAATAGATTAAATGACTAGATTAAAGAAACGTGAGTATATACTCTCTCCATACCGGTAAAAATGATGTTGAGGACAACGACACGGTTTCCAAAACGTAACTTTGACTTCTTATTCTTACAAAAATATTTATTAAAAAATAATATATATATGCTTTTATAAAAGTATTTTTTAAGACAAATATATTCATATGGTTTTCACATTTCCAAACTCAATGACTTAAAAGTTATTCACGATTTATATTCCCAATGTTTGACTAAAATCTTGTCTAAAACATCATTTTTTACCAATACGGAGGAGTACATACGCAAATGGACACGATTGGACGGCCCTACCACTAGGCACTAGCAAGTAGTACGTAGGTGATGGATGGTATACGTTCAGATGAAAACCGCGAGAGACTTTTATTATTTGGACGTGGTATACGTTCAGATGAAAACCGCGATTTATTATCTTTTTACGAAGGTGTCTTTAGCATCGGTTATTTAACTCGGTGCTAAAGCCCGTTCCCAATCGGTGCGGACGTGGCTTTCTCTGGCAGAGAGAGAGAGAGAGGGGTTCGGGAAAAGAAAGCTAACGCGCCCGCGCCGCGCGGATCCGTTGCAGGGCCGAGTGCTGCGTGGAGTAGTGCCCACTAGCTAGCAGAGGTGGCGTGGCGCTGGCTCAGCTCCTGCTTGGCGTGGTCTCGATCACGTGACAAACGGCATCTGCCCTCGGTCGATCTGCCACGTATACGTATGTACACGCTCTCGATCGGCTACTCGATCCGTGTAGTACGTTGACAAGCTATCTAGTAGCCTTCGTCAACATGCACGCGCCGCCGCCGTGTCCCAGGGCCACGGGGAGTTCCGGCGCCGCGCCGGCCACACCGTACCGTTTGATCAGGAGGCGACGACGTACACGCGTTCGACGCTCGGAGTCGGCGACGTGAGTGTGTAGTGTCACTGACCATCGAGATCCAAACGAACGAATGAACCGCGTACGCACACACACAACACACAAGTACGTGGTTCTCTCGCATCGCACGATACATACTACGTACAGTACAGTACATACACACACAGGAATACGTACGCGACGTATATATGTGCATGCTTCGTACGGCCACGCCACGCACACTCACGCGGCCGTTGCGTCTCATATCATATCCATCTCTCTACATATATGCATTATATTCGAGATATTTCCCTTTTGTTTATCTTTGCTTAGCTCTCAAGAGAAATAAAAATAAACGGTCGATGCATGCATATTTAATACTGCGGCGTCGTTACTCAATAACACTACTCCCACACAGAGATGATTAATTAGAAACCTCCCTCTCCAGCTGGGCTAATCATATATCCTCTATTAACTATACTCTTTCTCTATTTGCCCAAGCACGTTTAACCGCACCCCCACTCTACTGAATGCAACGGATTGCTAACCATTTTACACTGGGTAGTAATCCAATGCGATATGATACTTGCTAACGTACATCACTACTAATATAATATAATACTTGGTAGTGTTTTAAGTAGTAAACTGTATATAATCTAGTGGCCCACACACATGCATGGTATGCATGCATGCCCGCCCACTCGCTCGATATTTGAAATACTACGTATTATTCTCACCTCTCGTAAATTCAAATCACTACAAGAATAACTCACATCCGCACCCCTCATATGCCTCGGTGCACTTAAGATCCGGTGCTAATGTAACGTTAGCACCGGGTGCGAAATTGGGACGCCCTCGGAAACCCTTTAGCACCGGGTTGTAACACCAACCTGTGCTAAAAGGCCCCTTTAGCACCGGGTCGTAATACCACCCGGTAGCACCGGGTCGTAATACCACCCGGTAGCACCGGGTCGTAATACCACCCGGTGCTAAAGGCCCTTTAGCACCGGTTCGTAAATACGATCCGGTGCTAATGTAGGTGTCACATGCTACTCAAAAGGAGCGCATCTTTAATCCTATCACATGCGCTGTGTAGGTGAGATGGTTAGGTGGGTGCACGTGTGCGAGCCAAGAGGTCTTGAGTTCGAATCCCGCAACACGCAAATATGCAAATATTTTTGGCTAGTGCCCCTACCTTTAGCACCGGTTATTTGACCCAGTGCTAAAGGTGATTGGCACCGGGTGGGAAACCCGGTGCTAAAGGGCTTTCTCACCCGGTGCCAATGTGCATGATTCTGGTAGTGAATGAAAATCTATATTTACTCGCCTAGTGCCTTTGCACAATTTCCTGGCAAGATCCATCCGCGCTACCCAATAAACTCGTCTTAATGATCTCACTTACTGGGTTACTCTATATTTTGGGCGACGTTTAATTGCACTCTCTCTCTCTCTCTCTTCAATTGAAAGGCTGCTAAACATTGCAGTAATACAGTGGTAGTAGTAATCCAATGTGATATATCTTTGCTACCACTGCTCTACAAGAAAACGAAAAACAGAAAACAAAAAACCAGCACTACAGCAAGGGTACGGTTCAGAGTCCGGTTCGGTCCAAACATGGAAAAACCGTTCAGACCGGTCCGGCCGGCCACCGGAAAAAACCAGACTGGTTGCACCGCTTGCTCCAGTGTGCTCGCCTCCGGAGCCCACAACCTATGCGATTAGGTTCAAATAATCGATTCTAATCTAAGTATCCAAATGGTCCAAAGCTGAAAATAATCGATGCAGCTACCTTGCTATGCGCTTTGAAAATGATGGTGCTCGTTCAAAAAAAATCTCCTTTTTGGTTTATGTGTTTTTGTTCCATTGACAAAATGCTTAATGAAGTAGGGTTCCATTACGATTGAAGTTCGCTAGGCTGTCGAGTGGTATGGCATCGATCATAAGTTAATTTATTGTGCATATAAGTGCCAGTAGCTCTGTTATCATGCTAACTAATGTCCATTTAAAATGTGATCAATGAATTGGTTTACTTGAAGAGACATATTTTTATCAATGTTGCAATTATGTATGTGCAGTAATAATTGTGTTATCATTCAGATGCTATGATTGCTTTATCTGTTACATTGATATCCGTTAGATGGTGAGTCTCAAAGACGTTACAATTGTAGTTACCCTCCACACTCGATTTTGTTGAGTCACCGAGCCGTGCAAGCAAACTTGGATTAGTTCAAGACACGTGTTTTTCATCATCGCCCTAGATTCACATTGTTGTGTAGACCGGTTACACTGCAAAGATGGTAGTAACTACATTGTTGTGCATTTCCATTTCACCACGTACAAAGATGGTAGTTATTACATTCTTGCGCACACGCGCACATTTACATGTTTAGATGATTGTATTTGTACTACGATGCATATGTCATCGTAGATCGATTGTTATTTGAACTTTCGATCATGAGAGTCGTTGTTGGAATTGCCCTATGACTGAGGGCCACAAATTTCCAGAATCATCAAACTATGAAAGTAATAAACTAGATTATTGGGTAGACTTGTATTTTATCAATAATTGCATTGACATATACGATTTAATTGTAGAATCTTGCACGCGTGTATAGTTGCTCCATCATTATGTTAATCTCCCATTTCTTGCAAGTTGTGAGGTTGTTTTGTTACGGCTATAGTTATCTTGTAAACAAGAAATCATGGTGAATCATGAATCCACATGCCATGCAAGTAATGACTCATATTACTTGGTGATGGTAGTGTTTTGTCAATGCCTCGATTTGCATAGATGAAACTAGCTAGATTGTTTGAAAAAAGCCCATTGATGTGCATGGGCAACGGTAGCTCCTTGGTCGGATAATTATTTATTTACATTTTTATCACTAGGACCATTTTGTTACAATATAACTATAGCTATAGTCGAGGAGCATGTTTTGTAAACCATTTGACTTTTCAAAAATGCTTTAGGTCAATGTCTAAATCAAGAAAGCTATCTTTTCATAATATCATGCACACGGATATACACATACATCAATAATTCTCCATGGTGTAAAAATACAAGAAACGGTTGCACATGTTTTGTATTATGTACCCAGTCGTGCAAGACACATCTTCAGATAATACTATTATAAGTTCTTTCTGGTAACGCCCCATGACGTAAAGTTTATGACACTTTTGCCCTTGGGTATCAGTTACTACCGCCAATTTGGCAAGAAATGTGTTGCTATCACCTCCGAGGAATCCAACCATACAAAAGATAATGATTCTTTATCAAATCAAACATGCACGACCAGGCGGTTACTCCAGATACATTTTTTCCAACAAGGACAATAGCATAAAGTTTATGACGCTCTTACCCTTGAGTATCCGTTACTATCGCCATTTTAGTAAGTAAGTTATTACGCCTCCGAGGAATCCAGCCATGCAAAAGGTATTGATTCTTTATCGAATCAAACTCGCACGTATCGGGCGGTTACTCCAGATAACATTCGTTCCAGTAAGACCACATGACGTAACCTTTTGTCTTGGAGCATCTGTTACTACCACCATTTTGGTAAATGCATTACTGTCGCCTTTGAGGAATCCAGCCGTGCAAAAAGATAATGATTCTTTGTCAAATCAAACCCGCACGTATCTGGCGGTTACTCCAAATACATTCTTTCTAGTAAGACCACATGATGTAAAGTTTATGAAGCTTTTGTCTTTGAGCATCCATTAGTACCACTATTTTGGTAAATGCATTACTATTGCCTCCGAGGAATCCAGTCGTGCAAAAGATAATAATGATTCTTTGACAGATAAAACCCGTACGTATCTGGCGGTTACTCCGGACTGTTACTCTAGATACATTCTTTCTAGTAAGACCACATGACGTAGAGTTGTCTTTGAGTACCTGTTACTACAGCCATTTCGGTGAATGCATTAATATTGCCCCCGAGGAATCCAGCCATGTAAAAGATAATGATTTTTTTTATCGAATCAAACATGCACGTGTCTGGCGGTTACTACCACATCTTTTTGGCAAGAAACGCGTTACTATCGCTTCTGAGAAATCCAACCGTGCAATAACCAGCAAATAATCTTACAAATACTCCACACGGTTGCGTTGTTTATGGAACCAAACCCGCAATACGCAACCATGGCCGGGGCTAAACCCTACGCACCCAAGTGTGGAACCAAACCAGCCTATAATGTAAGTTCATCTCTGGCTATCACATACTGGCCAGCCCTCTACTGTGAGCCGGTCCGGACCCAAAATAAACCAGTACGTACACGACCGGTCCGGACCCAAATAAACCAGTACGTACACGCCCGCAACGATCTAGCCAGCCAGCCCCTCCCGCCGTAGCTGCGGTTGTTTCTCTCTGATGATTTGCTTATTAGCTCGCGTGTAAAACTGGCAGACGCCTCGCCTACGACGGTGATCCGGCCAGATCACCACTTCACCATCATCTATCTATCCTTGGCAGTTAATTAAACCGGCAATACAAGACTGCAAATGCGTATGGATACTCAGCCCGAGGGCATAATGGTAAAAACCGGCTGCTGACAGTTACAGGCCGGCCGCTATAAAGCTCGGGGGCCAGCCGGCGAGCCAGGCATCACCTACAGCACCAAGCAGCAGCGCAGCTTGCTCGTAAGCTTTCTCGAGCTCGATCTGAGCAAGCGAGAGGGAGGTGATCGAGCGGATAGGAGTAGGAATGGAGGGCGGAGGGGTAGCCGGAGCCGGAGGGGGAGCGGGTAGTGCGAGCGGCGGCGGTGCAGGCGGCAGCGCCGGGGGAAGAGGTAGCGGTAGCGGTGGTGCAGGCGGCGGCGGAGGGAGAGGTGGTGGCGGGGGAGCGGGAGGGAATAACGGGAGGGCGGCGCCGCTGCGGGTGCCGTCGTGGAGGGAGAGGGAGAACAACCGGCGGCGGGAGCGGCACCGGCGGGCGGTGGCGGCGAGGATCTACACCGGGCTGCGGACGCAGGGCAACTACAACCTCCCCAGGCACTGCGACAACAACTTCGTGCTCAGGGCGCTCTGCCATGAGGCCGGATGGATCGTCGAGCCCGACGGCACAACCTACCGCAGGGTACGTGCACTGTCATCTTGATCATCTGCTCATCCGTTCCCGTTCCCTTCTTTAATTTGTTTGCTTGCGATGTGTGTGTATATATATATATATATATATGTATATGTAGACGTACAGCTCTCGTTTGGTTGATGAATTTTTCGTAGAGCTTCGCCGTAGATTTTGCGTTTTGCTACGCTTTTTTGCAGATCGAGCTAGCTGTCGTTTGCATGTATCAGTTGCTAGACACAGCATTTTTTTCCGCGTCCTCGACCTTTTTGTTTCCGCGAAAATCCAAAATATCTTTTGCCGCGTTCCTCCTCGTCATCTATCCACTCTTCCAGTGTTTTTTTTTTTGGCGAGCTTGTACGTGATGCGCGTGCTCCTTTATTTTCTCTTCCGAGACTGGAGGAGCCTCGCTCTTGTACGTATTTTGGCTGCCCGACATGGCGGCTGCAGGTAGATCGAGCATCATGCACGTCTCGCCACAGCTCGCTAGCTCCATCTACTACCTGTAGCAGCTAGCTTCTTGTCATTTTTTTCTTGATCTATCTCTGTGTATTTTTTTTCCATGCGTGTGGTGCTGTTGCTTCAGTTATTAGTTGTAGTGTGAACGGATGATGATGCATGCCATGCCAGTTTTTTTTTAATGGGTAGGATCAAGGGCTTTATAAGATCGAGTGTGGTCTTGGCTACCACAAAGGTCGTCCCAACTTTCTTTCCCATTTTGGATCATCTGTGTTTTGTTGCCTTGACAAAACGAACGCGACAGTACGTGATACCTTTTCAAAAGTTTGCTAGATGCCGTACTACCCGTTTCTAATGCCCTGGAGTTGCACGTCTGCTACAGTTTTGCAGTATCTCTCTCCTGTCATGCTTGTTTGCTTAAATTATAGATTGTCCTACTATTAGCATCTTTAATTCGTTCCATGCACGTTGTTGAAGCTAGGCTGACGTGGAGTAGTGTTAATTAGAATTTTGTGAACTTTTATTTTGCTGACGAATTTCGGTTCATCCTGTATAACTCTGCGTTTCTATTTTTGTGATCGTTCATCTGTACGTGTCAAAGCCAAGATTTGTGAAGGTATTAATTCGTTTTATTTGCATGTGTTTCAGGGGCGCAAGCCTCCGTCGCCTGGTCACCGCATGCCCGGTGGCCCTAACATTGGCGGGTCTGCTCCGGTGAGCCCCGGCTCCTCCTACCCGGTGAGCCCGGCCTCCGGCTACAACCTGAGCCCTGGTGCGTCGTCCCCAACCTACCTGAACCTCGGCGGCGCCGGCAGCGGCGGCTGTTTCTACGGCGCCGCCGCAGCCAACAATGGCGAGGCCGGCAGCAGCGGCCTCCCGCCGTGGCTCAAGAAGCTGGCCATGGGGAGCAGCTCCTCCACCTCCCCCTCGTACCCGGGCTACGGGTCAAGCTCCTCCAGCGCGCCGGTGACGCCGCCCAACGGCTCCCCGCCGCGCCGCAAGCTGGCGCGCTGGGCGCTGGAGAACGCCCTCGCCGCCGCCGCCGGCGGCGGCGGCGGCGGCTCCTCCTCCAACCCCAACGTGCAGCCGCCGTGGGCCGGCGGCGCTGGCGCTGGCGCTGGCACCAGCCGCTACGCCGCCCAGCCCCAGCCGCCACTGACCATCGGCGCTCCGGCACCCGTCGCCGGCGGCGCCGCGGCCGCGGCCGTCAGCCTGCTGGCGGGGATTCAGCTTTCCGGCGCCGCCGCTGCAGCCATGAACAGCAACAAGAACAATGGGCTGGCGGCGCCGGGCTACAACCCCTTCGCGTCGTTCGGCGCCGGGGCTTCCGTCTCCTCCAGGCTGCGCAGCTCGTGGGCACCGGCGCCGCCGGCGCCGGCGGCCGCCAGTGTCAACGGCGACGACGTTGACGAGATGATGGAGGAGGAGCCGGAGGAGTTCTCGTTCGGGACAAGCGGCGCCAGCGGGTTCAGCGCGTGGGCGGGGGAGCAGAGCGGCGACTACACCGACGAGGACGACCTGGAGCTCACCCTGGGGAACTCCAAGACCCGCAAGGACCGCGCCTGAGCTCGCATGGATGCAACGTGACGACGCGCGTGATGAGCTGATGGGGAAGAAGACACCTTTTATAGAGGGACGGCGCGGCGCAGTTTGATTAATTACAATTACAAAGGCGGACAGGCGTTAACTTTTAGCCTGTCGATTTATCTATCTATCAGCTCGTTTAGTCATTTCGACAAAAAAACTTTATTTACCCTATTTTATTTCATCATCGATTATCCCCTTTTATTTTCCAACCAATATTACCCCCTTTTATTTTCCAACAAATATTCCGCCCCGTTTTTATTTATTTACTTAGTTTTCAAAAAATGGAAAAATGACACAGACAATGGCAAGGAGAGCGAGTGATGTCTACATGTAACCATGGGGTGCCAGACAGCTGGCTTTAAGTTAATGGAACTTTCAGTTGATGTGTCATTGTGTGTGTCTGCTTTATTGTCTTGCATCTTGCTAATTAACCATCTTGCATCTGCTTTCAGTTGCACTGTGTTTGCTTTTCGAAAAAAGGTTGCACTGTGTTTGGCAAAGAAAAAGACAAAAAAAAAATCATCTCTTCAGTTTCCATGGCTTTCTGAAACTGATTATGAGCAGCTCTATGCTGGCTGCAGCCTCTGCTTAGACCAGCGTCCATCTTGTGTTAATCACTCGATGGCACTGTGGCCGAGGTGACGAAGCTACCAGACACTGACTGGACTCACTGTTCTTCCTGTAGTGGACTGAGCGAGCCTGAAGACGAGGAATATTTGGGCACATCTTTGTCATGTCAGTGACACGTACAGGTTCCGTGCACGTGCACATGCTAACCATCATGGCAAGGCACATCATCACGCTGACATAATCGCACACGGATTTTGGTCCGCGTCACACGTCACCTAACCCCACTGCCTGACGACCATCAACCCATCATGTTCCGTAGGAGTCGTAGTATGGTCTCAAACAAAGAGACTCAAAGTGTGTTTTTTTTTTCAAATCGATTAGTGTTTTCCAAATCTTGGCGCTGACGTAATGTTGCTTCCCAGATGCCTGTTTTTCCTGCAATTTTGTATGTTACGGATTTGTTTCTAGCCCGTATCCTATATTCCTATGGGTTATCTGTGCTTTGTTCTGGTGCAGTACTGCATGGGCAACATGAGTTGCCCACTGCATGCCCTCCACAGAACAACAAGATATCGTCCCAGAATTACATTAATGCCCCTGGACTGCAGCAGGGATGTGATGGAAGACATTCACATGCACACTACACCGAGGAGAATAATAGCTGCAGCCAACCGAAAAACAGTCTTTGATGACAGTGACCCGGGCAGGAGCCATGATGATACACAATTCGACACAACTGATCAGAAACAGAGCATGTAGATACGAAGACAAGATGAGCAAGGAGAATAAGCCTTTTCTCTTTCATATCTTGATGCAATTGTCATTCCAGTGTACAATATTTACAGAGTGGATTTGTTGTTGGAACCCACTAAACACCGATGGACGTAAGGAACCTTTGATGTGTCGAAGAATGGCATACTGTACAGTTGTGTAATTGCTTGCAACGAATATGTAAATGAGCACAAGTCGGAGGCCCTGAATGTATTTACAAGGAGTTGGACAAGGCAGGACAGGGTTACTTCCCAGTTCTGTCCAGCAATTCTGACAGAGCTTTGTACAGAGGGGAGGCTGCAGGTGGCCTGGCCATGGATCCCAGAAGGATGCCAGAGGCCTTGACAGGGCCGCCGTAAAATCGAGCGTTCTCAGTGTCTCGAGTTGATACTATGCTGCCATTGAATGCGCAGCCCACAAAGGCACCTGATACACAAGACAAAATAATACATAATACGTGATTTCAGAAAACAATCACTAATAATAGGTCTATTTGATCAAACCTATTAACCCACAAGTACTTGCAACGAATTCAGTAATGCAATATTGTTTCAAATTAACAATGTCAGTAAGCAGATTGCATGAATGAACCAATGACATAACTTAGACATTTCTGTCGCTAACTGTAAGCACCACAATACCATATGATGAGCTCACAGTCATCTAAAAATGGGGGCTAACAAGCTATTGTTTTCTTATAGCGCAACAATTAAAATCTAACAGCTCCATAAAAAATTGCTATGCAACATGCCATTTTACTGCTAGCTGCAAGTGGCACAACAAATATCAAGCAAACGTCGGTCAACACATATATTTTTGGTTTTGCGGTAGTATCTTTTATTCAGTTATCTGGTTCATTTTACACTCCAACAACATCGAACTTGTCTGCCTTGGCTTTGTGACAGTGCTCCCAGCTTCCTAAAGCTTATCACAAGGCCTTTAGCATTGCTAATGTCCACATTAGCCTAGCAAAACATACTCATGGTAACCCAAAATTGGATCATCTCTCCAGTGTCACTTGTAACATCAGAATTATATATATAAAAAATAGTAAGCTTTAAAGGGATAAAAAAGATAGACTTTGTTTACAGCAAACATGTGCAGTGTGCCTTTTATGTGTATTAGACTATTAGTTAACAGGCTTACTTTGTGGATGCCATGCACTTCTCTATTTTCTAGAGAAAAAAAACTGGCATCTTAATTTTTCAACTTAAACTGTGAACTGCCCAACATCTCTAAACTATCATTACCATCGGCAAACTAAGTACGACACACCTCTAACAGTAAACAAAGTATTAACCTCATGGATTGTGGTAATTTATACGAAACACACCTTTGCTGCAACTGTATGTGTAACATGCAGCATAACCACCATCACCGGCACGGAAGTCAGCCTCAGCTACTCGTCCAACATGGCCAGCAGAAGCACTAACACCAGCACCAACAGACAGATGTGCTTTTCCACTGAATGTTCTGATGGCATCTGTATTCCTCAGCACAATGATGAAGTCGGCTATCTCACCTCCAGCCTGTTGGAAGAGTCAAGCAAATATCCAATTTGTTAGAAGGTGCTATCTTGATACAAGTCCTTTCCATGTAAAGGAACACTCGAAAAGCTGGTTTAACGGTCCTCACCTGAGCTCCATATCCAACACCACAGGTGGAGATTGCTGAAGGAGGTGACCAGGAGCCATCGGCCCTTCGAGCAACAACCAGCCCAGTACCAAGCTTGTATGTAACCATCATCCCGACCTTTACTACAGTAACTATGGCAAGACCTTTTGCTTGTCTAAGAATAGCATCAGGGATAGCCTTCTCTGGTTTCAGTCTTCCCACCTGCAGTACATGAAAGAACATTTTGATGATAATACTCCTGACAGACTCAGAACAATGATCAATCAGCAGTTCTGCACCTAGAGTAATATGCAAATCTACTTTTCAAGCATTTCAAATGAATACAATGGCTGGCTCATTCCAAATAATTGAATTCCTCTATCAGCACTCAGCAGAGCTTAAACAGTCAATACAGAGGGGTTAAAATATAAAAAGCCCAAGTATTTTTCTACAAGAGTAGGAGATAGTAACACATTATATGATAAAAAAGTTATTTACTTAAACATTAGATTCGCACTACAACTTATGTCTTTGCGTTTTTCATTTGCATACTAACCTGCATTTAAATTGTTTGATTAATCATGTATTCAGATCTTATTATTGAATCAAACTTGAAGGCAGAATAAATCGCCACAATACTCCATGTCACCTTGTACCCATAATAAATGTACTAGTCAAATCATTCATCCAACTAAAAACCATGTGAAATGAAAATAACCACATTTGATTACTTGTGATGACACTCATAAGAAACAATGAACTAATACAAAAAATTGTTGTAGCATGATAAATCATACTAGCATTTGGTGTCAAACATTGATGCTTTAACACTTAATAAGACGAAAACATTATTATATATCAAGGGGCCAATGAGGAGCACAAGAAGTACTGAACTGATTAGTGAAAATTAAGCAAAAGTTACAAGAAAGGGGTATACCTTGCAGTAACTGCGTAAAGAATTTGCAGCCTTGTATATCTCGTATTCCATTGTGTGTGCCCAAGGGAAGTTCAGCCATGACCTCAAGGTACTCAGGTCTGTCACATCTCGAGTTGGAAGTTGTGATGCACGACTGATCTGATCCATCAATTGCGGTTGTATACTCTCAAGTCGTACTCCACAGACATCACAAACTCTTTGAGGTTCTGAAGTCCTAAATTTTGGAGGCATTAAGCTTCTACCCTTTGTACAACCATTACAAAATACACCACCGCAGAAACGACAATGATGGCGAGAGCAAATTATCGGGTGAAATCGCACGCCACAGAGCATGCAAGCAGTCGCAGCACTGTCAGGCAACCACTTTGTTGGCTCTGTCTCAAGTAGCTCATTCGCAATACCAGCATTGGCATCTGCAAGTGTTTGCGCCATGTCTTTCCAGGCTTCTTGGAGAAAGAAGTTGGATACCACTGACATCCCGCATCTCCCGAAATCATATGTTGCAGCAGATACCACTTTATCTTTTGCCGCAACAACCATATCAGCAAACACATCCCACATTGTCATCTCCTTATAATCTTCATCCAGCTCCCAGCTAAACTCTTCCTCCGGGAAGTACCCGCCATTGCAACCAAAACCCCTGTGCCACTCCTCACGGTCCTTCACCGTCATTGGCGGGACAGAAACAGGCACCCAGATGCCTGTATGCTCATGAAGGGGTTCATCATAGAAACACTTCCCTGGTTCTGTCTCTACGGAAGTTTCGGTTGTGCTGCATCCATTAGCAATCGGAGTGCCGCTAGCATCATGGTAGTTGGCCGTGCCATTTTTGGCTGGTGACTCGCCAGCCTCTTGGTCAAATATGTGGAGTCCCTATGGCCATGTTTCTTTGTGTCAGCAATTTATTTTTCCCGGGGAATCTTGCATACATGAAGTATTAAATGAATTCTATTTGCAAAACCTTTTTAAGGATGAGTGTAACTTTACGCGACGAATCTAATGAGCCTAATTAATCCATGATTTACTACAGTAATGCTGGTCAAATGCCTCATTAGATAGGTCTCGCGAATTAACCCGGGGGTTTTATACGTAGTTTTGTAAACTGACTCTATTTAATAGCCTTAATTAGTGGTCAAACGCGTGCGTAAAAATTTTCACCGCCAAAGAAACACGCCCTATATTAGGAAAGCAAAATTGAGTTATAGCAGAAACTCAGCCTGGGAAAGTTGAATGATTGATCATACTTTAGACTTAAACTCCAGCCAGAAAAAGACCATAACTAGTCTACTCCTCCATCTCAGCAACGCTCTAACGTCTAGCCACATGCTAAAAACAAAATCCAACAAAGCAATTCTGGATTTTTGGCCCCAGCACCACAAGCCACACGCTCATAAAAAACTTGAAACTTTTTGCACCTCGCTTAACCTAATAATCACCAATTGGAGCATCCTAAGTTTGCGCCAAGCAATGCACCCGAAATTCCCCTATTTTTAGCACCGAACCAATCTACGAGCGCCTCAGCAAGACCAACTCATCTCATCTAAGCTAAACGAAACGTACACGCAACCAGACTTCACAGAAACGAAACCGCATGAGGGAAAGAAGAAGGTGGGGGGAGCTCACCGCCAGGCCATCCACGCGGTCGCCGTCGTCGTCCCATCTCGCCGGCGAATCGCCACCGCCGGCCTCCCCGGAGCCGCCTCCGCCGGGCCGCGGCGAGTCGATCGTGGTGCGGCGGGGCCGCTCGGTTCCTGCCATGGGCCGTTCGGTCGGGCCGCGTCGGGTCGATTCGCCGGCGATCGGGTGGGGCAATCCGCGAATTTTGCTTCCGCTGATTGGAGTTTGGGACGGAGTTGATGGGAGATTGGGAGGGGATGGAAAAGGCGAGACGACAGAACGAACTGGAGAGATTTGTGAGCACGTCTGCGTTAATAACACGTTGGCCCGAACGGAGTACATTGGTAAGTGGGCTGACGTGATATTTGGGCTGAGTTCTTGCTCTTTAGGAGTGGGCTGGGCTTTTGCTTCTTCTTTCGAAAGAAAAAAGTCCATATTGCCTCCCTCATCTATCGCGAAAATCTGTTTTTTCCCTCAACTGCAATACGAGATATCAGACCTCCCTATGGTTTATAATTCGTCCTAAACTGGTTTTGAGCCCTGTTTTGCTCTTAAATGGTGATTACATGACACTGGTTTTGACGTATGATGCAAGGTCCCATACGTCATTCTATTTATCTTCTTCCTCCTCTCTTTTCACTCATGCATGAAGAATTCTTTAGTGAAGATAGAAGAACTTAATACAATCATACTAGCTTCATTTTATGGCTCTTTTAGTTTGCAATGTCAGTATTTTTATTAAGAATTATTCCTAAGTACGTAATACTAATATGACTATTTTATTTTCTATGTTACAGATAAAACAATATTTATGCTAGGTGGCCTATAGTGCTTTGCTCGCTCTAGGGCCCCTGAAATTGTAGAGTCGGCCCTGCTGATGAGGTGCGATTGCACGCCGCTAGCTATGGCATAAATATGTTTCTAGAAATGCTCAAGAGAGAGATGGAGAAAATAGAAAAGAGATAACATAGAGTCTGTCACGTGGGCCTATGACCACATGTCAAAAATCAGCATATATGTCAAAACAACGACTACCACATATTCAAACCGCCCTATAAACCACTATCGGAGGAATTATAAACCGGTATTGTCAGTTTAGGGAGGTTATATATATATATATGGTATTATAGTTAGGGGGAGACAAAATAGACTTTCACAATAGTTTAAGGAGGCAATACATACCATTTCCTTATCGAAATCCATGGGGAAATGAATGATCCCACATCATCCCATCTCGTTTTCTTCGTCCATCTAGTTTCTTTCAAAAAGCCAGTACCGAGATACATGTTCACAAACACACATACATTGATATCTATGAATACATCTAGCTACAGATGGAGATGTCGTAGCACCGGGTAATTCTTAAAATAAATTTAGAATATGCTAAGTCGATATCTTATATTTGAGTAAATTCTTTATTTGACACTAAAATAAATCACGGTTCTTTTCTTGGTCCTGAAAATTTTTTTGTTACTTATTTGACACCGTCTTCTAACTTCATTATTTATTTAACATTTTCATCACTTTCAAAAGTTAAGCGGACGAAACATCCTCCAAATCACCTCCAAAATTCATCAATTTCTTTTCTAACAATATAACAGATAGACATGAACATTTATAATTTAGAACAATACATGCACCTTTATAGTTTTAAACTTAAAATTCACCAAACTAGATATTGTTAAAAACTAATTTGAATTTTATTGCACTAAATTACTTTTAAAAAATAAAGAAAAAATAACTAATATTTGTCACATGTGATACAATAGTGTATAAAATTATTTTCCATTATAAGTTGACTAGGTAATTATGAGTTCTATCTAAAATTATAAAATACCATGTTCTTCCCAATTCTATATATAACTTATAACATAAAATAATTTTACAAACTACCACATTACATATGGTGAATAATAGTTATTTTTTCATAATTTTGTGAAAGTATTTTGGTGCCATACAATTTATATTTGTTTTAAAGATAGTCTAATTTAATGAATTTTAATTTCAAAACTATAAAGGCACATGTGTCCTTTTAAATAAAATATGTTCATATCGATATGTTATATCATTAGAAAAAGTTTCATGAATATTGAGCATTATTTGGAGGTCGTTTCATCTGATTTAACTGACGGTAGTGACGAAAATGTCAAAATGTCAATTAAGGAATGAAATTTAGAAGTTAGTGTAAAATAGAGAAGGAAAAACTTTCCACGGCCAAAAAAGGAATCGATATTTATTTTGGTGTAAAATAAGGAATTTCCTCATTAAATTTAGGTGGACAGATTCTACTATAAATAACCTTACCAACTGGAGCTCTTTTGAGGTGCTCTATGCTAGACTACAATTGTGTTTGAAAAGGACTAGTATAAACTTCTGACAGTTAAGAATAATTATATACTACTAAAAACTTCATCTCTATTATAGTTAGTATATGTAAGTAGTATAAGAATATAATGAGAAAAAACACACAAATGGCATCACTATTATACACTATTATACACAAATGGCTACCTCATACTTATGTGTATTTGCATGAGGCAACAGTTAAGATCATGTTCAGAGTAATATTGCCTAGAAAGACCCCACTTATTTTTGAGGTCGATAACATTACCTTACGATGTGATGGTATTGTTTGTCGCATATATAAGTAGGTGTGTTACTATACTGATTTGATCTTAAATTGAAACATATTCTCTGCAAAGCATAGGACCATTGGTTGTCCCTCTGATATTGTCATGTTTATTCTGATGTGTATCGTAATATAAATATTTTATTGTCCGTAGCAACGTACGGGCACGATCCTAGTCGTTGGATTAAAAAAGAACAGAGATGAGGAGGGGTCTCGGGATAAGGTTAAAGGGAGAGCTCTCTGTGAATAGATTCTGGGTTCCAAAAAGGATGTTTGCAAATTACAAATAGCAGATGTTTACAGTGTGTTTAGGTACTGTTTGTTTCCCACACGCTAAACTTTAGCGCCGTCACATCGGATGTAAATATGTTAATTAGGAGCATTAAATATAGATTAATTTAAAAACTCATTACATAAACGAGGAGTAATTTACGAGACGAATCTATTAATTACATAAACGAGGAGTAATTTATGAGACAAATCTATTAAGCCTAAGTACACCATGATCAGACAATGTAATGCTACAGTAAACGTATGGTAATTATGTATTAATTATAGCGAAATTAGGCTTGTTAGGTTCATCTCGCGAAATAGACATGACTTATGTAATTAGTTTATGTTAATACATCTAATTATCACTTATTTAAAGCGCTAAACTTTAGTACCTGGATCCAAACAGCACTTTACGAGCACGATATGCAACTGAACAAGATGGAGTGACCTCGAACCAAAGGTGGTTTGATTTGATGGAGTACATAAGTCGCAATTGACATAAGAGCAGCCCCACAACCACCACATCGACATGAAAAAAAAATGAAAAATGGTAGCAATACGGCATATCTACATTAATGAAAGAGAAGCCATAAAACATCATATTAGACACCTGGCATCAACACAATTGAGGGTCCTAAATTCCATTCAAAATGCAACATATATCCTACAACCATTCCATTTCACATGTTTTTAGAAAATACCTCATATGTGGTACATTGTTCTGTATATACCGAATGCACCTTAACAAAAGAATAAAGCCATAGGAGCTTCACGGAAGTGCTGAAGATTAAAACTTTAAGATGAATCACTAAAAGATTTTAGTAGGTGTTGCATCAAATTGACAGCGACAACAGTCTGTTACTGATCAATTATTTGGTCCTACAAACCAAAAACAGTGGTTCAGGTCCTTCAGCATAGCATAGCACAACACCAACCAAACATAAATCAGAATGCAACACATGTCAATCTATGTTATCAAGCTTACAAGCCACAATAACCAGAAATGCAAAACTCAGCCAATTTCTACCTGACCCTAGCCCCCAAGAGTAGGGTCTATTTCCGTTTCATTCCGTTTCATTGCGGGTGCTACATGCAATAGTGAAGAATGCAAGGCCAGCACCAAGAGCAGAAGAACCCACCATGCACCACCTGCGGATGTTTTGGTATCTCGTGAACTCCTTGAGGTCCTCCCTACCAAAAAGAGAAGTGAATGTGTGAGCATTATGATACCTCATTTGAGTTTAATCAGAAAAGAATAAGTCCACTGTTTTACCCCGCCTCTTTAGATATAGAGTTAAGTTTGGCTATCTCCTGACGTATCTCCTCATCAGTAAGTTTTGAAAAATCCCTGTAGAGCAGTTCAGGTTCATTATTTCGATTGCTGGCAACTGCTTTGGATTCATTGATGAGTGCCTGCTAGGATCAAAGAAACCCAGCTAAGACAGGAGTGTATAAGCACAAATAAGTTATACAAAGATTGAAACAGGATGTAAATCAAACATGCCAATAGTTTGAAATCAAATGCCCACATTGAGGGGCAGCTTCTGACAACATTGGTCTGTCTTGATTCTACGGAGAACAGCTAACCATAGGGCAGAAATATTGACCAAAATATCTAATGACTTTTTCAGCATAGAATTTATGCTCCAGTTTAACTATTTCTTTCCAATAGATGCCTGATGTGGAATTTTTTTATCATATCCATGCATAGTGATATAGCGACATTCAAAGCATTGTATTGCTCAATTAGAATGATCTAGATATTCCCACTAATTGTGTGGGAGCAAGCATGGATCTGTGTGCCTGCATACAACCGCAGTCATGGTAGCTACCCAGTATAAAGGGTAAAAGACCTATCTAACTAGGGTCTGCACTGCCAAATTACAACAGAAGTTGTTCCTTGGCAGAAATCACCATGCCAATAGTGCTGCTTCATCCAATGCTCAAAGAAAGCAATTGGGTCCGCAATACGTCCGCCTTCGGCCCGCGCTCACGCCAGCGTCCGTCCGTCCACTCTGCGCCCCAATCCAACCAGCATGCTGCGATCTTCGTCCGCCCGTCCGTAGGCCCTGACTGAGGCCCGCGTCCACGCCTCCGCGTGCGATCCGTGCTTCCTCTCTGTCCGCACCCCCTCCGCCTCCGCCGCCTGATCCGCCTCCTCCGCCTGATCCACCCCCACCACTCATCCACCCATCCCCAAAACCCTACGCCCCCACAAGCCCTAGCCGCCGCCAGCAATGGCCGGCCTGCTGCGGCTCGCCGCCCGATCTATCCCTGTCATGCGTTCGCCCCCGCCCGGGCCCCGTCCCATCGGAAAATCCCACGCCCCTCTCGCCCGCTGCCGCTGCCGCCGCCGCCGCTCAGCTCGCGGATCCGGCACCTCTCGGTGAGCCCCTCCTTCCTTTCTACACTGCTCTTCACCCGTCCTGCTTCTATTGTTTCTTTTTCTAGGGTTTCGAATTCAATCACCTCTCCTCTGGATCTCCGAGCTGAGCATATTCTTGGGGACGCTAGCCTTGAAGATCGTGGTGACTCTTGGACTGGAGAGGAGATCAATCTCGGTGTTGAGTTGCTGCTCGGCTTCTTCCTCGTGCTCCATGTCGCACATCCTGTGACCTAAGTATCTTAGTGAGTTATTTGGATGTTTGATCGCCACCAGTTCTTATCTTGTTTCAGTTAGTAGCATGGATATAAATTTTGGTATTGTCAATTCGATTGGTTGTAGACTACAAAAATATTTAATTATATGGATACAAGTAAAGGCAATGCTAGAACTACTACTAAATGATTTCATTTTTTGTTCAATATGACAGTGCTCACCATGGAAGAATGGAAGATGCAGGCTGATGAGTCTCGAGATCCTTTAGGATGTGATGGAACCAATGATGTAGCTACTAAGCAGTTCACAACCCACACAGGGTTGGGAAGAGGGGTTGGGCTTCAAGATGACAACAGATAGAAATTATCCGCGTATATACGGATAGAAAATTCGATGGACACGGATGCGGATATAAGTTTGTGCCCGCACAACTTTAAAATCAATGAATATTTGCTCATGGGCATAGAAAAATGATATCCGCGCTCGCAAACCCGCCAGACCCGCATCAATAGCTGACATGTGGGCCCCTAAGCTCTCAAATATAAAACTAGAGTAAGGGTTTCTCCACATCTCAGCTCTCCTCACTCCTTTCCTCCTCCCGGCCGCCACGCCGCACCCCCAGTCGCGCCGTCCCTCCGCGGCCCCGGCACTCCCGTGGCCCACGCCCCGCCCCGCCCCGGCGGCCAGCGGCGTGACTCCGCCAGGGCGACGCGCAAGTCCCGAACGCCCAGTGATGTAAACTAGGGTTCCTGATCTTCCGAAAGGTTCTGATAACTACCGATTTGGTGGAGTCGCGACACAACTCGATCCAGCTTCCGAACAACACGTTCTAAACCCCGCAATCGCAGCACCACGTCTCCTCAGGTTATTAACCGGAGTTGCACGGTTGACCTCGCCAAGTGGGCTAATTCTTGCCTGCGAATCGAAGAACACAAGGAAGAATAAGAAAGAGTGTAACATAATTGTAGATGAATGATTAAGCACACGAAGTTGGGGTCTCACAAACCCATGAACGATGACACTGTTCTTGACAGAATTGATCTAAGCAAAACCCAAAGACCCAAAAGCCAAAATACGGCGATGCAGCACCTAGACAGATTCTGGACATCAACTTCTTTTGTAGATTCCCGATGACTCTGGATGATTTTTTACATGCAACAGGTGCCATTGGAAAGGTTATCTTCTTAGCTTTCCAAACATATAAAGAACGTCCAAATCTGAGCCCGTATGAGTCTTGGGCGTCCATTTTAACGCTGACTGCTCTGGACTCCGAGGTGGACTCGAAGTCGACTTGAATTGGGCCTCCATCTTGCCTTGCACGCCCTTGCTGGTCCTCTCCACCTTGAACCTCTTCTCCAACTATCTTCTGGTCCTCTCCATGGTTCCTAATTACAATATCATTAGGTAGCAATCTATTCTCAAAATCATGTAAATAAGTACTTAGGAACGAGCTCACCTCTAAATTCAATTGTCACGCACGAGCTCTAGTGATTGGACTTTGAATGATCAATGGAGATTGTTGTGTGTATCCATAGAAGTGATTTCATCATCGTCCTCCTCCTTTTGAATTGGAGTCGTCCTTGACTCAAGCTCATCCTCTTCTCCTAAGTATGGCCTCAAATCTATGTTAAAGGTGGTACTAACCCCAAACTCAGGAAGCAACTCAAGTTTATATGCATTATCATTAATCTTTTCAAGTATTTTGAATGTACCGTCAACTCTTAGCATCAACTTAGACTTTCTCAAATCTAGAAATCTATCTTTTCTCAAGTGCAACTACACTAAATCACCTGGTTCAAACTTAACTTCTTTTCTACCTTTACTACCAGCAATTCTATACTTTTCCTTCATCTTTTCAATGTTGTGCTTAGTTGTTTCATGCATTTGCAAAATAAATTCAGCATATTTCTTAGCATCATTATGAATCCTTTCACTAGTAGGCAAAGGCAAAATATCAATAGGAGCACGGGGTTTGAAACCATATACTACCTAAAAAGGACTTACCTTGGTGGTAGAATGTGTTGCTCGATTGTATGCAAACTCGACATGAGGCAAATATTTTTCCCACACCCTCAAATTTTTCTTCAAAATAGCTCTCAACATAGTACCCAAAGTACGGTTCACTACCTCTGTTTGTCCATCGGTTTGTGGATGACAAGTAGTACAAAACAACAACTTCGTACCCAACTTGTTCCATAGAGTCTGCCAGAAATGACCCAAGAATTTAGCATCACGATCTGAAACAATAGTAGACGGCATACCATGCATACGAACAATCTCTTAAAAAAAGAGGTCAGCAATATGCATAGCATCATCACTCTTGTGACATGGTATAAAGTGTGCATCTTAGAAAAATGATCCACCACAACAAATATGCTATCCCTCCCCCTCTTAGTCCGAGGCAATCCCAAAATAAAGTTTATAGAAATATCTACCCAAGGAATATAATGATGAGGACATCCTCCACTATTACCCGCTGGTAAAAACGCAACAAAGTTGTAGTCGAGCGGCGACCGTGTGAGCCTCTGAATAATCTCACCTTGCTTATCTAGGGAGGAGGAAGTCACCTTAAAAGGGAGAGCCACCCTTCCCCTATCAGACTAGTCTTTTGGGGCGATTGAGCCTTTCCCCGAGAGGTGCGTCGGAGTGCGGTGCTAAGATTGCCGAGGCGCAACAAGAGGCCCTAGTGGTATTGTAGCCGGATCGGTGTGTCGTAATTTTGGCTGCTGGTGCTAAGACTGCCGAGGCGCAACAGGAGGCCCTAGTGGCATTGTAGCTGGGTCGGTGTGTCGGGCTTTCCATCCTATCCAACCTAGGCCGGACTAGGAATTGGAAGAGGCATGTATAAACCATGCGGATTCAAGCGGGACTTAACTTTTTGACATGTGGTGCAGTGAGCAACAAACCTCTCAACATCTCTCATCATCTTAGGCCAAAAGAAATGCGAGGCCAAAACATCTGCAGTCTTCTTAGCACTAAAATGTCCCATCAACCCTCCTTCATGCGCTTCCTGTAACAACAAAAGACAAACTGAGCCAACTGGAATGCATAGATGGTTAACTCTAAACAAGAACTCATCATTAACCATAAATTTGTTCCATGCACGTCCCTCTTTAAAATTCAGCAACACATCTTTAAAATCAGGATCAAGCGCGTATTGTTCTTTTATTGATTCAAGTCTAAAAATCCGACAATCAAGTTGGGACAGCAAAGTATATCGTCTAGACAAAGAAGCATCAATCACATTATCCTTCCCCTTCTTGTGTTTAACAACATAAGGAGAAGTTTCAATAAATTCAACCCACTTAGCATGTCTACGATTCAGATTATTTTCAGAGCGAAGATACTTCAGTGATTTATGATCAGAATGAACAACAAATTCACTAGGCCACAAATAATGACGCCACGTCCCTAAAGAACATACAAGTGCATACAATTCTTTATCATATATAGAATAATTCAGAACAGGATCATGTAACTTTTCGCTAAAATATGCAACGGGTTTACCATCTTGCATCAAAACACCTCTAATGCCAACTCCACTAGCATCACATTCAAGCTCAAAAGTCTTACCAAAGTATAGAAGTTGCAGCAATGACGCATGTGTAAGCTTGTCCTTCAATGTGACAAAGGACTCCACATGTGATTTGCCCCAATGGAACACCACACATTTCTTCGTCAATTCATACAACGGGGCTGCAATGGTGCTTAAATTTTTGACGAAGCGGCGGTAGAAACCTGCAAGACCAAAAAAACTCCTCTCCTGTGTAGTCTAGGGTGGCCCGATCTTCCGTCAGCTAAGGATAACTCGTTTTGGGCTCTGATACCACTTGATGTAAACTAGGTTTCTCGATCTTTTGAAAGGTTCTGATAACTATCGATTTGGTGGAGTCGCGACACAACTCGATCTGGCTTCCGAACAAGACATTCCGAACCCCACAATCGCAGCACCACGTCTCTTCAGGTTATCAACCGGCGTTGCACGGTTGACCTCGGCAAGAAGGCTAATCCTTGCCTGCGAATCAAAGAACACAAGCAAGAACAAGAAAGAGTGAAAAAATTGCAGATGAATGATTAAGCACACAAAGTTGGGGTCTCACAAACCGATGAACGGCGACACTGTTCTTGACAGAATTGATCTAAGCATAACCCAAACCCTAATGGTTAGCAGAGGCTGTATAATAAAGACTGTAAGGCCGTGGAAAGACCCTTGGACGCGCCCCTAATGGTGTCCCACACGATACATGACCCAATGGCCAAAATACGGTGACGCAGCACCGAGACAGATTCTAGACGTCAACTTCTTTCAACGATTCCTAATGACTCTGGATGAATTTTTACATAAGACCTTATCTTCTTAGCTTTCCAAGCATATAAAGAACGTCCAAATCCGAGCCCGTATGAGTCCTGGGCGTCCATTTTAACGCTGACTGCTCCTGGACTCCGAGGTGGACTCAATGTCGACTTGAATTGGGCCTCCACCTTGCCTTGCACGCCCTTACTGGTACTCTCCACCTTGAATCTCTTCTCCAACTATCTTCTGGTCTTCTCGATGGTTCCTAATTACAATATAATCATTAGGTAGTAATCTATACTCAAAATCATGTAAATAAGTACTCAGGAACGAGCTCACCTCTAAATTCAATTATCGCGTACGAGCTCTAGTGATTGGACCTTGAATGATTAATGGAGGATTGTTGTGTGTATCCATAGGAGTAATGTCCTTATCACCCAGCCCCCGACGCGAGCGCGAGTCACCAGCCCTCGACCAAAGGACCAGGTCGCCGCCACCAAGAAGCATTGAAGATCGTATCCCATCGTCGCCGGCCAGATCGAATCGCCCAGTCTTGTGTGCCCGCGGATGTGCCCGCGGGCATGTGATATCCGCAGATGGCGGGTGCGGGCACGGATTTCTGCCTGTGACAGGTGGTGGGCGCGGACACAGTTTCTTACTCGCGGGCGTGGATATACGAGGTTACTATCCGTCGGTGCTTCTCACACCGGCTGTCTTACTTTGTTGCAATGTGGCGCTTCTCCGTGACGTGCGATGGTAGGCAATACAAACACAAGGGAATTATACTAGTTCGGGCTAAATATCCCTATGTCCAGTGTGGTGTGATCGTGTTCCTTGCGCTTGGATACTTCGAGGCTTACAAGGGTGGTGGCTCATAATCCTTGGTGCGTGATCAATAGATGATCTGCACAGTCGTGTGTTCTTGCTGCTAGCTAGTTTGCCTGTGGGATGCAAGGCGCTAGTGCAATGTGTGTGTGACGTTGCGTAGCATGCCCGTGCCGAGGGCCCCTCTCCCCTTATATATGTCTAGGGATCGGTTACATTAAAAAGTAAGAGGAAAGGAGAAAAATCTAGAGGTCGGAGGCCTCCGAGTTCCTCCGAGCGGTTCCGAGTGCCCACCGTGGGGGCCCGCCATCCTCTCCTTCCTCGCCCAAGCTGCTCTGGGTTGGCCAAAAGCCTGGTCTTGGCGTTGTTCTTCCCTGTGCTTGTCAGAGCCACTTGGGAGGCTTATCATTACGGTGGGTTACCATGCGAAGTGGAATTACTAGGGTCGTACTGTGCTGATGTAATCGGGCACCGTCTGATCTTACCCCGAGCTCTGTTGAGGGCTCGGGGGTCAAGCCTGTACTCAATTAAGGCCTGCGCCCCTGGCGCCAGTCCTTCTTTTAGGCCTGCCGCTAGGCCTGGGGCTGAGGGTTAGCTCTCTCTTGTCACTTCAAGTAGGCCTGGGCCTCCACTTACACACGGCCCAACACATGGGTTTCGGAGGCTGACCCTTGGGCTTTGGATATGGATGAAGCAC
Source organism: Echinochloa phyllopogon (assembly GCA_033239725.1). Lineage (NCBI taxonomy): Eukaryota > Viridiplantae > Streptophyta > Magnoliopsida > Poales > Poaceae > Echinochloa > Echinochloa phyllopogon. The sequence continues at coordinate 10,223,569 of BTCW01000010.1, read as the reverse complement.
AGTGACCAGTCTTGACCCTTCGGAGGGTCAAGGGCTAGCTTATGCCTTGGCACGCGCCAAGGCCCTCCCAAACAGGTCGGGAGAGTGCCATCTGCCCAAGTGAACCCAATGCCGGTGGAGGCATGCCGAGTGGCTCGTCGAGGCCAGTTGAACGGAGTAGCGTGCTCCCAAGTTAGCCAGGAGCGCGCCAACTATCCAGTTCGTGTTAGCCTCCCCGATCAGCTCGGGGAGGAGGCAAGTGTTCCCCAATTGGCAGAAGATTGGGTTGCTTGTTTTTTCCTTCGTCTTGTGGCTTAGCAGTAATGCAGGTGGGATAAATACCCTGGGTACATGTATCCCACACTATCCGTGTGGATTTTGCCCATTGCCATCTTGAGTTGGGGCTGAGCCCGCGTTGATTGATTTCCCATATAAAAGGAGCGCGCCGATGGACTCCCCAGTGTTGGGTCTCCTGCCCCGCTTCTGAAGCCAATGCCCCCTAGAATCTAGTCTCTATAATCTAGAGCCGGTGCATTCCGACTCGTTTGGTTGGACCACATTAGTAAATCAATCTTTAGCCGTCTGATTAGGAACAAACTGTGAGAATATCATATGTGAATTTCCTACGGAGTCTGGCCCTAGTTCATCCTTTTGCTATACTAGCAAATATGCTCGTGAATATGCCCGCGCGCCACGCGCATGCTACCTTTATTATGGTGGTTATTTTAGAATATTTGATTGGTGGATACGTGGGTTGGGTAAAGAAATTTCATGGTGAGAAAAGTAATGCCAAAACGGTAAAAATTCTCTAGAAACATCATTTTTTTCTTGTTTGCAAAAACTTTCCACGTCTTTTCCTTCAATAGACCTGATATGTGGATCCTTTGTGAGGGGAGGGTAGGATTTTTTGGTGAGAAGCGTTTTCAAAAGAACATGATCCTCATATGCTATAAAGACAAGTGACCCTGCTAAAAAAAAACTCTTTTGCCCATTGCAGAATTATCTATCTATCTATTATATATACTATAAGGATCCAGTTCTTTTGAAAACGCTTCTCACCCAAAAATATCTTACCCACCCCTCACAGACAACCCACATATCAGATATATCGGTGGAAACGACGTGGAAAATTTTTGCAAACAAGAAAAAACGATGTTTCTAGAGAGTTTCTGCCGTTTTGGAATTACTTTTCTCACCATGGAATTTCTTTACCCACCCTACGTACTCACCAACCAAATAGTCCAAAATAATTCCCATAATAAAGGTAGAACGCGCGTGTCGTGCGGCATATTTGCTAGTATAAAAAAAACCTACTAAAAAACTCTTTTGCCCATTGCGGAATTATATAAAAAACCTGCTTTTTTTGGTGGAGTATATAAACAATGCACCCACCCATTGGAAAACAATGCTATCTTCATATGTAAGTGGAAATATGATGGATTTATATGGGGTGTATGAATATTTTAAAAGTAATATTGATAGCACAAAACAAAAATGCAATAGGTACAGCCGTACAGCTAATGCAATATATGTTTCTCCAGATTTGCGCGGTTTGACAAACATATAATTCCTACGGTTTGCATTTGAAGATAGTATTTTCATTTAGAAAATAGGACAGACCAACACAACACACTATATAGACACGAGAGAACATGAACCGATTTTTCTCTTGCAAACACTAAAACATCAACTGAATTTCTGTTCCGGTGGCCAACCTTTTTGGGCTGGGCAGTCAAATTCCAGAACGTCTTCACGACCCAGTAGCAAATATTTGCACATATGTCACACAGGTGACCCAAAATGACCAAATTTAAGCTGAAATGGTTGATGCTCTCTGCCTCTCTTTTGTGACACGTAGTTTGAGACTCTGACTCAGCAAATAAGTATTGCAGTCTAGTAGGCAGCTTCACCAACAAAAGATTGAAAGCTACAAAATAACGAATGGAGCCGCGAGTTAAATGTGTAGGCAATGGCTACGATCACTACCTTGGAAGATATTATGGCCTTGTTTAGATCCCAAATTCCACCATAAATTCTACTATGCAAAAAGAAGATTTCCATCACATTAAAATATCGGCACATGCATGGAGTATTAAATATAGATGAAATCAAAAACTAATTGCACAGTTTTGTTGTACTTTGCGAGACGAATATTTTGAGCCTAATTAATCAATATTTAGACAATTATTCACAAATACAAACGAAACACTACAGTGACGTATTTATGACGAAGTGTCAAATTACCATCCCCTAATTGGGATCTAAACAAGGGCTATGCAAACATGGCAAGTAGATCCTAGTCTGATTTAATTTCTACTCTGTAGGTGGCTTTTGCTGGCATAATTAAAGTAAGCAATAGCTTTCTTTGTAACCAGGAACATACTTCCCCACAATTTCATCGACAAAGTCTTTGAAGCCACATATGTCGAAATCTACATTCTTATTGACAACAAAGCAAGACAACTCCATTCACATCAGGAAAGCCTCACATAACTCCACAGCAGTTCATCTGCTTACCACCACCGTGGTGTGTGGTTTGGACCAAGGATTACGTTCCAGCGGGCCCGCAGCCTCAAGGCACGGCTCGCAAAAAATACGTACTCCTCCGGTCTCGTATATTTGTTTCCTATTAGTTTAGTACCGTATTGTTTTACTAATGTTATGGAGGCAGTCTCAAATAGGCCGTTCACAATCAAGGCATCAGAGTTGGGATGAGGGGTTGTTCTTGAGGCCGCGTCGATTGATTTCCCAGATTCCGTTACATGCCGAACGGGCTCTCTCTTGCTGAAGCGAAGCCTGAATCTTGGTTGCCCACGGAGCTGGGCCTCCCTGAGTGAGGGAACGGCACTCCGGAGGCCCGCTTTAGTGGGCAGCGCGGGGCTCGTCACCCCTCCTTCCAACTCTTTTTGTTTTTTTATTATATTTTTGTTTTTGTTTTTTTATCTATTACAACTTTATTGCAGGTGAGTCAGAAGCTCCCGTGTTATCCAAAGTAATCGGGCCATGCTAGCCATCAGCAGCTGCGCATGTCAAACTTTACATCCAAAGTGCACCCCACCCATTGAAAACATACCTATCTTCCTATGTACGAATTTTAAAAATAATTAATATTGATAGGTCAACATGAAAGAGTTAGATCACCTGAAATAAAGAGGGCATGCAATACTTTTTTCTTAAGAGGTTGCATGGTTTGACAATATATATATAATTCCTATAGTTAATTCATTTGAAGATAACATTTTATAAAAAAATTAGGACCACTCTTAAGCATAAGGATTCATGTAACTTAAAACATTAAATTAGTTTCTAAGCTTTTCTCACATCACTGGCGAAGGCCGACATCAAACAGGATAGAGTGTATACAGGCACGAGCGAACATGAACTGATTTTTCTTTTGCAAGCACAAAAACACACGGATGAATTACCGTTCCGCTGCCCAACCTTTTGAGCTGCATAGTCAAATTCCATAACTTGTTGACCCCTCTCAAGGCTAAAGTCTCAACGACTGACCGCCCGTCACTCAAGTGACCAAAAACGACCAAATTTAAGTTGAAATATCGATGCTCTCATGTGACTGTTGGAATTAGAGGAAATTTACGGTATAACTTAATTCAAAATTCGGAATAAATTATGATAAAATAGATAGCATATCTAGGAACATTTAACATGACAAGAACCGTAGCAGATGCTTGGCGTACTATGGCTACTATTATGTAGACGAAACAAAACATAAGTGTTATAAGAAAATACCCAGTAGTGGGGCTGCTGGCGGCGCCAGCGGATGCGCTACTACTCGGATTGTTAGTTTGATCAAGGCTGGCTGATGTGGTCGATGTAGTCGTTCGAATTGAAGCCATATAGATGATCGCAGTGCAGAGACGTGGGTCGTAGGAGGGCAGACGAGCAGTCGCGCAGATGCCCTCCCCAAAAACTTGATCGTGCTCCACTCGGTGCAGGGTCACAGAGAGGACGGAGTTCAGAAGGCCTGCTCTTCCAGAAATCTGTGCGCCCAGACTACTGGAATAGGAATGCAGAAATGCAGCACAAGAAGTGGAGCTAAAGAGTTTAGGTGTGTGTCACACACGAATAAAAAAGAGGAGAGGTGTTCCTTTTATAGCCAAAGGTAGACTTTTGGGTGTCACGGTGTGTAGTAATGTGGTGGTCATCAAACCACAAGTAACCCTCAACCATTAGGCCATAAGATATTGGTCATTTGTGGTCTTCAGTCACTAATTGCCATTAACCTATTAAACATGGTGAAGGCATCTAGGCGCCTAATTGAGTTTTGATAATTAATGACAACCGTTGTGGACTAACAATTTTATTTGAGATAATGAGAATAGGTTAGTTCCGAGAGTTGGAATGAGCTTCGAGAAATGATACGCGAATTGCATGAATGCTTTGGATCATGGGAAGCTCAAGGCAAAGGTATAACATAGAGCTTTTAAATTTGACCGGTCATGAGGAGATTAGAGGATGAAATATGACCGGGTTGATAGGCTAGATAGTCGTACTATCAAGAGGGATCAACTTCATTGGTTTGATGGATTCTTAGTGCCACTTTGATCATTGAATTGCATGTTGTACGTTTAGATGAGTGGTAACCAACATGGAAAAAGCTTTGTTGAAAATCTTGTGCAAATTCAGTTCTGTCGAGACTGATCGGACTGTCCGCGGCACTGGCTCGGACGGTCCGAGAAATCAGAATCAAATTAATATGTAAAATCTTTGGAAAATTCCGTTTGGACTAGTCCGAACGTCTGTCGGACAGTCCGAGGGTGTAGGTCGGACTGTCCGAAGACTTGAGTTGACTGTGGGCCCATGTGCGCTGACTTGGCAAGCTGTGCGCTGATTTGTCGGACGGTCCGAGATTGGGATCGGATGGTCCGTAAAATAGCCGGATTTAGACAGAGACGATTTTTGATGTTCCGGGGGATCAGACTGTCCGACCACACCTGGCGGACCGTCCGAGGTGGTCTCAGACAGTCCGTGGGTGCGGGTCGGACAGTCCGGCCTACCCAACGGTCATCTCTGACATACGTTTGACTGCGCGTTGTGATCGTTGAGTTTTGAACGCGGACAGTCCGAGGGTGCAGGTCGGACAGTCTGAGGTGGCCGTTTCCCACGCGCTTTTGAACGTAACGGCTAGTTTTGAGGAGAGGGCTATATATACTTCAACCCCGTGGGCTTGTTGGGTCTCTTGGCACTTTGGGAAGCTTTCTTGACATACTAGAGTCCTTGTTCTCCTCTCTCTCTCACTTGCTTTGAGATTGCATTTCTTTGTGAGATTGAGAGCATCTAGTGCATTGCATCAATGATTTGATCATTGTGGCACTAGGGATTCATCAAGCGAGCGAGTTGATTTGTTACTCTTGGAGGTTGCCGCCTCCTAGACGGCTTGGAGCTCGTGATTCCATTGAGCACTTCAAGAAGATTGTGAAGTTGCCTTGGAAGATTGGTGTGAGAGGTTCTTGTGCTCACCTCGCCGGAGTGGTGAAGAGCAACTCTAGTGAAATCGAGATTTGGAGTGGTTCTTTGGTTCTAACCGGCTTAGAGATAAAGATGAGTCTTGATAGAGAAGCGGTTCAACATTGAATCCATCTCAACGTGGATTAGGGGTGACCGGCAAGTCATCGACACCACGGGATAATTTCTTGTCTCTTGTTTGTGACTTCTCCATTATTGGTTACTTTGAGCAATTTAATTTGAGCAATTTATCTATCTAGAACTTGAATTGTATCTTGTCATCCTAGGTTGTAAACCCCTCAACATAGGCTTAGAATAGCTAGAGATTTAATTTTCCTTGTGATTCTAATTAAATTTCTCTAGTATTGTGATTGAAGTTTAAACCGCCTATTCACCCCCTGTAGTTAGTAATCCTAGATCCTATACATGTCAATTACTGGTTACGCCTAGACCTAACCCACACATCACGCGGTCGCAGCTCGGCTCAGCGAGGCAAGGTGAGTGAACACACACGTGTGGTATTATTATCTTGTCCATTCAACTTGTCAATGGATGTAACCAGGCTCCAGCTAATTATAAGTTTGTCAGAGATACTCTTAACTTCCGAGGCGTTTATACTATAGGAATAACTCTCACAATTTATTACGACTCTTGGGATTTATCGAGGCCATTATTGTAACGGTGACACGTAGTTTGAGTCACTGGGAAATACTGCAGTCGATCTACAACCTGTTTGCTTGGCTTATCAACGGTCAGTCAGCATTATTTTTCTCTCAGCACCGGTCAGCCAACCAGCGGTATTTTTCTCTCAGCACAAATCAGCATCAGCCACCAGTCAGCCGAACAGGTCACTGGTAGGCAGCTTCACCCGCAAAAGATTGAAAGGTACAAATAACGAAAGGCGCCGCAAGTTAAATGTGTGGCATGTCCTTTGCCCGGTCCCGGCCCGTCGACTCTGCTGCTAGCGATGATATATCTTTTCTCAGATCAGTACTTAGTCCACTAATAAGAACTAAGAAGCGAATGCATCTCGCGCTGTGAGAGTCTGACTTTTTGCTATGAAATCGACGACAACGACAACCCTATATAGACTTGGACTTGGGAGTTTCCGAAACACTCGCTAAGCAAGTTCGTCTGCACGTACTATACGTATCGCATACTTTGACAAAATTAATAATCCCGTGGTGTGGTTTGGGCCAAGGATTACGTTCCAGCAGGCCCGCAACCGCAAGGCACGGCTCGCCACAGGTACCTGCTCCCTCCCTATCGGCAAAGGATGACGTTTTGGGCAAGATTTTAGTCAAACATTAGGAATATAAATTATAAATAACTTTTAGGTTGTTGAGTTAAAAAATGTGAAAACCATATGAATAGATTTGTCTTTAAAAATAATTTTATAAAAGTATACATATATTATTTTTAATAAATATTTTTATAAAAATAAGAAGTCAAAGTTACGTTTTGGAGACCGTGTCGTTGTCCTAAACGTCATTCTTTACACGTATTCCTCTGGTCGTGTATATCTGTTTTCTATTTGCTTAGGGGGTGTTTGGATCCCGGGACTAAAGTTTTAGTCCCATCACATCGAAGGTAAGAATGCTAATTAGAAGTATTAAATATAGATTAATTAAAAAACCGCATTACATAAGAGAGGGCTAATTTGCGATACGGATCTATTAAACCTAATTAGTCCATGATTAGACAATGTAATGCTATAGTAATCATATGACAATTTTGTACTAATTATAGATTAATTAGGCTTGTTAGGTTCGTCTCGCGCAGTAGACATGACTTATGCAGTTAGTTTTATAATTAGTTTATGTTTAATGCTTATAATTGTCATGTATTTGATTGACTAAATTTTAGTCTCTTGTATCCAAACACACCTTGAGTACCGTACTCCCACCGGTTCAGTATTAGAAGTCCGGACAGCGACACGGTCACCAAAGCATAACTTTGACTTTTATTTTCTATAAAAATATTTCTTAAAAAATTATATATGTATATTTTTATAAAGTAATTTTTAAGACCAATCTATTTATATGGTTTTCATATTTCCAAACTCAACGACTTAAATGCTATTCATGATTTATATTCCCAATGTTTAACTCAATCCTTGTCTAAAATGATTTCTAATATTAAACCGGAGGGAATATTGTTTTACTAATGTTACGGCGGCAGTCTTAAATAGGCCGTTCACAATCCATGAATTAGAGCTGGGAGGAGGGGTCGTTCTTGAGGCCGCGTCGATTGATTTCCCATATTCGTTAGCCTGAATCTGGTTGTCTACGGAGCTGGGGCCTTGTTTGTTTCCAACTTGGGAGGCTAAACCGGGGACTTTGCCACTGTAGCGACATTGTAGCATTTCGTTTGTATTTGTGAATAATTGTCCAAACATTGATTAATTAGGCTCAAAATGTTCGTCTCGTAAAGTACAACAAAACTGTGTAATTAGTTTTTAATTTCATATATATTTAATACTCCATACATGTACCAAAATTTTGATACAAGAGAACTCTTCTTTTTGCATAGCGTAATTTGGGGTGAAATTTAGGCCTGTGCCTCCCTGACTGAGGAGACGGCACTCCGGAGGTCCGCTTCAGGGGGCAGCGCGGGCTCGTCACCTCTCTTTTTGTTTTTTATTTATTATATTACAGCTTTATTCCATGCTAGCCATCAGCAGTTGCACATGTCAAACCTTAAATCCAAAAATGAACCCATTAAAAACATCGCTATCTTATTATGTACGAATTTTGAAAATAATATTGATAGCTAAGATGAAAAGGTTAGATCACCTGAAATAATTTCGGTTAGAAGTTGCACGGTTTGAAAAGAATATATAATTCCTATAGTTAATTCATTTGAAGATAACGTTTTTATTAAAAAAGCATAAGGTTTTCATCTAACTTAAAACATTATATTAGTTTGTAATAAGCTTTTCTCACATCCAGATGAACTGATTTTTCTTTTGCAAGCACAAAAAACATACAGATGAATTTCCGTTCCGGTGCCCAACCTTTTGAGCTGCATAGTCAAATTCCAGAATTTCTTGACCCGGCCTTTCTCCAGGTAAAAATCTCTACGCCTGAGGCCTGTCACACAAGTGACCAAAAACGACCAGATTTAAGTTGAAATGTTGATGCTCTCATGTGACACGTAGTTTGAGTCATCAGTAGGAAATACTACTGCACTCTAGCTAGCAGGCAGCTTCACCAACAAAGGATTGAAATGTACGTGTAGCATGTCCTTTGCCTGGTCCCGTTGACTCTGGTCTGGACTCTGCTGCAATAATGTACTTAAGAAAACAAGACCAATGTGCATCGCGCGAGAGTCTGACCTTTTGCGATGAAATACGTAGACGACAATCCTATAGACTTGGACTTGAGAGAGAGCTTCCGTTTCCAAAACACTCCCTAAGCAAGTTCGTCTGCACGTACGTGTATTACATACTTTGACAAAATTAATCCCTTCGCGGATTATTCGTAGGAAACGACTAATTCTTAATTTATTTTGCCATACTCGATCAGAATTCCAGATCAAACCAAACCCACCGGGGCAAGAAACCGGGCATATATTATATTGTTGCGGGGGGTGCACGGCGCGCACCCTCCACCTCGCTCGACGCCGGCGGGTGTCCTCCGGCCAGCCGGAGACAACGCACCGCCGACACCGCCGCCGTGCATGCGTATCTTTTGGGTGTGTGCGCATGCGCGCGCGCCATTTCCATGCACGCATTGGACTCTCAACACTGAGCAAAGCTATGGCCGACATCACCGGGGATTCGCTGACGCTGACCGGCGGATCGCCGCCCGCGACGCGACGGTGGCCGCCGGTCGCCGCACACGTACGCCATGTGGTTCGTCACGCTGACGGAGCAGACGCGAGCGACGGGCATGCACTTTGGTGTGGACTTGCTTGATGGATGGGACCAGGCAACGGCCGGCAGTTGCTTTGACCAGTGACGTGATCGTCGTCGCTAGCTGCCGTACGTACGTGCTTTCCCCCGGGTCTAGAACGCGCAACACAGTACTCCCTCCGTCCCGTAAACAATGCAATTCTCACTTTTTAAGAAGTCAAACCAATTCAAGTTTGACTGAATTTATACAAAAAAATTACTAACATTTTATGATACAAAATAAGTATCATTAGATTAATCACAGATTATATTTTTATATTAAATCGAATTGAAGACATAAATATTAGTAGTATTTTGTATAAACTTGGTCAAAATTGAAACGGTTTGACTTCTTGAAAAGTGAGGATTGCATTCTTTACGGGACGGAGGGAGTAGCTGGCTAGCTGCTATGGCCCCAAAAGGAGGAGGGGAAAACATACTAGTACGGTAGTACTCCCTCCGTCCCAAAATATAAGGCGCGGTCAAACTTGGCACAGTCTCTCATACTAACGTTTGACTCTTAATATCTTCAATACTATAATGATTGTAACAACAAAAATCATAGTTATATAAAAGTACATTTAAATACAAATCTAATGGTATTATTTTTGTTAGATAAAGTTTTTATTATGAAAGATTAACTATAGGTCAAAAATTTTAAAGTTTGAATCTTGAAGTACGTGCGCGTCTTATATTGTGAGACGGAGGGAGTAGCAGGTAGCAACTACCAACGACGAAACAAAGGAAGCTGATAATGAGCGTGCAAAAATAGGAAAAAAAACATGTCAGCATATTATATAGTATATATCATCCTTTCCCGATTCAAGTGACTTCAAACTTTTTTGCTAGTCGTTTGTAGTTTTACACGCATTCTATCTCTGTTTCGAATTACTTTCCCTTGTTGATTTTTTCTCATAACTTTTTGACCATTCGTCTTATTTAAAAAAATCATGTAAGCATCATTTATTTTGTTTGTGGCTTACTTTATCATCGAAGCCACTTTAAGCAGGACTTATTGTTTTCTATATTGAAACTAAATTTTTGAATAAAATGAATGATCAAATATTGTGAAAAAAGTCAATAATGAGTAATAGTTTGTAATGAAGGGGGGAACTAAAGGGCACATGGACATTTTATTGTCCAAAGTGGCATCAAGTATTTGTGATTGCTCAGAATAAGCTCATGAATGGAGTTTTTATTTTTAGTATAAACTTGGAGCACCCGTGGCCCTAAAATCGCTCCACGCATGGGTATTGATGATGCTAGAATCGCTCCATGCCCCTAGTAACAGTGCCCCTAGAATCGATCCATGTAATTGTAGGACCCACCATCCATGTGTCATTGGATTCCGTGAGTATTGCACGTGGGACTTATGAAAAGTCCCCGTGCCCCTAAATCAATCCAAAACTTACCTTTACGACACGTGCAACGGGCCGTAGCCAGTCGTCGGCATGCAATGTTTTTTTGCAGAAACCCCCGCGCGATCGGATCGAGGCGAGGCCGTCGTCTCATTCGTCTACGAGCCGAGCGCGTGCTCCCAGGCGAGGAGACGAAGACGAAGGGCGTTGTACGGCTGGTTGTAGGGAGACGACGGTGGCGACGAGGGATCAGCTGCGCGCGGCGGGGGATTCATTTGGCGCCAAGGTTCTAGAGCAAGAAGGGCAGCAAGGCGCTCGACGCCGGCAGACTTCCACTTTGGCGGAGGAGAGCTCGGACGTCGGCGCAGACGAAGGCGGAGCTTGGTGTCGACGCAGGGGAATGCCCATCATGGGGCCGCCGACCGCACGCTGCAGCCCCGCCGCGGGGCCTCGCCGACCACACGTGGGAACGCTCGCCGGCGGCCCAAGAGCGGAGCAGCGCCGAAGCAGCGCCGCCGCGGCGAGACCGCCTCGCGGCGTGGATCTAGCGCGTCCACGATGGGGTGCGGCGGCTGCGCAAATGAGCGCTCGAGTTCCACACGGACATGGAAAGGCGACCTGGGTGCTTGGCTTAGGCGGCGCGTGCGGAGGAAGCTATCGACGACGAGGTGTTCAGCGGCGGCCATGGCGACGGCGTCGTGGAGCTTGGGTGGGCTTGGGGTGGCGCACTTAGGTGGATGAAGGTCCTTGTTTGGTTTTGGTAATTGAGTGACAACTTAGGTGAACTAATATGTGTTTAAGTGAAATACATAGGTGATTAGTCCACAAGTAATTATGTGATGAAGGAACTCATTGCATATGAGACATGACATGTAGTCATGTGACTAAGAGAAGAAGATCAAGACAAGACTTGGTTTGACAGACCAGTTGCAAGTGTGAAGGGCAAATCAGAGGCTAAGCGTTGGACCGCGTGGCGAGATGCTTGAGAAATGACTTGGCGTCGATGGACCGATGCAACGGTGAAGAGCAAGTGAAGTCAAGATCGATGAACCAATACGTCGCATGATGATATGAAGTGGATCATATCATTTGTGATGACGTTGGTGCATGTGTTGCATCAACATTGGAGAAGATGGAATGGAATGCGTAAGGCAAAGGTATAACCAATAGGCATTTCATTTAACCGGTCATAGGTGAGTAGAGAAGTTTATGACCAGGTTTAGGATAGATGGCCGTACTATCAAGAGGGGTAAACTTGTTTGCATATCGGTCATCTAGTGCCACTTGATCAATAACTTGCATGGTTTGCATTTAGATGAGTGGAAACTAACCTTGGGAAATGGCGTTGTTGAAAATCTTGAGGAACTCTGTTCTGACAGAAAGATCGGACAGTCCGTGGTGGCGGTCGGACAGTCTGTGACCCATAATCTGTGAGAGGACCCACTCTGTCGATCTCTTGAGCGATCTAACATTGCGATGTCGCTAAAATCGAGTGGTGTGGTAAAGAGAGCGGAAAACCCTTTGAGAAATGTTTGTGAAAATGCTAACTCACTCACACATAAGGTGGTACACTTATGGGGTTGGCACATTTGCAAAGGGTTGAAGGTTTGGATGATGGTTATGGCTCGGTGTGATCTTGGTTTGCAATTCTGCTTTGATCCAAAGTATTTTGGATCAATATTTCAGTTGAGTTGGATAGCCCTCTGAATGAACTTTCCATAGAGTCCAAGATCACCTAATTTGGACATTGGAGCTAAAAGTTATGGCCGTTTTACCGAGCTTCGGTTGTGCTGAAAAGGGTCCGCGTCTCTGGTGGCGGACCGTCCGGGAGGTCCAGACTGTCCGCGACCAGGCGAGCGGACAGTCCGCAGTTATTTTTCAATGCGAAGAATTTTGTGAGGCAGACTGTCCGGCGTGATGTGGCGGATGGTCCGCAGGCAAAATTCTGTGAGGCGGACCGTTTTCGCGGACTGTTTACACAGAGACGTTTCTGAGCGTTTGAGAGGACTTTTGTGAGGCGGACGGTCCGCGGGCAAAAGTTTGAGTTTTGGCCGGTTGATTTTAGTGTGGGGCGGACGGTCCGCGCCTGATGGGTGGATGGTCCGTCAGAGCTCTAACGGTCATCTCTGACAAACTTTATAGCCGTTGAGATCTGATGCGGACGGTCCGCCAGTTGCGCTGTTTGAGCATAACGGCTAGTTTTCTCCCTGCCTCTATAAATAGAAGGGTGCCCGGGGCTTGGAAGGGGTGGAGCACCTTGGGAATGTGTTTCCCATGGTAGTGCTTGCCTTGGGAGTCCACTAACTCACTTGTTCACGCTAGATTGTGAATATATTGCGAGTGAGTGTGAGTATAGTGCATTGCTTTGTGAGATTGCATCGAGTGACACTAGGTGTTCGTGTTGCAAGTCGGTTTGCTTGTTACTCTTAGAGGTTTCCACCTCCTAGATGGCTTGGTGGATTGAGGCTCCGTTGAAGTACGCAAGGAGATTGTGCGGTGCTCCGGAGAGGGGTTTTTGAGGGAGATTGTGCTCACCCGCGGGGATCGCGAAGAGTAACTCTAGTGGAGCGTGTCATTGAGTTACCTCACTTACGAGTGGTGTCTTGGAGTGCCCGGAGTGGCCAGCGGCTTGAGAGCTTTGCCCAAGAACCATCGAGGTGTTGGTCAACACAACGAGGATTAGCTTGGTGAAAAACAAGTGAACCTCGGGATAAAAATCACCGTGTCAACATTGTCTACTCTTCTCGGTGGTTTACACTTCTTGATCACAAGCATTGTATTTACTTCCTTATATATATATATATATATATATATTGTGCTTGTGAGGTTGCTCTCATAATTAGTTGGCTTGTGTAGCTTGTTAGTTGTCTTCTTGCTTGTGTAGCTAGAAGTAGTGATCTTGTGACTAATTAGCCTGTGTAGCTTAATTAGTCTCTTTGCTTAGTTTGTGTAGCTAAGTAAATTGAGTCTCTGGATTAGACTTGTGTAGTCTTGTCCATTGAGCATTGCTAGTGGGCTTAATGGCTTTGTGCTTTTGTTTACTAGTTGTGTAGGAGCTCCCCGGTGTGTGAAGTACTAGTGGCATATGTTTGTGTGACCTTGCTCCTAGAATTATTTAGGTGAGCTCGTGCTAGCCCGGCATCTTAGTTGCTTGTTTAGGATCTTTTATAAGGTGCTATTTAACATAGATAGTGGGGTGAAGTCTTGGTTAGACCGATAGTTTTAATTCTGCATTTGTTTCGGTTAGCCAGTGAGTTAAATTTTAGAAAAGACTATTCACCCCCTCTAGTCCGCCATCTCGATCCTACAGTGGAACAGTCTGTGGAGAGAGTGGGGACGCTGTTGCGCTTGCTCGCGGGGGAGGAAAGGCGGTGGAGCGGCGACGGCCATTGGCTCCGGTGAGCAGCGGCGCGTGGGGAAGAGAGTGGGCAGCGTGGTCGGGTAGGGAGGAGATAAGGTTGGGGCACGAGCGTGAGAGAGGTAAGGTTGGGGCACATACCCCACTTGTCAGCCACATATTTGTATGTATTTTAATTCTCTGGTGTATACAACAAAAATAGTTACAAAGATCAAGTGTGCGGTTGTAACGCCCGCGTTTCTTTCTCTGGGAAAATCACTAAATAAAGCACCCGGTAAAAGTCTTTTCAAAACCTTTTACCGCCGAGCTCCCGCTTCTGCCGAATCCCTGTTCGCCTCATTGTCACCACCCTCCTTTCCGTCCCATCCCGCGTCGCCCGCTCTTGGGTTGACCGCCGGGCCCTATCGACGCTGGCCGACCGCCGTCGACGCCTGTCGTCTTTCCGCCGCGAATCCCGCCGTCCTCCCCTCTCTTTTTCCCCTTTTCTTTTCTCCTTTCTTTTCTTTTCTTTTCTCTCTTCTCTTTTTTTTTCTTTTCCCTTCCTTTCCCCCTCCTCTGCTTCCTTTGCCCACCGTGCGCTGCTGCTCTGCTCGCCGCCGACCATCGCCTGCACGCCACCGCCCCGCTCAGCCGCGGTTGCGCCGACGTGCCGCCCCGCCCACGCCACTGCCTCCCTGCGCCGGCCACTGCTGCATCACTGCTGCCGTGACGCCCACCACGGCCGTACCACATCCGTGCACCGCTCAGCCACGCCACACCCCGGCCCGCCACTGAATGCGCCGCCGACCACCGCGCTCGCCTACACGCAACCGTCCGTCCCCGCCGCAGTCGCTTCGACGCGCCACCGCCGACGCGCCATTGCCTCACCACGCGCACGCCACAACGCGACACGCACAGCACCGCCGTACCAATCACGGCCGCGAATCGCGGCCGCCTTAACTCCGCCGCCGACCACCATCACCGTCCGCCGAGCCCCTCTCGTCGGCCCGCCCCCTCGGCTCACCTCCACGCCTATAAATAGGCCAGCCAGCTTCCTCACCACCACCTCCCACTCGCCAGCCAACCCAATCGCCCCCTCCGCCACCGCAGCACCGCCGCCCCCACTGCCATTACCGCCGCCACTACTGGCCCTCGTGGCAACTCCCCACGCTGCGTCCCCGCCCGTGGTAAGACCATAGGTGGACTCGTCGCATCCTCGTCGTCCTTTCCCCCTGGTCAATTTCACCCGCCGCCGCCCGAATCGACGGCGAGTCGGCCGGTCGACGCCGCCGCCGCCCGCTCTGCCTCTCTCTCTGTTTCGCGGGGAAGAAAGAACATTTGCGCGTAACCCCCTGCACTTTCCCCTATTCTAACCCGCCGTCCAATGAACTTAGGCCTCTCTCTCTGGCACGTTTGCACATAACCCCCTGAACTTTGGCCGAATCAACCCGCAGTCCACAGACACTATTCCCTCTCTCTCTGTTGGTTTCGCCAGAGGCCCTCGGTCTTTTCTATATTTACAGTTAGGTCCTTATTCTTTAAAAACAGCCCCTAAACCCTTCTAATCTTCTTTCTTTTTCCCACCAAAGCCCTCCACCTTTTATATATACATATTTAAATCCCTCCCAACACCCAGAAGTGTCACAACCATACCCCTACACCCTTCAAATAAATCCCTAGCCATTTACAGTAGCTTCCAAATGAAATCTTTTTCCTGTTAAGACATCCACCATAACCCAACTACGCGTCATTTCATGCGTCTTTTTAATCCCGATCGACCCCAATTTTCACCACGCCTTTTCTCCCGTCTCTCCCAATACCGCTATCCAAAATAACCCAGGAATAATCGCCCCACCTCCGTTTTCCGTTCTTTCTCTATTCTCTCTGTCGGAGCTCAGCAAAAACTTTTTCCTTCTATTTATTGTATGCTTGTTTGTGTGTGCCGTAGACTCTGCTGTGAACGAGGAAGGACTCGAGGAGGAGCAGTGTTACGAGCAGGAGCTTGGAGACCAAGACCCCGGGCAGGAATCCCCCGAGGGTTGGGAGAACGGCAAGTGCAATCCCATCCTTTGATGCATGTTTTGTCCTAGTTTTTATAAACACAACCCATGGCCTGTTTTATAAAACTTGCATGTTTTTACTGCTAAACCCGGTTGGATAGTCATTCCTTGATTTCTATGACTGCTTCCTTGACAACCTAGACTAATGTTTGAATATGACAATACTCTGTTTGGATGTTAGTCACCGCTGGAAATGCTTAGGAATGTTTTACTGTTATACACCCCATTACAATCACTTGGTGTTTACAAAAGCAACCGTGTGCGTGCTTTAAAATAAAAGAAATGGATTTTGTGAATAAAATGAGTATCCGTGTGGGATGAGACAGGCGGTATTTCTTGTGTGAAATGCCGAGGTGAGCTCGAACCTTTGTGGTTGAGCATGGTGGGAGTTTTCTATCCTATCACAATTTTTGGGATGATGTTGATGTGTCATCTAGCCTAACCCATTTTAATGTACCACCACTCGACCGTTGTATGTGGCAATGGCCTAGCATAAATCCCACTAGTTAAGCTGCTGGTTATGTGGTGTGCTGGTGAGCAACAGAGGGCCATGGAGCCGGGGATACGATCTATGTGAGGTATGCCCCTGGGTGGAACCTCGTTGGTAGGTTGCTAACCCCCTGGTCGCGTCTGTGATAACTTGTCAGTTTGGCTATGGTGGGTAATGGCTTTGATAGGAGCTGCACTGGCACCAAGGTGTCCATGTTGTGGTAGCCTACTTGTGGTTTTGTACACCTCTGCAGAGTTAAAACCTATCCAGATAGCCGTGTCCACGGTATTGGGCGAGTTACGGCTTGGTCACTTCACTAGTCCCCTGTTTTGGTGTAAGAATGTGTTTGGCGAATGTTGAGTTGAGAAAAGGGTGTTGGCATGAGCTATGACAGATGGGGAATCTGGTAGCGTTAAAATCTGGTGAGTAAAATAATCATGTTTATCGATCCCACTAAAAGAAATGCTTGTGGAAACCCCTTTATAAAATAAACCCTTGCATGTGTAAAAATTTGCTTTATTGCAAAATCAGCCATAAGTCTGTCCTTGGTTATATCCCTTGCATGCTTCTGTCATACCCTTCCGTGGATGTGGTTGTGCTTGCTGAGTACGTATGTACTCACCCTTGCTTATTTTGTTACAGAGGCAGATCCGGACTTTGTGCCTGAGGACGTCGTTTAGGGGGGGTTCGTTCTGCACCCAACCTTTGCCTGTGTGTTAGGGTCACCCGCTTGAAGCCGTATGGATATCCACTCTGATGAAGACCTCTATGTTATCAACCTTTTTATCTGGAGTCTATCGTTAGTTATGTCTGTTGTGGCCCTGTAGTGCCACCGTCTCCCGTAATGCTGTTTACCTACTGAACCATCTGTTGTAATAATGTGAACCAGCATCCTGGGACTGGTATTTGTATCACATTAAGTTCTCTCTTTTGAGGGGACGCTTCAGCGGTAGATCACTATAAGTTTGTGTGTCAAATGATGAATTAATTACTATACAGACAGCTCATTGTACAAGCTGTCTGTTCAGCTGTCTGTTTGTATCAAAAGGATAACCGCTGTCTCCGCCATTATACTTGCCCTTAGCATACAAGTGTTCCTACAACATATATGAAGCCAAACTATGCTAAAGCTAATGCTAAATCTAAGTTTAACTAGTTTAACATGTACGCACACTCACCCCTATAAATACATGTACATAAACCCTAATCCTATGAGCATATTCGAGAGACTAGGCTAACCGATCCAATCTTGAGATTCACAAAGTCATCATAGGCGTCTCGCTGTTGACGGGACGTCGCCGACCATTAAAAGAATAGAGTCAGTTAATTCCTGAAAAATGCGACACCCATATACCGAGTCGAGGACTTGAACCCAAGTGGGCGCAGGTTCCACCATAAAAAGCCTTACCAACAACTGATCTACGATCAATTCGTCCATTTCTTTTTTCCTTGGCATCTCTTCGGAGGGATGGATCTAGGGATCGGGGATTTGGGGGTCACTCTTGATCGCCCCAGTGCCATCTAGCATTAGCCTCTGCGTAAGCTAATCTATAACAACTATATAATTGGTACCCACTAAAAGTCCCACCCCTATTTCTCTCCACATGCAAGATGTTCACGTCACCATCCACTAGATCTTCTCTCAACATGCAAGCTGTCCACATCACCATCCACTAGAATTATGAATTTATGTCTTCTACTGATTTTCTGCAGCTATGCATTGTGTTAGTCTTTACGAGTACCATGCTACAAATTTCTAAGTAGTTCTCTCTCAATAAAATGAATGTGTTTTCCTCTACATTGTTGTTTATAAAAAATATTGCAATGCAATCATTTTAATGTTTCTACTTTCAAATTGCATCTTCAAATTTTGTATAAATTCCCGCAGCAACGCGCGGGGTACCACATAGTTATATTATCACGAGGATGTACATAGACATATTGCTAATGATGCCTACCCGGAACGACCCTGAGCTGAGATTTTTAAAAAAAAAATTGCGCGCATTCCTCTTTCCAGATGGACTAGATCAGATGATGCTCCTTTCTAGAGTAAATCAAACAAAACTATTAAACTAGCACATGGGTGCGCTCCTGATCAAGAACTCCAATACTTTGGCGTGCCACGCAGGCAGAGGGCAATATCCGATCCAAAAGGCATGGAATGCATACAGTGACTGTTTTTCGCAAGCATGAACGTAAATATACAATTCAAACGGCACGCACTTTCCTTGCAAGTAATGTATGTTAATTTGTTGCTTGCTTGCTCAGAGGCCATGCATGTGGATTGATACGCTAGCATGCACAATGCACTAGTGTAAGACTTTCAGTTATATATAGAAGTGTACTACGTCTTCTTGTTAGATGATCTCTCCCTCCTAGAGTCCTAGTGTTCTGGCGGCTTCAGCTTTCTGCAAGGGTCAAATCGGCAATTCATGCCAATAGGCGGCGTCTTGAGGTAGCTTGGATGGCCATTATGGGATATGGAAGCATATCTATCCGATGATGTTCCAAAGAGTTGAGTTGGCCATAGAAACTGAACTCTTGGGTTGGCCCAAGAGATCGAGTTGATCCATCATTCTAGGCCAATGATTTTGTGCGTGCCGCGTGCGTGCATGTGTTGTACTACCTTCGTTCTAAATTATTATTTATTGTTGACTTTTTTGTTTAACATTTGACCATTCATTTTATTCAAAAAATTTCACAAGTATCATTTATTTTGTATGTGACTTCAAATATAATTTATTGGTTTGTATATTTGGATAAATTTTTTAAATAAGACGAATGGTCAAAGATCATGAAAAAAGTCAACAACGAATAGTAATTTAGAACGGATGTAGTAGTTTAATTGTGTGCGTGCGTGTCTACACGGAATACATGTTATACATATAATCACTAACGGCAATTTCACTTCCACTCGGGCCAGCCCATATGTTAATCATATACATATATCTAAAGAATAAATGGATAAATCACTTGCAAGGAACACGATAATGCACCCATAAAGTATTGGCATTATTAGATAAACATAATTACTCCATCTGTTCGCGAATACACAAATCCACTGAGAACTGTTCTTGATCAAATATTTTCAAATTGTACTCACAAAAAACATTTAATTCAAATAATATAAGTAAATTTATTAGAGTCGTTTTACAATGCTTGGAGGGTACCCACCGGTACCTGAAAGTATCTAGTGTAAATTAATGGTTGGTCCTAATATTTTTGGTACCTAGTCCCACGAATTTGGTACCTCTATTAGATACCTCTGGGTAATAATTATTTTTGGAACAAAACTTTACCTTTGTCCTAACACAACCTTATTATAAAAAATAAGCATAATTAATACAACATAGAATTAGTTTTATTGAATACATAACGTGTTTATTTGGTTGTGTAGATGCTATTATATTTTTATATAAACTTGGTCACGGTTAGACATGTTTGGTTTAGGAGAAAACTAAAATGAACTATGTATAATTTTGAATGAGTATTTGGATCCTTATGACTAAAATTTAGTCCCATCACATCGGATGTAAGGATATTAATTAGAAGTATTAAATATAGATTAATTAAAAAACTCATTACATAAATGAGGGCTAATTTGCAAGACGAATCTATTAAGTCTAATTAGTCTATGATTAGGCAATGTAATGCTACAATAAATATTTGGTAATTATGTACTAATTATAGCTTAATTAAACTTGCTAGGTCTGTCTCGCGAAATAGACATGACTTATACAATTAGTTTTATAATTAATTTATATTTAATATATCTAATTATCTTTATTTAAGAACTAAACTTTAGTCCTTTGGATCCAAACAGCCTTTAATTTTAGCCGTGTTGCTTTGATCCGCAGCGAGCCTTGTCACATGCATTCGTTACGGTTGGGGGGATGGGAAACAAGGAAGCGTAGTAACAACGCCGGCCGTTGGGCCTTGCTTGATCAACAATGGCCTGCGTCGACGATCAGGTAGCAGTTGAGACATCGATCCAGCACAGAGATACTATATATATATATATATATATATATATCATATATATATATCATATATATATATATCATATATATATATCATATATTGCCTGAAGGTGGATCGATCTTCTTTGTCCAGATCTTGAGCATGCGATACGTTTCAAGACCGCGTTCTCATGTTTGAGACTTTGAGAAGCAGGGAGAGATTTATTACCCTAGCTAAGCTAGTTACAGTATAAACAAACAGATACCGTTGCGTTCGTTACAGGTCGAGCACTGCAACGAGATAACCCAACTTTTCTACGTAACCTACGTATACACGGCTACACAGCAAATTAAAGGTGTTAAAAATGCGTGTGAATCTTTCAGCTGGTCACTGTTCTTTCCGCTTTTGCTTTTTTACTTGTGAGTAGTGATGGTCCATCTGTCCCCTGTCACTAGCAAAAGCGCAGCACGCGTGCAGTGAAGAAGCATCCGAAAATGGCCCTGGCCCGCGAAGTCAAGAGCAGCAGGATCAACATAAGCTGCACACGCGTGGTGAATAATATGATCTGTTTCACGTACCGCACTGTTAAAAGTTTCCGTTTACTGTCAGAGCTGATACTAGCTAGCTCTCAGCAACTCAAGAAACAAGACGACAAGGGGTCGCGATCGCATCAATATAGATAAGAAAGAGCCACTAATCTGGAGGGGGTTTGAAAGCCCATGTAAACGCGAGAAATTCCCTGGATACCCAAATGATGAACATTCTGTTTCAGCAAAGGAGGGTGTATCGTATCGAGAGCAGAAGTCAAAAAAGAGCTGCAACGTGGTGGTGTGTAAGTGTGTTAGGAGACGTGCAGCAACACTGGTATGCATGAAGAGCACAGTATGCTAGGGTCAAATATGTGTGCATGTGTACTGCTCCATTTTGTCTGAGAGAGGACGATGACCAAGCTAGTAAAAGGGAAAATTTGGTGTAGGTCGACGGAATCAGAGAAGTGTCGGCAGCTTGGCCTCGTTTAGTTTCGAATTTGGGGCCAAACTTTGGTCTTTTAGGGTGCGTGCGCCACTGTAGCATTTCGTTTGTATGTGTGAAAAATTATCCAAAAATTAATTAATTAGGTTCAAAATGTTCGTCGCAGAGTACAACAAAACTATGTAATTAGTTTTTGATTTTATCTACATTTAGTACTCCATGCATGGACTGACATTTTGATGTGATGGAAATCTTCTTTTTACATAGTGAACTTTGGGGTGAAATTTGGGATGGGCCTCGTCGATCACCGGCGGCTGGACCTCCAATGTCAGGGCTGCTAGCAGAGTGTACTCTGACCTGGATCGGAAGCAGTGATGTCTTTCTGCAGAATTAAATGAACTGGGTCGGTAATTAAAGCCTCAAGATAGACGACTTGTTGCTATTTTAAATTATCATCAAACCATAAATAGATCTGTATGTTCAGAGGCTATTAGCTGTTGGTACCGTCAGTCATCAGATGGAGCTCTGCAGGTTGATCAATTCCTTGCATTGGGCCCTTCGATTTCCTTGCAACATATATATATGGTCCAAAATAGCTGTCAAAATAAAAAAGAAGAAGCATATATAGCAGATCATCATATTCTACAACTGAGTATTGCTACTCCAGCATGTACACCTAAGTGGTCAAGCTAGTGTGTACAACTCTATTGGTAGTACTACTACTTAATCTAGCAGTTACATAACGAGATTACCGGCTGGTAGCAGGTAGCTGATCATCAGAGAGAGGTTGATTGTTTTTTCATCTTTCGTCAACACTGGATCTGGGGTTCTGGGCGCCGCCGCCGCCCCGACCAAATCAAACCCCGTGCGTGCATGCTATGCTTCGTTCCACTACTCATCATCTCGCACTTACACATGCGTATATATAATATATATATATGCGTGTGCAACGACCATCAGATCGATGCAGTGGAAAATTCACGTACAGATCAGAAGACTGGAAGCGAGTAAATTAAAAGAAATAGGCAGCAACGGAGACCGGATCAGCCACCGTGATCCACGGCCAGTTTCCTCCCGGAAGACCGGCCGGTTGACTGACTGACCAGCCAGCAGGCCCACTAGCTAGAAGCATATGTTCTTCCTCTTCCAGCAGCACTACTGGATGAAGTGAAAGTGTACGTGTGAACGCCTCCAAATACCCTATATTCTCGCTGTCACACTTTGTTCATTCGATCGTCTTTTCGGCAAAAAAAAAGACGACTAACTTTCAGTGATTATGATGAGTGACCCACTGTAGGCTAGTGCTAATAAGGACACTTCTCAGCAGAATTCTACTGACGGCCAAGCTAATAATTAAGGGCCCAGGATACGCCACGATTGCGTTGCATTGACGACGGCCGTGCTACGTACATACCGGTCGTCCACCGGTCTGAATATATACTCGATCGTCGTCTACACGCTTTTAATGCAGCTCTCTAGATCGAGGTCGATCGACGTGAGAAAGATAGATTATTCACCCTAGCTATCTCAGGTCCAAGCTACCGCGACTGAGTCACTCACGGTATGGTATGGGTATGGATATATGTAAGCATGATCTAATCGGGACGTAAGCGTACATATTATTGAATTGGAATCATGTGTAGGAGTGGTGCCGTACGTGTGGGGAGCTGGATCTGGATTCGGACATGACGCTTGCAAATGGATTCAAGACAGCAAATTAAGGACCTGTTTGGTAGAGCTTCATTTAATTCTGATTATCTATGGGAGCTGATTCTCTGAGAGAGGTGATTCTGTGGCTGAAAGTGATTTTTTTATTCTCTAGCATAAATGATCAAAATTAGGATGAAGAATCACTTCACAAAATCAGGAGAAGCTAGCTCCCAGCCTCTTAGTTCACTTCAGAGAATAACTTCATAAAATCAGCACATAATCATTTTTTTCTGGAAAACTATTTGGCAGAGCTCATCCTAGATTCACCGAGAATCAGCTCTAGGTGCTATGTCAAACATGACCTATGCACGAACCAGCTAGCTAGCAAGCATTATCATGGAGTGAGAGGGGAACGAGCAGGATACATTGGAGCAAAATGTGACATGCTTGTTTGGGATAAGTTTGCATAATACCTCTGGTTGCATGCTCCTACATACAACCATGTACCGTAGGCCCGACCCACTTCTTGAAATTTAATTGCTTATGTGAAAAGTTTATATATATTTTTATCCTCCTATATATTAACTTGCTTTAATAATCCATTAAAAAACTTGCTTTAATAATAAAATATAAGAAGGCTGGCAGACCCCATGATATCATCTAACGTGCGAAAATGTGTATTTCCTCTGATCACGATAGCATTGTGGGGAATTTTATATATAGGATCGGCCAAATGTCCTGCATTATAGAAAAAAATCACTGTGGTTTAGCTGTAGCAGAGATCTCAACCGGTTCGACTGGCTTTGTAGCACATACCAGCGCCAGCCAGCCGAACACGTTAAACTCTAAAAGACGTACGTTCATGACTCATGAGTGTCAGCTTGTATCAGTAGTGGAGCCAGCGGCGCTGGCAGACCGGCAGTAGCGAGAAGAGACGACGGAAGTACAGGCTCCACCAGGCACACCCGTAGCCTTTAATTTGTTTACCACCCAGTTCGCCACCTCTGTGTCACGGTCCAATTTAAGAGGCAGTTGGTGCACGACTTAATGAGCGCGTAGTACGTGCAGTACGTACTCTTCTTCCTATACCTCTCGTACGTCCTGTGCTACAACACTGATGCGCTAGCTGCAGAAGAACCCAAGCAGCCAAATGCAAAATTAATAAAGCTATAACCATCTGCGTTTCCCCAACCAAATGTGGCATCATGCATGGAGGCCGGAGTAGCCTCCAAGCTAGGTTTCCGGCTAATCAATTTGATCGTGCCGTATCTGCGTACTGCCGGGCGACAAGGCTGGCAGCAGCTACCTTGTACACTACATATACTTCCTTCACCTGATTATTCGAAGCATCGGCCCTCGCGTCGCTCCTGACTCGAGCGGCGAACGACTCGAGCCGCCGCCGCCGCCGCCGCCGCCGCCCTCTCCCCCCCTCTCCCTCCTCGCCGCTGCCGGTTCCTTAGGACGGGGCGGCGAGGCTCTGCTCCTGGCTGCAGGCATCCGGATTCGTGCGGGGGATCGAAGGGCGCTTCATGTTGTACGACGCTGCAGCTGCGCATGGTGACGCGCCGGGAGCTCCGTCCCGAGGCGAGCAGGCCCAGGTACGCGTAGATTTGAAGCGGCAGCTCCCGATTCGGGCCGGCGGAACGTGGATCTGAAGCGCGGGACGACCGGCGCGATGCGGCAGCTGGCGGCCGGGCACGCGGGAAGGCCGTTGAGGGCGGCGAGGCATCTGTCAGCCGGGCGCAAGGGAAGGCCGGCGAGGGGCGCGGCATCCGGTGGCCGGCGTGCGCGGGATGGCCTATTTAAAATTTTTAGTAATTAATTGGCTGTTATTTAATTTGTTCATATTTAATATAGGTTAAATAAATTATTTATAAATATTAAAATCAAATATAACCGGTAGAAATATTTTTGTTGCATTCATGCTGCTGCACTGTATTTTATTTGTTGGCAAGTTAAATTGGAATTTAAATTCTGTTTAAATTCAAATTTGATTTGCTTTTGTTTGATCCCTAGAAAAGTTTATTTCAGTCGAGTTCTCTTTTGCTCCCTAAGCTTTTTCCTGGACCGCAATTGCACCTCCTACTTCCTCCCGAGCTCAGCCCAAGCCCCTCCCCATCTCCCCCCCGGCCCGGATCGCCACCTGGGACCTTTACTGCGCTGGCCCATTTCCCCCACCCCGGCCCAGCTCGCGCAAACGCCTTCCCCCTCTCCCTCCCCTCGCTGACAGCGGGCCCCGCCCGTCAGCTCCACCTCCTTCCTTTCACCCGACGCGTTCCCCCCCCCGGCGCCGAGTCCGCCGCAATCGCCGGCCGAATTAGCCCCTTCACCGCGCCTGTGGGCCCGCAGCGGCCTCCCCTGCCCCCTTCCCGCGATTACCTTCCTTCCCCGCACCAATACCCGATGGAAACCCCCTGCCCACGCATGGCAACTCCGATCCGCCGCCGCCACCGCAATTTTGGGCATGGCCCGCACTCCGAGGCCTCCCCGGCCTATAAATGCAGCCCCCAAGCACCCCAGACCCTCACCGACCCCTCCCGAGCTTCCAAGCGCCCCCAGCAGCTCCCCTCCCCCCGCTCCGACGCCGCCCGAGCAACTTCGCCGGCCACCGTCGTCAACCGTCATCTCCGACGCACCGCCGGTGCTTTGGACCCCCTGATAAGCTTGCCATGCTTCCCTGGTACTCCAGAGCCAACTCCCGCCCCGAACCGAGCACCGCAGCGCCCGATCCACCCTCGTCGGAGTCGCCCGACCGCTGGTCGCCGTCGTCCGCTTACTCCGCCGCGTAATCCCCGACTTGAGCCCCCGGGGTAAACTCGTCGTGCTCCCAGCTCGCTCCCCGACCTAGTCCCGTCGCCAATGGCGCTCTGGAGCGCCGGATCCGCTCTGCTTCGGTGAGCCCTCGCCGTACGTAGTGGCGGCGCCGCCGTCGCTTCTTCCCCCGTCGGCGGCCATCTTCCCCGCCGTCTGATCTTGATCCGACGACTCCCGTGCGTCCTCGCCCGAAGTCAAACTAGAGACTTACCGGTCAGCCGAGCAACTTTGCTAAAGAGTCCCTCCACTATCTGCAAATTAACCCGCCATCCAAGCCAGTTCAAAAGTAATTCCACATAGGTCATGTTTTTAATGAAAAATCCCCTGAGCTTTTAGGAAATAGAACCCGCCGTCCTTGTAGTCGTTTTTGCGCGTTAGACCTTCGGTTTTGAAGCGTAATTACGCGTAGGTCCCTGGTTTTGTTCAAATAAGCAACTAGAATCTTTTTAAAAATTGCCAGCAGGTCCCTAGAACTTAGAAAACCCATATCTTTTCCGTTTTAGCTCCGAAGTGTGATTTTTGCGCTCATGTGTTCGTAGTGAAGCGTAGAATATTTCTAAAACCTTTATATGTATTGTTTCTACTGTTTGGTGTACTGTTCTAATAGAATATTATTTGTTTGCATGTATTGGTTTGCGTGCTCGCTTGTATGGTGATTCATGTCCAGTCGGTGAGCCTTTCACATTGGACTTCGAGTACGTGGAGGACTTTCCGGAGCATGACTCACAGCAGCAGCAGCCGCCCTTCGAGGAAGGCAAGTTATAGCACGGATAATCCTTGCTACCTACTCACTTGTATTAAATTATTTCATACTTGCATGTGTCTAAACTTGATGTACCATTAAGGTTGTACCTAGTTTTGTTTATCCTATCCTTGTTTAGCTTGGGTTATTACATTTGGGTAGAATCATTGCTATGCGCAGCTACTGTCACTATTATTTAAATATTAATTTTGACTTAATGGTTCACTTTAACATAATGATAAAACTTTCTTTTTAGCAACTTGGTTTAGGGAGCTAGAGCATGTGCTTGGTGCTTTGCTCTAGTGTCTCTCCGTAAGGTCCGATTCTTAAAGCGGCAACTCAGGATCCTGTCGCCACCGCTAGAACTATTATGGCTCTGGTCTTGGTCAAATAGTTTATACGTCTCTAGCTTGTCAGTGGTTACCGGAGTGGCCGACGGCGCTATGAGAACCACTCGTGAGTGTATGGTTTGATCCACCGAGGACGGGTGATCCGTCGGCTATGCCCCCGTGAGGCACAGTCCCGTGTTGGGAGTCCCTGCGATGGGGAACTCCGTACGTTGCGCATTGTTGGGTGTGATGCCCGCGCTCTGGACGCCATCGACCCCCTTATGGTGTGACTCCGTAGGCGTACGTCGATCTCGGTGCCTAGGGCCACTGTCTTGTTAGGGTGTCTTGTGAAAAGCCTCGTAGCATCCCTATGCGGTCATACCTCGGAAGTGTGATTTGTGAGGTCTGATCCACCTCCGCGTGGTTGGGTTTAAAGTTCGTTTGAGCTTTTACGCAACTGGTGGGTAAAGGGCGAAACCTGTGCAGAGTGTAAATCTATCATGATAGCCTTGCTCAGGGTCACAAGCGGCCTGGATCCTTTTTTATTAGAAGATGATGTTTATTTATGTTTAATATTACTTATAATTTATTAATTGGGTTACAACCGGGTATCATTCACTTGTAGTAAATGGTTAATGTTAAAATGAACCAACTAAAAATGCTAATACAGTTAAGTCGTGTCTAGCCTATTTTGAGCCTTCATACTCGTGCTATACTTGCTAAATAATTGTTTACTTACACTTGTCATTTTATTCAACAAAATCCCGGATGGGTAAACAGATTGGGCTGGGCATGAGTCTGCTGCTGAGTTTCTAGAAGATTTACCATACTACTGAGTTGTGATCTCCGAGTAAGAATCCCTGTGGATTGCGGCTCCATTAGTTGAGAGTTTTATTAGTCTTCCGCTGTTATTGCTTAGTTCATTTATGAAGCACTCTGATGTAAACACTTTATTTATTGAAGAATTTATTCCATCATATGTTCTCTGTTTATCATATTTGTTCGCTATATGTGTATTATGACTTCCTGGGCACACATATGGCCGCATTCGAGCTTTTATGAAAATCCGGGTGTGACAGATTGGTATCAGAGCCGTGCTGACTGTAGGATCGCAACCTAGTTAGAACGGTTGAATTAAACCTTAGGATACCACCATGATTATGTTTTATGCCGTCTAGTTCCACTTTTTCAAAACTTAAATCTAGTCGAGTCTTGTGTGAATCATGTCTTTAGGTGCTTGAAATGATTGTCATTATGCTTATGCTTGATTTGGATTTTTGTAATGATTGTGATGGGCATAGACGCAAGTCTACTACCATCTAGATGCAGGACTAAGGTTTAAGGACTTTAGTGATTAAATAGAGGGGGGTATTCATTTCTCTTGCTCTTTTTCTATTTACGCCCTCCATCATAACAAATTGGTAAACCTCTGAAGCCATAACCATCAGAGTTGTTATGAGAATTATTCATTGATGATAGATGGTGAACACAAGGAGCAACCCCGGTGCCAGCGGACTGCCGCCACCACCTCCCACCATTGAGCAGATGATGCTCACGCAGACCCAGCTGATGCAGCAGATGGCCCAGACTATGGCTATGATGCAGCAGAACCAGCAGAATCCGCCGCAGCACAACATGCCGCCCCGTGACAAGAGGGGTGAATTCCTAAAGGGACGTCCTCCTACCTTCAGCAAGGCCACCGACCCCCTGCAGGCTAATGATTGGCTCAAGGCGGTGGAGAGGCAGCTCGACATTGCGCAGTGCAACGACCGGGAGAAGGTGTTGTACGCCGGAGGACAGCTCCAAGGACCGGCATTGGACTGGTGGGACTCGTACCAGTACGCTCACGTCGACCATACTCAGATCACTTGGCAGGAGTTCCGCAGCAACTTCCACTCCCACCATGTGCCAGAAGCTCTGATGACCCTGAAGAAGAAGGAGTTCCTGGCACTGAAGCAAGAAGGGATGAGTGTCACCGCCTACCATGACAAGTTCATCGAGTTGGCCCGCTATGCTCCCGAGGACGTGGACACTGATAAGAAGAAGCAGTCTAGGTTCCGTGATGGCTTGCAGGATGCACTATAGTACCAGCTGATGTGCATTAGGTTCCACAACTTCTAGGAACTGGTGGACAGTGCTTTGATGCTGGAACACAAGCGCCGTGAGATGGAGGAGAAGAAGAGGAAGTTCCAGGGCCAGCAGATCGGGAGCAGCAGTCGCCCCCGTTTCGTTCCTCCTCAGGGCAGTCAGCAGATGAGGAGCCACCAGCGCTTCCAGAGTCAGCCTGGCCTGTTCAACTGTGGCCAACACCAGCAATGCCCCCAGTACCCTCAGGTGCCACAGCAGCAGCGTCCTCAGAACCAACTGCAGAATGTCCGAGCTCAACGCAACCCGGTGCAGCAGGGCCCCGTTCAGCGCCCCAACCCCGTCAACAACACGCCAGTGGGTCCCAGAGCGTGTTATCACTATGGAGAGCAGGGGCACTATGCCAATGTCTGCCCCAAGAAGACTCAGAACGCCAACCAGCAGGCCGGACAGCAGCAGGCCAACCGGGGACCCCAGAACCCCGCCAAAGGCAAGATCAACCACATGGGTGCAGAAACTGCAGAGGAAGCTACTGACGTGGTTGTGGGTACTTTCCTTGTCAACTCGACCACCGCAACTGTTTTATTCAATTCTAGAGCTTCGCATGCTTTCACCTCTGCTGCATTTGTACACAAGAATATGATGACTCTGCGACCAATGGGGAACCCTATGTTAGTTAGCTCCCCAGGAGGGGAACAGCGAGCCAGCATACGCTGCTCCAGAGCTGTCATTGCAATAAGGGGTAGACTTTGAAGTATATCCCATAGTCCTGAATTCTATTGGGTTCGACTTAATTCTGGGGATGAGCTGGTTAGCAAGATATGAAGTAGTGATCCAATGTGCCAAGAGGGCCGTACAGCTGACAGCGAAGTCCGGTGATAAGGTGGTGTACCAGGCGGCCAGTCCCTCAGAGCAGTGCCAAGTCAACCAAGCTGAGGGTGCAGCTCCCGCTGACATCGGGGTGGTGAGCGAGTTCCCGGATGTGTTCCCCGAGGAATTGCCAGGTGCCCCGGAACGTGAAGTTGAATTCATTATTGAACTTAAACCTGGCACTGCACCTATAGCTAAAAGGCCATATAGAATGGGAGTGAAGGAGCTGGAGAAATTGAAGGAGGAATTAAGCTCCTTGCTAGCCAAGGGGTATATTCGTCCTAGTGCTTCACCATGGGGAGCACCAGTACTATTCGTGGACAAGAAGGATGGGACACAGATGATGTGTGTGGACTACCGAGCCCTCAACGAAGTAACCGTCAAGAACAAGTACCCGCTGCCAAGGATTGATGATTTGTTTGATCAGCTGAAGGGAGCTTGTGTGTTCTCCAAGATAGACCTTCGATCGGGTTATCATCAGATGAGGATCCGGTCGTCGTACATACCCAAGACGGCTTTCACTACAAGGTACGGGTTGTACGAGTTCACGGTTATGTCCTTCGGACTGACCAATGCTCCTGCATACCTCATGTACTTGATGAATAGTGTCTTCATGGACTACCTTGACAACTTCGTGGTGGTGTTCATTGATGACATTCTGGTCTTCTCCAAAAATGAAGAGGAACATGAAATTCATTTGAGGATGGTGATGCAGAGACTCCGGGAACATCAGCTATATGCCAAGTTGAGCATGTGTGAGTTCTGGTTATAGGAAGTGGCATTCTTGGGACATGCGCTATCCAATGGAGGAGTAGCAGTTGACCCGAAGAAGGTTAATGATGTATTGAGCTGGAACCCGCCTCGGGATGTCAACGAGATCAGGAGTTTCCTTGGGATGGCCGGATATTATCGGCGGTTCATCGAAGGATTCTCTAAGATTGCTAAACCCATGACGGCGTTATTGGAGAAAAATGCCAAGTTCATCTGGACAGAGGAGTGCCAAACCAACTTCGAAGAGTTGAAGAAGAGGCTGACAACAGCACATGTGCTGATATTGCCCGACATAGCCAAGAGCTTCTCCATCTACCGCGATGCATCCCGTCTAGGACTGGGGTGTGTACTCATGCAGGAAGGGAGAGTCATGGCATATGCATCAAGACAGTTGCAGAAGCATGAGCAGAACTATCCGACACACGATCTGGAGTTGGCAGTTGTGGTGCATGCTCTGAAGATTTGGAGGCATTACTTGATTGGGCACAAGTGTGACATCTACACCGATCATAAGAGCTTGAAGTATGTCTTCACTCAGTCAGAGCTGAATATGAGGCAACACCGATGGTTGGAGTTGATCAAGGACTATGATCTGGAGATCCATTACCACCCTGGCAAGGCTAACCTGGTGGCAGATGCTCTGAGTAGGAGAAGCTATGTGAACAAGATCACCGGCCATTGTCTGCCTGAAGAACTCAGCCGGGAATTTGAGAAGATGAGTTTGGGGTTCGTGACCAGCATCACAGAGATGACGGTAGAACCGACTCTTGAACAGGAGATCCGGAAAGGACAGCTTGGTGATGAAAAGATCAAGGAAATTGTGGAGAATGTTGCCCTAAGAAAGGCCCCTAGTTTTCGAGTGGATGAACAGGGAACCTTGTGGCATGGGAAGAGGATATGTGTGCCCGATATAGCGCAGATCAAGGACACGATCCTAAGAGAAGCGCATGATTTGACATACTCGATTCATCCAGGAAGCACCAAGATGTACCAAGACATCAAGGAAAGATTCTGGTGGTACGGATTGAAGCGTGACGTGGCGACACATGTGGCACTATGTGACACTTGTTAGAGAGTTAAGGCTGAACATCAGAGGCCAGCTGGATTACTCCAGTCCTTGAAGATACCGGAATGGAAATGTGAAGAAGTTGGTATAGACTTCATAACGGGTCTACCCCGCACACAGCGAGGATTTGACTCCATTTGGGTGATTGTGGATCGCTTAACCAAAGCCTACACCGGAGCCAGACTGGAAAAACTATACATGGAGAGGATTGTATGCTTGCATGGAGTGCCAAAGCGGATAGTGTCTGACCGTGGTACTCAGTTCACTTCACACTTCTGGCAGAAGCTGCATGAGTCTATGGACACTAAGTTGCAGTTTAGCTCAGCTTACCACCCCCAGACAGATGGACAGACAGAGCGGACTAATCAAATTCTGGAGGACATGTTGAGGGCATGTGCACTGCAGTATGGTGTTAGCTGGGACAAGAGTTTACCCTATGCGGAATTCTCGTACAACAACAACTATCAGAAGAGTCTGCAGATGGCACCATTCGAGGCTTTGTATGGCAGGAAGTGCAGAACACCACTGTTCTGGAATCAGACTGGAGAGAGTCAAGTCTTTGGGCCGGAGATACTCAGAGATGCAGAACGCCAAGTGCAAGTGATCAGGCAGAATTTGAAGGTGGCACAGTCCAGGTAGAAGAGCTATGCTGATGTCAGACGGAGGGATCTCAGTTTTGAGGTTGGAGATTTTGTGTACCTCAAGGTGTCTCCGATGAGGGGCGTGAAGAGGTTCAATGTCAAGGGCAAGCTAGCACCTCGATACATCGGACCTTTCTAGATACTTGAAAGGAAATGTGAAGTGGCATATCAGTTGGGACTACCCGAGAGATTGGCCGGAGTGCATGATGTGTTCCATGTGTCACAGCTGAAGAAATGTTTACGGGTGCCTGAAGAGCAAATCCCAATAGATGAGCTAAATATGCAAAAGGACCTCACATATGAGGAATATCCGGTCAGGATTCTGGAGGTGTCTGAGAGGGTGACAAGAAACAAAGTCATCCGGATGTGCAAGGTACAGTGGAGCCGACACTCAGAGGATGAAGCAACTTGGGAACGGGAGGAAGATCTCAAGACCGAGTACCCGCAGCTCTTTGCATCTACATCCGAATCTCGAGGACGAGATTCATCTTAAGGGGGTAGGTTTGTAACACCCGAAAATGGCCTATTTAAAATTTTTAGTAATTAATTGGCTTTTATTTAATTTGTTCATATTTAATATAGGTTAAATAAATTATTTATGAATATTAAAATCAAATATAAGTGGTAGAAATATTTTTGTTGCATTCATGCTGCTGCACTGTGTTTTGTTTGTTGGCAAGTTAAATTGGAATTTAAATTCTGTTTAAATTCAAATTTGATTTGCTTTTGTTTGAGCCCTAGAAAAGTTTATTTCAGTCGAGTTCACTTTTGCTCCCTAAGCTTTTTCCTGGTCCGCAATTGCACCTCCTACTTCCTCCCGAGCTCAGCCCAAGCCCCTCCCCATCTTCCCCCCGGCCCGGATCGCCACCTGGGCCCTTTCCTGCGCCGACCCATTTCCCCCACCCCGGCCCAACTCGCGACTTGATGTACCATTAAGGTTGTACCTAGTTTTGTTTATCCTATCCTTGTTTACCTTGGGTTATTGCATTTGGGTAGAATCATTGCTATGCGCAGCTACTGTCACTATTATTTAAATGTTAATCTTGACTTAATGGTTCACTTTAACATAATGATAAAACTTGCTTTTTAGCAACTTGGTTTAGGGAGCTAGAGCATGTGCTGCGTGCTTTGCTCTAGTGTCTCTCCGTAAGGTCCGGTTCTTAAAGCGGCAACTCAGGAGCCTGTCACCACCGCTAGAACTATTATGGCTCTGGTCTTGGTCAAGTAGCTTTTACATCTCTAGCTTGTCAGTGGTTACCGGAGTAGCCGACGGCGCTATGAGAACCACTCATGAGTGTATAGTTTGATCCATCAAGGACGGGTGATCCGTCGGCTATGCCCCCGTGAGGCACAGTCCCGTGTTGGGAGTCCCTGCGATGGGGAACTCCGCACGTTGTGCATTGTTGGGTGTGATGCCCGCGCTCTGGACGCCATCGACCCCCTTATGGTGTGACTCCGTAGGCGTACGTCGATCTCGGTGCTTAGGGCCATACTACCTGTGTTGTACCATAGCGGCCACTGTCTTGTTAGGGTGTATTGTGAAAAGCCTCGTAGAGTCCCTATGCGGTCACACCTCGAAAGTGTGATTTGTGAGGTCTGATCCACCTCCACGTGGTTGGGTTTAAATTTTGTTTGAGCTTTTACGCGACTGGTGGGTAAAGGGCGAAACCTCTGCAGAGTGTAAATCTATCATGATAGTCTTTGCTCAGGGTCACGAGCGGCCTGGATCCTTTTTGATTAGAAGATGATGTTTATTTATGTTTAATATCACTTATACTTTATTAATTGGGTTACAACCGGGTATCATTCACTTGTAGTAAATTGGTTAATGTAAAAATGAACCAACTAAAAATGCTAATGCAGTTAAGCCGTGTCTAGCCTATTTTGAGCCTTCATACCCGTGCTATACTTGCTAAGTAATTGTTTACTTACACTTGTCATTTTATTCAACAAAATCCCGGATGGGTAAACAGATTGGGCTAGGCATGAGTCTGCTGCTGAGTTTCCAGAAGATTTACCGTACTACTAAGTTGTGATCTCCCGGTCAGAGTCCCTGTGGATTGCGGCTCCATTAGTTGAGAGTTTTATTAGTCTTCCGTTGTTATTGCTTAGTTCATTTAGGAAAAAGTCTACTTCACCCCCCAATCTATGAGGGGTGAAACACATCACTCCCCAACCTATGAAAATGCATTTTTTAGCCCTGAACTTTCTAAAACTGGACAAATCACCCTCTAAAGCAGTTTGAAAAAATCATAATAAATCACAGAAAAATCATAAAATGAAAAATCAAATTGTGTCGGACTTCAAATTAGTAGTTCTACGCAGTGAACATATAATACGGAATGCTTTAGTACTTTTTTGTTCTGTAACTTTAGATCTATGCTTTTCTTCATAGCTGTAAAAATGTACTAAAGAATATCATATTATATGTTCAATGTGTAGATCTACTCATTTGGAGTCCAACACAATTTAATTTTCGATTTTATGATTTTTTTGTGATTTATTATGATTTTTCAAAACTGCTTCAGGGGGTGATTTGTCCGGTTTTAGAAAGTTTAGGGGGCAAAAAATTCAGTTTCATACGTTAGGGGGTGATGTGTTCCACCCCTCATAGGTTAGGGGGTGAAGTAGACTTTTTCCGTTCATTTATGAAGCACTCTGATGTAAACACTTTATTTAATGAAGAATTTATTCCAGTATATGTTCTCTGTTTATCATATTTGTTCGCTATATGTGTACTATGACTTCCTGGGCACACGTACGGCCGCATTCAGGTTTTTGTGAAAATCCGGGTGTGACAGCACGCGGGACTCTCGGCGTGGAGCGCAGCTGGCAGCCGGGCACGTGGAAAGGCCGGCGAGGGCGGCGCGGCATCCAGCGGCTGCGACGGCGACGCGGCGACGACCAGGTACGCAGGGGAGGCGGTCGTGGGCGGTGGTCACCGGAGTTGGGGGCCGACCGCGGGAGGTGGCCTGGTGGCGGCAGGCGGAGGCGGAGGTCCGGTGTGGGCAGCGAGGGGCGCGCGGAGCGGCGGCCTGTCTGGGCGCACACGAGATGGAGGTGGCCTGGCGGCGACCGAAGGCTGCCAGCGTGGCTCGTGGGATTGCGGCGGAGACGTCACTCGGGTGGGGTGGCCATGGCAGTGGTGCCGATTTTTGTTGCGTCGTGCGCGTGGAGTGTGGGTTGGATGCTCTGGGCGAAAGCCCTCGCTAGCTTTATGCTGGTGGATGGCGGCGGCGTCCTTGGACGTCGCTTTCCCTCTTGAGGGCGTCATTGTGGAGCTACAACCCTGCTGCACGATATCTCTGGGTGAAAACTCTGTCCAGCTTCTGGACGAGCGACGGTGGCGCCATTGGCGTCATGTCCTCCTTGGAGGCGTCGTCTCTAGAGATCCCGCGCGGTTGGCAGCACGGGCGGTCCACTGTCTATGGCACTCGTCGAGTGTAGTTGTTCAAAAAAAACATATACTTACTCCAGCACGCTTATGAAGAACAAGGCTGCCCGCGTGACCTTGCGGATGCTTGTTATACGACATGTTCTGTTTCCGATTAGGATTTTGTGCAACGCAGCTTTAATTTATGGTTACGAGTTGTTTGTAATGCCAACAAATAGTTTTTCTTTATATATCTCAAAAAATACAATCCATGAGCCACATTTTTAGCATGCTAAAATAAGTACATATGGGCTTATAAAAAATACTCGCTCCCTCCGCCTCAAATTATAGGACGTTTTAGCTTTTTTTAGATACACAAATTTTATTATAATATACTCATATATAGGTTATATATAAATATATAGAAAAATAATATATATCTAGAAAATTCAAAAGAAACTATAATTTAAGATGAAAGCAATATAAGATAGTGTGAGCGAGTGTCTGCGTTTACATTGTTGTTTGGGAAGAAAAATTACTATGTAAAAGGAGTTGGTTGTAGCTTATTATTTAAAATTGAACATAGCAAACTCTGAACTATGATATTGAGGTAGTATGCACCAAAGTGGCGTCCTCGTAATATAGATTTAACCACTCCTATTATCAAGTATAAATCACAGTACATCAAGTGAAACTATTTTTCGATACAAATTAACTTTTCTGCCATATCACTATTTTTGGTACTTAGAGTAATACTCGATCCGTCAAAAAGCAAGTGATGTTTTAGAAAAATTCAGATATAGTAGTAAGAGCAAAATACATGAACGGTGCATCGATGTGTCATTTATGTATCTAAACTCTGAAAATATATTTTTATGTCACTGAATTATCGTGATGTGTCATCTATGTCTATAAACTATGAAAACGTATTTTTAGATCCTTAAACTTACACATCATGAATGTAATCCAGGTTCGTAAACTCCTAAAAATACATTTTTATAAAGGGTACATCACTAGTCCAAACACACGAGAAAATAAATACTCCTGCTTATTCTCGCACTAATCTCTCATTTTCCCGCCGCGTTACGAGAAAATGAGTTTGGATTGAGGGCATAGAAAAAACCAAACAAATTTACTAGATAAACCGAAAAAACCGTGAACCGAACCCATTCGGTTCAATTAACAATCGGTAATGCATTGGACCGATGCGAACCATGCTAACTTCGCGTCAAATCAATGAACCAGTAAACCGTTTTTAGCGAACTGCTATTGATCAATTTGATGTTTACATATTGGTTTCGAACAATAGATTATATGTTATAGCATATATATGATATATTTTGATAACTAAACTTGTATATTATTTATCATAAATAATGAATCACTGATTCAGCTAGTGAACCGATAACCTGATTGGTTCGATGTTTGGTCCGGCTTTTTTTTTCTATGGTTGAGGCCTCCAGGTGCCGCGGCATCGTCGACGAGGAGCAGCAGCAAGAGACAAGCATCCGGCCCCATGCATGCGCGTGGCCATGCGTGTCCAGCCAGACCCCCATCCGCCGTGGCGAGCCCCCAGCTAGCGGCATTCAATGGCATTGAAGCCCGGCGGGACCCTGCTGTCAGACGTACATGAAACGCCCGGTCGGCCGGCCGGCGCTCATTTCGCGAAGGATGCGCCACGGCCAGCCCCGTTCTTGGGCTTATACGTCGCCACGAATCAGCACCAATCAACTAATTAATAGTTTTTTTCTCTCAACATAAATCAGCACCGACCACCGGCCAACCAAACAGGCTGGGATGCAGCGCCGCGGCGATCCCGGCCGGCGCGGCGGTGCACAAGTAGTACGTACGAATGCATGATTTGCGTCCGGTACGGCGCGTCGCGTGGCTCCATCTGATGCATGGACCAACACAGGTGCGATCAAGGCGTACGTGACACTACTATAGATAGCTATTGTTAGTTACCGTCAGATCAGTGTGTCTCAGCTTCGATATCTATCATCTCTGCTCCTATCGTTTGCTTGTGTACACAGGATCATCTAAACAAGCGCGGTTCGTTCCTATAATTAATCATACACGTACTCCTACGTGCGGTGCGGTGGCTGCGTGCATTGTTGCAGGTGCAGTGCAGCGTGCAAAACCAAAGAGATCGACGCTTCGAGAGATGGCAAACACGGATCGACGTGCTTCAGCTCGAAATGAAAAAAAAAGAAGAAGTGATGATGGCTACCAAACCCTGGCAGTCTGGCACTTCACCAAGCGTGCGTCACCACCGGCCGTTCCAGTTTTCCCTGACCCTTCATGCATCCTGGCTCTTGCTCATTAGCTTGGTGACGCTTCAGGAAGGGTCAATATATACTACAATAGTAGAGAGAAGCAAACAAATAAAAAGGTGACTAGACGATCGACCGTTTGTGTTGCGGTGTCTACTGGTACTCCACTACCGACTTCCATGCACGCATGCATCCACGTAGGCCGCGGCCTCCATTTCTAACATGCACGACTCGCCCCCCTTCATCTTGGGACGGTCGCATCGGGTGTCATGTGTGTCGCCTCTCGCACGAGTCTATTTGGATCCCATTAACTAGCTAACTAATTTTAGCTACGATGGATTCAAATATGGCCATCTAACTCTAAACTAATGTCTTTTTTACTAGCTAATAACAACATCCAATTAGGTGGTCCAGCCCAGCTAAGTCCTATTTGGATCCATCTAGCTAATTCATTATCTGGTTACCTGGAATCAGTTGGATTGGACTCGCTAATTAGATGGTTGTTATTCATCTAATAAAAAGGCTTAGCCAAGAATTAGCTGGTCTTATTTGGATTCACCACAACTAAAATTAGCTAGCTAATAATTACCTGGTGTGTTCAAACAGACCAGCTAATGAATTGGCTATGTGGATACAAACAGAGCCTAATTATGTATTGATTTTGTCCCTGTCTCTTGGCCGCCGTACAATACAACAGCATAATATATACTTTTCTTTTCGAATATAACATTGCAAATGTATATACTCATCTCTATGATGTATACAAAACTCTATTTTCGTAAGAACCCTGACGAGACAACTGGCAAGTTTCAAAACTGACATATTCACGAATGTCTCTTTCGATAGTCATATTGTTTACCACTGTAAAAAATAGTATCGAGTGGCGCTACTAACCGCAACCAGGAATACAAGGCTATGCCCAAGAACGAAAGATGAGATCAAATAGAAATTCACGCGGGCCGGTACATACTCGGCGGCGTTAGCCTACAGAGCGAAGTTTACGGGGTGCCCCACAACATCCCAACACGGTGCGGTTTGGAGGAACTCGGCGCCTCCCAAGCGCAAAACCTCTGCCTGGCTCATCCAGCAGAATCGGGTCTGGACATCGGACCGCCTTGCAAAGAGGGGATGGCCACACACTGATTGATGCGTACTATGCCGACAGAGTATGGAGACAGCGGCTCACCTCGTCCAGGACTGTAGATTTACCAGAAGGGTATGGCAACTCATCGCCGAGTGGCTTGGACTACTACCGGAAAGGCGACAAAGAAACAATGCAAGCCAGTGGTGGATCCATCTAACTAGCACTGACGGGGTTGCTCCGAAGGCCTTGAGAAGCCTAGCACTACTAGTGACGTGGGAATTATGGAAGGAGCGAAATGCACGAACTTTCAACCGCCAGGAAACCTCATCCGTAGAGTTATTGGCAAAGATCAAAGAGGAGGCATCAACGTGGATTATGGCAGGAGCGAAGGGCTTAGCGTCCCTCGTAGCGCGAGAATAATCTCTTGTATTAAAATTCCCGGTTAGCCGGCTGTAACATCTTCTTCTATTTCAATAAAATTAGCACAATCTCACGTTGGTTCGTTAAAAAAAATAAAAATAAAATAGTATCAATTAAATTTAAAATAATAATGTTGATTCTTGTATTAAAATTCCCGGTTAGCCGGCCGTAACATCTTCTTCTATTTCAATAAAATTAGCACAATTTCATGTTGGTTCGTTAAAAAAATAAAAAAATAAAATAGTATCAATTAAATTTAAAATAATAATGTTGATTAAATCTTATAATAAACATAGAACAATGCGGACGCGAGGCAAAATTATAATAGATGCTGTAAATTAAATTATTGAGGGCCAGCTTATTGTGTGAGAGTGGGGAAATGAGGAGGCACGGAGGCGTCGAGGATGGGACCAAAACAGACACCATCCTTTGCTGAAGATGCAAAATTTTGAAAGGAGCCCCAGTCCGAGGCAATTAAAGCCGGCCAATCCTGTTTGTTGGCGCGCAATAAATCTTCGCTGCTCACTCATCACCTCTCTCGCCTTCAATACAAATTGAAGAGCCGGTCGATGGGTTTTATTGCAACCTTAAGTTAGCGACAACGATTTGTTGAACCGTGGCCGTACTTGCCTCTGCATGGATGATTGGATCGTGCATGTGTACGTGGGTGGCTCCTCTCTTCTCCCAACCGTACGATCTCCCCTTTTCGAGCTGTCTCAACTGTCCGATTATTAGCAATTGAATCGCCGAAATTAAAGAGATTCATGCACGGGTAATTTAATTATGGGAGGCTGTGTGTTTTTGGGATCCAGTTGGCAGCTCACTAGTACTGTACCGTGCACTGTACTGTGCTATAGATGCATGATTTCGTTTTTGAGATCGTTGGTGCCTACTCTCTTCGGTCAGAAATACTTGGCGATCCGGACATGATACCATATTGTCTAATAAATACACTTGACAACCATTTTGTTCTTTGATCTATTTGTAAATAAATCCAAAAAACTCGTGATATTATTTGAGAACGTAATTTCTCAAGGCAATTATGCACATTTGGTTGTCATCTTTTCAGAATAATACTTTGAAATTTATTGGTAGTCAAAGTTTTATACGGTTAATAGGACCTTGTTCAAAATATCAAGGATTTATGGTTGCAAGGGATAAATAGACACAATATATGCTAGGATTAATGTTACATTTTCCATCACGTACTCCAATGTCGTTGGCGCAGCGCAAATCTGGAACTGCCACGTTTTGATCTGTGAAAAGTCGACTTACCAACAAAAAGAGGAGTCGTAGTTGTTTTTTTTGCTACTACTCGCTAGCAAAAGAATAGTAATTCTGATCAGTTCGTCGATCATTTGTTCCCTTGGATCGCGCCTCTGGATCCAGTAAACTCTGCCCGGTAATCTCTGGATAATCGATCAGCGCTAATTGCCGCCCCAGTAAATAAAAAAGCAGGACGCGTTGCCCCCACCAACCAGGAGGCCGATCGAGTCAATCCAAACGGCATGGAAAGCGATAGCGACGAGGAGGCTGGCTGGGCCTAGGCCTGGGCCTGGGCCTTGCCGCCAATAAATAGGCGCCCGGGTCATCGGCTTAACCCCATCGCGCCCCCTTCCTCTCTCTCTCTCTCACATCTGCTCACTCCTCCGTGCTCTGCTCCTCCTGCGCCGCGCCCCATCTGAATCCGAGCGCGTGACCACAGCAAGGAGAGAGATGGCCGGCGGCGGGGACAACTCCCAGAACGGAGCTCGCGACATGGAGGAGGGGAGGAAGGACGAGTTCGCCGCCGACCAGGGCTGCGCCGCCCTCTCCGTCCCCTTCGTCCAGAAGGTCAGTCAGTCACCGGCTCGCCGGCGAGATCGATCAACAGGACTCGGTTCTGATCTTGCCGTCGCCTCCCGTTCTTCTTTCCCTCCTCGCACTCCCCGTTCGTGTCGAGCTGCTGGCTGAAATGGTCTTTCTCGTCGTCTCCGAGATCGACCACAAGTTTCATGGTTTTTGCTCTGCATTACGATGTTTAGATTTACATAAATAAAAGGCGGGTCTTTTTCCTTTCTTTTCTGGATCCTACCATTCCCAACTAAGCGCCCCTGATTCAGGGGCGTTGCATGCACTAGACTAGGAGTGTGCATGTCGTGCAAAGCAAAACTGGCACATCCTTAAAAATGAGTTTAGTAGCATGTCACACCACCAAGATGTTGTAGCTAGCTAGCACCCAACCCATGAACCCAA
Source organism: Echinochloa phyllopogon (assembly GCA_033239725.1). NCBI lineage: Eukaryota > Viridiplantae > Streptophyta > Magnoliopsida > Poales > Poaceae > Echinochloa > Echinochloa phyllopogon. The sequence goes on along the minus strand of BTCW01000010.1, from coordinate 10,181,699 downwards.
TGCATCTCGAGTGTTGACAAAAACCAAGTCACAAAATGCCATGGATGATTAACACGTACTGCTCCTACGTACTCGTGTTAAACTCGCATGCATAATCAATAATCAACGCTGCACGCGCGCAGATCATCGCTGAGATCTTCGGGACCTACTTCCTCATCTTCGCGGGGTGCGGTTCGGTGACGATCAACGCGAGCAAGAACGGGATGATCACGTTCCCCGGCGTGGCCATCGTGTGGGGCCTGGCGGTGATGGTGATGGTGTACGCCGTCGGCCACATCTCCGGCGCCCACTTCAACCCCGCCGTCACCTTCGCCTTCGCCACCTGCGGCCGCTTCCCGTGGCGGCAGCTGCCGGCGTACGTGCTGGCGCAGATGCTCGGCGCCACGCTCGCCGCCGGCACGCTGCGCCTCATGTTCGGCGGCAGCCACGAGCACTTCCCGGGGACGCTGCCCACCGGCTCCGACGTCCAGTCCCTCGTCATCGAGATCATCACCACCTTCTACCTCATGTTCGTCATCTCCGGCGTCGCCACCGACAACAGAGCCGTAAGTTGTTCTATCTTTAATTTTGATTCATTCATCACCACCGTAAATTACGAAACGAATTAACTCCGAATACAGCAATTAATTGACTCGATCGGTAGCTAATTATAACCTCCTGATTGGCTGATTGATGGTTAAATCTGACTATTTGTATCCTGATGTGACTGTGCGTGCAGATCGGGGAGCTGGCAGGGCTGGCCGTGGGCGCAACCATCCTCCTCAACGTGCTCATCGCCGGGTAATTAAAAACTCTCTCAATTAATACTCAAATATTTACCACCAGCTCAAAAATTTACGGGTCAATTGATTAATACTCAGTAGGAGTAGGAATTTTGCATGAACCACCAGGATGACATCAGCTCACTTGTCATGAGAAGATCGATCGAATAACTTTAAGTTTAGAAATTTTTAGCTTTTCACACTACACAAAAGCTAGCTAGTATCTCCGGATCGGTAGTACCAGTAGTGTTTAAGTCAAAAAAAAAGAAAAGAGAGAAGATTTTGTTGCGGTTGTCGCTGTCGGTAGCAGGGTTTTATGGAGCCATAAAGACCGTCATGTGAGGAGAGTCATGGCGTCCTAGCAGGAGCAGCCAGCTTTGAGTGTGGTTGGTGACGACCGGTGCACAGCCATTAATGTGAACGTAATACTACCGCCACAGGTAGGACAAGGGCAGAGCCTCCCCTTCTAGCTTGTGAACGTACACTGACCGGCCCAACTCACCCTGACCTGCGTGGAAAAGTATACTGTACTAGATTTTATTTACCGCTAGTAATTTTAAGATGCTAATGATTTTTTTAGAATTACTTTTGCTCATGACCTGGCACTAACATTTTCTTTGAAAATTCGCTATATATTTTCTGCTCGACTTCACTTTTGTTGGATCATGCATAGACTGACTTTTAATATAATATAATAATAAGAGAGGAAAAAAAACAAGGAGAAGCTTTCGATGAGACTGACCCATGTCTTGTTTGGTGTCAGGCCCGTGTCCGGCGCGTCGATGAACCCGGCCCGGAGCGTGGGCCCGGCGCTGGTGAGCGGGGAGTACCGGTCCATCTGGGTGTACGTGGTGGGCCCTGTGGTGGGGGCCGTGGCGGGGGCCTGGGCCTACAACCTGATCCGCTTCACCAACAAGCCCCTCCGCGAGATCACCAAGAGCACCTCCTTCCTCAAGAGCATGAACAGGATGAACTCCAACGCCTGATGATCCAATCACTGCTCCAGCTAATTAACCGCAAGCCATGCGTACGTGCTTGCATGCAAGATGAGAGTGCACTCGTATCATGTGGGGGGTATTTCAGTAATCTACCTGTGGGAGTATATATATTTATCTATACTATCTGTGAGTGAGTGTGTGACAGTGTCAGTGGATGGAAATGGAGGAAGGTACGTTGTTACGTACTAGTGAGTGTGGTTTTGGGTTGATCAGATGGTGATGGATGTACCACAGGACTATTGTTAGCTTCGATTCCGGGCAGCTCTAGTTTAGTTGGTCAACCCGTGAATGTAGCACTGTCAGTGTACGCCTGTTTCGGTAACTCAATTAATGTTGGTGAGGTAGATATCCCCCACATGCTTACATTATCTTTCTTCGACATGCAATTCTGCAATATTGTGTGTGTGGTTGTTGTTCTAAATGTCCTCTTATTATTTATGTTTTGCTGTGTTCATTTGACCACTACCCAGTGACTTAGATTGAATTATTTTTGGGCCTCACTCTGCTTTTGGTGCCTATATATATACGGACGAAAGCCCAAATCTGCAAGAATTACGATTGCAGATGGTACAGTATTGCCTCTACTTGTGGCTGGTGCAGCTGAGCAGCAGGTTCAAAAGAAGGTCGTTCCCAGATCCAAACTGCTACTCTGTCTGCCTCTGATTTTGTCATGCGCAGGACTGCAAAGAATGACCAGTGAAACGGCCTCACTCGCTCAAGTGATTACTGTGCCTGTTTTCTGTAGCGCTACTGTGTTAGCCAACCAATCGGTCGCAAAGCTATCTTCGGTTCGGAGATGGTTGCGTTACGAAATTCAAAGAAACAGTTCAAGTTTATACTATGCCCGTTTGCAAACAGTGCCAAAATGGTGCACTTTGTTGTCTACCATTACATCCCACAGTTGGCGAGGTACTGCTTTTAGACGCAATTCTGCAATTCCTCGCAAAAGCAAGGCTTGTTAATTACCAGAAAGAATTGTCAACATAACTCATCAGTTTATTATTTGTCCCGTCATGCGGCAAATGCAACATGATTGCTCTCGATAAGTTACACAAGTTGAGCAGCAAGTTTGTGATAAATTGTGAGGTCAATATGCTAGTGAAACAACATAGATCTTGCAGCCTGATTAGCACATGGATTCATTAATTTGTACAATCCATGTGCTGGATATCGAAGGCGACACAGGATACACATATGCACACTACATTCGATCTCCTGCTTCGATGACTGACAGTATAATCACACGTTACTCATCAGTATGCATTAACACATTTGTGTCTTCACATCTCTGTACCATCTAGTTCCACTCTGTTTTAGCAGAACTCAATAAGATCCTTCAGACCACTTGTAGGAACCGTTCATTTAGATGCCAGAGAATGAGGTGCTAAAATACGAAGTGTCAACCTGATGCTATGATCAATTGCAACAGGCTGTGGGCGGTAATCCTGAATGACAACTGACAAGCAACATCAACACAACCAAATTGGAAGCATCATACCAAATGCTCACCTCTGTACAACTGCATCGGGGCCAAAAAAAACTTGCCGATACCATCAAACTTACTGCCTAGCAGCTACTCCTGACAACGCAGCTCACAGCTTCAGAGAAGAGGAGCTGGAAGATGGGAGGTAGCCACTGTCTTTGCTGTTGGGGAGCAAGATCGAAGGATCGCTTGATGGTGTCTGGGACCAATCTGTTTTGCTGTCACTAATGGAGCAGTGGGATCTGGCGATGTTGAATCGCAAGTCTTCACTTAGATCGTCGTCATCAGGTACGACCTCAATGGGGATCTGATCACAAAGCATCTTCACCACCGAAGACATTCTTGGCCGCTGGGTTGGTGACGTGTTTGTACAAAGGAGAGCTATGTTCAGCAGCCTCAGTGCCTGTTCTTGCGAGTAGTCGGAACCAAGACGCTGGTCCACCATTTCTAGCAGCTTCCCTTGCTGCTTCAACCTTTCAGCCTGAAGTTGACGAAAATAAATTTAGCAAAGCAACAACTTGAACACACAATCATGAATCAGTCAACTACGAACAAAAGCTGTGCAAGTTTAACAGCGGCTCTACATACGACAAGATTCTAAATAACTTTGTCAATTAGATTAAATTAAACTTTATTGTGTTAGTTGTGGAAATTGAGTCCTAAAGTCAAGAATAAAAACAGATAAATGTCATACCCAATCAAGAAGATGCAGATATTCTTCATTAGACATGCTATTTATATTGCTCATTCCACTAACAATCTCTAGTGCCACCACTCCATAGCTGTAGACATCCGCTTTGCGTGTCAAGCATCCTCTTGTGGCATACTCAGGTGCCATATAACCACTGACACAACAAGAAGAACCACAAAAAGTAGCATAAGACATAGGCATTAACTTCACATGCAAGTCCATAAAATCCTATTATGCAGAGAAACATGTTATCCAAGCAACCAGAGACTTCTTTAAAAATGTCAGCAACTTGGTCGCACTAGAAAATTAGAGAACCACCAGCAACTAGAGAAGCAGCTTACACAGTTCCAGCAATCCGAGTGCTCACACGTCCACAGTCATCATTCAGTTTAGCCAAACCAAAATCCGATATTTTTGGCTGCAGCTTTTCATCAAGAAGAATATTTGATGGTTTAATATCTCTGTGGACAATTTTTAATGTAGATTCTTCATGGAGATAGACCAGGCCTTTTGCGGTTCCAAGACATATGTTGTACCTTGTTGGCCAATCTAATTTCAACTGATGTTCTGCTCGACCTAAGAAATGTCTTATTATTAGAACTGAAAGCACTTACTAGCTTTGAAGTTTTACTAATTCACTGTAAGACAATCACAAACGCTTACAGAATTTATGAAGGCTTACCAAAAAGTGCACGACCAAGACTATTATTTTCCAAGAATTCATATATAAGCAGAAGCTGATCCCCATCAATACAACAACCAAAGAGCCTCACAAGATTTGGATGCCTTAGAGCAGATATTATTCCTATCTCGTTTAAAAACTCACGATTTCCTTGGCTCGATTTTGAAGACAGCTTTTTTACTGCAACCGTAGTACCATCTGCCAGTGTACCCTGAAGACAAGTGATTAATGTACACATTGTATCATAACTCTGTCAAATAATTGCATAGATGTTCACCAAAGGAGAGGAAACAGAAAGCCAAAAATGCGCTCAACTAAAATCCTTGTTTCGCAGCTACAACTACAAATGAGCTGACATTCCTTGATTATTTTCCAGATTTGTTCATTGCTATCTTAACCCTATGAGTATGTCTTGGTAAGTTGTTTACCATGAAAACAGTTAACAAATTGACCATCCTTTGTTTCAAACAAAAGGTTATAAACTGATGTGATGAAAATAAACATTTTTCTGGTCTTCTAATGTCACCAAAACTACCAACAGTATCGATCATCAGGAAAAGGTTTAGTTCTATGCAAGTGCTATCATTCTAAGTTATTATGTTGTACTCGGCAACTCAAAAAGTTAGTTATTATAATGCAGTTTATGAGAAAGTGCACCAACAATAAGGTAATGAAGTACAGTACTTTTCCCATGCCACCAGAAAGGAGGGGATATTAATGTTCATAGTTCTTACCTTGTAAACAGGTCCAAAGCCACCCTCACCTATTTTATTAGCAGGATCGAAATCTTTTGTTGCAGATTCGATCTCTTTCAAGCTAAAGAAATACTGTGCCCGTGTTTGAAGCTCTGATGTATTGGTTTTCCTTCCTTGGTCAAAGGAATGTCTACCTGAAATATGGAAGTGATTTACAATTTTAAATACATGTTTGAAACAAGATTTATTTTGCCAAGCTTATATTTGTGGCATAAACTAATTCATTGCACGTAGCACATACAAACTTTTTTGTGTGATTGTCATGCACAAGCATAACAAACATTTTTCTGATGCGAATTGCGAAGAAACATATCAGTATTGGAAGTAGAAAGAACTAAAAAAGAAACAAAAAGCAATGACGCCAGAAGGGCTCAAACAAGGCACCATGGACTGCAGAAGGTATTATGGGTGATAAATGAATACATACAGTCCATTTATTCAACTACCATATTAGATGAGATTTAACTATGCCATGATTTTTCCTGTAGTATTAACAATTCATATCATATTCTTATTTAGATGTGTAAGAAATATGGGTAGACTTTCGCCATTCAAAATGTTAATCTATACAAATCATTCATGTCTAATGGGTTTAAATCATAGTAGCACGAACGATAAATGGCAAGGGATTGACTTCTTAGTCAAGAAGTAAGCCAATGTAAACCAAGACAACAAAAACCACATAACAATCGTAAATTTGTATCATCCTTCAAAAGGAGAAGATGCACATACATTAGAGTGAAAGAAATCAAAACGATGAGTAGATATGGAATCACTAGGAACACTTAGCATAGCAACCATGGAATGGAAGTGTTGAGAATGACATGGCAAGCAAGGCAAGGACGCCCTAAATCACTAACTATAATAGCTACAATCCACATGGTTGTCCTAGACCATCAAAGAAACCGGTGGCAGGGGCAGTGTCAGTTGGAAAGGACATCGCAGCAGAAGTGGATAAAAAGTTGAGTCCATCAAGGATGTAAAGGAGCTGATAATCTCTACAACAGACAATCCCAATCATGATCGCTGCCTAGAGTTTCTGCAAAAGAACTGGACGCAGAGTCAAAACCAGCAAAGCCATGATTAGTGAGATGTCCAACAAAAACAATTGCACAGCACCCTAGGAGTGGGAGTACCTGGAGAAAGGAAGATTGGTCGACCCTGATGACTCCTGGTGAGTTAGGCCTTGAAGCCGGTTAACCATTCCAGCAACAACATTCTGGGACACCGGTGAAGATGAACTTTCACAAGGTTCAGAAGACTTCAACTTGGGGTGACCGCCACTATGCTTCTTCTTCCTTTTCTTTTTCTCAGCAGGAGCAACAACAGGGGCAGCGCTCTGGAGCCGAATCTCCTCAATAAGAAGGGCATTACGTGCCTCGATCACAGACGGTAGAGGAGAACGGATAAAGCCGGATAAGAAACTCATAGAGCTCGCGTTTGTCATCGTGCTGCTGGCGCTTCACGCAGCAAGCACATTCCTGGAAAACATCCAATGAATCGAGCTTGCCCCAAAGATCCATGAACCGGTCAAAAAAGACTTCCACAGTATCGCCGCCCTGCTTAAGTGTGCGGAGTTGCTGCAGCAGGGAGTGGTGGAGGGCATCGACAGCTGGCTGGTAGCGCCGCCGAAGGTGCATCCACATCTGCTGGGCGCTCTCCAGCTGCAGGTGGATGATTTTGGCCTCGACACTGTGAACCAGGATGAGCATAGCCCGGGCGTCGTCGCAAGGGGGAGTGGCAGGGCGGAGTCGCCGCAGGGCCCGGAGGCTCGGCCGCGTATGTGCGCGCCTCAGGCGACGGGGACCTCGGCAGCGTCCAGGAGGCGGCGCCGGCGCTCCTTCGAGGGTGGCGTGGGCGTCTCCGCAATTGCGGCGGCGGCGCTTGGATAGGAAGAAAGCTGCGAGGTCCGGATGGGACGGCGGAGTTGTGGACGCCGGCGACGGTGGCAATATGGGGATTGAGGTTTTACTAATTTTGGGTAATTATTAAAAAAACGAATTCGGGGGGTAAAGATGGTGAAACATGCAAGGAAACCCCTCTCCAGGGGGCAAATGGAAGCCGCGACCGATCGCTCTATTGCGGACGGCGCGACCCCCATCCCCTTCCCTTCTTCTTCCTCGTCTCCTCGCCCCCGCCGCCCCTTCGACGAACGGAGCCCCCTAGTAACCCCGAAAACTTAACCCCGACGCCGCCCTAACCTTCTTCTCCGCCTCCGGCAGCGCGGCGCTATAGACTTAGCGAAATGAAATACGCACAAATTGCTCGGTTTTTAGTTGTACTCTTGTAAAGCTATTCGATCGAAAAGAAAAAAGAAAAGAAAAACCTCGGTGTTGACACAAAGTTGCGACATCACACTCGAGATCGCAGCACGGCCGTCACCACGGCCAACACCCGGCCTCCCTCGGGCAAACCGGTCAGACCGGTTCCTAGAACCGGTCAGACCGCTTTCTGGCAGGAGGTCGTGAAGACCTAGAAACTCGAGCTCGGGAGGGACCCCGTCGGAGCTCGAGCAATCTAGGGTTGCTCTAGGGTCGGCAGGCCACCTAGAACGCCTTAGTACGTCGCGGAGACGAGCAAAGGACAGCAATTAGGGTTTGGAAGAGATTAGGGTTTGAGAGATAAAAAGTAAAGGACAAATATGTTGATTCGATTGGAATTAATCTCAATCGGCCTTAGCCTTCGTATATACAGGCCGGGGAAGTCTTACCCCTCGTGAGTCGGTTACAATATGAGATCAAACTCGGAATCCTAAACCTACTCGAATTACAGACTCAAACCGGTCTGACCGGTTTGACAAACCGGTCAGACCGGTTTATCCGGGTGACTGCCAATTTTGGCTGTCAACACATGCCCCCTGCGTTTTTAGTGAACTTGAGAACTAAAAAGCAATATACAAGTAATTACAACCCAGGAGCTAAAATTTATGCTAAGGACGATATCAAAAATCTATCGGCCATTAATCTTCATGCGTCTTGCCAAACACTAGGATAGAATTTCTTCAAATATCTTCCATTGATAGCTCTAGGCAAATGATCTCCTTGTAATGTCTCAGGCATATAAGAATTCCCAAAAATAACTTTGACAATTCTATATGACCCTTCCCAACTTGGTGACCACTTCCCGAACTTATTGCTTTTCGTCCCAATAGGCAAGATTGTCTTCCACACAAGATCTCCAATCTGAAAATATTTCCCTCGCACCTTCTTGTTGTAAGCTTTAGCAACCCGAAGTTTATCTTTTTCAATCTCTTTCAAAGCTTTCAACCTCTTGTCGGTGACCTCATCAATATTATCCATCATCAAATCATGATAACCAACAGCATCAAGGTCATTTTGCTTAGCTAGTCTATAAGCGTCCAGATTCACCTCAACAGGCAAAACGGCTTCTTGACCATATACAAGCTCAAAAGGAGTAACTTTAGTAGCACCATGTCTAGATATACGATGAGCCCATAATGCTTCGGATAAAACTTCATGCCATCTTTTAGGATTTTCTTCTAACTTTTTCTTGATTAATCTAATCAAAGTCTTATTACTTGACTCGGCTTGTCCATTAGCCTGAGCATAGTATGGAGATGAATTGAGCAACTTTATTCTATAGGATTCGGCAAATTCACGTACCTCTTTAGACATAAACGAAGTACCTTGATCGGTAGTCAAAGTTTGAGGAATACCGAATCTATGAATAATGTTTTGTGTAATAAACTCAATTACCTCTCTATGTGTCATATTCTTCAATGGAATCGTTTCGGTCCACTTAGTAAAATAATCCGTAGCAACCAACACGAAACGATGTCCCTTTGATGATGAAGGATTAATTTGCCCAATAAAATCCAACCCCCAACCTCGGAATGACCATGGTTTAATAATAGGATGCATCAATGCAGCAGGTACCAATTGTAAATCTCCAAATTTCTGACATTCTTCACACCCTTTGTAGTACTTGAAACAATCCGTCATCATAGTAGGCCAATAAAAACCGGCTCGTCTAAGTAACCACTTCATCTTGGAAGCCGATTGATGTGTACCACAAATACCTTCATGAACCTCTCCCATGGCAACTTTGGCCTGATCTGAGTCTAAACATTTTAAAAGCAAATCTTCGGCAGTTCGACGATAAAGTTCATCATCAAGCAATATGTATTTAAATGATAATCGCCGAATATTTCTTTCTGCACCACGACCAGGATCTTTCAAATAAGTAATAATAGGCACTCTCCAGTCCTGATTTTCAAACTTGGAGTCATTAACATCATCCAAGACCTTTTTACCGTTGTCAGGAGACAAAGCGGTCAGACCGGTTTCAAAACCGGTCAGACCGGTTCGGGCGGTCAGACCGGTTTGTGAAACCGGTTGGACCGGTTCGTCTAGAACCTGAACCTCGGCTTTTGTTTGCATCGGTCTTTGAAGGTAGAAATATTTCTTTGCAACAATATAACCAGATGCTTTCTGAGCCAGAGTATTAGCCTTGCCATTCTCTTCTCTTGGAATATGTTTGATTGTAAATTCATAAAAAGAAGCTATAATATCAAGGCATCTATCAAGATATGCATTCAACAAACCATTATAGCATTGGCATACCTTAGATACTTGCTGTACCACCAAGAGTGAATCACCAAAAGCCTCAACATGCTTAATCCCCATATCTTGCAAAAATTCTAAACCAAATAGAAGAGATTCATATTCAACTTGATTATTGGTACGCTTTTCTTCCAATCGGTTTGAAAACTCAAAGACGGCACCACTTGAAGAGATCAAAACAGCACCAATTCCTTGCCCATCATTGCAAACCGATCCATCAAAGTATAACTTCCACGGTGTACAAGCAACATATCCGACGTTGAATTCACAAGTATCATCAATTCGATGCTCAACAATAAAATCAGCTACAATTTGGCCTTTCATAGATTGTAAAGGTTCACAAGCCAAATCATACTCAACTAAAGCATAAGCCCATTTACCGATCCTACCACTTAAAATCGGTTTTTGCAACATATGTTTGATAACATCAGTTTGGCATAATACGATGCAAGTACTAGATAATAAATAATGTCTCAACTGAGTACAAGCATTATATAATGACAAACATAACTTCTCAATGAAAGTATACCTCGTTTCTGCATCAATTAACCGTCGGCTTATATAAGCAATCACATATTCTTTATCATCAATTTCTTGGGTCAAAACAGCTCCAATAACTCTATCCTCAGCTGCCACATAAAGTCTGAACGGAACCCCTCTCTTAGGCGCCCTAAGCACCGGTGGTGAAGACAAGTACTCTTTGATTTTCTCAAAAGCTTCTTGCTGTTTTGCCCCCAGGTAAAATCGGCTTCATCTTTCAACCGAAGTAAAGGAGTAAAAGCATCAACCTTTCCAGAGAAGTTAATTATAAATCTTTTCAAGAAATTCACCTTGCCCAGAAACTTTTGCAAATCCTTTTTGCAAGTAGGAGCTTCGACGTTCTTCATAGCTTCAATTTTCTTGGGATCAACTTCTATGCCATTCTCATGAATAATAAATCCCAAAAACTTCCCAGACGAAACACCAAAAGCACATTTGAGTGGATTCATCTTCAAACCATACCGTCGCATCCTCTCAAGAGCAAGTTTTAAATCGGCTAGATGGGAATCCAAGCCATCCGATTTAACTACAATATCATCAATATACACTTCCACAATAACACCAAGTAAATCATGAAAGATTAAATTCATAGCCCTTTGATAAGTTGCGCCAGCATTCTTCAATCCAAAAGTCATAACCACCCACTCAAATAAACCAATAAATCCCGGACATTGAAAGGCCGTTTTGTGCATATCCTCTTCGGCCATGAATATTTGATTATATCCGGCATTACCATCAAGAAAACTAACAACACGATGTCTGGATGCTTCATTAATCAAAACATCGGCTATAGGCATAGGATATGAATCTTTCGGAGTAGCTTTATTAAGATCTTTAAAATCAATGCAAACTCTAAGCTTTCCCGAATCTTTCTTTTCAACGGGAACAATATTAAAAATCCACTCTGCATAGCGACAAGTCCGAATAAAACCAGCATCTAGCAAACGATTAACTTCTTCTTTTATTCGGTCATAAATAGCGGGATTAAAACGTCTAGCCGATTGTTTAAAAGGTCTAAAACCGGCTTTTATTGGTAAGCGATGCTCAACTAAATCACGACTCAAACCGGGCATCTCACGGTACTCCCAAGCAAAACAATCGACATACTCCTTCAACAAATTTATTAATTCGGCTTTAAACTCAGCCGATAAATTTTTGTTTACAAAAGTTGGCCTAGGAATAGTACCATCACCAATATCTATTTTTTTCTAAAGGATCGGCTGATGTAAAACCTTGACCCAGCTTATCCATATCACCCAGATCCTCAATGGCTTCAAATGTACCTTCTGTTTTTTCTCGAAAATGATCAATTCGCTCTTGAAGCCACTGTCCAGACGTAAACCGGTCAGACCGGTTCCGACCGGTTTGGCTCGACTGGCACTGTTCAGTCCTAAACCGATCTGACCGGTTTCTGGAAGCGGTCTGACCGGTTTGTCTCTGTTGATTTGTTTGCTCCATCAATTACAGCAAGTAATTCAACCGACTCTCCATCGGCTTTAATGTAGCAGTAACGAAACCATCCTTAGTGCAACTGATCAGCTCATAATCGATCAAATCTAAGCCCGACAAACACTTAATATTTTCATTTGCACTAATAGAATCGGAATCGGCCGTTGCAACGAAGGAAGAAGTATCACCATGTACAACTTCAACTTCATCGCCGATCTACTGAATGAGATATTGATGCAAGGTAGAAGGTACGCATTGATTTGCATGAATCCAATCACGCCCAAGAATTAAACTAAAGTTACCTTGCACTTCTGAGACGAAGAAAGCTGTAGCAACGGTCTTGCTTCCAATGGTCAACTCCATAGAAGCCACACCCTTGGCGCCAATAGGATCACCGCCACCAACTCCACTAACCGTCATGTTTGTCTTGATCAATTCTTCGTCTTTTCCGCCAATCTTCTTGTAGAGAAAATAAGGCATAAGATTCACGATTGCCCCACCATCAACCAACATTCGCGAGATTGGCTTCCCATTGATATGACCTCTCATGTATAAAGCCTTCAAGTGATTGTTTGATTCTTGCGGCTTCTGAAATAAAGCATCACAAGGCCCAAGCTGAAGATGAGATATTTCCTCCTCCGGTACCACAAAGTAATCCGATGATAAATAGACAACATTAACACCCATATTGTTATGCTCTGGAGAAGCTTCGAAATCAACCATCTCCTCATCTTCAACCACAGGAGGATTTTCAAGCGTAGTAGTTTCATTTATAATGGGAACATATGTGCTTTTCGCTTCTGATTCCAAACCGGTCTGACCGGTTCCAGAAACCGGTCGGACCGCTTCTGTTGCGCCCAAACCGGTCTGACCGGATTCTGAAACCGGTCTGACCGGTTGTGCTACTGGTTGCACAACTGACTTGGCTTGCCAAATTTTCTTCTGAGGAATCATTGGCCTATATCTGTTGAAATGTTCATCCCTCAATTTCTCAGCTTCCTGTTCCCTTTTCTCTTTGTTTCGCAAGCGCTGCAATTTTCTCTTTTGTGTATGAGTCAAACCAGAAGGACACCATCTTGGTTGAAATACTTTCTTCACAACCTTGCTACTTCCAGCTTCATGATCATTGGCCATGACATGTTTTTTAACAACCGAATCTCCAATAACTATCGGCTTTTTGCTTGAATCTTGCATAGCTATTGGAATTTCATCAATTGTAACAAACCTGTCACTTTTGGCTTGCTTTGGGTCCTCTGTAAGCTTCACTTCCTCCTTCTTCTCCTTGACACGATATTTTTGCTGAGGAGGAACATATTGCTTCTGTTCAGACCAAACCGGTCTGACCGGTTTGGAAACCGGTCTGACCGCTTTGCTGGCTAGCACTGGACTTGATTGGTATGAGCTCAATCGGTCATGTACTGGTATCCTAGGACCATTACCCATGTAATCTTGAGGTGGTTGCGGCATGGGAAAACACTGCATCCACATTCCTTGATCCCATGTAGGATATGGAGAATCTGACGCCGGAGGTGCCCATGGCATAGTAGCATGCATCTTCTGCGGGGGAAACACAGTAGTAACATCACCACGATGCTTGTTATTATCTGAAGAACTATCCCAACGCGGTAGTGACCTTGTTCTCTTTTTTGTTGGCCGATCGACTTGAGCGGCCTTTGTGTACTTGTTCAGGAGTTGACTAAAAGTAGGTCCTTGCTTCAGAACCATACCTTTGACTTTAGGCTCATTCACCTTCCAAGTACCCACTTCCGGGCATCTAGGCTTAAAAGTTCTAGGTCGGTCCAGACCGGTTTGGGAAACCGGTCTGACCGGTTTCGTCTGATCAGCGGACCGAGTCTCAATTGATGAACTTTCTTGCCCCCCGGGCCTTGATGTGTTAATTGTAATCTTCAGAGATTCTTTACCATCCAGAGTCTTTCCAAGCATCATTTTCCTGACTGGAATTTGATTATCAATTTTTCCCGGCCTTGGCTCTCCGACTACCACATTCTTCCCCTTAGCTCCTTCGGCTTGTTCCGGCCGAATCAGCACCTTGGTATTCAAATTAAGGGTATGCACAGGGAAGGGAGTCTTGTCAACTTGCATCTCAGCTAGCACCAATCGACCTTCATTAATAACCGATTGTATCTGTCGTCGGAAAGCATTGCAATCATTAGTAGCATGTGAAAAAGAATTATGCCACTTACAATAAGCATGATTTTTCAATTGATCGGCTGGTGGAATTGCATGAGAAAGTTTAATGAAACCATTCTTAAGCAATTCATCAAAAACACGATCACACTTGGTAACATCAAAAGTAAATTTAATCTCTTCCTGCCGATTTTTCTGAACCGGCTTCAACGAAGGACAAGGACAAGGCTTAGCTTTTGATGGCCAAACAAATTCAGCAGCATAAACTTCATTATCCTCATCACCCGAGCTATCAGAATCATTATCAAGCAAATGAACATTGGAACGATGAGGCTTAGTATTTTCTTTAATATGTTTTAATTTTAATTCGAGACTCATGACCTTCATTTGCAAGTGGTTAATAGAAAGAAAATCAAAACCTTCTAATTTCTCTTTCAAATAAGATCGCAAGCCTGCAAAAGCTAAATCTGCTAAATCTTTTTCAGAAATTGACAAATTAAAACATCTATTCTTTGTATCTCTACATCTTTTGAAATAATCTATAACTGATTCTTCTCGACTTTGCCTAATAGATGTTAAATCAGTTAATTTAGTTTCATTTTCTCCGTTAAAGAAGTGCTCATGAAATTTACGCTCCAATTGAGACCAACTTTGAATAGAATTAGGAGCAAGCGAAGAAAACCAAGAGAAAGCAGTTCCAGTCAAAGTTAATGAAAACAAACGAACACGCAATGGCTCATAAAAGGCTGCTTCTCCTAGCTGCAAAATATATTGACTAACATGCTCCCAAGTAGTACGATTATCTTCACCATTGAATTTAACAAACTCAGGAACACGCCAACCATTAGGATATGTAACTAGATCAAACTCAGGAGGATATGGTTTTTGATATAGACGTGAGCTACTCATATCTATCCCAAGCTTTGTTCTAATTGTATTAGCCAGATCTTCTTTGAACTTAGAGAAATCGGCTTGATAATTTGCACTAGTTGTATTCTGAAAACGAGGAGCACCATACACAGTATTATGAATAGTATTTAGAATCAGTCCAAAAGAGACACTAGATCCCATAGGTGCACTTCCTACAACAGTAGCGCGAGGGGGTGTAAAAACAGGACCAGAAGTAACTGTATTGGATAAAACCATTGCATCCGTTGCACCTACACCCATAGAACCGGTTTGTCCAACTGAATTGGGCAAACCGGTCTGACCGGTTTGGAAAACCGGTCTGACCGGTTCTTGGACCGAACTAGGATGAGGTGGCTGGCCTTGATAAAAATTCAGTGGCATACCCAAATTATGATCTACAATATTTTCTGGTACACCTGATGTACTGGTATTAATTTTAGGGCATGCATTAGGATCTTCTAAAGTATTTTTACCCTTATTAAACGCCTCAAAATTACTAGCCATGTTAACAATTAACTCACTTGTAACAGTTTGTGCAGCATGCAACTTTTCATCCATCATGCGAGTTATTTGTTGCATTAAATCAGAGGGTTCACCGGTTACCTTAGGAAGCTCCTCAACTTGATCGTTAGCCAACTTAAAAGCTGGCATGACGAACTCTTCAACTCTCTTGACGAAGCCTCCACGATCCTTCTTGAAGCCCTTCAAGAATTGCGCCTTGAAGTGTTCCTCAGCAATCAGGTACCGCTTCCGCTCCTCGTCCGTGAGTTCTTCCATCGTAGCGGTGATGATGTTGTTCTTGTCGAGTTCACTGGTTGCACCCGACATCTTCGAGGCAGATTAGATCGGTCTTGGAACCAGATTAATCTTCCCCAGCGGAGTCGCCAAAAAGTGTGTTGACACAAAGTTGCGACAACACACTCGAGATCGCAGCACGGCCGTCACCACGGCCAACACCCGGCCTCCCTCGGGCAAACCGGTCAGACCGGTTCCTAGAACCGGTCAGACCGCTTTCTGGCAGGAGGTCGTGAAGACCTAGAAACTCGAGCTCGGGAGGGACCCCGTCGGAGCTCAAGCAATCTAGGGTTGCTCTAGGGTCGGCAGGCCACCTAGAACGCCTTAGTACGTCGCGGAGACGAGCAAAGGACAGCAATTAGGGTTTGGAAGAGATTAGGGTTTGAGAGATAAAAAGCAAAGGACAAATATGTTGATTCGATTGGAATTAATCTCAATCGGCCTTAGCCTTCATATATATAGGCCGGGGAAGTCTTACCCCTCGTGAGTCGGTTACAATATGGGATCAAACTCGGAATCCTAAACCTACTCGAATTACAGACTCAAACCGGTCTGACCGGTTTGACAAACCGGTCAGACCGGTTTGACAAACCGGTCAGACCGGTTTATCCGGGTGACTGCCAATTTTGGCTGTCAACACTCGGCTATGCTATATTTTACTCATGCATTGTTTCGAAAGGAATCACCGCAGAAAAAGTTGTCTCAAAAGAAAAGTAACCACACATGCTATACTACAAGCATACTGTAATAATAATAAAATTAATACTAAGCATGTTCAGCCAGTGATAAAAAAGAATGGCTTCGAATAAGAAGACAGAACTCACCATTTCCTTTCTCGTTCTTCCTTGAGAAGACTTTGAAGTAGAAAGCTATCAGCAGAAGTATGATAGCCAAACATGCCGCAGCAACTGTAATGGCAATCACCGCTCTAGTAGGGAGTCCGTGGTGTTTCCTGCCTGCTGCACCGATACCAACATAGCAAATTCCCAAGCATATAAGATCCATATGGTTCTGAAAATGTTTTTTCCCTTTTCCAAGAATCGAGCATAACTTGATGAAATAGAATTTCCCTTTATCTAAAAACAATTGAGCCTAAAAATTGCCAACAGACATGGAGCGTGTGAAGGACTCACTTGTCACGGATATGGCTGAGATCAGTGGACCGTACACGCCGCGATAAGGTATTGCTGTGGTGCCTTTGCCTCCCCAGTACAAGTGAATTTCCAGCGTGTTGTCTGTAATGTTGGTTGCAAAAGTTTTGATGATCGGACGATGAACACCACCAGCCTCATCTTCGATGTTGAAATCCTCTAGAACTTTAGCACCCTGAAAAGTTACCACAAAGTTCAGGTAGCAACGCATTAGAAAACAAAGGAATCCTCTATTTGTATTCTGTAAACTTGTCATGTGGAATCAAACAAATCCATTCAAAGGTGTGAAGTCAGGGATATAAACAGTTTAAAGAGCAGCAATAAGTTAAAGCAACAAGAATTAAGATCCTCAAATAAAATATAAACCTCGGCATGCTACTTTAATCTTGTCCAAATTCTAATGCTCACAACTGCAGTACAGTGGTTAATTTTATCAGTAGGACTGTAATATACAACTGCTTCAAATTATAACCGCAGTCCTTGACATCGACAGATTGCTTATTTGCACAGCTTAACTGACCAAAGGAAAGTGTGACACTAGAAAAGTGTTACTATGAAAAGTAAGATGCCATCCTGAATGTAGGAACTAAGACGCCAGCCTGAATGTAGGTTGGGAACGGCAAATAGTAGAGACACTTTACCTGGATGAAGACATCGAAAACACGCTTGCCGTTGCTGGAATAAGTATGATCATCTGTGAACACAATCTCAGTAAAATGAAGCTTCACCGTATATTCTCTATTCTCCATGCAAAGGCCATAGTATTTCAGCGAGAGGGGTGACAGGCGAGCTTCGGTGTACAGCTCTGGGTATGGCAGGGTTAGCTTCGATGTGTTTCTAGCAATGTAGTCAGCATTCTCGTTACCCACAAAATCACCAGTACTACTATATGCCCATTTCCCATCATCGGATAACACAAAAGATGATGTTCCTATTTGATATGAATCATCCTTATAGGTATCCCCATTGACCGCAACACTTCTGCCACCACAGTTGATGAACAGGGAGGAATCTGAAATATATTTGAATTAAACATTCAGTGCTGTTAGACGTCTAAATTCTGTTCTCAACATGCGGACTTCTGATCAGTCTGTTGCGTGTAAGAAAACTTACAGTGTGATTTGCCCATGCAAGGAAGATTCTTTCTTAAACATGGTTTCAATCTTGCAAAACAACAAATAAACATAAACCATTTCAGACTCTTTTCTTTCCTGGGCATTTGATGATAGAAATCGAAAATGTTTTCTGCACATTTCTGAGCAGGATCTTACGAATTGTCATCTGAAGATGAAAAACTTGACACCATATTTCTGAAATCACAACGTGACATAAGCATCACCATGTAAAATAAAGTTAATTGTATGTAAGGATCTTTGAAATTTACATACACATTTGCCTGCTGACACTCAGATGGAGGGTTACCCGTGAAGTTATTATATGATATATCCCTGTAGAACATTAATAATTGTCATGGAAGAAGAAATCAAACAAGATGAATGGAGAATTAGAATGCTTTTCATTCTTTAAGAAGTTATGAAGTGGCCTGTACAGAAACATATGAATGCAAATAATCTGTCCATAGTAAAGCACCAAGTTGATGAATAATCACATGTTTACTTTATTGCTTGCCTTGTTTTTCAACATCCAAGCAGGCAAATCTCCAGTGAGCATATTGTCAGTCAGGTACCTAATAGTTTTTAAAAATTGAAATGAGATTCCATTGGACATTCAGAGGTGAATTTTAACATGGGACATAAAGCTATTTGTACACATCAAGAAAAAATCCGGAAGTTAAAATAATAATCTCACAGAAGGAATATCTCACAAATATTGCAGTGCCACCATTGTTCCAAAATTTCCTGGAACTTGACCTGTCAACTTGTTGAAGCTTATATGCCTGAAATTAGTACAGTTCACAGTAATCACATAATCATGGACTTTTGTGACATGTGCATCAAAGAATTACTTGATGGTCAAGGTGCATATAAGCGTTACTCATGCCAACCATAGTACATGCAACCCATAAATCGTTTTTCTTTGTTACATCCATCTTGGTGATTGGACATATGCAGATGAAGAAATTAAACAAACAGAAATTCTACTCTTAAAAATGCTAGTCAAAGCATATTACTTACAGGACTTTTAGATACTGCATTCGTCCAAGGTAAGCAGGTATTTTACCATATATGGAGCAATTTCGTAGGACCCTGTAACATCAAGGGAATTCAATATTCTAGTGGAAAGGATTACTAGGTGTCCTGTTAAAAATCACACAAACATAAACTTACACTTCCGTGAGGTGTAGTGCATTTTGTAAGGGAGGAAATTCCATGCTTGGTCCACTCAAATCAGTCACTCTCCTGATGATGTTCTTTGGTCAATCACATTCCTCTTTAAGTACCAAACTCCCAATAAAAGATCAAAAAATTAACAATAGTGCAGTATGTGAAATGTTCATACAGTTCTGTCAAGTTCTTTAACAAGGAAATTTCTGGAGGAATAGGCCCACTCATCAAGGTACCCTGCATGTCGCTGGAAAATGAAGAGACAAGATTAATATGACGATAAGAGTAAATGAAGAAAATCTTTATGATTCACTTCAAGTGAAGGATATAAAATGTTTTAGATCAGAGTAAAACTAACATTCTGTTGACGCTCTGCCAATTCTTTATGAAACTAGGTATTTTCCCTGAGATTCTGTTTCCATCAACACGACTGTAATTGTGTGAATAAAAAAAGTTAGAACTTGTTTGGGAAGCAAGACTTTACAGAATGAGAATGGAACATACAAATCTGTCATATTTGTCAGCCTGGAAAAGGTTGAGGGCAATTCTCCTGTGATGTTATTTGCAGAAATGAAACTGTAAGAGAAAAATGAGCAATGCTTCAAGAAACTTTGCAGAATAATTAGTGCCAAGAAATAAATTTAATTTGATGATGCAGTCATGATATTTGGAATCAATATAACTCATCTGCATGTCAAGGGAAGCAAAAATAAAGGAGGATTCCTTACATTTTGGTTATGTTAACTCCTTTATACTTTGGTTATTCTAACTGACATATAAACTATAGCGGAACACTTAAACATCAATGATACATTGATGCTACTATGAAATCCATGCCATGCTAAGATTGAAAGCTGCTGCAGATTTTCTTAAGGAGATTAGAAAAACTACCAATTCAATTCTAGATACCTTGACTTCAGTTATCACAGATAAACAATAATGTAACAAATAAAATTCCTCAGATGAAGATCTAGCAATGGATTAAAATAGAAGGACTCAGGTAAAGATCTTTGACAATTGGAAACAAGGGCTTACAATCTCTCCAAAGTGCTGATGTTACCCAGCTCTGGTGGAATAGGACCTTCAATCTGATTGCCTTCTAGCTGTCTGGAAATTGTTTAAAGGTCACTATAGTTAGCTCTTCTCATCTTTCACTTTTACCTCCATCAAGTTGCAGGTACTTGCAATAGGAGCACAGATACGACTCACATAGATTTCAACTTGCGCATGCGTCCAAGTTCCTTAGGTAGTGTTCCAGATATACGATTTCCCTGGAGAGACCTGTAATTCACCAGAATTCTGAATAAAGGACACACACTTACATGCATATTTCTGACAAAATGATGGGGGCAGTGCAAGGCATACAGATTATAAACAGGTAGATCACCCCATGATGCTGGAATTGGTCCTTGAATGAAGTTGCGTGACAAATCACTGCAAGGAATGCAAAGTATGTTTTCCTGATTTACATTGAGTATTCTGAAACTCAGGTAGCTTGGTTAACTTACAGATATTGCAGATAAGTAAGGTTGACAACTTCTTCCGGTAGAACTCCAGTAAGGTTCTGACGCATAAGCTCCCTACAATACGAATAAACAAAGTCGTAATGCAGTAACAATCAACCTAAAATGAAAGACAATAGAATTTATCTTGAAGGATTCTGGATGAGAGCCACTCCAGAGCAAAGAAATTAGTAGAATAATGGGGCATGTCTTACAAGCTGATAACATGGCACTCGGTGTGGTTCTTGAACGAACAATCACATGTCACATTACTGATAAGAAATCCAGTAGTATTGACCCAGTTTCCTGACCGACTACATGGATCCACACTGAAATCCCAATCCGTCTTGTTAAGCTTGCTCGCTATACCTTTGAGTGCTTCAACTGAAAAGGCAAAGCCAATTCAGAATTCAGCCAAATGCCAAGCTAGGTATTAGCATGTACAAAACTCAGGATTGTCAATACAAGTAATTTCATTCCATTGGCATAAATGGTGCTAGAGTAACAAGGCAAACATGAATCACCCCCACATCAAGAACAGTGCAGAGTAGTCGCACCACCTGAGCCTCACACGATCGTCAGTAAGACATGCAGTTAATTGCCAGCAGGCACAGTAGAAGCATTGCAAAACCATTGTCACGGCCAAACAAAACAACATACTGTACGCAGCGGCGCTCACGGCCATCACGAGCACACAATGCCGATACCAGCTCAACTTGGCAGTTTAGCACACAATAAGTCAGCCGGCATGCGACTCAGCCATTTCGTCAAACACTTGGCGGGCACCACCCATTGGACCAGAGCAAGTCGGCCGCCAGCCACCTGCCAGCAGTCGTTGTCATTACCCAGGCGCTCAAGGTTGGACTCTCGAATGCGAATCGCGACCAAAGTCAAACGTCCCCTCTCTTTTTTTTATTTGACATGAGATAAGAATTCCTCGCCAGATAGAGTTTTCTACTATTCTTCGCTCGGCAAGTGGGGAACTAGCCTAATCTCGGTGACGATGAGGATAGATAGCTTCGACATGGAGACAATGCACAGTGAACTAGAGCTACTGTTTTGCGCTAATGACCGTAATAAATAGCGACGACAATTTGCATCTGCACCCTGTTCGTGCTAGAGACTAGTCTAATCACTGAACAGTGTAGTTTTACAGTAGCAGATCAGAGTAGGAAATTGCTTGCAGAAGAGAAGACGCACGCAAAAGGGGGCTTTTTGCTGATCATGCCCTTTCTGCACAAACATCAACAATACAGAGACTTTGTATCACAAAACCATTTGTTGGCGAAGCTTAATTAGCAGAAAGTTGATGGAGTTCATCTGGGCAGAGAGAAAGAGAGGCGTGACGGCACCAAAAACACAGCAACATCGATGCGAAACAAATTACCTCCCAAAATATCCCCTCGTTGAGAAACAACAACCGTTCAAAAAAGGAAAAAAAAATTTGCAGAATCGATGGTTTATGAAAAAATGCTAAAAATCATGCGTGCCGCAATAGCACAATTGGACGTATGCTTAGCCTTATCCTCAAAAAAAAGAATGTATGCTTAACCGCCCAATTGATAGATCCTCCGAGTTTTCTCCGCACCCGAAAAAACAAGAGACGGGTCCGAGAACAAGAGCGGAGCTCTGAAAACTGAAGGCAAAGAGGGAAAAAAATCTCAGGGTATGCCTCTCACCTTCTTGCTGCGGCAGCAGCGTCTGCGCCCACGCCCAGGAGCAGCGGCCGCCATTGCTGCAGAGGAGGCCGAGCAGGAGCAGGAGGAGGAGACGGGCGGCGGCCGCCATCTCAGCTAGCTCCAAGCTCCCCGGCCTGAAGGCGCAGGCCGGTGAGAGCCAGCTGCTGGAGAGCAGCAAGCGAGCGAGCGAGGAGGCCGGTGGTGATGGTCTTGTGTGTGAGCCTCGCGAGGCTCCCGCTGGTGTTTTCCTCGCGGCAGGCACGGCCACGGCCAGCCGCCGGCAGCCTCGGGATTTAACCTCGGATTCTTCTGCGGATGGATGCACGAAATTCTATGGCCACCGCCGGTGAGCGGACTTGTACTTACCAAACTCTCCCAGCGCCCGTACGTGCTGCCATGCCCCGGTGTTTATAAATAGTCTTCCCTTTCTCTCGTGTCACACAGGTTGTTCAATCCGGGCTCGTGTCAGTATGGACAGAGACCTTCCACCCCTGTTGATAATTACTCCTCCCGTCCAGGGACTCGTTTAGTTACCAACTTTATCACGTTAAAGTTAGAATTTTATCATAAATGTGTCACGGTATCATTTTATTTTATATTTATGAATAATTATCCAAATATTGATTAATTAGGCTTAAAATATTCGTCTCGCAAAGTACAACAAAACTGTGCAATTAATTTTTTATTTCATCTACATTTAGTACTTCGTACATGTGCCAACATTTTGATGCGATGAAAATCTTCCTTTTGCATAGTAGAATTTGGGGTAGAATTTGGAAACTAAACAAGGCCCTAGAAAATTCACTTTAAATTTATGTTACATCAAACTTTTAAAATTTCACCAAATTTATAGTAAAATTTATCAATATTTATGATATAAAATTTATATGTAACAGAATATGCATATATATATAGACGATATGTAATCTTACTTTTTTGAAAACAGCAGACAAAAGATATGTAATCTTTTTACGTGGTTGTGATTTTCATAGTTTTACGAAGTTTAACGTCTGCCTCATGCACTAACTAGGAACGCATAGAACTGTTTATCTGGCTATATATGATGGACTTCGGCTCTCGATTACTTTATAATATAATCTGTGTCCCTATAAATATAATCGTAGTTTTTTCCCAGTTTTTTGCTTCTTTTTTTCCTTGGTTGCAATATTTTAGAGTGTCAGGTTGGTCGGGAGAATACCCTGGTCACAGACTCACGGGTCACCGGATATACTCCCTCTGGTTCGTTCGGTAAACGAAGTCGTTTATGACAAAGTTTGAGTTAAACATACATGGAGTACTAAATGTAGATGAAATAAAAAAGTAATTACACAGTTTTGTTGTATTTTACGAGACGAATATTTTGAGCCTAATTAAATAATGTTTGAATAATTATGCACAAATACAAATGAAATACTACAGTGTCGTATTTATGACGTTTTTCAAACTTTGACATTTCAAAGTTTGGAACTAAACCAGGGCTTACTAGCTTGGGCCAGGGTACGCAGCGCATCTGGCATGTCGCTCTCCGCCGGTAGGTGTGGTTGATGCGGTTTAATTCTACACGGTCGACCTGAGAGGAGCCTTGCGCCTCGCCACGGCTGCTGCAGCTGCTACTGCTACTACTACGGGATTTAATTATTTGGATGGCGCCGATCAACGCAGTGGGATTTCTACTATCCTTCTGTGCTTTGCCTGTGACAAGGAAGAATAATACTCGTACATGATTTGGCCCTGTCTCGTGTGGAAGAATACGCAACGACCGTAAGTGATAGAAAATGATTTGATGATTTAATCTTTGCTCGCTCGCGTGCTTTATTTCTTGGCTAGAGAGTATCTAGTAGACTAGAAAGGTCAGAGATACGACTGATACGCGCACAACAAAGAGAAGCCGACCCATCAGAGGTAGGATTTATTCTGAATTGGACTCGTGATAGCATCTCATATAAAAAAGACCAACGAAACATATCTTTGAGCCCGCATGCGATCTTGTACCAGATTGACCAGCAGGTCCTAATAAAGACCCAAAGCACATGACTTGTCTACGTGATGGATTGACGCCGGTTTCGTTCGTCCCCAAGTCTAGATTAACGTTGTTGTGTGGTGTTTGATCGGTGAGCTACTGGAAGCAGCATATATATGCACATCATGCAGCATGGCATATGTGGTGTACATGAAGAGAGATGGAAACTGTGTAAAATTAAATTAAAGAGGATCGGATCAGCTGCGGCATAAACGTAAATAAGATGAATGAAACTTATCCTAACATAGTGATTTGGCTTGTAGTCCGATGGTAGTACGGTCCAGTGGGACGCTACCCACCAGGGTTCATATCTGGTGCTCGCACTTTTTCCTGGAATTTTCTCAGGATTTACCAGCGTTATGCGTTAAGTGGTAAGAGACGTTCCCGTCGACAATGAGGCGTCATTGGTGACTTCAGGAATCTCCAGATCTGCTGGGTGCTCGGTCATTCGGAGGTGCTCATAGGGGTAGGGTTTGCGTACGTGTATTTATAGGGGTGAGTGTGCGTACGTGTTGTGAGCGTCTACGTTGTAGGTGTGAGTGTGTGTGCGTACGTGTTGTGAGCGTCTACGTTGTAGGTGTGAGTGTGTGTTTGTGTTGTGGGCGTCTGCGTTGTAATTCTAAAAAAACTTATCCTTATATATATAGAGAGAGAATCAAATGGAAAAAGTTTGCAGCCCGTAGCGAGGGAACCAATTTGGCGTTTCACACATTTGCGTCCATGGATACATGCACCAACGCATTCTTTTCGGGTTGTTCTAGCTAGGCCGGATCTATCTTTAGCGTGCAACGAGAACTAGTAGTATGTAGCAGCTGCTCTATTATTAGTTTCCTTGCCGGCCTGCTGCTGTGGACTGTCGTTATTATTGCAAGATGATGAACGGGAAAAAAAATTAGGAAGCAGCGAAGAAGCGTGGTCATGCTTTGCTAGCTGCCCCGTTTTCCAATATACTGTATATATATAGTTAAGGAGCTAGCCGGTCGCTCATATTGCTTTCCTAGACGGTGAAAGTGGATTGGCTGCCACTTTCATGTGGAGTGTTCGTTGATAAGCTCAGTCAGCCCATTCCGCCTCACATGCATCCTGCGACGACTAATCATGGTCGTCTTGTCTGGTTGGCTCCAAGACGTACCTAACCTTAACCCTTTTTGTAACTCCCTACTATAGCAACATGTATGCGTTTATAATATACCAAACCGTTGGAATTGAACAACAATAATATATAATATATATAATCACGCCGCTCTCAGTCAGATCGAAATGTCAAACTAGAAATGTAAGATATTATTCACCGGCGTGTATCATGCATCCACCGATGATCCACCATCTGGTCAGCAAATTAAAGAGACGAGATGAGAGGAGTACGTAGTGGCTAATTAATACCCCACTTCCTGCCACTTGCTATGAACACGTACATAGTGTTGGGCATTATATTCATCGGTGGCAGCTCCCTATCCATCTACTAGGGCCTTTTGGCACATCTCAGTTTCAAACTCCAGTCTAAATTTACACTTTTTTTATATTAAATTAATATATTTTAAATATTAATATTAGTATAAGTTATAAATAAAATGATTCATCTAAATACTTGGTGTAATCTCGGCTCCAACTCTAAAATTTATTAGAGCTCTTCCTATTTAGCTCTAAGAACTCCGTAGATTTTTTAAAATTGGAGCCGTACCAAACTTAAAACTTAAGCTTGATCGGCCGCGGCCGCTGGAGCGAGCTGGCTCTATTGACCGTTCAGATCTCAGAGGTCTTTGTCTCGGCATATCTATCATGCCACCGAGGATGAAGCAGGAGGGTTGAAATGCATGAGAACATGGTGAAATGGCCAATTGTTAGTTTGGTGGCAAGCAGGTGGTAGGTTTGGAGCTCAGTCATCTCTGAGGTTCTGTACTATATAATAATAGATCGGTCAGCGAGTAAGTAAAAGTACAATAGATGTACAGAAGAATGTCATCACCGCGCGCATGCAATGCATCACTACCCACATATGCTCCCGAAATATATAGAAGAAAGCATATAAATAGATTAAAAGTCTAATAAAAAACCTACGGAAGAATGTAGCCCTCAAGCTGTCCTCATCTACTTGGATAGAAAGTACCATGCTAGAGGCCCTAACACAATTGATGTCTCACATAAGTCTTCAAGGTCTTGGTCACCTCACTAGAGTTGGGCTCTAGATCGAATTAATTTCACGAGATGGAGACGATTTTAACAAGAAGCTAGAAAGATAAGTGGTTCCAGTTCCACAGGATCGAGGGCCGGCAAAGCAAGCAATCGTGGTCGGGGATCGGAGGTACTGGTCCGGCAGGTCGAGTTCCATTCCATACGAGCGGCCTGCAGCTAGGGGTGGCAAAGGACCATGAATTTTGTACTAGAAATTCTAAAGATTAAACTCAATTAGAATCGGATCAAAATACTACTAGTTTTAAACTAAAATTTATTAAAGTCAAGTTGGATTGTGAAGAAAAGAAAAAGTCATGATCCATTCCCACCCCTACCTGCAGTGCAGAACTTGGGGTGTAATGCAGAGGCGAAGAGCCGCAAGTTCGCAAGGAACTGTTAGAAATTTAGGCATCATTCGGTATTTTAATTCCAGAAATTAGCAACAAATTCATGACAACAGTGAGTGATCCATTGGTAACATAACATGTGCCAGTGTTCAAGTTAATTCTCCTAAATAATATGAACAACATGAGAAACCGAAACAAGAACAAAAGGATATTCAGGGTGTACCCAGAGGCGGGGCCGGTACCGGAGGCACCGGATGCGCCGTCACCAGCTGGAGGAATAGTGTTAACCATCCTCGACTGGCCTTGCTCGAAGTAGTCGATCTAATTTGGTGCAGTGGCGAGTCGATGCAGTGGAGTCCCTCGAACGGTCACTGGGACGTAGTCGTTCACGTGAGGAAGAGGGCCACCAGGAAGTAGTCGTTCGGGTTGACGAAGTTGGCCACCAGGAAGTAGTCGTTCACAGCAGTGAGCAGGCGCGTACTCGTACGCTCCCCAAAAACCTTATCGCCCGCCTATCCCGAGCAGGATCACTTGACAGGGAGGTTCGGAGGCAACTGCTCACGCAAGCAGAGTGCGCGCAAGGCTTGCGTTGGGAATGCAAGAGAGCAGCAAAAACAGGGAGAAGAGAGAGGTCTCCTGAAAGGAGTACCAGAGAGGGAGAGTGCTTGTGTGTTCTGGCTTATGGGAGGGAGCCCCTCTTATCTAGGCGACCAGAGGAGGAGGGGGATGAACCTGGACACTGCATGAGGCAGCAATGACCATAATGACGACAGATATTGGTCAGCCCAATAATGCCATTAAACGTCATCAGTTACTCTCAGCCATCAAATCGGCAGTTACTGGTAACGTTTAAGACTCAATCAATGTCATTTGTGGCAAAAGGTTCATCACACAGCACACGCCGAGCGGCTCGGCTCGGCTCGGCACGGCACGGACGGCCTCGGCCACGGCCACGGCCCGGCTCGGCGAGGCGAGCGAGCGCGCGCGCGTGCGTGTGGCACGCCCATCTCCTTTTACCAACTTCACAAGTGGTCCACAGTGGGTCCACTATTTAAGTCGGTTAGTATTCCCATTGACTCTCCATCCGGGATTTAATTCCCTAGCATTTATTAGTGGACCTTTAATTCTTTGATTAATTGAGACTTAAATGGGCCGATGCCCAATTAATCTAACAATCCCCACCAAGAATTTCAAGGTACACAAGAAAATACTCTCGTCTCAACTGTTGTTTTGATATACTGGCCTCATGGCGGGGACTGTTAAGTTGAACATCCACCTGGGGCAAAAGCTACACTTGTTCACAACTGACCAATGGACTATGCCTTGAATTGACAGTTTTGTGCAAACAAGCTGAAACGAACCGAATTCTCAACGACGAGAATCCGACTCCCTGTACCCTCGAGATAGTCCCAGGAATAGCAGCTATCTCGTACAGAACTCATCTCAGTCAAATATCACATCCATACAATGATAAAAGATCCAATACATGACATATATAAAACATAGCGGTCTGGTACAAGCCCTCTGGGCTAAATCGACAATAAGAAACAGCTACGAAGCTGTAGCTAAATCTTCTAGGTCCACTTCCCGCAGGCATGCTTGAGCATAGCGCGCACCCTTCAATCGTACCACCCGTCCTGGTTGAACTCGTGGTCGGGGTCTTCACCTGAGAACCCAAAGTCTGTCCCCAAGGAAATGGGACAGGTTCACGTCACCAACCATAATATGAAGAAAGCTTTAAAGTGGCCTATTCTAAGGTATAGAAATAATCAAGGTTTGAGCCAGGGTTTTCTTATGCGAGCAGCAGCAATAACCCAAATTCATCTCATCACCAACTCCTTCCCTCACAAGCACATCCACTCCCCAGATCCACCCATCAGCCTCACATCCACATCGGGCTCGTCCTGCCACAGCAGGTTCCCGCAAACATCTTCCACCAACACCTTTCGCTCACTAGTCGACTCGGTGAGCTCCCTCCCCACCTTGTCTCATCAGCCACGCTGGACCAATCTCTCATAACCCAAATCAAAGCATGAGGTGAGAAAGCAGATTCCCATGCTAGTCGGAACTTATCAGAAGCGGGTCGTCCGTAACCGTGGACACGGCTATACGTATAGTTTACACTCTGCAGAGGTGGCACTCCAGGAATCCATCCAGGCTGCAAGGCTAGTCCGCAACCAACCTGAGACACAGCCCACGGCAAAGACCCTAAACAGTAACGGCGCCAATCCTGTCTCCCTGGGCTCGGGAAACATCTGCCCCAGGGATGTGAAACCTTCCCATCGGGGCCAGTCGGGGGCCGTGGTAAATCAGGGAGAGTACGCCGCAACGAGTCCCCCTTACACATATCAAGCTCGAATCTCCTACAGTCTCGGCGCCGCACTAGAGTAGGCTTGCTGGAACCCTCCCCATACTGGGTAGATGGTGAGCACGGTATTCCCACGTCCAAAGGTGGAACTCAACTCGGTCCTTAATTGTCGGTAAAGCGAGTATCAGCGTCATAAGCGATCCGCCGCAACGGTCCGCAATCGGCACCCATAACAGGTATAGCCGCCCAAACTCCTCAAGCAACCAATATCCAAGAACCATGTACCCGCAACAGGTACTCCGTAGGGCTGCCGGGAGTGCAGTCCCCAAGCACCCCGATCAAACGATCGAGTTGTTATTACTCGCTTACACCGCCTAGCTGCACTACACCTCACATACCACCCACAACTCACGCCAAGAGGATCAAATCACAACCATCCCAACACATGCATAGCATAGCATATTTCATAAAGTGAGTGGTAGGTAGCAAGGTAGCAGGATATTAACAAAGGCAGTGCAGGTTTACCATGCGAGTAAAGTAAAGCGCTAGCATACTAGTTGCATGTCTAATAGGTATTTCAGAGCTTGGTCGGGCGTGAACCTGGGCAAAAGTCTTCGTCTTCGTCAGAGCAGTTGTCGTAGTGGTCCGGCTCCTCCTGGCTCTCCGGAACTCCTAGGGTCGCGGAAAATAAAATAAGACGCGACTACTAGCAAAGAAACACCAAGACAGTGATGAAAGAAGTCCCAAAGAACACCAAACTCTACACTAACGCGTAGGTCATGATTTTAGAAAAATATAGAAACTGGTTTCATATTTTTCTGAGCTACGGTTGATTTATTATGAATTTTACAAGTTTAAATCATTTTCTGAAAATATTAAATAATTTCCGAAAAAGAAAACAGACAGAAATTAGCCTGCTGACGTCATGCTGACGTCAGCAGTGGGGTCCGCCTAGGATGACGTCAGCAGGGGGCCCTGCTGACGTCAGCGTTGACTGGTCAACGGTCAACGGTCAGCTCCAGTCGATGGGCCCCAGCGGTCAGTGACAGGCAGTGTATGACATGTGGGCCCCATACGTCAGTGCAGTTAAAAGGAAAAGATTAAACAACGCTGGGCTGAAACTGGGCCGAAAGGCTTGGGCCGGAAAAGTTCAGGGGGGTAAACTGGACTTAAAGTTTAACTTTAAGCCCAAGAAGGGTAGGCTGCCCGGCTCGGCGCTGTGGACCAAGTCCACGGTGCACCGTGAGAACGGTTCACGTGAGCCGGGTGCACGGGATCAGATTGTGGCCGACTCGGGATCTTCTGTGGTTGGCCGTGCGTGATCACGGTGTGGTTCAGCGTGTGGCTCGGCGCGACGCGAACGCGGCGCGCTCTGGTGCGCGACCAGCGGCGCTGTTCGCCAGCGGCGATCACCGGAGATGGCTCGGTTGGGTCCAAGAAGCGGTGGAAAAACTCAGCTAGGTGCTCGCGGTCACAACCGGCGAGAAGAAGTGGATAGCTCGGCTGGGGTTTTGGCTTCCCGACGCGCGCGGCGGCGGCGCGGCTATGGCGCCACGGCGGCCGGCGGCGCTCGGGCGGCAAGGCTCGCAAAAACGGCTCGGTTCCGGACGCACGCAAGGGAGACGCTTGGCACTCGCGAGCGCAGTTCAAGCACTAGGCTTGACCGCGCCACGGCCATGGCGCGCGCGGGAGCCGAGCTCTCTCGGTGCGCGGCGATGGCAAGGCAGCCAGGGTCTGGGTCTAGGCGTCGGCGGGTTGCGGGGTAGGCTGCTGCGGCTCGACGGGGCTCCTGCAAACAAGACGGCCGCAACACGAAGGCTGGGTCCCAGACGGTGGCTAGGCTCCACGAGCGGTGCACAAACATGGCGGCGGCGCTCTGGCCGGAGTCAAAGGAGAAGAGGGGGGCTTTCGTGGGTGGCTCACCTAGGGCATGTAGTCGAACACAGCAGCTCGGGGTAGTGCTCGCGGTGCTCCTCCGGTGCTCGTGCTCCTCTTCTCGTCCTTGGTCCGGCTCGGTGTCGGCGGCTCCGCGAGCGGCGGCGCTCCGGTCTTCGGCGTCGACGCGGGGAAGGGGATCGACTCCACCTCGGCTCGCTCCCGTTCCACCCCTTCCTTCCCTGACCCTTCCTGCTCCTTGTCCCTCCCTCACACTCTCGATTCCAGGCTGAGAAGAAACCCCAAAGGGGGCGGCGGCGCTCGGGGAAGAAGATGACCCAGGGGATCGGCTTTATAGGGGAACACTAGGGCTGGAGGGGCACGGACGGCCAGATGGCTTGGCGATCCCGCTCGGACCACGCGTCGCAATCGCGACGGGCCGCGAAGGGGACTGATGGGACCGGCTCCGCGGTCACGGGCGCGGCGGTAGAGAGCAGGGCGCCGTGCGCGGGGAAGAGAGGGGGGAGGAAGAGAAAGCTGACAGGCGGGGCCCGCCTGTCGGCGACAGAAAAAGGAGAGGGGCGCGGGTGGCGCTGCTGGGCCGATGCTGGGCCGGAAGAGGAGATGGGCTGGTTGGCTGGCTGGCTCGGAAAGAGAGATCGAGGGGGTTTGGTGGACTTTAACCCGAGGATTGGGCCCACGAGGGTTAGATGGGTTGACAATTAGTTTAGGTTTGAATTAGTGTTTGAATTCAAATTTAAGATTTGAATTCAAACCATCCAAAATCCAATAAAGCCAAATAAAAACCAAATCACGCTATTTGGTCCTTGGCACTTCAAATAATTTTTAATTTGAATTTAAATTTGCCTAAGAGCAAAGGGAGCAAATAGAGAACAATCTTATATGTTTGTTTGCATGCACACAATTTCACCAAAATTTTTTAAATCCTCATTTTTGCATTCAACATTTTCCTAGGAAATTTTGGGTTGTTACACAAGCTTGACTAGAGCCCCTTTGCCAGTACTAGGCTGCTATAAGCATCCCCTCGGGTTGGAGCGTATAAGTCATACTCCGTGCCTTTTATGGGTATCTAGAGATCACCCTATCTCATAGATTGTGACTAGCAATCGAACCCGTATAGGTGCAATCCTTTGAGATGTTCTGTAGGTCAACATCTTTGCCCTTATTGAGCCACTTGGATCACATTAAGGTTTTCACCAACCTGCCATACAGACTTAGAAGAGAAATGCACCTCCATTGGAATGAGCCCTTTTCAAAGGTTCTCTTCTCTCAGTTAAACAGTAGCTTGTTTCACCATCCTAGTTCACAGGATCTCCGATCACATAGGACAGGTTACCACTACTTAGTAACAAACATGGGTCTCAAGCCCAATTCCCTGGATGCATTGTCTATCACGTTACGTGAAAGACCCTTTGTGAATTGATCTGCCAGGTTCTTAGCCGTTTGGATGTAGTCCAAGGCTATTACTCCGGAGTTTCTCATTTTCCTGACAGATTTCAGCCGCCTCTTTACATGCCTAGAGGACTTCATGTTATCCTTTGAACTATTCACCTTGACAATCATAGTTTGATTATCACAGTTCATGAGGATAGCCGGTATCGGTTTCTCAACTACCGGCAAATCCATAAGGAGATCACGAAGCCATTCGGCCTCAACAGTGGCGGTGTCCAATGAAGTGAGTTCTGCCTCCATAGTTGACCTCGTTAAGATGGTCTGCTTGCAAGACTTCCAGGAGACAGCGCCACCTCCAAGTGTGAAAACATATCCACTTGTGGCTTTAATCTCATCTGCATCGGATATCCAGTTTGAATCACTGTAACCCTCCAGTACTCTAGGGTACCCGGTATAGTGAATTCCATAGTCCACAGTACCTTTCAAAAAGCGCATTACCCGTTCAAGAGCATCCCAATGAGCATCTCCCGGATTTGACACAAACCGGCTCAGTTTGCTCACAGCGAACGCGATATCGGGTCTAGTAGCGCTGGCTAGGTACATCAGTGAACCAATGATCTGGGAGTATCTCAGCTGATCTCTCATTATTCTTTTGTTCTTCCGTAATATTTTACTAGCATCATAAGGTGTTGGAGCTGGCTTGCAGTCATTATATCCGAAACAACTCAAGACCTTCTCCACATAGTGGGATTGTGTGAGAACAACCCCACCATCACCTTCTCTCACTAGCTTAATATTTAGGATCACATCAGCCTCTCCCAAATCTTTCATCTCAAAACTCTGAGACAAAAACTCTTTGACTTCCTTAATCACATTAAGGCTTGTCCCAAATATCAGTATGTCATCTACATACAGACACAAGATCACTCCTTCGCTCCCACCATAGCGATAGTACACACACTTGTCGGCTTCGTTTACAACAAAGCCAACTGACGTTAAAGTTCTGCCGAACTTCTCATGCCACTGCTTAGGAGCTTGCTTAAGGCCATACAAAGACTTTATCAACTTACACACCATTCCTTCTTGACCTTCCACTACAAAACCTTCTGGCTGATCCATGTAGATCTCTTCCTCCAACTCTCCATTTAGGAAAGCTGTCTTAACGTCCATCTGATGAACGAGAAGACCATGGGAAGCTGCCAGAGAGAGCAGTACTCGAATGGTGGTCAATCGGGCAACCGGCGAGTAAGTGTCAAAGAAGTCCTCTCCTTCTTTCTGAGTATATCCCTTAGCCACTAGCCTTGCCTTGTACTTCTCAACAGTACCATCAGGCCTAAGCTTTTTCTTGAACACCCACTTGCATCCTACAGGTTTGCACCCATACGGACGTTCCACGACTTCCCAAGTACCATTGGACATAATAGAGTCCATCTCACTCCGAACTGCTTCCTTCCAATAGTCAGCGTCTGGAGAGGTATATGCCTCTTCAATGGTTCTAGGGGTGTCATCCACGAGGTACACAATGAAATCAACACCAAAGGACTTTGTTGTCCACTGTCTCTTGCTCCTTCTGAGAGCTTCACTGTCATCCTCCTCAGGATTTTCCACATGTGTGTGTTCATTGTGTTCTACCGAAACAACAAGTTCTCTAGGTTCTTTATTAATAGACAGTTCATGACTAGACGTGCTAGCTTCCTCTTTCATAGGAAAAATGTCCTCAAAGAATGTAGCGTCTCTGGACTCCATAATTGTACCAACATGCATGTCAGGTACTCCAGATTTTACTATTAAAAATCTATAACCTACACTGTGGAAAGCATAACCAAGAAAGACACAATCAACCGTCTTAGGTCCCAATTTACGTTTCTTGGTTATGGGCACATTCACTTTGGCCAAACATCCCCAAGTCCGTAAGTATGAAAGGGTTAGCTTTTTCTTTTCCCATTCCTCGAATGGTGTTATCTCTTTGTTCTTCATAGGAACACGATTCAGGACATGACATGCAGTCAATATAGCCTCACCCCACCATTCCTTGGAAAGTCCCGCTGTATCCAACATGGCATTAACCAAGTCAGTCAGAGTGCGGTTCTTTCTTTCGGCTACCCCATTTGACTGAGGTGAGTAGGGAGGTGTCCTCTCATGAATTATTCCATGTTCCTCACGGAACGCAGTGAATACATTAGAAAAATACTCTCCACCGCGATCAGACCTAACTCTTTTGATCTTTCTCTCAAGTTGATTTTCTACCTCAGCTTTATAGATTTTAAAATATTGTAACGCTTCATCTTTAGACTTCAACAAATAAATGTAGCAAAATCTAGTAGAATCATCTATTAAAGTCATGAAGTGCTTTTTACCACCTTTTGTCAACACACCATTCATCTCTCAAGTTGTTTTGATTCAACACACACATGACACTTAGAATTTTTCACTAAGGTGAATCTCGAAATTAAGCTCAGGTTTGCAAGATGCATCATACAACCAAAATTAACATGACAGAGTCGTGAATGCAAAACATTAGATTCAGTATTAACGTTTGCAGCATGGTTCACAACTTTATTACAATTGTCTGACAAAGAAAAGCGGAACAAGCCTCCGCTATCATAACCTTTTCTAATAAAACTTCCAAATTTAGAAATTACACATTTATTGGATTCAAAGACTAATTTAAAGCCGTCTCTACACAGAAGAGACCCACTGACTAAGTTCTTTTTGATGGTGGGGACATGCTGCACGTTCTTCAGTCGAACGGTCTTTCCCGAAGTAAGCTTCAGATCGACCGAACCAGCACCAAGAACACGCGCATGTGATCCGTTCCCCATCAACACGGAGGAAGACCCGCCTGCCTTGTAAGAAGCAAACAAGGAAATGTCAGCACAAACATGAATATTAGCACCAGTGTCAATCCACCAATCGGGTGAATGACATACTGAAAGAACTGTAGGTAAAAGATTACCGTACCCCGACGTTCCACTAGTCTCACTAACAACCATGTTGGCACTGCCACCATTGCCACCATTGTTCTTGTCCTTGCGGTGCGGGCACTTTGCAGCAAAGTGGTCCGGGCTACCACAACAATAACAATGCCCCGTCGGCGGTTTCTTCTTCTTCTTGAACTGAGCCGTTTGATTAGTCTTTGTCTGGTTCTGTTGCGGCTTGTTCTTCCTTTTGTTGGATGCATTGAAGTTCTTCTTTTGCACCAAGTTGGCACTAGAAGATCCAGCAATCCCTTTACCACATTGGTCTTTTGCCCTCGCCTTCTCTTCCACATCAAGAGTGCCGATGAGATCGACAATAGTAAACTCTTGTCTCTTGTGTTTCAGAGAGGTCGCAAAATCCTTCCAAGAAGGTGGCAACTTGGAGATAATACCTCCAGCCACAAACTTGTCAGGCAACCAACATGGAGCATCATTGCTATAGTTCTCAAGATCTCTAGCCAGCGCCTGGATCTCATGGGCCTGCTCTACCACAGGACGGTCTTCAACCATCTTGTAGTCAAAGAGCTGTTCCATGACATACAGCTCGCCACCAGCATCAGAGACCCCAAACTTAGCCTTAAGCGCATCCCAAACATCTTTGCCACTCGGCAACAAGAGGTACGTATCCACAAGGCTTTCAGCGAGAACGCTCATGATGGCACCTCTAAACAGGTTATCGGCCGCCACGAAAGCCCGCTCCTCCTCTGGAGTGAACTATTCAGGCTTCCCCTATATGACATGCATGATGTTCATTGCTGTCAACCACAGCGTGACCCTCTCGCGCCAACGTTTGTAATTAGACCCATCGAAAACATTTGGTTTGATTGATGCGGCAAAACCAGCTACCGAAAGCTTATTATTAACATAAGGTTTTTGGATTGTTAGAAATTTAGGCATCATTCGGTATATTTTAATTCCAGAAATTAGCAACAAATTCATGACAGCAGTGAGTGATCCATTGGTAACATAACATGTGCCAGTGTTCAAGTTAATTCTCCTAAATAACATGAACAACATGAGAAACCGAAACAAGAACAAAAGGATGTTCAGGGTGTACCCAGAGGCGGGGCCGGTACCGGAGGCACCGGATGCGTCGTCACCAGCTGGAGGAATAGTGTTAACCATCCTCGTCTGGCCTTGCTCGAAGTAGTCGATCTAATTTGGTGCAGTGGCGAGTCGATGCAGTGGAGTCCCTCGAACGGTCACCGGGACGTAGTCGTTCACGTGAGGAAGAGGGCCACCAGGAAGTAGTCGTTCGGGTTGACGAAGTTGGCCACCAGGAAGTAGTCGTTCACAGCAGCGAGCAGGCGCGTACTCGTACGCTCCCCAAAAACCTTATCGCCCGCCTATCCCGAGCAGGATCACTTGACAGGGAGGTTCGGAGGCAACTGCTCACGCAAGCAGAGTGCGCGCAAGGCTTGCGTTGGGAATGCAAGAGAGCAGCAAAAACAGGGAGAAGAGAGAGGTCTCCTGAAAGGAGTACCAGAGAGGGAGAGTGCTGGTGTGTTCTGGCTTATGGGTGGGAGTCCCTCTTATATAGGCGACCAGAGGAGGATGGGGGATGAACCTGGACACTGCATGAGGCAGCAATGGCCATAATGACGACAATTATTGGTCAGCCCAATAATGCCATTAAACGTCATCAGTTACTCTCAACCATCAAATCGGCAGTTACTGGTAACGTTTAAGACTCAATCAATGTCATTTGTGACAAAAGGTTCATCACACAGCACACGCAGAGCCGCGGCCATACAACACCACCCAGATCGAGCAGATTCGTGCTACCTCACCCCGGTGAAGAACCCGATCTGGTGGACGGGGACACACCTCTCCGCGTGACCTGCAGGTTAACACCCCCCTCCGATTCCCAACGTATTCTGTTGCAGGTAGGCGGGGTTCTCGATCGAATTCAACGTATTCTGTTGCAGGCAGCCGATGTGCTCAATCAAATTTCTGGCGAGATCCAAAAGCAAGCAGGGTGATCTACACATGATGATGATGCGCACTGACAGGCTGTGCTATTTGGTGACTGTCGCGGTTCTCCATGGTACACTGCTAACCACACATCCTGATTTTAGTGGATGAATTATTTATTTTTATTAAATAATTCACAATCCTTTTTTTCTTCTTGCATGCAGGTCGTAGACTTGTAAAGAGGAGGATTTGGTATATTAGTGACCATGGAGTAAAAATATTTTCTATTTCTGGGTAGGTAAAAACACTTCTCGGTATATCTTGCTTGCTCACCATCAACATTGGTACTATCACCATGGAGTTTTGATCTTTATGATGTGTTTTCCTCATGATCTTTTGTTGGGCACAGTATCTATAGCGGGATCTGTGATCTGATTTTTTTTTCCCTAGCAAGGTATTTCTGTCATTTGTCATGCTGATCAGATCAGGCCATGGGAATCAATATCTGATGCCACTCATGTACTAATCTATTAGTGGGTTATTTCTTATATCATCGTGATCTTTTGTTTGAAAAGTAAATATTGCTATTAATTAAAATTAGTACATATACTACATTTATGAAAAGAATAGTATAATACTGGTCTCTGAAGAATATACATACTCCTAAAAACAGAGGAACATGTCCAATTCTTTATTTTTCAGAGCAAAAAGTGCAGTTTTTCCTTTACTTCGCATTACAAAAAAATACTCCTAACATTTGAAAAATATGTCTGGAGTCAATCTGAAATACTACTGACATTTGGAAAAAATTGCTCCACATCAATTGAAACTACTCCTGATATTTAGAAGAAGAAAAATACTCCTATTGTCAATTGAAACATACACTAGTCTAGTAAAAAATACTCCAGACATTTCAAATTAACTTGTCTAGTCAATTTAAAATAC
Organism: Echinochloa phyllopogon; assembly: GCA_033239725.1. Taxonomy (NCBI): domain Eukaryota; kingdom Viridiplantae; phylum Streptophyta; class Magnoliopsida; order Poales; family Poaceae; genus Echinochloa; species Echinochloa phyllopogon. The sequence goes on along the minus strand of BTCW01000010.1, from coordinate 10,143,316 downwards.
TCATACTCATAACATTTGGAGAACAATACTCCTAATTTACTCGTGACATTTGAATTACTACTCATCAGTGGTCGATTTACTGTTGCAGAATTACTAATGTGGAGTTATGGTACAGAAAATATCTTAATAGTTGTTCATCTTCATCTAGGGACACTAGGAGCATTTAGTATATTTACAGTACGTAGTAATTTTAAATATTAAACATTTGTCAACATGGACACGCCCAAAATGCAATTGTTCACTGCTTGTTTCGATGTCTAATTACTCCTTTCCTTAAGTCGACCAGTTTACTCCATATGGGAAAAATAATTACTCATTCATTTATAAAGTGTTACTCCTTATTTTCATAACATGTTAATACTATTTTTGTTCATTTTCAAGTAGTATTTTTTTACAATCTAGAGCAGTATATTCTTGTGCATAGCTAATAACATGTGAATCATGTGACCATGTGGTCATGTTGCCACACATCGGCATGGCCACTTCAGTAGTTCTCCTTTTAGTACGTAGATCTTGGTTGTTTGAGGTAGATAGTAGCAGGTTGTTGGTTTTTGGCCATTGAATGTTACTCGCAAGACACTTTAGCTGGTTTTTTTTTACATGATATCACCTCATAGTGACATGAAAACTTATGGTTACTCTTGCATGTAGATTGCGAACCCATCCAATTATGATCTCACATTTGATTATGATCTGATTGCATACGTGAACGGTGCCAATTTATGGGAGACAAAATTAGTCCAGCATGTAGATGATTATTTAGTCCCCGATTTGTAATCTTTGTCGAGTGCACAATTTTTAATAGACCAAAGGAGTAATCTTTATACAACAAGGAGTAATATCTATCATATACTCCATGTCACCAAAATTACTCCCTACTCACCGGCTAATCTCCATGTTTCGATGACTAATTACTTCTTTGTCAAAAGTACTCCTTTTCAATGTATAATTACTCATTTCCGGTGGCTACAAATTAAAATGACTAATTACTTTTTGTCCAGTGCCTTGTGAGAGAACATTCCCATACAAATACTTTTTTGTTCAGTGCTTTGGTGAAGTAATTTTCATGTCGAGAAGTAAAGCCTTTTAACCCCCATGCCGGTCATAGTGTAGGTAATTGGGCACGAACAAAAGACGTAGAAACATTGTGTTGCGGGCCTTTTTTTGCAAGTAGCATATTTATTTTCATATACAAAACAAATGTAATTCACGCCACCCAAACCGGTAAAAAAGGTGGCGAATCTGTTGCCAACCGAATTTATCACGACTTTGATGGCTAGCAACGGCCTGGATTAAAAATCCATACAGAATAATTGGTAACTCTCATGTTGTACTCTTTTTACTCCACCTGCCGAGGAGGGAGTAAATACGTCACCAAAATCACGTCGACGGGCTCTGGCGAGCGCTCCGCCGCGCGCGCTGAATACTATTCAGCACGCAGGGAGCTAAATAACCAGGTCATATATATATATAGAAAAATTTCATTCTACACGCGTGTGTAGCTACACCCACTTGTGTATCTCATGATACATGATAAATTTGAACCGATAAAGAGTATGCACATATAGTATTGATACTAGACTATCTGTGATGATATATACTTTGGGTATGTAAGCATACATAGAGTATATGAACATACTATTTTATATAGTATTATATATATATATATATATATATATATATATGATTGGGCAGTTTCACGTACGCTAGTCCTCGAGCATGACGAGAGTGTTGAGGTCTTCCCATCCTTGCCGCCGGAGAGTACTAGGAGCAACGACGACACTCCAGGACATATATATACATACTGCTGATATGCTACTGCGGCATCAACGAGCATTACATTGGTGATGGACATGATCAGAGTTGGGGTAGGATCGATCTGCATTTACATGGAGTTTGAGATACTATGAAGCTGAAGAGCTCCACTGAAATTTGTAGTCAACTCTAAAGGAAATTAACGGCCGTGTTCAACACTGCATGCACGTGAAAATAGGATGTGTCAGAGTGAATCCTTACATGCACGGAGATACTGGGAGCCTTAGCAATAGCATGAGTACGTAGAGATCCTGAAACTTTATTATTATTCCAGAGAGAAGCAAGTCAGTTACTATTGGAGGCGTGAGTGTGTGTGTGTGTTTTACTAAATATCGTTGCGCTTCAGATATAGAAATACATGGGAAAGAAACAAGCCTATTGGGTGAAAAATTGATACATCATCTATCATTAATCATGATTAGGGCAGGTACATTGCTACACGTCAACGGTCTCATAGGTCGTCTCATGCAGTGTCACGTAGGATTTTTGCTGATGTGGAGTAGAGAGAGCGAGGTAAGAGAAAGAGGTCGTTGCTTCGCGAAACAACCGCCTCATAAGCTAAATTTTAGGACTACGAGTCAGCTTCTTCACCATTGTACGAGTTTTATTGACATGCAACCAATATTATTTCTTTATTTTTTCATAAATTAAAGGATATTGTATTACTACGAGACAACCAAAACAATAACTCATTGTATAAGTTGTCTGATAAGTCGTCTCAAGATTACGTGTCACTGCATGAGACCGCCTATTAGACGACACTAATGTACATGTCCTTATGTTGTATATAAGTTACAAGTGTATTTTCAGCCATATGAATCTGGTGTATAAATTTTTTACTTTTACTGCGTGTAAGTATACACACCTTAAAATTAAAAAAACTTAATGTGACCATATCCAGGCATCATGCTAATCAAAGTATGTATGCATAAAGCTTTCTACCATGTAAATATGCGTATGAGTTTACACTGCTCAGTTATCTTTGAAATATGTTTTGTTGACGAGCTATGTACTAATCACATTAATAATCCATGTTATCTTACATCAACTAAAGGATATAACATATCTACATTAATTTCTACAAAAACACATGATCACACCCATAGTTACCTGACAGAGTAAATTCGATGTCTCTCGAAGCTCATCTGCCACTGTATGCTATTATACTACTCCTTCCGTTGTTAGATGGGATAGACCGAACACCATATAAAATATTTGTAATGACAACCAAAAAATGAATTACAAAGATTTTATTATGATTTGGAATGAACAAATGAGAGAAAGAGAACAATCCTATTTTTTTAAAAAAAACTTCTTATATTTACTGTCAAGTATATTTACAATCCTTTAAAATAATAATGCTGCTTAAATTGATAGTCGGTGCGGAAGTACCGGTTGATGGATTAGTTATATTAATTCATACAGAATTATTCGAATGGTTCGTTGTGGAAGTCCGAAACTAACATGTGTCCTCAATGATCATCGTGTAATACAGTTTGGAGTGTATGGAACCTCCATGTGTGTACACTCATCACCAAGATGGGAAATGACAGGCCGTGCGTAATGATATGAGTGGCCCCACCAGCGCATGAGTATATAGTACTATATATAGTTAACCATCCGGATCAGCATGCAAGTAGTACCACGGAAAGGGATGCTAGGCAAGTGCAAGGGCCCCACTTTGCCGACGATAAGGTTCACAGCTCACAAACAGACAATAATCTGTCTTGACTAAACTACATCCTTCCAAAATCATTAGAGGAAAATCTTGGGGCAACAACGCTCGGCCATCAGATCGCAGTTAAAAACGGCCCAGCCCACTGCTGCGTACGAATTACAACTAATCTTGGGCCAACACCGCGTCGGCCTGCCAGACCCAAACTCCGGGCCCATCTTCCTCCTCCGGTCCCCGTTTGTACTGTCTCCTCCATTCTCCAAGGTCCCTCTAGGAAGCCATGCTTCCGGCCCACATTTCTAAATCGATAGTTATTTCTTTTCTTTTATGAAAAAAAAACGGGCAGAAGAGCTGCTAACAAGAGAAGCCCAAATCGATCTGCAAGAATGATCCAAATATGATTTTAGATATAGTACAATTTCCTGTTTGATTTGTCAAAATAACTGCTACACGGATGCATGCAGTCTGGGCTTCCACCAATTAAGTGCGAAGTTAGCCTTTTCCATAATCCTGTCCTCAGATCCAAAATATCACACCACCCTTGATTTTGTCATCAGCTGCAAGACTGCGACGAGTTCTTTTCTAAAGTGATTTTCGCGTTCACATAGTACTTATTGCTCGCACACCTCGGTAGCGCAACTTATGAAAAAAAAACTCGGTAGTGCAATATAATCGTGTGTTCATAGCTATCTCCATTCAATAGTGTTACCATGAAATGGGAAAACTCATCACAGATCTTTTGCCACGTGATGCGGCCGGCCAAAGAAACACAACTATGAAGACGACATGCATTACATGACATGTCGTCTGAATCTGCTTCAGGGAGTTGGAGCGACAAGTTTACTCTTAGGCCTTGTTTAGATCCCAAATTCAACCCCAAATTCTACTATGCAAAAAAAAGATTCCCATCATATCACAATGTCATAACATGCATGAAGTACTAAATATAGATGAAATCAAAAACTAATTACACAGTTTTGTTGTACTCTGCGAGACGAACATTTTGAGCCTAATTAATCAATTTTTGGACAATTTTTCACACATACAAACGAAATGCTACAGTGACGCGCGATTCCCAAAACTCTTAATTTGGGGTGCCAAATTGGCATCTAAACAAGGCCTTACTCTGAATTGTCGTCAATTTGCTATTTTTCTGCACAGCAAATAGCAACTTTACCAGTTAAGTTTCTTCAAGGAAAAAAAAGCATTACTAGTTAAGCACACTGAAATTCGTTCCTCCTACATTACATTCTTCGCTGGATATGACCCTCACAAAAATTCCATCCAAGCTCCTGCCTGCCTGACGGTATGATCAGACGATCCCCCATCACCAATCAGTATTCAGTACACTATCAGACGATCAGTAGACTCCTTTCGGTATGCAATATTTATACTTTACATAATTGTTGTATGTTGTGCAGAACTTAGTCAGACATAGCACTTAGAAGCTAGTCAAAGTGGAAAACTTCGACATATCAGTGATGTCAACGCAATACTGTGATCCATTGCCATAGGATGTCGACGATAATCCTGAATTTGAACGACTTAGAAACCATTTAAATTTAACCACCAAATGATCGCCTATGTACAATTGCTGGTTGCTGCATCTGACCAAAAAGAAAAAAACCGCCGATACCATGGACCTTTGGCTAGCCATTCAGAGAAGAGGAGCTCGAAGACGGGAGGTAGCCACTGTCCTTGCTGTTGTGGAGCAAGACCGAACAATCACTTGATGGCATCTGGGACCAATCTGTCTGGTTCTGGCTGTTATTCACGGAGCGGTGGGATTGGGTGATATTGAGCTGTAAGTCTTGGATTAGATCGTCGTCGTCAGGTATGATCTCAACGGGGATCTGACCGCAAAGCATCTTCACCACTGAAGACATTCTTGGCCGCTGGGTTGGTAATGTGTTTGTGCAGAGGAGAGCTACGTTCAGCAGCCTCAGTGCCTGTTCTTGCGAGTAGTCAGAACCAAGACGCCGGTCCACAACCTCTAGCAGCCTCCCTTGCTGCTTCAATCTTACTGCCTGAGGTTGACATAAAAGGAATAGTAAAACAATTATCTGAACACAAAAAACAGCCCAACTATCATTAAAAGCCATGCAAGTTTAACAGTGCCTTTACAGAAAACAGAGTTTATTGCCCGCAAAAAAAAACAGAGTTTATAGACAACTTTGTCATGCAAAATAAAACGAAACTTTATTGTGTTAATTATGGCGCAAACTGTGTCCAGAAATAAAGCAAGATGGTAAAAGAAAATATCATACCCAATCAAGAAGATGCAGATATTCTTCAATTGACATGCTATTCGTATTACTCATTCCACTAACAATCTCTAGTGTCACCACTCCATAACTGTAGATGTCCGCTTTACGTGTCAAGCAACCTCTTGTGGCATATTCAGGTGCCATATAACCACTGAAACCACGAAAACCACCACAACAATAGACATGGAAGGCATTAACTACATGTGTCCAATACAAAAGAAAATACTATTGTACAGAGGAAACTTTATGCAGTTGTACTAGCTCAAAGTATGGTAATTTGATTGCAATAGATCAATTAAAGAATAACCAGCAACTGTTTCGCAAAAAAAAAAAAAAGAATCACCAGCAACTAGGGAAATAGCTTACACTGTTCCAGCGATCCGAGTGGTCACAGGACCACAGTCATCATTCAATTTAGCCAAGCCGAAATCCGATATTTTTGGCTGCAGCATCTCATCCAGAAGAATATTTGATGGTTTAATGTCTCTGTGGATAATTTTTATTGTAGACTCTTCATGGAGATAGACCAGACCTTTCGCAGTTCCAAGGCAGATGTTATACCTTGTTGACCAATCTAATTTAAGCTGATGTTCTTGGCGGCCTAAGAAATGTTTTGTTATTAGAACAGGATGTGCTTACTAGCTTTTGGGTGTTGTATTAATTAACTATAAGGCATGCCAGAGAAGGAAGTACAATTTTATGACACCAAACTTTTTAAAGGCTTACCAAAAAGTGCACGCCCAAGACTATTATTTTCCAAGAATTCATATATCAGAAGAAGCTGATCCCCATCAATACAACAGCCAAAGAGCCTCACAAGGTTTGGATGCCTTAGAGCAAATATTATTCCTATCTCATTTAAAAATTCACGATTTCCTTGGCTCGACTTTGAAGACAGCTTTTTTACTGCAACAGTAGTCCCATCTGCTAATGTACCCTAAAGAAACAGGTTTACAAAGTATTTTATGAGACTGCGAAATGATCACATAGATATTTATCGAAGGAGAGGAAACAAAAAGGTGGTAAACTAAGTTGTTTTTTTCAGAACTATTAGTGGCTTGATTTTCCCTTGATAATTACTTTATAGATCTGTTCGTTTGTGTCTTGACCCTCTTAGTATGACCTGATGGTTGCTTACCTTGAAAACTGTTAAAAAATTACCCATCCCTTTCTTTGGAAACAAAAAGAATATCAACTGTTGATTTTTTAATTTCAGCAGAATTACTACCAAAAATCATCACAGGAAAAATAATATAACTTTCCAAGTGCTTTCTTTCTAGATTATTATATTATGGCATTTGGCCACACAAACAGTTAGAGACAGTGTAATTTATATGAAAATGTATCAATAAATGAGGTGATGAAGTACATTATTTTCTCCATGCAACTAGAAGGGCGAGGATATTAAAGTTCATAGTTTTTACCTTGTAAACAGGTCCAAAGCCGCCCTCACCTATTTTATTTGCAGGATCAAAATATTTTGTTGCATATTCAATCTCTTTCAGGCTAAAGAAATAGTGTGCTCGTGTTTGAAGCTCTGAAGTATTTCTCCTTCCTTGGTTAAAGAACTGTCTACCTGTGATGATACATGACACTAGAATATGAATGGTTCGTGACAGAAATACAACAGTGATTTAAATACCTCACTGGAAAACAAGGTTTATTTTTCAAAGCTTAGACTTGTGGTATAATCTGACTCATTGCACATAGAAGCTACCTTAGAAACCTTAAAACATGTGAAGCAAGTCAATGATTTTTTGGCCATGACTTAAGTTTATAAGCCTGACAAACCAAACCTTAAGGTAGGCAGATAGCCGTTAAAACTACGTTGTACATGGATCTTAGTTCCTTATGTAAATGTGAAGTTTTCCATGACTTACGATAAAAAGATGAGATAATAAAAAGACGAGATCATGTAGAACATCAAATTGTGTCATGAATATCATACATCCTTTTCTAAATATGAAATAGCAGGAGAGCTTGGATACCATAAATACTCATACCAAATAGTTTCGAAATTAAAAATCACCAAATTAGGATATCTTTGAAACTAATCTGAATTTTATGGCACCAAAATACTTTCAAAAGATTATGGGAAAATAAGTAATATCCGTCACATATGATACAATAGTTTATAAAATTATTTTCCATCATAAGTTACATATAGAATTGGGAGAAATGGGATATTTGGTATGGTGGGACGGCGGGTTGATTTTGGAAGGAGATACAATATGCAAAGAACCCCTATATTATGAAGTAAAAAAGAAAACGGCATCCACACAATTGTACATTTGTACATGGCACACAAAATGAATTATATGACTACAAATAAAATATTACTATTTCCAAGGTCCGTATAGAATAAACAAAGCCACATTTTAGATTATGTTTCACAATTCATCTTTCTTTTTAAAAAAAGAAGTATCCACACATGCTAAATTATAAATTGGTAAGGAACATGTTGAAGCAGTGACAGAAAATAAACTGACCATGCATACTAATACAAAATGACTTGGAATGGAAACTTATATTTAAAACGATAACTCATTGCTACCTTTAGCATTCTTCCTTAGTGAGAATTTCAAATAGCAGGCTATTAGCAGAAGTATGACAGCCGAACAAGCCACAGCTATTATGGTGATGACCACTCCAGTTGAGACTCCATGATGGTTCCTGCGTGCTGTACCAATACTGAATGAGCTAATTTCCAAGCATACAAGAAAATACAGTTCTAAAACCATTTTTAAAAAGATATAGCATGAAATTTGTGAAGAGAAAATGTCATCTGGAGAGCAAACTACTCACTCCGTGTCACCGATATGGCCGAGATTAGTGGACCATACACACCCCGGTAAGGTATCGCTGTGGTACCTTTTCCTCCCCAATATAAGTGAATTACCAATGTATTTTCTGTGATGTTGGTTGCAAAATATTTGGTGATTGCACGATTAACACCACCAGCCTCATCTTGAATGTTAAAATCCCCCAATACTTTAGCACCCTTAAAAGTTGTTGCAAAGTTAAGTAAACAAACCATTAGAAAACAAAAGGAATCCTGCATTTGTATTCTGTGAACTTCTAAAGTAGAATAGAAACAAATCCGTTATAAAAAGTTTAGTTGAACCAACAAGTAGAAACAAATCAGTTATACAATTTTTATGTTCATTTTGCGAGTAGGATTGTTATACAGCAACTGCTTCAGATTGTGGAACGCTAATTGTTGATAAATTGCTTATCTTTGTACAAATCAACTGACATAAGGCAAGTGTGACAAATTAGAAAATTAGCGCTATGAAAACCAAGATGCCAGCCTGATTGTGATATGCTGGAAACAGCAAGTGGTAGAGATTACAGAAACTATACCTGGATGAAGACATCAAAAACGTGCTTGCCATTGCTGGAATAAGTATGATCTTCTGTGAACATGAGCTCAGCAAAATGAAGTTTTACCATATATTCACCATTATCCATGCAAAGTCCATAGTATTTCAGAGACAGAGGTGCAAGACGAGCTTCAGTGTATAGCTCAGGATGAGCTAGGGCCAGTTCCGATGTGTTTCTAGCAATATAGTCAGCATTCTCATTACCTACAAAATCACCTGTGCTGCTGTATGCCCATTTCCTATCACTAGATAAAACAAAAGTTGATGTTCCAATTTGGGACGAGTCATCCTTATAGGTAACCTCATCCACTTCAACACTTTTGCCACCGCAGTTGATGAACAGAGAGGAATCTGAATATATTTGAATGAAATATTCAGTACTTTTAGATATTTCAACTAAGTCCTCAGCGCAAGGACGGCTACTCAATCTGCTGTACAAAAGTAAACTTACCGCGTGGTTTGCCTGTGCAAGGAAGATTCTTTCTTAAGCATGGTTGTAATCTGGTAAGAACATATAACCACATACCATTTTAGAGTTTATTTTCTTCCATTGATATTTGATAACAGAAAATGTTCTGTGTAGGATCTTACGAATTGTCATTTGAAGACGAAAAGCTTGACACCATATTTCTGCAATTACAACATACAAGCCACGTGAGAACCATGTAAAATAAATTTAATTCTATGTGAGGATCTTTGAAATGCACATACACATTTGCTTGCTGACACTCAGATGGAGGGTTACCCGTGAAGTTATTATACGATATATCCCTGCTCAACATTGATCAACTGTCATCGAAGAAGAATTCAAACAAGATGAAAGAGAAATTTAAACACTAATGCAGGAACATGTGAGTGCAAATAATCTGTCAATGGAGAAGTACTATGTTGTACAGTGCGCACATGTTTTTTTTATTGCTTGCCCTGTTTTTCAACATCCAAGCAGGCAAATCTCCCGTCAGCTCATTGCCAGTCAGGTACCTAATAATTTACACGAATTGAAATGAGGTTCCATTGGAAAATTAAAGGTGAAACACAATGCAGGATACAAAGCTATTTGTACACAACATCAAGAGAAGTTGGAAATTGAAATAACAGTATTACAGAGCGAATATCTCACAAATATTGCAGTGCTGCCAGTCCTCCAAAATTTACTGGAATTTGACCGGTCAACTTGTTGAAGCTTATATCTCTGAAAATAGTGACCATAATGATTAAGAATGACCAAGGATTAATGTGACCATGTGCATTGCTATGAACAATAATAATGTATAGTGCACACTGTAATACCCTGCAATGGCAAATGTGAACTGGACAATAGACAATGGATGCACATCAGAATTACTGATCATAAAAGTACACTCACAGTAAAAGAGAAAGAAATAAGTTTTTAGTAATTTGGGCAGACATAGCAACATTAAGAGTACCAAAGCTTTCTCCATGACTCTACCCATGTTTTACCTAACGACAACTATCCTTCCATCTGCAAAGCTAGTACATGCACCCCATTTTTTCATTATAATCTTATTGATAGCGAACATTGCAAATAAAAAATTAAATGAAAAGAAACTTTACACTGAAAATGATTAGTCAAAGCAGATTACTTACAAGACTTTAAGATACTGCATTAGTCCAAGGTAAGGAGGTATTTCACCATAGATGGAGCAATTTCTTAGGACCCTTTAACATAAAGGGAACAGATAAGAAGTTATTCTAGTGGAAAGGATTCATGGTAACATGCCAAAAATCTCAGAAACATGGACTCACAATTCTGTAAGGTGCAGCGCATTTTGTAAGGGAAGAAATTTCATGCTTGGTCCACTCAAATCTGTCACCCTCCTGATGATGCAAAACCTTTGGTTAACCACATTGTTATTTAAATACAAGACTCCCAATACAACATAAAGCATAAGTAGCAACAGAATAATGCAGCATGTGGAACGTTCATACAGTTCTGTCAAGTTCTTTAGCAGGGAAATTTCTTGAGGAATAGGTCCACTCATCAAGGTACCCTGCATGTCTCTGCGAAATGGAGAGATTAATATGGAAATGAGAATAAATGATGAAAAATCTTAGATTAACTTCAATGGAAGGTCATGAATGTTTTATATCAGAGAGGAACTGACATTCTGTTCACGCGCTGCCAGTTCTTAATGAAGCTGGGTATTTTCCCTGAGATACTGGTCCCATCAATACGACTGCAGTTAAATGTTAGAACTTCCTTGGGAAGCAAGAGCTTTATAACTGTACATGAATACGAATGGGACATACAAGTCTGTCATATTTGTTAGCCTGGAAAAGGTTGGGGGCAACTCTCCTGTGATGTTATTTGCAGAAATGAAACTGTAAGAGAGAAACGAGTTTTGATTCAAGAAACTCTGTACAAAGAATAATATTAAAGAAACAATAAATTTTATTTGAAGATGCACTCATGACATTTTGATTCAATAAAATTTAACAGCATGTCAACTATAATGGAGCATTTTACACATCAATGATGATTTGATGCTACGAACATATGGCTACCTGACCAAACTCATGCCATGCCAAGATTCAAAGTCGCTGAAGATTTATTAAAAAGGGTAAAAAAAACTGCCATTCACTTCTAGTCATCTTTGGGTTTATAGTTATCAAAGATAAACAGCAATGTGACAATAAACTTCCTCAGATAAAATTTACAGGTGGATTAGAATTTACATAATAAGGAATTAATACAAGAATGTTGAGTGGAAACAAGGGCTTACAATCTCTCCAAGCTGATGATGTTACCCAGCTCTGGTGGTATAGGGCCTTCAATCTGATTGCCTTCTAGAACACTGGGAATTTGTTATTTAGTTATCATCGTTAGATCTTTGTATCTTTCAGTATCACCTCCAAAATGTTACAAGGTACTTGCGATTGCAGTGCAGATACAACTCACATAGATTTCAACATGGGCATGAGTCCAAGCTCCTTAGGTAGTGTTCCAGATATGCGATTTCCCTGGAGAGATCTGTAGTTGTACTAGAATGTTAATAAAAGATGCACGTATACATGCATACTTGTGACAAAATGATGGGAACAGCACAAGACATACAGATTAAAAACAGGTAGGCTTGCCCAGGATGCTGGAATTGGTCCTTGAATGAAGTTGCGTGGCAAGTCACTGCAAGGAGCACAAACCAGTTTTTCCAGATGTCCGGTGGAATATACTGAAACCCAAGTGACTTGATAGACTTACATATGTCGCAAATAAGGAAGGTTCAGAACTTGTTCAGGTAGAACTCCACTGAGGTTCTGACGCATAAGCTGCCTATCACGTATGTAAAAGGTATGATGCGATAACATTTAAGTAGAAAATGAGTACAGTGGAACATTTTTAAAGGATTCAGGATAAGAACCATTCCAGACCAAAGATTAGTATAGCAATGAAGCGTGCCTTAGATGTCTTACAAGCTGACAACGTGGCACTCCGTGTGGTTCTTGAATGAACAATCACATGTCACATTGCTGACAAGAAATTTGGATGGGGAATTGACCCAATTTCCTGACGCGCTGCATGGATCCACACTGAAGTCCCAGTCCGTCTTGTTAAGCTTGCTTGCTATACCTTTGAGCGCTTCAACTGAAAAGGCAAAGGCAATTCAAATTTTATCCACTGCCAATTCCTGTAACAATTTGCTGGAAATTTGCTCCCCCAGAAATAAGAAAAATTACAAATAAATGGTAGCATAGTTTTTTGTTGTTTTCTGAAAGATCTGTTACCTGCTTTTGTATCAAGAAGCAGAATTACAATTGTGTGCCAGTGGCACATAAAGAAGTTATTTGTAAGACATTGGGGAACAAACCAACGGGCTAACAATGTTAAATGGTACCAGAGTAACAAGGGAAACATGACGCATCCCCGGATCAAGAACATTGCAAGCAGTCACAATTAGTTCATTCCACAGAACTTCTATGAAACATTCCAAGAAACAAATAATTTAGGACTGCAGAGGAAAGGGAGAGGCGCAACTTTTTTTTTCATTTTCTCTGATATATTTGGTGCTATACTTGTTCTTTACCATCAGTAGGTCTCAGCATTCTAGCGGTAGCAGAAAGGCCATGGAATTGCCCGAGTGTAAATGAGCAAGCCTGAGCGCCTGCTCCTTCATCAACAGCTGAGGCTGTTCCCGATCATGCAATGGATAGATGCAGTGCTTGTTGTGACCACTGTACTTAGAAGGCCATGCCTCTTCACAACAACTCAACCCACCACCTTCAGTCCATTAGTCCCTTAGCTCTGCCAGCGCCTGAATCTCTCACAAGTCGGCAACAGCCATGGCCCATGGTCGAGCAGCACATGCCGACAAGCCTAGGCTGTGCATCATACCATAGGTACCGGTGCTCACAGCAATCATTTAGCACCCTTTACCGACATAATCAACAATCCTGCAAGACCAGCACACCGACGCAAGCGGCCTGGATGAACTCTCTGCAGTCAACCATTTCGTCAAACACTTGGCGTGCGGCACCCATTGGATCAGATCAAGGTGACAGCGAGGCAACCTACCTGCCCACAGCCCTGGCCCCCTGAACATGGCCCCTGGTGCGCAAGTCCGGATCTTGGAGACGAACGCGCAGGTCAAAGGTCAAAATTGGTTTAGTTGATTGGCTCGCTGCCTCGCCAGGCAAATGGAGAAACCTGCCTAATCTCGACATGGGCAGTGGATTTAGAGGTGCTACTATTTGTGATTATACCCCTAACAAGTAACAACAAGCACGGTGGATATATTTTTTTTCAGCGGTGCTGGAGAGAACTAGCAAATTCACAGAGGGACCTTGCATCACGCAAAATTGAATTTTGCTCTTGCCAAGTGTGCGTGAAATTTGGGTTGATTCTGTGTCAGAAAAGCAAACTGTTGGCATCAGTTTGTTGATGATACGTTTTTGTCTCAAGTGGCTAAGGGAAATCATCAAAGAAACCTTTAGTGCTGGCCTCCCAGAATCGAATCAGTGCTCGATTAAGAATAGTTAGCTCAACTGAAATTGACGCAAAGTATTGAAAATACTAAATTTTCGTACGGAGTAAGTAGAAACGTAACTAAGCGGCGAACAACAGAACAAGAGAACAGAGCTCAAGGGGAGAAACATCTCAGACTCAAGAGTCAAGAGTGAGTACTGCGCATGAGCGGTAGAGTGGTAGTAGAAGTAGTGTCCCCTCACCTTCTTGCTGCGGCAGCCGCGTCGTCTGCGCCCAGCACCGCCCGCCGCCATTGCTGCAGCCGAGGCCCAGGAGGAGGAAGAGGAGGAGGAGGAGGAGACGGAGACGAGCCACAACGCCGCGGCGGCAGCCGCCTCCCATCAGCGTCAGCGCGCCTCCGCTTCAATTCTTTCCCTCTCGCTAGCTTATTAGTTGCTGCGGCTGCAACGGCAGGTGAGCTCAATCGCTTGCGACCATGGAGTGTGAGGTATTGTCTGCGTGCGTTCTTGCCTGGTTTACACACACCGCCCACGGAGGCAGCCGCCGCCTCGGGATTTTGACCTCGGGATCATTTGGTGAGCCGTGGATGGAGGCACGCCACGCATGCACGCGAAATTGAGACACCGCCGGTGAGCCGACCAGCCAAAACCTGCCCCTGCCCTCGCCGACACCTGCGAGGTAATGGAAGAGTTGTAGTAGACTGTTCAAAGAGTGTCCAACTAATAATATGGTAAAAACTCATTGCCAAATTTCATTTTGTTTTGTTGGATAATCCCATGCAGTCAGTGCCGGAACATGAAGTCAAATCAAGGTGGGCCAGTTGAGGTAGAACTGTAGATTGTACACGGTGGTGCCACGTAAATAATCAAAGTGACAAACACTGACGCAACATGGCCACCCCAACCCCAACAAATGAAAAAAATAGCACCCCTTGAATATTATGTATGTTTTGAACAATGCCACAATGATCTATCTATGTTTATTTTCCTCTCGACTAGCAATGAAAGTGCATATTTGCAAGATATTGTGTATGTGCAATATGCTGAGAGGTCCATATTATGGGTATTTTCTTAAAAACTTTCGGTGCATTAGCTTTACCCCATGCACCTACAGTAGATCCACATATGAAATCAGACCAAATCCTTGCAGGATACCAAGGTAAAACCTAAAAATGATATTTTTTTTATTCTTTTTACAAAAAGACATGTGGATGGCAAGATTTCTTTATATACTGAGAGAGAAATCGGAAACGAAGGTCATAATAGATTTTGATTATTGATGATTTCAATACTCGAAGAATTGTGCAGTAAAATTTAAATGATCAAGTAAGATATATTGACCACTTTTACAATCTATTCGCTTTTGTGTATTGTTATAATCATGGCAAGGTAATGTACGCTTGCGTGAAAAATAGAAAATTAGAGCAAATTATCAAATTTTTGAACCAACAAATATTTGTCTGGCTCCCTTATTTTCTCTCCAATTTTGCCATTGATCACATGTTTATTCTATTAAAATTATCCTAATCGATGTTTTAAAATAGCTGGCTAACACACTTAGCGGCGGCCTACTCCAGAAGATAAAAAAAGTTATAGCAAAAGCTATTTGATTTAGCGGTTTTATACGAAATATAAAAACTTTCAATTAATTATGAACATAAACATGAATCTAAGAGAAAAAAGATGCACAGATAAACTAAAATATATCTGCGGCCTATATAAGAAACATGTTTTCATATCTATTACCTCTAGTGCCTCTGGTGCGAAGAAAACGAATCAGCATCGGCCCGTATACCGGAAAATAGAATTAGTAGTTTTACTAAAATGATTTCCGGTTAAGCCAACTAGTGGTACTTAAGCAATGTTTAGAGCCACTAAAATGCCATTAGCGGCCATAGCGAGGATTTGGAAGAAAATAAAAGGAAATATTGATTTTTATTTCCACTTATTTAGTTTGTTTTCTTAATGAAATTAAAATTATTAACTAACAAAGCAAACACAAATAAAGAGACAACTTTGCTGATTGACCTAGATTTAGTTGCGTAGAAGATGTCTTCATGGTATTATTCAGTTCCATGGACATATCGATTTATCGCATGATGTACTCTAGATTATTATTGATGTAATAAAGAAGTATTAAATTGTTATTTGAATGTGTGGAATGTGATATTTTCTGAGTCGAGGACACATGTCAGCTGAATTATCATGTTTTACTAATAAATATGCCCGCGCCATACTCGCTTGCTACATTTATTATGGGGGTTATTTTAGATTATTTGGTTGGTGGGTACGTGGGTGGGTAAAGAAATTATATGGTGAGAAAAGTATACCAAAACGACAGAAACTCTCTAGAAACATCGTTGTTTTCTTGTTTGTAAAAACTTTCACGTCTTTTTCACCCTTAGACCTAACATGTGAGTCATCTATAAAGGGTGGATAGGAATTATTTATGTGAGAAGTGTTTTTTAAAGAACGGAATTCAGGTTTTAATTGTCCGTTTCCTCCTCTTCTTTCAAGATTCTCCATATATGCAAGGAGATACTTTAATTTTATGACAATAAGAAATTAACTCCCACTTATCACAAATAAAATTGGATTTAATTTTAGTCCTAAGTTAAATATTTTAAAAATTCACTAGCAATATCTATATTATCATAAGGTTAAAATAGTCATTTATAAATAGTCTAGTAATGTCAATCTTGTGTTGTCACTCAATATAAATTATAAACTTTTGAAAATTGATGGCCAATTTTAAAAATTAATTTATGACAATCTTGATGAACTTATATGAGTAAATTGCATTCATCATACGACAACTTGGCAGGTCGGTGTAAATTGGTCCAATAACTTGTAAAATGCTCAAGTTGGTATAATAACTTGACAGGTGGGTGCAAATTAGTCCAATAAATTATAAAATATTCAAGTTGGTACAATAACTTGACAAGTGTGTAAATTGGTCTAATAACTTATAAAATGCTCAATTTAGTGCAATCAATTGCCAAATCAGTACATCTATAGTCGGAACTTTAGAATGGCAATGTATTACGCAGAGTAGATGGAGCTATGAATAATTCTTATTTTTTGTCTATTAGGTGTACATAACATATTTGTTCATTAGTCCAAATTGAACAAATTCTAGGATAAAGCCATTAGCATTATCGAAAAACTGAAGTCCATAGGACGGACTTTGGAACCTTATGTTTGTTCTGTCCACTAACGCACTTGATCCTACGTAAATGAAGTCCAAAAGAAAAGATGTGAATAAAATGAAAACCAAACAATAAAACAAATATAGTCTTTGAAAAAGACAAGTAAGAAGAAAAATAGCCTTGGTTGGTGTGCGGTTCTTATGTACTCCCTCTGTCCCATAATATAGCTACGTTTAGCTTTATGCAAAGTCAAACTTTCTAAACTTTGATCGATAATATCTATAAAAATAAATTACTTTAAATAAAAAAATTATATATTATAATAGTTCGTTTCACAATAAATCTATTGATATACTTTTTATGTTATTAGTCTTTATAATTAGTTTGCTATTTACAGTTAAAATTAAAACTGTTTGACTTTAAAACAGTCTAAACGTTGTTATATTTTAGGACGGAGGGAGTAGTATACAGTAGACTACTCATAAGTTTTTCCTCGTACCCAAGACATGCAGCACGCCAGACATGTGTTGATGTGCGGTTTTAGGCCTTGTTTAGTTCCAGAATTCCCGCACCTAAATTTACTATGCAAAAAGAAGATTCCCATCACATCAAAATATTATAGCATGCATGGAGTACTAAATATAGATAAAATCAAAAACTAATTACATAGTTTTATTGTACTCTGCGAGACGAACATTTTGAGCCTAATTAATAAATTTTTGGACAATTTTTCACACGTACAAACGAAACGCTACAGTGCGCATTTATGGGACGTGTCAGAGGGCCAGACCGGATTCGGGGGCACCGAATCTGCATCTAAACGCGGCCTTAATTCCAGACGGTTTGGGGAACCTGTCACCACCGCTGCGGCTGCCACCCCATTAACACGCTTGTTCAGGCGGCAGCCTGCCAGCATTCAGGGCACCGCCCGGTGCGGTTTGTGCTTGTGACATTGCCCTGACCATGGCCATCTCTAGACTTGTGGAAAAACACAACCCCAGCACACAACACAATAAGGATGCGCAGCACTGCCAACTTGCTTTGCTCACTGAGTTCATAGTTGATCCAACGCGTCTTGGCCCAGCTCCCTTTTGTATTAGTCTTGTCGTCGTTATTGCCTTATTGGAGTGCTAGTCGCTCAAGGCGTCACGGTGCAACAACTGACCGAAAAAGCAGCCATGGCTAGTCAATGGTTAAAACTTGCATGGAGATGGAGCATTACGGAATTAGGTAAAGGACCATTAGTCTAGCGTACTGTGGCGATGGCAGTTGATTCTAGTTACAGCAATGACATCTACTGGTTATCGTAAGAACACATCAATATCGGTCGAAAATATAGTAACAACGGATCGAATCGGCCCTCTTCAACTCCTGTGTGCATATCGTGGGGGCTTGACTTGATATGGGGACGTGTGTTTCCTTCTTTCATAAAGCAGGTTGGCCGTCATTCAACAAGCTTGGCAACACAGAAGAATGTCGACGACCCTACCGTAATGCGCCACTGATGCCAATCACGGCTAAACAATTCAATTAATGCATTGGCTTTCATTGAGCACATGTTGAAATAATGGAGCTCATATGTAATACCTTTTCCATTCTGAAATGGCAAAGAAAAAAAATCAAATTTTATATGCTTTGATCAACATTTACTTAAATCATATTTATATTTAGTGTACAAATTTATATCAATATATTCATTCTTAAAGTGATTTTGAGATGGTATTAAGTCTTTAGCAATCGATATTATATTGCAAGAAAAATTAAGAATCAAAATCTATTTTAGAAGACCTTTTCTCATTTAAATATGTCTGTCATTTCTAAACGAAGAGAGTACTCGAAAACAAAACCATACTTCTACAACATTAGAACTAATAATGGGCTATCTGCCCCACCCGAGTAGTCAGGCAGAGTCAGGCTTTGGCCCATAAATTTTGCTCGAGATCCAAGAGGATCCAAAAATTCCTAGGGCTCCTACATGAAGATTTCAATCTTATTTATAGAGCTCGAGTCAAGACTAACACAAATTTAAATTGAAGGCGCGTGTGTGACTTCAGAACCACACTAAACCGGTGCAAAATAAAGGAAATGCACTTATAGAACAAGAAATTTATAGAATAGGGAAAATGCTAGCTTGTGACCGAACACGATCAAACTGAATTCACATAGTCAAAGTGCCTTCATCAAACAAGATCAATACATAACAATTTTATGTATGTAGAAATCTCGCCCAATGATTCCACACCTCAAGAACGCCGGCGCTTTTGGTAAAATTGGACAATTTCCAAGGCCTTCGACTCAGTATATTGGGCTTGGGATTACCTACTTGACCTACTATGATGCCATTGTTTTCCCCCGAGATGATGAAGCTGGGTTGCCACCCTACTTAGCTCACCAACCTCAATGATCTTACTGAATGGCGCTTCAGGCGAGGACATCCAACATGTTCAAGGACAACGACACGGAGACCCCCTTTCACAACTCTTGTTCGTCCTCGCAATTGATCCTTTGCAGTAACTACTAGACTCTACGACTGAGAGACACACACTCACAAAACTAAGGGGCAAAAGTGCATGCCTACGCATTTCTCTCTGCGTGGACGACGCAGTGGTCTTTCTCAACCTGACTACGCCTGATGTCTCCAATATCAAGGAGCTACTTGATAAGTTTGGAACCGTCACAGGATTGAACAGAAACATCCAAAAAAGCTCAATAACTCACATTTGATGCGACATGATTAACTTGGATGAAATCCTTGCACATTTCCTAGCGGCCATAACTTCCTTCCCAATCAAATATTTGGAACTCTCTGTCCCTTGGCAGACTAAAAAAAGTTGACTTCTCGAGGACAATATTGCTCAAGGATGATGATAACTGTGAACTATGTGGTCACGAGGCTGGAGTCCATCGTCCATTTGCTCTACAGCTGCGTCTTCAGGCATGAGGCCCTCGTGCCGGTGGCACTCGTTCCCTAAATCATCGATATTGCCAAGTGTTGGAACCTTAGCTAGGTTTTGGGTCCTATTGTCTCCGTCCTAGAGAAAATACAACTCTGGTATCCCGAGGAGTTAAACAATTTCAAGTCTGACTATATTTATATAAAACTTACTAACATTTATGATACGCAATAAGTATAATTTAATTATAAAATATATTTTGTACTAAATCTATTTAGAGACATAAATGTTAGTGTTATTTTGTATACGTTTGGTCAAAGATATTTTTTTACTCCTCAAGAGGTGAGAGTTATTTTTTTTTGGGGGGTGGGGGGGGGGGGGGACGGGGAGGAGCCTCTTAGGTCCCCAGCTTTTTGGTCGTCGAGCTCGCGTGCTCGAGTTGTAAAATCACACCTTGTTTACTGTGAGGTCGTCAGTCTATAAATCTTTTCTTCCTCTCTCAAAGCCTTCTCCAATGGTATGAGGTAGCTGCTAGCTCTAAGAAGAGAAGGAGAGAGAAGAAACATGGTCAATAAAAATTTGCACAGTGGGAGAGAAGACTGGGAGAATGTGCGAAACTATCTCTTCTTACCACGCTAGCTTTTCACTTTTGCTGCTATTTATAGAGTAAAATGTTAAATTAGCTAGCTTAGAGCAAGTATAATAAGGTGATGTAAGCGGGCTGAGAGAGTTGTCATATCATATTAGTGCTCAGGTGGATATCATATTAGTGCTCAGGTGGAGGAGAGAAGGGATGAGAGAGAAGAAAAGCAGGGAGAGACCATGTATTAATGATATAGCTGATAGTAATATCAAACTATTATATGAGTGGTCTGTTTGATGGCTATAAGTGATATGACATACATACAACCAGCACCTGGCTAAATTACTAGTCTTGTTCTTAGAGCTGTCGATGTTCACTTTTTGTATACACATATCTCACTTTTTGTATACACATATTTTTTTTCTAGATGCCCCATGTAAAAAAATACAAAATTTCTATATATCATCAACTTGGAGCTGTCGATGTTAACCAAAGTGAAGTAGGCACATACCCCTTGTTGAGTTGTTGAGTACCTGTGACGTTCAAAGACAAGGCTCAAAGATTATTATTACGAGATGAGACCAGAAAGGGATGGCTGATGTGAGACGAGACAATTAGGGCCCTGGCAGCCACGTAGCCGGCTGCCGTTGATGCAGCCATCGCCATGCTGCGCAAGTCTTTCTCGCCGAGAAAGCGATGGGAAAGAGAGGCGACGAGAGCACCAGCGGTCGGGCGCGAGGTATTGCGCTGCGCCCCCGGCCAAGCGGCCCGAGCTACCCGGCCCACCGGGCCTAGAGCACTCACTCCCTTTGTCTCTCTTCGGCTCTTCATGACAGCCATATCTTTGATTTCGCGTCTACTTGGTCATCCCTCCGGCCGCAAATTAAATCCTTGTTTTAGTTACTAAAAGTGGTTGATTAATTACGGTGTATCTCTGGAGATGACGTGACACGACACCACGAATGTGGAAAGCCCAAGTGCGGCTGCTTTTAATTTTGTTTGTGTTGACGAAAGTGATACTGTTGTTGTCGTGCATAAACGTTACGTGGAGGACAAGCATGTGCTCTCCTTTCCCCCAGTTTAGTATACTACTACTAACCCATCAGCTAGAATAGCAAAAAAAAAGGTGTATACAAAGTAGAATCTTAAACATAGCAAATAAAAGTAATGATGGTTAGAGTCAAAACAAACATTATTAGCGTTAGGCGGCTTGGAGAAGTAGGTATTGTAGTGACGATGAAGAATCGATAATAATAAAGTAGTAAAGCCTATTTTTTCTATAAAGTTAAATAATCCCACAATCAAGACATAATGCACATTTTGATATTTTATATTAGCGGTGTAATTATATGGTCATTGTTGCCTCATGCAGTGTCCAGGTTCATCCCCCTACTCCTCTGGTCGCCTATATAAGAGGGCTCCCTCCCATAGCCAGAATACACAAGCACTCTCCCTCTCTGGATCCCTCTCTGGTACTCCTTTCAGGAGACCTCTCTCTTCTCCATGTTTTTGCTGCTCTCTTGCATTCCCAACGCAAGCCTTGCGCGCACTCTGCTTGCGTGAGCAGTTGCCTCCGAACCTCCCTGTCCAGTGATCCTGCTTGGGATAGGCGGGCGATAAGGTTTTTGGGGAGCGTACAAGTACGCGCCTGCTCGCTGCTGTGAACGACTACTTCCTGGTGGCCCTCTTCCTCACGTGAACGACTACTTCCTGGTGGCCCTCTTCCTCACGTGAACGACTACGTCCCGGTGACCGTTCGAGGGACTCCACTGCATCGACTCGCCACTGCACCAAATTAGATCGACTACTTCGAGCAAGGCCAGTCGATGATGGTTAACACTATTCCTCCAGCTGGTGACGGCGCATCCGGTGCCTCCGGTACTGGCCCCGCCTCTGGGTACACCCTGAACATCCTTTTGTTCTTGTTTCGGTTTCTCATGTTGTTCATGTTATTTAGGAGAATTCACTTGAACACTGGCACATGTTATGTTACCAATGGATCACTCACTGCTGTCATGAATTTGTTGCTAATTTATGGAATTAAAATATACCGAATGATGCCTAAATTTCTAACAATCCAAAAACCTTATGTTAATAATAGGCTTTCGGTAGCTGGTTTTGCCGCATCAATCAAACCAAATGTTTTCGATGGGTCTAATTACAAACGTTGGCGCGAGAGGGTCACGCTGTGGTTGACAGCAATGAACATCATGCATGTCATACAGGGGAAGCCCGAACAGTTCACTCCAGAGGAGGAGCGGGCTTTCGTGGCGGCCGCTAACCTGTTTAGAGGTGCCATCATGAGCGTTCTCGCTGAAAGCCTTGTGGACACGTACCTCTTGCTGCCGAGTGGCAAAGATGTTTGGGATGCGCTTAAGGCTAAGTTTGGGGTCTCTGATGCTGGTGGCGAGCTGTATGTCATGGAACAGCTCTTTGACTACAAGATGGATGAAGACCGTCCTGTGGTAGAGCAGGCCCATGAGATCCAGGCGCTGGCTAGAGATCTTGAGAACTATAGCAAGGATGCTCCATGTCGGTTGCCTGTCAAGTTTGTGGCTAGAGGTATTATCTCCAAGTTGCCACCTTCTTGGAAGGATTTTGCGACCTCTCACCGGCACTCTTGATGTGGAAGAGAAGGCGAGGGCAAAAGACCAACGTGGTAAAGGAATTGCTGGATCTTCTAGTGCCAACTTGGTGCAAAAGAAGAACTTCAATGCATCCAACAAAAAGAAGAACAAGCCGTAACAGAACCAGACAAAGACTAATCAAACGGCTCAGTTCAAGAAGAAGAAGAAACCGCCAACGGGGCATTGTTATTGTTGTGGTAGCCCAGACCACTTTGCTGCAAAGTGCCCGCACCGCAAGGACAAGAACAATGGCGGCAATGGTGGCAGTGCCAACATGGTTGTCAGTGAGACTGGTGGAACGTCGGGGTACGGTAATCTTTTACCTACAATTCTTTCAGTATGTCATTCACCCGATTGGTGGATTGACACTGGTGCTAATATTCATGTTTGTGTTGACATTTCCTTGTTTGCTTCTTATCAGGCAGGCGGGTCTTCCTCCGTGTTGATGGGGAACGGATCACATGCGCGTGTTCTTGGTGCTGGTTCGGTCGATCTGAAGCTTACTTCGGGAAAGACCGTTAGACTGAAGAACGTGCAGCATGTCCCCACCATCAAAAAGAACTTAGTCAGCGTGTATCTTCTGTGCAGAGACGGCTTTAAATTAGTCTTTGAATCCAATAAATGTGTAATCTCTAAATTTGGAAGTTTTATTGGAAAAGGTTATGATAGCGGAGGCTTGTTCCGCTTTTCTTTGTCAGATAATTGTAATAAAGTTGTGAACCATGCTGCAAACGTTAATACTGAATCTAATGTTTGGCATTCGCGACTCTGTCATGTTAATTTTGGTTGTATGATGCGTCTTGCAAACCTGAGTTTAATTCCGAGATTCACCTTAGTCAAAAATTCTAAGTGTCATGTGTGTGTTGAATCAAAACAACCTCGCAAGCCTCATTTCGCGGCTGAGGCGAGGAACTTGGCACCTCTAGACTTAATTCATTCCTATCTGTGCGAGATGAATGGTGTGTTGACAAAAGGTGGTAAAAAGCACTTCATGACTTTAATAGATGATTCTACTAGATTTTGCTACATTTATTTGTTGAAGTCTAAAGATGAAGCATTACAGTATTTTAAAATCTATAAAGCTGAGGTAGAAAATCAACTTGAGAGAAAGATCAAAAGAGTTAGGTTTGATCGCGGTGGAGAGTATTTTTCTAATGTATTCACTGCGTTCTGTGAGGAACATGGAATAATTCACCTCCCTACTCATCTCATTCAAATGGGGTAGCCGAAAGAAAAAACCGCACTCTGACTGACTTGGTTAATGTCATGTTGGATATAGCGGGACTTTCCAAGGAATGGTGGGGTGAGGCTATATTGACTGCATGTCATGTCCTGAATCGTGTTCCTATGAAGAACAAAGAGATAACACCATTCGAGGAATGGGAAAATAAAAAGCTAACCCTTTCATACTTACGGACTTGGGGATGTTTGGCCAAAGTGAATGTGCCCATAACCAAGAAACGTAAATTGAGACCTAAGACTGTTGATTGTGTCTTTCTTGGTTATGCTTTCCACAATGTAGGTTATAGATTTTTAATAGTAAAATCTGGAGTACCTGACATGCATGTTGGTACAATTATGGAGTCCAGAGACGCTACATTTTTTGAGGACATTTTTCCTATGAAAGAGGAAGCTAGCACGTCTAGTCATGAACTGTCTATTAATAAAGAACCTAGAGAACCTGTTGTTTCGATAGAACACAATAAACACACACATGTGGAAAATCCTGAGGAGGATGACAGTGAAGCTCTCAGAAGGAGCGAGAGACAGAGGACTGCAAAGTCCTTTGGTGATGATTTCATTGTGTACCTCGTGGATGACACCCCTAGAACCATTGAAGAGGCATATACCTCTCCAGACGCTGACTATTGGAAGGAAGCAGTTCGGAGTGAGATGGATCATTCACTGCTGTCATGAATTTGTTGCTAATTTTTAGAATTAAAATATACCCCTAAATTTCTAACATATATACGTGGGCGCATCCAGCGATTGACCGCTTGCAGGATCGGAGATGTTCACGGTGTAACTTGGAACAATGGCACTCAGCCACTCATGGTTAAAATATGCCATTATATATCCTTGAAGTTGTTTTTATCTACCAGAGTATCGTTAGTTGGTCACGATAGTCAGACTGCAGCGGTCAGCAGTACGTTTGGCGCCAGCAAATCTGTGTCACTGTCTTACATGACGGCTAGCTCGATCCAAGCACACACTGATCTCTCCCTGTTCCCAACCTGATCGAGACACCTGCACTGTTTTTCTCATCCTTTATTTTATTAAACCCTCCTTTCTCTTGTCAGGTTCATACCATATGGGTAAATTAATAAGATCACAATGCTAGATCCCGCAAGAGAGATAAACAATGGATGAGAAAGGGTGACAACGTTGATGCTAGCTAGTATAGGGCTCGATCGAGACGACGGATTTGGTCGCCGCTTGGCTTGCCCGCCACACGCGCCACGTACGTCGTACCCTGCCAGCTGGGACCGCTGGTGTCGTCGCTACGCACTCCGGCCCGGGGGGCGCACGCACACACGTCGTTCTCGGCGACGGCGACAGGCGGCGAGCTAGAAAGAATTACATATAATACAGGGACCAATCGGCGAGCTCAAGGTGTTGGGCGTTGCCCGGGCACGGCCAGATGACGCGGAGCTCGCTGCGAGCCACGGCAATGCAGATGCAGCTGCCCTTTTTCTCCTGGGCTAAGAGATAAGTGTGCTGCTACGTACTAGCTTGTGAGCCGCAAGTTAAACAGTTGTTTAAGCTGCTAAAGACGGGGGTATGGAAATGGATGGCATGGCTCACGTTGGAATGACGCCACGCGTCCAGAAACCGTAAAGCCTGCCCATCAAATGTACTCCCTCCGTCCCGTAAAAAATGCAATCCTCACTTTCCGAGAAGTCAAATCATTTCAACTTTGACCAAGTTTATACAAAATAGTACTAATATTTATGTCTTCAAATCGATTTAGTATAAAAATATAATCTGTGATTAATCTAATGATACTTATTTTGTATCATAAATGTTAGTAACTTTTTATATAAATTCAGTCAAACTTGAAATGGTTTGACTTATCAAAAAGTGAGGATTGTATTCTCTACGAGACGGAGGGAGGAGGGAGTAGGTGACGACAAAAGAGATACTGCTGCATGCCGTCCACAGACGTGCGAACGAACCATGCCGGCCTCCTCTCACGTACACCTCTAAAATCGTGGGGACTGGATTTGTATATATACCCCTATACATACGCGGCCACCAGGCGACCGCCCGGCAGCGAGCACGGTCGGGTACGGCTGGGATAAGATATAGGGGCAAATCGGAAACCCTACTGATATCATCGGCGCCGCCGCGTGGTGGATATGATTTGATGGCCGGTGGCCGGGCTGTTGCATGCCGTGCGTGCTCCGCCGGGCTGCCTGAGAACAAGCATCCAATCTAAGTTTGAAGTCATCGTTAACGTCTCGTTGTCGACGAAAACACTACTTACAACTTAACATATACGGACTAAAGAAAGGAACCAGCAGGCTGAATGGGTGACGATCCACGGCGGAAACGACATTGCCGTAGTAGTATACGATAGGCCGCCGCGCGTGCCCCTGGTTGATGCAGACAAAGCGCACCGCGCCGAGGCACGTCGCTCTCGGCTCGGAAAGCGACACACAGGCCCAGCCGGTTGCCACAAATAGTAAAACAGCGATGGCACCAGTCGGCGACCTCAAGGTGTCGCCCGTCTGCTCGCGCACGGTGGCAACATGAGCAGGCCTTGTTTAGATGGGAATTGGGGGTAGGCATTTGGGGCTAGGGTCACTTCATAATTATTGCGTCACTGTATCATTTCGTTTGTATGTGTAAAAAATTATTCAAAAATTGATTAATTAGGCTCAAAATGTTCGTCTCGCAGAGTACAATAAAATTGTGCAGTTAGTTTTTAATTTCATCTATATTTAATACTTCATGCATGGACCGACATTTTAATGTGATGTGAATCTTCATTTTACGTAGTGAACTTTAGAGTTGTTTTTTAGGAACTAAACAAGGGCTAAAGCTAACCAGTAACCACCATCACCCTCTCTGCCCGTATGAATATGATATGATGAGGTCTCGCTTTCTTCTTCTGGACGACTACACATTTTTTTTAATCCTGGAGACTTGGACCTTGTGGCCTAACATACGCGCATGAGATCCTCTCGGCAGGTACGCATACTGGATTTTCTGCCGCTCGAATTGTTTATCTATCCTTCGGCATCATATCATACGTCAGCCCGTATCGGTAGTTGCTCGAAATGGTTTGGGTATCAGCCGAGATGACGCGATACATACGGCTCCACGGGACTAAAATTATACAGTACATTATTGGTAGGTGAACATTTTAATCAGCGCCAAAGTGTAGGCGTTGCTGCTTTGTTTTGACAAAAGAGGGTTAGAAGAATAATTAAAGATGAGACAGTGACCGCTGTGAACCCTGGATTATTCCCGTCGAGATATGATCGGTCTCCCTTTTCTTTTCTACTGCTAGCTACAGTAGAGAGCACGCCGGCGAGATGCAGCCGCAAACGCAACAGCCAGGAATCCCGGATCGACGGGGCACGAGGGCGCTGCATGCTGCAGGAGGCAGCACGCGCGCGCACGAGAAATTTCAACGATGAGACGTGTCGCTCGCTCTATATGGGCTCTGCTGCACCTGCAGCTAGCTAGCCCTGCACGGTGTGCAGCTAGCGCAGGGACAGCAGCATGGACTGGAGCAAAGGTAGCGAAGCCGGCCTCTACACGTGTTCTTGCTGTAACGATGCCGGGCACTGTGATGATATGCTGTAACACCGCCACGCCACTCCCCCCGTCCGTCCATCCATCCATCCATTGGTTGGTCGGCGGATGGCACGACGCGACGCGTCAAACCTCCTGCGCATATATGCAGCCTGCCTGCGCGCTGCCACTGCCAGCACGCGCCACGGCGCGGCCGCGCAGGCACGCGTGGCGCGCCCAGGTAGGCTCTCCCCAGCCGCCCAGCTACACGCCGAGGCGTTCACGTGACCTGGAGCTCCGTGCCGGCCGGGACTAGGGGTGGTAAAGGAACAAACGGGCCATGATCCGTTACCACCCCTAGCCGGGACCAGAGCGAGCGGCAGCTGATGACGAGGCCGTTCCATCCTGGGAGTGGGCGACTCCCCGCCGCCTGGGCGCACTGGCCGGCCTCTGAGTGGTCGCGGCGCCGAGGAGGTAGAGCTAGCCGTAGAGGCAGCAGCCAGACTGAGCGGCGCGCGCGGGTGGGGTTCGATCAAAAGGATTTCGTTTCACATGGGCACGTACGGTACGGGTAACGCACGAGGAAACCGCCCTAGAGCGAGCCTCAATTCCCGGTCCCGGCACGCGAAAAGGAGACTAATCTTTTTTCTCTTGTGGTTATGGGCTTGCGGGCGCCCTTTCCCTTTATCTTTCCTTGTTCCCCGCTTTCACGCCACCGCAGCGCGCGCGCGGGGGCGGTCAGGCTCGGCTCGGGTTTTCCGGGGCCTCCAGGGAACTTGTGGCTGCGGGAAGCGCCACGGAAGGCTCCGGGGCCGGGACACGCGTCGCGCCTGACTTGGCAGCTGTCCCTCTCAACCGCCGATGCTGCCCCCACCCCGGCCTCCGTCCTGATCAAGCACCCCACACCCACCAGTATATATATAGCAACCTACTCTAGTTAGATCAGCAAGCATACCCAGCCACACCGTCGGCGGCGAGGCGAGTATATATACATACCTACATACATACAAATCCAAACCACCGTACTCACCCGTAGCGTATATAGCGGCTATGATGGCGACGAGCGGCGGCGGCGCCGGGACGGACGCGGCCGGGGTGGCGCCGTTCGTGGCGAAGACGTACCGGATGGTGGACGACCCGGCGACCGACGGCGTCATCGCGTGGGGCAGGGACAACAACAGCTTCGTCGTCGCCGACCCCTTCGCCTTCTCGCAGACGCTGCTCCCCGCCCACTTCAAGCACTCCAACTTCTCCAGCTTCGTGCGCCAGCTCAACACCTACGTACGTATCTATCAATCAATCATGTCTTGCTTGGAATCGATCTCGATCGTGTGTACGTCTCTCGCTGACGATTGTGTTCGTACGACCTGGCGTTCGATTCTGATTGGATTTTAATTTCTACCTGGTATGCTGCAGGGGTTCCGGAAGGTGGATCCGGGCCGGTGGGAGTTCGCGCACGTGTCGTTCCTGCGCGGGCAGACGCACCTGCTGCGCCAGATCGCCCGCCGGAGCGGCGGCAAGCAGCAGCAGCGCAATAACAAGGACGACGGCTGCGCCGGCGCCGCGGCGGACGAGGACGCGGTGGCCGCGGAGGTGGTCCGGCTGAAGCGGGAGCAGCGGGCGATCGAGGACCAGGTGGCCGCCATGT
Source organism: Echinochloa phyllopogon (assembly GCA_033239725.1). Taxonomy (NCBI): domain Eukaryota; kingdom Viridiplantae; phylum Streptophyta; class Magnoliopsida; order Poales; family Poaceae; genus Echinochloa; species Echinochloa phyllopogon. The sequence goes on along the minus strand of BTCW01000010.1, from coordinate 10,113,591 downwards.
GGCGCCGCGTGCAGGAGACGGAGCGCCGGCCCAAGCAGATGCTCGCGTTCCTCCTCAAGGTCGCCGGCGACCCGCAGGTGCTGCGCCGCCTCGTCAACTCCTCCGGATCTGGGCCAGCAGCCACCACCGCCGGGAGCGGCGTCGGCGCCGGTGTCGGGTTCGCCTCGTCGGGGCCCGAGGACGGCCGGGAGGTCGCGAAGAGGGCGCGCCTGCTCCTGGAAGACAGCGACCCGATCTACGGCGGCGGCGGCGGCGAGGACGTCGGGTTCGGCGGCGAGGGGTACCTGCAGCCCCCGCCGTACGTGTTCCCCGTGAACAGCGGCTACTGATGGCGTCCGATCGAGCGGTGGGTGGCCGCAGTCGTCAGCGTTCGTTTTGTCGTCGTGTGCGTGTCGCCGTCGCCAGCTCAGCTGTGCCCTCCCGAATTGCTGGGGAATACGGCGAACGGTAGCGGAGACCTACCATTACCAAGTGGGGAAGCTCTCCGGCCGGGTGGTGCGATAAGGGAAGTCGCGTTTCGTACGTGCCCCTGACTTGTGGGGGCACCCCGCGTCTGGGTGTACGTGCAGGCATAGGGCGTGCGGGAAATAAGAAGAGGCTGTGAAAGTGTGAAGCCTTGGTCGTTTAGGCAGGCAGGCAGGTAGGTTAATTAGGGATCAGTTGCTTCCAATCCCCCGAGTGATGGGAATACCACACAGCAGTCAGTACTCTCGGTAGTCGCTTCGAGCTCGCTCTTGCTCGAGTGTTTCTTCGCTGCAAATGAGATGTTTGGCAACGTCGTGCGCAATTTTGTCCGGTCACTCACATCTGCGGGCCTGCGGCGGATGGCACAGTTGGGCCGTGCTGGACTCTGAATTTTCTGGGCCGTCGCTGCATGCTGCGGCGTGTTTGTGATGTTGGTGGGACCAAACCATCTTTGGGCCGTTTGTCTATGATACCTTGGCATATTTCGGCCTTTTTCAGCTTTTATTAAAAGATGTCGCGCCGCCGCGTTCGCGCCCGCTGCCTGTGCCGCCCGGACCCCTTGATTTCCCGCGGCGGGACCATCCGAACGGCGTCCGATCGGCCGGTGCTCAAGAGTCGTCGACGGAATCCGGCGCTGAGAGCAGAGCACGCGTCGGGGGCTGCGGCCCGGCACCTGTCCGCCTTCTAGCTTTGCTTGTCAACCTGTTCTTTAGCGACAGCCTACGGTATTTTTTTCTCTCGGCACCGGCCAGTCCGCGGTATTTTTCTCTCAGCATAAATCGGTACCATCCATCAATCAGTATTTTTCTCTTAGCACAAGTCGGTATAAGTCATTCAGCGGTATTTTTTCTCTTAGCACAAGTCGGTATAAGTCATTCAGCGGTATTTTTCTCTCAGCATCCACCGATCAGCCAAACAGATCGACAGTTTTCACTCTCACCTTAGACGAGCTGCCCCGGCTGGGCATATGACGAGTATTAATATGACCCCACCCACCCACCTCCTCTGCAGTTGCCAATTTTGCCTGGCTCGCGCGCGGTACTGGATCAGTGAGTGATCATCTCAGCTCAGCGAAGCTAAGCTTGCTTCCCCCCCTTGCCATATATAGCAAGCGGCCGTGTATTTGTTTCGGGAGATCATCGATTCGTCATCATCGTACGTATCAATGACGGGCGCCGGCGGCGGCATGGCGACGGCGACGGAGACGCTGCCGGGGGTGGCGGCGCCGTTCGTGGCCAAGACGTACCGCATGGTGGACCGACGGCGTCATCGCGTGGGGCAGGGACAACAACAGCTTCGTCGTCGCCGACCCCTTCGCCTTCTCGCAGACGCTGCTCCCCGCCTACTTCAAGCACGCCACTTCTCCAGCTTCGTGCGCCAGCTCAACACATACGTCGATCAGTTACTGACTAGTGACCACTCCAGTAATTCGCCTAGTAGTACTAGAGTAAGCTCAGAACGACAGTCACAATGAACACCAGCTTGATCCGTCAGCGCAGAAGCTCGATAACCATATGGCCATAGCAAACTAAGTTTTGCTTTAAACGAATACCATCGAGATGTGAGGAAAAGGGTGGTCACCAGGTGAACTAGGTGCTGATGGCGGTTACGGGAGAGCTGGGGGACGCTTGACAAGCGAGAATGCTATTATGAGGTTTCAGAAGGGCCGCCGCCGACAGATTGTTGTTCACAGCGGTTGCTCCGAAGATGGGCCGTACCTACTGTATGGGCCTGACATCAAGTTGCGGCATGGCCTGGAGATCTATAGAAACGGACCGTAGGTGGACCACCAACGTTGGTTTCCTTGGCGCTGGGCCTAACCGAAAACCACATCAGATAAATGATTAGATTATTATGGAAGAAGAGTCGACAACAGCGAGAGATGTGCACCTAAATAGCTGGAGGTACGCGGCTGCTGCATGCATGAGTTGGTCGGATGTGATTCCATTTAGACTTCAATTTTTAAATTCATATTTTTCAAACTACAAGTCATTTTTCAAATTCATTTGAACCGTGGTATTAGTTAGAATTTATACAACAAAACAAGTTCTAATTTAAATATATTTTATATTTTTAATAGTTTTTTAAATCAACATTTGCCGTAAAGTAGTTCAACATTTGTAATATACTATTTTAAAATATTGAATTTAGTTTTCTAAGTGTTGAACCAATATTCTTAAAATGTTGAATTAGGTTGACAAAAAATGTTGAATCTGGTATCACATGAAATTGTTGGAGGCTAATAAAAATTGGTGCAATTTTTTTTGAATACATCTACGTGTGCGACTTTGTTTTCAACGGAACCAAAAAAATCTCGTGCGGAATGCGCACGCGCATGGGTATTCATCAATGAAAAAAATAACGCGCTATGAAAAATAGCGTTTTCCTTTTCTGGACGCTTTTGCCGCTATAGCGGCCGCTATAGCCGCGCTATAGCGGCAGCTTCGCGCTATAGCGACAGTTGGCTCCTCACGCTATAGCGGTGCTATAGCGCCGCTATAGCGTGCTATTTGTTTGGAACCAGAAAATATAAAAATAAGTTTGTCTTTACTTCCTCAATCACTATGATGATCTTCTATTCTTCACATATGACATATCAATATATCATAAATCATAATTGCCTTTTGGCCTTTTCAGGAATTAACGAGCAGCTTTGGGCTGGGCCATCATTTTTTAAGAAATTAATGGGCCGCACTGGTTTGTTTGGGCTAGCCACCAATAGCGGCTAAATAGCGGCGCTACGACGCTATTTGCATTTAGCGGTGCTTTAGCGTTAAATAGCGCCAATAGCACGCATAGCGTGAAAAAGAGCAATAGGCGATGGCATTTGCTTCTGGCCGCTATAGCGGCGCTACGCTATAGTGCGAAAATAGCGCGCTATTTTTTTTTCCATGGTATTCATAGGTAGTATTAGTGTGTTTTTGGTCTAATTAGGCCTCTAAGCCATGTTGTTTACCTAGCATACGGAAGCCACATAGGAGGCCCCTGGCCCCCTAGTGTCAAAAAGTGAATGAGCGTTTTCTTTCTTGGAAAAGGTCTTGACAATGTCCCGAGTTTACATTTTTCATCCTAGACTCAAAAATCGTCCGGATAGACTCCCTAGACTTCTAAAACCAGATACTTGACTTCCCTCACCCAAAAGCACTGAAGAATGACTTCATGTTCAATCTTGTCAAACGCCTTTTCAAAATCCAATTTCAGAATTACAATCTCCTTTTTTTGACTTGTGGCAGATGTGGAGGAATTGGAAGGCCCAGGCTAAGCAATTCTGTATTGTTCTGCCCTTGATGAATCCATACTAATTTTGGTGCACCACCTGCAGGATTACTTGTTGAAGTCTATTGGCCAGTAGCTTTGTCAAGAATTTCAGGGAGTGGTTAAGATGAGAGATTGATCTGTAATTACTATAATTAGTCTGATAAGTCTCAAAACAACTTGGAGGACATTGGTGACCCATACACTTGACCTTCTACGTAGTCTAGGTCATCAACACGACAAATTATAATGGATAATGAGAATAGCTACTACCAAAGAAACACGATGATGATAAAAAGATATAAATAGCTCCAAACTAGGCACCAAAATATAGAGCATAATTTTATAAAAGTAAAACTTGTTTCATATTATTTTGAACTCATCTGGCATCTTTTTTTTAAAAAATATAAGAAATTAGTTTCATATTTTTTGAGAAAAATGTATAATTGTAAAGATTTTATAAGATAAAATATTCAAAAAATTATAATATATAAAAAGTAGTAACTAGCAAATAAACATAAAAATAGACCATAAAATAATAAATAACTATAAATTAGGGACCAAAAGATAGAGTACAATTTTTGAAAAATAAGTTTAAACCAAAATTTAGGTTTTTTAATTGTATATATTTTCAATAAAAAAAATTACTTTTTTACAAAGTTCGTTTGTACAAAGATCTAAATATTTAATGATTAGATACTAAGAGTTACATCACCTGAACACGAGCCCTAGTTTTATCTTTGATCCAAGTCAGTAGGGGAAGCCCCTACCTATTTTTTATATTTTTTATTTTAAACCCAGTTAATTCGGTCTCATAGGGAGTTGAACATGGGTCTGCTGGGTGCTACTCAAATGCTCTAACCAGCCCTTTCACAGCCCTAGTTTCATCTTAGAAAATTCATTTTACATCTTGATGGTTGTACGAGGGCTGGATAAAAGCGTGTTAAACTGCTTGATGGCTGTACGGGGGCCGGATAAAAGCCTGTTAAACCGCTTGATGGCTCATTTAGTTACTTTCTTTTAGAAGAAAAATCAAAACTAGGTCATTTTAAGTGAAAGCCAATTTTTTTATGAAAGAAAGAATTGTATTATATTAAAGCTGAGTACATCATCGTATCACATGCTACAACACTTTTGAAAATAGAGTTACCTTTAATAACAATTAAGTAACACTTTTCATCTATATTGTACTCACGCTTCAAGCAGCTCTAAATCTCGAACCCATACCTATATAAAGATTCATGTAGAAGACTACATATGCTCAGCTAGCAGGCTGAGCACAGGCACCCAAAGAATGACAACCAACATCCTGTAGGTAGGGACGAGTGTCGAGCGAAATCTTCTTCCTTCTTGCGTCTTCCTTATTCCCTTAGAAACATCGAAGTCTAAATAGGTGCAACCTAGCGCTTACATTGGTGGATCAACAACGGGTTTGGATGGATCGACGTGGCAGTGCCACGTCTATTTCCACTGTCGAGGCGTGTACAGAGGATTTCCCTACTAGTTCTCCATGGCGGCGGCAACCAACTATATTAGTTTTAGCAGCAACATTGTATGATTTGAAGCGGGCGGCGGCGGTGAGACAAGCACGTGCGAGATGGGAGGGCTAAGAATCAGATTCTATATAGTGGAGTTTTTGTTGCTCGCACGCTAAGGATCAAGTTGGAAGAGGACACATCCTGATCTGCTTCAGTTTTTTCTGATATGACGGCCCACCCATCGGTGTCTCCCGACGGACCAAAAGTTAAACTACCACACACGGTCCTCGTTTTAGATGTAGGAGAGATTATTTTGTTTCTTTTGCACGTCTATGTGATGTGATTATAATCTCTTGTGGCTCCTTACCCCTTTCTATGAAATTGTACTCTGATCGCCATCCCGGCAACGAGGACGAACCCTATTTTGAAGAAATGGAACCGTTTAGCACCCCATGCATATATGTAGCTGCATGTTTCATGATTATGGGTCCGATTGACTAGTTCGTCCAGAGATCGACAATTCCATTGCCGGCCTGCTGTAAATGTGTCGGTGCAGCGAGAGACGCATAGCAAGTTCTGCGGCGGCGACCGTCGAATCTGCTTTAGTGTCCTTTCCCTATCCGAGGGCATTGAACATTCTTCTTGCAGAATCTTGAGGGGATTGAAACGGTCGACAGTCATCACAGGCTGTAGGATCTGTTCTGTCCAAGATAAAAAGTACCTGACACGGACTGCACATCACATTTCGGCATATATATTCATATGTATGAAAAATAAACATGCTTTCTCAGTGCATCTGTATTGTTTTTTTTAATAGAAGTACATCTATATTACTATACGTCTTACACAGCATGATGAATTCAGAGGCCATAGGGTTGCATTAGATAAATGAATGCATAATTATTGAAAAACACGCTTTTTACGAGGTGATCAAATTTGACATTATCATCGATATCATTGTCCTGATAGATCACCTATTCTTGATCAGTGTGGGGAATATTTTTTTTCTTCGCCTGATAGATTACAAGAGCAAACTCCCCCTTGAAAATTAATTTGCAGCTTGTAGGGCTTGGAAAAATGAGATCATTTTAGATGTCCAAATTGCCTACTCATAATAAGGACATTAATTACGACAACTTGCTACTACTCTCTCCCGCGCGCCTTAAGTTCTGTACCATCCCCAGTACCTAGCCTTTTATTTTCCGTTTCCTTCCTTGAAGCACAATGCGTTATTACCTGTATCCCCAGCTTGTCGTAACATGAAGATCAAGAAGGTGCCACACCACTTCGTATATAACACTGAGCGGAGAAATCTCTTGAAGATAATGAAACTATCTTGATTCTTTTAGTGTTATAGAAAATCTAAATATGTTTAATGATACACAGCCGAATTTATTTAATTTTAAAAAGTTAAGAATACTGGCAAACTAACAAAGGAAAGTGAGTATACCCTCTTAGGATGGTCGATCCTATCCTACATAACACTGGAACCTTTGCTGACATGGACATAAAACTTTTTTTTGGCGAAATAAATGAACTCTACCTGATATCTACGCCGTTGTACTTTGCAGATATAGAGCGAGTACACAAGTGGAGAATTTTCTTTTCTTTCTTAGAGAAAAATCAGCACATTGGTTTCTTTCCAAATCGTCAAGCCTTGATGTTCTACTCCATCCATCCTAAAACAGCATGTCATTTTAGGATTCAAAAATCGTTCTAAAAAACGTCCTTTTACTTAGTAGGTGTGTGCATGCAACAATCAATTAGTATCAAATATATATAGCTAATAAATAATGGTAAGTAATATTTACCCAAAAAATAATGATAAGCAATATTATTTTATTTTATTGTTAGTATTTCATAAAATTTCTAAAATAATTTATTTTTGGGACAGAAGGAGTACTTATTAATTATGGCTCCAAAATCAGTAAACAAGGTATGCGTACGGCTTCATAATCTTCTGGACATATGCTTCTTCCTCCACCTTCCTCTCCCTCTTATTCTTCCTTTCCCATTATTTTTTACCTTGTCCAACTCTTTTCAACTGAGTACTCCGTAGTCAGTGATGTATGTATGCTTCATGCATGAATTCCTGAAGATAAACTCATAAAGAGCATACAAAACCCATCAATCGGAATATGGCTGTCTCAACCCATTCTACAGTACACATGGTCGGTTTTCCCCGGTCATCGCAGCAACAAAGAACGGTGGCTGTGGTCTGCTCTAATACCATGTCCGACCTAGCCAGCAAGCTACACGATGTTGACACGATCCGCATCGAGCCGTCTTGAACTATTCGTGTTGCATATTTGCAGAGACTACTGGCCGGTCGATCCCAAGTAGTGTTGCAAAAAAGGAGAAAAGGCAGCCAAACGCGTGTGAGGAAATTGGAAAGGGAAAAAGCAAGTGTATCTAACTCGGACTTCAACAAATGTATATATGTTGTCAACTATTCTTTGAAACTGGATGCCTAAGAAAAGAGAGGTGCTTTTCTGAAAGTGACCAATCTGAAGACATCCAACTTAGATTACACTCTGCTACAGTGAACCAGCTACAGGTAGGTAGATCAGAGGTAGACGGTAGCATAGAGTTGCATCAAAGCATGCCCCACTTGTCAGGATTGTATTGGGAATATACTTTGCCCCCACCATTGAAAGCTATGTGGACTTCTATGTGTATGATAAAGGTATACCCGAGTTTGTGCATATCAAAGACCAACAGAAAGTAAATCGTCCAGTACATGTACACGCAGGGAACTAAATGGCCAATAATAAACAACAAGAAAAGTTAATTGAGCAATTGAAAGCAAAGCAGAACCCATGTATGAACTATGTATAATTGCTTGTGTTTTGTGAGCCTTAAAGTTCTTTTCCTTTTCCTTTGCTTCCACAATCTAGCAGGAGATTGATTGAAGGGCCGGGCATATTACTTGAAGTCTAGGAAAATCAAATAGGCTAAATCTGATCAATGGAGTGGCAAATATTTAATTACATTTGTGACTTCAAATTCAATCTAAACCCACTCGGTGATTATGTTATACAAATATTCATATGATTTATTAGGTAAAAAGTTCATTGCACCATATATATATATATATAGCATGTGCAAATTATGAAAAGAGATTCCTTAGGATAAAAACTCAAAGCTTATGGACGACCTGAAATTTGATAATGACTAGCTAGGACAACAGCAACCAGATTTTGAGCCAACACCATATATTTGCTGCAGCGTGTATCCATGGATATGGCTACACGCATTCATAGGAGGCCTCTGTTTGCATAAGAAGTCGTTCAATTAAACTATATCCAAAATACATACATATGCAATAGGCTAATACCCTCGGACTAAGAGCCCCCTCCTCTATGCAGAAGATTCTCTTGTAAACAGTGTGCTTACACTCTCTGATAGAATATTGTGACATTGTGTGCTACATTCTTCCACACTGGACGGAGATCGGTTAAATTTAAAATTTGTCAATACCTTGAAGAGAGAATATATATGTTTTAGGACACGTGTGTAGACAAGGAGCTCACGAAAATACACAAAGGGTAGGCCATACAATTCAACTTACCCGTCAATATTGGTTGACTTTAAGTGTTATGGAGCTAGAAGTTTCAAATCACTGGTATCTTCTGTATTAAAGTTGGGATGAAAAATCAAATATATATAGCCAAGAAAGAATATTTCACTGGCCCTCTCAAACTAAAGGAGGAGAATATCCAACAGTCTCCAAGCTTCCAAAGACATCATGGTCTCTATCCTCGTTAAAATATTCCAAACTACTGGTTTTTCTCAAGGTATGCACCATGCCGCACACTATAAATAACACATCACCTTGCAGCTTGTACCTTCAAGGCGAAGCTAGCACTCCAGGTTCCTACACACAAACACAGATATATACTGTGACACTCCAACTAAAAACTTAAAATGGCCAACGATTCCTTGGTGACAGCTCGTGTGATAGGAGATGTCTTGGACCCCTTCTACAACTCCATTGATCTGATGGTACTGTTCAATGGTATGCCTATTGTCAGCGGCATGGAGTTGCGCTCTCCGACAGTCTCTGAGAGGCCGAGGGTTGAGATTGGAGGAGATGATTATCGTGTTGCATACACCCTGGTAAGTTGGTATACTGTTCATGCGATAATTTCCTTTGTTACGTGCTTTGAACAATGCAGTAACTCAGTTTCTCTTGGTTATCCCGTGTAAAGAAGTATTTTTTTCATCTATATATAGAACAATAATGGCTAGAAAATTTCTTCTAACTAGCAAGAATGCACGTGCGACACACACGTTTAATAAAAATAAGATTGCATAACAGATAGTTGGCCGGGGACCGTATTGATTACAAACTCGACAATTACATACTATAGAGATAGATGAAGGAGGTGGATGGTTGTTTTTTATAAATATTAGAGGGTTTTCGCAAAAATACAATGTATTAAAGCACCGTTGGTTGATTTTTTATAAACATTAGAGGGTTTCCGTAAAATTACGATGGTTTGATTGACGAAGTGAAAGTTTTGGATCTTTTTAGCATATATAGATATGACTTGTTTTTCTTCTTTATTTTTGTAATCAGCCATTCAAATTCTCCTTTAATATATTAATCAGTAGCAGGCAACCCCATGTTCCTAAAAAACCATAGTTGCTGTGGAAAAGCAATCCGGCTTGCTATCAACCTGTTACGGAAGAAAAACTATCCATGTTCCTAACTACTTTAGGTGCTGATATATGATGGTTGAAAGAAAAGATCTTGATTACTTCGAAAAGGCTTGATATTGTGTTTGATTAACATGGATGCAACTTGTGAATTTTGCGATACATGAATGCAACTTGATATTAAGCTTATGCGCAATACAGGTGATGGTTGATCCTGATGCTCCGAACCCAAGCAATCCGACCTTGAGGGAGTACCTGCACTGGTGAGAGCAGCTAGCCCTAGCTTGTAGCTAGCTACATCCATAGCATTCTCACCGTTATTGGCTTGTTGCCCACGTACGTACACTATTTTATATGCGCAACTGTGCTGGTAACCATGCATCCTCCATGCATTATATTTAGAGGTGCATGTTGTACACGTGTCAGTGCAAGTGGGACACTAGTGCACCACACGGTAGCTGACTTGGAGCAAAAGCTGACCTGGAAATGATAGATAATATATGGGACCCATTTGACAGCAATAATTACTCTTTTCTCTTCCCGCGCACACGATGCACCCCTTCCTCTCTCTCCTTATCCAAATCGCCGCTCATCCATAGCAGGCCGAGGCGCCGAGCTATCGCCGAAATAAGCTCCGCCTGTACCGCCGGTCGGCATCCTGCAGGTTGCTGCCTCGCTTGCACCGCGTAGGGCCGGTGTCCTTCTTGCTGCTTCGCTGCATACGCCGCCGTTGGCCGCACGCAGCGCCGTGGCCTCACACCGCCATGGGCGAGCTGCTCGCCTGCTCCACCGTGGTCTCGCGCCGCCCACCAGCCGTAGTACGTCGCTGAGGACCAGCTACTCCGGCGTTGCAGCCTTCGTCCGCTCTCCAGGAGAAGCGTTGAGGGGCGAGAAATAGCACGTGGTGGGATCAGCATCGGTGCGCGGGATTTCGACTGCCTCTTGTTTCGTCGCTGGCGCGGAGGTTTCTCTCTCTTCCACGTCCGCAGAATTCCTACATCAGCAGGCTCTGAGCTAGCGGACGTGGAGTTGTTGGAGAAGGCCTAAGTTGGTCGTCGTATATATGCACGTTGCACGAGAACATGTTTGTTTGATTCGTAGTATATACCGATCTGATACAATGATTCATTCATGTCCATCATGCAGGATGGTGACGGACATCCCAGCATCAACCGATGACACCTACGGTGAGTGAGTACGCGTGCATATGCATGCAGCAGCATCAACAAATATATAGGATAGGGGAGCCTATATATATATACGGCTGGGTCTAACTCTCTCTCTCTAACGATATATTTATTGGACGCGATGGAGCAGGGCGTGAGGCGATGTGCTACGAGGCCCCTAGCCCGACGACAGGGATCCACCGGGTGGTGCTGGTGCTGTTCCGGCAGCTGGGCAGGGAGACGGTGTACGCGCCGTCCAGGCGCCACAACTTCAGCACGCGCGCCTTCGCCCGCCGCTACAACCTCGGCGCGCCGGTCGCCGCCACGTACTTCAACTGCCAGCGCCAGAACGGCTCCGGCGGCCGGAGGTTCACCGGGCCGTACACCGGCGGCCGGCATGCTGCTGCTTGATGATGATCATGTCAATCGATCAAGAAGAAAGCTGCAGTACAATACGTACACTATTATATATACAAACGAATAAGTAGCTGGCCCCGGGTGCATCATGCACCGCGTGCATGCTAGATGCGTATAGTTGGCTTCTAGCATATACACATACTATACCCGTTATTGTTAATTTGGTCCTCAGGGTCGATCATCGGCGGATTGTTGTGTAATTCGGCAGAAACCCTAAACCATTATTGTTGGTGTGATGTATACAAATATATATATTGGTGTGCCTTTTGTATGACGCGGTATGGTCAAAGAAACAAACAACCATATGTGTGTGCGTGCAATCATTAAAGGACATATACTGTGGTTCCAGGATCCCTAGGGCCACTCATCTAGGGAATTAAACTACTCGATATGGAGAGTTGTGATCCGACTGCTTTGGACTAGCCAGATAAGGTATAGGATGATGTAGTCAAATAGTAAAACTACTCGTATTCGAATAGTATACATGATAGATTATCTTATTGTAACCATCCTGGTCGAATACGAGTAGTCTGTGTAATCGATTTGTAACTCTGCTCCCCGGGTATATAAGGAGGAGCAGTGACCCCCTCAAAACAACTCAACTCACATACAATACAATCAACCATACAGGACGTAGGGTATTACGCTACTCGCGACTCGAACATGTCTAAATCTTTGTGTTGTTCGTGCACTGTCGTTCCTAGAACTCGGCGAGACCCACTAATCTACTCCCTGGGATACCCCCAGATAGACGTGCTCGACATAAATCGTCGACACTTGGCGCCCACCGTGGGGCCTCTCGCCGAAAGCTCACCATCAGGGACGATGGGATTCACCACCTTCAAGATTGCCGACGTCGAAGAAGGAGCCACCTTCGTTTTCGGCGCATGGACCTTTGTCGCTGAAAGCGATGGTAGGTTCGCAAGCTACCTCGCGAACAACCCCGGCTCCTGCTCGGCGACTACTTCCAATTAGATCTCGGCTCCAATTCCGAGTTTGATCTTAACTCCAAGTTCGCTCGGGATTCTCCAGGCCGAGTCCGGGTACAACTTGATCCCAGTTATGGAAAGAGCAGGGAACTCCGAGCTGGCCACGCCATCGGACAACCCCCCAGATCGGCTCCCAATCGAACTCTCCAACGTAGTGAATTCGCATAAACAGAGTCGTACCACAAAAGCAGAGGCAAGGACGACCCAGGAGTCCCACTCAAAGCCAAGTCACCCCGACGACCTCGAGCTGGTATCAGCGCCATCGAGGGACAATGACGATGACTTCACCATCCTGCTAAGTGATGCTCCCAATAACGTCGCGCGCCTACGCCATCACGCTCACATCGACACCAAGTTTGTGTTGGAGGAACCACTCGTTCACCTCCCATCCAGACTAGTCATGACCAGAACACCAGGAGGACTCACCGTTCATTGGCCCGGAGCGATTCCGGCTGACACCTCCCGGGACAACGATTCAAGACTTGCTGCCGTTATACTGGAAGAACTCCCCTTCCAAGACGGCAAGACTGCATCGCTCACCACCCCAACTGAAAGCTCGAGCGACAACTTTTCAACCACTCAAATCGTCCTCAGCGATCAAGACCCAAGTCGTCAGGTGTTTATGGCTGGCAACGAAGACAAGGCACTCAATACGACCGCGAGCTGATCACCGACGTTTCTGAAGAGGAACGCACTGCTGACGGAGAAATATAGGAGCAAAAGACCGCGCGTCAAGCAAGGAATGCCAAGCGCAAGCAGAGGCGTCTTAACGCCTCGTTACGCGCCAATGCCATGCGAAACCTTACACAGGATTTCGATATGGTCGGCGACCAGTTAGTATCCCAAAACGCGCCATTAAATATCTCCGTCGCAGCAGAACTCGTCAGGGCCATGCCGGACACCCCTGCCGTCAGACAAGTACTCTCACTCCTTGACACAGCTCAGAAGGCTACGAACCAAGCGAATCCTAGCCACCACACACCAGATGCCCAGACGCTGAGAGGCCTCCCCCACATGAAGCTTCAATCGCCACCACAGGAGGACATCGACGTGGCCAAGACGCTGATCGCAATCACCAGCAGGGGAGAGGACGCAGTAACAACCAAGACGATGCAAGGCCACGAGATCGAGACCTTCGCAACGTCATTAATGACAACCGCGATGCTCGCTCTGTCATTCAGTCGAGTCAACAACGGCGCGTGGAATCGGAACTCCGTCGCCGCGCAGACTATGACCGCAACTACGGGCCTCCACCCCATCACAATTACAGAAACCGACCACGCGATCAATAACGCCATTACGACCGTCACGAAGAACGTCGCAACGGTCGCCGAGGAGAGCACCGTAACGATCGCCACCGACATCAAGAGTCCTCAAATTACAGCGATCGACCTCCCCAAAACCACAATCGTGGACGACAATACGACTCCGACCACAACACCTCTAGCTTCCGGAGTGATCGATCACCAAGAGATAAATATGACGGCTTTCCAGCTTTTTCCAGGCGCATAAAAGAAATCCAATGGCCAAGCAAGTTCAAACCTACAGGAATTGAGAAGTTCACGGGCAAGCAAGACCCTGAACAATGGCTCCGAATTTACTCTACAGCCATCCAGATGGCTGGGGGATCCAACGACATAAGTCAGCTACATCCCCGTTATGCTAGATACCACGCCCCTAACATGGCTCGAGGGCCTCCGCCCCGGGTCCATCGACTCCTGGGACGATCTCACCAGGAAATTCACCACCAACTTCCAAGAAACCTAGGCTTGGCCCGGAACCCATTATGAACTGGCAGCTTGCAAGCAAGGAAAAGGAGAAACCTTGTGAAAAAAGAGCTACAATCGTGGATATCTCTGACCGGGAAGTAATCGACTGCTTTCATGATGTTCTCTACACCCGAGAATTACACCGTGAGTTCGGCCGACGTCGCCCAGAAAACATCAGCGAGCTACGGTGCATTGTCGCCGAATGGGCAGACCAAGACGACCGCGAGCGGGAGCGCTTTGACAAACATCGCGATAACAATACCAACAATCACAACAAAGACAATGACGACCGACGTAATGATCGCCCAAACAATCGGGACTTCAATCGCGATAACAGGAAGTGCAAGCCAGACAACACAGTCGCGGCGGTCCAGCGCCCTAGTCGTAAGACTTGTTCAGCGGCAGACGTCATGAACGGTCCTTGCCCTTACCACCCCAATGGCAAGCACACAATGGCAAAGTGTTTTCACCTAAAGCAGGAGTTCGACAAGCAAACACCAGATGCTCCCAAAACCGACAAGAAAAAGGAAGACAAAGACCCTGGCAATAACTTCCCAAATGTCGAGAACGTCGTAGCTGTACTATTCAGTGGAGAAACCCTGAACCGGTTGAAGCGCGCTAAGAAGCTCACTCTGCGAGAGATCATGGCGATAGAACCTGCCACCCCAACATACCTAAAGTGGTCAGAAGTGCCTATCACATTCTCCAGAATAGACCAGTGGACAAACTTTGCAAATCTTGGGAGATATCCTCTGGTCTTAAACCCGGTCGTGGCGCAAGCCAGACTGACTAAAGTACTCATTGATGGAGGCAGCGGGCTCAATGTCATCTTCGCAAACACGTTCAAGAAGATGGGCCTAGACATTACAAAATACCTCAAGCCTACATACGCTCCATTCTATGGCATTGTCCCAGGCAATGCAGCAATCCCCCTGGGCCAGGTCACACTACCAGTTACCTTCGGGATGGAAGCAAACTTCAGAACCGAGTATATCAAGTTCGAGGTTGCAGACTTCGAGACCTCATACCATGCGATTCTTGGGCGACCAGCCCTCGCCAAATTTATGGCGATTCCGCATTATGTATACTTGGTTCTCAAGGAGCTCCTCCTAAAGGAGTACTTTCCCTAAAAGGAGACTTAAAGGTATCGTATGATTGCGACGTCGAGGCAGTAGAATTCACCGCCACTTCGCACGTCCCTACCCAGATGCTGGAAGTACTCGCCTTGGTCAAGAAGTCTAAGGAAGACGACCTAGAAGTACCCAGCAAGAAGTCAACAAGTGCCAACTTCAAGCCCTCCGAAGAAGTACAGCTCAAAACTGTAAATCTTGGGATGGGCGATCCGTCCAAAACTGCCCTTATAGGGGCAGATTTAGACTGTAAATAGGAAGACGCGCTCGTCAAGTTCCTCCGAGATAATAAAGATATTTTTGCTTGGAAACCATCTGATATGCCTGATGTTCCTAGATAACTTGTCGAGCACAAACTAAACGTTGACAAGAATGCAAAACCCAAAAAACAGTGCCTCCGGAGATTTGCACAAGATAGACGTGAGGCAATAAAAGAAGAACTCGCCAAACTACTCGGCGCAGGCTTCATCAAAGAAATCTTCCATCCCGAGTGGTTGGCTAATCCAGTGTTAGTTCGGAAGAAAAACAACGAGTGGCAGATGTGTGTCGACTACACAGATTTGAACAAGCATTGCCCAAAAGATCCCATGGGACTCCCACGCATTGATCAAGTCGTCGACTCCACGGCAGGATGCGCACTGCTCTGTTTTCTGGACTGCTATTCAGGATACCGTCAGATAGCTCTAAAGAAAGAAGATCATATCAAAAAATCTTTCATCACCTCCTTCGGTGCTTACTGCTATACAACTATGTCTTTTGGATTGAAGAACGCCGGTGCCACATATCAGCGAGCCATACAAACGTGCCTATCCAAACAAATTGGGCGCAATGTAGAGGCATATGTTGATGATGTAGTCGTCAAAACAAGGCAGTCAGAACATCTCATCAATGACCTTCAAGAAACATTCGACAACCTTTGAACATTCCGTTGGAAACTTAACCCAACCAAATGTGTCTTCGGTGTTCCGTCAGGGAAACTTTTGGGTTCATGGTCAGTAACTGGGGTATTGAAGCCAATCCGGCAAAGATTTCAGCAATCCTTACCATGGGAGTACCGAAGAACGTAAAAGATGTCCAGAAGCTGACAGGATGCATCGCAGCCTTAAACAGGTTCATCTCAAGATTAGGAGAAAAAGGCCTCCCTTTCTTCAAATTGCTTAAAAAGTAGGATAAGTTTTCATGGACGAACGAAGCACATACAACATTCGAAGAACTCAAAACATATCTATCTACTCCGCCAGTACTCACATAACCTTTGAAAGGTGATCATCTATATCTATACATTGCAGCGACAACCCATGTGGTCAGCACAGTAATAGTAGTTGAAAGACAAGAGGACGGCCATGTATTCCCAGTACAACGGCCAATTTATTACATCAGTGAAGTACTCTCCGAGTCCAAGATTCGTTATCCTCAAGTCCAAAAACTACTCTACGCCGTCTTCATCACATCACGGAAGCTACGACATTATTTCCAAGCTTTCCACATCACAGTCGTAACTAAATTCCCGCTAGGAGAAATCCTCAATAATCCAGATGCAACAGGTCGAATCTGCAAATGGAAGGCCGAAATTGGAGCATACCACCTTGACTTCACATCTCAAACAGCCGTTAAGTCCAAGACTAGGACGCTTCTAAAGAGACAATGGATGCCTACGTTCACGAGGTTCGTAAACTAGAACGAAACTTTCTAGGCCTGCAGTTTCACCACGTCGTTCGTGACTACAACGTCGCCGCAGATGCCCTGTCAAAGCTAGGATCTCGGCGAGCCGACGTCCCAGCAGAAATATTCGTCCAAGAACTACTCCAGCCATCCATTAAGGGACCAACATGAGCTGAGACCACGCAATCCCAGTCCCAGCCAGAAACTTAAATTATGGTAATCGACACTGACTGGATGACTCCTTTTATTGAGTACTTGAAAGACCACAAATTGCCAAAGCAGAAGCCAGAGCAAATACACATTCAACGATGAGCTGCTAATTACGTAGTAGTGGACAATGTACTCTATAGGCGTGGGGCTTCGGCCAACGTCTTAATGAAATGCATCACAATTGACCAAGGAAAAGCTCTACTACAAGAAATTCATAGCGGCATGTGTGGTAATCATGCTGCCTCACGAACCTTGGTCGACAAAGCTTACAGAGCAGGTTTTTTCTGGGCAACAGCCAAGCACGATGCAGCGGACATCGTCAAAAAATGTCAAGGATGTCAATTCTTCGCACGACAAGCTCATGTTCCAGCACACGACCTCAACACCATACCACTATCATGGCCTTTCGCTTGTTGTGGCCTTGATCTCGTTGCCCCCCTTACCAAAACTCCAGGCGGATTCGAGTGGCTCGTCGTAGCCATCGATAAATTTTCCAAGTGGATCGAAGCAATGCCCTTAGTAAACGCTAAAGCCAGTAATTTGATCAAATTCTTCGATGGTATTGTCCAGAGATTTGGAGTTCCTCACAACATTATCACAGACCTCGGCTCTGTATTCACCAGCGAAGAATTCCAAGACTACTGTGACAGATATTCCATTGAGATACATTATGCTTCAGTTGCTTATCCTCGTGCCAACGGACAGGTGGAAAAGGCAAATGGTTTGTTACTGCAAGGGTTAAAACCCAGATTATATGAGCCTCTAAAGAAATATGGTGGAAAATGGGCAAAAGAGTTGCCCGCGGTGCTTTGGGGGCTACGCACCCAACTCAGCAGGGCTACCGGCCAATCATCATATTTCCTGGTTTACGGCTCCGAAGCAGTTTTACCCGCCGATCTTTTATGGGAAGCCCCGCGTCTGGAGAATTATGATGAACAACTCGCTCATCAAGAAAGGTCTCAGGATGTTGATAGCGTCGAGGAAGCTCGAGTAGCAGCTCTTATTCAGAACACGCGTTATCTTCAAGGATTACGTCGCTTTCATCAACGCTCTGTTCAACCTCGATCCTTTACTATAGGAGACCTGGTACTACGTCGAATCCAAAAGACTGATGGGTTTCACAAGCTTATGTCTCGATGGGAAGGTCCTTTTCTTGTAAAACAAGTCATTGGACCTGGTACGTACAGGCTGCAAACCTCGGAGGGAGAGGAATTGCCAAATGTATGGAACATAGAGCATCTCCACAAATTTTACCCGTAACACGGGGCATTGTATTCAAGTCGTTGTAAAACAACCCTTGTTCACAAATTAATAAAGTTATATTTCTCTGTCATCTACAAGTTATGACATCCTTTATCTCATTAGATAAAACTTTACCATTTACATACTGGCGCTAGTCGTCGTGTGGTATCCGAGTAGTTTTCTACTCTCAAAAGAAACAAGGATTCCCTTTTAAAAAGAGGTATCAAAACACCTAAAATCCTGGATAAAGTTACCCTCACCTATACATGGTTGAAGGCGATAACCTCTTTTCTTTTGATTCTATGGCTCTCTCAGTGAAAGCTTCAAGAATTAGTGTTATACCAACTACGCTCATTCTTCACCCCCTATAACAGTCACCTAAAAGGTGCTCTAAAGTACTAAGAAGTACAATATGCTTATGCTTATGTGCATAACTTTTTGCCCTGCATTAGCAAAATTGCTAAACCTTAACAAGGCTTGGTCTAACCCCTTCTAATTGCGAACCTTGCACGACCACTGGACTACTTAAACACTCATTAATTATACCACCCATAGTACTTGGCATATGCACAAACTATTGGATATTACTTACACTGTAGTATTTCCAAACGATTACTTTAAACAAGTATCAAACATTATATACATGGACAAGTATTCATGTCGACTCCGAAACAGAGTATTTCAACGAGTACTTCAAGTTACAACGCGGATCTACTCTAACGAGTCAATGAAAGTATCTGCGACTGGCTCTGTTTCTTTCACCAAATCTTTGAATCCTTCAATGTCCATTCTTTCTGGAAGCTCTACAACTTCAAGATTGGCGTTTGGATTGTGTGCCTTCACCATCGCTAACAGTTGATTGACGCACTCCTTCATGGTATTCTTGCAAAAATCAGTTATTTGTCCAGGCACTGCGCTGATTCACTCCAATAATGATTGGTTAGCTGTAGCTACACCTTCTGGTGTTACCATGTCAATGATGGGGAGCACCGCCTCTTCTATGGCCTTCTTCTCAGCCTGGAGATCCTCCACTTCTTGTTGTTTGGCTTGTTGTCCCGCCAAAGCCCTGGTGCAAGCTTGTTCCATGTCAACACGGATCTGATGCTCCTTGGCATATTTTCCATTCAGATCCTCGAGCTCTTTTTCCAAGCGGGCACAATCATCGGTTTTGGATTGCGCCAAGTTATACCACGATGTGCTGGTGCTCTGTTCTTCAACCAATTCTTTTTTCAATCCTGCAGAGACAAGACAAGTCTATGATTACACTTCATACGACTACATTAATGATTAAATGTACAAAAGTCGGTTTCCTTACTATTGTTTTCTCGGATCAATGTCCGGTTACGAGTATCCATTCGAGATTTTTCATCTCCCATTCCTTGAGTTGTTTGTGTAATCGAGAAACTAAGTCTTGTTATCAACTCGAGCCTTTTCCCGTGCCTCATAGGCAGCCACAAGATCTTCCTCGAGTTCTTTTATTCGAGATTCCAGACTTGCATCTCTATTCTTCTCCATTTTATCTACCAAAGCCTGCATTTGATGTTAGTTAATAATTACTATATTAACTATTTTCTATTAAGCTTTCCTCTTACCAGAGCGGCTTTCAGGTGTTGCTTCAGCTGCATTGCTACATTGTCAGTAGCCCTTCCTTGTGGCAGTGGAGTACTTTGTTTGATAACAATATTGACGACTTCTCCAGCCTCCAAACCAACCTTCATGGTTTTACAAGCATTGTTCATATAAAAATTCCAGGAGATATACAGAGCAAAGGCTATATGATTTACCTCCACAATTGACGGCGGCCTTTCGACATCTCCCTGGTTTGTAGTTTCTACGGGGTTTGCTTCTGAAGCCAAATTAACATCAGATGGCTCTTTCTCTGGAGATTGGTTCAGTCTTGAAACCCCGCCACTTTCATCGACAGCGCCAGGGAGGACTTCTTCTCCATCATGCTCTATTTCTTCAGTTTTCAATTGTTCTTGTGGCACACTCGCAAGTGTGCCAGATGGAACCCTTCACAAGAATGCAAGATTCAATAGCTGAATTATGGCTCAATTGAAAGGATATCTTGATTTAATAAACTTACTTTGTCAGCGCGGTGGTTTTTGGCTTAAAGTTGAACTTCTTCAACTTCAGCACGCCCACTTTAGAGCTGGTTGTATTCCTTGTGGTACCACTCGCCATGGCACTTGTAGTTGAGGAGCTTTGAACAACGGTGATAAATTTGGAAATCTTGATACGCTGACCTTTTTCTGCTCCAGGCACATATGCTCCTGAAGGGGTATCAGATCAAGACCGAGTAGTTCTTTTCTATTTTACCCATGTGGGAACTTTTGGTACTATTTCTATATCCTCCATTTTTCGGAAACAGTAAATCTAATTTAAATGGCGGAACGGATAAAGTACTCGAATTTTATTATGAAGACTTCTCATACCTTGAAGATTAACTTGCTTGCCATCCGAGTCAGCTACCTTCTCGTCGGATATTACTTCAAATTCTTCCACATCGTCAGCAATCGCCTCTATTTTCTCATTCGATGGCTCTGACTTTTCTGAAGAACTCTTTCCAAAATTTTCCCAATCTTGCGGAGACAGGCCACCAACTGGCCCGTTAGAATTAGTGGCCGACTACACGAGAAGAATCAGTATTGAGGCGCATGTTCAGAATAACTAAAATTTAAAGGTTGCGAGTACTTACAGAACTTGGAGATTGGCCTTTACAGAACTCCTTGGCGATGTATGGCTTCTTGTTGTTTACATTGCTAAACATGCGCGACAAGCGCATTAGCACGGTCTCATCTGAGAGCTCCTCTAGCACCATGCGGGAAGGATCCGTATTTCCCTCATACTTGTATCCAAGATTGATATGCTCTTGGAGTGGTTGAATTATTCTCTTGAGAAAACTGAAGGCTATCCCCACTCCAGTTAAGCATTTATTCTTCAAATATTGAACTTGCTTTAGCAAAGCGGGCACATCCTTGGCCTCTTCAATGGTTGGCTTGGTGTTCCAATTGGATAGATCTCTGGGATACCATCCATCTTTGACGGGACAGTTTTTTCCATGATTCCCTGTTGTATTACAATTACACAGGAACAAGATTAGTGTATAACAATGTGCATTGACCATAAATACTATAGGAAGACTACTCGTTTTTTGACTACTCACCGATTATGAACCACTCGGATTTCCAGTCTCCACACGACTCCTTAAGGGGCATGGAGAACCACTGTTCTTTCATCCTTTGGCGGAATTGAATTCCCGCTCCTCCAACCACTTCCATCCTCTGGAAATTTGAATGGGGCTTTACATGATACAAAGTGCGGAATAAAGCGAGATTCGGATTGATGCCAAGGAATGTTTCGCAAGCGTGCACAGATACAGCAATATTCAGAATCCCATTAGGATTCGGATGATGGAGTTGGAGTTTGTAAAAGTCAAGGAGTTCGCGGAAAAAAGATGAGATTGGAAGGCCTACTCTGCACTCACAAAAAGACACGAACAAAGGAATTTCATTTGTGTTTTCAGTGGGAAATTGTGTATTGAAGCAAGCCCTCCACTCAAGAGTTTCTTGGGATAAGAGCAAACCTTGCTCCACCAGGTCATGAAGGTCTCCTTCCTTCGCGGTGCAATCACTACTACAAAATATAGATATTGTAACATACTTTTGTAACACATTCGACAATGTGTTACAAAAAAGTTTCATAGTAACACAAAAGTATGTGTTACAACAAACATTGTAACACATATGGCTTGTTTTGTTAAATTGTGTTACAAACACCAATTATAGTAACACAAAATTAATGTTACACATAAAATGTTACAATGATAGTAGTGTGTTGTAACATATAGAAATAAATGTTACAGCCAAAGTGTTACAAAGATACACATTCATGTTGTTATTCCATGATTCATTATTCATAAATTTCCATATATTGTCTACCGCCTTTTCGTAACCTAATGGTAAATAAATAAGGAACAGGAAAAAGAAAAGGAGAAGGGACCATGTGTCGGTTGCCAACGGATGGAGCCATGGAGGGAAGCGATCGATGGGTGGGTTGCATGTATAACGGCTCCGATGTACAGGTTGTGTTGGCTAGAACATGTAAGTCTGAAAGAAGTTAAGATGATGAAGCCGATCACAATATACAATGTGTGGGATGCGGACAATGCGAGAAAGCGATTAGGAGATGGCTCCGGTGCATGCTGCTGGTCATAGAAGCCTGCGAGGTGGGCCCTGCTTGGCTTATGTAGACTTAATGCAAAATACTGCTGATTTTATAAGGATGTTATAACTAAAATAATTGTACTACACTTGAGCTTTCAAGAATTAGGATCCTTTCACTGGTAAAGATCTAGCTGCGAAATTGCCCAAAATAATTCCCTTATCTTTGTCATAACAAAGTTATTATAAGACAATTTATAAAAAAGAATATGGAAGACGTTGCCGCACTTCAGCGCAGCTATGATGAAAGAAAAGATCAGCGTTAAGATAAGGTAGGCAAGTTGTTTGATGTAGCTCAGTGGTTAGCCTTCCCACCTTGCCAAGAAGTCTAGAGGTCCAATTCTGTACATGGTATCATTTTCTACTTTTTGCTAATATTTTCTTCACGTAGCTAACAAAAATAACATGCTCACATCAGCTTTTGAACTAGTAGTTTTCCCATCTGAATTATCTACAAATCCAATGGGCTATGAGCCTATTTTTTGAAGACTAAGTTTCCTATTGTCTTTATTAACAATAGAACACATTTAAAAATTCCAGATTTAAGCAAATATTTGATAACAAAAATCCAAATTTTCACAAAATATGGTTATTTCGACTTGTAGTGGTTATATCGCACACCTCATACATGCCACTGTCAGGAGGATAAGGCATAGCTGGTATTGGCCGCAAGAAACACCCCTTCCTTCACATTGCTAAGTGGGATTCTGCTAATGGGCATTGGTCAGGTTATATACACCTTATCCTCATCACCGTCGGATATACACACGTTAACCGGTGGGATCAGATTTATCCACATCACTACCAAGTGGGCCCTACGACAACTAGAGTTGTTATATGGTATACCACCTCCACCACACTAATACATGGACCCACATTAATATGCGTAGCCGTGAATGATCATGTGGACCCAGTGGCCACATCACACTACACCCTTCCGTGTCACTTCCAGGTGAGTCTATGTGGACCAGCAATATAGTCATGTTATACGTGCCCATTACATGTGACTGACTTATTACTTGTCTTATGTCAGCGAGATTAATTGAGAAACTAAATAAGCACAATGTTTATGCAACGACGTAAATAATTCTTAACAAGCAGCATGTTGATTCGTGTATTGCAAATTGTTTAGTACGCACCAAGATAATTTAATTTTCGGATCACTTTGGTGACCGGGTTAGTTTCCCACCATTTTTTTGCACCAATTTTTTTCCACCGCATAAAACAGAAAATCCGAAATACAATAATTATATTATTCCCAGCACCCAGCGCCCACCACGCAACATGTTTGACCGATTTAGTTATTTTCACCTTTCACGATGTAAAGCCGGGAGTTCAGTTTCCATCTCTCCTCCGGCCCCTATTCCGTCCGACTCCCATCTCCCCTTCGATATTCCCAAGGCTCCTCTTCGAATTATGAAGTACCAGGTGTCCCTCTTCCTACAGATCTGATGGTGCTGCTCCATTCTAATCCACTCACTTTCAATTCCCGCAGGTCTTAACTTCTTTGCGGAGATCAGGTGCTGTGTCCCAGATCAGCGGTATGCAATCTCTCATCCTCTCCTGATGCGAATTTAATTGAATTGTGATTTTGATTGTTTGAGATTATAGATAATATATCATCGTCTAAGCGTCCTGCACAATCGTTAACATCAAAGGTTGCACTACGGCACACCGGAGATTCCGCATTTCACCTCTGCCATTAGCTGCACACCAGATCGAGGACGCCGTCATGGACGACCTACAGGATTGCCTTCATGTCAGACGTCTCCTACGTGCCCTCACCTGCCCGTGGGTAGATATCATGGGCGTTGTTTGGATCCAAATTTTAGTGCCAAACTTTGAGTTTGCACTTTGTAATAAATACGCCAATGTAATATTTTGTTTGTATTTGTGAAAAATTGTCTAAACATTGATTAATTAGGTTTAAAATGTTCGTCTCGCAAAGTACAACAAAACTGTCCAATTAATTTTTGATTTCATCTACATTTAGTATTTCAGGCTGGCATTTTGATGTGATGGAAATCTTATTTTTGCATAGTAGAATTTGGAAGCCAAATTTAGAATCTAAACAAGGCCCAGTTTCTTCCTCCACGGCCTCATGCCAGACCCTGCCAATTTTTCTCTTGCACGATGCCGCCCTGAGCGAAGGCTGTTTTCGACCTCAGGGAGCTGCGACTATAGCCCGGTTTAGTTCCCAAATTCCACTATACAAAAAGAAGATTTTCATCAGATCAAAATGTCGGTACATGCATGGAGTACTAAATGTAGATAAAATAAAAAATTAAGTGCACAGTTTTGTTGTACTTTATGAGACGAACAATTTGAGCTTAATTCATCAATGTTTGGATAATTATTCACAAATACAAACGAAATGCTACAGTACATATTTATTGCAAAACTCCCAAATGGGGAGCTCCTGAATGGGATCTAAACCAGGCCTATGTTAATGCCTTGATCTAAATCAACACCATGGACCTTTCCAATTGCAAAGCCTTGCGGGAATGCCGCTGACATGCAAAAAGGGCTCGAGCACATCAAAAAAATATTTGAGTGTCCGTTCACATTATTGATTATCTTATCTGTGCCTAATATATGTTCATGAAGAAAATGGTTGGTCCTGCGATTTCCTTTCTGAAACTCATGTGTGGTCAATGCTTTTATAATTTCTGAAGCTATCTTATAATTTATACTTTTCTATCTTTTACTGCAAAACAGTCAAAACGGAAAACAACAATTTAGGCCGTGACAACTAGAAATGCAAGGTGAGATTACATTTTGATTCCTCCGATTTAATATTTTCACGTTGTTACTAGTTGGTTAGTGTTCATTGTTCATCAGAGTATGCATTGTTGTATCAAGATAATTTTATTTGACTTCTGGATGCTGTGGCATCAGAAAGCAGCTTGCATTGTCTCAGATTGATGTAGCTAGAAGTATCGTTGAAATGTTGTTTCTGTTTTCACTTATTTGAGATTAGGCTCCTAGAGCAATCTGAGAATTGTCATGGGTGGCGCCCTAACTTGTTGTATGTGAACTACATTTGGACCTCTAAACGTATTGTCTTATTTTATTATATGCAAATATATGGACAAGAAAATATCATGTATGTATTTGAAATTGGTAAATTCCATCACTATAGAATTATATTTTTATTCTTATTTTTCATATAATTTAGTCTCACTTTGGATTTAATATTATTTGAAATTTGCAGAGAGTTTAGTTTTTTGGCCTATTAATTATGTATGTTACAATTAGCTTTCTGAAAATGTAATGTTATGACTAGCTTTCTATATAAATGCTGAAATGATTTTTGTTATAACTAGCTTTTTTTATGCAGGTTGAAATGGCCAATCTGATCATTCATATATTTTGGATGCGCACAACAATGTTCAATCAGCAATAGATTTTAGGAATATTATATGTTGATATTTCAATTCTGACAGTCATACTTGTACTCTTCACTACTCTATGTGTACAATTTCTATCTAGAATCACGTCATTATGTATATATATACATTTGTTTCTTTTCCTATAATCAATGGAGATACCTTTGACGACTAGAATTTATTTTTAGTTTTTGTGTTTCTACAATGTTTCATATTTCATCAGACAATATGTCAATGTTATATATCATATACAAGTGTATAATAATAAATGATTAATATTTTGAATGTGTTACAAAAGGTTAAACCCATGTTACAACCATGAGTTCTAAACTATGTTCTCAAGTGTTACAATCACAATGTGGAAGTGTTACTAGATGTAAAAAAACATGTTACATAAGAGGATACGGTAACACTTGATAAATGTTTCATTATACTAGAATTTGTGTTACAATATAGTAACACATTTTTAGATGTCAAAGAACACATATCTTTGTGTTCCAATAGATCAGACAGTAGTAACATCAAGAATAGGAACACTAACAACATATGTTACAAGAAGACCTAGTAACACTTTTATTGGTACATAGTAACACAAGTTGGTGTTACTATATCTCTGTTCTGTAGTAGTGAATACTTCCAAGCATCAGCGGGAGAAGGATGAGTTTTGCAATCCAGCTTTGTGTTCGGATCTACTAAGGGAACTCTCTTCCTTGGTGCCTTTTTCTCCGCAGGCTTAGCAGCAGCGGCTTTCTCTATGTTTTTTGGATCTGCTTTCTTTTGGCTCATGGTTGCACATCGAGTTAAGACTTTACTTTTCTCTCGCATTCACAAGAGAAGCAAGCACGGAAAGTTCTAAAAGACAAGGAATCTACGATGAGGAGACAAATGACTATGGCGCTGCGCTCAAGATTAACGAAACAAATGAAGGTCTCACTTCAGATTTATAACTTTCGGTTAGGGTTACTGTTTTGAACAGTATCTACGGTGTATCGCATTCCGTTACAGGGAAAGGCTTGGTTTTTAGTAAGTTAGTTTTTTCCGGCGTAAATTTCGGATTCCATTACAACAGAATCCTGGTGATTAATCAGATCTTCAAATCAAAGATATTCTTTTGATTCAAAGCTCGGGGGCTGCTAACGGATAATCTAGGATTTGATTTCCTTCCGAGATTTAAGGTGGAAAACAGTAGAAAAAGATCTTTGACTGGTTTTAACAAAACCACTCGTAGATACGGAATTACAGTTGATCAATTCTTACATTTGAAAACAACTCGAATGTTGTCGTGCTTATGCGGTTGCTTGAAAAAGTACGCACATTCTGAGGGAGACAATTATCGAGTATGTATTCATTGCTCAGAGTAAATAAGGGGAGCAATACTCGATCCAACGACTACTTAAAAGTACTCGTGGATTCGGGGGCTGCATTTGAGAGATACAATTTCTTTTAAGCCTATTATGCCTTATCCAAGACCTTTGAATAGTTTTAACAAAACTACTCGAAAGCTCGATGGTTTCTCGTTATCTAAGACCTTTGACTAGTTTTAACAAAACTACTCGAAGGTCGATGGTTGCATCTACTCGGTGCGCACCATTAGACTACTCAGGTGAAATTCAAGATTAGTTTCTTAACCTTCGACTGCTTAACGAGTACTCTGAGGCTTGGGGGCTACACCTGTTGGGTGCATCAAAAGATGTGCTTTAATTGAACTACTCGTCAGAAGATATTTGAGCGTCTTGGGCTTAGCTCTAACTACTCGAAGGTGTTAAAAAGATTCAAGAGTTGAAGCAAAGGCGCAAGATGCTCGGGGGCTTGTGGGGCCAGGATCCCTAGGGCCACTCATCTAAGGAATTAAACTACTCTATATGGAGAGTTGTGATCCGACTGCTTTGGACTAGCCAGATAAGGTATATGACGATGTAGTCAAATAGTAAAACTACTCGTATTTGAATAGTATACATGATAGATTACCTTATTGTAACCATCCTGGTCGAATACGAGTAGTCTGTGTAATCGATTTGTAACTCTGCTCCCCGGGTATATAAGGAGGAGCAGGGACCCCCTCAAAACAACTCAACTCACATACAATACAATCAAGCACACAGGACGTAGGGTATTACGCTACTCGCGACCCGAACCTGTCTAAATCTTTGTGTTGTTCGTGCATTGTCGTTCCTAGAACTCGGCGAGACCCACTAATCTACTCCCTGGGATACCCCCAGATAGACGTGCTCGACATAAATCGTCGATATATATATATATATATTAATATACAAGGAGCATGGTACTATATTATTTGTGTGCCTACTACTACTATGCATATGAATTTTCGCTTCAGGATTTTTCGTGCACTTACAAAGAAAAACGTATATAGATGTTGATGAATATGCTGGAAAGTGAAACTTGCAAAATCGTTTGTGAAATAAGATGATCAGAAGTGAGCTGAACAAAGATAAATAATAGAAAATCACATACAATCTTTTCCAGTACAAAATTACTCTTCTATCTGTACAGAACTACAGATCATGACTGTTCTTTTTTTTCACAATCTTGGCTCGTTTGTACAAGAAACATATATGCATGCGTGTTCTACATTTGTATATACAAACAAACGTACAAGTAGACAGCATTTTTGGACGCAAAAGGTAACAAGGTAGTTGCTATATGCAGTGCTCCCTCCATATTGATATTAGATGACTTTTAGACGTCAAACATTGGGAATATAAATCATGAATAACTTTTAAGTCGTTGAGTTTGAAAATGTGAAAACAATAGATTTGTCTTAAAAAATATTTTTATAAAAGTATACATATATTATTTTTTAATAAATATTTTTGTAAAAATAAGAAGTCAAAGTTACGTTTTGGAGACCGTGTCGTTGTCCTAAACGTCATCTAATACCAAGATGGAGGGAGTATATATATATATATATATATATATATATATATATATATATATATATATGTGTATGTAACCAAGTTGGAAATGTACTCCGTACCATGCTTATTTGTCTATCTTTATATATATTTCCCTGTGCCTAGCCGATTGGTAACTCGCTCCTCGATTGTGCTGCCTATCATCCTCCTTGGATCTCACATTCTCATGAATCCCCTCCCCCATGATTGATAGGTGCTCGTACCAATAATGTTTCATCTCGCCGCTCACTATCAGCCAGCCGTCCTATATATTCTATAGGCTGGAGAGACTAGGAAACTCTCATCATGCAATATCCTAGTCACTTATGATTTTTATATGACAAAAATCTATGAAGGAGCTATAAAGTAAAAACATAGTTTTCCGATGCATAGAAGGTTAAACATGCATGCATGATAGCAAACTCGGAGAGAAAATATGTACTTTCAACATGAATACTTTAAATTAATTTTAAAATTTATATGGCTTAGCTAATAAGACTTTCTCTGATGAAATCGAATTAAAGAACTACTTGGTCAGGTTCTCAGAAAGGTTGGCTGACCCGGTAAAACACTTGAACATAGTTTTTTTTAAAAGAAAAATAGTCCAAATCACCCCCCCAGTCTGGATAACCTACTAAGTTATTTTTAGTTCAATTTAATCCCACAACTATGTCATTTGGTTCAACTTACCAGTAATAAGATTCCTTTTTTCCCATTCACATGTGGAATCTTAAGTTAAAATTTTGCAAGGCAATAGAGGTCACACGCATGAGAAGTCACCACAGACGTCTTGTTGTTGATGGGCACGACGCTTATCACTAAAAGAATAACATCAGTTAAATTCTGTAATAAATTCAGAAAAATACAAACATTCATACTGAGTTGAGGACTCGAACTTGGGTAGGTAGGTTCCAACATAAGTAACCTTATCAACTAACCTATGACCAATTCACATCATAACATGTGTTTAAAACATATAATGTAATCTTTTTAAAAATTATTTTGATTGGCTAGGACATTTAATAATAAATTAATCTTTGGGATAAAAAATAATGATGAAAAATTAGTAAGATAACTTTTTAACGTAATTAATCTGGTTATGAAAGTCTTCCCAATCAGGCTTGATGCCTTAGCCTAGATCCAGCATCTCATGTGAAGAAATATTATTTGACGAATTTTTGGGAATATATTTAAATCTCATGTGAACAAAGATTTTTTTTTTGCTTACTCTGCCAAAAATAGAAAATGCACTTTCCTCCATGTCTACATTATGCACTTCCTGGTACAAAGGATATGTACAATGGCTTGCTTGTGTCTTTCCTGGGATAGTTCCTTCTGTGTTTAAATTTGTGGTAGGAAAACTAAGAAGACAATTTTCAGGCAATCCTATAATATGGATTTGATCCGTTGAATATATCGTATTCCTCTTATAGACTTATTCTTTGATTTTAGGTTTGATGTTTCCAATGCTTGAAAACCCTTGTGGCCTTGGTACGGTATCTATTGAATAGTTCCAGTTTTGTTTCCTTAGGTTCAGGGTTCAGATAGTATGCAAGATGGTCTTGGCAATCATCTGATACAACAAGAACCTCTGTTTAGATGTTCCTTTACCACTTCCTCTTGTACTGTCCTCATCATGTATCTTCTCCAGCTCCTACCACCACTATCCAGTGAGTATGGCGAGGGTTCCAAGAAAATCATCTTTGGTAATCATTGTAATGAACGATCAATTTCATACAAACTTGCAACACAGTTGTAAGTGCAATGTCGTAAATTTCTTAAATAGACAAATACTCCAATACAAGGTTACTTGTGCATATGGGATATAGATCCTACCATAATCTCCCATAGTGTTTATAGGTTTTTCAAGACTAGCTAGCACACGCGTATAATACAAAATAAGATTAGATAATGGGAAGTAAAAAAAGATCCTACAGAGCGGAAGAAATTAATGATATATATAACATATATAGATACACCCCACTAAAAGTTATTAATTATGTTTCTCTCAACATGCAAGCTATCCATGTCATGCAATCAACTTAGTATTTCTATTTTTAATTTTATCCTAAAATTTTGTTTAAAATTATATATAATATCGTTTGCAAAAGAATATTGCCATACAATCACATTAGTGTTTCTACTTTTAATTTCACTTTGAAATTTTGTTTAAAAAATTCACACAGCATATAAACCTAGATTCAACCACACGTGTCATCTCCTATATATATGGCTGAAGGAACAACTCAATTTCTACCTCATTCCGTCTTTATTATTAATTGGTGTTTAAAGATGCTTGGATGATCAACACTAGGATATATAGTATTGGCAAAAAGATTTTATGCTCGCAGCTTTCGTAGTATTATATATATCTGTGGTCTCATGCTATCCTTTGCATGAATTATTCTTTTCGTTTTCCTTTGCCGTCAGCTATAGCCAAACGTGCCACGCCCTGATTTTTTTCTTATTTACTCATGCTGTCATGCATACTACTAGAGGAGCATATATGATATGCCCGGAAAAAGACTTTTAATTGGATCAGCATCTTACCTTAGTTTTTGGTCGATCTGCTTGGCCGCCCCTTGCTGATTATGTGTTTCTCGCCATCTGTTCTCTTGGGCCTGGACTATGCGTGTTGTTGTATTTGTGGAGATGCCATTGAAGGGATAATAATAATACAAAGAAGCGTCGTGGTTGTATTTGTAGAGATGCCGTTGAAGGGATGATACAGAAGCCGAGCATCCATATCCCTCTTTTACTGTAGCTCTTGTAAATCTCCCCCTCATATGGCTCTAATATTTTTCTTTTTGCATTATTAGGTGGTGTTGCCGTGTGTCTGCATGCAAGCAGCTGCGTGTGCAGCTTAGGAACTGCTGCTGTGGTGCTTCGGGTCAAACCGACCTACCTAAGGGCCCTGGAGGACCTCTGTGTAATTCTGAGGACGGCAAGGGCCTTACTGTGAAATTTCAATAAGGTAAAATCATGCAATCAATTGCTAGTACAGTAATCAGGAATACAAACTTCGGCTACAGTTTCTCTATTTGTTCAGCCAACTACCATCGAGCCTACGGAAGCAGGCGGAGCAATGAATCGTGAGCATAATGGTACAGGTCCGTTCTACAATTGAAAGGATGGACACGCAAACACAAACAATACATTGATGGCTCCCAGAAATCACAGAGCTTTCCCCCATCTAGGCACCTGATCAACAACACATGTTTCTTCGATACATTCATGGCATGTGTTGTCTGTTCTCCGTGGCAAGCAACTCATTAACCTCTTCCATGCCGAACTTCAGATCCTCAATTACTTTCAATAAGCCATGGACCGGAAAAATCCACTTTCACCTGCCCTTGAAAATTATTAGAGCCATTGACGGGTCTAGATCCAATAGTTGAAAAAATAGAAGAAGCCCATTAGGTCATCACAACCCTCCTAGTCAGCTAGTGTCCATAGAACTAATGAGGCCGTCAAGTAAGCAGAAATCCTATGTGGCAGAAGAGTTAAGGAGGAGAGAGAAGAAAAAACGTGAAAATTGGGTCACATGCAGGAAACCAGGTTGTCACACATTTCAAGGGAGGGAAGCCAGTAAAAACATTCAAACACGTATTCCAAAAAGTTGAAGAAGAGTGAATGGACTAGAAAATTAATCATTGGCCCACGAGAAGACGCTATGAGTTTGGTACCATAGTTTCTAAATCTGATGTCTTGATGATATGGCAACATAGACACCACTTATAGACATTCTAGGTTGGGATTGGCCTCGCTAACCGACCGAAAGGACCCAAATTTATGGACGTGGAACCAATTTTTAGAAGAAAGAAAAACAAGAGGAGCAATTTTGTATTTTGACCTATAGGCCCATTAGAGATTCGGGCCCATGTCGCACCTGCAGAAGAGCGAGAGTGCGGGAGGGAGAGAAAAAGGGCCGGGGGCACGGCCATGCGCGCGTATGCAGCAGCGTAGGTGGGCTGTGGGATGGGGGACTGAAGAGCGTTACAACGGCATTTCTGGTGGCGGCGACGGTGCAAGAACGAGCGGGTGGATTCGATCCCCAAATTTTTCCATAGAAAAGAGAGAGAGAAGGAATTCGAGAAGAAATGATAAAAGTAGGAGAGAAACGTCTACCACGAAAAATTTCACATTCAAATATCAAATTAAGCCTTATGTATAAAGTCATAATTTATAGTTAATTGGGCATATACCTTTGCAAATACATGAGTTCGAAGACATACGGTTACAATTCACTTATCTCCTACCCTGCACCCCACTCTCTTGCAACCCTCCTCTGCCTTGTTCCCCGACCTCCTCTGCCTTGCACCCCTCCAATCTCTATCTCCTGCTCCTCTCCAAGCAGGGTTCATCGACACTCAATGGATGGTCGTAGAGACGTTCTAGGCTTCTTGATAAGCAGCAGACTCGTGGCCCTAAAACAGGGTGAGGCTCGAGGCAAGCTCCGGAAAGAGTTGTGGAGGGAGAAAAGGAAGAGGAGGATGGAGAAAATAAAGAGACGGGTGTGCAAGCGGCCATGCTAGCATCGCCGCCCTCTGCGCACATGACGGCCACCAAATCTCCTACTTAGCGGCCTCCCTTTGAGAACTCTACAAACTCCGTGCTAACATGTCAGCTCCACCCTAGACCTTCTTCAATTGTATAAGCTAGTACTTAGCTCTAAGCACTCTAAGAGCCAACTTTTTCAATGATCTAGCTCTTGGCATATAGCTAATAATATGAATGTCCCCACGCATAATTCTCACGTAATCTCGAAATACGTGTATAGCTCTTCTCATTTTTCTATTAAAATACAAAAAGATACTTTATAAACTAGCTAAGAGTACATCATTAAAGAAGCTTTAGCTGTTGACTATTCCATTGCATGATTGTCCTGCATCAGCATTTTGTCGAGCACCTCGCTGCCCCGTGCAGCTCCTCTAGGAGCACCACAAGAGGCGTGTTGGGACGGAGAGAAGTGACCCGTGCGAGGTTCGGTGTGACCGTTGGGGCTCGCCTCATGTGACGTTCGACAGCCATCCGATGCAAATGCCCATGGTAAGTCCTTATGATTAATGTTGGATTAGGGAAGAAAGGAAGTGACAAAGTAACGACATACATGCATTAGTGAGGTAATTCAAGAGATATCACTGAGGTAGGGACATTTGTGTATATTAAAAAAATAATATGATTATGACCTACACGTGGGATCAAGCGCATAAAGGACATAGAAAATTGTAAATTCAAAACATAGAAAGAACTCTAATATCGTCTCTTCATCAAACAGATAAATTGTAATCATATGTCTTTGAACTTGCGTATTTACAATTACATATCCACTTAACCTTATAGTATTTTCTTTTGTAAATTACTAGGTAAGTGTCCGTACATTGCTACGGATAATAAAAAATCTATAGTGCAATACCACACCACAACACGAAAAATATTAAACTCAAGAATCAAATATTGGCCCTCCTATGTATAGAGCATATAGATCATCCTATTGCCGGTCCAAGTATATACAATAGCAAATTTACAAAATTAAAACACAAGCTTTGCTCATAGTTATAGGATCAAAAGTAGTAAAGCATAAGATCACAACACAAGCCTTCTCACAGCTTACAAGATCAAAATACAAGCCCAACAAATAGATACAAGCATAAATAATAATTCAGTACAAGATTTCTATATTATAATTAGGAGGAAGAAATCTCTGGAACAGTGGAACGTTTAGAAACATCTAAGGGCCCTTTTGATAGGGCTCCAAAAACAGCTCCTGGAGTTGTTTTTGTTGGAGCTGCACCAAATGATCATGGCGGTGAATCATTTCTGAGAGTTGGTTGTGAGAGGTAGAACTGTTTTGCACATGGCACGAGTGAAACTAATGGAGTAAAAAAAATTAGCTCCTCCACCTCCAACTCTAGCTCCACTCTCATGTGAAGCTCTACCAAAAAGGGTCTAAGTTTGTTTTATCTCCGTATCGAAATTGATTGGCACTTCTACACTTCCACGTAGAAACAAGCAAGAGTGACGTGGAAGCACAGCTGGATCACGATAACACGAGTTTCACCTTCTCACGACTCCCTCCCCCAAGCCCACACTCCAAATACGTCCATCCAGACATCGAGTTGCGCGAAGCCAAAGCGTCCAAGCAACCGCTTCCTGCTCTCTCCTCTGCTCCTCGCTGCCCCCCTCCTCCACCGCCCGGCTCGATCCCGCGCCGCCGCGCCATGGATCGCGCCGACCCCGCGCGGGTCCGCCTCGCCGTGCTCTCCTCCCACCTCGCCGCCGGCGCCGCGGCGGCGGCGGCGGCGCTGGAGAGGTCGCCGGCGTCCGCGGCGGCCCCCGGCCCCCGCGCCGGCGCGCTCGCCGTGGTGGACGGGAGGACCGGCAAGCGCCACGAGGTCAAGGTCTCCGAGGACGGCACCGTGCGCGCCACCGACTTCAAGAAGGTACCTGCTACTGATACTGCCAGCGCGACACGGATTGACGGTGCCGGCGGCGGCGCGGTGCCGTGATCCGCGGGGGGTGCTCGGGGTTCCGTGGTGCGATTGCCGTCGTGAAGTAGGCTGAGTTGCTGCGGGGACCGGTTTTGGATTTGCATCTCTAATTGTGAATTGTGTGGCCGCCGGTTCAATAGTTCTCACGCGGTAGTTGTGTAAGCGTGTGATGGGTTGACTGCAGCAATGGGTGAATTTATCTGTCTATGCGCAGACCATGATCCATCACGCAATTTCGTTGAATTAGCTGTGGGAGACATTGCTGATTATATTCAGCTGAAGTTGCTCTGTAGTCTGTACATGTAGAGACGGCAAATTAGTATCATTGGTACTAAGAAAGTCATTTCCAAATCACAATACTTGGGTTGGTTGAATTACATGGCGTGGTTGCAGATATAGGAGCAATCACCCCTTATAAGTCTTGCCGAAGTTTCTCAGTATCAATAGAATTATAAAATGACTTCTACTATCATTATTCCATCTCGAGGCTTGAGTTTATTCATTAGATGCTGTGGTTGTGACATTGTCAAGCCACTACCTGAACTCTTGGTTACTTCCGCCGGCTTTCTGTGATGCTTCCTTTGCAACAATATAAGTATCAGGTAAAGGTTAGATGCTGATGTTTTTTCTAAATATGCTGCAGATTACCACGGGAAAGGACGACAAGGGTCTTAAGATTTATGATCCTGGCTATCTCAATACAGCCCCAGTTCGCTCAACCATCTGCTACATTGATGGGGATGAGGGAATTCTTCGCTACAGGGGATATCCAATTGAAGAGTTGGCTGAAAGCAGTTCATTTGTAGAGGTAGCATACCTCTTAAGTAAGTGTTATTGACCTTTTTTCCTCTTTAATATTGGTGTTATCCTGCTACCTTGCAATTGCTTGGCTGACTAATGTGTTGTGTTCACAGTGTATGGGAATTTACCTACTCAGAGCCAACTGGCAGGCTGGGAATTCGCTATTTCACAGCACTCTGCTGTTCCTCAAGGACTTTTGGTATGGTTTGATATCTCTTCCTTTTATAGCTTGATGTGGTCTTAATAGCACAATTTTTTGGCTTTGAGATGGTTTAAATGTAACAGGTTGTAACTTTTTAATGTTGGCAGGATATCATACAATCAATGCCCCATGATGCTCACCCCATGGGTGTCCTTGCCAGTGCAATGAGCACCCTTTCTGTCTTCCACCCAGATGCAAACCCTGCTCTTAGAGTAAGTACTGTCAAAATGCACCAATCGTGACAGATGATTATTTGACGGGTTCATTTTAGTGTGGTGCAATTAGTTGGGATTTTGAATCTCAAGCTAGATTGTTAATATTTCAATTTAGTGTTTTGGGCATTCAGTGAACACATTCTACTAATGTAGGGTCAAGATCTTTATAAGTCGAAGCAGGTGAGGGATAAGCAAATTGTGCGAGTACTTGGGAAGGTATGCTTGGTCATCTAGTTCCTTTAATTAATGTTATGATTTTTAGGATGTTCATCCAATCAATAGATAATGCAAACTAAATGATTGTTCCTTGATGTCTGTATGCATTTGTCATTTTGACTTGATTCCTTGCATTTATTCAGGCACCAACGATAGCAGCTGCTGCTTACTTGAGATTAGCAGGAAGGCCACCCATCCTTCCTTCAAATGCTCTTTCTTATTCAGAGAACTTCTTGTACATGCTGGACTCTTTGTAAGTTGCATTACCTTCAATACTATAAACTTTGTGTTTTGATTGTGCATTTAGTTTCCATGCATTTAACTCAATCCTAAATATAAACCTATAAACCTAATTAATTTTGATGCACATTTTCTAAATAAAATTAATTTTGCAGGGGTAACAAATCATATAAACCTAATCCACGACTTGCACGGGCTCTAGATATCCTATTTATTCTGCATGCTGAACATGAAATGAACTGCTCCACTGCTGCTGTTAGGCACCTTGCTTCAAGGTAAATCCTTTTCTAAATTCACCTCCAAACAGTGAGTATGGAACTGTTTCCTAATGATATATATTATGTCTATAGTGGTGTTGATGTCTTCACTGCTCTTTCTGGTGGTGTTGGAGCTCTATATGGTCCGCTGCATGGTGGTGCAAATGAGGTAAACCATTTTGAACATTGCGGCTTCTAGGTTCTTGCATTCAAAATTTTCTACATGTTTAAGCTGCTATCAGAAATAAGGCAGAAAGTATCTACTTTGTGATAGGTTTTTTAGAATCACCCAAATAAAATTATCCATTTTGTGCTTATTTAACCTTTTTGTTTCTTAGATATGTAATTTAACATGATTTCTTTTATGCATCCTTTGTCAAAATGATAATATCTGACGTCGTAACAACAATTGAAATTTCAGTGTAGCTTTTAGAGATCATTCTAGCTTGAGATGCGCAAGGTGGAAATGTGCTAAATGTTATTTTCTGTATCCCAGGCAGTACTTAAAATGTTAAATGAGATTGGAAGTGTGGAAAACATTCCAGATTTTATTGAAGGGGTAAAGAACAGGTGACTATCACTCTGTTCATCTGT
This sequence comes from Echinochloa phyllopogon, assembly GCA_033239725.1. Taxonomy (NCBI): domain Eukaryota; kingdom Viridiplantae; phylum Streptophyta; class Magnoliopsida; order Poales; family Poaceae; genus Echinochloa; species Echinochloa phyllopogon. The sequence continues at coordinate 10,075,606 of BTCW01000010.1, read as the reverse complement.
TTGTTACCTTTTTGTTTTGCTTTTGAAATTTTCTTACAAGATTTATCTGTTTATTCTATTTTAGGAAGAGGAAGATGTCTGGTTTTGGCCACCGTGTGTATAAGAACTATGATCCTCGTGCTAAAGTCATCCGGAAATTGGCAGAGGAAGTTTTCTCAATAGTGGGACGGGATCCACTTATTGAGGTTAGTTTCATCTGTTTTAACCATACTCAAGAAATATCTCCTTATACAGTTTATCTCAATTTTAATCAAGTGAAATTTTAGTTTTACTTTCCTTGCAACATGGAATGGAGTTTTTTTTTCTGATCAGTGAACTTGTTATGTGTAATGTGGAAACATAGTTTGTTTCTTCTGATCAGTGAACTTGTTATGTGTAACTTTGGAAACAATATGGTAGTTACCTTGTTATGTGGAAGTTTCAAAACAATATTATACGGACCTTTCTTTTCTTTTTTACCCCATAGAACCGAGTAAGATGGAGTGCAATTTACTTTGCATCTGAATCTCAATGATCTACATAGCTGTTGATATTTTGGCATCTGTAGTTTTCCCAGTTTTTTAGTGGTGGTGTTGCTAGGCCATATGGTCATGGTTTCAAATTGATTAATCAATTCCAAACAGTTTATTGGTCACAAATAATTTCTTAAGTGTTGAACTCCGGGACCTATTAGAGCGTTGAACTCCGGGAGTCATTGAAAGTCCCGTCCCGACCCGGGTTCGAGATTTTTTTGAAGTTTTTGTAATTGTCTGTTTTGCTACTTAATTATTTTTTCATATGATAAATACTGAAGATGCTCAAGAAATGGAAGTGTCTAAGAATTCTGTACTCTTAAAATGACGATTCTAGACAACGTGCCTTCTTGTGTGCAACTGGAAGAGTTCCATGGGCAAAACATACTGCCACCGGGCAGTCTTACATTGTTTTGTTATGCTATGTCAGGTCGCCATTGCTCTGGAGAAGGCAGCGCTGTCAGACGAATATTTTATCAAGAGAAAGCTGTATCCAAATGTGGATTTCTACTCTGGACTAATTTATAGGTACATCATTTTAGGATCTGATTTTCTTTTCTTTCTTTTGTTTCTCCTTTTGGTATCACAATGGTTAATTGTTATTGTATTTATTTTCAGGGCAATGGGATTCCCTACAGAATTTTTCCCTGTTCTGTTTGCCATTCCTAGAATGGCTGGTTGGCTAGCACATTGGAAAGAGTCGCTTGATGATCCTGATACTAAGATTATGAGGCCCCAACAGGTCAGTACATAGCAAAAATATTATCTTTCACTGTTACTACCTCTGTTTATGAATCCAATGTGAACTCTCAAATAAACGCTAATGACGAATTCCCACATGACCTTCCACTTGACCATCATATATTAAGCTTCCAAGACTTAGTTTTCATCATATATTTAAAAAATTAGTGAAGTGAATATTCCCGTTCAACATTATTGGTGTGGTGCAGTTTAATTGTCTGTCTTGGCAAGATAAACCATGTCTTCACATACTTCTACAACATTTCTTCTGATGGTGATGTTTGTTATTACTTCAGGTGTACACAGGCGTTTGGCTGAGGCATTACACCCCTGTCAGAGAACGAGTGCCGCCAAGCCAGAGCGAGGAACTTGGTCAGATTGCCACCTCAAATGCCACAAGACGCCGCCGTGCGGGTTCTGCCCTGTAGAAGAGCTGCAACATGCAAAGCCCAGCATACACAATAAACGAGGGGCCATCGGCCATGGCATCTGAACTTGGTTGGAGGTGCATACTTTCTGTTGTTAAGTATATAGGCAATAATTTAGTGAGAACACCGTACCATTACAATGTAAAAGCTGTCACGATGCTTGTGGAAACATTGTCTTTTGTTTCTTGAACTTTCCATCGGATCAATGAAGAGTTTTGATGGATGGGTTCCTGGGTTCTTGCTTTGACACTATTGGTTCTTTTGACATCTTGTGCTGTACTAACTCGTCCTTTTCAGGATTTCAGACAAACTGATGCCGACTAAATGCAGGCTATTCGCACATTATTAAGGCGAAGTTAATAAAAACAGAAGTATGGTCTCGACATACTTTTCTGACAATCGGAATGGATAATACACAGGGCAATAAGAGCAGCTTTTAAGATATATTCCATCCGTACCTAAATAACTGTCGCTATTGATTTTCGTGCCGCAACTTTACTTCGATGTATAGAAAATACGTGCAACATTTTAATCTCCAAATAAATTTATTAAAAAACTAGATTTAAATATCTATCTAATGATATTTATTATATATCATAAATATTAATATATATTTTTATATATTCAGTCAAAGATGTTTTTAAGTGAAAACCACCTATATTTAGGGGAGTAGCTCACGAGTTCAGACAATTTCATGACGTAAACTTTCAGAAACATGAGATGAAATGAGCCTCTTTGCAATCTCAACAAACTTGGACTGGTCAAAAGAATACCAGCGAGAATCTCATCAAACAAACATTCTAAAGCCCCAACAAAATTTCTCATAACGTTGACCAGCAGCGTTTTCAAACAAAAAATTCTGCAATACATCTCCGTGCTACACCATATAACATATTGTAAACTTTGCACAGTAAAAGTCATACGAACGGAAGCAAAGCGTAATGCTGCAACGGGAGTTCCAAATTTGCTGCCGCAGCCAAAGATGTGCTAGGCCGACTGAAACTTGTGAGGGAGAACGTCCACCTGGACTGACTAGCATTGATCGATGAGATGCCCAACTCTTTAGCTTCAGACGCCATGACATACCTACAGGAGGCGCTAAAGCAATGTGAGACGATTCACGTAGGCAATTAAGTTGCCACAAAAAAAAGGATGATGCAAGTATTGAAATGCACCATCCATAATGGATTACAAGTGAGAGATTTAACAAAGATATGCAAAATTGAAGCTAAAGATACTAAAAGCAATACAGCTCAATATAGACAACTTGTATTATTTGGAAATAACACAAACATTTGTTTATTTATCTAGAACAATGCAGATAAGAACTGGGACTTACAGTTGCAGTTACATTTTGCATTCAGTGACGCCTTCTGTCTCTATGTTCATCTCTAGAATACCGATCTTCACGATCCCTCCTCGAATGGTAATATGAATCATCATCATGCCTTGACCTCTTGGAATCGTGGCTATCTAGATCCCTAGCTCTGTGTCGACCATGCTCTTCATGCCTTTTCTCATCACCTCTGTTCTGGTGGCCTCTGTATCCCTCCTCTCTATCTCTACTTGAATTCGGGTCATACCGGTCATCTTCTAGTTTTCTTTTGTAGTCTCTCTCACCATTTCCACCTTTCCTTCTATCTTGCTCTCTCTCCCTGTGTCTCTCTTCCTCTCTCTCTTGCTGCCTTTTCTTCTCCATTTCCATCTCCATCCTCTCTTCCTCCCTCTTCTTTTGCTTCTCCAGCTCTTTCCTTTCTTCCTCTCTCTGCTTTTGCTTCTCCAGCTCTTTCCTCTCTTCCTCTCTCTGCTTTTGCTTCTCAAGCTCCTTTCTCTCTTCCTCTTTTCGCCTTTGTGTGTTCAGCTCATCTCTTCTCCCCTTAACTTGTCTCCTTTTCGATTCCTCATAGCTATCTGCACTCATGTCAGACTCGCTGCTGCTGAGGCTGCTGCTGTAATCTGAACTCTCGCTTGAACTAGACACACTTCTTTTCTCTGGCACATCCTTTCTTACCACTGCAGCATTCAGTTGTCTTTTCCTATCACGGGGATAACCGTCAGATTCTGAATCAGTATCGTAGCGCTTGCGCTTATCAATGTTCTTCCCATAGTTATCCTCCTTTTCTTTGATCCTTTGTGCTTGCTTATCCTCATTGGGGTCATGGCTCAAACTCTTGATAGACTTGTTAGTTCTGTAGTCATCATTCCTTAGGTCACGGTCACTCTTCAGTCTATCACGTTCAGATTTGTGGTGAGAAATCTTTCCAGGTTTTGACCTCTCACCTTGGTCACTATCTGAATCACTCTCAGATTCACTAGAATAACTGCTCTTTCTAACAGATTTTTGCTTTTCCTTATCATGTTCACCGTGTGAACCACCCTTGTGCTTGCTTATTCTGGGTTTCTCAGCCTCAAGGTCACGGCGAGAGCTTTCCTCATACTTTCTGGGTTTCTCATCCTCGGCATGGCGAGAGCTTTCCTTGTACTTTATGGGCTTCCCATCCTCAGAGTAATGGCGAGAGCTGTCCTTGTACCTGCTCTCTCTTGGCTTCTCATCCTCCAAGCTATGACGAGAGCTCTTCACTGGTACCTTCTTTCTCTCATCATGATTGTTCTTCTCAAGTTCTGCTTTCTTCTTCCCATAATCACTGTCGTTGTCAGACTCAGAATCATGACGAGAGCTCTTCACTGGTATCTTCTTTCTATCATCATGATTGTTCTTTGCATGTTCTGTTTTCTTCTTCCTATAGTCATTATCTGTATCAGACTCAGAATCATGACGAGAACTCTTCACTGGTATCTTTTTTCTCTCAACACGGTTGTCCTTTGCGTGTTCTGTTTTCTTCCTATACTCATCATCAGTATCAGACTCAGAATCATGGCGAGAGCTCTTTAGGGGTACCTTCTTTCTCTCATCACGATTGTTCTTTCCATGTTCTGTTTTCTTTTTTCCGTAGTCACTATCTGCATCAGACTCAGAATCATGGCGAGAGTTCTTTCCACGTCTTGCCTTCTTCTGATCAGTTTCAGAATCACCACCATCTGAACCAAGACGAGTTTTCTTGTTGTGTTTCTCCTCATCATCATAATCAGTCTCTGAATCATCTTCAGAATCATGGCGAGAACTCTTCTTCTTCTTTGTTTTTGTGTCATGTTCGTGTTCTGAATCTGAGTCATGCTTGCTCTTCCTTGAACTTTTGCTCCGACTCTTTTTGTCACCCCTATTTTTCTTCTTGCTCTTCTTCGCATCCTTTCTTCCGTCCTTCAAATCCTTACTATCCTTCTGCTGCCCAGCAGTATCTAGTTCCTCAGAATACTTACCAGGTATAAGCTCCCCGGATTCCACATCACTTTCCACATCCCCCTTCTTTACATCCTCAGATTTGATTCCAAGAGCAGCCCTCAGAGTCTCAAGCTGCTTCTCCTTCCGTGCCGCAACATGGTGGCTTTGTGTGTCGGTAAACCTGAGAATGATATGTCAACTTGTCATCAGAACATACTTACCATAAGTTAGCAGAATAAACAAATGAACATACAAATTACTAACTGTTAATATAGTGAAACATAAACATTTAAGCAGCTAGCAAAAGCACATGAATATGTAAACAGAAGCAAGGATCCATAGGGAATAATTCTGCTCCCAAAAAATGACACAATCACAACAGTAAGTTGAGGCACCCAACTAAAAGCATCTATATTAAGGTTGTGCGGACCACTTTCCATTGCCTATGCTCTTCATCAGTGGCACGTTATCCCAAGGAAAAATATGGAATCGACTTAAACTAAAATGCAATGACAAGACAACTTTGCACCGCAGCTAGGAACTGAACAAATTACAGCATGCAGACAGCAAATGCATGGTCATAAAAGCAGAAGATATGATTCGCATACGGAAGCCTTCCATTTCAACGTGGTGACGCGGTAGAAAACTAAACGGAGGCATCCAACAATAAAACGCTACATGAAAGTATTGCAAGCATCTCCCACCATCTATCCTCTGAATCAATACGAAATCCAAAAAGATGCAACGGGCAAAAGAACAAACTAATAAAAACACTTTTCACATTTGGAGAGTTACAGGAGCTGCAGAAATGGTAATCACATAGCATTTACTAATAGCAGCCGCATGAAACATAAACAAAGGCTACATACAATTTGCATGAAAAAACTAACTTTAGGCAGTTAGATTCACTTCGAAGATGAAGTAATAATCTCCCAAGAGAACTAAAGCATTTGAACATGATTATATCTGATTAGGAGACCCAAAATTCAGGCTGCTACTAAAATAATTGCAATAGGGCCTCCTCTACTGCAGCCTGAAACTCAACACGGAAAAGAGACAACTGAGCAATCAAAATCTAAAAGACGACAACAAGTCCATACCCTCTTCCCGGCAGGGAGGGTCGCCCCGTCTCCTCCGCGGCTGCCGCGGCCGCCGCCTCGGCCTCGGCGGCCCTGCGCGCCTCCTCGACGCGCTCCTCGATCTCGCCCTCCGTGTAGCCCTGGTCCTCGAGCGCGTCCCTGAGCAGGAGCAGCTTGACCTCGACCTGGCGCTTGCGGTCGTGCTCGAGGATCTCCTTGTTGGGCTTGCGCATCCCGCCGAGCCCGCCGCCGCCATCCCCCGCGGCGTCGGGGAGCGGCGGCCTGTGGGGCCCGCCCGGCCCGCCGGTGGAGCGGGGCTTGATGAAGAACTTGTTGGTCTGGACGTAGCCGTTGGTGCCCGACCCCCGCGCGGTCTGGAGCCCGATGCCGTTGTACATCGCAACGGGCTGGAGAGGGGGGCGGGGAGACGCCGGCGGGTGTGGGCGACGGCGGAACCCTAGCTAGGTTTTGGTCGGGATATGCGAGCCGCGGGGTAATGTTTTGGTGTCTCGGGCGTCAGATCCCCAAATTGGAGACGAAGGGGGACGGGGTGAGGGGGCGTGGGTTGATTGATTTTCTGGTGGTGGGCCCGCGACTTCTAGTCGGTTTGGTGGGGGCCGCGCGTCGGTGTCTGTTGCTGGGTGGGTGAGCGGCGGAGCAATACGAGTGACTAATGGGCCGTTTCGTATGGACCGAGACGTTCATCGACCTAATGGGCTGAACAACCCTAACTGGCTCTGTAACAATTTTTTTCGTCCTCTCAGCCACGAGCAGCAAGATGTTGCGGCTCGGTGGGGGAGCACGGCCGTACTTAGCTCGAGCTCATGCTATCCGCCCGCGCCGTCGTGTTGGAGCTTGCACTTGCGCTGGCACCTCATCGCTACTGGAGGCCTCAACGCACAACGAGTGGTGGTGGCGGCGTGGGAAGAGAGAGTTTAGTTCCTCCCAACTTTCTAAACTTTTCGTCACATCGACGTCACATCGAAATATTAAATATAACAAATGACCCATGCGACCATTAAATATAGGTAAATAAAAAAACTAATTGCATAGTTTTGATGTACACGACGAGACGAATCTTTTGAGCCTAGTTAGGTCATGATAGGACAACAATTACCACAAACAAACGAAAAGTGCTACAGTGTGCTATAGTGTCCGATGTGACTTTTATCACCTCTTTTTCATGGATCTAAACACAGCTTGGCTAGGGTTTGGGTTGCTTGCATAGGCCCACGCAAATGGACTGGGCTGTTGTGGAGACAGGTTGCCCATATCGGAGGCTTTCCCAACACGTGAAACGCGGGAGTGCGAGAACGGAGGCCCTGCGGCAGGTCATTGTTTGCCAATTAACCATGATCGCTCTTCCCACGTCTTTTACCACGTCATCTGCACTCACAAACTTGTGGCATGGTACTCTTGGCCGGACCTCACCTGAACCGTGTTTTCTCTTTTTCTTTCGGTTTCATGGCTTGGCTTCATCCCAAAGCATCTGAATAAGGAACTAGCATTATAGTGTTGCATATGTAAAGTTGGGGACTTAAAATTTATTTTAGGTTCGGAGAAAAATTCCTAGAAATTGTTAACTAGAGCCTGTCGATGATTATATATAAAAGTAGTAAGTGCACATCCGTATGAGTACTGTGTTGGAATATTTAGCAAATGAAAGGGAGGGAGGGTGAGTAATTTTCATTACTCTAACTTTTTATTAATTTATAATATATATGTCTCGCAAAATTACTAGCTTGTGCGGAAGCACGAGTTAATGAACTATTGTTTTAAATAGTGAAACTATATATGTGTACCCAACTTTACAGAAAAAAGGCAATATCAATTCAGGTAAGAATCCGATAATATTTGATTCATTCTTTTTTTTTATAGCCCAAACTATGTCTACCAGGTTGATTTCATGCTGGTGCTCTATTTGGGCTATACAACTACGTCGAAATGGCGAGAAAGGTTCTTATTAGTTGAGATACAAGTGACTGCAGGATATTTTACCAATATAGAAATTATCTATTTCATTAGCAATGGCAAAAGTAGGTAATTTAGCATTATAGTAATTAGTATTTAGGATCTTATATTAGTATACTGGTATATCTGTTGAGTGGGAGAATAAGTTAATAAGGAACAAAATGGAATATAATGGATGCTTTCAGAGTACCAGGTGCAAATACTAATATAGGGTTTCTTTCATGGTATAAAAGCAAGATCTTGAGGTAAATATTTAAATGTACTGGCTGTCACATTGATAGGAACCAGCAGATCAAAAAGTGGAGAATCATTGCTGAGACAATAGAAGTGGCATACGACAGAGTGAATATTTCAACTCCTCAGCAAATAGTAATGATTTCTACAATATACCCGGAAACCACCATGTTATCAATACTAACAAGAACTCACCTGCGGCACGCACGTTTATTGATGACACATAGGTATTAAAACAATGTCACTTGAGTGGGCTAAGGTAAACATACCAGTCATGCGAAGCGCTTTTAAAAATACTTTATATTCGCACTCTCATATATTCTCAAATCCAAAGGCACATGATTTTTTGAGATAGTTGGTCTTTATTTATATGAAGAAAAACTCTCCAATCTATTGTTTATTGGGAATACGGGATAATTGTGTATAGAAAAAAAACTGCGAGGAGGTTTTAACCGTTCGGACGTTGATTCTTTTAAAAAAAACTTGTTTTTTCAGTTCAAAAAAAAGCTCGTTTATTCCTTTCCAAAAAAAGCTCTGAGGGGGTTTTACTGGTTAGGACATTGATTCCTTTAAAAAACTCATTTTTTCTTTCCAAAAAAAGTGGGTACAAAAAACACTGGTGAAAAAAAATGGGGGGCTAGGGGTGAACTCACACGGGGTTTTTCGCTCTGTCAAAAAAACTTTTGCAATATTTCATTTTTCTTTCTTCAACGTGGCTCAGAGGAGGTTTCACGGTAGAAAAATCGGAGGTTGATTCCTTTCCCAAAAAAAAGGCTCGGAGGAGGTTTCACAGTAGAAGAATTGTTTTTCAAGTTCAGAGGTTGTTTCCTTTCCAAAACAGTAGGTGGGTATAAAAAAATCACCGGTGAAAAAAAGAGGGCTAGGGGTGAACTCACACAGGGTTTTTCGCTCTGTAAAAAAACTTTTATTGATGACACGAAACGGTGTCACTTGAGTGGGCCATAGTAAACAGACCAATCGTGCGAAGCGCTTTTAAAAATATTTTATCCGCTCTCTTATGTCTCATGTATAGAGAGCTTTAGGTATTCTCAAATCCAGAGGCACATCATTTTCAAGATAATTGGTCTTTATTTATATGGAGAAAACCTCTCCAATCTACTATCTATTAGCAATACGGAATAATAGACACATATCTATATATCAATTTTGATTGTGTATAGAGAGCTTTAGGGATTCTAAAATCCAGAGGCACGTCATTTTCGAAATAGTTGGTCTTTATTTGTATGGAGAAAACCTCTCTAATCTACTATCATTTTGATTTTCCATTTATACTATTAAAAAATTGAAGAATAAAAAAATATAAAAAACCTCTAGCCCCCGTCGGCGAGGTGGCCTCGTCCTGGGTCGTGGCTCAACATGGGAAAAAAGGGGCTCGATTCCAATAAAAATTCCTAAAAAGACACGATGGGTAAAAAAATACGGGAGAAAAAAACTAAGGGTGAGGGGTGAACTCACATGTATTTTTTCGCTCGGTCAATTTGAAACCATTGATATGTGGGTTTAGATGGGTCTGAGGTGAGGGGTACAGGAGTTTTCGTTGGCAAAAAAGTTCTCCAAAGAACTCGTATAGATAGATAAGGACGACTCGTATATAAAGAAGCTTTTCATTTGAGCACCTAGAACAATTAGGCCCATTTTTAATGTATTTCAGCTAGCTAGGGTCTTACCCAACAAGCAACGGGAAGTCCATGCGCACTACTTGAAAGGCCCATGTCGCAATACTAATAACCCAAGAAAAAGAAAACCCAGCACAAAAATGAACCCAATCAACTTGATCGGTGGTAATATACTTTCCAAAAATGCCGGCCGTTGATTTGCTTAACTTTCCAAAAAATGCCGACGGTTAGTTTGCTTAACTTTCCAAAAAAAATATTGGGTACAAAAACACTAGTGCAAAAAAGGGGGCTATAGGTGAACTCACACGGGATTTTTCGCTCTGTCAAAAAAAACTTTTACAATATTTCCTTATTTTTTCTGCAACGTGGGTCTAGGTGGGTCCGGCACGAGGGGTACGGGGGGTTTTCGTTGGTAGAAAAAGTTCTCAAAAGAACTCGTTCCTTTTAGTATAGATATATCATCTGTGGATCACCCTATAGCACAGGTACACTGATAATTATAAATGAATCATTCACGATGAACAATAGATGCAACTTGCTTATAATGGTAGCTGTATTTTTTTAGTATTGGCTTTACTGGCCTTCAGGTTACGAGTGTCTTCCTGTTGGGCTCGAAGACGTACTTAATCAATGAGTCTTTGATCGACAGTAGCTCAGGGAACTCCTTCTTCAACTTGGTTGCATCCATCTCGTTGTTGCTCCGGGGCGCAACAATGACCTTGGCCTGCTCCTCAAGGGTGAAGTTTGTCCACTTGAAGCTAGGGTCAATGTACTCCTTGTACATCTCCAGGATCTCGTTGTGGCTGACGACGCCAGGGTTGGTGAAGTTATAGATGCCTCGCATGTTCCTCTTTGCCATCTCAATTGAGATAGGCAGAAGCTCATCCAATATAGTCATGCTGTTGGGAATGTTCACCACCTTGTCGTAACGGCTGATCTTTGTCACAAAGTTCCGGGGGTTGCTGAGGTCAGATGATATTGGCATCCGAACACGTAGGGTGCAAACATTCTCATACTCCTTCAATAGCTCTTCAACCTGCATTTTTGAGAGAGATAACAAAACCATATACACATAAAAGTAACAGCTTTAGATTTATGAAAAACCAATGCTACAGGATATTGAATAGAGAAAGACTGATCTTCACAAGGTAGGAAGCATTTTATGAGCTTACCATTGCCTTGGTTTTTGAGTAGAATGAACCAACAAAATTTGGTGTGTCCTCATCTTTGAAGCCGATACCTGACCCTTTAGGATGATGTGCATCATATTCGAATATGCACCCTGTGGCATAGTTGATCATCAATAATCCATGCTCTCTACACACATCAGCTAGAGTCAAAGTACCCACAACATTGGTACGAATGGTGTCTGGCGTGTGTGATTCACACCAATCAACATTGGGTCTACCAGTGACACCCGCAGCATTGAAGACATGTGTTGGCATAATAGTTTTCATATCCAGGACGAGAGAAGAACGCTCTTGTAAGCGACCTTTTCCATATTCATGTGGAATCCCTTGCTTCTCACATATTTTTCCAAGAAGTCCACCAATCCATCCAGTCCTACCATATATCAAGAACTTGAAGGGATGTTCTAGAACACTATTAGATGTTGGGGTAACCTTTGCCTGAATGCTATTAAACTGAGCAAGCATTCCTTTAACCTCCTTAGAGCCCTCAAACCCAGGCATCATCATTGCCCTTGGATGAGGCAATAATGCACTAGAAACATCACCCCAATAATTAGAATTGGCTACGTACCATTCCATCGTCTTCCTCAGGCCCTCCTCCCAATGAGTTCGTTCAGACCATCCAAGGCTCTTGAGTTTCTCATCATCCAGGAAGTACCTTTGATCATTGAAGGGCCTATTGTCAACAAATTTGATGACTTTGTCAACTTCCAGGCTAAAAAGCTTGCAAATATCTTTTGCCACACTCATAACTGTCCTCTCTTTGTTTGTCCCAATGTTATAAACATGTCCAACTTCTCCACGATGAAGAATGACCTCAAATGCCTCCGCAACATCCTCACAGTAGAGGTAGCTCCGAACATTGGATCCATCACCATGGATTGAAAGGTGTTCCCCTCTCATGGCCAAGAGAATGAACTTTGGGATGAGCTTCTCAGGGAATTGATTAGGGCCATAAACATTGTTTCCTCGAGTAGTGATGACTGGAAGGCCATAGGATCTCCCATAGGCCATAACAAGCATCTCCGCTCCAGCTTTGGTGGCTGCATAGGGGTTTGTTGGGAGTAGTTGCGATGCCTCATGGTTGCCCACAACTGCATCCTCATCCGTCTCTCCATAGACCTCATCAGTGCTGACATGGATGAACCTCTTGATCTGGCCGGTGATCCTGCAGGCCTCAAGAAGGACGTGTGTCCCATAAATATTGTTCTTGGTGAACTCAAAGGAGTTTCCGAACGAATTGTCAACATGTGTTTGGGCTGCAAAGTGCATCACAGTGTCAATCTTCTCCGTGACAAGGATGAAGTTGACAAGATTGGCACTCGCAATATCTCCCTTCACAAACTTGAAGTTTGGAGACGAGCTTATAGGGAGCAAGTTCTTCAGATTAGAGCAGTAGTCAAGCTTGTCAATGATGACAACCTTGTAATCAGGGTAATTCTTGACAATACGTATTGCGACATGGGAAGCGATAAACCCAACAGCTCCCGTGATAAGGATGTTCTTTGGTTTGTACAGTATTGCCATATCCCCTTTGTAATGTTACTTTTGAATGCTGCTGTAAACCAAAATGCCTAAGGAGGATTATACTTCACATTGTTTTTGATGAAAAAATATTACACTTTATAAAATGATGATAAATCGATCGAGTACTGTATCTATGCCTCACATTTAGATAGGGTAAATACAATGTGATTCTCATGGTCAGGATGATAATTTCCTTGCTAAAGTTTCAACAATTTAATCTTGGTTCACAGGCATAAATGTGAAGCTGCAACTATCATTGGAAAAAATTCTCTTAATGGTCTAAGTACAGGCACTTGCGGTTGACCTAATAAAAGAATGCTACCATTGTGAATGATTTTTTTTAGATTAAGGAAAACCAGCCTCAACCATTCATAATTACCATTGTGAATGATATTGCAAAGTTCAGTGTACCTCAAAAAATGAAACATGAAAGTAATTTGATGTGTGGGCAAATGACCATAGGGATACATAAAACTAGGTAGTACCCCGCGCGTTGCTGCGGGAATTTATACAAAATTTGAAGATGCAATTTGAAAGTAGAAACACTAAAATGATTGCATTGTAATTTTTTTAAACAACAATGTAGAGGAAACACATTCATTTTATTGAGAGAGAACTACTTAGAAATTTGTAGCATGGTACTCGCAAAGACTAACACAATGCATAGCCGCAGAAAATCAGTAGAAGACATAAATTCATAATTCTAGTGGATGGTGATGTGGACAGCTTGCATGTTGAGAGAAGATCTAGTGGATGGTGATGTGGACATCTTGCATGTGGAGAGAAATAGTGGTGAGACTTTTAGTGGGTACCAATTATATAGTTGTTATAGATATATATGTGCAGGAAAAAGTATTCCGTAATGTTTAAAAAACATGCATGTCTGAAATTATGTTGAAAAATATCACATATAGTTACAACTCGTAATTGAAAGCACAACTTGTAGTATATTATGAAGCACTATTTCCTCAATTTATAAGGAACGAAGGAACGCTGCATTCAGGTATCTACACTAGCTGATCTCTTCCTAGTACACCAATACACCATAATCTTCTGAAAGCAAAATATAGGAGCATTTTTCTAATTTTCTTGTAAGAAAAATGAAGAGACAATAAAGATTTCGAGCAATTAAACAGCAGAATGCCATATCTGTATATGGGACAAAATAGAATAAAAATGCCACCTACGTTCTCATTAGATACTACTTTTTTTTTGTGTGTGTGTGGATCCAAACCGATTTTCTATACTAGTTGAGACATCATATATAAGTAGAGGATCTGAACCTGAATTTGTAGACTGTGGTGATAAATTATTTGGATAGATTAACGGATGGTCATCAAGTACGTGCTTGGAATCCAGTTGCAGTCTCAAGGATTGGCGATCCAGTTTTGCTGAGAGATCAATTTGGCTAATAATTCGTATGCCAACTCTAAACCAAGGGTATATAGTACGTGCTTATTAATGCAACTGCCCACTTCATTCTAAAATTAAGGTGTCGGACTGGTAGACATATATGATGCATGGGCGTATACCTTTACGCGCTCGTGGCGGTGGCGCGTGATCGCTAGCAGTGTGATACGGAAAAACAAGAACATATATATAGGCTCACCAGAGAATCGACACCAAATCTTTTGAAAGGCTCGCGAATTGAACATATATATAATACTAGTATGTATATGACGATGGATAGATAGAATGAGCGAGACGCACCCCAATTAATGCATGCATTTTGGTTGGTAGACCTGGATGTGGACTGGGGTAGGCGTATCATGTGGCTCGTGCGTAGCGGGGTAGCTCGATCTCGTCTTCGTCTCGCATTTCAAGCTAGCTGAGGCTAGAATGGAAATGGAGGCAGCCCCAACCACGAAAGCTACCAACTGCTAGTGCTGCCTTGCCTGCTGCCCAAATCCTTCACGGAGGCACGGACAGAGACACTGTCAAATTGCCACCAAACTCTCTGGTCAGATACACTCGCTTCCTCTCCGTTTTAAATTACAATTCATTGTTATCGTGTGATCGTTCGTTTTATATGATCTAATTATAATAAAAATAAGTTATGTTTAAAATATCTTTGATGATGAATAAAGTCAAAGACAAAACAAATGATACCTTGCACAATACATTGTGAGTCCGTAATAATTTGGTACGGGGGTAGCAATTTCTTCTGATCGTCGTGTAAAACGTGTAGCAGCGGATGGATAGCGATCACGCCGTGCAACAAAGCATCAGCAAATGGTCAGACGAACGGACAACTAGCACATATTGCTCCGAACAAGGGTTCTATTTCAGGGCTAACTGCTCCACTTTATTGTATTACTTGAGACACTGGATGTTTCTTTAGGGATGAAAATTTTTACACATCGGTTTGACCACTAATTAAGGGTATTAAATAAAGTTAGTTTATAAAACTACGTACAAAACTCCGGATTAATTCGTGAGACCTATCTAATGAGGCATCTGACCGTACGATTAGAGGACGGTCATCATTACTGTGGTAAATCATGAGTCAATTAGACTCATTAGATTCGTCGCGCAAAGTTACACCCATCCTTAAAAACGTTTTGTAAATAGACTTTATTGAATACTCCATGCATGCAAGATTTCCCGAAAAAAAAAATTTATGGCCACAACATGGCCACTGATTGCTAACCTGAATTTTACAGACATGAGCTCAACTCAACAGAACGACGCCTAACTTCGGACCCCAGTAGCGCCAAAGAAAGAAAGATGCCAGGTGCATCAGACCGTCAGGGGTTTGCTACCTGCTGTATGGCACAAGACAAACAAGCTCGCCATGCCTACATAGAAGAAACAGAATCCTGATACATACACCTGATTTTCAAATAGGCACGATAACAAACTGGATTTTCTAATCAAAGAATTCCCAGCTACACACATTTGGAGAAATCTAATTTAATTGGCAGATGCATGATATGAAACTGCCAACTTACAGGTTGGAGCCAACTTATTCCTACAAAGGCATAACTACTTTCATCTTCACCCAGAAGCCATACAAGTCTCGATCCACAGTTCAGAACCCGGTTCATCACATCCGCAAGCGCATCAGGCACAAGGATCTGGACATCACCAGACAAACCATATGTATCATGTTAAAAGCCTAAATACGCCTTGAAATTGAGCAGCCTTTTACTCGCCTTGACATTCTGTTAGGCCGGCATCTTCCATTGTGAAATCGGGCATATACATGTTTCTTTCATAATCTGCCCACATGCTCTGTGCAATGACGTCCCTCAATGCATTGCCCATGATGCATTCATTGTTGAAAGCTTCAACATCGTAGCCATACATATCATCACCACTAGGAAGAGCAACAGTTTTACGGGACACAACTGGGATTGTTTGATCACTTAACAGTTCTTCATCACCTCCTTGCTTCTGGATTACGTTATGCAGGACTACAGCCGCTGCTGGAATTTTCAGTTGAGTATCTTTTCGGTAAGATGTGGCAACATTTAGAATTGGAAAGCGCATCTTCAGCAGGCTTACAGCACGCTTTATGTGTCCACGCAGCTGTGCATGACGAAGATTGAAAAGCTCCCTATAGTCTCGTGGTTGGAAATTGCTCTGCCCTTGCTCTTCAGTATCGTAAGGGACTTCTATATAAGGAGCAAGAAAAGATGGCGTGTTTGGAAAACCCCTGTCAACCAGATAGTACTTGCCTGTTGGGACTTGAAATCTGGATTCAATAGCAGAATATAAGACTGCTGCATCAGATGCAGACCCTTCTCGGCCACAAGAAACATAGACGAAATTGAAATCAAAATCACAAGCAAGCATCACGTTCTGAGAAACGGATTCTTGTCTATTTCGGTATGGAGCTGCTTCACTTTCTGGTAATGTCATAGGGACATGAATTCCATCAGTTGCTCCAATACAGTTCTGCAAGGGAAAATAAATCCTGAAGGTAACAAAAGAAAGGGTAAAAAGTCCTAATGTGTACAGCCACAAGTTATACTGACCTCGAAGTAAGGCCCATAACATGGATCAGATGATATTTTCCGATGGGTTTGGATTGAAGGTGGCTTGACAAATTCACCAGTCATTGATGTGACTGCATCAAAACATGCCTTGATATGTCTGTGGATAGTTTCTGTACTGTGCTTGAATCTGGCACTTAGTTTTTGAAAATTAGCATTTCGAGATAGCATGTAAATAAAAATGCCAATTTTCCCTTCCACAGAAACACCTTTGGTATTTCTCAAAAGATTCTTTGACCTAAGATAGCGTGAAAGTTCTAGGAGAACATGAGGCTCAACTCGAAGTTTACCATATCCTTCGCCCCGATCATCTTCAAGCACTTTGCAGATCCATTTTGCATCACCATACTCTGATGCTTGACGTGTAGGTTCAATTACGGTAGCATCACTACGCTTTGATGTTTGGCCTGGAGTTTCAATTTCAGTAGTTGCTAGATATAACGCAGGCAAGATGAATAGCATCAGGTCATCATCATCCTCATCATCTTCTTCTTCTTGCTGTTCTTCTTCCTCCTCAAAGTCACTAGAGTCTTCAGAATCCATATTCTCAAAATATATTAGCCCTGAAGAAGACGAGATTTAGAATGAAGGGTTGCAGGCAAATTATACATGTTAAAGAACAAATGAAGTGTTGGAAACAAAGCTAGGCGGAAGTGAAAAGCATGGTGGTACTAAAATGCAATAAGGGCTTCCCATGATTGCTAAAATAATCAATTGCACACTGATAAAATACCACACTTACAAGTAATTTTCATTTTCACAAGCAAAAGAACTGAGACCTTATGTCTGACTTGCACAATTTAAGATCGACATGGTTTACACAAACCTAACATTTCCTGAGGCATGTGAACATAGGGCATATGGCAAGGAACAGGGAGAAAAAGGGGCAATGCTTACTGTTGTCTTGGTACCTTAGCCCAAGCTATAACCGTGCATTTCAGGGTCGTGTACAAAAGGTGAAATGGCAGATAAACAGGGTTCAATGTTAGTAATCCTTAGTACCCATTACTGAATTCTTTAGCAGACGGACTCAAAGCCTTAGCAACAGCAATCCGCCATGTAACAGACAAGACAATGCAGCAGGATGGATGAGGCTATAAATAGTAGGAGTAGGAGTACTAGCAAACTATCAATAGCCCGAGTAACAGTGAATAAACAGCACGAGGTAGGCGAATCAAGCACTAGGTCCAGCAAACCTCGATGGGAAGCAGGAGGGAAGGCCTGGATGGAATCGAGGAGGCGTCGGGGCCTACCTGAGATGCCGGCCGATCTAGGCCGCTTTCGCCGGAAGGGAAGAGCAGCAGGTGACGGAGCAGGGACCGCCCAAGTCGTCGCCGGAAGAAGACGGGCAGCGACGGAGAAGGCGAGGATCCACAAGCGAATACGCCGACGGCGACGAGGGAGGGCACGGCACGGCACGGCGGCGTCGGCGTGCAGGCCGCCGAACCCTTGCCCGGCAGCCGGAGGAGGAAGAAATCACTAGTCTTACCAGGCCGTTTCTCTGATGACGCTACAGAAAGCCCGATAAGAAGATCACGGCCCTACGGCCCAGGTTTGTACACGGGCCCGGCCCATATCCGCAAGGAAGTCAACGGCGCTCCCTCCACTGTGCCGCAAGATAAGTCAAATTCGCCTTTCGTTTCATCCGATGCGATCCCCACCCAAAATCTCTCTCGGATTCGGATCTCACCTTGTCCAGATGACACGCGATATGCACGCCATCCTCGCCGGGATCCCGCAGTCGCTCCGGCCCGCGGTGCTGATCGCCTCGACGTGCGCGCTGCTGCTCCTCGCCACCGCCCTCCTGCTCCCGCGCGCCCCTCCCACCCCGCCGCAGACCACCGCCGTCCGCCTCGACGCGCGCGTCACCCGGCGGAGCGGCAACGAGGTGCTGTGGCAGCTGCCGCCGCCGCCGTCCCCGCCGCGAGCCGCGCTGTTCGTGGCGCCCGGGTGCACCATCCGCGCCACCGACTTCTTCGACGCCTCCCCGGGCTGCCCGCGCTGCGCGGGGCTCCCCGAGGAGCGCCGCTTCACGCGCGCCGCGCTCGCCCGCGGGTACGCCGTGCTCGCCGTCTCCAGCCGCGCCGAGTGCTGGTCCCTCGATGCCGCCGGCGGCGGGGAGGAGGGCAGCGAGCTCGCCGCGGTCGAGTCCATCATCAAGTGGTGGACCACTGAGGAGTTCCCCCAGCTCGCGGACCTCCCGCTCGTCGGCATCGGTGCGTCCTCGGGCGGCTACTTCCTCTCCGCGCTCGCCGCGAGGGTCAGGTTCAGCAGCGTCGCCGTAATGATCGCCGAGGGCGTGTACGGGACCATGGCCGACATCCCGCCTGGGTACCCGCCGGCGCTGTTCGTGCACATGCCCAAGGATGCTGAGAGGGCGGGGTTGGTGGCGGACAATATGGGCAAGCTCAGGGCGAAGCGCGTCGACGTGCGGGAGATCAAGTGCGGTGACTTCGCCGTGAGCGCGGAGTTCTTGGCAGAGCGGGTGCCGGGGCTGACCCGCGCCGTCGCCGACGCGCTGGTGGACGTGCTGCGCCGGAAGGGGTTCGTGGATGAGAAGGGGTTCTTGAACAAAGACGGCAGGAGAACGCCGTGGAAGGAGGCTGCGGAGGAGGCCAAGGTTTTGCCGGAGGGGTTCCATCTGGAGAGGCATGTCACTGAGGAGCTGAATGTTGCCTATGCATACCATGAGTTCACCAGCCTCAAGAATACTGAGATCTTCGAATGGTTTGAGTCCCATATGAATCATTAGGACTGAAATTGGAAGGTTTGCATCAGTCCTCTTCATGCCATGTTGAACTGAGTAATTGAGCCACCCAGTATCATCATGGAAGTCTGCAGATTGTTAGAAGATGAACAACTTTTGTCCATTATCCACAATAGCTGGAAAGTTAGAGCAAAATCCTATGTAAGACTTCTGCCCACAGCTTGTAGTTGTACAATGTCCACTTGTAGTTTACTAATTTCTGTTATGTTTGTATTTCTCTTTACCACCTGTAGTGCAAATTATAGAAAGCAACAAAAATGTGTTGATTTCCATCATTACTATTGCTGTATCCATCCAGGATTCCAGGTTTTCTTTGGACTCTGCATATATTGATTGGAATCTCATGTTATAGTGTCTGAATCTTTAGTCTGATTTGACTATGTTTAGAACAGATTAAATACCTCACTATGCAATACAATCAGTCATTTCATTTCTAACAATCATTATATTCATCTGCAAAATGTGCATTGTGTCAGTTATTTATATGTGCAATCTGTGGTAAAAATAAAATAAGTTGGAAACTGAATTATTCCCATATAACTTGCGATATGAAATAGTTAGCCCTTATGTACGCTGAAGTGCTGAACAAATGAGCAACCACAGTGCAATTCTTCTCAAGAAGTTTTTGCCAATTTGTTTTAGGTGTCTTATATAATAATTCGTAGTTCTGCCCAATAATTCTCGAAATGTTTGTTTGAGATAATTTGCCTCTGGTACCTTGGTCCTGGGTTTGCTTTGAAAGGTGTTCTGAAGAAAATAGAGCAAAGGCTTAATATATCCATTAAAGATGAGCACCACTGCTTCTGATTGAATTAGCTCAATAACACTACTGCTACGTTGTTTGAAATGACATCCAATATTTAGCTGGATAGGGGGGACCTGTCACCACTTATCACTGACTAGTGAGATTCCCCAACTTGCATGATCATTGTGGTGTTCAGGTCTATCTGGCAGTTTAGTAGTTTAGCCAGATGCAGATTAACATCTGTGCAAAAATAAAAGTTATCTAAAGTGACCAAATAATGTTGGCTTCTTAAATTTACCGCGACAATCTTAAGCAACAAAAGTAACATGTTCAATCCTTATAAAGCACTGAATATTTTCACCCAGGAATTAGTTGGATAGAAAATAGCAGTATTGTTTGATTTGGTTGTGTTCATAATTCATTGATTTTAGGGTATCAAACCATTACTGTTTGGTGTGCAAAGTAATACCATAAACTATTAAGACTCGTAGCTCAATATTCCAAATTCGACCTGGGTAATACCTACGAGTTAATTGACTCTTTAGGTGAAAGGATCACAAGATGCCTGGGGGGGAGGTGAATAGGATCTTCTTAAATTTTTGTACACAATTTATCTCACAATCGGATTAGTACATGGACTTTCCGGCACCCTATCAGATACTCCGACTCAGACAGTCCTGGAATATTTGGCATGTTCTCGGAGCTTCCTATGACAGAAAAGAGTGAGCACGAGATGCAAAGATTTAGGAGCAACTTAGCTAATTTCCTTTGAATAGAAAGGTGGGAAATCGTCTAGGGATTCTTTTCCACCTATTAGCTGCACCACAAACTTCACACACGAGTATATTGGAGCAAATATATGAAAGTCAACTATGAGCTACAAAGAACAACAACCACAACACGAGACAAGTGATTTGTTTACCGAAGTTCACTTCCCAAAGGAAGTTACGTCTCCGTTGAGGTGCCTCCAAAGAGGCCGGGTTTAGCCACAACCCTACCCTCACCCTGGGCCCAAAAGCCAAGCTAGGGTTACTTACTATGATATCCTCGGAGAGGATTGGCAATACAAACTTTCCGGGGCAAGCTCACACGAGTTGAGCGCTCGCCGGAGATGCCTAGCCGTCTAGGAGCAAAAGCTCCAAGAGTAACAAACGCGAGTCGATGGCCGAGGATGCTTCAAGTGCTCAAGAGATGGAGTTGATGCTCACCCACACCCAAATCCAAGAACTCTCTCAAACCCCTTCTCAAATCTCACTAGAATTAGCTATAGAAGGTTGAGAGAGTGAATGGGAAGCTCAAGGGAGTGTTTCTTTCGTGCTTGGTCGGCAGGCATAGAAGAAAGGGGTGAAGGGGTATATATACCCAAGCCCCAAAATCTAGCCGTTACTGTGTAGGTAAGATCTGGGTCGAGACTCCGGAACACCCCCAGATACTCCTACCACAGGCCCATAGCAGCGGAACATCGTAGGTGCCCTGGATACTCCGAGACTGTACCATAATTTTTGGTAACCCCCAAACCCGAAAGGCTTCTCGGAACAATAATGTTCCGGCCCTGTCCCGGATACTCCAGAGCACAAGACACATAACAGAAATTCTGTACTAGGATACTCCAACCCATTGCCGGAGCATCTGGCAACAGAAATACATGTGCCATTGATTGCATTTGTGTCTCTCATGTGCACTTGGTTAGATCATTTTAAGCACTTTGACATCCATGGCTTGATCAACACGCATCCCCCTTGATAGTACGACGTTCCCAACTCAATTTCAAAATAGAAAATAATTTAAAGTCTTCAATCTTTACGCCGTCCACCATGATCCTTTTAGGGGCTTTATCATCAATTTTTTATCATGAATTTTATCATAGTACAACCTGTCCATCAACTCAATACAATCATTAGTTCTTTGGTTACATTTGTCATCATTCAACCAAAACCCACTAGGGAGAGCCTACATGCACTTTCATGAGGTTTCATCTCACATCTAACTTTCTGAAGAACAGCTAAAGTGATAGGTCAAACTCATCATATTCATGGTTCATGGATTAAATTGGTACACATACTTTGTTTTGAAATGCAGAATATCCATCCCTTATTTATCTCAAGGTTTTCTCTGTGGACAATTTGGATGATTTTCCAAGAATACAGTTAGTTAATTTGCCAGATCCATAGAGGAAACATGTAGTTAGTTCTAGCCCTTTGTTGTTTTTTTTCCTGGTTCAAAAGGTATTTTATTGTCTTCCCTATGGAGTTTAAAATATGTAATTGTAGCTATCGTTGTCAGTGTATAGGTAATAAAACCAGTCAGCAGTCATGAACATCTAACATTGAAAACTTGAGTAGGATTATTCTTCTGTTCAAAGTTCAAACTGAACATAGGAAATTGTGGCAACTCAAGCTCACGAAAAGGTTTAGAACATCCAACATATCTTAGACAGTGGTATAACATGAAAACCCACAAAAAGTTGAAAGTAAATTCATCAATATATATAATATTGGATGGTGATATTACATGTCAAACCAAAATTACAAAAACTTCATCAACATATCTTAGAGGTGATATTACACGACAGGGCAAAAAAAATACAGGAAATTCATCATGGAGAAGAAATGAAGGGTAGCATCATTTGAGAACATCATTTATGCAGGAAGCATCTGTCTAGTAGTGGTATTCATTTGCCTTCTTGAAGATCCCAGCCTGGGCAGAAGCAGCACTATCAGAGGTCACAGCCACAATAATGCAATCCTTCACCTGCTGGGTGGTAAAAGGAAACTTCTTGTTCACAATGGAGTTGAGGTATGCAGCTGCTCCCTCACGTAGCAGGGCACCGATACCATCAGTTCGGGTGTTTGAGAGTGCATCATGCAGATTCTCAAGCTTCTTGCCAACAATTATACTGCAGGCAGCACCAAAAGTCTTGCCAATGTTGCCAAGGGACCCAACCGCTGCTGTGATCATGTCTGGGTGGCTCTTCCAGTAGCTGCAATTTTGATGCCAAAACGATCATGTTAAAAAATTTTGCTCTTTGGTGTTTGATACTTATGAGGCATACTCATATGGGCTCTTACTCGCAGGAACCAGTGAATCCATGCTTTGGAATTTTAGGGATCCCGTGGGAAGGTGTACTTGGGGTGCTTGGTGTAGAGCCGTAAGATGGTGTCGGCGTAGTGCCATAGTCTGGCGTTGGCGTTGGGGTTGGCTTGTACCCATTTCCGGACCCATAAGTCGGAGTTGGGGACCTGCCATCTGGTAAGATACATGGTTCACCAACTGTTATTTCAGAAGCATGCATGAAGCTGCCACTTGCTTTGCTTTGCATATAATTCTGATGGTTAGAAAGCATGCAGTTTGTGTTGAGTAGAATTGAACTAATTGTAGTTCCATTATTTAGCAAGATGTTATATGCAGTGTTCTCTAAAATATTGACATGCATGATTATGCAGTATAATACTGCATTTCACAATATTACAAAGTCTGTACTATTACTATGAAGCAGATTGATCGAATAAATATATGTTACACGAAAGGAATAGGGTCAGAGATATTACAGCTGGGAGCAGAAGGGTAGGTCTTCTGCTCAGATAACTCTCCCAGACTCCTGCATGAGCTCAGGGTGATGAGCCCCACCAGGACAACACTGACAAGAAGAGCCTTGCTGGCCATCTTGCTCTCAACGTCTACAGACAAGACTGAATATGTTGCTGAAGAACTGGTTGAGAAACTAGAGATGCTTGAGTTGATGAACTGAGTACCCTTCAAGCACATATATATACATTCGAGCAGTGCCTTACAGTTCCATTGGTGCTATTGCATGCAAAGATCTGTATATGTTCATCACACTGTTAGTAGTTGGCCTACATTTATGATCTTGGTTTGTCCAGCTTGTCGCGGATGTGATATGCTTGCTCGCAACTAGCACAATGAAGAGCTTACACTGTGAGTACTTTAAACCACATTATTTTCTGCAGATATTGTGCAAAAAAGTGGAATATATACTGAGGCTGTGATAGCTTAGAGCTTCCCGGTATGTTGGACAGGCTTCTTTTGACAGAGAATGAGGATATTTCCTTTTCCCAGTCCTGCAGATTTTATTGGAATCGGCGCCTGCCACCTACTCAGTGTACTTAACCATACCTCGAGCTGGATTCGGCGATCTGATCCCCAAATTGAAATACTGAATCTGTCGAACTTATTAACGGAAACATATGGGTTTGGTGTGCTTCTCTGGTCCAGCTGAAGTACGAGGGATCTAACTCCAGTTTGTTCTGAATGCTATGGAGCGTGCAGCTGAATGATCCAACTAAAATGCACAGGATTTGGCCAGATTTGACCACAACTCACAAATCCTCTGATACCATCACATGTACATCTGGTAACTTCTTCGAACCGATTCCCACTGCAATTCTACCGCCACACATTCAAAACTTTGCTTATGCTCTGTCAGAACTCAGAACAGTGGTGCATAGTCCTCTTCGTTTCTGTGTATTATTCTTACTGCATCTGCCTAGCTTTTAGTGCGTATGTACTGTAGTTGCAGTGCATTGCTGCCGCATTCATCCATCATATTTCACCTGTATATTGCCATGTATTTTAGCCCCTGAATGTGATGCCGTCTGTCATTTACAAGGGCCTCTGCTTCCTTCAACGTCGTCGCAAATGTTACCACTAGTTCGTTTAATTGCTGGTTCACATTTTACTAATGAAAACGCATGAGTGATTCATGGGTGATTCTGTGTACTGACATGACCATCAGTACATTGGTCCAATTTGCAAGGTCCTCTTCGGATGAAAACTTCTGAAACTAAGTGCAACTGAAAGGATATGAAATCCGATTTATTGTACTCTCACCTTTGAATCAAATCAAGGAGGGCCGGAGGTAGCACAAGAACTCTCCGTGGCCAGCAGCTGTACTTGCGCAAGAGGTGATTGGGTCCCGACGAGATTGAGATGCCATGTGATCTCTCGTGGACCTGCCGGAGCCTGACAGAGAGTTTGGAGGGCCGGACAGACGGGAGGTAGCTGCTGCTGTTGCTGCTCGGTGGCCGCCATTTTCGAACGGTGCAGCTCCTTCCATGAGTGGTGACGCGGCGGGGCCCTTGAAGAAAGCACATGTACAAACACCTCCCTTGCTTTATTCTCAAATTCGTCTGTGGGGGAACGGCAGTACTGCAGCTTATTTCAGCTGAGGTCCTGTTTAGTTTCTAACTTTGACATGCTAAAATTGACATTTTATCATTAACGCGTCACTGTAGCATTTCGTTTGTATTTGTGAATAATTGTCCAAACATTGATTAATTAGGCTCAAAATGTTCGTCTAGCAAAGTACAACAAAACCGTCCAATTAGTTTTTGATTTCATCTACATTTAGTACTCCATGCATGTGCCGGCATTTTGATGTGATGTGAATCTTCTTTTTACATAGTGAAATTTGAGGATAAAGTTCGGAAACTAGACGAGAAGTTCGGAAACTAGACAAGAGGCCTGGAATTCATGTTGGTGCTGCTGGCGGGTGGGATTTTGTCGGTGGAAGGAGTCTTGTAGCCTCGAGGCTATAATGCGAACGCTATAATGAGCCCATTTTGTTAGCTGTGGCATTTAAAGGGGGAATGTAGTGACGTCGTCGTGGAACTCCGGTATATAGCAATGGACATTTGGGTTGGGTGCAAAAGAAAAGATTCAGGGCAGGAGATTATATTTTGATTTGGGCACAATACTGGGATCCAAATTATAAGGACCTATCTAGTTCAAATCTGACCTAAGTGTCAAGCAAGATACCGAAGAAACGGTACTGAAGATATTAGCAATTGTTGCTTTCCTGCGGACCATATTTAAGTGGTTGATTCCAAATCCATGATTAACCTTCTTTTATTGCGATAAATGCGAATCAGGTGGCCTTTGTTTAACTGAAACTTTCGCAGACCTAGAAAAAGATCTTTTACAAATTACACCCATCAAACCTGAGTGGAAATGTCAGACACTTGTTTGTTTTGAACCTGGCCTATGGTCTGATCCTTAAATAGTATTTGTTTCTCAAAAGGTCTTGCCAAACTTCCACTTCGTAATTAACTTTTTTCTAAATGTCTAAGGTCTGCTTCCTTTAGTTGACAATAATATACTCCTTTTGGATAATATATATACTTTTTTCCTATGTTGGTCATTTTGCCAAGAAATTCTTTGAGAACATATCTCTAGGTATATTCTCTAAAAAAACATAGCAGTCTAAGCACAAGTTGAAGAATCACATCTTAATCATATAGTAGCATCAACATTTAATAAAATTATAGGTAAATATTATTAGTATTACTTTCTTTGATAAGGCATATTAGTATTACTTTTGATATGGCGCCATTCTTTGACATAGCTACCCCGTTTACTTTTTTTTAAAAAAAGGAAGCCTCTTCCCGCCTCTAGTTACCGCACACAACGTTTAAAATTATTACATAGTTTTGGACATATTGTCAATCAAGGGGAACAAACAGAAAAAATTATGAAGTATGACAAAGTCTATTATTATGTTTCCATCCATGAGAAACAACAGTTCCAATGCCGTAGTCTCTAATGCTCTGCTCATTTTTTTGAATGTATTCTTTGTCTCCTCGTCGTGCTACAGCGGTGACCAAAACCGCAGCTAATATGCTCCCCTGAATGTAGCTTGCATACCTTTACTGTGACAATACAAATGATATGAATTATTTTCTTCGCAAAAAAAATGATACGGACGCTTTGACTTCATATATCTTAGGTCAACGCTTATTTGGACTTAGGACAAGCGGACAACAAAACATATATATAGCCTGCCTGCGACGTGTCATATGTATCTTTCGCTTATATATATCTATTTGGAGAACATCTCTACGTAGTACGTGCTCCCTCCATACTGGTAAAGAATGATGTTTAGGACAATGACACGGTCTCCAAAACGTAACTTTGACTTCTTATTCTTACAAAAATATTTATTAAAAAATAATATATGTATGCTTTTATAAAAATATTTTTTAAGATAAATCTATTCATATGATTTTCACATTTCCAAACTCAATGGCTTAAAAGTTATTCATGATTTATATTCTCAATGTTTGACTAAAATCTTGTCCAAAACATCATTCTTTACCGATACGGAGGGAGTACAGTATAGGATAGCAAGGAGGTGCAGAAATGAGAGAGGTGGTCGCGTACTTCACGCATGCTTGGTGTCGGCCATCCACTCGCATTTTTCCCGCCGGGTAAACCGATGCCTGGCCGTGTCGCGGCTCGAGTTCACTGCCGGTTACTCAACTTCACATCTGAGCATTTGAGCTGTATGAGCCCCGACCAAGCCATTAATGGCGGCGCTGAAGTTACGACCAAGCGATCGAGATCTTTGGCTTGGCAGGCTAGCTATTACAGATCTTCCCTGATCTCCCATCAATTAACCTAGCTAACGAGGTTAATTTCTTTTTAGAGAGAACAAACAAAGATAATTTAGATTAGACATATACAGCTCAATCTTGAAGTTAATAATCCATAGACCATATGGCCCTATCTGGTGCCTTATGTGTTTCATTAAACTACTTCAACAAGGGGACCAATTCAATTTTTGCTCAAATTACTTTGTGAGCTCTTTTTTCCTACACCACCAAAGCAATTCTAAAGTACGAAATTGTATAACTACTACAGTTAGATTTACAACACTTCCATATTATCATTTTGGCCGACAGTATTGGTCTTCTTTAGAATTTTTCGAAAAATAGCCAAACGGTTTTTAATTAAGACATTAGGTGTGTAGTAAATCTCGTTCAGGCCGGGTAAGTTTTGTTTTGTACAATTTAACTTCTTTGAGAAAAAATTCAAAACATTCGTATATATGCGCACACTCTAGCAGCTTGGCCGGCCGTATAGCCCGGCCTCTTTGCGCGCACTTGGACGCGTGTCGTTCAATGGGCACATTCCTTTGATCACAAGTACACACTAGCGTAGTCCCTAGCTATAGTTTCGAACTTTGAACTTTTTTGAAGCAAAGCGCGCGCGAGTCTAGCTAGCTCAAGAGCTAGCATGTGTCCCCTCCGATGCTCAAGGAAACGTAACTCGTTCTTCAAGATCCGTTAATGAATTGAATGAATGCATGCGCATTTACAGATTGGGCAGATGCTCGTATTTTGTACGTACGTACGTACTTACGTCGTCGTCTAGTTAATTTTGACTACATACGTACATGCAACGCTAGCTACAGGCCAGCAGTCTGTACATATAACGAGAGAGGTCAGAAAGAAACAGTATCTATATATATCTAGTAGCTAGGAGATGAGAGTCAGTGGAGCACGGCGGCGTAGCATGGCGGCGGACGGCGCCGGCCGGGTGATCTCAACCTCCTTGCTCCTCGCCGTCCTGCTAGTCGCCGCTGCCTTGGCGGCGACAAGCTGGCGCGTCGCCGCCGCCACAAGCGCGCCGGCGGGCGGCAGCTATGCTCATCATCATCAGGCCGCCGGCGGCGCGAACGACGGCCACCGTGGGATGCTCGTCGCGAGCCGGTTCCTCGCCACGGCGGCTACGAGGAAGATAATTATAGGCCGCCCCGGCGCGTGCGCCGGCCCCGGGCACCCGCCGGGCCGGACGTGCTCCGGCGCCGGCGCCGGCGCGTCGGGCGAGCACCACCGGTTCGAGTGCTGCGGCGGCGCGTGCACCGACGTGCTCGCCAGCGCGAGCAGCTGCGGCGCGTGCGGGAGGCGGTGCCCGTTCGGGCGGCTGTGCTGCGCCGGGCGTTGCGTCGCGGTGGCGCACGACGCGGCGAACTGCGGCGCCTGCGGCCGGGCCTGCGCCGCCGGGACGCCGTGCACGTACGGCATGTGCGGCTACGCTTAAGACATCTGAGCTCAGACGACGTGAGCTTGCTTGGCACGTACGTGCACGGTGGAGGCACTGCACAGACACATCTCTCTTGTGCCGAGGATCAGAGTGAACGTACGTACACACGCCGCCAGGTGCATTATTTTGCAGATATGCATCATGCTGAGACGTACTCACAGAAGCTAGCTAGTGATCGAAGAGGTTTATATATGTGCATTATTTGCCTTGTTTTTTTTTCGATGAGCTGTAAATTGGTATTATTGCTGCTAGCATCTCTGTTGTTGTTCATGCATGCATGTATAATGATTTCACCTGTTATAGAGATTTTTTATATTTCCTATTTGATCTCACTGGGTGAAAACTAAAAATAGGTAACACGGTCTTAGTAACGGGCATACGCCGTCCGTTACAAAAACAAACAACAATAACGGACATCATCAACGTCCGTCGTGTATAAAGCCACTCTTGACTGTGCACAGGTGCATTATTTTCCATTTGCATCATGCTGAGAGCCTGAGACTCACAAAAGTGATGCATGATTAAAGAGTTTATATAAGCATTTCTCTTGTTTCTCTTTGCGATGAGCTGTAAATTGGTATTATTGCTGGCATCTTTTTGTTGTTGTTCATGTATAATCATTTTACCTGTCATAGAGATTTTTTATACTTCCTATTTGTTTTTTGTCGAATAAGTTAATACGTTGGAATGAGATGTGTGCTTTGAATTATTTGATTTGATGTTCTTTTGTTTTAAAGGAGGCTTTTTACTGTCCGGCCAGTCACTGATGATGAGCTTGACTACAGAAATACGGATGGCGCTATAGCTAAATCTAAGAGAAGCATGGTCACTTTGATATTTTCCTCAGTATTGCAACTAGTGAAATGAAGTGTTTTCTTATGAAATTTGGAGAACAAGGAAGAAGTCCCCTCTATGTCCCACGTAAGCTCTGCCACTGTTTACGTTGACTCTTGATAGAGTGTTCATTTTGGCTAAACTGGAATTCAATCATTAAAAAAACATATACACTGTTGAAAAAACTCTTACATGCTGGCCGGCACTAATGTGCCGACCATTTAGTACCGGTTGGGCTCCCTGGTACTAACGGGTGCAGATTAGGTACTAATCTGCCTTGCGCCCAAAAAAAGAGAAAAAATACTTTGGAATGTCAGGAGGCTTGCACAGGCACACAACGTCCCAAGTCACAAGTCACAAAGTCACGTGATTTTTCACATGTAAACGCGCGTGCACGGACGCGAGGACTCAAACCCATGACCTCCATGATCACACGTTGCTTCCTTACCATCCCACCTCTCCCTCACATGTAACTAAGTGGGAGATGCTTTCCTTTTGAAGTAACCCGTGGAGGCCATTTAGGATATGTTTGGTTGGGGAGCCGAATGGGACGGAGCCGCTCGATCCTTTGTTTGGTTTGCAAACGTGTGAGCGGAGCCGATCCCGCGAGCGAATATTCGCTCAATATGCGGGATGAGCTCGCTCGGCAAAATCCATCGAACGAGTTGGCTCCGGTTCCGCTCCGTCGCATTTTCTCCTGGCGCCGTCTATCTCCCCGCTGTCCTCTGTTGCCTACCTGCGAGCTCCGGCGGGGCAGGGCCGAAGCTCCGGCGGCGTTGCCCGGCCACCGGCGGATCTTGGGCGGCGAGGGCGGACCGCGGCTGCGGGAGCAGCGGCTGCTGGAGCAGCGGCTGCTGGCGGAGCTCGGGCGGCGCACATGGAGCACAAGCTGGAGGTGGAGGCGGAGCGCGGGCCGGAGGTGGAGGCGGAGTGGAAGCCGGGGTGGATCTCGGACGACGAGGGTGGAGCGCGGCTGTGGAGACCGGGCCGCAACAGCGGCCGCTGGCGAGCTGCGTCGCCCCCTCCCATGCAGTGGCCCTAGGAGCAGGGGCCCTCCCCCGCCGAGCCGCGGCGTAGGAGTAGGGGCCCTAGCTCGCGGCGGCGACAGGGACCGGCGAGCGCGAACGGCTGGAGCGGATCTCGGGCGGGGCGGACGGGGCGAGGGTGGAGGGAGGTTGGCCGCCGCGCTGGGAATCGGTGGGAGAGAAGGAGAGAGGAAGAAGAGGAAGAGAGGGAGGAAGAAGAGGGACGGTAACTGACAGGTGGGCCCCACATAACGGTGGTTAGCAGAGTAATATCGGTTTCATGCTCATCACTCCAACCAAACAAGAAATGGAGCCGTTCTGTCTCTTAAACCAAACATGTAGCATAGAACCATCTGATTCCTAAATTTTGGAGTGGAGCCGTTCTATCCTACCTCGCTCTCCAACCAAACGTATCCTTAGTACAGCTGGTAACACCAGTCGGTACTAAAAGTCGCATTTTAGTACTGCTAACGTGCGCGGCGCTTTAGTGTTACCAGCCGGTACTAAAGTCACTCCCGGGGCCTTCCAAGTTTAGACCCGGTACTAAAATGGCTCCTTGCCACTTTAGTACCGGGTGTTTTTATGGCCGGTACTAAATGCAAGCGACGAACGTGAGTTTTTGTAGTAGTGATAGGTACCGGTAACATATATACTCGAGTATTCCAATGTGATTTCTTTCTCATATTCAAATTTCACTCTTTCAGACGAACTTTAGATATTTAGATATGTTCTCTGAGTGGCTTGGTCTTCCATGTCAGGCTATCCATTATATATACTCACACATGGAAGCTAGGTAAGATTTAGCGGATCATATTGTGAAGCTAGATTGAGGTGAGAGATTCATTGGATCTTGACAAAATAATGAAGGTAATATTTGAGTGTCTTATAGCAGCAGAACGATTAATTTGGTTGTATACGCGCACGCATTTTCATTAGTTCTGTTCATATATTTGTTGACTTTAGCTAAATTTGTATGAGATAAAAACATAACAGAATGACGAGGGAAAAATATACATGTTGCAATGCAAATAGCATTTTGCGAAAGCTTCTTCTACGTTCCAAGGGTCTGCTTGGGTCAACGTGCCGCGCTGTAGTGCACCGGTGACCACGCCTAAAGCAGCGGTGGACAAAATGTCCACCACACCTTCGACGCGCTTAGGCATCCAAAATTAACTACGGATGCGTTTGGTTTGCTGCCCATGGGAGCCTGGCTAGCTCCAATCGGCCAGGCTGAGTTGGGACATGCAAGGCATGTGACTGGATGAAGTTTGGTTGTCTGGACTAACATATACAGGATGAACATAACATTTGTTTGATTGGATGTGATAGTATATCTTGCATAAGATTGATATGAAAAAATAAATGCTAAAATAATATTTGTTTTGATTAAATGAAGTATATCGTACTTATTTTTATCATTTCAAACTTTATTATAATTTAAGATATGCTAATATGCTTTAAAATACGCTAATCATTTACTAATATATCATTAGTTTGCTAATGTGCTGCATGCGGCCGGCCTGGCTCCGGAGAAACGGATTCCGTTCTCGTTTCTCGGGAATGAGCCTTGTGGGCAGCTTTTGCATGCCGCGGGACAGGCTCGTGCCTTCAAGCAGTCAACCAATCATCACGCACCTGCATCCATAGAGCCTGACCGAGCAGTATGCAGGGAAGCAAACACGCCCTACCTGGATGCAGTGGTGGTGTGGCATGCCGAATCATGCCATAGAGTTGTGGTGTGGTGCGCTGACAGCATGATCCAAATGCAACCTAAATATGATGGAAGCGAAACACAAGCTTCAATGGCACAAAGGATCAAGATCAATATATAAGGTGAGAGCCTATTAGGTTTTATGTCTTCTCTTTTCTTGTTGATAGATATTCTAGTAGCTAACTTCATCAAGGAGACTGCAACATATATATATACTACCCCTGTTCTTGAGTATTTGATGTGGGTTAGTTTGAAATTGCAGTAACTGTTAGATAAAATTGGTACTAGCGTCGAAATCCTGACGAATCGACTAGCACCATCGCAGCGGAAAAAACAAGATCGCAAACACCTTCGCCAAGATCAACACGAGAACGACACCGATGCACGATATTTTTTAACGAGGTTCGGCCATGTGTCTACATCCTCAGGGCATGACTACGGGCGCTCCTCCCCATAAACAGCAGCTACACCGGCATCCGGGCACCACCGCGGCCACGCCGCCGCCCACACCAGCCGCCAAGTCGTCTCACGGTTACACGGTAGTGCCCTCATATTTATGGGCCCTAGGGATACAAAGTACGACCCAAACTCTATCCCTAACCTACCAATTACAACTCAAGTCCACGTCGTAACCAAAACATACACATATTCGACACAACTCTAACAAACTCCACCTTGGCGAATATGCTCGCCACACCTTGAAGTTGTCGATGCCGAACCTCCGTGTATCGAACTTGAGTAGCGTTTGGCTGCTGTAACACCCAAAATACTCAAATTTAAAATTTCTGGCATTTAATTAATTATTTAATGCTTTCACCTATTTTATAAAGGCTAAATAATAATTTTCTAAAATTTAAAATCAAATATAAGTGATAGAAACATTTATTGTTGCATTCATGCTGCTGCATTTATTTTTGTATTGCTTGTGATTCAAACAAGAATTTAAATATATTTAAATTTGAATTTGAATCACTTTATTTGGAGCTCTAGAAAAGTTATTAGGTCCATAGTTCACTTCACCTCCCTGAATTCTTCCTCGGGTTCACTTTCGCCCCTTTTTCTTTTCTCCCGGTCCGGCCCAGTGCCCCGCGCGGCCCAGCTCTCTCTCTCTCTCTCTCTCTCTCTTTTCTTTTCCCGAGCCGGCCCAACTCTTCCCGGCCCAACTCCCCTCCCCTTTCTTCTCCGCTCGGCCCAGCCAACTCGCCCGCGCGCTTCGCACCTCCCCCCGCTCTCGCTGACCGCCCGGCCCCGCTCGCCAGTCGCTGACGCCAGCGCTGACGACACCTTCCCTTCTTCCTCCTCCCTCCCTTTCCTTTCCCGAACGCCGGTGATGGCGCGGCCCGCCGCAGCCGGGCTCGCACGCCAAGGCCGACTCCCGCGCTTACTTAATCTGGCCAGCGACACCGCCCCGCTCCCCTCACCTCCATCACCCCAACCCTAGCGCCGCCGCAGCCTCCAATCGCGCCGCCCCCGAGCCGCCGAGCTCCAAGCTCCGCCGGCCGCCGACGTCCCGACGTCCTGTTGCCGCTCCGCCCCGCCCGAGCCTCGGAGAAGCATCACCGAGCCACGCGGAGTGCGTCGAGCCACCCCAAGTCCAGCAGCAGCAGCTGCAGCCTCTCCTCTCCGAGCAGCGCCGCCGCCGAGCTTCGGACTCCGACGAACTCCATCGCCGGACCTCCTCGCTCCAATTCAGCCCCCCAGGAGCACCGCCAGGAGGTAACGAAATATCTCCCCCTATCAATTTCGGCGTTAGAGCACTGTAGCACTCGTTCCCACGGTCGCCGACGAGCTCCGTTCGCCGGTCGCCATCGTTCACACCTGCTCGCTGCACATAGCTTCACTTGAACACCTCAGATACACTCGCCATCATCCTCTGTTGCTCCACCGCCAAAAACCCGCCCCGGATTGCATCCGAAACTCACTCTCCGCACTTCACCGGAGCTTAGCTCCGCCGCTCGTCGTCGTCAGCCCGCAGCACCAGCCGACGTTCGACTTGAACCCCCCAGATCGATTCGCCATGACGTCCTGAGCCTGTAGGACTTGATCTCGTCGTAATCCGAGCACCCTAGCCCGAGTTAGGGCCAACTCCGGCGAGCCCTGCAGCGGGAGCCGGCAGCGCCGCCGCGCTCCCTTCGTCCCCGGTGAGCTCCTCGATATGGGCCGTCCGATCCAAAATCAACGGCCACGATTAGATCCAGCCATACCCCTTCACGTTTTAAATCCCGGCCGCCCGATCTCGATCCGACGGCCGCAGCGCGAGTCAACCCCCCTGTGTACCGGTCAGCCGTGCGGTTTTTCTAAAGAGCCCCTGAGTTTTATCAAAATCAACCCGCGGTCCTTTTCAATTCAAAAATAATTACATTTAGGTCCTGTTTTATTCGTTTTATCCCCTGGAAATTTTAAAACTTTGCCAGCAAGCCCCCGAACCTTAGAAACGCTATAACTTTCACGTTTTAGCTCCGATTTACGTGATTTTCGCGCTCATGTGTTCGTAGCGAAGCGTAGATTATTTCTAGCTCCTGTTTTTGTACTGTTTTCACTGGTTGGTGTACTGTTCTAATAGTATTACTTTTGTTTGTATGTAATGATTGCTTTGGATGCGTGCGTGATGATCGTGTCCAGTCGGTGAGCCCGTAGCGTTGGACTTCGAGTACGTTGAGGACGTGCCGGAGCAGGATTTGCAGCAGCAGCCGTACTCCGAGGAAGGCAAGTTATAGCACGGACAATCTTTGCTACCTATCTCACTTTTAATACACTGTTCTTTACATACGCATGTGTCTAATACTGTTTACCATTAAGGTCGTACCTAGCATTTATTTCCCTGTCCTTGTATTCCTATGGGTTTTTGCATATGGGTAGTATTTTGCTAGGCGCAACTACTGTCACTTTTACTCAACTGTTAAAATTGTATTAATGGTTCACTTCAACCGTAATATTAAAACTTGCTTTTTAGCAACTTGGATCAGGGAGCTGGGGCTTGCGTGTTTTGCCTGGCCCCAGTGTCTCTCCCTAAGGACTGGTTCGTAAAAGCGGCAACCTGGGAGCCTGTCGCCGCCACCGGAACTATAATGGCTCTGGTCTTGGTTGAGTAGCTTGTACGTCTCTAGCTTGGCAGTGGTTACCGAGTGGCCTACGGCGTTGTAGGAGGCAAGGCACGGGGTGATTTCGGATTCCACCGAGGACGGTAGCCCCATCGGCTAGGTCCCGTTAGACCCAGTCCCGTGTTGGGAGCCTCCGTGAGTGCGGGGAGCTCCGCACGTTGCGCCATTTACTTGTTGGCATGATTTGCCGGCGCGTGGACGCCATTGACCCCCCTCACGTTGCGCCCTGAGGGTCAGTCAATCTCGGTGCCTAGGTTCTCACCACCTTGTAGTACTCCAGCGGCTACTGTCTTGTTAGGGTGTCTTGTGAAAGCCTCGTAGCGTCCCTATGCAGTCACACCTCAGAAGTGTCGATGTGCGTGGTTGGGTGCAAAGTTCTTCTGAACTTTTACGCGACTGGTGGGAAAAGGGCGAAACCTCTGCAGATTGTACGATCTATCATGATAGCCCGGCTCAGGGTCACGAGCGGCCTGGATCCTTTTATGATTAGAAGATGATATTTATTACCGCTTAATGTTGACTTACATTAATTACTTTGGGATACAACTGGGATTCATCTAATGTAGTAGTTATGATTAAAATGAACCAACTAAAAGTGCTAATGCAGTCAAGCCAGTGTCAAGCCTCTTTTGCCTCATCACCCGTGCTATACTTCCTAAGTAATTTCCATTACTTACACTTGCTATATTTATCATTTTGGGCAAAATCCCGGACGGGTAACAGATTGGAGTCAGGCTGATTATGCTGTGGAGTTTCCAGAGGATTTGCCGTACTTCTGAGTTCGCGTTCTCCCAGTCAGAGTCCCTGTGGGATTGCGGCTACACTTAGAGAGAGTTTATTAGTCTTCTGCTGTCCATGTATTTCACTTATGCAAAACTCTGATGTAATCGCTACTTTATGATGAGAATAAAGCATTGTACTCTGATTTTTGCCATATTTGTTTGCTATATGTGTCTGTGGACTTCCTGGGCACACATATGGCCACATTGGGGTTTTGAGTAAATCCGGGTGTGACAGATTGGTATCAGAGCCGTGCTGACTGTAGGAACGCAACCTAGATAGTGCGGTTGACAAATTACTAGGAGACCCCCATGTTTTAAAAATTTTAAAAATCTAACAGTCGAGTCTTGTGTGAGATTATGCCTTTACCTGCATGTACTTATTGTTATTATGCATATGTTTTGATTTGGTTCTTTGTAATGATTGTGATGGGCGTAGACACCTGTCTGCAACCATCTAGATGTTGGAATAAGGCTTAAGGACTTTATTGTTTAGATAGCAGGGGTATATATATATTTTCTCGTACTAATCATCTGACATCTGACCTTTGTGATTATAGATGGCTCACCCCGGGGGCAATGCGGGCGGACAGCCTCCGCACCAGAATCCACCCCCGAACCTGAATCCGAACCATCAGATCCCCACCATTGAGCAGTTGATGTATGCTCAAGTTCAGATGATGCAGCAGATGGCTGAGACCATGAGGCTGATCCAGCAGAACCAACATCACCCCCAGGCAGCTGCACCTCCCAGAGACAAGAGGGGCGAGTTTCTGAAGGGACGCCCACCGACCTTCAGCAAGGCCAGCGACCCCCTTGAGGCAGATGATTGATTCAAGGCAGTGGAGAGACAGTTGGACATCGCCCAGTGCGATGACAGAGAGAAGGTACTGTACGCCGGAGGGCAGCTTCAGGGGCCGGCGTTGGATTGGTGGGATTCATACCAGTCCTCACGCCCGGCCGGTACGCAGATCACCTGACAGCAGTTCTGCAGCAGCTTTCGTGCACACCACGTGCCGGAGGCTTTGATGATTCTGAAGAAGAAGGAGTTCCTGGCACTGAAGCAGGAAGGGATGAGTGTCACGGCGTACCGTGACAAGTTCGTCTCGTTGGCCCGTTATGCTCCAGAAGACGTGGCCACCGACCAGAAGAAGCAGGCCAGGTTCCGTGACGGTCTGCAGGATGCTCTCCAGTACCAGCTCATGTGCACCAAGTTCCCGACCTTTCACGAGCTGGTGGACGGCGCGCTGATGTTGGAGCACAAGCGCCGTGAGATGGAGGACAAGAAGAGGAAGCTCCAGGGATAGCAGATGGGCAGCAGCAGTCGTCCACGCTTCACACCTCCCCAGAGTCAACAGGCGGGAGGCCAGCAGCGCTTCCAGGGTCAGTCCGGCTTGCTCAGTCGTGGCCAGTACCAGCAGCAGCGTCCTCAGTTTCCTCGGGCGCCACAGCAGCAGCGTCCCCAGGGCCCACCGCAGATGGGTCCAGTTCAGCGCAGTCAGGTGCCACCCAGACCAGTTCAGCGTCCGGGTCCAGTCAGCCCCGTAGTGATCTGTGACGAGCCTGGGCACTATGCCAATGCTTGTCCTCGCAGAGTTCAGGGTGTCCCTGGTCAGAGCAGCACTCAGAGAATTGGACAGCCGCAGGGTCAGCAGCAGGGAGGTCGTGCTCCGCAGACTCCTGTTCGGGGCAAGCTCAACCACACCGGAGCAGAGACAGCAGAGGCATCTACTGATGTCGTCGTGGGTACGTTCCTCGTCAATTCGACCCCCGCCACTGTTTTATTTGATTCTGGAGCTTCGCATGCTTTCATATCCGCTGCCTTTGTAAAAAAGAACCTAGTGTCGTTGCTGCCCATGAAGAATACCATGCTAGTAAGCTCACCAGGGGGAGAACAATGCGCCACTCTACGTTGCCCCAGCATCACCCTCACCATAAGGGGGGTAGATTTCGAGGCACGCCCGATAGTCTTGGAGACCCTTGGATTCGATATGATCCTGGGTATGAGCTGGATGACCAGATATGATGCAGTGATCCGGTGTGCTACGAGGACCATTCAGCTGACCGCAGAGTCCGGTGACAAGGTGTAGTATCAGGCAGCAAGTTCCTCAGAGCAAGGCCAAGCCAATCAAGCAGAAGGGACGACAACCGAAGATATCAGGGTGGTGAGCCAGTTCCCGGATGTGTTCCCTGACGAGTTGCCAGGTATGCCTCCAGAACGAGATGTTGAATTCGTTATTGAACTAAAACCTGGCACTGCACCTATAGCCAAGAGGCCGTATAGGATGGGAGCGAAGGAGCTGGAGCAGCTCAAGAAGGAGTTGGACGAATTGTTGGCCAAGGGGTACATTCGTCCGAGTTCTTCACCGTGGGGAGCACCCGTATTGTTCGTCGACAAGAAGGATGGTACTCAGAGGTTGTGTGTGGACTATCGAGCCCTCAACGAAGTGACCATCAAGAACAAGTACCCGCTGCCGAGAATTGATGATCTGTTCGATCAGTTGAGGGGAGCTTGTGTGTTCTCCAAGATAGATCTTCGTTCGGGCTATTATCAGATGAGGATCCGCCCGTCAGACATACCCAAGACCGCTTTCACTACTCGGTACGGGTTGTATGAGTTCTTGGTCATGTCTTTTGGATTGACCAACGCTCCTGCATACTTCATGTACTTGATGAACAACGTGTTCATGGATTATCTGGACAAGTTCCTGGTGGTATTTATTGATGACATTCTGGTCTTCTCCAAGAATGAGGAAGAACATGAAGAACACCTGAGGTTGGTACTGCAGAGACTCCGGGAGCATCAGTTGTATGCCAAGCTGAGCAAGTGTGAGTTCTGGCTGAAGGAAGTAGAATTTCTGGGACATGTG
Organism: Echinochloa phyllopogon; assembly: GCA_033239725.1. NCBI lineage: Eukaryota > Viridiplantae > Streptophyta > Magnoliopsida > Poales > Poaceae > Echinochloa > Echinochloa phyllopogon. The sequence continues at coordinate 10,036,336 of BTCW01000010.1, read as the reverse complement.
TTGTCCAATGGAGGAGTGGCAGTTGATCCGAAGAAAGTCAGCGATGTGTTGAGCTGGAATCCGCCACGGGATGTGAGCAAGATCAGGAGTTTCCTTGGGATGGCCGGTTATTACAGACGGTTCATTGAAGGATTCTCCAAGATTGCTAAGCCGTTGACTGCTTTGCTGGAGAAGAATGCCAAGTTCGTGTGGACAGAGGCGTGCCAGGTCAGCTTCGAAGAGTTGAAGAAGAGGTTGACTACAGCCCCAGTGCTAGTATTGCCAGATTTGGCTAAGAGTTTCTCCATCTACTGCGATGCATCCCGTCTAGGACTGGGTTGCGTCCTTATGCAGGAGGGCAGAGTCGTGTCTTATGCGTCCAGGCAGCTGAGGAAGCATGAGCAGAACTATCCGACACATGACTTGGAGTTGGCAGCTGTGGTTCATGCTCTGAAGATCTGGAGACATTACTTGATTGGACACAGATGTGACATCTACACTAATCATAAGAGCCTCAAGTATGTCTTCACTCAGTCGGATCTGAATATGAGACAGCGCAGATGGTTAGAGCTGATCAAGGATTATGATCTGGAGATCCACTACCACCCAGGGAAGGCCAACTTGGTGGCAGATGCTCTGAGCAGGAGGAGTTATGTGAACAGGATCACTGGACACTGTTTGCCTGAGGAGCTCAGCCGAGAGTTTGAGAGGATGAGTCTGGGATTCGTCACCAGCATCACAGAGATGGCAGTGGAGCCCATTCTCGAGCAGGAGATCCGGAAAGGTCAGCTGCAGGATGAGAAGATCAGGGAGATTGTGGAGAATGTTGCACTGGGAAAGGCACCTGGATTCCGAGTTGATGATCAGGGAACTCTATGGCATGGGAAGAGGATATGTGTGCCAGATATAGCGCAGATCAGAGAGATGATTCTGAGAGAGGCACATGACTCAGCTTATTCGATCCACCCAGGCAGCACTAAGATGTACCAGGACATCAAGGAGAGATTCTGGTGGTACGGATTGAAACGTGATGTGGCGACTCACGTGGCATTGTGCGATACATGTCAGCGAGTCAAGGCAGAGCATCAGAGGCCAGCTGGATTGCTTCAGCCGTTGAAGATCCCGGAGTGAAAATGGGAAGAAGTTGGCATGGACTTCATCACTGGTCTGCCCCGCACACAGAGAGGATTCGACTCCATTTGGGTGATTGTTGATCGTCTGACCAAGGTGGCCCACTTTCTGCCAGTGAAGACCACCTACACAGGCGCCAGACTAGCAGAGTTGTACATGGAGCGGATTGTGTGTTTACACGGGGTGCCGAAGAAGATTGTGTCAGATCGTGGTACACAGTTCACCTCACACTTCTGGAGGAAGTTACATGAGTCTATGGACACGAAGCTACACTTCAGCTCAGCTTATCATCCGCAGACAGATGGTCAGACAGAGCGGACCAATCAGATACTAGAGGACATGTTGAGGGCTTGTGCATTGCAGTACGGTGTCAGCTGGGATAAGAGTTTGCCGTATGCAGAGTTCTCCTACAATAACAGCTACCAGAAGAGTCTGCAGATGGCACCGTTCGAGGCATTGTATGGTAGGAAGTGCCGGACCCCATTGTTCTGGAATCAGACTGGAGAGAGTCAGGTCTTTGGTGCAGAAATACTCAGAGATGCAGAGCGGCAGGTGCAGGTGATCAGAGAGAACCTGAAGGTGGCCCAGTCCAGACAGAAGAGTTATGCCGATGTCAGACGGAGGGACCTCAGCTTCAGAGTGGATGATTTTGTGTACCTCAAGGTGTCACCCATGAGAGGTGTAAAGCGGTTCAATGTCAAAGGCAAGTTGGCGCCTCGTTACATCGGACTGTTCAGGATACAGGAACGGATGGGCGAAGTGGCATACCGGCTAGACCTACCTGAGAGACTAGCCGGAGTACACGATGTGTTCCATGTGTCCCAGTTGAAGAAGTGTTTGCGGGTGCCAGAAGAGCAGATCCCAATTGAGGAGTTGAATGTTCAGGAGGACCTCACATATGAGGAGTATCCGATCAGGATCCTGGAGGTGTCAGAGAGAGTGCTGAGGAACAAGACCATTCGGATGTGCAAGGTGCAGTGGAGCCGGCATTCAGCAGATGAAGCGACTTGGGAGCGGGAAAAAGATCTCAAGTCCGAGTACCCACAGCTCTTCGCTTCTACATCCGAATCTCGAGGACGAGATTCACCTTAAGGGGGTAGGTTTGTAACACCCAAAATACTCAAATTTAAAAATTCTGGCATTTAATTAATTATTTAATGCTTTCACCTATTTTATAAAGGCTAAATAATAATTTTCTAAAATTTAAAATCAAATATAAGTGATAGAAACATTTATTGTTGCATTCATGCTGCTGCATTTATTTTTGTATTACTTGTGATTCAAACAAGAATTTAAATATATTTAAATTCGAATTTGAATCACTTTGTTTGGAGCTCTAGAAAAGTTATTAGGTCCATAGTTCACTTCACCTCCCTGAATTCTTCCTCGGGTTCACTTTCGCCCCCTTTTCTTTTCTCCCGGTCCGGCCCAGTGCCCCGCGCGGCCCAGCTCTCTCTCTCTCTCTCTCTCTCTCTCTTTTCTTTTCCCGAGCCGGCCCAACTCTTCCCGGCCCAACTCCCCTCCCCTTTCTTCTCCGCTCGGCCCAGCCAACTCGCCCGCGCGCTTCGCACCTCCCCCCGCTCTCGCTGACCGCCCGGCCCCGCTCGCCAGTCGCTGACGCCAGCGCTGACGACACCTTCCCTTCTTCCTCCTCCCTCCCTTTCCCCGGTGATGGCGCGGCCCGCCGCAGCCGGGCCCGCACGCCAAGGCCGACTCCCGCGCTTACTTAATCTGGCCAGTGACACCGCCCCGCTCCCCTCACCTCCATCACCCCAACCCTAGCGCCGCCGCAGCCTCCAATCGCGCCGCCCCCGAGCCGCCGAGCTCCAAGCTCCGCCGGCCGCCGACGTCCCGACGTCCTGTTGCCGCTCCGCCCCGCCCGAGCCTCGGAGAAGCATCACCGAGCCACGCGGAGTGCGTCGAGCCACCCCAAGTCTAGCAGCAGCAGCTGCAGCCTCTCGTCTCCGAGCAGCGCCGCCGCCGAGCTTCGGACTCCGACGAACTCCATCGCCGGACCTCCTCGCTCCAATTCAGCCCCCCAGGAGCACCGCCAGGAGGTAACGAAATATCTCCCCCTATCAATTTCGGCGTTAGAGCACCGTAGCACTCGTTCCCACGGTCGCCGACGAGCTCCGTCCGCCGGTCGCCGTCGTTCACACCTGCTCGCTGCACATAGCTTCACTTGAACACCTCAGATACACTCGCCATCGTTCTCTGTTGCTCCACCGCCAAAAACCCGCCCCGGATTGCATCCGAAACTCACTCTCCGCACTTCACCGGAGCTTAGCTCCGCCGCTCGTCGTCGTCAGCCCGCAGCACCGGCCGACGTTCGACTTGAACCCCCCAGATCGATTCGCCATGACGTCCTGAGCCTGTAGGACTTGATCTCGTCGTAATCCGAGCACCCTAGCCCGAGTTAGGGCCAACTCCGGCGAGCCCTGCAGCGGGAGCCGGCAGCGCCGCCGCGCTCCCTTCGTCCCCGGCGAGCTCCTCGATATGGGCCGTCCGATCCAAAATCAACGGCCACGATTAGATCCAGCCATACCCCTTCGCGTTTTAAATCCCGGCCGCCCGATCTCGATCCGACGGCCGCAGCGCGAGTCAACCCCCCTGTGTACCGGTCAGCCGTGCGGTTTTTCTAAAGAGCCCCTGAGTTTTATCAAAATCAACCCGCGGTCCTTTTCAATTCAAAAATAATTACATTTAGGTCCTGTTTTATTCGTTTTAGCCCCTGGAAATTTTAAAACTTTGCCAGCAAGCCCCCGAACCTTAGAAACGCTATAACTTTCACGTTTTAGCTCCGATTTGCGTGATTTTCGCGCTCATGTGTTCGTAGCGAAGCGTAGATTATTTCTAGCTCCTGTTTTGTACTGTTTTCACTGGTTGGTGTACTGTTCTAATAGTATTACTTTTGTTTGTATGTAATGATTGCTTTGGATGCGTGCGTGATGATCGTGTCCAGTCGGTGAGCCCGTAGCGTTGGACTTCGAGTATGTTGAGGACGTGCCAGAGCAGGATTTGCAGCAGCAGCCGTACTCCGAGGAAGGCAAGTTATAGCACGGACAATCCTTGCTACCTATCTCACTTTTAATACACTGTTCTTTACATACGCATGTGTCTAATACTGTTTACCATTAAGGTCGTACCTAGCATTTATTTCCCTGTCCTTGTATTCCTATGGGTTTTTGCATATGGGTAGTATTTTGCTAGGCGCAACTACTGTCACTTTTACTCAACTGTTAAAATTGTATTAATGGTTCACTTCAACCGTAATATTAAAACTTGCTTTTTAGCAACTTGGATCAGGGAGCTGGGGCTTGCGTGTTTTGCCTGGCCCCAGTGTCTCTCCCTAAGGACTGGTTCGTAAAAGCGGCAACCTGGGAGCCTGTCGCCGCCACCGGAACTATAATGGCTCTGGTCTTGGTTGAGTAGCTTGTACGTCTCTAGCTTGGCAGTGGTTACCGAGTGGCCTACGGCGTTGTAGGAGGCAAGGCACGGGGTGATTTCGGATTCCACCGAGGACGGTAGCCCCGTCGGCTAGGTCCCGTTAGACCCAGTCCCGTGTTGGGAGCCTCCGTGAGTGCGGGGAGCTCCGCACGTTGCGCCATTTACTTGTTGGCATGATTTTCCGGCGCGTGGACGCCATTGACCCCCCTCACGTTGCGCCCTGAGGGTCAGTCAATCTCGGTGCCTAGGTTCTCACCACCTTGTAGTACTCCAGCGGCTACTGTCTTGTTAGGGTGTCTTGTGAAAGCCTCGTAGTGTCCCTATGTAGTCACACCTCGGAAGTGTCGATGTGCGTGGTTGGGTGCAAAGTTCTTCTGAACTTTTACGCGACTGGTGGGAAAAGGGCGAAACCTCTGCAGAGTGTACGATCTATCATGATAGCCCGGCTCAGGGTCACGAGCGGCCTGGATCCTTTTATGATTAGAAGATGATATTTATTACCGCTTAATGTTGACTTACATTAATTACTTTGGGATACAACTGGGATTCATCTAATGTAGTAGTTATGATTAAAATGAACCAACTAAAAGTGCTAATGCAGTCAAGCCAGTGTCAAGCCTCTTTTGCCTCATCACCCGTGCTATACTTGCTAAGTAATTTCCATTACTTACACTTGCTATATTTATCATTTTGGGCAAAATCCCGGACGGGTAACAGATTGGAGTCAGGCTGATTATGCTGTGGAGTTTCCAGAGGATTTGCCGTACTTCTGAGTTCGCGTTCTCCCAGTCAGAGTCCCTGTGGGATTGCGGCTACACTTAGAGAGAGTTTATTAGTCTTCCGCTGTCCATGTATTTCACTTATGCAAAACTCTGATGTAATCGCTACTTTATGATGAGAATAAAGCATTGTACTCTGATTTTTGCCATATTTGTTCGCTATATGTGTCTGTGGACTTCCTGGGCACACATATGGCCACATTGGGGTTTTGAGTAAATCCGGGTGTGACAGCTGCTCATTCAGAACAACCCGATGAGGTCTCCTCCTCATCATCGGAACTGCACATAGCTACAGTTGCTCTCCTGTCCATGACTCCACCTTCAACAACGCTTCCTCTCAGCTTGTACTGGTGTGTAGTTACTGACTTCTCACCAATCATAACAGTCTTGTCACATTGCATAACCCTCAAGGTCTTCTTATCAGGAGCCGCCTGATATAACAAGCCTTCGTTATGTAAAATCCCCAGCGATATTAGATTTCTCCGCAGCCCCGGCACATGCTTTACACCCTTGAGCAGTATCTCTTGATCATCATACATATTGAACTTGATGTCGCCTACACCAATGATCCGATAGCGTGAGTCATCTCCCATGTAAACAGATCCACCTTTATCTTGTTCAACGTACGACGAGAACCACTCCTTCTTGGATGTTGCATGAAACGAGCTAGCTGAATCCAATAACCACGCTCCACAAGACCTTTCACTTGACACCGTGAGAACGTCACCATCACTACTATCCGAGTCATCTTTCTTCCTTGAGAACACAACACCAGCAGTTCCTCCCTTCTTCAGATCTGGGCAATCCCTCCTCAGATTTCCATACTCCTTGCATCCATAGCACTGCGGCCCCTTCTTTTTCTTCTTCTTTCCGGTCTCTCCGCCTCGATCACCTCGGATCAGCAAAGCATCTCTAGAAGACTCTCCAGTTGCATTGTTCTTTCTCCTCTCTTCATGTGAAAGCAACGCAGCAACAACATCCTCCACCTTGATGCTCTCCTTACCATACGTCAACGTGGTGACCAAGTGCTCATACGGCCTGGGCAAAGAACACAAAAAAATAATAGCCCTGTCTTCATCATCAACCTTTACCTCGATCTTCACAAGATCTGCGATAACTTGATTGAAGACATTGATGTGCTTCGCAAGATCCGACCCTTCTTGCATCTTCAAGCCATACAACTTGCGCTTCAGATACACCTTCTGGGTCAACGTCTTGGACATAAACTGATCACCCAACTTCTTCTAAATCTTTCCAGGATCAGACTCCTCCATGACAGTGTACATGATATGATCGTTGAGGCACAATCGAATTGTCGCAGTTGCTTGCTATTGCATCTCCTCCCACTTATCATCGTCCACCTTCGTCGGCTGCTTCCCGTTGAGCACCTTTAGGATCCCCTGCTGAGCTAGCAGATCCTTGACCGTTGTTTGCCACAGCCCAAAGTTGCCAGTCCCGTCAAACTTCGTCACCTCAAACTTGGAAGCCATCGACGTCATGTCGATCTGTGATTAGACCAGCTGAAGAACCTGATCAGACCGCAGCACCCTCGCTCGCCGTACGCCTTCTCGCCGCTGACCGCCGACGAACGCCGACGAGCCTTGTTGTGCACAACCCGTGCACCACGAAGCTTCTCCTGAGCTCCGCAAACGCAGCCTTCGAGCCTCCCGTCAAAACTCCACGCCGTCGCACGTCGACGATGTTGATCCTGCTCGAACGCCGCCCGCTATTTGCCTTCAACCACGCAAGCACTGGTTCGCAAATAGCCAGATTGCTTCTGTTGCAATCTCCGTAGACTTTCTATTATTTTATATTCTGAGGCAAAAATAAACAAAGCAACACAAGTCCGAGTAGAATCGGACTCTTCCTCCGCTGTGTCCTTCTTCGTTTCCTTTTCCTTCACCCGATATCCTGCGGCACACATAGTCCAAGTTGGTCACGTCACACATCCATGTGATCTGGCCGCACACAAGTTTGATTTGTATGCAATAAACAACTACTGCCATACAAATACACCGTGCATGCACCTTTGGGTCCCACCAAACGTGAAAAAGCAAGTCTTCTTGAACTCCCACACGTATATTGCCATGCACGAGCATGCACTGCCTCACGTTTGCATGACTTCCTGTGACCGTCCTTTTGCTTGGATCCGACGCTCACACTGCATACTGTCGCGTCAGTGCGTACGGCCTTGGGTCGCTCCATCGCCCGCAGTCCAATATATCGGAAACACATACTTTCAAAACAAGAACACGTCTGCTATTTCTCTGAGTCCACCGTGGCTTTCACCACCGAAGTCGTCGTCGTCCACGACGCCTTCCGGCCGCACCGTCGAACTTGGTCGTCACGTCTGACCGACCCCTATCGAACAACAGCCAAACAGCTCAATCGGCCCCGATCTCCACGTCTGGACGAATCCCGCTGATGTCTTGCTCATCGGATGGTTCGAGTCTCCTCCTCGAAGTGTCCGACTCCACCGATCGAATTGTCGACCGCCACCATGCTCCACCTTGCGTCATGTCCCTCCGTGGACATTGTGCCACTCCGACGCGGTGTGGAAACATACTCATCGCACCTCTCCGAAGATCTTCACGGCTTTAGCTCTGATACCACTTGTTAGATAAAACCGGTACTAGCGTCGAGATCCCGACGGATCGACTAGCACCATCGCAGCGGAAACAACAAGATCGCAAACACCTTCGCCAAGATCAACACGAGAACGACACCGAGGCACGATATTTTTTATCGAGGTTCGGCCATGTGCCTACATCCTCGGGGCATGACTACGGACGCTCCTCCCCATAAACAACAGCTACACCGGCATCCGGGCACCACCGCGGCCACGCCGCCGCCCACAGGAGCCGCCAAGTCGTCTCACGGTTACACGGTAGTGCCCTCATATTTATGGGCCCTAGGGATACAAAGTACGACCCAAACTCTATCCCTAACCTACCAATTACAATTCAAGTCCATGTCGTAACCAAAACATACACGTACTCGACACAACTCTAACAGTAACCATCATCAAATATTAAAGAATGGAAGGAGTGATAAATTTAGGTAACCAGCTGGTCGATGGTTAATAGTACGTGACACTTCAGTTTGAGATTTTTTTTTATTACGTACCTTGAACAAATGCCTGTGAACTTTTCTATATGTTTATGCCAATTGGATTTCGTGGACTTAAAGATCTGTGAAAATTCAACTCATTACAATTTTAATAATGACTTACCCAACTTAATCAAAAATTGGTAATTAATGACATGACACAATTTGAGTTTTAGCAAGTTGTAGACCAGCACGGCCATGAATTAAGGTGAACTGACGATGGGGGCGCAGGCGGTTATTAAAATCGTTCAAAATATCACCGGAAACTTCGTTTCAATTCAAGGACAACTAGTTAACACAATTACGCGGTCAACTTATTTCGGTTTGCAAATATTGGACCCAACTATCTTGTAATGAGTTTGCAGCTTCCAAGTCAATTACTGTAGTTTAATTTGGTTTTGCATAATATATCCATTTTTTGGTGCCCTTGCTTGGTAGTAAAATTGTAAAAACAATATGTACAGATACAAGTCACAGCAAGCATATAATAAGCATCTGCATGGAATATTATATATATTCATCAATACTCATGGTACATATATATAACATAGTTATATTATGATCAGACCATCATTTCATTATTATACACAAAAGTAGTTATATTAAAGAGCTGTAAGATTTTGGGCTATTTTCACTGCCTCCATATTACACGTTTGCAGCGTGCGTGCGTCATCTAAGCAATATTCATGAACCAGTAATCCATAAGTAAAAGCAATTTTTACGTCGTCAAAGTCAGGGATCAAAAGGCCTTATTTTGCAGTAATATTTTATCTGGGGACTGCTGCCGCCCAGCAGCAGAGAGCAGACAGCACGCGTTGACTTGCAGATCGCCAACGCGCTACTAGCACTCTAGTTTCCAAGCTTTGCATGCACCATTCACACAAAGTTACCTTGAACTTCCCTAATCAGTTGATAGTTTACCAAGCGCGCATTCATCAATCCAAATTGAGATCAACCTCTTTTATCATCATGCATCTCCACGCAGTGCTGCCTTCAACCTTTGCACCACCCTCTCAATGCCTCCCTCTGCAACCTGCATATCAAATCGATCATAGAACGAATATACAAGCGACCGCATCAAATTCAAAAATTGGTACGTAGCTAGGGTTAGTTTTCTGTCAACAATTTTATGTACAAAAATACGTCCAAATGTAAGCAGAAAAGATTCATTCTAGAACCGGTCGTTTCTGATCGGTACGTGCTGAATTGAATTATATTAACTGCGTTCGGTTATGGCGTGACTGACCAGCGTGTGGATGGTGTAGATGGCCCTAGCGCCGACGACAGAGAAGTGCGCGTTCTGGACGGCGCCGCCGGCCTCCTCCACGGCGCGCACGGCGCGGTGGAACGACGCGCCGTCGCTCGGCGGGGCGCCGGTGACGAGGACGGCGTGCAGGCCGGAGCCAAGGTGCTGCACCTCCACCTCCGCCGCCGCCGCCGCAGCAGACGACGACGAGGCCCTCGCGGCCGTCAGCTCCCGCTTCCGCTCCTTGAGCCTCTCCACCCTCTCCGTCGTCTGCCTGATGTACGCTGCCGCCTCCTCCAGCCTGTCCGGCCGGGTCATCGCCGGCGGCCCGCGCTGCACCGCCTGCTGATACCATCATGAGATCTCAGATTCTTTCATGAATTTTGCATAAATGGCACGTACGTAAAGATGAATGGATGAGCACGAACTGCGGGTGCAGCGGACGACGGCGAGCTGCCGGCGCGGACGAGCGTGTCGAGGCGAGAGTAGAGGGCGTTCATTTGGTTGCGACGGTTGCGCTCCACCGTCTTCCTGTCAGGCTTACCTCCACCGGCGGCGGCGGGGCCACCGAAAGGAGGAGGCGGCGGCGGCATGTCCATGGCCGGCGGCGGCTAATGGCGATCGGTCAGCGTACCGCTTGTTGGACAGCAGTGTGTGAGTCGTCTCCGGCGAGCTGGACGATCTTGGCTGTTGTGTTCCTCGTGCGCGCTCGCTATATATATAGGGCTCGCTAGCTAGTGGGTCGGGCGGGTTTTCTTCCTGTTGCAGTAGTAGACCAACTACAGTGGTCAATTCTGTTCTATGAGAATTTAGCACTTTTTTCACAAAAAAGTTTATTTTCAATCGTAACTAAGGGTCTGTTTGCTTCTCAGCCATGGTCAGCCACGCCCCGTGTGGCGCCGCCACAGTTTATGACGCAGGAATTGGACGCCACACTTGTGGCGAGAATCATGAGAGAAAAAGCTGCCACATCCTTACTTTAACGATTAACCAAGCAGCGTGATCGTGTTCTGTGGCTGCCGCACCTATGGCGTGGCGAAGTGCGGCACGGACGAGCCAAACACGCCCTAAATCTTCATTTGTTTTGTTTAAAAAGGAAATGGAAGCCCAACAGCTAAAAAACGATGGTTTTGGTTTATTAGAACCATCAGTATATGTGGAAACCCAACTCTTTTCCTCAGGATATCTCGAATGAAATTAAGGAACTTGCTTTTTACTACATACAACAAGAAACAGTGAACATGGATCGTCCTTGATTTGTAAATTTTCTTGCTCCTTTATTTGTAATTTATAAGAGGCCATCTGAAGTCTGAAGACTATCATTTCCAGTTTGAACTTGAAGGTGACTTGAATTGCCTGATGAAGGATTCAAAAGCAATTTTTTTCCTAGGAAATATTTGAACAATGTTTGATCGAAGGGGACTTGCTCGGTCTTTGGTAAGTCTGTTCGTGCCAACGTACTAGCACGAAAACTATTGCTATCTCCTCTCTCCACCTTATCCCTCATTTCGCAAATCATGGTCGATAATGACAAGTTTAGATTGGTCATATGCCTACTTTTAGCATTTCTCCCAAAAAAAACTTATACATTTATTTAGACAGCTTTCTTCAGTGGATGATTCCGACTGTGTTTTTCCATGTAATTTAAATATTTCTTGATAGCGGAAAGAATTAGTAGCAAGCATATATATTTTTTCGACAAACTAATAGCTGATAAAATATACATAATCATATAAGGCCTGATGAAAAATCTTGTCAACTACGGAATATTATTTTTTTATTTAATATAATTTTATCTATTATTTTAAAATTGGCAAGCAAAATGTTCTTCGTTCACCAACAATGGCTAGTAATTACCATGTTAATTAGAGAACAATAAAAGTAAAATTAATGCAATGTTACAAAAATATAATGCATTAGTTCATTGCACTCATGAATTTAGAAGACCAAAGTTTCAAGTCAAAACATCTTTTGACATAAATCACAATAAAAATAACAACACAGCTAGGTAAAAAAACAAAGAAGAGGAGATTAGACTAAAGAAAACAAGGAATGCTTTATCTATTCTTATCAAGTAAAAAACATGCGTCCACTCAAAGGGAAAAAAAAGTTCAACCTACTAGCTAGACAACATAGATTATGCTATTTGAGCATTGCAAGGCGATGGGTGTAGTGTTGGATGGTTGGTGGTTGGCGTCAAGGATGTCGCAAATTAAAGCACAATGGTGTTTGAATATGGAGATGAACTCGATCAAACCACAAAAGAGAGCATAACCATATAGCGTCATGACTGAGACTAATACAATGAAAAGGAGAAACTCAGCGGCCCATAGGGACACCAAAAATAGATGGAGACAGTTGGTATGGGAAGATACATAATGCTGCTGCTTCACACTAGCAAGGCTTAGTCCCTATAGGCTATAGCTCAAGTCAGGTAGGTGACATATAGCCCGTATGTGTATTGCTGAAGGTTGAACTGCAATGCAGTCTTGCACAGTCACTGAGAGAGTCTTACTTGTCAACTTTATTAGGTGAATTTGAAACTAGATTAAGTTAGGCTCGTATACTTATTCTCTATCGTCCCATAAAGAATTCAATTATAATCCCAAGAGTATGTTGTATGAAATTAAACCACATTAATTAGTTTTAGAAGTAGGAGTAACACACAAGTATTAGTTCCACAATAGGACCAGTGAGCTCGTATACGTAGACTTTTGGTGTGTAGTAGTGAAATCTAAATACTCAAATTAATAAAGTTATTAGAGCAACTCCAGTAATAGCTTTCAAATCGGGCCATCCAAATATTAAATGGGTCAGTCTCTACTTATTTTTTTATGACTTAGAACTTGTTCCAACTCTTGCAATACCACCTAAGAATGGAGGACTTCTACATAACCCCAGGAATGGAGGGTGGAGAGGATGGATTTGTAGGCCTCCAAAATAGGGGGTCAAGTAGAAGGTCTGTTGTAGTATAATTTTCTTTTTGTTTGGCCCTCCAAATTTGGATTGGTGGTTTTGTTTAGAGGGTATGCTGTAGTTGCTCTAAAAAAATTTCTTTCCCCTGGTTGCTTTTCTAAATTGTTGTGTTTTCCTTATATGCGTGCGTCCGGTAGGCCGTCACTACCGGAAAACGTGAATTTACCGTGCGTTCGAGAGTTTACCGTGCACATTTTATCGGGCACATGGCAAAGAGCTTCTTTGCCATGCATTTTTTATAGAGCGCACGACGAAGATAAAGCGCACGGCAAATTCGTTGTTTGCCGTACGCTTTTTTCTGGCGCACCGTGCGTTTTTATTCGGTGCGCTTGCTTTCTTTTTTACGCACGACAAAGTTACTTTTTTCAAGGATATATCCTGCTAAATCCCAAATCCAATTGACTCTCAAAAAATTTTTCTCCTCACCTTGAATTTTTTTCTACTCTATACATACAACATGTGATACTTCATATTAAAAGATGGTATATTTTTGTATTTGCTTGCTATATTTAACTAATTAATTGCATTTCAAGCAATTTTTGGATCAAGACAAATTTAAATTACAAGTGATTCAAATACTAGAATAAAATGAGTGAAAAATGATATTTATGTTATTGAGCCCAGTTTAAGGTCTTACACATGAAATCAAAAGAAATTTCGATCATGTGTCCGAATGATTTTAAAATTCTAAAAAATACAAATGAAGTCTGAAAATTATGACATTTGTCAATATCTCCTGATATCATACGTGGAGGTTGTGATAAAAAATTGAGAGAGTTTAGAACATTTCATCATGTACGATGGTTACAAATCAAAACATTTCTAAAAAGGTTTCATAGAGTTGATAGGTACATGGTTACATTTATAGGTAAAATGACGTTCGAATTGAAAATTGACTTCAATGCTTTTTCTATAGTCAATAGACAACACAAATTACATCGTGTTAATTTTTAGTAATTTTTAGAATTTATTTGATAATTTTAATTAATTAACCACTATTAGTCCCGGTTAATTTAAAAGTAAAGCATCCTCATATGTATCATAAGTACTCCATGGGTGAGATGGTAGTAGAGGCTACGCGCGAGGCAGAGGTTCCGGGTTTGAATCTCATGCACCGCACGCGCGTATTTACACGTGAAAAATCGTGTGACTTGTGACTTGCGACGACGCGCGCGTGCGGTGCCTCCCCTAGGTTCAACACTATTTTTTTGGGATGAGACACACGGCAAAGAGAACTATTTGCCGTGTGCCCTTGGAGCAATGCGTGACAAAGCTTATGGCCCCCACCCACTACTAAACCCGGCCGCAACTTCTCCCTCCTCCCAGCCGTCCAGCCTTATCCTTGCATCGTTCGCCCTCCTCCTCCTCCTCCTCTCTCTCTCCAGCGATCCTCCCTCGGCCGCGCCGCCCGCCCTCTCTCTCTCTCCACTCACGCCGCCCGCTCTCCTCTCTCTCTCTCCAGCGCTCCTCCCTCGGGCGTCGGTCAGCGCCCCCCCCCTCTCTCTCTCTCTCCAGCGATCCTCCCTCGGGCATCGGCCGGCGCCCCTCCCTCCTCTCTCTCCCTGGCGGCCGGCCGGTGTGGTGGATTCGACGGATGGAACGGCTACGGGGGCACGACCTCGATAGATCCGGGGAAGGGGTTGCTCCGGCGTTATGGGCTCAACATATCCATGGCTGGCAGTGAGTTCCTCTCTCCCTGCAGACTCTCATGGCCCTCTCCTCCCTCTACAAGGTTAGGCGACCGGTGGCCTGTTATGAAGTCAACACGGTGGTGGAGGGGCTGTTCCGGCGGTGCAGGCGGTGGGGCGGCGGAGGAACTGCAGGCTCTCTCTCGGATCCTGGCATCTCCCTCCATCTCTCTCTGTTTTTCCACATGTGCTGGCAGCGACGTGGTGGTGGTGGGCGGCGTGGTGCGGGCTCCTCCCACAACCTCCTCCTCCTCCTCTCTCGGAGCAGCGTCCCGGAGCTCGTCGTCCCAGTGCCGCCGCCGGCGCAGTCAAGGCGGACCTGGCCATCGACAATGAGGAGGCCTCCCCGGCGACTAGATCCGGCGGCGCCTCGGGTTTCTTCCTCGATTTCCTCACCGGCGACGTCGTGGCGGCGGCCGCGGCAACGGCGTGGTGCTACCTGCGGCTGGGGATTTTTTTTTAAAAAAAAAATGTTTGCCGTGTGTTATCTCTGACGCATGGCAAAAGCTCCGTCGTGTGTCGTGACAGAAGGATCACGGCAAATAGCTCTTTGCCGTGCAGATTGTTGCCGTGCGACGTTTGCCGTACGAAACAGCTAGATACGCACGGCAAAGCATTTGCCGTGTGTATATTGGACTTTACCGTGCGCCACAACAAATAAGCGGTTTCCGGTAGTGCGTGTTGTATTTTTTTTATCTTTTTAATTGAAAAAATATATACAGCTCTCCTTCAAATCCTCGATAGAAAAAAAGCCACAAAAGAAAGGAATGCGCCTCCGATCCGGGAAAGTTGGAGCCCGATCAATGGTGCGGTCTGCATATGCACCATCGCACGAACGACCGGGCGCTGACCCGGCGTGCGGATGGCCTCAGCTCGATCGATCTGGTGTTGTGTACGTACGTGGTGGGGTGTGGATGATCGGAACCGCATCTCTTGACCTCGCCTCGCTTTACTGCGGCCGGAGACGACGACGACGACCACCACCACCACCAGACGCTCTAGCTGGCCCTTTTACCAAGCGTGGAGGGACATCGGATCTTGATCGGACGGCCACCGAGCAGACCGACGACGTTCTCTGCTGTGTGGTCGTCGTCGGCACGGTATCTGATCGTGCGGCTGGCCTGGTCACGTCTTGTTCGATCCGAGCAATGTCAACGCGTGATCGATGTGGGATTCTTATTCCCAGGGTGATGTAAGATCGTGACGCATGCAACCAGATGTCAGTTCCTGACAGAAACAAGGCCGGCCACTTTGGATCTGTGTGGGCTAGCACGATACCGCCTGAATAAACTTTTTTCTCTTTCTTTAATTAGCTGCATGCCGCCGTTTGACGACCAACCATACTGCCTAGTGTTATCGATCAGTATGTATAAATATGTATACGTAAGTTATAGTCAATAAGATCTAAGCCTGTTCACACTGGTGAACCTTCACCCTACCTCTAAAATAGAATATTCCACCCTGATCATCGATATTCTCTACTCCAAATTCTCTTCGCCCGTACTTGTCATACTCTCTTTAGTCTCTATATATCAACTACCACCACGCGGGGCCCACCAATTAACTATGTTTGGTTTGTGCCCAAGTCTGCCCTATCCAAAATTTGTCACGACCAAATCAAGGGCAATGTCAAAATCTAGGTGTAATAGTGTTTGAATCATGACCTTACCAATTGTTGTCAAATGTATTATCATATGTGATTATGACATGTGGGACCAATATATTGTGTATTATTTTTAAATTTTAATATAGTCAAATAAGATCTTTTTTGTAGATTTAAATCTAAAGAATATTAATATGTAAACAAATTTTAAATTCGATGCACCGTTTACTAGAAATAAGCATTTAAGCTTGTGAATCCTTATTTTTTGGGGTTGGTGCAGCTTATTAGCTGCTGCCACGTTGCTCTTGGGAGGTTCCATTGGCTGCCAGAACGTTGGCGTGCCATTTGTTTCGCCCGCGTCTGCTCTTCTGCTGCTGTTGTCTTTTGGCACGTCAATTGTTGGCCATGAACCTAATACAAGCTAAATTTTAAAGGCACACCAATTCTTTGGAAGGGTTGGAATTGGTAATTAACCAACCAAACGTGCGCCAAACCAAGTAGGCTCCAAGATACATATTCGTGTATTGAATATGTTTCATATGTTTTATTTTTGTAGTTTCTTTGGAATTTTTTATGGTCATTTTCTTGTCGTTGATTTGTTTATGTTGACCGAAAATGTTAGATTACAGTAGAAATGCCTTGGCTATACCATGGGTCACCCTCTATTAACCCTCGGCGGGCAAGGTATGGAATTTTGAAGCACATCTCGAACTAAAGTTTCACCTGGAACCCGCTTTGCACCTTTTGCCTCTCTTTTTGCACGTTTGTCGCGATATTGACTCATGGTCTTCAAAGACTAGCACAAATTAAAGCCAGGGATATAATAATCGATCCACTTGTAGTGACCAACACATCACTTTGCAACATTCTTCATTTCCCCTCCGACGGAAGGTATCACTTCCATGGAGCTCAAACGTCTAGTGCATCCACACGAGTACTGAGTACCTGATGGTGCAATTCTGAAAAAACAAAGCAGCACGTGACAGGAAACCAGTAGGAGTCTGTACCTGATGGTGTCATGGTGGTATTTGCCTGAGAATTAAACAGAAAAGCGGATGTTACAGGCCATGTATAAAATAATGCTACCGCTGCATAGTGGATCGTGTACTCTTCGAGCAATTTTTGGTTTTGCCCACACACAGGGCCCTAGTCTATGTTAACACCCTGTTCGGCTAGCTGGTGGCAGGTGTTGGTTTGTGCTGAAAGAAAAATACTGCTGGCTGGTTTGAGCAGAGAGAAAAATACTGTTGGCTGGCTGCTGATAAGCCAAGCGAACAGGGTGAATTTGGAACCATGGTTACAAATAGTGTAATAGACTGTATTTCTCTTCGAATATTACTTGTTGGCAACGTACGACAGGTACTAACTAGAATTGCACTAAAGCCTGAAGCTGTTCTTCAACATTCTGAACCTTATTCCTAAGAGCAGGAGGACTAGAGCATATTGAACTGAGGTAGAAAGAAAATAGCAATACTGATATTAGATAGGACGCTATACTGCAATAGCGAGAAGCTATCAATCATTAAGCCTGAAAAATTATCTAAATATCACTGTCAACAATTTATATGTTCATTCAATCTCATACAGGAAGTTTGCTGCTCCATGTTCAAACATCACTGTCCAAAAATACACCAACTTCAAACCATACCACCAACCACAAAAGATTAGCACGGAGTGTCCCAAAAAAAAAGATGAGCACCAGGAATCTGAATATTAGATCTTTTTCCTTGCCGATTTTCAGATAGTGGCAACTGGGCTGTCACCCTAAACCGCTATTACTCAAAAGATGAGTACAGTAATCTGAATATTAGATATTGTTCCTCACTGGTTCAGACTGTGGCAAGTGGGTTGTCACCCTAAACCACTATAGCTTTTCACACTCTGCACAACTTCGTCCTCTAACTCAACCAGTCTGCGGCAGAAGCATTCGGCATCCTTGGCTGGTTCCTTGAATGTGAACCTGAACTCCTTCCAGTGGTATTGTCGAGCGACATCAGACAGGAGAGCTGTTTGAGGGACTTTGGCGAGCACGTCAAAACCATGGTGGTCAATGGAAAGCATGACCGCGTTCTTCAAGCAAAGACAGAGTATAATAGTCAATTGTACTGAACCAGTGGAAAGGTCATAATTTGGATGACAAGAAAGAAACCTCACATGTAAGAAACTACAAGAGCATGCTATGCAACACTACAGTTTGTGCAGATATAAGAGAATCACTTACTCTTGCTGTCACATTAAAATACTCAAAACAGAAAAGCATTAGTGCTCTCCTTCTCGAGTCATTTCGGTTGATACCATCAATAAGCTTCGCAGAGAATGGCACTAGGAAGGAAAACATATATTTAGAAAATGAACATAATAATGCAAAATCAGAAGGTGCAGAAACATATAACTGTTGAGATCAATTGACTAGTAGCATCCTAGTGTTAAATATCTATCTTATCATGTGGTCTCTAGCGGCTATTAAATGAATAATCGTGCATAGGTGAAATAGCTTAACAATCAAGAAAAGAGCTTACTTAGCAGATCAGCTTTTGGTGGTTCGAAGCTGTCTAACTCAATATTATGGCTGCTCCCGGAGGAATCTATGTAGACACATGAACTGCAAGGAAGAAGATTATTCGCCGAAACTAATTGCATTGATGAATCCAGCTATGCTGAATTGAATAAAAAGAAAAGATTCCAAACCAAACATCAGAAAACCAACAAGCGCATATTACAGACCCGATGTCAAATTTGAAGATGCTGTAAGAGCTCTCCTCATTGAGTAGACTAAGGAGGCCCTCACTCCGTGACCTGCAGGTAGCACCCGCAGAAGACAATATTGCTGACACGCCATGAGTAGCTTCACTAGAAGCTTCATGTTCCTTCATAATTGTTTTCTTCAGGCTATCGGCAATAATTGGAACCTTAAGAGCAATATATGGAGATTAATTGGCATAACCTTACTACCTATTATAAGCAACGAAGCATGCATGCTCATCCCTGCTAGGGGACTTCAAAACAAGTTTTACCTTGGAGTCTCTCAGGCGCAGAACATCACCGGTCATAGCAACACGAGGCGGCGTCTGCATTCGGCAACAATATTAAGGTGATAAAATGTATATAAACAATAGGAGAAAAGGAGACAGTCAACAACATCGGTGCCCTGAAGTTAAAATTTACAGAGAAAGACCTTTTTGAGTGACTTGAGCAAGCTCGCAACCCGACCCCGTATCGGACTGCAGACCGCAAGGGAACCCCGCTCGTCGATTACAATGTTCTGTCCAACACAAGTAATGCAATTTAGCCATAGCAGCAACTATGACTGATGGGGCATCATAAGTAAATGATGAATAGGGCACTAAGAGCTTTACAATATTGTGCATGTCATTCTCAGGGACGATCAAGTAAGGCGTGCCCTTCTGGATCATGTAGTGCACCCTGGACGTGTAAATCTCCTCCTTGCTGCCCAAGAGCACCCCAAACCAAGACCAATCAAAACAAAGATCTCATGCCGTTCTTTCCAGGGCTTATTCGCACAGATAAACTACGACGCAAGCGTATGAATCGAGAGAGTAGCGACCGGGCGCACGCACCTTCCCTTGGCGTCGGCCTTGATGGTGTTGAGGTGGGCTTCCCAGCCGGCGGCCAAGATGTTCTGCGGAGCCAGAGGCGAGGTGGGTCAGAGCAAGAACAGCAGTAGCTAATAAGGGGAGTAGCCGTCGCTGGAGAGAAAGTACCCGGCACTTGTGGGTGACCGAGAGGACTGCGGATTTGGCCTTCGCCGCCGCCATGGCCTCCGTTCCTGGCGCGCGCAGCACCTGCTCGACGAAATGCCGCCGCGGCGGGGTCCTTGGTACGGCAAGGGGCAGAGGGCACCGGCGACTGGAAGCGGCGGCGCCGCCTTCAGGTGGTGTTTGATTAGGGTGTGGAGTGACCTCGGCGGCCCGAATTCGCCGCAGTTGATGGATGCCTTGGCGGGTTGGACGCGCCGGCGCGGTGGGGGGGAAGCAAAGGAAGAAGGGGAGGGATGCGGGACTCGCAGCAAGGCAATCCGACTGAAGAATGCTCGTATGCGGGCCGGTAGTGGGCTGTTAAGCCGCTCTGCTGCTTGGAGGCCTAGGCCCAGGTTTCTGTTGGGTCCGGTTCGGACTTGCAGCCCGCCATTCTGTTCTGGGCCATGCAACGAGCCCACATGGCACAAGCCCATATTGCGTCTCAGATCTGGCACACCTTTGGTGGGCTGCTAGTCTCAGCCGCGAAATGGGGTCCTTTCCCAAAAAAAAAACAGAGAGAGAGAGAGTGAGAAACGGGCTCGTTTGGGCTCACGGACAGTACGTCCGGGCTATGTTCTAGAAGCCCACTCGTTGATACATAGATGTAGGTATATAGATGGGCTGTTCCTGCCTTTTTTTTCCCAACGGTTTGTTTTTTGGAAGAATATTCGCATCAATGTAGGGTAGCTTTTCACAAAAGGAACTATATCCATGATTCTTTTTTAAATTTTCTCTCTCTGCGTACAGAGTCAGCACAAACTTTTACAGCAATGTAGCTCGACAAGCTCGTTTGGCCGACTGCAACTAAAGTATGACCATTCATTCGTGTAAAACAAAACCAGAGCATCTAGCTATGTGCCTGTCTTTCTACCTTCCGGACTACTAGGACCATCATCCTATTATATTATTTTTCTTATCACTCAGTAGAGACTACAGACTGCATGCTGATTGGTATACACATCTATATATGTTTGATATAAGATTTAACAGTACACGGACAAACTCATAAATCAAATGAAAAAAACTATAAATTGTATTGAAAAGGACAGATCGAATTCGATTCCTTTCCTCAGACGACGCCTGCAACACAAGAAGTCCGCCGCTACTGCTACTCGATCCTTTTGCAGCCAGTAAAGTCAACGTAACAGTAGGTGAAGCTTCACCTTCCTTGCTGGCTCAGAGATCGACCGATCGATCACAATCTATCGTGCAAGAAGGAGAAGAAGAAGAAGAAAAAAAGAAGAGCATCAAATCAGTCGGCGAGATATGCTAGCTGCAGCATCCATTGAAATTATTGGCCAAGCTATATATTATAGCCCGGCCCTCTCTCTTTCTGGGCCATATGCATATATATGCTGTCGTCATCAGCTTGCATGCAGACAACCTACGTATATATACATCCATCAGAAGCATGCAGGCCAAATTCAGAGGTCAGCGCGCATGTACGTATAGCAGCTACCCAACCGGTTACTGTTTGACCGCAATGTTTAGTTTCTGACAATTAACAAATAATGAGCTAGCTGATCGTACGTGTAGGCATGCTGGTATAGAAGCTAGCTAGAGCTAGAGGAGGTAGCATGCGTGTGCACGGTCGCCGAGCGGCGCGTGGCCTGTCGCCGTCGTCGCTGATTCAACTGTATATATATTTGGTGGCATGCGTCTTCCAGCTACAGGCAGGCAGGGAGAGAGTTCATGTAGGTGAAAGCTAGATCCGGGCAAAATCTTTCCGGACGGCAACAGCTGACGAGTTAAGCTATCTAGCTAGGGTGCTAGATCTATTTCGATGGTTACATAAAAGGTAGTTTAAGAACCAGCAAAGGGCACTGAAAGTCTTTGGGAAAATATATAAAGAATTAAATTCGCTAGAGGCACCATATATATGCGTATCAACATCATATCACACGCTAGGAATGAATGTACATCATATTATTATTACAGTTTCTTTGGGTTTTGTTCTTGGTTCTTATGGGATTCAGTATATATATATATATATATATATATATATATATATATATATATTCAGCCTGACTTTTTTTTCCTCTAAAGCTCAGTTCAGTCATTTGCCCATAATATTATTAAGATTAACGTGGAGACATTTCTGCTCTTACCAAGGTTAATTGGTTGAGAAAAGGTGCAAATTAAAAATCATGGTTGTTCTTTCTTGTTGCGCTACAAATTACGCAGTGTTTATAGTCCGCCTATAATCTGTTGCATTTCTATCAATTATAGAACCTCAAATGTATGAGAATCCTAAGAAATTTGAAAAGATTCTCGTTAATTTGCTCGCAGAAAAAGGATCCATATTTTATTTCCTCACATATGAGAGGATTTGTAGCATTTTACAGTTTTAGATTCAATTGTCAACCTGCCTTATCTAAAATATAGGATCGACTATATATGGATTGGAGCCATAGCACACAATTTATAAATCCGTATGAATTTCCTTCCATGTAAATTGAGCAGGTTTCCATTAAAAAATTACTTATCATACGAGAAGAACCCAACTCGATCGGTGTTCTTAAAGAACGAGGGAAACAAGGACAAGGTAAATATTATATGGGTCACTCCCTGAAGATCTTGCCATTTCCAAAGGAGCTGGAGAGGGGGAGTGTGCTACATCATTTCATTTCAATATTTCCTTCTAAGTTTCAGTCAATTTGTATGCCCCTCCTTTTTTTTAAGACGGTAGAAACATTGAAATGGACAAATTCCTTAGTAAAATATTGGAGAATGAGGATATGCTCAAAGAACAATAATAATGCATGGTATCTTCCAGTTATATGTGAGCTAGGCTGTCTACATCAAATGGGGAACAGAGAAAGGGGTTAATACGGATGTTCAATGCATTCCTTGAAAGTAATTTATTGCGTTGGTCTCGCTCTCGCAAAGTTCATATACGTATATGTATCACACCCCCATGTCAAACATTTCGATATTGTTCAAGATGCATATCGAATTGAAGAAAGGTGCCTTCCCCAACACGTACAGTACATGTCGTCGATCCCGATCGAAAGCTTCCCAAAAAGCAACCCAAAGTTCACTATGCAAAAAGAAGAATCCCATCACATCAAAATGTCGGCCCATGCATGGAGTACTAAATGTAGATGAAATCAAAAACTAAGTACTCTGCGAGACGAACATTTTGAACCTAATTAATCAATTTTTGGATAATTTTTCACACGTACAAACGAAATGCTACAGTGATGCAATGATTTTGAAGTGACCCCAAACCCCAAATTCCCACCCCCATATTTTGGATCTAAACAATGCCCAAGACTTCCATATATAGGTTAATTGGACAGTAGTACGACCGATCGAGATCCAGGCGCAGAGAACACGTACGCCAAGTATATGCATGGCGCAATACATAGCTATATATCCAAGTGATATATGCAGGCGGCTAGGGTAGCGACGGCTAGCTAAGGAGGTGTTGCACACGCACACTATATGCTGCGCGCTGCTGCATCTATGGAAGCAGCAGTACCATCACCTGTCCGGGCGCGTGCTGTCACTTCCGATCGGAAGCCGCTTTTGAACCAGTAGTACTTGCTGCCGATGCAACTGTCTGCTCCGGCGATCCGCCGATAATAATCTATAATGCATAAAAGAATGGGTAGTACACATGAATATATAATATAATATGTTGAGAAAATGTGCCTTGGATCATCTTTATATAATTTGTAAATTCTGTGTGATATATATATATATATATGGTATACTCTGTGGCCGGCCATAAAATAGTTATTATGTAGCCACATCTTTTTACTGTAGTTTTATGTAGTAATTTACTATAATTCAATACATATTTATGGTAATTGGGTTACTATAACACACATGGAGATATTTACCATTATATTATAGTAAATTACTTAGTAAGATGTTACTAAAATCTCGTGAATTACTATAGTAATTATAGTAACTTAAAGTGGCTATAGAATAGTTATTCTATGACCGATCATAGACTATAGGTTATATATATATATATGACTCTGCTAAATCATAGGTATGGAATATTATTCCCTACCCGAGCCGGCCGGCGGAAGCGCGACGCAGGCCCCCGCGCGCCTCGCGCCAGGATAGGCTCCCCTCACGCCTGTTTTTTTTCTTTTTGGTTTTTTCCTTTATGCGGTTGGAAAAGGTCCGGTTTTAGTTTTCTTTTACGGATTTTTTTCTTTTTGGCCGACATAAGATGGTTTGATGGGTGACTGTGACCATCGATTTTGTGATTTTTTTCCTGACATTAGCAGGTTTGATGCGGTTTTTTTCCTTTATACGGTTTTAATTATGTTATGTGCACGAATCAAATTGTTTTCTATTGCTTGATGGATAGATTAGATCTCAAAATATAACATGTGTATAAATACATATCCAGGGAGTACTGTGATTTAGTATTTGTATTTAACACCCAAGATTCCATTTCTTTAATACTAGCTACCTCCATTTTTTGATAATATATGACATTCCGACAACAGCAGAATAGTACAAATCCCCGGTTGGAGACGTCATCTATAAGATTAGCTACACAATGGATCACACTGATAGAATATGCCTGCCCCTTCTAACGTGAGGAGTACGTATCATGTGATCACTTGTGTTGCCTCAGTGACGCAAAGAAGAAGCACATCAGGAGCAGCATTATGTGATGCACCGGCAGTATCTCCACTAGCTGCATCGTCACCTGCTAGGGCAAATATTAATTAAGGAATAACACATCATTATACAAGACGATTCAAATATGTGAACCCAAATAAAAAATATTTAAACAATGATGTCCATATTTTTACCATGTATGGCTCCTCCAATTTATTGACCTCATACCTATACACAGAGCTGTGTTCAGATATGCAGACGGAGGACAAAGTTGAAGTAGAAGATGCCAGAACAGTTGTCTATCGATAGGGGAACATGAAAATTGAAGCACTGTAGTTCAGTTCAACAGAATTATTCAAACATAGCCATGCACTTCTTCTAGCTGCAGATTTATGTGAAAGTGCCATCATTCTACAGGAAAATGACAATTGGTAACTGATTGTTCAGAAGACAATCAATAGCAAGACAATCAATAGCAAAATGGTATATAAGTACAATGTGAAGAACTATATAGCAATTAGATCTCAAATGCCTGCTTAGATTTAATTTAAGAAGGATTTATGATAGTATCAATGCCCGAAGTACTGAAAATAAGGCTTAACCTGCTAGATGTATATTAACAATGTATTATTCCATATTTGTTTTCTACTTCAATAACCTGAGAAAAGTTACGGAATACTACTTCCTTGATTACAGCTATCTAGTAAGTAAAATAGCTAATTAACTGAATTGTAAAAAGAACAAGGCATAGGCAACACAAGGATTAACTCAAAGCTAGGAGAACAAAACAGATAACTGAGCTTTTAACTATTTACTGCTGAAATATTACTACAGGTACAGAAATGAAATGCAAGCTACAAGTTCTCTCATGTAAATATAAAAGCTAGCTGCAGGAATATGCACTTATGGGGACAAGCACAATACAAGAAACAAGGCATTAAACAACTCCACAAGATTACTCAAGTGATAAATACCTTGCCTGATGCCCAAAGCCTCGCTGCTCCTGTTGCTTACCTGCATGAGCTCAGTATTGAAGCTGTGCCCCTACTACTGCCACTGGAAGATCTGCAGAGTAAAGATCGAGAGCAGTGTAGTGCATATAACAGAACAAATTGAGCAGACTTTGGCTGTAGCAGCCGCTGACTGAACATGTTTGGATTTTGGAACAAACCGGGCTGCTGCAGTAATTCAATTGGCAAGCACCGAGGACAAGAACTGTAGAAGTCTGCTGCTAGCGCTGAAGATCAGAGAGAGGAATGCAGAAAAAATCCGACCAAAGAACTAGAAGCTGCTAAGCTGAATCGGACAGAATCTCCTGAAATGAACAGGGTAAAGCAATCCATCTCAAGGCAAAAAGCATCTGATAATTCTACACTACTATGGGACAAATAAAATACAATTCTACATTTGAGATTTCATTGGAGCATTGCAATTGGACTAGTGGATAAGTGCACATCTAGGCTCACTTGCAACATCACAAAACATCTAGTTTTGATCAATTAACTAAGACCCAGAGAAATAGAGGTTTTTTCAACAAGTCAAAAGAACAAGTCATTATACAGAAAATTAAAGAATACCAACAGAATAGATTTGAAAATCAAACCTATTTAGGACTAACAAATGCTACCTGGAGTTGCCTTGGACCAGGCGCTGCTTGCATGGTGTCCCATGAGGACATCTACAGCTCCATGGTTCTCGGTCACCGCCTCTGCTGACATGTTTGCCTCTAGCAGTCACTCAGTGCTTCGGCCGACACAGTGTTAGTAGGGCACCAGGAACCAACCAGCGAACAGCGCGGTTAGGATACACAGTGCCGCAACAGACATCAAGGACAAATGGTGAAAAATCTGCCAAGAAACTATGCCACTAAAATTCCAAATGAGAACTCTGGGAAGAAACTAGAATTATAAACAAGTTTGTAACCCACCCAATTCATGAGCCATTGGTTGTATCAGGTAAGCTCATCATACGTCTCTTCATGGTGTGCAGATGAAAACCAGGCATAAAATCTCCCACCATCGGCCAAACATACATACATTCATTGTCATATTTTCACACAAAGAGATCCATAACTGGTTGCAGATTTTTCACATGAAACTTTTTTGACTCCCGAAGCTTTGATTTTTATGCACAATAAATATGACACTTTCTATGCAATCCCATTCATATAAACAAAACAAATATCTACTGTGATTTGAACCATTTATGGCAATAAAATTATACACGCAACATAGGCATATCTATGCTCGAATAGATATGTATATGATTAAAAAAAAGCATGCGACCAGCACCTGCACATAAAAAAGCAGACCAGCATACCACACAGCTGCTACAAGAAAAAGGAAAAAAACAAAGCATTAGACCTGTAGAACACACGTAAAAGATCAAGAACTTGCCAAAAATGTTAATTTTCCCAGCATGAGATTCATAAAATGTCATCTTGTGCACGGTCAGTGCACTCAAACCTGAAGGATCGAAGTGGCGACCAGAAAGGGGGGGAGTGAATGGAAGCCGATAAAAATTTCTTCACGAAACTCGGCCTATGTCCCACAATCACTACCCAATGATTCCTCACAAGCTTGTCAAGGTAGTGTAGTCACAGCGGAGCTACCAACCCTAGGAACAAGCCAAAAGAGAATCGAAGCGGAAGCACACAACTAGAGAAGCAATGAGGAACACTGTCTGCCAGGCCTGATCGGACCGTCCGCACGGAGGGCTCGGACTGTCTGCGAGGTGGGCGGACTGTCCAACAAGGAACGACGGACCACGGACCGTCCGTAAAATCAACTCGAATCTCCAGAAGGTTGGGTCCTCTACGGACTGTCTTGCGGACCGTCCGCCAGTGTCGCGGACCGTCCGAAAAAGTCACACGGACTGTCCGAGAAAAACTTAGCCAAAACGAGAAAAACTCAGAAGGGGAATCAAACCACGGACCATCCGCCAATCACATGCGGACTGTCCGGGAACTCTGCGGACCGTCCGCCATACCAAGTCGGACCGTCCGAGAAGCCCGATGGACGAACAGGAAGAATAGCTACAGTAACACGCGGGTCAACTCCCCCAAATCCAACACCGGATCTCCCAAACGGCTGGAGCTCTTGAAGCGAAACTTTGGGGAGATGTGAAGCAACCCAAGAGGAAGCTATGCCCCAAAAATCTCGGCCTCTAACTCCCTACAACACAAGAAATCGCGGATCTAACGGAAGAACACCCTCACCACGAGTTCATCACAAAAACTTCAAATCCGGACCAAATCTCGGCGTTTGAGGGGTCAAGATCATCCACAAAGAGGCACAAGGCACTCACCCATGATCCCCACAAAGAAATCCGAGAGGAAACGGCCTAGAAACGAAGAATCGAACCAAGAACGAAAATAACACAAAATGAACTCGGGAAGGAAGACAAGCAAATCAATTCCAGAACGATTCTTCCATACAACCAGAGGTCACGATCTGTACAACGGTGGCTAACCTCCACCCTTCATCCACCCGCTAAGATTACTCGATCTGCACTTGGCTAGCCTACCAGAATAGAGAGAAAATGAACTAGGGTTTCGAACAGATAACTTGCCATCCCCTCCACCTCCTATTTATATTGAGTCATCTGGTGGGGGGAAAAGACCACACTACCCCTACACTCTAAGCCTAAGATACATACCCCTCAGGGGCAATCTTGGAACTCTAAGATATTTCCTCCAGTTGGGCACGCCGTCCATCCGGCCTTGCTTCCCTCCGACGCAAGCTCCAGGATCCCGCCACGTATCCACCGCTTCGAAGCTTCCCGAACATGCCCGGATCACCGTCTCCGTCATGTTTGGCCTTCGGGCTCGGTTTTGAGGCCCAAACCGAGAAACCCACCTCCGATGGTTTTGTGGCCCAACCATCAAACCCCGCACATAAGCTTCAGTTGTTAGCCGCTACCTTGCACCGGCTCATTTCACGACGTCGTCTTGCTCTTCTTGCACCATGCCGACCGCACTTGGTTCCGTCTGGCCACCAGGTCCCTCGAACTAAGCCTACTTGTCTCTCCACTCCTCGGAGGCCACTCTGGCTAAGACCTTTCGCGCTTGTTCTTCACCTGCACCAACGCAAACCAAGTCGCATCGAACACCTGCAATACTAGGCCAAGAGTCAGTCCAACACCACGTTGTCAATCACTCATCACACTGGAAGCGACCATCCACCGGTCCTCGGACACACCTGGTCCTCAAAACCTCACGGCCTTCACCTCCCTCAGCACCGGCCATCTAGAATGCCTTGTCCAAGTGTCCAACACAAAAGGCACGAGAGGGAGAATCAATTTTTCGAGCATGATGAGCACTAGTGTAGCTGGGTCGGATACCGAATCGTATTAGGTTATACCTATCTCCAAATCTACAGAGAGAAAGAGGATCAATTTTTGTAGAATGACGAGCACTAGTGCAGCTGTTGCTGCCTCGGTGGCGTATCGTCGAACGGTTTACCTGCACTAGTGTGAGATGCTCGCCGTGCAGGGAGGTTGAGGAGGCTGGTGGCACGCCGGTGCACGAGAGACGTGCTGCTCAGCCCCTTTCAGCGCCTGGCCGCCTGTCGCGTGATGCAGGCCCAACACCGCCGGTGGGGCCGCCTCTCGCGTCATGCAGGCCCAACGCCGCCGGAGGGGAGGAGGGTGCACCGCCGCTGACGAGAGCTGGACTTGGACATGAGTCACCGCCGGTGTGGGGGTGGACCCCGCTGCTCACAGCCGGCAACAGCCGACAGGCGCCGGTGCTGCAAGGTTTACGGTGGAATCCAAGAAGAGCCAGCACGAGCCACGGCCGCGCAGGAGGAGACATCTGGTCGTGAGAAAGGAAACTGGCGCCGGATCCAACCTCCCCGTCTGGACAATCAAGCGGAGCACAAGGGCGGCGAGAGGGGGCGACGGCGATAGCAGGCGGTGGTGGATTGAGGATGAACAAATCGGCGAGGGCCGGCGGCGAATTGACTGGTCGAACTGGATTTTTTTTCCCGGATGGATCCAGGTGAAACGCTCATAATCGAAACCAACTGAGATTGTGGGTTTGACCGAAATAAAAGGCAAAAAAAAGGCTACAGAAAGGCGCCCGCGGACTCGCGGCAGGAGGGCGGGGCGGGCTCGGTGGCCGCGGAAGCCGGCTCGGGTATGGAATAGCTATTCCATACCCAGGGTAGAGTATAGCAGTACTATATATATATATATATATACACCTGTGTGTAGCTACACCCACCATCAGTATATCATTATACGTATGTCCACATACTAGTTTATCATTTTTAGTATGTTCATATGCTAATTCTAAGATACTTCAAAGCGAGTTACATGAAATTTTTTTAAAATCAACCCTATTTTTAAATATATTTTGATTATACCTTTATAATACTATATAAAATTGTATGTCCATATACTCAATGTAGCTTACATACCCAATGTATATATCATCACAGATAGTCTAGTATCATCACATACTACATGTACATATTTTTCGTCGGATCAAATTCATCATGTATCATGAGATACATAGGTAGGCGTCGCTACACGCGCGCGTAGAATGGATTTTTCATATATATATATATATATAACCTATAGTCTATGGCCGGCCATAGAATAACTATTCTATAGCCACTTTGAGTTACTATAATTACTATAGTAATTCACGAGATTTTAGTAACTTCTTGCTAAGTAATTTACTATAATATAATAGAAAATATCTCCATGTGTTTTAGCCGATTGATGATGAGGACCTGGAATGGTGGCCGGCAGGGTCGTGGGAACAGCGTCGTGGTCCTGCAGCGTTGATGAGTGAAGAGAACAACTCGTGGCATCTGAAAAATGGCACACAAGAATCGACTACAGGTCCAGCGTGTTCATGCGTATCATTATCGACATCTCCAGCGGCCACGCCGAACTCATTTGCAATGCAAAAGAAAAGTAGCTGTGTGTATAGTTCGATCGGCAGGAGAGGTGATGCTAGATCGATGAGTATATATATTCAGGTTCTTCTCATCATCTAGCTAGAGAGTCAACCGATCGACTTCTCTCTTTACCTGATGATCCTTTTTTGTCCTCAATGGACAGACGCAGTTTTGGACTTTCAGGTTCGGTTCACTGGATCTTGTCGCCTGTACATTTACAAAATCTACGATGATATCGGCGTGCTATATATGAACAGTTGACCAGATGTATATTTGACCAATACGGCACTAATAATAATAATTATATATATGTACATACCGGCAGAACCATGATTTAAAAAAAACATGGTTGTACATGTTGTGCATCCAATTTTATTACATGAAAAACATCTCTAATCCAAAAGAGTCTTTATTTGGAGCACCTCCACTGTTGAATTCATCCGATATTGGTGGTCCTCGTAACTTCTTTTGGACTCCGACGACAATCTATGGTAAGCAATATTACATAAACAATTTCTAGGAGCATCATCATCTTCTCTTCAGGAGCGGACCAAGAGTTCGTTTGCGTAGCTCTCTTCCAGGTGCATTTTAGCAGCCAAACCATTTCTTAAATTGATTTCGATCTAGAGGTGGTTCATGCTACGAGCCGATTTCCAGGGACAATATATATATATATCTACTATCTTAGGAACTGCACCTGAAAATATATTTTCAGGAGCAGCTGTTGTCCGTCCATAGAAATAGTATCTCGCAAATAAATAAATAACAGTCGCATCTTCTCTTGGACCGCCAAACAGGCCCTTTTCCGCCTACACAATAATTATAAGTTGGCATATTTACTCCCTCCGTCTCATAATATAAGCATTTCTCGATTTCTGCGCATCACGTTTGACCGCTCGTCTTATTCAAAAAAATTTATGAAAATATAAAAATAATTATGATATACTTAAAATATATACGATAATAAAATATGTCATAACAAAATAAATAATATTTTCATAATTTTTTTGAATAAGACGAACAGTCAAACGTGAACAGAAAAAGTCAACCATGCTTATAACTGAGGGAGTATGTAACAACAACATGGCGCTGCGGAATCACGAACACAGCACGGAACAAAAAACACACGTCACGTCGCTCCATGGCCTCCTTTTTCTCCACGATGGCCCCTACACGTACGATCGACAGGTCCAATCACAAAGCGACCGGTCGAGATGATGATGATGCTTACGCACGATCTTATATTACTAATAGTAATAGACAAAGATTTATCGATCTTTAATTTTTTGCCAGCTGCCCATGCATGCATCTCATGTGTCGACGACGATATATCGATGTCGCGTCTCGAACCGAGACACGGTTATTACATCTGCTGATCGATAGATCGACGACGCAGTAGCTGCTTCAGCAGATCGAGATATCTACTTGCATCAGTTGCAGCCAGCTCCTAGAGTTGGTTCCTGGATACGTGGCATCAGCTCGTTCACACACATGCCGACATGCATGGCTACGTTATAAAAGTTGGTGCATGGGGGCTGCATGCACAGGGACGTAATTTGGACGCGCTTTTGCATTGGGGGCTGCATGCGTGATGAATTATATTCACCGGTGATCGATGATACTACGTCCGTCCCATAATATTTCTCGATTTCTGCGCATCATCTTTGACCACTCGTTTTATTCAATAAAATTATGAAAATATAAAAACAATTATGATATATTTAAAATATATACGATGATAAAATTGAATAAGACGAACAGTCAAACGTGAACAGAAAAAGTCAACAAATATTTACATTATGGGACGGAGGAAGTATCCTATATATACAGAGTGCAACAGATGCATGCATAGCACGTACGGACGTCCATATGCTGACACTCGAATACAGTTGAGACCAATGATGATGATACTCGAATACAGTTATTTGCAGTATACATTTGCATCAAATCGAGCAGATGAAGACGTGCAGAGAGATAATAAGATGAGGACATATATATGAACAGGGGGTGGCAGAAAATGCACGCATACAGAAACGTTCCTGTAGTCTAGATCGATCCACTTGCTTGACGCAGTTATATATATATATGTCTTTCGCCAATATATTTTCTTACTGATCTGGTGCTGTTATATCTGCTGCTGTTATATGTATTTCACTTATATATAATTTCTTACTGATCAGTGGGTGTCTGCTGACATCATAAAGCACATCATGCTGCTATCAACAAGTTACTATAGAGGAAATAGGCCAGGTTGTCCCACTTGTGCAAGCACCGGCAAGTTAAAAATTGTCACATGGATGTTAGTACAGAATGATTCCAATTCAGAATCTCAGCGTGCTCTCATACATGTGGAAGAATACTATATACTGCAACGGGTGTTCACCTGTTGACGCATAGGATACGTACTATATTCTTAGGATACTTACTATATTCGGGTAGTACCAGCTATAAACTAAACACCACCAATTTGAGCAGCGTATATGAATATAGTGGTACATATATAGATGCTTTATTCGCTTCCTAAAAATCTGAATGCATTCCTAGCTTCTGCACTCCACTAATGTACTTAATTAATCCTGATAGTCCTCCATTTAATTGGTTTCTGAATCTTTTTTAACAAATGAAGGTTTGTATCAATTTGAAATAATAAGGTTCAGGCTTTTGCACAGAGCAGAGAGGTGCGTGTACAATCAAATCTTACGCAGCTCTGATTTGTGCCACAACAACATGGTTGTAATTTGAAAAATATCTAATAGTAGTACACTTACTGTTTTTGAAGAACTACTTTTGCTAATTTAAGTTACCTATTCTGTGTGTGCTAATGCAACAATTTTACCACACGTTTTTTCTGGAACCACTTGCCTCGATCTGGGACTAGAGTGCGCAAATCCTTGTCGAGAGATTTGCCCTATGACCCACCATGCATTTTACACCTTCTAGTTTTACTTATGAGTGGGTGTATGTGCGTGCTGGCATCATAACACAATCATGCTGTTGTGAACAAGCTACCAAAAGAAAACAGGCCAAATTGCCCCACTTGTGCAAGCACCGGCAAGTTAATAATTCTAACAAGGATGCTAAGACAGAATATTCATTCCATAGTCTTAACCCCTCATACATGAAGAGCAACAACTATACTCCAATGGTTCAACTGTTGATGCATAGGGTGCATACTATATATATGCAGGTAATGCCAGCACTGCTGTCATCAGCAGCACTGTGGCACTACTGGCATAATACACTAATTAATACTAGGTGATACCCCGCGCATTGCTGCGGAAATTTGTTAAACAAAATTTTAAAGTGAAATGTGAAAGTATAAACACCAAAGTGATTGTATTGCAACGTTCTTTAGTAAACATTATACATTGAAATATGACTGATCATACATGTAATTTTTACTCCTGTAATTTGTAATTGCTACTCCTGTAATTTGTAATTGCTACTCACAAAATTGTGGCCACAGAAAATCGTTGAAGAATAAATAGATGGTCTAGTGGATGATGACATGGCTTATAGTGGATAGTGATATGACGCATAGTGGATGATGACGTGGAATGGTTGCATGTTGAGAGAAATCCAACCATGACTTGATAGTGGGTACCAATTATATAGGTTATATAGATACGCAAATGTATTTGCTATTAATTATTCCCTCTAGCTTCCACATAATAATAACACATAAGTTAGAATCAAATTACCGATCGTCGGCATGGATTTTCCATATAAATTCCCAAAGCCTTTGAAGATTGCAGATATATATATATATGTCTCCATTTTGCTCATGCATGTGTGCTCGCCGCCATTTTTCCAGCGCGTACATACGGGTGACAACCAAGTGTGCGGTCTGTGACAAGCTAGCTAGACACAGATCGAATCTTATTCGAGACACCAAAAACGTGTAGTAGAAGTAGATGGCTGGTCAATATAATGCCAATGTGCGTTCTTGTATTAGTCCTTTTCTCCTCGTACGTATGTGTATTCCTCTCTGTATATCTGTATATAGCCACTATTATGTATCCAATAGTATTGAATGACCGAGATAGATAACTAAAAAGCGAAGCCCAGTGAACCATATTTATGACCACACATATGCGTTACGTTGTTGCATTAAACTTGGGCGATATATATCTTTTGTGGTCGTAGCGTCAACCGGGTAATAACAAATTAAGTACGTAATTCACAGATCTCAGTATCTAGTACTCACTACTTCCAAAATACGAAATTTGTCTAGTTTTAGCCAAATTTATATAAAAAAAACATGCATAAATAACATCAAACTACTTTTCATTATATGCACTTATTTGATACTAACAATATGTGTACGGCTTTCTATAAAAAATGGGATATTATTTTTTGCAAGTGGGAATTGAATCAACATATACCGTTCTAAAATAATATGCTCACTCCTATCCAAAATATATATCCATTTTAATTCTTACCTACCTAACTTTTTTCTGACTTTGACCAATAATATTCTGAAAATCACGTATGCTGTCTATATATATGCGTACAGGTCCAAATTAGTGCATAGTATACTTTTAGTGATTTTTAATTAAAGTCAAGTAATTTTAACCTGTCCTAGTGTACCGCCAGCAGCACCAGCAGTTAGCGATCAACA
The DNA here is from genome assembly GCA_033239725.1 of Echinochloa phyllopogon. Taxonomy (NCBI): domain Eukaryota; kingdom Viridiplantae; phylum Streptophyta; class Magnoliopsida; order Poales; family Poaceae; genus Echinochloa; species Echinochloa phyllopogon. The sequence continues at coordinate 10,001,501 of BTCW01000010.1, read as the reverse complement.
TAGCTAGCCGATCTAAAACAACGAGAGGGGAACCAATCAAATGCAAAGTTTGTGGTCCTTGTTTCTTTAGAACAGATTATTAATTAATGTATATGATAACTGCCTGTGAGGTAATGACAATAAATAAAAATGTGAAAAGCTGAGTACTATTCATTAATATTAATTTATATACAGCCGGGCCCGGGCCCTAGCTTGGAGTATCACGGCAAGGAGACAAGCTAAGTGCTCATCCCGATCGTAAATATTTATATAATAATCCGTTTAAGCACAAGGCCAGTCTAGTCATAATAAACCAGACTGTAATGACCTGCCAACCGTACGTTAACGACGTCTAATTATTATCCAGGTGGGGTGAAAATATCATATACCTTAACTTTCTGATCGATGCAACAATTATCAATTTGTTGGGTCGCGTAATATGTCAGATATAGATTATCGATCTCTTATCTATACCACGTAGAGTCAAAGTGTCAAGCAGTAGTAATACATTATATTTGTTCCTAAAAAGTATGGTCCTGAAAGAGACCACGTCGACGTTGTACTACTAGTGTTGTGTAGAGCTAGCTCTACCGTCAACTAATACAGCTACTAATCCAAAATTAGTACTCCTACCCTCCACTGGCTCTTACTTTATCTCCCCAGTTGAATTAACCCATTCCCTAATTGTCCACACTTTACCTGCTCACTTCAACCGCCTGGTTTTTAATTACCGCCACTTTCCCGGCCTCGACGTCGTCAAGGACGTCGCCGGCGCAGCGTCCGATCCCCGGCCGGCAGCTCAGCTGTCTCACTCCAACCACCAGGCAGCCACTACTAAAACCGCCCCCTCCCCTGCCCTTCTCTCTCACTCCTCTCCCTGCTGCTCCCTCGTCTCCTTGCTTCCTTACCTAGCTCTCCCAGTCTCAGCAGCCGCTTGCTCGATCTTTGAAACACTGCTACACCTGGCCGGCCAAGGGGAAGCTCGCCATTGCCACATATAGCTTGGGTTTGCAATGCCGGACGGGGAGGTGCCGGTGAGCCCGGCGTCGTCCGGGGGAACGTCGTCCGCGTCGCCGCCGCTGTCGCCGGTCGTCGAGGCCGGCGCGAGGCGCGGCGGCGGCGGCGGGGTGGAGAAGCGGGGGCGGGACCGGGACGGCGGCGGCGGCGGCGGGGAGAAGCACCCGTCGTACCGCGGCGTGCGGATGCGGGCGTGGGGGAAGTGGGTGTCGGAGATCCGGGAGCCGCGGAAGAAGTCGCGCATCTGGCTCGGCACGTTCCCGACGCCGGAGATGGCGGCGCGCGCGCACGACGCCGCCGCGCTCGTCGTCAAGGGCCCCACCGCCGTGCTCAACTTCCCGGAGATGGCCGCCGCGCTCCCGCGCCCGGCCTCCGCCGCGCCGCGCGACGTCCAGGCCGCCGCAGCGCGCGCCGCGGCCATGGAGCCCGCACTGCCGCCGCAGCCGCCAGCTGCAGCAGGCGCCGCCGCCGCGTCGTTGCAGCCCGCCCCGGCGGCCGGGCAGCAGCAGCACCAGCAGCAGGACGAGGAGCTGGAGGCGATCGTGGAGCTCCCGCGGCTCGACGAGGACTACGCCGCGGAGCTCGCCGTGACGGTGACGACGACGGCGGCGTTCGGCGCCGCGCCCTTCTCGTTCCTCGACGCCGCGACGCCGGCGTCGTGGTGCGACCCGGTGTGGATCGACGACGGCCCCGCCGGCTACACGGCGGCGGCGGCGCACGACGACCTCTTCGGGCTCGACGGCGGCGATCACGGCTGGGCGCAGTCGGTTGGTGCCCTGCTGTGGAACTTGTGATTGCCGGCGGCGTTGGGCCGGTCTCTGCTAAAGTGCTAATCAACAAATCAGCTACTAGTACAGTGTGTAATTAACTCCTGTTAATCTCCTCCATCCGATCCATCTCCTTTCTATTTCACTCGCTCTGCAGAATCTGTAGATAGAGAGTTGCAACTTGGTAGAGATCGAGTATTATAATTATACTCAAACAAAAAAAAATTGCAACTTGATGTTGGGGCGGCCTTGGCCGGGGGTTCAATAGTGGTATCCGTCGTCTCTCTTTCCGGCGTACGGTCTTTTCGTTGCCTTTTTGGTCTTCTGAATTTGTCTCTATTTTCTCCTCCTCTCCCATCTCCTTTTTTATCACAAATCGGCGTTGCTATTATTGGCCAGATTAATTAATAAGAATGTAAATGCACCCATGCAATGCAATCGTTGGTTTGTCACCAATTTAACAATCACCTTCAAGTACTCCGTACTCACTCGATCACTCACTCACTCAGTCAAGCTTAAGCTAGCTCCTTCAAAGTAGTGCGGTGGAAAAGCAGCTAGAATAATAGAAAATGGCGGCTTTTACTTCATTTGGCTGTTCACTTGTTTGTACCAGTAATAGCCGCTTGTACGATGCGTGCATCAGCTTCTGAATGGAGATGTACGAGGTAGTGTACGGCCGAGTAGTAAGCAGCCGCAGTACAACGTACCTTAATTTTCTTTTGGGCTTCAAAGTTTATGACTCCTAACCACCTAGTTTTTTCTCAACTGTTTGGGCAAGTAGTAGTCCCCTTGGTGAACAGGTAGTACAGTACAAGAAACCACTACAAGCTGGTACACATTTGGAAATTTTGGGTGTACGTGTTGCGTTGAGACGAGGACGAGAGCATGCATATATAGTGTGGTCCAGCAGCATCAGGATTCAGGACACATCTCTGCTTCATGCAAAATAAGCACCTATCTCCATGCCAAATAGTCTATGCATGCTATACACGTCTCCATGTCACAATTAACATGCAGCCATCCATGCATATATATATATATATATATCGTTTGTTGTTTACCTGTTTGCTCTCTCTTCTCTCCTCCACGGCGAGGTTGTTGTCATCTTGACAGCAGCTAGCCTCTGCATCCTTGCATATATCACTAGCTCATAGTAGCAATGTGTTTTGCACGGGTCGGTCATTTAACACCACACTTGTGGTTGGGAGGCCATCATGCATGGAAGATCATATCATCATCAGCTAGCAGTCTGCTAGCTCCAAGTTGGGGGCCGGTGGCCTCCCCAGCTCGCTTCTATATTTCCTCTCTGAATGCAGCCCTGTCTGTAGTACGTACTGTTGTTCAAATCAACATCCCTATCTGACACTACGTGTTTCGTTTCGCACTGTCACGCCCGGATTTACACAGAAACTCGAATGTGGCCATATGTGTGCCCAGGATGTCACAGTACACATATAGCAAACAAATATGGTAAACAAAGAACATATGCTGAATATATTACTCGAATAAAAAGAGTTTTACATCAGAGTGCATCATAAATAAACTAACCAATACAGCGGAAGACTAAAAACTCTCTCTAAATGAAGCCGCACTCCACAGGGACTCTAACTGGGAGAACACAACTCAGTAGTACGGTAGATCTTCTGGAAACTCAGCAGCAGACTCATGCACATCCCAATCTGTTACCCGTCCGGGATTTTGTTGAATAAATAGCAAGTGTAAGTAAAACAATTACTTAGCAAGTATAGCACGGGTTATGAAGGCTCAAAAAGGCTAGACACGGCTTAACTGCATTAGCACTTTTAGTTGGTTCGTTTTAACATTATCCAAGTTACTACAAGTGAATGAAACCCGGTTGAAACCCAATTAATAAGGTATAAGTGACATTAAGCATAAGTAAACATCATCTTCTAATCAAAAAGGATCCAGGCCGCTCGTGACCCTGAGCAAGGCTATCATGATAGATTTACACTCTGCAGAGGTTTCGCCCTTTACCCACTAGTCGCGTAAAAGTTCAAGGGAACTTTGCACCCAACCACGCACATCGACACTTCCGAGGTGTGACTGCATAGGGACGCTACGAGGCTTTTCACAAGACACTCTAACAAGACAGTAGCCGCTGGGGTACTACAAGGTGGTGAGTCCTTAGGCACCGAGATCGACGTACGCCTACGGAGTCCACCGTAAGGGGGTCGATGGCGTCCAGAGCGCGGGTATCTGTAACACCCTGCCCTCCACGAGCCGCCCCGCACAGCCCTTCCGAGGGGCGCGCACGCGTACACATAGCACCCTGCTTACACTTTCGTCCTCGCTTCGTGTAAAAGGGTTAACCCGAAGGTGCTATGGCTGGAAGACAAAGGCTTATAGGTTGCCTCCACCCTTGCTCAACTAGCAATGTGGCACTAAACATGTGCATCCCGCACTAATGGGCCACTACCGGGCCATACAAACTGGGCCGGGTGTGACATACACCCCCCCTCAAAGAACCCGACGTCCTCGTCGGCGCAACTCACCCCCACCCGGGCAAATGTACAGGAACGTTCCCCCTTAGCGCACGACCGTACGTCCAGTGCCGGCGCCATAGTCCATGCCGTATGCCCTACCCGGGCCATACGCGCCATGCGCCCTATGCCCGCACACTGACCCGTACGCGCAACCGCGAGGGTCGGCTCTGATACCATTTGTAACACCCTGCCCTCCACGAGCCGCCCCGCACAGCCCTTCCGAGGGGCGCGCACGCGTACACATAGCACCCTGCTTACACTTTCGTCCTCGCTTCGTGTAAAAGGGTTTACCCGAAGGTGCTATGGCTGGAAGACAAAGGCTTATAAGTTGCCTCCACCCTTGCTCAACTAGCAATGTGGCACTAAACATGTGCATCCCGCACTAATGGGCCACTACCGGGCCATACAAACTGGGCCGGGTGTGACAGTATCCACCCAACAATGCGCAACGCGCGGAGTTCTCAATCATTGAGACTCCCAACACGGGACTGGGCCTAACGAGACCTAGCCGACGGGGCTACCGTCCTCGGTGGAATCGGGAAAACACCCCGTGCCTTGCCTCCCACAACGCCGTTGGCCCCTCGGTAACCACTATCAAGCTAGAGCCGTACAAGCTACTTGTCCAAGACCAGAGCCATTATAGTTCTAGCGGTGGTGACAGACTCCTGGGTTGCCGCTTTAAGAACCGGTCCTTAGAGGGAGACACTAGAACAAAGCACACAACACATGCTCTAGCTCCCTAATCCATGTTGCTAAAAAGCAAGTTTTAACGTTAAGGTTGAAGTGGACCATTAATACAAGTTTAACAGTTAAATAATGGTGACAGTAGCTGCGCCTAGCAAAGTTCTACCCATATGCAATAAACCCAAGGTAAACAAGGATAGGATAATGAAAAACTAGGTACAACCTTAAAGGTAAATCAATTTAGACACATGCATGTATGAAATAAATGATTAAAGGGTGTGTAGGTAGCAAGGATTGTCCGTGCTATAACTTGCCTTCCTCAATGTGCTGCTGCTGCTGCGAGTCCGGCTCCTGAAGGTCCTCGTACTCAAACTCCAATGGCAACGGCTCACCAACTGGACACGAATCACCACACAAGCATCCACACAAGCCAATACATGCAAACAAGAGTATTCTATTAGAAACAGTATACCAACGGTGAAAACAGTACAAAAACAGGAGCTAGAAGTATTCTACGCTTTGCTAGCCTCGGGGCTCGGGGCTCGCCGGGGACGACGACCGCGCGGCGGCGCCGCTCGGCCGAGGTGGAGGCTCGCCGGAGTTGGGAGCGATCTAGAGCTAGGGACTACCATTCGACGCTTGGTTTGGTCCTACAGATTCAGGAGGAGTTGGCGAGCTCACCGAGGGGGTTCAAGTCGACGTCGGAGCGAAAGAGACGGCGGTCGACGAGTCGAGGCGGCCGCGGCGGCGCTGTGCAAGGTCGGCGAGCTATTAGACATGGAAACAAGGCGAAACGGGGTTGGGGACGCATCGGTTAGCTCCGTTACCTCCTTGCGACGCGTCTGGGTGGGTTCTCGTCGAGCGGAAGGCGGCGCCGACGTGGATCGACGACGGCGGCTAATGGCGGCGGCGCAAGCCGTGGGGAGTGCTGGGGAAGGCCTGGGAGCTCGGGGCAAGGGTTGGTGGAGGTGTTGGGGCTCGGCGGCCCTGTTTATATAGCCCCGGGGGAGGGTCCTGGCGTGCAGGCCACGAATCGAGGGACGGCGGCGGCGGTGCTCCCTTTCCAACTGAGGGGATTGGTTTCCTTCGGGGGAGCGCTCGCTTATGGCAAGGGGGCGGCGCGGAAGCTTCGTGGAAGCCACGGGAGGGGGGTCCACAGGGTCGTCCGGGCGCGGTGGGAAAAGGTGCCGGCGGTGCCGCTGCCCGTGATCTCCGGCCGGGTGTCTCCGCGAGGAAGACGGAACTGACGGTCGGGGCCCACGCGGCAGAGAGACGGAGAGAGGAGGGAAAGCGGCCGCGGTGCTGGGCCAGCTTGTTGGCTCGGGCTGCCAGGCGGAGGGCCAAGTTGCTGGGCCGGGGGGACAGTGGGCGATGCTGGGTCGAGCGGGAGGGAGTGGGCTGCTGCGGGAAAAAGAAAAAGAGAAGGGGGAAAAACAGACCGGGAAAAGAAGTCCAGGGAGGAGAAATGAACTTTGGCCAAACAACTTTTCTAGGGCTCCAAACAGGGTGATTCAAATTTCAATTTAAATAAATTTAAATCCTCATTTGAACCACAAGCAATACAAAACTCAATGCAGCAGCATGAATGCAACAAAAATGTTTCTATATCTTATATTTGATTTTTAATTTCCAGAAATCATTTATTTACCCTATGTTAATTATGAACAAGGCATTAAATAATCAATTAATTACTAAAAATTTTAAATAGGCTATTTTAGGGTGTTACAAACCTACCCCCCTTATGATGAATCTCGTCCTCGAGATTCGGACATGGATGCGAAGAGATGTGGGTACTCGGCCTTGAGGTCTTCTTCTCTTTCCCAAGTCGCCTCCTCCTCTGAGTGTCGGTTCCACTACACCTTGCACATCCGAATAACCTTGTTTCTTGTCACCCTCTCGGACTCCGCCAAAATCTTGACTGGATACTCATCATAGGTGAGGTCCTCCTGCACATTCAAGTCATCTATCGGGATCTGCTCTTCAGGCACCCGCAAACACTTCTTCAGCTGAGACACATGGAACACGTTGTGCACTCCGGCCAGTTTCTCTTGTAGCTCTAGCCGATATGCCACTTCACCCATCCGTTCCAGAATCTTGAAGGGCCCGATGTAACGAGGTGCCAATTTGCCCTTGGCATTAAACCTCTTCACACCCCTCATTGGTGACACTTTGAGGTACACAAAATCATCGACCGCGAAGGTGAGGTCCCTCCTCCTGACATCAGCATAACTCTTCTGTTGGGATTGTGCCACCTTCAAGTTCTGCCTGATCACTTGTACTTGGCGCTCTGCTTCTCTGAGTATCTCCGGCCCAAAAACTTGACTTTCTCCAGTCTGATTCCAGAACAGTGGTGTTCTGCACTTCCTGCCATACAGAGCCTCGAATGGTGCCATCTGCAGACTCTTCTGGTAGCTGTTGTTGTACGAGAATTCTGCATAGGGCAGGCTCTTGTCCCAACTGACACCATACTGCAAAGCACATGCCCTCAACATGTCCTCCAAGATCTGATTGGTCCGCTCTGTCTGTCCATCTGTCTGTGGGTGATAATCTGAACTGAAATGCAGCTTAGTATCCATGGACTCATGTAACTTCTGCCAGAAATGTGATGTGAACTGAGTACCTCGGTCAGACACTATCCGCTTAGGCACTCCATGCAAGCACACTATCCTCTCCATATACACCTCTGCCAATCTGGCGCCTGCGTAGGTGGTCTTCACTGGAAGAAAATGTGTCACTTTGGTCAAGCGATCCACAATCACCCAGATGGAGTCAAATCCTCTCTGAGTGCAAGGCAGACCCGTGATGAAGTCCATACCAACTTCTTCCCACTTCCATTTAGGTATCTTCAAGGGCTGGAGCAAACCTGCTGGCCTCTGATGTTCAGCCTTAACTCTCTAACATGTGTCACATAGAGCCACATAAGTTGCTACATCACGCTTCAGTCCATACCACCAGAATCTCTCCTTGACGTCTTGGTACATCTTGGTACTTCCTGGGTGGATTGAATAAGCTGAGTCATGTGCTTCTCTCAGGATTGTATCCTTGATCTGCGCCACATCGGGTACACATATCCTCTTCCCATGCCACAAGGTTCCTTGATCATCCACTCGAAAACCAGGGGCTTTTCCTAGAGCAACACGCTCCACAATCTCCTTGATCTTCTCATCCCCAAGCTGACCTTTCCGGATCTCCTGCTCCAGAGTCGGTTCTACCGTCATCTCTGTGATGCTGGTCACAAATCCCAGACTCATCCTCTCAAACTCTAAGCTGAGCTCTGCTGGCAGACAGTGACCGGTGATCTTGTTCACATAACTCCTCCTACTCAAGGCATCTGCAACCAAGTTAGCCTTTCCTGAGTGGTAGTGGATCTCCAGATCATAATCCTTGATCAACTCCAACCATCGGCGTTGTCTCATATTCAGTTCTGACTGAGTGAAGACATACTTGAGGCTCTTATGATCGGTGTAGATGTCACACTTGTGTCCAATCAAGTAGTGCCTCCAAATCTTCAGAGCATGTGCCACTGCTGCCAACTCCAGATCATGCGTTGGGTAGTTCTGCTCATGTTTCCTCAACTGTCTCGAAGCATATGCCACAACTCTCCCTTCCTGCATGAGCACACACCCCAGTCCTAGACGGGATGCATCGCAGTAGATAGAGAAGCTCTTGGCTATGTCGGGCAGAACCAGCACTGGGGCTGTTGTTAGTCTCTTCTTCATCTCCTCAAAGCTGACTTGACATTTCTCAGTCCAGACAAACTTGGCATTTTTCTCCAATAACGCCGTCAGGGGCTTAGCAATCTTGGAGAATCCTTCAATGAACCGTCGATAATATCCGGCCATCCCAAGGAAACTCCTGATTTCGCTCACATCCCGAGGCGGATTCCAGCTTAGCACTTCGCTGACCTTCCTCGGATCGACTGCCACTCCTCCATTGGACAACACATGACCCAAGAATGCCACTTCCTTCAACCAGAATTCACACTTGCTCAGCTTGGCATACAACTGATGTTCTCGGAGCCTTTGCAGCACAAATCTCAAGTGTTCCTCATGTTCTTCCTCATTCTTGGAGAAGACCAGAATGTCATCAATGAATACCACCACAAACTTGTCAAGGTAATCCATGAACACGCTGTTCATCAGGTACATGAAGTATGCAGGAGCGTTGGTCAATCCAAAAGACATGACCAAGAACTCATGCAACCCGTACCGAGTGGTGAAAGCGGTCTTGGGTATGTCTGACGGGCGGATCCTCATCTGGTGATAGCCCGATCGAAGATCTATCTTGGAGAACACACAAGCTCCCTTCAGCTGATCAAACAGATCATCAATCTTTGGCAGTGGGTACTTGTTCTTGATGGTCACTTCGTTGAGGGCTCGATAGTCCACACACAACCTCTGTGTCCCATCTTTCTTATCCGTGAACAACACGGGTGCTCCCCATGGTGAAGAACTCGGACGAATGTACCCTTTGGCTAGCAACGCGTCTAACTCCTCCTTGAGCTTTGCTAGTTCCTTTACTCCCATTCTATATGGCCTCTTGGCTATAGGTGCAGTGCCAGGTTTCAGTTCAATAACGAATTCAACTTCGCGTTCTGGGGGCATACCTGGCAATTCATCTGGAAATACATCCAGGAACTGGCTCACTACTCTGATGTCTTCAGTCGCTGCACCTTCGGCTTGGTTGACTTGATTATGCCCCAAGGGACTAGCTGCCTGGTACTCCACCTTTTCACCGGACTCGGCTGTCAGCTGTACTGCTCTCTTGGCGCACTGGATTACTGCATCATATCTGGTTAACCAGCTCATACCCAGAATCAAGTCAAACCCAAGGGTCTCCAGGACTATCGGACGTGCCTCGAAATCTACCCCCCTTATTGTGATGGTGATATGGGGGCAACGTAGAGTGGCTCGTTGTTCCCCCCTGGTGAGCTTACTAGCATAGCATTCTTCATGGGCAGCAATGCCACTAGGTTCTTTTTCACAAAAGCAGCGGATATGAAAGCATGCAAAGCTCCAGAATCGAACAAAATGGTTGCAGGAGTCGAGTTGACAGGGAACGTTCCCACAACCACGTCGGTAGCTCCCTCGATGGTCTCTGCACCCGTGTGGTTGAGCTTGCCCCTGACGGGGTTCTGTGGACCTCGGCCTGCCTGAGCTTGCTGCTGACCGGCCTGCTGGTTCTGTCCGGCGGCGTTCTGGGTCTTCTTGGGGCAGACATTGGCGAAGTGCCCCTGCTCTCCACAGTGGTAGCACACCCTCGGACCCACTGGTGTAGTGTTGACTGGACTGATGCGCTGAACTGGACTTGGCTGCACCTGGTTGCGCTGAGCTGGACCCATCTGTAGCTGACCCTGGGGATGCTGCTGCTGTGGCACCCGGGGGTACTAAGGACGCTGCTGGTACTGGCCACGACCATGCATGCTTGACTGGCCCTGGAAGCGCTGCTGGCCTCCCATCTGCTGACTCCCCTGAGGAGGAGCGAAGCGAGGACGACTGTTGCTCCCCATCTGCTGGCCTTGGAGCTTCCTCTTCTTCTCTTCCATCTCACGACGCTTGTGTTCCAGAAACAAGGCGTCGTCCACCATCTCCTGGAAGTTGGAGAACTTGGCGCACAGTAGCTGGTACTGCAGAGCATCTTGCAGGCCGTCACGGAACCTGGTCTGCTTCTTCTTGTCAGTGGCCACTTCTTCTGGAGCATAACGGGCCAATGCAATGAACTTGTCACGATAAGCGGTGACACTCATCCCTTCTTGCTTCAGTGCCAGGAACTCCCGCTTCTTCAGGGTCTTCAGGGCCTCCAGCACGTGGTGCGAGCGGAAGCTGTCACGGAATTCCTGCCAGGTGATCTGATCACGGGTAGCGTGAGCGGACTGGTATGAATCCCACCAGTCTAATGCCGGGCCTTGGAGCTGACCTCCGGCGTAGAGCACCTTCTCTCTGTCGTTGCACTGGGCGATATCGAGCTGCCTCTCCACAGCCTTGAGCCAGTCATCGGCCTCTAGTGGGTCGGTGGCCTTGGTGAAGGTCGGAGGGCGTCCCTTCAGAAATTCGCCCCTCTTGTCTCTGGGTGGAGCAGCCGCCTGAGGATGTGGATTCTGTTGGTTTTGCTGGATCAGCGTCATGGTCTGAGCCATCTGCTGCATCATCTGGACTTGAGCATACATCAGCTGTTCGATGGTGGGGATCTGCTGATTCGGGTTCAGGTTCTGGTTCTGGCCCCTGGGATTAGCCATCTATAATAACAAGTATAAGATGGCGGTCAGATTAGCAAGAGAAATGAATAGCCCCCTGCTATCTAGACATTAAAGTCCTTAAGCCTTATTCCAATAATCTAGGTGGTGAAAGACTTGCGTCCACGCCCATCGCAATCATCACAAAGATCCAAATCAAGCAGATGCATAATAACAATAAATACAAGCACTTAAAGACATACTTCCACACATAAATAATTGAAGTCATGGGGGTCTCCTAGTAATTTGTCCACCGTACTATCTAGGCTGCGTTCCTACAGTCAGCACGGCTCTGATACCAATCTGTCACGCCCGGATTTACACAGAAACCCGAATGTGGCCATATGTGTGCCCAGGATGTCACAGTACACATATAGCAAACAAATATGGTAAACAAAGAACATATGCTGAATATATTACTCGAATAAAAAGAGTTTTACATCAGAGTGCATCATAAATAAACTAACCAATACAGCGGAAGACTAAAAACTCTCTCTAAATGAAGCCGCACTCCACAGGGACTCTGACTGGGAGAACACAACTCAGTAGTACGGTAGATCTTCTGGAAACTCAGCAGCAAACTCATGCACATCCCAATCTGTTACCCGTCCGGGATTTTGTTGAATAAATAGCAAGTGTAAGTAAAGCAATTACTTAGCAAGTATAGCACGGGTTATGAAGGCTCAAAAAGGCTAGACACGGCTTAACTGCATTAGCACTTTTAGTTGGTTCGTTTTAACATTATCCAAGTTACTACAAGTGAATGAAACCCGGTTGAAACCCAATTAATAAGGTATAAGTGACATTAAGCATAAGTAAACATCATCTTCTAATCAAAAAGGATCCAGGCCACTCGTGACCCTGAGCAAGGCTATCATGATAGATTTACACTCTGCAGAGGTTTCGCCCTTTACCCACTAGTCGCGTAAAAGTTCAAGGGAACTTTGCACCCAACCATGCACATCGACACTTCCGAGGTGTGACTGCATAGGGACGCTACGAGGCTTTTCACAAGACACTCTAACAAGACAGTAGCCGCTGGGGTACTACAAGGTGGTGAGTCCTTAGGCACCGAGATCGACGTACGCCTACGGAGTCCACCGTAAGGGGGTCGATGGTGTCCAGAGCGCGGGTATCCACCCAACAATGCGCAACGCGCGGAGTTCTCAATCGCTGAGACTCCCAACACGTGACTGGGCCTAACGAGACCTAGCCGACGGGGCTACCGTCCTCGGTGGAATCGGGAAAACACCCCGTGCCTTGCCTCCCACAACGCCGTTGGCCCCTCGGCAACCACTATCAAGCTAGAGCCGTACAAGCTACTTGTCCAAGACCAGAGCCATTATAGTTCTAGCGGTGGCGACAGGCTCCTGGGTTGCCGCTTTAAGAACCGGTCCTTAGAGGGAGACACTAGAACAAAGCACACAGCACATGCTCTAGCTCCCTAATCCATGTTGCTAAAAAGCAAGTTTTAACGTTAAGGTTGAAGTGGACCATTAATACAAGTTTAACAGTTAAATAATGGTGACAGTAGCTGCGCCTAGCAAAGTTCTACCCATATGCAATAAACCCAAGGTAAACAAGGATAGGATAATGAAAAACTAGGTACAACCTTAAAGGTAAATCAATTTAGACACATGCATGTATGAAATAAATGATTAAAGGGTGTGTAGGTAGCAAGGATTGTCCGTGCTATAACTTGCCTTCCTCAATGTGTTGCTGCTGCTGCGAGTCCGGCTCCTGAAGGTCCTCGTACTCAAATTCCAACGGCAACGGCTCACCGACTGGACACGAATCACCACACAAGCATCCACACAAGCCAATACATGCAAACAAGAGTATTCTATTAGAAACAGTACACCAACGGTGAAAACAATACAAAAACAGGAGCTAGAAGTATTCTACGCTTTGCTACGAACACGTGAGCGCAAGAATCACACTAATTGGAGCTAAAACGAGAAAGTTATGGCATTTCTAAGTTTCAGGGGCTTATTTGTGAAAAACCGAGGACCTATACGTAATTATACGTAAAACTACGAGGGCTAACGCGTAAAACTTCGAGACAGGACCGCGGGTTTGAATTTTCAAAAGATCAGGGGCTTAAACAAATAAAACGGGACCTATCTGTAATTATTTTTGAACTGGTCTGGACCGCGGGTTGATTGTCTGGAAGTTGAGGGTCTATTTAGCAAAACAACCAGCGTTGACCGGTATTGACCCGGCTCGGACGCGTGGCAGCCGTTGGATCTGATCTGGGCGGCTGAGATTTAAAACGCGAAGGGGTATCCAGGGATCTAATCTGGGCCGTTGCGTTCTGATCGAACGGCTCGGGGCTCGCCACGGACGACGACCGCGCGGCGGCGCAGCTCGGCCGAGGCGGATGCTCGCCGGAGTTGGGAGCGATCTAGAGCTAGGGACTACCATTCGACGCTTGGTTTGGTCCTACAGATTCAGGAGGAGTTGGCGAGCTCACCGAGGGGGTTCAAGTCGACGTCGGAGCGAAAGAGACGGCGGTCGACGAGTCGAGACGGCCGCGGCGGCGCTGTGCAAGGTCGGCGAGCTATTAGACTTGGAAACAAGGCGAAACGGGGTTGGGGACGCATCGGTTAGCTCCGTTACCTCCTTGCGACGCGTCTGGGTGGGTTCTCATCGAGCGGAAGGCGGCGCCGACGTGGATCGACGGCGGCGGCTAATGGCGGCGGCGCAAGCCGTGGGGAGTGCTGGGGAAGGCTTGGGAGCTCGGGGCAAGGGTTGGTGGAGGTGTTGGGGCTCGGTGGCCCTGTTTATATAGCCCCGGGGGAGGGTCCTGGCGTGCAGGCCACGAATCGGGGGACGGCGGCGGCGGTGCTCCCTTTCCAACTGAGGGGATTGGTTTCCTTCGGGGGAGCGCTCGCTTATTGCAAGGGGGCGGCGCGGAAGCTTCATCGAAGCCACGGGAGGGGGGTCCACAGGGTCGTCCGGGCGCGGTGGGAAGGAAGGTGCCGGCGGTGCCGCTGCCCGTGATCCCCGCGAGGAAGATGGAACTGACGGCCGGGGCCCACGCGGCAGAGAGACGGAGAGGGGAGGGAATGCGGCCGCGGTGCTGGGCCGGCTTGTTGGCTCGGGCTGCCAGGCGGAGGGCCAAGTTGCTGGGCCGGGGGGGACAGTGGGCGATGCTGGGCCGAGCGCTGCGGCGGGGGAAAGCGGCTGGGTCGCTGAGGAGTTGGAGGGCGAAAGTGGGGCGGGCCGGAAGTTGGAGGAGCAGAAACGGACTTGAGCTGCTGGAGGAGTTTGGGCCGCGAGCAGGGTTGGCGGACTGGGCCGAAGGGGGAGAGGAGAGGGGGCGCTGGGCCGTGAAAAGGTGGGCCGAGCGGGAGGGAGTGGGCTGCTCCGGGAAAAAGAAAAAGAGAAGGGGGGAAAACAGACCGGGAAAAGAAGTTCAGGGAGGAGAAATGAACTTTGGCCAAACAACTTTTTTAGGGCTCCAAACAGGGTGATTCAAATTTGAATTTAAATAAATTTAAATCCTCATTTGAACCACAAGCAATACAAAACTCAATGCAGCAGCATGAATGCAACAAAAATGTTTCTATACCTTATATTTGATTTTTAATTTCCAGAAATCGTTTATTTACCCTATGTTAATTATGAACAAGGCATTAAATAATCTATTAATTACTAAAAATTTTAAATAGGCTATTTTAGGGTGTTACACGCTCGGACACGGACAGGTCCATTTCTAGGCTATCGCTAGCTAGCTGCCTCAGGGCTCGATCAGGTCCAGGCCATGCATGGAACATAGACATGAAGACATCTCACATCTCTGTACTTGCATGCAAAGAGAGCCTAGCTCCTCGCCTCGAACGTGTGAAAAAAAATTAATGGAACGACACAAGGCTCTTAAAAAGTAAAGGTGCCAAGAAAGTGTCAGGTCAGGATTCAGGAATCGATCAGCAGCATGAAAAAGTATATGCCCTTGTTTAGTACCCCAAAGTTTACTATGTAAAAAGAAGATTCACATCACATCAAAATGTCGGTCTATACATGAAGTACTAAATATAGATGAAATCAAAAACTAACTGCACAGTTTTGTTGTACTCTGCGAGACGAACATTTTAAGCCTAATTTATTAATTTTTGGACAATTTTTCACACATACAAACGAAATGCTACAGTGACGCAATGAGTACGAAGTGAGCCCAAACCCCCAATTCCCCGCCCCCTATTTTGGATCTAAACAAGGCCTATATGTCGACACCTGCGCACGCATGGCAATGGCCCGACCTTGCATAGTGCTCCTCGATCTTAATTAACTTGTGCCAAGTAGGCGCCTGCTGCTTACTGCAGGGATGATCCGAATCAGATTGACCGCAGTGTGGACTTAGTTCCCAATTTCCACCCTAGATTTCACTGTAAAAAAAAATTCTCATTACATTAAAATACCGGCGCATGTATGGAGTACTAAACGTAGATGAAATCAAAAACTAATTGCATAGTTTTGTTGTACTTTACGAGACGAACATTTTGAGCCTAATTAATCAATGTTTGGATAATTATTCATAAATACAAACGAAAATGCTACAGTGACGCATTAATAGAAAAAAATGTCAAAGGTTGTCTTCCCTGAATCCGGACCTAAACAAGGCGTGTAAATCCATCTGTCCATTGGGACTGCACACGTGTGCGTGTTGGACTTGGACATGCTGTTCCCTGAACAATTGCTGTATATTGTCACCGATCTACGGAGTATACTTCTATATATATATATAGTAGTAATCGATTGGTCATAAAATGCTCAGCATGGTTTTCTAGGTGCCACGCCTCGATCTCGCAGAAAGGAGCACATGTATATATATATATATATATATATATATATATATATATATATATATGGAGCCATCGCTATCGATCTTGCCGGGACGATCGATCGATCCATGACGGTCGATCGATCGAGTAAGAAACAATAATAATAAAGCTCGCATGCAGGCGCCACTGTTGCCGCAATTTGGAGCACAGGAATGCATCCATCCATGCAAGGCTAGCTAGATCCATGCACAGTGCAGCGAGAGCTAGCTCAACGTCAGCTCCAGTGTGTGATCGAGAAACAGGTGCAGTCCACGCATGGCTCTCTAGCTCGTTCATCGCCGGCGGCAGATCGATCAGCTGCAGTAGAGAACCCCAGCCACCGCACTGCTTGTCGTCTGCACACCGTTGGCGAGCGCGCCGATCTGTTATTACGTCCATCTTCGCACACATTATTAACGTTCTCTGTCGATGAGACGATTAACCAGAGAAAATCAATGTATATTCCCTCCGCTCTAAATTATTATTTACTGTTGATTTTTTTCTCACCATATTTGACCTAAGGTATTATTCAAAAATTTACAAATATCATTTATTTTGTTTATAAATTATTTTATCATTAATATTGGGAAGTAATAATTAGGAACAGATCGAGGTAGTTCTAGTGTACCGTTAGTACACTGAATTGACAAATAAAACTAATCTACTGCAAGTTGTATGATTGCTATTAATTGTTGTCCATATATAGTACGATATGCCATTATGACATAGACCGAATTGACTCCTATGTCTATATTTAAATTAGCAACCTCCTATATTGTCACAAATAACATAAAAGTACTACGTAGTACAATCTTCATCTAAATAACTCACTTATACCATTATACAAAATAATATAATTAAGGTAACCTCTAAATTAAATCTAAATTACTCACTTCTTTCATTATTAAAAAATGACCTAAAGAAACCCTAAATCTACAAATAAGTTATCTACATATTATCCTAAAGTATATCGATATGTTATTCTATTACCTATTTCTGCATTGTCGATATAGAAAATGCTAACTTAAGACATACATATGCGATGTGTCTCACTATATAGAACATGCATATATGTATGTAGGAAATGATGAGACAACCGATTTAAATCATGTTAAACGCATAGCTTAAACTAAGAGTTCAACTTGCAATCCAATGTGGATAAACTATCAAACGTGAAAAAGTGTATAGAGAAATAGCTAAGTATAACTAGGTAAAGATAAGTACGCATGTATATGATTATTGTGTTAGAATATTTAAAAATTTAAGGAAACAACATGCACGTTCGCATGTATAACTAGGTAAGCACTTTTTATTATCACACTTATTTTCTTATGAATTCATATGCACGTTCTTATGTCTCTCGCTCAAAATTAATAGCCAATGTTTAAGCATGGGTTGAAGGACCAATTTGATTAATTAGAATGTTGCGATGCACTAGGTTTTTGCTAGTGTTGCTAGGGTTGAAGGGCCATATGAGATTGTGAACGCATTGAATGTGCCACAATGTCACACCCGGATTTACCCAAAACCCGAATGTGGCCATATGTGTGCCCAGGAAGTCCTCCGACACATATAGCGAACAAATATGATAAAAATCAGAGTACAATGCTTTATTCTCATCATATAGTAGCGTTTACATCAGAGTGCTTCAAAAATAAAATCATGGACAGCGGAAGACTAATACATCTCTCTAGCGTAGCCGCAATCCCACAGGGACTCTGACTGGGAGAACGCGAGCTCAAAAGTACGGCAAATCCTCTGGAAACTCCACAGCATAATCAGCCTGACTCCAATCTGTTACCCATCCGGGATTTTGCCCAAAAATTATAACAACAGCAAGTGTAAGTAATAGAATTACTTAGCAAGTATAGCACGGGTGATGAGGCAAAAGAGGCTTGACACTGGCTTAACTGCATTAGCACTTTTAGTTGGTTCATTTTAATCATAACTACTTCATTAGATGAATCCCAGTTGCATCCCAAATTAATTAATGTAAGTCTTCATTAAACAATAATAAATATCATCTTCTAATCATAAAAGCATCCAGGCCGCTCGTGACCCTGAGCCGGGCTATCATGATAGATCGTACACTCTGCAGAGGTTTCGCCCTTTTCCCACCAGTCGCGTAAAAGTTCAGAAGAACTTAGCACCCAACCACGCACATCAACACTTCCGAGGTGTGACTGCATAGGGACGCTACGAGGCTTTCACAAGACACCCAAACAAGTCAGTAGCCGCTGGAGTACTATACGGTGGTGAAAACTTAGGCACCGAGATTGACTGACCCTCAGGGCGCAACGTGAGGGGGTCAATGGCGTCCACGCGCCGGCAAATCATGCCAACAAAAGTAAATGGCGCAACGTGCGGAGCTCCCGCACTCACGGGGGCTCCCAACACGGGACTGGGTCTAACGTGACCTAGCCGACGGGGCTACCGTCCTCGGTGGAATCGGAGATCACCCAGCGCCGTACCTCCCACAACGCCGTAGGCCACTCGGTAACCACTGCCATGCTAGAGACGTACAAGCTACTCAACCAAGACCAGAGCCATTATAGTTCCGGCGGCGGCGACAGGCTCCCAGGTTGCCGCTTTTACGAACCAGTCCTTAGGGAGAGACACTGGGGCCAGGCAAAACACACAAGCCCCAGCTCCCTGATCCAAGTTGCTAAAAAGCAAGTTTTAATATTAAGGTTGAAGTGGACCATTAATACAAGTTTAACAATTAAGTAAAAGTGACAGTGGTTGCGCCTAGCAAAATACTACCCATAAGCAAAAACCCATAGGAATACAAGGACAGGGAGAATAAATGCTAGGTGCAACCTTAATGGTAACCAGTATTAGACACATGCGTATGTAATGAACAGTGTATTAAAAGTGAGATAGGTAGCAAGGATTGTCCGTGCTATAACTTGCCTTCCTCGGAGTACGGCTGCAGCTGCGAGTCCTGCTCCGGCACGTCCTCAACGTACTCGAAGTCCAACGCTACGGGCTCACCGACTGGACACGATCATCACGCACGCATCCAAAAGCAATCATTACATGCAAACAAAATTAATCTATTAGAACAGTACACCAAACAGTAAAAACAGTACAAAAACAGGAGCTAGAAGTATTCTACGCGTCGCTACGAACACATGAGCGCGAAAATCATGCAAATCGGAGCTAAAACGTGAAAGTTATAGCGTTTCTAAGGTTCGGGGGCTTGCTGGCAAAGTTTTAAAATTTCCAGGGGCTAAAACGAATAAAACAGGACCTATTTGTAATTATTTTTGAATTAAAATGGACCGCGGGTTAATTACCAGAAAGCCCAGGGGCTTTTTAGCAAAACCGCACGGCTGACCGGTACCCAGGGGGGTTGACCCGCATCTCGGCCGTTGGATCCGGATCGGGTGGCTGAGATTTAAATCGCGAAGGGGTATCGGCCGATCTAATCTCGTGCGTTGATTTCGGATCGGACGGCCAGGCGCTCGGGCTCGTCGGGGAAGACGACTGCGCGGCGGCGCCGCCAGTTCCCGCGGCGGGGACTCGCCGGAGTTGGGGCTAGCTCGCGCCACAGGGCCCCACACTCAACGCGGTTTGGTCCTACGGGCTCAGGGGAAGATGGCGAATCGACCTGGGGGTTCTTGACGTGGGTTGGCCGGCGAGGTGGCCGGACGGCGGTGCGTGGCGGAGTTGAACTCCGGTGTGGTGCTGGGAAACTGCTACGGTGCGTGCGAGCGGGCTAGAAGTGGCTCAGGAGCTACTGGGGAGTGCCACGAGTGCAATCGAGGTAAAATCGTGCAGCGTGGAGGGGTGCGTTGGCCGGACGGCAGTGACCGGCGGCGGATCGCCATCGGCGGCCGAGGGGAGTGGCTAAACGGTGCGGTTACGGCAAAATTGAAGAGGGGAGGAGGTGCGCTACCTCCTGGGGATGCTCCTGGCGCGAAGAATTGGCCGGAGAGGTGGTGGAGCGACGAGACGGCGGCGATCCCTCCGCGGCGGCGCTGTGGACGTCGGAGAGAATTAAGCCACGATCGATGCAGGAAAAGGAATGGGGAGCGCATGAGGAGCTTCGTTACCACGCGGCGATGCTCCTGACGCGATGAATTGGTCGGACAAGGACCAGAGCGAAGGGACGGCGAGCAGTGGCGGAGCTTGGAGCTCGGCGGCTCGGGAAGACTCGGTGGCGGTGCGGCGGCGTGGCTAGGGTTGCTGGTGAGGGGTTGAGGGGACTCGGGCGGGGCTCAGGCCGAGTTAAGAAGGCGCGTGGGGGGGAAAAGGAAACCGCGGCGCGCGGGAAATCCGGCGAGCGCCATCGCCGGCCGCTCGGGAAGGAAGGTGAGCGAGAGGAAGAAGAGGGGAAGTGACGTCGGCGTGGCGTCATCGACTGACGTGCGGGCCCGGGCTGCCAGCGAGTGGAGGAGGGGAGAGGAGGGCGCGGCCGGTTGGGCCGCGGGGAGACGCTGGGCCGCGAGAGAAGAAAAAGGAGAGGGGGCTGGGCCGGACCAGAAAAGAAGAAGAGGGGGGGAAAGTGAACCGGGAGAAAAGTTCAGGGAGCAGAAGTGAACCATGGGCCTAAAAACTTTTCTAAAGCTCCAAACAAAGTGATTCAAATTTGAATTTAAATAAATTTAAATTCTTGTTTGAATCACCAACAATACAAAAATAAATGCAGCAGCATGAATGCAACAATAAATGTTTCTATCACTTATATTTGATTTTAATTTTAGAAAATTTATTATTTAGCCTTAATAAAATAGGTGAAAGCATTAAATAATTCATTAATTGCCAAAAATTTTAAAATTGAGTATTTTGGGTGTTACAAACCTACCCCCCTTAAGATGAATCTCGTCCTCGAGATTCGGATGTAGAAGCGAAGAGCTGTGGGTACTCGGACTTGAGGTCTTCTTCCCGCTCCCAAGTCGCTTCATCTGCTGAATGCCGGCTCCACTGCACCTTGCACATCCGAATGGTCTTGTTCCTCAGCACTCTCTCTGACACTTCCAGGACCCTGATCGGATACTCCTCGTATGTGAGGTCCTCCTGAACATTCAGCTCATCAATCGGGATATGCTCTTCTGGCACCCGCAAGCACTTCTTCAACTGAGACACATGGAACACATCGTGTACTCCGGCCAGTCTCTCAGGTAGATCTAGCCGATATGCCACCTCGCCCATCCGTTCCTGTATCCTGAACGGTCCAATGTAACGAGGTGCCAACTTGCCCTTGACATTGAACCGCTTTACACCTCTCATGGGTGACACCTTCAGGTACACAAAATCATCAACTCTGAAGCTGAGGTCCCCCCGTCTGACATCGGCATAACTCTTCTGTCTGGACTGGGCCACCTTCAGGTTCTCTCTGATCACCTGTACCTGCCGCTCTGCATCTCTGAGTATCTCCGGACTAAAGACCTGACTCTCTCCAGTCTGATTCCAGAACAATGGGGTCCGGCACTTCCTGCCATACAATGCCTTGAACGGTGCCATCTGCAGACTCTTCTGGTAGCTGTTATTGTAGGAGAACTCTGCATACGGCAAACTCTTATCCCAGCTGACACCATACTGCAATGCACAAGCTCTCAACATATCCTCCAGTATTTGATTTGTCCGCTCCGTCTGACCATCTCTCTGTGGGTGATAGGCTGAGCTGAAGTGCAGCTTCGTGTCCATGGACTCATGTAACTTCCGCCAGAAGTGTGAGGTGAACTGAGTACCACGATCTGACACAATCTTCTTCGGCACCCCGTGTAAGCACACAATCCGCTCCATGTACAACTTTGCTAGTCTGGCGCCTGTGTAGGTGGTCTTCACTGGCAGAAAGTGGGCCACCTTGGTCAGACGATCAATAATCACCCAAATGGAGTCGAATCCTCGCTGAGTGCGGGGCAGACCAGTGATGAAGTCCATGCCAACTTTTTCCCACTTCCACTCTGGGATCTTCAACGGCTGAAGCAATCCAGTTGGCCTCTGACGTTCTGCCTTGACTCGCTGACATGTGTCGCACAATGCCACGTGAGTCGCCACATCACGCTTCAGCCCGTACCCCCAGAATCTCTCCTTGATGTCCTGATACATCTTAGTGCTGCCTGGGTGGATCGAATAAGCTGAGTCATGTGCCTCTCTCAGAATCATCTCTCTGATCTGCGCTATGTCTGGCACACATATCCTCTTCCCATGCCATAGAGTTCCCTGATCATCAACTCGGAATCCAGGGGCCTTTCCCAGAGCAACATTCCCCACAATCTCTCTGATCTTCTCATCCTGCAGCTGACCTCTCCGGATCTCCTGCTCGAGTGTGGGCTCTACTGCCATCTCGGTGATGCTGGTGACGAATCCCAGACTCATCCTCTCAAACTCTCGGCTGAGCTCCTCAGGCAAACAGTGTCCCGTGATCCTGCTCACATAACTCCTCCTGCTCAGAGCATCTGCCACCAAGTTGGCCTTCCCTGGGTGATAGTGGATTTCCAGATCATAATCCTTGATCAGCTCTAACCATCTGCGCTGTCTCATATTCAGATCCGACTGGGTGAAGACATACTTGAGGCTCTTATGATCAGTGTAGATGTCACACCTGTGCCCAATCAAGTAATGTCTCCAGATCTTTAAGGCATGTACAACAGCTGCCAACTCCAAGTCGTGCGTCGGATAGTTCTGCTCATGCTTCCTCAACTGCCTGGATGCATAAGACACGACTCTGCCCTCCTGCATAAGGACGCAACCCAGTCCTAGACGGGATGCATCGCAGTAGATGGAGAAACTCTTAGCCAAGTGTGGCAATACTAGCACTGGGGCTGTAGTCAACCTCTTCTTCAACTCTTCGAAGCTGACCTGGCATGCCTCTGCCCACACAAACGGGGCATTCTTCTCTAGCAAAGCAGTCAGCGGCTTAGCAATCCTGGAGAATCCTTCAATGAACCGTCTGTAATAACCGGCCATCCCAAGGAAACTCCTGATCTCGCTCACATCCCGTGGCGGATTCCAGCTCAACACATCGCTGACTTTCTTCGGATCAACTGCCACTCCTCCATTGGACAACACGTGTCCCAGAAAAGCCACTTCCTTCAGCCAGAACTCACACTTGCTCAGCTTGGCATACAACTGATGTTCCCGAAGTCTCTGCAGCACCAATCTCAAGTGTTCCTCATGTTCTTCCTCATTCTTGGAGAAGACCAGAATGTCATCAATGAATACCACCACAAACTTGTCCAGATAATCCATGAACACGCTGTTCATCAAGTACATGAAGTATGCAGGAGCGTTTGTCAATCCAAAAGACATGACCAAGAACTCGTACAATCCGTACCGAGTAGTGAAGGCAGTCTTGGGTATGTCTGACGGGCGGATCCTCATCTGCTAATATCCTGATCGAAGATCTATCTTGGAGAACACACAAGCTCCTCTCAACTGATCGAACAGATCATCAATCCTCGGCAGCGGGTACTTGTTCTTGATGGTCACTTCATTGAGGGCTCGATAGTCCACACACAACCTCTGAGTACCATCCTTCTTGTCGACGAACAATACGGGTGCCCCCCACGGTGAAGCACTTGGACGAATGTACCCCTTGGCCAACAACTCGTCCAACTCCTTCTTGAGCTGCTCCAGCTCCTTCGCTCCCATCCTATACGGCCTCTTGGCTATAGGTGCAGTGCCAGGTTTTAGTTCAATAACGAATTCAACATCTCGTTCTGGAGGCATACCTGACAACTCGTCAGGGAACACATCCGGGAACTGGCTCACCACCCTGATATCTTCAGTAGTCGTCCCTTCAGCTTGATTTGCTTGACCTTGCTCTGAGGAACTGGCTGCCTGGTACTCCACCTTGTCACCGGACTCTACTGTCAGCTGGATGGTCCTCGTAGCACACCTGATCACTGCATCATATCTGGTCATCCAGCTCATACCTAGGATCAGATCAAATCCCAGGGTCTCCAGTACTATCGGACCTGCCTTGAACTCTACCCCCCTTATTATGATGGGAACATGGGGGCATCGTAGAGTAGCCCGCTGTTCACCTCCCGGTGAACTTACTAGCATAGTGTTCTTCATGGGTTTCAGGGCTAGTAAATTCTTCTTCACGAAAGTAGCAGAAATGAAAGCATGCGAAGCTCCAGAATCAAATAAAACAGTGGCGGGGGTTGAATTGACGAGGAACGTACCCACGACCACATCAGTAGACGCCTCAGCTGTCTCTGCTCCGGTATGGTTGAGCTTGCCCCGAACCGGAATCTGCGGTGCACGACCTCCCTGCTGCTGACCCTGCGGCTGCCCAACCCTCTGAGTGCTGCTCTGACTGGGAACACCCTGAACTCTGCGAGGACAAGCATTGGCATAGTGCCCCGGCTCGTCACAGTGGAAGCACCTCTGTCCTGTCACCGCTGGACTGACTGGACCCGGACGCTGAACTGGTCTGGGTGGCACCTGGCTGCGCTGTACTGGACCCATCTGCGGTGGACCCTGGGGACGCTACTGCTGTGGCGCCCGAGGAAACTGAGGACGCTGCTGCTGGTACTGGCCACGACTGAGTAGCCCAGACTGGCCCTGGAAACGCTGCTGGCCTCCCACCTGCTGACTCTGGGGAGGTGCGAAGCGTGGACGACTACTGCTGCCCACCTGCTGTCCCTGGAGCTTCCTCTTCTTGTCCTCCATCTCACGGCGCTTGTGCTCCAACATCAGAGCGCCGTCCACCAGCTCGTGAAAGGTCGGGAACTTGGTGCACATGAGCCTATCTTGGAGAACACACAAGCTCCTCTCAACTGATCGAACAGATCATCAATCCTCGGCAGCGGGTACTTGTTCTTGATGGTCACTTCATTGAGGGCTCGATAGTCCACACACAACCTCTGAGTACCATCCTTCTTGTCGACGAACAATACGGGTGCCCCCCACGGTGAAGCACTTGGACGAATGTACCCCTTGGCCAACAACTCGTCCAACTCCTTCTTGAGCTGCTCCAGCTCCTTCGCTCCCATCCTATACGGCCTCTTGGCTATAGGTGCAGTGCCAGGTTTTAGTTCAATAACGAATTCAACATCTCGTTCTGGAGGCATACCTGACAACTCGTCAGGGAACACATCCGGGAACTGGCTCACCACCCTGATATCTTCAGTAGTCGTCCCTTCAGCTTGATTTGCTTGACCTTGCTCTGAGGAACTGGCTGCCTGGTACTCCACCTTGTCACCGGACTCTACTGTCAGCTGGATGGTCCTCGTAGCACACCTGATCACTGCATCATATCTGGTCATCCAGCTCATACCTAGGATCAGATCAAATCCCAGGGTCTCCAGTACTATCGGACCTGCCTTGAACTCTACCCCCCTTATTATGATGGGAACATGGGGGCATCGTAGAGTAGCCCGCTGTTCACCTCCCGGTGAACTTACTAGCATAGTGTTCTTCATGGGTTTCAGGGCTAGTAAATTCTTCTTCACGAAAGTAGCAGAAATGAAAGCATGCGAAGCTCCAGAATCAAATAAAACAGTGGCGGGGGTTGAATTGACGAGGAACGTACCCACGACCACATCAGTAGACGCCTCAGCTGTCTCTGCTCCGGTATGGTTGAGCTTGCCCCGAACCGGAATCTGCGGTGCACGACCTCCCTGCTGCTGACCCTGCGGCTGCCCAACCCTCTGAGTGCTGCTCTGACTGGGAACACCCTGAACTCTGCGAGGACAAGCATTGGCATAGTGCCCCGGCTCGTCACAGTGGAAGCACCTCTGTCCTGTCACCGCTGGACTGACTGGACCCGGACGCTGAACTGGTCTGGGTGGCACCTGGCTGCGCTGTACTGGACCCATCTGCGGTGGACCCTGGGGACGCTACTGCTGTGGCGCCCGAGGAAACTGAGGACGCTGCTGCTGGTACTGGCCACGACTGAGCAGCCCAGACTGGCCCTGGAAACGCTGCTGGCCTCCCACCTGCTGACTCTGGGGAGGTGCGAAGCGTGGACGACTACTGCTGCCCACCTGCTGTCCCTGGAGCTTCCTCTTCTTGTCCTCCATCTCACGGCGCTTGTGCTCCAACATCAGAGCGCCGTCCACCAGCTCGTGAAAGGTCGGGAACTTGGTGCACATGAGCTGGTACTGGAGAGCATCCTGCAGACCGTCACGGAACCTGGCCTGCTTCTTCTGGTCGGTGGCCACGTCTTCTGGAGCATAACGGGCCAACAAGACGAACTTGTCACGATAAGCCGTGACACTCATCCCTTCCTGCTTCAGTGCCAGGAACTCCTTCTTCAGAATCATCAAAGCCTCCGGCACGTGGTGTGCACGAAAGCTGCTGCAGAACTGCTGCCAGGTGATCTGAGTACCGGCCGGGCGTGAGGACTGGTATGAATCCCACCAATCCAACGCCGGCCCCTGAAGCTGCCCTCCGGCGTACAGCACCTTCTCACTGTCATCGCACTGGGCGATGTCTAACTGCCTCTCCACTGCCTTGAGCCAGTCATCTGCCTCAAGGGGGTCGCTGGCCTTGCTGAAAGTCGGCGGGCGTCCCTTTAGAAACTCGCCCCTCTTGTCTCTGGGCGGTGCAGCTGCCTGGGGGTGATGTTGGTTCTGCTGGATCAGCCTCATAGTCTCGGCCATCTGCTGCATCATCTGAACTTGAGCATACATTAGCTGCTCAATGGTGGGGATCTGATGGTTCGGATTTAGGTTCGGGGGCGGGTTCTGGTGCGGAGGCTGTCCGCCCGCATTGCCCCCGGGGTGAGCCATCTATAAACACAAAGGTCAGATGTCAGATGATTAGTACGAGAAAATATATATATACCCCTGCTATCTAAACAATAAAGTCCTTAAGCCTTATTCCAACATCTAGATGGTTGCAGACAGGTGTCTACACCCATCACAATCATTACAAAGAACCAAATCAAACATATGCATAATAACAATAGGTACAAGCAGGTAAAGGCATAAACTCACACAAGACTCGACTGTTAGATTTTTAAAATTTTTTAAAACATGGGGGTCTCCTAGTAATTTGTCAACCGTACTATCTAGGCTGCGTTCCTACAGTCAGCACGGCTCTGATACCAATCTGTCACACCCGGATTTACCCAAAACCCGAATGTGGCCATATGTGTGCCCAGGAAGTCCTCCGACAGATATAGCGAACAAATATGGTAAAAATCAGAGTACAATGCTTTATTCTCATCATATAGTAGCGTTTACATCAGAGTGCTTCAAAAATAAAATCATGGACAGCGGAAGACTAATACATCTCTCTAGCGTAGCCGCAATCCCACAGGGACTCTGACTGGGAGAACGCGAGCTCAGAAGTACGGCAAATCCTCTGGAAACTCCACAGCATAATCAGCCTGACTCCAATCTGTTACCCGTCCGGGATTTTGCCCAAAAATTATAACAACAGCAAGTGTAAGTAATAGAATTACTTAGCAAGTATAGCACGGGTGATGAGGCAAAAGAGGCTTGACACTGGCTTAACTGCATTAGCACTTTTAGTTGGTTCATTTTAATCATAACTACTTCATTAGATGAATCCCAGTTGCATCCCAAATTAATTAATGTAAGTCTTCATTAAACAATAATAAATATCATCTTCTAATCAAAGGATCCAGGCCGCTCGTGACCCTGAGCCGGGCTATCATGATAGATCGTACACTCTGCAGAGGTTTCGCCCTTTTCCCACCAGTCGCGTAAAAGTTCAGAAGAACTTAGCACCCAACCACGCACATCAACACTTCCGAGGTGTGACTGCATAGGGACGCTACGAGGCTTTCACAAGACACCCAAACAAGTCAGTAGCCGCTGGAGTACTATACGGTGGTGAAAACTTAGGCACCGAGATTGACTGACCCTCAGGGCGCAACGTGAGGGGGTCAATGGCGTCCACGCGCCGGCAAATCATGCCAACAAAAGTAAATGGCGCAACGTGCGGAGCTCCCGCACTCACGGGGGCTCCCAACACGGGACTGGGTCTAACGTGACCTAGCCGACGGGGCTACCGTCCTCGGTGGAATCGGAGATCACCCAGCGCCGTACCTCCCACAACGCCGTAGGCCACTCGGTAACCACTGCCATGCTAGAGACGTACAAGCTACTCAACCAAGACCAGAGCCATTATAGTTCCGGCGGCGGCGACAGGCTCCCAGGTTGCCGCTTTTACGAACCAGTCCTTAGGGAGAGACACTGGGGCCAGGCAAAACACACAAGCCCCAGCTCCCTGATCCAAGTTGCTAAAAAGCAAGTTTTAATATTAAGGTTGAAGTGGACCATTAATACAAGTTTAACAATTAAGTAAAAGTGACAGTGGTTGCGCCTAGCAAAATACTACCCATAAGCAAAAACCCATAGGAATACAAGGACAGGGAGAATAAATGCTAGGTGCAACCTTAATGGTAACCAGTATTAGACACATGCGTATGTAATGAACAGTGTATTAAAAGTGAGATAGGTAGCAAGGATTGTCCGTGCTATAACTTGCCTTCCTCGGAGTACGGCTGCAGCTGCGAGTCCTGCTCCGGCACGTCCTCAACGTACTCGAAGTCCAACGCTACGGGCTCACCGACTGGACACGATCATCACGCACGCATCCAAAAGCAATCATTACATGCAAACAAAATTAATCTATTAGAACAGTACACCAAACAGTAAAAACAGTACAAAAACAGGAGCTAGAAGTATTCTACGCGTCGCTACGAACACATGAGCGCGAAAATCATGCAAATCGGAGCTAAAACGTGAAAGTTATAGCGTTTCTAAGGTTCGGGGGCTTGCTGGCAAAGTTTTAAAATTTCCAGGGGCTAAAACGAATAAAACAGGACCTATTTGTAATTATTTTTGAATTAAAATGGACCGCGGGTTAATTACCAGAAAGCCCAGGGGCTTTTTAGCAAAACCGCACGGCTGACCGGTACCCAGGGGGGTTGACCCGCATCTCGGCCGTTGGATCCGGATCGGGTGGCTGAGATTTAAATCGCGAAGGGGTATCGGCCGATCTAATCTCGTGCGTTGATTTCGGATCGGACGGCCAGGCGCTCGGGCTCGTCGGGGAAGACGACTGCGCGGCGGCGCCGCCAGTTCCCGCGGCGGGGACTCGCCGGAGTTGGGGCTAGCTCGCGCCACAGGGCCCCACACTCAACGCGGTTTGGTCCTACGGGCTCAGGGGAAGATGGCGAATCGACCTGGGGGTTCTTGACGTGGGTTGGCCGGCGAGGTGGCCGGACGGCGGTGCGTGGCGGAGTTGAACTCCGGTGTGGTGCTGGGAAACTGCTACGGTGCGTGCGAGCGGGCTAGAAGTGGCTCAGGAGCTACTGGGGAGTGCCACGAGTGCAATCGAGGTAAAATCGTGCAGCGTGGAGGGGTGCGTTGGCCGGACGGCAGTGACCGGCGGCGGATCGCCATCGGCGGCCGAGGGGAGTGGCTAAACGGTGCGGTTACGGCAAAATTGAAGAGGGGAGGAGGTGCGCTACCTCCTGGGGATGCTCCTGGCGCGAAGAATTGGCCGGAGAGGTGGTGGAGCGACGAGACGGCGGCGATCCCTCCGCGGCGGCGCTGTGGACGTCGGAGAGAATTAAGCCACGATCGATGCAGGAAAAGGAATGGGGAGCGCATGAGGAGCTTCGTTACCACGCGGCGATGCTCCTGACGCGATGAATTGGTCGGACAAGGACCAGAGCGAAGGGACGGCGAGCAGTGGCGGAGCTTGGAGCTCGGCGGCTCGGGAAGACTCGGTGGCGGTGCGGCGGCGTGGCTAGGGTTGCTGGTGAGGGGTTGAGGGGACTCGGGCGGGGCTCAGGCCGAGTTAAGAAGGCGCGTGGGGGGGAAAAGGAAACCGCGGCGCGCGGGAAATCCGGCGAGCGCCATCGCCGGCCGCTCGGGAAGGAAGGTGAGCGAGAGGAAGAAGAGGGGAAGTGACGTCGGCGTGGCGTCATCGACTGACGTGCGGGCCCGGGCTGCCAGCGAGTGGAGGAGGGGAGAGGAGGGCGCGGCCGGTTGGGCCGCGGGGAGACGCTGGGCCGCGAGAGAAGAAAAAGGAGAGGGGGCTGGGCCGGACCAGAAAAGAAGAAGAGGGGGGGAAAGTGAACCGGGAGAAAAGTTCAGGGAGCAGAAGTGAACCATGGGCCTAAAAACTTTTCTAAAGCTCCAAACAAAGTGATTCAAATTTGAATTTAAATAAATTTAAATTCTTGTTTGAATCACCAACAATACAAAAATAAATGCAGCAGCATGAATGCAACAATAAATGTTTCTATCACTTATATTTGATTTTAATTTTAGAAAATTTATTATTTAGCCTTAATAAAATAGGTGAAAGCATTAAATAATTCATTAATTGCCAAAAATTTTAAAATTGAGTATTTTGGGTGTTACAAACCTACCCCCCTTAAGATGAATCTCGTCCTCGAGATTCGGATGTAGAAGCGAAGAGCTGTGGGTACTCGGACTTGAGGTCTTCTTCCCGCTCCCAAGTCGCTTCATCTGCTGAATGCCGGCTCCACTGCACCTTGCACATCCGAATGGTCTTGTTCCTCAGCACTCTCTCTGACACTTCCAGGACCCTGATCGGATACTCCTCGTATGTGAGGTCCTCCTGAACATTCAGCTCATCAATCGGGATATGCTCTTCTGGCACCCGCAAGCACTTCTTCAACTGAGACACATGGAACACATCGTGTACTCCGGCCAGTCTCTCAGGTAGATCTAGCCGATATGCCACCTCGCCCATCCGTTCCTGTATCCTGAACGGTCCAATGTAACGAGGTGCCAACTTGCCCTTGACATTGAACCGCTTTACACCTCTCATGGGTGACACCTTCAGGTACACAAAATCATCAACTCTGAAGCTGAGGTCCCCCCGTCTGACATCGGCATAACTCTTCTGTCTGGACTGGGCCACCTTCAGGTTCTCTCTGATCACCTGTACCTGCCGCTCTGCATCTCTGAGTATCTCCGGACTAAAGACCTGACTCTCTCCAGTCTGATTCCAGAACAATGGGGTCCGGCACTTCCTGCCATACAATGCCTTGAACGGTGCCATCTGCAGACTCTTCTGGTAGCTGTTATTGTAGGAGAACTCTGCATACGGCAAACTCTTATCCCAGCTGACACCATACTGCAATGCACAAGCTCTCAACATATCCTCCAGTATTTGATTTGTCCGCTCCGTCTGACCATCTCTCTGTGGGTGATAGGCTGAGCTGAAGTGCAGCTTCGTGTCCATGGACTCATGTAACTTCCGCCAGAAGTGTGAGGTGAACTGAGTACCACGATCTGACACAATCTTCTTCGGCACCCCGTGTAAGCACACAATCCGCTCCATGTACAACTTTGCTAGTCTGGCGCCTGTGTAGGTGGTCTTCACTGGCAGAAAGTGGGCCACCTTGGTCAGACGATCAATAATCACCCAAATGGAGTCGAATCCTCGCTGAGTGCGGGGCAGACCAGTGATGAAGTCCATGCCAACTTTTTCCCACTTCCACTCTGGGATCTTCAACGGCTGAAGCAATCCAGTTGGCCTCTGACGTTCTGCCTTGACTCGCTGACATGTGTCGCACAATGCCACGTGAGTCGCCACATCACGCTTCAGCCCGTACCCCCAGAATCTCTCCTTGATGTCCTGATACATCTTAGTGCTGCCTGGGTGGATCGAATAAGCTGAGTCATGTGCCTCTCTCAGAATCATCTCTCTGATCTGCGCTATGTCTGGCACACATATCCTCTTCCCATGCCATAGAGTTCCCTGATCATCAACTCGGAATCCAGGGGCCTTTCCCAGAGCAACATTCCCCACAATCTCTCTGATCTTCTCATCCTGCAGCTGACCTCTCCGGATCTCCTGCTCGAGTGTGGGCTCTACTGCCATCTCGGTGATGCTGGTGACGAATCCCAGACTCATCCTCTCAAACTCTCGGCTGAGCTCCTCAGGCAAACAGTGTCCCGTGATCCTGCTCACATAACTCCTCCTGCTCAGAGCATCTGCCACCAAGTTGGCCTTCCCTGGGTGATAGTGGATTTCCAGATCATAATCCTTGATCAGCTCTAACCATCTGCGCTGTCTCATATTCAGATCCGACTGGGTGAAGACATACTTGAGGCTCTTATGATCAGTGTAGATGTCACACCTGTGCCCAATCAAGTAATGTCTCCAGATCTTTAAGGCATGTACAACAGCTGCCAACTCCAAGTCGTGCGTCGGATAGTTCTGCTCATGCTTCCTCAACTGCCTGGATGCATAAGACACGACTCTGCCCTCCTGCATAAGGACGCAACCCAGTCCTAGACGGGATGCATCGCAGTAGATGGAGAAACTCTTAGCCAAGTGTGGCAATACTAGCACTGGGGCTGTAGTCAACCTCTTCTTCAACTCTTCGAAGCTGACCTGGCATGCCTCTGCCCACACAAACGGGGCATTCTTCTCTAGCAAAGCAGTCAGCGGCTTAGCAATCCTGGAGAATCCTTCAATGAACCGTCTGTAATAACCGGCCATCCCAAGGAAACTCCTGATCTCGCTCACATCCCGTGGCGGATTCCAGCTCAACACATCGCTGACTTTCTTCGGATCAACTGCCACTCCTCCATTGGACAACACGTGTCCCAGAAAAGCCACTTCCTTCAGCCAGAACTCACACTTGCTCAGCTTGGCATACAACTGATGTTCCCGAAGTCTCTGCAGCACCAATCTCAAGTGTTCCTCATGTTCTTCCTCATTCTTGGAGAAGACCAGAATGTCATCAATGAATACCACCACAAACTTGTCCAGATAATCCATGAACACGCTGTTCATCAAGTACATGAAGTATGCAGGAGCGTTTGTCAATCCAAAAGACATGACCAAGAACTCGTACAATCCGTACCGAGTAGTGAAGGCAGTCTTGGGTATGTCTGACGGGCGGATCCTCATCTGCTAATATCCTGATCGAAGATCTATCTTGGAGAACACACAAGCTCCTCTCAACTGATCGAACAGATCATCAATCCTCGGCAGCGGGTACTTGTTCTTGATGGTCACTTCATTGAGGGCTCGATAGTCCACACACAACCTCTGAGTACCATCCTTCTTGTCGACGAACAATACGGGT
Organism: Echinochloa phyllopogon; assembly: GCA_033239725.1. Lineage (NCBI taxonomy): Eukaryota > Viridiplantae > Streptophyta > Magnoliopsida > Poales > Poaceae > Echinochloa > Echinochloa phyllopogon. The sequence goes on along the minus strand of BTCW01000010.1, from coordinate 9,968,475 downwards.
GCCCCCCACGGTGAAGCACTTGGACGAATGTACCCCTTGGCCAACAACTCGTCCAACTCCTTCTTGAGCTGCTCCAGCTCCTTCGCTCCCATCCTATACGGCCTCTTGGCTATAGGTGCAGTGCCAGGTTTTAGTTCAATAACGAATTCAACATCTCGTTCTGGAGGCATACCTGACAACTCGTCAGGGAACACATCCGGGAACTGGCTCACCACCCTGATATCTTCAGTAGTCGTCCCTTCAGCTTGATTTGCTTGACCTTGCTCTGAGGAACTGGCTGCCTGGTACTCCACCTTGTCACCGGACTCTACTGTCAGCTGGATGGTCCTCGTAGCACACCTGATCACTGCATCATATCTGGTCATCCAGCTCATACCTAGGATCAGATCAAATCCCAGGGTCTCCAGTACTATCGGACCTGCCTTGAACTCTACCCCCCTTATTATGATGGGAACATGGGGGCATCGTAGAGTAGCCCGCTGTTCACCTCCCGGTGAACTTACTAGCATAGTGTTCTTCATGGGTTTCAGGGCTAGTAAATTCTTCTTCACGAAAGTAGCAGAAATGAAAGCATGCGAAGCTCCAGAATCAAATAAAACAGTGGCGGGGGTTGAATTGACGAGGAACGTACCCACGACCACATCAGTAGACGCCTCAGCTGTCTCTGCTCCGGTATGGTTGAGCTTGCCCCGAACCGGAATCTGCGGTGCACGACCTCCCTGCTGCTGACCCTGCGGCTGCCCAACCCTCTGAGTGCTGCTCTGACTGGGAACACCCTGAACTCTGCGAGGACAAGCATTGGCATAGTGCCCCGGCTCGTCACAGTGGAAGCACCTCTGTCCTGTCACCGCTGGACTGACTGGACCCGGACGCTGAACTGGTCTGGGTGGCACCTGGCTGCGCTGTACTGGACCCATCTGCGGTGGACCCTGGGGACGCTACTGCTGTGGCGCCCGAGGAAACTGAGGACGCTGCTGCTGGTACTGGCCACGACTGAGCAGCCCAGACTGGCCCTGGAAACGCTGCTGGCCTCCCACCTGCTGACTCTGGGGAGGTGCGAAGCGTGAACGACTACTGCTGCCCACCTGCTGTCCCTGGAGCTTCCTCTTCTTGTCCTCCATCTCACGGCGCTTGTGCTCCAACATCAGAGCGCCGTCCACCAGCTCGTGAAAGGTCGGGAACTTGGTGCACATGAGCTGGTACTGGAGAGCATCCTGCAGACCGTCACGGAACCTGGCCTGCTTCTTCTGGTCGGTGGCCACGTCTTCTGGAGCATAACGGGCCAACAAGACGAACTTGTCACGATAAGCCGTGACACTCATCCCTTCCTGCTTCAGTGCCAGGAACTCCTTCTTCAGAATCATCAAAGCCTCCGGCACGTGGTGTACACGAAAGCTGCTGCAGAACTGCTGCCAGGTGATCTGAGTACCGGCCGGGCGTGAGGACTGGTATGAATCCCACCAATCCAACGCCGGCCCCTGAAGCTGCCCTCCGGCGTACAGCACCTTCTCACTGTCATCGCACTGGGCGATGTCTAACTGCCTCTCCACTGCCTTGAGCCAGTCATCTGCCTCAAGGGGGTCGCTGGCCTTGCTGAAAGTCGGCGGGCGTCCCTTTAGAAACTCGCCCCTCTTGTCTCTGGGCGGTGCAGCTGCCTGGGGGTGATGTTGGTTCTGCTGGATCAGCCTCATAGTCTCGGCCATCTGCTGCATCATCTGAACTTGAGCATACATTAGCTGCTCAATGGTGGGGATCTGATGGTTCGGATTTAGGTTCGGGGGCGGGTTCTGGTGCGGAGGCTGTCCGCCCGCATTGCCCCCGGGGTGAGCCATCTATAAACACAAAGGTCAGATGTCAGATGATTAGTACGAGAAAATATATATATACCCCTGCTATCTAAACAATAAAGTCCTTAAGCCTTATTCCAACATCTAGATGGTTGCAGACAGGTGTCTACACCCATCACAATCATTACAAAGAACCAAATCAAACATATGCATAATAACAATAGGTACAAGCAGGTAAAGGCATAAACTCACACAAGACTCGACTGTTAGATTTTTAAAATTTTTTAAAACATGGGGGTCTCCTAGTAATTTGTCAACCGTACTATCTAGGCTGCGTTCCTACAGTCAGCACGGCTCTGATACCAATCTGTCACACCCGGATTTACCCAAAACCCGAATGTGGCCATATGTGTGCCCAGGAAGTCCTCCGACAAATATAGCGAACAAATATGGTAAAAATCAGAGTACAATGCTTTATTCTCATCATATAGTAGCGTTTACATCAGAGTGCTTCAAAAATAAAATCATGGACAGCGGAAGACTAATACATCTCTCTAGCGTAGCCGCAATCCCACAGGGACTCTGACTGGGAGAACGCGAGCTCAGAAGTACGGCAAATCCTCTGGAAACTCCACAGCATAATCAGCCTGACTCCAATCTGTTACCCGTCCGGGATTTTGCCCAAAAATTATAACAACAGCAAGTGTAAGTAATAGAATTACTTAGCAAGTATAGCACGGGTGATGAGGCAAAAGAGGCTTGACACTGGCTTAACTGCATTAGCACTTTTAGTTGGTTCATTTTAATCATAACTACTTCATTAGATGAATCCCAGTTGCATCCCAAATTAATTAATGTAAGTCTTCATTAAACAATAATAAATATCATCTTCTAATCAAAGGATCCAGGCCGCTCGTGACCCTGAGCCGGGCTATCATGATAGATCGTACACTCTGCAGAGGTTTCGCCCTTTTCCCACCAGTCGCGTAAAAGTTCAGAAGAACTTAGCACCCAACCACGCACATCAACACTTCCGAGGTGTGACTGCATAGGGACGCTACGAGGCTTTCACAAGACACCCAAACAAGTCAGTAGCCGCTGGAGTACTATACGGTGGTGAAAACTTAGGCACCGAGATTGACTGACCCTCAGGGCGCAACGTGAGGGGGTCAATGGCGTCCACGCGCCGGCAAATCATGCCAACAAAAGTAAATGGCGCAACGTGCGGAGCTCCCGCACTCACGGGGGCTCCCAACACGGGACTGGGTCTAACGTGACCTAGCCGACGGGGCTACCGTCCTCGGTGTAATCGGAGATCACCCAGCGCCGTACCTCCCACAACGCCGTAGGCCACTCGGTAACCACTGCCATGCTAGAGACGTACAAGCTACTCAACCAAGACCAGAGCCATTATAGTTCCGGCGGCGGCGACAGGCTCCCAGGTTGCCGCTTTTACGAACCAGTCCTTAGGGAGAGACACTGGGGCCAGGCAAAACACACAAGCCCCAGCTCCCTGATCCAAGTTGCTAAAAAGCAAGTTTTAATATTAAGGTTGAAGTGGACCATTAATACAAGTTTAACAATTAAGTAAAAGTGACAGTGGTTGCGCCTAGCAAAATACTACCCATACGCAAAAACCCATAGGAATACAAGGACAGGGAGAATAAATGCTAGGTGCAACCTTAATGGTAACCAGTATTAGACACATGCGTATGTAATGAACAGTGTATTAAAAGTGAGATAGGTAGCAAGGATTGTCCGTGCTATAACTTGCCTTCCTCGGAGTACGGCTGCAGCTGCGAGTCCTGCTCCGGCACGTCCTCAACGTACTCGAAGTCCAACGCTACGGGCTCACCGACTGGACACGATCATCACGCACGCATCCAAAAGCAATCATTACATGCAAACAAAATTAATCTATTAGAACAGTACACCAAACAGTAAAAACAGTACAAAAACAGGAGCTAGAAGTATTCTACGCGTCGCTACGAACACATGAGCGCGAAAATCACGCAAATCGGAGCTAAAACGTGAAAGTTATAGCGTTTCTAAGGTTCGGGGGCTTGCTGGCAAAGTTTTAAAATTTCTAGGGGCTAAAACGAATAAAACAGGACCTATTTGTAATTATTTTTGAATTAAAATGGACCGCGGGTTAATTACCAGAAAGCCCAGGGGCTTTTTAGCAAAACCGCACGGCTGACCGGTACCCAGGGGGGTTGACCCGCATCTCGGCCGTTGGATCCGGATCGGGTGGCTGAGATTTAAATCGCGAAGGGGTATCAGCCGATCTAATCTCGTGCGTTGATTTCGGATCGGACGGCCGGGCGCTCGGGCTCGTCGGGGAAGACGACTGCGCGGCGGCGCCGCCAGTTCCCGCGGCGGGGACTCGCCGGAGTTGGGGCTAGCTCGCGCCACAGGGCCCCACACTCAACGCGGTTTGGTCCTACGGGCTCAGGGGAAGATGGCGAATCGACCTTGGGGGTTCTTGACGTGGGTTGGCCGGCGAGGTGGCCGGACGGCGGTGCGTGGCGGAGTTGAACTCCGGTGTGGTGCTGGGAAACTGCTACGGTGCGTGCGAGCGGGCTAGAAGTGGCTCAGGAGCTACTGGGAGTGCCACGAGTGCAATCGAGGTAAAATCGTGCAGCGTGGAGGGGTGCGTTGGCCGGACGGCAGTGACCGGCGGCGGATCGCCATCGGCGGCCGAGGGGAGTGGCTAAACGGTGCGGTTACGGCAAAATTGAAGAGGGGAGGAGGTGCGCTACCTCCTGGGGATGCTCCTGGCGCGAAGAATTGGCCGGAGAGGTGGTGGAGCGACGAGACGGCGGCGATCCCTCCGCGGCGGCGCTGTGGACGTCGGAGAGAATTAAGCCACGATCGATGCAGGAAAAGGAATGGGGAGCGCATGAGGAGCTTCGTTACCACGCGGCGATGCTCCTGACGCGATGAATTGGTCGGACAAGGACCAGAGCGAAGGGACGGCGAGCAGTGGCGGAGCTTGGAGCTCGGCGGCTCGGGAAGACTCGGTGGCGGTGCGGCGGCGTGGCTAGGGTTGCTGGTGAGGGGTTGAGGGGACTCGGGCGGGGCTCAGGCCGAGTTAAGAAGGCGCGTGGGGGGGAAAAGGAAACCGCGGCGCGCGGGAAATCCGGCGAGCGCCATCGTCGGCCGCTCGGGAAGGAAGGTGAGCGAGAGGAAGAAGAGGGGAAGTGACGTCGGCGTGGCGTCATCGACTGACGTGCGGGCCCGGGCTGCCAGCGAGTGGAGGAGGGGAGAGGAGGGCGCGGCCGGTTGGGCCGCGGGGAGACGCTGGGCCGCGAGAGAAGAAAAAGGAGAGGGGGCTGGGCCGGACCAGAAAAGAAGAAGAGGGGGGGAAAGTGAACCGGGAGAAAAGTTCAGGGAGCAGAAGTGAACCATGGGCCTAAAAACTTTTCTAAAGCTCCAAACAAAGTGATTCAAATTTGAATTTAAATAAATTTAAATTCTTGTTTGAATCACCAACAATACAAAAATAAATGCAGCAGCATGAATGCAACAATAAATGTTTCTATCACTTATATTTGATTTTAATTTTAGAAAATTTATTATTTAGCCTTAATAAAATAGGTGAAAGCATTAAATAATTCATTAATTGCCAAAAATTTTAAAATTGAGTATTTTGGGTGTTACACACAATAACTTCACAAGCCTACAATTGCCATTGTTAGTTCTTGGACGGTACGATACTCATGAGCTTATTGCAACTCTTAGGACCTACTAACTAGATATGATAAGTGATCGGCAAATTGGTGAAGTGTTTTGAAACCTATTTATGTTGCATACATGTTATTTAATTGTGTAATTCCTAATTATGATTATGACTAATTGAAATTGGTGACAAAGTTGAGTTGGGGATTCTGGTGGAGAAACATGTCTTTCGGCTCGTGTGTTTGTGTAGGGTGTGATACGGTTGTTAGCAGCAAGGTGGTAAAAGATGATCAATCAAGCTAGATGTGAATCAAACTAAGTCACTTTTAATAATTATTTTATTCAAAATAATCTCTCCGACTTGTTCTACCCATCCTCGGCCTTGCAGCGAGTACTTTTGTGTACGACTCTTGTTGCAAATAATTTCCCAATGGCTACACCAGCATCAACTACTTTTTTTGTTTAGTCCCTTGATAGCAGTGACTCTCGGGGACTACACCGTGACGGATGCACACGATAGCTCACATATTTGGTAAATTGAGTTATGCAGGGCTCTTAATCCACAAACTTGGTACTCCGAGTTGCGTAGGGCTCCTGGCTCACAAATTTGGTACACCGAGTTGTGTAGGGTTGTTAGCCCACAAATTTGGTACAATGAATTGTGTAGGGCTTTTGGAGGCTACACTATGATAAAAAAGCTCTTGCCGACGGGTGGTAAACCCTCGCTAACTCTCACCGATGGGTGGAAAACACTCACCGACTACTTTATGACTTCTCTTCCACTCTTATGACCAACACCACTTAGTAGTATGCACCTTAACTCGTGAAACTTCGCCTTCTTCGCAACACCTATGCACCTACACGTACAAACAACCCTTCTCTTTATGGGTTATGGTTAAGCGGGACCAAGTGCTTAAACATAACAGGTCAACTACTCGACTGGTTAAGCATCCAACAAGATCAACGAGCAAAAAGCTTTACATGCATTACAACATGTTTATTATTTTCGTTTGTGAATATTTTTTGATAGGATACTACTCATCCTACGTATTCTAAAAGCAGAATTGCCAACTGAGTACTCGGGACCTGGCACCACCTAACCTCTCCATGGTGCCACGATGCCACCTGAGTACTTATGCTAGTTAGTGCACACATAATGCAGCTCCATAACGCTAGCCAAATACTACAACTAGTCGACTTAAGGCTCGGGGGTTACACAACATATTCGAAGACTTAGAGCCGGGTACTAGAACTAGTCCGTACTTAAAGCACTATAATGCTAGTCGGGTACTTAAACTTGTCGATACTTGGCAATCATGATGTCTCGATAACTAACCAAGTAGTGGCACTAGTGGGTACTTGCATATCCACATGGAAGCTACTACGAGGATTATGTGTCTTGACCCTCAGACCGAATGGAGAACTGTTTACTTCAAACCCCGGGCACTATATCCATTGGGTACGCTTTTTTTGGTGCCCATTGTTGATCATCTCAAGACAAAGATCGAACAACTTTTCAAGACCTTTGACCCGATTATTCTAATCATCATGATGCTCAGGGCTATATGCTTCACCGTTGGTGTGCATATTTTCAAGACATTGATAGAGCCCTTCACAGTCTCTTCGCAACATAAGCACTCGGTGAAAATAGAAGACTTCGAAGAGAGTTGTTGTTCGACTATGAAGCGGTCGGGGGCTTGTAGGACTGGGATCCCGGGTATCCTCAAGGACTACTGTGCCAACGTTTGGGCCGACCCGACTACCTAAGCAAGAAAGAAGACTGAGTCCTAGTAGAACTACTCGAATAATCCTACTAGAACTCTCACATTATAATCGACTAGAATACTTTACAATGTAACCTTACCCCTTAGGATATATACAAAGAGGGCAGGGTCCCTAGATTGTATATCCAACTACGAGACGTAGGGTATTATGTTACACCGGTGGTCTGAACCTATCTAAATCCTTGGGTCTTGTATCTTTGTGTTTAACCATCACTCCATCAGGTTCCAGATCCGGTGATGCCCCGACTACTCTCTGTCGTGAAGTATCTCTAAGAAGGTACTCGGTGCGGAAACACCGACAATGGCACAGACGTGGTGTATGGATTCTTTGTTCCATATTGATATATGGACTTGTTATGTATTTTGGTGCATTGTGCTAGTGACATTTGTCCTATTCACTATATATGCATGTATGATTATCTTAGTATTAATTGTTGTAGATTCAAATATAGCTTGTATTCTGGTTTGATTGTGCCGGGACGGGTCATGATGGAACATTTATCGTCGTAGATATGATTTCCAAACCGGCAGTGATAGGATATGTGTGTGTGTTTTCACTGCGGTTCACAAATTGGAAGTGAAAACGATTGTTTTCAGTGCCGTCCTTTTTCATCAACGACACGCAAAATCGTTGGTGTGAGGTTCCTTTAGTAGTGAAGGAGGATGATACTACCAATCTTGATGCAGTTGGATTGGTGTAGAATCCTCAATTCTTGAATCATTTGGGCAACATCTCCCATCAGCCTCGTGCAAGAACATATATATACTAGCAGCTACTTGGTCGTAACTTAAACCAGTAATGGTGGTATAGGACACTATAGTTTCTTGCACAACACCACTTATTTAGCCACCAACCCGTAGTGTTTCTACGCTGTGCATCTCTTGTTCTGGTTCCCATGAGAGGTCAAGTGTGAAACAGTAGGTCAATCCTACTGTGTGGAATGCAGCATTATTACAAATTGGTATCAATTCAAGCAATAATTCCAAGCACTGTGTGAGTTGTGACTGCGTGCATGTGTCTATGCATGTGTGCGTGGAATCATGTCTGTGCGAGTCTGCGTGTGCATGTTGACATGCATATTAACATTGAATATTCTCTACACTTGCCACACCACTTTCCCGGCCCCTACGTGCTCCTTAATTATCTGTCCATTTCCATCCGTAGAAAAATCCAAGTGGATGTACTATACGTTTTGTTTTTGCGGGCAAAGCAATGATTTGATAACCCCTGGTTAAACTAAGTAAATGATGACGTGCAGGTGCTGTATTTACACGTGTGTGACCTTATAATTTCGGAAGCATCAGTCCAATATATATAGTTATGTACCCCCCTCCCCCCCAACAAAAAAAAAACAGTTATGTACGATCAACTAGCTAGTGAAAAATATTATTACGACAATATTAAATATAGAACAAGATCCGGGTGGGATCAAGAATGCCAGCGTCGGGAAAGCTTGGTAAGTGTGCGTGTCGGTGACCACCTCACGCCGGTCCGCCGGTGACCACCCGGTCCCGGCGTCCACCTCACGTCGACGTTGACTGCGACGTGTTCACCTGATCTCATCCTCTAAGATCTGTTCGTGCGCTCTGGCTCCCCGCAATCGGAGAAGGCGCCTGCCAGTCCCGCCGGTGATCTTGGTCAATTGATCCGTGAAGTTATGCTAAATTGCCTCGGGCAGGATGGATCATGCATGTTTGGATCATTCAGTGGGGCTCTCTTTTGCATCCAAGGTACGATCTTTGTGGGGCTCCCCTGTCACCTCGCCTTTTCCTGATGGGGCTTCGTCGTTTTGGCTTATTGCAACCTTTAGTCGCTCTCGCTTTCGCTTGGATGTCCCCTCGGTTGGCTCTATTTTGCAATCCATTTTGGGTGGCATTGCGGAAGACTTTGCTGTGGTTGATCTTGAAGACATGATCTTCATGTTCTCTGTCTCTAATCGCCAAGTTGGCTTAGAAATTTACAAGCTTGGTTCTTTTGCCGACACCCATTTTAGAGTCTTCTTTCATCTATGGAATGAGGCTAGCTTATCTCGTGCTAGAATTGCCAAAAGCTCAGATCAAGGGCCGGTTTATACCTGGCAGCCTGTTCTTCCCAGAAAATCCAAGCAATCATACGCAGATGCAGTCAGAGCGCCAAATCATTGTTCTGATCATTCGGGAAAAGTTTCCAAATCGGTTTTCTCTAGGCTGGATTTCAGACATGTTCATGATTCCTCCTTGCGTGTTCTTCGCTCGAAGCTTAATGAGCGAAATTATCGCGCGAATTCAAATTTAAATCCAAAAAGTCAAAGCTGGTTTCCGGGGAATAAAGATAGGGGTCATCTGAATTCTCCAGTCAGAAAGGAAGCTGCTTCACTCGGTAGAGGTCAGCCGTTGTCTGGAGCTAATTTGGTTCCGCTGGGCCAAGAGAAATGTTTATTGGGCCGAACTAGCTGCACCCGTTGTCTCTCTAACAAACACCTGAGACCGGCCTGCACTAGCATTATTCAATGCGCTTCTTGCTTTAGGCTGGGACATATTACAGAGTCATGCTCTTACCCACCCAGGTTCCCAGGTCTCCTCGTGGACAAAATACAATCAAGCTTCCCTGGTAGGCCTGGCTGGGAGGAGCACGATTACTCACTTTGGTTTAGGCAGCCACAGCCACAGACAAGTGGGGCTGGCACCAGTGGACCTCCCAATTTTCATTCCTGGAGTGACTTTGCGGCAGTTATTTTAGGCTCAAAACAGAAAGGCCTTTCGTCTTCAATTCGATGGGAAGTGACTTCACCTTCCCCTTTCTCCCCTTCATTTCCGGCGAGCGTGCCGGTGAGCACGACTCTACATTTGGGAAGGAAAGATTTGGAAGCCACTTTTCCAATCAACCTGAGTGAAATCCTAGCACATTCCTCGCATACACCCACCTCTCCACCTCCTGTTGACCACGCACATTGCTCACCGGCGGCAGCTACAGTGCATCCGGCGGCGGACAGTCAGGGAAAAGAGACCTGGAAAATGGCCTATCAGCTTGTCGACCCGACGCCCTTCATCCCAAGAGGGTTCAATCGGGTCATGGTGCATGGACGGAAGCCGATGTCGAGGGTTTTCTTGGGGCCGGCGGCGAAGAGACATCTCGACCTAGCTATCGCGACAATCGAGCCTCTCCCTCCGCAGCAGGTATCCTTCACTGGGATTCGCAATCTCCTTGATGAGTTCTTGAGGCTTCATATGCGCATTGCTTACCGAGCAATCCAACCGTGCCCTCTGGGACAAGCCTATGTGCGGCTTAACATGTTTCATGATAGATGTCAGTTAATCCACAATAGTCCACACCAGTTCGGCAATTATAGCATCTCTTTTGTGGAGCATGACAAGGGTAGAAATAATAGATTTGTCAACTTAAATTATGAAGTCTGGTTGATGTTCTTGGGCTTTAATGTGGATTATTGGCCGGATCACCATATCACCAAGGTTTTGGGGGATCATGGTCAGTTAATTGCATGGGAAGAAGACCCTAATCATTTGGCAAGAGTGTTGGTGAAAGCTAGGGTGGTAGCTCTGGAGGAAATACCTTAGTTTGTTGTGGGGTCGGATGGTCCAGCGTTTGAAGGAGAATCCTGGACAATTCAGACAGAAATCATCCAAGCCAGGATGCTGGGGGACAGCCAGCTGATGAAGACTTGCCTCCAAATGGTCCAGAGGATGTGCAACCAGAATTATTTGACTTTTTTGGATTTGGTCAACCAGGGAATGGGCCAGCAGCTGCACCAGAGGATGGGCAAGATGATGGTGCTGAAGGTAACTGGGGTCTCTGGCCAGAAGGCCCAGTAGCACAGCAACCACAAGGGCAAAATATTCTGGCCCAACAGAATATAGAAGTTCAGCAGCAAAACAACCCAGTGCAGGGGGCTGGAGAAGCTTTCTTGGAGCTAAATGATTTACTTCAGCAGCAAGGAGCAGAGGAAGGCCTTGATTTAAATCTGCCACCTGCTGCAGAGGAAGATGATATGGGGGCTATTGAGAACCTGGCACAGGGAGTCAACATGGAGGAGCAGCTTGAGGATGAAAATTCTGGAAATGGAAATGTAATTGACGTGGAGTCAGATGATTCGGTTAATATGGCCCCAGAAGAAGAAGAAAATCAAGATATGGCAATTGTGGGTTAGTTTCTACCAATGGAGAATGGGGTCCCAATCCAGTTTATACCTGACTTAGAAATTCAGGAGCATGAGCTAATGGACAATTTTCCTTTGGAAGAACTAGAGGAATTTGGTGCTGGGCAGGAGCAGGGAAATGCAGAACAACAAGAACAGGATCAACACATACCAATGGATCTCCAGCTTGGTTTTGTTCAGATGCCTAACTTGCAGGCAGACCCAGTATTCCAGATGAGACAGGGATTCATGGACACATACAGTCTCAAACAAAACCCTGAGGCAGTTAGAATGTGGGCACATCATCTAGCACCAAGAGCTGGGCAAAAAGTAGTGGAGGTGCCACTAATTTGGGCAGATTTCTTTACCCATATGCTGTTGCACCCAGAGGGTTTTAACTGGGCAAAAAGCTTCTTGGCCTCATCTGCTCTAGCCTCTTTCAGCTCACAAGATAAGACTGTTCAGTTTAGCCTACCTGATGAATGCCCAGAAACAAATCAAGGAATTTGCTTTAACAAGCCTGATGAAATTCAGGCATGGAAAGACAACATTGACATGATTCCAGAGATCAAGCACCAGGGCTCTGCTGTCCAGGAAGGAAATCAAGAGATAAAGCATCAGGGATATGCTGATCTAGAAGGAAAGCAAGTAACAATGGATAAAAAGGGCAAAAGGCCAATCTCAGAGGCACAATCTCCAGTCACACCATCAGAGGTACTCATCGGCAGAGTGTCCTCTACACCGGGCCCATGGTCTACAACATTACTTGCACAGGCCATGACAGGGAAGGTAGAAGAAGGCATAAAGGAGAGTGAAGTGAGGCGTAGCATCAGAAAGAAAAAACAATTGAAGGGTTTTAAAAGCTCTGCATGCCCAAGAAAAGATTGCTTTGGATGTAACATGAATCCTCCCACGCTAACTCCATCAGTGATTAGAAATCTGGGTGCCTCCTTTTGCAAGATTGATGCAGAACAGCTCACAGATAAAGCCCTCATGAAGAAGAAGACCAAGACAGTTGCTGCTCCTAGTGAGAACAAGCAACTCAAAAAGAAAGAAAAGAAACAAGAACCAAGCACTAATAATGACAGCCCAAGCAAAAAAAAGAAGCCCAAGAAGGGAGAGCATTAAGAGAGTAAAGTTAGGTGTTTTGGAGCCTACCTTTGTTAGGCTTTCTTTTGTGATTTCTGCTTTAGTGTGCCTGATTGCCTTGTTGGCTCGAACAATTATTTTGCTTCCTGCTACTTTTATCTGGACAACTGTTCTATGCAACCATGCTCTGCATGATTTGCAAGTTTATTGCTACTATTTGGTTTTTTATGGAGCGCAGAAATATCACTAGATCTTGGAAAATTCTTTGCTGGAATGTTAGAGGTTCCAACTCAGAAAGGAAATGGAATGCAATCAAAGATAAGATTAAAGAAAGCTCATGTGAGGTGGTTTGCTTGCAAGAAACCAAAAAAGACAGCTTTGACATTCAGTTCATAAAGAAAATTTATCCCCCGCAATTTGACAAATTTGAATATCTCCCAGCAATTGGAGCCACTGGAGGGATTATCACGATTTGGAAATCAAGCTGTTTTGATGGGGCTCTGGCTTTCACCAATGAATTTTCTCTCTCTGTAGAATTACACTCTAAACTCAACGATTCAGAAATAGTGCTAACAAATGTTTATGGCCCTTGTGTGCATGAAAGAAAATTGGAGTTCACTACATGGTTAAAAAATATCCAGATGCCAGAAGGAATGGATTGGATATTTTTAGGAGACTTCAATCTGATAAGATCACCAGAGAACAGGAACAAACAGGGGGGTGACGTCCAAGAAATGTTTTGGTTCAATGAAGCGATCAGTGCACAGGGCTGGTCAGAAATTCCACTTCAAGGTCGAAAGTACAGATGGTCTAACAAGCAGGAATCACCCCTGCTTGATGTAACACCCAAAAATGCTCAATTTAAAATTTTTGGCATTTAATTAATTAATTAGAGCTTGCTCCTATTTATTATAGGCTAAATAATAAATTTCTAAACTTTAAAATTAAATATAAGTGATAGAAACATTTATTGTTGCATTCATGCTGCCGCATTTATTTTTGTATTGCTTGTGATTCAAACAAGAATTTAAATTCATTTAAATTCAAATTTGAATCACTTTGTTTGGAGCTCTAGAAAAGTTGCTAGGCCCATAGTTCACTTCTGCTCCCTGGACTTTCCCCTGGTCCACTTTTACCCCCTCCACTTCTCCCCCCCGGTCCGGCCCAGCTCCCCCCTCTCCTTTCCTTTTCCCGCGGCCCACACCAACTGCTCGGCCCAACCCAGTTAGCTCGCCCCGGCCCAGCTCTCCCGCGCGCCCCGTCTCCCTCTCTCGCTGCCTCGCGGGCCCCGCATGTCAGGCGATGACGCCAGAATGACGTCACTTCCTTCTTCCTCCCTCCTCCCCTTTCCTTCCCCGGCGCCCGTGAATGGCGCGCTCGCCGCGGATCACGCACGCCGAGATCCCGCCCTCACCCCCTGCGCCTACTTAATTAGGCCGCAGCGCACCCGAGTTCCCCTCTAACCCTGCCCGAGCCCCAATTCCTTCCCACCCGAGCTCCCCGCATCTCGCCGCCGTCTTCTCCGAGCACGCCCGCCGGCCGACGACGTCCCGCCGCTCCGGTGCCCCGCTGCCCCGGCCGACTCACGGAGCACCACTGACGAGCTGCCAGGAGCACGCCAGGCTACTCCAAGCTCGCCCACGTGCCGTGCTGCTACCTCGCCGACGAACACCGACGGCCGACGTCCGCCGCTCGTCGACGATCCGCCACTCCGGTGCTCCTCCGCCCCGTTCGACCGCCCCAGGAGCATCGCCTGGAGGTATCAAAGCTCCCCACCCCTTCAATTTTGTCGCCTGAGCACCGTAGCTAGCTCCCCTTCGATCGCCGTCGTCGGTTGTCCGCCGGTCGCCGTCGTCCACCCCTGTCCACTGCACGGAACTCACCTAGAACTACTGAGACGCACTCACCACCTCACCATGAAGCTCCAGCACCAAGAACCCGAGCCTTAAACCCACCCGAACCGAGCCCCCGCTGCACACCGGAGCTCCGCTCCGCCGCCCGACGCCGTCCGACCCCCTCGTCGGCCAAAGCTCATCATGATCACCCTAGATCGACTCGCCTTAGCGTCCTGAAGCCATAGGGCTAGATCCCGTCGTAATCCGAGCACCACGGCTCGAGTTGTGCCCAACTCTGGCGAGCTACCGCCTCGGCCGAGCGGCGCCGCCGTGCGGGCTTCGTCCCCGGCGAGCCCCGCGCTCCGGGCCGTTCGATCAGAGCGCAACGGCCCAGATTAGAACCCGAGGATACCCCTTCGTGTTTTAAATCCAGAGCGTCCGATCTCAGATCGACGGTCACGATTAGATCGGCCGATACCCCTTCGTGTTTTAAATCTCAGCCGTCCAGATCAGATCCAACGGCTGCCACGCGTCCTGACCAAGTCAGTACTGGTCAGCGTGGGCTGTTTTGCTAAAGAGCCCCTGACTTTTTCCAAAATTGAACCCGCGGTCCATTCCAGTTCAAAAGTAATTGCAAATAGGTCCTGTTTTATTCGTTTAGGCCCCTGGTCTTTTTAAAAATTGAAGCCGCGGCCCAGCGCTGCTGTTTTTACGCGCTAACCCTCGTAGTTATACGCATATTTACGTATAGGTCCTCGGTTTTTCACAGATTAGTCCCTGGATCTTAAAAACCTTATAACTTTCACGTTTTAGCTCCGATTAGTGTGATTCTCGCGCTCATGTGTTCGTAGCGAAGCGTAGAATATTTCTAGCTCCTATTTTTGTACTGTTTTTACTGTTTGGTGTACTGTTCTAATAGAATTAATTTGTTTGCATGTAATGATTGCTTTGGATGCTTGCGTGATGATCGTGTCCAGTCGGCGAGCCCGTAGCTTTGGACTTCGAGTACGTTGAGGACGTGCCGGAGCAGGACTCGCAGCAGCAGCCGTACTCCGAGGAAGGCAAGTTATAGCACGGACAATCCTTGCTACCTATCTCACTTTTAATACACTGTTCATTACATACGCACGTGTCTAATATTGTTTAACATTAAGGTTGTACCTAGCATTTATTTCCCTGTCCTTGTATTCCTATGGGTTTTTGCGTATGGGTAGCATATTGCTAGGCGCAACTACTGTCACCTTTACTTAATTATTAATATTGACATAATGGTCCACTTCAACTCTAATGATTAAAACTTGCTTTTTAGTAACATGGATCAGGGGGCTAGAGCATGTGTTGTGTGCTTTGCTCTAATGTCTCCCTCTAAGGACCGGTTCTTAAAGCGGCAACCCAGGAGCCTGTCGCCACCGCCGGAACTATAATGGCTCTGGTCTTGGTCAAGTAGCTTGTACGTCTCTAGCTTGGCAGTGGTTACCGAGGGGCCAACGGCGTTGTGGGAGGTACGGTGCTGGGTGTTCTCCGATTCCACCGAGGGCGGGAGATCCGTCGGCTAGGTCCCGTTAGACCCAGTCCCGTGTAGGAGTCTCAGCGATTGAGAACTCTGCACGTTGCGCAGTATGGGTGCGATACCCGCGCTCCGGACGCCATCGGCCCCCTCACGGTGTGACTCCGTGGGCGTTCGTCGATCTCGGTGCCTAAGTTTTCACCGCCGTATAGTACTCCAGTGGCTACTGACTTGTTAGGGTGTCTTGTGAAAGCCTCGTAGCGTCCCTATGCAGTCACACCTCGGAAGTGTCGATGTGCGTGGTTGGGTGCAAAGTTCCTTTGAACTTTTACGCGACTGGTGGGTAAAGGGCGAAACCTCTGCAGAGTGTACGATCTATCATGATAGCCTTGCTCAGGGTCACGAGCGGCCTGGATCCTTTTTTATTAGAATATGGCATTTATTCTTGCTTAATGTCACTTACACTATTAATTGGGTTACAACTGGGATTCATTCACCTGTAGTAACTTGGACAATGATAAAACGAACCAACTAAAAGTGCTAATGTAGTTAAGCCGAGTCTAGCCTTTTTAAGCCTTCATAACCCGTGCTATACTTGCTGAGTAATTTCCATTACTTACACTTGTTGTTATTACTATTTTTGGGCAAAATCCCGGACGAGTAATAGATTGGAGTCAGGCCGACTATGCTGTGGAGTTTCCTGAGGACTTACCGTACTTCTGACCTTGCGTTCTCCCAGTCAGAGTCCCTGTGGGATTGCGGCTACGCTAGAGTGATGTATTAGTCTTCCGCTGTCCATGATTTTATTTTTGAAGCACTCTGATGTAAACGCTATGATATGATGAGAATAAAGCATTGTACTCTGATTTTCACCATATTTGTTCGCTATATGTGTCTGTGGACTTCCTGGGCACACATATGGCCACAGTCGGGTTTTGTGTAAATCCGGGTGTGACACTTGAAAAATTGGATTGGGCATTCACTTCTAGCTCTTGGTCCCTTAACTATCCAAGTACTACTGCTTGGCCATTAATTATGGAACCTTCAGATCATGTTCCAATGGTGATACACATCAGTACTGATATTCCAAAGGGGAGAAGTTTTAGATTCGAAAATTACTGGATGGAGCATGAACATTTCATGGAAATAATACAGCATGGTTGGTCTCTGCTCACTGAGCAAGTAGATAAAGCCAAAATTATAACAGCAAAGTTTAAGAATCTGAGGAGAGTGCTAACGGCTTGGAGAAATCACACATCTAGCCTAACTGAGAACATCACCCATGTCAAGATGGTCATAGCCCTTTTGGAGGTGTTGCAGGAATTCAGAGATCTATCAGTTGAAGAATGGAACTTTAAAGGTATTCTAGCAGATAAACTTGAAACCTTACTATTACAACAGAGGATTTATTGGAAACAAAGAGGAACAATCAAGTGGGTCAAGCTTGGAGATGAAGGCACAAAGTTCTTTCATGCCAATGCCTCAAACAAACTAAGAAAAAATACAATCTCATCTCTGGCCGACTCACAAGGGCATAGGCAAGTTAACCATGCTGAGAAAGCAAAGATACTTTGGGAAACATTCAAAGAAAGATTAGGTGAATCAGAGGGTTGTGAAACAGTCTTTGCTTTAGAAGAAATTCTACACAGAAATGAAGGATTGGATTATTTAGCTGAGCCTTTCACAACTGAGGAAATTGATAATGTTGTCAAGTCACTTCCATCAGACAAATCTCCAGGGCCAGATGGTTTCAACACAGACTTTATTAAGAGATGTTGGCATATTATCAAGTTGGATTTCTATGATCTTTGTCTTGCATTCCAAAGAGGAGAAGTATGTCTTAGAAGCATCAATGGGTCCTACATTTCCCTCATCCCAAAGGTAGATAGCCCACATACTGCCTCTGATTTTAGACCCATCTCACTGCTCAATATTTCAATGAAGATCATCACAAAGCTCCTAGCAAACAGATTGCAGTCTGTAATTCTACAGCTGATACACATAAACCAGTATGGGTTCATCAAAAATAGGTCCATACAAGATTGCCTTGCATGGTCATTTGAATATATTCATCTGTGTCAACAATCAAGGAAAGAAATAATCATTCTAAAGCTGGACTTTGAGAAGGCTTTTGATAAGGTGGAACATGGTCTGATCTTGGAGGTTTTCAAACATAAAGGATTCAGTGTCACTTGGATTAATTGGCTTCAAGACATTTTAGGATCTGGGACCTCTACAATATTACTAAATGGTGTACCAGGAAAGACTTTCCACTGTAGAAGAGGTGTAAGACAAGGAGATCCTCTCTCCCCTCTGCTGTTTGTAATGGCAGCTGATCTTCTTCAAACTCTCCTTAATAAAGCCAAACAGATGAACTTGCTGAGCTTACCAGTATAGTTACCACATTCTCAGGATTTCCCAATTCTTCAATATGCTGATGATACCTTGATAATCATGGAAGGTTGCCCGAGGCAATTATTTTTTCTGAAAGGTCTGCTGCAGTCTTTTGCTTCCTCAACAGGGCTACGAGTGAATTATTCCAAGTCAATTATGGTACCATTGAACTTGTCAGACGAAAAACACACCCACCTAGCACAGACCTTTGGATGTGCAAAAGGCTCCTTTCCATTCACATATTTGGGTCTGCCACTAGGAACAACAAAACCAAAGATACAAGAATTCATGCCTTTGATCACAAAATGTGAAAGAAGATTAGTGAACACATCAATCTTTCTATCACAAGCAGGAAAGTTACAACTGACAAACTCTATGTTCAGCGCTCTACCAACATTCTTTCTCTGCACATTTAAGATGCATAGAACAGTAATAAGGCAAGTTGACAAGTACATGAAGCATTGTTTATGGAGGGGCTCGGATATTAATGCTAGAAAGCCACCAAAAGCAGCTTGGGAATTGGTATGTTTACCAAAATCAGAAGGAGGGCTAGGGGTGATCAGATTAGAAACACAAAATGAGGCACTGCTACTCAAGAACTTGCATAAGTTTTTCAACAAATCAGATTTGCCTTGGGTACAACTAGTATGGAACTGCTACTATAACAATGGGACCTTGCCAAGTGAAAAGAAAGTAGGCTCGTTCTGGTGGAGAGACATTCTTAAGTACATCACAATATTCAAAGGGATTGCAGCTCCCATCATTCACAGTGGATCAACATGCTATTTCTGGCATGATTTATGGAATGGGATTGTTCCAAGTCAAGCCTTCCCTGAATTATTTTCCTATGCCAAATCGAAGAACATAACAGTTTATGATGCAAGAATGGAAATGGAAATAAACTATTTGTTTCATTTGCCAATGTCGGAAGAAGCTTATCAACAACTATTGCAGCTGGCTGAAAACCTACAATATCCACCAGATTCACAAGAAACTGACACTTGGAGTTACATTTGGGGATCAAACTTGTACTCATCAAAGAAAGCATATCAACATCTCATTGGGCACAGAGAAACACATCCTGTATTCCATTGGCTATGGAAGTCAAATGTACAACACAAACACAAAGTATTTTTTTGGCTGCTGTTACAGGACAGATTGAGCACTAGGAATATACTGAGGAGAAAAAATATGGAACTACAATCGTATGATTGTGTTCTATGCGTGAGTTCACAAGAAGAAACTTCTGCCCATCTGTTTACTAGTTGTCCCTTCGCACAAGCATGTTGGAATATTATATCACTGAATGTGGAGGGCTTGAACATTTTTGACATATTTGCCTCATTCAAAGACCAACTCAACATTCGGTTCTTCATGGACGTCCTTATCTTGATGGCCTGGAGCATCTGGATGGCTAGAAATGACTTGATTTTCAACAATCTGCCACCAACATTGCAGACAGTAAAAGAGAGGTTCAAGAAGGAATTTACTCTGGTCTTGATCAGAGCAAAAGAAGTGCACCGACCTGAAATGTTTTCATGGATAGACTTGATTTAGCCTTGTTTCTCATTTATTTCCTTTCCTTTTGGGTTCCTTAATTTTGTAATGTTTATACCTTGTAACTCTGCTCGTTTATTTTTCTAATTTATATTAACCAATAGGGGACAAAACCCCTCCTGTTTCTTCAAAAAAATATTAAATATATGTGTACCTCACCAATTTAATAGTTCTTCGCAAACTAATGGTCAAACTATAGCTTGGAATCAGTACAGGAGAGAGTACATATTTTTTACCTGTCGGGTGACGGTCAAATTCAAGGGCCTTGTTGTTGTTTAGTTACCAAATTCCACCCCAAATTTCACTCACATCAAAATATCGACACATGTATGTAGTACTAAATGTAGATGAAATCAAAAACTAATTGCACAGTTTTGCTGTACTTTGCAAGATGAACATTTTGAGTCTAATTAATCAATGTTTAGACAATTATTCACAAATACAAACGAAATGCTACAGTGCCGCATTTATGGTAAAGTTTCAAACATGCCAAAGTTGAAAACTAAACAAACCCCAAGAGATCACCCCGGTGGTAGTTAAAAATCGTACTGCCGTACATGGAGGACCGGCCTGTATGATGATGGTCAACATCATCTCCACCCGTGTAACAATAATAGACATTTGCCTGTCGATCTAGCTAGTACACGGGTTTCTTGACGGCAGCAGATAGCAGCTAGCAATCTATCTAGAACTAACTTTGGAGCAAGTAGCTATGGATGCATGCATGGTCCAGCTGAGGGCAAGCGTGTGTATAGAAATAATTAGGGCGTTGTTTAGATCCAAATTTTGAATATTAAAGTTGGATTCTGTCATAAATGCACTGTAGCATTTTGTTTGTATTTGTGAAAAATTGTCTAAATATTGATTAATTAGGCTCAAATTATTCGTCTCGTAAAGTACAACAAAACTGTGCAATTAATCTTTAATTTCATCTACATTTAGTACTCCATACATTTGTCGATATTTTGATGTGATGAAAATCTTTTTTTTGCATAGTAAAATTTAGGGTGACGTTGGGAAACGAGGCCAAGCAGTCTGAGAGCTCTCTCCCTCCATTATCTCCCACTGTGGTGCAACCAATTGGGACCGTACGGATGTCACGCGAATTCACGGCACGGATCCTCTTCTCCGTTGGATAGTCTCCATGAACACCATCATATCCACCCATATAATTGAATCGATTCCCCCAAGAATCTCGTAAAGACCGTTGAGAATTTAAATGAATGCCTGCTTAACTTTGTTTGTGCCTTGCAAATGAATGCTCTCGTAAGGACATGAAATTCACGCTGGTTATTTTATTCGTTTTGATTTTTTTCCAATTGATTTCCTGCCGAGTGAGTGACGCTATGAGGCCAGTCTCAGTGTATAGTTTCACTATACGATTACCTAGACTAGAAACTAGATAACTGACCTAAAAGAGTTTTTATGATGATGAAACTTGACTCACAGACCATGATACTTTTCTTTCTCTCTTATATGCCACATCAACTCATTTAATGTCACGAAACTCCCAGTTAAACCCCCACTGAGACGTGCATGTTTGCTGTGTAGCACTATGGTATGTCGTCGTTGCGGCCTATCTGTCGCATCTTCGGTTGGTGGTCGATCGACGTGCATGTTTGCTGTGTAGCACTATGGTCGTTATCAGCATGTGTGCGCGCGCTCTCGAGCCCTTTAGGATTATCTTTTATCTAAAATTAATGTCCATATATATGGAGTAATTTGGAAGGAAACTAATTAAAACTGTATATGCTTCAATTTGCTATGGGCGGTCAATGGATTTGATTGCTTTGTGATGAATATGCTGACAATTCGAAAACGAGATCGACCGATCCCGGCGTTAAATCCTGTGGGGCCTGCAGAAAAAAAATCCTGTTGGCACGAAAAGCTAAGCAGATCCCTGGCTTTTTGAAGTTTCAAGTTGGCCTCACCGCATTACAGTCGGCAAAGCAGCGGCAGCACGTGTGAATATGTGCCGGTCGCTCTTGGCTGTCGACAAGAGGACCAGTCATGTAAAGTAGCTTTCTATGATCCTCTCGGAGGTCGCAACGGTTAACTTCGAGGTGTTTGGATCCATGGACTAAACATTAATCCCTTAAGTAAATAAAAATTATAAGGATTAAATATAAATTAATTATAAAACTAATTGTATATGTCATCACTACTTCAAGAGACGAACTTAACAAGCCTAATTAACCTATAATTAGTACATAGTTATGGCGTGTTTACTTTAGCATTACATTGTCTAATCAATAGACTAATTAGACTTAATAGATTCTCGTAAATTAGTCCTCATTTATGTAATGGATTTTTAATTAATCTATACTATTTAATATTTCTAATTAACATTCTTGTATCCGATGTCACGGGACTAAAATTTAGTTAAGGTCATATATTGAGCGGCTTCCCCGTGCATACTATACGGAGTACAATGTACTGCTGTATGCCTTTGCCAAATTTGATGTTCTTGATCTCCATTTTCAAAAGTCATAAAAGAAACTTTTCCTTGAAGAAATAAAGATTGACAAGTCAGAACATGCATTTAGAGAAAAAGGACATAAAATGTGTAGAGGCGATTTAAATAAAATCAATTTATTTTGACGTGGACAAACAACCGCCAAAATGTCGACACACTGCATGCATAAATATATGTGCTCCACATTATGCTACTGGAAAATAAGAGACATGGGACCCATTACTAAAGTGATTTTCGGTGAAGCTTCTGCCATGCTTTGGGTCATCAAATTAATTAAAAAGGCCGGTCCGTATTGTAGCAAACATGCCAATACTATATCATATACCACTGTACAAATAGTCTTTCGATCTACTGGTACCAGATAAAGACATTAGTTGAAGTTAACAGTTAGCTAGGGACCGCGTACGTAGCTCAATCGTCTCCATATGTTTGCTCGTTTACGTGCATATTTTTTGTTTGCGTGGCCGGAGGCAGAGAATCTAAATGATGTAACAGTGTGACGCGGCAATGTTAGTTCTTTGCGTTGGTCCTCTCTACTCTAAATTCACAAATAATAATCTTGTACGCCGAGAAACTTTCATACTTCAAAACACCGTGTATCCGCAGATTAGCTTTAACTGTGCCGCAGTTCGTTCTTAATTTTTTATAATATTGTGTTCTAAAGAAAATATGTTGAGAAATAAAAAATGCTCTATACTATACAGACACACAACGATAATTTTTTTTGGCAGAAATGTTGTAAGACACATAATCGTTATTAAATCGCTTGTTAACAAAGAGTTTAATCAAAGCGCCTTAACTATCACTCACAAAACCTTATTACTAATTTCCGAAGAATATGCTTGGAAGTTTCGGAAACTTATTTGATATAGCGACCGCGTCCACAGCAGACAGATTCGCCGAAACAGTCGGCAGATGGAGCTGCCGGAAAAAGGGATAGCCGCGACGAATCGACGGAGGCGAGCGACGACGGGCCGGGTGGTCACGCATGCATGCAGCCACATGCTCGCTAGCTACTCATGGCCGCGCGTTCAAGCTGATCGTCGTACGTCCGCGTCGCCGGCCTGCCTGCCTGCCGGCGGCCGGCGCGCATGCATATGCATCATGACGGTGCAGCGCAGTAGCGGTAGGGGCGGTAAAGTATCCTCAATTTTGTACTAGAAATTTAAAGAGCTAAATTTTACTAGGGTTACGTTGGACCGTGAAAGAGAAAAATAGCCATGATCCATTACCACCTCTAGGTGGTGGTGCCCGATAGAAGGTGACGGGCCGGCACCGTGAGCGGTCGTGCGTGGTGGTCGGTGCACTAGTGCTCATTGCTTATACCCTCCATCTCAAGATAAGCAAGTACGTGTTGATTTATAAAATTTCAGACAAACCACTACTTATTATAAATAATCATATTGCTCCTTATTACTCATATTTTCTAAATAAATGTATATGTATTTATTTAGTGGCGGAGGACCAGCATGACAAGGTATGTCCATACCTTGATTTTCCATGTTAGCCCAATCCTCCCGCTACTTCTCCTCACTTCTACTGTGTGTACTACTGCCATAGATGCACGCTAAAAAGCACCTAGCAAGGAGCGAGAGCAGTAAACGAGTGTCCTGCACATATTTGGTTGAAGATCAATTAACTCTCCGCCACACCTTAATTTTCATCTATCCTATTTATTAAAACTTAAAAAATAGTGTCAATATAACTATTTAATTGGCTCGATGCATGCGCTTCTCTATGGTACACTTTTTATTGATGTGGTGGTTGGTTTAATAAGATATATGTATCCCTATGAGCTAAGAAAAACACTCTTTTGTGGGACAAAATTTGAATGTTATGTATAAACACTTATTTTACGATGAAATGAGTAATTCGCTGGTATTACCAACTATTACTACTGCTAGCAGCTAGCTAGGTTCACCAGCGAGATCGAAAAAAAACTTACCGTTTATTCCCTCCCTCCGGCCCCATGCATATATGAAATGCCAAAGTCTCATTTTTGTAACACCCAAAATACTCAATTTTAAAATTGTTGGCATTTAATTAATTATTTAATGCTTTCACCTATTTTATAAAGGTTAAATAATAATTTTCACAAATTTAAAATCAAATGTAGGTGATAGAAATATTTATTGTTGCATTCATGCTGCTGCATTTATTTTTGTTTTGCTTGTGATTCAAACAAGAATTTAAAAACATTTAAATTCAAATTTGAATCACCTTGTTTGGAGCTCTAGAAAAGTTTTTAAGCCAAAGTTCGATTTCACTCCCTGAACTTTTTCTCAAGTTCACTTTGGCTCCCTCCTCTTTCTCCCCGGTTCGGCCCACCTCCTCTCCTTTTCCCTTTTTCCGGCCCAGCTACACCCCGCGGCCCAACTCCCCTCCCCTCTTCCTTTTCTGCTCGGCCCACTCCGCACCGTTCCCGGCCCAGTAAGCCAGCCTGCTCCGAGCCTCCCCTTCCCCCTCTCTCCCCTCACTGACTCGCGGGGCCCACCGGTCATCCCCCTTCCCCCGCCTTTCCTTTCTTCCTCCCCCTCCCCTTCCTTTTCCCGGTCGCCGGAGATGGCGCTCGCCAGATTCGCCGCGCGCCGAGGATTCCTTTTCCCCTCCGTGCTTTCTTAAACCAGCCCGCAACGCCACAGCCCCTGCCCCTCACCCACCGCCCACAACCCCAGCAGCGCCGCCACTCGTCGCTGCCGCATCCCGAGCCGCCGAGCATAGAGCTCCGCCGCTCGCCGTCGTCATCTCGTTCTGGTGTCGCTTCACGCCACCAGAGCTTAGGACTGCCTACACCGAGCCACGTGGAGCACACCAAGCCTCCCCACGCCCGTCCCTGCGCACCGGAGCCCCATCGCCGACGAGCACCGGACGCCATCGACCGCTGCTCGCCGTTGACTCGTCGCTCCACCCCCTCTCCGACCGATTCCTCGCACCAGGAGCGCCCTTGGGAGGTAATCCAGCTTCCCAGCTCCTCAATTCACGCGTTAGGGCACCGTAGCGGCACCCCCCACGGCACTCGCTGTCGGCCGACCGCCGATCATCGCCGTCCGGTCGAATCACTGCCCGAACCTTCACGTGAGCACTCTGGAAATACTCGCCACATCACCGGGAAGCTCCAACGCCAGAAATTAGAACCTCAAACCCCCTAGAACCCGCTCCCCATTGCACACCGGAGATCAATTCCGCCGCCCGACGCCGTCTGACCCCCTCGTCGGCCAAAGTTCGTCGTGATCACCCTAGGTCGACTCGCCATGCACTCCTGAAGCCATAGGGCTAGGTCCCGTCGAGAACCGAGCGTCCTAGCCCGAGTTATGGCCAACTCCGGCGAGAAATCGCCTCGGGTGAGCGGCGCCGCCGCATCCCCGTCTTCCCCGGCGAGCTTCCCGCTGTGGACCGTCCAGATCTGATCCGACAGCCCGCGTGCGAGTCAACCAAAGTCAGTACCGGTCAACTGGGGTCAACCCTGCGCGTTTTGCTAAAGAGCCCCTCGGCTTTCTGGTAATTAACCCGCGGTCCTTTTTAATTCAAAAATATTGACAAATAGGTCCTGTTTTATTCGTTTAGGCCCCTGGAAATTCTAAAACTTTGCCAGCAAGCCCCCGAATCTTAGAAACGCTATAACTTTCACGTTTTAGCTCCGATTTGCGTGATTTTCGCGCTCATGTGTTCGTAGCGACGCGTAGAATATTTTTAGCTCCTGTTTTTGTACTGTTTTTACTGTTTGGTGTACTGTTCTAATAGAATTACTTTTGCTTGCATGTGATGATTGTTTTGGAATGCGTGCGTGTTGATCGTGTCCAGTCGGTGAGCCCGTAGCGTTGGACTTCGAGTACGTTGAGGACGTGCCGGAGCAGGAGTTTCAGCAGCAGCCTTACTCCGAGGAAGGCAAGTTATAGCACGGACAATCCTTGCTACCTATCTCACTTTTAATACACTGTTCATTACATACGCATGTGTCTAATATTGTTTACCTTTAAGGTTATTCCTAGCATTTATTTCCCTGTCCTTGTATTCCTATGGGTTTTTGCACATGGGTAGTATTTTGCTAGGCGCAACTACTGTCACCTCTACTTCATTGTTAATATTGACTTAATGGTCCACTTCAACACTAATGATAAAACTTGCTTTTTAGCAACTTGGACTAGGGGGCTAGAGCATGTATTGTGTGCTTTGCTCTAGAGTCTCCCTATAAGGACCGGTTCTTAAAGCGGCAACCCAGGAGCCTGTCGCCACCGCCGGAACTATATGGGCTCTGGTCTTGGTTGAGTAGCTTGTACGTCTCTAGCTTGGCAGTGGTTACCGAGTGGCCTACGGCGTTGTGGGAGGCAAAGCACGGGGTGATTTCGGATCCCACCGAGGACGGTAGCCCCGTCGGCTAGGTCCCGTTAGACCCAGTCCCGTGTTGGGAGCCCCCGTGAGTGCGGGAGCTCCGCACGTTGCACCATTTACTTTCTTGTTGGCATGATTTGCCGGTGCGTGGATGCCATTGACCCCCTCACGTTGCGCCCTGAGGGTCAGTCAATCTCGGTGCCTAGGTTCTCACCACTTTGTAGTACTCCAGCGGCTACTGTCTTGTTAGGGTGTCTTGTGAAAGTCTCGTAGCGTCCCTATGCAGTCACACCTCGGAAGTGTTGATGTGCGTGGTTGGGTGCAAAGTTCTTTTGAACTTTTACGCGACTGGTGGGTAAAGGGCGAAACCTCTGCAGAGTGTACGATCTATCATGATAGCCTTGCTCAGGGTCACGAGCGGCCTGGATCCTTTTTGATTAGAATATGGTATTTATTCCTGTTTAATGTCACTTACACCATTAATTGGGTTACAACCGGGATTCTCATTCACTTGTAGTAACTTGGATAAAGTTAAAACGAACCAACTAAAAGTGCTAATGTAGTTAAGCCAGTGTCTAGCCTTTTTGAGCCTTCATAACCCGTGCTATACTTGCTAAGTAATTTCCATTACTTACACTTGCTATTATTATCATTTTGGGCAAAATCCCGGACGGGTAACAGATTGGAGTCAGGCTAACTATGAGGTGGAGTTTCCTGAGGATTTGCCATACTTCTGAGCTGGCGTTCTCCCAGTCAGAGTCCCTGTGGGATTGCGGCTACGCTTAGAGAGATGTATTAGTCTTCCGCTGTCCATGTATTTCATTTATGCAAAACTCTGATGTAATCGCTACTTTATGTTGAATAATGAAGCATTGTACTCTGATTTTTACCATATTTGTTCGCTATATGTGTCTGTGGACTTCCTGGACACACATATGGCCACGTTCGGGTTTTGAGTAAATCCGGGTGTGACAGATTGGTATCAGAGCCGTGCTGACTGTAGGTACGCAGCCTAGATAGTATGGTTGACAAATTACTAGGAAACCCCCATGTTTTAAAAATTTTAAAAATCTAACAGTCGAGTCTTGTGTGAGTTTATGCCTTTACCTGCTTGTACTTATTGTTATTATGCCTATGTTTGATTTGGTTCTTTGTAGTGATTGTGATGGGCGTGGACACCTGTCTGCAACCATCTAGATATAGGTATAAGGCTTAAGGACTTTATTGTTTAGATAGCAGGGGTTTATATATATTTTCTCTCGTACTAATCCTCTAATATCTAACCCTTGTGATTATAGATGGCTCACCCCGGGGGCAATGCGGGCGGACAGCCTCCGCACCAGAACCCGCCCCCAAACATCGATCCGAACCATCAGATCCCCACCATTGAGCAGCTGATGTATGCTCAAGTGCAGATGATGCAGCAGATGGCAGAGACCATGAGACTGATCCAGCAGAACCAACATCACCCCCAGGCAGCTGCACCGCCCAGAGACAAGAGGGGCGAGTTTCTGAAGGGACGCCCGCCGACTTTCAGCAAGGCCAGCGACCCTCTTGAGGCAGATGACTGGCTCAAGGCAGTGGAGAGACAGTTGGACATCGCCCAGTGTGATGACAGAGAGAAGGTACTGTACGCCGGAGGGCAGCTTCAGGGGCCGGCGTTGGATTGGTGGGATTCATACCAGTCCTCACGCCCGGCCGGTACTCAGATCACCTGGCAGCAGTTCTGCAGCAGCTTTCGAGCACACCACGTGCCAGAGGCCTTGATGGTCCTGAAGAAGAAGGAGTTCCTGGCTCTGAAGCAGGAAGGAATGAGTGTCACGGCTTATCGTGACAAGTTCGTCTCGTTGGCCCGTTACGCTCCAGAAGACGTGGCCACTGACCAGAAGAAGCAGGCCAGGTTCCGTGACGGTCCGCAGGATGCTCTCCAGTACCAGCTCATGTGCACCAAGTTCCCGACCTTTCACGAGCTGGTGGACGGCGCGCTGATGTTGGAGCACAAGCGCCGTGAGATGGAGGACAAGAAGAGGAAGCTTCAGGGACAGCAGGTGGGCAGCAGCAGTCGTCCACGCTTCACCCCTCCCCAGAGTCAGCAGGTGGGAGGCCAGCAGCGCTTCCAGGGCCAGTCTGGGTTGCTCAGTCGTGGCCAGTTCCAGCAGCAGCGTCCTCAGTTTCCTCGGGCGCCACAGCAGCAGCGTCCCCAGGGTCCGCCACAGATGGGTCCAGCTCAGCGTCCCCAGGTGCCACCCAGACCCGTTCAGCGTCCGGGTCCAGTCAGCCCAGCTGTTACAGGACAGAGGTGCTTCCACTGTGACGAGCCGGGGCACTATGCCAATGCTTGTCCTCGCAGAGTTCAGGGTGTCCCTGGTCAGAGCAGCACTCAGAGAGTTGGGCAGCCGCAGGGTCAGCAGCAAGGAGGTCGTGCTCCGCAGGCTCCGGTTCGGGGCAAGCTCAACCACACCGGTGCAGAGACCGCAGAGACAGCCACTGATGTTGTCGTGGGTACGTTCCTCGTCAATTCGACCCCCGCCACTGTTTTATTTGATTCTGGAGCATCGCATGCTTTTATTTCTGCTGCTTTTGTGAAGAAGCATCTAGTTGCATTGCTGCCGATGAGGAGTGCTATGCTAGTAAGCTCAGCAGGTGGGGAGCAACGCGCCACTTTACGATGCCCCAGTATCACCCTCACCATAAGGGGGATAGATTTCGAGGCACGCCCGATAGTCTTGGAGACCCTGGGATTTGATATGATCCTGGGTATGAGCTGGATGACCAGATATGATGCAGTGATCAGGTGTGCCACGAGGACCATCCAACTGACAGCAGAGTCCGGTGACAAGGTGGAGTATCAGGCAGCCAGTTCCTCAGAGCAAGGCCAAGCAAATCAAGCTGAAGGGACATTGATTGAAGATATCAGGGTGGTGAGCCAGTTCCCGGATGTGTTCCCAGACGAGTTGCCAGGTATGCCTCCAGAACGAGATGTTGAATTCGTTATTGAACTAAAACCTGGCACTGCACCTATAGCCAAGAGGCCGTATAGGATGGGAGCGAAGGAGCTGGAGCAGCTCAAGAAGGAGTTGGACGAATTGTTGGCCAAGGGGTACATTCGTCCGAGTGCTTCGCCGTGGGGAGCACCGGTGTTGTTCGTCGACAAGAAGGATGGTACTCAGAGGTTGTGTGTGGACTATCGAGCCCTCAACGAAGTGACCATCAAGAACAAGTACCCGCTGCCGAGGATTGATGATCTGTTCGATCAGTTGAGAGGAGCTTGTGTGTTCTCCAAGATTGATCTCCGTTCGGGCTACTACCAGATGAGGATCCGTCCGTCAGATGTACCCAAGACCGCTTTCACTACTCGGTACGGGTTGTACGAGTTCTTGGTCATGTCTTTTGGATTGACCAACGCTCCTGCATACTTCATGTACCTAATGAACAGCGTGTTCATGGACTATCTGGACAAGTTCGTGGTGGTATTTATTGATGACATTCTGGTCTTCTCCAAGAATGAGGAAGAACATGAAGAACACTTGAGATTGGTGCTGCAGAGACTTCGGGAGCATCAGTTGTACGCCAAGCTGAGCAAGTGTGAGTTCTGGCTGAAGGAAGTGGCATTTCTGGGACACGTGTTGTCCAATAGAGGAGTGGCAGTTGATCCGAAGAAAGTCAGCGATGTGTTGAGCTGGAATCCGCCACGGGATGTGAGCGAGATCAGGAGTTTCCTTGGGATGGCCGGTTATTACAGACGGTTCATTGAAGGATTCTCCAAGATCGCTAAGCCACTGACTGCTTTGCTAGAGAAGAATGCCCCGTTCGTGTGGACAGAGGCTTGTCAGGTCAGCTTCGAAGAGTTGAAGAAGAGGTTGACTACAGCCCCAGTGTTAGTATTGCCAGATTTGGCCAAGAGCTTCTCCATCTACTGTGATGCATCCCGTCTAGGACTGGGTTGCGTCCTTATGCAGGAGGGCAGAGTCGTGTCGTATGCCTCCAGGCAGCTGAGGAAGCATGAGCAGAACTATCCGACGCACGACTTGGAGTTGGCAGCTGTGGTGCAAGCTCTGAAGATCTGGAGACACTACTTGATTGGGCACAGATGTGACATCTACACTGATCATAAGAGCCTCAAGTATGTCTTCACCCAGTCAGATCTGAACATGAGACAGCGCAGATGGTTAGAGCTGATCAAGGATTATGATCTGGAGATCCACTATCACCCAGGGAAGGCCAACTTGGTGGCAGATGCTCTGAGCAGGAGGAGTTATGTGAACAGGATCACTGGACACTGTTTACCTGAGGAGCTCAGCCGAGAGTTTGAGAGGATGAGTCTGGGATTCGTCACCAGCATCACCGAGATGGCAGTGGAGCCCACCCTTGAGCAGGAGATCCGGAGAGGTCAGCTACAGGATGAGAAGATCCGAGAGATTGTGGGGAATGTTGCATTAGGAAAGGCCCCTGGATTCCGAGTTGATGATCAGGGAACTCTATGGCATGGAAAGAGGATATGTGTGCCAGACATAGCGCAGATCAGAGAGATGATTCTGAGAGAGGCACATGACTCAGCTTATTCGATCCACCCAGGCAGCACTAAGATGTATCAGGACATCAAGGAGAGATTCTGGTGGTACGAACTTAAGCGTGATGTGGCGACTCACGTGGCATTGTGCGACACATGTCAGCGAGTCAAGGCAGAGCATCAGAGGCCAGCTGGATTGCTTCAGCCGTTGAAGATCCCGGAGTGGAAATGGGAAGAAGTTGGCATGGACTTCATCACTGGTCTACCCCGTACTCAGAGAGGATTCGACTCCATTTGGGTGATTGTTGATCGGCTGACCAAGGTGGCTCACTTCCTGCCAGTGAAGACCACCTACACAGGCGCCAGACTAGCAGAGTTGTACATGGAGCGGAT
The DNA here is from genome assembly GCA_033239725.1 of Echinochloa phyllopogon. NCBI lineage: Eukaryota > Viridiplantae > Streptophyta > Magnoliopsida > Poales > Poaceae > Echinochloa > Echinochloa phyllopogon. The sequence goes on along the minus strand of BTCW01000010.1, from coordinate 9,937,000 downwards.
TGTGTGCTTACACGGGGTGCCGAAGAAGATTGTGTCAGATCGTGGTACTCAGTTCACTTCACACTTCTGGCGGAAGTTGCATGAGTCCATGGACACGAAGCTGCACTTCAGCTCAGCTTATCACCCGCAGACAGATGGTCAGACAGAGCGGACCAATCAGATATTGGAGGATATGTTGAGGGCTTGTGTGTTGCAGTATGGAGTCAGCTGGGATAAGAGTTTGCCGTATGCAGAGTTCTCCTACAATAACAGCTATCAGAAGAGTTTGCAGATGGCACCGTTCGAGGCATTGTATGGCAGGAAGTGCCGGACCCCATTGTTCTGGAATCAGACTGGAGAGAGTCAGGTCTTTGCTCCGGAGATACTCAGAGATGCAGAGCGGCAGGTGCAGGTGATCAGAGAGAACCTGAAGGTGGCCCAGTCCAGACAGAAAAGTTATGCCGATGTCAGACGGAGGGACCTCAGCTTCAGAGTTGATGATTTTGTGTACCTGAAGGTGTCACCGATGAGGGGTGTGAAGCGGTTCAATGTCAAGGGCAAGTTGGCACCTCGTTACATCGGACCATTCAGGGTACATGAACGGATGGGCGAAGTGGCATACCGGCTAGACCTGCCTGAGAGACTAGCCGGAGTACACGATGTGTTCCATGTGTCCCAGTTGAAGAAGTGCTTGCGGGTGCCAGAAGAGCAGATCCCGATTGAGGAGTTGAATGTTCAGGAGGACCTCACGTACGAGGAGTATCCAATCAGGATCCTGGAGGTGTCAGAGAGAGTGCTGAGGAACAAGACCATTCGGATGTGCAAGGTGCAGTGGAGCCGGCACTCAGCAGATGAAGCGACTTGGGAGCGGGAAGAAGATCTCAAGTCCGAGTACCCATAGCTCTTCGCTTCTACATCCAAATCTCGAGGACGAGATTCACCTTAAGGGGGGTAGGTTTGTAACACCCAAAATACTCAATTTTAAAATTTTTGGCATTTAATTAATTATTTAATGCTTTCACCTATTTTATAAAGGTCAAATAATAATTTTCACAAATTTAAAATCAAATGTAGGTGATAGAAACATTTATTGTTGCATTCATGCTGCTGCATTTATTTTTGTTTTGCTTGTGATTCAAACAAGAATTTAAAAACATTTAAATTCAAATTTGAATCACCTTGTTTGGAGCTCTAGAAAAGTTTTTAAGCCAAAGTTCGATTTCACTCCCTGAACTTTTTCTCAAGTTCACTTTGGCTCCCTCCTCTTTCTCCCCGGTTCGGCCCACCTCCTCTCCTTTTCCCTTTTTCCGGCCCAGCTACACCCCGCGGCCCAACTCCCCTCCCCTCTTCCTTTTCTGCTCGGCCCACTCCGCACCGTTCCCGGCCCAGTAAGCCGGCCTGCTCCGAGCCTCCCCTTCCCCCTCTCTCCCCTCACTGACTCGCGGGGCCCACCGGTCATCCCCCTTCCCCCGCCTTTCCTTTCTTCCTCCCCCTCCCCTTCCTTTTCCCGGTCACCGGAGATGGCGCTCGCCGGATTCGCCGCGCGCCGAGGATTCCTTTTCCCCTCCGTGCTTTCTTAAACCAGCCCGCAACGCCACAGCCCCTGCCCCTCACCCACCGCCCACAACCCCAGTAGCGCCGCCACTCGTCGCTGCCGCATCCCGAGCCGCCGAGCATAGAGCTCCGCCGCTCGCCGTCGTCATCTCGTTCTGGTGTCGCTTCACGCCACCAGAGCTTAGGACTGCCTACACCGAGCCACGTGGAGCACACCAAGCCTCCCCACGCCCGTCCCTGCGCACCGGAGCCCCATCGCCGACGAGCACCGGACGCCATCGACCGCTGCTCGCCGTCGACTCGTCGCTCCACCCCCTCTCCGACCGATTCCTCGCACCAGGAGCGCCCTTGGGAGGTAATCCAGCTTCCCAGCTCCTCAATTCGCGCGTTAGGGCACCGTAGCGGCACCCCCCACGGCACTCGCCGTCGGCCGACCGCCGATCATCGCCGTCCGGTCGAATCACTGCCCGAACCTTCACGTGAGCACTCTGGAAATACTCGCCACATCACCGGGAAGCTCCAGCGCCAGAAATTAGAACCTCAAACCCCCTAGAACCCGCTCCCCATTGCACACCGGAGATCAATTCCGCCGCCCGACGCCGTCTGACTCCCTCGTCGGCCAAAGTTCGTCGTGATCACCCTAGGTCGACTCGCCATGCACTCCTGAAGCCATAGGGCTAGGTCCCGTCGAGAACCGAGCGTCCTCGCCCGAGTTATGGCCAACTCCGGCGAGAAATCGCCTCGGGTGAGCGGCGCCGCCGCATCCCCGTCTTCCCCGGCGAGCTTCCCGCTGTGGACCGTCCAGATCTGATCCGACGGCCCGCGTGCGAGTCAACCAAAGTCAGTACCGGTCAACTGGGGTCAACCCTGCGCGTTTTGCTAAAGAGCCCCTCGGCTTTCTGGTAATTAACCCGCGGTCCTTTTTAATTCAAAAATATTGACAAATAGGTCCTGTTTTATTCGTTTAGGCCCCTGGAAATTCTAAAACTTTGCCAGCAAGCCCCCGAATCTTAGAAACGCTATAACTTTCACGTTTTAGCTCCGATTTGCGTGATTTTCGCGCTCATGTGTTCGTAGCGATGCGTAGAATATTTTTAGCTCCTGTTTTTGTACTGTTTTTACTGTTTGGTGTACTGTTCTAATAGAATTACTTTTGCTTGCATGTGATGATTGTTTTGGAATGCGTGCGTGTTGATCGTGTCCAGTCGGTGAGCCCGTAGCGTTGGACTTCGAGTACGTTGAGGACGTGCCGGAGCAGGAGTTTCAGCAGCAGCCTTACTCCGAGGAAGGCAAGTTATAGCACGGACAATCCTTGCTACCTATCTCACTTTTAATACACTGTTCATTACATACGCATGTGTCTAATATTATTTACCATTAAGGTTATTCCTAGCATTTATTTCCCTGTCCTTGTATTCCTATGGGTTTTTGCACATGGGTAGTATTTTGCTAGGCGCAACTACTGTCACCTCTACTTCATTGTTAATATTGACTTAATGGTCCACTTCAACACTAATGATAAAACTTGCTTTTTAGCAACTTGGACTAGGGGGCTAGAGCATGTGTTGTGTGCTTTGCTCTAGAGTTTCCCTATAAGGACCGGTTCTTAAAGCGGCAACCCAGGAGCCTGTCGCCACCGCCGGAACTATATGGGCTCTGGTCTTGGTTGAGTAGCTTGTACGTCTCTAGCTTGGCAGTGGTTACTGAGTGGCCTACGGCGTTGTGGGAGGCAAAGCACGGGGTGATTTCGGATTCCACCGAGGACGGTAGCCCCGTCGGCTAGGTCCCGTTAGACCCAGTCCCGTGTTGGGAGCCCCCGTGAGTGCGGGAGCTCCGCACGTTGCACCATTTACTTTCTTGTTGGCATGATTTGCCGGTGCGTGGATGCCATTGACCCCCTCACGTTGCGCCCTGAGGGTCAGTCAATCTCGGTGCCTAGGTTCTCACCACTTTGTAGTACTCCAGCGGCTACTGTCTTGTTAGGGTGTCTTGTGAAAGCCTCGTAGCGTCCCTATGCAGTCACACCTCGGAAGTGTTGATGTGCGTGGTTGGGTGCAAAGTTCTTTTGAACTTTTACGCGACTGGTGGGTAAAGGGCGAAACCTCTGCAGAGTGTACGATCTATCATGATAGCCTTGGTCAGGGTCACGAGCAGCCTGGATCCTTTTTGATTAGAATATGGTATTTATTCCTGTTTAATGTCACTTACACCATTAATTGGGTTACAACCGGGATTCTCATTCACTTGTAGTAACTTGGATAAAGTTAAAACGAACCAACTAAAAGTGCTAATGCAGTTAAGCCAGTGTCTAGCCTTTTTGAGCCTTCATAACCCGTGCTATACTTGCTAAGTAATTTCCATTACTTACACTTGCTATTATTATCATTTTGGGCAAAATCCCGGACGGGTAACAGATTGGAGTCAGGCTAACTATGAGGTGGAGTTTCCTGAGGATTTGCCATACTTCTGAGCTGGCGTTCTCCCAGTCAGAGTCCCTGTGGGATTGCGGCTACGCTTAGAGAGATGTATTAGTCTTCCGCTGTCCATGTATTTCATTTATGCAAAACTCTGATGTAATCGCTACTTTATGTTGAATAATGAAGCATTGTACTCTGATTTTTACCATATTTGTTCGCTATATGTGTCTTGGACTTCCTGGGCACACATATGGCCACGTTCGGATTTTGAGTAAATCCGGGTGTGACAATTTTGCAGCGGTATAAAAGAAGGAAAAGAAACAACTGGCCGGGTGAGCAGAATTGTTATGGCTTATAATTAATTAATTTGTGGCTTACTTATTAGGTCGCCATTCATGCATGGGATCCTAGGGTACGGCGACGTACTCTCCTTCTGTGCCCGGACTGCTGCCTCTGCTCCCCACACTGGATCGATCAGTACGTTCTACAGATAAATAGGCCCGGCCATTGTTGATCGCATAGAACTCTCCATCCACCAATGTCGGACCCTAGCTTCCATGATTGACATATATTATTGGCGGTACAGTTATTAGCAAGATTATTGGAGTACCGCCGTACGGGTAACTACAGCTTCAAACTTAGTTTGCGGTATCCAAAATAGTGGCACAACTAATTAATTATTGAGCCTGCTGGCCCAATTGCATTTTCATGAATCTTGTGAATTAATTACATTCGATGATTTTTTTTACTCACGTACACACACATGCGTAACAATGCAAGCTCTCGATCAACAATAATCATGTGAGTACGTACCACACGTCTCCAACATATGTGAATAGCTAGGGTCACAAGCTAGGATCGGTACATTGTCCAAAATGGAGCAATTCTAGATGGAATAGGATCGATAATCATCTAGCTTTGGGCCATCTCTAGTGGCCTTTGATTGATTCACAGTCACAGCTAGCTAGCTAGCTCTTGGTTGGATCACACTTCACTTCATGCATGTTGAGAACTGAGGCATCCCTGGGAATTTTGTCAAACCGGGTCGAGGTCACGGCGCCGGTCGTGTCACGTACGTCCAACTCTCCGGGGGGGCCCGGGCTGGCCGCCACCTGAAGAAGAAGGCTGGCAATCAACAAATCTATGGGCAGGAGGCAAGGCTGTGTCATTGTTCGGTCACTGCTCGCAGCATCCTGCGTCCGGCTGTCGTCGTACGAACTGATGGAATAAGCTCTCCTAATCATGATAACGTCCTGTTATTAATCTCGATGTGACAACTCCTTCCCTCTAGTACTTCCCATCATATAGCTATGTATAGTAGCATATACTCCCTCCCGTTCAATATTACCGTTACGAAAGAAGGCTAAATAGTGAAGATGAATGAGAGAGAAGATGAGAGAGACAGGAGGTGGGCCGTAAGTTTACGGTCAGCTTGGCACAAAACTCTTTGTGAGAAAGACAAGTGAGCCATGTATTAATGACGAAGAGCTAAATCACTGTACTACTAGACAGAGAGATGGGCTGTAAAGATTCTTACAGCGTGCTGCTGGCTAAATCATTAGCCTTGATCTTAGAAAGTCATTTAGGACAGTGTCACACCCGGATTTACGCAAAACCCGAATGTGGCCATATGTGTGCCCAGGAAGTCCACCGACACATATAGCGAACAAATATGGTATAAATCAAAGTACAATGCTTTATTCTCATCATAAGGTAGCGATTACATCAAAGTTTTGCAAAAATGAAATACATGGACAGCGGAAGACTAATAAACTCTCTCTAAGTGTAGCCGCAATCCCACAGGGACTCTGACTGGGGGAACGCCAACTCAGAAGTACGGCAAATCCTCCGGAAACTCCACAGCATAATCAGCCTGACTCCAATCTGTTACCCGTCCGGGATTTTGCCCAAAATGATAATAACAGCAGGTGTAAGTAACAGGATTACTTAGCAAGTATAGCACGGGTTATGAAGGCTCAAAAAGGTTAGACTCGGCTTGACTGCATTAGCACTTTTAGTTGGTTCGTTTTAACTTTATCCAAGTTACTACAAGTGAATGAAAACCCCGTTGTAACCCAATTAATAGTGTAAGTGACATTAAGCATGAATAAATACCATATTCTAATAAAAAAGGATCCAGGCCGCTCGTGACCCTGAGCAAGGCTATCATGATAGATCATACACTCTGCAGAGGTTTCGCCCTTTACCCACCAGTCGCGTAAAAGTTCAAAGGAACTTTGCACCCAACCACGCACATCAACACTTCCGAGGTGTGATTGCATAGGGACGCTACGAGGCTTTCACAAGACACCCTAACAAGATAGTAGCCGCTGCAGTAATACAAGGTGGTGAGTCCTTAGGCACCGAGATCGACGTACGCCCACGGAGTCACACCATGAGGGGGTCGATGGCGTCCAGAGCGCGGGTATCCACCCCAACAATGCGATACGCGCGGAGTTCTCAATCGCTGAGACTCCCAACACGGGACTGGGTCTGACGAGACCTAGCCGACGGGGCTACCGTCCTCGGTGGAATCGGGAAAACACCCCGTGCCTTGCCTCCCACAACGCCGCTGGCCCCTCGGTAACCACTATCAAGCTAGAGCCGTACAAGCTACTTGACCAAGACCAGAGCCATTATAGTTCTGGCGGTGGCGACAGGCTCCTGGGTTGCCGCTTTAAGAACCGGTCCTTAGTGGGAGACACTAGAACAAAGCACACAGCACATGCTCTAGCTCCCTAATCCATGTTGCTAAAAAGCAAGTTTTAACATTAAAGTTGAAGTGGACCATTAAGTCAATATTAACAGTTAAGTAAAGGTGACAGTGGTTGCGCCTAGCAAAATACTACCCATATGCAAAAACCCATCGGAATACAAGGACAGGGAAATAAATGCTAGGAATAACCTTAATGGTAAACAATATTAGACACATGCGTATGTAAAGAACAGTGAATTAAAAGTGAGATAGGTAGCAAGGATTGTCCGTGCTATAACTTGCCTTCCTCGGAGTAAGGCTGCTGCTGAAAATCCTGCTCCGGCACGTCCTCAACATACTCGAAGTCCAAAGCTACGGGTTCACCGACTGGACACGATCATCACGCACGCATCCAAAGCAATCATTACATACAAACAAAAGTAATACTGTTAGAACAGTACACCAAACAGGGAAAACAGTACAAAAACAGGAGCTAGAAATAATCTACGCTTCGCTACGAACACGTGAGCGCGAAAATCACGCAAATCGGAGCTAAAACGTGAAAGTTATAGCATTTCTAAGGTTCGGGGGCTTGCTGGCAAAGTTTTGAAATTCCCAGAGGCCTAAACGAATAAAACATGACCTATTTGTAATTATTTTTGAATTGGAAAGGATCGCGGGTTAATTAGGAGAAACTAGGAGGGCTCTTTAGGAAAATTACCGGCGCTGACCGGTATCCCTAGGTTTGACTCAAGGCAGGGACGCGTGGCGGCCGTGCGATCGGGATCGGGCGGCTCGGATTAATTGGGGGGGATTGGTCGCCGGCAGGGACAGAGCCCGCGGCGGCGCTGCGCTCGCGACGGCGGCGAGCTCGCCGGAGCGTGGCCGGAATCGCGCTAGAGAGCATGGTTTGGGACGGGACCGGGTCCTACGGCTTCCTCGGGAAGCGGCGAGTGCAACCAGGGGGTTCTAGTGATGGATGGTGCAACCGAGGTGGCGGACGGCGGTGAGAGGCGGAGGCGGAGCTCCGTTGAGCTCGGTGGTGGCTCAACGTGCGCGAATTGAAGGGGGAAAGGGGGGTGGGGGACTCGTTACCTCCTCGCGAAACTTCTAGAGGGGTGCTCGAAGGCCAGCGAGGAGCGGCGGTGGAGATCGGCGGCGAGCGGCGGACGGCGGCGTCGGTGTACGACCGCGCGGGAATCCTTGGGCGCAGGAGCAGCAATGCGAGGCTCGGCGTGCTCCTGGAGGTGCGGTGGTGCCGCTCCGAGGTCCAGCAGGGGCGGAGGAGCGGCGGAGCGAGGTGACGACGGCAGCCCGCGGAGATCGGAGGTGGGCGGCGTCAATGGCGGCGGTGTGTGGCGGAGAGAGCGTTGGGGAAGGTTAGGGGCTCGGGGCAAGGTTTGGGGGAGGCGTTGGGGATCGGCGGCTCTGATTTTAATGCCCCAGGGAGGGACCTTGGCGTGCGGGCCGAGAATCGGGGCAGCGGCTCCAAACCTTCCATTTACGGGGATCGAATTCCGTTCGGGGGCGGCACAAGGAAGGAAGGGAGCGGGGAGGAAACTTCCAGGAAGGTTCGACCGGGCCCACGAGAATCGTCCGGGTGCGGAGAGGAAAGAATCCCCGGTGCGCGTCGCGCGAGATCCCCGGCCGAGCTCGTCTCCACGGGGAAGACGGAACTGACCGGTGGGGTCCAAGCGGCAGAGAGACAGAGGGGAGAAGGAAAGAGGAGAGCGCTGGTTGGGCCGGCCTGGGCCGAAACGCGCGGGAGGAGAGAGGGGCGGCCGAGGTGGAGAGATGGGCCGCGACGGCTGGTGGGCCGCGAGAAAGAAAAAGAGAGAGAGAGAGAGAGAGAGAGAGAGAGGGGAGCTGGGCCGGACCGGGAAAAGAGTTGGGGGAGCAAAACTGGACTTGAGAAAAGTTCAGGGGGCTAAAGCGAACTATGGGCCTAACAACTTTTCTAGAGCTCCAAACAAAGTGATTCAAATTCGAATTTAAATATATTTAAATTCTTGTTTGAATCACAAGCAATACAAAAATAAATGTAGCTGCATGAATGCAACAATAAATGTTTCTATCACTTATATTTGATTTTAAATTTTAGAAAATTATTATTTAGCCTTTATAAAATAGGTGAAAGCATTAAATAATTAATTAAATGCCAAAAATTTTAAATTGAGCATTTTTGGGTGTTACAAACCTACCCCCCTTAAGGTGAATCTTGTCCTCGAGATTCGGATGTAGAAGCAAAGAGCTGTGGGTACTCGGACTTGAGATCTTCTTCCCGCTCCCAGGTCGCTTCATCTGCTGAATGCCGGCTCCACTGCACTTTGCACATCCGAATGGTCTTGTTCCTCAGCACTCTCTCTGACACCTCCAGGATCTTGATCGGATACTCCTCGTATGTGAGGTCCTCCTGAACATTCAACTCCTCAATCGGGATCTGCTCTTCTGGCACCCGCAAGCACTTCTTCAACTGGGACACATGGAACACATCGTGTACTCCGGCTAGCCTCTCAGGCAGATCTAGCCGATATGCCACTTCGCCCATCCGTTCCTGTATCCTGAACGGTCCAATGTAACGAGGTGCCAACTTGCCCTTGACATTGAACCGCTTTACACCTCTCATGGGTGACACCTTGAGGTACACAAAATCATCTACTCTGAAGCTGAGGTCCCTCCGTCTGATATCGGCGTAACTCTTCTGTCTGGACTGGGCCACCTTCAGGTTCTCTCTGATCACCTGCACCTGCCGCTCTGCATCTCTGAGTATCTCCGGACCAAAGACCTGACTCTCTCCGGTCTGATTCCAGAACAATGGGGTCCGGCACTTCCTGCCATACATTGCCTCGAACGGTGCCATCTGCAGACTCTTCTGGTAGCTGTTGTTGTAGGAGAACTCTGCATACGGCAAACTCTTATCCCAGCTGACACCGTACTGCAATGCACAAGCCCTCAACATATCCTCTAGTATCTGATTGGTCCGCTCTGTCTGGCCATCAGTCTGCGGGTGATAAGCTGAGCTGAAGTGCAGCTTCGTGTCCATGGACTCATGTAACTTCCGCCAGAAGTGTGAGGTGAACTGAGTACCACGATCTGACACAATCTTCTTTGGCACCCCGTGTAAGCACACAATCCGCTCCATGTACAACTCTGCTAGTCTGGCGCCTGTGTAGGTGGTCTTCACTGGCAGGAAGTGGGCCACCTTGGTCAGACGATCAACAATCACCCAAATGGAGTCGAATCCTCTCTGTGTGCGGGGCAGACCAGTGATGAAGTCCATGCCAACTTCTTCCCATTTCCACTCCGGGATCTTCAACGGCTGAAGCAATCCAGCTGGCCTATGATGTTCTACCTTGAGTCACTGACATGTGTCGCATAATGCCACGTGAGTCGCCACATCACGTTTCAATCCGTACCACCAGAATCTCTCCTTGATGTCCTGATACATCTTAGTGCTGCCTGGGTGGATCGAATAAGCTGAGTCATGTGCCTCTCTCAGAATCATCTCTCTGATCTGCGCTATATCTGGCACACATATCCTCTTCCCATGCCATAGAGTTCCCTGATCATCAACTCGGAATCCAGGGGCCTTTCCCAGTGCAACATTCCCCACAATCTCTCGGATCTTCTCATCCTGTAGCTGACCTCTCCGGATCTCCTGCTCGAGTGTGGGCTCCACTGCCATCTCTGTGATGCTGGAGACGAATCCCAGACTCATCCTCTCAAACTCTCGGCTGAGCTCCTCAGGCAAACAGTGACCAGTAATCCTGTTCACATAACTTCTTCTGCTCAGAGCATCTGCCACCAAGTTGGCCTTCCCTGGGTGATAGTGAATCTCCAGATCATAATCCTTGATCAGCTCTAACCATCTGCGTTGTCTCATGTTCAGATCTGACTGAGTGAAGACATACTTGAGGCTCTTATGATCAGTGTAGATGTCACACCTGTGCCCAATCAAGTAATGTCTCCAGATCTTCAGAGCATGTACCACAGCTGCCAACTCCAAGTCGTGCGTCGGATAGTTCTGCTCATGCTTCCTCAGCTGCCTGGACACATATGACACGACTCTGCCCTCCTGCATAAGGACGCAACCCAGTCCTAGTCGGGATGCATCACAGTAGATAGAGAAACTCTTAGCCAAATCTGGCAACACTAGCACTGGGGCTGTAGTCAACCTCTTCTTCAACTCTTCGAAGCTGACCTGGCATGCCTCTGTCCACACAAACGGGGCATTCTTCTCTAGCAAAGCAGTCAGCGGCTTAGCAATCTTAGAGAATCCTTCAATGAACCGTCTGTAATAACCGGCCATCCCAAGGAAACTCCTGATCTCGCTCACATCCCGTGGCGGATTCCAGCTCAACACATCGCTGACTTTCTTCGGATCAACTGCTACTCCTCCATTGGACAACACGTGTCCCAGAAATGCCACTTCCTTCAGCTAGAACTCACACTTGCTCAGCTTGGCATACAACTGATGCTCCCGGAGTCTCCGCAGCACCAATCTCAGATGCTCCTCATGTTCTTCCTCATTCTTGGAGAAGACCAGAATGTCATCAATGAATACCACCACAAACTTATCAAGGTATTCCATGAACACGTTGTTCATCAAGTACATGAAGTATGCAGGAGCGTTGGTCAATCCAAAAGACATGACCAAGAACTCATACAACCCGTACCGAGTAGTGAAAGCGGTCTTGGGTATGTCTGACGGGCGGATCCTCATCTGATAATAGCCCGAACGAAGATCTATCTTGGAGAACACACAAGCTCCTCTCAGCTGATTGAACAGATCGTCAATCCTCGGCAGCGGGTACTTGTTCTTGATGGTCACTTCGTTGAGGGCTCGATAGTCCACACACAACCTCTGAGTACCATCCTTCTTGTCGACGAACAATACTGGTGCTCCCCATGGCGAAGCACTCGGACGAATGTACCCCTTGGCCAACAACTCGTCCAACTCCTTCTTGAGCTGCTCCAGCTCCTTCGCTCCCATCCTATACGGCCTCTTGGCTATAGGTGCAGTGCCAGGTTTTAGTTCAATAACGAATTCAACATCTCGTTCTGGAGGCATACCTGGCAACTCACCTGGGAACACATCCGGGAACTGGCTCACCACCCTGATATCTTCAGTTGTCGTCCCTTCAGCTTGATTGGCTTGGCCTTGCTCTGAGGAACTGGCTGCCTGATACTCCACCTTGTCACCGGACTCAGCTGTCAGCTGGATGGTCCTCGTAGCACACCTGATCACTGCATCATATCTGGTCATCCAGCTCATACCCAGGATCAAATCAAATCCTAGGGTCTCCAAGACTATCGGGCGTGCCTCAAAATCTACCCCCCTTATGGTGAGGGTGATACTGGGGCAACGTAGAGTGGCGCGCTACTCTCCCCCTGGTGAGCTTACTAGCATAGCACTCCTCATGGGCAGCAATGACACTAGGTTCTTTTTTACAAAAGCAGCGGATATGAAAGCATGCGAAGCTCCAGAATCAAATAAAACAGTGGCGGGGGTCAAATTGACGAGGAACGTACCCACGACAACATCTGTGGCTGTCTCTGCTATCTCTGCACCGGTGTGGTTGAGCTTGCCCCGAACAGGAGCCTGCGGAGCACGACCTCCCTGCTGCTGACCCTGCGGCTGCCCAACTCTCTGAGTACTGCCCTGTTGGTTCTGTCCGGCGGCGTTCTGAATCTTCTTGGGGCAGACATTGGCGAAGTGTCCCTGCTCGCCACAGTGGTAGCACACCCTCGGACCCACCGGTGTAGTGTTGACTGGACTGATGCGCTGGACTGGACTCGGCTGCACCTGGCTGCGCTGAACTGAACCCATCTGTGGCTGACCCTGAGGACGCTGCTGCTGTGGCGCCCGGGGAAACTGAGGACGCTGCTGCTGGTACTGGCCACGACTGAGCATGCCGGACTGGCCCTGGAAGCGCTGCTGGCCTCCCACCTGCTGACTCTGTGGCGGTGCGAAGCGTGGACGACTGCTGCTGCCCACCTGCTGCCCCTGGAGCTTCCTCTTCTTGTCCTCCATCTCCCGGCGCTTGTGCTCCAACATCAGCGCGCCGTCCACCAGCTCGTGAAAGGTCGGGAACTTGGTGCAAATGAGCTGGTACTGGAGAGCATCCTGCAGACCGTCACGGAACCTGGCCTGCTTCTTCTGGTCGGTGGCCACGTCTTCTGGAGCATAACGGGCCAACGAGACGAACTTGTCACGATAAGCCGTGACACTCATCCCTTCCTGCTTCAGAGCCAGGAACTCCTTCTTCTTCAGAACCATCAAAGCCTCCGGCACGTGGTGTGCACGAAAGCTGCTGCAGAACTGCTGCCAGGTGATCTGCGTACCGGCCGGGCGTGAGGATTGGTATGAATCCCACCAATCCAACGCCGGCCCCTGAAGCTGCCCTCCGGCGTACAGTACCTTCTCCCTGTCATCGCACTGGGCGATGTCCAACTGCCTCTCAACTGCCTTGAGCCAGTCATCTGCCTCAAGTGGGTCGCTGGCCCTGCTGAAGGTCGGCGGGCGTCCCTTCAGAAACTCGCCCCTCTTGTCTCTGGGCGGTGCAGCTGCCTGAGGGTGTTGCTGGTTCTGCTGGATCAGCCTCATCGTCTCGGCCATCTGCTGCATCATCTGAACTTGAGCATACATCAGCTGCTCAATGGTGGGGATCTGATGGTTCGGATTCAGGTTCGGGGGCGGATTCTGGTGCGGAGGCTGTCCGCCCGCATTGCCCCCGGGGTGAGCCATCTATAATCACAAAGGTCAGATGTCAGATGATTAGTACGAGAAAATATAAATATATACCCCTGCTATCTAAACAATAAAGTCCTTAAGCCTTATACCTATATCTAGACGGTTGCAGACAGATGTCTACGCCCATCACAATCATTACAAAGAACCAAATCAAACATATGCATAATAACAATAAGTACAAGCAGGTAAAGGCATAATTTCACACAAGACTCGACTGTTAGATTTTTTTTTTTAAAAAAAATTTCAAAACATGGGGGTCTGCTAGTAATTTGTCAACCGTACTATCTAGGCTACGTTCCTACAGTCAGCACGGCTCTGATACCAATCTGTCACACCCGGATTTACGCAAAACCCGAATGTGGCCATATGTGTGCCCAGGAAGTCCACCGACACATATAGCGAACAAATATGGTATAAATCAGAGTACAATGCTTTATTCTCATCATAAGGTAGCGATTACATCAGAGTTTTGCAAAAATGAAATACATGGACAGCGGAAGACTAATAAACTCTCTCTAAGTGTAGCCGCAATCCCACAGGGACTTTGACTGGGGGAACGCCAACTCAGAAGTACGGCAAATCCTCCGGAAACTCCACAGCATAATCAGCCTGACTCCAATCTGTTACCCGTCCGGGATTTTGCCCAAAATGATAATAACAGCAGGTGTAAGTAACAGGATTACTTAGCAAGTATAGCACGGGTTATGAAGGCTCAAAAAGGTTAGACTCGGCTTGACTGCATTAGCACTTTTAGTTGGTTCGTTTTAACTTTATCCAAGTTACTACAAGTGAATGAAAACCTCGTTGTAACCCAATTAATAGTGTAAGTGACATTAAGCATGAATAAATACCATATTCTAATCAAAAAGGATCCAGACCGCTCGTGACCCTGAGCAAGGCTATCATGATAGATCGTACACTCTGTAGAGGTTTCGCCCTTTACCCACCAGTCGCGTAAAAGTTCAAAGGAACTTTGCACCCAACCACGCACATCAACACTTCCGAGGTGTGATTGCATAGGGACGCTACGAGGCATTCACAAGACACCCTAACAAGATAGTAGCCGCTGCAGTAATACAAGGTGGTGAGTCCTTAGGCACCGAGATCGACGTACGCCCACGGAGTCACACCATGAGGGGGTCGATGGCGTCCAGAGCGCGGGTATCCACCCCAACAATGCGCAACGCGCGGAGTTCTCAATCGCTGAGACTCCCAACACGGGACTGGGTCTGACGAGACCTAGCCGACGGGGCTACCGTCCTCGGTGGAATCGGGAAAACACCCCGTGCCTTGCCTCCCACAACGCCGCTGGCCCCTCGGTAACCACTATCAAGCTAGAGCCGTACAAGCTACTTGACCAAGACCAGAGCCATTATAGTTCTGGCGGTGGCGACAGGCTCCTGGGTTGCCGCTTTAAGAACCGGTCCTTAGTGGGAGACACTAGAACAAAGCACACAGCACATGCTCTAGCTCCCTAATCCATGTTGCTAAAAAGCAAGTTTTAACAATAAAGTTGAAGTGGACCATTAAGTCAATATTAACAGTTAAGTAAAGGTGACAGTGGTTGCGCCTAGCAAAATACTACCCATATGCAAAAACCCATCGGAATACAAGGACAGGGAAATAAATGCTAGGAATAACCTTAATGGTAAACAATATTAGACACATGCGTATGTAAAGAACAGTGAATTAAAAGTGAGATAGGTAGCAAGGATTGTCCGTGCTATAACTTGCCTTCCTCGGAGTAAGGCTGCTACTGAAAATCCTGCTCCGGCACGTCCTCAACGTACTCGAAGTCCAAAGCTACGGGTTCACCGACTGGACACGATCATCACGCACGCATCCAAAGCAATCATTACATACAAACAAAAGTAATACTGTTAGAACAGTACACCAAACAGGGAAAACAGTACAAAAACAGGAGCTAGAAATAATCTACGCTTCGCTACGAACACGTGAGCGCGAAAATCACGCAAATCGGAGCTAAAACGTGAAAGTTATAGCATTTCTAAGGTTCGGGGGCTTGCTGGCAAAGTTTTGAAATTCCCAGGGGCCTAAACGAATAAAACAGGACCTATTTGTAATTATTTTTGAATTGGAAAGGACCGCGGGTTAATTAGGAGAAACTAGGAGGGCTCTTTAGGAAAATTACCGGCGCTGACCGGTATCCCTAGGTTTGACTCAAGGCAGGGACGCGTGGCGGCCGTGCGATCGGGATCGGGCGGCTCGGATTAATTGGGGGGGATTGGTCGCCGGCAGGGACAGAGCCTGCGGCGGCGCTGCGCTCGCGACGGTGGCGAGCTCGCCGGAGCGTGGCCGGAATCACGCTAGAGAGCATGGTTTGGGACGGGACCGGGTCCTACGGCTTCCTCGGGAAGCGGCGAGTGCAACCAGGGGGTTCTAGTGATGGATGGTGCAACCGAGGTGGCGGACGGCGGTGAGAGGCGGAGGCGGAGCTCCGTTGAGCTCGGTGGTGGCTCAACGTGCGCGAATTGAAGGGGGAAAAGGGGGTGGGGGACTCGTTACCTCCTCGCGAAACTTCTGGAGGGGTGCTCGAAGGCCAGCGAGGAGCGGCGGTGGAGATCGGCGGCGAGCGGCGGACGGCGGCGTCGGTGTACGACCGCGCGGGAATCCTTGGGCGCAGGAGCAGCAATGCGAGGCTCGGCGTGCTCCTGGAGGTGCGGTGGTGCCGCTCCGAGGTCCAGCAGGGGCGGAGGAGCGGCGGAGCGAGGTGACGACGGCAGCCTGCGGAGCTCGGAGGTGGGCGGCGTCAATGGCGGCGGTGTGTGGCGGAGAGAGCGTTGGGGAAGGTTAGGGGCTCGGGGCAAGGTTTGGGGGAGGCGTTGGGGATCGGCGGCTCTGATTTTAATGCCCCGGGGAGGGACCTTGGCGTGCGGGCCGAGAATCGGGGCAGCGGCTCCAAACCTTCCATTTACGGGGATCGAATTCCGTTCGGGGGCGGCACAAGGAAGGAAGGGAGCGGGGAGGAAACTTCCAGGAAGGTTCGACCGGGCCCACGAGAATCGTCCGGGTGCGGAGAGGAAAGAATCCCCGGTGCGCGTCGCGCGAGATCCCCGGCCGAGCTCGTCTCCGCGGGGAAGACGGAACTGACCGGTGGGGTCCAAGCGGCAGAGAGACAGAGGGGAGAAGGAAAGAGGAGAGCGCTGGTTGGGCCGGCCTGGGCCGAAACGCGCGGGAGGAGAGAGGGGCGGCCGAGGTGGAGAGATGGGCCGCGACGGCTGGTGGGCCGCGAGAAAGAAAAAGAGAGAGAGAGAGAGAGGGGAGCTGGGCCGGACCGGGAAAAGAGTTGGGGGAGCAAAACTGGACTTGAGAAAAGTTCAGGGGGCTAAAGCGAACTATGGGCCTAACAACTTTTCTAGAGCTCCAAACAAAGTGATTCAAATTCGAATTTAAATATATTTAAATTCTTGTTTGAATCACAAGCAATACAAAAATAAATGCAGCAGCATGAATGCAACAATAAATGTTTCTATCACTTATATTTGATTTTAAATTTTAGAAAATTATTATTTAGCCTTTATAAAATAGGTGAAAGCATTAAATAATTAATTAAATGCCAAAAATTTTAAATTGAGCATTTTTGGGTGTTACAGACAGTAACACGGTCACCAAAGCACAACTTTGACTTCTCTTTTCTATAAAAATATTTCTTAAAAAGTTACGTATGTATATTTTTATGATAGTAATTTTCAAGAGAAATCTATTTATATGATTTTTATATTTTTTAAACTCAACGACTTAAATGTTATTCATGATTTATATTTCTAATGTTTGACTCAACCCTTATCCAAAACAACTTATAATATTAAACCGGAGGGATTATATATGTATATATATAGTCAATCCTATTGAAATATAACTAATTTTTCATGTAAATGCACATCAGTAATTATATATATATATATATATAAAATCAATTCTACACGTATGTGTAGTTACACTGAAGTTAGTACGTACCGTAAAACTTCTTTGATCATCTGGTACGAGATTATATTTTCTTAACAGGAAAACTAAATATGCATGCGATACTATACGAACGGTATTACTTGTAGTAATACGTCCACAAAGTTAAAATTACAGGTGTTTAAGAGTTAACACACCCCTGTCGTCTCTGTCCCCAGTAGCGACAGTGAGGCATGAAATGACTTTGAAAGCGATTGTCGGCATCCCCTCCGTCCGCCACCTGGACAGCATCGAGCGAGCCAGTGCAAGTTGCACTGACACCACGCGTATGTGTCTGTCAAATTAATGCACTGCCCCGCTACGCGTCAAGCTGGTGGCGATTCTTACTAATTTTGACAAAAAGCCAAAGAAACTTAAACGAGAATCTTTGCATGGATCGTGGATGATAGTATTATGCCGTAATTTGTGTGGCCAAAACAAAAGATCTAGGTACGTGCATTTTTATGGCACAACGGCTTGCTGGCTCCTCAGCGGCTTACAAAGCTCGCAAGTTGCAACACCAGCTAGTGCATTCGCGTGTCTGTCCTTGACCACATCACACGTACTGCTGTGCTTCATGTGGATATCGCAGAAATTACATCATATGATGTGCCGTCAACTGATTAGGAGAGGAAAATATATTCCACGATCCCCGGCCCGGCCACCACACATTTACTTCTTGGTGATTTAAACAAAGTCTAGTTCAAGATTTAATGCATTTTTCATTGGTGACTTCTAAAATATTTAGTTTTGAAATAAAAGACAATAATCACATACTGACGTGTCTTGAAAAATAGTTTCACCATCTTATAAATTTGGGAAAAGTCATATTTTCACCATCAAACTATCGCAGAAGTATGATTTTCAACCCTAAACTACGAAACCGGACGTAGAGGGTCATTCAACTAACAAAACCGGATGAATTTGACCCTTTGAGTGGTTTCAAAGGTGGTTTTCCGTTTTATAGGTATTTAAAGAAAAGTGGTTTAACCTAAAAATTTATAACTAATTCATTTCAAATAAAAAAATATAAAACTGGTACACAGATTTTCTAAAAATATAACCTATATGTTGGTGCTCTTCTTTGAGTTATTTACATATCAATTTTTTCTATTCCTAGTGTTTTTACAAAAATTAATAAAGCACTAAGAACATAAACAAATAGTATCTAAATGACTCGAAGTAGTGCATCAATAGAGGGACTATATTTTTCAGAGAAACAATGGTATTGATTTCATATTTTTATGATTTGAAATGAATTAGTTATGAATTTTTTAAATTAAATCATTTTTCTTTAAATTATCATAAAACAGAAAACCACTTTGAAACCATCTAAATGTCCAAATTTGCCCGGTTTTGATAGTTAGATGGTCCTTAGTGTCCGGTTTTGTAATTAATGATTGAAAATCAGATTCTTGGGATTTGCTGAAGGGTGTAAACCGGACTTTTCCCCATAAATTTATTGGACTGTGTAGTTATATTATTTTTTTATAAGAACAATAGTAGTGAACTGTACTTCTTACATAAGTCAAGGGTGGCTTTCGTTACAAAAGGTACCTTGTTATTAGAGATAACCGTGTGCATGGTTGATTATAGTTCTCTGATCACCCTCGACTCGCATGAGCAGCTTGTGTAAACATCTGAGATCAATATCACCATTGTTTCTTAGGCTCTAAGACAGGATGAACCCGGCCGCCCTTCGCTCCCTTATCCTCATCTTCCACACAGCCAAGACTACTTAACTTAGACCCTTCATGATGAAGGCTTCATCACTTGATCCCTCGGTTTGTTGCCTGCTCCAGTGACAATATAATCAGGCTCCTCCACGTCCTCCCAATTCAACTACTTTCCTCTAGACACCATATCTAGATTGTCAACATCTAGACCCATATCTATATTGACGGCATTTCTTCGATCGACCTTGTTATGAATGATCAAATAAATGGCCCTATTGCAATGCCAAATAATTGTGGCTTAATTTGTATTACAACGACTTCCAGAAGCCGGAAAAAAAACAAGAAATGCCAATATGCGCCGATCGAATCAGATGCCGTTTCTCAATCATGCATATGCCATTCTTCCGGAAAAAGTATCTCATCGTGCCTCAACTTTTCTGTTATAAATATCCTTGTGTACGTACGTCCTGGTCGCAGTTCAACCGATAATGCGATAAAAAATAAGCCATGCATCGTCGTACACGCACCTACCAGCAGTGGTCCAATAATACGACAAGTATTGGGAATAGCTGCTCGACGAGGTATATATATATATATATGCTGCCCAACTGCAGCCTGCTGCAGGCATCACTAGCTATATATTTCAGATAAACTCTTTCCTTTTCAGATATTTCCTGCGACAAACTCTTTCTTTTCTCTTTTTCTTTTTGAGCACATGTAATAATATGGCTACTTGGCAAGTTGGCGCCGCCACATCATGGCTTATGCATCATACATGGTAGTTAGAGCAGTTATACACTCGCATATACCTACACATAGTATATACTATACCCGAATACGTACGGATCGATCCTTTAGTACACTGCTCATCGTGGTCCAAATAAAGCTAGCTACTAGATACTGATCGACCAACATGTCCTGCCTGCACACATTCTCTGTTCTAAACTAAGCCATCTTTTGTACAGTAATAGTACTTAAATAATCGTGCTAGTTAGTACCACATACCAACAAAAGGATTAACTTCTACTTCTTAATCAGGACCAACAGAATCATGGCGTCCCACGCTAATCAATCAGGAAAGATGATGGACCGGCCGGACCGGGCGCGAGAGAGTGGGCCGGGTTTGATTAGTTATTGGCATCCTAATCCGGTTTAGGTAAGTGATTAGTCAATAGATTAGCGAAAGGGTGTGGTGGGACTGCTCCACCACCGTTGATATTTGTAATAATTAACCAGTGGAAACTTGTGTCACGTCGCACACTGTTCGCCTTTTGCTTTTCTTTATAGTAGCGCGGGTGCTATATGGGGAAGCCTGCTGGATTTTCAGTAGTCCCCGTATGCAGATGTGGTTAGTATATGCTTATGCATGTTTTGCTATAAGAGGAAGCTATACGTATATGTATGCTGGTCAAAATCAGTCGTCGCTTGTACCGGCAAGAAGGCATGTGCTACATGCACATTTAATAAGAAATAAGAAATAAGACTGCATAACATATGTCCAAAGAAATTAGAAAGGTCAAGCATTCAAAGATTAGGAAGATCGTGTAGAGCATGAGCGGATACGGGCGTGGGTACGTAAGGTTGGTAAGTCTTTTTGGCCGGTGAAAAAAATAGCCTACAAACGGTGGAAATCCCCCAGAACACTCTTTTACATTTGATGTCGCAAATTTAGCAATGCAGTTTCCCCCACAGATCCGGCATATGGATTCTCTCTGAGAGTAGATAGAAAAATTTTGGGTGGAAATTATTTTTTAATTCTACTATATTTTTATAGTATAAATATGAGAATATTCGAAAATTGATGGAGTGTGCATGTAGTGGATATGACATTCACGAGAAAAGTCACCCATTTCCTGGATGTACATCTGCCACATGGATGGGTCTATGACATTCTCCTATAAACCGCTAAGGCTGCGTTTGGATTCTAGGGACTAAAGTTTTGTCCCTCAAATATATGATAATTAAAAGCATTAAACATAAACTAATTATAAAACTAATTGCATAAGTCATGTCTACTCCGTAAGACGAACCTAACAAGCCTAATTAACCTATAATTGGTACATAATTATCACATGATTACTGTAGCATTACATTATCTAATCATGGACTAATTAGACTTAATAGATCCATATCATAAAACAGCCCTCCCTTATATAATGTATTTTTTAATTAATCTATATTTAATATTTCTAATTAGCAAAATCAGATTTGATGTGACGGACGGGACTAAAACTTTAGTCCCGAAAACCAAACAGGGCCTAATTAGGATGGGTAAAGCCTGTATTATTGTAAAGCCTGTGCTAATCTTCAAAATAAAATTCTAAATAAAGATTATATTGATGACAAAAGGTTAACATTTTGACTATAATATCACATACAAAAAGTGAACAGGTAACGATTGACTAACACTGCTAATATACCCGTTCAGCAATTTTCTTGATTTTTTAAATGTTACTACATCCATAATAAGTGTCCATTTACAATTTTTTCAAAAAAATTAGTAATAATGACAAATAACCATGTTATCTCTCATTACTCGTACTTTGTAAATAAATGCAGAGCATTGAAACTAAAAAACTAGCATTAACTAACTATTTGATTGACTCCTACGTTTCTCTATGCACCCTTTGTTGATGTGTAAGTTGATTTAATTAGATGTGTGTATCACTACAAGAAAACTCTTTGTAGAACAAAGTTTGAATGTCAAAAGGACACTTGTTATGGGACTGAGGAAGTACATGATAATAAATACATAACCTCCCAGTGACCCCAAGCGCTTAAAACCAAACATAACATAGTCCCTTTGTTCGGAAGTGTAAAGTATATTTGATTTTGTTAGCGCAAGGCATCGATTGATTATCTATTTTAATAGATCACTTGTATGATATAATGTTACAATCACAGGCAATTATTTTCATACAAATTTAATACCAACAATTATGTATCTAAATCTATATATATTAATAACAAAGTGATTGTTTGGCTCGTCGTGAAGAAAGAAAATATGCCTTGTAATTTCAAACAAACGTAGCAATAATTGACTGTTATCTCTCATGTCTTGTCTTTCACCTTATATTTACAAAATATCGTAATTGCAGCCGTCCAATGAATACTCTGAATCAACAGTCCTGGTCTGTTCATTGAGTTCATCGAATCATCGATGGACCAAAACACAAAATTTTCCAGCCACATGTACCTGCACATATACGCCAACTGGTCCCATGCACGCATATTATTCTCATTGAGTGCTGCAGCATGTCAGCCAATCACGCTCTCGCTGCGCGCTAATTGAATGCCCTAACTACTTCTCGATCAACCGGTCAAGATGAATACAGTACGTTTTTGTAACCCATCTCCCTTCACCCAAAAAAAAGTGTCACATTGACTGATTCTACGCAAAATATATCAAAGTTGTAACGTAAAACTACCTCTCAAGATTTTTGTCGATCTATACCCTTTTCCAAAGTTTAATCAAAATATATTAAAAAGTATTAAAGGTCAAAATTAGATTTTATTGATTCTACATGACTAGAAAGAATACTATCATACGATGCATATGCAGATGTAGGACCCGGCAGATCGATCGTCTCGGTAGATCGGGCTTTAACTATTTGGCGATGGGTAGATTGGATATAATGGCAGGGGGGCATTCATGATCCATGCAAATATTAGAGGTGGGTTCTACATTTTTTAATGTTGTGTTCAACAGTAGTCTGTACTAAACGACATGGAGATTTCTGGTTGTTGATATGTATATGGGCATCATCGACAACGCCCGTTGGGACAAGTGCTAGATATGTGGCAGAAGCTTGTGGCTGTTCAGGTCGTCTGTTCAAGTAATCAAGTTCATATATATTGTCACTCTTCAGAGGTACAGGTGTGTATATTTACATACAAGAACACAAGAATATTATTCTTATTTCTCTTCTCTTGAATTACTTCAATGTTAATCCAACGCAATAATTTTCCATTACGAAATGAAAAGATCAAGAGCAAGCTGCACCTACTTATTCCGTCCCATACCTTGATTGCTCCAGGTAAGACAATATGGGTACGTACGTACGTCGCTGTCGTGTAAACAAACAAAGAAAAGTTACAAGTAAAGAACACCAGTTGCTTTCGCGCCATCAACAAGACAACTTTTAGAATTTCTAGAGTAGTTTTGAGATGGACGCCGAACAAATAAAAAATAATACGCGTCCATATCACAGAAATAAATTGACCGGGATGTTTAGCAAGTAGGCAGCAGGTCACGACATGCATCCAGGCCACGAGATCGAATTTCCTCTTGTTAATGATCGATCGGCTGGATCGGTGGTGTTTGTTTATTAAATGATAAACGGTGGCTTATCAAAAGATATCGTGCTTGCTATATTTTACAATGTAATCAATCAATGATCGTGCTTTTGTCCTCCCAAGAGCGATATCATATCTCATGAAAGTGATTTGGGGTTGTGTTTCTTCTTGTGGTTGTTTTGTCCTTTCTTCCATCCATCGGGAATCCTTTTTGTCCACTCTAAAAATGATGAAATCGTTCTTGTTAGTTCATCTTTGCTGTTTCAACATCGAAATATATGTATAGCTTTCCTGAGAAAAACATAATGTTCTTTTAAGAGGCTAGCATATACTCCCTCCATACTGGTATTAGATGATGTTTAGGACAACGACACGATCTCTAAAACGTATATTTAACTTCTTATTTTTACAAAAAGATTTATTAAAAAATAATATATGTATACTTTTATAAAAATATTTTTAAGATAAATCTTTTTTTGCAAGTATTTAGAACACATCTTCTCCGAGTTGAGTTTCAAGATGTATTATCACGTTGCCTCGTTGGCACTAGCAGCTGTGGGTGAGTGGTGTTATGTGTCCCCTAATCCTCATATATATATATTACCCTTATCAACTAAATTTCTTTTGAGCCAATCTGGTATAAAGTTATTATGTGATTTTAAGTGTACTAGCAAGTAAGATAGAAAGTGAAAGGAGATGCCCTAGGCAGCTAGGTAGGTTTGACATATTTTCAGTCGGTTGAAAACAGGGCATGCACGTAATCTCTCGTGGGTCCAACTGCCTCACAACAGGGAAGCAGAGTGTCAAACATATATCATGCTTATTATCTGATTGGGAGATGACGAACTTTAATTACTGACCACACTCTATATCAGTCCATTGACAGATGCTCCTACAAGGGCTAAAACTTACGAGACATTAGTCTAAGAAGTTGCGGATAAATTTAGTACTACCTTGTTCCCCTTTGCAAATTATCTATCTGGTTATATACTGGCTTCATACATGGGCTATTTTATAGAATGAAGCCAACTTCACTAGATTAGGTTACAATGTCAGCTCACTGACTAGTGCAACACGGCTAAGGAACCTCTTACCAAAGGCAACATGGGTGGCAATCTAGTCGAAGATCGGATTAAATGTCATTAGTGCGGTTCTTTTTTTTTCTTTCTTAATTTCCTATTGTAAGGGTCTGTACATCATGGTTATGCAAAGGTCGAGTATTTCAAGCTATTTGTATCAACTCGATGTAAGATCCTTTATAAAAATAATCAGAATTATATTTTTTCTCTTTTGTTTATTTTATAACACAATACATTTATTGTATTGATACTTTGTAATCTCTATTTAGTTATGATAAACTTTGGTTATCAATTACTACTACTATATATGCTTTCTTTAATCCATATTCATAGCTTTCCTCTATGCACCGCACCTCCAAACATATTCAATGTGTTTAGTTTTTTTTAGGAATGTCATTCATCTTTATTGATCTGTAAGGATAGGTAGGTAATTGAAATGCAAATTTATGGGATCACTTTATGCTATTTTTCATAATGACACGGGTAGGCAATTTAGAAGAAAAATTAGATCCAATGACTATTATTGTCAATGGTGATTGTGGTCAGATAACTTTGTTTCTTTATGAGAATTTCTAGTATTTATCTCTTCGTCTAGCAAAAGAAGCATCCAATTACTAACTAGCAAGATTTTTTCCATCATATTATACATTTTGTATCTTGATCATAAACTTCGGGGAAAATCCCCAGTGTGATAGCTGTACAATATAAACTAAATTAACAGAGGTAAGAACTAGAAAAATACTAGCTTAAAAAGAGAGAAAGACAAAAAAAATGTACACCCACACTAACCCACATAAGTGATGAGAAAAGCCTTACACACAAAGAGAACAATAGGGCTCGAGGAAAAAACAACAAAACATTATGTACCGGTAATTATAACTTTTCTTTTTGCATTGCATCTCTATGTAAATTTAACGGGTGTTTGGGTGAAACCTTAGCTTAAGATAAATGTTCAGCATGAAAATTGATAGGCACGTTACTTGTTGATACATGTTATGCATGGTGGTGTACATGTATATATATCTGGGTTAGTTTTGCTACATCAATGTCGGTGCCGGGATCGGTCGGTCAATCCCCGGCGCCTAAACAGAATGCGCTGTGTCCCGTCCCTTGACGGTTGATGCAAGAGTTTAGTACAATGAGACGGTGTTTATCCTGGTTCCGACCGCGAGGTCGTACGTCCAGCAGGGTGCGCTCGGGGCGCTGTACTATCTTGCACCGGAGTGCTTGCAGTGGGGGGCTACAAGCAAGGCGGGAGAGGAGAAGCCGTCTCCAAGTCCCTGAGGATGAGTATGAATATCGCCCGAAGCAGTGTGTGTGGTTGTGTTTCGGGTTGTCCGTCTCTCCCCCCTGCAGGTCGGTCCCTTCCTCCTTTTATAGACCAAGGAGAGGAAGGAGGGGGAGGCGTTTACAAGTACAAGTGTGATGCGTGCTACAGAGACGCGCACTGGAGAGTATGGCGCCGGGCGTGCCATTGTCCTTGTCCCTGGCGGAGGGTTTATGGCGAGCCCCGTCTTCCGGGGGCGTCGTGGCCGTCCCTGTGCTTGTCCTGGAGCGGCTTCGAGGGGTGCCGTTGCTGTAATCCATGTTCAGCTGCCCGTCGCTGATTGGCTTCGAGGGCGGGGCAGGTGAGGAAGGACCGGAGTTGGCGGTACAGGGGTCGGTATGGTGGCTGCCGTCGACCACAGTACATGGCGTACTCGGTTCACCAGGGGATGGTCGAGAGTTGGCGGATTTGACCCGGCGTTCGTCATCACCAGGCCACGCCTGACCGGAGTCCGTACTCGGTCGCTGTTTAGATATTCGTTCGAGGGTTCCCCCTGCCCATTCGAGGGGTGTCCCGGGGGGAAGAGACGGGAGCAGGTGGAACAGTGCTGCGGAAGGACGCCTGCCAGTCTGCACGGGGTCTTGCGCAGTGCCGCGTGCGTCCGCACAGCGCCGGTGAGGACGCACAGTGACTGGAGCAGGTGGAACAGTGGGCTCTGCGGTGTCAGTGGCGCGGCGTGGGAAAAGATTGCCTTTTGACTTTGGCGCTTGCTTGATGGGGCGGGCATTAAGTGCCGTTGTCGGTTGGCGCGCCGGAGTGTACCGGGCGGAGTCTGCTTTGCCCGCTCGAGGGGGTTCGCTACCCTCGAGCGAGGCGGAGTTTGTTTTGCCCGCTCGAGGGGGTTCGCTACCCCCGAGCGAGGCGGAGTTTGTTTTGCCCGCTCGAGGGGGCTCGCTACCCTCGAGCGAGGCGGAGTTCGGGTGATGACATGGCCTTTCGTGGTTAGTGTGTTTGTTTTTGTTTTTGTTTTTAGAGGGTGATTACCCCGATGGTTAGGGGACCCCCTGGGTTTGTCCCCGACAGTAGCCCCCGAGCCTCTGGCGGACTGAGGTTCAGTCGGGCAGAGGCTGATGGTTTCGCAGGGTCGTTCCCGGGCCTCCTGTGGGGATTTATCCCTTTCTGATTATGCACGTTCTTCCGTGGGGGCGCGCGAGCGCACCCGCGGGTGTAGCCCCCGAGCCCTTGGAGGAGTGGATTCACTCGTGCAAGGGCTTTATTTTGTGTCGGTTGCTCTACTTCCAATGCGGCGGAGATGAGACCGAGCTATGCCGAATTCGAGGGGCGGACCCTGTACGGTTTCGAAGCGTTTTGCGCATAGGAGGATATGTTGCGGGGAGCCCCTGAGCTCCTGGCCCGTGTGGAGGCGATCGGAGGGGCTTCCCGTCTTTGATTTCCGACCCTCGCTACCCCTTTTGCAGGGGAGAGGGGTCAGGTCATCCGCGCAACCCTCGAATTGGGCAACGTACGCGGATACCTCAGTGAGCTCTTAGCGGGTAGTTCAAGTGGACGTCCGTGCCCCGTTCGCTAGGGGTCGGCTCGTGGTCCGGAGACACGTCCATGTAGCGCTTGCAAAGGTTTGCTAGGTGGGGCTCGGTCCCTTTCGTAGGGACCGAGGGCGCGAAAGCTCTCCCTCGTTGGGATCCCCCCGACTAGCTGCATTTGTCTGGCCTTGAACACGACAGGAGCGTCCCCAAACTTCGCGTTCGGGGTAAAGTCCGTTTGACACGCCCGAATCGTCCCTGACTCTGTTGATCTGGAGCGCCTGTCGAACCCTTTCGAGGGCCAGGCTTCGTACTCCTGATCAGTAGGGCCTTGCGTTAGATGCGGGTTGCTCCCGAGCAGCGGGCTCGAGGCTTGGCCGAGCGCGATCGTTGGCCTTCGCATTATTCGATCGGGGGCACCCTTTGAACCTTTTCGAGGTTCGGGCTTCGAATCCTTGATTAGTTGCGTCCGTGCCTCGGGAAGGAGGAGCGTTGCAGCTTTACCTGGGGGGAACCCAATGGTTGGGTCGTTTCGACTCCGTGGGCCCGCGCACAACCGCTGGCGGGCGTGGGCGTGGCTGACGCGTTGCGGAGTGGGCGAGATGGGCGTAGTGGGCGCGCCTTTTTAGGCGGGCTTGGCGCGCGCGCGGGGGAGGCAAGGCGACGTGCAGTTAAGCATCGTAGGCGCGCCGCCTCCGCTTACCGTGCCGCAGTAAATGCTGCCGCCCATGCGCGCCGGTTGTTGGTGATCCTCATCGTGCGCCTGGCCCGGGTGTCAGCGACTCCACATGCTGCCGCGCTTAGCGCGCGGGCTCGGTGGCGGCACGCGCGGGCGGGCGTGGCGCGGCCGGGGAGAGCCCGTTCCCTATAAAAGGGGAGCAATGGAAGGGGATTTTTTACCTTTGCCATCTCTCGCTCCAGCTTTCGCCCGTGCCTAGTGCTTGCCTCCAGCCTGCGCGTCGTGCTCCGCTTCGCATCTTGTCACTTTCGCCCCGCGCCTAAGCTCCTCTTCTCGCCATGGTTGTTCTTGAGGGTGCCACGGAGTGGACTCCATCGACCGCCACCGAGCACCTCCTGGAGGGCTTGGTGAATGGTGGGCAACTGTCGCCCCGGGGCGATTTAGCGCGGCCGGCATGGATCGTTCCGGCGCTGGCGGCCAGGGCGCCGAATCCGCCGGCGGGCTATGTGGTGAGCTTTATTCGCTTCCACGAGCGGGGCTTCAACGCGCCCGCAAGCCAGTTCATGCGGGGGCTCTGCCATTACTACGGCGTGGAGCTCCACAACTTCTCCCCCAACGCAATCTCGCAAGCGGCGGCGTTCGTCGGCGTCTGCGAGGCCGTCCTGGGGGTCGAGGCGCACTGGGACCTATGGGTCCACCTCTTCCGCGCCGAGCTCAGCACGTCCGGCGCGGGGAGGGGGGTGCGCCGTTCTTCGTGCGCGGGTGGCCTCACGCTTGCGCCGATGGAGTCCAGGAAGCGCATCTACCTGGGCTGCAAGATGACAACCAACAACAGCGGGTGGGCCAGAGGGTGGTTCTACCTGCGCAACGACGGCCTCGGGCTGCCGGAGTACACCGGCAAGGTCCTAACGGAGAAGGCGGACTCCTGGGCTACGGCGTCTCTGGCGACGCCCAGCGGCAGAGGCTCCGCCCGGTCGTCGACGTCCTCCGCTCCCTGGAGGGGTCAGGATTGACCGTGGCGCACGTGCTCGCGCACTGCCACCGCCGCCGCGTGGTCCCCCTCATGGAGAGGCCACTCCCTCTGTTCAAAATGACGGAGGGAGCGGACCCGGCGGCGCTAGCGGCGTCGCGCATGCTGGCGGAGCCGCTCCTCGAGGAGTACGTCGTCACGCGGGTGCGGACAGCGGTCCACCCTGACACCATGCCGAGCGACCTTCGGTCGTTCCGGCTACGCCCCGACGAGGACCACATCCTGTCGGTGAGTCCTCCCTTTCCCCCTTTGTCATCTTTTTTGGAACTTTTTTTTTTGATTTCGTCGTGATTTCAGGGGGTGGACTGCGGCCTCTACCGCTCCGTAGCGCCGACTCCGGAGGTGCGGGCCGCGAATCGCGCCCGCCGCGACCGCGAGAGGGAGGCGAAGGAGGCGAGAAGGGCCAGCAGTCGTAGGAGGCAGGCCCGGCGGGACGCGCACCAAGCGGCGCTTCGCCGGTGGAGGAGGGACGGCGGGGAGACGCCGTCGACCCCCGAGGACTCTCCGAGCGGGGAGGAGGGCGAGGAGGAAAGCGAGGAGGAGATTGGCGGCGGGGGGGGGACCCGCCGTCGAGGCAACAGAGGTGGCCGCGCCGCTGCCAGATGCGGCCGTGGCGATCCCCAGCAACGTCGCGTCGGCGGCGATGCGGGCGATGGTCGCGCCGGCTCAGCGCGCGGCGTCGCGCCCGAGCGTCGAGGGTTCGGGGGGTTCGCAGCCCCCGAGTGATCCGAGGGGGACCTCGAGTTCGAGGAGGGCCCCTTCTTCAAGTGGCTCGAAGCGGAAGCTGCGAGACTGCGTCCGGTGAGCTCTTCCTCGAATCTCTTTCGATTTCGTTTTTCCATACGATTTCTCTTTTGACTTATGTTTCCCTTTTCTTGGTCCAGCGCTCGGGACGTCACCAAGGCTTCCCCTAATCTGGCGCCTAAGAAGGCGCTGAAGGTTGGGGGGTCAGATTCCCCTCACGCCGGGGAGGCGCGTTCGCGCGGGGCTCCGCGTCCCGCAGCGGCGCTCGAGGCGACGCCGGCGGGGCCGGCGCCGGGGGCGCGAGGCTCCGGACCGGCGGGGGGGGAGAGGACGCCGCCAACGACGGAGCCGGAACAAGGTGCCCCGGTTGTCGAGGCGGGGCCGAGGCGTGGCACCCTGGCGGCGGAGGCAGGCGATCGTGGGAGCCGTGCCACCGCTTCGGTTCCTGCCGGTCGAGGGCAGGAGGCGGTCGCCCCGCCAACTCCAGGCGGGGCTTCTGCTGCCGAGGTGTCGGCGGCGCGGTTCCTGTCTCAGGGGCCGCCGCAGATGCCCGTGGTTCGAGGGACGCCCGAGTGGGATGCTGCCGAGGCGGCGCAGCTCCAGGATCGGCGCATGCCAAGCGAGTGGCCGAAGGGGCCCGGCGTCCCCGCTCAGGTCTGGCGAAGCGCGGCCGAGGAAAACGAGATATGGGCCCAGGCCGAGCGGATCGGGACGGATCTGGAGCGGGCCATCTCGGCCGCCGCCGACCTTCACTCCAGGCAAGCGCTGGAGGTTTTCGAGGTATTCTCGCTTTCATCTTTAGTATTTCGAGACGTTTTCGGTTTCATGGCTTGATCTTGGTGACTTTTCGGGTAGGTCCTTCGGCAAGAGGCGGCGGACAAGATCGCATGCATTGCGGGCTTGCACACCGACCTCCGCCGGCTCCGTCAGGCGAACGCTGACTTGGGCACGGACGTGACCCGGCTCACCGTCCGAGCCAGGGAGGCGGAGGCGGCGGCCCGAGCGCACGAGGAGGCCAAGGCGCGCGCGGAGGAGGAGCGCGATGCCGCGACGGAGCGGGAGGCCCGGACCTCGTCCGCGGCGTTAGAGCGGTTTGAGCTCGAGCGCCGGGCTCGTGAGGCCGCGCAGTCCCAGCTCGCGGAGGCGTCGGCTCAGGCGGAGCAGAAGGCCCGGGAGGCCGAGCAGCTGAGCTGCGCGCTCCGCGAGAAGGAGGCCGCGCTGGCGACCGCGGACGGCCTGCTCAATGAGGCGAGAACCCTGGTGGACGGTAAGGCTTCATGTTTCCTTCGGCTTTTCCTTGTGTCGAAAACTGCTCTCTGATATGCCCGAGCTTTTTGTCAGGGTTGCGGAGGGCCGAGGCCCAGAAGGCGGACGAGGTGACGGCCCTCCAGGCTGCCTACTCCGCGGCCCAGGGGGAGCTCGAGGCGCTGAAGGCTACGGCCGCCATGGCGTGCCGAGACGTCCAGTGCGTCGACGTGCAGTCGGGGTCGTCGCTGTCCAGCCGCCTGAGCTCCCTGAAGGGCTGCGTGGCGGAGCGTCTCGAAAATGCGCTTCACCTCGGGGTGAAGAAGGCACTTGGGGTGGTGTCGACGCACTACGACATCGACCTCGCGGCGGTGGGGCGCGGGTACTTCATCGACGCCGACCTGGACGATGACGCCGCCCTTGCCGCTCTCGAGGAGGTTGACGACGGCGCCGAGAGCGCCGCGAGGGCCTTGACCCTCAAGTTCCGGTACGACCTTTTCCCCGAGGAGGAGGAAGATGCGCCTGCCGACGCCGAGCCAGGGACCGTGGTCGCTGCTGAAGTCGAGGTCGACCCGGAGGCCGACGCCGTGGCGGCCCTCGAGAACGACATTGCTTCGGTGAGCGGCGAGGAGAGTGGTCCCGGGGCGCTTTCGTCTGTCCCCTCGACCCTTGCTGCCGAGTCCATCGTGCCCTCGCAGGGGGATGGAGCCTGAAGAATTCGGGCTTCAAATGTATCTTATATACATATGTAAAAACTAAACTTAAAAGTCGATTGCCTGTTTCGCACTTGTTTGGTTGTTCTGATGTGCTACTCTTAGCTCTTCGAAAGATTGTGGCCGGGAACTTCGGATTCGTGAGTAATTAAAGCGTGGGGTGGTGAGGGAGGCGCTGTAGCCTTTCGCGGGCATAAGCAGTCTCACGACTCGACCGGCTCCAGCTTTGACTAGCTCACGCCCTGCCTCTCTCTAAGCGTTTCGAGTTTTAGCACAACTTTTGAAAAAACCGGGACGATTAGGGGGGTTAACCCCCCTGTAGCCCCCGAGGGGGGCTTGGCTTTATTAAAAATAAAACCAAGGTCCCCTTAGTTATGTTGTTAGCAACAATGTTTCCGAGTTTTATTTCGGAAACTTCTCGTTATTGTTAATCTAAGAACATAGAATATCTACGAAAAAACGCTAAGAGATTTAGAGATTTAGGGATAGGAATAACGTAGCTGTTTGCCGTTTCGGGTGCTAGCGAAGGCCTCGCCCCTTTCGCTCGCCCGCTCGTAGGCGCCGGGCTCGGGGTCCTTGGCGACGATGAACGGCCTTTCTCGTGGTGGTGCGGACGTTTCGCGCCGGTCCGGTCCAGGGGGCGTCTGTACCTGGGCTGCAGGGTGACCACTAACACGAATTGGTCGGGCCAAGGGGAGGTTTCGTTTGTTTGGCGTGCCGCGCTTTCCCCTTAACTCGAGATTGGTTTCGGTAGATGGACACTAGTAACTTTGGCGCCGAGTGGTGAGGGGGATACCATAGCCCTTCGCGGGCGTAGGTGGTCCCACGACTCTGGCGCCTCTTGGCCGCAGTAGACTTGTGCCCTGCCCTCACCTTTCTTGTTTTAAGGAGGAAAAGCTTGGCGCCTTGTTTCCACTCCGTTGTGCTGCTCTTGGCTTTAGAGATTCTGGCCGGGTATTTTGAATTCGCGAGCAACTAACGCGTGGAGTGGAGAGGGAGATGCCGTATCCCTTCGCGGGCGTAGGCGGTCCCACGACTCAACCGTCTCCAGCTTTAATTGGCTTGCGCCCCGTATTTTTCTCGGATGCCTCGAGTTTCAGTGCAACGGAAGCGACAACAGGATGACTGGGGGGTCGGGGTAAGCCCCCGAGTGTCCCCCGAGGGGTGTTTGGCCTCAAAACATCCCTGATCATGTTTTTAGCAACAATGTTTCCGAGTTTTCTGGACTTTTCATTATTGTTGACTAAGAACACGAAGTATTTGCAAGAAATACCGAGAGTTTTAAGGGTAGAAGCGACGTAGCTGTTCAATGTTCCAGGCGTTGGTGAGGAGCTCGCCCTTCTTGTTTGCCAGCTTGTAGGTGCCCGGCTTGAGGACCTTGGCGATGATGAACGGCCCTTCCCACGGAGGAGTGAGCTTGTGGCGCCCTCGATTGTCCTGTCGCAGCCTTAGCACCAGGTCCCCTTCGTGGAGGTCCCGACGCCGAACCTTCCGAGCTTGGAGTCGCCGGAGCGATTGTTGGTAGCGCGCAGAGTGCAGTAGCGCTATGTCGCGAGCCTCGTCCGCCTGGTCCAGTGAATCCTCGCGGTTCCTCTGGTTTTGTTCCTCTTGGTAGGCCTTGAGCCTCGGGGACCCGTATTCCAAGTCAGTTGGGAGGATGGCTTCGGCGCCATAGACGAGGAAGAACAGGCTGAAGCCTGTGGCCCTGCTTGGGGTTGTCCTGAGACTCCAGATCATTGATGGCAGCTCAGCAACCCACTTCCGGCCAAACTTGTTCAGCTTGTTGAAGATCCTTGGCTTCAGGCCTTGTAGTATCATGCCGTTGGCACGTTCTACTTGGCCGTTCGTTTGTGGATGTGCCACGGCCGACCAATCAACGCGAATGTGATGGTCGTCGCAGAACTCCAAGAACTTCTTGCCGGTGAATTGGGTGCCGTTGTCAGTGATGATCGAGTTAGGTATCCCGAATCGGTGGATGATGTCGGTGAAGAACATCACGGCCTGCTCGGATCTGATGCTGGTGATGGCCCGGACCTCGATCCACTTCGAGAACTTGTCGATGGCTACCAACAAGTGGGTGAAGCCCCCGGGCGCTGGGCGGAAGGGCCCCACAAGATCCAACCCCCAGACCGCGAAAGGCCATGTTACAGGGATGGTCTGCAGGGCGTGCGCCGGGAGATGCGTCTTTCGTGCGTAGAACTGGCACCCTTCGCAGGTGCGCACGACCTCGTTCGCGTCGGACACGGCGGTGGGCCAGTAAAAGCCTTGCCGGAATGCGTTACCCACGTGGGTGCGCGGCGCTGCGTGGTGTCCGCACGCCCCGGCGTGGATGTCGCGGATCAACTGCCTTCCCTCGGGGATGGGGATGCATCGCTGCAAGATCCCTGAGGCGCTGCGCCTGTACAGCTCGCCACCAACCGAGACGAAGGTCTTGGCCCTCCTGGCGATACGGCGTCCCTCGGTTCGGTCCGAGGGCAGCTCCCCGCGGTCGATCCATGCGAGGTATGGATTGCGCCAGTCTTGCGGTTGTGGGACTTCGTCGATTTCCATGGCCTCGGCCGAAGGAGTCTCGACGTTGGTTGCTTCGAGCTCCTCCCTCGAGGGGTCCTCTTCCATGGGTTCGACCCCCGCAGCCCCCGAGGGTATCCCGTGGGTTCCGGCCTTTGGTTCGAAGCTGACGGAGGGGCGGTCGAGGTCGCGGGCGAAGACGTTCGGAGGAACGGCGATTCGCTCTGACGCGATCTTGGCCAGCTGATCGGCTTCCTCATTGTATTTGCGCGCGATATGGTTCAGCTCGAGGCCACAGAATTTGTCCTCGAGGCGACGAACCTCGCTGCAATACGCCTCCATCTTTTCATCGCGGCAGCTTGCGTTCTTCATCACCTGGTCGATGACTAACTGAGAATCTCCCCGGACATCGAGGCACTTGACGCCGAGGTCGATGGCGATGCGGAGCCCAGCGAGAAGGGCTTCGTACTCCGCCATGTTGTTTGACGCCGGAAAGTGCAAGCGAACCACGTACCGGACATGTTCTCCGAGGGGCGAGACGAAGAGGAGACCTGCGCCTGCTCCGGTTTTCATCACCGATCCGTCGAAGTACATGGTCCAGCATTCGGCTTGAATCTGCGGCGGCGGAAGTTGGACGTCGGTCCACTCGGCAAAGAAGTCAGCCAAGGTTTGCGACTTGATCGCCCTTCGTGGTGCGTAGGAGAGAGTTTCCCCCACGAGCTCCATAGACCACTTCGCTATTCTGCCCGAGACGTCCGGGTTGCGGACTATCTCCCCCAAGGGGAAGGATGAGACCACGGTAACCGGGTGAGCCTCGAAGTAGTGTCGCAGCTTTCGACGCGCGAGCACTACGGCATAAATCAGCTTCTGGATCTGTGGGTATCGTGTCTTGGTTTCGGTCAGCACTTCGCTGACATAGTACACCGGCCTCTGGACCGGCAGGGCGTGGCCTTCCTCCATCCTTTCCACAACAATGACGGAGCTGACCACTTGCGTTGTCGCAGCCACATAGAGGTAGAGTGGCTCGCCGTTCTGTGGCGGCGTGAGTATAGGCGCGTGTGCGAGCGATGTTTTTAGCCTGTCG
Organism: Echinochloa phyllopogon; assembly: GCA_033239725.1. Lineage (NCBI taxonomy): Eukaryota > Viridiplantae > Streptophyta > Magnoliopsida > Poales > Poaceae > Echinochloa > Echinochloa phyllopogon. Next base: position 9,901,776 of record BTCW01000010.1, on the reverse strand, counting down.
AGGGCTTTTTGGGCTTCAGGGGTCCATGAAAAGCGTTCGTGCTTTTTTAGGAGTCGGTACAAAGGCAGGTCCTTTTCACCCAGTCGAGAGATGAAGCGGCTGAGGGCTGCCAGGCAGCCCATTACCCTTTGTACCCCCTTCAGGTCCCGAATTGGCCCCATTCGCTCTAGGGCCGAGACTTTTTCGGGGTTGGGCTCGATGCCTCGTTGGGAGACGATGAAACCCAACAGCATGCCTCGCGGCACCCCGAATACGCATTTTTCCGGATTCAGCTTTACCCCGTTCGCCCGGAGGCAATCGAACGTGATTTGCAAATCGTTGACCAGATCGTTCGCCTTTCTGGTCTTAACAACGATATCGTCAACATATGCCTCAACGGTTCGCCCGATGTGGCTTCCGAAAACGTGTTGCATACATCGCTGGTATGTAGCTCCAGCGTTTCGGAGGCCGAACGGCATAGTGACGTAGCAAAACATGCCAAACGGGGTGATGAAAGAAGTCGCGAGCTGGTCGGACTCTTTCATCTTGATTTGATGATAACCGGAATAAGCATCAAGAAAGCATAGCAATTCACACCCAGCGGTGGAGTCTACTATTTGATCTATTCTAGGCAGAGGAAATGGAACCTTAGGGCATGCTTTATTTAAACCGGTGTAATCTACACACATGCGCCATTTTCCGTTTTTCTTCTTAACTAGAACAGGATTAGCAAGCCAGGTTGGGTGAAATACCTCTTTGATGAATCCGGCTTGCAGGAGTTTGTGCACCTCCTCCCCGATGGCGCGGCGCCTTTCCTCGTCGAACCGCCGCAGTCGCTGTATCACCGGCTTGGAGTGTGGCTTGATGTCGAGGCTGTGCTCGGCGACCTCCCTCGGGATCCCCGGCATGTCCGAGGGCCTCCACGCGAAAATGTCGGCGTTGGCGCGGAGAAAGTCGACGAGCACTGCTTCCTATTTGGGGTCGAGGGTGGTGTTGACCCTCAACGCCTGGCCCTCGGGGGCAGCGGGGTCGAGGGGCACCGCTTTGGTGTGTTCCGCAGCCTCGAAGGTGCCCGTGTGCCTTTTGGTGGAGTCGATAGCCTCGTTCGCCATCTTCTCCAAATCCGCCACCAGGGTCTCGCTGTAGGCGAGCGCTTCCGCGCCTTCGACGCACTCGACGTCGCACGTGTAAGCGTGCTCGTACGACGATCCCACGGTGATGACACCCTTTGGCCCAGGCATCTTCATCTTGAGGTAGGCGTAGTTGGGGACCGCCATGAACTTGGCGTAGCACGGTCGCCCGAAAATGGCGTGGTATGCTCCCGGGAATCCCACTACCTCAAAAGTGAGGGTCTCCATGCGAAAGTTGTCAGGGGTGCCAAAGCAGACGGGCAGGTCGATCTGCCCGAGGGGCTGGACCCGCTTTCCCGGCGCGATGCCGTGGAAAGGTGCCTTGCTTGGCCTCAGCTGGTTCGTGCCGATGCCCATGAGCTCTAGGGTGTGGACGTAGAGGATGTTGAGGCTGCTGCCCCCGTCCATCAGCACCTTGGAGAACCGCGTGTTGCCGATGACGGGGTCGACGACAAGCGGATAGCGCCCTGGATTCGGGACATAGTCCGGATGGTCCTCGCGGCCGAAAGAGATGGTCTCTTCCGACCAGGCGAGGTAAGCTGGCGTCGCGGGGTGAACGGAGAAGACCTCTCGGCGTTCACGCTTCTGTTCCCGGGGCGTCGCGTTCGCCGCGGGTCCCCCTATGATGAAGAAGACGTTCTCCACATGGGGGAACTCGTCGTTATCGCCATCGCCCGTATCCTTCTTCGGGCCATCCTCCTTCGCGGAGGTGCGCCTGAAGTAACCCTTGATCATCCCACATTGTTCGAGGGTGTGGGTGACAGGGCCCTTGTGATAAGGACACGGCTTCTTCAACATTTCGTCGAACAGGCCTCCCCCCCGAGGGGGGCCTCGAGGGCCTTTATGGCCTTGCTCGACCACGAGGGCGTCGTCAGAGTCTTCGCCCTGCCGCTGCTGCTGCGCGGCTTGCCGGGGCCCCTTGCCTTTACTGCCCCGCTTCTGCTTCTTTGTCTTGGCTTTGGGTTTGCTGCCCTCCGCGGGCAGCTCCTCCGCGCGCTTCCCCTTGGCCTTGCCGTCGAAGATCGCCCCGACAGCCTCCTCTCCAGAGGCGAAGTTGGTGGCGATGTCGAACAAAGCGTTGACACTGGTGGGATGGTTTCGTCCCAGCTCGCGCACCAGCTCTCGACAGGTCGTGCCTTCGAGAAAGGCGTGGATGATTTCGGAGTCACCCACGCTCGGGAGCTCGGTGCAGCGCTTGGAGAAACGGCGGATAAAGTCCCTCAGCGGCTCACCGGCCGCCTGCCGGCACCCGCGCAGGTCCCAGGAGTTCCCGGGGCGCACGTATGTGCCCTGAAAGTTACCCACGAACATCTTGACCAGGTTGTCCCAGTCGTGGATTTGGTTCGCGGGTAGGTGTTCGAGCCACGTCCGCGCCGATTCCGCGAGATGAAGCGGAAGGTTGCGGATGATCATGGCATCGTCGGTGGCCCCGCCCAACTGGCAGGCTAGGCGATAGTCGTTGAGCCACGTCTCGGGTTTAGTCTCTCCCGAATACTTGGTGATGGTGGTTGGCTGGCGAAAACGCGGCGGGATGGCGGCCGAACGGATCTTCCGGCTGAACACCGGGGTTCCCGGGGGTTCTGGCGTCGGGCTTTTGTCCTCCTCGCTGTCATAGCGGCCGCCCCGTCGGGGGTGCCTGCTGCGGGGAGGCGCCGCGTCCTGCCTCTTCCTGTTCAGGACGTTGCGCGCGTCGCCATCGTCGACGGCGCCCCGTGTGTCCACAAGTCGGTCCTTCGCGGACCTCCTTGCTTCGCCATCGCCGGCCACGAGCGCCCTTCCGTCGTTCGTTGGACGGTGAGGCGTCCACGCGCCCCTGGGCGGGGTGTGGACGGATTGCTCCTTATCCCACTTGCCGCCCCCAGCTCTTGAACTGTTTTGGTGGCGCATGCGGGAGGCGGAACTTTCCGCTTGTTGCACGGCTGCTTCTTCGACAAGGGCCTGCACCTGGCGCCGCATGCTGCGCGCCTCCGGTGTCGATGGTTCGGGCATGGCCCGAATCAAGGTTGCTGCGGCGACGAGCTTCTGGCTTGCTCGTGGCGGCATGGCAGGACCGGCGTCGTCGCCGTCGCCCATGATGCGCGCTTGAGCAACACGCCCGGCAGCTCGCGCGCGTTCGCCGCACTTGGGCTGTTGGGCTTCCAGGGCTGCGCGCAGCTCCTGTACCTGTTGGCGCTCCTGTTGGAGCTTGGCTTCCAGCTCTTGCACCTGCGCAAGCTGTGCTTGCGCGAGCGCGGCATCGCTCGCTGGCTCGGCGGGCGCTGGTGGTGGTTCGGCGTGTCCGGCTTCGTCGTGCGTCTCTTCGTCCTCTCCCACGGACTCTACTTCGCCGTCGAGGACGAAGCATTCCCGCGAGGGGTCGTATTCCCCGTTGCTGGAGTCGTCGGAGCAGGTGAGGCAGAAGTCCGCGACGGCCTGGAAGGTGATGAGGCTTTCGCGGTTGCGCAGCTCAGTGTAATCCAGGTCCGGGTGTTCCTGTCCGTGCACATCTTCTTCGTCCGCTGACTCGGAGTGGAGCCCACCGGGCGAAGAAGTGCCAAGGTCGCGGATTGGAGCCCGCCGATGTCTTGGCGAGTTTCCACGCGCGCCCAGGATGGTGCTGATCGCCGTGGAGTGGCTTGCGGCCGCGTTGCCCATCCCGAACGGGAGACGCGCTAGCCTGGCCACATTTTCCCGGTGCGTTCCCTCCGCGGGAACTGCCGGTGGGAGTCCGTCCCCCTGCGATGCGGCCGCGGGCTGAAGCAGCAGGTGGGCATCCCAATCGGGGAGGACGACGCGCGGAGCGACGCGCTGCTCCGTATTAATCTGAAGCTCGCGAAGTCTCCGCCGTCGCCTGAGCTGGACTGGCGTCGGCGATGTCGGGGTATCGGGCGTCACGCTGGGTGGCCTGGAGGCGAGCCGCATGAGGAGGCCCTCACCGGTCGCTTCGAACTCCAGGCTCCCAAACGTGATCCGGTATCCGCGCGGAAGCGGACCGGGGGACCCCGTGGTGGATCGAGGTGGCATGGTCTCGTCGCGACTTGCCGTCAAGGGAACTTGTCGGGTGTGATCGATCACAGCGCGCCCCCCTACCTGGCGCGCCACTGTCGGTGCCGGGATCGGTCGGTCAATCCCCGGCGCCTAAACAGAATGCGCTGTGTCCCGTCCCTTGACGGTTGATGCAAGAGTTTAGTACAATGAGACGGTGTTTATCCTGGTTCCGACCGCGAGGTCGTACGTCCAGCAGGGTGCGCTCGGGGCGCTGTACTATCTTGCACCGGAGTGCTTGCAGTGGGGGGCTACAAGCAAGGCGGGAGAGGAGAAGCCGTCTCCAAGTCCCTGAGGATGAGTATGAATATCGCCCGAAGCAGTGTGTGTGGTTGTGTTTCGGGTTGTCCGTCTCTCCCCCCTGCAGGTCGGTCCCTTCCTCCTTTTATAGACCAAGGAGAGGAAGGAGGGGGAGGCGTTTACAAGTACAAGTGTGATGCGTGCTACAGAGACGCGCACTGGAGAGTATGGCGCCGGGCGTGCCATTGTCCTTGTCCCTGGCGGAGGGTTTATGGCGAGCCCCGTCTTCCGGGGGCGTCGTGGCCGTCCCTGTGCTTGTCCTGGAGCGGCTTCGAGGGGTGCCGTTGCTGTAATCCATGTTCAGCTGCCCGTCGCTGATTGGCTTCGAGGGCGGGGCAGGTGAGGAAGGATCGGAGTTGGCAGTACAGGGGTCGGTATGGTGGCTGCCGTCGACCACAGTACATGGCGTACTCGGTTCACCAGGGGATGGTCGAGAGTTGGCGGATTTGACCCGGCGTTCGTCATCACCAGGCCACGCCTGACCGGAGTCCGTACTCGGTCGCTGTTTAGATATTCGTTCGAGGGTTCCCCCTGCCCATTCGAGGGGTGTCCCGGGGGGAAGAGACGGGAGCAGGTGGAACAGTGCTGCGGAAGGACGCCTGCCAGTCTGCACGGGGTCTTGCGCAGTGCCGCGTGCGTCCGCACAGCGCCGGTGAGGACGCACAGTGACTGGAGCAGGTGGAACAGTGGGCTCTGCGGTGTCAGTGGCGCGGCGTGGGAAAAGATTGCCTTTTGACTTTGGCGCTTGCTTGATGGGGCGGGCATTAAGTGCCGTTGTCGGTTGGCGCGCCGGAGTGTACCGGGCGGAGTCTGCTTTGCCCGCTCGAGGGGGTTCGCTACCCTCGAGCGAGGCGGAGTTTGTTTTGCCCGCTCGAGGGGGTTCGCTACCCCCGAGCGAGGTGGAGTTTGTTTTGCTCGCTCGAGGGGGCTCGCTACCCTCGAGCGAGGCGGAGTTCGGGTGATGACATGGCCTTTCGTGGTTAGTGTGTTTGTTTTTGTTTTTGTTTTTAGAGGGTGATTACCCCGATGGTTAGGGGACCCCCTGGGTTTGTCCCCGACAATCAACAATGGTAGAAGTGGGTAATTAGAAGTATATGTATATAGGAGTACTTTAGGATATTCTACAATGACAAAAATATGTAAGATGTTATTTTAGATTACTTTTTGTATTGGCATTCTATTAATTTAGGTGAAAAATTAAGGGGTTATTATTATAGCACAAGTGAATAACTTTGATATAGATTTAGAGGATTGCTTTACACTCTTGGTTTTCTAATGATAGAGTGTCACACCCGGCCCAGTTTGTATGGCCCGGTAGTGGCCCATTAGTGCGGGATGCACATGTTTAGTGCCACATTGCTAGTTGAGCAAGGGTGGAGGCAACTTATAAGCCTTTGTCTTCTAGCCATAGCACCTTCGGGTTAACCCTTTTACACGAAGCGAGGACGAAAGTGTAAGCAGGGTGCTATGTGTACGCGTGCGGGCCCCTCGGAAGGGCTGTGCGGGGCGGCTCGTGGAGGACAGGGTGTTACAAATGGTATCAGAGCCGACCCTCGCGGTTGCGCGTACGGGTCAGTGTGCGGGCATAGGGCGCATGGCGCGTATGGCCCGGGTAGGGCATACGGCATGGACTATGGCGCCGGCACTGGACGTACGGTCGTGCGCTAAGGGGGAACGTTCCTGTACATTTGCCCGGGTGGGTGAGTTGCGCCGACGAGGACGTCGGGTTCTTTGAGGGGGGGTGTATGTCACACCCGGCCCAGTTTGTATGGCCCGGTAGTGGCCCATTAGTGCGGGATGCACATGTTTAGTGCCACATTGCTAGTTGAGCAAGGGTGGAGGCAACTTATAAGCCTTTGTCTTCCAGCCATAGCACCTTCGGGTTAACCCTTTTACACGAAGCGAGGACGAAAGTGTAAGCAGGGTGCTATGTGTACGCGTGCGCGCCCCTCGGAAGGGCTGTGCGGGGCGGCTCGTGGAGGACAGGGTGTTACATAGAGATGTTTTTTTTATAAAATACAATAGATCATGTCTATATATGGGTTAGAGGATCATGTTGAAAGAGAACTACGCCGAGCAAGATGCACATATGCCTCCGCCGCGCCGCGGCCATGACATCACCGCCACCTCCGACGACGCCGGGCGCCGCGGCCGTGGCCGCATCGGCATTGCCCTCGTCAGCACCGTCGTCCCCGGTGGCGGGGCAGCAGCAGCAGCAGGACGACGAGCTCGAGGCCATCGTCGAGCTCCCGCCGCTCGACGAGGACTACGCCGCCGATGAGCCGGTGGCCCTCGGCACCACGCCGCCGTTCTCGTTCCGCGGCGCGGCGCAAGCGTCTTGGTGGATGGACGGCAGCGGCGGGTACGGCGCTGGCTACATGGCCACGGCGCACGAGCACGACGAGCTGTTCGGGCTCTGGCCAGGCGGCGACCACGGCTGGGCACAATCGGTTGGTGCCCTCCTGTGGAACTTGTAATCTCTGGTCGCTCTGATAATAATCAACTAGTAGTATGTGTGATTTAACTCCTGTCCTGTCAATGTATTCCAAAAGAAACCTCCATCTAATTTCTTCTGATCATATATGATGAATGATCTGTAAATAGAGAGTTGCGGCTTGCTATAGTTTTTCACAGAAAAAGTTGCAACATCTATTACTTTAATAAAAGATGTTGCAACTTGCTGGGATTGAATAGTAGTGTGATCTGTCGTCTAGCTTTTGGCGTGTGTTTCATTGTCTTTTTGGTCGGTTTGGGACTCTTGTATTGTGAATTTGTCTTCCTCCTTGATGAGCGCTATCATTGCTTAAGAAAAATGTACTCCCTTTGTGAATCAATATAAGACGAATTTTGATTTGAAAATCTCAAACTTTGCAAGTTTTTACCAACGATAGTCAGACGTACGTGTTCAAAAGATTCATAAACATATATTCGTATTAAAAAAAGGTTAAGATGGTGTTGATTCCTTACAAATTATTGATGATATATTGTAAGCGAAATTATATTAATGGTCAAAATCTACTCTTGTAAACTCTTTCCTGCCAAAAGTATGGGCAGATGCAATGCAAACGGGTTCATTTACACACTTTTTTTTCTATAAAAGGATTCGTTATGCACTTTGCTCATCGATTTCAAGTACTCACTCCCCTTCAAGTTCCCAAATAACTGTGGCACTGTGCTGGAAAAGCAACTAAAGAAGGCTAGCTGCAAAATGGCGGCGTTTTACTTCCTATTGCGTGGGTCATCACTACCAGAATGCTTCACATCCGCCCGCCTCCTCCGCCTCGGCCATTTTTGGACCCGGTGCTGATGGGGTTTCAGCACCGGGTCCAACGGCTAGGAGCGGGGGCGGCGCGAAAATGTGTCAGGGCGAAGACATTAGCACCGGGTCGAGCAACCGGTGCTAATGTGCCGAGGCCATTTCGCACCGGTTGCTGGCTGCACCCGGTGCTAAAGGGTGCACATTAGCACCGGGTCTTGCCACGACCCGGTGCTAATGTCTTTTGTATATAGCACCTTCTTCCTCCCCCGGCCGAGCCAGCTGAACACTTAGGCGCTGTGTTCATGCTGCTCGGCCGTGGGAGGGGAGGTGGTGCCCAAATTTTTTTCAAAATTTGTGAAGATTCTACTCATCTAAGGAGCACTACAAGGTACACTCTTTCATTCTCTAATGTTTTATTTAGCTTGTAATCCTTCTATGATTTAGAAATAGAGGGATTTGTGAATCAAAGTAAAGCTAGCTAGAGAGAGCTTGTGTTCTTGGAGGAGAGAGAGGAGAGAGCTTGAGTTCATGGTGGAGAGAGTGTTCATGTTGTGTTTTAAATGGAGAGAGAAGGCAAGCTAGTTAGTATTTTGTTTTGTATGACTTGTGAATAGTTATAAGGCTTATGTATTTTATTTATTAGAGAGGTTTATTTATTAAAAGTTGGAATAGTTATTTATTAATTTAATGAAATATATATTATTAGTTATTTATTAAAAGGTAGAATAGTTATTTATTTATTTAACGGAAGGTATATTTATTTATTTAATGAATATAGTAATGTAGTTTTAGAAATTTATTTATATAATGGAATATATATTATAATTTGTATTTATTTATATATTAAATTTTTTTATCTTTAAATTGTATTGTATATTTGTTATTTGTTAATAATGCAGATGAATAGACAATGGATGTACGGGGACCCCCACGCTCAGGCGTTCCGTGATGGCCTTAGGACGTTTCTCGATGCCGCCGAGGCTAACAGGACGCCGTCCGGTTTCATGTTCTGCCCATGCACCCATTGTAAAAATATACAATCATACAAACAAAAAGGTTGTCTTCAGGTGCATTTGATGAGGCACGGTTTCATGAGGAATTATTCTGTTTGGACGAAGCACGGTGAAAGAGGAATTCTAATGGATGAAGATGAAGAAGACGAGGCCGATGACGACATTCCGTTATTGGCTCAATACTACGGTTCCTTTGCATATGCTGCAATGGGTGATGCCGATGAGGAAGATGTTGCTCGGGAAGGCGATGCTCAGGAAGATGTTGCTCAGGAAAATGAACCTACTGATGGACTCGGCAAATGTTGCGTGATGCCGAGAAAGACTGCGGCAATGATAAGGAACTGAAAAAGATACAGCGCATGTTGCAAGACCACAAGACTGACCTGTACCCAGATTGCAAAGAGGGGCTAAAGAAGTTGGGTAGCACACTTGAACTTCTGCAGTGGAAGGCAGTAAATGGTGTTACTGATAAGGGTTTCGAGGAGCTACTGAAACTCATAAAGAAGATTCTTCCAGAGGGTAACAAATTGCCATCGACGAGGTATCAAGCAAAACGTGTTGTTTGCCCTCTCGATTTGGAGGTGCAGAAGATACATGCGTGTCCTAATGACTGTATCCTCTATCGCGGACAGTACGAACACTTGGATCGTTGTCCGGTTTGCACCTGCGCACGATACAAGATCAGGCGGGACGACCCTGGTGATGTTGGGGGAGAGCGTTCTAAGAAAAAAATCCCTGCGAAGGTGATGTGGTATTTCCCTCTGATACCCCGTCTGAAGCGTTTGTTCAGGAACAAAGACCATGCCAAACTGATGCACTGGCACAAAGAAGAACGTAAGAAGGATGGCATGTTGAGACACCCCGCCGATGGATCCCAGTGGAGGAACATCGACAGAGCATTCCCAGAGTTTGATGCTGATGCGAGGAATGTTAGGCTTGGTTTAAGTACCGATGGCATGAACCCTTTTGGTGAAATGAGCAGTAGTCATAGCACTTGGCCCATGACTGTTTGTATCTACAACCTACCCCCCTGGCTCTGCATGAAGCGGAAGTTCATTATGATGCCAGTGCTCATCGAAGGCTCAAAGCAACCTGGCAACGACATTGATGTGTACCTAAGACCATTGGTTGACGAACTTTTGCAGCTGTGGAAGAATGAAGGTGTTAGCATGTGGGATGAGGACAAGCAGGAGCAGTTTGACCTTCGAGCACTGCTTTTCATAAGCATCAATGACTGGCCTGCACTAAGTAACCTATCAGGACAATCAAACAAAGGATATAAAGCATGCACTCACTGTTTAGAGGAAACCGAAAGCATGTATTTGAAACATTGTCGTAAAGTTGTGTACATGGGTCACCGTCGATTCCTTCCGGCGAAGCATGAGCTACGAAAGAAATGTGCGCATTTTGGCGGGAATGCTGACCGCCGTACAAAGCCGAGACACCGGAGTGGAGAAGAGCTATTTGATATGGTGAAGGACCTACACGTGGTGTTTGGCAAGGGAGACGGAAGCCAGGCTGCTCCGATGGGCGAGGATGGTCGTGCCGCGATGTGGAAGAAGAAGTCTATCTTTTGGGAGCTACCTTATTGGCAACGTTTAGAGGTCCGTAACGCGATTGATGTGATGCATCTGACGAAGAATCTTTGCGTGAACTTGATAAGCTTCCTGGGTACTTATGGGAAGCCAAAAGATACACTGGAAGCACGTCAGGAGCTGAAACGATTGAAGCAACGGATTGATCTACATCCAGAAAAGAGAGACAAAGGACGCTAGTACTTGCGTCCTGCCAGCTTCACTCTCAGCAAAGAAGAGAAGGCAAGCATGTTTGAATGTTTGAACAGTATCAAGGTTCCGTCTGGCTACTCCTCCAATATTAAGGGAATAATAAATATGATAGAGAAGAAGTTCACAAACCTGAAGTCTCACGACTGCCATGTGTTGATGACACAGCTGCTTCCCGTCATACTCAGGGGTGTGCTACCAGTTAACGTGCAGAAAGCCATTGTGAAGCTATGTGCATTCCTCAATGCAATTTCTCAGAAGGTGATCAATCCAGACCATTTAGATCAGCTATAGAACGACGTGGTGCAATGTCTTGTCAGCTTTGAGATGATATTTCCACCATCCTTCTTCAATATCATGACACATCTATTGGTTCACCTCGTCAAAGAGATTCGTATATTGGGCCCAGTATTTCTACACAACATGTTCCCATTTGAGAGGTTCTTCGCTGTCCTAAAGAAGTATGTCCGTAATCGTTCTCGTCTAGAAGGATGCATTGCTAAGGGATACGAAACAGAAGAGGTCATTGAATTCTGTGTTGACTTTGTCGACGATCTTATGCCGATTGGTGTGCCCGAATCACATCACGAGGGGAGACTTGGTGGAAAGGGCACACTAGGGAGAAGATCGATGGTGATCAAGGACGTTGAGACATTTCGTAAAGCGCACCTCACAGTTTTGCAACAATCAACCTTAGTTGCTCCGTACATCGAGGAGCATATGCAGATTCTCAGGGACGAAAACTCAACAAAGTCTGCGGCCTTCATTCAGCGTCTGCACAATAGTACTTTCGCCGATTGGTTGCGAAGACGTCTTATGGGTGTCGAGGGCATTGATGCGCAGCTAGCTTTTGTAGCTAGAGGTCCATCAAGCACGATCTTGACATTCCAAGGATACGACATCAATGGGTATACATTTTACACAAGAGCCTAAGACAAGAAAAGCACCAACCAAAACAGTGGTGTCCGGATCGACGCGACAGACACCAATGACAAAACAAACTCATACTATGTTATCATAGAGGAGATATGGGAACTAGAGTACGGACCTTTGAAGATCCCACTGTTCAAGTGCCAATGGGTGAAGCTGACTGGAGGAGGTGTTAAAGTTGAAGCGGACTATGGAATGACGTTAGTGGACCTAAACAAGATTGGCTTTCTAGACGAACCGTTCGTCCTGGGCAAAGCTGTCACACAAGTTTTTTATGTGAAGGACATGGCTAGCAGACCGAAGAAAGGGGCGAATAAGAAAGGTGGGGGTAAGCAATTGGACCCATCACAAGATGAGCCAAAGCATCATATAGTTCTTCCTGGAAAGAGAAAAATCGTAGGAGTTGAGGACAAGACGGATGAAGATTATGATATGCTCGATGGCCGGCCTCCATTCTCAGTGGCTGATGACCCAAGCATCCTGTTAGCGGCGGAGGAGACACCATATCTACGGCGTGATCACAAACAAGGAACATTTGTAAAGGGGAAGTTTATTAGTGTCCGAGTAAACGATGATGCCATGTAATTTAATTGCACTATGTTCCACCCAATTTGTAATGACTATATTTGCATTTATGTTCCACCTATGTTCTAAGATTTTCTATTGATTTATAAGATTGTTTTTATTAATTCTAGCATTTTATATTGATTTTCTAGTAATTTATAAGATTTTCTAGTAATTTATAAGATTTTCTATTAATTTATAAGATTTTCTAGCATTTTATATTGATTTTCTAGTAATTTATAAGATTTTCTTATTTAATATATATTTTTAATAGGTATTAATAACTGAATTAAAACAAGTATTAATAACTATATATTAAAAACTATATTTATAAGATTCCAAAATAGTAGGCCCCGGTGCTAAAGGCCGGTTTGGAAACTGGCGCCAAACGAAAATTTGGGGCCTTTAGCACCGGGTTGATCTAAAATCCGGTGCAAAAGGCCCCTAATTTTCGTGTGGCGCCAGTTACGGCCTTTAGCACCGGGTGCAGCCACCACCCGGTGCTAAAGGGGGGGCCTTTAGCACCGGGTGCAGCCACCACCCGGTGCTAAAGGGCCTTTAGCACCGGGTCGTGGCTGCACCCGGTGCTAAAGGTCCCCACCAATTTTCGTTTGGCGCCAGTTAAGGCCTTTAGCACCGGGTGTAGAAGACCCGGTGCTAAAGGGCCTTTAGCACCGGGTCGTGGCTGCACCCGGTACTAAAGACGGGGGACCTATATAGGCCGGGGACTTCTCTCCCCTCCCTCACTTCGCCCTCATCTCCTCACAGATCGAAACCGCCGCCGGCGCCCCCTCGTCTCCTCAGCCGCCGCCGCCCGTCGCCGTCGCCCGTCGCCGCCGCCACCCGTGGTCCCCGCGCCCACGCCGCCGCCGCCTGTCATCCCCACGCCCACGCCGCGCCGCCGCCCTCGTCCTGGGCCGCGCCGCCGTCCCCGTGCCCGTCGGTCGTCCCCGCGCCCGTCGTCCCCGCCGCCGTCGTCGTCCCCGCGCCCGTGGTCCCCGTGCCCACGCCACCGCCGCCTGTCGTCCCCACGCCCACGCCGCGCCGCCGCCCTCGTCCTGGGCCGCGCCACCGTCCCCGCGCCCGTCGTCCCCGCCGCCGTCGTCGTCCCCACGCCGCCCGTCGTCCCCGCGCCGCCGCCGCTCCTCGTCCCCTCGCCGCCGCCGCCGCCGCTCGTCCCTGCGCCGCCGTCGCCCGCCGCCCGTCACGGTGAGCCCTCTGTGAAGCCGGCCTTCGTGCCGTGCGTGCATGTTTGTGAGCCGGTCTTCGTGCCGTGTGTACGTGTTTGTGTGTGCAGGTACCCGTTGCATGGCCGAACACATTTGCTTAGCGAACGTGTTCGTCCATGCGCATTTAGTTAGCGAACGCGTTCGCTAACCCATACATTGGAAATGCATTGTATTGAAATATTAGAAATATATATGCTTCATATGTATTGAAAATATTAGAAAATATTAGAAATTTATTTTATTGGAAATGCGTTGTATTGGAAATATTAGAAATATATATGCTTTATCTGTATTGGAAATTTCTTTTATTGAAATGCATTGTATTGAAATATTTACATTTAAATGTATATTGGAAATTTTATATCGGAAATTCTATGCTTCATTTAAATGTATATATGCTTCATTTAAATGTATATTGGAAATTCTATGTATATTAGAAATATATGTGCTTCATTTAAATGTATATTAGAAATTTTATATCGGAAATTCTATGCTTCATTTAAATGTATATTGGAAATGTTATATGTTTGTATAATGTATACTATCGAAAATGTTTATTATCGGAAATTCTATCGCGTACCCGAACCCCTTAGCGAATCCGTTTTTCGCGCACCGACCCCCTTAGCGAACCCGTTCGCGTCACGCACCCGAACCCTTAACAAACCACTTCGCGTCGCGTACCCGAACCCTTAGCGAATCAATTCACACCGCGCACCCGAACCCCTTGGCGAATCCGTTTTTCACGCACCGACCCCCTTAGCGAAAATGTTAGAAATATTGGGAATATGTATGCTTTGTATATATTTCTTATCAATTATTTTTAATTCTATAGATGGCGGACAACAACAACCCCGTCCCACCCATGCAAGAGGACAACAACAGCCCTGTCGCACCCATGCAAGAGGACAACGACACGTTCTTTGTGAATCAACTTTTTAATACTGTAACCCAACCAATGTCCATGGATGATGTGTTGGGGATCATTGGAAGGGACGAAAATATCCAGGGCGACAATGTTGCAAGGGCCGAAAATTTTGATGGGGCCGCCAATGTCCAGGGCGAACGTGTCCAGGGCAGCACTATTGAAGGGGCCGGTAACGAGCCCTTGTCTAGTCAGGTGTGTATATAGATAACATAAATTTGTACTGTACATGTCAATTATATATACCATCTCTATATCATCTCGTATATATGTAATTTGTGTAGGCCGCCTCTGCTTCTACAAGTCGAGCTAAGAAATCAAAACGATCGACCACGAAGAAGCTGAAGGATGTCAAGTTGCACATCACTCGAGTGGAGGATGACGGGGAGCCAGTTGAGCCCCCAAAAGTGGCCAAGAAATTTGTATCTCAGTGCGGGGTAATTGTACGGGACAATGTGCCCATTAGTATCAGAAAATGGAAGTCCACGGACCCCACTGAGGAGTATGTGCTCCCCGATACAGAGAAGGAGATGCTATGGAGGGAATTAAAGGCAATATTCGACTGGCCTAGAACTCATGAAGCAGAACTGAGGGATTGGACAATGAAGAAGATGGCAGTTCTGTTTCAGGATTTCAAGAAGAAGTTGTACTCGCAATTTCTCAAAACCGGAGAGGCCCCGGATCCTGAGAAGTATAAGAAGATCACTGATGACGAGTGGGAAGCATTCCTTGAGTACAAAACCTCCGAAGAGGGTGCAACGGCTAGCGCTAGAAACGCTGGAAATGCCGCAAATAAGAAGTACTCTCATAAGATGGGTTCGGGAGGTTACAAGGCAAGCATCGCTAAATGGGAGAAGATGGAAGAAGATCTATATGCTAGAGGCATCACTCCAGCGACACATGACTGGCCCACAAGGACCAAGCATTGGTACTATGGTCATGGAGGCACCCTAAGCTCAATCGACGGCTCCTTAGTTTTTCCCGAGGACTTGCGAGAACTAGCTCAGCGTCTCCTCGATATCCTCAGGGCATCTGAGAGGGGAGAATTTGTTGCTGATAGAGACAGAGATGAGCTAACCTATGCCTTTGGGAACAAGGAGCATCTTGGACGGAAGCGCGGTGTAGGCACAAGCATCTCATGGAAGAAAGGTTTCCAAGAGCACGCCGCCACCTATAGGAGCCGTTCGAGGAAGAAGGCCGAATATGAGCAGAGGGTGAAGGACCTAGAGCAAACGGTTGCCGCCCAGGGCTCAAAGCTCCAAGAAATGGAGTCAGAGATGGAGCGACGGATGAAGGTAGCATGGCTGCAGATACAACAAGCCACAGGCGGGACCGGTTCCACAGAGCATGCACCTCTCCAACAAGCCGCAGGCGGGACCGGTTCCACAGAGCATGCACCTCTCCAAGATGCGGCCCTTATTAGCCCTCCACAACAATATCAAAGCAGTCACGCTTCCACACAGGCCGCCGAAGCGGTCCGTTACCCCGTGGATGAAATAACTCAACGGACCACGTGCGAGCTTGTCGTCAGGCAGAAGAACTTAGCTGTGGTGGTACGTATACGACCTTAGTTCGTACTGCATACATTTCACCGTAAATACCATTCATTTACTAACTTTCTTTGTGACTACTAAATTATTAGGTCGCATACGGTATGACCAAACGTGTGGAAGAAGGGCAAAAATGGCACTGCAATGACATTCCACATGGTTACGTACCTGTTGAGGTGGAGCAAGTCGTCACCAACTGGGAAGACTTGGAACTTGACATCCCCGGAGGTGACGGAGAAACAAAACTCGGTCAGTGTTCTCACTGCATCATTCTATGGAGCAAGGCAGACGTCGTCATACCCGGTACACCTGCGGCTACCAACAAGCCTCCGTCACCTCCACCGTCTCCAAGAGATCCACCGGATCATGACGATTCTCCGGGAGCTCCTGATGCAAGCCCGTCTCCTCCACCGAAGAGGTCTCCGTCTCCTCCGCCGCGGAGGTCTCCTCCCCCTCCGCCGAAGAGGGGACGCCGCACTAAAGCCTCTGCCCCCACTTCACCAGGGAAGAAGGCGCGGAAAACCAGAGAGAAGCCCGCACTAGAGAAAAGAGCGGGTGAGAAGACTCTAGAGGAGCTCGAAGCCTCGGTCAAAGCAGACACAAAGAGGCAAATGGCCAAGTGGAGGAAAAAACCTGAGCCGGAGCCGAAGCTTGATCCCACCGTCGTCAAGTCATTCCTCGGTAATTTGAGCAAGGGTCAACAGAAGGAAGTAATAGTAACAGACTATAACCGCTCATTACTGAAATCTCACCGGAAGCGGAAGGCTGCAGATAAGGAGGCGGGCCCATCCAAAAAGGTTCCTCAGCTCGGCGAGCAACCTCAGCGGCCCTTGGGTCCATTGCCATCTCTGGACGAGATTAACGTGCAACGAGTAATGGCCGAGACTGGACTAACCAGAGCGCAAGTCCTGGGGGAAGAAGAGGTGTCTGTAAACACAACGTTGAAGTGGCCGTTTAGGCTTGGCGAGCCTATGGTCCCTCCTGAAATGGAGAGCAAGCTACAGACGAAGATGCGCCGATTCCATGAGTGGTACTTGGAAGAATCAAGAAGGAATAAATGGCGCATGATCAAAGTAGGCGTGAAGGACCATGATTTCTACAATGGTGACGAGGATTGGGTCTGGCTGAGGTTTAAGGATATATATGAGCTGTACCACCGCGACGCCATGGACGTGGATTTGATCACCTGTTGGACACTGTAAGTACTTTGTTGTTGCTTATAATTCACAGTTTGAAAACAATAATTCCAATCTATGCTGACGCGGGCTTTATTTATTGCTTAACATATGCAGAATGGAGATTCAAAAATGTCGGAGATCCTCAATATATGACGTTGGTCTCGTGGATCCTCGAAGGATAAGTGAAGAAATGATATTGATGAAGCCTGAGGAAACATATGGAAACCTATACAAGTATATTAAGAAACAAAATTACTGCGACTCCGTACTAATCCCGTACAACATCGAGTGAGTACATACACAGGCTTCTTCTTATACTGTCTGTGTACTATTTCATTTCTGATTATAATGTATACATGTATACAGATTCCACTGGTTCCTAATAATATTGTGTCCTGACCGGGGTGTCGTGAACGTCTTTGATTCATTGCACACTCCAAAAGAAAAACTACAGAACATCATGGACATGATGACAAGGTGATGTATATTTTCCCCTACTTAATTCACCCCTTACACTCGCAATGACTTAACTCAATTTTTTTGTTCGCAGGGCCTGGAATCAATTTCGTCAAGAACACCCGGGTATTCAACATGAAACACTAAAATGGAACATTGGCTTTCCGGTAAGTAAGTAATTTGTACATGTAGGCCTCGGCTAATATATTATATGAATTTTACTTAATTTCTTTTGGTCGACAGTGTGCCAAACAGGGGAAGGGAAATAATTTATGTGCATACTATGTTTGCGATTACATGTGGAATTAGGGACATAAAAAGCTTACACAACACGATATTATGGTACGTAATAATAAACACATTTCTATTATTATTAAGTGCACAATTATTGTCTCCAACTCGGCGGATTAAATATCTTTCAATTATTTGTAAATTATAGATGTTTAGCCTGAAGGAAGAGTCTCTAGAGCTAGAAAGAATTGACGCAATTGCAGAACATCTCGTCGGATGGATCTGGGACGAGGTCGTCAATCCCCGAGGAGAATTCCACTCGCCAGTACTGGAGGACGTGCCGGACAGTTCAACAAGTCGTCAACCTTAATT
Organism: Echinochloa phyllopogon; assembly: GCA_033239725.1. NCBI lineage: Eukaryota > Viridiplantae > Streptophyta > Magnoliopsida > Poales > Poaceae > Echinochloa > Echinochloa phyllopogon. The sequence goes on along the minus strand of BTCW01000010.1, from coordinate 9,883,855 downwards.
AAGTAGAAAATACAGTTTAAATATATATAACTCGAGTTGACATGCATGAATATCTACTTTTGTAATATATATGTCTTCTATTTTGATGAAATGTCAGCTAATATGAATATAGAGTCGGCCGAATACGCATTAGAATACACGTATTAGAATATATACGTATATACACGTATATAGACGTGCATGCATGGCTACTGAAAAAAGCAAAAAAAAAAGAAATCCGGGGCCTTTAGCACCGGTTGCAGATAGCAATCGGTGCTAAAGGCAGGCCCTTTAGCACTGGGTTGTGTCTGGAACCGGTGCTAAAGGCCCTGCTAAAGGCGCTGCGGGGCAGGCCCTTTAGCACCGGGTCGTGGCTGCACCCGGTGCTAAAGGTCGTGGCTGCACCCGGTGCTAAAGGGACCCTTTAGCACCGGTTATTCAATCCGGTGCTAAAGGGGCACCCCTTTAGCCTCGGTTTAGTTGCACCGGGTGGGAAACCCGGTGCTAAAGGGCTTTCCCACCCGGTGCAGATGTTGATCATTCTGGTAGTGCATCTTCTTTTTGCTTACTGCAGTAGTGTAAGGAAAAATGGTAATGATGTTACTTGTAGGGATAGATTGTACTCTGAAAGGCAATGTACGAGGTACGATCGAGAAGCAAGTACTACAACTCTTTTGACTCCGGAGTTTGCACTGTTGAAAGTACAGTACTATCTAGTGTGCCCTGGGTGTACATGAAGCAGGCAGAGCTGGTATAGTACGATGATAAACCACTACTGGCCACTACACATTTGGTGCTTGTGTTGAAAGGAGGTAAAAATAACATGCAAAATGCCCAATCCCCCCATACAAATATCTGTCCCAATGCAAATACAAATTACCAGTATAGATGTGTTGCCTTGGTCATCATGAACCATGACTCTATAATTGCATGGCGCCATGCATGTTTATTGCTCCATTTCTTTGATCTTCTCTGGCCTGCTCTTGACAATATCATCAGCAATTTCGTCGTCCTTCACAAATAAATCATCATCACACTTTTGGTTGTGAGAGGAGAGAGATGACAAATGAGTGCCATGGTCCTGGAGTCAAATCCCCTTTTCCTTGCTGCATGCAGACTTGTCTGTACTGTTGGCATCACTGCCGTGCACATCCCTGTCCGACTGGCACAGTGCTTCACACGGACCGGTCCATTTGTAAGCTCCTCGCTACATAGCTCGGCGCAAGACATTTCACATCATCTATGATCTATCGCCCCTCTGTACTTCTTGCAATCCTCGAACGTGTGGAAAAAAGGAACGGCACACAAAGCTGTAAAAAAGGTGACAATGCAAGCAAGCGTCAGGTCAGGAATCAGGATATCATTTGTCGACATGCAGGCATGGATGCGGCGAGCCTGAGGGCAGGCCCAACGCTCCACCGTGTTCAGAGGCTTTAGCTTCCACATATTCATCTGGCTTCCACGTCACATCAATCGGTGGCTCGGCAGGTTGTCAGAGGAGCTTGCAGAGGTAGCGCATGCCTCGTCTGACGAAAAGGCGAGGCACCCGCTGGAGCGCGCGTTGTGGCGCGAGGGAGACCACGCTACGCGTTTTCTAGGGCACCACGACCGGAGCGCGCCAAATAAGCCCGCGAGACTGCCCACTATTCCCCTTGGTTCGCGCGCGATTTCACCGGCCGCCTCCTCCGCTGGCACTTGCGACGGTGTCATGACCGCTATTCTTCTCCGCTGGTCTTTCACCCATCGAACTATGCACATCTAGATGATCTCCTCTACCTAATCTACTCCCAAGTCCTAATCCTCAAGTTGAGTACTATGTCAATGGGAGTCCGTACAACATAGGCTACTATCTTGCAGATGGGATATATCCAGAATGGGCAGCATTTGTGAAGACAATAAGAGAGCCTCAAACAGAGAAGCATCAACTGTTTGCACAGAAGCAAGAAGGTGGAAACGGTAGCCTGCGCTGGGTAGATTGGTGGCTTCATATTTTATTGTTGACATGGCCTCTTGCTTTTGTATGAGTCTACCGATGAGTACTCCCTGGGTTGGGCTTGCATTCAGTTCTTGCCGAGTACGCCTGCTTTCTCGCTGGGAACCAGCAGATTGACCGCCAGTACGATTCTTCCACACGTCCCCTTGCTGGATGTTCTACAGATAAGGCATTGATCATAAAAGCTCTCATGGAAAAAATGACTAGCTCACGTGATTCTATTTTCTTGGAATGATAATATATATATATGCGCTAGCAACTAAGAGATATAATTATTATAAGTTTGTGAAAAAGTTTTTAGCCAACAACTAATCAAAATTTGTGCGCTATCTAACCACGACAAAACAAAAGAGAGCCCGGAGACACTTATTCCACAACACCAATGGCGTGTTTGTCTCGTCATCGCCATCAGGACACCTAAGGACAGTCCCAACCCATGATGTCCATAGTCAGTGTCCATGATGCAATGTTAGCAAGACACTATTTTAGACATTGTGTTCTCCAACACATGATTTTTTAGTGTGGGTCCTCAATAAATCCATCATCTCTCATCTCCATCAATCGTATTTGTTTTTTATCTATAATGAAGACACTATCATCTCTCAACCCAAACTTGATAATGTCATGTGTATAGGTTCTCATGTAGAAACTGGGTCTTTCATGAGACCCAGTGTCTTGCTTTTTTCCCTCTCTCTCTTACTTAATGTAGCGCCACGTAAACCAATAGTCATATGTATCACCCTATTTAATGCTATGAAAACCATTTTAGTTGGAGTGTTGGGACTGCCCTAAGTCTCCATGTCACCTTGGAGTTGCTGACGTTGTCCATTGAAGCCGTCAGGTCAGTCCCAACCCATCATGTCTATGGGTAGTGTCTATGCTACCATGTTAGCAAGACATCACCTTAGACACTACATTCTCCAACCCATGATTTCTTAGGATGGATCATTAATAAATTCATCATCTTTTCTCTCTACCAATCATACTTGTTCTTTTTTTATCATGAAGACACCATCCTCTCCCAATGCAAACTTTGGTTGTGTCCTATGCATAGGTTCTCGTGTCGACACTGGGTCTTGCATGAGACCCAGTTTCTTCCTCTTTCCATTCTCTCTCTTATTTAATACAGTGTCACACAAGCAAAAAGTCCTATGTAGCAGACTAATTAATGCTATGAAAAACATCCTATATGGAGGGTTGTGACTACCCTCGTAGAGAAGATAAATCCACCCAACACCCTCGAGGCCCGATAACCATTTACTCGATCACTAGTGACCTGGGTCAGCGGTCTGCACGCTGCTTTCTTCACGCATGTACTTTTGGAAGCATATGCGACCTGTATATATCATCCAAAACGCAACGAGCTGAGCGTGATATAAGAAAAGTGTTATATGTGTTGAAGTTTAGATATTTCAAAATGATACAGCATGTAGATTTGACTCAAAATTTATTTTCATAAAGTTATACCTTTTTGTGTTTTATAAATATTTTGAACCAAAACACTAGTCAAGGCGTTTGTATTTGAAGGCAATAATGTCAATGTCCAAAAGACCAGTTATTTACGATTAGTTGATATTACTAGCTATATCCAATGATGTTATAAGATAAAAGTGTTACAACCTTCAAGTGAAATAAATTTGGTTGTGTTATCATTTCGATTATGTGATTGATATGTGTTATCACGTAGTCTATAATCTTTTCCTAGTATTATTTTTTCAACACATCATTGACACAATGATGTAATAATCAACAATGGCCATATGCATCGGATAATGCAAAAGGTCAGAATTTTATCTTTTAAAAAAATAAATTTAATTGTACGTACCTAGCTTGAAGACACTTCTTTGCTAGCTAGGTACGCTGAGAGGATGCTAAGTACGCTCGCTAATTAACAAACTGATGAACACTTCTTTGCTGTTTAAACATTTACATTCTGTGTTCAAACTTGTGCGATCATGCATAACATCATAATACATATGCTAGAAAAAAAACTTGCTGATTTTTTCATCTATAGAGGGTTAAAAAAAGTAATATGCAAATACCCTCAACGCTAGCTCATAATGCTGCCTCTTACCGCTTTATTATTCACATCCTCACAAGTGTATGACCCGAGAGAACCCAATATATCCAAGATCTGCAGCAGTACAGAGGCATTATTGAAAAGTCATTGGCATGCAGAGGATGCCCAGTCGATGGAGCTGAGAGCTGCACTGGCTACTAGCTAGCAGGTATGTCATCGTGACCTAGCAACAGCTCCACCGACCTCTCCCACTGTGGCGCAACCAATTGGGATTTGGGGCTGCACATCATGCATGTGGGGCGAATCAACAGCAGACTTATTATTTCTTGAGCTTTGCAAATGAAGATTGTTATTTGGTTTTGTTGAATTCATTTGTGGCTCGATCTGCCGCTTAGAGGCCGGCTGCTACTGTCGTTATGTGCTTTAGGATTTTCTCTCATTATATCGGTGGGTGATATCGCCAGATGATGTATTGGTCCACTACTCGATCCGGCCACTTGTAGCAGCGTTCTGTTCTTGGTCACCAGCGCAGGAAAATTGACATTTCGCATGGTCGATTCATTCTTAAAGAAACAAAAACTAGATGACAAAACATGCTGGCTCCACTAAAGTCGTCGATGGCCATGGATTCGAGCTCCATCATCAAGCCCTAAATCTCGGTGGGCCGGGGTCGATCGGGCATTCCGGCCAGTTGGCCGCCGTCAGAGTGTCATCAGAGCAGCAGCAACAGCAGCAGCGTTTGAATACGCGTCTCAGCCGCCGCGAGCTCTGTTGGTTGTCGACAAGGGGATCAATCACAACTCCCCACATATATACATGCATGCCGGAACCCATGCATCCTTCCGTTTTAAAATAGTAGTGGTGAGCTGGAAATTAAATGAATGATATTTATAATTTTTTAATAAAACAAAAGGTCTAATATATAGTAATTTAGAATGGAGGTAGTAGTAATACGAGATTGTAAACATGTACTAAAACAAATAAAAATGTTCAAAGTGTTAAGTATTTAGAATCAGAGATGAGATGGTACTGGTGGTGGTGGGTGCCTAGAAACTGTATGGATGGCTGCTGTGAGTGCCAGAGCTTTTGCCACCATAAAACTATAAAAGAACACTAATTAAGGTGGCATAGTGGCTTGTGGCATCAGCATGCCAAATTTTCTACTATGATCAGCTTTCTGGTAAATTTATCGATCAAGTTGGAAATGGGATAACAATATATCAAATAGAGTGGTTCAAATTTAATTCTGACTTCAAACCTATCAGCAAATGAAGTCTTTATCTGTGCATCAACCAAGTTTGCAATTTTACGGTAATATATAGAACTGCTCCAAGAAAGCGCTGCTCTCTCGAAACTCTTTCGTCTAAAAAGGAAAAAAAATGACAATTAGAGGACATCAGGATTCCGTGCAGCGGCAGGCACATGCACGTATATATGCAGTACGTACTATTGAAATTTAAAAAGAGATATAGTATATATGTCGACTTCCATGAGGTCGCTATCATGCTAGGGTCATATAAAAAGGGTGGTCCGTATTGTAGCAAAAACACCACACCACGTACTATTATACTTTACACATACTGTGCTACTGTAGCAACCTGTTGCTACCACCGGGCACGAGAAAACGACATTACTTGAAGGCAACAGTAGGGGGAATACGTAGCTCAATTGTCTCCATATACCTTCTCTTTGTTTACTATCATATGTAGTTTTATATATATTTGCATGGAACAGAGTAGAAATCTTGAGAGAATCAACGATAGACAAATATTGTATTATGGCATTTGACAATAAAAATGCACTAGTTGGGGATTGCAGAGAGAAATCATATATCTTGAACAAAGAGTATCTTGTCAACACCACCTGTCCTGGCAGCATTAGGAGTAGTATTATTGTTGTTGAAGTATAGCTTTCGTTGATTTCCGATCCATCCATCAACCTATCAAAGAATTACATTTTTTCTGAAAGAAAACTTACATATAGAAAATTAAACTTCTGCTTCAAAAGATTATTATATTGTTGCGCAGACGAAAAAGTTGATTTCCAGAGACTCTGTGCTAGCTCGATCCTTGTAACTTTTGGAAGCTATGTGGAGCCACGTACCGTCCACACCAGAGACTCGACAACAGTGTGTGTGCAGGCAGCTAGCAGCTCCCGGGACCGGCCAGCAGCTGGGGAGCAAATAAGCAGGCCGGCGTGTGCACAGCAGCCAGGAAAGTGACTTACCGGCTTATTAGGGCATGCATATGGTAGTAGGCAGTGCACGCGCTTCTGCCTTCTGGTGGTCACAACTCACCACAAAACTGCTTGAGCTAGCAAGCGCCGCGTCGACGTCGGACGTCACGTCGCCGGCCGGCCGCCCTGCTGGCCCGCCGGCGGCGGGGCCGACGGAGATCAATTATTGCCGCGTACTACGTCCTCAGCAATCACCTTGATATGCATGCATGGCATGCGCCAGCTGCCTCGGCCGTGTACGTGCGAGCGCGCCACTTGTCACGTGCGCAGTACGTGCTCTCTTGTGCTGCTTGTTGCGAAGAGAGGCTCCCGAGATGCAAACTGTGGCGAGATGCATGAAAGTTAATTACCGTCTGGTCCATCTAATAAGATCCCTTAATTGCAGCTTTTTCTTAGGAGAAAATCCGCCATTCGGTTATTATTATCATGATGAATTATTTTCTTTCAGCTATAGTTTTGATTTAACTAGTCCCATCAACACTAGCTCGTTCTCTTGCACACGGGCTAGTAATTTGATTGAGAGATAAATATATAGGTATTAGAAATTCACATGAATAATATCAGTTCCAGTAGTTGTAATAACAAAAATTGTTTACCTTGCTCTCTCCAATGTATTAATATAAATACTCGAACACAATATATACTCATATGAATATGTTCTTATCTTTCTGTGGATGCGATGGAATTCAATTAGCAATCAATCTATTTAACTTCTTCCATAGGGTGTGTTACATGGAACAAATAAACTCAAACATGCATGGTGAGATAACATAGAAGGAACTAAGGCACAAACATCCCCTCCTACTGCCCGTTGTCGGATGACGATCTCCTCTCCCTTTTTTTTTGACATGGACGATCTCCTCCTTGATGAAATCAGACGTTGCATTATTCTTTCCATCGAAGATTCTTCGATCTATTCCTCAGATATATACATTGGATCCTTGGATACATACTATACGGGCGGATCGATGAGTTCTACAGATTGGTGTCTGTTTGCCCTTATTGATTGAGTGCAATTCGACGCAGCAAGCCAGCAATGTTGGATGCTTTCATCATGATCATTGGGGCAATAATACAGGAATATCGTACCCTTAGTAATCATATATAGTTGAAACATAATTCGCGGTAGGAGAGCATTTATGCAAAATAGTGGCGAAACGATTGAAATATAGCCGTAGCCGTACCCTTAGTAATTTCTGTCAGCATAGTATTTCTGTCGCTGCAAGTTGGTGGCGCGATACTATAGCCGTAGTGGCGATGTTTTAATTTACTCAGCGAGACGAATGTTTTGAGCCTAATTAATCAATTTTTAAATATTTTTCACAAATACAAATAAAATGTTACAGTGAAGCACGTACTACGAGAGTCAAATTTTAGGTGCAAATTTTGCATCTAAACAAGGGCTAACTTTCACCCTAAAATTTCACTATGTAAAAAGTCTCATCACATCACATCATATCAAATCTCTCTCCTCATGCATGGAGCATTAAATGTAGGTAAATAAAAAAACTAATTGCATAGTTTTGATGTACACGACAAGACGAATCTTTTGAGCCTAGTTAGATCATGGTAGGACAACAATTACCACAAAAAAAAAATGTTACAGTGTGCTACATTGTTCGATGTGACTTTTCAACCATCCTTTTTAAGGGACGTAAACACAGCCTTTTTGTGTTGAGCTGTGAATTTTGTCAAGCCACCGGCCCGTACGTCCTGTCACGTTGAACCCCGGCCGCGGCCTGAAGGCTGACGACACCTAAAGCTAGTACGTTCCGCCAATCAAACTAATGGATCCATCCATGCATTATATTGGAGGCAAGCTAGGTGTCATTGTCCGGGCACGTACTGCTGCAGACGTTTTGATTCCCGCCGGCGGGCCGGGAGTACTAATTGATGGAATTGAATAACCTCCCGTAAAATTTCATGATATATATGGGTCAGGACGATAAACCCTACACTAGTCTCATTAGTCCAGAAATAGAGGGGTGGCCCCCTCTAGTCCTGGTTCCATAATTTTCACGAGGAAATACGCGCGTACGGTGCGTGTGATTCGAACTTAGGACCTCTTGCCTCGCGTGTTCCTTACCATATCATCTAAAGAGCACGTGTGGTACACTCCTAGGTGCTTTCCTTTTAAATTATCCAGTAGAGCACATGTGGTACACCAACCGGGACTAAAGGTCATCCGGAACCATGAAAAATGTGAACTGAGACTAAAAGTTATATTTTTGTCGTCGGGCAAAACACAACGGGGACAAATGTAGGGGATGAAATGTTTATTCTCCGCTAGTTCTACTTCTATAAAGATGCATAACAAATCATCTGTAGAATTATTAACCTTAATGACTAGAGTTGTATTTTTTTGAAAGATCATTGCAGATGCAGACATTCACATATACACTTATCTATATTAATATATATACTCTATCAATAAACATATGAAACTATAACCTTATGAACACAAGTACGGGCACGAAATATAGTGGAGTACTATATAATTTTTTTTAACATTGAAATTACGTGCATACCTTGTGGGCTGTCCTATACTTCTACAGAGTACTCCAGTTTTACATTCTCTAGTAGCATTTTCTTCTAGGCCAACTTTGCCCATAAATTCCATTGTACAGAAAAGAAGATTTTCATTACATCAAAATGTCGGTACATGTATGGAGTACTACACGTAGATGAAATTAAAAACTAATTACACAGTTTTGTTATACGACGAACATTTTGAGCCTAATTAATCAATTATTGGACAATTATTCATAAATACAAACGAAATGCTACAATTACGTGTTAATGAGAAAATGTCAACTTTAATATGATAAAGTTAAAAACTAAACAAGTCAGTGAAACAGCGCGCATAGACACCTGTCGCTGTCGCCAGTAGGGACAGTGCGTGAGGGTCTCCAATAACATCGAAAGCGATTGTCGGCATCGCCTCCGCCCGCCACGTGGACAGCATCTAGTGGGCCAAGTTCCGCTGACACCACGCGTATAGACAACAGACGCACAGCCCGGAGCTCTTATTTCTAGCTGATTATTCTTTTCACACAAAAGACCAAAAGGCTTGTAAGCAGGAATGTCTACATGTATGGCTGTGTTTTAGGGCGTGGAAGGACGATTACATACGTATAATTTGTGTGGCTCTAGGCAGAACTCAGGGGCGAAGCTAGACGAGAAGATCACCGGAGTCTTTCTATGTAAGATCACTGGGGTCTAGACTGCTAAAACAGTGAATTTGCACTAGTTTTACCAAATTTTATCGGGCTGACACCACCCCGGTGAAAGCCTCTGACTCCGCCCCTGGCAGAACTACTTAAAAAGCGAGGTCAAAGACGCTTCTTTCGCCAAAAAAAAAGCTTTTATATGGCAAAATGACGGCTTGCTGCCTGCCAGGATCGTCTTCTATGTTTTTTCTAGACAAAAACAGCCAAACAAAAAAGGGTTTACATCGTCTTCTGTGATTTTTTTTATCATGGAAGCTAACAAAATTGTCAATTATTTTGCCAAATAAATTGTGCAGTCAAACATCTGAACATTATGTGTTCTGTTGTTTCAAGGTATCGACATTATCCTCTAGACCAATTTATCTCCACAGTTTCTCTGCAGACTGGATTTTACCATTGAACACTCGCCATAAGAGGGGAGGCCTTTTCTTTCCATATCTCCATCTCCATCATTCTAATATTTACCATTCCAGGAAAAATCAAGGCTTTGTGTCAGACTTATATTAATTTTCTGTTTCCGCAATTCATCCAAGAGCCCAAGGGTTCTTCTGAAAGTGGTATCCAGCTCCCGTCTTTCTTTGAACACCATCCATTATGTTTATTATTAGACACCACAAAAGTTTGGGCATAATCTTAAGAGGGCATTTACCTATCTGTATATCAAACTAAAAACCATATCTTTTTTATGAATACCTGCTAATATATGTATTTCATACCCTTTTAGGCAACAGTCTTTAATTCCTCGCAGTCCTCTTCAGAACTGTGATTGAGAATGATTCCCCTCTAGTGTTGCGGCTACAAAAGGCCTCTCTCTGAAATACTTAGCATTTCTCAGCAGAACAGCATAAACTGGTATCGCCTCTCTCTAATTTAAATATCCATTTACACAATAATTTAAACCGGAATTGCTATGGTTTGGCAATTGAACTCTTCCGCGTGAAATGTCTGCAGTCTGCAAAATATCTCCTGCATGCAGAGTCAAATGTAGGAACATGTATTTGTAAACACGCATGATCTACAGTCATCATTCCTGTCTGTTGCCAACAACTAAAACAAGGGATGCGATGCTCCGCCATTTCGAATGAATACTGATTTTCTGAAATCAGTGTGGCTAGCTCTTGTACAAGTCATATTTATATAAGCAAATAATGAAGCCGATCGAGAAGCAAGAAATGCCAACACGCCTCGCCGGCGTCTCCCAAATTCCCAATCATGCACGTCGTTGTTCTTTGGAAAGCATCATATAGGCTCAACTTTCTTTCATCTTTTTGCCACGTTCAGTTGGTTGTGACTGTTCAACGGATGACAAATAAAAACCATGTATCATCTGATCATATCATCATATACCTACCAATGGTCCAATATACTTACCGGAGTGCTGGACGAAGCTGGATATCGGATCGATCGATCAGTAATATATATGCAAGCTAGGGTTCACGTACGCGTTGCGACAAACACTTACTTTTTTTAAGCCCATGGCGGCAAATATGGCAAGTAGTTGGCGCCGCCACATGTATGGATGGTAGTTAGAGTAGTTATACACACACCAATGTCTATGTACCTAAATACGTACGGATCAGTTATCCCACTAGTTAATTGTGGTCCAAAAGCAAGATACGTACTACTGGTCAGCATGTCATGCACATATATTATTCGATCCATTTTCTAAACTAAGCTATATATATCTAGTCTAGGAGTATTAACTAAAATCATCCCACGCACTACGACTTACCACCAGAACGATTTGACTTGTTAATCACTTGCTTCGGAAGTTCGGAGCCAGCATATATAATTTATCCAGCAGCAGAGAACGCACGCATAAGAGTGGGCCCTCGTTGATTAACAAAAACCTAATCCGGTTTAGGTACGTGATTAGGCAATTAATTGATTAGCGAGAAATAAAAGGGAGTGGTGGTGGGACTGTACTATCACACCGATCGAGCAACGCATCATCGGCTACCCATCGCTGTCGACCGTTGCAAGGTGAAGAAGCCTTTGGATCGACAAGGCAGGGAAATTTGTTAATTACCCGATGATTAAGATTTCACCGAATTTAATGATGCCACTCGCGGAATGATTAAGCTAGACTAATCCCGAAAGGCACTGCGCCACCACCGGTAATTTGTAATTAACCAGCGGGCGGTGGAAAGTGGCGTCACGCAACTTTTTGCTTTATGTAGTATATATATAAAGCGGTTGGGTGCTATATGCGGAAAGCTGCTATGTTGTGCTTTGCTGTAAGAGGAAGTGCATGTTTATGCTAGTCAAGGTCATTCTCCAACTTTACTTGTATGGGGACATATATTCAATTAATTAGGAAGACATGCATAATTACCTTGCTTTCAAAAGAAAATTAGAGTTGCCGGTTAGAGAAACCATCTGGTGTTCCTTATTAGGGATGATGATCATCCTTCAAAAGAAGATGAACACACTACCAGAATCCTTCACATCCGCCCGCCTCCTCCGCCTCGGCCATTTTTGGACCCGGTGCTGATGGGGCTTCAGCACCGGGTCCAACGGCTAGGAGCGGGGGCGGCGCGTGGATGTGTCAGGGCGGACACATTAGCACTGGGTCGTGGCAAGACCCGGTGCTAATGCGCCCCCTTTAGCACCGGGTGCAGCCAGCAACCGGTGCTAATGTGCCGAGGCTATTTCGCACCAGTTGCTGGCTGCACCCGGTGCTAAAGGGTGCACATTAGCATCGGGTCTTGCCACGACCCGGTGCTAATGTGTTTGAATATAGGGGCTTCCTCCTCCCCCGCCCGAGCCAGCTGAACACTTAGGCGCTGTGTTCATGCTGCTCGGCCGTGGGAGGGGAGGTGCTGCCCAAATTTTTTTTAAAATTTGTGAAGATTCTACTCATCTAAGGAGCACTACAAGGTACACTCTTTCATTCTCTAATGTTTTATTTAGCTTTTCATCCTTCTATGATTTAGAAATAGAGGGATTTGTGAATCAAAGTAAAGCTAGCTAGAGAGAGCTTGTGTTCTTGGAGGAGAGAGAGGAGAGAGCTTGAGTTTATGGTGGAGAGAGTGTTCATGTTGTGTTTTAAATGGAGAGAGAAGGCAAGCTAGTTAGTATTTTGTTTTGTATGACTTGTGAATAGTTATAAGGCTTATAGTAATGTAGTTTTAGAAATTACTAGAAAATCAATATAAAATGCTAGAAAATCTTATAAATTAATAGAAAATCTTATAAATTACTAGAAAATCTTATAAATTACTAGAAAATCTTATAAATTACTAGAAAATCAATATAAAATGCTAGAAAATCTTATAAATTAATAGAAAATCTTATAAATTACTAGAAAATTAATATAAAATGCTAGAAAATCTTATAAATTACTAGAAAATCAATATAAAATGCTAGAAAATCTTATAAATTAATAGAAAATCTTATAAATCTTATAAATCTTATAAGGCTTATAGTAATGTTATATTTAATGAATATAGTAATGTAGTTTTAGAAATTTATTTATATAATGGAATATATATTATAATTTGTATTTATTTATATATTAAATTTTTTTATCTTTAAATTGTATTGTATATTTGTTATTGGTTAATAATGCAGATGAATAAACAATGGATGTATGGGGACCCCCACGCTCAGGCGTTCCGTGATGGCCTTAGGACGTTTCTCGATGCCGCCGAGGCTAACAGGACGCCGTCCGGTTTCATGTTCTGCCCATGCACCCATTGTAAAAATATACAATCGTACAAACAAAGAGGTTGTCTTCAGGTGCATTTGATGAGGCACGGTTTCATGAGGAATTATTCTGTTTGGACGAAGCACGGTGAAAGAGGAATTCTAATGGATGAAGATGAAGAAGACGAGGCCGATGACGACATTCCGTTATTGGCTCAATACTACGGTTCCTTTGCATATGCTGCAATGGGTGATGCCGATGAGGAAGATGTTGCTCGGGAAGGCGATGCTCAGGAAGATGTTGCTCAGGAAAATGAACCTACTGATGGACTCGGGCAAATGTTGCGTGATGCCGAGAAAGACTGCGGCAATGATAAGGAACTGAAAAAGATACAGCGCATGTTGCAGGACCACAAGACTGACCTGTACCCAGATTGCAAAGAGGGGCTAAAGAAGTTGGGTAGCACACTTGAACTTCTGCAGTGGAAGGCAGCAAATGGTGTTACTGATAAGGGTTTCGAGGAGCTACTGAAACTCGTAAAGAAGATTCTTCCAGAGGGTAACAAATTGCCATCGACGACGTATCAAGCAAAACGTGTTGTTTGCCCTCTCGGTTTGGAGGTGCAGAAGATACATGCATGTCCTAATGATTGTATCCTCTATCGCGGACAGTACGAACACTTGGATCGTTGTCCGGTTTGCACCTGCGCACGATACAAGATCAGGCGAGACGACCCTGGTGATGTTGGGGGAGAGCGTTCTAAGAAAAAATAGATCAGCATGTTTGAAGAGAAGGCAAGCATGTTTGAATGCTTGAACAGTATCAAGGTTCCGTCTGGCTACTCCTCCAATATTAAGGGAATAATAAATATGAAAGAGAAGAAGTTCACAAACCTGAAGTCTCACGACTGCCATGTGTTGATGACACAGCTGCTTCCCGTCATACTCAGGGGTGTGCTACCAGTTAACGTGCGGAAAGCCATTGTGAAGCTATGTGCATTCCTCAATGCAATTTCTCAGAAGGTGATCAATCCAGACCATTTAGATCAGCTACAGAACGACGTGGTGCAATGTCTTGTCAGCTTTGAGATGATATTTCCACCATCCTTCTTCAATATCATGACACATCTATTAGTTCACCTCGTCAAAGAGATTCGTATATTGGGCCCAGTATTTCTACACAACATGTTCCCATTTGAGAGGTTCTTCACTGTCCTAAAGAAGTATGTCCATAATCGTTCTCGTCCAGAAGGATGCATTGCTAAGGGATACGAAACGGAGGAGGTCATTGAATTTTGTGTTGACTTTGTCGACGATCTTATGCCAATTGGTGTGCCCGAATCCCATCACGAGGGGAGACTTGGTGGAAAGGGCACACTAGGGAGAAGATCGATGGTGATCAAGGACGTTGAGACATTTCGTAAAGCGCACCTCACAGTTTTGCAACAATCAACCTTAGTTGCTCCGTACATCGAGGAGCACATGCAGATTCTCAGGGACGAAAACTCAACAAAGTCTGCGGCCTTCATTCAGCGTCTGCACAATAGTACTTTCGCCGATTGGTTGCGAAGACGTCTTATGGGTGTCGAGGGCATTGATGCGCAGCTAGCTTTTGTAGCTAGAGGTCCATCGAGCATGATCTTGACATTCCAAGGATACGACATCAATGGGTATACATTTTACACAAGAGCCCAGGACAAGAAAAGCACCAACCAAAACGCTGGTGTCAGGATCGACGCGACAGCCACCAATGGCAATACAAACTCATACTATGGAATCATAGAGGAGATATGGGAACTAGAGTACGGACCTTTGAAGATCTCACTGTTCAAGTGCCAATGGGTGAAGCTGACTGGAGGAGGTGTTAAAGTTGAAGCGGACTATGGAATGACGTTAGTGGACCTAAACAAGATTGGTTTTCTAGACGAACCGTTCGTCCTGGGCAAAGCTGTCACACAAGTTTTTTATGTGAAGGACATGGCTAGCAGACCGAAGAAAGGGGCGCATAAGAAAGGTGGGGGTAAGCAATTGGACCCATCACAAGACGAGCCAAAGCGTCATATAGTTCTTCCTGGAAAGAGAAAAATCGTAGGAGTTGAGGACAAGACGGATGAAGATTATGATATGCTCGATGGCCGACCTCCATTCTCAGTGGTTGATGACCCAAGCATCCTGTTAGCGGCGGAGGAGACACCGTATCTACGGCGTGATCACAATCAAGGAACATTTGTAAAGAGGAAGTTTATTAGTGTCCGAGTAAACGATGATGCCATGTAATTTAATTGCACTATGTTCCACCCAATTTGTAATAACTATATTTGCATTTATGTTCCACCTATGTTCTAAGATTTTCTATTGATTTATAAGATTGTTATTATTAATTCTAGCATTTTATATTGATTTTCTAGTAATTTATAAGATTTTCTAGTAATTTATAAGATTTTCTAGCATTTTATATTGATTTTCTAGTAATTTATAAGATTTTCTAGTAATTTATAAGATTTTCTAGCATTTTATATTGATTTTCTAGTAATTTATAAGATTTTCTATTAATTTATAAGATTTTCTAGCACCGACCGGGCATAAGGGCCTTTAGCACCGGGTCTTGGCTGCACCCGGTGCTAAAGGGCCTTTAGCACCGGGTCGTGGCTGCACCCGGTGCTAAAGGCCACGTCCAGGCTGCGGGGGTCGTGCGTCGGGGCCAAAGACCGGCCTGGCCACGGAGGCCGTGCGGCAGCTGGCCACGTCACCGGGCGCACACGAGCCACGTCACTGGATGAACAAGAACAATTTTTCTTTTTAATCTCTGTATAAAAGTTGTAACTAGTCGTTCTCCCTCTTACAAACTTCAAAAAAGATCATTTTTGTTCCTAAAAATTCCTAAAATCATACTCTATCAAGTTATGAAACTTATTAATGTTATTATTTTGAAAAATCTTCTCGTGTTTGAACAATCCAAATTTTGAATTAAAAATGACAACTACAACCAAGGTTTTTTTCACACTAGGTGATGTCAAATGAAAAAGTGATGAATACCAAAGTTTCATATTTCATCATGATCTACAATCTTTATTTAGGTCATTTTGTCATTTTCAAAATGGGTAATAACATGTAGTACAAATTTGACAAGTCTCTAACAAAGTTTTAGAAACTATGCGAGTGAATCTAGGATTAATGAACAATGTATACTACCACTTTCTCAAATGCAAAAATGACTTAAATAAAGATTGTAGATCTTGATGAGATATGAAATTTTGGTATTCATGACTTTTTCATCTGAGACCATTTAATGTTCCAAAATCTTTCATTTAGTTATCAATTTTTGTAATTTATAAGATTTTCTAGTAATTTATAAGATTTTCTAGTAAGTTATAAGATTTTCTATTATTTTATAAGATTTTCTATTAATTTATAAGATTTTCTAGTAAATTATAATATTTTCTATTAATTTATAAGATTTTCTATTAATTTATAAGATTTTCTAGAATTTTATATTGATTTTCTAGTAATTTATAAGATTTTCTTATTTAATATATATTTTTAATAGGCATTAATAACTGAATTAAAACAAGTATTAATAACTATATATTAAAAACTATATTTATAAGATTCCCAAATAGTAGCCCCCGGTGCTAAAGGCCGGTTTGGAAATTGGGCGCCAAACGAAAATTTGGGGCCTTTAGCACCGGGTTGATCTAAAATCCGGTGCTAAAGGCCCCCAATTTTCGTTTGGCGCCAGTTACGGCCTTTAGCACCGGGTGTAGAAGACCCGGTGCTAAAGGGGGGGCCTTTAGCACCGGGTCGTGGCTGCACCCGGTGCTAAATGCCCCGGACCTATATAGGCCGGGGACTTCTCTCCCCTCCCTCACTTCGCCCTCATCTCACAGATCGAAACCGTCGGCGCCTCGTCTCCTCAGCCGCCGCCGCCCGTCGTCCCCGCCGCCGTCGTCGTCCCCGCGCCCGTCGTCCCCGCCGCCGTCGTCGTCCCCGCGCCCGTCGTCCCCGCGCCCACACCGCCGCCGCCCGTCGTCCCCGCCGCCGTCGTCGTCCCCGCGCCAGCATCTCCCAAGTTATCTTCTAAGTGTCTGCCTGCTTGATTGCTTCTTGTTTCATTGACATAATTGCTAGAAACCGTGGTAGATTACTTGGATAATTAGCTCACTCCCTTAAACAACCGGTATGTGCATTGCCAGCAGATTTTCTAGCATGAATCACTATTCCTGTGTGTGTTTTGGAGGTTGACAATGCATGAATGTTGTGTTCCGGATTGAGTTTTGATGAGAAGTTCATGCAGGGGATCAAGGAGGTTGGGTTTTTGGGGATTGAGTTTGACAACTACTTCGATTTACAAATAGTAGTTTTTTTGCATCAATTTATATGCAATAGCATTGTCAACTTATATAGAGGATGAACCAAAATACTAACAAGTTCAAACAAAATGTAGAAGTTTAGTGAGTATGGTATCAACCTATGTGCCGCCGCATAGTACCACTGTATCTACAAACATTTAGTGTCAATTTGTGCACCAATACCATACCAATTTATTTTTGTATTTAGTACCATATTGGAAATGTTATATGTTTGAAATGTATATTGGAAAATGCTTCATTTAAATGTATTGGAGATATTTACATTGAAATGTATATTGGAAATGTTATATGTTTGAAATGTATATTGGAAAATGCTTCATTTAAATGTATATTGGAAATTCTATGTATATTAGAAATATATGTGCTTCATTTCAATGTATATTGGAAATGTTATATGTTTGAAATGTATATTGGAAAATGCTTCATTTAAATGTATATTGGAAATTCTATGTATATTAGAAATATATGTGCTTCATTTAAATGTATATATTTCTTATCAATTATTTTTAAAATTATGTATATTAGAAATATATGTGCTTCATTTAAATGTATATTGGAAATGTTATATGTTTGTATAATGTATACTATCGAAAATGTTTATTATCGGAAATTCTATGGCGTACCCGAACCCACCGCGCACCCGAACCCCTTAGCGAATCCGTTTTACACGCACCGACCCCCTTAGCGAACCCTTAGCGAATCAATTCACACCGCGCACCCGAACCCCTTGGCGAATCCGTTTTTCACGCACCGACCCCCTTAGCGAAAATGTTAGAAATATTGGGAATATGTATGCTTTGTATATATTTCTTATCAATTATTTTTAATTCTATAGATGGCGGACAACAACAACCCCGTCCCACTCATGCAAGAGGACAACAACACCCCTGTCCCACCCATGCAAGAGGACAACGACACGTTCTTTGCGAATCAACTTTTCAAAATTGTAACCCAACCAATGTCCATGGATGATGTGTTGGGGATCATTGGAAGGGACGACAATATCCAGGGCGACAATGTTGCAAGGGCTGAAAATGTTGAAGGGGCCGCCAATGTCCAGGGCGACAATGTTGCAAGGGCCGAAACTATTGAAGGGGCCGGTAACGAGCCCTCGTCTAGTCAGGTGTGTATATAGCTAACATAAATTTGTACTGTACATGTCAATTATGTATACCATCTCTATATCATCTCGTATATATGTAATTTGTGTAGGCCGCCTCTGCTAAGAAATCAAAACGATCGACCACGAAGAAGCTGAAGGATGTCAAGTTACACATCACCCGAGTGGAGGATGACGGGGAGCCAGTTGAGCCCCCAAAAGTGGCCAAGAAATTTGTATCTCAATGCGGGGTAATTGTACGGGACAATGTGCCCATTAGTATCAGAAAATGGAAGTCCACGGACCCCACTGAGGAGTACGTGCTCCCCGATACAGAGAAGGAGATGCTATGGAGGGAATTAAAGGCAATATTCGACTGGCCTAGCACTCATGAAGCAGAACTGAGGGATTGGACAATGAAGAAGATGGCAGTTCTGTTTCAGGATTTCAAGAAGAAGTTGTACTTGCATTTTCTCAAAACCGGAGAGGCCCCGGATCCTGAGAAGTATAAGAAGATCACCAATGACGAGTGGGAAGCAATCCTTGAGTACAAAACCTCCGAAGAGGGTGCAACGGCTAGCGCTAGAAATGCTGGAAACGCCGCAAATAAGAAGTACTCTCATAAGATGGGTTCGGGAGGTTACAAGTCAAGCATCGCTAAATGGGAGAAGATGGAAGAAGATCTATATGCTAGAGGCATCACTCCAGCGACACATGACTGGCCCACAAGGACCAAGCATTGTACTATGGTCATGGAGGCACCCTAAGCCCAATCGACGGCTCCTTAGTTTTTCCCGAGGACTTGCGAGAACTAGCTCAGCGTCTCCTCGATATCCTCAGGGCATCTGATAGGGGAGAATTTGTTGTTGATAGAGACAGAGATGAGCTAACCTATGCCTTTGGGAACAAGGAGCATCCTGGACGGACGCGCGGCGTAGGCACAAGCATCTCATGGAAGAAAGGTTTCTAAGAGCACGCCGCCACCTATAGGAGCCGTTCGAGGAAGAAGGCCGAATATGAGCAGAGGGTGAGGGACCTAGAGCAAACGGTTGCCGCCCAGGGCTCAAAGCTCCAAGAAATGGAGTCAGAGATGGAGCGACGGATGAAGGTAGCATGGCTGCAGATACAACAAGCCACAGGCGGGACCGGTTCCACAGAGCCTGCACCTCTCCAACAAGCCACAGGCGGGACCGGTTCCACAGAGCATGCACCTCTCCAAGATGCAGCCCTTATTAGCCCTCCACAGCAATATCAAAGCAGTCACGCTTCCACACAGGCCGCCGAAGCGATCCGTTACACCGTGGATGAAATAACTCAACGGACCGCGTGCGAGCTTGTCGTCAGGCAGAAGAACTTAGCTGTGGTGGTACGTATGCGACCTTAGTTCATACTGCATACATTTCACCGTAAATACCATTCATTTACTAACTTTCTTTGTGACTACTAACTTATCAGGTCGCATACGGTATGACCAAACGTGTGGAAGAAGGGCAAAAATGGCACTGCAATGACATTCCACATGGTTACGTTCCTGTTGAGGTGGAGCAAGTCGTCACCAACTGGGAAGACTTGGAACTTGACATCCCCGGAGGTGATGGAGAAACAAAACTCGGTCAGTGTTCTCACTGCATCATTCTATGGAGCAAGGCAGACGTCGTCATACCCGGTACACCTGCGGCTACCAACAAGCCTCCGTCACCTCCAAGAGATCCACAGGATCGTGACGATTCTCCGGGAGCTCCTGATGCAAGCCCGTCTCCTCCGCCAAAGAGGTCTCCGTCTCCTCCGCCGAAGAGGTCTCCGTCTCCTCCGTAGCCAAAGAGGTCTCCGTCTCCTCCGCCAAAGAGGTCTCCGCCCCCTCCGCCAAAGAGGGGACGCCGCACTAAAGCCTCTGCCCCCACTCCACCAGCGAAGAAGGCGCGGAAAACCAGAGAGAAGCCCGCACCATAGAAAAGAGCGGGTGAGAAGACTCTAAAGGAGCTCGAAGCCTCAGTCAAAGCAGACACAAAGAGGCAAATGGCCGAGTGGAGGAAAAAACCTGAGCCGGAGCCGAAGCTTGATCCCAACGTCGTCAAGTCATTCCTCGGTAATTTGATCAAGGGTCAACAGAAGGAAGTAATAGTAACAGACTATGACCGCTCATTACTGAAATCTCACAGGAAGCGGAAGGCTGCAGATAAGGAGGCGGGCCCATCCAAAAAGATTCCTCAGCTCAGCCAGCAACCTCAGCGGCCCTTGGGTCCATTGCCATCTCTGGACGAGCTTAACGTGCAACGAGTAATGGCCGAGACTGGACTAACCAGAGCGCAAGTCCTGGGGGAAGAAGAGGTGCCTGTAAACACAACGCTGAGGTGGCCGTTTAAGCTTGGCGAGCCTATGGTCCCTCCTGAAATGGAGAGCAAGCTACATACGAAGATGCGCCGATTCCATGAGTGGTACTTGGAAGAATCAAGAAGGAATAAACGGCGCATGATCAAAGTAGGCGTGAAGGACCATGATTTCTACAATGGTGACGAGGATTGGGTGTGGCTGAGGTGTAAGGATATATATGAGTTGTACCACCGCGACGCCATGGACGTGGATTTGATCACCTGTTGGACACTGTAAGTACTTTGTTGTTGCTTATAATTCACAGTTTGAAAACAATAATTCCAATCTATGCTGACGTGGGCTTTATTTATTGCTTAACATATGCAGAATAGAGATTCAAAAATGTCGGAGAGACAATATATATTACGTTGGTTTCGTTGATCCTCGAAGGATAAGTGAAGCAATGATACTGCACAATCCTGAGGAAATATATTTAAACCTATACAAGTATATTAAGAAACAAAATTACTGCGACTCCATACTAATCTCGTACAACATCGAGTGAGCACATACACATGCTTCTTCTTATACTGTTTGTGTACTAATTCATTTCTGATTATAATGTATACATGTGCACAGATTCCACTCGTTCCTAATAATATTGTGTCCTGACCGGGGTGTCGTGAACGTCTTTGATTCGTTGCACACTCCAAAAGAAAAACTACAGAATATCATGGACATGATGACAAGGTGATGTATATTTTCCCCTACTTAATTCACCCCTTACACTCGCAATGACTTAACTCAATTTTTTTGTTCGTAGGGCCTGGATTCAATTTCGTCAAGAACACCCGGGAATTCAACATGAAACACTAAAATGGAACATTGGCTTTCCGGTAAGCAAGTAATTTGTACATGTAGGCCTCGGCTAATATATTATATGAATTTTACTTAATTTCTTTTGGTCGACGGTGTGCCAAACAGGGGCCGGGAAATAATTTATGTGCATACTATGTTTGCGATTTCATGTGGAATTGGGGACATAAAAAGCTTACACAACAGGATATTATGGTATGTAATAATAAACACATTTCTATTATTATTAAGTGCACAATTATTGTCTCCAACTCGGCGGATTAAATATCTTTCAATTATTTGTAAATTACAGATGTTCAACCTGAAGGAAGAGTCCCTAGAGCTAGAAAGAATTGACGCAATTGCAGAACAGCTCGTCGGATGGATCTGGGACAAGGTCGTCAATCCCCGAGGAGAATTCTACTCGCCAGTACTGGAGGACGTGCCGGACAGTCCAACAAGCTAGTCGTCAATCTTAATTAAGTAGAAAATACAGTTTAGATATATATAACTCGAGTTGACATGCATGAATATCTACTTTTGTAATATATATGTCTTCTATTTTGATGAAATGTCAGCTAATATGAATATAGAGTCGGCCGAATACGCATTAGAATACACGTATTAGAATATATACGTATATAGACGTGCACGCATGGCTACTGAAAAAAGCAAAAAAAAAATCCGGAGCCTTTCGACAGCAACCGGTGCTAAAGGCCCTGCTAAAGGCGCTGTGGGGCAGGCCCTTTAGCACCGGGTCGTGGCATCACCCGGTGCTAATGGGACCCTTTAGCACCGGTTATTCAACCCGGTGCTAAAGGGGTACCCCTTTAGCCTCGGATTAGTTGCACCGGGTGGGAAATCCGGTGCTAAAGGGCTTTCTCACCCGGTGCAGATATTGATCATTCTGGTAGTGAGAGCGAGAGACCTGGCAGGCAGTTTGTCGCATAGGCAACCATCTCAGCCCAGCAACCAAAATTCGACGCATGGGAGGTGCAGACAGCTCTAGCCAACTCAATTCAAACTATATGCCATGGCGAAACACCAGATCGATCCTTGCACTGGAGTAAATGTGCAGAACACAGAAAATGAACAAAATAGACTCAACTAGTGCTCACATGATGTTTTAGGCTCACTGGCTCGTTTGAAAACTTCCTTAATTATACTCATTTTTCTTTTAAAATAAACATTAGCTGATTCTGATTGAAGGTCAACTCAAGCTCGGCTCGTCAGGCTCATTTGAAGCTGAACTAGATTGTTGTCCACAAAAGGAACGGTTCATTGAAAAGCTGTTCTAGGTCTACTCAAACATTTCGTGGGACAAGAGAACCCCAACTCATATAGTCGCAATAAAAACCTAATTGTAGCACAAAAACAAATCTACTTTCTTCAACCCAAATCCACAATTGCACAACCCATCATCTTCTTTCCCCATTGAAATGAGTTCTAATTAGTAACAGTAAGATTAAAAGGTGGCTAATTTTCAACGATGATTGAATTTTACAAATTGATGGCCCGATTGTTTCTAGTTTTATGAGACTAATTGATTGTTCTTTTCTTTCCAGTAAGATTCCTGGCCCTCATCATCCCACGAGCCATCCTCTACTAAATGAGCCCCATTTCCTGGCCTTCTCTTCACTCATCTAGCATTTCTGGTTTCTCAGAGCAGCAGCTAAATCTTACACTAGCTAGCGTTCCATGCGAGCTCGTCGTCGTCGTCGATTTGGAATGCCGGCAGACAGTGAGGTGTCGAGCCCGGCATCGTCCGCAGGCACGCCCTCGCCGCCGCAGTCTCCAAATGATCAGGCGGCGTCGCGGTGCAGCGGCGGAAGCAGGGAGACGAAGCGGGCGCGGCACGGCGTCGCCGGGAGCACGGAGCACCCGTCCTCCTCCTACCGCGGCGTGCGGATGCGGGCGTGGGGGAAGTGGGTGTCGGAGATCCGGGAGCCGCGGAAGAAGTCGCGCATCTGGCTCGGCACGTTCCCGACGCCGGAGATGGCGGCGCGCGCGCACGACGCCGCCGCGCTCGCCGTCAAGGGCCCCGCCGCCGTGCTCAACTTCCCGGAGACAGCCGCCGCGCTCCCGCGCCCGGCCTCCGCCGCGCCGAGCGACGTCCAGGCCGCCGCCGCCCTCGCCGCGGCCATGGAGCCCGCCCAGATGGTAGCTGCCGCGTCCTCCGTCGCAGCGCCCGGGATGGCGGGGCTGCAGCAGGACGAGGAGCTCGACGTGATCGTCGAGCTCCCGCGGCTCGACGACGACGACGCCGAGCTCGAGACGTTCATGTTCCGCGACGCCGCGCAGGCTTCGTGGTGCGAGGGCGACACGATGTGGATGTACGAGGACGCCGGCTACATATCGCCGGCGGCGGCGGCGGCGGCGCACGATGACCTGCTCGGGCTCAATGGCGACCTCGGCTGGGCCCGATCGGTTGGTGGCTTGTGGAACCTGTAACCAACTGCTCGTGGGTTTGCTAATCATCAGTCAGCTAGTGTGTAATTATCTCCTGTGTTAATCTCTCCGTTTTTCTTTTTCTCCCTTCTCTGAATCTAGATGGAGAATTGCATCTTGGTATTCCTCGATCAGAAAAGCTGCATCTTTTGTGTCTTTCAATTCTTTTGGACATCCTCGTAGCTCCTCTCTCATCCGTGGTTGCAACTTTGTTATTCCGCTAAAAAGGTTTCTGACCTTTCGCCAACCATTGATCACCTACATGCAGTACACTGCCACTGGTGTAATGGCGGATGAAATTGCCATTGATCCCTCCGCCCTCACTATATAATGCTCAAATGAAATAATTGCGCCGCTGGATCTTCAATTATGTTGCTCGTTGCCTACTAGTACATTGCTAATACATTTCAGACAACAAGTTGCCTAGTTCCTCCTGCAACCAGCTCCGTGCAATGGCAATCCCCTCCACACACTGCTAGCCCCAAGGACTTCTCCGCCTAGTTTCCCGGCCTCAAGCCCAATTTCAAATTGATATCCATCGTCTCTCTTTAATGCAACTAATTATTTGAAGTTAATTTTCAAAAAGATTGGTACATTTTGAAAAACTAAGTTCAGCTAATTTTGAACTGAGGAGGGATAGTGGATACGTTAGGGTCATCATTTGCTCACCTACATATACTAATCTCCATGCATATCTATGACTAGCTAGAAAGTCAACGCGTACGTCAATGGCTTCTTCCCCTCAATTATTTGTGTAATAGATATCCTTGTTTAGATCCCAAATTTTACCCCTAAAGTTCACTATGCAAAAAGAAGATTCCCATCACATCAAAATGTCATAGCATGCATGAAGTACTAAATGTAGATAAAATCAAAAACTAATTACACAGTTTTGTTGTACTCTACGAGACGAACATTTTGAGCCTAATTAATCAATTTTTGGACAATTTTTCACACATACAAACGAAACGCTACAGTGACGTACGCATCCCAAAAGGCCAAAGTTTGGCCCCAAATTTAGGAACTAAACAAGGCCTCTAATGCATCGTTGATTTGTCATTTACTCATTCTAGCTCCATCAAGTGCTTACTATCTTTAACTAGCTAATGTGCAGTGGTGGAAAAGCAACTAGAGTAGTAGTTGTTTGTATTGAAATAATGGCGGCTTTTACTTGCCATGCATTCGCTGTTATTCTTTCGGCTCAAGAGCCTTGGAAGCATTATATTACTACTTGTAGAAGTAGCAGCTTGTACCTTGCAGCTTAAATCTGAACGGAAATGTACTAGGTATGTATACGGTGGAGTAGCAAGTACTACTCCCTCCGTCCACTTGTATAAACATTCGTTGACATTTTCTGTTCACGTTTGACTGTTCTTCTTATTTAAAAAAATTATGACAATATTATTTATTTTGTTATGACATGTTTTATCATCGTATATATTTTAAGTATATCATAATTGTTTTTATATTTTTATAAATTTTTGAATAAGTCGAACGGTCAAACGTGATGCGTAGAAATCGAGAAATGCTTATATTGTCGGACGGAGGGAGCACAACTTTTTGACTCCGGACGGACGTACTGTGTGTGTTCGCACTGTTTGAGCAAGTGCACTAATGTGCCTTTCTGGCGGGCCTTCTCGGCTGGCTGGTGACATGTGGCTGGTGCTGGTTTGTGCTGAGAGAAAAATACTGCTGACTGACTGGTGGCTGGTGGCTGGTGCTGGTTTGTGCAGAGAGAAAAATACCGCTGGCTGGCGCTGATAAGCCGAGCGAACAATACTCCATGCATGTGCCGATATTTTGATGTGATGGAAATCTTTTTTTATATAGTAGATGGCGAAACTGTGTATGGACATTGTCCAAAAATTGATTAATTAGGCTCAAAATGTTCGTCTCGCAGAGTACAACAAAATTGCACAATTAGTTTTTGATTTCATCTACATTTAGTATTCTATACATGTTATAACATTTTGATGTGATGTGAATCTTCTTTTTGCATAGTAGAATTTGGGGTTAAATTTGGGATCTAAACAAGGCTCGAAAACAATCTGCCTGGCAATGTTTCACACGAACCAGCAACAATAAATTACTTCCATAGCAAGTAGTACACCTGCTTCTCACAGGGAACCAGATTGACCGCAGTACGATTTCTATATCCGGTCCTTTGGCTGACCACATCTCGGATGCACGTGTGTGCCCTACTATTGCTTGAGAAGTGACGCAGACTATTGGAAAATATGTATTGCTGAAAGGTTTCCATGGGAAAAAACATAAATAACATGATTATACACTACATATTGTACTTGCGATATATTCAATCCGTCCCAACTAATAATTCACTCTTTTTGCGGGTAAACTAATATAGAATTTACTTTAATTTTGTTGTAAGTCAAATTTATCTTGCCAAATTTATAAAATAAATTATAATGATATTTATAATATTATTCCACCATAATATATTTTTATGGTACATTCAATAAAACTAATTACTGATAGCATATAACAACGACTTATTACGTCCACTAAAACGAATGTATGATTCAAACATTACATTACTGCCACGCTGAGACCTCATTGTTTTGTCACAGTGCTACAGCACGCACCTTGATGGAGGGAGAGCTGCATCGATCGTGACGTACATGGAACTATCACCAATTCACCATCCCAATTCCCATCTTGCATTGCTAGGACATGCTGGACCGATCGATTGCCTCGGGTGCGAGCTATAAATAGTGAACCACGTAGATGCCACTGTGATGCAATCTTGAGCACAGGGAATGCATATATGGATGCAGGTCGACAGCTGTGGCAGCAGCAGCAGCTAGATCCATGCACAGTTCGTCGATCGACGGCTCAAGCTCAACGTACGTCAGAACTAACCAATGTAAGAAATGGACGCTGTTCACGTTTAGGCCCCGTGTTTGGATGCGATCGTGGATTTTGAAAACACTACCAGAATGATCAACATCTGCACCGGGTGGGAAAGCCCTTTAGCACCGGGTTTCCCACCCGGTGCAACTAATCCGAGGCTAAAGGGGTTGAGTAACCGGTGCTAAAGGGTCCCTTTAGCACCGGGTGCAGCCACGACCCGGTGCTAAAGGCCCTGCCCCGCAACGCCTTTAGCAAGGCCTTTAGCACCGGGTCGTGGCTGCACCCGGTGCTAAAGGGCCTGCCTTTAGCACCGGTTGCTGTCTGCAACCGGTGCTAAATGCCCCGGATTGTTTTTTGCTTTTTTCAGTAGCCATGCATGCACGTCTATATACGTATATATTCTAATACGTGTATTCTAATGCGTATTCGACCGACTCTATATTCATATTAGCTGACATTTCATCAAAATAGAAGACATATATATTACAAAAGTAGATATTCATGCATGTCAACTCGAGTTATATATATTTAAACTGTATTTTCTACTTAATTAAGATTGACGACTAGCTTGTTGGACTGTCCGGCACGTCCTCCAGTACTGGCGAGTGGAATTCTCCTCGGGGATTGACGACCTCGTCCCAGATCCATCCGACGAGTTGTTCTGCAATTGCGTCAATTCTTTCTAGCTCTAGAGCCTCTTCCTTCAGGCTCAACGTCTATAATTTTCAAATAATTGAAAGATATTTAATCTGCCGAGTTGGAGACAATAATTGTGCACTTAATAATAATGGAAATGTGTTTATTATTACGTATCATAATATCGTATTGTGTAAGCTTTTTATGTCCCCAATTCCACATGTAATCGCAAACATAGTATGCACATAAATTATTTCCCTTCCCCTGTTTGGCACACTGTCGACCAAAAGAAATTAAGTAAAATTCATATAATATATTAGCCGAGGCCAACATGTATAAATTACTTGCTTACCGGAAAGCCAATGTTCCATTTTAGTGTTTCATGTTGAATACCCGGGTGTTCTTGACGAAATTGATTCCAGGCCCTGCGAACAAAAAAATTGAGTTAAGTCATTGCGAGTGTAAGGGGTGAATTAAGTAGGGAAAAATATACATCACCTGGATATTGTCGTCCCTTCCAATGATCCCCAACACATCATCCATGGACATTGGTTGGGTTACAATATTGAAAAGTTGATTCGCAAAGAACGTGTCGTTGTCCTCTTGCATGGGTGGGACAGGGGTGTTGTTGTCCTCTTGCATGGGTGGGACGGGGTTGTTGTTGTCCGCCATCTATAGAATTAAAAATAATTGATAAGAAATATATACAAAGCATACATATTCCCAATATTTCTAACATTTTCGCTAAGGGGGTCGGTGCGTGAAAAACGGATTCGCCAAGGGGTTCGGGTGCGCGGTGTGAATTGATTCGCTAAGGGTTCGGGTACGTGACGCGAACGGGTTCGCTAAGGGGGTCGGTGCGTGAAAAACGGATTCGCTAAGGGGTTCGGGTGCGCGGTGGGTTCGGGTACGCGATAGAATTTCCGATAATAAACATTTTCGATAGTATACATTATACAAACATATAACATTTCCAATATACATTTAAATGAAGCACATATATTTCTAATATACATAGAATTAAAAATAATTGATAAGAAATATATACATTTAAATGAAGCACATATATTTCTAATATACATAGAATTTCTAATATACATTTAAATGAAGCATTTTCCAATATATACATTTCAAACATATAACATTTCCAATATACATTTCAAACATATAACATTTCCAATATATATTTAAATGAAGCACATATATTTCTAATATACATAGAATTAAAAATAATTGATAAGAAATATATACATTTAAATGAAGCACATATATTTCTAATATACATAGAATTTCCAATATACATTTAAATGAAGCATTTTCCAATATACATTTCAAACATATAACATTTCCAATATACATTTCCAATATAACATTTCCAATATACATTTCAATGTAATTTCTAAAATTTTCAATGTATGTGCTTAGCGAACGCGTTCGGCCAAGCGCATGTTCAGCCATGCAACGGGTACCTGCACACACAAACACGTACACGGCACGAAGGCCGGCTCACAAACATGCACGTACGGCACGAAGGCCGGCTTCACAGAGGCTCACCGTGATGGGCAGCGGGCTACGGCGGCGCGGGGACGAGCGGCGGCAGCGGCGAGGGGACGAGGAGCGGCACCGGCGCGGGGACGACGGGCGGCGCGAGGACGAGGGGCGCCGGCGCGGGGACGACGGGCGCGGGGACGACGACGGCGGCGGGGACGACGGGCGGCGGCGGCGTGGGCGCGGGGACGATGGGCGCGGGGACGACGACGGCGGCGGGGACCACGGGTGACCACGGCCGGGCGGCGGGGACGACCGGCGCGGGGACGACGACGGCGGCGGGGACGACGGGCGGCGGCGGATGAGGAGACGAGGCGCCGGCGGTTTCGATCTATGAGATGTGGGCGAAGTGAGGGAGGGGAGAGAAGTCCCCGGCCTATATAGGTCCCCCGTCTTTAGCACCGGGTGCAGCCACGTCCCGGTGCTAAAGGCCCTTTAGCACCGGGTCTGTACATCACCCGGTGCTAAAGGCCCCCCCTTTAGCACCGGGTCTTCCCACCACCCGGTGCTAAAGTCCCTTTAGCACCGGGTCTTCTACACCCGGTGCTAAAGGCCGTAACTGTGCGCCAGACGAAAATTGGGGGGGGGCCTTTAGCATCGGGTGCAGCCACGACCCGGTGCTAAAGGCCCTTTAGCACCGGGTCTGTACAGCACCCGGTGCTAAAGGCCCCCCCTTTAGCACCGGGCCTTCCCACCACCCGGTGCTAAAGGCCCTTTAGCACCGGGTCTTCTACACCCAGTGCTAAAGGCCGTAACTGGCGCCAAACGAAAATTGGGGGCCTTTAGCACCGGATTTTAGATCAACCCGGTGCTAAAGGCCCTAAATTTTCGTTTGGCTCCAGTTTCCAAACCGGCCTTTAGCACCGGTGGCTATTATTTGGGAATCTTATAAATATAGTTTCTAATATATAGTTATTAATACTTGTTTTAATTCAGTTCTTAATACCTATTAAAAATATATATTAAATAAGAAAATCTTATAAATTACTAGAAAATCAATATAAAATGCTAGAAAATCTTATAAATTACTAGAAAATCTTATTAATTAATAGAAAATCTTATAAATTACTATAAAATCTTATAAATGAATAGAAAATCTTATAAATTACAAGAAAATCTTATAAATTAATAGAAAATCTTATAAATTAATAGAAAATCTTATAAATTACTATAAAATCTTATAAATTACTAGAAAATCAATATAAAATGCTAGAATTAATAAAAACAATCTTATAAATCAATAGAAAATCTTAGAACATAGGTGGAACATAAATGCAAATATAGTCATTACAAATTGGGTGGAACATAGTGCAATTAAATTACATGGCATCATCGTTTACTCGGACACTAATAAACTTCCTCTTTACAAATGTTCCTTGATTGTGATCACGCCGTAGATACGGTGTCTCCTCCGCCGCTAACAGGATGCTTGGGTCATCAGCCACTGAGAATGGAGGCCGGCCATCGAGCATATCATAATCTTCATCCGTCTTGTCCTCAACTCCTACGATTTTTCTCTTTACAGGAAGAACTATATGACGCTTTGGCTCGTCTTGTGATGGGTCCAATTGCTTACCCCCACCTTTCTTATCCGCCCCTTTCTTCGGTCTGCTAGCCATGTCATTCACATAAAAAACTTGTGTGACAGATTTGCCCAGGATGAACGGTTCGTCTAGAAAGCCAATCTTGTTTAGGTCCACTAACGTCATTCCATAGTCCGCTTCAACTTTAACACCTCCTCCAGTCAGCTTCACCCATTGGCACTTGAACAGTGGGATCTTCAAAGGTCCGTACTCTAGTTCCCATATCTCCTCTATGATTCCATAGTATGAGTTTGTATTGCCATTGGTGTCTGTCGCGTCGATCCGGACACCACTGTTTTGGTTGGTGCTTTTCTTGTCCTGGGCTCTTGTGTAAAATGTATAGCCATTGATGTCGTATCCTTGGAATGTCAAGATCGTGCTCGATGGACCTCTAGCTACAAAAGCTAGCTGCGCATCAATGCCCTCGACACCCATAAGACGTCTTCGCAACCAATCGGCGAAAGTACTATTGTGCAGACGCTGAATGAAGGCCGCAGACTTTGTTGAGTTTTCGTCCCTGAGAATCTGCATGTGCTCCTCGATGTACGGAGCAACTAAGGTTGATTGTTGCAAACTATGAGGTGCGCTTTACGAAATGTCTCAACATCCTTGATCACCATCGATCTTCTCCCTAGTGTGCCCTTTCCACCAAGTCTCCCCTCGTGATGGGATTCGGGCACACCAATCGGCATAAGATCGTCGACAAAGTCAACACAGAATTCAATGACCTCCTCTGTTTCGTATCCCTTAGCAATGCATCCTTCTGGACGAGAACGATTGCGGACATACTTCTTTAGGACAGCGAAGAACCTCTCAAATGGGAACATGTTGTGTAGAAATACTGGGCCCAATATACGAATCTCTTTGATGAGGTGAACCAATAGATGTGTCATGATATTGAAGAAGGATGGTGGAAATATCATCTCAAAGCTGACAAGACATTGCACCACGTCGTTCTGTAGCTGATCTAAATGGTCTGGATTGATCACCTTCTGAGAAATTGCATTGAGGAATGCACATAGCTTCACAATGGCTTTCCGCACGTTAACTGGTAGCACACCCCTGAGTATGATGGGAAGCAGCTGTGTCATCAACACATGGCAGTCGTGAGACTTCAGGTTTGTGAACTTCTTCTCTTTCATATTTATTATTCCCTTAATATTGGAGGAGTAGCCAGACGGAACCTTGATACTATTCAAGCATTCAAACATGCTTGCCTTCTCTTCTTTGCTGAGAGTGAAGCTGGCAGGACGCAAGTACTGGCGTCCTTTGTCTCTCTTTTCTAGATGTAGATCAGTCCGTTGTTTCAATCGTTTCAGATCCTGACGTGCTTCCAGTGTATCTTTTGGCTTCCCGTAAGTACCCAGGAAGCTTATCAAGTTCACGCAAAGATTCTTCGTCAGGTGCATCACATCAATCGCGTTACGGACCTCTAAACGTTGCCAATAAGGTAGCTCCAAAAAGATAGACTTCTTCTTCCACATCGCAGCACGACCATCCTCGCCCGTCGGAGCAGCCTGGCTTCCGTCTCGCTTGCCAAACACCACGTGTAGGTCCTTCACCATATCAAATAGCTCTTCTCCACTCCGGTGTCTCGGCTTTGTACGGCGGTCAGCATTCCCGCCAAAATGCGCACATTTCTTTCGTAGCTCATGCTTCGCCGGAAGGAATCGACGGTGACCCATGTACACAACTTTACGATAATGTTTCAAATACATGTTTTCGGTTTCCTCTAAACAGTGAGTGCATGCTTTATATCCTTTGTTTGATTGTCCTGATAGGTTACTTAGTGTAGGCCAGTCGTTGATGCTTATGAAAAGCAGTGCTCGAAGGTCAAACTGCTCCTGCTTGTCCTCATCCCACATGCTAACACCTTCATTCTTCCACAGCTGCAAAAGTTCGTCAACCAATGTTCTTAGGTACACATCAATGTCGTTGCCAGGTTGCTTTGGGCCTTCGATGAGCACTGGCATCATAATGAACTTCCGCTTCATGCAGAGCCAGGGGGGTAGGTTGTAGATACAAACAGTCACGGGCCAAGTGCTATGACTACTGCTCATTTCACCAAAAGGGTTCATGCCATCGGTACTTAAACCAAGCCTAACATTCCTCGCATCAGCATCAAACTCTAGGAATGCTCTGTCGATGTTCCTCCACTGGGATCCATCGGCGGGGTGTCTCAACATGCCATGGTCTTTCTTCCTGAACAAACGCTTCAGACGGGGTATCAGAGGGAAATACCACATCACCTTCACAGGGATTTTTTTCTTGGAACGCTCTCCCCCAACATCACCAGGGTCGTCCCGCCTGATCTTGTATCGTGCGCAGGTGCAAACCGGACAACGATCCAAGTGTTCGTACTGTCCGCGATAGAGGATACAGTCATTAGGACACGCATGTATCTTCTGCACCTCCAAACCGAGAGGGCAAACAACACGTTTTGCTTGATACGTCGTCGATGGCAATTTGTTACCCTCTGGAAGAATCTTCTTTACGAGTTTCAGTAGCTCCTCGAAACCCTTATCAGTAACACCATTTGCTGCCTTCCACTGCAGAAGTTCAAGTGTGCTACCCAACTTCTTTAGCCCTTCTTTGCAATCTGGGTACAGGTCAGTCTTGTGGTCCTGCAACATGCGCTGTATCTTTTTCAGTTCCTTATCATTGCCGCAGTCTTTCTCGGCATCACGCAACATTTGCCCGAGTCCATCAGTAGGTTCAATTTTCCTAAGCAACATCTTCCTGAGCATCGCCTTCCCGAGCAACATCTTCCTCATCGGCATCACCCATTGCAGCATATGCAAAGGAACCGTAGTATTGAGCCAATAACGGAATGTCGTCATCGGCCTCGTCTTCTTCATCTTCATCCATTAGAATTCCTCTTTCACCGTGCTTCGTCCAAACAGAATAATTCCTCATGAAACCGTGCCTCATCAAATGTACCTGAAGACAACCTCTTTGTTTGTACGATTGTATATTTTTACAATGGGTGCATGGGCAGAACATGAAACCGGACGGCGTCCTGTTAGCCTCGGCGGCATCGAGAAACGTCCTAAGGCCATCACGGAACGCCTGAGCGTGGGGGTCCCCGTACATCCATTGTCTATTCATCTGCATTATTAACAAATAACAAATATACAATACAATTTAAAGATAAAAAAAATTAATATATAAATAAATACAAATTATAATATATATTCCATTATATAAATAAATTTCTAAAACTACATTACTATATTCATTAAATATAACATTACTATAAGCCTTATAAGATTTATAAGATTTGGGCAGCACCTCCTTAGATGAGTAGAATCTTCACAAATTTTGAAAAAAATTTGGGCAGCACCTCCCCTCCCACGGCCGAGCAGCATGAACACAGCGCCTAAGTGTTCAGCTGGCTCGGGCGGGGGAGGAAGAAGCCCCTATATTCAAACACATTAGCACCGGGTCGTGGCAAGACCCGGTGCTAATGTGCACCCTTTAGCACCGGGTGCAGCCAGCAACCGGTGCGAAATGGCCTCGGCACATTAGCACCGGTTGCTGGCTGCACCCGGTGCTAAAGGGGCGCATTAGCACCGGGTCTTGCCACGACCCGGTGCTAATGTGTCCGCCCTGACACATCTTCGCGCCGCCCCCGCTCCTAGCCGTTGGACCCGGTGCTGAAGCCCCATCAGCACCGGATCCAAAAATGGCCGAGGCGGAGGAGGCGGGCGGATGTGAAGCATTCCGGTAGTGAAAGCTAGATTTTAGATAGATTTTCGAAATCAGGATTCTGAACAAAATCTAAAGGGTGCTGTTTGGATCAGGATTTTGTATATGTTTGATGCATCCTCTGACGAATTGCAATGTTGGGTTATTTTTGGCAAGTGGCATACATAAGGACGCTTGGATTCGGTCGGTACAAACATCCAGAGATAGTTTCTAGTAGAATCTGAGAAACGTTTTCAGTTCTGTCCTCGATCTGGTAAAGATTTTTTTTTTCTGTTTCTCTTTAGAATGAATTTCCGTTTGGTAGGGATTCTCTTGTTTCTGAAGAGGCACGATTTACAGAATGGCCCATATTATTTTTACTTAGTCAAATAAATGGATCGGTCCACTCAGGCAACTTGAGTAATTGATAATTCCAAATCATAATTCCAGGCAATTTCTTCCATCACAAAAAATTCCAGGCGTTGTGCTTTTTGTATGTTCATGTGACCATGTTGTTTGGGTTCGGAAGAGTACGTGCGAGCAAGTGCTGAGTGCTGTGACGAGTCATTAATTCTTAACGTGTCCGTCCTCCGTGGAAAATCATCCAAGTGCATTGTCCATACACAGCAGTAGGGCCACCGAAATTGAAAGCGTGATATCTGGCACTCCCTTGTATCAATACAAGACATACTTAGGTTTGTCAAATATATATTTTAAATTTATTTCACCATCAATTTTTGGGGATTTATATAAATTTATGACGTAAGGTAATAAGATTAACCTAAAAGAAAACACCTTTAGAATAACTTTCTGTCTGAAATAATATATTGTTATAGATATTATTAGCCAAAGTGTAATATTTTGAGACTTAAATGTCTTGATGGACTGATGATATTTGATATCAAAGGAAATATGATGTCCCAATAGGCCGCTTTGGTAAATAGATAACACATGTAATTGCATATTTGCCAACAGTTTGAACCATTATTGCAAATCTACCATTAGAAATTTGAAACAAAACTAATTTTAAGCCTAAAATAGTCCAATGTTGAATGATAAACAATAAAACCAGATGCCCTTCGGCTGTCAAAACGTCCTTTTCATGGTTTCAAATGTGGTTTTCTATTTTCTAAAAATTAAAAAACAATATTTAAATAAAAATAGTTATAAAAAGTTCATTTTATATTCAAAAAATCTGAAACCGGTACAAAAGTTTTCTAAAAGTTCATCCTATTTGTTTGTGCACTATTTTGGTCTTATCTGATCATGTTACTAGTGATTTATTTTTAAAAAAAGAAATAAAACCCACGCTATGAGCATGATTGATTTGATCCAAATATCTCTAAATATAGCTCCAGTTACATTTTTTAGAAAACGTTTGGTACTAGTTTCACATTTTTATGAATTAAAATAATTTATTTATGACTTTTTAGATAAAACATTTTTTAATTTCTAGAAAACATAAAACCAACACTGAAATTTGGAAAAAGTCACACTTGTTACTTCGTCAAAAACTTTCTGAGAAATTTAGAAAAATATTGTAGAAAAAATTTTATGAAAATATGGCTGCCAAAATTCCACGGCCATGGACTATACTCGCGCTCGCGCTCGATCCAGCGTTAAAGAGCTCTTTTATGGTATATTATACCACTAATTTAAAGGGCGGTTGAGAATAATTGTATACTAGTCTAACGTTGATCAATGATATAGGTTGTATATAGTGAGTAATATAGTAGTATAAGGGCATTATTAGAAAAAATCTTAATGGCATCACTGTAATTTAGATATATTTTAATTTTTTCATTTGATCATGTCTCGGCCGACAGTCGAGGCACGCTATTGGGATGGGTCTCAGATCGGTGATGCACGCCGCCGTTAAGAACGAGAAGAAGTATGCTTAGTTAATATATTTATGTCCAAATTACTATATTACACATTTCCTATATTATATACCACTCGTCAGTGGTACGAGGTCCGTAAAAGAGCTCGCGTTAAATCCCCCGGAACAGCGTGCTGCTTTCCAGATCAGAGTCGAAGCAGGAATAGCAGCACGTGTGAATAGTTGCCAGCCGCTCTTGGTTGTCCACAAGCGGACCAATCAGAGATGACCCGTCACGTACAGGGTCCTCTCGCAAACAGAAATATACAGGGCCCGGCCTCTGTTTCTTTCCCTTTCTAAAGGGGTGTTGAAAAGGCAACAGTAGTGTGTTTTTTTTTCTTTTTTTTAGGGCAAGGCAAGAATAGTGTTGAAAAGGAGTAGCTTTAGTTTGCAGGAACAAGCAGGGTGCAAATACTCTGATAGACTATTATATTAGCACTTCTCAAAATCTTGATGACTACAAATTTGTGGCCGCTGAAACTTTTTTGCAAGCTTGCGATTAGAAACTGCAAATTAAACGTACCACCAGAAGTGTCATTCTAATGACATTCTTCTAGGGAAAAAGTATCAGCTATGCAAATTTGAGGATTTAAAGGTACTCACATGAGTTGGAAATTGCTGAGAATGGAAGCAAAATTTGGTGAACATGGAGTACATTTTTGTCGACATTGAGCTCTGCCAGTATATGGCACCATTTTTACCTTTCATAAAAAGGACATGTATGTCGTGTACCCATCATCTCCATCTGGCAATTCAAAAGTGTGCTAACTTTTCAAAAGTATTTGACAAACATGTACATCAGACATATCTACTGAAAGGAACGTTAATAATTGTCTGAATCAACCAATGAATTTGCAGACAGTGAGACGACAGTCGATAGAAACCGAAAGGACTAAAGATGACACCTATTTGTCATACAAGACGAAAGAGACCGGCTCCCGCGTTATAGAGAGGGGTAAGCTTCAAGAAACTGATCGAGTAGATATAATTATTGCCAACTATTCGACGCATGTAGTGTCGTCACAGAAGCTTCGCGAGAATTAAGTAACTATATATAGTCCGGCTGTATTCTTCAGGAGTAAAAAGGAAAACTTCCCTTCTTTGCTTGAAGTCGTAGTACGTAGTAGGAGGTTTGTTTTTTTTAAAAGAACCGGTAGCTGCCGGTTATATTGAAAGAAATTAGAGCGCACGATAAAGAGATAGAAAAAAGGCAAAATAAAAGGAACAAAGCCATCATAAGCACGCCCGAAAGAACCGTTAGATGTTTGGGCGCCGGCTAACATCCAAATGTCCTCTTCATTCTCTTTAATTTTCATAACCAGCGATGGGCGGGTTTGTTGATTCTTTTCTTTCGAAAATACGTACATCCGTTCCTCTCCTTCCACACTTCCAAGTGATGAGTATGATCAACGATGTTATTGTGAATTGACATTCCACGAATAGATGTAAGGCCGTCTCGAGATCACAGCGGCAAAGAGGCTAAACAGAGTGATTTGGCCACTCGGTAACATGTGTGACGAGGACATCACTTCTATAGATAGACGTAACAATCTTCCATTGATCATTTAAGGACTAATCAACTAGAGCTCACACGCGACAATTGAATTTAGAGGTGAGCTCATTCCTAAATACTTCTTTATATGATTATAAGAATAGATTGCTACCTAATGATTATATCGTAATTAGGAACCATAGAGAGGACTAGAAAATAGTTGGAGAAGAACTTCGAGGTGGGGAGGACCAGCAAGGGCATGCAAGGCAAGATGGAGGCCCAAATCAAGGACTTCGAGTTCACCTCGGAGTCCAGGAGTAGTCAGCACTAAAATGAACGCCCAGGTCACATACGAGCTCAGCTTTGGACATTCTTTATATGCTTGGAAAGATAAGAAAAAAAAACATTTCCAATGGCACCAGTAATCGACGAAACAAGTTGACATCCATAATTGATCTTCATACTGCGTCGTCGTATTTTGACTTTTGGACTGTGTATTGTGTGGGAGCCCGTTAGGTGCGCGTCGAGGGGTCTTTTCACGACCCTTGAGTCTTTATTAGATCACCGCCGCCAACCATTAGGGTTCAGATTTTGATTAGATCAATTCTGTCAAGAACAATATCGTTGTTCATCGATTTGTGAGACTCCAGCTTCGTGAGTTTAATCATACATCTGTAATTGTGTTGTATTTTTTTTGTTCTTGCCTGTGTTCTTCGATATTCGGGCGAAGATTAGACTTCTTGGTGAGGTCAACTGTGCAACGCCGTTGATAACCTGAGGAGACGTGGTGCTGCGATTGTGGGGTTCAGAACGCGTTGTTTGGAAGACGAATCTTGTGTCACGACTCCACCAAATCGAGAGTTATCAGAACCTTTCGGAAGATTTTAAACCCTAGCTCACACACTAGTAGAAAAAGGACCTTTCATCTCCTATCTTTAGTCCCAGTTACGTTTTAAACCGAGACAATAGGCCTTTAGTCCCGGTTCGTATTTTTCTGGCTCCAAGGAGGACC
Organism: Echinochloa phyllopogon; assembly: GCA_033239725.1. Classification (NCBI taxonomy): domain Eukaryota; kingdom Viridiplantae; phylum Streptophyta; class Magnoliopsida; order Poales; family Poaceae; genus Echinochloa; species Echinochloa phyllopogon. Next base: position 9,844,960 of record BTCW01000010.1, on the reverse strand, counting down.
TTTAGTCCCGGGCGGAAACACCGACCGGGACTAAAAGCTACCCTTTAGTCCCGGTCGGTGTTTCCGCCCGGGGCTAAAAGGGTGACTTTTAGTCTCAGTTGGTGGCTCCAACCGGGACTAAAGAGCCTTTAGTTCCGGATGTAGGTGCTTCGCGGGTTACAATAAAAAGAAAACATCCCACTTTTCTATCACATGTACTATGTAGGTGGAGTGGCTAGATGGGTATGCGTGAGACAATGTAAAAGATTATGGGTTCGAATCCCCTCGAGCGTGGCGACCGGGACTAAAGGTCCAGACCCTTTAGTCCTGACCTCCTGGTCCCGGGCGCCACGTCCGGGAGTAAAAGGTGTTGAGGACCGGAGCGTCAATGTGGAAGGTCCGTAACCGGTTATGTACCGGAACCGATCCGCTAGACAACCAAAAAGTTTGCATTTTTCCGGGCCCATGCCTTCCAAATTAAAGTGTCCTAATTTGTATTTGTCGAGCCGAACTTTGCTTTGTCAGCTGACAATGTGAGCATTTGGTACGTCTTACTACCTTCCTCGTCCTAAATTATAGTCGTTTAGGTTTTTACAGTCTCACAGATATACACAGTTTTTGCTATGTATCCAAATATATGTTATATATATATAGAAAAATTAAAATGATCTCTACAGTTTGGAACGTGTAGGAAGTAGGTGTTATTGACAACCAATTAATAAAAGTGTGGTAGTTAATCTGCCAAGATTACCGAATAACTAACGAAGCTAGTAGTTCAGTTTGCAAGTTGTCGGAAGAAGCCACCGTCCACACACACTCACCAAAAGTACGTACAGTAGGCAACGTACTGTGCAACAGTACGGCGCACGAAAATACGAAATTATTATTGTTCGAATTCGACTGGCGCCGGGAGCAAGCGGGCACGCACAGTGGCCACGAGAGTGACGGCGGTTTAGGAGTATAGTGCCCGTACACCGTAATACATACTCCTGCTGCGACAGCTGAGCTGAGAGCCTCCTGACGAAGCAACAAGAGGACGACGGGGCACGTACGACATACACAGGCCGCTGGGTGGTCACCGCTGCATATTCTTCGATCTCGATCGCCGGAGGATTCAACGTCACAAACAGTTTCAAAGTCACGTCACAAATAATTGTGGAGGTAATTTGTAATATGTTGTTTGTGATACCTTCAGACTGTGATGGAGGTATCATAAAGAGTTTATAACACAAACCGTTTGTGATGCCTAGAGTATCACAAAGGGTTTATAAAGATGTCATCTTCAATGGCACCGTACATCCAACCTCGTCCATCTATTACAAACAATATGGGTTGTCCTTAAACCAATATTCCAAAATAATAAAAATAATAATGTCAAATTATTTATAAATAAATTGCACGAAGTGTTGCTAGATACAAACCTTGAGTCAAGGGAGTGGATCCTTGGACATATATCCTCTTAAATGCGAAACAAGAGCTCATCTATCAAATTAATGCTAAATTTCAAAACCTAGTGTTTCAAACAATTTTAATAAGCAATTTTGATAAGCATTTAAGGTTCTAGAAAGTAAGCAAAGCAAGTTAGATACTAACCTTGTTGTAATGGAATGAGAGTTACACAATTGGATAATCCATGAAGAAATTGATGAAAAATGGCCTAGAGACAAAAAAAAAGAGACTTTCGATCACATTCTTTTCAATTTTGATAAGCATTCAAGGATCAAGAAAGTAAGCAAAGCAAGCTAGATACTAACCTTATTGAAATGGAATAAGAGTTACACATTTGGATAATCCATGAAAAAATTAATGAAAAATGGCCTAGAGGCAATAAAAAGAGACTTTTCATCACATTCTTCTCAATTTTGCAACAATCAAACTAAAAAACCATGGAAGGATGCCTATATACTAATATTCAAGCAAGTAATTGATGATCAACCTATGAAATTAGAGTTGCTCCATTGAATTTCATGAGAAATGAGCTCTAGAGAGGATGAAAGAGCCCCTCCATCAAATCCATGACAAATTTCAAAATCTAGTGGTTGGAACAAGCTATAAATTAAAAGAGTTGATTGTTACCAACCTAAAAAAAGTTGATGGAGAGCTTTCTTAAAAAACGTGACCTTTCTTGAGCAATTTATTGAAAAGTGACCGCAACAATGGTGAAAAAATGGTGGGTGTCGGGTTGGAGAAGAAGAGTGGGAGGAGGGGGGTTTGTACTGTAGCAGAGCTTCATAAACGGTCCGTAAGAAGAACGGTTTGTGATGTGGACCATCACAAACGGTTTGTGATGTGGACCATCACAAACGGTTTGTGATGGTTTCGGAGGGCATCACAGACTGTTTTTATTACAAACTGTTTGTGACAAACAGTTCCAATGGCTAGCGAGCTCACCTGCCTCGGAACCGTTGCCAAAATCGTCTGTGGTTGGCCCTTTGTGACGTGGTGTGTATAGTAGATCCACGTCGAGCGTCACACGTCGCTAGCCGGTGGCCGGTGAGCTCCCGTACGTGTGCTTTGGCGCGCACCTCCGATCCGTTTGCATATGCATGCATTTGCATATGCGTCAGGCGCCAGCTGCCGGCCATGAGCATGAGCTAGCTGGTGGTTTTCTCGTGCGAGCGACCGCGACGGAGACGACGACGACGACGACGGGCGGGGCCGGCCGGCCGCGTCGAGGTCGCGTGCGTGCGTGATGCCTTGCAAGTGTACATGTGGAGCACACGCAGATTTAATTATATTACTACGGCTAGCTTATTCTGTCGGGAGAGGATGGGCATATATGCATGAAGAGAGAGGATCCTAGGGTACGGCTGTATTATTATATATATATATATTATATATATATATATGCTTATTATTGTCGATCTGCTGCTCTGAATGAATTAGGTGCTAGCTAAACTAGTACGTGCTACGTACAGATTGATTCATTACTTAAGATTAATTATTTGCGCTTCTCCGCGGCTGATCGACGTGGACACCATTATTCAATGATTGCTTAGCTTACTGGCATGCATACCGTACGTTAATCATATCCGCGACTCCATCAATCGACCATCAACAATCTGATCGAAGAGGCCGACCCAGTCTGAATAGGTTGGTACTAGGTTGATAGCTAGGATCTGTACCCTGTTCGGAATGGAGATATTCTACGAGGAGGGCCGGCGAGGCAGTTCATAGAGTAGCCGGATCATATCACACTTCACTTCAAGTTGAAACCATTTGATATGGGAATTTTGTCAAGGCAGGTCAGGCTCAAGACGTACTGGGCCTGATGGAAGGCTGTGTCAGCACCTAGTCCGCAATCAGACTAATCGATCCCATTATATTGAAGACAAGCTAGCAGCCCCCTTGCGCTACTACTACTAATAAGTGATGGAGTAAGTAATAAGCCCTCCTAATAATGATAAATTAATATCCTGTTAATGTCGATGTGACACAGCCCCCTTGCGCTAGTACTTCTATAGCGCCATCCATATATATATAGTGCCATAATCATCCGATCGTCACAATAATACTATAACAAAACTAAAACAGATCGAAAGAAACTTTGACAACTTATTGGCAGTGTTTTTTTTTGTTTCGTTCATATATACGACAGTAAGTCAATAACTGGGAAAGCGACTGTCGGCATCTCCTCCGGCTGCCACGTGGACAGCACCAAGTTGCCCAATGACGCTACGCGCATGATGTACACGAGGCGTGTTTCTGGGGTGGAAAAATTTTCCACCCTTTTTTTATCAATAATTAAATTAAGGATATTAAATAAAGTCAGTTTATAAAACTACCTTCACAATCCTGAATTAATTCACGAGACAAATCTAATGAAGCATTTGACCACACGATTAGAGGATGGTTACCGTAGCATTACTTTAGTAAATCATGGTCTAATTAGGCTCATTAGATTCATCGCGCAAAGTTACACCCATTTCTAAAAATGTTTTGCAAATAAACTTCATTTAATACTCAATGCATGTAAGATTCTCTTTGATAATATATTTTTCGTGGGAAAGAAACGCGGCCCAAATGCATATATAGCCCCTCTCGAGCTAGCTGCTAGGCGTCGAGACGGTGATTAAATCTACTATGGAACTCTAGAAGGAGAATAAGAATCTTTGCATGCATACTAGGATACAATTTGCCTGTAGGATGATTCAAACATCGCCGTCTCTCTCCTAAGAGAGAATTAGGCCTTGCTTAGATCCCAAATTTCAACCCTAAAATTTACTATGCAAAAAGAAGATTCCCATCCCATCAAAATGTCGGCACATGCATGGAGTAGTAAATGTAGATGAAATTAAAAACTAATTACACAGTGTTGTTGTACTCTAGACGAACATTTTGAGCCTAATTAATCAATTTTTGGACAATTTTTCATACATACAAACGAAATGTTACAGTGACGCACGCACCCCAAAAGACCAAAGTTTGGCTCCCAAATTCGGGAACTAAACAAGGTCTTAGCCCTTGTTTGGTTCAAAAAAGCAACCCAAAATTTACTATGCAAAAAAAAGATTCCCATCACATCAAAATGTCGGCCCATGCATGGAGTACTAAATGTAGATAAAATCAAAAACTAACTGCACGGTTTTGTTGTACTCTGCGAGACGAACATTTTGAGCCTAATTAATCAATTTTTGGATAATGTTTCACAGGTACAAACAAAATGCTACAGTGACGCAATGATTACGAAGTGACCCCAAACCTCCAAATCTCCACCCCCTATTTTGGATCTAAACAAGGCATTAATTAGTCTTGCAGAGTTGCGGAGGTTTAGATCCTAAATTCTACCCCCAAAGTTTACTATGCAAAAAGAAGATTCTCATCACATCAAAATGTCATAACATGCATGGAGTACTAAATGTAGATGAAATCAAAAACTAATTGCACAATTTGTTGTACTCTACGAGACGAACATTTTAAGCCTAATTAATTAGTTTTTGGATAATTTTTCATACATACAAACGAAATGCTACAGTGGCACTACAGTACCATACTCCAAAGTTTGGACACCCAAACTTTGGAACTAAACAAGGGCCATGTTTACATGCACGCTGCACTTTGACTTTGAGCACCGTACCTTTGCATACTACGGTCTACGGAGCACCTACTTTGTAAATGCTAGGAGATGAGATCGATACCATCTTCATATTATTCCTCTGGGTGAGAAGTTTAGAGACCACCAAATCCCAGTGCCAAATCTATCACTGTTGTTCTTGTTCATACATTACCCTAATAATACAACTCATAATCAGGCAATAGACCCGGAAAACAATTCTTTATCTTGCGGCCCACGGAATCAGATGCCGTCGTAAACAGTGCTTGAGTAAATTAAACTACTTATCGATCGGCTGACCGTGGTCACACCTACCTTAAACTATCTTATCAGTAAATTAGTCCTTTTGCTGTGGAGTGTGGTGACTCTTCAACGGTTCAACCTACAATAATGTCATGAAAATAAGCCATCTCGTCACACCTACCGATGTTCCGACACGATCCGCAACTAGAAGATGAATTCATCAATGGCGGCCGACGACGTCGGCCAACCGTAGGCGGGTATTAGGACATGTGTACCCCTCCGTATAAGATTTAGATGTTGTTTTGGACAAAATTTTAGTTAAATATTAGAAATATAAATTATGAATAACTTTTAAGTTGTTAAGTTCGAAAATGTAAAAACTATATGAATATATTTATTTTAAAAAATATTTTTATAAAAGCATAATATTATTTTTAATAAATATTTTTATAAAAATAAGAAGTCAAAGTTACGTTTTGGAGACCGTGTCGTTATCCAAAACAACATCTAAATCATATACAAAGGGAGTACAACAGTTAGACATCCGTCGTCTTTTTATTGCCACACAAGCAAAATGAACTGACGTGGCTACATTTAATGATAAAAGAGAATAGTGATGTCTACTATATCGTCTACTGCTTTGGCATGTACTCCCATGCAAAGAATAGTATCCAGAGTATGTATTAATTATCACACAGATAGCTAAATAGATAATCCATTATAGAGCTGTCTATGCGTGTCAAATAGATAACAACTTTCTAAAGTGTTGTACATGCTTAGCTGGCTGGATCATCGATCCATCTACCATCTAAACCCTTTCTTTTTTTTAGTACATGAATGCAATACAGTATGGGAAGGTTGGCGCCACCACATGAATGCAATAAAGCTGGCGGATATCCCACAACTCAGATCAGATATCTAGGTACTCCACGTACATACAATCTATGCTGCGAAACAAACATGTCTCGTTTCCTCCGTCCCCAAAATATAACAAGGCGCTAGCTATCAATCTATGTCATGTTCGTTTGGCTTTTTCTCATAACAAATCAGCAACCAACCAGCAGTACTTTTCTCTCAGAACAAATCAGCACCAGCCACCCGCCACCAGAAACAGCCTACAATAGTAACATTTCACAATAATATTACTTTTGTAAGATAAAATTTTCATTGTACGAGACTATTTATTGGTCAAAAATTCTAAAGATTATACAACTCTATTGTAAATTACTATTTATTGTTTACTTTTTCTCACATCGTTTGATTTTCATCTTATTCAAAAAGTTACGTAAGTATCAGTTATTTTGTTTTATACTTACTTTATCATTAAGCATGACTTATTATTTTACATTTGGATTAATTTTTTTAAAAAATATGAATGGTGGTCAAATGTTGTGAAAAAATCAATAGTTAATAGTAATTTGGAACGGAGAGACTAATGATTTTCCTTTTAGATTGTTACAATATTATGGATATAATGACTAATATGAAAAACCTTCTTGTTTCAGTTATCTCTTTTAACACAATTGTTAGATAATTGATTTTATTTTCGGGATTACAAGATGCGAACACCATTTAATTTTGGTTATTTTAAATGGTGAATTAAGAAAATAGAAAAATTGCCTCCGGTTATTCTAGATTTTTTTTTATATTTCACATGCAATTCATAATTTTGACAGCGCCTTTAATTTTGGATCACTTTTGAGTGGGATTTGAACTTAGTTTGAAAACTTAAAAGTTCAAACAGCTCACAAAAGTCTTTTTTTTATCTAAATAACTGAATGCGTATTTTTAAAGTATATGCTATATGAGAGCATGCGACAAGTTTAAGGACCAAGACGAGAGAATGAGACAAATTTAATACCGTTTTATGCCGAGAAAAACACCAAAGCGTCACCATCCTCCTCTTGCCGAGATCCGTTTCCTCCACTTCATGAAGATTGCGTCGCTCAGGTCTTCTTGTATCTGCAGAGTTGACTGAGGGATTGTTCTTGAAGATGCAGACCACAACAGGACAGCCGCCGGTGAACTGCACAGATCGACGCCGCCAGATTTGATCCGCGATAGGCTGGCAGACGACGAAGCAACACGGGACGTTGCCGGATTTTACGGCGGGAAACATGCATCGGTTGATTTATAACAGCTGCTATTCCAATCTAGTTGCATTTGTTGGTTCTTGACTCAAATCATCAGCATCATTTCGTATGTTCATAGTTCACAGGTATGACTGCGGCGGTGTGTCCAGCATTACCCTGCTGAACTCGATCCCGTGGTCCCTCGCCGGGCACGAGGAAGACGCGGGCGGCGGCATTGCTCTGAGCGACCGGCGAAGCCTGGCGCAGCATGGACATCGGTGATAGCAGATGAGCGGAGCGAGGAGGACTAGCCGAGACCGCCATTCCAGCCGTGGGTGTCGGCGGCGCCAGAGAGGAAAGGCAGGTTCCTGCGGCGCTGAAGACGCTCGTGAATGGGTCCGACGGCGTGAGGTGGAGCAATAACGACAAGGACGCGTAATGATGAAGGCTTCTTGGTGATTTTTTTGGGCCGACCCAAAACACCAATACCCAGAGTTTTGTTGGACTGGGTCGACCCAAAACCAAATTCTACTTAGCTGGGTAATATGGGTCAGTGTTTGGGTCAACCAATTTCAACCCACTTGCATCCTGACCGTAATCGCAGCCGTCCCACCACTGCTGAACGATATATATATATATATATATATAACCTATAGTCTATGGCCGGCCATAAAATAACTTTTCTATAGCCACTTTGAGTTACTATAATTACTATAGTAATTCACGAGATTTTAGTAACTTCTTACTAAGTAATTTACTATAATATAATGGTAAATATCTCTATGTGTGTTATAGTAACTCAATTACCATAAATATGTATTAAAATTATAGTAAATTACTACATAGAACTACAGTAAAAAGAGTTGGCTACAAAATAACTATTCTATGGCCGGCCACAGAGTATACCTTCCATATATATATATAGATGAACAGTACCTGGTCTGCTGATCCGCGAACACTTTGGGTCGATCTGCCAAGTCTCAGCAGTCGTTGCGTTTCGTTTGGGGCAGGCATGTGCTCCTGCATGCATGCATGGTCCATACTCCATATATACGTACCGAACGCAAGATCTATCAAGCCCTACGCGCGAAGAATTGAATGTCCTAACCACAACTTGATCTACCGGTCAATAGATCTGTCTTTAGCCGTATAGGGCAATCAAATATAATGATATATAATACATAGTACCCCCTCTGTTTCAAATTATAATTCGTTTGACATTTTTTACTCTAATTTTGACCGCTCGTCTTATTCAAAATTGTGTACAAATTATCATATTTTTTATGGTGACTTGCTTTATTAATAAAAAATCTTTAAAAATGCCTTAAATTTGACTATATTTACACAAATGTTTTGAATAAGATGAGCGGTCAAACTTGTGGTAAAAAAAGTCAAATGAATTATAATTTAGAACCGGATAGTACAAAGATAAATATGCATCGACTAGGCCGGTTTTATAGGTTGCAACTCCGTTATCTTCATTCTTAAAAATATATGATACTTCTCCCGCACACATTGATATTGATGGTCCCTGTTATTCTGATTGCAACAATAATGACGTAAAAAAGGGTAGATATTTTTTTTCGTATTTCCTCCTCGCGTGATGTGCTGGCACAATTAGGGACAAAGAGGGGGGAATGCTAGGCGGTGGTAGTGGGAGAGAATGAGAGATACCACGGTGGCGGGGTGGTGGTAATATAACGCTGATGACGCGGGTAGTGTCGGACTGCCACCATTGAAAGCACTAGAGTACAGTGGGTATAAGGATGACGTCTGATTAGTGTGATGGGGGATACACCCGTGGGAGACGATCTTAAGGGGTCTCCTAACCTAAGGATAATCACCCCAAAAAGACGCAAATAAATCACCACCGAATCTTCGTGGGCCAAAGAAAGACTAGAACACGCCCAAGGTCCACTCCGCTTGACGGCCCGACAGCCGCTCGAGCCCCTCCCCTCGAATGACTGACGCGCGGGCTTCATCTCCGCCTCGCTCGAGGGTCTCGGCCCCCTCGACCGAAACACTGTACAAACTCCGCTTCGCTCGAGGGCATCGACTTCCCTCGAGCGAACACCTCGACTCCGCCTCGCTCAGGGCCGTCCGTCCCAACTAAGGGCGCTCGAGCGACCACCCACCCCGCCTGACAGAAGCATTAAATGTCTGGCGTCCCTGCGGGGCGCCCAAGTCAAAAGGCAAATCGCGCCCCATACCGACTGGCACGTCCCGGGACACTATGCGGCCAACTCTGGCCACTGCAGAACTGACGCCAGTCACTGTGCCGGCACTGCAGCGTCCTGTGCGGACAGGCGAGCGTCACCTCGGCGTACGATTCTGGTAGTCCTTATCCATCCCTCGCCACGAAACCCACGAGCGAGCATGGGGAAGCCCTCGAATGGACGTACGGTCGAAGAGCGGACACACGCATTGACCAGTGTGGTCGCACGGACAACAGGACCTAGTTCCATCCGCCAACTCCGGTCACTGCTCTGCCATCCCCGGCGCTGTGCATGACCGCGCGGTCCTGTGCCACCAACTCCTCTCGCCATGCTGGCGTACAAAGCCCATGCCTGACCAGTGCTGAAGGCCCAGGCACTCCTATGTCACCAACCCTGGTACGGGCTCTGTGGCAAGGCGCTCGAAGCACACAGGAGAACCCTCGAACAGGAGCGCAGGCGACGACCGAGCTCAGCCACCAATCGGCATAACCCCTCGAAGACACTTCAGGACAAGCACAGCAACACGTACTTTCCACAGGAGCCACCATGCCATCGTGTAGGGAAGTTGGTGAAGGATCAGCGATTTGCACCGGGCCAAAGGATCCGCAGGACGGCCTCCATGTCCGGTGCCATGCCCACCAGTACCAGCTACTGTAGGTCTTACTATACAAAGCATGTAACTCTGCCCCTCCTTGAGCTATAAAAGGGGAGGAAGATGCCCGGCCAAGGGCCGGCAGGCAAACGAGAGAGACAGACAAGCAACGAGCACACACACAAGCTGAGACGATCAGAGTTCTCAGCACACCACCGATCACGCACGGGACTTGGAGCACGCCACCTCCTCTCTCACCACGCTTGTAAACCCCTACTACGAGCCTCCCGGTGCGGAGTAATACAGCACAAGACCCTCCTTTGCTGGACGTACGGCCCCGTGGCCGGAACCAGGATAAACCACTTTCATCTGTGTTACCTTTCGCACCAACCACTGGGAGAGTGGGCGCAGCGCGTTCGTTCTAGTTTGTGTCGGGTGGTCAGTCCGGACACCGACACACCCCTTGCAACCGTGATGACGTTAGGGATGGGAAGAAACCCCACGGTAGGGGGCAATAGGCGAGGGAGCCATGGAGGTGGATGAGAAGAGTCGAGGTTACGTGTGGGAACCAGTGCGTAGTGTTCATCACTCGAAAACTAGGGGCACTTCTCTAGAGATGGTAAATTTAGATGGTAATCTTCTCATCACATGAACAATATAGTACTATATTATCCGCACATTATGATTTCTCCGGCGGTCCTCTATTATATTATTCAGTTAATCTCTCAATTATTTTCTTTTATCCACAATATTTTATTTATCTACAAAGTGAAATGGTCAAGAGCTGCACTTAATTATATTCCCACAGTTCTTGATTATATCGGTACGTACGTGCATCGTTGTCACACACAAACAAAAAAATCGTTAAGAGAAAGAATAGATGTTGCTTTCGCTCCATCAATAAGACACCACATTTTCTTAATAGCAGTTTTGAGATTGATTGACGCTGAACAAATAAAAAATAACAATATGCGTCTACATCAAGAAATAGATTGACCACGATGTCTACCGAGTAGGCAGCAGGTCACCACATCTAGGCCACAAGAATTTTCCTCTTGCCAATAATGATACACTCCATTAGTTGGTGCCTGTTAATTAATTTAACGACAAGCAGGGTTTATCATAAGATATCACGCTTTCTACTGTTTTTTACAATCCCATCGGTCTTTCGCATGTTCTCCCAAGATCAATTTTATATATATCCCTACTCCTCTATTATCAAGTTCCAGAGCAAATCTTCATCAATTATGCATGTTGTGCCGACTGTGTTTGGTATTTTGCATATCACTAGCAGGGAATGTACGTAAGAATCTGTATGGAAAGGGAAAGGAGGGGAAACCCTAGGCTCCTAGCTAGGCTGGTAGGTTGGATACAATTTTCAGACAGTTGAAATCAAGCACGCGCGCGTCATCCGAGCACGGGCCCACCCAGCCCGTTCTGCCTCTGAAAAGCTAAGCAAGATGTCAAATATGTCATGCATGGCAAGGAAAGATGGATAGCTCTGCAAAACATGCATGCAGTGGTGCTCCAGTTTCAATCTATGCATGTGGTAGAAATGAATACCTGGCTCATATTTTTTTTGGCGACCATGGATCGATTTGAAGAGGAGCTGTCAACGGATAGCGGTCGACTGGTCGGCAGATTCGAAAGTCTTGACGGTCGATCACTAGTTTTAATTTCAGCATATTGTCACTATTTTTCTTTTATATTCTTGAAATGATGGTGATGATGATGATGATACGGTCCTTGTTATACAGATTTTGTACTGTTGAGATGAGTGTTCAAACAAAGGGAGGTCATACATGTGCGTCAAATGTACGTTGGCATCAAGTTGGATACCCAGTTACAGATACGGTATCACGTATTTGTCTTGTTTTTTCTAAAAACACATTTGGCTGTTGACTTCGTACCAAGAAATGTACGTATATTGTAATAATGCCTTATGACTGCTTTGAAGACTGAAAAGAGTGTTCCATTACGTTGCAAGTTTGGCGTTCCTCGACGACATTGAAGCCACGGCGAGATTGAAGCCAGTTTAGTTTTTTCTATAAAAAAACATATCGAGCGAGAGAATCTAATGAGTCAGTTCTTTCACTACGGGAAACCCGACGTATGCCGAGTGCCTGGGGCACTCGGCAAAAGCCCTTTTACACTCGGCAAAGACATTGCCGAGTGTAACACTCGGCAAAGCCCACTCGGCATAGCTAGAGTCGGCAAAGCCTGAAATACACTCGGCGAAGTACCCAACACTCGGCAAACACAGAGTTATTGCCGAGTGTCCGAAATCTGACACTCGGCAAACACATTTTGAGAAAATATAAAAAAATGCGGCCGACACTCGGCAAACAGATCTCAAAAAAATAAAAAAAAAAGCGACGGCCGCGGTCGCCGCCGCATGCCCGCGCCACCCGGCCGGCCGCCCTCGCCGGGGGCCGCGCCGCGCCTCCGCCGGCCCGCGCCGCGCCCGCCCGGCCGCGTCGCCCGCAGTCGCCGCCGCCGCCGCACCGGCCGCCTCACCGCCGCCCGCCCGACTGCCTCGCCGGGCCGCCCGGCCGCCTCGCCTCGCCGGCCCGCGCCGCGCCCGCCCGGCCGCGTCGCCCGCGGTCGCCGCCGCCCGCCCGACTGCTTCGCCGGGCCGTCCGGTCCCTGCTGCCGCCGCGCGCGCGCCGTCCCGTCTCCCCGGTCGGCCGCCGCCACGTGCGCGCCTGGGGCTCCCGTCGCTGCCCCACTCCGCCGCCGCGGGGAGCCCACCCGGCCGTCCGCCGCTCCCGCTTCGCCGTCGCTCCGGACCGCGCGGCCATGGCCGGGGCTGCCGCTCCCGCCGCCGCGCTATTGCTGGGGGCGCAGCTCCCGCCGCCGCGTCATGGCCGGGGCCGCCGCTCCCGCCGCGCCCGCCCGGCCGCCTGCTGCGAGGAGAGGAGAGGAGATGGAGGCGAGCGCGGCGCTGGAGGAGAGGAGGAAGAGAGGAGAGGAGAGGAGAGGAGAGAGAGGCGCTGAGCTGAGAGAGATGAGAGAGAGAGGGGGGAGCTTATCCTTTCGCGCGCGATGGGAGAGAGATGAGAGAGAGAGGGGGATCCGGCTGAAGGGTTGGGAGCCAATAGGAAACGAGCATTCCAAAAGGTTGGATCGGTGACATGGCAGGTTTGCCGAGTGTCTATGAAAACACTCGGCAAAGAGTCCCTTTGCCGAGTGTTTTTCTATACCCTCGGCAAACAATTTTTTTCAGTATGTTAAAAAAAATTTAAAATTATAAAACAAATTATAAAAATAATGAAATTTTGGTATGACACAAATTATATAATCTATGACCTATATAAAATGAATTGTACTCAAATTCAAATTCAATCATCACTTTGATTTCAAATCTTAACGAGTACTTCTCTACTCTCTGAAACTTTTCCAGAGATTCTTCGATTTACAAGCGATGTGCACGACAACTTATCCGAAACATTCTCAATTTTTTACCACAGATTCTACGTATGATATAATGATGTCATGACAAATCTCATGATTTTTAGACTTTATTTGCTTTTTTTAGAATTTAAAAATCATTCGAACACATGTTAATCGTCATAATTCTTAAACAAGATATGTTAAATTTCTTTTTATTTCATGGGTAAGGTCTTAAATTGGGTTATATAGCATGAATATATTTTTTTAACTCATTTAATATTATTATTTAAATCACTTATAGTTTAAATTTAATTTCATTCAAAAAATTGTTTGAAATGCAACTAATTAGTTAAATATAGCAAACAAATACAAAAAATACCAAAATTTTGCATTGAATATTACATGTTGTATGTAGATAGTAGAAAAAGTTTTAGGACAAGAAGAGGGAAAAATATTTTTTGTACGCAAGTCTTTGCCGAGTGCCAAATAAAATACACTCGGCAAAGAGGTCCAAAAACAAAAAAACATAATTCTTTGCCGAGTGTCAGATTAAATACACTCGGCAAAGAGCTTCTTTGCCGAGTGTATTTTCATGACACTCGGCAAACAACTTGCGTACAATTTTTCCACAAATTATGTTTTATTATTTGAATAACTTGCGGTTTAAAAACAAAAATACTTAATTCTTTGCCGAGTGCCCTTTATAATACACTCGGCAAAGAGCTTTTTTGCCGAGTGTTTTTTTTGACACTCGGCAAACAACTTGCGTACAATTTTTCCACAAATTATATTTTATTATTTGAATAACTTGCGGTTTAAAAACAAAAATACTTAATTCTTTGCCGAGTGCCCTTCATAATACACTCGGCAAAGAGCTTCTTTGCCGAGTGTGTTTTTTTGACACTCGGCAAACAAGCTCTTTGCCGAGTGTCTTATTTTGACACTCGGCAAACAAGCTCTTTGCCGAATGTTTTTTGTTTGCCGAGTGTCAAGAAAAATACACTCGGCAAAGAAGCTCTTTGCCGAGTGTCCGAAGAAATACACTCGGCAAAGGTTTAAACACTCGGCATACGTCGGGTTTCCCGTAGTGTTTACCCGCAAAAAAAAAGTCATTTTTTATTTTTAACAGAGTTTTTCTCGGGGGATTGAAAGGGTGGGAGGCTCGATTTATTATGCAAACTTCGCCGAAGTTTTCAACAACAACTTTACAACTTTCATCGCTACGGGTCTTTCCTACTCCTATAAACGGAGTACTGTCCACGTGATTCTGGGCCAAGCTTTTCTAACTGAGTTTCCTGCGTTCCACATTTATCTGGCCCAACAAGAGTATTTGTCAGTTTTAGTTGGGCCGATATATACTTTGGTTGGGCTGGGAAAAGGTCCACCAAAAAAAATAAATTTCAACATGTTCCACTGTGCCTGATTCATAGATGTAATTTTAACTGTTACCGTGTGTCCTAAATTCGTTGTAGTCAGGTTAGCGAATGGATTTTATTGGGACAAAACTACTCTCATATCCTTGTTGTCATAATTTGTGGTAGAGGGGTATGCAATTGTTTGTCCCCTACCAAATTACAAAATTATTAATAATCTGAATACGATGTTGTTCTGAAGAATTGTTTGTATTTTCTAGATTTAGATTTAGATGCAAATAACTTATACCAAGTTGAGGAAAAATCTGAATTTTGAATGCTACTGTAGCTGCACCGTAAGGAACTTTTTCTGAATGCCAACTGACATGCTCCTGTTGTTATACAAACTTCAAATATCTACATATATTGTTAGAAGCTCCAATTCTCCTCCACCATGCATGTTGAGTGATGGGAGATGACGGAAACAAAGTGGAAGAAAACATTGATAAAATCAAACAGGCGATGATCACACGTAGTGACAGGCCGCTCGATCAAACACTGATCAACTGCCCGTAAACAAGATGATCACATGAAACAGACGATGCGTATAATCCAAGTCAACATGAAACGATACATCACGGCAACACTGATCGATCGAATTAACCGAGTCCTCTCTTCATCAGCAACCTAATGAACAAGCATAATCGACACCAACAGCACACGAACACACATGGCACACTCTGATAAAATCAACAGATCGCAATGCTCAGACGAAGCCGGCCGCCAGCGCCAGCGCGACCGGCACCAGGACGGCGAAGACGGCGTGAGCGGCGACGGCGGCGCCGGAGTGGTGAGCGGACGGCGACGGCGACGGAGCCCACGACCACGGTCCTGGCGCGGCGGCGGGGAGGAGGACGTCGAGCATGAGGCGCTCCCCCATGGCGCAGCGGGCGAGGTCGGCGCTGGCGAAGTAAGCCGGGCCGGCGGCGTCGAGGACGAAGAGCGTGGTGCCGTCGCGCGGCGCCGCGCCGGGGACGGTCTCGTTGCAGTGGTAGTACCCCGCCTTGCCCACCTTGATCACCGTGTCGTTCCTGTACACGAATTCTGCATGCCGGATCATATCCAAAGGAGAGAATAATTAATTGTTAACGGTGTGGAATGACGAGTGGTATAGATGATTGATGGGCAAGGCGATCGACGGCGGCGGCGGTTACCGATGGAGTCGCCGACATAGAAGGTGATGCCGGACGCCCAGTTGGCGTAGTACTTCTCCTTGTCCTCCGGCGGCGGCACGCGCCACCCGTCCGGCCCGCCGACGCTGTACCGCGTCCCCTTCGCCGCCGCCGCCGCCTGGAGGCAGCAGACGGCGAGCACGAGGGCGGCGGCGGGCGCGAGGGGACGGCGGGACGTCGCCGATGCAGCCATGGCCGACCGAGCCGAGGATCGTGAGGCGGCGGCGGTTCTCGCAAGTTTCCCTCTCTGGTGGCCTCTGCGATGAGATCGATCTTCAGACAGGAACAACTCAGCAAGGAGACGATGGATTGGAGAGGACGATTCAGGCGAGGGCGTGATATATAAGGGAACGAGACAGTTAGGGAACCGGCGGGGAGCGTCGTCGGGCGTGACCTCGACGGGATCGAACGGCCGGCGGCGTCCGGGCGGTTTCGTCAACTCGCGCGGAGGGGAAATGAAGGGGAGGAGGAGGGAGGGACGTGGGAACTCGGAACGGCAGTTGCAAACTTGGGTTTTTGGCGGCAACCACCGGGCGATCGTAATTGGGTATGTTCCGGTCCACGGCATTCCGGCCCAAAACGGCCCGGGAAACCTTGAACCCGGTTCTCCCAGCTGGTAAAACTCATGCGCTACTAAATTCACCGCATACGAAATTTCCTAGCCTCAGTCAAATATGTAACACGCGCTACTAAAAACACACACACACACACACACGCACACATTAGTCAGTATCTGGGGGTTAGCCAATAGCTCAAACTATGAGAAGCTAAACTGAATATTGACTGCCCCATCTACATGGTTCTCACTTTCAATTCTAATTAACAGAAGAGCAGCAGTGGACAAATTAAATCATGGATGTTGAAATTAGGAAGAATGAAACGAATTATGGAAATGAGCAGAACATTTAGTTGCAGGAGTGGGTTGATCAGGAAAAGAAATTCTCAACTCCCCACTCTGAAGCAAGTTGGTGATCGCAGGAGTGAAACCAAATCATTAAGCTATTAGCAGCTCAGAGAAGTACAAAAATAAGTTTACCTGAGCAGGACCAATTTCTCACTGACCTACGCAGCTACCATGGATGGCAACCTATCTGCAACATTGCAACAAGATAATAAATCATCTAGGATTAATTGAAATGGGTGTCTATTTTTTTTTGAGATTTGAAATGGGTCTCTATGTTCCCGAGAGCATGAGGAAATTTACAGAATTCGGACTCCGTGCCACGCTCAGGAGCCTGCCGCTCTGTGCACCCGATGAACTCACCCGCGGCCGCATGGCAGAGCTCGTCGGGCGGCGCCTGGACAAGATGAGCGCAGGCAGGGTCGGATCACGGGAAAGGAGCAAGAGGATTGGGGAGGCGAGGGGCATGGCAGACAACGCCAAGATGCCACGGTACTTTCAGACAACGCCAAGATGCCACGGTACTTTCCTATTTTTTTTTACTTTTTAGCTCTTTTTTTAGGAAATGCAGTTCACATGTAGTTCACCGCGCAGGTAGTTCACTGGAAGCAAGCTATGTAGTTCTACCCAGTTCGAGGAAACACAGTTCTTTACTATGTCTGGGTGCATCCCTGCAGGGCTAGGAGCGGCAGCTCATGCCGTCTTTGGATTACAAACCAACGGGATGCAGTTTTATTCCTTAATCAAGAAAAGATACTCTCGTCAGAAAAGCGTACTGTCGCATTTTAATGTTTCCACGACAGTTGGTATCCTCACTATTAGGTTGGTTAATTAGGGCCTGTTTGGATCCGCTAAAGTTTAGCACAACACTTTTAGCTAAACTTTAGCACTATATGACCCAAATACCCCTGCTAATGAATTGCTATAAGTGATTTGCTAAACTTTAGCACCCAAAACCTTTAGCCCATGGAAGGGATGCTAAAATCTACTAAACTTGTATAGTGGGCGCTTTTTTCCTTCGGTACCCCTCCCCCACGCTCTCTCTCTTCGTTCATTTCTCACGGTCCCCATCTCTTCGTTCATTTCTCCCCTTCTCCTCCACTTACGCCGCCCCGCCCCCGTCTAGCTCCTGCGCTGCGCCGCTGGCAGGCACCCTTCCTCCACCGCCGGCGCCCCCTCTGGTTCCTGCGCTGCGCTGCTGTCGCCACGAGACCGCCATGCGTTGCCGCCGAGCTCCGCTGACCCCGATTCACCGCCTCGGTTGCCGCCCTGTCTGGCGAACACCGCCATGGGCTTCTCCTCGTCGAGCTGAAGCTCCTCCGCCGGTCACTGTCGCCGTTCGGCCGCCGAAGAAGCCCCTCCCCGTGAAGCTACCGCCGCCGGGCATTGGCTGCGGAGGCCAACCGCCCCAGTCGCCGAAAGCGAAGGAGATCGCCACCACGAGCTTCACCTCGTCGAGCCACATCGACTCCGCCACTTCCCGTCGCTGTCCCACCGTTGTGGATGCTGCCGGTGGTGGAGGCCGTGGAGGTAGGGGCAGCTACTTCACGCCCAGGAGCAGCGATGCACGGGAGGAGACCAGATAGGGGCATTTGTGACTTTTGTTAAAGTTTAGCAACTCATTAGCACCTCAAACCAAACACCTCATTGCTAAATTTTAGTAAGCTAAACTTTAGCTAGCTAATGTTTAGTAAGTGCTAAACTTTAGCAATGAGCCATCCAAACAGGCCCTTAGATTGGTTAACATAGCTAGTTTTTGATCAGCATCTCAAACACTCTAGCCATACTCTGGCCGTACGTTTTCTTTTGTTGATATCCGAATGAAGCCACTGTAATATCCTGGGGCGGAGCCAGAAATACGCCCCAGCCCGAGCTAAATTAGCGAACAATTGTTGGACTGTTAAAATCAGACTAAATATTATTGTTTTATACTTAAATATTATATAAATATATAAGTAACAAACTGGCCTAGGCCCCGTGCTGCAGCACGGTCCCGGCTCCGCCCCTGATAATATCCTCTCTCCGCATTTAAATGATTATTTGCGCCACGTTTAGAGGATTATTTGGGCCACTGTATATGCAGATTTGATTGAGAGAAGGGTTTAAGGTGATGACTGGACCTGGGGGCTGGGGCATATCAGGGCACGAGAGAGAAAAAGGTAAACGAAATTCGATTCGCTAATCGAACACGGGTCCCACCACTACCAGAATCATGCACATCGGCACCGGGTGGGAAAAGGTGGGGGCACTAGCCAAAAATATTTGCATATTTGCGTGTTGCGGGATTCGAACTCAAGACCTCTTGGCTCGCGCGAGTGCACCCACCTAACCATCTCACCTACACAGCGCATGTGGTAGGATTAAAGATGCGCTCCTTTTGAAGTAGCATGTGACACCTACATTAGCACCAGATCGTATTTACGAACCGGTGCTAAAGGGCCTTTAGCACCGGGTCGTAACACCACCCGGTGCTAAAGGGTCCCCCTCCTTTAGCACCGGGTGGTATTACGACCCGGTGCTAAACGGTGACCCTTTAGCACCGGGTTGTAACACCAACCGGTGCTAAACTTTAGCACCGGTTGGTGTTACAACCCGGTGCTAAAGGGTTCCCGAGGGCGCCCCAATTTCGCACCCGGTGCTAACGTTACATTAGCACCGGATCTTAAGTGCACCGAGGCATATGAGGGGTGCGGATGTGAGTTGTTCTTGTAGTGCACGTCCATAAAAGAAAAGACCGAAGCCTCGTCTGTCGTCTCTGGCTTGTTTCCTCATCTCCTCCGCCCCGCCCTATCACCATGGATCAAAACCATTATCACACAAAAGGAAATTGATACAAAAAAGAATGATGTGGGGAGACTGAAGAGAGAATAGGGGACCTGATTCCCCACGATGATTTGTATTCATTCGTATCAACGTCGGGCGCTGTTGAGGTGAGGGATGGCTGGGGCGCGTGGAGCCCCCCGATTTTTTTTAGCCCATTTCGCAAATACGTCCTTGGTTGAAAAAAATGAACCCTAGACTCGGCGTCATGATCCATGGCGCTGAGCCAGGCCCCGTGGCATCCGACGTGGCAGGACGCTTTTTAATAGGGCGCCGCGGCCATTCCCTCCCTCGCGCCGTCTCTCTCTTTCCCTCTTGCCGCCACCGCCATCCCGCCCCCGGCCGCCACCCCTGCGCACTGCCGTCCCCCTGCTCCATGCCGGCGCGCGGGCGGGCGGTGTCGGCGCAGCCGCTGCCGCCGTAGCAGGCGGGCGAGCCGCCGCCGCCCCTAGCCCCGGCGCCCCTACCTCTGTTGGGCCCCCGGGCGGCTACCCCCGGCATCCCTGCCACCGGGTGCCCCTGCCCTGCCCCCGTCGCCCCTACCTCTGTTAGGTAAAAAAATAGAGAAATTTATTTGATAGGTTAGAATATATATGTACTTATAGATATGTTAGAAATTTATCTGTTAGCTAAAATTATAGATAGTAATTTTGTTACTATTGAAGTAGATAGTGATTTTAGTTTAGTATATGGATAGTGATATTAGTTAGTGGTATTATTTATGGTAGTGTTATTAGTTAGTGATATTATTAGTATATTACGTAAGTATAATTAAGATTAGTGGTAGTATATATTTGTAGTGTTAGTTAGTGGTAGTTTTGAAGAAGATACATGACTTACGGGGTAATGAAAGTTTGTTTCGATATGTGCATGTAGTACTAGATGAACAACCTAGTGAACATATATCATGGTGGCAGTGTGGAAAGAGATCGTTATGGATATGTTGAGTTTGTTGGCATGAAAAGTGTGCCGTTTCTATTCAATGAAAGGCCATCTTTTAGTGAGTTCATTGCAAGGGCTTATGAGGAGATACGTTTCCATGGAGACGTTGATGGCATAGAAGTTAACGGTGTTACCAACCTGGGTGCTGCCCCCAACATCTTGAGGCGGACCGTCTGAATTGACAGTGAGAATCAATGGGATAATTATGTGAGATTGGCAATGAAGAGTCAGTTACAATGTTTAGATGTGGTGGAGCGGCCGGTGTTCATTGATCCCACCCCTGACATGTGTGGCCCAGATTGAAGGTGCAGTGGACAAGTGCTGACTATGCCGACATAGATTCGTCTGATGACAAAGATACGTCCTACGACATTGCGACCCAGGAAGGGACCCTTGTGGAGGCTGTGCCAATCTTGGATAGAGTGGTACTGGCAGCTCTAGAATCATATTTTGTGAAAGTTTACTAATTGTTGATGAGTAACAGTTGGTTTTTGCTTGTGTTTGCAGGGCAACGCGCTAAGGCAATCGGTGCTTGATATTGAGTGGTTTCTGAGGACGGATATCGATGAGAGTTCACTAAACACCTTCCTTGGGGTAAGCTTGCAATGATTCCCAATATTAACACATACACATATAACTCTCATCGAAACATATCCATTGACTAATATTTGAACTTCAGAGACTTGCACATCGGTTACGTCGTGTTGCAGCTCGTTGTGGTTGTAGGAGTAGCACGGTGAGGGACTTGCGTGGCGATGCGGCTCGGGGAGGTGCAAGACATGCCACTACTTTGCACGACAGGTCGATAACGGACACATTCGATGGCATTGGAGTTGAGGGCGAGGAGGAGGACGACCACGAGGAGATTGGACCGTCTCAGATCCCAGATGCTCTTCAGCCTTCGCAGCCTGCCACACATAGGCAGCACCGCCCACATGACCGTTATACTCCGGGCACCGACGCTCTAGGTAAGGGCAAGGGTAAGGCTAGGAGGCACCGATGGTTGTGGGTGACTTGTGATGGTTGTGGGACACTTATGATGGTTAATGTGTTGTATGTGACTTGTGATGGTGGCTTGTGTATGTGACTTGTGATGGTAGCTTGTGTACATGACTTGTGATTGTTGGGGGCTTTTGATGCTAGAAAAACAAGGGAATATATACTACAGATTCTGCAAATAAATGAAATGACATGTCACTGAAAAGTCTAGATTCCACATAGCCTTTTTAGTGTTCTTTAGAATAGCCTTTTCAGCGTCCTTCAACATAGCCTTTTCAGTCAGCTATCCTAGCCTTTTCAGATGCATTAACCACAACACATCATGAGTAATTAACGTGGCTCAGCCTACACACACACACACTTAAGAACCACACCACATCAGTAGCAATGTCTGGAGGGTCATCTAAGTGGGAGGGGTTTTGGCTCTTGGAGAGGAAGGGGGGAGGAAGGGACGTCCCATTGTGTGGGAGGGGTCTCTTGGTCCAGATGTGTTTGGTGAGGTAGTGCATGAGTTGCTAGTTCAAAGTAAAAGTGATTTCGGTAAAGAGTGCCCTCTGAGAGGATACGATAAAAGGAGAGAAGGCTGGCCGAAATGCATACATGGGGAAGATTGCTTATTGCAAATGATGGCCGATGGCACAGATGGAGGTCATTGTTTCTTCAAATGCCCACGAGCATGGGTAAATATTATTGCTCTTTGCTTTTTATATATTTTCATATCGCTTTCTATCTACAACTTACGATAGCTATTTTTTTATAGTCCTCCAAGGCCCCAGAAAATTGTGGTTTTGTTAGGTGGGTCGATCATCCTCCTATTCATCCACATCAGGAGTACATCTACTACCTGCAGAATCACATATTCGATCAAGAAATGAACATGAGCAACAGTAACAAGGATGACAGTTCAGAGGAGGCATTGTGCACGGACCCAGATTGCAGTTGTGCATGTCACAAGAAGGATGGACCTCCGCCGCCAGAGTCTGCACCGTCGCCGCCGCCGCCGTCTATAATGAGCGGATACTATGGAGAAGGTGCAACACAATTTGTGGGGACACTACTAGTAGGCTGCATCCTACTTGCAAAGTGATGGTGATTTAAGCTTCACAATTCAATTCAATGACTTGTATGACCTTTTCAATATGGGAGGTCTGGACGTTAGTTTGTTGAGGTGCTGGGCATTGTAAGTCCCTTCACACCACAATAGATATTCTTTATTGTTTACCACAAATTTCATGCTAACAAATTTCATGCTAACAAATTGTAGGAGAATGAAGAAACAAGCAGAGGAGATGAACTACAGTGTTGGGTTTGTGGACCCACATGTATCCTCATCCCCAATTATTCAATTCCAAACCAAATCTGTACTAGAAGCACTTAGAAAGGCTATGAAGCATGACTTTGTGGTGGGTACCTTCAACACCGGTGGCCACTGGTGGTCATTTCTATGAAGTGGAATGTTGTTTGGTATTTAGATTCTGCGAAAGTTTGGCCAAAGCGGAAGTTCAACGATGTCGTAAAAATTGTCAACTGGTAAGTATATATATTGTAGGTTTTGTTCAGAAAAATTCAATCTCGTAATGTTTCTAATCGATAGTGTTGATCAAGCAGGGTCCATTTAGACCACATGGCACATAAAGTGAAAAAAAATTCAAAAAGCAAACCACCTAAACTCACGCACAAGACAAATTTTCCGGTAAGAGAAAATCAAGTTTGTTTTTTCTTGTTCACTTCATACATATTTGGTACTTCCTTAACTTGTGTCATTTTGGTACATTCATTCAGTGCCCTCAACAGCCATCGGGGAGCTACTTGTGTTGATTCTATGTTTCAGTGTTCATTTTGGACCTAATCTCTAACATGAGCATACTTAAAAAGGCTTCTGTAAGTATACTGCTCAGCCTTCTCTATTTGATTTTAGAAACTGATTGATTTTTACTTGTATTCCCATAAAAATTGTATTATGCAGGATTACAAGCTTCCCAAAGCACCGTACGATGAAACAACACTAAGGGTGGTCCAGGGGATGCTGTGCGATTTCATTCTTAACGAGATCATCAAGCCAGAAGGCGAATTCTATGGAGGTCCAGCAGGTGTCGTCTGAAACTTGTTGCATGTAAACAACTTGATCCAACTTGAAACTTATAGACTTGAAACTTGATGATCTTTATGGTCTTTGCTCTCATAAACTTGTAGAACGTTATCCCAGTAGGGATAAGATTCAGTCTGCCTATCCCAATAGGGGATAAGATTCATCCAACTTGAAACTTGTTGCACTCATAAACTTGTTGCATGTGTATGATGGTGAGGACAAACTTGATGTGTAGTTGTGTATATATGTGATGTGTATCTCAATTTGTATGTGATGTGTATCTCAATCTGTATGTGATGTGGATAACCTGGGGGCTACCAAATCCTTGCTGGTTCCAGGAGGTAGCCAGAAATCTGGCCATATCATGTGGGGGGTGGAACAACTAAAGGTAACGAGCATTAAGTAAAGAACGTTACAACATTGAACACAAAGGTAACGAACATTGAGCAAAGAACGTTACAACATTGAACACAAAGGTAACATGCATCAAGGAAGAACCGTTATGTCACACCCGGATTTTCACAAAACCCGAATGCGGCCGTATGTGTGCCCAGGAAATCCACAGAACACATACAGCGAACAAATATGATAAACAGAGTACAAATGCTCGAAATAAAATAGTTTACATACGAGTATAACATAAATATTTATTACAGCGGAAGTCTATAACTCTCAACTAGAGCGGAGCCGCAGTCCACAGGGACTCTGATTGGGAGAGCGCAACTCAGAAGTACGGCAGGTCCTCAGGGAACTCAGCAGCAGTCTCATGCTCAACCCAATCTGTTTACCCATCCGGGATTTTATTGAATAAATGGCAAGTGTAAGTAAACAATTACTTAGCAAGTATAACACGGGTATGAAGGCTCAAAATAGGCTAGACACAGCTCAACTGCATTAGCATTTTTAGTTGGTTCATTTTAACATTTAACAAATTACTACAAGTGACTGAAACCCGGTTGTAACCCAATTAATAAAGTATGAGTGACATTAAACATAAATAAACATCATCTTCTAATCAAAAAGGATCCAGACCGCTCGTGACCCTGAGCAAGGCTATCATGATAGATTTTACACTCTGCAGAGGTTTTGCCCTTTACCCACCAGTCGCGTAAAAGTTCAAAGGAACTTTGCACCCAACCACGCACATCACACACTTCCGAGGTGTGACTGCATAGGGACGCTACGAGATTTTTTACAAGACACCCTAACAAAACAGTAGCCACTATGGTACAACACAGGCAGCATGATCCAAGGCACCGAGATTGACTGACTCTCAGGGCGCAGCGATAAGAGGGTCAATGGTGTCCAGAGCGCGGGCACGCATGCCAACAACTAAAAGAGCGCGACGTACGGAGTTCCCATACCACAGTGACTCCCAACACGGGACTGTGCCTGACAAGACATAGCCGACGGTACCCCCGTCCTCGGTGGATCAAACCATACTCTCACGAGTGCTTCTCATAGCGCCGTCAGCCCCGTCGGTAACTACTATCAAGCTAGAGACGTACAAGTTACTTGACCAATACCAGAGCCATAATAGTTCTAGCGGTGGCGACAGGCTCCTGGGTTGCCGCTTTAAGAACCGGACCTTAGGGAGAGACACTGGGGCAAAGCACACAGCACATGCCCAGTTCCTTAAACCATGTTGCTAAAAGCAAGTTTTATCATTAAGTTGAAATGAACCATTTAGTCATGATTAACAATGTAACAATGATGAAAGTAGTTGCGCATAGCAAAGATTCTATCCATATGCATAAGCCCCAGGTTATCAAGGTACAGGATATACAAAACTAGGTACAACCTTAATGGGACATCAATTTAGACACATGCATATGAAAGTAAATGAATATAAAAGATGTGTTTAAGTAGCAAGGATTGTCCGTGCTATAACTTGTCTTCCTCGAAGTGCTGCTGCTGCTATTGCGAGTCCTGCTCTGGAAAGTCCTCCGTGAACTCGAAATCCAAAGCTAGCAGCTCACCGACTGGACACGAAGCACCACACAAGCATACACGCATACCAATACATGCAAGTAATCAATATTCTATTAGAACAATACACCAAACAGTAGGAACAGTACAAATAAAGGTTTTAAAAATATTCTACGCTTCACTACGAACACATGAGCGTAAAAATCACACTAATCGAAGCTAAAACGAAAAAGATATGGCTTTTCTAAGTTCTAGGGACCTGCTGACATGTTTTAAAAGTTTCCAGGGGCTTATTTTGAAGAATCCAGGGACCTATGCGTAATTATGCTTAAAAACCGAAAGTCTAACGTGCAAAAAGGTTAAACAAGATGGCGGGTTGTATTTTCTAAAAACTCAGGGGGCTAAACGAAGAAAACAGGGCATAACTGAAAATATTTTTCAACAGGGGGTGGACCGCGGGTTGATTCTAAAATTTGGAGGTCTCTTTAGCAAAAAGGGGGTGGCTAGCTTGGTTGACCGGTATTGATCGGGGTTTTGATCTGATCTGTGGCGTTGGATGCGGATCGGGTGGCTGGGGGAGTTGGCGGCCGACGGGGAGAGGGTTCGCGGCGGCGCTTCGCCGGAATAGAGCGCAACTCGGGCTGCAGGGCGCTAATGGCCACGGGATCTAGTCCTACGTGATCGGGGGAGGATGGCGAGCACGACTGGGGGGTTCTGGTCGAGGGTTTTGCAGCGGGGGCGGCCAACGCCGGTAAGCCGCGGTGGTGCGACTCCGGCGAGGGCGTCGGGGTGCTAGGGGGAGAGAGAGGAGGCGAGAGGTGGATTGGGGTGCTCCTTACCGCAGCGTGAGGCTTCTGCGAGGCCCAATTGAAGCGTAGCGGCGCCGGAGGGGAGACTTCGACGGCGACCGAGGCTCGGCGGAGATCGTGGCGGCGGCGCTGGGGCGTGGAGCGAGGAAAGGCACTGGGGAGCTCGAGGATGCTCGATGGGTGGCATTGGGGTCTCGTGGGGTAGCTCTTATAGGTGGGGAGGGAGCCTAGGCGAGCGTGTCACACGTGATTCGAGCGGCGGCCGGCGATCCTCCCCTTCCATGTGGGGGAGGGACTTTCCTTTACGGGGGCGCGCCAAGGAAGGAAGGCGATCGCGGGGGAAGCAGCGGGGATGGTTCGTGGCGGGCCCACGGCGTGGGGAAGGGGCCAAGGCGGCCGGGCAGAGTGGCGGGATTGGCGCCGGGGAGGAAGGGGCGCGGGCGGGAGGTGGAAGATGAAGCTGGCGAGCGGGGCCCACTGGCCAATGGAAGAGAGGGGAGGAAGGGGGGTGCGCGAGCTGGGCTGGCTTGTGGGGGTGCAACTGGGCCGGCTTGCAAGCAGCCCAGGAGCGGGGAGTGGCGCGCGGCGGGCTGGGGAGGAGGAGCGAGCCGGGCCGGTCGGGCTGCTGGGGCGCGACTGGGCCGACGCGAAGGACTGGGCCGAGGAAGAAGGCTGGAGGGGTTGGGCCGAGTCAGGGGAGAAGTAGAGGGAGCAGAAGTGAGCCAGGGGAAAAAGTCTAGGGGGCAAAAGCGAACTCGGGCTCAAATAACTTTTCTACAGCTCAAAACAAGGTGATTCAAATTTGAATTTAAATAAATTTAAATTCTCGTTTGAATCAC